>OZ022234.1:6748825-9263825 GCA_963978835.1 Tenthredo scrophulariae
CAGTTGTTTGCGGAATGTCTAAAACTCGGTGCAAACCCCGCTTTATACCCAACTAGAAATCTGAAATACACCCCAATATTGGTAGGGGTTGGCCAATGGTAAACTCGAATAATATTTTTCACGAAAAGGTGCAAACCCCAGGTACAAAACCCCACCCAGACTATGGTTGGAAACGCTTGAATTTTCATGGTATTTGAATGGTGGTGGGGTGAAGGGCGTCTGCATATAAAACCCCAAAGCTCATGGTGGGTGTGAACATTTGCAAGGTGTGGGTTTGAATGCGGAGCTGTAAACTCATTGGAAAAAAATGGACAACGTCAGGTATATGAATCTTGTCGAGATGATGGAAGATGCATACAAGTTATTGTGTACACTCCCCCCAGGAAATGCAAGTGAAGATATTTTTATTCGCTGGCGTGATATCGCACTTGAAAATGTTCGATTCTTGAACAACATTTTGATGCAATCAAACCCAAGTGTGAGTGAAAAACAGCGACTACAACATATAGTATCACTCCTCCAATCGTGGGTGGTGAAATTTGAACGACACCACGCGACTATTGTTGGAGGTAATATTGGCGATGATATTCAGAATCGCGTTCGATGGGATGATATGGAAAGTGCCTTCAAGTGCCGTATACACACTGGAGCCGTGACAAATCTTCGACATAAGGATTTGGCGAGATTTTTGGCTGACGCTGAGGTGGTAACGATGCAACGCTTGAAAAATGTGCTACGTGAACAGGGATGTATTAAGGTGAATGTGGGGGTTTCGTGTAAATTTGAGAACGTGAAAAACGATCAGATCAGCTTGGAAGTGAAGAACTTCAATACACGCAACGCTACGATTCTTCCATCAACGAACCTGGAGACCTGGTTCAGCGATAACGTAACAAATCCTCTGCTGACCATGGTGGAGGATTTCGAACAACGAGATTCTGGTTGGAGTATGATTGAGATCATAAATGCAGTGGTTGGCATAAACCGATACGAGCCTCTTCGCGGTGGACTCTCAACATATACAGTGCTACCTGAGGATATTCGGCAAAAAAAGGCGGTGGTCAACGTGCAGAATGACGATGATCGGTGTTTGCTGTGGTCCGTTGTCGCAGCTCTCCACCCCGCAGACGTTAACGCAACCAGACCACACAGCTATCGACGGTATATATCAGAGCTAAATTGTACAGGTATTAAATTCCCAGCGACCCTGCATAGTGTACAGAAATTCGAAAAATTGAACAATTTGAGCATTAACGTATATGGAATCGAACCGGAAAATTTTCAGAGCGAGAAAAAGTCCAAAAATAGTGTAATTACCCCGCTTTATTTGAGTAAGAATATAACTAAGAGCAACACAATCCACCTACTCATGATAGAGAGTAAGAGCGAAATAGAAGATGATGATGATGATGATTTAAATAATTTCAAACCACGATTTCACTTTGCTTGGATTAAGAATCTTTCGCGTTTGATTAGCAAACAATTATCAAGCCATAACGGTGAACAATTTTTGTGCGATAGATGCCTGTGTCACTTTAGCGTGCACGGTGCGTATGAAAGTCACAGACAAGATTGCATGCGAATGAATAGAATCCGAATGGAATTTCCAGAGAAAAAAGATTTGGAATTTTAAAATTTTAAGAATAAGGGAACTGTGCCATTCGTTGTTTATGCCGATCTCGAGTGTATATTGAAACCAACCGCAAATGAATCTCAAGAGCATATCCCACACAGTGTCGCCTATTATGTACATTGCTCATATGACGGAACATTATCGGGATATGAGAATAAACGCGGACCCGATTGTGTTGAATGGTTTATCGGACAGCTTCGCGAATTATCCATTAAAGTAGAGTCACGCATAAAAAATATAATTCCAATGGAATCTCTGAATCAGGCACAACGCGATCATCATATGCGCGCGAAAAATTGTCACATCTGTGAGAAGCGATTTTTACCCAAAGAAAAAAGATGTCATGATCACTGCCATTTCACGGGTAAATATCGCGGTGCCGCCCATAATCGGTGTAACTTGAATTTCAGAGAGAAACACACGATTCCGGTGGTGTTTCACAATTTGTCGGGCTATGATTCGCATTTCATAATTAAATCTTTAGCTTCAAATTTTTCGGGTAAAATCACACTATTGCCCATTAATAAGGAAAAGTATATATCATTCACCAAGAGGGTTGATGGGACTATGATGAGCTTGAGATTCATAGATTCGATTCGATTTATGGCCAGCAGCATTGACAAATTAGCATCATACGTGCGCGATGCGGATAAAAAAATAACTCGAAATTTTTACAGTGATCAGGGAAAATTCGATTTGATGATTCGCAAAGGTGTATTCCCCTACGAATACATCGATTCTTGGGAAAAACTCGATGAGCCGGAATTACCCATTGAAAAATATTTTTATTCGAGACTTAACGATTCCCATATTTCCAATGAGGATTATGAACATGCGAAAAATGTTTGGGCCAAGTTTGAGCTGAAAACTCTGGGTGAATATTCCGATTTATACCTGAAAACCGATGTAATTTTATTGGCCGATATATTTCAAAATTTCCGTGATAGCTGCTTCAAAACGTATAACTTGGATCCGCTGCATTATTACACCGCACCGGGGCTTGCTTTTGATGCTATGTTAAAGCAAACGAAAATTAATCTTCAACTTTTAGACGATCCGGAAATGATATTATTCATCGAAAAAGGCATAAGGGGTGGTGTGGCACAGTGCTCAAATCGTTATGCCAGAGCGAATAATAGATTTATGGGTGAAGATTTTGATTCCTGCAAGGTGGAATCATATTTAATGTATTTCGATGTAAACAATCTCTATGGTGCAGCTATGAGTGAGCATTTGCCGAGTGGAGCATTCGAGTGGGAAAATGATGCCATTGATGTATTGTCCCATCCGGATAATTCATCAACCGGTTATATTCTAGAGGTAGATTTAGATTACCCCGTAGAGCTGCATAAACAGCATGCGGACTTACCTCTCTGTCCCGAGCATTTCATACCGCCAGGTAGTAAAATTCGAAAACTCGCGACAACGCTTCTACCCAAGGAAAAGTATGCTCTGCACTATCGTAATTTGAAACAATGCATTAAATTCGGTTTGAAGCTCGTGAAAGTGCATAGGATTTTAAGGTTCGCACAATCACCATGGTTAAAATCATACATCGACCTTAATACAAATATGCGAAAGCAGTCAAAAAATGAGTTTGAAAAAAATTTCTACAAGCTTATGAATAATGCTGTATTTGGCAAGACCATGGAGAATGTGCGTAACCATAAGACCGTAAAACTAATCACAAAATGGGAGGGTAGGGGTGGTGCGCGTGCTCTCATTGCAAGACCCACATTTCATAGCTGCACCATATTTGATGAAGATATGGTGATTATTGAGCTAAATCGCACCAAGGTATATTTCAATAAGCCAATATACATCGGCGCAGCGATTCTCGATCTTTCGAAAATCTTCTTATACAACTTCCACTATGATTATGTAAAAAATAATTTTTCAAGTAGTGAGGCAAAATTAATGTATACCGATACAGATAGTCTGATATATAAATTTACCGTACCAAACATCTGTGAAATCATTAGACGGGATGTCGTTACCATGTTCGATACATCGGACTATCCACCAGATAATGTCCATGGTATTCCACTAATGAATAAAAAACGTCTTGGTCTGATGAAGGATGAGAATAATGGGAAAATCATGACTGAATTTATCGGTCTGCGTGCAAAACTCTACACGTTTAGAACTCGTGGCGATACCGATAAGAAACGCGCAAAGGGTGTGAAGGGTTCCACATTAAAATCTATCACGTTTGATGATTACAAGCGATGTCTTATTGGTCATCAAAATTTAGTTGAGAAACAGTGTATGATAAGAAGTAGTCGACATGCGGTTAGCACTATTGTACAGAATAAGTTAGCTCTAAGCTGGTGTGATGATGAGCGGAAATTGATACCCGGTAAAACCGATACTTTACCCTGGGGTTATCAAGATTCCGCAAACTAGTAAATGTCTTCAAATATTTGAAGAGAGTTTTCTCACATTTTCTCACATTTTCTCACATTTTCTCACATTTTCTCACATTTTCTCACATTTTCTCACATTTTCTCACATTTTCTAAAACAGAATAAAATAATTTCCCATCTACTTTACATGTCAATGTGAGAAAATGTGAGAAAATGTGAGAAAATGTGAGAAAATGTGAGAAAATGTGCGATGATGTGTGGAAATGTGAGAAAAATGTGGGAAATATTTCTTTCCCTCGATGATCACGCAAACTAGCATTAAGATTGAGGAGGGTTGAGGAACAAATGTAAATATGTTGATAATAAATTTATTCATAAAATTATATTACACATCCGATTTATTTATCCAACTATTATGTGAACTGCCGAATCCCAACCATTTTACATAGAGTCGATCACCACGCCTCCGCAAGACCTTTTCTACAAGATAGCCTTCGGGATATTGCACCCTGCTGAGCTCCTTCTCGTAAAAACCACCCTCGATGGGTTGGTTCAGGTAGTCGATGAGTTTGTATGTTGGAGGGTTGGTATTTTTTACGGCATCAACTGTAAATATTTCCGTTGTCCAATTCGGCGTATACCCCTTTTCGAACACATTTTTATATCTGCTAATGCGAACTTTATCGCCAACCTTAAATTTGCGTTTTCGTTCGCTTCTTTTGATTTGACGCGGCTTATACACACGTCGATATATCTGTTTTTCATTAGCTATAGTTACATCTTTCGGCTTCATTTCAATCGTACGGTGTTTGGTGGTATTATACGATGCGATCAAATCTGGTAGAATGTTAATCCATATATGAGAGCCTTGAAGAGTAAATTGCTTCCACATTTTATTCTTCAGTGTTCGATTGAAGCGTTCGCATATCGATGCCTTCAAGTTGCTGAATGTCGAGTACATGTTGATCCCATTATGCTTCATAAGAGTTTTAAATTCTTTGTTGTAAAATTCCTTGCCCTGATCAACGTGTAGATGTTTCGGTATGCGGCCTAGAGTTAGCACAGATTTCATTGCCGCTGTCACGTCTTTGGCATTTTTACTCTTGATCGGTACGGCCCACGCAAATTTTGAAAATATATCAATCACTGTGAGCAAAAATTTTGAGCCCTTGTTGACGGATGAATATGCGGTCATATCGACAAGATCAGCCTGCCAGGTCTCATCCAAACCACGAATATCGACATAGCGTCGGGGATAATTACGTCGAGCGGGTCTATGAAGTTCACTCGCTATTACCGCCTTCATCCTTCCTAATGTTTAGTGTATTTATTCTGTTTGCTGTTCAACGAGTTGGTCGGAATGGGAATTCCCCGGATGTAGTGTTGGCTGAGCTTTTCAACGTTATTCTCCACTATCTCCAACCGCTTATCCAGCGATTCACAATCACCCTTCAGCGCTTCAATCCTTTCTTTTGCCTGGATCCAAATACGTTGATCTTCTTCAAAACTTTCGCTGTGCTCCCGATCCATGCGGGTATTAAGTTTAGATTTAAGAGCTTCGAGAGCCTGCTGCATGGATTGCTCGAATGTCTCTTTTATGGATCGTTCAAGAGCAATATATTATTGCTGTGTAATATCCTCAAGACTTTGCAGAGAAACGGCATCGGTTGGTTCCTGTGGATGCGCGATATTACACAATCGTTTATTGTCTATGTCGTACTGGTTATCGATGGTGGTTTTAAACCCAACACCGGGAGGTCCGCGACTACACACACTTTTGATTTTTCTGCTAGCGAACCGACGGCCGAATATGTCTATGCTCATTGTTGAATGATCTAGCTCGATTCGAAGCGAATTCCTCGAAGTAGTCCGTTATGACTGAACACTTCAAGATCAGATCCTACGGCAGCCAGCCGAATTTCCAGAATTTCCTTCTTCACCGTTAGCGCGTCAATCTCTTCTGTCATAAGAGTCTGAATGTGTCGATTTCCATCGAAATTGTTGGTATGCTCTCGATCTAGTCGTGCGGTAAGTTGAGATTCAAACTCGCGAAGTGCTTGTAGCGTGGAGTTTGCAAATGTTTTTTCCATAGAATGCTCGAGGACACCCAAGGCTCGCCATGTAATATCTTCGAAACTTTTCAGAGAAACGGCGTCGTTAGGTTCCTGTGGATCGGCTATATTACATAATCGTTTGCCGTCTAGATCGTACTGCTTATCGACGGTGAATTTGAATCCAGCACCCGGAAGGCCACGAATTACACCTTTTTCAATGCCGTTGCTCGTCAGCTGTCGTCCAAATATGTCTATGCTCATGGTTCAACGATCCATGACCGAATGAACATTCTATGATTAATCTCATGCTAATAAATGATTCCCGCCTCGCGTAGCTCCTCAATAATGGAGGATATTTCATTGGTATGGCTAGTATTGCCGGCTGCTTGGGATGCCATGAGTAGTCGAAGACGATCAACGAGCTCATTAGGATCATCCCAATAAACATAATCCATGCTTTGCCCCTGCGCAATTTTATGGGTGGGTAATAAACCCCTACCGGATCTTTCTCGGGGTTTTTCCGCCGGCGGGTCGATGTATGGGCCAATGAAATCTCTATACTTCGAACTTTTTTCCCGATCATGATGGGGACTTTTTTCGGCTTTGTAATATTTCCGATATGCATTCGTTTTCTTCACGATTTTGATATAATTCAATTTGTCGCTTTTATTTACAATCGAGGGATCGGGAAACTTTTTGAATAGCAATTCAAGCAATCCTGGCGTGTTCTCATAGCTCTTATCGCCCACATATATCTGATTTTCGCCAAATACGATATCCGAATCGCCGATCTTCATTCCACCGACTAGCTTTCGAACACCATATTTCGTGTCCAAGTTCTTGCGCTCTTTGGATGAGGTAAACATGCTCAAATAGCGCGCCGTCTTGACCACTTTTCTCGACACCGGTGTGCTTGTAGAAGCGGCTGCAAACGCACCATCCTGGTTGTTATCATCGTCATCATCATGGGCATCATCTGTATCACCGACAGCGGCGATGGCTGTAACATTGTCTCCAATAGCAACGTTAGCTGCCAGGCTCCCCTCAACCGCACTTCTATATGCATCATTATCATCATCATCATCATCATCATCATCATTATCTTCATCATCATCATCAGAAGCATTCTCATAATCTTCCGTTTTCACAAAATCTTCCGTTTTCTCTGTCTTAACCGAACCCCCCGGCTCCGTTTTCACTTCTCGCTTCATTAGTAGCCGCTGCTGCTGCTTCGATGAATCTACCAACTTGTGCAGTGGTGTGACCAGAGGTTTGAAGATTTCACTAATAGCCTGCTCACTTGTGTCTTTCCCCATTTTGATCATTTTGTGTTTACGTCGAATGATGTCGCTAGCCTTTGCTATTTCTCGCAGCACATCGTTTTGCTTACGTATCTTGGAGCTCTCCATGCTGCCAGTTTGATCGATGTGCTGTGACTGTATGCGGTTTATTGATGATTCAGACTTATAAAGCAGTCGAAACCTCTCCTATATCGTCCAGCGCTAATCTCGCTGTCTTTGTCGATGGTTACAAAACTATATCTACCGTCATTCCAACATGCTAAGCACAAATCTTTGAATTGTTGATAGGTCATATCGGTGTTCACGTGATCAGCGTAGATGTGTTTCAAATTCATCTCATCTTGACGAAAAAGAACCAGCAGGTTTGCATTATCACGCACCAAATGTTTCGGTATTCGAGCATATGTTTGACAAAGATAAAAACTATCGACATCTCTGTGCCGCCCCATGCAAAAATAGGCTCTGATATTATCCTGCTTCTCACAGGCCACGTCATCGAAAATCATAATCGAGTTGGGGTGCGCATCTTTCGGCTCTACAACCTCCTTGTGCTCATCAAACGGAAAATAACCCATCCCCTCGACCGGTTCCAACAACCTCTTCAAGAACTCATACTTGGGCTGATTGAGAGATTTTGAATAGACGTACACATTCTCAAATCGAAGGCCATTAGCGTGGGTGAGTAGTGTGAGAAGAGCATTAGTTTTACCGCAATTCGAAGGCCCGCAAAAGACAGCCCTTACACTATTTGGTAGTAGGGCCCCGTGTCGCTTCCCCTTCTTCTTTTTTCGCTCGACCAATTTATCGAAATTGGCAATGGGTAGTTTAATTGTTTGATCCAGAAATTTCATGATGCTTGGCAAACGTCGCAATGCAAACTAATATATTCATGCATAAAATACGTGCTTTTATAGAATTCGTGTTAGTTCATGGTCGACCATGGTTGGACACACACGTAGACAAAGGCGCGGTTGTGGATTATTAAATAAAATCATCAACAATCTCCCCGTCGAATTACATGTTCCTGGTTATCAGTACTGCGGACCTGGCACGAAATTGGCAAAGAGGTTAGCTCGTGGTGATCGAGGCATCAATGCTCTGGACGCTGCATGCAAACAGCACGATATCGCATACTCCAAGAATCACGATAATATCGCGGAACGTCATAAGGCTGATAAAGTGCTTGCCGAGAGGGCTTGGAATCGGGTTTTGGCTAAAGACGCAAGT
This sequence comes from Tenthredo scrophulariae, assembly GCA_963978835.1. NCBI lineage: Eukaryota > Metazoa > Arthropoda > Insecta > Hymenoptera > Tenthredinidae > Tenthredo > Tenthredo scrophulariae. Next base: position 6,757,407 of record OZ022234.1, read on the forward strand.
GCAGCCGAAAAAGCTGTCGCCTGGGCGGTCACCAACACCATGAAAGCAAAATCCAAACTGGGTATGGGTATGAAGAGGGTCAAGACACAGGCATCGCTCAAGAACAAGAAAAGAACATTGAAATTTATTATACAGGCGGCAAAGAAATCCATGAAGCCTGGTTCCAAAGCTATTGAGTCCGCTCTAGCTGGTGCCCGTTCGGCCATGTCGAATGGAAAAGTGCATGTGCCTCGTATTTTACCCGTCCCCAAAAAAACTGGCGGTTTATTACCGTTTCTTATTCCAATATTCGCGGCCCTTAGCGCTACAGGTGCTTTAGCGGGCGGTGCTGCGGGCATAGCGAAGGTTGTCAATGAAGCTAATTCAAACAAGCATCAGTTACAAGAATCCAAGCGACACAACGCAACAATGGAGGCGATTGCTTTGGGAAAGGGCTTATACCTGAAACCGTATAAGAAGGGTATGGGGTTGTATTTGAAGCCAGCAAAAAACTAACAAAGCTACCACGCCGAGCTCTCACAGATGTCGATTTGCTCCACTATGCAAGAGCTATGAAAATTCCACATTTTCGTGGTGTTTTTATGCGAAATGATTTACCCTGCTCAGGGCCTAGAAAGCGTGAGTCTGCAATCATAAATCTTGATGATAAAGACGGTCCAGGGACGCATTGGGTTGCATACTCAAAAAACGGCAACGATGCGATGTATTTCGACAGTTTTGGTGATTTACAACCGCCTAGAGATCTCATGAAATATCTCGGTGTTGGTAGCGTAAAATATAATCATAAGAGATATCAAGAATATAACACAGTAATTTGCGGTCACTTGTGCCTCAAGTTTCTCAATGGACAACTATAAAATGTATGCGTATTGTTGATGTGGTATTAGTCATGGCTGATTCGTTCACGTTGACACTCTCCGGGGAATCGTCGGTCTTGAGGACTCAATATTTTCCCCCTATCGAGCTATCACCGACAAAGACGTATGTTCTCGGACTGATAGAGCTCTTGACATTCAACGCAATACCCAATATAGATGAGGGGTGTAATAAGTTTTATGCATCGCCCGACACAATAATTACCATACCCACTGGGAGCTATGAAATTGAAGATATCGCAAATTATTTGAAAAGAGCATTACCTGATGATATAAAATTGAGTCTAAAAGCTAATAACAATGAGCTACTCAGCGAAATCAGATGCAATCAACAGATAGACTTTCACCCAAAAGATTCCATTGGTCATTTGCTCGGTTTCACCCCCGATGTTCTCCAAGGTGGTATTACCCACAAATCCAAGTTACCCGTTCGCATACTCAAAGTCAACGCTTTGCGGGTTGAGTGCAATATTACCACGGGTGCATATATCAACGAGCATCAAGTACATACGATTCATCAATTTTTCCCAACCGTACCACCCGGATATAAGATCGTGGAAGTGCCGACAAATGTCATTTACCATCCAATCACCGTACGGTCAATACATGATATACAGTTGAAAATAGTCGATCAGGACGGGAAATTGATCAATTTTCGTGGTGAAACTGTAACTATACGATTACACGTGAAATCTTTGAGATAATATGGGAATTGTGTTTGAGGGGGCAAGAAAATCTGGTAGTAGTTATAAAAGCTCGATAACATGCCCAAACATCATCAGTCATCGTGCAGCTCCGATTCGGATGACACATCAGAACGCTCAGTTTCTCCAGAGCCTAGGACTTCGACTTCGTTGTGGTGGAAAATAAGAATTCGTTGCTATATCTGCATATGCCCGGCACGAGAATGATAAAAATCCAAACACCTGTGACCTTCGACGAGTCGATTGCCCACTGTGAAATACATGCGCATCAACCGTATGCCGCGTCTACATTCAAAAATAACGATGAGATCCGCATAGCTGTGCAGAATCAAGATGCGTGTGTATTACCCAGCAAAAGTTCGCTCCACATCTATGGCCGGATTACAAAATCAGACGGCAGCCTAGTTGGTGAAAGCACTGAATTGGTCAATATGGCTGTGTGTCACATGTTTAGCGAGATGCGTTACGAGCTGAATGGTCATGAGATTGACCAGAATAAGAATGTCGGCATCACGAGTATTATGAAGGGGTACTTATCACTCACCCCAGGACAACGATATCTCTTGGAGAACACCGGCTGGTTGGAGGATAATAATAAGCTAACCAACGCCGATGGGTACTTCGATGTTGTTATACCACTGAATTTTCTACTCGGATTTGCCGAGGATTATAATCGAATAATCGTCAATGCAAAGCATGAGCTGATTTTGACCCGATCGAACAATGATATGAGCGCCATTTATCAAACCACCGTGGAGGGAATCAAAATTTCGCTCGAAAAAATTGAATGGTTATTACCATACATCAGACTGTCGGATCCTGCAAAGATCAAAATGCTCAATTATATAGCCAACGATCCGGCTGTATCTATGAGTTTCCGCTCGTGGGAAATGTACGAGTACCCGATGCTGCCTGCAACAACGAGACATGTATGGGTTGTCAAGACATCTACACAACTAGAGAAGCCAAGACGAAACGATCCGAAGAAAAATGCCAGTCAATTCGATCATTGTATGATTAGAGATGTAAAACTTTTTCTAAACTCGCAATGCTATCCCTATGGAAATTTGAATCTTGATATTGCTCACAATCAATACGCTATTCTCTACAATATGTACACCAACTTTCAAATTTCATACTATGATAAAGAATCCGAGCCTCTTTTGTCGAAAAATGATTTTTTGAACAGAGCTCCGCTCATTACGATAGACTGTTCCAAGCAAAATGAGTCGTTGAAGAGTGGTCCGGTGGATATTCGTTTAGAATTTGAAACTAGTCTCGCATTTCCGGCAAATACTTCAGCCTACTGTATGATTATACATGATCGCATTGTTGAATACAATCCAATCAGTGGCACCGTCAAAAAATTAGCTACATTTTGAGGATTCATCATGCTTGAGAACTATGGATTAAGCTTATTCTAAATAACTGAAGGAACAATAAATAAATAAATAAATGTAATTGCAAATTCATTGTTATTTATTCAACCCTGACCTATTCCCATTACATATATATACATGTGTGTGTGTGTGTGTGTGTGTGTGTGTGTGTTTAGATTTTGCTACAGAATTCAAATTTATTGTATGAGCCTCCAAGATAGAGTATCTGCAAGCGTTCTTGATCCGCCTCGTTGTTCAACTGATCCAGCTGAGTAGAATCATTCTCTAGAGCCTTTCCAACTCTCGCAGGCAGGAACACGATATATTCGTTGGCAATCGTAGCGATGATTCTGCAACCAAATTTCGTTTTCACAAGCCTCAGTTTTGTGATGTCGTACTTTTGTCCAATCTCCAGCTCCGACATCTTTTTCATCTGCATATCATTGTCCATACGGCTAGTGCTGTTCAGGCTGCTGAAGTCCATCTGCAGGGAGGTGAATATTACGGACTTAGTTTTTATATATATTAGAATTGAATATGATTATCATGTAATAGGATTCTTACCTTGCTCGAGAGAGTTTGCGGGTTCGAATATACGTGGAAGATGCGTTAATGGCGAGAATTCTAGACGTACGAATGCGGCTCCCTGCGAGCTCTGGACTTTTAAGCCATCATCCCCCGCCCTCGAGACATGTGGGGAGGGTTTTTTATGGCCCTCCTTCAAATACCAGTTTTTCAACCGTTGAACGTTCTCGAAGGCGCAATGGTAGCCTCTCGGTACATCGCCATGACAGTCTCCATGCCAATGAAATACATGCGATTCCAATCGTAGTATTCGAAAATTCGGACACCCCAGCTCATCCAAATCAATCACCGCTTTTGAGTCGTCATTGAGGATTTTTTCAATCCAACGTTTCTTCTCCAATCCCTTCACATAAATGCAACGCGCATCATGCATAACCTCTCTCACAGTTTTCTCCGCATCTCTATACGGCGTCTCTCCAGCAATCCAGGGTATTCCATGATGATGCCGTGTCAACCACGAATTAAGATTTCTGTACTCGCTTGAGAGAGTCACCCAGGAGCATGGTGCTTTGAAGAGGATGCGTGTAATACCCCGTCTATATTCCTCATGCGCGCGAATGCTTATTGCAGCCAGCTCTTTTATCACAAATTTATCACTGAATCGCCCAAACCCTTGTACATCCAATATTAGCTCCATATTAACAGCTCCGTGTGTGGTCTCAGGCAAAGCCGAAAATTGACTGAGCTGCTGATTTATTGCGTGGGATCGGTATGCATGCAGCTGTGCAAGCAGGACCGTGTGAACGAATGCGGAAAACCCATATTTTCTTATTGCCGTGTTCATCTTTGACAGATCTTATCTTAGAGCAGCGAAAATCACATTGATTTATTGCTCGAGTCTTGAGACTAACCGATTTTATGGTGTGGGAGGATGTCTTGAGAGCTGTTCTCTGGTTGGTTGGGCCTCATTTTATTTCGGGGGTGGTGTGCAGCCAATAGGATGCAACCCAACTCCCCCAGCCAGGTCAGTTTGAGAAGAAGGCGGTTTCCAGTTTGAAAAGATCGGTGAATAGCGAAAGTTCATAGAATCCGAAACAGTTTGAAAAGATCGGTGAATAGCGAAAGTTCATAGAATCGGAGTAAAGCATCAAGAAGAAGAAGAAGAAGAAGAAGAAGAAGAAGAAGAATTTCCGAAATTAAAAACGCGTAGAAGAAAAAAAAAAAAAAAAAATAAGGTATGTTGTTGGTATTGAATATACAAATTTTAACGGATTCTAATATAAGAATGTGTGTTAAATCCAGATGAATCAGACTCACGGAAGAGTGGCACAGCGGGCAGCGCAACTGCGGCGAAGGGCCGAGTTGAGGGCGCGATTCCTTCGGAACGCGCAGGTGGTGCTGCGTTTTTTGCGCGACAGTCATGTGGATGAGAACTTTATCAATGAAACCGCGAGCGTGCACTACGAAATGATAGAAAACATCACGCGGCAGTATCAAATTAATGATCATTGGGCGATGCGTGCGGCCACTACTGAAAATGCCACAGCATCGCCCATTCAATGCTTTGATATTTCGTCTTCCGTGCGGGAAGATGCGGCGGGTTCGGATACGGAGACGATCCAAATAAATATGGAACGAGGCCGATCACCATCACCCAGTTCGGCCTCATCGGAGTATTCACGATCGAGTCCGAGCTCGCCGTCATCGTCGTCGAGGTCATCATCCCCTGACATACCGCCACCGCAACCGATGATGATTCCGCTCGAACGACAATATCCCCTAGTTTAAGTTTGTGTTAAGAAAATTTTCTACTTTAGAATAGGTTAGACTTATGAAATATAGCTTGAGTTAGTTTTTAAGAAATTTTTGTAAATATATAGCTTAAGTTAGTTTTAAGAAAAAATTTTTTTACTTTAGAATATGTTAGACTTAAGAAATATAGTTGAGGCTAGTTTTAAGAAAATTGTTACTTTAGAATAGGTTAGACTTAAGAAATACCAAATAAAAAACATATATTATCGGATGATCCGCGTCACTGCTTGCATATAACATACCCCCTGCCACTCTTTGAACATTTCAGCTAGTATAATTCGCATATATATGTAAGCTAGGAATTAGATATTTCAGAGCGGCCATCATGGATCGATTGTCGGTAGATCGGTAATCGTTACCATGATGCGAAGGCGAATCGGTAGTGGCGCCACCGCGAGACGAAAAAAAAAAATTGCAGCCATCCGATTGTCGGTAACAGAAGATCGGCAATCTTTGATTCAGAATCGTTACCGTCGGACTACCGATAACGAAAGTGGTGCCATCACACGGTGGAAAATTGCAATCGCGAAACGGAAAAAATTGCAGCCATCCGATTGTCGGTAACAGAAGATCGGCAATCTTTGATTCAGAATCGTTACCGTCGGACTACCGATAACGAAAGTGGCGCCATCGCCCAGTTGCAAATTGCAACCATTCGATTGCCGGTAACGGAACATCGCCAATCCATGATTCACGTTACCATGATTCAACATCAGTACCATCAGACTATCGGTAACCCAAAGATCGGCCATCGTTACCATGATCCAAGAAACGGATCGGTAGTGGCGCCATCGCATGGCGGAAAATCGCAACCATTCGATTGTCGGTAACATAAGATCGGCAATCCAAAATCGTTACCATCAGACTATCGGTAACAAAGATCGGTAATCGTTACCATCCGATCGTCGATAACTTATCGGCGCGGTCGGTAACTTACCTACTGCCTGATGGCCGGTAAAGAAGGCTGGATCCAGAACTCTCATATGTACACTACTATAGGCAAACGGTAGTATTTGCGATGCAATTTCACTGTACGGTAGTCTTTCATTATAGCATTTCACTTCGCTCACGGTACCTCTCGAAACAATTCTACACCCTTCCGACGTATGATAGTTGTACCTATTTCATTTTCAATTTTTCGTTGTATATTGTTTACTCAATTTTGAATACACATATTCATGTGTACACCGGTACGCAGACCGAGCGTCAAGCGAAACACACTGGAGGCGTCTACCTAGGTGCAACAAGTGAGACCTGTCCAACCTAACCTCCCGACGTAGCATCGCGGCCACGAAGCGCGCATGAACTGTGAATCCCCGTTTTCTATTAGCGGTTATTACGTCATAGTCGGCTGCGTGACGGACCGTTCCTGGCACATTCCGAAGAATCGAAGCGCAGGTGACACGGGAGGATTGCACATATACGGAAAATAAGAAAATTTGCAGGATTTGTTGGTTAAAGGTTCGCCATATTTTCATTAACACGAAATATCGTTGCGAGGTCTGAAAAACTAAAAATTTATGAAAAAAAAATTTATTAAAAAAAAAAATTATGACAACGTGAATATAGGTACGTACGCGCGTACTGCGTACAGCATGTCAATTTCTCACCATAGTTTTGCAGTCAAGTTCTCGTTTGTGACCACGAATCTTTGCAGGATAGTGGTGTCATTTTGTATCATGACATTGAGTCAGAGAAAACCGTAGACTTATACTTTGAGAATGTCTGTTAACGTTTATGCGTGTCGTTTGATAATTTTCACACAGATGTTTACAACGGCGGTGTTGACCCTTAGCTGGCTGGTGATCTGACGTTATCCAACCGAAGGGATAGACATGCTGCTTCTCCACCCACTTGTTGTCCGAGAGTAAGTCAACTGACGAAGTTACTGTTTCTTTTTTTCAAATCTTACCTTAGTCTCACTCCGCTGGCACTTTTTCTAGCTGAGAAATTTTGCGACTCCAAGATTCCTCGATGAGCTCTTGCATACGAGGTCAACGCTTTGCAGTCTACAGTGTGAGATGTGAATGAAACACAAATCACTGTTTTTGAGGTGAAAAGCGCCATCGGGCAGACTACCCAATAGGAATGAAGTAAGTAGCTCATTTGACTATTAGTCCCTTTTTCGAACTTTTTTTTTTCAGAAACGGACACTCGCATGACTTTTTTTTGGTAATAAATTAAAATAGTGCTTCAAGAATTGAATTTTTTTTTCAAATTTCATTTTGGCTAATAATCGATCCCCTGAACTGGTGGTTCCTTGCTCAAAACTGAATCTAAAAACATTTTGACAGTAAAGATGGTAAATGATATTTAGATTCGGTTTTTCGCAAGGAATCACCGTGTCGCCAATTTTTACTGTTCTCTTCCTTTAACAACATTTGCCTCGACGGTTTCGCATTCGTGTACATGTTCCAATTTCTTTCAAATGCTACTCGCAAATGCAATGCATTATTATTATTATTATTCATCCAAATGTTGTTTCTATTATTCCACAGCTTCACCGGAGTTCACTTCGTTTACAAAACTTGGCCCGTGCAGCGTTCATCGTCGAAAGCATTTTTCAAGCTGGTGACAACTGTCACCAAGAAATTACTGACGAAAAAAAAATCCATAATGAGCTACGTCGTGCTCGAAGTCTACGATGGCTTATCCGTTGACCCTGAAGTACAGGCATATGCGTGCGCGTGTCGTTGACACGTCAGACCTAAGACAGGTTAAATTATAGCCGTTTTTCACACACGGTATGTTGTCACAGTGACTGACGTTGACTGTGCTTTCAGGAGCCGATAGCAGTGTGTCCTCACAAACAAGCGTCCCAAGATTATCGACAGTCTGCGAAACCCTGCTGAAACAGTCCACGATCCGTGCAGTCGGCGGAAACCTTGTTCTGCGTCCGACAACTGATCAACATTACCGCCTGAAAAATACACTGTATCTGGAATGTCAGCCGTCGTGACTGAAAACGCGAGCGTGTGGACAAAGCGACAAGGCTCTCAATGGCTCGCTTTTCCAACCCTTTTTCACAATCTTCAAATTCACTGTTTTCGACTAATCTGCGCCACAGAGATCGCCAAAAACAAAATTCCCATTTTCCAATTACTTTGAGACTTATATTTTTAATTAAGATATAGACTATCTTGCAAGTTGAAAATTGTATTTAACTCATTTTCAATTATCGCAAAAATTGAGAATTTTTCATGCAGAATTTATAATTGATCGAATAATGGTCAATTTCGATTAAAAAAATTTTGCATCATGCAAATAACTGAAATTAATGTATCCCGAAATATTAACTGTCGGAAATTTGAAATCTAATGGTTAAAATTTCAATTTTCATTTTCATAGTAATGATAATAGTAAAGACGATAATGATAATAAATTGATTGCCTTTAAGTAACTTATATTCTCCTTATGATTCTTACATCTATCATATAGTATATATGTTATAACGGAGTTATGTCAGAGTGCAACTCCGCACCCTACGGCGTTCCTTTATGAAAATATACTAGTTAATCGAAGCTACGTTAGTGTTTGGCGCCAGACACGCATTCGTGTCGTCTCACAGTTATTTAATCGAATTTCAACAATATTTGACGGAACGACGGCCTTAAAGCGACGGTTAGCTCAGATGGGTTTAGGGAATAGTGGAGTGGGTGGATTCACCTTCTTTATTGAGTAAATAAAATATAGAACACCAGGTATAGAATCCTTCAATGAAATCTTTGATTTCTTATATTGTGGGTATGGTTCGGCGGTAACAGATTCAGCGGTATACAAGATCTCAGATACTAATTATACAGCGTTATCAGATTAACAATGCAGAATCAGCAAACAGAAATGACGGTTGGAATAATACTTAATAATACTGCTTAATACAGAAAAGAATATTATATTATTGAGCCTTATTGCGACGCAGCGGTATAAAAAACGTAAACACGCCGGGTAGCTAGCGAGCGCCGTAGAAGCGATATAATGCAAGCTAGACTATTTTCCAGGCTGCGTATCACCGAGCGATACGATACTCTATAGCAAATTTTCTAATGCGGCACGCTAGCGATATTCATCAATTATTTGCGATATAAGAACTCAATGAATAATTCCGACTGAATCTAAGAGAAGCGATAACTAAATTACGAATTAAATTACATAGGCAAGAGTAATCAAACCAAACAAATATAATCAGCGGAAATCAAAGATAATCAAATAAAGCAACAAACAAATAGAACAAATAGAACAACTTAAAACTATGACTACTACGTTCAGCCAACCCTCGGGGAGTTGAATAATAAGCGACACACCATGCGATATTATTCTAATAAATTTTCTACAAACTACTAAATCAAAGATAGCGATAGATTAAAGAATTCAGATACTCTCAAAGCGAGAATTTAAGCAGAACAAGCTATCAAATAACTTATTAACAAATCATAAGCAACGATATTACAGAAATCAGACTAATATTGCAAACAAATAAATTCTAAGCGAAAAACGTGCTCAAAATGACCTCAATCAGCTACGAAGTGCTTTCGCTGAACTTCAGTGACTACAACTAAATTCACGTGGCCCGTAGGCTGCACGTTACATCCAAAAACTACCAAAGATACGAATAAAATACCAACTAATTAAAGTTCCGCGATAGATTCGTGGCTTTACAAGCAAATGTAACATAGAAACCTTACCTTAAAGTAGCTGTGAGGTCACACACACTTATCTGAACTTAACTGATTGTACTTGACTTTACTTTACTTTATTTTACTTCGCTTTAGCGAGCGAGAGAGGGTGATAACACGTCTAGTCACGTATGAGCGGAACGTAGAAGTGAGGATCCTCGTCGACAATTAGGCTCGTCGACGTGCGGAATCATAGGTTTTAGGGGTGGGGAACCTATCAGGACCCACTAATTTGCCTATTGGTTATCTGAAAACCGTTCGTCGTTCGCACAGCTCGTCAGCTGTGCGATACTAAGCGTCCTCTGGCTGCCTAGCGTCAGGCGGCAGATCCTGGGCTTCTCGGCGATATCTTCGAGCGTGCTGCGGTATTTCGTTGTCGGGATGACTCTGGGGAAGATGTGACCTTGGCTCTTACGAAGCTGTACCGTCCATGCGGTATCAACCATCCTAGTCGTGCACCCTGCAGCGGTAGTCTCACCTGAAGACGACCTCGCCGCAGTCCTCTGCCACATCTGAAGATGTCCCTGACCTGGGCCTCCGCCTTTCTTGATCTGGGTTTAGCGCGCGGGACGCTATACTCGTCCCCTCTCACGCGTTGCACTCCTTAATGATAACGTTACGCCGGTCGTGGCGTCGGTAATAATACCTGGAGCGGTAGATGGATTCTGGTGCGGTAACGGGAGGTTATAACAGTCGTACAACCCTGTACGCCGTCGCTGCAACCAGGCGCTCAGCGGTAAGATGCAGTCAGCTGCCAGGAGGCCGTATGCAGGCCCTATACTCTGTTCAGCGATATTTAACCAAGGTCGACAGCCTTCCCCGTCGATGGTGCGGTACTATCCTCAGCGGAACTTCCGGAGGTACTTGCTTCGGGTTGCATACCGTTTCAGTCATCTTGTAGCGGGAATCTTGCAGCGGAACTCTTGAAGCGGTATCTTTTATATCGTCTGTCTCTCTCTCTCTCGTCGTACATTAACAAAAAAAAACACTCTAAATTAGTCTAACCCTATTGCTGAATATTTAGGTGTGTCGCTTGTTCCCCAAGGGTCTAGACGGCGGTAAATCTCTCTCTCGTGCGATAATACTAATGAAAGATAGGCTAAAGGCATCCTAGTGACGCCTGCAAAATTGCAACGTCACAATGTATATACACTATTCTATAGATGTAAGTCTTAATATCTATTATAATTTGCGAACGCGCGTCAGTAGTAGGGGTACCCGAGTTCCAGGAAAAATACTCTCCTAACCGCCCATAGCCGGCCCTATTTCCAGAGCGGACATATACAGAGCGATTCTGTGAAAAGTAACGCGCCTAGAAGGTAGGCAAAGGGAAAACGCCTGCATGGAGTAGATCAAACATTGACGATTGGGTTTCATTCATTACGTGGGAAATAAAATCTAATCGTCGATGTTTGAACTGCTCAATTCAGGCGTTACCCATTTGCCTACATTTTGGGCGCGTCACTTTCCACAGAATCGCTCTGTATAACTCATCCCAGCCTATTGGTCAGAGACAGATAGTGTCGATTTTACAAAACTTTGGGAACATACGATTCTGGTATGAAGATAATCTTAGCATTTTGGTTAAGAACAGCTAGTATGGATGACACAGAATTCAAGTATCATACGATTCTCTCATACGACTCATCTCAGCCCATTGGCTCGAAACGGACGGTGTAGATAATACAGAATTTAAATGTCATACAATTCTGGTATCATACGATTCTCGCATACAACTCATCTCAGCTCATTAGCTAAAAACAGATGGTGTAGATGATACAGAATTTAGGTATGATAGGATTCTTGTATATTGATTACTTCCGTATGGAGGGTATAAGCAAAATCAATGGAAAAAAAGAAGATTCTGATATACAACTTATCTCAGCACAATAGCAAGACACAGATAGTGTGGATAATACAGGATTTAGGTGTCATACGATTCTGGTATATCACTCATCTTAGCCTATTGGCCACGTACAGAAGGATTATATAGGATTATATCTGGATTATACAGGATTCGAGTGTCATAAATTTCTGGTCTATAACTCATCTCAGCCTATTGTCTGAGAACTAATAGTGCGAATGACACAGAATTTGAGTATCTTACGATTCTCTCATACAACTAATTCTAGCCCTTGGCTGAAAACGAATTGCGTAGATCATACAGAATTAAGGCGTCATACAATTCTGGTATATAACTCATCTTAGCCTATTAGCCAAGAACAGATAGTGTAAATTTTACAAAATTTTGGGAACATACGATTCTGATATAAAACTCATCTCAGCCCATTGGCTGGAGAAGGATGGTGTAGATTATACAGGATTTGAGTATCAAACGATTGTGGTATATTGGCTACTTTTTTATATGAAGTTCAAGCAAAAGAAATAAAAGAAGAAGATTCTCGCATACAACTCATTCAAGCACAATGGCAAGACACAGATTGTGTACGTTATGCAGGATTTAGGTGTCATACATTTCTGGTATAAAACTCATCTCAGCCTATTGGCTGAGAACAGATAGTGCGGATGACACAGGTTCTGATTTTCATACAATTCTCTCGTACAACTCATCTCAGCCCGTTGGCTGAAAACGAATGCTGTAGATCATACAGAATTCCAATGTCTTAAAATTCTGGTATATAACTCATCCCAGCCTATTGGCCAAGAACAGATAGTGTATATTTTACGGAATTTCAGGAACATACGATTATGGTATGAAACTAATCTCAGCATTTCGGCTAAGAACAGCTAGTGAGGACGACCCAGGATTTGAATATCCTACGATTCTCTTATACAACTCATCTCAGCCCATCGGCTGAAAGCGGATAGTGTAGATAATACAGAATTTAAATGTCATACAATTCAGGTATATAACTTATCTCAGCCTATCAGCCAAGAACAGATAGTGTAAATTTCACAGAATTTTGGGAACATACGATTCTGGTATGAAACTGATCTCAGCATTTTGGCTAAGAACAGGTAGTGTAGATGGCACAGGATTCAAGTATCATACGATTTTCTTATACAACTTATCTTAGCCCATTGGCTGAAAAAGGATGGTGTAGATTATACAGGATTTAAGTGTCATACATTTCCGGTATATAACTCATCTTAGCCTGTTGGCCAAGAACAGATAGTGTAGATTTTACAATATTTTGAAAACATATGATTCTGGTATATAACTCATTTCAGCCTATCGGCTAAGCACAGATGGTGCGAATGACACAATATTTGAGTATCATACGCTCTTCTCATACGACTCATCTCAGCCCATTGGCTAAAAACGAACGTTTCAAATTATACATGATTCAAGTGTCATACAATTCTGGTATATTACTCATCTCAGTCTATGGGCGAAGAACTGATAGTGCGGATGACACAGCATTTGAGTGACGCATGATTCTCTAATACAACTCATCTTAGCCCTGTAACGGTTGTATCTTATAAATATGTTAGGTCGATATGAGGATAGAGAAGGACACGAGCACAAAATAACTTAAGTACACGGATGTCACTGTTTACTAGATAATGGACAATTTATTAAGAATATTACGATATGTCAAATGAAGTCAACTCAAGGAACTAAGGTTTTACATAGCGTATGAATCCTCTAGATCCTCTCGCTGCACAGCGTGGTCAGATACAACCTTGATCACCTCAATTGACCAATTATAGATGTTTTAGGATCGGGATTATGGGTTAATAATTTACGATTGCTGTTATATAACTCGATTACTTTGATTGGTCTCCGAGAGCACGTCTGCTTCGGTAGACATCTAAGTACGAACAGGGCGAACGTCGGTACAACAGGGCGCTTTCTAACCTACATGGTACTACATATATCACAGTCCTCCCCACTTAAATACAATATTAATTATAGAAACAATAGTTCACGTCAATTTTTTTTACATTTCTGAGATGATGCTCAAGTCAGACTATCAAGATTACATCTTATCATAATTTTTCTCTAACTAGGTCGTACACTCCCAAACTCCATCATCTACAATTCAAAAGTGATTACAAATTCAAACGCTTTACAGATTTTCTTACTCTCCCAGACCTTCGAATTTCAGGACTAGATATAATTGGTTGTTTAGTAATTAAAGTCGTAGCTTCTACTTTAATTGGAGACGAGGGTTGAGCTGGAAAAGAATCCGCACAGTTAATTCTAGACTCGGTTAACTGTAAGTCGGATTCCTCCGCTTGATTTCCCCGAAACTCTTCCAAATGAATTGGTGGTGTAGAATTCTTAGTTTGACCTAACTCCGAAGGAACAAGAATTCTATTCGCCAAGCCACTATGTACTGGAGGTAAACCAGATTTTTCCAATAAACATGACTTTTACTGAATAATATGCCTCTTCCAGACTCGCCCATCAGCCGACTCAACATTATACGTAACAGCTGATAACTTCTCTACAACTTCAGCTTGAACCCACAAGTTTTTCATAACATCTTTAGCTACAACAACATTTCCCACCTCGAAAGATCTCAACCTAACACCAGGTGCATGTTGTTGCTGCTTCATTTGCTGTTGAATCACGTAATTCCTCAAATTCGGTCTTATTAAATCTAACTTAGTACGCAAAGGTCTACCAATGTGTAATTCCGCTGGAGTGCAGCCTGTCGTACAATGCGGTGTCGATCGATAACACAATAAGATTCTATATAATGCAACTTCTTTTTTACAACCTTCTTCAACTAACAATTTGAATTGTCTTTTGAAAATTCTTACTAAATTCTCAGCAGCTCCATTAGACGCTGGATGATAAGGAGCAGTACGCACATGTAGAATCCCACAACTTCCAAGAAAAACTTCCAACTCTTCCGATACTAAATTCGGCCCATTATCACTTACTAAAACTACAGGGAAACCCCATGTTGCGAAGTACTCCTGCAATACAGATATCGTTCTTCTACTAGTAATATCCTTCATCAATTTAACATCTATTCACTTCGAAAATGCTTCAATTATGACTAGATACATTTGATCATCGATTTGTAAGAAATCAATATGAACTCGCATGTTCGGTCCTTCCGGCCACTTCCACGTACTTGATTCCGCTCTTGGTGAATTTATCGAATTTTCTAAACAAAGACTACATTGCTCAGTTACTTTATCAATATCGTCGTCAATACCGGGCCACCACACAAAAGACCGAGCAAGAGACTTCATTTGGACTATACCCATATGCGTTGTATGTAATTCTTTGAGAATCATTGCTCTTAACGATTTGGGAATAACGACTCTATTTCCTAACATTATACAACTATCTTCCAGGTACAATTCTTTCCCTCTTCTCTTATAGCTTTCTACTTCACCTACCACTTTACTAGGCCAACCATTCTTAACATATTCCATTACCTCACACAAAACTTCATCTTTAATTGTTTCTGATTTGATCAGTTTAACGTCAATCATTTGCACTTCAGCCTCTATAAAATTCAAATGAGCATAACCATTTTCCATACTATTTTCCTCTCCACTAAAAATCGGAGCTTGAGACAAACAATCAGCAGTCCAATTCTTTTTCCCTTGGATATGTTCTAAAACAAAATCATATGCAGACAAAAACACTGCCCATCTCTGAACTCTTGCTGCTACATTCGTTGGTAGGCTTTTATTCGGGTCAAAAATAAATTTGAGTGGCTTGTGATCGGTTTCCAATAAGAACTTCCTCCGCCAAACAAACTGATGACAAGACTTAACCCCAAAAACTAAAGCTAAGGCTTCTCGGTCTAATTGCGAATAATTTTTCTTAGCTTGAGTTAATGATCTCGAAAAGAAAGCAATTGGTTTTACTTCATTGTTAGGCAGTATGTGAGATAATACCGCACCTACTCCTACAGGAGATGCGTCACACGTTATTTAAGATTTGCAACGTAGTGCATTAACACTTCACTTGACAACAACTTCTTTTTAATACCATCAAAAGCTAATTGATGTGTATTAGACCACAACCACTTAACATCATTTTTAAGAAGTTCGTACAGAGGTGCAACAGTTTGGGTAAAATTTTTAACAAATTTAGCATAATAGTTTGCCATACCCAAAAATATTTTAAGTTCAGTTACCTTTTCAGGTGTTTTCATTTCTATTATTGCCTTCCCAGATAGCAATCGTACCAGGCACGTTAGACGCATGACGTGCGGGGCACGTCGTGCGTGCGAAAATGCATCTTTTTCGCCAGCACAATGAGCTAGGCACTTGAGTGTATGCGTTATGTGTCGCACTTCGCGGTCACGAGTGTAATCACGCAATGCCAAGACTATGCGACGCACAGAGTGCGGTTATAATGATAACAATAATTCATACTTCGCAAAAATTATCATATACGCCTGCGATTTTTATCCAGAATGAAACAAAATATAGGGCATTTCATGTCAACTCGACCAATGATTTTTCCTCACCATTTTTTATTTGCTTCATGATTTTTTATACGTATCTATATAACGTCTCAAAAAGCACTCCTGAATTTTTTTCAGATTTTCCCCCTTAACCGTTACTTCTATGATCATTCAAACCCATCTAAGATCGGCATTTTTCAAAAATCTCAAAAAATTCTCGAAAATCTTATTTCTCATTCCAATCATTTTGATATCCCTCCCGTGATGGAATGATATTTCCTTATATTTTTTTCAGCATTTCCAACATTCTGAACAAACAAAACTTCGTGTTCCACCGTTTCGAAAGCTCTCAAAAAATTATAAAAAAAAAAAAAAACAGACTTACGTGAAAGTACTCAAACATAGAATTTTTGGTAATTTTTCAAGAATTTTCGAAATGTTGAAACATCGAGCTTCGTTTGTTCAGAATGTTGAGAATGCTTAAAAAAAAATTAAAGGAAAAATCGTCTCATCATGGAGAGATATCAAAATCATCAGAATGAAAATTCAGATTTTTTAGAATTTTTTGAGATTTAAAAAAAATGCCGATTTTATGATGGGGTTGAATGATCATAGAAAATTATGGGTAGGGGAGATAATATTTCATTGATTTTTATTTTTCACGTTCAAGACTCAGGAAGTACTTTTAAATTACGCGCCCTAATCACTCAAGCAGCTGCGCGCGCTCTCACCTTGCACAGTCATCTATAGCGTTAGCTGGGTAAGCGGCAGTGCTAATTGTGTGACCGTTTGACGCGACTTGTGAGTGTAAATGTTTTATATGCTGTTGATCCGGTGTTCAGACTTCTAAAATTGCAGTTTTACGAAAGTGTCAGCCTGATTATAGCTATCAAACCGTGTATCAACATAATTACACGTGCCACGTCTACGTAAAATATACTGTAAGTATCATATACTGATGCATTTGATTCCTAACCTCTTTTACCTCACTTCTGTTGCAATAATACTCCACGTGTTTTTCAAATCCCAAAAATTCCTTCGTATTTCAACTAATGTATGCGGAAGTGTTATACGTTTTAAATTCTTGCTTCTGCATTTTCAACATCATGATACTTATTTACGTAATTATCGTATTGTTCAGTTTATCCGGACGATTAGTCGCGGCGATTTTTATTCGATATATTCCTAACTTTGCCTTTCCATGGGTTTCTAAACACGTTTTGAAAAACATATTTGAAATATTATTTCGCCGTTTTCAAGTACTTAAAAATACGTTGAACTGATTGAAATGTATTATTTTTCTTTTTCGCTATTTTAACTAAAAAATTTGTAACAATTCGATTAGCCGCTAAATTTTGATCCTTATAATTATTGCACAGGAACCAAAATGTTTGAAACATACTTGAGTATACTGTGAAATTGCAATATAGAAAAAATATAATGTATACAGCGTTGGCAGTTCTTGGTTTGTGACGCGCGAAATTCTCAAGATATCACATACATGACTCATCACCTATTTGAGATGAAAAATAATTATTTTACACCGGAAGTAATTATCCCTGTTTCAAACTTATGAACTTATATGAATTGGATTGATGAATTGATAAAATAACTGTTTAGTATTACCATTCTCGCTATTTCACTATCTATAAAGTTCAACATTTCATCCAACAATATATGTTTGAATTCATTTTTATAAAGATCTGACGAGCCATCATCTGCGACATGAATAGAAAAAACAAAAGGTTTCAAGACCTCAGTATAAGTCAAAAGCAAAAACGCTTGCGTTTGGTTCATGACAGGCGACATGTCAAGCTGCAAGATAACAATGATTCCGATTCAAGCTCAGGAGATACAGGATCTGACATTGGAGTACAACAAATACCTGAAAACGTAGAAGATGCACCTGATAATGGAGTTCAACCAATACCTGCTATCGTAGGAGACGCACCTGATGACGAAGTACAACCGTTACCTCAACTTGGGATAGAAAATGAAGCGCACGCGCCCGATAATGAATCCCTACACTCTGATCAAGAAAATGATTCGGAGGATGACTCAGCAACTATGAGTTCTAACCAAGGAGATAGCGATGAAGACATTCTGAACAATATTCCTCTTAACAATGTCGAAGAAGCAGATGATAATACAGATGAATCAGACACTTCAGACGATGACATCGCAGGTGTTGACGTTCCCCAAAATGCAGCAAATTTAAGAAAGAGAGCATTAAAAAATGCTTTTCTAGCGGCTAATCTAAAACACAAGCAAGGCAACATCATATTGAAGGCATTGAGAGAATTTCCATTCAACTTGGTTTCTCTACCAAAGGAGCCACGAACTTTATTACAAACTCCCACTATCGTTGCCAGTACATTTGTTCAACAGCTCGCAGGTGGTGAATACCTTCACCTTGGATTCAAAAAGACGCTCAAGAAGAAGCTACAAAGTCTCCCTGAGGATCAGCTGCCGGAACATGTAGAAATAGACTTTAGTACTGATGGTGGTAAAGCAAACAAAGGCGCAGACCAATTTTGGCCACATCAGTACAGAATTGTCAATATCGCAGATAAAAGACCCATCATTGCTGGAATATTCAAAGGTAGAAACAAACCGACCAATGCTTTTGAATTTTACGAACAGTTTGTCCAAGAAATTATCCAAATTCGCAATGAAGGAGGGATAATGATAAGGAATCGACGACTTCCACTACATGTGCGTTGCTTCATTGCTGATGCACCTGCCAGAGCATTCGCCTTGAACCATTATGGCCACACATCGGCACACGCATGTTCGAAATGCAAGATCGAAGGTCATCGTTGTACTGTGGAAAACTTTCGAGGAACAATGGTTTTCCAAGGTGTTAGGCACGCTCCAAGAACAGATGAAGAGTACGAGAATCTGATTGATGAAGACCATCATAAAGGAAGAAGTCCATTGGCTCCGATAATGGGTCTTGTCTCACAAGTTCCTTATGAAAATATGCACCTAACTTGGATAGGAAACGGTAAGAAAGTACTATCCGCACAAGTCGATGGCAAGTTCGGGTTCCGTAGGCTAAATGCTAGGAAATTGGATATTCTTGATGCCAGAATGACTCAACTAAGAAGTTACTGTCCCTCTGAATTTAATCGGCGTCCGAGTGAGATAACACGGTTTCATGATTTCAAAGCCACGGAATTCAGACAAATAGTACTGTACTCTGCACCGGCTATTTTCAAGAATGTATTTTTTGATAATTACTATGATCATTTCATGATATTACATTCTGTTATGCGCCTGCTATCGTCTGAAGACACAGTACCAGAAATGTACGATTTTTGCCAGGAGGCCTTAGAAACGTACGTTGTTACATGTGAACAGTTGTACGGAGAACAATTTCTTTCGTACAATGTGCACGGATTATTGCACGTGGTAGACGATGTACGCCAACTGGGTCCTCTGAAGTCGTTCAGCGCATTTCCTTATGAGAATAATATGCCCGAATTCCGCAGACAAATTAGGAAACCACATCTCTGTCTACAACAATATTACAAAAGAATGAGCGAACTGAACAACTTCACTCCTCAGCCTTTAGACAACAATGTTGTCATTCGTCCATCAAAATCTCACGCCGAGGGACCTCTTCCGGAATATATTCATCCTAACGCTTGCCAACAGTTCCACAAATTACAAGTTGGCAAATTTACATTAGCTACTTCTTTACGTGACAGCTGCTGTGTCCTTCGAGATTCGAGAGTTTGTATCATAAAGAACATCGTCAAAGTAGAAGAGGATATTTTGTTGATTATTCAACCATTCCAAACGACAGCTGAATTATATGATGTTGGAGTTTTATCGGATACCGTAGGAGTATATCGGTGCACGCACCTGTCCCGGCAGCTCCAAGCGATCCATTTGGACGAAATAAAGAGCAAAAGTTACAGAATGCCAGAATGGAGTAATGTGGACGGGGAAGAAGAGCGTGTGCTTGGAAATCGATGGATTTGTGTTACTCTGCTGACACCGCTAGGATTACCACTCAATTAGATCTTCGAGTGGAAAACCTTACATTCAATAAACTACACAATCAATAATAAGAAGTGAGTAAATAAATTTCTCTTCATGTCTTCGGTTATACGTCGGAGGTATTTTCTCAGAAGGGATATGGCTCCTTAACTACCGTACACTAGACATTTCAACGCACACCTAATATGAGATTGAAAAGAAATCTGAGGCAACTAGACCTGCCGTGCATTATCCGGGTTATTCGGCATCGTAGGCAAGTGTAGCCCCCGTTGGACGTGCTTTCCCAATTTTCACTCTTCTTACAGCTACCCCCATTTTCGTAATAAGATTCATTAGTCATTCCGTTATTGTCTTAAGCAAGGTACACACTTTTATATCCTCAATGCAGATCCGATATTATACCTTCTTGTTCATTGTATTATTTTGGACTTGGAGTTGACACATTTTGATTAAATGAATTTGTCTTACACCCACACTTTGTATCTCCACTCATCTTTCTTGGGCTGCACGGCTCAGTATTTTAGTTACGACAGAACTCTTCTCAAAATACGTGCATCCTTTGATTATAATGATACACAGTATACTACCTCCACAAATATAGTTATCACCCACTTGTTCCTTGATATGCGAACTTCCATTGCAACACGTTGTTTAGTTGAATATATGTGTATTATTTTTTCTTCTGAATTATACGTAGGTCATTTAATGCATTTTTATTGGTAGCACAATTTTCAATATCTGTGGATTCAAATTTGATAAACTAATGAAGATACCGTGAAGAAAATTTTGATCATTAATTGGCCAAAAAATCGACACAATTTTGTATCTGTTTTTATTTCTTTTCAGCAAAATGGAAAAGATTCCGGAAAATAAAGAAAACAAAGCTCCGAAACGAAAATCAAGTAGAGAAGTAAGGGTTTCAAGCAGTGGGAGAAACATAACGACGCCAAAACACCTGCAGTCGTCATCAGATGAACAGCCTCCGGTGAAGAAAGGCATGTATTCAAAAAATCTGAAGGCTGAGATTGAAAGACTGAAAAGTTACGCAGCAGTCATCAAGAAACAGGAGGGTACGAAGAAAATTGGAAACGGAACCAAAGATTCAGAAGATAATAAGGATTCAGAAAATACGGATGTCTACTCTACTCGTAGGAGCAGCGATCCAATTGATCCGTAAGCACATTATTACTTATGTGGCGCAAGATTTCTAAATGAATGAATGCAGAATACTTAAAAATTGTTAAAAACTTGAAATTGAAATGGTTAATACAATCGTTGTTAGTATAATTGTAAAAATTTTTTTATTGAGTGGAAATCTAATTTCAGGTCTTCGCTGGACGCCCTTAATTCTGTAGAGGTGAAAACCAAGAATCATTCGCTGCCGAAAACTAAGAATACTAAATTCTTCCAACCCTCTGGCAAAGCAGCAGCAATTTTAAAAAACATTACGGCAAAGGATGTTGACGACTCTAATAATCGGCCCTCTGCAATTGCTCATTCAAAAATCCCAGCGCCACTGATAAAAAAAACTAAAAAGACCAGTGAAAATATGCCTTTGACGACACCGATAATGAGAAGCCCACCTTCCCCGAAAGATGATACAATTCAAAGTCAAAGCGACGAAGTGTTCGGGGAGACGGTACCAATAAACTTCCAGAAAATCGTTGAGGACAGATTAGAGTGAGTCAAAACAGTATTTTTTAAACCATCTTGTCGATCAATGACGGTTGATATCGCATTTTCTTTCATGCATTGTTTTTATTCAATGCACTTCATTATTACAACCTGATCGACATGGTACATTAATTGGGTATGTATGTATGTATGTAGGAAAATCGAAAAATCCAACGAGACCTTAATCGAGCAGAACAAGGAGATACTAAAGATATTAAGCAATCAACATAGTATCGCAGGAGAAAAAGTCAGCAAAACCTTATACGAACGTCTGAAAGGTTACCCAATAACGACAATTGAACAATTCAAAGAATTAGAGAGTGACACAAATAAGGAAGCACGTCGAAAAATCGTAAGCCTTTTTTCAATTACACATAACGACAGCTTCCTGCACTCGCAAATGAAAAGAAAAATAGTGATACCACAGGTCATCGCAAATAGTATACATAGAGAATATTTTTCAGTATGACTACTTGCTTTGCTTGGGGGGCAATGCATTGAGAGGCTTTCTTCTCACCAGTCTCCAAATAATCATGACCGATGACCTGGTATGTCGATTCACTTGGAACGGAGATGCGAAGACTGAGAAATTTGGTGACACGAAAGTCTCAAACGTTCTGTATCGTAAGTAATTTTGAATCAGTTAAACATCAGCGTTAATATCCCATAGTTTGTGCTAATGATTTTGGAAATATATTTCCCAATTATTATACAATATAATCTCTAATTCAATCCTATAAAACCCAAATTTCATTGATACACTATCACAGAAATAAATATGCGTCAATTAGTCATACTGCTAGCAATTGATTTCAATTTCTTTCAGAAGCAGCAAAAAACTGTCCTTTATTCCAAGGCCCATATAACAAAAATTTGTTCAAGACGGAAATGCTTCAAGTTTTGAGAACTACAAAGCAGCGGTTCCGAAACTCGAAAAAAAAAGAAGTCACCACGAAGGAAAATAGAACGAAAGAAACGGACGGCAGAGAGCATTCAGAAGGGACAGCAGAGGGCATACAGCGGAAAATATCTCAATTGGAAGAGATGCTCGAAGGCAATTCAGATGCTGATAATGAAGGGGATGATTTATCGTCAAATTCTTTGGATGACGATCAAGACATTGAAAACTTTGAGGGATAATACTTTCACACTCCAATTCCATTAACGTTTATAACTATACACATATGGATGAATAATTGATATTTTTTTATAACTGAATATTTCCAGTACAAAATATCCGGAGTTGAATCTAAAAACTCATTTTTTTACGGTTTCCAAACCTTTTTTTTTAATACATTACTTATTTTAAAACATGATATATTATACTATACATATAGATTAGCGTACGAGAAGTAAACAGCTGTGATGTAGACAGTATTATATAACTGAGAAGTAAACTGTGATGTAGACATTATTATATAACTGTGTTATGTAAAATAAATGTGTGTGTTATATCGAAAACTGACCTTTTATTACAATCCTATTTTACCATACGGAGTGATGAAATGAGATAATTTTCTATAGTTCTTATATAACTCAAACTAACGTGACAAATCCGCACTTTGCCGGCACGCGTGCGACTTGCACGTCGTGCGAGCAATATGTCCATCAATTGCGCGCGCAAGTTTCTACTTAATGGCCCGCACGTCGTGCGGATTAATCGGCACACGTGCGTGCGTAATGCCTTTCATATTGCACACATTTTGTTATCTGGGTTAACTTAATTATCCTTCAAAGCATGAATTCCATTTTTATCAATTTTAAAACTTAAAAAATTAACTTCAGCTGTAAAAAAATTACACTTTTCAAATTTCGCAGTTAATCCCACTTCTTCCAACCTCCTCAAAACCGTTAATAAACGTTCATTATGTTCATTATTATCAGAACCAAAGATTGAAATATCATCGAAGAAAACTATAACTCCTGGAGTACCAGTGAAAAGTTTTTCCATCAATCTTTGAAAAAGACCCGGCGCTGATGCAACACCGAAACACAAACGTTTATAAGCATATAAACCTTCATGAGTTGAAATCGTGGTCAACAGTTGTGAATCTTTATCAAGTTCAACCTGTTGATAGGCATGACTCAGATCAAGTTTACTAAAAACTTTCCCCCACTGATTTTGACTAACAAATCTGATATGCGAGGAATTGGATATCTGTCCACTTTAATACATTTATTCAAAGTTGTTTTATAATTTCCACATAATCGGATTTGTCCATTTGACTTAATTACCGGAACTATTGGAGTTGCCCAATCACTTGACTCTACTGGATGCAAAATACCTTCCTTTTCCAATCTGGTTATCTCATGCTCTACTTTTTCAACCATTGCATATGGTAGTACTCTTGGTTTAATAAAAATAGGTTTCGGATTTTCCTTCAACTCAAGTTTAAAAGTTCCGTTTTTATACAATCCTAGCTTGTCACTAAAAACAGTTGGAAATTCTTTTCCTATTTTATCAACATCAAGATCTCTACTAGCATTAGAAACATTTTTAATACCCACATCATCCTCAAATAAAAGTATTCTCTACCCACTGGATCCTGGCATTACAAAAAGATCTAAATTCATACATTTTTTATGGTATTCAACAACTACGTTGAGTACTCCTAAAGGTATTATCGGTGTACCAATATATGATTTAGATTTCCTAGCATTATCACATAGTCGTAAATTGGAAAAAGAAGGATTTCCTTTATATTCTGTTGCGGAAATCGCTGAGATAGGCGATCCTGTATCCATCTCAAAGCTTATTTTATTTCTTTCAACGGTTAAATTTATTTTAATTGGTCCAGAATTCAACAATTATTAACTTTGTTCACTCTTTTCATCACTTTCGTCTATCGAAAACAGATTATCAAAAGTTTTTTCTAAATCAATAATCTCATTTACATAATTATGACCATTACCTCCACCTTGAGTATGAGATTCTCTTTTATTTAACCCTGTACTTCTATTTTGATAATTCCCCGTATATTTCCTATTTTGCTTCGGCTTATTATTCTTATTTTGAATAGACCTACATATACCGAACTCAAATGACCTTTTACTTTACATACATTACAATCATAATCCTTATATCTACATCTAAACCTTTCATGACCTATTCTTCCACAACAACTACATGGATTCAAATCTTTTGAACTCTTCCTGTAACCGTTTTTATGATGTTGTACATAGTTCAATGATCCTGTTGTTTTCTGGTCTATTTCACCAGTGTCACGAATAGCAGCTTCGTCGCTTATAGCCACCTCAAAAGCTCGTTCATGAGTAAGATTTTTCTCCGCTAACAATTTCTTCTTTGTCGCCTTGTTCTTCAACCCACATACAGAACGATCTCGTATAGCGTCGTTTGAATTAACACCAAATTCACAGCACGTAGAAAGATTTTTTAAAGTAGCAAAATATTCGCTCACTGACTGATTTTCGATTTGGTCACACATGTTAAATATGTACCTCTCCGTGATGATACTCGGCTTTGGTTTCAGATGGTCCGTCATTAACTTAACCAACACTTCATATTCTTTAACCCCAGGCGGTTCAGGTGCACATAAACTACACATAAGTCCATAACCTTCTCATCCAAGTGGATTTAAAAATAATTCTTTCCTTCTATTTTCAGCAATTGGATTTCCACTCATATAATGCTCAAAACGCTGCAACAATTGACTCCAATCGGTTTTCCTTTCAAAACCTCCAATTGTACCAATATTCGCTGAACTCAGCAATTGCTGTATTGCTGAAACTTGCCCAACCGGTCTTTCTTCAATCATTTTTTGAAGTTCTCTTATTCTTGCATGTTGCTGTTGGATCCTTTCATCCAATTCTTCAATGTAATTATCTTTTTGTTTAATCGAATCCATCGCCGCTTGCCGATATGTATGCCACTCTTTTTTTTTACTTTTACATAATTCATTCAATTCAGTAAATTTCTTCTCCCAATTTGCCATGCTGGATTACCCTTCTAATCACGTTACACACGATTTTCACTTTTCTTTACTTTTCTAACGAATTTTAGCATTACACATTAAACTTTTTTAATCCTCGTCGCCACTTGTTATATACATATAGATGTTTTAGGATCGGGATTATGGGTTAATAATTTACGATTGCTGTTATATAACTCGATTACTTTAATTGGTCTCCGAGAGCACGTCTGCTTCGGTAGACATCTAAGTACGAACAGGGCGAACGTCGGTACAACAGGGCGCTTTCTAACCTACATGGTACTACATATATATCACAGCTAATATACGGCAAAGATATCAAAATTAGAATACAGTCACATGCCAGATACCCAGATATAAAAATATAGCGAAAAAACAAAGCTTAATGCGTACTATAGTCAGAATATGGGAACATGAGCTAAAGCATGGCGGAACGAGAATACAAGAAATGTGAGATATAGCGTACGATGATAAGTATAGAGAAAATATAAAACGGAGCGTACTATAACAAGATTATAACACAAAAGAATTTGATAGCAAAATATGAATGGTAAATGATGCTCAATCCGCCAAGAGACCCTCTGATATACATTGTAACGCAGTTTTTTATTCAGGAGAGGAAAACCTTTTGCTCCGTCACGATTCGGCGCTTTCCCGTGATAATTACGATACTGAACTACCTAATGTTGGGCGCCAGACGCTACTGCGTCGTTTCCTTACTAAATTACGATACCATACCACAAATTACGATAAACCAAAAACTTACGGAAATGCGACGAGCGACAACTCGACCTGCTCAGATACAAAAGCCTTAGATAGAGGGGCAGGGTACACCAGATAAAACGATATTAGTTCTTTGAAAATAATGAGGTCACATCAATCAATGATTTATTACGAAATCGAATAATTCAGACAGAATCGATACAGAATTGGCGATATTTTACTTAGTTCGTTATTAGCGATTACCTAACTGTTCAGGACAGAATTTACTTTTTGCGATATGATTTAATCAAAGGCGTGTGTCAGAGTTGACTCGACATAAAACGATTTATTTGGACTCCAGACTTGGTATCACAGAGCGATACTTCGTACCCAAATGCAAAGTTATTTCATACCACCGCCTAAGATCAATGTATCATCCCAAGATATTAAACAATGAAATCGGTAACAAACGATACAGGTTCCCTACTAATTAATTAGCCACGTTGGCCATACGATTAACGATATTTCGAGATCTACTGTTAAATAGAGACCACACGGTCATTCGAAAAACGCGAATCACAGGTTCGACGATACCAAATTAATTTAGAACGATGGATTGATATTTAACCAAATTCTGAACGATACGATATCGGTAGTTACGATACTAAATTATCCAAAAGCGGTACTAGATTTTACAGAACCTTACTGAATTTTACAAACAGAAATAAATTATACCAAATGGACCATACTTTACTAAATTATAACAAAATTATCTGTAACGCGAGGCCTAAGCCCTCGCGGCTATCTTCGCTCAGGGTACTCCAGGAAAAGGATTTTCTACAATATTTCATGCATAAGATAACTTTGCCATACTAAATAAGCAACAACCATACGAGAAGCGATAGGCGATAAATTATAGCCAAAACACTAAAAGGTCTACGTAACTCAGCCAGACTCGAGGTTGTTCGATAAATTATCCATAAGTTAGAAACCAAAAACGAGCTTCTTAGCTCAAAAACTAAATTAACAAACCAGACTTTTATCCGAACTACCTCGTGTCTTTACGAAAAGAATCAAGACCTTACCTTGAGTTGCTTCAGACGATAACACAACACTACTTTAAATAATACTCGATATTACGATAGTCGATACGATAGCAATACTCGGTGAAAATGCGATATACGATACGATACACGATGCGATACACGATGAGGATGCGTAGCGTAGGCTGGAGCGAAGAATAGGCCGAACAGCGAGTGTGTCCTGCTTATATATTGTTTGTTTCCTTCCAACAGCTCATCCTTCAGATTAGCGTAGGTCATGTGACATATCGGTACTCTAATTGGTCGCTAAACGACAGGTTTTTGACGAACGTATGATAGGAGAGATCTATCCTACCCCTGCCGCTGCTAATACCCCTCCTATTACCGCCTTCCTTTAGAACCCCCTGACGCTGGACTCACATTGAAGTCTCGCTCGCCAGAACTATGCGATATTTCTCCTGAGGCCTTACATAATTCGTCAATCCACCAGAAGCGTAGGTCATAGTCTCGTGCTGAGCATACAAGGGCTTAGCTCACGACAAGATTCCGCAGGTTGGAACGCTGATCTGGGGGTTTTCTTGACCAACCACGGCCGCGATAACAGATTCAGAGAAAGTAGTTCGATAGGTACCCTGACTGATGACTCATTGGGTGGAAGGCTGTGAGGATGCACCTGCATATCACCCTATACGCCACCCTCACATCGGTACAGTGTAGTTTCTTGTAGGCGATAGCTTCTTCAGATGACGGGAGGATTGCTTGTGCTTCTCGCACATCCCTGTACGCCGCCAGTCCAATAGTTGGAGGTGGTAGATTTTCCACTTGAGAGGAGGCGCTGACCCTGGAGTTTTCTGGACCAACCATGGTTTGCGCGCCGACAGTGTCGTCCTTGACGATATGAGAAATTCTTTTACGTTCGGTAGAGCTATATTTTGCATCGATAGTTCCCACGACGATAGGAATCTCGTGGTTTCCATACTCGAGATTACATAATTACAAAAAAAAAAATAGCGTTAGTTAATTGTTACGTACTCCATACTATTCCATACTCCTGCTCTCATGCTCTCTCACCCCCAATACCCAAGACATAACATCCTGCATGCATCCAGTCTCACAGCCTCTAATCAGAGGAAGTTTCATCCTTACATTCAAAGAACTTCATCCATACCTATGCGCCCACTAACTGCACCTGCATAAACAAGCTCATGCCGGGAGAACAATGGAAAAGAATGATCTCATTTTCAGCTCAACAGTAGCCATTAACTCACTTGCTCTTCAATCGCCAAACAGAGCAGTCGCTCAATCACTTGCTTCACGATCATTAAAGAAAGCAGTCACTCTGAGACTCGCTTCCAAAATCATAATTCATTAACTTGAAATCACTCTTCACTCAAGCTCTACAAACTTGTAAAACTCATATAGATAGCTCTACCATCGTTGTAATCATTACCAATAAACGATTATTCTTCTATTTATATAAATCAATTCACATCTGTCACCTATCATCCAAAAGACCGGTTACCTTGAGGTGTAAAACGAGGAACGAACTCAACGACAACTCTAACCATATTCATAACATTGGTAGCAGCTCAATCCTAACCAATTCATAACATTGGTGGCAGCGTAACCACCTCATCAACCTCATTCATAACACTGGTGACAGGGTTATTCATAACAATGGTGGCAGCGGAAAAACCTCGTTCACCGGAACAACATTGGTAACAGCGGAAAAACCTCGTTTACCGGAACAACATTGGTAACAGCGGAGCTACCTCGTTTACCGGAAAATACAGTGACAAATAAGTGAATTCTACGAATTTTTATATACGTGATACGAGTGATTACCATCGAGTGATTAAATCATCGTGACAAATTATACAAAACCCACCAAATCTACTAAATCCACAAAATCAACAAAATCCACCAAATCAACAAAATCCACCAAATCCACCAAATCTACTAAATCCACAAAATCAACAAAGTCAACAAAATCTACTCAATCTAATAAATCTACAAAATCAACAAAATCCACTAAATCTACTAAATCTACAAAATCAACAAAATCCACTAAATCTACTAAGTCTTTAAAATCAACGAAATCCGCCAAATCTACTCAATCGACAATATATAAAGTGCATGTATTATATACGTGGATATCGAAGTGAAATCATAATACAGTGTTCTTCAACTACCTCTGTAGAATCTAAGAAAACAACTCAACAACTAATCAGAGTTGACGAAAGATAAGAAGTTCGACGACATCCTCAAAGGCACCTAGCCCCACAAAGATTCATCTGAATCCAACGATCAGCGATCTCGCTGCAACGAAGCCCGGATTCCCGACTCGTGACATCTATACTCTCCACGACAACTAGACCCCGATCCGTGACACCTATACTCTTCCCGACATCTGACACAATTCGGCTCATCAACTTCATCTCCAATACCAACTCAGATCCATATTAGAATGAGTATCTTTCTTATTCTCGTCATCAGCTTGTAAGTTATCTCTAATTACAATAAGCAAACACACATCTATCGAAATAATCTTACCCACAAAATCGCAAATTGCCTGACGAATCTAGAATTCCTTCCGAAGAAACAGAAATGTCTTATTGGTCTCTTAAAGACATACTAGATAAAATCCCATACTTTAATGGAAGAAACTTGAATATTAATAACTTCATAAGAAGCTGTGAAAATGCAAAGCCCCTCGTTAAACCAGCTCTTCGTCCAGTCTTAACACATATGATCAGAACTAAAATCTATTGAACAGCTGAATCATATTTAGGAAGCAAAGAATATAATAGTATTGACGAAATCCTTACTGTATTAAAACGGGCATTCATACCAAAAAAGTCGATTTTCGAATGGCAGGCAGAATTGAACAATGTCAAACAGAAAAGCGACCAACGTGTTTTAGATTATAGAGCGAGAGTCGAAGACATACTACATAGCACGACACAGGCAACCAACAATTCGGACACAGGTGATGCTGCTGGCATGATAACAGCAATTCAAAACAATGTACTCAAATGCTTTGTTAGAGGCTTGATCCCAGATATCGAATTTAGAGTAGCCGGATCACACCCAACTACTTTATCAGAAGCCATCAAAATTGCTCTGACGAAAGAACAAGAACTTTTTAATCGTAATACTCATAACGCAGACATTAACCGACCCCGACAACCTAATTACCAATACCGTTCAATTTCATGCGACTACTGTAAACGTCAGGGACACGTAGTGAACGATTGCAGACAGCCCGCCCGCGATAACCTACTACAACCCCACAACAGACAACCGCCTAATCAATCAAACTCACAATATCCGCCTAGATGATGTAACCATTGTCAACGCCAAGGACACACGATAGAAAACTGCAGACAACGCGTTCGCAGTAACCAACAACAACAACCCCAAAACCAAAACCAACCCCAACAGTCAAACCAACAACACAATTAATCACAACAGCTAAATCAACAAAACACACAATATTCCTCGATATCCTGTAATTATTGCAAACGTCAGGGACACACGATAGAGAACTGCCGAAAACGCCCCTATAATAACGCACAGAGCCAACAAACCCAGGGTCCTTTAAACTTAAACGCTGTCCGCCGGGAGAACGTGCCGACGGACTCAGCACAAACTCAGCCGCGTTCAACAACACAATAAATCACGTCCTCGAAACAAAATCAGAACCGATTAATGGACTATTGCCAGTCGTCGAAATCAATGTTAAAGAATTAGAATCAAAATCAACATTTATAATAGATACCGGTGCGGACTTAAATATTGTCAAAATCAGCTCCCTAAAAGAAGAAACCGAATGCGATAGAACCAAAATGCGGAAAATGACAGGAATAACAGACGGATTTACTAATACTTTAGCAGCAACTAAATCAAAAATCAACGATGAAGAACGCGAATTTCACGTTGTCCGCGAAGATTTCCCGATAGCTCAAGACGGTATAATCGGACAGCCATTATTATATAAAGAAAAAGCCATCGTATCCTACATAAATAATACATCAACTTTGACAGATACGGTAATTCCTTTTGAACTCCAAAAACACAAGCCACAAATTCCCACTACCATTACAATACCAAGTCGTACTGCCCAAGTAATTCCTATTAAAGTTTCAAATTCAGAAATCAAAGAAGGCTATGTAGATACCATTAATTTAGGCCCCAATATTCACTGCGGTAAAGCATTAGTAACAAGCAGTAGCGGTCAAGCATGTATACTCGCAATAAACTCAAACGAATCAGCTGTTGAGATAAGTGTGCCGACGGTAACCCTAGAACCTGTCAACGAACCTCTAAGTACACTCGATCCTAAAAGTTCCATAAACCAAGCTCGCGCTCCACAAATTTCGAAAATTAACGGCGATATACGCAATTCTTCAGGCCCAATTCTTCACTTCATATCACAGAAATTTCAAATATTACGAGGAATTTCAGTTGAAATATTAAAAGCTTTGAATATAAACGAGTACGATCTAATTACATTCGCAAAAAATGATATAATCGGAGATACCATTAAAGATGTAATTCCTAACAGCTCGCAAGTATTATATCACTCAATTGTCATGGAAACATACTCCAGTGATATATACGACGCAATCATGACTAAAACTCTAAACTCTCTAAAAACCCATCTAGAATCAAATAACGCTGAATCAATCTCAATCCCCGAGCAATCTGCTGAACTAGGCAAACAGAAATGGGACAAAATCTTACAAGTTATAACTTCAACTTTCAACAGCTCGAATATCTCAGTACTAATCTACAATATTAAATCCAATGGTCAAACTCCAAATATGCAAACTAATTCAAACGTGCTGAAGATGAACGACGTGATTGGAACCAATATGCCTGAAATGTCCGTCGATGATAACAATAATAATCGTTCAGAAAGATTATCGGTCCTTAAAAACTCACTACACCTCGACCATCTCAACGACGAAGAGAAAGAGTCCATACTCACACTTATAACAGAATTCAATCACCTATTTTTCCTACCACGTGACACATTATCGAACACATCATTAACAAAACATTCAATTCTTACCACAGATGATAATCCGATCAACGTAAAACAATATCGATACCCAACCGTCCAAAAAGACGAAATACCGAAACAAGTTTCCGAATTATTGAACCAAAATGTAATCAAACCATCATCCTCACCCTACAATTCTCCCGTTTGGGTCGTGCCCAAAAAACCAGATGCAGAAGGTAAGAAAAAATGGAGAATGGTTATAGATTTCAGAAAACTAAATGGAATATAGGTGACGCGTACCCCTTACCAAACATTAATGATATACTCGACCAGTTAGGAAACGCTAAATATTTCTCGACTTTTGACCTCGCTTCAGGTTTCTACCGAATCCCTATGAACCCAACTGACGCACACAAAACAGCATCTTCAACACCCCACGGTCACTACGAATTCAATAATATGCCTTACGGACTTAAGAACGCTCCGGCAACGTTCCAAAGATTAATGGACCAAGTTCTATCCGGTTTCGAAGGAAATGTAGCATTCGTATATTTGGATGACATCGTTATCTATGCGCACTCTTTAGAAGAACACGAAAGTAAATTCAGAAAACTAGCGAATCGATTACAATCAGCAAATTTGTGCTTGCAAGTCAGCAAATGCGAAAACCCCAAAAAGCACCTCTGGTGCAAAAACCTTTCGCCAAGTCCATTAATGTGTGGATCACCCCAACAAAACCCCCCTAAAAAGTTCTGCTCGTTCGCTCGCTGCGCTCGCTCACTCGATTGGTTGATGATTATCAACATACAAAAGCATTGAAATCAGATACAACTGCCAAGTACCTGTAGAATATTAAAAGTTTGGAATTAAAAAATTTGTTCAAACTAAATATAACGTTGTACTCGTTCGCTCGCTGCGCTCGCTCACTCGATTGGCTTATGATTATTAGTTGAAAAAATAATTTCTATGAAGAAATTGAAGATGACAATATTTAGCAAAAAATATTCACAACGAAAAATAATTAAAAAAAAATTGTAAACAAAAAATTCGGAGTCCGTGGTACGTTGGTGGGCCAATGTTTGAATGGCTATCAGATGACATTGACATGGTTCGCAATTGATATTTCATAATGCTGTTTCTACAAAAGGCCCACCAAGTACCACTACCTCCAAATTTTTTGTTTACAATTTTTTTTTAATTATTTTTCGTTGTGAATATTTTTTGCTAAATATTGTCATCTTCAATTTCTTCATAGAAATTATTTTTTCAACTAATAATCATAAGCCAATCGAGTGAGCGAGCGCAGCGAGCGAACGAGTACAACGTTATATTTAGTTTGAACAAATTTTTTAATTCCAAACTTTTAATATTCTACAGGTACTTGGCAGTTGTATCTGATTTCAATGCTTTTGTATGTTGATAATCATCAACCAATCGAGTGAGCGAGCGCAGCGAGCGAACGAGCAGAACTTTTTAGGGGGGTTTTGTTGGGGTGATCCACACATTAATGGACTTGGCGAAAGGTTTTTGCACCAGAGGTGCTTTTTGGGGTTGATTTCACTACTTTTTGTACAATTTTGCTTGACCACCTAATAATTGTGCTCGCTCGCTACGCTCGCTCGGTTGTTTTGTACTATTTCATTTTTGTCAAATTTTGCTTGACCACCTAATAATTGTGCTCGCTCGCTACGCTCGCTCGATTGGGTTTTCCTATATCCTCGCTTGCGAGGCTTGCTTAGTTGTCAGCATTCTGCCAATTGTTCCTATGAACATCTCAATGCATTGCAACGAGCGACTTTTTTTAAGGGCAGGGTTAACCCCGTAGCCGTGCACTTCGGCGTCACTGATTGTGGTTAATAAAATAGGACAAAACTAAAGTTGGGCGCCAGACGTGAAAACGTCACTTGAAATATAATAAAGGCTCAATAGATGTGACGGCGGAAATTGCCAACTAGCTCAGACTATATTTTATTACGAATAATGGTAGAGGGGCGGGGACGCTAAATTAAACAAGAATTAGAATATTCCTTTATCTGATCAATTTATTGAATCATCGGGATTATAGTGTCGATATCCGTAATTTTACGGGATAGAAATACAATATTGCCAGATTATCGTTGTGTCTCAGATATTATCGGGATTAAATCGGGAAGAATATTCACAGAAAATATTACAGAATAATAATAAAGATCAAAGCAGTGCGGCTCGATATAATACCAAATTTAATTTAACATTGAACGGGACAACTATCATACGATAATCAGAATGATCATGCGAAATAAATCAGATACAATATTTAATAACTAGAAAACTATAAATTAAATAATATGCTTGCTTCTACACTCGCTATCTCCAGAAATATAGTTTACAGGTCGATTGCTATCATACTACAGAATCAAAGATAAGAAAAGCAGCTAAACTCTACAACATGCGTAAGCAGCGTGAGATAAAGAAAGAAAGCAATAAGGAAGAAAGCCACAAAATAGATGCTAAGCACGAGTTAACTCGGGAATCCGTTCTTAATTATCCAACAATACACTATAAAATAATCGGGACGAAGTCTTAGACTTACGTGCCGGTAAAGTGGTCTATACCACACCAAAATACAATATATCAAATATAGTAGACAAAAACTAAACGGGATTCGTGAGAGAACTCATGGTTTTACAGAAAATAGGTCTTACCTTATCGGTGGAATATAATTTCCCCTTTCGGGAATTAATAACTAAAAGACACTTAGTGTTCTTGATAACAGATTCTAAATACTAAAAGATGAATTTAAACAACAGAATAAAGAAGAAAGAAGCTAAGGTATAAATTAAAATCGTACAACACTCGGGACACTCGGGAATCGGTATTCGGGACACTTGTCGGGACACTGGTGTTCTAGCCGTGAAGACGGACGAGCGTAGAAGTAGGCCGAATCCTGCGTTGTCCTGCATTTTATAGCTTCGGGAATTACTTGCTGTTGAGCCGCTCGTCGACGGTAGTTTAGGCGACGAATCAGGTGCCGAGTACTGTTCGACGTACTTTCGGGAACGCGTAGTCCAATTCTGCCTGATTTTTGAATATTTGTCCAAGCCTGAAATCGGTATGGCGGTACGGCGGGATGTTTTAAATGCGGTACAGCGGGATTCGACGGTATTTCTTCTCCTGTCTTCCTTACTTATCTCTGGTCTCTCGTCTCGGGACTCCTCGGGATCATCGTCGGGACGAAGTGCACCCTGACTGCGCTTTAACAAGAAAAACTGACCAGTCAGAGGATCTGGCGGAAGTTCTGATGCCCCTATACCCGGATCTGCATCCAGATTTTCCCCATGAGCGGTGTGGAAGGCTTACAGGCAGGCCTGCATCACACGATTGCAATTCTACTATCGGGACCTTTCTTGGGTAACCACGATAGCGGGACGATGACGAGAAAGTCGATGGTTCGGTCCAGCTCGACTCCAGGTCGATAAGTCTTCGGCAACGGGAAGCATTGTTGGGTTACTTTTGAGTTTTCGCCCTGCTCTGTTCGACCACTGCCGAGACGTCCGGAATAAGTTGACGGGAAGTGGTCCAGCACCAGGCTGAGAAGTCTGCGGGAACGGGAGGAATGGCTCAGCGAGTCGTCCTTATTCGACCGCTCCTGCGGCATCCACGACCTTGAGATTGGTAGAGAAGGACGGGAACTAACAGTTCGGGAAGGACTTCGTCTCAGACGTCGATGTTATCCCTCGACGTCCTGGCGTAGTCTCCCCGAGCGTCGACATTTTTACATATTTCGTGAAATAAAAGCAAAACATAGCAAATTGTATAATTAGTAAGCAAATTAAATCAAAACCTGAGACCTGGCTACTTTCTGGAGTTGTCCGTCCTCACGTCGTCACCGTGTTCAGTGTCCCAACTGTGACGCTCGCAAAATGCAACGTCACAGCATGTACGGTGATGCATTTTATATCATCCGAATCCCTCAAAAAGCAGCAATGTTAAATGTGGTAGTATAATTTAAATGAATGAAAATAATGTTATAATATACACGTATGCTCATACTTTTCTGTAAGCCTTAAATTTCTGTGGACAGACGTAACATGTGTTCTTTCATTAAGTTCTACGAATTGTTTCGTTAGAATCCGGTATAATTCTGTATGCCTGCAACGTGTAACCCAGCGCGCAGCCCTTCTCCTGTCTCATCTGGGCTTGGGACCAGCAATGGCGGAGTTACTTGCACGCAGGGTTATAGTTGCAGCTCATGATTAAATATATATAAATATTAGATATATGTATTGCAATTCTTAGGTAGTTTTTCTTTTTTTTTTAATGCAGCTAGGTCCTCTGCAAAAAGAACATGTAAGCGTCCTGTACTCATAACGTCAACTTCAACTTCGGGTCTGAACCGAAGGTATCGAAATATATAGAATTGAGTCTATTGATGCAAGACTAGATGTTCTCCAATAATTACATTCATGAATGAAATTACGCCGAGTCTAAAACGAATAAATAAATATAGATGAGAATCTTTATCATCTGACAAAGAGGGTGACGATCGATCATTTCTTTCATAACGAATAAGTATTTTCATTCAATTTGTCGTGATAGCACTAATCTGAATTTGAAGAAAGCTTAAGAGACTTGAACATACAGACACAGGTTGCATACCAAAATCTAATAAATTTATGTATTGAAATTTGACAGTAAATTATGAATATATAGTTTGTACGATTAATTTACATGTAATCATAGATATTTATACAGACTTTGAGATTGCTCTGAACAAAGAATCTAAGCTGTTTGTAAAACATGGATTAAAAATTATCTCCACCGAGGGTCAAAGCACTACGTTGACGTGGAGTGTAGAATAAAGCCTATCGGAGTCTAACACACAAGTCGACTTACAGTCTCGTTTTGACTCGAGGATATAGATCATACAACTCGTCGGAATCCTACGTATAACGTCGACTCACAATTTGAGTCTGAGCAGACGGGCCTTCGGAGATGAAATTAACATAGAGCTTGAAGTGGAATTCGCTGCAATCTAACGCTTGAACTCGGCTTTATTGGTCTGGCTCCTTGCCGTTCCTTATATCAAATCATGATATCCTGATATTTTTCGACTTCAACATTTGCTCTTGATTTTATATCATCAGACTTCCTCAGGCGGTAACTTGCTCAATAATAAAACCTCAACAAACCGTTTCCTCCGATAATTGCATTCATAAATAACCTCAAAAGCTCAATATCGTAGGATTCAAAATTAACCTATCGAAACATTTTTGTTGGTGACTATCACATTAATGTACTTGGCATAAGGTTTTCGTACCTGAGGTGCTTTTAGTGGCTATTCACTAGTTTTCGTACCTTCAAATTTTATATCAATCATTGCTCGTACTTTATTTTATTTCCTTTATTTGGATTAAAAACATGAAATGACAACACGCGTCTGCTAGTGTTGCAGACGATTTTTGTTTGCGAACTAGCGCCAACTACGTCGTGACTATCGTACTCACGCCACTCTATACAACTTTTGTGTGGATTTATCCCTTCTATGTCATGTTCCCAGATGCGTAAGGACGTATGTTCTGTGTATGAGCATAGGACATACGTCCTGCGTTTAGCGACGCGATGTGATTTTATGGGAATGGTTTTAATGGGATGAATCTTGGTCTGAATTTTTGTGTGGAGTTTCCCTTCTATGTCTGTTCCCAGATCCGTAAGGACGTATGTTCTGTGTATAAGCGTAGAACATACGTCCTGCGTTTAGCGACGAAATGTGATTTCATGGGAATGGTTTGAGTTGGCAGAATCTTGGTCTGAAGAAGACTAAAGAGAAACATTGTACGAGGAAACGAGGTTTCAGAAACGGTAGTTACTTATATCTCAGCACTCCGGACACCGATTTAATCGATCTAGGGCTCAAATGAAAGCTCTTCATGCCTACATCCTAGATTAAATTAGTTTCAATTCGTGTAGTATGTGAGGTGAAAGAAAACGAGGATACTAATTCGCGTTATAGGTTAGGGTAGTTGCCTCTCGGGTATATAGACTCGTTGAGTCTCGCGCTTGAAAAAAATTTTTTTTTAATGTACTTGGCGCGAGACTCTACCGAGTCTCTTGATAGACGCTAAAATCATTTTACATCATTTCAATACCACTACTCAACACCAATACCTTTAACATCTACCGACTCATCCCAATCCCTGTCAAACAACACTACGATACCACGGACGATAAATTTGCATATATCAGACCAAGTAGCGATTACATAGCAATAACGGGAGACAGAACCCTATATTTCAAACTAACTGAACTAAAATTCAGCCAATGCATGATGTCACTAGAAAATTATATTTGCAGACAAAACCAACCACTATTCCACACTAACAATCAAATCATCTGCGAAATAGGACTATTCATTCAACCAACTAAAACAGACATTAGAACATGTGACGTCAGACTCGAAACGTTCAACGGTGTATACTGGACAGAATTAATGACATCCAACTCCTGGATCTATTCCCTAACTGAACCAGAAATCATACACATCGTATGCACGGACGAAAACCCTATCCAAATATCTTTGAACGATTCCGGAATACTGAAACTAAGCAACGGATGTACAGCGAACTCAGACACGATCTCCCTATCAACAACAAAACACTATCAAACAATAGAAACTAACTCCTACACACCCAAATTCAATCTGAACATCTCAAATTTTTACGACCTATCCAGAAACGAAGACCTCAAAAACCTATCCCTCATCCCTGTATCAACACTTAACAAAACCCCATACTTAAACTCTAAAGACCTAACTTCAAACGGCCTAACATTGGACGATATCATTAAACACACAGACGAAATTACCAAAAATCAAAAATCCACAGACAACGATAACCGTATAGGAAACATAATGTATTACATTTCCTCCGCGTTCGGATCACTATCATTAATATACTTAGCAAATAAATTCGCAATAGCACGCAAAATTTTCAACATCTTCGTAGCACTTAGGAAAGCTCGACAACCGGATAACCAAGTGGTCGGACACCAAGCTAATCGAAATTCTGTCGAATTAAACAACTCACCAGAAACACAAGAGACAGTAAGCTGCTCTCAAACGGCACACATACAGACACCCCACACACAAATCATCATACAACAAGCTAAACCCCCAGCAATCACCGCCACTCCTACACCAAACACAGAAGCCACTCAGACAGCTCAAACATCCTTTTATACAACATAAGAATGTAATATTATAACTCAATAAAAACTTCCTATATTATATGTTATACCAACAATGCTAATAATAATACATTACCTACCGTATCATTGTAATAAGCATATTCAACATACTATACATCTACTGACTCAGCATAACACATTTATAACTAATCACGATCTTATTACAAATAAGTATACTCTCAACTATATTATAATCTATATAAAAACCATATTCAACATACCGTATGTATTCACTAACTCAGTATAAGACATTTATAACTAACCAACCTTATTGCAATTAGGTTATTTTAACTAGTATATTTACTACCGTAAAAATACGACTCTATACTTAACATACATTTTATACAAAATTCATGACTTCACTCCTGCTTCGCAGGAGCACTACCTGAGATATAGACATATTCACTATCGTGAACACGCACCCAGGTACACTCGCTAACGCGAATGTAGGCGTAGATAAATTTACTAACGTAGACCCATGCACATAGATACATTCACTAGCGTGAATGTATCCTCAGATATACATATTTCATCTTTCCAATAATTTTTGCTAACTTTATGAAAAAAATTTCCTCCTGCTTCACAGGAGCAATATTTTCTTCCCCCGGAGATGGGCGTGTTACGTAGTCCATACTATTCCATACTCCTCCATGCCCTCTCTCCCCCAATACCCAAGACATAACATCCTGCATGCATCCAGTCTCACAGCCTCTAATCAGAGGAAGTTTCATCCTTACATTCAAAGAACTTCATCCCTACCTATGCGCCCACTAACTGCACCTGCATAAACAAGCTCATACCCGGGAGAACAATGGAAAAGAATGATCTCATTACCAGCTCAACAGTAGCCATTAACTCACTTGCTCTTCAATCGCCAAACAGAGCAGTCGCTCAATCACTTGCTTCACGATCATTAAAGAAAGCAGTCACTCTGAGACTCGCTTCCAAAATCATAATTCATTAACTCGAAATCACTCTTCACTCAAGCTCTACAAACTTGTAAAACTCATATAGATAGTTCTACCATCGTTGTAATCATTACTAATAAACGATTATTCTTCTATTTATATAAATCAATTCACATCAGTCACCTATTATCCAAAAGACCGGTTACCTTAAGGTGTAAAACGAGGAACGAACTCAACGACAACTCTAACCATATTCATAACATTGGTAGCAGCTCAATCCTAACCAATTCATAACATTGGTGGCAGCGTAACCACCTCATCAACCTCATTCATAACACTGGTGACAGGGTTATTCATAACAATCATAATTATTTTCCCTGAGTTTTTCCTTTTTCCTGGAGACCCTGTCTATGCCACGCATCGTCGCATTTTTGATAGAATCGCTTTGTGGCGGGGAATTTCAAAATACCACGTCACAACATATATGGATATATCGATAAATCTAGACTACTTAACTTGGATAAGTGTCTCGTACGAGGGTTTAGACGGAAGAGGGCGATTATCTATATCTATATGGACACCTGGGTGTCGGACGTGTTCGTCAATATTCGGATATTGGCGCTTTGTGTTTTCACGCAATATTCGAATATGTATTGGCGTGCGGTTACATTATCCCCCGTCGTATTCCGTTCTGCTATACCGTGACAATCACGTGAAACCGAATGGATCCATGCTACCGGAGAGCGAATATTGGCGAATATGACGTCATTTTAGCGGGCTAACCACTCGTTGCGCTGAACAATCCATAGGATGATTTTGGCGCGCGGTCGATGCAACTCGGCAGCCATTGTTAATAGAAGCCGGCTGACTGTCAATACATCGCGGAAGGTAGACATGTGGGGTTATGTTCGTTTATTTTAAGCAAATGATTGATAAGGTGAATGAAAACTACGTGAATAAGCTATGAATATTTATAAAAAATCTATCAATTAGTTTTGAATTATATCTTATTACAATCAAGGAATGAACCTAACCTATAACTAGGAATCAATTCAAGTCAAGAAGGTCACCGAGAACAACCAATTTGAACGAAATTGTTAATTATCAATCCTGGGGTTGAGGCTTCAATAAATTGAACTAGGTAAGTGAGAAAAACTTTATTGAAGCTTACTAAAAGTTCATTCAATGCGTGACAAGGATAATTGTCATGTTGTAACAAATTAGTCCTCGTTACAGTCAGCAGCGCAGTTTAAACCGCCAGTTCTTAGAGTCTTCGAGAAATACACTACGCCTAGACTGGACATAATGCCTGCGCCTGTAATTTCAAGGTAAGAATTATCACACATTCAATGACAACATTCATTGGCCACAAACATCTGCTAATATTAGCTATAAAAAAAAATAAGTGCCGTTTAATGGAATTAGGTTATTGAAAAACATGAATATTTGGAAAGTATGAATAACTACGATATCGTGCAATGAATGTGTGATAATTTTCACCTTGAAATTACAGGCGCAGGCATGATGCCCAGTCTAGGCTTTGTGCATTTCTCGAAGACTCCAAGACCTGGCGGTTTGAACTGCGCTGCTGACTGTAACGAGGACCAATTCATTACAACATGATACTTATCCTTGTTACGCATTGAATAAACTTTTAGAAAGCTTCAATAAAGTTTTTCTCACTTACCTAGTTCAATTTATTGAAGCCTCAACCCCAGGATTGATAATTAACAATTTCGTTCAAATTGGTTGTTCTCGATGAACTCTTTGATTCTAATTAATTTGCAGTTATAGCTTAAGTTAATTCGTTGATTGTACTATGATATTATTTAAAACTGATTGATCGATTTTTGATAAATATCAATAACTTATTCACGTAGGTTTTATTCACTTCATTTATCATTCGCTCAAAATAAGCGAACATAACCCCATATGTCTACCTTCCGCGATGTATTGACAGTCAGCCGGTTTCCAACAACAATGTCCAACAATGGCTGCCGAGTTTCATCGACCGCACGCCAAAATCACCCTAGGGGTTTTCAGTGCAACGAGTGGTTAACCTGCTAAAAATACGAAATATCCGCTTTTCGGTAGCATGGATCCATTCGGTTTCACGTGATTCTCACGGTATACTTGCAGTGCGGAATACAGCATGCTCAATCAAAGCGCACACACGCATGCACTTATCATTTAGTACTTATCCTACGCTTATAGCGTAATTGTCACAAGTATATTTGCAATGGTTAACCTACATATCTAAAGCTATTTCGCACATATATAATAATCATAACATTAGTCATCATTAATTAGGACAGACCCGGGGCGATATATTTTTTCATGGTTGGTGAGCGGCACAGTATTTTTTTAAACTAACTTTGTCAATTGCTCGCCGGTGAGTTCAACTAATGCGTATGCATTTCAACCTAAGCGCTTTCTTATTTTATACGGACCCTCGTACAGATGGAAAAACTTGTGCGTGGTTTCATTCAGTGCGCTGGAAATGTGAAGCACACGTTATAAGGCTAGATTGCCTACGTTTAATTCAATGTGGGATTTAGATCCTTGTTGACGTAACTTTTTTTGGAAGTTTTTACTCAGATTTTCGTTAGCTATCAAAATTTTCCTTACATGAGTAATACTAGTGCCCGGTGGAAACGGAATTAGATCGAGTATCTCATGGTGAGTTGCTTTGCCATGATGTAGTTCTAAGGGGGCATAGCCAGTGCTATAATGTGTTGCGACATTCATTAGCAATTCTATCGTACGAACAAATTTAGCCCACTTATGCCCAGTTGCATAAACGTGGGTTACCCGAAGGTTTCAATAACTGGTAGGTTACCCCGCAGATACTACCCGTTCAACCATCACAGGCTGCTGGAGGTTAACAGCGATTCATGACAGCTGTCAGATGAAAAAAAGGTTGAACGGGTAGTATCAGCGGAGTAACCTACGGGTTATTTAAACATTCGGGTAACCCACGTTTATGCAATCGGGCATTAATGTGTCTTCCGGCACAATATGTCCGAAATATACGTCTCAATTCACGCATTACCCTTTCCGTCGGATTGGACTGTGGATGTCGGATCGAAGAGTACGACACTCTGATTCCTTCTAATTTGAGCTTGATACGCCACCGACTTGAGGTAAATTGTGTTCCGTTGTCTGATAAGATTCGTTCCGGTTTTCCGAACCGGATCACAAAATCCTCGAAGATTTTCTTCAGTACAATTTGTGTGGTGGCTTTCTTAATTGGTCACCATCTTGGAAAATGCATCTATGAGTACGAAAATGTATTGAACACCACCGATTGACTTTGGCAGGGGGCCCTAAAAATCCACTGTGACGAGCTCATTTGGTTTGCTCGCACCTACGCTACCGTACTCGCCCTCCATAGTATACGATAAGTGTTTCACTCGTTGGCATAGGTCGCACGTCAGTGTATACGTCTTAGTGTCTCTCGCCATACGTGGCCAATAATAAAACTTACGTCAGTACATTGAAAATTTGAAGGTTCCTGGATGCCCTAGGCGATCATGCTCTGAGGACATGACTGCTTGTCTGAGTACAGATGGAATGACCATTC
This sequence comes from Tenthredo scrophulariae, assembly GCA_963978835.1. Classification (NCBI taxonomy): domain Eukaryota; kingdom Metazoa; phylum Arthropoda; class Insecta; order Hymenoptera; family Tenthredinidae; genus Tenthredo; species Tenthredo scrophulariae. Next base: position 6,801,822 of record OZ022234.1, read on the forward strand.
TCGAGTGCCCATTGGGCATCTCTCGCTGGAACCATATGTCTTCATAGTTTTGCCAATTATCCAGATTATTGTGTTGACTATTTTCTATCATCTTAATAATTAGTTCGTCGTTGGCCTGCAGGTCACGCATTTTTTTGGGACTATCCTTTAGGATCGAGTCTGCTTCCAGGTGGCAGGTTATCGTTAACATGTGTACCTCGTGTTTTGTATCTACCGGTAGGTTATAAGACGTGAGATTAGAGATGATTAGATTATTATGGTCATTGCAATAAAAGTTTTCATCAAGGTGACGACTGAAAAAGTCCGCTACGTCATTGCCTCGCCCGCTGCAGTGTTGAATCGTAAATGTGAATTTCTGCAACAACAGACTCCATCTCGCTAGTCGTGCAGTTTGAAATGGGGTTCGATTTAAAAAGATTAATCCCTGGTGATCGGTTATGATCCCGAATTCTCGTCCAGCTAAGTATATACGACATTTTTGAACGGAATAGACTATCGCGAGTAGTTTTTTTCGGTCGTTTCATAGTTTATTTCGGCGGGCGTGAGGCAACGACTAACTATTGAGATTACTCGATGCTTGTTCAATTGATCCGTTTGGTATAAAACTCCACATATCATCCGATCCGAAGCATCTGTTTGCACTTTGAACGGTCGATCTGGTAGGATATGATGTAGAGTGATTATTTTTACGAAGTTATTTTTTAGGTCTCGGAACGCCTGCGAGTGCATTTCTGTCCACTGCCAGTCAGTGTTATCTTTTAAGAGGGGGCGGAAGGGATCCAGATAGTTTGCATGGCGAAGCGCGAATTACCGATAATAATTACATACACCCAGGAATTGCTGTAGGTGTAATTTATTTTCGGGCTCTGCGAAATCCTCTATCACCCTCAGTCTACCCGGATCTGGACGTACGGACGGACGGACGTACCCTCTGAATTCACGACAAAACCTAAAAAATCAATTGATTCTTGGGCAAATTTCACTTTGGACAACCGTAGTGTAAAATTATACGTCGTGAGTTTCTGCAATACCAGATCGAGATGTCTCAGATGCTCGTCAAAGCTTTCTGACGCGATAAGGAGATCGTCGATGTAATAAATAAGAACGTAGTCGAATTCGTTGCCGATAGCTAAATTTAACGCTCTACTAGACCTATTACCCGCTGTTTTTGAACCAAACGAAATTCGACGGAATTGGTATAAGGTAGAGCCATACAAAAATGCGGTGTAAGGCCTCGACGCTTCCGCTAACGGAACTTGCCAAAAGTCATGCGTCGAATCGAGGGCAATAAATAAGCATGGACCCTTCTTATAGACCGGGAGCCCATAACACTTTTTTTATGTATCATAACCTACCGCTCATATACATCTTAAGTTCCATAAATCTGTATCCCACATCACGAAAATATCATCGCCGAACAAATTCCATGGTTACAATATGTTCCTCACGTACGATCAAATTGTTTAAAAAACTCAGGTTTTGGCATCATTAGTTACCGTTCGGCATCTGTCGCAAATTACTGTTTTTGAAAAGAAAGTTCGGCCGGACGGCATTGCCGAACGTGTAGGATGGTTATGGAAGCCATTATTACCCTATGCTTTTGTAAAAAAAATTGTATAAAGGATTATCATAACCTACTGTTCGGCACTTCGTGAATATCTCCAATTATTCACTAAAATTGAAAGCAATACGGTCGCCGAACATTTTGGTTGGCTAGGGGCCTAGCTACACCCACGCACTTCCGTTTTCCCCTGTCTATATCTGTTACATCATAGCCTACTGTTCGGCGTTGATTTTATAACATATATGAAATGGAATGGAAGTATAAAATATATATGCCGAACAAATTAATTGGACATACATTTGTTATAAACAATAAAATACAATAGTTATAAACAAATTATACCTTACCGTTCGGCGATGGCCTCTTATGACTAATTTCATCATATTCCATTTTACAATGTAACCGCCGAACAAAATGATTGGTTATGTTATCCGTAATTACTGAAGAAAGATTGCATCAATTTTCATTTATTGAATTGAATAAACAGCAAATTATTTATTGTTTACCAGCTTAGGAAAATTACTTCGCACATATTTACTATTGAATTAACCTGTGCCGAACAAAAAAATTCAACCGCCGAACATTTGTATTACCCCTTCGTGGTCACACTTCCGATTTCAATCTAGCTAGTCACACCCAGGTCAAATTGACCCGAGCCATTTTTAAACAGTTGTCGCGTGAAAACTATCAGTTCGATCGGCACCAAAAAAATACTGAGAAATACTTTGAAAGTTCTAGCAGATGTAGCAAAAGTCGGTATGTCAAAATTCAAATGGTGACTTATCCAAAGGAAATCGTGAAAAGATCAATGCATTTTAGAATTTGATTTTTTTTGTTCCTCATTTTTACGTTTCTTGCGTTCCTTTGGCCACGGACTTACCGGGATTTACCTTCAAAGTTTATGCTCGGGTCATTTTGACCTGTGGTGACCAGGAAGGGTTATTAAGGGGTGCTCCCTCAACCATGCACTAGGGGTGGGGGTCGAAAAACCGAAAGACCAAAATTCATAACGACCGAAATTCCGAAAATCGGAATCCCGAATACCATTTTCACCGAACAGTCAATTAATCCTAATTCACATATTCCGAAAGACCATAATTCCGAAGTGTGTTTTCACAATTCTTGAAAATATGCGAAGCACGATAATACCAAAAAACCTTCTTCCGAATTTCAAAATCTCGAACGTAGCGAAATGCAGATTGTATTAAAACAGAAAGTTCAAAAACCCGAAAATCAGACTTCCGAACAGCCGTTACCTCGATGAAGCAAAGTTCCGAAAATCAATACATCCGATACTAAAAGATCAGATGTGTCAAAATACCGAAACTCAAAATTCCGAAAAATCAAAATCCTGAAAGTGGTGCCCTCTTACCGGCCAGAACTGACACGCCGCATTCTCATACAATTTTCGGGATTTTGCACCTTCGAGTATTTGATCATTCGGTATTTTGATGCATCGCTTCTTCGGTCATTCTGTAATTTTATTTCGGTACTTAATTTTTATAAATTCTGACTCATCTGAAAATGTGTGACTTGCTTTTTCGAATATTCGGTATTTTTTATCATTCGGGTCTTTGGTCGTTCGAAAGTTCGCCAATTCTCATTTGTACTTATCTGATCGGTTCACCTTCGACATTTTCTTATTTTACATTTTTTCGTTTCGGATTTATGGACCCTCCGTATGATGCTCATTCGGATTATTGGTTTCCGGAACTTTGAAATTTCGGAATTACGGTCGTTATGAATTTTAGTCTTTCGGTTTTTCGACCCCCACCCTGCACTAGGTAGATAATTTTAACGCCGGAAAAATTTATCGATACCTCAGTCGACACCATACGTTATAATATAATTGTTGTTACCCGAGAGAAGTCAAGATTGGGAGATATACCCTTCCGTTCGTCAATATATTATACAAAAGACAAATATCATAAAACGTTACAGAAAAATAAATCAAGTGTCGAATGAATAGGATGGGTAAGGCGTTGACAACAACTAGACGACTGTGAATTAAGCATTACAAAATTTTAAAATACGTTTTATTAATGAAAAAAACTCATCTAACAGTATGAAAATAATACTCAAATGATAAAACTTACAAAACTATCATTTACATTAAAAAGGTAATTTATTTAAGTTTCGCCTTCGCTTTCATCGGATATTCCACAATCAAAAGTCTCACTTTCACCGCCACCAGTACTTTCGTCATCTATAACATGTATAAAAGCACACTGGTTATATTACGACGCAAGAAATTAATGAAACCAAGATTCTGAGTCTTTTTACCTGAATTACCGCTCTCCTCCTCGTGTATAATAATATCATCGACCGATGGTGGTACTTCGTCGCCATCAAACCAATGAAAGACGTAGCGTCCATCTTCTTCCTTCCAACCGTAGTCTGTTGGCATCAAATGTGTTGGTCTTCGTAGGTGAGCATTTTTCCAAATTTGAGTAATGTAAAGCGCTCTTCGAATCTGCTGTTGTAATTCAGCTTTACAAGGGGGGAAACTGGGAGCTTCTAATTCTGCACACGCTTTTTTGAATCGTTCTGTATCTTTTTTAGCCTTGTATGTTCTCGAAAAAATTGCCGATCTTCCTCTATTGACACAATCAATGCTTTTTAAGTTATACATATGGCATACAAATTTCTCAATGGTTCCGGAAACTTGTTGTAATTCGTTTGTGTTTTCCAAAACGCTATTATCACCGAGGGATGCAAAGGCCTTTTGAAATTCACTGCTGTTCTTTAAGACAACAAACGGTCTCTTCTTCGCTTTTCTGTAAAATGCCGGGTTAAAATCGCAGCCAGTAAAAGCGTGGAAGCCTGCTAAAGAGCCGCACAATTCTTCTCCCAATTCATTATATATTTCCGAAATATTAAAGGTGCATACGTTGTTGCCAACACCAAGCTGCATCCAAATTTTTCTGGTAACCTTATTATTCCCATCCCGCGTGTCCACTAACTGTTTCATGTTTGAAAGCAGAATTATCAATATATCAGTATCAGAGCACCTTATTAATGATGTGTGTTGTTTCTGCAAATCGCAAACGTGGTGAACAATTTTTGTATCGGCCTCTTCGTGAGTGCCGCTTAAATCAGACTTTACACTTCGTATAACTTGCCCGTTTGAAACTCTGTACTCGTAACATAGATCATAATTTAAAAGGATAGTCTTATTACTGCCAATTATTTCCGCTGCGTATTCTGATTCACCCCAATATGTAATTAAAAACTGTACGAAGTTTTTCTTGAATTTGATATTTTTAAGTTCCGCACTCAAATTTGAAGGACGTTGTGTTTCAGGACCTTCTATAACGATGTCAGTTTGGGTGTAGTTTTGGCATAGCATGTGTTCATTATCCTTTATAGATGGTTTAGGATATATGTCAAAAACTATATCTATCCTTTTAGCATCAAAATTTTTAAGCATCAACAAAATTTTCATGGCGACGCTGCCAAAAGTTGGTGGAAGCTCCTTTAATAGATGTAAGAAAAAGAATCCATCTATGATCGCAACATCTACATCTTGTACATGTGCAAACTCAAATTTTTCTGTTATTATTTCAACCATTTTCGATTTATCTGTCTTATTTATTGTACCATCGATGTGACACAACGATAGCGGTACGGGAGTTAATGGGTAACACAAAACTTTTTCAAAATCCAGGTTTTTTTCTAGCGAAATCCCTAGTAGTCTTCCAAACAAATCCCTTTGGATTCTGACTCCTTGAACTCTGTTGTTTATTGAACTTTTCACCCTTTTTTTTATAGTTTCGAAATTCAGAATTTTATTTCTGGCTATAGGTTTTTCAAACCGTTTACTATCGTTTGCACATTCGCTTATAAACTGTTGTCTCATGTGGTTTCCAGAATTTTTGACATTTAATAAAAAATCTGCAACTTCTTTGGATGCAGCTTGGCCATTGCTTATGTTGTATAGCAATTGTTCGTCTAAATTCAGTGAAAATGGATTCAGTCTAGCATTTACACTTTTCGTGAATTCTTTGATCTGCGATATACTGTTTTTTATGCGATAGTCGTTTGAATCATTAGTCGTATCTTCTTCTGTTTGCAATCCGGTCTCATTCAACACATGAGAAATTATAGTTGTGCGAATACCATGGCTTCTACTCCATCGTTGACGAGCTGCTATTGAGTTTCTGAGACACGTTATACCTGTCATCCTCCGAGCAGCATCAGCATTTATTGTCTGTTCGAGCGTTAGATCAGTTGGTTGCCTCGAGAATGGTTTTTCCGTCCTTTTCACTCCAATATTCACATTCAGCCCGGGATGTGTTTCATTAACATCCATTAAACGCCCGTGGTATAAAACCATGTACCGCGCGTAATTAGGATGGTTGAAAGCGAAAAATAAATCCGTCAATATCGGCAGGATGTATTTAAATAATTCCAAATCGCTTGTACGTATGCTTCTCGACAAAATAAAATAATTCTGGATAAGTGATACATACATCATGTAAAATTGCCGTGTTTTTCCGTGCTTGCCTTGCAAAGTTTGCTGTTTGAACATTTCGTACGTGCTGAGAACATATAGAACTTCATCATTTTCTACACGAGGATTGCTTGATTTGTAGTTTTGAAAGTTTTCCATATATAAGTCTTAATGTCTGCAGTTATTTCAATATTACATTTTTCAAGAAAAAAATCAAAATGCATCATCTCAAAAGCTACTGAAATTAGTGGATGCAGGCGTTTGCACCTGTTGAAATGTTTGCCTTGCAAAAATGCTGATACAGAGCCATTTGCTATGAGACCAGCTTCCACCATTACAGCAGTAATGCCTGAACCATCAATAAATTTTCCGACGGCCTTGAAATATGACATCATAATGTGGAAAGATCTAAGGTGAATGAATACTTTGTTCAAAGAATTCTCCGTGCTTTGTTGCTGCATGGCTATTTTAGCAATAGCTAGGTCATATGTTACTTCGGCATAATTTTCTTTACACTCGTTAGCTGCTTGTAAAGCTTGGTTCATAGTTTCTAACACAACTGCGTTATTTGTTGGCGAAACATTCATCGGTGTAAGATATGACACAATTTGTTTTTTCGATGCATCAATCAAAATTTTGGCATTGAAGCCCACCCACATAGGGGTCGGTATATCGCACGCATGAGAAATCATCCACATCAAATCTAAATTCTTTATTTCCTTCAGGTTGTCTGGAATTTCATGGCGTTTTTCATAATCAACAGACTTCAATGTTTCGTCAAATCTGGGCTTTTTAGAATATTCTGGAAGTTCTAGAGCAATCGCCTGAAAATGTCGTTGTTTCCGATTGGTCACTCGTGTGATATTGAATTCGGTATATGCTTGCGAATTCTCTTCTTCACGTACATTTAATAGAAGATCACTACACACATCTTGAACGATAATGCCTACGGTATCGTGCAAGGTGTCTTTTCCGCCCTGTATTTCAACATATCGATCGAAATTGTTGAATGCAAAATTAGTGTTTAAGTTAGGATTTCGTACTATATCAGCTGGGCAGATTTGATTGGAACTGGTAGCGGAGAATGTTGCCTCTGTTTCCAGTTCTTCAATGGCAGTGTATGATATGCAATGACCATAGGAGTTTACAATACTGATTATTTTTTTACTGTTTGTCAGGCTTTTTAAAGACATACCTAGAGTGATATGCTTTGATGGCTTCACCCTGCCATTCGTCACGCCATAAATAGCATCTTCGGCAAAAGATTTCACTAACAATTTTTTTTTCTTTGTTTTCGAACTTTTCGTATTTCCACCAGTTAGCAAAATACGATAAAACTCCCGCAAAATACTAGGAGGATCGCATTCTCCGTTAATCAAATCTTTTACTGTCGACTTATCAGGCAGATTTTGTTTTTCGATATTTCCAATTAATTTCCTTAGAATGACTGCCGCGGAACGTACAATGCTTTCCTCTTCACATTGTACACGATTCATATCTTCTCAATCCACATCATAAGGAACAATGAATTTGTTATGGTTGCATGAAATTGTTTTGATTAAACCATGGAATGTTTCTTTCAGTTTCCCTTCAATATGTCTTGCAGAAAACATATCTGGTAATATATTTTGAACCGACGCGTATTCCTCATGCAAAAATTGAACGAACAGTTCTCCAACGAATTTCAGTTTTAACAACTGTCGATATCCTATCACATTAATTTGAATGAAATCGCATAATTTTTTATATGCTGACTTATGATGATCCCTTCGAAGATGCCATGATGAATACTTATTCTCAATAATATTTTTAGATTTCCCAATATAATCGATTTTGCAAGCCTTGTGGTATGGTATTGGCTCCATTTGTTGTATTTTCAGTAATAATCCAAGATCATTCAGTTGCGTTGCTAAAGTTTCGACAGTTTCGAATGTCGAACGATCTGGGGCATAAGTCAAATCGTGATAACGATTTTTTCTTTTTCGTATTTTTTTGTTGCAGAACACACATGCTTTTTTCGCTTCATATCCCTCTGTCATTATTGAGTCTTCATTCTCAATCGTTTCTCCTTCTGCGATCTCTACATCATGTTTCGGCTCAATTTCGTCATCGCTCTCGCTGCAAGAAGAATTCCGTCAATTAAGATACCAATTACATACATACACGGCCTAATATATATGGGGAATTCCACGCCAACTTGACCAATAAATTTGCCTCGCCATTTTCGATTTGCTTCAAAAAAAATCTACAATTGGCCAAGTACTAAAACGGTCACCTGAATTTTTTCAGATTTTTTGATCGACCCGTTTTTTTTTTATGAATTTTCAAACTACCAAATATTTCGACACTTTTTAAAAATCCCAAAAAATTCTAAAAAATCCCATGATCCACTACGAACACCACGCCATTAAATCCATGATGGCGCAAATTTTTCATCTATTTTTTTTCAACGTTTTTCATATGATTTTTCAATTTTTCTTTAGATTTTCGATAAAGGTGGAAATATTTTGTAGTTAGAAAATTCATAAGAAAATAACGGGTCGATCCAAAAATTGGAAAAAAATTCAGGACACTGTTTTGAAGTCGGGACCATTGTAGAAAACATTTTTAAGCAGATCAAAGATGGTAAGTGAAAATGATTGGTCGGGTTAGTCATGTTTATATATTGAAAACGTTGCAAAAAAAAAAATAGAAGAAAAATTTGCGCCATCATGGACTTAATGGCGTGCTGTTCGTAGTGGATCATGGGATTTTTGAGAATTTTTCGGGATTTTTAAAAAGTGTCGAAATATTTGGTAGTTTGAAAATTCATAAAAAAAACGGGTCGATCAAAAAATCTGAAAATATTCAGGGGACCGTTTTAGTACTTGGCTGATTGTAGATTTTTTTTTGAAGCAAATCGAAAATGGTGAGGCAAATTCATTGGTCAAGTTGGCGTGGAATTCCCCATATACAGGGTAAATTCCTAACGGCCAGACGCTTAGAGAAGCTATGAGGTGGCCGCGATTTGGGCGCGCATGATATTTTACACGGGCGCCGACATTGCGGCCACCTCAACGCTTGGCTAAGTGTCTGGACGTTAGGAATTCACCCCGTACATACACAGCACACACACACACACCAAGGTACTTACACGTCTCTCGCCCCTTCGTTCTTAGGCGTTCGGCTAACGGACGCAACGGCTGCAGCTGTACCTCGACTCGTTGAAGCTAACGGCCCCGGTTGTATTGTTTCACTTTTTTTTTTGCCTGCAGACTTTGTTTTTAATTTTCCGGATACTTTTATAAATTTTGTATAACATTCCGAATGATACCCGTAATTACCCGCAATGTCCGTAGGTAACTTTGCATCGGAAAATTCCCACGATTGTTCTTTTCGGATTTTCAGTTTATCGTTGCACGCACTTAATTTTTTATGGTCAAAACGCTTTAGACTATTAAACAATGTAGAGCCTTTGTTGCATAAAAAACATGTATTCGGATTGTTTGGACTTGGCTCCTCAACAATGTCACCGTCCGACTCCTGCATCGTAACGCACGCAACTGACGAGAACCCTAAAAAGGACGCTGCAGTGGCGCTGTAATTTCCACGATATTTTTCGATGATTCCCAACATGTAGTTATTATTTTATCATATAAACTCACAAATTGCGTGTTATTAATGAGTATCCGTACAATGAAATGGACGCCGAACGGTAGGTTGTAATTATATTTCTTAGACATAAGATCTGCAATTTGCAGATGTTCTTGCATCTAGCGTAGCCATTTTATTTGTTCGGCAATGATTAATTCGCAATATTTGGCATTGTATTAGGTTAGTATCGAAATTTGAAAAAGTAGGCTATGATGTAACAGATATAGACAGGGGAAAACGGAAGTGCGTGGGTGTAGCTGGGCCCCTAGCCAACCAAAATGTTCGGCGACCGTATTGCTTTCAATTTTAGTGAATAATTGGAGATATTCACGAAGTGCCGAACAGTAGGTTATGATAATCCTTTATACAATTTTTTTTACAAAAGCATAGGGTAATAGTGGCTTCCATAACCATCCTACACGTTCGGCAATGCCGTCCGCCCGAACTTTCTTTTCAAAAACAGTAATTTGCGACAGATGCCGAACGGTAACTAATGATGCCAAAACCTGAGTTTTTCAAACAATTTGATCGTACGTGAGGAACATATTGTAACCATGGAATTTGTTCGGCGATGATATTTTCGTGATGTGGGATACAGATTTATGGAACTTAAGATGTATATGAGCGGTAGGTTATGATACATAAAAAAAGTGTTATGGGCTCCCGGTCTATTACGATGAATTAATTCGTCTATCGGGGGTGGAGATTCATTGTCTCCTTGGATAGCATCGTTTAACTGTCGCGCGTCCAGGCACAGCCTTACACGTCCGTCCTTTTTCTCTACTGCGTAGCGGATTGCAGTATTAGCTAGTCGATCGCTCAATTATGCCTCCTTCTCACATGTCATCTATTTGGTTTTGTACTGCGTTCCTTAAAGCTAAGGGAACCGGGTATGATTTTTTCATGAACGGTTTCTCATTTTTTAACCTAATACTAGGCTCGTATGTGGACACGCAGCCCGGTTCGTCAGAAAAGACTTGTCTGTATCGCCTAATTAGATCCATGATCTCGTTCGTACGCGCAGGGTGCAGTGCCAGAAGCTTACGCGCGACTGCGACAAGTTCCTCCTCGAAGGCGCGGTCCAGACCAGAGTTGTCACTAATTTGATGCACACTAATTGCAACGTCTTTTACGTTATTGCTATGTTGCTATCGCGTTGTTCAGTTCCATCAATACACTCTGAGTCGTCATTTTCTATTTCAATATTTATCTCTGTTACGTCAGTATTGCTATTGCAACTATCCACTGAACATGCCTCGTCACAAACTTCTGTGAACTCGTGGCTATCACTTTCTAGTGAGTTAAGCTCCGTAATGGTCACTTACGCTGTGCAACTCCGTGCTCCGGACAGCGCATTCTCGGCGGAATCCGTCCAAAATGACACTACTCCCTCCCTGTACCATGTTCGGTTTATGGAGATCTTTCGTTGTCTATAATCAATGATTGCCAAGTTCTGCGTGAACCAATCATTACCTATGATCATTCGTTCAGTCAAACCCGGTATAACAAGAAACGCGTGACGCACATCCTGATTTCCTATCCTGTATTCGAGCCATTTCTGACGTTTAACCGTTGTTGGTTTTTTGCCAACTGCTGTCATAATTGTTAAATTTTTAACTGGGAGTTCTTCCACGTTAGTTTGTTGATTGGTTTCGTTATAGCAAGCCTCCGATACACAGGTAATTTGGCTACCCGTGTCGACTAACGCAGATTCTATACTATTGCCTATCTTGCACTTTACATGTGGACATCTATTTCTGTCTTTTGGTGATCCGGCAGCACCTACGTTGTCACCTTCAACGTCACTTTGGAGGTCCCCAATAAAGTCAAAAATTTTACGACCCGATGCCGAAGCTCTTCGCATCGCGTCGATTTCTAGTTCCAATGATCGGATGCCATTTCGCTGTCGCGTTGCGACCAATTCGGTGGAGGCACGCTCGTATCCACTGCGATATGTTCAAATCTAGGTGGCTGGTTCTGACCAGCTGATTGATAACCTACTGTATTTGTGCGATTTCGCCTATTATTACGACCTCTACGATTGTTGACGCGTGGACCTCCTCCACCCGTATTGCTGAACTGTGTATTTTGCGGCGTTGATATCCGATTGACCTTATAGGTTTGCGTTTGTATGTTACTATTATGATTATTGCTATTGCTACGATTGTTATTTCGATCATAAAAGTTTCCTTGGTCTCTAAATGACATACCCATCTGGGCTAGCACTTGTGATACTAAACTAGTGTTCGATAGGTCTATAGCAACTAGGCTGCTACGAATTATGAGGCTGTATTGCTGCACAATCGTATAATTGATTTCATATGGGGTTAGAGCTGGATCAAAATGTCGAGTTTGTTTTGGCTGTTTGTAAAAGTATGTTTGTAACGACCCTTCTTGAGCGTTATGTCGGCGATTCGCCCATTGACTCTTTATTCGAACTCTAACTGGAATGGAACAAAACTCCCGAATATATTTTTTCTCAAATGACGCGAAATTTGTAATTGTCTGTCTCGTAATTTCCGAACAGATTCGAACTCGACCTTCTAAAAAGTTTTCTACGACCATCCTCTTTTGTTCATGAGGTACGTTTTTTGCTTTCATATATCTTTCCAATTTTTCTAGAAAATCCATTGGTGTAACCGACAGACCTCGTGAGTCCGTTAGGCACACCGGAGTTCGCCCAGCTAGGTCTTAACCGTCGCTCTTACCGACATACTCAGATTGAGGGAAGGGGAGGAAAGGGTAATCTATGGCTAGATAATGGATTTAATCAATAGACCGCTCAATGGTCGTTTATTTGGGGCGCTTCTTAACATTGTCTGATCAATTCAGTCAAACGACCACCATTGATTTTGTGCGAGTCTAATATCTGGGCTATGTATTCAATTTTCCTAGCAATACGAGTCTATTCACGGGCAGAACTGGTGTGGGCCGTGGGTGAACATATTTCCCCAACATTAAGGTGAATGAAACGTTTGTCAGAACCTCGAAAACGGGAATCGTGAATTCTCGGAAACTAATGAATCAATCGCAATGAAATTTTGAGGGATTACACATACTTGTGGCAGAAAGTGGCTGATTATTTCACTTCTCCAAAGTTTGACAAAAATTTTCACAGATTGACGTACCGACCACATTAATCGCAAGATTATTCACTGTTGCAGCAGATAATCGCATTTCACCGACAATCAGCCACTCCGCGATGATAAACCACACACTTTGAGCCTATTCCCGTGTCATTTGATAGAGAAATGGCTGAGAATTGACGATTCTCCGTCACTCATAACTAAAAAACCGACATTTAGTTGAGGCATTGACTAAAGATTTGTAAAGACGGCCAGCCACGGGTAATTTTTTCGAAGCCCGGTCCGGGGGCACCGCAGGGCACGAGGGTAAGGGCAGATTTCCAAATTACCGGTCTTGCCGGTACGGAAGGACTGTGCAGTGGCCTGGTTATGATTAGCTGTGTCAATAAGTAGGTCTGCTATATATCGACCGTGCGACTTTTTGACCTCTACAGCCTACAAAAATAGAATCATTTATACCAACTGTATTATTTAGGGCATTTCTATTGATACCCAATTATGTTGGCTGGTTTTTGAACCATTTTTAGAATGTATTGAACTCAATATGTCGCGTTACTGATGCCATAAGGTCGTAAACGACATTATACGACCTTTTGGTCTTCTTAAAGCCAGAAGGTCGTATAATTTCTTTTTTTTACGCCATTCGCCTAAAAACTCACAAATATGAATAAATCCATCAAAATTTTGAAAATCGAAAATTTTGGTCGATACGACCTTCTGGCTTTACCCAATAAGCACCCATTCGTATAAAAAACGTATAAAAAAGTCATATACTCTACGTTTATTCAGCGGAAAAATGTTCCTCAGTTAAACGCATAAGTAGCGTTTATTGAAAACGTTACGTCGATACCTTCATTATTACGCAATAAACAACGTTGAATACACGTGTACCACTTAGTAGAAGATGACAGCCATGGCGAGTCATAACAAATGACGTCACAGGGCAAGAGTAGGGATCTGGCGCCACTGACGTAGACGGCCGGCAGCCGGATCCAAGATGGCGCCGCCCATACGAACCAATATAGCGCCTGTTTTTGAGAATCCAATATGGCGCCTGTTTTTTTCAAAATCCAATATGGCGCCTGTTTTTTCAAATATCCAAGATGGCGCCTGTTTTTTCCAAAATCCAAGATGGCGACTGTTTTTTTCTCTCTCTCTTCCTCTCTTATACTTATTAAATACTAAAGGCTAATTTTATATACCGACCGATGAAATTCAAGATGGCGACCGTCTTCTCTCTCCCTCTCTTATACTTATTAAATACTAAAGGCTAATCTTATATACCGAGCGATCCGAATTCAGCAGACAAGGACGACTGCACCTCTAAAATAATGAATTCTCATCCTATATACCGGGACAATCACGTGAAACCGAATGGATTCATGTTACCGGACAGCGAATATTTCGTATTTTTAGCAGGTTAACCACTCGTTGCACTGAAAACCCCTAGGGTGATTTTGGCGTGCGGTCGATTAAACTCGGCGGCCATTGTTGGACATTGTTGTTGGAAACCGGCTGACTGTCAATACATAGCGGAAGGTAGACATGTGGGGTTATGTTCGCTTATTTTAAGCAAATGATAAATGAAGTGAATAATACCTACGTGAATAAGTTATTGATATTTATCAAAAGTCGATCAATCAGTTTTAAATAATATCATAGTACAATCAACGAATTAACTTAAGCTATAACTGCAAATTAATTAGAATCAAAGAGTTCATCGAGAACAACCAATTCCTTGATTGTATTAAGATATCATTCAAAACTAATTGATAGATTTTTGATAAATATTCATAGCTTATTCACGTAGTTTTTATTCGCCTTATTAATCATTTGCTTAAAATAAACGAACATAACCCCACATGTCTACCTTCCGCGATGTATTGACAGTCAGCCGACTTCTAACAACAATGGCTGCCGAGTTGCATCGACCGCGCGCCAAAATCGTCCTAGGGATTGTTCAGCGCAACGAGTGGTTAGCCCGCTAAAATGACGTCATATTCGCCAATATTCGCTTTTCGGTAGCATGGATCCATTCGGATTCACGTGATTCTCACAGTATATATATATATCAGCTGAAATTAATAAAGTGTGACAGGATATATGCAAGGATCGACACGAATTCTTTTTCAAATATTCGTTTATTCGATATTACTCTTAAGACTGGTTTTACAATCATTTTTTTTTTTTTTTTTTTACAGTGTTACTAGTCTAAAGCTAAATATTCACAAACCAATCTAACCTTAACCTAAACCATATTTACAGTGTGGTGGCGCGCGTATCTGAAACATACGGGTCTTATTACAATAACCGAACGATATGTGATGAAAATTATATATTAACTTACCGGACGTAGAGCCGAGGCGTTATTCCAAGACGAGTGATGCGTAGCCGTCATCTGTCGAAAACCACTCCGCCTCCAGATCTACAAAGACCCCGCCGGGCATCTCAAACGCAGTCCTTGCGTCGGCGAGGTCCCACTCATTGTCCGATTCCTCCCCGTCCTCCACATGTCGCCACCACAGACCCTCGCCAAGGAGGGGGTCTTCCTCGTCGGGTACGCAAATTTCTCGGTTATCCCCCTCCTCAACCCACTCTTCATCGATCACAATATCTTCGATAATTTCGCCCCCGTAACCCCCATATACGATGCGCTCCGGGTCTTCTTCTTCCGACCCCGACGATTCGTACGAGCTCATGGATGCGGTGCTACCCCCATACCCGATGTCAAACCAGGAGCTGAGCCCAGACTCCTGGCTTGACATGCTGAGGTTATCTTCCTCTTTCTCGAATCGCCGCTGCTGGTACACCCAGAGGTGCCGGGGGTCTACGTGGGCGCGAATTTCTTCAGCTACTTCATCCATTTCTATAACGAAAACTATATCAACCACAAAACTAGGGTGTCGAAGAACAATAGCACTCACTTTTCAAATTCTTGACGCTCCTTCTTTGCTGCTTGAAATCAGAGTGACACGTCGTGCAGAGAAATTTACCTCGCTGCATCGCGTACCCCTCTCCGAGCAAGGGGGCTCTAGAGATTCATAGTTATCAAGAAACAGCTCTATGTCCCGACAAGTATCAACTGACCATTTTTGCTCGTGCAAAACTGCCGAGGTGGCTGAAATACTGGTGGGATGTACTCGCAATAAACAACACACTGTTTCATTACAAAATTTTCACTTTATTCAATATCACTTAAAACTAGTTTATGATTAACAACGTTTTCTTAAACACATCTGTACACAGGATAGACAAGAGGCGTCGAGTTTGTCGCAACTTTAAAATTTTTTGGCCACGCAATTGTAAAACGACGCGGCCATCGACTCATTTTTTACATAATCGTCCGAAAAAATATTGACAAACTCTTCGAGAGTGTAACCAAAGTGCATAAATACAGTAACATAACACAAAACTGACCACACACGTCCGAAAAGGTACTCTGAAGCTGGCGCGTGTTGCACCGGTAGCGCGGACAGTTTCTTCGGAGACGACGCACATGGTGTGGGATAAAAGGCGCAATTCCGTAACTGTCAGAGTAGACCCCGTTGCCGGACTCGTCGTTGTAGAAAGCGACCCAGTGACTTCCCGGCTGTGTGTGGTCATCGGTGTTTGCGATAAGGGTTGCCGGGCGGGACCACCGCAGCAGAATACGATCAGCCGGGTACACTCCACACGTACTTGTCGGTATCAACGCCAAAACCCTCCGAAGTTCCACGCTGTTCATTGCAGTCTTCGGATTCGGTTGTAGAAAAACCGCTATCGTCCACCTCGTCAATTGTTTTCCTCCTCAGCAACCAAGATTTCAACACAGCCGCGCGATTCAACGAGCAGACAAACTCTCCGGGATTGCACAGGGCGTGATGCATGCAGTACGTATCCGAGGACGGCAGCTTTCCGAATGCAGGGCAATCTTCGTCCTCCAGATTTGTCACCTGACGCGACATAACGCGCCGCAACAATTTCGCCTTTTCGGCACCGCGCGTATAAATCATGCGGGCCGAACGTGCCACGGCGCGCAGTTTTCTGTAGATTTGTCGCTCCTGAATGTCGCCGTCGAACCACTCTATACCGTGATGGTTACGCGAAAGATAGTTGTTCTGAGCACAAATATTAGCGAGAAGATCGGTGAAAGCGCAGGGCGGTGTGGCAACCCAGTGGCCGATGTGGTCGCGATTCAGAGCCAAGACGGAAACCTCCTTCACTGCGAAACCGTTCTGAGCGTCCCGAAAACCCTGCACATCGACCACGTAGTCCATCATGTTGGTATAGACGTGCTCGCGGGTTCACGGAAAACTGAATACTGCGTGTGTCGTTCGACCGCAGCGGCCTCCCGTCAATCCGCAGCGTCAGCTATTTTTTTTTGTCTTCGATAAGCGGGGGGGAGGTGATTCACATCGCTGGTTATCCTCCAAAGTCCACTATAACCTGGCGAGCCACGTCAATTTCCAAAACGTTGTCAAACTCCGCGTATACGATGCAATTTATTGTGTTTGGTAGGGCAACCTCGAATCGCACCTCGATTCTAACGCTACCGTGTCTGACCAAATTCCAGTGGGTGCCGCTGTTCACCGATAGATCGGGGGTGAGGTCGAAAGCCGTCAAGCAATACCCGTGGGGGAAATCTTCACGACCGATGCCGTTACCATCGTTCAGAAAATGTATGCCGGTTCCGGAGAAGAGAGTGTGGTAGGCATCCACGTAGAGATTGCTTCGCGTGAAGTCGGGTTGCAGCGGCTTCGAGGGGATCTGCGCGCCGTCCACGTACAACGACAAAAAGTTAATATTGAAATGTTGAAAGTTGAAGGGGTTATAGGCTTTATCACCGTTGAAGGCCTTGTTGTCAACAAAGCCCACTATCATTCTTTTGGGCAGTTGACCCAGAAATACATTGTCCAACGTATCACCCTGCACACCGCTGTGAATAGTCATAGTCTTCACCTCCACTCTGGTAAGAGGATACTTTGCCGTACCTCCACCTAGAGCTCTGGCGTGGGCCAGCAGCACGCCAGGGTTTATCGTTACGCGTCGCACAAGCAGCGAGGCCTCTAGTATGTGTATCCCGCGTGTGTTGGTGCTCTCCATGAGGCAGAAGGCGTCCCGCGAGCGCACGAGCCGTACTCGTAACTCGACACCGTTTAGCAGAAACTTCTCCTGATTAAACACGTCGCAGTGAAGATGCCCGATCAAATCCATACTGGTTTCGGCATTCAGAAATTGTTGCCGCTGGGCGAACCCTTTGTTAGCCGGTCCGATTTCATCCATCTTCCCGGCCGTATCCCCGTATCCCCGTACCACAGGGTGGTGGTTAGGTGTGATTTTTTCGCTGCCGAATTGTAATTCAGCAACGACACGATGTAGGCGCGGTAAGCGTACGCGTTATTGGCCGGTGAAACTAGCTTCTGATTGAAGAATACATCGGCCTGGCTAAACAGAGAGTGCAGCAGGTTGTTCACAGGGGCCACCACCTTTGGCGGGACCTTTGACGTGGTTCCGGTTACAGCCGAATCCCTAGCTAGCGGCTGCAGACTCACACGCAGGCTGAGCATTGTGTGGGAGAGATCGAGATACTCGTCGCTGAGGCCGGGCACCATGAACTCTATAGGCGAGTCATCAGTGAGCGACGACACAGGCTTGTAGTGGACCCACTGCCTGCTCTCGATCGTGGTCTGCGTCGGTGGTAGAGAGAACAAATCCAGCTCCGATTTCAGACACTCGCAGAAGTGCGAGTGCAAGTACGCCATGGTCGATGTTTATTATTGTTGTTGACGAGCTCCGAAGATATCAGCCACTGTTCTTCCTCTTCTTTCACTTCCGCAACAGCTTTTCTTCTTCCGCTTGAGAGTTGTTTTCTTCTTTTTCTTCTTAATTCCGGCAAGCCCTGACTTCTTCTTTTTCGGCTTGATTTTTTTAACACCTTTCCTACGAGATCCGATCGATCCTGCTCCGCGACCCCGCATCAACTGTCCCCTCGATCTGCCGCCCAACGCTTTATATCCGGATCCCTTCATCATGTTACCCAATTTGTTGGTAGCTTTCCGCTTCAGATTGTACCCTGACTCGATGACGCGTTTCTTGAGAGCCGCCTTGGAGGGCGTGTTGTTGTCCATATCCTCCATGACGTTCACACCGGTCCGCAGAGCCTCCTTGCCCAACTCGCGCGCACCTCTCTTCAGAATGGGCACCACGCGACGAAACAATCCCCCCAGAAAGCTACCGATCCCGTGACCACGCTCATGCGGGGCACCGGAATGAACGCGGTCTATACCACCACCACCCACCTGATTGTCGTAATGTTCAAGGTAGTGGACCATCAGTGCGTCCTCTTGAAGTGCAGCGTAACCGTCAATGTCCCGTGCGTGAATGGCATAGCTCTACCCAGAGAGTCCCTCATATCGATTTCTAGGGTTCGGAAATTGGTGAGAAGCAGAGGTACGTAGTGCGGAGGTGACAGGGATTTGCTCTCCGAGACACCGTTGTGAAAATTTTTCCCCACCGTCTGCACTATACGCAGCAGCGGTGCGTAGACATCGCCCACTATTCTAGGCTCCGCCAGATCCGTGTAGACAAACATCTGCGAGGGTATCCCGCCGGGTAGGTTCAAAGGATGGTTGGCCACCAGCTTGTCGCGTATGTTGCTCGTAAGCTTTGGAAATCCCAGCTGTTGACGCAAACCACCGGAAAACGACAGGTAGTGACCATCCTTGCAGTTGCATTTTCTCACGACAACTAAACGATCGTCAGCGCTGTCGGCTCGTCCAAACTCCAAATGTTCCTTGATCGTTGCAAAGCTGTTCAATGCACGGATGATTTCCCAAATATCCGTGTGAGCCCCCGGCTCGATGAGGAATTGACCCTGCGCCACTCGTCTGTCCCCCGACGACGGAATATCGTGAAAATTCTCGGCAGGTGTGTCCGACCGATGCACGTGAAATCGCACAGCGTTGTAGGGTTCGTTTATGTTTTGAAGCGTCAGCGGGTACTGGATCTCTACCAGGGCGACTTCCCACTCTCCGACAAGCTCGATCTGTCGCGGTAGCTGGGTGGTGTATTGAGCCGTCGTGTTGTTGGGGAAAAATTTCATCGAGCTGTTGCTGGGCAGCGTAATGTGAAACTGATCCTTCATGCCTGTTTTCGCACGTTGCTCGCAGCGATCCAAGAGTTAAACTTTTCCGGATAACCGCGCCAGCTGATAAACAGCTTCTCACTGGCACCCTTTTCCCGCGTCCGTATTATAATATCCACAGTCATAACGTCGTCCTTGATCACACGCTGCAACTCAGCCTCGTGAAACAGTCCGTCTATTTCCTCGCCCTCCAAATCCTCTGGCAGGTAGACGATCGGCGCGCGGTGCAGAACGCGTCGAATCTCAAACACCTCCTCGGTCCAGTTGGCCTCGTAGCCCTTCTTGAAGGCACCCTTAGCCTTGCTGATGCGAACCCGTTCCCCCACCCGAAGCCGTGGCTTCCCACCGGATCGCGACGGGCCACCGCGCGCCTTTTCCATGTGAAAACGCGCTGCTGCCGCATTTTCCAGCGTCACCGTCGACGGAGCCATTTCAATGGTCGAGTGCGTGGTAGCGTTGTACGCCCCTACCAGCTGTTACAGTATATCCAGGTAGCGATGGGTATTTTCATGGGTAAAGTAACGCCACATTCTCTCTTTAAGGGTGCGATTGAAGCGCTCTACAACGGCCGCCTTTATATCGGGGTTTCGCGTGACTCTGTACCGCACCTCTCTGGCAGTGAGCAGCTTCTGGAATTGAGCTCCGACAAACTCCTTGCCTTTGTCGGTCTGCAGTTGGACAGGAGAACGTTCCCTGGACGACAGCACGCGCTCCAACGCCCCGGCAACGGTGGTGGCACTCTTGTCCGCGAGCGGTTCAACCCAGGCAAACTTGCTGAGTACGTCTATGATCACCAGCAGGTAGCCGTATTCGTCGTTGTACTGTTTGATCGATCTGAGATCCACCAGGTCCGCTTCCCACAGGTCGTCTATATTCTGCACGTTGTATCTGGCTCGCGGAAATTTCCTACGTATCGACTTGTGCAGCGTGTACGCGTCCTGCGAGGCTAGCCATTCGAGCACCGTGGCGCGCGGTATTTTTTTCCTCTTTCCATTTTTTCTACTCACGGATCGCGTCAAGTTCCTGGCACCCGCGTCATCCGCCTCGTTGACCGGATCGTAGTACAACCGTTCGAGGATCTTCATTTCAATCTCAGTCTCAACCACGCACCGTTTCCCGTCTGCCCGGCTCGTTGTCTGGTCTTGGGTGTGGAAAATACCGAATCCGAATCCTCCTTCTCCTCCTCCTCTTCACCTTGCTCGTTCGTATCAATGTCACCGTCCACAGCCTGGTCCTCCTCGTCGTTTATACGCCACCGGCGCGATGAAGATGGCCCGGCAGCCGATCGTGACGAGGCGTTACGCGTAGATTTGTGAAAAATGGGATTACCGATATACTCTTGCGGCGTGTTGATCGAGTGAAGGAGCCGCGCGAACTGTTCCCTTCCCCTGGCCTGCATAGATTTTCTATCGCGTACGACGTCGTTTATCAGATCGATGATGTTTGTCCCGGGTACCTGAGTACCCCTTATGGCTATCGTCCCCTTGTCATCCCACGAGATCTCCGAGCGACCGTTGGCGACCAAATAGTTCAGCAACAACTCCGCTCTCCGTCGAAACTTGGCCGGCACGCTTACGGCTATGTCCTGCATAGCTACGCCTCTGTTGCCGACTGCGTTTCCCTGCATCATCCCATCCTCTTTTTCCCCACCCGCGACATTATCCGCAGCCTCGCCACCAACTCCGCGTTTAGAGAATCGCATGGGTTTTCGCGACTCGGCGGCAAAAAACAAGAAACGTCGAAGCACCTGTCTGTACAGCTTCCATTTCTCTCGATCGCTTTTTTCCCCGTCGTTGAGAATAGTCTGCATCTCTGCGTCCAACCTGCTGGCAGGATCCGCATCGGGTCGACGCTGCTGGATACGTTCGGCTGTCTCCTGCGGTATCAGGACCATTTTCTTGGCTCGTTCCATCGTCTTAATTATTTTGTTTCACCTTCCGATCAGACTGGCCACCAGACTGCCGATAATCGGTGCTAGCAGCAAAGGTAGAAACCCACCCCGTTGAACCAGCAAACGTTTCTTGCTTTTCCAGCTACTTGTGTCGCAGGCCAAGCGACGTAAAGTTTTTCTGTGTTTGCTCAAACGTTTCTTTTGATCAGCGCTCAGGCTCACGTTACCCCTGAGAGTGTTCAAAGCGCACTCGCGAATGTTTTTCACCAGAGTGTCGTCGGCGGTGCGTAGCAGAGCCTGTCTCCGAGCGGGGTCCAATTTACAGATAGCGTGCAAGGCCGCAGCGTTAGAAGAGCTGAACCTGCTTGCTGGACCTTTTCTTCTTCTTCCTCCTCCTCGACTAACTCCAGGCTTCATCACAGACGAAAGACTGGCGTTGCGTGCGACCCTCCACCACCCTTTATATCCCTGCGAGGCACGTAAACGTAGTGGTGTTGATCCGAGGGAAATATATCGGTGCGAAACCGGCAGTTCTCCGGGGTGGATTGTTTCAGATCCAGAAGCAGATAACCGTGGGGGCGTGCTGTGGCGTCGTTGTAGGCCTCTTGCAGGAAGCGAGGGTCCTCGGGGTGTACCTGACGAGCCAGGTGATGTAGCGATCGCGCGGATTCTTGAAGAAAACGATATAGTTGGCGTTCAGCGAGATATCCCTCTGCCCGCGTCCCTGGTGAAACAGATTCTGCGTGATTAGTAACACGCTCATGTTCTTGTGGTGACAACCCTTGGTGAAGAGATCGATGACAACACCGTTGGACGACTCGCGCATCAGATCGTCGATGACGAGTAATTTGGGTCGCGTGTCCGCGTCGTAGTCGGCCGGCTGCGGCAAACCCTCTTGATATTCTATAGCTCTGCGCGTCGATTCCCCGTACAACGGTTGCCACTCGGCATAGTGCCAGACTACCCTCGCGAACTCCGTGTCGCACATGTCACTCGCGTGTTGCAGAAAGTTTTTCACAAAGTTGGATTTTCCGCAACCGGAAACACCATCTACGATGGCCAAAAACGGGTGTTTCCAGCGCGTGTCCATTCTCGCGACTCACAGGTCTGCCGTATCTGCAATTAAATATACCGGGACAATCACGTGAAACCGAATGGATCCATGTTACCGGACAGCGAATATTTCGTATTTTTAGCAGGTTAACCACTCGTTGCACTGAAAACCCCTAGGGTGATTTTGGCGTGCGGTCGATGAAACTCGGCAGCCATTGTTGGACATTGTTGTTGGAAACCGGCTGACTGTCAATACATCGCGGAAGGTAGACATGTGGGGTTATGTACGCTTATTTTAAGCAAATGATTAATGAAGTGAATAAAACCTACGTGAATAAGTTATTGATATTTATCAAAAATCGATCAATCAGTTTTAAATAATATCATAGTACAATCAACGAATTAACTTAAGCTATAACTGCAAATTAATTAGAATCAAAGAGTTCATCGAGAACAACCAATTCCTTGATTGTATTAAGATATCATTCAAAACTAATTAATAGATTTTTGTTAAATATTCATAGCTTATTCACATAGTTTTTATTCACCTTATTAATCATTTGCTTAAAATAAACGAACATAACCCCACATGTCTACCTTCCGCGATGTATTGACAGTCAGCCGGCTTCTATCAACAATGGCTGCCGAGTTGCATCGACCGCGCGCCAAAATCACCCTAGGGATTGTTCAGCGCAACGAGTGGTTAGCCCGCTAAAATGACGTCATATTCGCCAATATTCGCTTTTCGGTAGCATGGATCCATTCGGATTCACGTGATTCTCACGGTATATATAATTTTATCGACAAATACTCGGTGTTAAGTCGACATCCCTGTCGTGAAGGCATAACCGCGGTCAACCCCCGCGGGGGTGCGCGCGTTACGCACAAGCTCAGGGGAACGCGCGCGCGGTTGCGACCCGCTTCAACAGCTGAGATACGGGTCGCCGGCCGGCAAGCAGCTAGTGACGCGCCAAAGGCAACCCCGTATCAGCTTATACTCGGGGTTGCCTCGCGGCGTGCGGTGCTCTCAGCTTCTTGATCCACCGCACCTGTCGTTTGACGCTCAGGTTGATAACAATTACTAGCTACTACTACTACTGACCTATTTAGCCGATGAGTCACCGCTGCACACTTCTGTTCCTGGCGAGCAGAGATTCCTCTCTCTGCATACGTGTCAGATAACAAAGTATAGGACTAGATAGATAGAGAGAGAGAGAGTCGAAGTCTCGCTGCAAAGCTTCATAGCTAAAGAGATAGATGTACAATTTACTCCGGTCACGCGTCAGCAGTGCGATTTGTAGCCGAGAGGAAGAGTGTCGTAGCCGGTGTCGCAGAGACGTCTTTTCGTTTGAACGAGACGGCATATCTTGTTTACGCTGAGCGTGACCACCCGGTTCAACGCTGTACGCTGTGAAGCTCGTCGCTCCACGCGAATAGGTTCGCCACCCTCGACCACCATGCCCCGGATCGAATTAAAATTTATCCTCATTCGAGTCTGATAATTTAGAGTGACCCCCTTCACTTTGCAAACCTCTGCCACCTCCCCATCCCCCTTTTGTACCAAGAACGCGTAAAATTTCGGACCACCGGAAACGAAGGCTTTTATGTAGCTACCGTCGCCGTATTCCGTAAGCTCGTCCGTCAGATCGCCCAAAAAGTTACCCGTACCCGGTTCCCACTCTCTGCTTCTCTGCACGTAAATAACAGAGTCCGTATCGTAATACAAAACCCGGCGCCCGAGCCTCTCGAGATAGCTGTACAGCTTGAGGCGAGCCTGAGCAGTGGTGTAAGCGGCCAGCACAACGTTGGCCAAGGGAGACGGAGCGATGCTCTCCTCCGTGTTGATCCAACGCGCGTAAAGTATTTGCTCCGTCACCGGTGAAATATCCACTACCTCGTTCTCGGGATCGGTCAACAGTTCCAACAGGCGTTGGCGGTCTTTGATCACCTCGGTACGCGGGAGGTTTTCGGGCTGGCCAAATTTACCCCAGAAAGAGTTCAGACAGAGCTTGGATACGGAACGCAGGCCGGCGTTCTTTGTTATCTTGTCTCGTTGCAAACTGATACCCTCCACTTGCTCGTACTCCGCGAGATAACGCTCGCGGGAAGCCTCGTCGGTGCACTCGCCGGGCCAGCCGCTGGCTTCTTGCTTTATTTTCAGAAAAGTGTCAATGTAGGGAGCAAAGAGTCCGCCTTTACCGCTCGCTGGATCATACACCGTGCTCTCGTATTGCTAGATTTCCGATACATCAATCGCGCTGAAGCCCATTGCTACGGCTTTCTGCAGCTCGGCCGACACCCAGGTGCCGGTGAACCACCGATCGGCGTCCAAATCGTGCGGGCAATCGATTTGCAGAGAAGCCTCGCAGCAGGAGCGGCACAGGGGAAACATGAATTCCCCACGCATCCGGAACGGTAGCACGGGGTGGTAAAGATTCCTGGGAGGCAGAATCACGCATTTCACGAGACCCTCGACTCAGGAAATGTCGGTGTTGTAGGGAACGGTCAACACTCTGCACTCCCTACCAACGTAGACTCGGGGGTGGCCCACAGGGTAGCGACCGGTTTGACACACCCAAGGGTACAGAGAGCAAACGTCGACGTATCGGACTTTCTCCCGCGGGGCAGCCTCGTGATAACGCCCCCCTTTTCCCCGTATGTCTTCCGAAAAACGCGTCTCGAGAATTCAACGGGTCGCGCGAGACGACAAGCGGATGTTGATCGACGTAGTCGCGCATTTCCGGATCGGCTTCCGGCATCTCGTCGTACACGCACTCATACATCTCGGTGACTCTGTAACGGAGCTCTGTCATGCGTGCCGTTTTCGCCCTAGTCTCTTTCCACCGTCTGTCCATCGTATCCCCGCCGAATAACTCTTCGTCGCGATTGACCGTGTGGCATCTTCGACACCCGTGCCTGTAGCAGCCGTGAAATTCCAACACATGTCGTCCCCCATCCTCATCTGTGTAATACCCGTCGACGAGCCGTCTCGTCTCGGGGATCCTGTACTCGCGGCCTCGAGCAGCATGCCTCACCTCTGTCCCCAACTCCCTCTCCATCCAAAGGAGCCATTTGACCGCTTTCACCGATTGATTGTTGGCCAACCTGTACCCACCGGTCGGTAGTATTCCTATGGTACGGGGCCGGAGGAAATTTTGTCGAAACACGACGGAACAGGCCGACGCTATGGTGGTGCTTCGCGAGAACGGGCAAACACCGCCACATTTTAGAAAAATATCTCTGAACGCGACGCATGCTCGCCGAAGGATGTCTACGTCGCTGCGGCAATATTCCACGAGTTCGCGGTTGAAATCGAACACGTAGCCGCCGGTCGTGGCTTCCTCCTACTATTTGTAGAAAGCGTGCCTGTCCGAGGCCTTCATGCTGTCGGGGGAGTAGAATTCCCCGGCTGCTAACGGACCTATGTGATCCCGATTCTCGGGTCTATTGAACAGATGCGGAAAGATACCCTTGCGCGATTTCACAGGGAGTCCGAATGCCTTAGGTAGCGCGGCTAGGGCCATAGGCATGTAGGCCAAAGACTCCAGGAAACGCGTGTGACCCGTCTTCATCAGTATGATCTTGGTGCCGTTCAGAATAACCTGCGGTGGATCTCTGTTATTCTTCACCAGGTAGCGCAGTATAAATTGAGAATCGAATCCGCTAGCGTTATGCGCTATGCAGAAGATCTTTTTGAATCGACAAACTCCCGCGTGACAAACTTCACCAGCTGTTCAACGGGGTTGTCTCGGAATACGAACTCGCGCACGAGGCCGCAACTAGGACAGGGTGTGGTTATGTCAGGCTCGTGTATGCAGTTGGTGCACGTCTGCTGTACCACGCACAGATTCGGCTCGTACAGATTGACATCTCGGCTGCCGGCCACCGAGGCGCATTGTTGCGTCTCAAAGTCATAAAATACAAATATACGTTCCCGGTTTCCGGTGGCTGGCTTGTGAGGCTGCATGTAACACTGTGATCACCCTTCACGCGATTGACGAACAGATCGCACCCGCTGCACATCTGCAGGGTGTCGCAGACGCTTCTGCGAGAATCGAACGATCCCGCGACTCGATGTTTCCGCAGACATTCCTCCCCGAAAAAACACCGGCCGCAGGCAACGCACCGCACCCGTACCCTCGCGCTGACGCACTGTGGTACGGTGTCGCAGCTGGGACATCTGTTGGAGCACCTGTGATCGCCGACGTTCCGATAAGCAATGTTGCAAGGCTCGCAGAAGCGTCTGTTGGCCGCTGCGGCTGTTAAATTCAGTATAGGCTTGTAATGACCGCTACGAGAAAAGTACAGTATGTTTAATCTCCCGCTGACGCATTCACCCCGCTCAACGAGTACGCGCGCACCATTGTAAACGGGCTCATCCCCGCGCCCAAAGGTGTTAAAATCGTATATTACTACGGCTCAGCCTAGGGGGGCCAGATATTCTTGAAATTGGACGATCTCTCGCATGCCACAACCCTCTGCGGGGACTTCTACACGCGCCTCTCTGCACAAAGCCACGGCAGCCTCTCTCTGAAGTCTCGATTTCGCGTGACGTACGTCGGACCATCGAGGTAAGGGGTCAGCGTCGTTGACCTCGATACCCTCCCTGTTCAAGTAGGCACGGGCAGAAATTATAGCCCGCGGTGGACAAAGATTGTCGCGTTCGACCTCGAGAAGCGATCGTTTGCTTACCTGCTCGTGCGTGAGTGGTTTACTTTCCCGACCACGACCCACCGGTACGCTGACTCGGTTAACCGTAATTGTGAACGCGTCATCCACACGAAATTCGGATGCGCTTTGGGTGAGGTTGAATACGAGCATTCAGAAATCCTCGTAGCGAGAGTCGCGGACCAGCCGAAACGACAAACCGGCCGCTCCCAGAGTAAACGAGGGTGTGTCTAGTCCGAATCCTATATAATCGTTCGCGGGATCATGGACAGAGTCCGGGGCAGGGGTCGTGACGTAATTGTGAATATCGCGGATGGCTTCTTCGATCCAGGTCACAGCATCTACGGTTTCCGGCGGTGTTATGATTTTCAAAGTCAAGACACTACCTGTGACGGCGAATCGACGATAATGTTCACGACTCTCGTCTACAATCGCGAATCTGATACCTGGAGGACGCGCGCCGTAATCGTTTACGGTCGTGCTAGCAAATTTCTCCCTCTTTCCCCGTCCCTGTTGCTTGCCAGACGTACCGGCACCTTCGTTGATACTCCCACCTCGTTTTAACGTCGCGCAGACGGTACGGCGCCCCTCTGATAGCCAAGAGTTAAAGTCCAGGTTACGCGAATCGTATTGAAAATTAGAAAAAAGAAAAATGCAGACTTGCGCGTACTCACCGGAGGAATCGTCGGAATTTTCCACCTCCATCGCATCGTCGGTTGACGAATTTTCGGGAGACGGTGGTGCGATGGTAGTGGTATTTTCGCCCTCGACAGGAGGAGCAGCTTCGGCTTGCTCGATCACTCGTATCAATTTATGCTCATCGGGAGAGTGTGGTGGTGCGACGGTAGCCGTATTATTGGCTTCGACAGCTTCAGCTTGCTCGGTTACCCCTATCAATTCACGCTCTTCCTCTTTCTCCTCCCGCGCGGCAAGCTCGCAACGAGCCGCAGCATCGTACATGAGTTGATCCTCCTCGTCGACCTCCTCCTTTTCGTTCATCCAATCAGTCTCGGGCTCGCTAGTCGAGTTGTCTGGTGGGAAAAAACCCCGGCAAAAACTATGAAGCGAGCCGTTGACGAACCGCTTGTGGAACAGAGTTATTATATTAAATTTATTATGTATAAAATTATGATATATTTCCCTATACCAGTTCGTATAGTCTCGTACATGAATCATAATTTTCCCCTCTTTGCCGCCCGTCTCACACGTGTCTGTGAGACACGGACGTTATGAAAATTTATGCGAGGATAGCTCGGGATAACAAATAATCGGTTCGAGTATACGTTTTATAAAATTATATATATTTTATACATTTTTCTTGAATTTCTACAATGGCTGAATGTTTTATAAGATTATATATTTTTTTTTCTTGAATTGCTATTGCTACTATATGTTTTCTACATTTTTCTTAAATTGATATACCGAGAGGAAATCTAGAAAGTATACAGTGACTGCGCACGCGCCAAATTAATTTGATTTCATTGGTCGGTAGGATCGTCCCGCGGAGGTATTTCAACCTGTGAGGCATGGGTGCCAACTTGAAGAAAATTAAGCGAGATCTGCTGTCGCGCGTAAAGTAGTCAATCGAGGTTATGTTGCTTTTTATTTCAATTCGACGATAATTAGCGAAAAAAAAAAATAGCACGGACGAGCAGTTTTTAATAACGTAGTCCATATCGGAAGATTATTCAGTGGGTGCAATAAAAGATTTAATGTGAAAACAACAATTAATCGCTACTACAAGAATTATCTTGGAGTGATATGTTGAAAGATGAAATCCAAAATCAAATCTGAAAGGTCATTATTAGGTGGCAGTCTGGACAAACTGAGGCAGGTGAGTGAAAATAACGTTTATTGAAAAAATATTCTTTATTCACATTAGGTAAAAAATAAATGGATTGTTGAAACGGATCAGAAGATACTTCCGGAGTGGACTCATCCCAGTGCAGTGCTCCGGACGCCAATAATCAGTGTCGATGAACATGGAATAAACGAATAAAATTAATAGGAAGGAACACAACAAAATGATACGGCTTGTCCATGAAATTTACGAGTACAAGGAGTGTAAATTTACAGCAGATGTACCTGACTGAAACTCTCACAGACCCTTCGTCAGCTTTGTTAAATGCAACTCCTTAGTACAGCGAACGATGTTTGATTATCAAAGAAGGACGCCCCAAAAATCCAAGAATGAAAAGAGGAAAAGAATAACAGTTAATCACAGTGTAGTTTACATCATCAAAGTACAATGCATTCCATTAGTTGAATCCAAAATCAGCAGAAGCAGGTCTGATAATAACACCTTTTATTTTCAGCTAGGAAACAATCAAACAGTGAAGTGGGACTAAAGTCGTCGACGTTCAAGTTTTCTCCTCGGAGAAGTCATCGGGGTTCGTGAGTACAATTCTGATTCTGTGATCTTTGAGTGGTACAACATTTTGCCATGCAATCAATGATAAAATTCGTTTTTCTAGGAGGCTCGATCAGCAGTAGGAAAATTGTATGTTACCTGGTAATCAAAACGTTCTGCCAGCAAGGACCATGTTTTCTTGATCGGTGCCACCATTTCAACTATTCGATGTGGTCGTTCTGTCAGGCAACAGGAGTTCAAGTGATTTTGTTGGACCATCACCTCCATCTTTACATCATTGACTGGGGCGAAATTGAAGAGCTCGCACAGTACAGACGTGGATGTTTAAATATTTGACCATTTTACTTTGTTCAAGCCAATAATGATGAGTTTGTTATTCGGCCATTAGTGCTACTTCACAGCGTCAAGGAATTATTAGAACACATGAATATTCTTATTTTGAACTTGGGCTTCGTTACTTTTGTCATTTGAAAGTTGATACATTTTTAATTTCAGTATGGGGCCCTCTCTATTCAGTAACTCGAACACTGTCGATGATTTACAGAATGAATTCTGCTTATCATTAGAAAATTTTTACGATTGACCATAATCTGCCGTGGTAGGAGGAGATTCAAGGGAAACTTAATTAAACTGGACTCGTGAAAGAAAAAAATCACAATTCAATCACAGATGATAAAATATTCAAACTTCTTAAACAATTGGTTTCATGTTTTTCTATTCTAGAACTCGTAAAATTAATGTTCCTTTCTGTCGAGAAAGATATTTGAGAGAAATGTTGCATGACAAATATTTAAAATTGAAAGATATTATAACAATTTCTTCGGTCAACCGACAAAAGTGGCGATGATCTCTACACTTGGGATGAAATTAAATGGGAGATGTCAATGAAAGGCAGAGATGCAATCATTTGGCTGTTGTAGACTTATTCTTGAATTTTCCAACCAAACAGCATTTATTCACCAACATTTCCTGTTAATCAAAAGAATTTGGATTATTTCTACTGTATTGAACTATCATGATTGAATAAACTGTTTCCACCTACCTGCTTCGTTTTTTCCAAGCACCCATCATTTAGACCACTAGTTTCCAGTTTAATCGGATAAACAATTCCTCTAAAAATGATCCGACACATCGAATCGAAGCCAACAATCAGCTGTTCGGAATAAATTTCGACAGTTCTTTCAGAACATCAAGTTTTAATCTCGACAATAAAAGCTTTCCAAGCCTTTCTGAATCACTACCGCAATTAATTGAGATCTTAACCTCAAAAATTCGTATCAATTACATCGCCGTCAAAAACAAATTTTGACAGCTGAAACTCGGGGTGGCCAGCCTGCCTCAGCGGACGACGAAACTCGCGCGTGCGCAGTCACTGTATACTTTCTAGATTTCCTCTCGGTATGTAAATTATTATTATCATATCAACGACGAATTGGGAATACGGGGGAGGGTGATCGACGTGATTCTTCCGATAATGAAGGTGAGCTAGGACGCGATGAATTATGTGATGATGGCGGTGGTGTAGGGATTGGTTCCGCTTCTTCGTCGTCGTCATTATTAACCGTTTCTGGCTCCGATTCGCTTACATCTTCCGCGATGGTCGAGGAAATTTCCGGATTTTGCACCGGTTCTGGCCGCGCCCTTCTTGCGGCAATAGACGAAGTCGCCCTGAGGACAAATTGATCGTTCAGATCCCACTGGTAATTCAGGTGCCCGAGCACTTCGTAATGCACGTTGTTGGTCTGCGTCACGAGTCCTACATCGGCATTGTTCTCCCGTTGGAAGCGCAGCAAAGTCGTTGCGTTGGATAAAAAACGTTGCCGCAGCTCGTCCCTGAGTCGCATCTGTTCCGCACGTCGCTCGATTCTTCCGGGATTCATCTGAATCACATATCCTTTTGTTTAGAATCTTTTAAAATTAGATTGGAAAAGAATCATACAGACATACCTTTTTTTTTCTGGCGGGATGCTTCTGTAGCGTTCGTCTGTTTCTTAGTTCTGCGAGTCTCTATTCACTTTGCCGCGTAGGATTCGCGTATGTGAATAATTATGAGAAATGTGTGTGTGGGGTTCATCGCTGGCGCCTAGAGTCGCGTGATGCAGCATCAGCGTCTTACGGAAAGCAAGAAGCAATGGGCTATCGCTGTCGGAGTACGTGAGATATCGTTGAAATATCTAAAAGCGCGTTACCGATACCGAAAAGACGAGGATGGTGTTGCGAGTCGGAATACGTGATTTATAACGCAAAACATAACCCACCCTTCACCTCTGGTGGCCCCCGCACAATATACATCAGATGACCGGTATAAGGTTACAATTCGCGAAGCTGCCTGCGACTGTCGCGCGGCGATGCAAGTTTTTGCTGATGTGTGGAAAACGGTAAGTCTCCTCGGTCTTGGAGTAGATGCGGAGCGTTCAGTCGCAATTGAACAGTCGAGAACTATGGCAGCACCGAAAACAGGCCTGTTAAAGGAGGGGTGTAGTAGGCTGTTCAAAACTTTTGACATAGCTCTCAAGAAATCCGAACGTAACCTGGTGCTGTCGAGGACGTACGGGCTCGACGGCTCGTGGTCTAAAAAAGTGAATATCGGTCTTTGTCTTCGTTTGGATGAAAATTTCGAGCCTGTGGTGAAATTCGTCAACAATTACTCAAACAGTGTATCCCTAAACGCCGAAGCATGGGAGGACCTGGTAGGAAGGTTCGAAGATATCGAGAAGTATTTCGAGAAAAGCGAGCGTCCTCCCGGTGGACTGAGTTCTTTGTTAAACGACACAATCTCGCTACCCGGAGGGTGTACCCTGCGCTTCACATCGGCACACGGCTCCAAAGTGATTGCGTTCTATTCGAGCAATCCTGAAGAGGTTGGAAGTCAGCAGGGGTACGAGGAGGAGGATGATGGTGATAACGCTGGCGAGCCTAAATTCAAGAAGCGAAAGAACTATTCGCCCGTAATTCTGATGCAAAAAGTTACGTTTGACGGCCTGCGACATATCGCCTGCTGTATAGACAAGTATATTATTTAGCTGGAGCAACTGGTAGAGGATGTCAACAAATGCAAGGAGTTGCTGGTTCGCCACTCTGCCACCGTGGTGCGATCCAGAAAGATGAAGGCTCCGACTCTGCAGCAGATCGGTGTCGTAGTGTGCGAGGAGGCCGATGCAGCGAGGGATGCAGTCTACAGGATGATGATGGACACGGATTTCTCCAAGACCCATTTAAACGTTGTGTTTCACGAGTTGACCCGTTTGTTTTTACCCTATATCATTGCCGACATATGTCAGAGCATTCTAATTGATAAGTGATATGTGCTAAGTTGGTACTCGGTGTTTCAATTGTGTAGTCGGTAGGTATGAGAGAGAGAGAGAGAGAGAGAGAGTAATAAACTGTCAGACCGCGTTGGCTCTGGGGTTTCATCCCCGCGCGATTCGGATCACGAGACTTGAGCAGCTCCAAGCATCAGTCAATCGCGATGTATCGAGACGATGAAACTTCCTGCTTTCTTCTGTGCTGGCTCGGTACAATCGTCCCGACTCTATCCTGGGGCATTCATAGGTGTGAATGAGCCAAGATAGCGTCAGGACGCTTGCACCGGGTTTCCGCGGAGGATGGTTGGCTGGTTCATCGTTTCGATACGTCTCGGATGACCGATGTGAGGATCTGTTCTAGTCGTATGATTACGAATGGAGGGGGATGCGAGCCCAGGGTCAGCGCGCTCTGTAGTTCATACTATTCGATGTATGGGATGCTTGTGAAACTAGTCATAATAATAATTATATCGAATATGACCCGTATTTCGGATTATGAGACCGGATTAGATCTCAAACGGTCAGTCGCCCGCGATCTATCGAGTGATAAATTCGGCCGACATCTTCCTCTTAAGGCCGGTATAATTCTCCCGACTCTATCCTGGGGTGATCATCCGTGTGAATACGCCAAGATAGCGTCAGGAGGATTGTACCGGGCGTACGCGGAAAATCGCGGCTTGGTTCATGGATTCGGTAGGTCCCTGATGACCGACGTTTGGGATCTAATCTGGTCTTACGATTGTGAATGGTGAGGTCAGCGCGCTCTGTTGTACCTACTGTAAAAAAAAAAAAATGATTGTAAAACCAGTCTTAAGAGTAATATCGAATAAACGAATATTTGAAAAATAATTTCTGTCGATCCTTGCATATACCCTGTCATACTTTATTAATTTCAGCTAGTATATATATATATATGATAAGAATTCATTATTTCAGAGGTGCAGTCGTCCTTGTCTGCTGAAATCGGATCGCTCGGTATATGAGATTAGCCTTTAGTATTTAATAAGTATAAGAGAGGGAGAGAGGAGACGGTCGCCATCTTGAACTTTATCGGTCGGTATATAAAATTAGCCTTTAGTATTCAATAAGTATAAGAGAGGAAGAGAGAGAGAAGAAAAACAGTCGCCATCTTGGATATTTGAAAAAGCAGGCGCCATATTGGATTTTGAAAGAAACAGGCGCCATATTGGTTCGTATCGGCGGCGCCATCTTGGATCAGGCTGCCGGCCGTCTACGTCACTGGCGCCAGATCCCTACTCTTGCCCTGTGACGTCATTTGTTATGACTCGCCATGGCTGTCATCTTCTACTCCACTTGAATATTTGGCCAAATTAATGTTGTGCGAAAAAAAAAATTAAGATACCTGAAACAAATTAATTACAATATATGAGGCGTTGATCAACAACTTCTGATCGCAAACAATCGCACTTTCTTGCTAATTGAGAATTTTAAGATTAGAAAAACTTCGCATTACTGTTGTGGCCGGGATTCGATCCCGGGACGCTCGCATTCGCTTGTACTACTATTCGCACGCTCTATCAACTACGCCAAACTACCTATTGACAAAGTCGGTCACTTTCTCTTAATTGTCTTGGACTTTGCATCTGTCTCAATGATATCGTCGTTTTGATGCAACTGAGATATGTTAACTAAACATCCGAGTTGCAAATATGTAATCAATTTAATTTCTTGCCTAGAGTTCCACACGTTCTCGCTCAATTCAATTATATTGCACATTCATTATTATATCAGGGAAACGTATAAATGACGTTAAGTCGAGTCCATATTATTCTAAAATCGAAACGCTTGATAGACATTCACAAAATAGACGTTGCCATTACATCTGTTAGGAACGTGTAATACGCGGATATGAAATGATTGAAATTCTCACTCGTTTCGAATTTCGAAATCACGTATGCGAATCCAGATTTGCTAGGGGGGAACGGGCCCATTATATCGGCAGCTACGACGATCCAGGGTTGTTCAATTACCCTGTGTCCCATTAAACCGGCGGGCGCGATTTGATTGACCTTGCAGCGTTGGCAAGTAGGACAATTTCGAACGTAATTCGCGACATAGTAATACATTCCGGGCCAATAGTAATCGGTAGTGAGTCGTTGATAAGTTTTCTCGATACCTAGATGACCGGCTTGAGGTGCATCATGCGCTTCTTGAAGTGCATTAGCTTGTTGGTCTTCTGGTAGAACAAGTTTCCACGCGTTTAGATCGGATAT
The DNA here is from genome assembly GCA_963978835.1 of Tenthredo scrophulariae. Lineage (NCBI taxonomy): Eukaryota > Metazoa > Arthropoda > Insecta > Hymenoptera > Tenthredinidae > Tenthredo > Tenthredo scrophulariae. The sequence goes on from OZ022234.1 coordinate 6,837,203, forward strand.
CACGGTGTCAGCGAGAGAATCGGTGCGTCGAAAATATAGATTGTCATTTTCAATTTTCCAATCGCGGAATCGTTTTGGAAAAGCTACGATGTCGCGTTTTCTTCGGTCATACCAAGAATCGGGAACAGGAACGGGAGCGATAGCAGCAACTATTTCTATTTTCGAATCGGTAATTGTTTCGGGAATTCGAGAGAGTGCATCAGGAACGTAGTTTAATGCGCCTTTACGATATACGATAGTGTAATCGTAACCTAATAATTCGAGAGCCCATCGAGCTAACCTTCCGGTAGGATTTTTACGTTTATGAAGCCATTGTGAACTACTATGATCGGTAACGACAGTAAAGTGGTATCCCTCGATATATGCGCGAAATTTTGCGATAGCCCAAACTACAGCAAGGCATTCTTGTTCAGTTACAGAATAACGGCGTTCGGTCTCCGATAGTGTTCTGCTTGCATACGCGACTACGCTTTCTACCTCATCTTTTGCCTGTGTGAGAACAGCGCCGATGCCTACGGCACTCGCATCTGTCTGAAGGACAAATGGTAGGTTAAAATCGGGACAAGTTAAAGTCGGTGCCGTGGTTAAATAATGTTTTACTTGTTCGAACGCGAGAGTTTGTTCTTCGTCCCATATCCAAGATTGAGTTTTCTTTAATAGTCGAGTTAAAGGTTCGGTGATACTGGCGAAATTCGGGAGGAACCGACGATACCAAGAGGCCATTCCTAAAAAACGGCGTAACTGTTTGATTGTTCGCGGTGCAGGATATTCGATAACGGGTGTGATTTTATCGGGATCTACCTGCAGACCATTTTCATTTACGATAAAACCGAGATATTTAACTTGAGAACAGCAAAACTCACTTTTCTCGCGATTGATAGTTAAACGGGCATTATGAATAGTTTTCAAAACACGTTTTAGCCATTCAAGATGATCGTCAAAAGTTTTCGTTGCGATAATAATATCATCAAGATAAGCAAAGGCGTAGGGGTCCATTTCTGGTCCGATCAGCTGATCTAATAATCGCTGGAAGGTCGCGGGAGCGCCTGTTAATCCGAAAGGCATTCGAGTAAAATGGAAAAGTCCTTTTCCAGGTACGATAAAAGCTGTAATTTCGCGGCTTTCGGGGGTCAGCGGAATTTGAAAATATGCTTGACTTAAATCGATAGTTGAAATGTAACGTGCTGATCGAAGTTTATCTAAAATACTATCCATACGCGGTAGGGGATAAGCATCTTTTTTCGAAATACTATTAACTTGTCTAAAGTCGATACACAGTCGATAGGATCCGTTAGGCTTTTTAACCATGACGATAGGGCTTGCCCATTCACTATGAGATGGTTCAATTACTCCGGATGATAATAATTTATCAACTTCAGCATCGATAGCTTCCTGTATCTTGGGAGATACGCGATAGGATCGTTGTCTAATCGCGGGGTGATCTCCTACGTCGATACGATGGGATGTTAAATTAGTAATCCCGATCTGATCGGAAGCTGGTGGGATTTCGATATCTAACAGAGTTTTTAACTGAATAGATTGTCCTTCCGAAAGTAATAAAAGACCATTGCACATAGTTAAACTGGCCCGAGTGTCACCGACAAAGTTAAATACTTCGCTAGGATTATCTTTAAAACACCACGTTAGTTCGTCAAAGTCAGCTACTATCTTACAGGTACGGATAAAATCTAAACCGAGGATGCATGCAAAATGCAGTCCAGGTATGAAATGTGCGTGAATTTCAAAATTTCGATTGTATAATTCGATAGGCAACGCGACTCTGTGTGCTACGCTAGCTGTTTTACCGGCTGCAGTAATAACGTAGCCAGCTTGTGCTTCCGAAAGCGGTAAGTTTAAAGATTCGATTAAAGGGCTTAATTTTGGACCGATAAAAGTGCGAGAGGATCCGCTGTCGAATAGAGCTTTTGTATGGTGACCGAGGATTTTAAATTCGATAAATAATAGCGGTAGATTCTCTGAGTCTTGTGTTAGATTAGCAAATGATATTTCCGGGGGTTGATTCGCGGGCTGAGTGTGGGGTTCCGCGTGTGCCCTTACTGACGGTTCCCTGGCTGGTTTCCCGAGCACCGAGGGCACGTCAATTTAGTCACATCAGGTTTGCCGCATTTAAAACAGAATTTCTTTTTATTTTCAGCGCATTGAGGGAATCTATGCCCCGTTTTTCCACAATTCCAGCACTTTCCTAGCCAAGGGGTGGACTCTGGATTTTCTCTATTGGGAACGATAACGTTAGTTCAGTTCAAGGGGTCGATAGATGACGTCGAGGCAATTGGTTCATTTCTAGGAGCATTCGTTTTTCTATTACCGATACTCCTCGCGTTCTGCGGTTTTTTATTTACGTTATTATTCGATACGATAGCAGCGTTCACGAGATCGGGACTTTCGACATCTAAGCTACATGCGGTAAGAACGTTTCGACCTTGTCTAGGTGTTGATCGCGTTCCACGGTATGCTAGCTCCGGTAGTAAAGAATTTTCGGGAGTTGGAGGCGCATGATAACGGCCTGCCGTGCCATAGGTGAGTTCAAGTCTTCGAGCGACTTCCTCTAGTCCATCGAGATCACATATTTCGTCGCGGCGAATTAGGATTTGATAGCGCGGTAGTAAGTTACGGTGAGCGTACTCGATTTGTTCTTCATCACTCCAGGGTGGATATATTCTATCAAAGTATGATCGCATATAAGTTATGTAATCTGCGATAGACTCCTGTTCACCCTGAGTTCGTCGCCGAATTTCTTCTCTAAGAGCGTGTTGAAGGTCGGGATTACCAAAGCGGACGCGCCAGGCGTATTCGAATTGTTGCCAATTCCGCCAACTATCACGTTTCGATCTAAACCAATACATAGCTACACCGGATAGAAAAAATGGTATACTATTTAGAATATCTTCGTCGCGAAGATTAATCAAAACTCGTCCTTCCTGAATTCTCGATAAAAATGCTTCCGCATCTTCGTTACGTGCGCCTGAGAAATGGAGGTTCCATCTACGCATAATATCGTAAGCAGCTGCAGGTGTCGGTACATGATTATTAGGTGACCTTGTATTAAAATTCTGACGCGTAGCGTTAGTCTGCGAGCGGAAATTTGTTTGCTCGATTCTAGGCGTGAGTTGACGATTTACAGGTGAAAGATTTATAAGTGGAGGTTGACCTGAAACGATAGGTCGGTCATTCGATATTTGACGCGACGTCTGCGGTAACTGCTCGGTATCTGTAGGTTGATTGTTCTCGCGAATATTATTAATCTCGGGAATGTCATTTCCAGGATTGTTATTCTCGGGATGTGCGTGAGTTTCGTTAGGTTCGGTATCGTGAGCTGTATCTGACCTATTGTCTAACATTTGTCCGTGTGAATGCGGGGATTGAGGGCTATCTATGGCTGCATCTGGGTGCAACAGCTGATCTGTAGGAGTTAAAGGGTTCGACATATCTCCGCGTTTATTCCGATAGGCACGGAGTAACCGATCACGTAAGGTGGGAAGGGTTCCGACAGTCGATAAAGATAAACGATATAATTCGAACCTTAATTCGTCAGCTGATAGCAAATAAATCCACGCGTCAATAGACGACGGTTGTGACATAGGAAGTTTGTAAATATGCGAGCGCTGGGGATTAACGCAGCGGTCGTTGGTCGATATTAGCTGATTCGAAGAATATACAAAAAATGTAAATACGATACAGGTCTTAAGGGTACTACGCAGTCAACAGCTTTTGTTCAGCAGATTAATTTAATCCTGCTGCGATAGTTAACAATAACGATGTACACGTTTAATCCTTTAACGTTCGTTTTTCTCCTCTCTTTTGTTCGGGCGGATTATTAACGGTTTATTCACGGTTCGATATTTGAAAATTTTGAATTTTTCCTGAATTTTACGCGAAATTTGATTGATGTACCTCAAAAATTTATTTCCTCTTTGGCGTGGCCCCACGTTGGGCGCCAATTTGTAACGCAGTTTTTTTATTCAGGAGAGGAAAACCTTTTGCTCCGTCACAATTCGGCGCTTTCCCGTGATAATTGCGATATTAACTTACTGAATGTTGGGCGCCAGACGCTGATGCGTCGTTTCCATACCAAATTACGATACCATACGATAAATTACGATAACCAAAAACTTACGGAAATGCGACGAGCGACAACTCGACTTGCTCAGATACAAAAGCCTTAGATAGAGGGGCAGGGTACACCATATAAAACAATATTATTTCTTTGAGAATAATCCGGTCACATCAATCAATTGTTTATTAACGAAATCGAATAATTAGACAGAATCGATACAGAATCGGCGATATAATGGATCAGTTTGTTACGATAGGTTTCCTAACTGTTCAGGACAGAATTCACTCTTTTACGATACAATTTAATCAGAGGCGTGTGTCAGAGTTGACTCGATATAAAACGATTTGACTAGACTCCAGACTTGGTATCACAGAGCGATACTTTGTACCCAAATGCAAAGTTATTTCATAACACAGCCTAAGATCAATGCATTATTCCAAGATATTAAACAGTGAAAATCGCAGTAAACGATATAGGTAACAAACGATACAGGTTCCCTACTATAATTAATTAGCCACGTTGGCCATACGATTAACGATATTTCGAGATCTACTGTTAAATAGAGACCACACGGTCATTCGAAAAACGCGAATCACAGGTTCGACGATACCAAATTAATTTAGAACGATAGACTGATATTCAACCAAATTCTGACGATACGATATCGGTAGTTGCGATACTAAATTATCCAAACGTTACTGAATTTTACAAACGGAAATAAATTATACCAAATGGACCATACCTTACTAAATTATAACAAAATTAACTGTAACGCGAGGCCTAAGCCTTCGCGGCTATCTTCGCTCAGGGTACTCCAGGAAAAGGATTTTCTACAGTATTTCATGCATAAGATATTTTACCATACTAAATAAGAAATAGAAGCCATACGAGAAGCGATAAGCGATAGATTATAGCCAAAAACAATAAAAGGTCTACGTAACTCAGCCAGACTCGAGGTTGTTCGATAAATTATCCATAGACCAAAGACGAGCTTCTTAGCTCAAAAACCAAATTAACAGACCAGACTTTTATCAGAACTACCTCGTGTCTTTACAGAAAGGATCAAGACCTTACCTTAAATTGCTTCAGAAGAACACACACTATTTTAAATATACTCGATATGATAGCGATACGATAGCGATACACGATGAAATGCGGTACGATACTCGATGAAAATGCGATACGATACACGTTGTCTTGAAGATGCGTAGCGTAAACTGGAGCGAAGAATAGGCCGAACAGCGAGTGTGTCCTGTTTATATAGTGTTTGTTTCCTTCCAACAGCTCATCCTTCAGATTAGCGTAGGTCACGTGACATATCGGTACTCTAATTGGTCGCTAAACGACAAGTTTTGACGAACGTATGATAGGAGAGATCTATCCTACCCCTGCCGCTGCTAATACCTCTCCTATTACCGCCTTCCTTTAGAACCCCCTGACGCTGGACTCACGTTGAAGTCTCGCTCGCCAGAACTATGCGATATTTCTCCTGGGGCCTTACATAATTCGTCGATCCACCAGAAGCGTAGGTCATAGTCTCGTGCTGAGCATACAAGGGCTTCGCTCACGACAAGATTCCGCAGGTTGGAACGCTGATCCGGGGGTTTTCTTGACCAACCACGGCCGCGATAACAGATTCAGAGAAAGTAGCTCGATAGATACCCTGACTGATGACTCATTGGGTGGGAGGCTGTGAGGATGCACCTGCACATCACCCTATACGCCACCCTCACATCGGTACAGTGTAGTTTCTTGTAGGCGGTAGCTTCTTCGGATGACGGGAGGATTGTTTGTGCTTCTCGCACATCCCTGTACGCCGCCAGTCCGATAGTTGGAGGTGGTAGATCTTCCACTTGAGAGGAGGCGCCGACCCTGGGGTTTTCTGGACCAACCATGGTTTGCGCGCCGACAGTGTCGTCCTTGACGATATTGGAAGTTCTTTACGTTCGGTAGAGCCATATTTTGCATCGGTAGTTCCCACGACGGTAGACATCTCGTGGTTTCCATACTCGAGATTACATAATTACAAAAATAAAATAGCGTTAGTTAATCCTAATTATTTTCCCTAAGTTTTCCTTTTTCCTGGAGACCCTGTCTACGCCACGCATCGTCGCATTTTCGATAGAATCGCCTTGTGGCGGGAAATTTCAAAATACCACGTCACAATATATATATATGATAAGAATTCATTATTTCAGAGGTGCAGTCGTCCTTGTCTGCTGAAATCGGATCGCTCGGTATATGAGATTAGCCTTTAGTATTCAATAAGTATAAGAGAGGGAGAGAGAAGACGGTCGCCATCTTGAACTTTATCGGTCGGTATATAAAATTAGCTTTTAGTATTCAATAAGTATAAGAGAGGAAGAGAGAGAGAAGAAAAACAGTCGCCATCTTGGATATTTGAAAAAGCAGGCGCCATATTGGATTTTGAAAGAAACAGGCGCCATATTGGTTCGTATCGGCGGCGCCATCTTGGATCAGGCTGCCGGCCGTCTACGTCACTGGCGCCAGATCCCTTCTCTTGCCCTGTGACGTCATTTGTTATGACTCGCCATGGCTGTCATCTTCTACTCCACTTGAATATTTGGCCAAATTAATGTTGTGCGAAAAAAAAAATTAAGATACCTGAAACAAATTAATTACAATATATGAGGCGTTGATCAACAACTTCTGATCGCAAACAATCGCACTTTCTTCCTAATTGAGAATTTTAAGATTAGACAAACTTCGCATCCTTTTTGTGGCCGGGATTCGATCCGGGGACGCTCGCATTCGCTTGTACTACTATTCGCACGCTCTATCAACTACGCCAAACTACCTATTGACGAAGTCGGTCACTTTCTCGTAATTGTCTTGGACTTTGCATCTGTCTCAATGATATCGTCGTTTTAATGCAACTGAGATATGTTAACTAAACATCCGAGTTGCAAATATGTTATCAATTTAATTTCTTGCCTAGAGTTCCACACGTTCTCGCTCAATTCAATTATATTGCACATTCATTATTATATCAGGGAAACGTATAAATGACGTTAAGTCGAGTCCATATTATTCTGAAATCGAAACGCTTGATAGACATTCACAAAATAGACGTTGCCATTACATCTGTTAGGAACGTGTAATACGTGGATATGAAGTGATTGGAACAACGTAGAAATTGCGTGTCATATGTACGTACCATCATCATCTGTTTAATAAACGTGCATGATTAAGACATTGTTAATGGTATACACATCGTTGTTCGGATACCATCAATATACGTGTGCATTTGCAATCGATTAAACCTTGTAACATTGCATGTTACTAGGCGCCCCTTACCTCTTGGACGACCTTAGCGGAGTGTCTGGAGAAGAATGTATGTATAGGGTGGCCCCGAGGCCGGACCATAATTCCGAGAGGCGACCGTGACCGACTGAGACCTATGGGACATATTATTTATTCTTTTGTTTTTCTTTCCGACTTTTCTCTGACATGTGGGAGACGAGGTCCAGCTGACTGCTAAAACACTCCGACAGAGACGCACCCCGACGGACGCACGAGACCTAATATCGACTGTGGAGATCCCTCTCGACGACCGTTAGCTCCAACCTCGACAAGGAGGACACGGGGGAGTGCCTAGGGCACTCTACATCGAGGGAAATCGGTGGTGGAAGAGATTCCCGCCACCAAGAAGAACCTGCAACCCGTGGTCCTCCGATTCAACGAGCGAATAACACTGTGGTGGACTTCTAATTGCGCGCGTAGCGACAACAGTTCGCCATATTTAAGGGATCTCGCACTCGATGCGAAAATCGATATTTGGCCGTAACACGAGGGCGCTGATTACCGGCACCATGCGGTCTCGTCACTCTGCGTTAGACTAGCGTCTGGAACACCCGTGTGTTTATTTGCAGTAACCTATCATAGTTGGTGATCTAACCCCGTGGGTTCCTTAGATTTTTTTTTTTGGTTTGGACGAAAATTGAGTGTGTGTGAGGATCCTCGAGGATAACCGGACCCCGAGATCATGAATTACGGACGGGAAAAGGTCCTCTTCATGAGATGGTTGGAAGACGGCAAGCGTTAGCCATTCTCACCCATGCTAGTTTGAATTCGGCAACGGCCGTCTGCCATATTGCCTAAGTGCAGCCACGAGGCTAGTTAGAATTTTTGGGATCAAATTAAGCCGATCTCCGGAAGGTAGGCCGTCACCAGGGTCCCGATGTATTAGAGTTCGAGTTCGAGTCTTTGTTGTGCGACAAGTTATTGAAGATTTTAGTAGTTTCGTTGAGTCAGTACCTGTCGTTCACGAGTGCGACAGAGATAGTGATAGTCGGTCACTGTCGCTCTCTCTTCCTCCTGCGGGGAGAGACGTAGGTCGAGGCTCAGTCTAGAGCCTGTATTCATTTCGCGTTCGAGGCTTAGTTCGCGATTCGAGTCATCAGTACTATTTAAATTATTAATCGCGCCAACCGCAGAGTTAGGTTAAGTTAAAATTAGGTAAACTCAGAAAATTGTAAATAATTATATTCGTCTTTCACCGTGAAGTTTCGCCTCAAGGGGGCGTACCGATCGCCTATACACGATCGGCAACGGCTTTTGTTCTAGTTAAATTTTTGAGCCGCGAGGCATTTATTTTTGTGAATTCAATTTAGGTCGAGCCGTAGGCTATATCTCTGTTATTTATTAAGTCATTGTGATTTCCTCCTCGTGGAGAGTAGTTAGTGTTTTAGCTAATTCATTGTCTCCCGAGGACCCGATTTGCCGAGTTCTTTATTTTTGCCATATTTTTCCTTGTTATTGCTCTCCCACGTGGAAGCTCGTAGTTTGTTTGTTATTGTAAAACTCTGCAAACGCGGCCAGGTCGCCTTTACACGGCCTGCCGCCGATTTATACCCGAGGGGAAGTACCCCCGGGTACACGATTTGTTAATTCTAGTTTTTTTTTTATTCAATAAATTCTATTTTGTTATTAAATTTTAAATCTCGAGTCGTTTGTTAACGCCCCGCTAATCCTTCATTGGATCCCGACCCCTCTCCACGGTACTGTAGCTAGCCGACGCTTCGAGTACCCGTAGGTAAAATTTTAGTAATATTTTGTTTAGATTTTTGTAAGCGGCGGTTATTCGCCTGGCGCCCAACTTTTCATATTCTCAGTTTTTGGCCAATTTTAGAGTGGAGGGACCTCGGAGGCTAGCTATCCGGTCTAGCTCCGAGGACCAATAAAAATCCACGTCGCAACCTATAAGTCGAGTACATCTTATACGTTAATACTATCTAAAATCGAAACGTTTAATAGACATTCACAAAATAGACGTTGCCATTACATCTGTTAGGAACGTATAATACGCGGATATGAAGTGATTGGAACAACGTAGAAATTGCGTGTCATATGTACGTATCATCAGCTGTTTAATAAACGTGCATAATTAGGATATTGTTAACGGTATGCACATCGTTGTTTAGATACCGTCAATATACGTGTACATTTGCGAGTGATTAAACCTATAAATCGAGTGCATATTATACGTTATAATTATCCTTTATAAGAACGTGTAATATACATGAATGGAAGAATTTATTCGTAGAAAAATCGTGTATTATAAACGTAGTTGTATGGTTTCCTCATAAACGTATTTCCGAAACGTGCAATAATAGTATTGTTATATACTGATACAAAAAATCAACTGAATATTCATTTAATATTCGTGAAATATACGAATGGGTGCTTATTGGGTAGTTTTGAGAGAAAATCGGGAAAGATAAAGCCAGAACGTCGTATCGACCAAAATTCCAGAAATCACGTTATTCACGAACAGAAACGAATTAGTGGCGGTGAAAAGAAAATGTGACGAAATAATCACTTGTTCAAAAATGAAAAAAAAATATTGCAATTTTTTTGATTGAACAATAGAAATTTCGATTTCAATTTTATTTTAATTTTTGAGAAATTTCGAAATCACATTTTCTACGAAAAATAGCCAATGAGAAGTGATCGTAACCGAGAAAACAGGAAAAATTGAAATTTTGGTCGATACGACCTTCTGGCTTTATCTTTCCTGATTTTCTCTCAATGATAAAGCCAGAAGGTCCTATCGACCAAAAATTGTTTTTTTTTTTTGGAATTCAATGGGAATACGCATTTTCGTCAATTTCCAGACGATTCCGGGGAAAAAAAAATGGCGGATACGACCTTCTGGCTTTAATTTTCCTGATTTTTTACTGAAAATAAAGCCAAAAGGTCGTATGTAGTCGGACATACGACCCTGTGCTTCTAATTTTCGACTTTCCCAATTTCAATTGATCTACACGTTATTGGTGATTCCGAAGCGAATCCAGAAAAAAAAAAAATTATACGACCTTCTGGCACTTAAATCGAGTTTTTGGCGCTTACGACCTTATGGCATTAGTAACGCGATGTATGTTGAGAATATCTACTCCAGCATTCTTCGTGATTTTTTGCTACGAATGATTTTTCAACCCATTTTATATTTTTCAGACTCTCAACTCGATGCAGTTTTTTTCAACTTGGAACTGATCAGATTTTGGATTCAATCCGTCCAGTAGCTTTTGAGTTAGTCAAGAAATAAAATGTTGTTTGATGATATCTCGAGAATGGATCAACGGATTTAGATGATCTTGGTCTGAATCAGTAGGATTCGCGCCAACTCAGATCTGATTGAATTTTGGAATCAATCCATACAGTAGTTCTCGTAAAAAATTGAACGATCCATCATAATCATAATAATTAAGACAATCATATTTCGTAGAAAATATATTGCAAACGATAAAAGAATATTCTCTGCGCGGGAAGTTCGAGGGTTGGCCCATCGTGATCAACCAAATTACACGCTTGTTCATATTCATTATAATGGGTATATAAATACACGTATTTATTATTGCAAAGTTCTAATTTTTTTCTACGAAACTAGAAACAATTCGCAACTCAGTAATATTTTTCGTTCCATATTTCATCCCGCACAGAAATCAAGAATCAAAAACCACGAGAAGAGCAAAATTATTAGTTGCGAATTGTTTCTACTTTTATACGAAAAATTTGAACCACGTGATAGAAGATATTCGTTTTTTACCACAATTTCGCTTTTTGCCTGAAAATGAGCCGTGTGGTGGAGGCTATTTTTTATCTAAACAAAACGTTCGAAACTCGGTGGTGCACGTGTTTCCATTGAGCTAAGGTCCTGATGTTCCAGACACATTGTTAGTCAAGGATTTAGAACAGATTTGGGGGGGGGGGGGGGGGAATCGAGATTCGTTTCACCCGAAAATGATGATCACCATATTATTATCTATTTTTTGATTTGCGTTTATTGGTTTTATAGTATATGGGGAATTTCACGCCAAATCAGTAACTGCTGGACTTTTGCATTCTTTAAATTTACCAATTTTTTCCCCATTTGGAGCTCATAATAAGGAACTCACCGAATGTTTTTCAAATTTTTGTCTCAAAATATGCAGTCAGTAGGATTTTTTTCAATTTCCATATTTTTTTTTTCGTTTATCTATAACTTCCTGAAAAATCGAGTGATTCGAAAAAATGGGGGGGTCAAAATGTTTGTTTTGAAATACTCTTCCGTGTAAGATTATGTTAAAAATCCTTCATGTTTTAATTTAATCAGTTTTTTTCCAATTTTAAGCATAAATCGCATTTTCTATGTTGATTGTCTCCTTCGATTTTTTTCATTTTTTGTTAATGAAAAACTATTATTTATTCAAAAAATTTTAAGCCTAGTTTCAAAGCGGGCGATTCATTCTTTCTATTTTTTAAAATTATTGAATTGTTTCTGTTTTCTCAAATTAATAGACATTTTAGAATTAATTTAATTTCATTTAATTTGAGAAAACAAAGACAATAAAATAATAAAGAAAAAAAGAAAGAATGAATTGCCCACTATGAAACTAGGTTTGAAATTCTTCAAATAAATAACAGTTTGTGATAAAAAAAATGAAAAAAATCGGAGGAGACAATCAACATAGAAAATGCGATTTATGCTCAAAATTGAAAAAAACTGATTGAATTAAAACATTAATGATTTTCAAAATAATCTTAAACGGAAGAGTATTTCGAAACAAACATTTTGACTCCCTCATTTTTTCTAATCGCTTGATTTTTCAGGAAGTTAAATGGATAAACGAAAAAACAATGGAAATTAAAAAAAAAATTATACTGAGTGCATATTTTGAGATTGAAATTTACAAATAAAAGATGAATATTCGTAAACTTAAACCGGGGAGCCGTTGCGCAGCGTTGACTGAAGAATGTCAACGCGCGCAGTTACACAGACAACGGTCGTAAGCCTCGCGAGTGCGAACTTCTTCAGTTTACAACAGCAAGCCATGGCTGATGGTACGTATACCTTTAATCAAGTGTTCCATTCTTTCCACTTTGTCGCGGAAAACTTTGTAGAAAGCGAATGAACATTGAGTTGGCGTTATTAAAATTACTTCATTCGCTCCAATTAATTCTCAAATATTGCGATTTTTCGTATTTTTTTCACTATTTCACAGAGACATTTTTTAAAATTACAGAAAACAAGAACAACGATGCGCCGGCCGTCGAAACGCCTGCGCAGACGCAAGGGGAAGTGGCCGTTGCCGAGAAAAAAAGGTAATAATTATTTCAGTCAAATACGCTAATTTGAATGCAGATCATAGACGATCAATGTCATATTTCAATCAAATGCCAGGTGTAAATGCATCGACGTGTTGATTTCAGCGAACAGGGCGAAAAAGGCGGCAGCGGGGAGGCCTCCGCGGTGGAGAATAATGGGTAACTATTTCTTCATTCAATTTCATCTTATAATAACATAAATATGAAGCGGTTTCCAACGTGTTTTCTCGAGTGCTGCTCGCCAACATATTCGGTATTTAGCGACGGGAAGAGGGGAAATGATTGAATGATTGCAATTATGTCAATTCAGGCCAAAAAATCCACGTACCAATTGAACATTGATCGTATTTTTACTTCAGCTCGTTTTTTGAAATCCTTAACAAGCCTATAAACTATTTCAATCCCCGTCCTCGTTCAGCCGTTGTCGCTCATGATTTCGCAACACATACAATGTATTTATTTGCGGCGATTCAGTCCTACATTCGTGGTATGGCCCAGTCGAATTAGGGTTTGACCCGGAAAAAATTGTAAGTAGCAATTTTCCTTCGGAAATCGTTGGGGGGGGGGGGGGGGGGGTCACTGGCAGTCTACAGTTTGGTTTTCGCAATTCGCACTCCGTTGCTTCATCCCCCATCTTGAATTTGAGGGTGAATTTTGTTTATTGAATAACTCGTTTATTTTCAATTTTACATGAAAAATGGTTATTACCGAAGTTGTTTGAAATTAAAAAAAAAAAAAAAAAAAAAAATGAAAATTAAAAATTGAAAAAAAAAATTAAAAATTATTAGCAAAGTAGCAAATTCAATTGTCAACAAGTCAGTTTATCATCGTTTATACGAAAAAAAATCAATAACAAACGAGATAATAGAATATTTAGGTTCACCTTCACCTCTTTTCGGGTCTTAATCGAAAAATATCGATCCTATGGAAAAATGGGTAGGAACCAAGATTGTAGGAAATTTAATTCCAAACAACTTCGGTGATCACCATTTTTCGTGTGAAATTGAAAATAAACAAGTTATTCAACAAACAAACCTCAAATTCAAGATGGCGCAATGGGGTGCGGATCCCGAAAACCGAACTCTAGACTGCCAGTGACCCCCCCCCCCCCCCCCAACGATTTCCGAAGGAAAATTGTTACTTACAATTTTTTTCGGGTCAGCCCCTTTTTTGGTCTAATTCGACTGGGCTAGTAGTTTTCAAGTCCTAGCCATTTAAATTCACTTGCGTGTACACTAGGGTGTTTCCGAATTTACTAAATTTCGATTCTCCAGCGGGCCACACCTGAAGAAGTTCATCAAGGTGGGAGAAACAAATTATGATTTCCAAAGATGCGGCCTTTAGGTTGAGTGGGACATCGGGATCATTTGATTTTTCTTTTGCTTTTCCTTTTTATCAAATGTATGATGAATAATCACTGAAGTATAAGTTTAAACTTTTTGTTTCAGCAAACCCGTGGAGAATAGAAAACGCAAGAGGGGGGAGGTGGGCGGCCACAGCCGCGGTGCCAAAAGAGGCAGCGGCCGCGGTGCCAAAACAGTTCTAAATTTTTATTTTTATTAAATTAATAATAAACGATAATTATATCGACATAAAAATTTAACAAATGTATTCATTTAAAAAAAATTCCTTTCCCATTCCTCAATTATATGTACAGTAGGGTGTCCGTTATTTCCCAAATTGACTTTTTACACTTGGGTATGGTCCAAATCATTAGTTTATAGCCTAAAAACAATTATGGAAAAGAAAAAAAAATTTAAAGTTCCATTAAACTCTGCCTGAATGACGATACTTCTCCCATTTGATTCACATGGGATTTTTGCACTTCTTAGACTTGAATTGTTTTCGTGTTTATTATATTCATTACCTCATAAAATATTGTTGATTTTATTACTGTTCTGACCTATTTAGATGGACAAATTTTTTTAAATTTTTTCAACGACTTTTGAAGAGGTCTAAATTTATCTTCAGCGTATTTTTCAATGATCTTCGAATATTTTCGAATAAATTTGGACCTCTTCAAAAGTAAAAAATTTGCAAAAATTTTTCCATCTAAATAGGTCAGAACAGTAGTAGAATCAACAATATTTTATGAGGTAATGAATATGATAAACACGAAAACAATTGAAGTCTAAGAAGTGCAAGAATCCCATGTTAATCAAATGGGAAAAGTATGGTCATTTAGGCAGTGGTTAATGAAACTTACATTTTTTGTTGTTAAAACGAAGCTTTGTATAACTTCGGCTAAGAAATCAACAACCGTTAAATGACCAAACCTTTCCTAGAACACCTTTCCTCTTTCCCATCCGCTCGTAAGATCGCTTCCCTTCCTTGTTTGATATGCATTCAACCACATTGCTCCGTATCGCAAAGTTTGAAAAGGAATATTCAAGTATTCGTCTATTGTAACTTCTATAGAAACCAAAAATTACATCTAAGTCGTCCCGAATGACTGCAAATTCTAATATTTGATACCTTAGGAGGAGATACAATGCATTCAGTGTCCATTTCATTCAAATTTAGACCTTTCAAATATTCGGCCGTCTCACAAATGGAAAAAACTTCTTGCTGCACTTTCCCAAAAACATCTACTGAGTTTTGAACTAAAGAAAGAGAAAAATCATATAATTCAATAAAGATTATCAAGTTTATCATTTGTCTGTCAGTTTGCGGTACTTTCAAATATTTTCCAGAACCGGCGGTTTCAATGTGTTCTCGAAAAGTTAGCGGATTTCGTGTAATAGGCTGAAATTCGCGTTTTTTATTCTTGTGACACGATTGAAAAATTTCGAAGTACTCCACAAATATTTTTGCTAATTTTTAGAACACGTTACCATACTCATTCCTCGGGAAGTTTTCTCTTCAAATTTGTTAAACAATTTGAAGAAAATTGATCCAGCTTTCTTATCAGTTTTAAAATGATCGTAATTTGTTGGCGAATCTCGGGGAATATTTTCAGAATAAAAAAAAACGCCTATATTTTGTCTACAGACTGAATCACTGCCGAAATTATTAATAGGAGAGAGGAAAAAAAAAGGAACCTTTGCGGAGAAAATGTGGCATGAAAATGAAAATCGGAAAAAAGATCGCCGACGGTGAGCGTTTGCTAATCGCCGAATGCCCCATATATTCATAGGTCGGTATATCAGACCTCAAACTCTAAGCTGCCTTACCCTGTGTGCCCGAATGGTAAGATCATTGTCAGGAAACTGGTTTATTCATTGAACCGGGACGGTAGCGTAGTTCGGCTAAAAGTGCTCGAGGTCATCAAGAGGGCGGTCGTGCACAGCTGAAAAATCGAGCTTTGACAGACCCCATTAACCTGGCCGTCTTTACAAATCTTTAGTCAATGGTTGAGGTGAGAGCCTGTACCGATATCGCGACCAGTATACTTGTCAACCGAGCGGCGGCGCGAGTGAAGGTTTCTTCTGTCACTTCACGTAAGTTGTTTCTGCTGCTCCCGCTTGACAAGAAACACAAATATTCAACATCGGATCGCAAAGGGCTAACCTCACCCGACTAACAGCTAACCTGAAATACGAACAAAGGATGGGTAGAATCGTGTTCGGAATTTACGTTACGAGATAACATTATTGCTCGTTTATTCATATTACTCAAATCTCCTGACTGAAAGAAAGAAAGTTCGAATAATCATTGACAGCGAACCTGAAAAACGAACGTTGGATGCCTGAGATCGTATTTGGGATTGACGTTACAACGAGACGATTGCTCTGCTATCTCTTTTACTCCTATCTTTCATCCTAATGTTTCGAAAGTGAATAACGTATGTGAACAATCAATATTGGACCCCAGACGTCATAATCTAACTCGTCCGACAGCTAACCTGAGACTCGAATAAAGGATAAATAAAATTGTATGTGAAAGTCAGGGTTCATTTAGCTCGTTCATTTCTATCATACGGATTTTTCATTCGCCTAGATTTTTTCGAAACGGACATATAATGAAAATAAATTCGAATAATCGATACAAGATCGCAGCGTCGTTATCTCACATTTCTGGTAGCTAGCCCGAAAGCCGAACATAGGAGATAAGATTTTGTTTGATTAATTGATTGATACAGGTCTATTTAGCCTTCTCGGTTAATGTATAGTAATATACAATATTTGGTACTTTCCCTTTTACATCTAGATCATCTCCTATATTAATATACAGTATTTGTTGAATAATTTCTCTTTTATATCTATATCTACATTAACTTTTTTTATTTGTTTACACTTTTTTTTGAAGCCATTGGGATCTGCGGAATTTTTGACTTCCCTTGGTAGATTATTGTATATTTCTGCCCGAGTATACATTATGCTTTGGTGGGCACTCGCTGTTTTCTTTGTACGTATCTGTACGTGCTGTGCCTGTCTTGTTCTCATACCTTTGTTTCCCTCCACAAATTCTGATCCGTTGCTCAGTTCGTCCGGCATCATGTTATTGACCATTGCATATATGAAAACATTTATATTAAACTATGATCTTTCCTGTATCGTCATAAAACTTAGCGCTTCTAGCATATCCCTAATCTTTGTATATCTATTTACTTATTGGAGAAGCCAGTTTTCGCTCCAACTTTTTGTAGTATATGGTCACAGTGTTCTTCAAATTTCAATCTGTCATCCGATACGACTCCTAGGTACTTCATTGTCGTCACTCTCTCAAGGTCGTTTCCCGCTTTCGTTTTTATTCGAATTTCGAGCCCTAGTTCCTTTCTGATACAGAGTAGAGGTTATGCAGAGATGGATCTGTCGAACAAAAATCAGAATAATAAAAATAAATTCGAATAACAGACACAACTAGCAGACGAGATAACCTCGCTCGACTGATAGTTAGCCAAACATAGGACTCTATTTCATATTTAAGGTTGACTGAGAGATCGATTCGTTGGACGAATAACCAAATAACACAAGCAAACGAAATAACCTCACTTGACTGACGCTAGCCTCACATAGGACTCTATTTTAGATTTGAGGTTATGGAGAGATCGATTTATTGATCAAGAATCCCAATAATACATGCAGACGACACACCTCACACTTTTGACAGCTAGCCTAGCATAGGAGTTCATTTCAGATTTGAGGTTATCGAAAGATCGATTTGTTGGACAAAAATCCACATAATATGAGCAGACGACATAGCCCCACCCGACTGACAGTTAGCCTAGCATAGGATCTCCTCTTAGGCTGCCGTCCCATGTAGGCCCGAACGGAAAAACGGAACGGAATCTAGTGACCTTTTCCATGTATTGCGTGTATGCATAAACCGACACATACAACGTTCCGTTCCGTGATTCTGGATTTCGGCGAACCGGTCCTACATGGGACGACAGCCTCAGAGTTGCGGTTATGAAGAGTTCGATTCGTTGGATACGAATCAAAATAAAGAGAATGAATTCCAATAATCTATGAATGAAAAGGAGAGATCCTCGAATAACAAAAATCAATTAAATCAGGTTAGGGGTATTTCAAAGGGTACTTCAATCACCTGCAATTTTTAAACCGTCGGCACGAGGATGTCGGGTTTTTGAATATCTTTTCAGCGGTTGAAATTCCGGATAAGATTATGTACCGCAGATGTCTGTAGTACTTAAGATATAGTTCATAATATCGAATCTATGCATGAGTGGCATAGATTAACACAAACAAGGATATATTCCTCCGTGAATCCAATGTAAAGCATAAAATTTCATCTTCCACCCTCTACATCTTCGAGCATGACGCCCATTTTTTTTGCCAGGTCTTGTTTTCAGCTAAAACCTACAACTTTTTACGGTGGGGTACGAGATTTTTTTTTCTCATTCTTTATTATTCATAACCTGTCGTTCATAATATTTATGATCATAAAATGGTGAAAACGTCTATGTTGGGTCTCTTTGAAAATCTGAATGCATGACTCACGAAGTCTCGTATGTCGACTACGTCGAGGTCTGGACTTCAAGCTTATAGTCTCTATTAGCTTAAATTTCTGTTGTCTAAAATTTCTTCAGCATGTTGAATCGCAGAGATATTATCATTTGAATTCGTAATGATGACATTTCGAAGAGAAGATACACCTCAGGATTAGTAAGAATTTTTGACAGCATGCGCGCGTATCGGGTCGTTTCCGATCACTGTCCGACGCTGCCCGGTAGTCGAGTACATGAAGATGTAGTTTGTAGAAAATTGCAAGCGGAGGCTTGCCGCGCTCCGCACTCGGAGGTTTTCCCGCGCTGACATGAATGAGGTTCTCACGAGCGTTGCACGACTAATGAATTAATTTTTGAAGGGTTAGCTAACACGACTGCTGTTCATTACACGTCATACCCATAAATTAACAATCTTTCGGAATTTTGTTCGAACAATACAGTTTGGTTGAGTGCATGTCTTATAATCTGATCAAACGGACAGTACCCTTTTGATCGAGATTGAGCGAATGCCAAAATGATACGAAATGCATCCGAGGGAGTTTTCCGACCTATCCCGCTGAGTTTCGTCGTTTCGTTGTTCTCTAGCTACGCTTTTTAGACGTTTCTTGAAAATTGTCAATGTTGTGAAAATATTCAACAAAAAATGTATATTATTACGCTGCGACGTATGAAACCCAATTTCGCTAACGATATAACAACTTATTAGGACTGTGAAAAATCTTCTGTCTCCTCTGTGTAGTAGGAACAAACTGTCAAATGCTCAATAATTTCGATCAATTTGTTTTATATCGAAACTATTTGATTCCAGGGAACCGGCCAGGTTCTGAAAATTAATTGTTGCTAGGTGTTACATCTCATATGGCACCTTTATTCAGGGTTTCTTGCGCCTGCAAGTTTAGAGGGAGAGACTATCATAAAGAAAATTACACATTTGTATATGAGGATCATAGAACCACCCTCCTGTATATCTTATCTTGCGTGATTACAAATAATAAACGTGAGGAGACAGACTGAGAAATACTCAGTCTCAACAGTAATGAAATATGTAACATTGAATAGATCTTCTTGTTTATTTTAACAGAAACATTAAAGCAATTTACCCGAGTGGGTGATCTCAAAATTCTGTGTTGAAATTTCATTTTCATCACCACCTTGGAAATGCTTGCTGTGACGTGAAATACCTTTCAATCACAATACAATAATTGGACGATTAATAATTCAAAAGCGTGTGTGAGGTCATGAGGTGAAATAAGAGTGTTCGTCGTTGGTCGAATAGCTCTTGACCAGCGGGATTTTAAGTTGCCGTAAACGCATTCGTCCCGCCTTCGTGTTCGTACGCACCAACCGACGTATACGAAAACACGTGACGCTTTGAAAATCTGTCAGAGCTTGTTAGTGAAAGATGTTGATTAAAAAATGATCGAATGATAAGTTTCCGAACAGAGTGTGTGTGTGTAATGTGTTAATTGACCTCAGTACTATTTCTACTGAATTTATTTCCAGTATCTACGCATGCGATAATACTTATTCCGCTGAATCTCAACCTAACCTTAAGAAATGTTCGCGAGCATGTGCTACTTATTCGCTCCGAGTAGGTTTGAAAACACCGTGTTGGTACGTACAACGAAAGACAGAAGTATTTTCCTTCTATGATTACGCCGGATCCTAACCAGTAACTCATATTTACAAATTGATTCCTCAACTTTGATTTAAACTCTTGTTACTAGTTGGCTCGACTAGGTGTCTGTAAAACTAGACACAGTGCACCAGCTATACCAACTCGTTAATTTTTATTGTTTTAATCTGCTTTCAGTAATAATTCAGAAAACTCAGTTTTCACTCATATCTACCGCTCTGCACCAGAGCGAGGGGAAAAACTAAGGTTGCTCGTCAACGGATGGGGATTCTGAACGAGGATTTTCTCTGTATTTATTCATCATGTTTAATTGTAAGTTAGAAATATCGTTGTGAACTAGTTTCACCCATATCTACCGCTCTGCACCAGAGCGAGGGGAAAAACTAAGGTTGCTTGTCAACGGATGGGGATTCTGAATGAGGAATTTCTCTGTATTTATTAATCATGTCTAAGTATAAGTTAGAAATATCGTTGTGAACTAGTTTCACCCATATCTACCGCTCTGCTCCAGAGCGAGGGGAAAAACTGAGGTTGCTTGTCAACCGATGGGGATTCTGAACAGGGATTTTCTCTGTGTATATTAATCATGTCTTTTCAATGGAAAGCGACTCGACTGATTGTCGATAGAATCCTAACGGATTTAGACTATTGATTTATAGAATATATATCTTGTCATAGGAACTGCATTAAGAAATATTTTTCTTTCAGTCTCTCCTCCGGAGAGCGACTCGACTGATTGTCGAAGGAATCCTAACGGATTAAATACATCATAGTGAATTACTTTTCACGTATATTCATCGCTCTATTCAAGAGCGAGGGAAACAACCAAGGTTTGCTTGTCACGCCTGTGGGGTTTTCAAACAGGGATTTGCTCTGTGTCTATTAATCATGTTTAATTTTATGTTATAAGTATTATAGTGAACTAGTTTGTTTCTTATCTACCGCTCCCAACAAGAGCGAGGGAAATAACCAAGGTTTGCTTTTCACACCTGTGGGGTTTTAAAATAGGGATTTTCTCTATAGTTATTGATCATGTCTCTCCACCGGAGAGCCACTCGACTGATTGTCGAAGAAATCCTGACGGATTGAATACATTATGGTGAATTAGTTTTCACGCATATCTATCGCTCTGCACCAGAGCGAGGGAGAACTATTGTTGCTCGCCATACCAATAGGAATTCTGACCACGGATTTCCCCGAGATTATCACGTCTAACTCTACGTTAGAAATTTCATAGTTGATTAGTTTCAACTTTTATCAATCGCTCTGCACCAGAGCGAGAATAAGCCACTTTTGTTGCTTTACACTGCGACGTTTGTCCCACACAGTGTTAGTACACATGATGTACATGAATAATTCTCGATTTGTTCGGGTTGTCATTGAGTGCAATTATTTGCATGCCTTGCAGTGTTTATAAACACTGCCGCGAAAAAATCGCGAGCATTAGTATGTACGTATACTATAACACAAAATTTATGAAAACGAGACAATATAGGTACTTAATTAGTAATTATTACTTACCTTTATGCGCTCATAAAACGGCATAAGCTGAACGAACAGAAAACAATTAATTAAATTATGAACCTGTTAACGTTAATTATTTGTTAAAAAAATTATTTTTTTTAATTAAAAAAAAGGATACAATTATCAGTCATCTAATTATTACTCATCTTTATTCATCGAGTTTTTAAATATTTATTCTCCAGCGTCATCTGAAGACTTAGCGTGCAAAATTGTTTCGCACAATTTCGTCGCGGACACGCCTGCCTTCAACAAGACGTTCCCTTCCTTCTAGCGGTTCTGCAGCTTCGGGCACAAGAGCTTCGTTGGCAGCAGCCAGTTCTTCTGGTATATCGTCCACATCTGCTGCTACGCGATAGTGTAGACGCATGTTATGCAACGTTGTGCATGTGTTGACTATCCTCGCTGCAGCTTCTGGCTCGTACATCAGAACACGTTGCTATTTCAATCATTGAAAAATGTTGTCAGAGAATGTTCCAACATAGGTCGTTCAATGTTCCGCAGTTGTATGATCATAAAAAAAAAAAAAAACAACCTGCGACAAGCATCTCCAGACTGCCTTCAGTACTTCGTAACACCGTTCGATTACGGAGCGTGCTTTGCAGTGAGCTGTGGTGTACGCAAACTCGGGGGTTCCAGCCGGAGCGTTGACGATGGGAGTCATGAGCCACGGCTCAAGTGGATAACCGGAGTCACCTGTATAATTTTGAAATGTAACGATAGTTTATTTACATGGACACTTGCAGAGGTGGACAAGCTGTTGAGTTTAATACCGCGGTGTTCTGAGGCACCGTTGTCATACATTATCAGACAGCTCTCGCTTGGTTCACGACCAGTTATTTTTGCGATACCAAGTTAAGTGACTTATGCGGTTATTACTTCTTATTTCTTTTCAAGCATCGTCAAGTGGACACATATCAATTTAATTTACCATCATATACAATTAGACTGTGTCAAAACAAAAACGACATCACCTTTTTATTCGGGCACTTTTCAAAAAAAGTAGTGCTCAATGTAAAAAAAATTGTCCCCAAAGCTCAGCTATGTAGCTTGAACACAGAATTAGCGCATTTGAAAATAAGATTTCCCATGTATTTCAAATGGCAAAATCTGTTTAATTTAGTTCCATCTGTATAACTTTTTTTATTTACCTGATAAGAATAAAGTAAATACACGTTTTTGTAAAGAAAAAAATTTCTTCGAAAATTTATTAAAAAAAAAATATCAATTAATTTGTCGAAAAGTAAGTAGTAATAAAATATACATATGACTTTTACACCACTGTAACTTGTTAACGTTTCAATTGAGCAACTTGTGCCGAAGGACCATTTGTGTAGATCATGAAATTCTCTACCAAGCCGTATATTTTGTTTATTCTTATCAGTTAAATAAAGAAAGCTATACAGATAGAACTAAGATAAACAAATTTTGCCACTTGAAATACATGGAAAATCTTATTTTCAAATGCGCTGATTCTGTGTTCAAGCTACATAGCTGAGCTTTAGGGTCATTTTTTTTTATATTAAGCACTTACTATTTTCGGAAGGGCCGGAAAAAAACGAAGATGTCGTTTTTTTTTACACAGTATAATATATATATATATATGTACCCAGCAACCACGTTCCGCGTTCACCATCACCATAACACAGCTCCATCAGAGTTCTTACTGGTGACTGCGCCCATTTAGCGGCGTCGTGCCGTGATCCAGGGAACCTGGCATTTACGTTCAAAACGTGTAGATCAGGATCACATACCTAAAGATGCAGTAGTTATTGAAAATTGAGGGTAGCCAGTATTTCTGTTATCGTAATTTAATGAATCTATACTTACTCAATCTTTATGATCATTAATCATTGAGATTTTTAAAATTGTTGACGTGTTCTAATAAAAAAGTCATATACTCTACGTTTATTGAGCGGAAAAATGTTCCTCAGTTAAACGCATAAGTAGCGTTTATTGAAAACGTTACGTCGATACGTTCATTATTACGTAATAAACAACGTTGAATACACGTGTACCACTTGAATATTTGGCCAAATTATTGTTGCGCGAAAAAAAAAATTAAGATACCTAAAACAAATTAATTACAATGTATGAGGCGTTGATTAACAACTATTAATCGCAAACAATCGCACTTTCTTCCTAATTAGGAATTTTAAGATTAGAAAAACTTCGCATTATTTTTGTGGCCGGGATTCGATCCGGGGACGCTCGCATTCGCTTGTACTACTATTCGCACGCTCTATCAACTACGCCAAACTACCTATTGACGAAGTTAGTCACTTTCTCGTAATTGTCTTGGACTTTGCATCTGTCTCAATGATATCAGCGTTTTGATGCAACTGAGATATGTTAACTAAACATCCGAGTTGCAAACATGTTATCAATTTAATTTCTTGCCTAGAGTTTCACACGTTCTCGCTCGATTCAATTATATCGCACATTCATTATTATATCAGGAAAACGTATAAATGACGTTAAATCAAGTGCATATTATTCTAAAATCGAAACGCTTGATAGACATTCACAAAATAGACGTTGCCATTACATCTGTTATGAACGTGTAATATACGCGGATGTGAAGTGATTGGAACAACGTAGAAATTGCGTGTCATATGCACGTATCGTGATCTGTTTAATAAACGTGCATAATTGAGATATTGTTAATGGTATACACATCGTTGTTCGGATACCATCAATATACGTGGGCATTTGCAATCGATTAAACCTATAAATCGAGTACATATTATACGTTAATACTATCTAAAATCGAAACGTTTAATAGACATTCACAAAATAGACGTTGCCATTACATCTGCTAGGAACGTGTAATACGCGGATATGAAGTGATCGGAACAACGTAGAAATTGCGTGTCATATGTACGTATCAGCATCTGTTTAATAAACGTGCATGATTGAGATATTGTTAATGGTATACACATCGTTGTTCGGATACCATCAATAAACGTGTACATTTGCGAGTGATTAAACCTGTAAATCGAGTGCATATTATACGTTATAATTATTCTTTATAAGAACGTGTAATACACATAATAGGAGAATTTATTCGTAGAAAAATCGTGTATTATAAACGTAGTTGTATGGTTTCCTAATAAACGTATTTTCGAAACGTGCAATATTAGTATTGTCATATACCGATACCAAAAATCAACTGAATACTCATTTAATATTCGTGAAATATACGAATGGGTGCTTATTGGTAAAAAGGGACGCCTCGAAACAGGCTTCGCGCTAAATATTGTTATTTCGCTACCTAGCGACCGGAGGAAAAGTATCGTATGTTTGAGGGGAGGTAACATTGGCGATAAGTAGCGCCAGGCGCTAATAGTAGCGCCAGACAACCCAGAATCGCTGCCCTGGACGATGACTATACGAGGAAAGAGAGAGACATACAGAGTGAACTGTGGTGAAGAGCAAAATAGGAAAGAAGGAAGGGTCGGAGGGCGACAGCAGGGTATAAGAAGCTATGGGTAGAGGACACATTGTGGGAATAGGAGGAAGAGAGAGAAGAGATAGCACTGGCAGAGCAGCGAAGGGGGGAAAGCGAGAGAGGCAGGAGTAGTGGGAGAGAAGAGGAGGCAGAGGGGGAAGATAGAAAATAAAAGATGAAAAAGGGGCGAAGGTGCTGTTCTGGAACGTGGCCGAGGTAAAGGGGAAGGATGAAGACTTCTGAGAATACGTGGGAAAATTTGAGGTCATAGGAATGACGGAAACATGGATAGAAGAAGAAGAATGGGAGAAATGGAAAATCAATATGCCGAAGGGATGGATATGGAAGTGCGAAGGGGCAGTAAGAGTGAAAAGAAAGGGGAGGGCGAAAGGGGGGTAATCACGGAAGTAAGGGAGAAGATGAACATAGAAGGAGGAGGAGGGGAGGAGGGAACGAAGGTGGAAGGGATACAAGAGCGAAGGGCAAGAGTAAAAGGAAGGACGTGGAGGGTAATCACGGTGTACAACAGGGGGGGGGGGGGGTGAAGAAAAACTGAAGAAAATAGAAGAAAGGGTGGGGAAGGAAGAAGAGGAAGGGAAGCTGATAATCGGAGGAGACTTCAACGCAAGAATAGGGGTAAAAGGAAGAAGGGAAGAAGGAGAGGAGAAGACGGAAGGAACAAGAGAGGCGAAGGACAAGAAGACGAACAAGGAAGGAGAAAGACTAATGGAATTAGTAAAGAGGAGGGGGTGGACAATTCTGAACGGAAACATCACCGGGGACGAAGGGGGGGAGATAACATACAGAAGGAACGAAGTAGCCACGACAATAGACTATGGGATAGTATACGAGGAGACGTGGGAAGACATAAAAAGCATGGAAATCGAGAGGAGAATGGAATCAGACCACCAGCCACTGGTAGTAGAGATAGCGGGGGAAGAGAGAAGAAGAGAAGGAGATGAGGAGGAGGGGACGGAAAGACAGATATGGGGGGGGGGGGGAGAGAAAGAGGAATTCAGAAAGAAAACGGAGGAAATCAAATGGGAAGGCGAAGGGATAGAGAAGGAGTGGAAGGAACTGACAAGTAAAGTGAAGCAACTGACAACGAGAAGGAAGAGGAAGAAAATATGGAAGATAGGGAAGAACGAATGGTGGGACGCAGAGTGCAGGAGACAAAAGAAGAATCTGAGGATGGCATGGAGAGAAGTGAGGAGAGGGACGGGCGGAGGAGACAAAGAAAGGGCGGAACTCAGAGAGGAAAGGGAGATGACAAGGTTCAGGGGAGAAAGAGAGAAATACAAAGAGATGTGTAAGAAGCAGAGGGAAGAGTGGAGAGAGGCAGAGGATAAAAGGATAGAAGGATTAAGGGAGAAGAGGGAAGTGTAGAGATACATCAACAGAGAAAGGAAGAAGAAAACGGAGATATGCAAAAACATATCGATGGAAGAGTGGAACGAGCACTTCAGAAGTTTGCTAGGAGGGAGAGAGTGGGACAACAGAGAAGGAGGAAAGGAGAGGGAGGAAGGGGGACAAGAAGAGGAAAAAGAAAGAGAAGAGGGAGTAGCGGGGGGAAGGGAAAAGCCAGAGCAAGAAGAGAAGGAGATAAAAGGGGAGGTGATAAAGAGAATAAAGCGGTTAAAGCGGGGCAAGGCAGAAGGAGGGGATGGGATAAAGAACGAGGCATGGATGTCGGGGGGAAAGGAGTGAAACAGAAACTAGCAGAAATTATATGGAAAGCATGGAAGGGAGAAGGGTACGTGAGAGAGTGGAGGGAGGGGATCGTAATCCCAATACACAAGAAAGGAAGCACAGAAGAGGCAAGGAACTATAGAGGAGTGACGCTGACACAGACAGCCTACAAGATATACGCAACAATACTGAATGACAAGATAGCAAAGGAGCTAGCGGAAAAAAGGGGGCTAGATGAGACGCAAATGGGGTTCAGGGCAGGGAGAGGAGGTATGGACAACGTATATATAATAAAGCATGTGATAGGAAAGAGGCTGAGAGAAAAGAAAGGGAAAATATACCTAACATTTGTAGATCTCAAGGCGGCATTCGACAAACTGGATAGGGAGGTGCTGTGGAAAGCAATGGAAAAGAGAGGAATAGGGGAAGAAATGATAGAAAGGGTGAAAGAAATATATAGAGAGACAAGCTGCAGGGTAAGAGTAGGAAAAGAAACGTCAGAGAGGTTCTGGGTAGACAAGGGGGTGAGGCAGGGGTGCCCGCTAAGCCCGACACTATTCAACATATATGTAGCAGATATGGAGGACGTAATGAGAAAGGGACAGGACGGAGGTGTTGTGATAGGGAAGCGGAAGATATGGACGCTAGAGTACGCGGACGACGTGGTGTTGATAGCGGAGGACGAAAAGGGGATGAAGGAAATGATAGACAGAGCAGACAGGTACTTCAAGAGGAAGAAACTGGAGGTAAACCAGGAAAAGACGAAAATAATCGTGTGCGGAAAAGGAAGAGGGAGGAGAAGGAGGCAAGGATGGAAATGGGGAGGAAAAGAGATGGAGGAAGTGAAGGAGATAAAATACCTGGGGTACGTGCTAAGTAGAACGAACAGCGAGAAGCCACATATAAAGGAAAGGATGGGAAAAGCAAGGAAAGCGATGGGAGGGATATGGGGAATAAGAGAAAGGAAATCCAAGGGAGATATAAGGTGGAGAATGAAGATGTTCGAAGCAGTAGTTGAAGGGATAATAATGTACGGGGCGGAAATCTGGGGATGGAAAGAGAGAGAAGAGATAGAGAGACTGCAGGAAAGATACGCGAGATGGATACTGGGGCTAGAGAGAACGACGCCAGGGCACGTAGTAAGGGAGGAGCTGAAGATGGATGAGATAAGGGTGGGAGCAAGGAGGAGGGCAATAAGGTACGAGGAGAAAGCGAGGTAAACGGAAGAGAGAAAGATACTCAGGGAATGTGTGATAGAAAGGAGTAAGATGGAGGAGAGCGGAAGGTGTGACAAATGGGGGGAAGAAAGGAAGAGGTACATGTGGAGATGCGGAATAGGAAGGTAAGAGATAGAAAGGGGATGGGAAGAGGAAGGAACAATAGAAAACAGGGTGGTGGAGAGGGCTAAAGAGGTACAAGAGCAGGAAAGAATTGAGAAAATATGGGAATCAAGGAGCGTACGGAGATACAAGGAAATAAGGGCGCTAGGCAGGCCGAGATACATGAGGGGTATGAGAGGAAAAAGAGGCGAGGACGTGAGGATCATAGCGAGGCTGAGGTGTGGAAACGAGGAAAGAGGGAGGAATACTGGCTGAAGGAAGAAAAGAGGTTATGCAGAATGTGCAGGGAAAAGAAGGAGACGATAGAGCACCTGGTGGGGTCATGCAGAGAGATGGACGGGATAAAAGGAACGGTAGAGGAAATAATAAATGATGAAGGAGAAGGAATAGGATGGGGAAAAGCACTGAAAGAGAGGAGAGAAGCAGTAGAAAAGAGAGATAGAGAACAATGGGAGTAGGGCAAGGGAAGGGAAGCAGGCCGGTAAGACGAGCGCAGGCAGAAATGTAGAACGCAGAAGGTGGCGACACCTAGAGGGACGGGAGTGAAGATCGGAGGAACGAAAACAAGCAGGGCAGGGAAGGGTAAAGAGCACGGGCGACCAAGCGGCGGACGACAGGTCAGTAAGCAACAGGCAGGCAAGAAGGTAAAGTGGGAAGCGACAGCGAAAAGAGTGTAAAGAAATGGCAGAAAGCGGAAAGTCCTGGGGACAAATGGAGGAGGAGCTAGAGGAATTAAAGAAGACGGTAGAGGAGATGAAAAAGGAAAGAGAGGAGGAAGGGAAAGAAAAGAAGGCAGGAAAGGCAGGGGCCGAGGGGTCGACCCCCACTGCCCGACCGTACGGGGAAAAGGAGGAAGGAAAAGAGGAAAGACGAAAAGAAGACGGAGACGTAGGAAGGAGAGAAGGAAAGGGGAGGAACCTGGTGATAAAGGGGCTGAAGGGAAGTGAGAATTGGACGGAAGAGGCAACGAGGCTGGTGAAGGAGGCGGGGGGGGGGGAAGAGGTGAAGATAGAGGAGATGTGGGAATGCGGGGGGACGGCGCAGGATAGAACGAGAGGGGTGGTGGTGGTGAAGATGGGGAGTGAGAACGAAAGAGAGAAAGTGATAAGAGGGAGGTGGAGAGTGGAGGAAAAATACAGAGTAAGGATGTGGGAAGACAAGACCTACAAAGAAAGAGAGGAGAGATGGAGGATAAGGGAGAAAGAGGCGGAGGAGAGAAGAAGGGGAATAAGGAGCAGGAAGGGTGAGCAAGGGGAAAAAGGAGGAGAAGGGGAAGGGAGAAAAACGGAAAGCAAAGAAGAGAAGGAAGGAAGGGAGAAGAAAATGGAAGAAAGGAAAGAACTAGAGAGAAGGAGAGAGATATGGGTAGAGAGACTGTTAGAGGCCATAGAGGAAATGAGAAAACTGAACGTACAGCTGGAGGAGGGGAAGTAGGAAGAGAGGGCGAAAGAGGAAGTGAAGGGAAAGAGGCGACGAAGGAAGGAAGAAGAGGGCAGAGTGGAGAAGGAAGAGTGACAGAAAGGAGAGAAGGGACAATATTGTCTACATTCAGGTTTAGGTTTACGTTCATTCACAGTTTCTGGTTCCTTATTTTTGCTAGTCCTATTATTTGTATTTTTATTTATGTGCTTTTATGGTTTCATTATAAGTTTGTTTTGGCTCAAATATGGGGAGACAGGGGGGCGCAGAAAAGAAATGTAAGACGTGGACCAAGTTCAATGAGCATAGGTGGTAGGAATCAGTCACGTACTAGTAGGTTAGATGAATAGGATAGAGTAAATAGTAAATAGGATAACTAGGGTAAGATAGGATTAAGATACAGTAAAATGCAAAATGTATACATGTAACGCCGAGAGGCGTATACAGGGTGATTCAGAATGGGGTACTTTCCTTACACCGGTCGATTCCTTGTGAAAATCTAAGACCAAAATTATTCATCCTAAAATGTCGAAAGCCAAGCCGTTTTCAGGTAGGAACCATTTAAAGGTAAGCCAATACAAGAGCAGATGCGAGAATGGCTCACCGCTGGTATTGTTGGCCCACTGGATCTCGCGACGCCTCACCCGCTGCCGCGATCTCGCCAACTGACAAAACGACGATCAGGCAATGGAAACAGAAGAATGCTGATTCCATATTCATGCATAAAACTGTAATATTACATTCGTTTTGTCAGTTAGCGCGATTGCGGCGGCGGGTGAGGCGTCGCGAGATCCGGTAGGCCGACAATAGCGGCGGCGAGCCATTCTCGTATCTGCTCTCGTAATGGCTTACTTTAAATGGCTCCTACCTAAAAACGGCTTGGCTTTCGACATTTTAGGATGAATGATTTTGGTCTTAGATTTTCAGAAGGAATCCACCAGTGTAAGGAAAGTACCCGATTCTGAATCACCCTGTATATGAAAAAATAAAGTATATAGTAGCGATTCGTACTAAAATAATCAATCGACTCACATCGATCTAGAATCAATTAAATTCACTCAACTCAAATAGAACTTTGCTAAAGCAGCGAGTTACCAGCCAAATCATAGATCACGATTTACTTGCTAAAATTGAGGTAAAATCATAGAAACAAAATCAAACAGCCAAAACCCGAACGGAAACGTTTAAACAAAGCAGAATAGAATTAAGACAAACAGAATCAAAGTAAAATAGGAGAAAGAACAAGCAATTATTATTTTATACCAAAGCAACTATTCCTTTTATTATTGTAAAATAGCATTTTTTCATAGAATTGCCAGGACAATTCATTATTAACATAAAAATAAGAAAACATATCGTCTTCTTTCATTTCATATTGTGTCTTTGCTTAATTAAAATAACTTCTTTCAGGTTAAATTCACTTGCAGAGTAAAATCATGATCAGCTAGATAGGAAGCAGCTTCGGTGCGCTATTCTGATACTAGCTCCGGTAGATCTAGCATCTATCCGAGTCTGTGAAGTTAAGCTATCCCAAGACTGTAAAAAGACAGCCTCGGTGCGCTATTCTGATACCAGCAGAGCGATTCTCGATCTTTTGGCATTAGTTAACGCCGGTCGTTAACTTGATCGGACGTGAACTTGGACGTTATGTTCACGTCCCAGATCGCTTTCTTGTTTATAACAATCGAACGGCGTTTGACGAGCCCCGTCTATTTGGCCAATGAGAACACTGTATGTGTTACCAACTTCAGAGTGTGCATACGTTCAAACTTATTGTTATCGGTCGTTACCTAGCGATAGCG
Source organism: Tenthredo scrophulariae (assembly GCA_963978835.1). NCBI lineage: Eukaryota > Metazoa > Arthropoda > Insecta > Hymenoptera > Tenthredinidae > Tenthredo > Tenthredo scrophulariae. The sequence goes on from OZ022234.1 coordinate 6,868,654, forward strand.
TCCAGGTGCTAACGCTCATATTAGATGTAAAGTTAACGTCGGATATCGATAGGGCCAGGCGTTAACAAAAGGCGCTAACTCAAAGTTAACGGCCGGCGTTAACTAACGCCAAAAGATCGAGAATCGCTCTGCAGCTCTGGTAGATCTAGTATCTATCCGAGTCTGTGAAGATAAGCAATCCCAAGTCTGTAGCTAGGGAGGCAGCTTCGATGCGCTAAACTAATACCAGCTCTGTTAGACCAAAAGTGTCTATCCGAGTCTGTGCAGTAAAGCAATCCCAAGTCTGTATGAGGCTTCAAGGTATTACGCATTTTTTCCTAGAGGCTCCAAAAATCACACCCGTGACCAAGAATTCACCCGGACTAGCGTAATTTCACCGGCGTTCCGCTGGTAAAACATACGCAGTAAGTTACAGTACATTATAACCCTTGTCGTAAAAACTCAACGCTTAGACAGAATAGAGTTAGAAGATCTCTACCATACTTTAATCAGACTGAAGCAATTATAGCACATATATAGAATTGAGTCATTTTATTTCCCCAAAATAAACCCAGGATTAAAAGTCCTCCAATGCAACATCGTCAAGAAACTATTTCATTACATATTCGGAGACGCGAATGTAAGAGTCACACTTTGTACAAATGAAACTATCATACCTGACGTATCGCTACGTGGGGAAATCATTAAAGAATATCACGAATCGTTGCTAGGTGGTCATCAAGGTGTGACAAAAATCTACGACAGAATTAAGGGAAAGTACCAATGGCCGAACCTAAAAACTCAAATTTAAAGTTTCATCAAATCCTGTGACAGTTGCCAAAGGACGAAGTTAGTTCGAGTCAAAACCCGACTGCTCATGATGATTACAGATACTCCAGCGGATGCCTTTGATAAAGTTGCACTCGACATAGTAGGACCACTCCCCGTTACGGAATCAAACAACCAATACTTATGGACAATTCGATGTAACCTAACAAAATTTCTAGATGCTATACCTCTCTCTAACGCGACGGGCCAGACAATTGGCAGCGCATTTACAGAGGGATACATTACACGGTATGGAGTGCCGCGAATTATACCAACAGACCTAGGTCAAAATTTCCTGAGTACAACGATTAAGTAGATTTGGAAATTATTTAAAATTAAGCAAGTAAGAACTACCGCGTATCGTCCACAATCCAATGGCTCGTTAGAGCGTAGCCATCTTGTACTTATCGAGCACATTGAACATTACACAAGAACCGGTAAAGACTAGGACAAATACGTACGTTTCGCAATTTTTTGCTATGAGGACGCGGTGCAGGAAGGTACGAATTTCACGCGACACCAATTAATCTTCGGTAAAGAAGCTCGACTACCATCGGATCTACGAGCAACCGTCACGATAACAAACTCATATAACACGTTTATCCTCGACCTACTAGCAAACCTGACCGAAATTTGTAAAAGAGCAGCACACAATTTAAAGGACGCAATATTGAAATCAAAAACATATTACGATAAAACAGTCAACAAACACCTCTTTGAGGCTGGACAGAAAGCATTTTTATTAAACGAAAATCGCGCAAAGTTCGAAGACCATTATGCTGACTCGTTTATTGGCGTAACCTGCATGCGCTGCGCTTTGTCGCATTCCAGGTCATGCCTTGCTTAATTGTTTAGTTTAGCCTATTTATGAAATCTAATGGAATGTTGAGTAACAATTCTCAACATCCCTCCCCCCTTAGGAGAATAGTTTTTGATCGAGTCCCATTGGCAAATTTTTCTTTCCCTTTTGTAAAGGAATGATGAATGATAAAAGATTAAAAAAAATTATTTGATCATTTTGAACCCTAACAAGTATCATATATGATAATCAAGTCAATCTAAAATCGTGAGGGTTTTGAGCTTGCTGGTTCGACGTGGAATACCCCATATACTTTTATCCTAATTGATTACATGTTTCTTACTAGTAAAACCTATTTATATGTATATAACTTGATTCTGTAAGTTACGTTGTACCCGTAATAGACGAGTTACGTTTAAAATTTATAACTATTTCATTGGCCAGCGAAGCCCGTTTCCGCGGCTGCGAAGGCTCTGGTGTTGCTGTTTGTGGCGATGCTTCTTCGCACCTAAATTCACCTAAGGATGTGCATTGATAGATTACGTCCCCTATCATGCATAGTAATACTATTCCACTATTAGGTATAACGGTGCCACATATGGCAAGTGTCGCATGTGACTATGCTTCTTATCATCTAATTCCATATGTAGGTTCTCCAGACTAGTTCCCAATAAGTTCAGTTCGTTTGCGTCTCGCAGGACGCTCTTAAGCACTACACTAACACCTTTGTCGTTGGTCGTAGGGATTGCCTCCCAGTCGGTTTCTTGTAAACTTAGATCATACGGCGACAGGTAGCTGAGTTACTGCATGCTTTGATATTGCCGTAGTGTCTCGATCCGGAAATGTTACGCAGTTACAGCGCATTTCCCGTTGAGAGCTAGTGTGCCAGTGCCTATCAGTGTTTCGCGTGCCGCGGGCAAACCTTCGCAAGCTACTGTGAATGCCTCGGCCTCTGAAGCTACGTATAACCACGTCCCTGGTCTCTGCAAGACTAAGACTATTGCCTTATTTACCCTAACAATTCTTTTCGGGCATTGCGACAGCTGTACGTCTAACTTTGAAAGTATAGCGATTTCGCAGGGTGAACCTACTCCTATCAAGTTCGTGGGGCGCCTTGGGTCACACAAATAATGTTTACCTAGTCGTTTACAAGTTCCCAGGTCGGCCTCCTTTATTCGTAGGTAATTTCTATATTCGTGGTCCACCACCGCCAGTTCCCCTGTCGTCTCCAGATAACAGTACGTATCGTTTCGTGCCCTTACAGACAGGGGGTATACTTTGTTAATACTGTACTCCTCGCTACCTATCAGAGATATTTCTATCACCGTGACTACCGTGTCCTCTCTTCCGTACGATTTAATATCTGCGACTGTCATTAACAATGAAACTTCTGTCCGCGTCAATGGTATAGGAAAGCTGTGCGCCGCCGGCAAGTGTGGTAGTGCCAACGAGAGGTATTCCAATATTTCAGCCGGTGTGAGCAAGGTAGGGTTGATGATTACCCTTTTTATTTCGGTTAAAAATTGCACTAGGTCTTTCACGTCGCTCGGCGACGGCAACTATTATTAGGCCTATTGGCTCTATATTTTCGTCGAGGTTTTGCCTTGCCACTGTTCTTTCTATGTTGTTCGAAAGACTGATGTTAAGCTGTCTAGTTATTCCGAGCAAGGTTTGCTCGTTCTCTTCTACTACCCTCATGGTATTGTTGAACACTCCTAGCGTCGAGGCTACGATTTGGATATGCTCACTCATTGCCGTTTTTAAGTTGGTTCGGTTTTCCCGAAGATCGTCGATCTCCTGATCTACTCTAACCGCGTCCGCTGCATCCATAGTCCCGAACGAGGATTTTGCTATTGAGCCTAAACCGTTATTAGACCTCGGCGCCTTCGTGCCAGCCCGACGCATGTGACGTCGCGAACTAGCTGCAGGCCCTATCAACTTTATCTAGCAAGTTTCCTACTGATTCACCCAAAGTCTGGCATAAAAGCGAGCCTGCGTTATCTGGACCCTCGCATGTCCTGCGTATATTGTTCAGGTGGGTCTTCACGTTTTCTTCTCGCCCAAACACCGTGCGGAGGTCCATATCTATTACTAAACTCCACCTATCTTTGTTTACTTGTAGTGTCCCTATTTGCTCGTAGTATACACCTGGATTGTCCCTGAACCTCTCGATCCTGTAGGATGAACTGATTTCCCCTTTGGCCAGCGCCACCGCCAACCATGACCTGCAATCCAATTTGGACATCAATACTAATGAAACCCCTCCCTTTGTTATAATGAAAAATTTGTAAGGAATATGGTGAAGGGTAGGATGGTGGTTGGGGACGTGCTTTTCTCCTTCCAGTCAATGTTTTACGAATAGCTTCGATCAGTTTGCGTGAATTTTGGTCTCTCTCCGACGCTTCCGGATGGTGTAGTTGACATCCGAGTCCTTCTTCGTAATTCCGTATGGACCTACATACTTTGGCGTCAATTTCGCCGATCATCCCCGCCTTACTGTCTCGTCGAGCAGGAGGACCTTAATCTCCCGTCTGGAATTTGAACTTTACCGTTTTTTTGTCATAGTATGTTTTCGCTCTTCCATTGGCCGCTTTCAAATTCTCTTTTGCTTCGAGATTAGCTGCGCTAAGTCTTACGCGTAGTTACTGAACGTAATCGTCATACGCGTAAGTAAGTCTCGGCGCTTGCTTTACCGATGGTGGTATTTTCGCTGGGTGCCCGAAAACAAGTTCGTACGGTGTGAACCCTGTTGCAGTGTGTGGGGTTGTGTTGTACGTGAACATAGCGTACGGCAACCATTCATCTCAGTTGCTTTGGTCCTCTTTGATATAATTCTTCAGGTACTCTGCTAGTGTCCTGTGCCATCGTTCCAGTGCGCCGTTAAATTCTGGATGGTATGTTGTCGTTTGAATTTTTTCAATTTTCAGAAGCTTGCACATATTTTTGAATACATTTCTTGAAAAATTCGTTCCCTGATCAGTAAGGATTACCTTGGGTGTTCCGTATTCGCATATAATATTCTTTACAAATTCTTCAGCCACTGTGGAAGCTTCCTGAATTTGGCTGAAGCATCTTGGAACGTAAGTACCGTAACGCGTTTTCCTGTTGAGGAAAGAGGTGGAGGGAAACTCTTCGCGATACCCTACGGCGCTGATCTCTAGTTTTCAATACGATACGAAATAATCAAAAATACTCAAATTTTCCGTTGTGCGCCAGACGCTGCTCGCGTCAGTTTAGTGATAGTTAGGATAAATTTTCTAGAGATATATGATGGGTTTGCTCGGTTAAATCAGAATGAAAATCAGAGGGCAGAGGGGAGGGGTAACCGGATGAAATTATGGTTTACCCAGAAATAACACAGGTTTGAATCGTCATGAACTAATTATTCTATTAATAGTTCTTCACATTAGGAAACGGTACGGTAATTGTTAACAAAATCTCAAGTGTTCTATAGGATTAAAGAAATTGAAGGCTCAACACAATACAATAACCTGTTCTCTCGTAACTAGCTTATTCGAACGCGGAAATTCTCAAGAAATAATAAATCAAATATACGGTACGAGATTATCCTTCCACGGCTACTTTCGCGCTCGCAATACTAAAGGATAGGCAAGACAGATCAAATAGTAATATTTAATCATGCAGACTACAAAATAAGTAGCAAAACTACCAAATATAGGATACTAAGGTCCGCAGACAAATAGCAATTAGAGACTAGGAAATAGAAATAGCCGAAAAGCAATCGTTTAAGCAAGGAGTTCACATCGGAACATGCAGAGCAATAATCAGCCAACCAGTCACGAGCTAATTCACCATTTAATAAAAATACTATGATAAAGAATTAATTACGAGTCGATATTGGAAGAACTTAACTAACTAGGAGAGTATCGCACCTCCGGGTCATGGATCTTGACCAAACTTATAGGGGTGTTTCCTGGAGTCAAAATATGAAGTACCTGCTGAATAACTCTCCGGAATGGGCCTTTACTCTATCAATTTACCTGAATGTACAATAGAAATCAGCGTAATCTGGGTTTTGAAAATTGCGATGATATAACCAGTTTTTGTGCTGCGTTATGAGATTCTACATTGCACTGAATATTCATACATTGAATACAGTCATTATTGTACATCAGATTGTTGAAATTTAACATCTCAGCTATAGGAAATCACTCTATTATGTGTCTATTAACGCATTGCTTCTCGTCGTTTATCACTCGTACAGCATTCAATTGGTTAATTTGAAGACTTCTTCCCACTTGAAAGATGTTGAACATATATTCAGTAGAGTGTCCGTTATTTCCCGAATCGCCTCTTCCTACTTGGGTATGGGCCAAATCATCAGTTTATACGGTAAAAACAATTATGCTATATATTTTTTTTTTTTTTTAAGAGCCATTAACCTCTGCCTGTAGGACGATACTTGTCCTATTTGATTAACATGGGATTTTTGCCCTTTTTGATCTTTAATTTTTCTTTCGACTACTACTTTCATTACCTCATCAAATATTGTTGATTCTACTACTGTTCTGACCTCTTTGGATGGACATATTTGTACATTGATGGAAAAAAAATTTCAAGTTTTGAAGCGGTAAAATTTTTTTCTTTACCATATTGTTTAATATCTTTCGAATATTTTTTAATTTGAACAAATAGAATTGAAAAGTCATTGAATTCAAAAATATTCAAAAATTACTGAAAAATACGGTAAAAATAAATTTTGAAAAAAACTTCAAAACTTATGAAATTTTTTTTTTTTCACCAATGTAAAAATATGTCCATCTAAGGAGATCAAAACAGTAGTAGAATCAACAATATTTGATGGGGTGATGAAAGTAGTAAGTGAAAAAAAAAATTAAAGAATAGAACGGGCAAAAATCCCATGCTAATCAAATGGGACAAGTAACGTCCTACAGGCAGGGGTTAATGGCTCTTAAAATTTTTTTTTTAAATTGCATAATGGTTTTTACCCTGTAAACTAATAATTTGGCCCATACCCAAGTAGAAAGAGTCAATTCGGGAAATAACGGACACCCTAATATTCAGTTTCAATACTAATACTGGCAGCTTACAAATCCTGTAAATTACCATATAATAATAATTTCACCACAATACTATAGTTATTATTTCAGAAGAATATACCTATATTAAGGTCAACGTGCACTACGCAGAAGCGAAGCGAGGGTATTGGGAGCGATCGGATGCCGTAGGCGTGTCCACATCTTTAAAAACGTGTAAATTCAAGTTAAAGTGAATTGAAATATTATCGAGGGCTCATTCGATTCAGGGTAATATTGATTTGCTTATAACTTTTGCAATTGTTTATGGGCGAGTATGAAATGTTTGCACCTTTTACTGACGTCATCCTGAATCGGATAAACCTTCCATCATAGTTTAATTTACTTTAACTTGAATTTACACGTTTACTGGTATTACTGGCCGCACGGCACTATCACTTAAATAATGGTAAACTATGGAAAGGAGCTAAATCGAAAAATGATGGATGTAATTTAGAAAAACTCGGTACGGTACGGTACGTGTATCACGGCCGGCAGTCGAACGCAGAAGAGAAGAAATCCTGTAGGTTTCTTAGGCTCGAGGTGTACGACATCGTTCGAACGTTTTCACGTGCGCCCGTGATTGGCCTAATTAGTCATCATAGAGGGGAGGATCTAGCGGACAGTTGGTTTGCGTCGCACTATGATCCTGCTGACAATATCGGAAATCCTTCTTTCTCGTGGATCGGTACTATGCCCGCGCTCTCAATTCGCGGGAAGTTTGACTTGCCATTCGTCTTCTTCGGTACCCTCCGTCCTTTGCCGAGGAACCAGAACACTACAGTTGTTCACCCGGCAGACGTTTACCTACCCAATAAACACCAATTCGTATAAAAAACGTATAAAAAGGTCATATACTCTACGTCGCTCGTTTATTCGAGCGGGCAACGTTTCTACAGAAACAAGTTCTACAGAAACGTTTCTACAGATACTTTTCTACAGAAAAACTTTTCTACATAATACGGTTCTACAGATTGTATTTAGATTTGTTTCTACAGAACCCCACGTAAAATAACCCGCAGGTACGTTTCTACAGAAAAATTATTCTACACGTTACAGTTCTACAGGCAATTTTTTGATACGTTCCTACAGAAAGTTGCTAACGACGTTTCTACAGAATGTCTCCGAGAACGTTTCTACAGAAAAATTATTCTACATATTACAGTTCAACAGAAGAATTAGTAAAACTTTCACAGTTCTACAGAATACGTTTCTACAGAATACGTTTCTACAGAATACGTTTCTACAGAATGCTCCCTGATACGTTTCTACAGAATACTTTTCTACAGAATATGATTCCACAGAATGCTCCCTGATACGTTTCTACAGAATACTTTTCTACAGAATATGTTCCTACAGAACTCTCCCTGATACGTTTCCACAGAATACGTTTCTTCAGAACGATTCCTGATACGTCATTACGGAATAAACATTTGGACACATTCTGACTTATCTACATAGGATTATTTTCACATTAAAGTACTGATTAGAATAAATATGTTACGGCTCAACTCCACAACCTCCAACAGTTACCCGATCCACTATTTCCTATCTCCCAGACATTCCGTCAGCAACTTCATTACCCAACACCTGACTTCCTGAGCCTACTCTTCTCCTCAAAATCACACCAGAACTGCATCTGCACTTTGGCCTCCCCACCTTGCTTAGAACCAACCTTTCCTCATTACTCTATTCTAATTGCCAACTTACTCTTCAGTCAACCTTCAATCTCTTCACATCTTCTCTCCTTCTTCCATCCCTACATCCTCCTTTATATCCAACTTCTACTTCCAAGTCAACTCTCCAACTACTTCTTTCCTCACACCTTCCTTCACTCTCACATCGTCATCTATCACGCTCTTCCTATCCAACCCACACCTCTCACCAAGTCTCATTTTTACCTGTCACTACGAATAAACTATCAAATCGATCTACATATATATCTGTAATTCATTCATGTCTACCTCGTCACAACCTAGTTATGTCGGGGTTATAACGCTACTGAGGGTAAGGTTGTGACGACGTAGACATGAATGAATTACAGATATATATGTAGATCTATTTGATAGTTTGTTCGTAGTTACAGGTAAAAATGAGACTTGGTGAGATGTGTGGGTTGGATAGATGACGATGTGAGAGTGAAGAAAGGTGTTAGGAAAGAAGTAGTTGGAGAGTTGACTTGGAAGTAGAAGTTGGATATAAAGGAGGATGTAGGGATGGAAGAAGGAGAGAAAATGTGAAGAGATTGAAGGTTGACTGAAGAGTAAGTTGGCAATTAGAATAGAGTAATGAGGAAAGGTTGGTTCTAAGCAAGGTGGGGAGGCCAAAGTGCAGATGCAGTTCTGGTGTGATTTTGAGGAGAAGAGTAGGCTCAGGAAGTCAGGTGTTGGGTAATGAAGTTGCTGACGGAATGTCTGGGAGATAGGAAATAGTGGATCGGGTAACTATTGGAGGTTGTGGAGTTGAGACGTAACAAATATAGTGAAGAATTAATTTTATGGATCTGAAAAACTCAAGTGAATGTCAAATTTTTTTGAGTTTTGCAAGTAGATTGTAACATCATAAACCGTTTGCCAAAATTTTGAATAGATTAGCTCCAATTATACGTAGTACCCCTCGACAAACAAAATCAAAGTTCATACGTTTTATTTTCCTCTTTGAAATATTTGTTTCATTCAGATTTATTGTGTGTTAAGGCGCAGGATGATGGCGTGATGCCAAATATTCGAGGAATGTCTTGTCTTAATATACCTAACTGATCATTCTTGTAAAAGAAATTATCGGGTCAGGATTTTTCGGCAGTAACCGGATATTCAATATTCAATTTTCTTGCGAGTGACTCGACAGTAGCCTTCAGATCAAGTAATTACGATAGAAACACTGCTGATTCGCTTGCCTCAATCGTATCTATTGAAGAGTTAAATTGAAATAAAAATGAATAAAAAAATCATTCAAACAATACTTCTTTCTTCTTCAAGAATTATGAAGGAGTTGAAAATGTATTTCGTATACGAATGATGGAGCCTGAGCTGCGAACGTCGGAAGGTCAAGGATTTGTTGTCTCCTATTAGTCATAATTATGATTTTAATTTGAGCCACTATCTAAATGTATGTAACTCAGCTATATACGTATGTTAAAATATTTTAGTTCTATGGGACTTTTGAATAATAAGAATGCAATTTATTCAGATAGCTCATTATATCGATTGGTTGTAATCGGAGTAGGTACCTATTACTTAAAGCAAGATGATTTAAGCCTATTTCGAGGCTGTGTCATAATGAATATTAGACTGTCCCAAAAATTAAAAAAGTAAAAAAGTTTACTCCAAAAATTATTCAACCATTTAATAAGTAGAAACATAAATATTCACCTTAGAACCCTAGAATCGATATTTTGCCATGTAAATCAAATGGGAAATCGAAAATCACGTTAAGCTATCTCTAAATATTATTTCTCAGGGTCTACATTGCGAGAGATATAATACTGTGGAATAAAGGATAGAAGTAAAATATGGGAGACAAAAAAGAAGTTGAAAAATAACGGGACAGTGTAATGAATATATAGGGGGGATTCCAGCTCATCTCGATCACCTTCCAGACCTGACCCCCTCGGATTCGAGTAAAACTTTGTTTTTGGTTCACTTAAAGTCCAAATTGAAACCTCAATTTTTTTTCAGAATTCTTCGAGCCCCCGTCTCGGAGGTATAAATAGTGGAAATTTACCATTTTATGAAATCCCAGAATTTTTGAACGATGATATCTTGGAATTGGAGAGTCATATCAATAAAAACAAGGTAGTCAAAACATTCGACTTGAATTCAACTTTTTGAAAATAAAATATTTTGGAATTTCGCGATACCGTCCCGGCCGCTAGAAATTCATTTGAAAGCGAAAAATTGATGTTTCAATGGTTCGGGCATTTTTTTTTCATTTTTTTCTCCAAAATTCTATGGAAAAGGACAAATTTTTGAGGCGCATTACGAAGATGGAAACTCCAATGGTTTAGAGGCCATGATTTTCTCAGTTTCTCAAAGTGTGCGAAACTGAGAATTTCAAGCGACAAATACCTATTTCATTGGCTGTTTCATTTGTTTTCGTTTCATTCGAACAGAATTGACGCCTCATTCAAAGAACTGTACCCCATGAATTGAAATAGTGTTTTTCGATACAAGCGAGCGCAAAGTAGCAATCCGCGCACGAGTGTGGAGGCCCGAACGAGCCCGAAGGTAGCGAGTGAGGCGCCTTCACACGAGTAAGGGATTGCTGCCTTGGGCTCGCGTATCGAACTTTATTTTGCTCAACAAATACAACGGAAGGTCCTCGTCTGTGTGCCGTCTGCAAGCACGAAAGCAGGTTTTCTCGCACACGGGTGCGCAAAAGTCTGCTTTCGGTGCCTGTAGACGGTGCGCAAAAGAGGACTTCCGGTGCATGTGTTAAGAAATAGTATTTTTCGATACAAGTGCATAAAAGCGGCAATGCCGCACAGTGAGTGTGGTGGCGTAGCACGAGCCCGAAGACGAGACTTCGAGGGCTCGTGCTGCGTCTCCACACGAGTGGCATTGCCGCGTTTTGCACGTGTATCGAACACTATTTTTTGCAACACCTACATCGAGAGTTCTGTTTTATGCCGTCTATAGGCACCGAAAAAGTCTTTTAAACACTGGTGCGCTTTTAAATACGGTGTGAGAGAGTTTTCTCGCACTAGTGTTTGAAAGACATTTTAGGTGCCTATAGACATTGCATAAAACAGGACTTTCGATGTAGATATTGCAAAAAGAAATGAAACCGCCGATGAGATGGGTATTTGTCGCTTGAAATTCTCAGTTTCGCACACTTTTGGAAACTGAAAAAATCATAACTTCTGAACCATTGGAGTCTCCATCTTCGTTATGCACCTCAAAAATTTGTCTTTCTCCATGAAATTTTCTAAGAAAAAAAAAATTAAAAAAAAATGCCCAAATCATCGAAACATCAATTTTTCGCTTTCAAATGAATTTCCAGCGGCCGGGACGGTATCGCGAAATTCCGAAATATTTTTTTTCTGAAAGTTGAATTCCAGACGAATCTTTTGACCACCTTGTTTTCATTGAGATGACTCTCCAATCCCAAGATATCGTTCAAAAAGTATGGGATTTCATAAAATGGCAAATTTCTACTATTTATGCCTCCGAGATGGGGACCCGAAAAATTCTGAAAAAAATTGAGGTCTCAATTTGGACCTTGAGTAGAGCAGAAAATAGTATATTGTGCAACTGGGGGGGGGGGGTAGCCATCCCCCATAATTGCACACTGTATTTTTTATAATAAGGGTAGAAATGGGCCTTCTTTGATGCGCGTCGATCGATTGGGAATGGCACTGGGGCGGGAGGGAATGTACATCCCGACTGAGCGGGAGAGAAAGTACGACTTTCGGCCCCTCGCGTGAGCGGGAAGTTGTACTTTCCGATGCCAGGGGGTGGTGAAAAATAGTATACGTCACACGGGAGTGAAAAAGGCCATCCCAAACTGCGTATTTGCCACCCTCGCCTTCGGCTCGGGTGTCAATCTCACACGCAGTTTGGCATAGTCTACTTTTCCTCCTTAGGTACGTAATATACTATTACTCCCGCTGAGTGGATATTCGGGACTCACGTTCGGAACACGTGATTTTCCCCACGCCCGACAAGCATGAGAGAAGGCTTATTTCATGCACGTGTTATGAGAAAAAAGTTTCACTCGAATCTGAGGGGGTCGGGTCTGGAAGATGGTCGAGATGTGCTGGAATCCCCCATAGACACAATACCGGTACTTGTAGGTAAGTACTTTTCTTTCAGAAATAAAGACGGTTGTTTCTAAAAAACATGAAGAATAGAAAGAGAGCATGACCCGAAATTCGGGAGCTCCATAAATAAATAACTTGCATACATCCATAAAATCTGCACGTAATGAAATTTTCAATTCATGAAGGGGAAATGTGGTAATATGGTCCCCTGTTCGCTAAAGGTCGGTTCAGACCAGGCGGAACCTACCGGAACGGAAGAGAACGGAACACAAGTGATCGAAAGCGTGTGAAAGTCCGTGGAAGCACTCAGAAGTTTTCAATCGTACGCGTCAGGGGCGAACGATATTCATTTAGTCATTCATCGTATATTCTACAGAACGGAAATACGATAAATGACTAAATGAATATCGTTCGCGCCTGACGCGTACGATCTAGAATTTCTGATTGCTTCCATGGACTTCCACACGCTTCCGATCACTTCTGTTCCGTTCTCTTCCGTTCACTTCCATTCCGGTAGGTTCCGCCTGGTCTGAACAGATCTTAATAGAGCCCCTCATGTGTCGTTAAAACAGAACAAGCCGTAATCAATTATTCTGCACTACATACCTTTCGTTAAAAGCGCGATTATTGTGGAGTTTTCCAAGCACTTGTGCATGGAAAAGTTTTTCCACGCACGCTTGCTTGTAAAGCTTCACAAAAATCGCGTTTTTTTACAAAAAGTAGGGAAGAAAATGGTATGTAGGGCACGGGCGCATAGAGGGACTTCATGACTCGTGTGAGCGACCAGGGTGGCCACGGTCAGGGAAAACCTGGAAAACCTGGAAATGTCAGGGAATTCTATTATGAGCCAGGGAATTTTTTTATATCCAGTAGTGAATAGAAAAAATAAATTCCTTAAACGATAGCTTTAAAAAATGGTTCAAGTGGTTGCAGTTAATAGTCATGTTTATTGTTTATACGAATGAGAGTTATATTTGATAATATCGTAAATATCCTTTTATTATTGTTTCCTGTCTCAGTTGCCCTTATCTACCATTTTTCATTCGAAATGCCTGATTTCTATGTTTGTTTCTTTCCGCATTGGTCAGGGAAAAAAATTTCAGTCAGGGAAGTCAAGGAGATCCCACGAAAAATATCCAAAGATGTAAAAAGAGCCGCCAAGTACCAATACAAAAATCACAGTTGCTTTATAAGCCAAACGTTTTCGCCAGTCTCTGTCGTGAAATCAAGAAAAAAGCCAAGCACCGAACGTACCCCTGCGATGTCTTAGCGAGTCTACGTCGTGAAACAAATAATCAATCAATCAATCAATCGTGAAGTCGGGAGTTTCGTGTGAGGATATCGAAACAGCATTCCAAGAGCTACGTACTTGGCGGGCACATTCGGTTTTTTTCCTTTGTGTTTGTTATTTTCGCTTTGGATTAATGGTACTTTATCGTATTTTGCAAACCATTTTTTTCCGACTGTTTCCCATATTGCTTATTCATCAAATCTGGCATCTAAAATACATTAATTGATAGGATAGGACACGACTTCTTGCAGTTTTATTTTGTGTTTGGCTGTTTGTCTTACAGATTTTTCTGAACCGTGCACAGCTACTTGTATCGGTACTTGCTGATGGATTCTCAGAGTACTATGCGTCCGGTCGCTAGATATACACCTATATACATGTCATGAATTTTGCATCGACTGACGAATGTCTGATTTACAGATAACATACACACTTATTTAAAGTGAATCTTCCAATCTTGTGGGACGTCATTGTCGTGGCAGTTGGAATATTAATGCGTGCGAGTTTACGATAGCGCTTTAGCACTCCCGTAAACCCGCACACGCTAATCTTTCAACTGCCACGAATATGTAGTTGCGAATGATTATTCTTCACAAGCGAATGAGCAACAAAATATCTTTGCACTCAAGTGAGGCCGAACTGTTACGAGGATGAGTTTCAGGTGTTGAAATTAATCTTTCCCACTACGTGTATACGCTAGTGCACTCGCACATACGCATGCATCGTGAGCAAGATTGTATGACATAGTATAGGTACACCAAAGCAATCATTAACTGAATTTGATATTCATCAAACTGTCACACTCTATGCTACTTATAGCATACACGTATATCCGAAATAGGTTTTATACCGAAATAGCAAAGTAGAGTTTTCTTGGTAATTCAACAGTTTTGCAAGTGAATAAGTTTATTCTTACATTATTAATAATATATACTCAAACTCTACGGTATGTCACCTATCATGGGTGAAATTAACGTAGTATATCGCTCATTGGCTCCCTAGTGAGGTACGTGATTCCAGAGTTCCGAGTCTGATCTGATAATTTAATGACAGTGGAACGACCAGGATTTTTATTTATTATACAAGGTATTTACTTATGTAAGTTTATACACATAATTAAGGATACGACGAAGTATTTTCTGATACGATTATTGGTTGGAATAACTAGTAAGTTCTTCAGTGTATTTAATTGCTGTCGCATTGAAAACTCAATTTTCGCGTGAAACGAAGCCGGTTGTCCGTATAGCTCTAAGAAACCGAATGTGCCCGCCAAGTACGTAGCTCTTGGAAGGATGTTTCGATATCCTCACACGAAACTCCCGACTTCACGATTGATTGATGGATTGATTATTTGTATCACGACGTAGACTCGCTAAGAGATCGCAGGGGTACCCAGATAACAATCGTGCTCGCACAGTGCGCGCATGGTGACGGCAAGCGTGCGGATTTTCTCGCATGGCGTGCCTGCAACAGAGCACACAGTTGTGTCCGCATTGGATGCGCATATGCGTCGCACGCGTGCGGGCACATACGGTCACACAGTGCGAGTCTGATGACCAGCCTGTTCAAAACGCGCGCCTGGACACTTATCTCTCGGATGGAACGCGGCGGAGAGAAAAGTTATCATAGTTTTCCATTTGTCTTCATTTACTCTATAGCCTTGAATTATTTCAGATTTTCAGATTCTAAAAAATTATTTCAATATTTTATTCGTATTTCGAATATCGGCATTTATCTTGCAAAGGATTCGTGACCGAATGGAAAGTTGTTAGAGTTTTTCATCAGTTTTAATCTATTCTACAGCTGTAAATTATTTCAGATTTTCAGATTCTGTAATATGCACATTTTTCTGCGTGAAATTTAGAGAAAAAAGCAAGTATATTCTCAGGTGGTAAACTTTGATTCTAATTCGATTTCAAAGGGATTGCCAAAGTTTCATCAAAATCTATGCAGGATCCGCGTATTCCGAAGTGAATAATAGCGCACCTAGCTGGCAAAAATGCAGCGTTCCGGCACGCACGCCGAGCGGATATATGCGCAGCACGATTTTCATCTGATGCTGGCGAAAGTGCAGCGTTTTGGCACGCACGGTGTGCGGGGCACGTCGTGCGGATGACGTGCCTCGCACGATTGTTATCTGGGTACGTTCGGTACTTGGCTTTTTTCTTGATTTCACGACAGAGACTGGCGAAATGTTTTGCTTATAAAGCAACTATGATTTTCGTGTTGGTACTTGGCGGCTGTTTTTACATCTTTGGATGTTTTTCGTGGGATTTCCCTTTTTTTTGCAAGTACAAGAATTGAGAAGGGTTGCTCATTTAATTTCAGCAGGGTTATATACGTTATTATAGTTTGATCGTCACAAGAAATACCTTCGGAATTTGGGCAAGGGAAGAAACATTCAGTGAAAGACGAACACATTCACTTCAATTGTCAACTGTGACAAACATAAATAATTTATTAAGTAGAACTTGATTTCGTCTTATGTACAGTACCAGGTTGAAGTTTGTAACGTTATTTCAACAAAATATTCGCTAAAAAATTCTCAAATTCAAGGCTCGAACGTTTCAAATAGTTCAAGAACGGTGGATAATTCCTCAAATTGTGTGAAGCATGTTTATCTCGCATATTTTACAGTTCTAACAACATTTGAATCACGAAATATTGCATTTCTTCAACGAATATTGTGTTACGTTAACGTTACGAACTTCAACCTCATTATACAGTTTTAACTTAAATTTGGCACTTAATCGGTAATTCTTCAGCCATAGCTTGGAAGACTGTGTTGCCTGTCGCAGTAACAGGCTCATATGTGTTGTCCAACGTTGATTGTTCGGAGCTTGCATGCTTGTCTGCTGCAATCCAATTCAGGTCCCTGTGAGAATCATACAAATCAGCAAACGATCAATCATCCAATAGAAATGTCACAGTAATCATTAAAATATATCCCATGTTACTGCGGTGAAGGTGAGTTGGGAAATATCGACTCGTACGGTATACCTTCTAATATGTGATATCCACCAACAAGAAATGACATGTAGTATGGAATAGGTAGATTGAGTCAGTGGTTGGATTTACAACGGAGGGTGTTTTATACAGATACAGGCCAGTGTGTACGGTATGAAGTGATTGGTTAACAACTTATTATGTATAGTGTATATAAGAGCTTAAAATATCTCATAATTGCCTAGATGGTTAAATACTGCAGTTAAATTTCGAGAATTGGAAAGGTGGTACATAATTTGAAAGAATGCATGTCATTTTACTGATAATCTAACGGATAGCATATTTCAAGGTATTAAACGATTTAACTAGATTTTTAAAGATATTGAATGTTCCAACTCATCTTATAGACCACACGAAGCGTGGGTAGAACCCACGTTTTCACTCCGTATAAAGTAAATTTTGTATAATACCCAACAGAAAAACTTCTTTTGATTTCATGTGATTGCACACTCGCCTTCGGCTCGTGTTGCCAACTCACACTAGACAGAAAAAGTTTTACCGCACTTGCATCATAATGTATCATTACTTCGCTCAGTATGATAATGAACGTTTCACGCACGCTTCGTGTGTGTGAGACCCCCATTTTCACACATGAAGTAAAATTTTGTAGAATACTGTTGGTATGAATGTTTTTCGAGCATCGAGAGTTCGCTGATGTGAACGCGCGCAGGCGCTGATGTAAATGGGCGTTCGTGCAACATCGGAACCGTTCGTGCGAAGCGAAGCGTCCGCGTGAAGGCACACGGTCGACGTGTCGGTGTCGCTCTGATCGCTTATATGAGAACAAGTCTTTATACTCTTATACGAAATAAAAGCGTCTTACGCAGCCATATTGTACTTTTATTAAAACGACTATTTTATTATCCTCCAATCCATCCCTCACACAAATTTGCACAAACCAAACAGGCTAATAATTCAACAGGTTATGGGCCCAGTCCACACCTGAATACTGTGCAAACTTTCTTTGTGCGGTGTGAGAGAAGGGAAGATTGGAAATAATCGTTCGGGTTTTTTTTTTTTTTTTTCGTGAGGCGCGTGGTCCGGTAGCCATTGTGGGCAAACCGCGTGCGTGCAGTATTCGAGAATCCGTGTGTGAAATCTTGCATCCGACATGTCCGACGACATCTAAACTCGAAATCTCAAGAAATTCGACGGGAATGATTTCCAAGAATGGAAGTATCAGATTAAGAAATTATTTATCGCAAAAGGCGTAGATGACATCGTGGACGGCACGAGGGCGATGCCAGCGGAACGAAATTCGGCAGCGGCGAAAGAGTGGAGAAAGGAAGACGCGAAAGCGGGATATTTGATGTCCTCGTCCGTGGAATCGAAGAAACTCAAGCCGTTACTGACCTGTGATACTTCTAAGGAGATGTGGGACAAATTGTGTCTCTTGCACGAGCAAAGAAGTGAGTCGAATAAAATGGACATGTGGCGAAAATATCACGAGTACAAAATGCCGGCCGGAGAGTCGATGGAACAGCACATTGCATTGGTGCAAAATATGGCCGCCGAGTTACTCGACTCTGGGGAAACGGTGACAGATAAATCCGTGTGTGCTAAATTAATCGGGAGTTTATCGTCGAAGTTCGCGGTGTTCACATCGATATGGGACAATGTCGATCCTGCTCGACAAACACTCGCAAATCTTTTGGAAATATTGGTCGCCGAGGAAATGAGAATAAAAAGTGAAATCGGTGAAAGTGCGAGTGCTCTTGCGGTGTCTAGGCGGGATCGAGCGAAGAAAAACGACGGTGAAAAGAAAGACGACACCGGCGAAGGAAAAAGTGACGCCGAGAAAAAGAAAAAGAAAAAGCGCTCGAAGAAGAATATCCAGTGCTGGAAGTGTCATAAAAAAGGACATTTAGCAAGTGAGTGCGGAGAAAAAGGCGGGAACGACGAGGCAGCGTGCGATTGTGCGTTCGTCGGCGAGCAAAGAGGGGGTGTCGAGGAATCTGAGCGGGCCAAGTGCGCGAACTCGCCGTATGAGTCGGTAAGAGCGGTGCAAGAGGCTGATTCGGAAGACATCTGGCTTACCGACAGTGGAGCGTCGGCGCACATGACGTTTCGTCGCGAGTGGCTCGATGAGTACCGTGAAGATCCGCAAGGTGGCACTGTGCTGCTTGGCGACAACGAAGAATGCAAGGTCGTGGGCAGAGGTACAGTGTCAATCGAAAATTTCGCAAATGGTGTTTGGCAAAAATCAAAAATCGAAAACGTTCTTCTGGTGCCGAAACTGAAGAAAAATCTGTTCTCAGTAGGGGCGTGCGCGGAAAAAGGCTATCGAGTCGTGTTCGAAAAGGGTCGCGTGAATCTCGAGAAAAACGGTACGATATTTGCATCGGGAACTAAAGAAGGTAATCGAATATATCGTATGCTGTTTAGAGTTTTTCCGTCGGAAAATGAGGCAAACGCGACAATCGCGAGTTTTCGCGTGTGGCACGAACGTCTGGGACACGTGGGAAAAAGTGCGGTGCGCGATCTAGTCAAGAAGGGATTAGTCAAGGGCGTGTCCATGACAGACGAGAAAGATTTCTTTTGCGAGGCCTGTCAGCTGGGAAAATTGCACCGTCTCCCGTTCAAGAAAAGCATCGACGCGGTCAAGACAAAGTCGGGCGAGAAGGTTCACACCGACGTGTGCGGGCCGATGTCGGTTGACTCGATAGGTGGCGCGCGTTACTTCTTAACTTTCAAAGACGATTCGACTGGTTATCGGCACGTGTATTTCATCAAGCACAAATCTGATGTGTTTGAGAAGTTTGTCGAGTACGCGAGGCTTGTTGAGAATAAATTCGGAAACAAAATAAAAGTGCTTCGCTCTGATAACGGTCGCGAATTTGTGAACGAGAAAATGAACGAGTTTTTGACTGCAAACGGTATTAAGAAGGAAAATACCGCTCCGTATACGCCGGAGCAGAACGGTCGTGCAGAACGGGACAACCGAACGATCGTCGAGAGTGCGCGATCAATGCTTCACGCCAAGGGACTACCATTGTTTCTGTGGGCTGAAGCGATCAATACGGCAGTGTACGTGGTGAATCGATCGGCATCGTCAAAGAAGACTGCGACGCCCTACGAGCTATGGGTCGGAAAGAAGCCCAGTCTCGGGCATTTGCGGATATTCGGGTCTCAGGTTTTCGCACATATACCGAAGCAGTTCACGGAGAAACTCGACGCGCGTGCAAAAGTGAAAGTATTCGTCGGCTACGAGTAGGATTCATCAAACTATCGAGTTTACGATCCGGAAACGAAGAAAGTCGGCGTGTCACGTGACGTGACGTTCAACGAGAGTGCTGGAAAACAGGAGACGATTGAAGAGCATGAAGACGAGGACGTAATCGTGCTGAAGCGACGAGAAAATCCTGCGACACGAGGAGAGGAACAAGAAGAGGCCGAGAGTTCTGATGAATCAGAGGAAGAGGTCATCGAGGTTCCGAACCAAATCCAGCCGCAACCAGGGGCTGGACAAGGGCCACGAGTTCTGAGGAATCGTGAAAATCTTCGAGCTCCAGCAAGGTACGCAAACATTGCCGAGTATCATATTCCAGAAACGTACAAAGAGGCTATGAGCAGTAAAGATGCCGCGCAGTAGGCACGTGCTGTTCGAGAAGAGCTTCAAGCACATCCGAAAAACGATACGTGGACACTCGTTCCGAGAACATCGAATCAAAGACTTATCGATTCGAAATGGGTGTTTCGTATTGAAGAGGATCCAGAGAAGAGAACGAAAAGGTTCAAAGCGAGACTTTGTGCGAGGGGATTCATGCAGAGAGAGGGCATCGATTTCACCGAGACATTTGCTCCGGTGGTCCGCTACGATTCGCTTCGAGCGCTGCTGGCAATCGTCGCAGAAGAGGACCTGGAATTTTTGCAGTTCGACGTTCAGACTGCGTTCCTCTACGGTGAGCTGGACGAGGATATTTTCATGGAGATTCCTGAGGGGCTCAACGTGAAGAAGAAAAGTGTTGTGTGCAAATTGATAAAGTCGCTCTATGGCCTTAAACAGGCCCCGCGATGCTGGAACAAAAAGTTCGTCGAATTTTTGAGTCGATACGAGTTCGAAGAATGTGAAGCGGATCACTGTGTTTTTGTCGGGAAATTCGAGAACGTAAAAGTGTACCTCGCGCTTTTCGTGGACGACGGTTTACTTGCAGCAAAGTCAATGAACACTTTAGAGACAATATCGAGCGAATTAGACAAATCGTTTAGTATTACGAAAGGAGACGCGAAGATTTTTGTCGGGTTGCAAATAAAAAGAAATCGAGACGAGAAGACGATCTTGATTCATCAAGAATCGTACGCGCGTAAGGTTGTTGAAAGATTCGAAATGATAAAATCGAAACCGGTCGGGATGCCGGCAGATCCGCACGCGGCTCTTCTGCCAATCGAGGAAAAGAGCGACGAGGTAGTCAATGTACCGTACAGAGAAGCGATCGGCTCATTGATGTTTCTTGCAATAGTATCGAGACCAGACATCGCATTCGCGGTGAATGCAGCGAGTAGATTCACGAATAATCACAACGAGCCTCATTGGAGCGCGGTAAAGCGAATAATCGCGTACATAAACGGTACGGTCAAATTGGGCATAGAGTATCGAAGCGGCGGTAGAGACTCGGGTTTGGTCGGGTACTCAGATGCGGATTTTGCGAGTAACGTAGAGTCAAGGAGATCGACGACGGGTTATGTATTCTACTTGTCAAACGGACCAATTACGTGGTCCTCGCAGAGACAGAAACTCGTAACACTCAGTACGACAGAAGCCGAGTACGTCGCGGCATCCGCGGCCACGAGAGAAGCCATGTTGCTTAGAAAGCTGTTGAGAGATCTCGGGCACTCGTGCGTCGAGGTTACAAAGCTTTACGTAGATAACCAAAGCGCTATCCGTCTTGTGAAAAATCCGGAATTCCACAAGCGGACGAAGCATATAGATATAAGATATCATTACATTCGAGAAAAGTATGAAAGTAAGGATATTTGCGTGCAATACGTGCCCAGCGAGGTACAGCGTGCCGAAATCCTTACAAAAGCGTTACCAAAGAGGCGTTTCGAGGAGTTGAGAACGAGTCTTAGCATAAGCGAAATATAATGCACTCTAACGGCGGTAGTGTTGGTATGAATGTTTTTCGAGCATCGAGAGTTCGCTGATGTGAACGCGCGCACGTGCTGATGTAAATGGGCGTTCGCGCAACATCGGAACCGTTCGTGCGAAGCGAAGCGTCCGCGTGAAGGCACACGGTCGACGTGTCGGTGTCGCTCTGATCGCTTATATGAGAACAAGTCTTTATACTCTTATACGAAATAAAAGCGTCTTACGCAGCCATCTTGTACTTTTATTGAAACGACTATTTTATTATCCTCCAATCCATCCCTCACACAAATTTGCACAAACCAAACAGGCTAATAATTCAACAAATACTCGACGGAAAAACTTCTTCTGATCTTGTGTGATTGCAACACTCGCCTTCGGCTCGTGCTGCAACCTCACACTCGTCAGAAAATTTTTCGCCACTGTCGTATCGTACTGTACTATTTTCAACTCAGTGTGTGATACTCGATTTTTTATGCCTGTTGGTAGTGTGCGAAGTGCCCGATTCACACACTCTCATATATGTAAAAATGATAAAGTTCGATTCGTTTGAAAATAATTATTTCTAAAATATCTTTCTTCTATTCAACTTTCTCAATTTTGTGTCAAGTTCTATTGACACATACATATTTACTGATTCAATAATCGCGTTACCAATATGTCAAATTAACATTACATGTTATTTATGAATGATAAAAAATATATGAAAAATAATATAATTTCATCAAAATCGAATGAGCCTTGCTTTTCTGATCAAGATAACTTGTATCTGGAACTTGCGTTTCTATCGATAGACTACGAAGAGGGATGTATAGAACTGAAAGAAAAAGCGTTTTTTTTGTCTTTGATTTCCTCAATTCTTTAGTTTCGAAGACTAATAAAATTTTATGCTATTGAAAATCATTTTAGAAAGTATTTTGTTTTCAAACCCCCCAGCGGGGGCTTTGCCCCCTGCACCCCTACCAGGGGCTCTGCCCCTGGACCCCGTCCGCACCCTGCCTCTCGCACTTATATCGCAATATATATACTATACTTCCCTATTTTCTAGAGTTCTCTACAGGTCAAGAATTCCGCACACTGAGTTTAAAAAAATAGTATACGACACGTGTGTGCGTACTTGTATCGTACTGTACTATTATAACACTTTTAATGATCAGCAATTTCCAAATATGTTAGTCTGTTTGATAATCAATTTGCGGTGCTGATGTATAGGTAGGTGAAGTTAGTGGTTGGTAGGCTGGTAGAAGTTGGTTCATTTGAAGAAGATACGTAGAGTGTTATAACTTTGGAGCAGCTGTGGGGGCTACCTCTGTTTTAGGACATCGTCTTGCCGAAATGTTATCTTCATCTATTCCAATGGATTGATAATAGGATAGGAATTGTTCAGGTGACTGTAAAAGATATAAGATAACATAGAACTGAATGAGAGGTTTCAGTATGTAACTACTAATTTTCTTAGCATTGTTATTACTTTGGAGCTATGGGCTGTAGACTACCTTTGTCTTGGGACGCTGTTTCGCCAAAGTGTTATGATGTATGTACATCTATCTCGATGGATTGATAATCTGAATATTCTTTCTGGGACATCGTTTTGTCAAAGTGTTATCTTCGTCTATTCCAATGGATTGATAATGGGATAGGAATGGTCCGGGTGACTGTAAAAGATAGAAAATAACAAAGAATTGCAGGAGAGCTTTCAGTATATTACTACTAATTTGCCTTGCATCGTTATTATTTTTGAGCTATGGGCTGTGGGCTACCTTTGTCTTGGGACGATGTCTCGCTAAAGTGTTATGTTCGTCTATCTCAACGGATTGATAATCGGAACCCTTGGTTTGGGACGTTGTTTTGTCAAAGTGTTATCTTCGTCTATTCCAATGGATTTATAAGAGGATAGAAATGGTCCAGGTGACTGAAAAAGATACAAAATACCAAATAACTGGAGCAGAGGTTCCAGTATATTACTGGTAATTTTTATAGCATGTGTCATCACAAGGGACCATTCTGGATCTTGGACGTAACATAATCTCTAGCGCCCGTGTCATCATTGCTCTTCCCCATGAGTCTCTTTTCATCTCCGCTACCGCCTATATTCTTTGTTTTTTTGTGGGAAATACGAGGTCGCTAAGCAACTTCAAGGTTTATCATCGACAATCATCAATTGAACTCAGGCAAAATTCGACGCTGCGATGATGCTAACTAGTAAACGAATGGCTAGCGTTACCGCAGGCGCTAAAAACTCTCGTCAGTAGTGCCTGATCGGTGGGTAGGGTTATCATAGAGCACGGATTTCCTTGTCACCAATTGTTGATTGTCAAAACATATATAGGGGCTCTGCGGAGATGGACAGGTGTAGCAGGGAAACGCGGACGCCAAAAGTTAACGTCGGCGGTATGTTAACGCCAAGCCATCCAGAATCGCACCTCAAGTGATGGTAGGAAACATACAAAGCAATAAACAAATAACGAGTTTTGCATTTAGTGAAAATAAATGTACGTACATACCGTTTGATGTGAGTCATCGTAACCTTTTTTTCACTTGCTTCGATTAGTAGTGATAAAATAAGATTTTGCCAGGTTCGTTGGTTTATTCTCTATATTTGAACTCAGCTGAGAGAATCTGTTCCGTGCAATCACAAGAGGCCACCATGCAGATGTCAATAATTATTATTAATAACAGTGATCGGCATGCAACCACGGGCTCACACTATTTCACTCTTATTATCATTCACTGATTCACTGATTCACTGATATGAAACCATTAGCATGGCCGATAACACATTATATTGTTATAAAGGGTAAAACCCAGTATATTTAACGCATACGGTCTAGTAGTCTCAAACATACGAATTGTATTCTACACTGACAAATGAGATAACGGTTGCTGCATAAACTTCTGTTTTATAAACAGTCTTGTTCGAGACCCTAAACTGAACACTCGTATTTTTCAAAATATAACCAATTTCCTTTGAACCACTTAATTTGCACTTCGAATCACTTTATTTCCCTCGGGAATTCACGTCATATTTCTGTTGTATACAAGTTGAACAACATTTGGTGTCAGAAGTGGGATTTTCCAACATTTTTCCGAGTTCGATAGAGTGATTTACTTTGGTGCATTTCTTGTGGTTTAATTGAGTTGTTACGATTTGAATTCACTTAAAAAAAAAAAAAGAATTTCCTTGAGAACGTAATCTTTCAATCAACGAAAATGAGCACTCGACGAAATAACCGATCCGGCCGTCAGAAGTCTCCGATTACTCATCAGTCGGATCAGACACCTCAGGCTTCAGAACCCGAAGCAGCAGTCCCGACTTTTGCCCTGCTGCAACTCCTTCAGCAACAAGCAGCTACACAACAACAACAGCAGGCTGCTCTTCTACAACTTGTCCAGAGTCAACAACAGCAACAAGAACGACTTGTCCAGGATTTTCAGGACCAGCAGAGAGATTCCCGTGAGTCCTTGACTCAATTGTTTTCCGCTCTTCGGGAAGATCGACGAGGATCCGGCGACGAGGCCTTGAGAATCCAGCCTCCACCAGTCCCTGTCCCTTCGACCTCCTCTTGCCCGTCCAGCCTAGCCCCCGAAATTCCAAGGTCTGTGCCTTTTACTACGGGAGATGAAACTCCCCAAACTTTACTTGGGCCTCAAATTCGAGAAGTGATAACTTTGAATACTCCTCTCACCCTTTCTACTCCTTCCGAGAACGCTTTAAATGCTTCTTCTCATCATCTGAGTAGTGACACCACACACTTATCTTCTATAAATAACGCTGATGCAAAACGATCAGATTTTATTAAACCACCCATTTTTGAAGGTGATAAACCTTGGGCCGATTTTAAGTGCCAATTTTTGGTAGTCGCCAAACTTAATAATTGGAATTCTATTACAAAGGCAGGCAATCTAGCCACAAGCTTGAGAGGTCCCGCTGCCGGTGTTTTGTCAACTTTAACTTCAACTGAAATTTATGATTACGAGAGGCTCAGCTCGGCCTTAAAGCTCAGATTTGGGGATGAACATTTAACGAAACTATTTCTTACTCAATTTAATACTAGACGACAACGTCGTGACGAAGATCTCGCCACCCTTGGGCATGACGTAGAAAGGCTTTCTAGAATAGCTATGCCCAGTTGCGATGAGAAAACTCGCGAAACTTTTGCCATAGACAGATTTATAAACGCTATCCTTGATGTTGAATTAAAACATGCCCTAAGCGTGGCGGGTCCAGCCACTTTGCGAGAAGCCATAATTAAAGCTCTGGAATTGGAGGCCCTGAACAAACAATATTTAGGTGCTGGACGAATTCGACAGGTCGAGACGACGAAACCTGCCCTCGAAACTCCGCGAAAACCGGAAACTAATATTCCTCCTCCCCAACAAAATCGCCGAAACAATTTTAATAGAGAATCAAATAAAGTTGATTTAGAATGCCGGTATTGCAAAAAGTCCGGTCACGATCTTGAACATTGCTTTACTTTAAAACGAAAAAATCAACCGAATCAAACATACGGGGTTTCGAATAATTATAGACCTTCAGGTCAAACTTCATGGCGAAGAGAATCGGCGCGCGATAATGACAAAAACCGGGAAGAA
The DNA here is from genome assembly GCA_963978835.1 of Tenthredo scrophulariae. Lineage (NCBI taxonomy): Eukaryota > Metazoa > Arthropoda > Insecta > Hymenoptera > Tenthredinidae > Tenthredo > Tenthredo scrophulariae. The sequence continues at coordinate 6,895,054 of OZ022234.1, forward strand.
AGAATGCTCCCTTTTAACAACTCGCGTCCAATTACTGATCCAAAAAACTGATTTCGGATGGTTCTTCGGGGCGGGAATCGTCGTCAGCTCGACCTGGAAATAGCCCTGTTAAAAAACATTCATTAGTAAGGAGTCTTAGACAATCCGGTCTCTATGCTCAGGGAACCGTCAATGGAGTAGACTGTCTCTGGGTTATAGATACTGGAGCCGAAGTGACTGTGGTCCGATCGGATCTCCTTAAAAACGATGGTAAAAATACCCCTTATACCACTTTGAAAACCGCGACAGGAGAGACAACTCCAGTTTTACAGGAAGTCTCTGTTCAAATAAATATCGCAGGGTGTATCAGTTCTCCTCATAGGGTATTAGTAGCCGACATTGAAGACGAAGGAATCCTGGGAATTGACTTTTTAACCATTCACCAATGCGTAATTTCAACAGTAGGTAACTCGTTACAGTCAGGGCGATGTGAGATTCCTCTTTTGACAAGTAAACATAGAGTCCCGATCTCTTCTTCGGCTACTCAATCGCAAACAATCCGCGAAATGAAGGTTGTAAATTTAGATCGGAAAGATACTGAAGAAACGATTCCTGAACATCTACAAGACCTTTTTACAAGGTCCACGGTTGAATTAAGTCCTTTACATAGATCGGAGTTTCTGACGCTCTTAAAAAACTTTCAGGATTCTATTGCAAAAAATAGTGGGGATAAAGGGAGATGTACTTTGGCTTGTCATAAAATAGATGTTGGGACCAATTCGCCAATTAAACAACATGCTAGAAGAATTCCTTTTAATGGAAAAGAAGAAATACAAAAAATGGTAGAAGACATGCTCGCAAACGACGTCATCGAACCATCTTCAAGTCCTTGGGCCTCCCCGATCGTGCTAGTAAACAAAAAGGACGGATCCAAAAGATTTTGTATCGATTATCGAAAACTAAACGATGCCACCAAGAAAGATTCGTATCCACTTCCACGAATAGAAGATACCCTTGACATGTTAGCCGGTACTAAATGGTACAGTACCATCGATCTTCAGAGTGGTTACTGGCAAATCGAAATGGATTCAGAAGACAAAGAAAAGACCGCCTTCGTTACTGGTCAAGGAGGACTTTGGCAATTCAAAGTTATGCCATTTGGACTGTGTGATGCTCCTGCAACGTTTGAGCGAGTAATGGAAGTCGTTCTTCAAGGCTTGATAAGGCAAATTTGTCTAGTATATCTGGATGACATCATTGTTTTCGGCAGAACTTTTAGGGAAGTATTACAGAATTTACAACAGGTTTTTGAACGTCTGAAACAGGCCGGTTTAAAGATGAGTCCCAAAAAATGCCATTTCCTCAAACAAGAAGTGAGTTTCCTCGGGCACATTGTCTCAACACATGGCGTCAAAACAGATCCCTCAAAGGTCGAAAAAGTAGTGAGTTGGCCCCGACCTACAACGACACAAGAGGTTCAGAGTTTTATGGGTCTGTGCACCTATTATAGGCGTTTCGTTAAGGGTTTTGCTTCAATTGCTAGACCTCTTCATCACATTTCCGGAGTAACCATTCCTTTTAACTGGACCCCTGAATGTGAAGAAGCCTTTGCTCGATTAAAAGTTTGTCTAACCTCATCTCCAATTTTGGCTTATCCACAAGAAGACACTTCGTTCATTTTAGACACAGATGCTTCACTATCGGGTTTAGGGGGAGTGTTATCTCAAGTTCAGGACAATCAGGAACGTGTGATTAGTTATTTTAGTCGAGTCCTAAAAAAGTCAGAGAAAAACTATTGCGTTACACGTCGTGAACTACTGGGTATGGTAGAAACTGTAGATCATTTTCGTCATTATTTAATCGGAAAGAAATTTCTAATTCGAACAGATCATGCTTCTCTCAAGTGGTTACTTTCCTTCAAGGCTCCAGAAGGACAAGTAGCTCGTTGGATTGAAAGGTTAGGTCAGTACGTCTTCGACATTCAACATCGCGCTGGGGTTCTTCACGGCAATGCAGATGCTCTTTCTAGACGACCGTGCGAGAAGCTTGGAGATTGTAAACAATGCACTCGCTTAGAAAAACAATCAGAGTCCTCGAGTATTCGTGTAATTTCCATGAGAGGAAATTTAGAAGAATGGAGAACTGCTCAAGAACAGGATGCTACTTTGAGTTTATTAAAGTCTTGGAAAGAATCTGGAATTCGTCCCGAATGGCAAGACGTGTCTTTTGCCGAACAACAACTTAAAGTTTACTGGGCACAGTGGGACTCAATACATTTAATAAATCAAATATTATACCGCAAATGGGAATCACCGGATATGAGAGAGATAATCTGGCAACTAATAGTCCCAAAGGAAAAGGTGTCTCAAGTCCTGGCCGAACATCATGACTCTCCAACAGGAGGACACTTTGCTTCTAATAAAACTTTAGGAAAGATTCGAGAACGGTACTTCTGGGCGCGTTGTCGCTCTGACGTTGACGATTGGTGCCGGGGCTGTGAAATTTGTACTGCAAAAAAAGGTCCCCGCACTAGAGGTCAGAGTTCCTTGCAGATCTACAACGTCGGAGCTCCTTTCGAGCGAGTAGCTATGGATATCCTAGGGCCTCTCCCTACATCTTCTTCTGGGAATCGTTATGCATTAGTCATTTCAGATTATTTTTCAAAGTGGCCTGAGGTTATTCCTATTCCAAATCAAGAAGCTAGAACAGTTGCCCGAGTTTTTGTCAGGGACTTTGTTTGTCGTTACGGATCACCTTTAGAGCTTCATACAGATCAGGGTAGAAATTTCGAGTCAATTCTCATGAGCGAAATTGTACAGGTTTTAGGGATAAGAAAAACTCGTACCACTCCTCTACATCCTCAGTCGGATGGCATGGTAGAACGTCTGAATCAAACTCTTTTAAAATATTTAACTTTTTTTGTAGATAAAAATCAGAGAGATTGGGACGAATGGATCCCCTTGTTTTTTCTGTCATATAGATCGGCGATCCACGAAACAACAGGACAGACTCCTGCTAAAATGCTTAGGGCTAGGAATCTTCGACTTCCATCAGACCTAGAAAAAGGACCGGTTCCTTTACAAGGTCTTCTTCAATCGGAAGCCGGTAAAAATCTGCGAGAAAAATTAGAAAAGATTCATAATTTTGCTAGAGGACGAATTCAATTAGCTTCAGATCGTACAAAGGCTCGATACGATCTTAGATCACGAAATATTCAATTTTCAACAGGAGATAAGGTTTGGCTTTTTCAGCCTAGGAAAAAAAAGGGTCGTTGTGCTAAACTTCAGTCAAATTGAGAAGGTCCATACAGAGTGATAGATAAAATAAATGATGTGGTTTATAGGATTCAACTCTCTCTACGAACTAAACCTAGGGTAGTTCATTTAGATCGTTTAGCTCATTATGACACATCACATCCTTCCTATAGTGAAGAGGTTAGAAATGTTCGCTCTTTGCATGTAAATAACGAGATGTCGGTTTCAAAATTGAGTGTACTCTGACATCTGAGAGTGATAGTGTTTTCGACTGGTGCCGATCGTGGGCGCTCGTGGACGTTTGAATTCCTTGACCCTCAGAATGTCCTCTCGATTTTATTCTCTTGTTTAGATTTTCAACTTCTCAACGTTCTCTCCTGTCAGCTGATTCACACCGATTAACGAGATCCGAGCCGTCCTTTTTTCCTTTAAATTTAGGCTTAAGGTTTAATGAATTTTAAGTTTTCAGATCTTTCTGAATTATTTGAAGAGATATTAGGTTTTTGAAAATCAGCGAGAAATTTGGATCAGGATAAAGAGCCCTCAGTCCATTCCTGGACCACGTACCCAAGAAACTAGAAAAGATCCTGATCAGATAAGATCGTCCCAATTTTATCCTTTTTCTTTCATTTAACTTTAGATTTCGTCAATTCTAATGCAATTTATTGCCTTCAACAAACAAATATTTCAATCTCTTTTCTTTCCCCATGAAACTTACATTTGTCCTCCACTAGGGTGTGCTGTTATGCTGCAATTGTTTTAAATTCACCTGGGAGCGGTTCATGGTTTCGGATTCCCGTTTCCCGTTTCCCAATCTCCTGATTCCTGACCCGATGTCTTACTTTCTGAAGAATCGTGAACCGGTTTCATCCCCAGGCGGCTTTCGGTTTTTCCAGATATCTCTTTTCTCTTCAAGGATAAATTCTTTAACGACCCTTCAAGATTGAAGATCGAATACTTTTTATACTAAAATTGCTCACTTTCATTTTTATTTTTGAGCTCAGCTATCTTTTCAAGGTTTTTTCGTGGTTTTCCCTTGTGAGTTAAGGCAAATGCCGGATAGTATTTGGGAAAGTTTCTCCACTTCAAAGTAAATTTCAGCTTTCCCAAGACGAGCGCACACACTCACAACAGGCTGCTAGACCGGTGGTTTCTTTTCAAACCTTTTTTTTTATTTTTGAACATCTTTTTAATAGAGTCGGGTCGACTCTTTCTCTGGGGAGAGGGTAATGTTATAAAGGGTAAAACCCAGTATATTTAACGCATACGGTCTAGTAGTCTCAAACATACGAATTGTATTCTACACTGACAAATGAGATAACGGTTGCTGCATAAACTTCAGTTTTATAAACAGTCTTGTTCGAGACCCTAAACTGAACACTTGTATTTTTCAAAATATAACCAATTTCCTTTGAACCACTTAATTTGCACTTCGAATCACTTTATTTCCCTCGGGAATCCACGTCATATTTCTGTTGTATACAAGTTAAACAACAATATAATCATATAATATGATTATATATAAAATTATGAATATTTCAACTGTCAATAGCGCGATCCGACAGCCATCCGACGGCCATTTTGATTTCGTCGACCCTTTGTAGCTCACTTGGTAATTTTATCATTACATACCGACCAAATGCGAATTCAGATTCATGCCAAAATCAATAGGGGTCGAGATTTCAATGGCTTGTACCCACGTTTCGAACTTCAAGTCGATCCGTGTCACTGTTCGGTCGGAAACGTGGTCCCAAGCAAGCGTCTAGCGAAAATCTGTGACAGGAATAAGGAGAAGAAGAATTTTTTTCATCAACTTTCGTGACTAATATGTCGGAAACCAGTGTACCGATCTCGATCTAATTTATACAGCGAAGTCCTGTGGTGGGGGAATATCTATCTTGAAAATTTTATCGAATAATATTCACGCGTTCCGAAGTTATGACCGGGTGCTTACAGGTATAAGAGTTCCCCCGGGAAAATAGTCTCGTGGCTAGCTCTTGCCTGCCTACGGGTACTTGGCGGCGATTCGCTGCCGCGAATCTTGATGTCAGGGAATTTTTTTCCAAGGTTTTTGTGGCCACCCTGGTGACGCACTCGCCATGAAATTCCTCGCTTCGCGTCCGTGCCATACAAATAACTATTTCAGCGTCTCAAGTAGAGTATATTGATGCACTAATAATCGGTGTGCCATCGTTCGAGATACCAACTCTTCTCGTAATAAAGAACACTTAAAAATTTTCGGGAAAAGCTTCAGAAAATGAAGAAAAAAATGTATGACCATCCTGAATATCACTATGATGTTTATCAGGATAGAGTGAGCAGTTCATGAAAATTAGAATATCTATGTATTGAAGTTCAAATGAGGAAAGAAAGAATAGTAATACCTATATGTATAGGTTTTGATAGTAAATGATATACGCTGTAACGAGGCGAATTAGACTGTCTCGTAAATGAACCATCACCTCTTCCCCAGACTGAAGTGACCACCTTGATTAAAAGCCACTGATAAAAAGCAAGAAGATCTAGCTCAAGTGTACAAGGTCCTTAATGTAATTATTAGTTGTATTAATATTTTTTCCGTCCCTATATCTTATATTCCTGTGCCATCCGAGATTGAAAACAACGAGGGAGATCATCCCTCAATCTCATCTGACCTGGCAGGTCACCTGGAAGCCTTCGAGTGATTAACTAGGGGACAGCAGAGTCATCATATCCAGAAATACGCCTGGAAGAGCGCTGCATATTGAATCTTATACGCGGGGTAGCCTCCACCCTTCTGCCTGTCTCGTGCTGGCTTGGTCCACCGGTCCAATTGCAGATACTTCGCCTTCCAGGGTATTGAGAACATGACGAGCCGTCTAACTGGCGAAAGCTCGAAGTGCCAAAAGGCCCTGTCAGGCCCGCGACAAAACCCGGCAGAAAGAAGATACGCCTCCTAACTTTAGGCGTAATACCCCTTCCACCCCTAAATTTGCATCTGCATCGCGACAGAGCCAGAAGCTTCACTTCTTGCTTGAAATCAGTTCCGTCCAGTGGTGTTCATATTTTCTTGATTAATAAAATTCTATCTGATTTTCTCTAAACCAGTTCTTTTCAGAACTAAAAAGTTAACGTAAAATAATTCATTAAACTCAGTTCGAGTGTGTGTTTATTTAGGGTAAGATTCCGGCTATAGACGACCCTTCAATTGATATTATATTGATTCAGAGGGACTAGATCTCATATTGCGTAGTTGAATCAGACCTCATTGAGGGTGACGCCGTTGAGATATCATCGAATTGTCGTACTTTAGCTTGGTTTATCTATCGATGTTGAGTGTATTATTGATAATTGTGTTCCCTTGATATATAATTGCGTGCTAGTAATCGATTTTTCACGGAATTATTCCTTTTTATCGTATCGTCGTACCATTGTTCTTGTTGAATATTTCCGGATCGATTCGCTTGTAACTTGTATTTATCGTTGATCTAAATTCCCTATACTTGCTGATAAATCGCATCTCAGAAGGAAGAATTCCCCGCGTGGAAACATTAGTTTCATGTAAAAACGATAATTAATCTTGACGGCTTGTCGAGCCACGCTTTTTCCTTGAAGAATCGATCTAGACGTAATATCTATCATATATTGTGATAAAAATCCCGATCTCGTAGTATTGTCGAGTACAAATAATCTAATCCTTGTTAAAACCTTGAGCTGGTATATCTAGTATTATTCCGAATTATTTGTGATCATAGATTCTAACATCCCCTTTGTTAACGTATTATTGCGTCGTAGCATAGTACGCCTCGTGTAAATTGCCTTCGGCCATCTTCGAGTGACCTCGTTCATGTTCGACTTTGACGCCTTGTAAATTTCAAACGGAAGGTCCTGTAATATCGACCCGTCTAACTAATAAGTAGAAGTCCCCATATTATTGATTCTGTATCTTCGATTCCCCTCTATATTACCGACCCACCTACCGTTAGATATTGTCACCCCATAGTCTAGTTCTACCGTGCCATAAGATAATTGTTCTCTTCCTTGTTTATAATTTCTTTGTTCTACCGTACCTACCCCTTGTTCTATATTATCATATGTGCTATATTATCGTCCGTCCTACTTTCTCGTCTGTGACCTAGTCAATCAGCTGTTCTTGATTATTTCCATTCAAATAGTTTTACTTGCGTTAGTCCCGATCCAAGAGATCGGCTTTGATTGCTTAATTTGTTTTGTTATCCTTTATTTGTTTGTAATAATTGTGTTCAGCCTGAATCCCTTCAACCTGGTTTCTTTGCGATTAATAAATCCCTAAACCATATAACAAGTTTCTAACTCATCCTATATTATTTCGCCCCCATGTTCCCCTCACGCTGAGCTTACCGTGTAATATCGTTTTGTTCGTTTTATTCCTTCTATTAATTCAATCATTCATTTATTCAATTAACTTTTTATTAATTCACCTCCGTGTGAGTTTCGTTCCGTACCGCGGTATCATAAGGTACCTGGCGCCCAACACTTGGTCAATCTTGTACGGAATTTAGTATTTTTACTTGATCCGAAATATTAGAGTCGCGTATAGAAAAGGAACGTTGGTAGTGCCGGTTTTGGAGACGTGGCCGGCCCGGAGTCTCGAAGCTCTAACCCCAACCGTCGGCTGTGCACGTCACACGTACTACTGACAGATATTTTTATATTATTTGATGAACTGTGACGTTGCAATTTTGCAGGCGTCACTAAGATGCCTTTAGCCTATCTTTTATTGGCATTATCGCACGAGAGAGAGATTTACCGCCGTCTAGACCCTTGGGATACAAGCGACACACCTAAATATTCAGCAATAGAGTTAGACTAATTTAGAGTGTTTTTTTTTTTTTTTTTTGTTAATGTACGGCGAGAAAGAGAGAGACAGACGATACAGAAGATACCGCTTCAAGAGTTCCGCTGCAAGACTTCCGCTACAAAGATGACTGAAACGGTATGCAACCCGAAACAAGTACCTCCGGAAGTTCCGCTGAGGATAGTACCGCACCATCGACGGGGAAGGCTGTCAACCTTGGTTAGATATCGCTGAGCAGAGTATAGGGCCTGCATACGGCCTCCTGGAAGCTGACTGCATCTTACCGCCGAGCGCCTGGTTGCAACGACGGCGTACAGGGTTGTACGACTGTTATAACCTCCCGTTACCGCACCAGAATCCATCTACCGCTCCAGGTATTACTACCGACGCCACGACCGGCGTAACGTTACCATTAAGGAGTGCACCGCGTGAGAAGGGACGAGAACAGCGTCCCGCGCGCTGAAGTCAGATCAAGGAAGGTGGAGGCTCACCAGTTCAGGGACACCTTTAGATTTGGCGGAGGGATGCGGCGAGGTCGTCTTCAGGCGAGACTGCCGCTGCAGAGTGCACGACTAGGATGGTTGATACCGCATGGACGGTACAGCTTCGTAAGAGCCAAGGTCACATCTTCCCCAGAGTCATCCCGCCACCGAAGTACCGCAGAACGTTCAAATCTACCGCTGAGAAGCGCCAGGACCTGCCGCCTAACGCTAGGCAGAAAGCTGACGCCGAGTATCGCACAGCTGATGAGCTGTGCGAACGACGAACGTTTTTCAAAGAGCCAATAGGCAAATTATTAGGTCCTGATAGGTTCCCCACTCTTGAACCTACGATTCCGCACGTCGAAGAGCCTAATTGTCGACGAGGATCTTCACTTCTACGTTCCGCTTCTACGTGACTAGACGTGATCCAGTTTTCTCTCTCGCTACCGTAAAATAAAGTAAAGTCTAGAATCAGTTGGTGTGTACAACCTCACAGCTAATTTAAAGTAAGGTCGCTATGAGTTATTCCGTTAGTAAAAACCACAGGCTACCGCTGGATTTCCATTAATATAGTTCTCTTTGCATTTCGATTTGGGGTCCGTTGTTTCGGTCCATTTATTGCGGTATCTTAGTAGTTAATACGCCGTCTTTGTGTAGCGTTCAGCCTACGGGCTACGCGATTCGTCTGATAGTTTTAAGTGACGAAATCCAGCGAAAGCGCTTCATGGTTGACTGTAGTTATTTTGAGTACCTTTGCTTTGTAATTTGACTTTCGCTTGATATGTTTTTCCGCTTATTAGTCTGATTTCTATGCTATCGCTGCTTATGATTGGCTAAGTTATTTGATAGCTTGTTTTGCTTAAATTCTCGCTTAGAGAATCTTTATTACTTTGGTTTATCGATATCTTTGATTTTTTAGTCTTTGTTATGTCGGGGTTATAACGCTACTGAGGGTGAGGTTGTGACGAGGTAGACATGAATGAATTACAGATATACATGTAGATCGATTTGATAGTCTATTCGTAGTTATGGGTAAAAATGAGACTTGGTGAGAGGTGTGGGTTGGATAGGAAGAGCGTGATAGATGACGATGTGTGAGTGAAGGAAGGTGTTAGGAAAGAAGTAGTTGGAGAGTTGACTTGAAAGTAGAAGTTGGATATAAAGGAGGATGTAGGGATAGAAGAAGGAGAGAAGATGTGGAGAGATTGAAGGTTGACTGAAGAGTGAGTTGGCAATTAGAATAGAGTAATGAGGAAAGGTTGGTTCTAAGCAAGGTGGGGGGCCAAAGTGCAGATGCAGTTCTGGTGTGATTTTGAGGAGAAGAGTAGGCTCAGGAAGTCAGGTGTTGGGTAATGAAGTTGCTGACGGAATGTCTGGGAGATAGGAAATAGTGGATCGAGTAACTATTGGAGGTTGTGGAGTTGAGACGTAACATCTTGATAGATTTAATTAGAATAATAACGCATGGCGTGTAGCTCAATATCCAACTCCCCAAGGGTTGGTTGAACGTAGTAGTCATAGTTTCAAGTTGTTCCAGTTGTTCTATTTGTTTGTTGCTTTATTTGATTTTCTTTGATTTCCGCTGATTATATTTGTTCTGTTTGATTACTCTTGCCTATGTAATTTGATTCGTAATTTAGCTATCGGTTTTCTTAGAGTCAGTCAAAGGTATTCATTGAATTCTTACATCGCAAATAATTGATGAATATCGCTAGCGTGCCGCATTAGAAAATTTGCTATAGAGTATCGTATCGCTCGGTGATACGCAGCCTGAAAAGTAGTCTAGCTTGCATTATATCGCTTCTACGGCGCTCGCTAGCTAACCGGCGTGTTTACGTTTTTCTGCGTCGCAATAAGGCTCAATCCCTCTATATAATAAAAAAATCTTGTACACCAAACAAATGAAAAAATAAGATCAAAACATTATAATAATAACAGTATACGCATGAAGTTGCGGTTGAATGCCAGCTCAGTTCATGTCAAACAATTGTTTCAGTTTTGACAGATAGTTGACAGCTATTCCTGTAATCACATGCCGCAATCTGAAAACTATTCGAATAATACAAACATTAATTTGTGTTAATTTCACTGGTTGATTCATGGAATAAATATAAAACAGCACTTTCAGAAGACTTTGCAGATGATAACGAAAACAGAGCACTAAGTGCTATTGAACATCTTTTACAAGCAGAAGGTAGATCGTGCGAAGATTTTGGCTTACCGACACCAGAAATAATCTATGAAAATGGTGAAGAAGAAATAACAGCGGAAAAAAATACAAACATTTGCAGAAGAACGATTAGCATTGGTGAATCAATTAAATAACGAACAACGGATCATATACGATACAGTTATGAAAACAATAACTCCGAACAACAAGACAGAAAATCATACAATGCACAAATACTTTTTCATCGACGGACCTAGAGGAACTGGAAAAACATTTCTGTACAATGCGATATACTACATGCTAAGATCAACGGAGAAAACTGTCGCATGTGTTGTTTGGACAGGTATAGCAGCGATTCTTCTTCCATGCGGAACAACCGCTCACAAGATGTTCGGTCTCCCGTTGACAATGAGCAACGAAGGAACAATTTTCACAACTCCGAGTATGAAGAAGAAAATGATGTCAATTGATGTACTCATATGGGACGAGTGTTCGATGATTCCAAAGACTGCTCTTGAATTGATTGACAGAACACTCAGAGATATCATGAGTAATTCACTACCATTCGGAGAAAAAAGGTTTTACTTGGTGGGGACTTTCGGAAAATATTACCACACACACACACACAAATGCTAAGACACACCCGGTGGTTGTCACAGGACCGTGATTAGGCTCCCAAAAATTCGATGTCCCCAAAGTATATATTGCATATGTATATGTATATATATTTGGACGTCTTGTCTGAAAAATTATGGAGATTAAAAAGCAATTTGAGTTGCATGACGTCGGGCGTATAAAACGAGGCGCTCAGCACAGAGTATTCGGCAGCGGGGGAAGCGAACGCAGAGAAAGGTTTGGCAGAGACAGAGAAAAGAGTTATCTGCTACGTATTTATCGATGTTCATATCGTCCACGCAGTGGTTTAAGAATCAAGGTCTCCCACTCAATAATTATAGGTATCCGGGTCATCCGTTTCGTAGTCAAAGGCGTACAGATCATCCGGGTAGTAGTTCGAATTAAAATATTCGAATTTTTACCAACATATTCAGATAGTAAATGAACAATCTATCTAAGATACATTAGATAGTAATTACATTGTGGTTCTATAGAGATTAAAATCGTTCGCCGTGTAGTTTAAGGCCTACCGTCATTCGCTTGGTAATTAAGGGTACTATTCACAATTCACTGTATAGGTATGTAACAGAGTGAGGCGCGTAGCGCCGAGAAGACCTCGAAAGCGAGCGCAGCGAGCGACGAGGTGGGGTTGGCGCGCGAAGCGCGCAGGGGCGGAGCCCCTAGTGATATAATATTCTTTTCTGTGTTGAACTGTATTATTAATTATTATTCCAACCGTCATTTTTGTCTTATGATTCTGCATTTATTAATCTGATAACTACCCCTGTGTAATTTGATATCTGAGATCTTGTATACCGCTGAATCTGTTACCGCTAAAACTTAAGAACAATACCGTGAGAATCACGTGAAACCGAATGGTCCATGCTACCGAAAAGCGAATATTTCGTATTTTTAGCAGGTTAACCCCTCGTTGCACTGAAAACCCCTAGGGTGATTTTGGCGTGCGGTCGATGAAAGTCGGCAGCCATTGTTGGACATTGTTGTTGGAAACCGGCTGAATGTCAATACATCGCGGAAGGTAGACATGTGGGGTTATGTTCGTTTATTTTAAGCAAATGATGAATGAAGTGAATGAAACCTACGTGAATAAGTTATTGATATTTATCAAAAATCGATCAATCAGTTTTAAATAATATCATAGTACAATCAACGAATTAACTTAAGCTATAACTGCAAATTAATTAGAATCAAAGAGTTCATCGAGAACAACCAATTCGAACGAAATTATTAATTATTAATCCTGGGGTTGAGGCTTCAATAAATTGAACTAGGTAAGTGAGAAAAACTTTATTGAAGCTTTCTAAAAGTTTATTCAATGCGTAACAAGGATAAGTATCATATTGTAATGAATTGGTCCTCGTTACAGTCAGCAGCGCAGTTCAAACCGCCAGGTCTTGGAGTCTTCGAGAAATGCACAAAGCCTAGACTCGGGCATCATGCCTGCGCCTGTAATTTCAAGGTAAAAATCATCACACATTCATTGCACGATATCGTAGTTATTCATACTTTTCAAATATTCATGTTTTTCAATAACCTAATTCCATTGAACGGCACTTATTTTCTTTTACAGCTAATATTAGCAGATGTTTGTGGCCAATGAATGGTTGTCATTGAATGTGTGATAATTCTTACCTTGAAATTACAGGCGCAGGCATTATGTCCAGTCTAGGCGTAGTGCATTTCTCGAAGACTCTAAGAACTGGCGGTTCAAACTGCGCTGCTGACTGTAACGAGGACTAATTTGTTACAACATGACAATTATCCTTGTCATGCATTGAATGAACTTTTAGTAAGCTTCAATAAAGTTTTTCTCACTCACCTTGTTCAATTTATTGAAGCCTCAACCCTAGAATACAATTAATAATCTCGTTTAAATTAGTTGTTCTCGATGAACTTTTTAACTCTGATGAATTCCTAGTTATAGGTTAGGTTAATTCCTCGATTGTATTAAGATATCATTCAAAACTAATTGATAGATTTTTGATAAATATTCATAGCTTATTCACGTAGTTTTCATTCACCTTATTCATCATTCGCTTAAAATAAACTAACATAACCCCACATGTCTACCTTTCGCGATGTATTGACAGTCAGCCGGCTTCTATCAACAATGGCTGCCGAGTTGCATCGACCGCGCGCCAAAATCACCCTAGGGATTTTTCAACGCAACGAGTGGTGAGCCCGCTAAAATGCCGTCATATTCGCCAATATTCGCTGTCCGGGCGCATGGACCATTTGGTTTCACCTGATGGTCACGGTATAATATATAAGGAGATTTACTTTCTCTTAACAGCTAAAATAAGGACATGATGATTAAATAAAATAACGAACGTAGACAAAGATTATGATGATCGTCAACAATTTATACTCATTTTATTTTTCTTTAATTATCTCGAAATATATATTTACCTCATTTTACATCATAGATGCTTGTCTATAAAATTTATCCAACTCATTGATCCATTCATTCATACATACTAACATTACATATGACATATATGTGGCTAAAATAGTATATACGTTACAATTCACAATTATACTCTTGGGAAGTACTTTCAGCGATTTATGTTGAAAATTACGATGCAATTGTTCCAGAAGATCATCGCATGTTGCTCGAGTCCATATGATACTGGCCAACTATGGCGTAGATGATGATTTTATTATATAATTCGCTGGTTTCCAAGAAAACCCTTCCACGTTTAACATCGATGATACATTTGAAACTTCAAGCCTTATTTTAGCAAATAGTTTCAGCACCAGGCCTTCGGATGGCATGAGATAGAAGAGATTCTTCTTCTATCTATCATGTGATGATTTATATTAGATTTGGTGAGTTTTCTCTCGATATTTTATTTACTTGAGACTGTTCACGTATAATGTCACATTAATACTAAAAATCCGTCTTAGAATTTTAAGACGAAGTAACTATAAGTCTGCTCTAAGTAACGATCTTCCCAAGAGAGAGAGCTAGTCCTTTTCTTTCCGCTTAACGACTAGTATTATTTTTGACCTATTCCGTACAACAGGTGTTTTGACTCATTTTGAGTGTCGCTTTCGTCACTTGTCTAAACTTCGCGGGTTATTTGACTTGAATTATCGTCACATTACATTTTTTTCTACGTACCTCAATACCGATAGATAGTACCCAAAGATATAATTGCAAGTCAAAATTCAGTGCTCGCACAATCAGATCGTAACTCACCTGGCTTTGCAACTACCGGCACAGGTGAAACGACCTGGCGATGGCCTCTGCCTTGGCCTCGGCCGCGATCTCCACCTTGAGGTACCTGAGGTGCAGCCACACCGGCACGTAGCGCTCTAGGGCGAGGCCCACGACCACGTCTGCCGCCCCGTTGATCTAAAGTAAATTCTCCTTTTCATGGCCCAGCAATAGTTATTACATAACAAGCAATTCATACGTGACCGATAAGAACGTCGAAATCGCACAAATAGTCAGTAAACTTACTTGGCTCTTCGAGTCGAGCATCACCAGGAGCCATTATGCCAGGCTCGACCAATTCAGCTACATCTATGGGGTTCGAACGGTTACGTTATAAAGCTTGTCTACAGCTTCAGCATGCACAAAAGTTGTAATCTTCGTGTTACCAACCTTCCTCTTCCTCGTCATCCCGTCCATCCTAGACACCAGTTGTTCTCGTGGCACACCGGCGTAAAAAATCTGATAGTGTGAACCTTGAGAGAAGACCAAAAATCTCTTGTCAAATGTTATTAACAAGACACCAATAGAATATAGAAAAATCTGTTATTACGTGATGACACAATATCCTATTCTATTAACAATTGCTAAAAATTTGAAGTAGCGATGCCTTTACAATGGCATTACCGTCCGACACTCAGCTCATGTTGGGCATCTCTTATGATGACGTCGTTTGCCATATTGCGCCGACTTCGGGGTCACCTGGCGCGGTCTCCATTCTGCAACCGTTGCAAATCCAACTCCTGATTTTTCATCAGCTCGACTAGATGTTCTGTATATGGGCGAATTAAACAAATTACAGAAGCATTATCAATATGAACAGAATACCTACTATTCAAATACGAAGGATTCTTCGTCAAGTGGGCCACCTACGTTTTTCGATGTCTCCGAAAATTCTGAAATAATTCAAGTACGCCACCTGACGTGAGAAAAAATGTTGTGAATTGTTCTAGATTTTTTGGTTGCGTACATTCGTAGATGAGAGAACACGTGTTCACCTACTTAACTAGATAAATTGAGATTTGTCAAGGAAAAGTTTCACACAAAAATTTCTTGGCTTCTCTGTAACTTTTCGTTACAATTATTTTCGATTTTTTCCCGCCACATTCAACCCTAGGATCCTACACTATCTGACCGAAACAAATAACCTACACATGGGTTACGCGCACCTCAGCACTTCACATCAATGCTGCTAACGGACTGTTTGTCGTAGTTTTTTTTTTTCATTCGAATGCTGTAAGCACTGATATATATGTATACTGGATAGCTGATCGGCTCTGAATTCCGCTCCCTATTGGAGCCCGGAAGTCGCCATTTTTATTGGAGCCCTCATGTACCGCCACCTGTGCGTCAGTTCGATTAGTTGACACCCCTAGATATAGCAACCGATAAAGTTGGGTATCAATCCGAACTATGAATCGAAATATAAATAGTTCCAATCTGAGCATAAGCTTATATTGAAATATTAACCGCTTGTTTATTACGATTATTATACTAATAACTATCATCGTAGGACGAGTGATATAATTTTTTTTCAAGTGCATAATTGTGAAATCACATAAATCTACAGCAACTTATAAATCTGTTCGAGATGAAGGTATGTATACATATACTTAGGGGAAAGGTGGGCAGCCCCGTCGGGCGGGTACTTCCGGTCACCTCAAGTTTTGGACACTTACGAACAAATAAATTTGAAAAATAAAATGCGAAAATGTGACCAAGATCGTTGCTGTAATTTTCACGTCTTCTTTTTCCAAATTTATTTGTGCGTAAGTGTCCAAAACTTGAGGTGACCGGGGATACCCACCGGTATTTTTTTTTTTATTTTCCCATTTTCATCGATAATTAATTGCCATCGACCACTGACGTATATATTAGTGCCATCGATGTTTTACACTACAACAACGTTGTTTGTTAAAAACATTCGCAACTCACAATTAACATTTGAAAAAATCTTGAAAATTTATAAGTGATATGAAGCTTGATGCTTGATGCTATCGATCACAGATGGTGGTACATGGGAGCGCCAAAACAAATGGCGACTTCCGGATTTCTAATAGGAGCACGGTGTTTCCATGCTAACCATACGCAATCGGCTATCCAGTATTATACTATATATCAGTTGCTGGAAGACTGACGACTGGAATAGTATATGCGAGAAAAACCTAATATGAATTTTTGCCGTGAAAAATGGGATTGAACAAAGTAAGAAAAATGATTTTAGCAATTCTCAGTAATTATGTGGAGTTAGCGGTACCCATATGTAGGGTCCTAGGGTTAAACGCATTAAAACACATTTAATCGAAGAAAAAAACACAGAAATATGTGTTTTCATCAATTGGGACAGTTTTTTCTTTCATCAAAACAAATATGTAATTGATCTACATGTAAAATGGTGTTTTCATAAAAACTGATTGGCGTGGAGACTTCAGATGCCCACGATAAAAAAAAACCCAACTGGATTCTTCACAGAATTTAATTCGTATTTCTCATAACCACGGCCTGTACATCTGGAGTTTTCACTTCAATTTTTTTTTTTTATAAAAACACCATCGTTTTCATATTTTGTTTGATAAAAGAAAAAAACTGCCCCAATTGATGAAAACACATATTTCCGTGTTTTTTCGATTAAGTGTGTTTAAATGCGTTCAAATGTGGCGGGAAAAATTTGAAAATAATTTCAACGAAAAGCTGAAGAAAAACCAAAAAAATTTTGTGTAGAACGTTTCTTTGAGAAATCTCAATTCATCTAGTTAAGTAGGTGAACACGTATTCTCTCATCTTCGAAGGTATATGCAACCAAAAAATCTGAAATAATTCACAAAATTTCTTCTCAAGTCAGATGACATGCCCAAATTATTTCAGAATTTTCGGAGACATCGCAAAACGTAGGTGGCCTACCTGACGAAGAATACTTCATATTGTGACGTGGCAAGTCACAAATAACCCCAAACCACGCGGGGAAACTAAAACAGATTCGCAAGTACCGAAATTAGCCGAACCTAGCCGAAGAAGATCGGCCACGAGGACGATCGTCACTCAAGTACCTAACGCCCGCTAATACACAAGTGCTTCTAGAGAGTTTTGTGAAACCAAAGCCACATATTTAAGGTCAGTACCTTTGAACCACTTAATATCGATTCACCTGCATCAGATAACCACACATTTAGACACGCAGACACGCACACACACCCTCACTCACACAAGCACACTGTACTTAGGGTAAGAACTTGAATAAATCCAGAGTTAGAATCTAGCACACTACTAATTACTTGCCCTACCGCCCGTCCTAATCCCATATAGTCGTAACGACATCCAGCCGGTTACAATATTTGAAGTGCGTGAACTTTGAAGTGCATAAAGACGAATTGCAATATACCAAGAAATTTCCACACGTTCGGGTGAAGGCCGCCTAATTTTCGTTTGGCCTCGTTGTGGAAGGATTCCACGAGGTTGTTGGTGCGTACCGGGCAGTCGTGCATGCTCACAACCTCTGCCAATCGACCCCATTGCCGGCGGAGGTATCGCATAAACTGCAATATTACGGGGTGGTTTACCGCAACCTCGTCTGCTTGATCTGCCAAAATACGCAGGCCTTCCTCAAACCGCTCCGATGGCGCTAAAGCAAGCGCCATCGCCATGGGTAAGAGCGCCTCCCAAGCGCCTCCCAAGCGCCTACACCGACGCAGAAGGGCCTGTTGAAATCGAGGAAAATTGAAAATAATCAAGAAATCTGTGACATATGAACAATTAAAAAAAAAAACATATCAACATATGAATAGGTCTACCAGAACTTGATCCACATCTGAATCTGATGAGGTCAAAAAAGATTTTCATAATACGGGCATGAAATGAGCCTTCTTTCATGCTTGTCGGACGTGGGGGAAATCACGTGTTTCGAACGTGAGTCCTAAATATCCATCATCTGCCGCCTCAGCGGGAGAAGAAGTACTTTCCCTCTCGCCCCAGCGCCGTTCCTAATCCGATCGATGCGCATCAAACAACGCCCATTTCGTGCCCTTATTATAAAAAATACAGTGTGCTACTAGGGGGGGCTAGACTCGCCTTCGGCTCATGCCGCAACCTTCGCACTTGTAGGAATCGCCAACTTTCCGCACTCGTTGCACAATATACTATTTTTTCTACCATGTTAGATTTTGAATTCGTATCGACTGAAATACGTTATTAATTTTTTTCTCACCTTTTTTTGAAATTCAAATTTTATCCTAATTTGCCATACAACTCGAAAAAATGCTACTAATATCCATCGGATAACAGCTTCGCTTAACCGGTCCAATAATATTGAGTATAAAAACTTGCTTTTGATTTGTAATTTTCTTGTGGATTGGATCTTGTGGACTTGTGGATTATACTTGGCGGCGATTTGTTGCCGTCTATTCAGTTTTACGCAGGACTTGTTGAAGTACCTAATTTTTTCTGTCTGTGAGCTCATATCGCAATGTATCGGGTGTACGTATATTATATAGTCTTATATGCTTTACTTGATTAAAATGAAACCAGCATCCATGGATGCTGGCCCCGGGAAATACTTCTCGTATGGCCCCCATTGCGGCTTGCTCATAATCGCCCAGCACGAACCGCAAATTTCCTGATAACTCAGGTGCCAGGTCAACGATCTTTCTAAATATCGCCAAATAAAGCGACCTGGTTTGAGCACTACACAATGCGTACACAGCAGCAATCCCCTGTATAACATATGGCATCAATATTTCATTTACGTTTAAAAATGTTGGTCTAGCGGTACAGCACATGAGTGATACAAGAAATAATACTAAAACATACAGCGTCCATGATGCGCATGTGAACCGTATACAATTGGGCAACGGGTGAATGATACGGTGCCACCTAAAAAGAAAGTAATTTTTTAAACCTGAAGTCACCGAATTTTTCAAACTTGGACGCTATTCTGAAAACCCAAAGTAATTATCACTAGTAATATCACAAGACCTTCAAAATTATCGGATATTTCCCGATTGTTTTGCTGTGTAGCAACGAGGCGGTTGAGTTGGGCAGAGAAAAGATTTTAGAAATTTTTGTGAGATTTTTCGGAAAATAAAAAAATAAACAAAAATTCCGGTGAAATAGAAAAAAAAAAAAAAAATCTAGCGAAAAATTTCAAAAAATTTTTCTAAAATCTGGTGTGATATATGAAAATGTTTCAGCAACCACCCACAGTCAAATAACTCCCGCTTCTAATTTTATTAACGTTTTTTTTTTTTCGGACAAAGCTTTAAAACAGTAAAAAGGAAGAATCTCCCCACTCCGGCTCTAAGCTTAAAAATGTTGATATCTGACACAGGATTTTTGAGAATTTTTTAGATTTTCAAACTGTGTCCATCAATATACTCGTTTTCAAAAATTGTAGCAAATTTAAACCGAGGCGAAAAAATCAAAAATAAATAACGAGTGCTTTTCAGAGTGATAAAAATCATATAAAAAATCGCGGGTCGAATCCGAGAGGTCAAGGGTCAGAACCAGGTCAAAATGAGCTGGAATTCCACATGTGTACAATAGGGTGTGCCAAAAAAATTTTCCTTCTATTCAAACGCGCTTTAAAATTTCGGTAGAGCCTCTCAAATAGAATATCTCAGCAAAATATGAGCTCTTAATATTAATATTTAGAGGTGCCTATTTTATTTTTTCCATTTTCCATTCCAATAACATGGAAAAAAATTCTTAGCATTTACGAATTTTTTTTTCTCGTCAACGGCTCGATTTATAAACTATCTGAATACACGTTCTTGAAGGAAATTTTACGCTCTATAAAAAAGTACTGACATAGAATTTTTCTAACTCTAACCGATTGATGGCCGGTTTCACCAACGACAAATAACTTTTATTCGTCGATTAACTTTATTCACTGATTTAGGAATTGCATTTTCATATCGAAAATGTCCTTTTATTTTACAAATTAAGTTATTCTATGGATAAAAATGACATTTTTGACATAATTCGTCCGATAAAACTATAGTTTTGATGAATAAAGTTAATCGACGACTAAAAGTTATTTGTCGTTGGTTAAACCGACCATAAGAGATATTCGTTTGCATGTTATCCGAATGGAAAATACAAAAACTAAAATAGGCACCTCTAAATATTAAGAGCTCATATTTGGCTGAGATATTCTATTTGAGATGCTCGACCGAAATTTTGATGCGCGTTTAAAAAC
Source organism: Tenthredo scrophulariae (assembly GCA_963978835.1). Classification (NCBI taxonomy): domain Eukaryota; kingdom Metazoa; phylum Arthropoda; class Insecta; order Hymenoptera; family Tenthredinidae; genus Tenthredo; species Tenthredo scrophulariae. The sequence goes on from OZ022234.1 coordinate 6,915,798, forward strand.
AAACAATTTTTTTTTGGCACACCCTAATGCAGTGGTCGGCACAGCCTGGCGTTCGGCGCCAGCCTGACTCTAAGTGGCAATTACTACGACCGTAAAGTCCCTCGGCCTACCTGAAAACGGTCACTTGTCCCTACCAGAAAGTTCGATAGTAGGGGCAGCGTTCGGGGGAAATAAAAGGAAATAAGGGGTGTGCGGTCTATTTGGGACGGCAAAAACTGCGTCCACCGTCCGGGTCTTTTCATACCTGCATATCCCCACCCATGCCTGCCGAAATCCAAGAAATGGCGTTAAACGGATTAGTACCGGTAAAATGGTTAAGTGGATTTACAGTGCTGACTCCTTGGCCTAATGAGTGTGCCGGCCCTTGCCCTAATGTACAATATATCGTAAAATGTAGGTGGCATTACTCGAGATGAGAAAAAAAAACAAGTTTAATGCATTTATTAGTCATTTTTTTTCGTAAGTAATATTCATAGGGATTATTTTGGAACGATTGACATAATCTACTTCATGCATCGTAATGTCGATGATTTACACTCGTCACCATATAGAATATAGAAGTATTTGTCAACTTTTGTAGATCCTTTACATTTTTTTGTGCATTGTTACATAGATCTTCGACGCTATGTCGGTGCAAGGTTTTAAAGAATATGGTTAGTTGTTTAGTTCCCTACTCAAATTGACGGTATTGAAACTTCCTGTCTGCAGCGATGAGTTAGTTATTAATTCATTGTTCGGATACTGACAGTTCCGATTCTAATTTTTTTTATCACAAAATGTGAAAAATTTGGAAAGACGAACAAAAAATAATTTTACGGACAGCAACGAAAGCCAACATCGATAGAACAGTTCAGATTATTTGTCGAGAGGTTCGAATCAAGGTGATAATCAATATCAGAATCAATCAATGAAAAATTATAGAATCGTAATCATCAACAGAAAAGTTGAGTTCCACGTTGAGTTAAGCGAAGCCACGTAATAGATGAAACAAAAGACTTACGACGAATCACAAGACCGGTCTGCTGCTGTTCTCAGTTGATACCAATTGATATGTCTGGTATGTTAGCCCTTAAAAGGACTGATTGTTAAAGAACTCGAGAAATTTAAAATTTGGAAAATCAAAAAGATTTGAAGCTATGAAAAAAAAATATCAAGTAAAAAAAGAATCAAATATAAACGAGAAAACAGCAAAAAAAAAAATAAACTAAGAGGTATAAGGATTTGATACAAAGCTTGAATTGAATCGAAAGTGATAAGAGAAGATTTTACGTTGAAGAAATGATGAAAATCCACAAAGAAACAAAATTATTCGAAACAAATCGCAAACCGCCTTCACTGTTCACGCTGCGAGAATAGATTGACGATTAGTCTCAATATCGCTACCACCGATTCGCTAGTTGGGGAAAATATAACAAGTTAACTAGCCAATAAGAAACAGGCGGAACTCATGAAAGGAAGTTTTGAAATTTTGGTTGAGTCAGTAGAACAAAAAAAAAAAATTAACGAAGGCGAGGTGGAATATTTCAAGAATCTGCAACATTGTAGTGACATTTGGGTATATTACCTCGGTACTCGCGTCGGTACTACCGCAGAAGTAGTCTTCACCTTTTCTTTTATGTTAGGATATACTCCTTCATTAAATTATTTGTCACATGCCATCATCTTTCCGAGAGGATAACGATATTAGCAAATCAGCGGCTCACGCTGACAGAATAGCTATGAAGCAACTAGTCCTTCCCAATTACTTCCTTGGCATTTCTTTCATATACATAGTATATGGGCAATTCCAGGAGAAACCAACCAAGAATTTGACCCCCTTTTTTTTAAACTATTGAAACATTTTTTACGCGAAATAAACGTGAAAATAGCCGATACGTATTTCGTTGTTCGTCCGAAATATTTTATTTTCCAAAGTTATAAATTATTGAATTTCGCGCGAAATTGGCGCTCCTGCAACTTCAAGAATTATTATCTCCGGTTTTATTCATCATGGAGAGATGAACCAGCGCTCTTTCGGAAGCTGAAAGAATAGTCTATGAGTGGATATTTTACAAGTTGTTAGAAAATGGAAATTTTTGTTTGTTATAGACAAGTCAAATGTTTAGAGATTTTTCGGCAAAAATCGGCCATTTTTGAAATTTTTAGGAAAATATGATGAGATTCTTCATTCAATTCTGCTTTATGAAAAATTTTGTTCTCAATGGCGGTTTCATGGAGTTTATTTTTTTTTTTTTAATTCTTAACATCAACACAAGAGGCCCGCGCATCGGCCCTACTCATGACATTGTGCGTCCAGCACTTCGGAATCATTTTTTGTGGGAAGAATATGTCAAATATAGTGTATGAAAATAGTATGTATTCCGGTTTTTCGAAATAAAACGTTTATTTATGGATGTCAAATTTCATTTTTACAAAAATTGTAAAAATGTATGGGCAGGTCCACCAATTATCTATAAACGATCTGGGATCGAAATTTCAATTTGTCTGCAATTTTTATATCTCATAGTCTGTATTGAGATGTAAAAATAGTAGAAGATGACAGCCATGGCGAGTCATAACAAATGACGTCACCGGGCAAGAGTAGGGATCTGGCGCCAGTGACGTAGACGGCCGGCAGCCTGATCCAAGATGGCGCCTATACGAACCAATATGGCGCCTGTTTTGAGAATCCAAGATGGCGCCTGTTTTCCAAAATCCAAGATGACGACTGTTTTTCTTCTCTCTCCCTCTCTTATACTTATTAAATACTAAAGGCTAATCTTATAGACCGACCGATGAAATTCAAGATGGCGACCGTCTTCTCTCTCCCTCTCATTATACTTAATAAATACTAAAAGCTAATCTTATATACCGAGCGATCCGATTTCAGCAGACAAGGACGACTGCACCTCTGAAATAATGAATTCTTATCCTATATATATATACTAGCTGAAATTAATAAAGTATGACAGGGTATATGCAAGGATCGACACAAATTATTTTTCAAATATTCGTTTATTCGATATTACTCTTAAGACTGGTTTTACAATCATTTTTTTTTTTTTACAGTAGGTACAACAGAGCGCGCTGACCGCACCATTCACAATCGTGAGACCAGATTAGATCCCAAACGTCGGTCATCTGGGACCTACCGAATCCATGAACCAAGCCGCGATCTTCCGCGTACGCCCGGTACAATCCTCCTGACGCTATCTTAGCGTATTCACACTGATGATTACCCCAGGATAGAGTCGGGAGAATTATACCGGCCTTAGGAGGAAGATGTCGGCCGAATTCATCACTCGGAAGATCGCGAGCGACTGACCGTTTGGGATCTAATCCGGTCTCATAATCCGAAATACGGGTCATATTCGATATAATTATTATTAAGACAAGTTTCACAAGCATCCCATACATCGAATAGTATAAACTACAGAGCGCGCTGACCCTGGGCTCGCATCCCCCTCCATTCGTAATCATACGACTAGAACAGATCCTCACATCGGTTATCCGAGACGTATCGAAACGATGAACCAGCCAACCATCCTCCACGTAAACCCGGTGCAAGCGTCCTGACGCTATCTTGACTCATTCACACCTATGAATGCCCCAGGATAGAGTCGGGACGATTGTACCGAGCCAGCACGGAAGAAAGCAGGAAGTTTCATCGTCTCGATACATTGCGGATGACTGATGCTTGGCGCTGCTCAAGTCTCGTGATCCGAATCGCGCGGGATGAAACCCCAGAGCCAACGCGGTCTGACAGTTTATTACTCTCTCTCTCTCTCTTTCTCTCTCAAGTGCCGGTTGTGTTCTTCTTTTGCTCCTCAAATTTGCGCTTGTAAAAGTGTTTTTGCTGGTTCTTCTTCATATAGAGTGGCACTACCTCAAGTGGTTTTTACGGAGGTCTTCGTTGATATTGAGAGATTGTGTTTTCTTCCACTCATTTGCACAAAAATCAGGTATTTTATGCACGTTCTATTCTAACCTATTTCTTGAATTGACAGTTGGACTTCCAACACGCAGCCTGGCTCGCGCATGCCAGTGCTGTCTCTGGTGTTATCTTGCGCTATCTTTCTTCGTTTACCTGGCTCTAAAGCCTAATTACCGACTGCGATTATGGCATCAGCTGCGAGGAGCCGTGCGGGTAGTCAGGGGTCAGGCGCGAACACTAGTTCTGTGTCTTTTCTAGACAACTCGGTTTTTGCTAGTCCTAACGTGTCGGGAGCGGATTGTGATATCTTTCTCCCAATAGTTAATGAGGAGATAAATGAATTGCGTTCAAACCTGCTGAAGCAGGACAACATAGTTATGAAACACATTAGGGCGTGTAAGGAAACAGTTGAAAAGAAAACCGCGCTTCAGGACGCATTCCTGATGTATCAGACATCCTTCAGTAAGTTAATGGGTGCGTATTTAACTCTTGCAGCCCAAATCACGACCGCTAATGAATGCAAGAAAGCAGTCATTAAAGCATGCGCGGGCATTACCAGAAACTGCACCACCGGGGTGATGGAGGTCCTAAATAAGCATCCAGCTGCCCAAAATCCGGTCCAAGAGAAAAGTTTTGCCGCCGCGGTGAAACAAAATAAAGTTCATATACCGAAAGGACCCACGGTAGAGGTTAAAAAATCAATAAACTTTATTATCGCGCCTAAAGCCGACTCTGCCACTAAATACGAATCGTCGGGTGCAACCAGAAAGGCCGTGACAAATCTCGTCAAGCCAGCCGAGGTCGGTTTACAAGTACAAAGGATCAGTGGATCCAGAAACAACGGCATTCGTATTCAGGCGAACAAAATTGATCTAGATAAAATCCGGGCGCATCCAGCTCTTGTAAAGGCAGGACTCGAGGTTGTTGAGGACCTAAGGTATAATCCGCGAGTCATAATATACGGCGTTTCAAAAGATCTTACAAAGGATGAAATTCGGTCAGACTTCATCAATTTGAATTTGAGTGGCACGGACGATAAACATACTAAGGTTATTTATATATTTCCTCCGCGAGATGGTAAGGCCTACACAAACTGTGTCCTCGAGGTATCTCCCAAAACTCGGGCCACGATTAAAGATGAGCAGAGGATATATATCGGTCTCTCCGCGTGTAGATTTGACGACCACGTTAAAGTAGCGCAATGCTACAAATGTCTCGGTTATGGACACTTAGCGCGCGACTGTAGATCGGCTGCCTGCTGTGGACATTGCTCGGGCGAACACGAGATGCGTGAGTGTAAAAATAGGGGTAAACCTCCTTGCTGCCGAAATTGCAAGTCCGCCGGTACAGACTCCGCGCATACCGCGTTAGACGGCACGAAATGTCCGATCCTTAAGAGGCGTATACTAGATAAAGTCAGAATGACCAACTATGGATAATTCGGATAGATACTCGTGCGGCACCCTCAGGCTGTGCCATGTAAACTGTCAGTCGCTTGTCGGTCACCTCGACGAATTTCGCATGTTCTTTGAAGCTGCAGACTACGATGTCATCTGTATGTCTGAGACGTGGCTGAAACCACCCACTTCTGACGATTTCATAGCGCTTCATGGGTACAGGGTTTTTCGCTGTGATAGGCTAGGAAAAACTGGCGGAGGTGTAGGTTTCTATATCCGCGAAAATTTTCAAGTACGGGTGCTGGGTGACTCTGGAGGTTCCTATCAGGGTAAACCTGAATATTTGATAGCTGAATTCTCACCAGGCTATGGTTCTAAAGTCCTCCTAGCAGTGGTTTATCGACCACCTCACTTAGGCTTCCTCGACCTCTTCGAAAATGCATTCCTTAAACTATACCCAATGTTTAGAAATCAAATCATCTGCGGAGATTTTAACACAGATCTATTGAATGCAAACCACGATAGCAATCACCTGAGGCGGTTCATAGGCAGCTCAAACTTACATCTGGTTCCTTCTGAACCGACGCATCACCTCCTGAACTCTTCTACACTGATTGATCTTTGTATCGTAGACGATCTCGATAAGGTAACAGATCACGGACAACATGAAGTCCCCTTCCTCTCGGCGCATGACCTAATATACATAACCTACGATCTGAAGGTAGTAAGACAGGCTCCCCGCACATTCTCATGTCGTTCATTGCAGAACATAAACCTTGAATTGTTCCACAGAGATCTAGAAGAGGCGGATTGGAGTGAGTTCTTCGAGGTTCCCTCACTCGACTCCAAAGTTGAAATCTTCAATAGTCTTGTGACTGATTGTCTGGACCGACATGCTCCCATTCGTCAGGTTAGCGTTAAAAACTCGTCGGCGCCTTGGCTCACTTCCGATATTAGGGAAGCGATGGCGAAGCGCGACAGGGCACGTAGGGCCTGGAAGAGAAATCGTGGAAACCCTTCGCTCCACTTCAAATTTCGAAAATTACGCAACGAAGCACAAAATATGGTCAAGGATGCAAAATCGCGTCACTATATCGCCGCTTTTAGGTCAGCTGGAGACGTTAGAGCCATCTGGTCTGAGCTTCGGAAATTTGGGCTGATTCCCACAAAGAGGACTAACACCTCGATAGACCTCCCTCTATCTGAGTTGAACGCACATTTTGTGAAAATGGGTGGTGAGGGAGAGGGCGTCTCAGCTGCTCCCTATTATCTGGGAAAAATCGAATATGACGATAGTAAGTTCTATTTCAAAGACATCTCTGTTAGGGTACTTGACAAGGCGCTGAATCACTCCCGGTCGAACGCTACAGGCGTTGACGGTATAGCCATAAGTGTCATGAAACTGGCTCTTCCAAGTCTGAGGACACAAATTCATCATCTATTTAACTTCTCCTTAATGCAGGGCATCTTCCCGGAAAACTGGAAATACTCGCTCGTCACTCCCTTACCCAAAGTTAAGACGCCTACCTCATGCGGAGATTACCGACCTATTTCTATACTTCCTTCACTCTCTAAAGCTTTAGAAAGAATTGTTACAGAGCAAATCATGGAATTCCTCGACAGAAACAGTCTTCATGATCCCTTTCAATCAGCGTATCGAAAGGGTTTTAGCACGCACACCGCGCTACTCCGGCTGACGGACGATATTCGCAAGGCTGCAGATCTTAGAATGGTAACTGTGGCGGTCTTCTTCGATTTCTCGAAAGCTTTCGACAGGGTCCGGCATGACGTGCTACTCTCGCTACTCAGGGAGCTAAATTTCTCAAACTCGGTCCTCAGATGGCTGTGCTCTTACCTCATTGGCAGAAAACAGGCAGTCCGGGATGGACAGGAGAATATTTCGAATTGGCTTCAGGTCGAGAATGGAGTTCCTCAGGGTTCGGTACTTGGACCCCTCCTTTTCTCAATTTATGTTTCAGATCTCGGGAAAAGGATACGGCACTGCAATCACAGTATCTTCGCGGACGACACGGTCTTCTATCTACATTGTGCACCATCGAAACTCGAAACTGGTATACGACAGGTCAACGAAGATGTAGCATCATTCTATGCATGGGCGCTTGAGAAAGGGCTACTACTCAATGCAGATAAGACAAAGGTCATGGTCATTGGAACAACTAGGCATATAAATACTATCAACCTCATCAGCCTAGCTCCAGTCACTGTTCATGGGCAGCCCCTTCAATATTCGACGGACACAAAGTGTCTTGGGATCACTATAACAAACAAACTACAGTGGCATCAACACACTGACTCCACAGTCAGAAAGATCTTCGGCACACTTCATCAGCTGCGGATAAATAGAAGAAACATTCCCAGAGAACTCAGGGTTCTTCTGATAACCACACTAGTGTTCCCACATATTGACTACTGTTGCCTCATTTACCTGGACCTGACGGGCGAGCAAAATCTTCTCCTGCAAAGAGCCCTAAACGCATGTGTGAGATTCATCTTCGATCTGAGAAGGGATGAACATATTACACCCTACTACAATAAGCTTGGATGGCTCAAGATCAACGATAGACGCGAATATTTCCTTGGGTGCATGATTTACAACATACTCAGGACTGAAACACCTCGCTACCTATCGCAGTATTTTGTCTTCAAGGATCTGACGTTATCACGCGACACAAGAGCACAAACTGACCATCTTATTGTGCCAATCTGTAGAACCGAACTGTTAAAGAAGTCCTTTCGAGCAGCAGCACCACAATTCTGGAATTCACTGCCCACCGAAATTCGGAACATAAAGAGTTTAAATTCATTCAAAGCCAAACTCTTTACCCATCTCTTCGAACTGGCATATATTGGCTCATGCTCAGAAGCGAGCTGAGGTCCTTTTCCTGTTCTTTCTTTTTCTTTGCTGTACCCGGCATAGGTTTTTTTTCTGCAGTTTTCCCTATAGCCACGTCACCAAATGGGGGTACTCCTTTGAACTTGTCTGCAGACTAAACTTTCCGTTCTCACTTGTATTCTTTTATCTAACTTTTTTTTCTTTTCTTTTATTATTATTATTATTATTATTATTATGTTATCTATTAACTATTTATACAACTAACTATTTTTATATTATCTAACTTTACTCTTTCTCTTTTTCTTTTCTTTATACTTATGGTAATTATTACTGCTACTATTACTACTTAATTACCTGTATGATTTTTCTTTATACTGTATTGGTAATGCTCTTGAGGGGACCTGTCCCAGAGCGCCAAATAAAGCTTACTCTTACTCTCTCTTACCTACCGACTACACACTTGAAACACCGAGTACCAACTTAGCACATATCACTTATCAATTAGAACGCTCTGACATATGTCGGCAATGATATAGGGTAAAAACAACCGGGTCAACACGTGAAACACAACGTTTAAATGGGTCTTGGAGAAATCTGTGTCCATTATCATCCTGTAGACTGCGTCCCTCGCTGCATCGGCCTCCTCGCACACCACGACACCGATCTGCTGCAGAGTCGGAGCCTTCATATTTCTGGATCGCACCACGGTGGCAAAGTGGCGAACCAGCAACTCTTTGCATTTGTTGACATCCTCTACCAGTTGCTCCAGCTGAATAATATACTCGTCTATGCAGCAGGCGATATGTCGCAGGCCGTCAAACGTAACTTTTTGCATCAGAATTACGGGCGAATAGTTCTTTCGCTTCTTGAATTTAGGCTCGCTAGCGTTATCACCATCATCCTCCTCCTCCTCGTACCCCTGCTGACTTCCAACCTCTTCAGGATTGCTCGAATAAAACGCAATCACTTCCGAGCCGTGTGCCGATGTTAAGCGCAGGGTACACCCTCCGGGTGGCGAGATTGTGTCGTTTAACAAAGAACTCAGTCCACCGGGAGGACGCTCGCTTTTCTCGAAATACTTCTCGATATCTTCGAGCCTCCTTACCAGGTCCTCCCATGCTCCGGCGTTGAGGGATACACCGCTTGAATAATTGTTGACGAATTTCACCACAGGCTCGAAATTTCCATCCAAACGAAGACGAAGACCGATATTCACTTTTTTAGACCACGAGCCGTTGAGCCCGTACGTCCTCGACAGCACCAGGTTACGTTCGGATTCCTTGAGAGCTATGTCAAAAGTTTTGAACAGCCTACTACACCCCTCCTTCAACAGGCCTGTTTTCGGTGCTGCCATAGTTCTCGACTGTTTAATTGCGACTGAACGCTCCGCATCTACTCCAAGACCGAGGAGACTTACCGATTTCCACACATCAGCAAAAACTTGCATCGCCGCGCGACAGTCGCAGGCAGCTCCGCGAATTGTAACCTTATACCGGGCATCCGATGAAGATTGTGCGAGGGCCACCAGAGGTGAAGGGTGGGTTATGTTTTGCGTTATAAATCACGTATTCCGACTCGCAACACCATCCTCGTCTTTTCGGTATCGGTAACGCGCTTTTAGATATTCCAACGATATCTCACGTACCCCGACAGCGATACCCCATCGCTTCTTGCTTCCCGTTAGACGCTGATGCTGCATCACGCGACTCTGGGCGCCAGCGATGAACCCCACACACACATTTCTCATAATTATTCACATACGCGAATCCTACGCGGCAAAGTGAATAGAGACTCGCAGAACTAAGAAACAGACGAACGCTACAGAAGCATCCCGCCAGAAAGAAAAAGGTATGTCTGTATGATTCTTTTCCAATCTAATTTTAGAAGATTCTAAACAAAAGGATGTGTGATTCAGATGAATCCCGGAAGAATCGAACGACGTGCGGAACAGATGCGACTCAGGGACGAGCTGCGGCAACGTTTTTCATCCAACGCAACGACTTTGCTGCGCTTCCAACGGGAGATCAATGCCGATGTAGGACTCGTGACGCAGACCAACAACGTGCATTACGAAGTGCTCGGGCACCTGAATTACCAGTGGGATCTGAACGATCAATTTGTCCTTAGGGCGACTTCGTCTATTGCCGCAAGAAGGGCGCGGCCAGAACTGGTGCAAAATCTGGAAATTTCCTTGACCATCGCGGAAGATGTAAGCGAATCGGAGCCAGAAACGGTTAATAATGACGACGACGAAGAAGCGGAACCAATCCCTACACCACCGCCATCATCACATAATTCATCGCGTTCTAGCTCACCTTCATTATCGGAAGAATCACGTCGATCACCCTCCCCCGTATTCCCAATTCGTCGTTGATTTGAAAATAATAATTTACATATATCAATTTAAAAAAAATGTAGAAAACATATAGTAGCAATAGCAATTCAAGAAAAAAATATATATAATCTTGTAAAACATTCAGCCATTGTAGAAATTCAAAAAAAATGTATAAAATATATATAATTTTATAAAACGTATACTCGAACCGATTATTTGTTATCCCGAGCTATCCTCGCATATATTTTCATAACGTCCGTGTCTCACAGACACGTGTGAGACGGGCGGCAGAGAGGGGCGGAATCATGATTCATGTACGAGACCATACGAACTGGTATAGGGAAATATATAATAATTTTATGAAAACTACGCAAAATATTTTCGCATATATAAATATTTTCACAACGCTGTGTCACACACACACACACACGTACCTCAGGAGGAAGGGGGGATTATGATTCGTACCCTAGACAGTAGGATGTGGTATAGGTGTGTCATATCTGTGAGATCTATGAATTCAGCTGCATCCGTGCAATTTGCTCAGTTTGAGGATAAACAGGGTAAAAAAATGGAAGCGAATAATTTTCACCGAGAATTAACGGGCGTGAACCGGGCGATTTACCGGAACAGCCTGATTCGAACTGTGATACGTAACGTGTTGCATCACGCCAGGAGGTTCACTCCTCAAACCGTGCGAGACTTCGACGAAAATTGGTTGCTCGAGCTGGTAGACCTATCGGCGCCCGCGCTGCTCTACCGTTTGAGGGAGCTTTTATGGTGTTGCACCATTCACGATATCGGCCGTATGTACGAAAGGCATGTGTTTGATGATTCTTGGGAAAGTATGAAGACGGCTGTCAACGTGCTGTACGAACGCGGTAGTCAGTCATTCTGTAAAGTCACCAAAATGATACGGTCGTACAAGAATCACGAGGGTAAGTAATAACTCTGTTCTACAAGCGTTTCATCAACGGCTCGCTTCATAGTTTTTGCCTGGGGTTTTTTCCCACCAGACAACTCGACTAGCGAGCCCGAGACTGATTGGATGAACGAAAAGGAGGAGGTCGACGAGGAGGATCAACTCATGTACGATGCTGCGGCTCGTTGCGAGCTTGCCGCGCGGGAGGAGGAAGAGGAAGAGCGTGAATTGATAAGGGTAACCGAGCAAGCTGAAGCTGTCGAAGCCGATAATACGGCTACCGTCGCACCACCACACTCTCCCAATGAGCATGAATTGATACGGGTGATCGAGCAAGTCGAAGCTGCTCCTCCTGTCGGGGGCGAAAATACCACTACCATCGCACCACCGTCTCCCGAGAATTCGTCAACCGACGATGCGATGGAGGTGGAAATTTCCGACGATTCCTCCGGTGAGTACGCGCGAGTCTGCATTTCTCTTTTTTTCCAATTTTCAAGACGATTCGCGTAAACTGGACCTTAACTCTTGGCTATCAGAGGGGCGCCGTACCGTCTACGCGACGTTGGAACGAGGTGGGAGTATCAACGAAGGTGCCGGTACGTCTGGCGTGCAACAGGGACGGGGAAAGAGGGAGAGAGTCGCTAGCACGACCGTAGACGATTACGGCGCGCGTCCTCCGGGTGTCAGATTCGCGATTGTAGACGAGAGTCGTAAACATTATCGTAGATTCGCCGTCACAGGTAGTGTCTTGACTTTGAAAATCATAACACCGCCGGAAGCCGTAGATCCTGTAACCTGGCTCGAAGAAGCCATCCGCGATATTCACAATTACGTCACGACCCCTGCCCCGGACTCTGTCGATGATCCCACGAACGATTATATAGGATACGGACTAGACACACCCTCGTTTACTCTGGGAGCGGCCGGTTTGTCGTTTCGGCCGGTCCGCGACTCTCGCTACGAGGATCTCTGGCGGCTCGTATTCAACATCACCCAAAGCGCATCCGAATTTCGTGTGGATGACGCGTTCACAATTACGGTTAACCGAGTCAGCGTACCGGTGGGTCGTGGTCGAAAAAGTAAACCTCTCACGCACGAGGAGGTGAGCAAACGATCGCTTCTCGAGGTCGAACGCGACAATCTTTGTCTACCGCGGGCTATAATTTCTGCCCGTGCCTACTTGAATAGGGAGGGTATCGAGGACAGCGACGCTGACCCCTTACCTCGATAGTCCGACGTACGTCACGCGAAATCGAGACTTCAGAAAGAGGCTGCCGTGGCTTTGTGCAGATAGGCGCGTGTAGAAGTCCCCGCAGAGGGTTGCGGCATGCGAGAGATCGTCCGATTTCAAGAATATCTGGCCCCCCTCGGCTTAGCCGTAGTAATATACGATTTTAACACCTTTGGGCGCGGGGATGAGCCCGTTTACAATGGTGCGCGCGTACTCGTTGAGCGGGTGAATGCGTCAGCGGGAGATTGAACATACTGTACTTTCCTCGTGGCGGTCATTACAAGCCTATACCGAATTTAACAGCCGCAGCGGCCAACAGACGCTTCTGCGAGCCTTGCAACATTGCTTATCGGAACGTCGGCGATCACAGGTGCTCCAACAGATGTCCCAGCTGCAACACCGTACCACAGTGCGTCAGCGCGGGGGTACGGGTGCGGTGCGTTGCCTGCGGCCGGTCTTTTTTCGGGGAGGAATGTCTGCGGAAACACGAGTCGTGGGATCGTTCGATTCTTGCAGAAGCGTCTGCGACACCCTGCAGATGTGCAGTGGGTGCGGTCTGTTCGTCGATCGTACGAAACGCGTTCACTCTTGCGGCAACGCGTACTGCCACACGTGCGGATCCGTAAAGCCGGTCAACCACGAGTGTTACATGCAACCTCTCAAGCCACCCACCGGAAACCCGCAACATATATTTGTATTTTATGACTTTGAGACGCAACAATGCGCCTCGGTGGCCGGCAGCCGAGATGTCAATCTGTACGAGCCGAATCTGTGCGTGGTACAGCAGACGTGCACCAACTGCATACACGAGCCTGACATAACCACACCCTGTCCTAGTTGCGGCCTCGTGCGCGAGTTCGTATTCCGAGACAACCCCGTTGAACAGCTGGTGAAGTTTGTCACGCGGGAGTTTGTCGATTCAAAAAGATCTTCTGCATAGCGCATAACGCTAGCGGATTCGATTCTCAATTTATACTGCGCTACCTGGTGAAGAATAACAGAGATCCACCGCAGGTTATTCTGAACGGCACCAAGATCATACTGATGAAGACGGGTCACACGCGTTTCCTGGAGTCTTTGGCCTACATGCCTATGGCCCTAGCCGCGCTACCCAAGGCATTCGGACTCCCTGTGGAATCGCGCAAGGGTATCTTTCCGCATCTGTTCAATACACCGGAGAATCGGGATTACGTAGGTCCGTTACCGGCCGCGGAATTCCACTCCCCCGACAGCATAAAGGCCTCGGACAGACACGCTTTCTACAAATGGTACGAGGAAGCCACGACCGCCGGCTACGTGTTCGATTTCAACCGCGAACTCGTGGAATATTGTCGCAGCGACGTAGACATCCTTCGGCGAGCATGCGTCGCGTTCAGAGATATTTTTCTGAATTGTGGAGGTGTTTGCCCGTTCTGGCGAAGCACTACCATAGCATCGGCCTGTTCCGTCGTGTTTCGACAAAATTTCCTCCGGCCCTGTACCATAGGAATACTACCGGTCGGTGGGTACAGGTTGGCCAACAATCAATCGGCGAATGCGGTCAAATGGCTCGTTTAGATGGAGAGGGAGTTGGGGACAGAGGTCAGGCACGCTGCTCGAGGCCGCGAGTACAGGATCCCCGAGACGAGACGGCTCGTCGACGGGTATTACACAGATGAGGAGGGGGGACGACACGTGTTAGAATTTCACGGCTGCTACTGGCACGGGTGTCGAAGATGCCACACGGTCAATCGCGACAAAGAGTTATCCGGCGGGGATACGATGGACAGACGGTGGGAAGAGACTAGGGCGAAAACGGCACGCATGATCGAGCTTCGTTACAGGGTCACCGAGATGTGGGAGTGCGTGTTCGACGAGATGCTGGAAGCCGATCCGGAAATGCGCGACTACGTTGATCAACATCCGCTTGTCGTCTCGCGCGACCCGTTGAATCCTCGAGACGCGTTCTTCGGAGGACGTACGGGGAACACGAAGCGTTATCACGAGGCTGCCCCGGGGGAAAAAATCCGATACGTCGACGTATGCTCTCTGTACCCTTGGGTGTGTAAAACCGGTCGCTACCCTGTGGGCCACCCGCGAGTCTACGTCGGTAGGGAGTGCAGAGTGTTGACCGGTCCCTACAACACCGACATCTCCGCAGTCGAGGGTCTCGTGAAATGCGTGATCCTGCCTTCCAGGAATCTTTACCACCCCGTGCTACCGGTCCGGATGCGTGGAAAACTCATGTTTCCCCTGTGCCGCTCCTGCTGCGAGGCTTCTCTGCAGATCGATTGTCCGCACGATTCGGAGGCCGATCGGTGGTTCACCGGCACCTGGGTGTCGGTCGAGCTGCAGAAAGCCGTGGCTATGGGCTACAGCGTGATCGATGTGTCGGAGATCTGGCAATACGAGAGCACGGTGTACGATCCGGCGAGCGGTCAAAGGGGACTCTTTGCTCCCTACATTGACACTTTTCTGAAAATAAAGCAAGAAGCCAGCGACTGGCCCGGCGAGTGCACCGACGAGGCTTCCCGCGAGCGTTATCTCGCGGAGTACGAGCAAGTGGAGGGTATCAGTTTGCAACGAGACAAGATAACAAAGAACGCCGGCCTGCGTTCCGCATCCAAGCTCTGTCTGAACTCTTTCTGGGGTAAATTTGGCCAGCCCGAAAACCTCCTGCGTACCGAGGTGATCAAAGACCGCCAACGCCTGTTGGAACTGTTGACCGATCCCGAGAACGAGGTAGTGGATATTTCACCGGTGACGGAGCAAATACTTTTCGCGCGTTGGATCAACACGGAGGAGAGCATCGCTCCGTCTCCCTTGGCCAACGTTGTGCTGACCGCTTACACCACTGCTCAGGCTCGCCTCAAGCTGTACAGCTATCTCGAGAGGCTCGGGCGCCGGGTTTTGTATTACGATACGGACTCTGTTATTTACGTGCAGAGAAGCGGAGAGTGGGAACCGGGTACGGGTAACTTTTTGGGCGATCTGACGGACGAGCTTACGGAATACGGCGACGGTAGCTACATAAAAGCCTTCGTTTCCGGTGGTCCGAAATTTTACGCGTTCTTGGTACAAAAGGGGGATGGGGAGGTGGCAGAGGTTTGCAAAGTGAAGGGGGTCACTCTAAATTATCAGACTCGAATGAGGATGAATTTTAATTCGATCCGGGGCATGGTGGTCGAGGGTGGCGAACCTATTCGCGTGGAGCGACGAGCTTTACAGCGTACAGCGTTGAACCGGGTGGGCACGCTCAGCGTAAACAAAATATGCCGTCCCGTTTAAACGAAAAGACGTCTCTGCGACACCGGCTACGACACTCCTCCTTTCGGCTACGAATCGCACAGCTGACGCGTGACCGGAGTAAATTGTACATCTCTCTCTTCAGCTATAGAGCTTTGCAGCGAGACTTCGACTCTCTCTCTCTCTCTCTCTCTCTCTCTCCATCTAGTCCTATACTCTGTTATCTGACACGTATGCAGAGAGAGAAATCTCTGCTCGCCAGAAACAGAAGTGTGCAGCGGTGACTCATCGGCTAAGTAGGTCAGTAGTAGCAGTAGCTAGTAATTGTTTATCAACCTGAGCGTCAAACGCCTAATGCGCGGGGGGGTGCGGTGGATCAAGAAGATGGAAGCACCGCACGCCGCCAGGCCACCCCGAGTATAAGCTGATGCGGGGTTGCCTCTGGCGCGTCACTAGCTGCTCGCCGGCCGGCGACCCGTATCTCAGCTGTTGCGGCGGGTCGCAACCGCGCGCGCGTGTTCCCCCTGAGCTTGTGCGTAACGCGCGCACTCCCGCGGGGGCCGACCGCGGTTATGCCTTCACGACAGGGATGTCGACTCAACACCGAGTATTTGTCGATAAAATTATATATATATTTAATTGCAGATACGGCAGACCTGTGAGTCGCGAGAATGGACACGCGCTGGAAACACCCGTTTTTGGCCATCGTAGATGGTGTTTCCGGTTGCGGAAAATCCAACTTTGTGAAAAACTTTCTGCAACACGCGAGTGACATGTGCGACACGGAGTTCGCGAGGGTAGTCTGGCACTATGCCGAGTGGCAACCGTTGTACGGGGAATCGACGCGCAGAGCTATAGAATATCAAGAGGGTTTGCCGCAGCCGGCCGACTACGACGCGGACACGCGACCCAAATTACTCGTCATCGACGATCTGATAAGCGAGTCGTCCAACGGTGTTGTCATCGATCTCTTCACCAAGGGTTGTCACCACAAGAACATGAGCGTGTTCCTAATCACGCAGAATCTGTTTCACCAGGGACGCGGGCAGAGGGATATCTCGCTGAACGCCAACTATATCGTTTTCTTCAAGAATCCGCGCGATCGCTACATCACCTGGCTCGTCAGGTACACCCCGAGGACCCTCGCTTCCTGCAAGAGGCCTACAACGACGCCACAGCACGCCCCCACGGTTATCTGCTTCTGGATCTGAAACAATCCACCCCGGAGAACTGCCGGTTTCGCACCGATATATTTCCCTCGGATCAACACCACTACGTTTACGTGCCTCGCAGGGATATAAAGGGTGGTGGAGGGTCGCACGCAACGCCAGTCTTTCGTCTGTGATGAAGCCTGGAGTTAGTCGAGGAGGAGGAAGAAGAAGAAAAGGTCCAGCAAGCAGGTTCAGCTCTTCTAACGCTGCGGCCTTGCACGCTATCTGTAAATTGGACCCCGCTCGGAGACAGGCTCTGCTACGCACCGCCGACGACACTCTGGTGAAAAACATTCGCGAGTGCGCTTTGAACACTCTCAGGGGTAACGTGAGCCTGAGCGCTGATCAAAAGAAACGTTTGAGCAAACACAGAAAAACTTTACGTCGCTTGGCCTGCGACACAAGTAGCTGGAAAAGCAAGAAACGTTTGCTGGTTCAACGGGGTGGGTTTCTACCTTTGCTGCTAGCACCGATTATCGGCAGTCTGGTGGCCAGTCTGATCGGAAGGTGAAACAAAATAATTAAGACGATGGAACGAGCCAAGAAAATGGTCCTGATACCGCAGGAGACAGCCGAACGTATCCAGCAGCGTCGACCCGATGCGGATCCTGCCAGCAGGTTGGACGCAGAGATGCAGACTATTCTCAACGACGGGGAAAAAAGCGATCGAGAGAAATGGAAGCTGTACAGACAGGTGCTTCGACGTTTCTTGTTTTTTGCCGCCGAGTCGCGAAAACCCATGCGATTCTCTAAACGCGGAGTTGGTGGCGAGGCTGCGGATAATGTCGCGGGTGGGGAAAAAGAGGATGGGATGATGCAGGGAAACGCAGTCGGCAACAGAGGCGTAGCTATGCAGGACATAGCCGTAAGCGTGCCGGCCAAGTTTCGACGGAAAGCGGAGTTGTTGCTGAACTATTTGGTCGCCAACGGTCGCTCGGAGATCTCGTGGGATGACAAGGGGACGATAGCTATAAGGGGTACTCAGGTACCCGGGACAAACATCATCGATCTGATAGACGACGTCGTACGCGAGCGAAAATCTATGCAGGCCAGGGGAAGGGAACAGTTTGCGCGGCTCCTTCACTCGATCAACACGCCGCAAGAGTATATCGGTAATCCCATTTTTCACAAATCTACGCGTAACGCCTCGTCACGATCGGCTGCCGGGCCATCTTCATCGCGCCAGTGGCGTATAAACGACGAGGAGGACCAGGCTGTGGACGGTGACATTGATACGAACGAGCAAGGTGAAGAGGAGGAGGAGGAGGACGAGGATTCGGATTCGGTATTTTCCACGGCCAAGACCAGACAACGAGCCGGGCAGACGGGAAACGGTGCGTCGTTGAGGCTGAGATTGAAATGAAGATCCTCGAACGGTTGTACTACGATCCGGTCAACGAGGCGGGTAACGCGGGTGCCAGGAACTTGACGCGATCCGTGAGTAGAAAAAAAGGATAAGAGGAAAAAAATACCGCGCGCCACGGTGCTCGAATTGCTGGCCTCGCAGGACGCGTACACGCTGCACAAGTCGATACGTAGGAAATTTCCGCGAGCCAGATACAACGTGCAAAATATAGACGACCTGTGGGAGGCGGACCTGGTGGATCTCAGATCGATCAAACAGTACAACGACGGATACGGCTACCTGCTGGTGATCATAGACGTACTCAGCAAGTTTGCCTGGGTTGAACCGCTCGCGGACAAGAGTGCCACCCCGTTGCTGGGGCGTTGGAGCGCGTGCTGTCGTCCACGGAACGTTGCCCTGTCCAACTGCAGACCGACAAAGGCAAGGAATTTGTCGGAGCTCAATTCCAGAAGCTGCTCGCTGCGAGAGGGGTGCGGTACAGAGTCACGCGAAGCCCCGATATGAAGGCGGCTGTTGTAGATCGCTTCAATCGCACCCTCAAGGAGAGAATGTCGCGTTACTTTACCCACAAAAATACCCATCGCTACCTGGATATACTGCAACAACTGGTGGAGGCGTACAACGCTACCACGCACTCGACCATTGAAATGGCTCCGTCGACGGTGACGCTGGAAAATGCGGCAGCAGCGCGTTTTAACATGGAAAAGGCGCGCGGTGGCCCGCCGCGATCCGGTGGAAAGCCACGGTTTCGGGTGGGGGAACGGGTTCGCATCAGCAAGGCTAAGGGTGCCTTCAAGAAGGGCTACGAGGCCAACTGGACCGAGGAGGTGTTTGAGATTCGACGCGTTCTGCACCGCGCGCCGATCGTCTACCTGCCAGAGGATTTGGAGGGCGAGGAAATAGACGGACTGTTTCACGAGGCTGAGTTGCAGCGTGTGATCAAGGACGACGTTATGACTGTGGATATTATAATACGGACGCGGGAAAAGGGTGCCAGTGAGAAGCTGTTTATCAGCTGGCGCGGTTATCCGGAAAAGTTTAACTCTTGGATCGCTGCGAGCAACGTGCGAAAACAGGCATGAAGGATCAGTTTCACATTACGCTGCCCAGCAACAGCTCGATGAAATTTTTCCCCAACAACACGACGGCTCAATACACCACCCAGCTACCGCGACAGATCGAGCTTGTCGGAGAGTGGGAAGTCGCCCTGGTAGAGATCCAGTACCCGCTGACGCTTCAAAACATAAACGAACCCTACAACGCTGTGCGATTTCACGTGCATCGGTCGGACACACCTGCCGAGAATTTTCACGATATTCCGTCGTCGGGGGACAGACGAGTGGCGCAGGGTCAATTCCTCATCGAGCCGGGGGCTCACACGGATATTTGGGAAATCATCCGTGCATTGAACAGCTTTGCAACGATCAAGGAACATTTGGAGTTTGGACGAGCCGACAGCGCTGACGATCGTTTAGTTGTCGTGAGAAAATGCAACTGCAAGGATGGTCACTACCTGTCGTTTTCCGGTGGTTTGCGTCAACAGCTGGGATTTCCAAAGCTTACGAGCAACATACGCGACAAGCTGGTGGCCAACCATCCTTTGAACCTACCCGGCGGGATACCCTCGCAGATGTTTGTCTACACGGATCTGGCGGAGCCTAGAATAGTGGGCGATGTCTACGCACCGCTGCTGCGTATAGTGCAGACGGTGGGGAAAAATTTTCACAACGGTGTCTCGGAGAGCAAATCCCTGTCACCTCCGCACTACGTACCTCTGCTTCTCACCAATTTCCGAACCCTAGAAATCGATATGAGGGACTCTCTGGGTAGAGCTATGCCATTCACGCACGGGACATTGACGGTTACGCTGCACTTCAAGAGGACGCACTGATGGTCCACTACCTTGAACATTACGACAATCAGGTGGGTGGTGGTGGTATAGACCGCGTTCATTCCGGTGCCCCGCATGAGCGTGGTCACGGGATCGGTAGCTTTCTGGGGGGATTGTTTCGTCGCGTGGTGCCCATTCTGAAGAGAGGTGCGCGCGAGTTGGGCAAGGAGGCTCTGCGGACCGGTGTGAACGTCATGGAGGATATGGACAACAACACGCCCTCCAAGGCGGCTCTCAAGAAACGCGTCATCGAGTCAGGGTACAATCTGAAGCGGAAAGCTACCAACAAATTGGGTAACATGATGAAGGGATCCGGATATAAAGCGTTGGGCGGCAGATCGAGGGGACAGTTGATGCGGGGTCGCGGAGCAGGATCGATCGGATCTCGTAGGAAAGGTGTTAAAAAAATCAAGCCGAAAAAGAAGAAGTCAGGGCTTGCCGGAATTAAGAAGAAAAAGAAGAAAACAACTCTCAAGCGGAAGAAGAAAAGCTGTTGCGGAAGTGAAAGAAGAGGAAGAACAGTGGCTGATATCTTCGGAGCTCGTCAACAACAATAATAAACATCGACCATGGCGTACTTGCACTCGCACTTCTGCGAGTGTCTGAAATCGGAGCTGGATTTGTTCTCTCTACCACCGACGCAGACCACGATCGAGAGCAGGCAGTGGGTCCACTACAAGCCTGTGTCGTCGCTCACTGATGACTCGCCTATAGAGTTCATGGTGCCCGGCCTCAGCGACGAGTATCTCGATCTCTCCCACACAATGCTCAGCCTGCGTGTGAGTCTGCAGCCGCTAGCTAGGGATTCGGCTGTAACCGGAACCACGTCAAAGGTCCCGCCAAAGGTGGTGGCCCCTGTGAACAACCTGCTGCACTCTCTGTTTAGCCAGGCCGATGTATTCTTCAATCAGAAGCTAGTTTCACCGGCCAATAACGCGTACGCTTACCGCGCCTACATCGTGTCGTTGCTGAATTACAATTCGGCAGCGAAAAAATCACACCTAACCACCACCCTGTGGTACGGGGATACGGGGATACGGCCGGGAAGATGGATGAAATCGGACCGGCTAACAAAGGGTTCGCCCAGCGGCAACAATTTCTGAATGCCGAAACCAGTATGGATTTGATCGGGCATCTTCACTGCGACGTGTTTAATCAGGAGAAGTTTCTGCTAAACGGTGTCGAGTTACGAGTACGGCTCGTGCGCTCGCGGGACGCCTTCTGCCTCATGGAGAGCACCAACACACGCGGGATACACATACTAGAGGCCTCGCTGCTTGTGCGACGCGTAACGATAAACCCTGGCGTGCTGCTGGCCCACGCCAGAGCTCTAGGTGGAGGTACGGCAAAGTATCCTCTTACCAGAGTGGAGGTGAAGACTATGACTATTCACAGCGGTGTGCAGGGTGATACGTTGGACAATGTATTTCTGGGTCAACTGCCCAAAAGAATGATAGTGGGCTTTGTTGACAACAAGGCCTTCAACGGTGATAAAGCCTATAACCCCTTCAACTTTCAACATTTCAATATTAACTTTTTGTCGTTGTACGTGGACGGCGCGCAGATCCCCTCGAAGCCGCTGCAACCCGACTTCACGCGAAGCAATCTCTACGTGGATGCCTACCACACTCTCTTCTCCAGAACCGGCATACATTTTCTGAACGATGGTAACGGCATCGGTCGTGAAGATTTCCCCCACGGGTATTGCTTGACGGCTTTCGACCTCACCCCCGATCTATCGGTGAACAGCGGCACCCACTGGAATTTGGTCAGACACGGTAGCGTTAGAATCGAGGTGCGATTCGAGGTTGCCCTACCAAACACAATAAATTGCATCGTATACGCGGAGTTTGACAACGTTTTGGAAATTGACGTGGCTCGCCAGGTTATAGTGGACTTTGGAGGATAACCAGCGATGTGAATCACCTCCCCCCCGCTTATCGAAGACAAAAAAAAAATAGCTGACGCTGCGGATTGACGGGAGGCCGCTGCGGTCGAACGACACACGCAGTATTCAGTTTTCCGTGAACCCGCGAGCACGTCTATACCAACATGATGGACTACGTGGTCGATGTGCAGGGTTTTCGGGACGCTCAGAACGGTTTCGCAGTGAAGGAGGTTTCCGTCTTGGCTCTGAATCGCGACCACATCGGCCACTGGGTTGCCACACCGCCCTGCGCTTTCACCGATCTTCTCGCTAATATTTGTGCTCAGAACAACTATCTTTCGCGTAACCATCACGGTATAGAGTGGTTCGACGGCGACATTCAGGAGCGACAAATCTACAGAAAACTGCGCGCCGTGGCACGTTCGGCCCGCATGATTTATACGCGCGGTGCCGAAAAGGCGAAATTGTTGCGGCGCGTTATGTCGCGTCAGGTGACAAATCTGGAGGACGAAGATTGCCCTGCATTCGGAAAGCTGCCGTCCTCGGATACGTACTGCATGCATCACGCCCTGTGCAATCCCGGAGAGTTTGTCTGCTCGTTGAATCGCGCGGCTGTGTTGAAATCTTGGTTGCTGAGGAGGAAAACAATTGACGAGGTGGACGATAGCGGTTTTTCTACAACCGAATCCGAAGACTGCAATGAACAGCGTGGAACTTCGGAGGGTTTTGGCGTTGATACCGACAAGTACGTGTGGAGTGTACCCGGCTGATCGTATTCTGCTGCGGTGGTCCCGCCCGGCAACCCTTATCGCAAACACCGATGACCACACACAGCCGGGAAGTCACTGGGTCGCTTTCTACAACGACGAGTCCGGCAACGGGGTCTACTCTGACAGTTACGGAATTGCGCCTTTTATCCCACACCATGTGCGTCGTCTCCGAAGAAACTGTCCGCGCTACCGGTGCAACACGCGCCAGCTTCAGAGTACCTTTTCGGACGTGTGTGGTCAGTTTTGTATTATGTTACTGTATTTATGCACTTTGGTTACACTCTCGAAGAGTTTGTCAATATTTTTTCGGACGATTATGTAAAAAATGATTCGATGGCCGCGTCGTTTTACAATTGCGTGGCCAAAAAATTTAAAAGTTGCGACAAACTCGACGACTCTTGTCTATCCTGTGTACAGATGTGTTTAAGAAAACGTTGTTAATCATAAACTCGTTTTAAGTGATATTGAATAAAGTGAAAATTTTGTAATGAAACAGTATGTTGTTTATTGCGAGTACATCCCACCAGTATTTCAGCCACCTCGGCAGTTTTGCACGAGCAAAAATGGTCAGTTGATACTTGTCGGGACATAGAGCTGTTTCTTGATAACTATGAATCTCTAGAGCCCCCTTGCTCGGAGAGGGGTACGCGATGCAGCGAGGTAAATTTCTCTGCACGACGTGTCACTCTGATTTCAAGCAGCAAAGAAGAAGCGTCAAGAATTTGAAAAGTAAGTGCTATTGTTCTTCGACACCCTAGTTTTGTGGTTGATATAGTTTTCGTTATGGAAATGGATGAAGTAGCTGAAGAAATTCGCGCCCACGTAGACCCCCGGGGCCTCTGGGTGTACCAGCAGCGGCGATTCGACGAAGAGGATGATAACCTCAGCATGTCAAGCCAGGAGTCTGGGCTCAGCTCCTGGTTTGACATCGGGTATGGGGGTAGCAACGCATCCATGAGCTCGTACGAATCGTCGGGGTCGGAAGAAGAAGACCCGGAGCGGATCGTATATGGGGGTTACGGGGGCGAAATCATCGAAAATATTGTGATCGATGAAGAGTGGGTTGAGGAGGGGGATGGCCAAGAAATTTGGGTACCCGACGAGGAAGACCCCCTCCTTGTTGAGGGTCTGTGGTGGCGACATGTGGAGGACGGGGAGGAATCGGACAACGAGTGGGACCTCGCCGACGCAAGGGCTGCGTTTGAGATGCCCGGCGGGGTCTTTGTAGATCTGGAGGCGGAGTGGTTTTTGACGGATGACGGCCACGCATCACCCGTCTTGGAATAACGCCTCGGCTCTCCGTACGGTAAGTTCATATATAATTTTCATCACATATCGTTCGGTTATTGTAATAAGACCCGTATGTTTCAGATACGCGCGCCACCACACTGTAAATATGGTTTAGGTTAAGGTTAGATTAGTTTGTGAATATATAGCTTTAGATTAGACTGTAGGCGTGTAAAATAAGCAAATGTAAGACCAATCTTAAAAGTATAATATAATATCGAATATTTGAAAAATGATTTGTGTCGATCCTTGCGTTATACCCTGTCATACTTTATTAAATTCAGCTAAACGATTGTAAAACTAGTCTTGATAGTAATATTGAATAAACAAATGTTTAAAGATAATTCGTGTCGATCCCTGCATATACCCTGTCATTCTTCCAACATTTCAGCTAGTACATATATATATAGAGGTTAGGAATTCATTATTTCAGAGCTGCAGCCGTCCTTGTCTGCTGAAATCGGATCGCTCGGTATATAAGATTAGCCTTTAGTATTTAATAAGTATAATGAGAGGGAGACAGGAGATGGTCGCCATCTTGAATTTCGGTATATATAAGATTAGCCTTTAGTATTTAATAAGTATAAGAGAGGGAGAGAGAGAAGAAAAACATCTTGGATTTTGGAAAACAGGCGCCATCTTGGATTTTGAAAAAAACAGGCGCCATCTTGGATTCTCAAAACAGGCGGCATATTGGTTCGTATGGGCGGCGCCATCTTGGATCAGGCTGCCGGCCGTCTACGTCACTGGCGCCAGATCCCTACTCTTGCCCTGTGACGTCATTTGTTATGACTTTCCATGGCTGTCATCTTCTACTAAAAATCTACCAATTATTTTAGACCTCTAAGCCTTACTGTTCAGGAGAAACGCGTTGATTAGTCTTTTAATTTTGAGCACATTGACTTTTATATTCGAATTTTCATCCCATCTCTATCGCTGAAAAGAGAATTCGATCCAACGTGTTTTTCGTGTGAAAATGTCTCATCTTTCCGAATATGAAATTCGTTTCAGGATGGATGCTCAAAAACTGTTAAAAAACACGTTTTTTCCCAAAATACGCGTTTCTTCAACGTTCCCAATTTTTGTTTTCAAATTCGATAATTTCATCCAAAAGCCCGCAATTTTTTACTTAAGGTGAAGTGAAACGTTTGTCAGAACCTCGAAAACGGGAATCGTGAATTCTCCGAAACGACTGACTCAATCACAATGAAACTTTGAGCGATTACACATAATTGTGGCAGAAAGTGGCTGATTATTCCACTTTTTCAAAATTTGACAAAAATTTTTACAGATTGACCTACCGACCATATAAATCTCGAGATTATTCACTGTTCCCGCAGATAATCGCATTTCCCCGACAATCAGCCACTCCGCAATGAAAAACCACACACTTTGAGCCTATTTCCGTGTCATTTGATAGAGAAATGACTGAAAATTGACGATTCTCCGTCACTCATAACTAAAAAACCGACATTCAGTTGAGGTGAGAACCTGTACCGACATCGCGACCAGTATACTTGTGAACCGAGCGGTGGCGCTAGTGAAGGTTTCTTCTGTCGCTTTACGTAAGATGTTTCTGCTGCTCCTCCTGACTTAACCTCACTCGACTGACAGCTAGTCACTCTATTTCAGATTTGAGTTTATGGAAAGATCGATTTATTGGACAAGAATCCAAATAACACAAGCCCTCACATACTACATAACCTCACACTTTTGACAGCTAGCCTAGCGTAGGAGTTCAGTTTAGATTTGAGGTTATGGAGGAATCTATTAGTTGGTCGAAAATCGAAATAATAAGAATACATTCAAATGACGTATACAAGCAGACGACACAAACTCACACTTTTGACAGTTAGCCCAACATAGGAGTTCATTTCAGATTTGAGGTTATGGAAAGTTTGATTTGTTGGACAAAAATCCGAATAATACAAGAGGATGACATAACCTCAGACTTTTGACAGCTAGCCTAACATAGGAGTTCATTTCATATTAAAGGTTATGGAAAGTTCGATTTCGAAGTTCGAAATAATCGCGAGCATTGGTATACGTATATACTGGCGTAGCAAGCGTCGGAAGATGTGCACTGCGCCATCTAGCGGTAGGCAGAGGTACCGAATGTTCGGTATTTCTGTCTTACCACGGTGAAAAGCACCCGGCCGTGGCCTTGAAACGTTTCACTTCACCTTAAGAAGCTGAAATTTATTCAGCCTGCTCGGAATGGGATCAGGCGGGGGCTGCATTTATGTTTATTAAATTTGATATAAAAATTTTTTTTTACATTCAGCAAAGAATCTTCATTTTATTCACATTTGTAGAAGTGCTATATTTTTTACGTATTATAAAATGAAGATTCTTCGCTAAACACAAAAAAAAATAAAAAATTTGATCCTAAATGTAATAAACATAAATGCAGCTCCAGCCTGATCCCATTTCGAGCACCCTAAATAAATTTCAGTTCCTTTAGTTGAAAACTGCAAGTTTTCAGATAAAAATATCAAATTTGAAAAGAAAATTGGGGAACGTTGAAAAAATACGTTTTTTTTCGAAAACACGTTTTTTTGTGGTTTTTGAGGATCCAGCTTGAAACTTATCTCATATTCGGAGAGATCAGACATTTTTACATGAAAAACACGTTGGATTGAATTCTCTTTTCAGCGATAAAGATGGGATGAAAATTCGAATGTAAAGTCAATGTGCTCAAAAATGAAAGAATAATCAACGTGTTTCTCCTAAACGGTAAGGCTTGAAGGTCTAATACTTGGTAAATTTTTACATCTCAATACACACTATGACATATCAAAGTTGCAGATTAATCAAAATTTCGACTCCGGATCATTTACAGATGATTGGTGGACCTGACCGTATATGAAATAAATATATTCTACAACGACGATCATGGAATTCACAAAAACACGAATTCTAATTTTTGTGAAAATGAAATTTGACTTTCAGAAATAGACCTTTCACTTCAAAATTCCGGAATACATGCTATTTTTATAAACTATTCATATATTCTTCCCACAAGAAATGATTCCGAAGTGCTCGCACTACGTCATGCGAGTAGGCCGATGCGCGGGCCTCTATCGCGCGCGCGACGCTGCAACGCGATGTTAAAAAAAAAAAAATAAACTCCATGAAACCTCGATTGAAAACAAAATTCTTTATGCAGCAGAATTGAATGAAAAATCTCATCACATTTTTTGCGAGAATTTAAAAATGGCCGATTTCTGCCGAAAAATCTTTAAACAATTGAAATGCTCATAACAGATAGAAAATTAAATTTTTTTTCACAACTTGTAGAATATCCCCTTATAGGTTATTCTTTCAGCTTCCGAAAGAGTGCAGGTTCATCTCTCCATGATAAACAGAACCGAAGATATTAATTTTTGAAGTTACCGAAACGCTAATTAGGCACGAAATTCAATAACTTATAACTTTGGAAAAAAAAATATTTCGGACGAACAAGAAAAAACGTATCGGCTTATTTCACGTCTATCTTACGTTAAAATAGTTTTAAAAAATACGAAGTCGAAAAACGTCCCAATTCTCCTGGAATTGCCTATATAGATTCCTAGTGTAGCGCTTGTATGCTCTGCTATCCTATGACTCGCTTTTTATGAACCAAATGAAATTTTGATCTCTTACTGTTACACGTATTTATCATTTCCAAGTTAATTGCTTCCTGACAAGTATAAGAACGATAGATTATATTTCTGTTCATAATTTATCGTTAGAAAACATTATAAGTACAATTATGTTCACTTACCTTGATTGTATTCCAAGCATTTCTAGTAGATCCAGGGTACTTTACACTTGCGTGCTGCCGTTTCGGAATATCAAGCTTCGAATACGCGTTTGCATTTTTCGGGTAAACGCGCGATGTATTAAATAAGCTGCATTGGCGTTATCAACGACCATGTGCGAATTGCCCTAATCGAATCGCATCTCGCTGTTTCTTTTGAAAGTGATTTTTCATATTACGGTATATTACCGTATTTTTCACAAAGAATCATTTTCTCATTGCCGCAGTAGGTTCGAAAATACATACATGTGACAATTTCACACCAAAAAAATTGGTCGTCATTAATTGTTTGTTTGAATCAAATCAGCCGTTTTAGAGATGATGAATATTATTGGATGTATATGGGGTATTTCATGATATTTCTATCAAGATTGGTTATTGATATTGTTGATTTCCCCGAAAAAAATTTCTGTTAAAATATCCATTGCAACACGAAGTCTGAATTTTTTTCAGATTTTTTTATTCATCCGTATTTGAGATATTAATCAATTTGTTTCTTCAATGTCATGGTGGATGGTGGGGGGTGCTCGTAGCTGGCTATGAGTACCACTCCGAGATTTATTTGCTGCAATAAAAGAGGAGTTAACGCTAAAAACCCATACGAGTGTAAAACATGCAACGGAATAGCCCATCCGAGCTGCGTAAACAAAAATTCAAGCAGGAAAATCGATCCAGAGGATTATACTTGCCATAAATGCAGGGACAAAGGTAATCTAACCTCACAATCTGTCACAAATAAGAAACTGAGTGGCAGAACTAATATTACCGCAACGGGAAAACACCGAAGAAAGGTAGGAGAAGATGAACTTAGCACTGATGAGGACGAAGAGGAAAGTCAGCAGTCCGACGAGGAAGAAGAGGCTCGGCGGGATAACGAGCACCTACCGCTAGACTGCGCCTTTGAGGTTAGGAAGGACGGCAGCATCGATGAGTTAGCGGCTTTAAGGCGCGAGAACGTGCTATTGAGAAAATTAGTAAACGAATTGACAGACAAGAACGAGCTATTGATAAGCAAGGTAAACTCGCAGAGAGACTCAGGTGAAAATATACAAAAAAACGTTAATATGTCGTACTCAAATACCTTACGGCAGAGCAGCGGACCCAAATCGCCGCTCCCAGCCAATGTACCCGCAATATTAATTAGGCCGAAAGATACGCAAGACGCAGCAGTAACTAAAACCTTGATCCAAAAAAAGATCAACCCAGTTGAAATGGGCATTGGAGTAAGTAAAATGCTGGAACTGAAAAACGGTGGGGTTGTGCTGAAATGTAGCAGACCGGGTGACATCGACAAACTGCAGAACAAATCGGAGGAGAACATCGGAAGGGGATACAATATCAGCGTTCAGCAACTGAAGAATCCAAGAATCAAAATACCTGGAATAGAAGCAGAATACACGGTTAAGGAAATAGAGGACAAACTGCATAGCCAGAACCAGCGCATACTTGGGGAAGACCAGGTAAGGATAACACACGTCACGTACTCCAAGAAAAATAATACGTATACGGCACTGGGGAATGTACCCCCGACGCTATTTGAAAAACTTATTTCCGAAAGAAGGGTGTTCATAGGATGGCAGAAATGTGCAGTCTACGAAGACCTGTTTATAGGGCACTGCAGAAAGTGCCAAGGTTTTAACCATAGCGCGTCCAAATGCAGAAATGAGGTGGTTTGTGAGCAATGCGCGGGTGACCACAATGCTCAAGATTGCCAGAAGAAAGAAAAAGCCTGCAGCAACTGTATCCTCTATAATGAGCGGTACAAAACAAGTTATAACACGAAGCACGCGGCTTGGGAGTCATCGAAATGTCAAACTCACGAATTCCACAAAAACCGGCTAATAGCCAGCACAAACTACGGGTAACACTAATAAACTAAAAATTAACACATAGGGATGGTTAATTTCTTGGATAATTTCGTAGACTACCTACCTGTAGATTGCTCCTATGCAACGCCCGAAGAATGCGGCCAAACATTAAGAGCACGGAACGGAACCGCTATAATGCACCTCAACATAAGAAGTATCGACAAACCTTTCGAAGAAATGCAGGCACTTAACACCAGAATAAACAGCGAAATTGACATAAGAGTATGTACAGAAACTAGGAGATTAGACAACTCAGACCTATATGCGCTAGAAGGATACCAGCGCTACTACAACAGCGGAACAGCTTCGGCCAACGATGGAGTAATAGTTTACATAAATGAGAACATCGAGCATGATGTGGATATAGTCGGGCTGGGTGAAGTGAGTGTCCTGCGATCCAGACTTCCTAACGCAGAAAGCTCAGTAACTCTTACCTCAATTTACAGAAGCCCGAGCACAGACGCAGAACTTTTTATAGACAGTCTGCGTAGCTACCTGGAGGACAATGAAGAGGGGGAACATATAATTATCGGAGACATAAACATCAACACGCTTGAGAATAATAAGACATTGGAAAGATACCTAAACACACTATACACCCACGACTTCATAGAAACTATCAACCTACCCACAAGGAGACAGAACGGAAGCGAGACCTGCATAGATCACACTTCGTGCGGACCGAAAAACAAAAAGGGGCGCTAAAGACGATGATCTTAGAAACTGAGATAACTGACCACCTTCCAGTCCTACTCAGCTTGACAAGGGAAGCCCTAACGAGGGACCCAGTCAAAGGGAACATAGAGCAGCGGAAGGTCAATTTGCATAAACTTGAGAGATGGGCATTGACACAGAGTTGGGACGACTACCAGGGGGAGACGGACCCAGAAAGAGCTGTGGATAAACTAACTAGAACACTGCAGAACGGTATTGAGTACGCATCCTACCTCTGCAAAAGGAAACTGCGGAAACGGAAAACATGGATCACAACCGGGATAATCGCCTCAATAGCGAGGAGAGACAAACTGGCTAAGGAGGCAAAGAACGGAAACGAAGAAAAAAACAAAGAATTCAAAAAGTACCGCAACATGCTGAATAAGGTGATAAAAAAAGCTAAATACGAGCTAAACAAGAAACAGGTGGAGAACAACCTGGGCGACCCGAGAGGCCTATGGAGATGTATAAATGAACTTGTGAACCGGAACCCAAAGAAGAAAGCTAAAAATCCGAAGAACATTACGAAGGACGATGGAAGCGTGGTGGACAAGGAAGAGGACGTGGCCAATGAGCTCAACATTTTTTTCGCAGAGGTGGGCTCTAAACTCGCAGCGAATATACGGAACAAAGATACCAAAACCCAGAGGAAAAAGCTCGTCAACTCTATGGTACTGAGACCAGCTAGAGAGGAGGAGATACAGAGGATCATCAGAGAGCTGGAACCGAGGAAGGCGCCGGGCTACGACGGCATCTCAGGGGAGGTGCTGAAGGTCTTGAGTGCACATATTACCAGACCGGTGACAAGAATTGTGAACCTATGCTTCGAAAGCGGCACATGTCCGAGCAACTTTAAAAAGACCATAGTGATCCCTGTACATAAGGCAGGGGCTACATCCTTGTGCAATAACTACAGACCGATTTCGCTAACCTCGACGATGGCTAAAATCTTTGAGAAGTGTTTTAAAATAAGGCTAATGAGTTTTGTGATCAAGTATAAACCGTTAAGTCCCTCGCAGTTTGGGTTTAGCAACGGGTTATCGACTACTGACGCACTGGCTAAATTCAGTAGGTTAACCTACCACGCACTTGACCGTGGGCACGCAGCGGCAGCGATCTTTGTAGATTTGGCAAAAGCATTTGACACGTTAGATCACAAGCTCCTACTTGATAAACTACAGGACTATGGGATTCGTGGCACGGTCCATAAATTAGTTGAGAACTACCTCTCCAACAGAGAGCAAAGAGTGAAACTTGGAAACACAGTTAGTAGGGCGCGGAAAATCACGCATGGAGTACCGTAAGGAACTATATTAGGCCCAATCTTATTCGTTTTGTACATCAATGACATCTTTGGCATAGAGTCTAGCGGCGAACCGATAGCTTACGCGGACGACACGGTCATACTCTACTCAGCTGCAGACTGGGCGTCACTGGAGAACTTGGTCCGGCGAGACTTCACTGAATACATCACATGGTTTAATAACAACTCACTAACCATGAACGCAGATAAAACGCAGATCATGAGGTTCGGAGCCTACAAGGACAGTATACCAAACGATGACCCACTAATTATCGACTTGGGTACAGAAAGCAAGACAATCAAAAGCACCAAGGAGGCGAAGTACCTCGGGATCATAGTAGATTCCCAACCAAGATGGGAACAGCATGTGATGTATATAACTAAGAAAACCAGGAGTCTGCCCTTCACGTTCAAAAAAACTGAGGCAACTATTAGACAGCGAACAAATACTACAGGTATACTACGCACTCTTCCAATCCATTGCAACCCATGGTATTATTGCATGGGGCGGCGCCTACGAAAACGTGCTGAATAGCATATCTACGCTACAGAAATACGCCCTAAAAGCAATCGCTGGGAAATGCAAACTTTTCCCCACGGAAATTCTCTTCCAAAAAATTAACGTGCTGCCAATTAAAAAAATATTTTCCTACGAGTCAGTCATGAAACTAGTCAAGGACAAAGATTGCAACCGCTACCAAGGGACCACTAGAAGTGCCATTAACAACAAAGTTAAACCGCCTGGTAGAAGCAAGGAAGTAGGACGTAAAGCATACGACTACGCCGGGAGTGTGTGCTTCAATGAGCTGCCTGCAAATGTCAGAAAAAAGTGGGAGCAAAAAAAACTTCAAGAAACTATTAACAGAATGGCTAAAGGCAGCAAATTGAGCGGTAAAATTGCCTCGCGGTTAATATGTAAATAGCTACCACTAAAAAGCCTTGTCCCCTTCTAGACTAGGTGTAATAGTGTAAATTAAGCTAAACTCCGGCTACTATAGGGGTGAACCCGTTTTATAATTTAATATTTTATTGGGGAGAACTTGTTATATATTTCGTTATTTATTTGTATATTATTTATAGGCTAGAAATAGCTAGATTAAGGAGAGCGATCGCGCGCAAGCCCGGATGTGGGGCTTATGCGATCCGCACACGGTACTTGGTGTCTATATGTACCTAAGTAATTATTTGTAATGTACCTGTGCATCCAATAAATATTCTATTCTATTCTATTCAAAAACATCTATTTTCAAAAATCTGAAAAGGTTCTTCAAAATCCAGTCAAATGTCAGAAAATTTTCGACTGTCAAAAGAAAGTGGGCTCTTGCAGTGAGGACAAGAGATGAATTAAGGTGGTTCTTCACCTACAGTCCCACCAAACGTGGGTTTCGGAGAAGATTTTGAATACTTCTCGATGGGGAAAAAATCTAAAAAAAATCAAGCATGTGGAAGATCCTCGGGAGATTGATTTCGCATAATAATAATTCAAAAAAGTTATCAACAAATTGATGGAAAAAAAAAACTGTTCAAGAAATTAGCCGATGACCCAACTTTTTTTTCATACCTGACAAAACGCAGTTTTAAAAAATTTACCAAAATTCTCAAAAAATTAATATGTAATTAGAAAAATTGACAAATCATTCTCACCTGAAAAAATAGTTGGGTCATCGGCTAATTTCTTGAACAGTTTTTCTTTCCATCAATTTGTTGATAATTTTTTCGAATTATTATTATGCAAAATCAATCTCCCGAGGATCTTCTACGTGCTTGATTTTTTCCGGATTTCTTCCCCATCGACAAGTATTCAAAATCTTCTCTGAAACCCACGTTTGGTGGGACTGTAGGTGAAGAACGGCGAAGTGAAACGTTTGTCAGAACCTCGAAAACGGGAATCGTGAATTCTCCGAAACTACTGAATCAATCGCGATGAAACTTTGAGGGATTACACATACTTGTGGCAGAAAGTGCTCGATTATTTCACTTTTTCAAAATTTGACGAAAATTTTCACAGATCGACGTACCGGCCACATAAATCGCAAGATTATCCGCTGTTGCCGCAGATAATCGCATTTCCCCGACAATCAGCCACTCCGCGATGAAAAACCACACACTTTGAGTCTATTCCCGTGTCATTTGATAGAGAAATGACTGAGAATTGACAATTCTCCGTCAGTCATAACTAAAAAACCGACATTTAGTTGAGGTGAAAGCCTGTACCGACATCGCGACCAGTATACTTGTCAACCGAGCGGCGGCGCTAGTGAAGGTTTCTTCTGTCACTTCACGTGGGATGTTTCTGCTGCTCCCGCTTGACAAGAAACACAAATATTCAATATCGGATCGCAAAGGGCTAACCTCACCCGACTAACAGCTAACCTGAATTACGAACAAAGGATGGGTAGAATCGTGTTCGGAATCTACGTTACGAGATAACATTATTGCTCGTTTATTCATATTACTCAAATCTCGTGACTGGAAGAAAGAAAGTTCGAATAATCATTGACAGCTAACCTGAAAAACGAACGTAGGATGCCTGAAATCGTATTTGGGATTAACGTTACAACAAGACGATTGCTCTTCTATTTCTTTTACTCCTATCTTTCATCCCAATGTTTCGAAAATGAAAAACGTATGTGAACAATCAATATCGGACCCAGACGTCATAATCTAACTCGTCGACAGCTAACCTGAGACTCGAATATAGGATGAATAAAATTGTATGAGAAAGTCAGGATTCATTTAGCTCGTTTATTTATATCATGCGTATATTTAATTCCCCTAGATTTTTTCGAAACAGGCATATAATGAAAATAAATTCGAATAATCGATACAAGATCCCAGACGTCGTCATCTCACATTTCTGGTAGCTAGCCTGAAAGCCGAACATATGAAATAAAATTTTGTTTGATTATTTGATAGATACAGGTTGATTTAGCCTTCTCGGCTAACGTATAGTAATATACAATATTTGGTACTTTCTCTTTTACATCTAGATTATCTCCTATAATAATATACAGTATTTGTTAAATAATTTCTCATTTATATGTATATCTACATTAACTTTTCTATAATTTGTATCTGTTCACACTTTTTTTAAAGCCATTGGGATCTGCGGAATTTTTGACTTCCCTTGGTAGATTATTGTATATTTTTGCCCGACTATATATTATGCTTCGTTGGGCGCTCGCTGTTTTCTTTGTATACGTATCTGTACTAGTCCAGTCATTATATACATTTGGAAATGCAAAT
This sequence comes from Tenthredo scrophulariae, assembly GCA_963978835.1. Lineage (NCBI taxonomy): Eukaryota > Metazoa > Arthropoda > Insecta > Hymenoptera > Tenthredinidae > Tenthredo > Tenthredo scrophulariae. The sequence continues at coordinate 6,951,018 of OZ022234.1, forward strand.
GGACCGAGGGAGCCCAATTTTGGATATTACGTGGGGGGGGGGGGGGAGGGGCTAGAAAAGCTTAAGCTCAAATTGTCGACCAAAATAACCTTGTGGGTTTTCCGCCATCTTGAAAAAAGGGTTAAATTCAGTTTTTTCATCATAACTCGGTTCCCCGTTGAGATACGAAAATTTTTATTCAATACTTTTTTGTTGCACTTTGTACGATCTACAATTAAGGTCCTATACATTTTTCACGTATCGATCATCGTTATCGAGATATCGATCAAAAAAACCATAAATTTGGGGAGAAAAAATTGTTTTCGCTATTTCCTTTTTTCTCGTGAAAGATATCGAAAAATGTCCAGCATGAAACTTGTAGAGCGTGTTCAGACCTACAAATTCGTTTTTTTATTTTTCATTTTCGACAAGAATTACGACCTCTAGCGCGCCGCAAAGTCAGTAGGACTGTGTCCGGTTTTGATTTAGCCGCTCGCACGGTTGTATCCACACGTCAAAATGGGTGAATGGTTGTTCAGGCAATTATTGCAATACAAAATAAATTGATAAACCAGCCCAATTATTAATCAAACACATGAAATTTATTGATCAAATAATTTTTATGCAGCAAAAAATAATAATTATAGGTGGTCATTTTTTTTTCAATTTTTTTACAACAATTTTTTCTCCCCAAATTTATGGTTTTTTTGATCGATATCTCGATAACGATGATCGATACGTGAAAAATGTATAGGACCTTAATTGTAGATCGTACAAAGAGCAACAAAAAAGTATGCCATAAAAATTTTCGTATCTCAACGGGGAACCGAGTTATGATGAAAAAACTGAATTTACCCTTTTTTCAAGATGGCGGAAAACCCACAAGGTTATTTTGGTCGACAATTTGAACTTAAACTTTTCTAGCCCCCCCCCCCCCCCCCCCCCCCCCCCCGCCACAAAATATCCAAAATTTGGCTTTCTCGGTTCATTTGCATTTCTAACCCGATTTTTCCGACGTAATGACTGGACTATACGTCCTGTGCCTGTCTTGTTCTCATACCTTTGTTTCCCTCTACGAATTCTGATCCACTGCTCACTTCGTCCGGCATTATGTTATTAACCATTACATATATGGAAACATTTATTTTAAACTCTAATCTTTCCTGTATCGTCATAAAACTCAGCGCTTCTAGCATATCCCTAATCTTCGCATATCTATTTATTTATTGGGGAAGCTAGTTTTTGTTCCAACTTTTTTTAGTATATGGTCACAGTGTTCTTCAAATTTCAATCTGTCATCCGATACGACTCCTAGGTACTTCATTGTCGACACTCTTTCAAGTTCGGTTCCCGCTTTCGTTTTTATTCGAATTTCGAGCCCTAGTTCCTTCCTAATACAGAGTAGAGGTTATGGAGAGATCGATTTGTTGGACAAAAATCCACATAACATAAGCAGACGACACAACCTCACTTGACTGATAGCTAGCCTAGCATACGATCTCCTCCCAGAGTTGCGGTTATGAAGAGTTCGATTCGTTGGTCGAAAATCGAAATAATAAGATACATTCAAATGACGTACACAAGCAGACGACATAACCTCACACTTCTGACAGCTAGCCTAGCATAGGAGTTTATTTCAAATTTGAGATTATGGAAAGTTCGATTTGTTGGACAAAAATCCACATGATATAAGAAGACGACATAACCTCACACTTTCGACAGTTAGCCTAACATAGGAGTTTACTCCAGATTTGAGGATATGGAGAAATCGATTTGTTGGACAAAAGTCCAGATAATATACGCAGACGACATAACCTTACTTGACTGACAGTTAGCCCAGCATACGATCTCCTCCCAGAGTTGTAGTTATGGAAAGTTTGATTTGTTGGACGGAAGTCCACATAATATAAGCAGACAACATAACCTCACTTGACTGACAGCTAGCCTAACATAGGAGTTCATTTTAGATTTGAGGTTATGGAGAGATCGATTTGCTGGACAAAAATCCACATAATATGAGCAGACGACATAACCCCACCCGACTGACAGTTAGCCTAGCATAGGATCTCCTCTCTGGCTGCCGTCCCATGTAGGCCCGGTTCCCCGGAATCCGGAATCACGGAACGGAACGTTGTATGTGTCGGTGTATACATACACGCAATACATGGAAAAAGTTACTAGATTCCGTTTCGTTTTTCGGTCCGGGCCTAAATGGGACGGCAGCTTCAGAGTTGCGGTTATGAAGAGTTCGATTGGTTGGACAAGAATCAAAATAAAGTCAAAACAATTCCAATAATCTATGAATGAAAAGGAGAGATCCTCGGAAAGTGAAAATCAATTAAATCAGGTTTGAGGTATTCCGAAGAGTACTTCAATCACTTGCAATTTTTAAACCGTTGGTATGAGGATGTCGGGTTTTGGAATCTCTTTTTAGCGGTTGAAATTCCGGATAAGATGGTGTACCGCAGATGTCTGTAGTACATAAGATATAGTTCATAATATCGAATCTATGCATAAGTGGCATAGATTAACACAAACGAGGATATATTCCTCCGTTAATCCAATGTAAAGCATAAAATTTCATCTTCCACCCTTTACATTTTCGGGCGTGCCGCCCATTTTTTTACCAGGACTTGTTTTCAGCTAAAACCTACAACTTTTTACGGTGGGGTACGAGATATTCTTTTCTCATTCTTTATGATTTATAACATTTCGTTCATAATATGTATGATTATAAAATGGTGAAAACATCTATGTTGGGTCTCTTTGAAAATCTGAATGTGTGATTCACAAAGTCTCGTATGTCGACTACGTCAAGATCTGAACTTTAAGCATATAGTCTCTATTAGTTTAAGTTTCTGTTGTCTAAAATTTCTTCAGCATGTTCAATCGCAGAGATATTATCATTTGAATTCATAATGGTGACATTCCGAAGAAAAAATACACCTCAGGATTGGTAAGAATTTTTAACAGCATACGCGCGTATCGGGTCTCTTCCGACCACCGTCCGACGCTGCTCGGTAGTCGAGAGATGAAGATGTAGTTTGTAGAAAATTGTAAGCGGAGGCTTGCCGCGCGCTCCGCGCTCGGAGGTTTTCCCGCGCCGACATGAATGAGGTTCTCACGAGCGTTGCACGACTAATGGATTAATTTTTGAAGGGATATCTAACACGACTGCTGTTCGTTACACGTCATACCCATAAATTCACAATCTTTCGGAATTTTGTTCGAACAATACACTTTAGTTGACTGCAGCTCTCATAATCTTATCAAACGGACAGTACCTATTTGATCGAGATTGAGCAAATGCCGAAATGATACGAAATGCACCCGAGGGAGTTTTCCGAACAATCCCGCTAAGTTCCGTCGTTTTCTCACCCTCTGCAAAACGTAACAATCGAATATAACCGCCCCACGCACGCGCGAAGTACAAGGTACGTATTGTTTAAACAATTCATTTTACGCGGATATGGTAGACAGTGGTCAAATATTACAAACTGTAAAGTTTGGTCGTTTACTCACTCTTAAACAGAAAATTACGGTCCGTTTGATCAAATTATAAAAACTGAGATAAACCATGGTTTATTTTTCGAACAACATCCAGAAAGACCGTTAAATTATGGGTATCACGTGTAATAAACGGCACGCGTGTTTGCTCACCCCGCAAAAATTGGTTCAGCAGTCGTTCAACACTTGTAAGAACCTTATTCATGCGAGGGCGTGAGGACCTACCGTGTGTGGGCCCATCTTTTGCTCGCGATTTTCTGCTAACTACATATTCATAGTTGACAGCAACGCCAATAGCAGAAGTGAAGGAGAAGGAGGTGCTTAGTGAATGTGATTGACTTTTACCTTTTGAATACTACTTGTGTTAATGTGTATGTGCGTGTAGACGATAAAATTAGTATAATTTAGTATATATATATATTGCGACGTGGATTTTTATTGGTCCTCGGAGCTAGACCGGATAGCTAGACTCCGAGGTCCCTCCACTCTACAATTGGCCGAAACTGAGAATCTGAAAAGTTGGGCGCCAGGCGGATAACCGCCGTTTACAAAAATCTAAACCAAAAAAAGGAATAACCTAACGTACTGAAGCGTCGGCTAGCTGCAGTACCGCGGAGAGGGGTCGGGATCAAATGAAGGATTAGCGGGGCGTTAACAACCGACTCGAAATTTTGAATTTAATAACAAAATGGAATTTATTGAATAAAAAAAAAAAGAATTAACAAATCATGTACCCGGAGGTACTTTCCCTCGGGTATAAATCGGCTGCTGGCCGTGTAAAGGCGGCCTGGCCGCGTTTGCCGAGTTTTACAATAACAAACGAACTACGAGCTTCCACGTGGGAGAGCAATAACAAGGAAAAATAAAGCAAAAATTTAACAACTCGGAAAATCTGGTCCTCGGGAGACAATAAATTAGCTAAAACGCTGAATACTCTCGACGAGGAGTAAACTACAACGATTTAACGAATACCAAAGCTAGAGCCTGCGGCTCGACATAAATTAAATCAACAAAAACAAAAGCCTCGCGGCTCAAAAAATTTAACTAGGACAACAGACGTTCCCGATCGTGTATAGGCGACCGGTACGCCCCCGTGAGGCGAAGCCTCACAGTAGAATATAAATATAATTATTTACAATTCTCTACATTTTCTTAATTCTACCTTAACCTAACTCTGCGCCTTGGGAGATTAATAATTTAAATAATACTAACGATTCCAATCGCGAACTGTGACTCGAACGCGAAATAAATAAAGGCTCCGGACTAAGCCTCGAGCTTCGTCTCTCCCCGCAGGAGGAAGAGAGAGCGACAGTGACCGACTATCACTATCTCTGTCGCACTCGTGTACGACAGGTACTGACTCAACGAAACTACAAGATATGCAATAAATTTTACGTAAAACACCGACTCGAACTTGAACTTTACTGCATGGGGACACTGGTGACGGCCTACCGACTCGGAAGTCGTCTTAATTTGATCCTCAAGGATCTCAAAAAGCCTCGTGGCTGCACTAAGGCAATGGCGGACAGCCGTTGCCGAGTTCAAATTGTTATGGTCAGAATGACTAGCGCTTACCGTCTTCCAGCCATCTCACAAAGAGGACCTTCTCTCTGCCGAAGTCCATTAGTAGATGGCCAACGGACACACGCACTCAGGTTCCAAAACCAAAAAAACCAAAAACTGGAAAACTTGCCCACGGGGCTCAAACGCACAATCTAGAAAAAATGAAAACTCGAAATCGTAGGGAGACGTAGTTTAAGACACACGAGTGTCGGGTACGCTAGTCTGACGCAGAGTGACTAGACCGCATGGCGCCGGTAATCAGCGCCCTCGTGTTACGGCCAAATATCGATTTTCGCATTGAGCGCAAGATCCCTTAAATATGGCGACTGGTAGTTGCTACGCGCGTAATTCGAAGTTCACCACGGCGTCATTAGCTCATTGTATCGGAGGACCACGGGTTGCAGGCTCTTCTTGGTGGCGGGAATCTCTTCCACCACCGATTTCCCCCGATGCAGAGCGCCCTAGGCACTCCCCCGTGTCCTCGCCGTCGATGTTGGAGGTAGCCCGGCCGAAGCTAGCCTCCAGAGCTCACGTGGTGCCCGTCGAAAGAATCCAAACACCCGGTATCTAGCGTCGTGCGTCCGTCGGGGTGCGTTTCCGTCTGAGTATCTCAACCGTCAGATGGACCTCGTCTCCTGCATGTCAGAGAAAAGTCGGAGAGAAAAACAAAAGAATAAATAATATGTCGCATGAATCTGAGTCGGTCACGGTCGCCTCTCGGAATTTCTGTCCGGCCTCGGGGCCACCCTACACATTCATTCCTCTCCAGGCACTTCGCTAAGGTCGTCCAAGGGGTAAGGAGCGCCTAGTAACATGCAATGTTACAAGATATATTAAATATATTTTCACATGCGTACGGTGACCACTCCAATTGCCACACGCTGCCATTCGACTGCGTACCTGAGCCTAATGGTAAGAATGTGCTGGCGGAACTTCACCGAACCGGAGTTTATCCCTGCGTTTACGATGCAGCGCGCTATTTGAGTTGTCACGCCAAGAGCTTATTGAGGAATGTTACCAACAATGCGGCAGAGGCGTGCAATTCTATAGTGAACTGTTGAAAAAGTAGATACGTTATTGTGTATATACATATCGTCAAGTTCCTTTGTACTTTCAGGTTCTATCTTCAAGTCCCTTTCGTCAGGTTCTTTAATCTTATCCTAGTGCGCATGCGACAAGTATGTAGTATAGTATGCAAGTGTGAGTGATGTGCGTGCGTGCACCATACAGTATGATAGAGGGAGACCGCGCAAGACTGCCGATGTGAACGGCACGCTCTGAGTAGCTCCGCGATGCTCTCATCTTTTGTATTATAGTAACCTCTTTATATTTTTACTTTACTTACAATAAATATTACTTAAACAAATTCAAGTGTTGTTTATTCTTCATCTACGATTTCTCAACATGAACAAATTAAATTCTGGAAAAAGAATTTATCATTGTATGAAAAACTCGTACCAAATGAGATGTTACGGAGCGGTTGTGCAATACAACACCCACTCGGTTTTATCTCGGTTACATCGCCATGTGACACACTATACTTCTGTCGCAGTAGCGAAAATGGAACGGGATAGGCATCGTAATAATTACGGTACTCGCCTATGCAGATTGGAGAAACGCAGTCGCAGGGTGCGAAGTCATCGCGGCGTTGACAAGGACTATGGTCCGTCTGCCAAAAAGCCGGATATCGACAAGCAGGTATTCGATGTTCTTGCTGAACGATACATTGAAACATTGAAGTCGTACCAGAACAACGCGAGACAGATCGAGCGAGATACGATATCGCAGAGCGATTCTGAGCTGTGGCATCAGTTGCGTACTGAGATGATCACAGCGTCGAAATTCGGGCCGATATGTCGTACGATGCCAGACACTTCGTGCGCGAAAATGGTTGCGAGCATTCGGCACCCGAAGGTAGTCGACCTTTTCGCCACTCGATATGGGCTTGGAAATGAAAAAAACGCCGTACGAGACGTTCAAGCAAAACTACGGAAGAGAATCGTTGCTTGTGGTCTTTTCATTGATGAACAGATTCCCTATCTAGGAGCGTCTCTAGACGGTCTGATAGACGACGATGGAATCGTCGAAATAAAATGTCAATTTTCAGCTCGGACCGACTTGGAAAAGGCCATAACCGAAAAGCCGACTATTCGGACTATTTTCGACAAGAAAGACAAGAAGCTTCTGAATAAAAATCACCAGTGTTACTACCAAATACGAGGTCAGTTACACGTAACCAAGCGTAATTATTGCCAATTCGCGCTTTGGTCTGAGACGTATATGAAACTCGTCAGAGTCACCAGAGACGATGGATTCTGGGAATCGAAAATGAAACCCTTTCTCCGTCGATTTTACATGGAATGTTTTCTTCCTGAAATTATAGACAGTCGTCGGAATAGAAATATGCGGATCCGCGATCCTACATATATTCTGCAAGCCCAAGAAGCTGCAGAGCTTCGAAGAAAACGTACTCGTTCCACCGACGAGCTTGACTATGTACAAAACTGTACGAGATCTTCAAAGATCTCCTTGCAACCTTCTGCAAAGATAAAAGTTGCATCAGTTGATCTCATGGATCGAGCCCGTCCAAGTTCGAAGACTCATGGGGACACCGTCATTGCTGATTGGGTAGCAATTGAAATTCACGGTGACAATGAGGCTTCTGACGAAACTATCGAGATGCTCGAAATTGTACGCCGAGATATTACGGTCGAACAAGTCGAGGCGAACGTAGCATCGCCTAGAAATTTGTTGACTGACTCAAGCATCGACTTGTTTCAGAATATATTACAAGAAAATACCAATTTTCGTTGCAATCCTGCTTCATATACAGCATATTATAACTGCATCAAGCCATGCAGCCCTCTTCGAAGGGATATACACATAATTGGCGGTAACGTCTGCCGACACTGGTGTTGCGTTTATTACGACACTTGTAATGTTTACGTTTACGACGGTATTGTGCGCAGTGAATACGAGTTTTTGAGCAGGGAAGGGAAGCGATACATTTCCAAGCGATATCCGCATATCGATACTGGAAGTATAGTTCTCCAACCTGCTACAAGGCAACCCGACTCCCACAGTTGTGGAGTATACGCTGCGACTGACGCAACGACAATCGCACTGGGCGGCGACCCTGCGAGGCAAGTCTATTCGCGAGATGCGAAAAAAATGAGAGATCATTTAATAGTGATATTGAAATCTCGAAAGTTGACGCCATTCCCCTGTGAATGAATCACAGTGCTGCGACTTTACTGTTCACACACGCATATAAGTCCATGCGGATACACAAAATAGCTCGATTTGAGCGCTCTAACATAAGGGAACGTACTTGCACTGTAGTGCGAGTGGGTAAGAGTGGGTGGGTGTTCCTAAGGCACTCTAAAAGTGCCGTTCACAATGTTGTTGCAGCTTCCGGAATGGCGGAAGCAGCAGAGAACTTGCATAACACTGAATTTTTATTCCAACTACATTTATAATTCTAGATAACTGTGTAAAACTAATATGAATTATTCTGACATCACAGTTGAATCTGAGTGTGATACCTTGAGGCGTTCAGACGTCTCGAGACTTATATGAGACAGCGTCAATCGAAATAATGATTTACGCCAACGGAATGGCCAAAATACCAATTCTGAATTCAATTGCATGCAAGTTCTCTGTTGACGATCTCTCGTCTCGCAGTATTTCTTGCTTTCATTTAGAAATAATATTAGTAATAATAATAATAATAATACTCACATATGAACCAGGGCGCTTATCACGGTTCTCGGGTGAGCTTACTCACTTTTCGCGTTCTCATGTCACGCGAGTTTGATCACCCAATCACGGAACTGTAACGTGAAAATGTGAAGTCACTAGGGGACTTCCGGTTAGTGATCTCTAGTGATCTCATATTTTCACCACGCGTCACGCCAACCGCCATTATTAAAAAATCTGAAAAATATCAGACTGAACATAACGGATAAGCAAAAAAGTATTTTAATTAATCACATGCGGTGCAATCCCGATTTTGCAAGGGGCCGATTACGTTATAATTCCGGGAATAAAAAAATATTAGTAAGTATATTATACATTATTGATATAATATAATATAATTTTATTTAATAGATAATCATTTTTAAAAAATGATTTTGTTTATGTAGGATAATATGTGGTATGCCATTAGCAACTCATTGAATGCTGTTGCTAATGGACCGCAGAAGCAGCCAAAAGACTGGCAGAAGGTACAAGGGATAAATTATAATTGCTTGTAAGATGAATTTATTAACTAACTAAATTATGTTCACATAAAAATAGACATGGAGAGACTGGAAAGCTAATGTTTTGAAAAAATGCGCTAAAAATAAGAGTTATGCTGGTGGTACTGGCGGAGGATCACCTGAAAAAATTGCTCTAACAGAATTAGAAGAGGCTCTTCTAGACGTTATAGGTCCAGAGTCCGCTGGTTTAGACAATGTTCCTGAAGGGGGGAGTTTTCATAGGACAGTGTTGAAAAAAACCCTACCACATGAAGATGCTATTCCAGATGGAGGATCCTTTGATCGATTTAATCGTAAAGATTCTTCCAGAAGGATTGCACCTAATGTTGTTGAAAAGGGACAAAATCCTTTCTTTCCGAATAAAAAGGTATAATATAATATAGTACCGTCCAAAAATTCGTGAACATTTCGAATTTTTTTTATTTTTATTGTTTCGAATCTGGACCATTTGGCTACGACTTTTTTTGACAGAGATATTGAAAAACCCCCTAAATAAGGACCACCCTACTGTACGTAGTAGTGTTATAGTTGTTATTAATATAACAATTAATTGATTTTTGCACAATTTCAATTACATTCCAAGGTATGTACTACTTCCTCATTGGCTACGTACAATGAAATTTCGAAAACGCACACTAATAGTCCGTCAACGTCTGGAATTGAATTCCATAGTAAAAATCAATGCTCAGAATTATATATTAGTGAACGGGTAAGCAAAATCATTTTACCTTTATGGCCAAACATTTCTCCCATATGATGATAGGTGAGAGACATATGTTTAACATTTATAGGAAATGGGAAATACAAATGCTATTGACGATGATGCAGACTTTGAATTTGACCTACAGGATAGTGCGATTGTACGGCAATGCCGAATAACCCAACTTCTAAAAAAAGGAACCAGCGAATCGCACCAAGTGTGCCGAAAGCCGAAAGGATACACAAAACGGATGTATTACCTTCCATTGATATCATTTTTTCGAATAATATATATATCTTAACATGTATTGAATTGCACATAACTTTTGAAAACGATAAACTTAAATTTAAATTTCTATCCTCATTCCAGCTATAAGTAATGGCAATCGCAAAAATGCAAATCAAAGTAATGCTTCTGCAGCTGTGGATTTGATGCGTGAGAAAATTGATCTGTTTAAACAACAAATTGCCGGAAATGAAAAATTTCAAAATCGTATCATCGAAATTCAAAAAGAAAAACTCGAAATTGAAAAAGAAAAACTCGAAATTTTGAAAAAAGAAGATACCGTGAGAGTACAAATGTTTAGATATTTACAAAATATTCTTCCAGAAATAAAAGATGTCTTAACTCATGTTGGCAATAATGTTACATCTGTGAAAGAAGACGTGGAGAAATTAGCTCCTTCATATCTAGAGTAATATTAAACTTACGATACTTTCATCAGATATTACCTATATGTATTTTTATAACGAAAATATGTAATAAGATAAATACGTTTATATAAAAAATAATAAACATTTTCGTTAAGTGTTCTAATGATATATATTATTATTGCATGCGAGATCATTTAATAAAATGAATACATAATTATAATCATACGTTTTTCATTTAAAATTTTAATGATTAGTATTTACAATTCATACCCATACCACGTAAATCTTCTTTAAATCATAGCTAGGTAAATAAATTTTTTGTTGAACCAACTGGAACATTTATATAGAGTTAATATTTTTATGTGCCTGGTATTTAATTTTGAAAATAGGTATTGATGATCCGCTCACGAACTTCATCTCCAGTTTCAATTACTGCATCTTCATCTCTAATTGGAAGTACCTGATCTATTTCATCGTAATGTAGCTCCGGTTCGGGAATCCTCCACCGAATAGCAATGTTGTGCAGAACACAGGCAGCATTAACTATTCGAGCTAAAAATTTAAATGATGAATGACTTTTGACAATTACCTTTACCACTAATATATACAATATGCATATATGGTACATTGCACAAATGAGTTACCAGCAACTTCTGGAGAATAATGTAGAGTTCTGTCTTTTCTGAGGCATCGCCACCTGCCCTTCAAAACCCCAATGCATCTTTCCACGCATGAACGTGCTCGGATATGATGGTGCGTGTATCTCGCAGATGGTGTACCCTCTGCTACACGCAGCTTGGGTTTCATCAAATATGGCAACAAGGGATAACCACTGTCACCTATAAAAAATGAATATATATGGGGAATTCCACGTGAACTCGGTAAGCGTTTGACCTTGAATTTTTTTCAAAAAAAGGACGAGAAAAACTGGAAGCGAACGTTGTACATGTGAATACAATAACTATAAGTGGGGTAACCTAGAAGCCAGGCATCTCTTCGTCCTGCAGCGTACATCTCTTGAAGGTGGTTAGATACAACAGCTGCTCTCCAAGCTCTGGCATCATGTGTTCTTCCACCGTGAGCAGCATTTACAGACAAAATTCTACCATCATAATCTGATACCTATGAATATAGTATATGTATATAATTATATATATATATTTAGATATATTTTTTGCAAGTAATATACCGTAATTATACGGAAATTTTTATATTCGTATAAGCCGCGATACCCAAACGGCGCCGTAAGTACTAAAATCACCCAGTGAGCGAAGAAATCGTTGTAAAATATTTCAAAAAATGCTGCAATTAATAATTTTATAATGTATTTCTGGCATTTACACTCATTATCGCTTTCCTGACACCTATCCTAGTCGTTTCGCGCCGGTCCAACATTTTTGGCTCAATTTTCCGCATTTGTGTTCTCGTATAAACCGCATCCGCGTATAAGCCGCACCCGGGTTTTTTGGGAGGTTCAAAAAGCGGAAAAAAGGTGCGGCTTATCTCTGTATAATTACGGTAGTTAATGGTATACATACAATAAGAACATGCATCGAATGATATAATTTTCGGTTAATGTAGAGATGCTCTCTTGCTACGTTTGGTGGAACAATCGCAATATGGGTTCCATCAATCGCTCCAATAACGCCAGGAAATTGTGTGCGTACCCAGAAACTGAAACATTAAATAAAATGTTATATTTGATGTATGATTTTATACCATTAACACCGATAATTCCATTCACCCATGATGTATTATGGTTGTAATTTATTTCTACTGTATTATTTATTGAATTTATTATATTACGTTTCTTTAACACGTTGAATCTCAGCCTCTTCAATTGGGAATTGAATCCACTCACGCATTGAAATATTCAAGGCATCGACAACATTGCGTAGAATCTTACAAACTGTTGACTGACCCATACACGACAAATAGTCTTGACCAACTCGCTTTTGGTATGATCCAGAAGCGAAGAAATTTAATGCACATAGAACCTGCAGTGAAAAACCATTGCCTTAACACACTGTCAAAAAAATAAGCCATGGCATCAGGTTGTCATCAAATCCGAAGTACAATACCTGTAGTTCAACAGGAATTGCGTGACGTCGTCTAACATTGGGTAGTAAAAGTCGTAGATCTTCAATAAGTACTCGTACTGCCTCTCTGGATAATCTTAGAAAAAATAAAAACAGTTTTACGACATACTATATTTCTTTCACTGAACAAAATGTAACTGCCAAAAGTGAAAAAACCTTACCTGTAAAGACTACGGAATTCACTTTCTGGTATCAAAAATGGATTTGAGGCATCCCGCAATCTTCTACGTATTCTGGGAATTAAATTTTCTTGATGTTGTATGAATAATATTAACATTATATTATCCATTTAGCAATCTTAAAATTAAAACTTCAAAATAATGATAAAAAAAATTTGAATTCAAATTTTAAGGTTGTAATCAGCGTTGTCTATATCGGTAGCAAGAGACTATCGGTAGCTTCAAATTTTGCCGCTCTTGACTTCACTGCGATAAAACGGCTTAATTTCACTTTTTCACTCGAAAATCCACTGATCGAAAATCCATGACGAGTCGACTCACGCGAGTAATCTCGAATATTCGCGAGGTGAGATCGATCGTGATTGGGTGAGTTCCTCACGGTTGTCATTTTCACCCAATTCGAGAACCGTGATAAGCCCCCAGATCTGGGTGCTCGTTCACTAACTTTGGCTTTATGCGTACCTGAAAAATAACTGCGGTCCGATCGGGAACAGCCAATAGGCTGACTGTTTCTCATGGAGTGAAATAACTGCAAAATAACTCTGATTGTATCTTCACCGTATTCTCTATCAATAGCAACCAATAAGAATATAAATTAGAATTCAATGAAGTATGATTATAAATTATAAATTGACGTCATAAAACATACGAATTTCGATTTTTCTCGCCGGTATTTTAACAGGCGATATTTCGACGTTATTGCATTGCAGTTATAGATGCAGTTATACATATAACGCTGAAGTTAGTGAATAAGCCTCCAGGATAAGTTACACATGTATCAGCTTCGATATTTTTCGTAATCTATTTTAAAACTTCACAGATCTGTAAAGAAATGCGAAAATCTAGGTTCCAGCGATTTATTTAATTTATTTCATTTAGTATAAGTTTTATAAGAGTTTGAATCATTATTGATGAATCGTCTGCCTATAAATTTTTCTGATATAGCTATCGGATTTTTGGATGAAACCATCAGCCCACTACATAGAAAACTAGTTAATATCGTTCTATCACAATTTCTATACTGTTACTTGAAACCTACTTCCACTTGTGTACATCGATCTATGATCAAAGCTCTGAATCGCGGAATGTTGACGCGTGACAGTAAACTCGTATGAGAAAAAAAAATATTGAACACAGGATATAATATATAGCGGTATGAAATGAAAAGAAGCATGCGGGATAAGATGAAAAATACAATCATATATATGGCTTAAAATCTTATTATACTTTTATATATTGTAACGTGTTCAGCCTATAGGCAAAATAGGCTGACTATACGCCACATCATGGACATAGCACACACAGGTATTGTATCACGTGATACAATACCAAAAGGTCGGAGCGTCGGTGTGACAACCCGCTTCGTATATAAGACGGACGAAGCTAAGCCTCGCTAGCGGGATTTGAGCCAAAGCGGCCGACCGACTCACAACTATTGTTTATTCTATTCTTGCTAACTCTCTTCTAGAGCGTATTCGAGCCAAAGCGGCCGTCCGACTCATTGTCATACATTCATTCTATTCTCTCAAACGGCAGCGTACTCACGTAAATTCTCATTTCCAAAGAAAAGATTGTTTCAGCCATAGCGGCGTTTCGATTAGAATCACAAAAATTGAAAACATTGACTCATCCAAAGCGGCGTCTCGATTAAAATCAAAAAAAAAAAATTCAAATAAAAGAGTTAAACAGAAAACAGAACAAAGTCCGGCCATTGAGGCTAAATATTAAATATAAGGAAATTTAGATTAAGAAAAACATTCATAACATCATTCATTTATCTCATTCTCTCATTATTATTTTATGTTTCGCATTTTTATGATTTTGTAAAATAGAAAGTTCAAAAAAGATAGAACTTAAATTACAATAAATAGGATAGGATCAACTGATCTCACAAATATCAGAAATCTGATCTTTGTCTTCTATTTTCTTTGAAAACATAACCTAAAATTCTATTTTTTCAGAGAAGTACTTCACTTCATTTGCTTATAAACTTAAATTCATTGATTAGCTAAAAGGCAGCTTCGGTGAGTGTGTTGGACAGCTACGGTATAGCTATAATTGGTACCCTAGTCGAGAACACACATATCCCAAGTCTGTAATAGGCAGCTTCGGTGAGCTAGATTCAGGACAGCTACGGTAGAGCGATAATTGCTATCCTAGTCTGGTGAATCTAGCATATCCCAAGTCCGTAGGGAGGCAGCTCTGGTAGAGTAAAATCTATCCGAGTCTGTATTAGGGTAAATTAAGGGTTTTTTCAACTTTTCCCAGAGGAGCTCCAAATATTCTAAGAAAATAACCCGTGACAAACAACTCACGCGAACTAGTATAATTTCACGAGCCTTCAGCTCGTGAAACATATACAACAAGTTACAATATAATATACATAATGATATTAGAATTACAAAGATTGTATTGTATTGTATGATGGTAATAATAATGATAATAATGATGATAATAATAATAATTACGATAGTATAATGATAATGATGATAATAATAATAATAACGATAATAATAATAACAATGATGATAATAATAATAATCACGATAGTAATAATGATAATGATAATAACAATAGTAACAAATAACTGTTATTTTGGATGTTCGTCTTGCTGCTGTGGTCTTCTTCGTCGTCCTCTTTGTCCTTGTCCTCGTCCCTGCTGTTGTTGTTGTTGCTGCTGCTGCTGCGGCTGTTGGAAACGTCGCAGCCGCGCGTCGATTCGCCGCCTCGCCGCAACCAGAGCTTTAGCTTCTATCGCTTCCTTCTGGTTGCGGTGCTTTTCACCACGCGCCTGCTCTCGCTCAAGGCGTATTGACAGTTGTTGAAGAGCAGGCTGGTGTGGTAAAAAGTAATTTGGTCCTGAAGTCTTCCATAATGTTCCGGCGACAGTCGGGAACACTCTTGGACCAAAACTTGAGGCGGCTGTGTTTGATATCGCCGATGTAGCGGCAGCTGCGGCAGCCGCAGCAGCTGTGGCCGTTGTTGCTGTTGCTGTTGCGGTTGCTGTTGCTGTTGTTGTTGCTGTTGTTGTTGTGGTTGCTGTTGTTGTTGCTGTTGTTGTTGCTGTTGTTGTTTTTGTTCTGGTTGCTGTTGTTGTTGTTGTTCTGGTTGCTGTTGTTGTTGCTGTTGTTGCTGCGGTTGCTCTTGCTCTTGCTGTTCCTGCAATATAAAATTATGGTATGAAGATTCATCATATTTTAACGAATGATATATGAAAACCTGCATGGATATGTTACTGACCAGGGTCAGGCACGTCAAATTACTTTCCAAAATTATCGTTGGATTATCCTCCTAATATCTTCGTCGATAATCATTGTTTTGCTGCCACAATTCGAAAAATCTGCAAAAGTAACTACCTAGATACTTTTTCCAATTACTTTAGATCTTCTGGCTGTTAGCATATTTTCCCGATTAAAATCATTTTTTTTTCGTTCGTTACTGAAATGTTAGACAACCGGCTACAGGTTTTTTGAATTGTGATTGCAAAATAATGATTATCGACGAACATATCAGAAAAATATTCAGACAATGATTTTAGAAAGGGATTAGACGTACCCAGCCCTGTTACTGAAAATTGACTAAAGCATCGTTACGTAATAGTTTTTTTTTTTTCGTACCAGCACTCGGGGGTGCGATTCCATAACTTTGATCACTGCTATCACTTCGCTGTATCACTCGTACCACGTGAAGTACTCATTACACGTATCACTCTGATGATATCTATCGACAGTGATAAAAGTTATGGAATCGCACCCCTGGTTTGATAAGCGCGAGCGTCTCAACAATGAGAAAAATTGAGTGGCACACACAATTCACGATTTTCAAAATTTCATAAGACGTCGAATCAACCGAGTGAGAACCGCAAATCGTGAGTTAGATTCTCGGCTGAGAAAATTAAGAGGGAAATACACACCCGAATCTGTAGCCTCGTGCTCGGCCGTCCGCTTCGAGACGGTGGGCCTCCCCTACGATCGCGTTTGCCTGTAACAATCATCCATAATTAAAAATCAAATTCTTCTCAAAACTAATATTATCATTCTATGCGCTGTATAAAATTCAATATTGTCATCTACGAAATATACAGCGATATATACATATACAGTTCGGTAAAAGAATCGAAAGTTTCCATGCGAATGAGAAATACACGGGAAAAAGGATCTAATGTTTCGGTATACGGAATACACAGCGATATATATATATATATATATATATATATATATATATATATATATATATATATATATATATATATATATATATATATATATATATATATATATATACCGTGAGAATCACGTGAATCCGAATGGATCCATGCTACCGAAAAGCGAATATTGGCGAATATGACGTCATTTTAGCGGGCTAACCACTCGTTGCGCTGAACAATCCCTAGGGTGATTTTGGCGCGCGGTCGATGCAACTCGGCAGCCATTGTTGATAGAAGCCGGCTGACTGTCAATACATCGCGGAAGGTAGACATGTGGGGTTATGTTCGTTTATTTTAAGCAAATGATTAATAAGGCGAATAAAAACTACTTGAATAAGCTATGAATATTTATCAAAAATCTATCAATTAGTTTTTAATGATATCTTAATACAATCAAGGAATTGGTTGTTCTCGATGAACTCTTTGATTCTAATTAATTTGCAGTTATAGCTTAAGTTAATTCGTTGATTGTACTATGATATTATTTGAAACTGATTGATCGATTTTTGATGATGAATGATGATGAATATCAATAAATTATTCACGTAGGTTTTATTCACTTCATCTATCATTTGCTTAAAATAAGCGAACATAACCCCACATGTCTACCTTCCGCGATGTATTGACAGTCAGCCGGTTTCCAACAACAATGGCTGCCGAGTTTTATCGACCGCGCGCCAAAATCATTCTAGGGGTTTTCAGTGCAACGAGTGGTTAACCTGCTAAAAATACGAAATATTCGCTGTCCGGTAACATGGATCCATTCGGTTTCACGTGATTGTCCCGGTATATATATATATATATTGTTGCAAAATGTGCTTTGCGATATGTAATGAGTTATTCATAATGGGTTCCCGAGGGAAATAAAGTGAATCAAGTGGAATTATAGAAATTGGGCAAAAGGGTTATATATTCTGAAATATATAGGTCTGTACTAATAGTGAGCTAGAAACAGACTGACTTGTTTTACAATAATGCTTGTTGACTCAGCAACCGAGGTTCTTATACTTTAAAAGATATCTTTCATCATATAGGCTACTAGATGTTAATCACATATAGAATTATTTGATTTTAGGGAACCGGCCAGGTTCTGAAAATTAATTGTTGCTAGGTGTTACATCTCATATGGCACCTTTATTCAGGGTTGCTTGCTCCTGCAAGTTCAGAGAGATAGACTATCATAAAGAAAATTACACATTTGTATATGAGGATCATAGAACCACCCTCCTGTATAACTTATCTTGCGTGATTACAAATAATAAACGTAAGGAGAGAGACTGAGATATACTCAGTCTCAACAGTAATGAAATATGTAACATTGAATAGATCTTCTTGTTTATTTTAACAGAAACATTAAAGCAATTTACCCGAGTGGGTGAGCTCAAAATTCTGTGTTGAAATTTCATTTTCATCACCGCCTTGGAAATGCTTGCTGTGACGTAAAATACCTTCCAATCACATTACAATAATCAGAAAATTAATAATTAAAAAGCGTGTGTGAGGTCGTGAAGTGAAATAAAAGTGTTCGTCGTTGGTCGAATAGTTCTTGTCCAGCGGGATTTTAAGTTGCCATAAACGCATTTGTCCGGCCTTCGTGTTCGTACGCACCAACTGGCGTATACGAAAACACGTGACGCTTTGGAAATCTGTCAGAGCTTGTTAGTGAAAGATGTTGATTAAAAAATGATCGAATAATAAGTTTCCGAACACAGTGTGTGTGCAATGTGTTAATTGATCTCAGTACTATTTCTTACGGAAGCCCGGTTCCGCCAAGTGAGTGCGACATACACCGTCGGGCTTTAACGACTTACAATGCCGTAAAAAAGTCCTAATTTAGCGACATACACTGCCGTGAAAAACTCGAATTTAGCGATATACACTGTCGATAAATCAGGATTTACCACCATACGCTGTTGGTAAAATCAGGATCTTCTGAAATTTCTGGCTTCCGTTCCAAACTGAACAAAAATTGAATACTTCGAATATCTCTTTATCCCGAGACATCACTGGTGATTTGAGAAGGTACTTTTCAGAGTAAGTAGTATGTATTACATTAATTTTGTCGAAATTGATTACATTTATATTTAGATATTTCAAACGATTTCAGATGTCTGACATCACGGTGATCTTCAAAAATAAAAAGATCTCACTACCCCTGAATAAAAATGGGAATTTGAACCTAACGTTATTGAAGCAATACTGCCCTGCGGCGTTGGGCCTCAGCTATGACAAGGATGGGTGCACTCATGGCCTCGACCTGTCAAACGAGGAGATCATCATCGATCCTCTCATCAACATTTATGATGTTTACATGATGGACGACTCACCACCGAGGAGTAGTTACCTCGCCAGCAAGCGGAGGCGAATCGATGAAATATTGGTGAAAATTCATGGTGGGAAAGAAAACAACGATCAACTGCAGAATATTCAAGTTGACGAACAGGATGGGAAACAGGTAACTTAAATAATTATTTCACACAAGCAAATATTATTTCCCTAATGGTCAAAAATTTTTTAATGAGTGGCACATTGTACTGAGTATGATGTTCAAACAAAAACACGTGAGGAACATAATGCCTATAACCAATAGAGTATTTGATATCAAAATTCATTGCATTAGTAATGATTTTGTTGGAAAGAACTGAATTTGCTCAATACGATAAACCTTAGGCTTCACTCAGGGCTGTACTGGTATAGTTATCATGAGGTATTTGTTTCACTCGTTATGACTGTACGGTCGTAGCACTCAGCACTAGGTACTACTGCGTACCCATTGTGCAAAATACAGTAGGGGATAAGCTCCTCAGACCAACCCCTGACTGTAATGTTCGAAATGTTGTTATCAAATTTACTGTGCCAATATGTCTGGATTCTGATCTTTTTTTCAGACCCAATGTGAAATTTTGTTTCAGCGTCCCAAATCCTCAAAAACATTACCGAAATGTGGTAAAAAACAGAGAACCCTTCACGTCGGCTGGTTGCACAGAACGACTGCAGATAAGAAATATCAGCAGATGAAAAAACCAATCGGTGGCATCAGGGATCTGAAATTGTACAGTTCACATGAATATTCAGTCAACGAAATTAAGCGAATGGCAATCAAAGATTTTACCAGCGATGAGAACTGTAAATTGATGAGTAAATGTGCTATAAAATTGGGTTCTTTTGAGGGTCATGTAATTGAAGAATTTGAAGATGAGAAGGATCAATCGTGCGGGCTCTGGAGGTACTGCAAGTCTAAAAATCTATCCTTCTACAGACTCAACTTATACCTACTAACTACACTAAACATCGATGACTCAGAGTTGGAACATGCAATTGAAGAGCAAGCCAACCAAGATGACTTGAAAGAAAATGGGGCAGTCAACGAGTTTCAGCAAGTTAATAGTTCTGTGGTTGAAGAGGCATCTCCTACTGTTTCTGATCAGAAAGACGACGTACGAGTATTTTATCATTACACAAGAGAATCTAGGTACTCAGGTGCCAAATCGATTGTCGAGTTAGAGAAAGATGCCCTTTACCTGATTATGTCATCGGTAGAAGACTCTCCTAAGCTGAGTATTCGGGAATTTGAACCGTTGAACGAAGGCTATAACATAAGCAGGATAGAAAAAAACGGAAAAGTGCTTTTACAGATTGATATGGATGCAAATTTGGAAAAATCGTTCAGCTTCCCTTCAGCTGATCATGGATCATCTGGAAATGACCATATCATTCTCCATGACGTGGATGAGTTGCAGGGTTTTTGTCAGGGGCGATTCGGTTTAGGAATAATACCGAACTGTTCAGATTCTTGTAACCCTTTTTTTACCTGGAAAGAGAATGGTACTGTGTACCAACAAGGCTACTTCCTATACTGGATTAATGTTGAGCATCAAGAATCTGATGATTTACCTATTTGGTCGGCTACTGTCAACTGCCAAAAAAATTGTACGAATGAACCACAGTCGCATGCCGCCCGGGCCGCTCTAATAAACACTGCTGCTGATCAATTTGATATTTTACTTCCGATGGTATCCTCCATACCATCAATAAAAAAGGAAGATCTTCCAATATCTAAAATTCTCCTGGGGGCCGGTGCTCAAGGCAAAGTACGCAAAGGGAATTGGTTGGTTATAGATGTTGCAATAAAGACTGTGGAGTTAATTAATGCGAATGTAAAGCTAGTCTCTCGGGAATTAGATGTATTAAATATGGTTACACATCCGAATATAATTCAAACAATGGCAACTTGTTTGGAGCCTCGACAACTCCATATCGTGATGGAATTGTTTCAAAGCAATCCGCTATCTGATGTTCTCTTCGACGACGATGTCAAAGAGGAATACAACTTGAGCATCAAAACAAAAAACTTTATTGGCGAGCAAATCTGCAGCGCGGTATCTTACCTACATTGTCAACCAAATGCAATTATTCACGGTGATATAAAGCCTGATAACTTTTTACTGAATATGGATGGCATTGCGAACATTTGTGATCTAGGATTGAGCAAGTTTAAGCAAATGGCAACAGCCTTGAGAAGTACGGCAGGAATACGAACAGTCAAAGGATGAACGATGAAAATCAGCAAGATGCTTTGAAGGAGAAACTTAATAACAAGAGCATACCAGATCTTACGGCAGTGCCAAGCGAGCTGCGAGGTGTTTTGACGACTTGTTTTTCCCATACCACGTCCGAACGAGCAACGACAAGTGACCTGCAAAAAATATTCACTATACTGCCATAAGAGATATTGAAGAAATGTATCCATTTTTATAGTCTATATTATTTTAAAGTACTACTTGTAACCAAGGAATAATATTCCGTCCGTTTTTCGAACCACTGCTGATACCTGCCTGTTTCAATACTTCTAAAACCATGAGTTCTTGAGGAAACGGACTGATGCAACTGTAGCTCGATCCAACACATGCAGAGGCTGCGTATGTAAGCTGCCAGTGGTGCTGACTTACGCAGCGATGGAAACTAACGTACGCAGCGTGTGAGTGTTTTAGCTTGAGTTACAGTTGCGTTGGTCCGTCTTCTCAAAAACTCACGGTAGATGTATGTAGTGATAGATGATATCATTTCTCATCAACTCAACTATCTCGCAGGTTTTGAACTTTGTATCATTCATGATTGTAAAGTTTTTATAGATATCTATAGGTATGTAGATAATATTTGTTGTTTTTAGATATTTAGATAACGTATACCTGTTCAGTCAGTAATGGTTGTATAGTCAAATGGAGCCAAAGTTTTGTAGTTGTAAAAATGTATTAAGGTCAACACGCACTACGCGGAAGCGAAGCGCGGCGGAGGCATCCGAAGCGATCGGAAGTGAAACGAATTTTTCGTGAGCTATCGGATGCTGTAGCTTAATCCACATCTTTATTTCATTGTATCTTTTTTTATTTCTATACTTTTTCATCTTTGGGTCATGGAACAACAGAATTTTATTATTCAAGCATCCGATTGCTCACGAAAAATTCGTTTTACTTCCGATCACTTCCGATACCTTGGCCGCGCTTCCGATGGCTTCGCGGTGCTTCGCTTCCGCCTAGTGCGCGTTGCCCTTTATGGTTATATACGAATATTTGTACCTGTATACTTTGTAAGAATGCCGGAATTCATGGATGTCCGTCGAACGTCTAACCGGAGGAATATTCATTGTGAGAAGCAGTTGTAACAGTGGCTGTACTACCGATATAATACCAGTAAAGTTTAGTTTCCAATAATCTTTAATACGAACAAATGGGAGGAAACAGAAGAAAATGTCTTCTAGTTTTGTAGCATATTATATTTAAATGAAGAGTATACAATAAATAATACATTAAAACAGAATTCCTGTCTTCTTAACATAGAATAGATACCTCACGT
Organism: Tenthredo scrophulariae; assembly: GCA_963978835.1. NCBI lineage: Eukaryota > Metazoa > Arthropoda > Insecta > Hymenoptera > Tenthredinidae > Tenthredo > Tenthredo scrophulariae. The sequence goes on from OZ022234.1 coordinate 6,974,020, forward strand.
TCATACATCATACCCATCACAAAATTACAAAAATCCAAAGTTGAACAGGGTTTGATTCAAATAATTCTATTTCTAAAGTTTTCAATTATGTCGGTACATTTAACAAACAATGTTGGAGCCTCGGGTACAGTAGAAGGAATCATCATGTCAGGTAATAAGAGTTGAATCAATTCTTCGAATTCGGGATGAATAAGTTCAGGAAAAATACTGTAATTATTGACACATACTTCGATATCACGCTGCTCAACTTTTTTTTTATAATCTCTAGCACCATACTGTTCTGGACAGTAAAATAAACAATTAGGTTTGCCTGGCAGTGATTCACGTGATTTCTGTTTCCGTATTCGGTGTTGATTCCATTGTTTGCGAATCATTTTCAAGTCATACTTTATAAGAGGGCCAAAGCAATACCGTAAAGATTGAACGTGGATTTGATTGGAATCGTTGAAGATGTGGTTGTCACGCATATCTTTGAACAAAGCTATCCAGAAATCAACGCCTTGACGCCGCATCTGTGACCAGTAACTTTCAATTCGCTGGTTTGAAGTACTTTTTCCCTTTATAAAACTTCTAGTTCCAGATAGCCTGTCATTATGATGCATCCTTAAACTTTGATGGAGGCATTCAACTAACGAATTTTCAGTGCCGTTATCAGATCTTATTAGTGTCGGAAGTAGTTTCAATTTTTCTAACGTGTTTAAGTAATAGTAAGCTATAATCTCTGGCTTGTTATTTGATGCAGCAACTCCTAACCATAAAATTTTCCGCGAAAAACCATCGATGCAACCATGAATTGCGAAGCCAAACGGTTTCAATTTGTCGTAACCATCAATATGCCACAGAAAGTTGGGCCCCGGTACTTTATATTTTCTTCGTTTTAGGCGATATCGAGACCTCTCTGCAATGCCGTTAGGATCAGCCAATCGTAATATTCTTAATACCGTGCTCCTTTTAACAGTTAGGTCATGAACTTGCTGTAACTTGCGCCATAAGCTCTTATAGCCCAAAGTAGAACCACTGGCTTCCAATTCAGCGAGTATAGCAGCACAAATTTCCTTCAAATCACTTTCGTTGATTTGTTTCCTTTTCATGCCAAGATCCTTCAGACATCTCTCTAAACTACGCATGGAAATGTGTATATCATGATATTTTGAAAGAAAAGTTAAAATCTCCTGATACGTATAGCCTCGGTAGAAGTATTTTTTTACAAAAAATTCGAACATTGCTTCGGATCTGCAAAGAAAACAGTGCATTTTATTATTATTGCGACTACTCGTGAGTTATGAATTTCAATTTGGCTCTTATTCTTCGTTGCGTTCATAATAACTAATGGATGGATTATGAGTAACACATTTTATCTTCACCAAACTTGTAATACATACTACTTACTCTGAAAAGTACCTTTTGAAATCACCAGTGATGTCTCGGGATGAAGAGATATTTGGAGTATTCAATTTTTGTTCAATTTCGAACGGAAGCCAGAAATTTCAGAAGATCCTGATTTTACCAACAGCGTATGGTGGTAAATCCTGATTTATCGACAGTGTATGTCGCTAAATTCGAGTTTTTCACGGCAGTGTATGTCGCTAAATTAGGACTTTTTCACGGTGTTACGTCTTAGGCTGGAAGCCGAATACTCAATTTATAGGTACAACAGTTACCGTAGTTATTATCGAAGGTATGAGAATACCGACGTGCAATTACCACCAGAGTTTGAATAATACCTTTATCGATGTAATTCCATTTATAATTTTTTCTTTAATTCTTTTATATTATTTTACTCATAGATATAAGTCAATACTTTTAAGAGAAACAATCTCAACCAATATAGACAATTTCACCTCATTTTCTCATAAATCAAATACGCTTGGAAACTTTTGTAAACACTATATATTTGAAAGCCGAAACTTTAAGTAAACTCTGAAACGTAAGAAGATATCCTTTTCGAGGAAACATAAATATTCCAGATCCTTCAGAATTTTACGACCGAAAGCGGAAAACCCAAAAAACAGAGACAGTTTTGTTTAAAAGAAGACAGATCATAGACGCTTACAGCATCCCTTCTCATCTCCTCGACGCTTGGGCCTCTGACCCAATCGTCTCGCGCTAATGATTTTTTAGCCAACGATATTTTTTCCCGCTTTGGTTTAACGAGCTTTCTACCAATAAGAAAAAACCCGCCTTCCCGCGAGTTTTCCAGAACCTCTCCTTCACGTACCCGCGAGGAGAGATCCTTTTGCAGTTACATTAAGGCAGTTAGTCACGAGACCTCAAATAGTAAAGATCGAACTCATAGAATCATAGAACTTAGAATTATCAATTCAAAGTGTTTGGTGAAACAGTTGAATAATCAAGTGAATTACTAAATAACCAATAGAAATTACAAACCCTAGTTAATCAACACTCACGTGAAGATTAACAATCGAATTGTTGAGCAGATTGTGAATACAAATTGTTAAATAAATATGGTTATAATTAAAAGTGAAATCTTTAAACATTCATTTCACCCACGCATAGTGGTGGCTGATTAAACCCATTACCTCAACAGATACGAGCTGAACGACGTCCCGAAGAACTAGTTATCCAAGACTCGGTAAGAAACATAGAAATCTACCATCTCCGGATCTGAACCTCATAGAACTTAACTAGTGATTCGCATCTCTCAAATAACATTTATTCAGGACGTAACAACGGCATTGTAAGTCGTTACAGCCCAATTCTCACGACGGTGTATGTCGCACTCACTTGGCGGAACCGGGCTTCCGTAATTTCTACTGAATTTGTTTCCAGTATGTACGCATGCGATAATACTTATTCCGCCGAATCTCAACCTAACCTCAAAAAATGTTCGCGAGCATGTGCTATTTATTCGTTCCGAGTAGGTTTGAAAACACCGTGCTGATACGTACAACGAAAGACAGAAGAATTTTCCCTCTATGATTACGCCAGATCCTAACCAGTAACTCATATTTACAAATTGATTCCTCAACTTTGATTCAAACTCTTGTTGCTAGTTGGCTCGAATAGGTGTCTGTAAAACTAGACACAGCACACTAGCTATACTGACTCGATAATTTTTATTATTTTAATCTGCTTCCAGTAATAATTCAGAAAACTCAGTTTTCACTCATATCTACCGCTCTGCTCCAGAGCGCGGGGAAAAACTGAGGTTGCTTGTCAACCGATGGGGATTTTGAACAGGGAATTTACTCTGTATTTATTAATCATGTCTAATTGTAAGTTAGAAATATCGTTGTGAACTAGTTTCACCCATATCTACCGCTCTGCAACAGAGCGAGGGGAAAAAACTGAGGTTGCTTGTCAACCGATGGGGATTTTGAACGGGGAATTTACTCTATATCTATTAATCATGTCTAATTGTAAGTTAGAAATATCGTTGTGAACTAGTTTCACCCATATCTACCGCTCTGCTCCAGAGCGAGGGGAAAAACTGAGGTTGCTTGTCAACCGATGGGGATTTTGAACAGGGAATTTACTCTTTATTTATTCATCATGTCTACTTGCAAGTTAAAAATATCGTTGTGAACTAGTTTCACTCATATCTACCGCTCTGCTCCAGAGCAAGGGGAAAAACTCAGGTTGCTTGTCAACCGATGGGGATTTTGAACAGGGAATTTACTCTGTATTTATTAATCATGTCTAATTGTAAGTTAGAAATATCGTTGTGAACTAGTTTTACCCATATCTACCGCTCTGCAACAGAGCGAGGGGAAAAACTGAGGTTGCTTGTCAACCGATGGGGATTTTGAACGGGGAATTTACTCTATATTTATTAATCATGTCTAATTGTACGTTAGAAATATCGTTGTGAATTAGTTTTACCCATATCTACCGCTCTGCTCCAGAGCGCGGGGAAAAACTGAGGTTGCTTGTCAACCGATGGGGATTTTGAACGGGGAATTTACTCTATATCTTTTAATCATGTCTAATTGTAAGTTAGAAATATCGTTGTGAACTAGTTTCACCCATATCTACCGCTCTGCTCCAGAGCGAGGGGAAAAATCGAGGTTGCTTGTCAATCGATGGGGATTTTGAACGGGGAATTTACTCTGTATTTATTAATCATGTCTAATTGTAAGTTAGGAATATCGTTATGAACTAGTTTTACCCATATCTACCGCTCTGCTCCAGAGCGAGGGGAAAAGCTGAGATTGCTTGTCAACCGATGGGGATTTTGAACGGGGAATTCACTCTGTATATATTAATCATGCTTTCCAATGGAAAGCGATTCGACTGATTGTCGATAGAATCCTAACGGATTTAGACTACTGATTTATAGAATATATATCTTGTCATAGAAACTGCATTAAGAAATATTTTTCTTTCAGTCTCTCCTCCGGAGAGCGACTCGACTGATTGTCGAAGGAATCCTAATGGATTAAATACATCATAGTGAATTACTTTTCACGTATATTCATCGCTCTATTCAAGAGCGAGGGAAACAACCAAGGTTTGCTTGTCACACCTGTGGGGTTTTCAAACAGGGATTTGCTCTGTATATATCAATCATGTCTAATTTCATGTTATAAGTAATCAGCTGTGTGAACTTAGCCCCCCAAGATGCTGGAAAAAAATTCCGAAAATTACTATCGATTGCTCTTCGTTTGCTCTTGATTGCCATTTTTCAAATTCGGTTTGCCGCCCGTTAGTTTTCTTGCAATTCGTGATTTTCAGTTGGGGGCCAACTTCACTGCCCCCCCCCCCCCCCCCCAGCTAATTTTTGAAATTTTCGAACTTTCAAGACGCGCAATCGAAAGCATTTTGTTTGCCCTTTTTTGCCCTATCATTTATTTTTGCTTACGTGTACCAGTAGGAGTAAAATTTCAGTTTTTTAGTTGGGGGGCCAACTTCGCAGCCCTCCCCAAGGCGAATTTTTTGAATTTCCGAATTTTCGAGATGCGCAATCGAAAGCATTTTGTCTGCCCATTTTTGCCCTATCATTCATTTTTGCTTACGTGTACCAGTAGGAGTGAAATTTCAGTTTTTTAGTTGGGGGGCCAACTTCGCAGCCCTCCCTAAGGCTAATTTTTGGAATTTTCGAACTTTCAAGACGCGCAATCGGAAGCATTTTGTTTGCCCTTTCTTGCCCTATCATTCATTTTGTTCATGCCCAATATAAAAAGCCATATTTCCGTTTCTCACAGTGTCTGTCTCTATGGGTACCTTCGATTTAGTACATCGACATCTACCTGTAATGCAAATTTTATCGAAAAAAATAAAATCAAATCAAAAAGCAAAAATACCCGACATACAGGGTGTCCCAATTTAAAGTACGCATTACGTTTTCAGCCGACCTAACGTTTCAATTGGAAAATTCTTCCTACAAAAGTTGTCCGGTTCAGAGGGGGACACATGAAGAATTTTTTTTTTGCGGTCCAGCATCATAATTGGTGATGCTGTGGAGGATGGACCAGTTTTTTCAAATGGAATCATACATTTTTGTTTCAACTGAAATATTCTTCATTCAAAAATGAACAATTTTCTCAGGAAGTTTTTTTTTGTAAAATGAATAGTTCGTGAGATAGAACACAAAAAACAAATACCACCATCAACAGCAAGACATGCTCTCACTCGCTTCTCGAAGCTCTGCGCCGTTGCTGTATTGAGTCGTATCTGACGAGAAGAATATCAACGACTTCGGAAGAAGTGTAATCAGGCATTTTCAATTGCTGTGAAAGTAACGAGCTGTCGAGACCTTATCGTGTCGTACTTTACGTATTCTGGCGTGTTGTGAAAAAGTAGGCACGATACATTGGAAGTTGTGTTATGAAGAGGTAAGATCCAGCACATTGTATTTGTGTCGTGTTATTAGAAGATCGGATCGGTCAGATATGACTCAATATGGCAACGGCGCAGACCTTCGAAAAGCGAGTGAGAGTATGTCTTGCTGTTGATGGTGGTATTTGTTTTTTGTGTTCTATCTCACGAACTATTCATTTTACAAAAAAAAACTTCCTGAGAAAATTGTACATTTTTGAATGAAGAATATTTCAGTTGAAACAAAAATGTATGATTCCATTTGAAAAAACTGGTCCATCCTCCACAGCATCACCAATTATGATGCTGGACCGCAAAAAAAAAATTCTTCATGTGTCCCCCTCTGAACCGGACAACTTTTGTAGGAAGAATTTTCCAATTGAAACGTTAGGTCGGCTGAAAACGTAATGCGTACTTTAAATTGGGACACCCTGTATAGGGGAGGGTAGGACAAAACGGACCGGGAGGGCAAAACGGACCACTTGAAAAATTCCCAATTTTCATTCATCCGAACATTAGTTCTTATATTCATCATTGATAATAGATCATCTTAAGTATTATCGAACAATAAACGTAAGAAATTAATTATTCAATACGTCTCAAACTACCAATTTTTTCCAGCCATTTCATCATTTTTTTTTAATGGGTCTCAAGTAGTTGTTCATGACGTGGCTCTGTACTCTCCATGCGTTCACAGTATAGAATGATATTATTATAAAAAATTAAATGATGTTTAGAAAAAAAAAAACGGAATTTTTTATGTGGTCCGTTTTTCCCTACCCGCCTTTATATATATTTTTTATACTTTTGTATTAATATTTTTGATACGTTTTACTGAGATAAAACTATAAAGGCTCAGCAAGAGACTTACACACTACAGGAATTAAGAGAAATATGAGTACTTTAGAAGGGTTATTTATACGTTATTTATACATTTTTTTATTTTTTTTTGTTTGGTAATTTTTTTCCTTTTTCTAATACTCTTGTTACGATCTGAATTCGAATTTGGGGTCTTGTCCCTGTTCTAAGTACTAAAGTACAACTGAGGGAGATGTTGATGGTGGTAAATGAACGTTTATATTTGTGAACTAGTAGCTTTATTTAGACGAATAGTTTATGTTTCATCCAGGTATAACGGATGATATATGTCGTGTTTAGGTATAAAAGTAAGCTAAGTTATTTTGGGTGTTTACTGTAATGAGTACGATTGAGAAGTGAAGTGGAGGAAGAAAAATCAGGTAGTCGCTAGGATAGTAGGATAAAAGGATTAGCTGACTCGTTGCATTTTGCAGTCTGTGTGCAACGAGCGTCTCCTAGACGTAGGAGAGGGGGACGCGGACGATCCGGTAGCAGGTAGATAAAAGGGCAGAGATGTAGAGGGAAAAGGGGGGAAGCGTGTAAAAAGTTAGAGGACTGAGGTAAGTGAGGGGCGAACGTATGGGTAGCAATACCCGGACGTAATACCCCCCCCCCACGTTAAAGAGAGGGAACATATCGCTTGTATTCAAGCGGTATGCTTCCTCTTAACGTAGTTATTTAAATGTTTATCTAGGGTTTCAGCTTGTATCATAGGTTTACAAATAGGCGAATGTTTAATGAGTTATAAATGTTGGTAATATTATTATCCTAATGCTAAGGTCTGAATTATTCTAAAAGCTTATGTCTAAGTAAGTGTTTACAATCTCAAAAGAACATGGTAATGGCATGACTTAAAATCTATCTTATACTATTCAAGTTTATATAAGTATATTAGATAGTAAATGGTCTAGTGAAGTTATAATCTTATATTGAGCGTAGCGATAATCCTTATGTATTTAATCATAATACTTATTTGGTTCCAGTGGGTATGAGTTTGTCGCTGTCTTGTGTAGGTGGTGGGGTTTTCGAGTTTTATTTTTATGTACGGTCGGGTTCATCGGTGGAAGTGGGGGTGGTATTCCTTTTTGAGGAGTGTTGTCTTCGTTCAAATGAGGGTGAATAATGTTTAATTGGATTGGTTTTTCGTATCTGGGCGGTTTTAGGCGTTTGTTGCCGCGTCTTGTCTTTTTGAGGCAAGAGAAGACTGTTGATATTTTCCCAAATAATGAGAATTTGTATGCCGCGAACAAGGCTGTTATAATTCCCAGGCCAACGGCGGCGTAAGTGAGACTGGTTGTTAGGCTGTGAGTGTTTTGCTGTGCGCGTTTGTGTGTACTTATTTCTTTTGCTTGTTTTATTATTTCTTCCAGTGCTAGGCTGTTAGATTTTATGTCATCGGCGTCCAGAGGTGTGGTTTTGTATTGGTGGAATATGGGGATTGTGGATAAGTTTACAGTATGGTTCTTATTCAGGTCTTGATATATCTCGGTTAGATTTAGAGTAAATTCTGGAACGTATGAGTGTATTTCCGTCGACGTCATGGTGTTAGAGAACTGAGCGTTATGATTTCTGAGCGTCCTAAGCATCTACTCCTCAGTTTTAGTATCCCGGATTTGGAAAGGGTGAGACGTGTTGTAGGCATATTGGGGCACAGGATATGGATAGTTTCTGGGTTTGGTAAGGAGTAGATCCAGGAATTTGGTGCTCTTAGTTTAGACCAATATGATCCGTCGAATGAGTTTATTCTAATGTTACATGTGTTCAATTGGTTAGCCATATTACCTAGGAATAATTGCATTTCGCATGAATTGTGATTGTTGTTGTGGTAGATTGGTTGAGTCTGTTTACAGATGTATGAGTTCTGCGAGAATTTGCATTCCGTGAAGTCTGGTTTCGAGAGGTGGAGATAGGAACTTCTGTCTATTGATACTGCGATGTAGTCATTATTGGGGGCTATGCAGGCGAAAGTATTTGATCTGTCAAAGTTTTGTTTAACCGGAATTGGAAGTAAATGGTATAAGTTAAATGTATCGTCGTCTAATAGTGGGATTGATAGGCTATAGATTATGTTTGGTTCGTTCTAGATAATGTTGAGTTCCGATAGTCTGATTAACTCTTCGGCGTACTTGTTTCTTGAGGGGATCGGAAATTGTATAAGCGTTTCTAAGGTTTGTATGTGTTGTAGGCTGTTAATCAGTTGTTTGAGTGATAACAGTTTTGGGTGTACAATTCCTTGTTCCGCGAATAAGATAGCACCGATTACGCTGTTTAGATCTAGTTCGTATTCGTTTAGCATTTTGTCTAGTTTGTTGAGGTTATGGTCATTGTATTACGTGTCAAGTGTTTTTTCATGGTTGGTAAGGTAAAAGTGACGGATACTACTTGGTTGTCTAGTTCTATAATGTGCTTCTCTATGTTGTCAATTTCTTTCTGTTGCATGCCCAGCATTGATCGGATGATGTGCGTTTGATTTGCTAACAATGTGGCTACATGCTTGGATCGTTGAATAGTCTATCGATTTGTGCGTTAATATAATCACCATCTGCTTTTGTTAGCGTTTCGTAGAGTGTCTTGTGAATGCCGCCAACGCAGTTGAACCATCCTCGTTTAACGCGTGTATAGGTCAGTTCTGCTAACTTTTATGCAGTCTATCCGTTTCCTGGTATCCTATCAAGTCTTCTATTTGGTTTTGATATTCTTTTATGGTTAATAGTCGGTTTTTTGATATGTTCATTGTATCTTGTACGATACATTCCGTTCTTGTCGTGTTACAACTTTTATCAATTAAGTCGCAGTATCTTCCTAGTTCGTTGGATATGTCTATAAACTGTTTTATATTCAAGAAGTTTATCAGTTTCCATTTGTTGTTCGATACACGTAAGTTTTCTAGTTGTTCGTAGTAGATCCCAGGGTTTGTTGTGAACGGTATCAAGGTGTAAGGTTGGTTTCCATCGTTTTCGAGTGCCGTGCCGTATCTGTAATTATTTGTCTCGTTAATCTCGTGTCTGTGCTAATTTTAATTTATTTAAGTGAACTATTTTCGTTCTGTTTGGCGTAATGTAGATTTCTGCGTTGATATTGTCGATTATTTGTTTAATAATGTAGGGACCTTTGTGATGGTCGTCGAATTTGGAGCGTGTTTCGTTTAGTAGGAATACTTTTTGTCCGGCTTCAAAGGTTTGCGGATTAATTTGCCTGTCATAGTAAGTTTTTGACTTTAATTTAGCTCCTTTTAGGTTCATTGCTGCCTGTTTCCGTATATCATGTATGTTTGTTATTAGGTCGAGAATGAAGGTGTTGTACGTATCCGTTGTTGCATTGGTTGGTGTTGTGTCTGACGGTCGGCGTGCTTCTTTTCCAAAAATTAGATTATGTGGGGTGAAGTTTGTGCCTTCGTGTTTAGCGGTGTTGTAGCAAAAGATTGCAAAGCGAATGTATTCGTCCCAGTCTTTGCCAATGTTTGTGTAGTGTTTGATATGTTCGGTGAGTACGTGGTGACTGCGTTCTAGCGATCCATTTGATTGTGGGCGATAGGCAGTTGTTCGGACTTGTTTGATCTTGAAGAGTTTGCTAATTTGTTTGATTGTGGTACTCATAAAGTTCTGTCCTTGGTCCGTCAGTATCGTTCGTGGGGCTCCGTAGCGCGTGATGTATTCTTTAGCGAAAGCTATGCCTATTGTTTGGGCAGTAACATTAGGAAGTGGTATTGCGTCTAGGAATTTAGTTAAGTTGCATTGGATTGTTAGTAGATATTGATTGTTGGATTTCGTGATAGGAAGTGGTCCTACGATGTCAAGTGCTACTTTATCGAAAGCGTCCGCTGGTGTATCTGTGATTATCATCGGTAACTTGGTCTTAATTCTGACTAACTTTTTTCTTTGGCAGCTGTCACAAGCTTCGATAAAGTTTTGTATTTGAGTTTTGAGATTTGGCCAGATGTATTTTTCTCTTATTCGGTTAAAAGTCTTTGTTACCCCTTGGTGTCCTCCAATTAGCGATTCGTGGTATTCTTTGATTATTTCGTGGCGTTTCGTCGGGTGTGATAATTTCTTCGGTGCAAAGTGTGATTTTAATGTTGGTATTCGCGAAGATGTAGTAAAACAGTTTTTTGATCGTCGATCACTGGAAGTTACCTAGTCCTACGTTATTTTTTCTGAAGGTGAAGGAGTTTATATTCTTGCATATTAGGATACGTCTCAGGTTGAGGAGTATGTTATGAAGGTCTTCCAGATTGTCCTTGTCTGTGTGTTCGTTTTTTATTATAAGTGTGAGAATATATTTTTCTTTGAATTTTGTCAGAGCTATTTCTAGTTTCTGTGGTGTTCGAATTGTGAACGTTTTCCTGTTCAGCATGCCCTTGTCTATCAGCTGTTTTGCCAATGGGTCACCTGACGGGTGGTCCGCTGGGACGCAGTGAACGTAGTTGTCGTTTATTAGGAACATTTCGTCTTTTGATTCCTTGACGTTAGGTACAGGTATTATGTTGTCTAGGTTATTTATAAAATGGTTGAAGTCATCAGGTATGCTGTTGATATCGTTGTCTTGAGTACTGGTATGTCGTGGGGTGTCAGTGGGGGTCAGGATGGGAGAATCATTGTTGCGTAGGTCTTGGGAATCTAAGGTGTCTATTAGTGAGTCGGTGTCGTCGCTTTCTGTTAAACTTGAGATTTCGGGATCTGACAAGTAGTATGTGTCCGCCGTATGGTCGGTAGTATTATCTGCTTCTGTTGGTACAATGGTTTCATGTTTTGTTGTCGGGTGTGGGGTTGCTGTTACTGGGTTTGGTCGGTCGTTGATTTCGAGGGTTGATCCGTGAGATTTTGGATTTTCGTATACACAAATGGTAATTTTAATGTCTGTATCTTTAAATATGTAATGGATCATACGACCAACCATGTCCCAGCTGAGTTCGTCTAGGCCGCAACCTAATTTCGGCATTGCTAGTGATTTCACTCCTTCTTTGATAAGTGCTACTTTTAGTTTGGCTAGTATTTTGTACATGACTTCGTTCGTTGGTTTGTCGAAATGGTAATCTTTTGTTACCAAATTATAGATTATGCGTCGTGGGTATGTGACTGTAATGATGTCCGTCACTTCAGGTTTCATGGCTAGAAGTTGTTCACGTTGTATCAGTCCCTGCTTCACCATCTGATCCGCGACACCTAGTGAAGCTTTACAATCTGCTGAAATGCAGTGTGCTAGGTTGTCTTTTTGTTTTAATATGTCAGCGTTTTGAATCAAGAGGTAGGATCTGGATTGTGTTGGGTGGTGGGTTTCTGAATAGCGCATCTGCGTTTGAATTCATCTTTCCTTTTTTGTAAATAACGTTGTAAGAATATTCGTCGAGTGTCAGGCGCCATCGAAGCAGTCGTGAGGTTGGATCTTTCACATTGTTTATCCAAACTAGTGGTCTGTGATCTGTGACGAGTGTAAATGTTTGTCCGTAAAGGTATGGTCGGAAGTGTTTCACGGTGAAGATGATTGCTAAGAGTTCTTTGTCAATCGTCGGGTAGTTGACTTCCGCCTTTTCGAGGGATCTCGAGGCGTACGCGATTGGTAAGTCTTCGCCAATTTTTCCTTGGCTAAGAATCGCGCCCACGGCGCAGTTAGAGGCATCGGTCGTCAATATAAATGGTTTCTCAAAGTCCGGGTACTGTAAGATAGATTCGTTACAAAGGCTATCGCGTAGGGTTTCAAACGCAGATTGGTGTTCGGACGTCCACAGGAATCGATTGTTTTTCTTCAGTAAGTTGTTTATGGGCTTTGCGATTTTTGATAAGTTAGGTATGAATCTGCGATAGTAGCCGATCAGTCCGAGGAATTGTTTGATTTGCTTAGGATTTGTAGGGACAGGGTAGTTTTTGACGGCTGTTATTTTGTTGGGATCCGGTTTTACTCCGTCTTTCGTAATGACGTGGCCTAGGTATGCTATCTCTTTACGTAGAAATTCGCATTTGGCGGGCTGAAGAGTTAGTCTGGCATTGGCTAATCGTTCCATAAGTTTTTTAAATTTGATTGCATGTTCTTCTAATGATCTTGCATAGATTACTATATCGTCCAGGTCAACGAAGACTTCGTTGCCTAAGAGTCCGGAAAGTACCTGATCCATTAGGCGTTGGAAGGTCGATGGTGCATTTCTTAGGCCAAAGGGCATTCTGTTATATTCATAGTGGCCATGCGGAGTTGAGAAAGCCGTTTTCGGACTGTGATCAGGGTGCATCGGTATCTGGTGGAAACCTGACGCTAAATCGAATTTAGAAAAGTATTTGGCGGATCCTTATTGATCTAAAATGTCTGTTATGTTGGGTAGCGGATAGGCGTCGCCAATAGTTTTTTCGTTAAGTTTTCGGAAGTCTATGACCATGCGCCATTTCTTATTGCCGGTAGCGTCTGCTTTCTTGGGTACTATCCAAACTGGGGAGTTGTACGGTGAAGAAGAGTGCTTGATAATATTTTGGTCAAGGAGTTTGTTAACTTGTGTATTTATCTCTTCTTTGTGGATTTGAGGATATCTGTACTGCTTTGTGTGGATTGGAATGTCATCTGTGGTAGGGATGGTGTGGCTGACTAGTTGTGTATGTTTTAATTTGTCGCCTGGTAGGAAAAAAAGGTGGTTAAATTCTATAGCAAGGTCGGTTATCGATTGTTTTTCTTCGTCATTTAAATGGTTTAATCGGAGGTTTTCCATAAGGGTGTGAAGACGTTTTGAGTCATAGTTAGAGGAGAAGTGAAGCGTGCGGGAATTGTTATTGGTATTAGTTTCTCGAGCCTTGGTTAATAGGATTGACTGAACGCTGGTGAGTCTTGTATCGGTCAGCTGGGGTCTTGTATCCTCGAGTTCGTCGACTTCTTCTAAGGTTACTACAAGCCTCCTTATCTCAACAGCTGTTTCGCTGGAGTTATAATCACGTAGGCATATGCTAAACCGTTTCTGTTCGTGACTAAGGCCTTGCCGAGAAAAATACTGGGGCCGAGGTCTATGTTATCAATGAATCCTGTTTTTAACGTCGGGTTGGCGATTTTCATTGATATTACTTTACCAGTTCGGCTAGGAATGGATATAATATTTTCGTCTAGTATTTTTAGTAGTCTACAGTTATCCGTTGTGACTGTACCAGTTCCGAACGAAATTGTGGCGTTCTCGTTGTATAGGAATTTCGTACCCAAAATACCGTCTTCTTTTATTGGGAAGGAATTATCGACTAGATGGAATACGTGCCAACTATTGCCGATTTGTACATTCACGCTTCCAAGAGTTTCTATTGTACCGTCTACTGTGCTGGTTATCTGGGTTTTGTCTGTCAGGGTACAGTGTATATTTGGTTTGACTGCGTTTAGTTTTATCACGTTTATGTCGGCTCCGGTATCGACCAAGAGCGTGCTTGTCTGCTTCTCAAGTTGGGGCGTGTGTAGATGGATCTTAGGTGTTTGTGTTATTGCCGTTGTGAGAATGCGGGATGTTCTTGTATTATTATTCGACGATTTGTAACGAGGTGGAATAACGCCCGTGTTTCGGGAATGGAGTTGGTCGTTTTTAAAACAGATTGTTGCTTCCTCGAGTCGCAGGAAATCTGCGCTCAGGAGGCCGTCTTCTTGTATAGGAAATTCGTCACTTATTAAGTGGAGGTCGTGGCACGTGCCGGAAAATTCTGGATCAATGCTACCTAGTGTTTCTGTGTATCCTTCTGTTATTCCTGAGATATAACGTTTATTCCTCGGTTCTAAATGAGTGTCTAAGGTGATAATTTTTTGTTTTATTAGGTTTAAATTCGCACCAGTATCTACTAATAATGTTCCAGTGTTGCCAACGATTTGTGGTGATTGAATTGCAATGGTTGGTGATTCTAAGAGGGTCCTTTTTACGTATTCGGACGCATTTCTAGAGTTCGGGACGTCGTTGCGTCCGTGTGGTGGTCCCGTTACTCGTTTAAAGGTTGCGGTTCTAATGGGAAGTTTTCGGTATTCGGAAAGTTAGTATTTGTATTTGTGAAATTGATGCGTGCGTATCTTGGCTGTTCGGAGTTTGGGTTATTTCGGTTTCCGTTGTTAGGTTGGTTTGGTCGCTGACCAGAGTTGTTATGTTGAGGTTTGTTGTGTGCTTGAGGTTGTTGGGCGTATTGTGGAGTGTTTGATTGGTAAAATGAAGGATTTTGGAGTGTCTGTTGGTTTTGGTAGTTTCGCCTCCGGCACCTTTCGACCGTATGACCTTTACGTCTACAATGTGTACAAAATAGATTGTCGGTACGCTCTCGTGATCTACAGTTATCTATTGAGTGTCCAACAAGCTTGCAGAACTTACAGTTCAGAGACGAATCGTGAGGTGGTGTTTGTTTTGAGTTATTAATATTACTGTTTTGAGCCGGTTCGTTAGTTTTTGAGCAGTTTTGGTCCGGTTTCGTATTGTTTGGTGTCTGTGCTCTTAATTTTTGCCTTTTTAATACTATTCTTTCCGCGCTCACCGCCTTATCGACTGCCGCTCGCAGCGTGTTTGGCTTCTCGTTCAATACCCTCTGTTCTAGCTCGTCACAGAGACCCTTTATGAATGCGCGTAAGGCGTTTTCTTCGATATTTTTTATGAGTATAATAGCATTTGCGGCGGTTTCTTTGGAATCTATAATGTCGATAGCCGTATCTACGAGTTCTTCTATCCTAGTTCCGTACTCTAATGCGGTCTCGTTTTTCTCTTGTCGTGCGCACGCTATAGCACATTGCACGTCTGATAGTCTTTGTTTTGGTTCAAACGCGCGTTTCAAGTTGTCTGTAATAAGTTGTAGCGTCTGGAAGCTATCTCGCGGGAGTGTTCTTTCTGCACGGCCTTCGATTTTTTATCGTACTAGTGCTACGAATAGGAGCGTATCTCGTGGATCTATTAATATTCTTGCGTTCTCGACTCTTCTAACAAAAGATTTTACTGTAATATTCGATGGGTCAAGAGTTGGAATTAGTGTAGCCGCGACTTTCAATGGTAGGAATGTCATTTCTGCGTCAGTCGTGGTTTCCGGCAGGGTTTATAACTTATCTTAAATGGTATACGTATGTTATAGGGTAGCTTACGTCCTGGAAGTTATGGTGAGTACAATGAGAGTGATTCTTCTTAGCATATTTCTGAAGTGGTGATTGTAGGTGTAAAGATGGCGATTCTGGATCTGAGAGTTGGGCGATAGCGTTGGTGATATCGGTGTCTTGGAGTCGTTACCGGGTTTCGTCGTTGGAGCGAGTTCGCTCTTTGTGGGGCTCAGATGAGCCTTTGGGGGGCGAGGTGCCTTTGAGGTTCGGTCGCTGCGATTTGTGTTAGCAGATTCCGTGGTCGCCAGTTATCGCCAGGTTGATAATAGCGGGTTGATAGTTTGGACTTTTCGGGTATATGAGCGATTGAGGTCGTACCAGTTGTATCGTGTGATATACCGGGGCACTGTTTTTTTTTTTTGTATTATGTGCAGTAATTTATACCGAGCGTTGCTCTCTTGGTTATTAGTTCACACAACTTGTCTTACACGTTGGTTCACTGTTTGACGTCACAATTTGTTTAGTTAATGGTTTGTATTTTCGTCATATTAGCGTCATTCGTTTACTTTCTTCCACATAGCCTCAGTAACAGGAAGGACCACCGCTGCCACCAATGTTACGATCTGAATTCGAATTTGGGGTCTTGTCCCTGTTCTAAGTACTAAAGTACAACTGAGGGAGATGTTGATGGTGGTAAATGAACGTTTATATTTGTGAACTAGTAGCTTTGTTTAGACGAATAGTTTATGTTTCATCCAGGTATAACGGATGATATATGTTGTGTTTAGGTATAAAAGTAAGCTAAGTTATTTTAGGTGTTTACTGTAATGAGTACGGTTGAGAAGTGAAGTGGAGGAAGAAAAATCAGGTAGTCGCTAGGATAGTAGGATAAAAGGATTAGCTGACTCGTTGCATTTTGCAGTCCGTGTGCAACGAGCGTCTCCTAGACGCAGGAGAGGGGGACGCGGACGATCCGGTAGCAGGTAGATAAAAGGGCAGAGATGTAGAGGGAAAAGGGGGGAAGCGTGTAAAAAGTTAGAGGACTGAGGTAAGTGAGGGGCGAACGTATGGGTAGCAATACCCGGACGTAACACTTTTGTAGTGATATTTTTGAAACGCTTCACCGAGGTGAAACTATAGAGGGCCAGCAATACACTCACAAACTATGAATGAAAAGAATATGAGAATTACTATACGAGAGTATTCGTACGGAAATGGAGTAACCTTTTTCGCCACTTTTTTCTCGTCATAATTTTAGTATTATAATTTCTTTTTTTTACATTCATCTTTGCATTTTTCATTTTTATAAGCTGCCAATGTATGTATATATGAATTATTTGCTCATCACGTTTTTAGACTCCAAATTCAAAACTTGAAAGATGAAAAAAAGAATAAAAATGGACTAATATAATCTTGCATTGGGATGAAGTACTATTTACGTTGCTATTCAAATGCAGCTATTCTACTCTTGTATCACTAAATTCATCAAGGAATGATAATTTCATACGTTGACGTAGAAACTTATTGACGGGGTAACCACGACGCTGTTCAGTGTTGCTTCTGGAATGTGCTCTGCCTTGCTTTTTAAACTATCGCGCTTTTCCCATTCTCCGGTTATCCTACGACAAAAAGCAATATAATGCCCGATACCTTTAAGAGTTTGTGGTGGGTGGCAGTCAACGACACCAATTAAGTGATACGGCTTTTCGTGTACTGTCAAGGACACAGGTATAGCAGACAACGAAATATTGTCAGGAGCGTTTGGGTATCCTAGTTGCGCAGATAATTTAGATAAAAAGGGATGTTCAGTATCAATGAATAAATGACCTTTCGGAGACCTTGTTACCGACATTCGTAATTGGTAGTTCGGACAATCAACCTGTGCTTTTTCAAAAAACTGCCCAACAGATTCTGGCAGACCTCTTGTTAATCCATTTGCTAGTATGAGCGTTGAATCGATTGCTAGCACTGGAATGTTTGTGTCAGATTTATACTCACACGAAGGGCAGATGCCTTCCTCAAATACGCTTGGAAAATCGTTAAGAATGTCTTTCAGAAAGTTTGCAATAATGCATGAACAGTTTATTATGCTTCCCTCTTTGTTCAATGTCGTTATTAAAAAGACGGCTCGTTCGACATACCACTCGTTTGGTAGACCATTGCTTATGTAATCTAACACTAGGCGAAAAAACATTGAAGTTTCAGATCCAATTTCCAGTACCGATTTGTATTGGGCTAGATCAGTGCACGCTGTTGCAATGAGTTCCACGATGGTGTCAAACGGACACGTAAACGATGAATGTATTTTTTGAGAATTCATGGTAACTATTCCACCATTTTGTATGGTGAAGTCTACGTCTACGCAAAGGCCGATTATGGATAAGATTGACGTCTGGTTGAGGTCGCAAGTATTTTCCCTTTTTAATGGAAGGTGGTTTTTGAATATTTTTGATTAGTTTGGATTTGGATTTTCGATTTTGACCTCTCCGGTTCTCTTCTTCATTAAGACATCTTGTCGGTTTCATTTAGATTCGCCGATTCGTCAATGATAGATTTTTCACGTAAATCCGTCGTTTCTGCAGAATTATCAATATGTTCATCCACTGCTAAGCTTTGCTCACTGTCATTAAGTTTCTCATTGTAAGCTGCCCGTTCTATTTCACATATTCCTGTAATGGACCTGATATGTTTAATTAGAAACTTGTCCAGTCGAAGTGGTTTTCCTTTGTCAGCTAAAACATTGTTCTTAAGATTGTTGAAATAAGCTTCTGATCTGGCGGATGAAGCTGTAACGTTTTTCGTTCGACTGAATGGTGCCATGATGTTCGTCCATAATGGATAATATTGACAAATTCGCAAAAATGGTTTCACGAGTGCGGGTAAATGATATGCATTTAAGCGTTCCAAGTTTTTCGAATTTCGTGCTGTAGTTGCAGCTTGTGTCAAGATCTGTATAAAGTCTGTCGTTTGTGTATCTTCATCATCAGCGTCTTCAGGCGATTGATTGATATTATCTTCATCAGTATCCGGTGTCAATTCGGCGAGTAAGACGTTCGTATACAGTTTAACAAAAGTTCTTCATACTTGCTACAAGTACACGTACAATCTTTTTCCCGACTCTCACAAAGTGCTACAGTGAGCAGAGCCAACATCATTCTTTTAAATTTGTCTACGGCAGTGCAGGAGGTCATGACACCAATAGTTCTCACATAAAAATCTTTGACTCTCGAAGCATGTCCACTCAAACATTTCCAGTTTATAATCATCTTAATAAAATGCGCAATATCTAACCTCAAGATGCATCGTAGACTAGTGCGCGGTGCATATTCACCTGAAAGACAGCGTAAGCATAGGCTGATGTAAGTTTTCAGGGTGCACTCGTTGAAAGCAAGACATATTCCATTCAATAGTGCTAGAGAGAAGTCTGTGACTGTTTCTTTAGGAATACTTACACTGCAGCGCAACCATTCCTTTAGCCAATAAGATATTATGTTGGTATCATGCTTTTCGGAGATCATTTGCAGAACCGAAAGAATACCTTTGACACCCTGAATAACAGCCTGGTACAAGAAAATTGCACCGGACTGACCACTCGGCCGATGTAAGCGCTGTGCTATCGAACCAGTAGCGTCAATTGTAAGGGGTTTTCCGTTCTTTATAATGTCTTTGTATAAGTCTAGTTGCATATTAGACCAGTACATGCAGTAAAACTTATTTAGAGCAATTTCTCGTATAGTACCGCAAATTCAATATTATACTTTAAATTTTGTAAAGATATAATGGGATCATGTACAGTTGGGCAATAAAGTTCCTGTAGGGTCGAAATTTAGGCTTATGCGTTTTAGCGTCTACGCTATTGAGCAGACCACTCACACCGCATACCCCGCTCCCCAAGCTCATCAATGCGTTACGGCCTATCGGTCAGCTAGCCTGGCCGGACCCGGCCTGCGGATATTTCGGAAGTATTTCTTACTTTACTTCGAGTAGGTAATCTGCCTGATTTGCCTTCTCGCCTTCCGACCCGTCAAACGTCGTCGGCAAATACGTATGACGTATACTGTATAGAATATATCGTCATCTGATTTCAAACTTCTTTATTTTACTGAAAAAAAGTTAAATCCGAACTCCGAATCCGATTTTGATATCATACAGAAGTAACTTATGTGATAATCAGAAATACTATCGATTCTACTACCGAAACTTTTATTAATTGTAATTTTTTTTTTTTTTTCACAGACCAGGTATGGTGAGTAGTTTCTTGAAGCACTGGGTACTCGTACAAATTCCACGAACGAAAACGAATTTGAATCGATGTGCCACTCTCAAGAAGATGTAATAGCTCCAATTTCCACAAATCTTCAACACTTATGTGTGGCATACGCCATTGTAATTCATTTAGCTTTAGATTCACAGCCGTATTCGCATTCCCCAAAAATATAGCATTTGAATCTGTCCTCGCACGAATTAAAACCAGTTCATGACGTGCATTGATGATAATTCCATTATAATCTTCACAGAACCCTAGCAGAATGCGCAGGGGTATGCAATAATTAAAATACCCATTATCCAATTTAACTAAATTTTCCGACAATGCCCAATTTGCAACCTCTAAGGCTTTACCGGCATTGGCACTCAATGATAAATAGTTTTTTATAGTAGTGCTTATTCCCACATTTTTGCATCGATCAATTTCAACCCCATTTAATTCATACCAAATTTCATCGGAAAGGAAAGCCATCGCATTATTGACGAGTTTCACATCTTTTATTGGTTGGTACATACCATTTGCATCTGGTACTGAATTCAATAGTGTGCCCTCGATGTATAAAAAACTGTCACATGGCAATACATACGAATCCTGCTTTTGAATCGGAATTCGTGTCTCATCATTGTTTTGATATGATGTACTGGCGTGGGGGTATGGGCGTGAACTTCAACTCGAGTTATACTGTTATCAAATACCGGTCGCGCATTGATGTTTAGCAGACTCGTCATGTCTATGTTTTACACGAAATCCTAGGGATTTCAAAAAGTTGGCGTTATCGACGGTGAGCGATTGACGTACTGCGTATAGTGTTGTTTGTTTGACCAAACTTTGAATACTGGGAGATGGGGGTATGGTCATCATATATTTGTGCACGTTTTCGTATATCAACATGATGAAAAAATCACTGCTTTTTTACGTGCAAACGGATTGTTATCTCTTCTCCTCGAAAGTTGACTAAATTACCGTCTTGATCCACAACACGAAGTGTTATGTTGTCTACTAAGACAATCGGCGGAAAATAATTCGCACTGAGAACGGATGTTGACCCCGATGGCGTGAGTGTCAGAGACATAGCGCGGTCACATGCATACTGAACTTCAAATGCCTATGTAATTTATGTATGATCATGTAAAAAAATACAAATACAGCTGTCCACAGATTGTGGAATTATAATTTTGATATTGTTTGTGATTGTATGCAATTTGCACATTATCCTCAAAATATTGAGTGAATTCTTTGGGTGGAGGCAGATTTCCATAGCTATCATAATACTTGATTTCATGCCCACGTTTTACGTATGCCACCCAATGTGTACCAGGCCCAGGCAAACTGTCCAAGTTAATAATTCCACACTCATTCGCTTAGATAGGATTTCTATTTTCATTTAGTTCGGATCGCATGAATACACCTTCGAAATGTGGAATACGCAAACGTTTCGCATACGCGTGAAGCTCAATGTTAGTTGTGGTACCGTTAGGTAGAATGATTATCTCATTTTTTAAGTTTTTTTTTTTCTTTGTCCACATTTTCCCATCCCACTACCTTTTTGTATGGATTCAGATACAGCCCGCGACCACTCTGCTCCATAGCACGATTGTGATGCTCAGTTTCAGATAAAAGTTTACGAGCGTTAGCTGCTTGATTTACAGATTTTGCGATGCTTGTGGCTCCCCCCGCTAAACTTCCCACCGCTGATAATCCCGCAAGCAATGGAACCAAAAAAGGGTAAAAATCCTCCACGTTTTCCGGGTGATAAAATTCTTGGTTTAACTCGTTTCACCTTCCGAGGATGTGAAATATTTTTTTTAATTTTTGACAATCTCCCCCCCACAATTTTTTCCCCCAGCCACGCTTCAATCCTGCACCCATTTTCAATTTAACCTTTATAGCACGCGATACTGCCCACGCAGCTGCTCGTTCAAGCAACGCCGCGTCTCTAGCACTGGCGCGTTGTGATGCCTGTTCTGCTAGTTTTCGGTCTGTGTTATGACGTGTTTCGAGGTCTTTATTTTCTGAATACGTTGTATCGTGCTCGCGACGAAACTTGTCTAACGGGTTGATACCGGCATCTCCTCGAGTCAGGCGCTTAGCTAGATGTGTACCGGAGCCGCAATACTGATAGCCGGGTATGTGTAGTTCAAAGGGTAATGAGTTGATAACTCTATCCAATAGACCTTGTCCATGCGATCTTGCTTTTGACATTTACTGCAATTTCTTATCTGCTGTGCGGGCCCATCAATGTGATCAATGTCTTCATTATAATGATTCAAACACGCGTGATATCGTGTAGGGTCAGGATCATTCGTTATGTGTATTGGAAATTTATTCCACAGTTTGGGGATCAGATCACCATAGTATTGCAACAATATAACTTTAGGAATATATTTCAAGTGTTCAGTTGTAAAGAATTGATCTAACGATGAAGCAACGTTCGCATACGTTTCAAAACTGAGAAAGAAATGCTTGCGTAATCTATAAATACCCCTCACCCCTACCATTATTTTAATCACAAGCAAATCATGCATTTCATCAAGCAGCCGTATTCCATTCGGGTGGTAAATCTTGACAATAAAACAGAGATAGGTATTCCGAAGCGGCATGGTCCTCTGCTACCCAATACAATCAGGTCCATAATTTCCGGACCCTCTAACTGTGGAAGGACAAAGGTTGTGGTGAGTCTGCTGGAGAGTTGTAATGGAGTTCGCTTTGAGAATGTATATATCTACTCAAAATCATTGGAACAACCTAAGTATCGATATCTGGAAAAACTCCTATCAAATATTGAAGAAATTGGATTTTTTTCATTCTCAAACAATTGCGATGCAATACCCCCAAGCGAGTCATTACCCAACTCAGTGTTTGTATTTGATGACGTGGCCTGTGACAAGCAAGACGTGGTTCGAGAATATTTCTCCATGGGAAGACACGCACAAGTGGACTGTTTCTACTTATGTCAAACGTATGCGTGAATTCCCGAACACCTGATTCGTGACAACGTGAACGTTCTCGTCCTATTCAAACAAGACAGTTTGAATTTACATCATGTCTATTATGATCACGTTAACAACGACATGACTTACGATGCATTTCAAAAACTATGCGCAATCTGTTGGCTGAAGAAATATGTGTTTATTGCAATTGTTAAGGATAGCCCCCTTGAAGGGGGTCGTTATCGCCGGGGGTTCGATGAATATGCCGTTTGGCGAGCAACAACCTTCAATCAGCTTTGAACTTTTTAGGCATAACCATGTCTGCATTGGTAAATGAGTCTGCAACGTTTGATGAGAGCATGAAAAATAAAAATAATTCCACAAAAGTTAGTGATGAAAAAGTTAAAAGGGCAATTGCGCGATCCGGTATAAAGCAATTCGGGCAAAATACAGAGCACTGAAGATTAATCAATCAGAAGCTGTGGATGCTCTGGAAAAAAACCTGGCACCAATAGTGGTCCCATTAAAGATGCTAGCAGAGAGCAGCAACAATAAAACATCGTCCGAACGAAAACCAATACTGCAGGTGAAACGAAAACTTGAGCTGGACGATGAGAACGATGATGATTTAAAGCGGGGGCGGAATATTCGTTCTAAACCGTCGGGTACCCCAATCAAAAATCATAAGGCTACACTGCAGATTGCGCCCGCTTCGATGGAGGTGGATTCTCCACCAGCTAATGATGACAGCGTTTTTCTAAACTTAGAAACCGTTGCTCAGTCTCATCCCGATCCATCGCCTGAATCCACGATGCGTTCAATTCTGGAAACCTCTGAGGGGCGGGATCGAGCTCTTCAATATATTAAGCAGAACTTTGGCGAATTGACTAAACCATATTTCACAGGATTGATTTTTGACACAAGAAACATATATGATACAACGTATGGGGTTCGTTTTGCAGATGGGTCCTGGCTGCTTGGTGATTCCCCTATTGAAGTAGATAAAAATGACAATATTATAATTGATAATGTGACGCACAAAGGAAGTCAAGGATTACTGAAGCTAATTTTTAAAAGAATTCCCGATGAACAAGACTTCACTGGAATTGATCTCATAAAATACAAAAGTATATTGCATGCAACTAATGCCCATAAGCGTGGATACACTTCACGTGGACAGCTGAATGGAAATAGAAGTTATAAATGGAAATATATAATCGCGAAATTATTTGGTACTCCTGCTCGCGTCAAATCCTCCGGACACGGTTTGATTCCAAACAGAATGGCTGTCACAAATCATCCTGTAGATTACGTCCATTAGGACAACCCAAATGAACTTGTTGAGAGATTGCGACTTTTAGTTGCTTCTAGGACTGCTGGTCACACAGGGCACGACAATGAAATAATGTCCATCATAGAGGAACTTCGTGAGGCGGATATTATTCATAAATAGGCGCAGCTCCCTCGTCGTTTGTCACCCAATAAGCACCCATTCGTATATTTCACGAATATTAAATGAATATTCAGTTGATTTTTGGTATCAGTATATGACAATACTAATATTGCACGTTTCGGAAATACGTTTATTAGGAAACCATACAACTACGTTTATAATACACGATTTTTCTACGAATAAATTCTTCTATTCATGTATATTACACGTTCTTATAAAGGATAATTATAACGTATAATATGCACTCGATTTATATTTTTAATCACTCGCAAATGTATACGTATATTGACGGTATCTAAACAACGATGTGCATACCGTTAACAATATCTCAATTATGCACGTTTATTAAACAGATCACGATACGTGCATACGACACGCAATTTCTACGTTGTTCCAATCACTTCATATCCGCGTACATTACACGTTCCTAACAGATGTAATGGCAGCGTCTATTTTGTGAATGTCTATCAAGCGTTTCGATTTTAGAATAATATGCACTCGATTTAACGTCATTAATACGTTTTCCTGATATAATAATGAATGTGCAATATAATTGAATCGAGCGAGAACGTGTGGAACTCTAGGCAAGAAATTAAATTGATAACATATTTGCAACTCGGATGTTTAGTTAACATATCTCAGTTGCATTAAAACGCTGATATCATTGAGACAGATGCAAAGTCCAAGACAATTACGAGAAAGTGACTGACTTCGTGAATAGGTAGTTTGGCGTAGTTGATAGAGCGTGCGAATAGTAATACAAGCGAATGCGAGCGTCCCCGGATCGAATCCCGGCCACAACAATAATGCGAAGTTTTTCTAATCTTAAAATTCTCAATTAGGAAGAAAGTGCAATTGTTTGCGATTAGGAGTTGTTGATCAACGCCTCATACATTGTAATTAATTTGCTTCAGGTATCTTAATTTTTTTTTTCGCGCAAAAATAATTTGGCCAAATATTCAAGTGGTACACGTGTATTCAACGTTGTTTATTGCGTAATAATGAACGTATCGACGTAACGTTTTCAATAAACGCTACTTATGCGATTAACTAAGAAACATTTTTCCGATGAATAAACGTAGAGTATATGACTTTTTTATACGTTTTTTATACGAATGGGTGCCTATTGGGCAGTGTAGAAATGTCCGTTCATAAATTTGGAAGATATCTTGATTCTAAACGTGTCCCTATATTATACACGTCCAGTAATAATAATGGTAATAGGAATATTCAGCAAGTAAATGGAAATTTCGACTTCCGCGGTAAAAGGTTAACAAATGCGGCTCTTTCAATCGAGTCGACTGACGTAGTGATAAAAGATTACATTGACAATCATTTTTTAACTTCTGCGGGTGGAAAACATTATAATTTGAGAAACAAGTGCATGCACCATTGGCTGAGGGTGATGCGGTGAACAAACAATACGTTGATGCTGTGAAGATTGGTGCGCTGCAGCTTACGCAAGACGACAACCTAACACCGAAGCAGTTCGATGCGAAAACTCATCGAATAGTTCGAATAGGTACACCTTTATCTGGGGGAAAAAATTTCACGTAAAAGGGGGAATCAAGTGTATGTTAAATGGTTAGGGTTTGATTCATTACACAATTCATGGATAAATGAGAAAAATGCACTATTATTGTAATCAAAATGTATTTTAACATTCAATAAATAAGAAAAATCAATCAACTGCTGCGCCCTTTTTTGTATCACTTCCCGACTCACTCGTTATACTGTAATGACCGCACGGCAATGTGTCAGTGGAATTGCGAATTACATAACGTTTCGTATCGCTTGCGCTTAAAGCTATCTTTGTCTCACATACTGAATATACCTTATGCAACTTTGAACGTATTGATTCCTGCTGTTTGTTTAAGTCACAGTTTGTATTGAGGCAATCCAGATGATCAGCCAACGTTATTCCTCTCTGTACGACGCAATTTTTTACCCCCTTGGCTTTTTAAACCTTTTTTTCATTAATTCTAATTGAATACATTTTAGATCTCAAACCCACAAACTCAGTCATCACATCACCATTATTTTCATCTTTCATCAGTCCCGGAACTTTTTTATTTCTGAGCGGAATGTTATACAAATTACTTGGATTATAGTCACTTGTGTCAAATCTTTCAATATCACGCTTCATTATTTCATAAATATCATCACATTTTATTTTATATATCAAACTGTCAGTGTCGGTATAGAGTAGCTTACACTTATCTTGGAATTGTGGTCTCATATATTCATAATGAAACGCATATATGCAGGTTTTAGATAAATCTAATATACGGATCCCAACATAAATTGGTTTGAAGATTTTCACCTTCAACTTTCGCAATTCTATCGCAACGAATCTAAGCTTATCTAATCTCAACTTGAAACTACTGCCCCCCTTAACCATCTTTGTAAATGAGATGTACTTTTCTTCATTGATGGCCAATGCTGTTACTTGTCCTTCAAATGTTGTCATTAGTTCCGTTATAATAGAATGTGCATCGTAACCAGTCATATTGTGGAGTACGATTGGAATAATCCGGTCGTCTTGATAATTCAAATCACACCCACGTGCGCTGGACCTCTATATCGGCCAGTAAAGTAGCAATGATCGTGAACGCGTGGTTTTTCATCCATAAATATACCTCCACAAGTGTGGCAGGTGTTTAATGTGATTTCGGTAGGTTGTTTCCAGGTTAATCGCAATTGTTTGTAATTCCTCAACAAACCATCCTGATGGGTTGGGGCCTCGATATGATGCATACCTTGATCGTGAATTATCATATAAACAATGAAAATAATATCCAACACTGAATGCCTAATGCTGTTGGTATACGTGGGACTTCGCATCAGTCAACCCCTCAGTTGGTAGTTCATTCAGCAGACATTCAAAGTCTGCGTACACTATGAATGGTACAAACTCTTTCCGGTTATAACTTGGTTTCTCCTGTGAGAACCTCTATCGCACAGTCATTTAATTCAGTGCAATCAACGCTGTGATTACTTAAGCGTATTTCACTATAGAACACATGTAAACACCTATCACATATGAATTTTGCCTTCTTCCGATTTGATATCTGTTTCGACAGCAATCTAGAAAGATTTTTAATCCAACAAAAGTGTGATTCGCCGCTACTGTTTTGTATTATGAGCAAATAATGTGTGTCACTTTTTTATCACTGGTTAAATGCAATGGTTCGATTTCGATGCGTTTATCAGGTTTATTCTTTGAAATGAAAACATTCACGGACATTGTATTCATTTTCTCAAACTTTGGTATCTGTTTAAGTGTCATGGGAAATGAAATCCCCGTCAAATTTAATATTCCTGAGAAATGTGGATACGAACTTGGTCGATCCGAATGATGCATTGCAGGATGTAACGCTGGAACGATTGCCCAGGCGAAGCATGCATCATCTCGCGACCGAACATTTATTACTGCTCTTCGAATTTTAACCGCGGTAGGTAATTCAACAAAACTCGATGCACTCAGAGGTTCACATTGATTCACATTGACTTATAAATTAATAAGTCTACTCAGTACCCAGCCGCTATCCCTCTCCTGGAATTCCTCCATCTGAGTTATTATGTGGTATTTCAAATTCCTCGACCCGTCCTCACCTGTTGCTGCGCTGAAACTTTGAGACTCTTCAATCGACCAATTCTTGACTCCGGACCATGTTTGAGTCCACATGATAAATTTGATTTTTTTAGTGCCATCCGCAACAAACGTATAGTAACATCGTAATGGTGAATCCATCTCTCAATCTTTTCAGCACTCCTCAAACTTGTTGTTATCAGTCGGAACATGTCAGTCAATTTATTTTCCATCTGCACTGATAAATCTGATATTGTGGTCATTTTAGAATACTTGCGCGAACGTTTGTTTTCTGAATGTGGCTGCATCCGATGAGTATTGCCGTATTCATGTCGGATGATTTTTTCTGTAGGAGCGGGTACACAGGTTTTCACGCTGAAAATCAGCTCAAGGACGATAGATATGTGTACGTACTGCTAAAGTTGCACTGCAGATACCGCGCTGTACATAACCGGTAAGAATAACCGTAAAAATTCTGACGATTGATCGTCACATTGGCGAAATAATAACTCTGAGAAATAAGGTAAAGGCTGTACGTACCGCAGAAGTTGCATTCTGGATACCGCACTGTAGATAACCGGTAGGAATCAGCGTAAAAATTCTGAAGAAGCTGCACTATAGTCACCGCACTGTACATAACCGGTAGGAATTACCGTAAAAATTCTGACGATCGATCGTCACATTGGCACGCGTGGGTTTGAACTCTGAAAAATAAGGTCAAGGCCGGACATACTGCAGAAGTTGCACTGTACATAACCGGTAAGAATAACCGTAAAAATTCTGACGATTGATCGTCACATTGGCGAAATAATAACTCTGAGAAATAAGGTAAAGGCTGTACGTACTGCAGAAGTTGCATTCTGGATACCGCACTGTAGATAACCGGTAGGAATCAGCGTAAAAATTCTGAAGAAGCTGCACTATAGTCACCGCACTGTACATAACCGGTAAGAATTGTCTCGAAAATTCTGACAGTTGATTGTGACATTGAAAAATCTGATGATTGATTGTCACATAATTGAGATAAAGGCGCGGGTTAGAACTCTGACGGAAAAAGGTAAAGGCCTCTGTCATGACTCGGACCAAACCAGTAAAGTGGTCCAGTAGCCGCCTGGTCCGAGGGCCGCTTACCTACACTACTCACCAACTCCCCGTGCCCTCTTGAACACTCCTTCTGTCTTCTTCCCATGGTTCTGCTCGTAGAAGTACAGGCACCGGAACTCCTCCGGGAACGGGCATTCTATAAATATTTTGTTAAAATCATCATGATTGTTATTATTATCATTAGCGCTACTACTGGCCATTGTGCCGCACGGTACAAGATCGGTGAATGCTTGAGGTAAGAAGATAGATAGGTACATAGAAAAGTAGCGAGGAGAGAGATAGTGACAGTCGGTATTACCTCTGGAGCGGCGGAAGAGTTATCGACCAGAGGGGGCGGATAGCCTTTGGTCCGCTGGCCTATGGTCATAGTTTTCGCTACTAGCTTCGGCCGCTCGCCGCAGGATAGCAGCACCGGGTCCGCACGGATTTGTGAGAATTATAAAATCAGACTGTTCTATACCTCTGCCGTGGACGGACGCGATGACGGATGGAATCTCGCAGCTCAGCTAGCCTTCACTGCGAGAATTACACTTGACTTGATCTACCTATACGCGGCTCGGCGGACCCGATTTCTCGAGTCATGGAGTGAATCGCGCTAGGCTTCGCAAGGGTGCGTTTTTAGGCAGGGATGACGTAGCCCTTACCCAGGCAGCACGTGTCTTCAGAGCCAATCATATTAGTGAATATGTCGGCACGGTGCCTGCGGGGAGGTCGGTCGGGGTGGGGAAAAACGACTAACGGCTGGCAGGTGTCACGTGACGGCTGGAGGAAATGGCCGTCGCCACCACCTGTTGCCGGCGCAAAAGAAAGAGAAGAAGAAGAGAGAAAGAGCACCCACTTACCTTGCGAGCGGCTGCCTATCTACTAAATCCCAATGGACTCGCAGTACCCGTTGGCTGCTTCGCTTCGGATCGACGCTCGTCAGGGGTCGCTCCTCGGCAAACACAAACACACACAAGCTTAATACTGTTTCTGATTTTCAGAAGTTGGCGGAATATTTTTAAAATATTGAAATGGGCTGGACTTAGCGGCACTGCAATGGTAGGCCAACCCGCGACAGAGCCGGGGCAAGCCCCAGACACTCCGCCAACTCCCAAAAATCAGTTTAATATTCTGGCTTCGCAATGCGCAGCGTATCAGATATTAAGCTGATAAGAACGGATAAACGCATTTATTTTTACAAAATATGTTCTCCCAGGTTTACAATAGTGCACCCGGGGGTATCAGTACATTTTATTGCCTTTTGGGGCGAGGGCTAATTGAGAAAATAATAATTTGATTCTTCGTCTCGTGGACTCAGTCTTTCAATGACAATTTTGAGGTTTCCAGGGCCTGGTGTTTGTAATGGGATGAGTGGCGATAATGAGTGAGACAGATGAGGATGATGATGATACATGTAATAGCAGTCAAGAAGAGTAAAAATAAAGTGTATGGACAAAGAACAGGTTTACAGTATGAGGGAATTATCAAAAGGTGAAAATAAAAGTAGAAATAGGCAGGTACAGTAGGCAGTATGATGTCTAGTCAAACGGAAAATAAAAAGAAAAGGAAGAGTAAAGCTAGTATGAGATGAGCAAACGAGGTGCGAATCTTATGTATACATATATAAATAAATAAATATCAGTCAAGAAAAGCCAGGCCCTGGTCCCTCGCCGACTAAATGAGAATATACACAGGGCCAGTACTGGTCCTGGGTCAGGTACATTAAGTATGTTGAGTCAATTAGAATAAAATAGTAACCAGTACTGGACCTAAGTCAGGTAACTTAGTATTTTAGGGACAGTCTCCAGTCATCTATATACCAAGGGACACTTATTCCGGCACGTCCTTTTCCGGGGCCAGCCCCGGATCGTCAGCAAGAAGTTCGTCATGTACTCTATACTGGCGTATGCCAGAGACGTGCTCCACGTATATGTCCCTCCCCCATCTAATGGTCTTCGACACAATGAGCCTTCGCATTAGTCTTGCGTATTTTGCGCTTACTCTAAGACGTTTGAAGACCGGCTCATTGGCCAAATCCCATGAGCCGAGGGCGCCGACGACGAGCGCAAAGACCATCACCGCGTAGCCGAGACCGTGCAGCGCGTCGGCCAGGGGTTTGTACTTCAACACTTTACGTGCCCTGGCCTCCTAGCAAGCGACGTAGGTGTTTCCAAAGGCACGGTCACGTCCACGATGACGATGCTCTCTAAGGGCTCGTGCCTGACCACAATGTCAGGGCAAAGAGCCCCCAGATCGCCGTCTACCCCCTCAACCCGCCTATTGACCCTTGATTCCCCTGGGAGGCGGCAAGCCTTGGCTATTCGTTTGACGACGGCGTCGTGTCGAAGCTGCCAGGCCGCCAAGTGAGGCCGGCAGTGGCAAAGGACGTGGGAAAGGGACTCCAGGGGTTCACCGCAACGCCGGCAACGCTTGTCCCCGTCACCCCAACGTCTAGCCCCGTTGAGAGGCAGGACATCGAGGACGTCGGATTATTGCTATTTTGTCCTTGGATCTCCGGCTCGCATTCCGAGTCCTCGTCCACAGCGAAGAAATGACCCCTCTGTCGCGTGCAAACTACCCCTCCAGAGAACCGAAGAAGTGAGTCGCCAGGTCGTGGTTGTTCGCGGCTATACCGATCTTTTTGGCTACTGCATGCCGCAGCGATGCCCAGGCCAACTCCCTGACCACCGCATCGTCCACCTTCAGAAAGCGGTAGGCGTGGGCGATGGACAGCGCGTCAGCCATGTCTGTGAGTGGGAGCAGTCCGCATCCCCCCCTGCTGGGAGGGAGGAAGACTAGCTCAGCGCTGGCACGCTGAGGCAAGTGGAGCCAAGACTTTGCCAGTTTTTTAATAAGCTTGTCGGCTTCTTTGAGGGGACCCTTCTCCACCAGCGCACCCTGCAGCGGGAATTCGAGGCGTGGCAGCAGGAAGGTGAGGGTGAGAAGGGACTCGTCAACGGCCGAGAGATCCCGGAGTAGATCGTCGATGGTTAGCAGTGGGGTCTGCCCAATTTGGAAGCCGGTGGGGACTCCAACGTGCTTGTGAGGCTCGCCGGCTGCCAGCGCCCTGATTTCTCCGCCTTGGAGAGTGAAGCGGGTGTGCGAGACCCTGCGTGTGCCTCTGCAGTCCTGATGCAGTGTTGCACACGTACCAGGGTTGAACCAAAGTCTGATTCCACCCGCTGCAGCCTCCACTTTTCTCAACAGTTTTCCTATTTCCTGGGTGGAATCTGTAATTAGAGCCAGGTCGTCAGCATATGCTAATATTCAGTGCCGATAGCTGTGCAGCGTGTAACCCGCGGGCGAGCCGTTCATTGCGCGTAGCACCGGCTCTAGCGCGAGGTTAAACGCCGCTGGGCTCAACGGGCACCCTTGTTCCACCCCTGATTTTATAGTGATTGGGTCGGTTAGTCTGTCGGTGGTGCGCACCCGGGTGGTGCAGCCGTCATACATGCTCTCCACCATGTTTTGGAGAGCGGAGGGAACGCCCGCCTCCCGCAAGGCACGGTAGATAGCGGCATGGGGGATCGAACCGAACGCGTTGGTCAGATCCAGCTAAGCCTCCACCACCTGACGGGCCGCCCTGCGAGCGTCGTTGAGGACCTCCCGCAGCACAAAGTTGTGATCGTAGCACCCCTCGCACGGCAGGAAGCCCTCCTGAGAGTTGCTGAGTCGCTTGTTGAAAGTCGACCACGTGAGCAGACGGTCAGCCAGGATAGCAGCGAAGAGTTTGGGAGTCGTGTCGCCAAGCGCAAGCGGTCGCCAGTTCGAGAGGTCGTCGCGATCACCTTTTCTTATGCACCAGCACGGTGTTGGACTCCTTTCAGCTAGAGGGAACCTGCTCCAGACGTAGACAGGTGTTGAAAAGAGCAGTGAGCAGACGGCACTCTGGGTCCGCCCTTCGCAGGTCATCGTAAGTCAGACCGTCGGGTCCTGGCGCGGAGTTTGAAGTCCGCCGGAGCCTCAGGTCTACCTCCCTCACCGCGAAGGGCCGAATCAGAGCGTCGTTGCTCACATCGTCTGGAGGTCCGTACGGAGGCGGAGGAGTGTAATAATTCGGGTTGGTTATTCCGAAATCTAACTACAATTCATCTAAGGGATTCGTTGGCTGAATTAGGTGTTGAAACTCCGTCGTATGAACAAGTATGAAAATATCATTCATTCAATATAATAGAAGTACAAAATGAAATATGATACTGATTAACATAAGGTCTCACGATGCTTCTTCAAATCGGTCTGATGTTCTGACTGCTGTTGCGTCTGTGTCGTGCTCATTTGATACATCGAGTATGCTACCAATAAGCTGAATTGGTGCATTCCTATGTATTGCTGGTCTTTGTTGTCGTTGCGACACCTCTAGGAATTCGGATTACAACAGGAGGTTGTGCTCCGAGTGGCGCAGACGGCGCGTACATTTCCTAAGAATGAACCCAAATCCGTTCCCGAGACACTTCGCAGTGCTGGGAGGGACCCAGGAGCACCTCTTGGACCGCGCGCTGCCTGTTGGCTTGGGACAGTCGTTGGATCCTAGTTGCCTTCTCCACCCGGTCACCTCTATCCGAAAGGGCCGGCCGTAGCTGCTGTCAAAGCTGTGTTGTGGTTGGTGATCGCGGCGATCCCTCGAGATGCGCCCATGCTCCGCGCCGAGTTTCTCTCCCCCTCGGCCGCTGTTGGCGCCGCTCACTCTGCTCCTCGAGACCCCCACCGCTTCCCCAGAGCCTTGGAAGAAGGCCGCGACTTGCGTCGCAGTGTCTTCCAGATCTTCGATTGTGACGGCCGCTTCCGCCATACCGATCAGCGCGTCCCTCGCAATTGTCGGTTGCTCCTCGGCACGGGGCCGGGGACTTCGCCGACGACGGAGAACCTGTTCGGCAGCCGTTGGCGACCGTCGCTCTGTGGCTGGTGGGTGTCGAGAGACCGCAGCCGACCTTTGACTACTTGCAGAGCGGGTCGCCCGCCCCGAGGACGCGGACGCTCCCTCCCCTCCGCCAGGTCCAGATGCGCCCCGCAGAGTTCCTCTCCCTCCCCTTGTACCCACCCCCCTGGTCTGATTTGAAAACCCTACACTTACTGTATCGTTGCCGATTTCGTTTTCCCCGCGACCTGGCTCCTTCGTGAAGCACGTCTCGGGCGTACCTGAAAAAATTGAATTTGGTTCTATTGAATGATGTGCGTTATCGAATGTGTTAAATATGTTAAACCTATTGTGTGAGCTATTCTGTGTAAAAATAAAAGGATCATCGCTCCCTGCAGACTCACGGTGACCCGCCCCGAGGCTGTGCCTGGAGGAATTCGGCGTATTATTAAGATTGCTCGCTTTGGAGAGTGTTGCCCGGGCCGTTGTTGGGCACAGCCTCGTCCTCGAAGGAGCTCTCGGTGCGGACGGCGGCTCCTCTTTTGACGACGATTCTCCTGGTGACCTGGGCCCGCTCTGGTGGTGTCTGTGGACCCCTCTCGCCGTTGCCTGCCACGGCGTCGTTGATGTCGTCTCTTTCTGACCTGGGGTAGCCCTGGATGGTCCGGATATCCCGACTAGGGCCACCGGGAGGAGCGCTGGAGCTGCTGGAGGTGGAGTGGCAGCTCTCGTCTCCTCCTGCCCTGCCCTGTAGAGCCGGGATGACATAATGGGCCTACCTGACGTCGTGGTGGTGATGGTGGTGGTAGTGGCTGTCTCACGCAGAGTGAGGGGGCACGACGCTTCGTTGACCGGGGTCCAGAGGTCTTCGGTGATGATAGGAAGTGGTTGAGGACCCCGGCTATTCCTTGTTGCGGGGCTGCGCTTGGTGTCCGCTGCCTCG
Organism: Tenthredo scrophulariae; assembly: GCA_963978835.1. NCBI lineage: Eukaryota > Metazoa > Arthropoda > Insecta > Hymenoptera > Tenthredinidae > Tenthredo > Tenthredo scrophulariae. The sequence goes on from OZ022234.1 coordinate 7,008,788, forward strand.
GGTGGTAGTGAGGCAGCTCTTGTAGCGGAGTGCAGCACTGGGCGAGTTGTCGTGGGACCCCTTGCGGCCTTAGTGGACCGGCTGGTGCCTGCTGCGGTCACTGCAGTGTAGGTGAGGGAGCTACTCGTCCTTTTCGGCCCCGGCGGAGTTAGTCTGGAGGCGGTGGCTGTTGGGGGGCACCTCGTCGTGCCTGCCACCGTTGGAGATGGTGTGGTGGCAGGCGAGCGCCCCTTCGTCGACGCCGGGGCTGTTTTCCTCACCGTTGCTGCAGCTGGTCTTGGCACTGCGGCTCGCCTGGAGGTGTTGGTGCGGTAAGACGCTGGCCGGTCGCTTTCCGGGACGCTGTAGGCCCTCCAGCTCCTCGTGGTCGGACCTGCGTAGAACGAGGATAGGGCTTCTCGAGGGGAGGTTGGGCTGCTCCCCGTCGTCGTAGGGATGGCCATGTCTGGCCGTGGCACTTCAGGTGTCGGGGTTGGACTCGACACCTGGGATGTCGTTGGCGTTGAGTTCGTCGTCGCTGCGGGGCTCTGGATGGCGTTGTCCCTGCATCTGGCTGCAGCTCCTCGTCGCTGGTGGTCGGCTGGTAGCGCTGGAAGCTGTCCCCCGTCCTGGTCCAGGCAATCTATTAGAAATTAAATTATCGAGCCTCCCTCGGCTCGAGGTATTAGAAACTAGATTCGCAGTCACATTTGGACGATCACAGACGTTTACTACATGAGTTGCGCCACTCGTCCGCGTCGCGGCTGTTCTCGGAGCACGAAGAGCCGGATCCACAGCTGAGTGCCGCTTGGCGTAGTGCTGCTTCACCAGCTTGAGGGCGTACACTCCCGAGCCGACGAAGCGGCGAGCGGCACATTACTCGATTATTCCAGCCGCCGGGTGGTATTTTTTGGCGTGCTTCGCCAGCTCCCCGTGCCCCTTGAACACTTCTCCTGTCTTTTTTCTATGGTTCTGCTCGTAGCAGAATGGGCACCGGAACTCTTCCGGGAACGAGAACTCTATACTAATTTTGTTTGAATCATTATCATTGTTGTCGTTAGCGCTACTACTGGCCATTGTGCCGCACGGTACAGGATCGGTGGGCGCTTCACGGAAAAAGAAAGGTAGATAAGTAGAGAGGTAGAGAGAAGAGAAATAGCGACAGTCAGTATTACCTCTGGAGCGGCGAGAGAGTTACTGACCAGAGATGGCGGATAGCGTTTGGTCCGCTGGCCGATGGTAACAGTTTTCGCTACTAGCTTCGGCCGCTCGCCGCAGGATGGCAGCACCGGGTCCGCACGGACTTGTGAGAATTATAGAATCAGACTGTTCTATACCTCTGCCGTGGACGGACGCCATGACGGACGGGATCTCGCAGTTCAGCTAGGCCTTCACTGCGAAACTTACACTTGACTTGATTGACCTATGCGCGGCTCGGCAGACTCAATTTCTCGATACAATGAGTGAATCGCGCTAGGCTTCTCAAGGGTGCGTTTTTAGGAAGGGATGACGTAGCCCTTACCCAGGCAACACGTGTCTTCAGAGCTAATTATATTAGTCAATATGTCGGCATGGTGCCTGCGGGGAGGTCGGTCGGGGTAAGAAAAAACGACTAATGGCTGGTAGGCGTCACGTGACGGCTAGAGAAAAATGGCCGCTACCACCTGTTGCCGGGGGAAAGAAGAAGAGGAAGAAGAAGAAGAGGGAAAGAGCACTCACTTACCTTGCGTGCGGCTGCCTATTTACAAAGTCCCAGTGGACTCCCGGTACCCGCTGTCCGCTTCGCTTCGGATCGGCGCTCTTCAGGGGTCGCTCCTCGGCAAACACGAACACGAACACATACGCACACAAACTTAATACTGTTTTCCGATTTCCAGAAGTTGGCGAAATATTTTTGAGATGTATAAATGGGCCGACCTAGCGGCACTGCAATTCTAGGCCATCCCTTGGCAGAGCCGGAGCAAGCCCCAGACACTCCGCCAACTTCCAAAAATCAGTTCAATATTCTGGCTCCGCAATGCGGAGCGTATCAGATATTAAGCTGATAAGAACAGATAAGCGGCATTTATTTTTCAAGATATGTTCCCCCGGGTTTACAATAGTGCACCCGGGGGTATCAGTACATACTGTTTGCCTTCTGGGGCGAGGGCCATTTACCATAATTATGTTTATAGTCTCGTGGACTCAGTCTTGGGTTTTAGATTTGGGGTTTTCAGGGCCTGGTGGTTGGCGATGAGATGAGTGGCGATGATGAATGAGGCAGATGAGGGTGATACGTTTAGTCGCAGTCAGGAAAGATGAAAATGGATGTATGGACAGACACAAGAGTATAATATAAGAATTATCAAGGATAAAAAAAAAAAAAAAAACATAAATAGAAATAAACAAGTATAGGTGTAAAATGCCGTCCAGAAAGAATAAAAAATAAAAACCGAGAAAAATAGAAAAAGAAAAAGAGGTGAAGAGCAAAACTAGAATGATATGAGTGGATAAGGTGCGGATCTTATGTATATATAAATAAATATAATAAATAAATATAAGAAGTATACTTCTTAAACATTCGAATTTTACCGCGTTAGTCGAGTAGGTAAGGTAGAGTACTGGTAAACATAACATGTGATAGGAGAAGGTGACTAAGCAGATTAGAAAGTAACTATCAAGCTTAGAGCAATATTAAAAGTTGAAGCAAGCGGTTAAAAATAATTTGTAATCTGTAAGAGACAAGATTGTCATCAATAAACATTGAATGTTGTTTCTCATTGTTACAGGTTTGTAGATTATTTCATAAGTAAGGTGTGAATACTGTAAATAGCCTTATAATATAATAAAACTCATTTTAACAGAGAACCGTTTCGGTTTGTTGTTAAATTAATCTCGCCCCAGATTAACAATAAACAAATTACATATTTTATGAATATAGGTAGAAGTCAGTCAATAAAAGCCAGGCCCTCGTCCTTCGCCGACTAGATTAAAATATATATAGAATCAGTACTGGTCCTGAGTTAGGTACAGTTGGGCAATAAAGTTCTTGTAGGGTCGAAATTTAGCCTTATGCGTTTTAGCGTCTACGCTGTTGAGCAGACCCTTCACACCGCATACCCCGCTCCCCGAGCTCATCGATGCGTTACGGCCTATCGGTCTAGTTATGGATATTTCGGAAGTATTTCTTACTTTACTTTGAGTAGGTAATCTGCCTGATTTGCCTTCTCGCCTACCGACTCGTCAAACGTCGTCGACAAATACATATGTCGTATAGAATATATCGTCACCTGATTTCAACTTCTTTATTTTACTGAAAACAAAGTTAAATTCGAACTCGATTTTGATATCATACAGAAGTAGGTTTATGTGATGAGTTTAGAAAAATGTTATCTCAGAATATAATTGCCAACTGATCGAAATTCGCAATTCAGATGCATCAGTGATCTACTCAATTTTCGATTACAGCAAATTCTTAATTTCTTGCAGGTATTATTCTATGTAAGTTTTCTGTTAAATGTATATTCACGTTAAAGGAAAAAAAAAAGAAAAATCGAGTATTTTGGATAACATCGTATATTCTTATTAAATAAAAGAACCAAAATCCGAAATTGGAACTCAATAGTAAATAATAACAACACAACATCAATGAAATATAAATGAATTATGATAGAGATGATTTGTAATATACTTAAATATAATAATATGAAAACTTACAGATTTATAGAAGTATGATTATCCACTACATATAATGCGAAAGCCACAAAAACCATGAACAACATCATATGCATATTTGCAAGTTTGGGACAGTTTGCGTAATCAGCCGGAAATTCGCCAAAGATTAGTTACCTCGAATCTCGATGCCTCGGCGAGTGCACAAAGTAATAACCAGTAACGGCAATATGACACAATATTAAATAGTAGTTAATATTATTTATAAATCGTGCGATAAATATGAGGTATTCCATGCCAACTCGACCCATGATTTTCCCTCACCATTTTTTATTTGATTCATAATTTTTTAAACGATAACCCCAACTTTAACACCTACTTATAAATTTTTTCAGATTTTTCTTCCGAACCGTTATTCATTCATGAATTTTCGAAACTTCCAACAGAAAGAAACTTTTGATTTTTTTGAAAAACAGCTTGAAAATTCTGTGTCCGAAGACGATCATTTGGACCCCTATTCGAAAGTGGAAACTATTTTTCTTACATTTATTTTGCTGATTCAAGAAAAAATTATTTCGTGAACGTGGTGGATAATGGCTACCAGAATGTTTTCAATGCAGATGAATTGTATCTTTAGGATAATGGGTCGTAACCATCAGAGATATGATTGATTTTACTTTCGAAAATTGAAAAATTGTAAGAAATAGTATACAGAAGATGTGATTGAAAAAAAAATTTAATGAAAAATAGAAGTAAGAAAAAAAAAATTACGATCAATAAAAGTTTCGGTAGTAGAATCGATTGTATTTCTGATTATCACATAAGTGACTTCTGTATATCAAATTTTTTTTCAGTGAAATAAAGAAGTTTGAAATCAGGTGACGATATATTCTATACGACATACGTATTTGTCGACGACGTTTGACGAGTCGGTAGGCGAGAAAGCAAATCAGGCAGATTACCTACTCAGAGTAAAGTAAGAAATACTTCCGAAATATCCATAGCTAGACCGATCGGCCGTAACGCATCGATGAGCTCCGGGAGCGGGGTATGCGGTGTGAAGGGTCTGCTCAACAGCGTAGACGCTAAAACGCATAAGCCTAAATTTCGACCCTACAAGAACTTTATTGCCCCACTGTACATTGGGTATGTTCAGTCAGTTTGAATGAAATAGGTACCAGTACTGGTCCAAAGTCAGGTAACGTAGTGTTTTAAAGCTATGTCCAGTTACCTACGCATGGAGGGAGGCTTACTCCGGCACGTCCTGTTCCGGGGCCAGCCCCGGATCGTCAGCAGGGAGTTCGTCCGCTACTCTATATTGGCGTACGCCGAAGACATGCTCCACGTATATATCCCTCCCCCATTTGATGGTCTCCGACACAATGAGCCTTCGCATGAGTTTTGCGAATTTGCGCTGATGTTTAGGTGTTTTGAAACAGGCTCATTGGCCGGATCCCATGAGCCGAGGGCGCCGACGACGATAGCAGAGACCATCACCGCACAGCCGAGACCGTGCAGCACGTCGGCCAGGGGTTTGTACTTTAACACTTTACGTGCCCTAGCGTCCTCGAAAGCGCTAAAGGTGTTTTCAAAAGGCACGGTCACGTCCACGATGACGATGCTCATTGAGGGCTCGTGCCTGACCACAATGTCAGGGCGGAGGGCCCCCAGATCGCCGTCTACCCCCTCAACCCGCCTATTGACCCTTAATTCTCCTGGAAGGCGACAAGCCTTGGCTATTCGTTTGACGACGGCGTCGTGTAGAAGCTGCCAGGCCGCCGAGTGCGGCCGGCAGTGGTAAAGGACGTGGGAAAGGGACTCCAGGGGTTCACTGCAACGCCAGCAACGCTTGTCCCCGTCGCCCCAACGTCTGGCCCCGTTAAGAGGCAGGACATCAAGGCGCGCACGGTAGACAGAACGCCAATCAGCGAAGCGGGTAAAGCTGCCGCCACCGAGGAAGTGATTAGACACATTCGACCGTGCCGATACCTGGAATACCTTCCCTGGTCCGGTTTTCTTTTGAGGCGCGTCGCGTAGAATTCGGTCACTGCCGCCCGCAATCGACGGATGACTTGTCCGCGTGATTCCGGCGACACCGTTGTTATGAATAACCCCTGTCACCAGTGTTATGAATGAGGTTGATGAGGTGGTTACGCTGCCACCAATGTTATGAATTGGTTAAGATTGAGCTGCTACCAATGTTATGAATATGGTTAGAGTTGTCGTTGAGTTCGTTCCTCGTTTTACACCTTAAGGTAACCGGTCATTTGGATAATAGGTGACTGATGTGAATTGATTTGTATAAATAGAACAATAATCGCTTATTGGTAATGATTACAACGATGGTAGAACTATCTATATGAGTTTTACAAGTTCGTAGAGCTTGAGTGAAAAGTGATTTCGAGTTAATGAATTATGATTTTGGAAGCGACTGCTTTCTTTAATGATCGTGAAGCAAGTGATTGAGCGACTGCTCAGTTTGGCGATTGAAGAGCAAGTGTTTTAATGGCCACTGTTGAGCTAAATGATGAGATCATTCTTTTCCATTGTTCTCCCGGGCATGAGCTTGTTTATGCAGGTGCAGTTAGTGGGCGCATAGGTGGAGATGAAGTTCTTTGAATGTAAGGATGAAACTTCCTTTGATTAGAGGCTGTGAGACTGGATGCATGCAGGATGTTATGTCTTGGGTACTGAGGGTGAGAGAGCATGGGGGAGTATGGAATAGTCTGGAGTACGTAACACGCCCATCCCCGGGGGAAAAAAATATTGCTCCTGTGAAGCAGAAGGAAATTTTTTTATAAAGTTAGCAAAAATTATTGGAAAGATGAAATATGTATATCTAAGAATACATTCACGCTAGTGAATGTATCTATGTGCATGGATCTACGTTAGTAGATTTATCTACGCGTACATTCGCGTTAGCGAGTGTACCTGGGTGCGTATTCACGATAGTGAATATGTCTTTATCTTACGGTAGTGCTCCTGCAAAGCAGGAGTGAAGTTTCATGAATTTTGTATAAAATTTATGTTAAGTATAGGGTCGTATATTTACGGTAGTAAATATACCTAAATGTAAAATGTGTGATTTTGATTTCGAAATCATAGTACAGTTAAAATCACCTCATCGCAATAAGATTGGTTAGTGATAAATGTCTTATGCTGAGTAAGTAGATGTATAGTATGTTGAATATGCTTATTACAATGGTAAGGTAAGTATATCTTCAGATATTAGATTAAAAATTTGATACATGTATTATCATTAGCATTGTAGGTATAACGTATAATATAGGAAGTTTTTATTGAGTTATAATATTACATTTTTATGTGGTATGTAATATATACTGTAACGGAATTGTCAGAGTGCAACTCCGCACCCTACGGCGTTCCTTTATAAGAGGTTACTAATCAATTTATTCGAAGCTAGTGTTGGGCGCCAGACACGTATTCGTGTCGTTTCACAGATATCTATTCTCGACTTTCGGCAATAAGTGACGGAACGACGGCCTTAAAGCGACGGTTGGCTCAGATGTGCTAAGGTAATGGTAGAGTGGGTGGGTTCACCTTCTTAGTTAACAAATAAAATATAAGACACCAGATATAGATTCTTTCAGTGAAATCTGCGATTTCGTATATTGTAGCTATAGCAATTTTTAGGCCAGAACAAATTCTATATTACATATAAGATGAAGTAAGCAGCGAGATTATACCTGAAGACAATGGTGTGAATTTACAGATTTGGAAGAATATTGGTTACAGAGAAAAGGAATATAATTTAGAGAGCCTTAATATGCGACGCAGCGGTATAGAAAAAAAACGTAAACACGCCGGCTAGCTAGCGAGTGCCGCAGAAGCGATATAAGGCAAGCTATACTACTTTCCAGGCTACGTATCACCGAGCGATACGATACTCTTTAGCAAATTTTCCTAATAGCGGCACGCTAGCTTTGTGGACAGTTCTTATGCGATGTAAGGGCCCAATAAATGTTTTTAACGAATTTAAACAGGGTAGCAAACTAAATTAACAAATGAATCGTATCACAATACGGCATTATCTGATTAACACGCTATACTCTCCAACTACTGGGTTTCAGTATCCGTCGAGTGGTAACTATTCCGAGATTACTTATAATTAACGTACGGAGATAATAACGCGCGAGATATCCTGCGGTACAGCGAGTAAATCAGATCAAACGGCAAAATCGATCCGACTGGACAAATGTTATAATCAGAGGAATCAAAGAAAATTAGAGATACAAATAAATCAAATAGAACAACTAGAACAACTTAAACCTATGACTCCTACGTTCAGCCAACCCTCGGGGAGTTGGATAATAAGTTAGCGACACACCATGCACTAATATTCTACTTAAATCAAAGATAGCGAAAAATATAGAAATCAGATATTCTCAATGCGAGAATTTAAGCAAAACAAGCTATCAAATATCTCAGCAAATCATAAGCAACTAGATCATAGAAAGCAGACTAATATTTCAAACAAATAGCTTCTAAGCGAAAAACATGCTCAACATGGCCTCAATCAACTACGAAGTGTTTTCGCTGAACTTCTATTCTACAACTAATATTCACGTGGCCCGTGGGCGGCACGTTACATCCAAAAATCACAGATACGATAACTTAACTAACTAAAACGAAGTTCAGCGATAGTTTCGTGGCTTTACAAGCAATTATAACAAAGACACCTTACCTTACGAGACGTGACTCGTTCACACAAACTTAACTGAATTTGACTTTACTTTATGTTCGGTATTAACAGCGAGAGAGAGAAAAGTTCACACGTCTATTTGCTATTAGGCGAAACGTAGAAGTGATGAGCGTCGTTGATTCTTCGGTGCTTCGACTTGCGAATCCGTAGGTTTAAGGGTGGGGAACCTATCAGGATCTACTAATTAGCCTATTGGCTCTTCGAAAAACGTTTTCGGTCCGCACAGCTCGTCAGCTGTGCGATACAAGGCGTCGACTTGTTGCCTGACGTTAGGCGGCAGGTCCTTGCGCTTCTTAGCGATAGAACGACCATTCCGCGAGATTTCAGCAGCGTGATGATCGGCGGGAGGATGTGATCTTGGTTCTTATGCAGCGGTACCGTCCATGCGACATTAATCCTTCCGGAACTTACTCCACAGCGGCAGTCTCACACGGAGACGACCTCGCTGCAGTCTTCTGGTAGCATCTAGGTGTTCCTAACTGGATCTCCACCTTTTCCTGATCTAGCAGAGGCACGCGGGACGCTATATTCGCCCACTCTCACGCGGTGCATCCCTTCCGAATAACGTTACGCCGCGAGTCTCCTGGGACCAAACGCGGCGTCGGTAATAACATCTGGAGCGGTAGGAGGAAGCTGGTGCTGTAACGGGAGATCGTAACCATCGTACGATCCTATACGCCGTCGTTGCAAGCCAGGCGCTTTTTCATAAGGAGTAGTCAGCTGATAGGAGGCCGTATGCGGGCCCTGTTCACTTTCAGCGATATTTCCGCCAAGATCGACATCCTTCCCGATAGTTGGTGCGGTACTACCTCCAGCAGTACCTCCGGAGATACGGACTTCGGCCGCATACCGTAGTTACGCCTTGTCGGCGATAAGTGGGGTCGTCTCGGACTGATTTCCCTTGGAGCTGAAGTTCTGGAAGCGGCATCCTCTAATCCGTCTCTCTCTCTCTCGTCGTACATTAACAAAAAAACACTCCAAATTAGTCTAATTCGATTGCTTAATATCTAAGTGTGTCGCTTGTATCCCGAGGGTCTAGACGGCGATATTTCTCTCTCGCGATAATGCTGAAAACGTCAACTAAGGGCATCCTAGTGACGCCTGCAAAATTGCAACGTCACAATACGTATATTAGGTAACGATTGACGAGACCTCTTGTGTCATATGTAGATTTGAATTACAGATAAGGACGTATGTTCGACTGTTTCCCCTCCCATGTCCTCCTACTTCCCTTTTTCCGGTAATGGCAACCCGGTTAGACAGTACCTGACTAAGCTGAAATATATCCATTTTAAGCTAGATGCAATCTGACTTATTTTATTATAAAAGACCTGACATCCTCTCACAAACATTACAGTGGCGACGAGGATAAACTTATTTTTGATGCGTTTAAATTAATTTTTGCGGTAAAATTGGAAAGTGTGGGCCGCGTGTTGAGATGTTAGAATCATGGAGAAACAAGTGGAATTACTCCGAAAGAAAGTGGCTGAGAGTGAAGAAAAGTTGCAGCAGTTAAGAAAAAAACATGCTGAGGACAGGGACACAGCTGTTGTGGCACTCACAGATAAAGAAAATAAAATTGTGGAATTGGGGAAGAGGATTCAGGAAATCAGAGCTGTTAATCGAACGATGGAGGGAGCATCAACTAGTGAGGCTCAGGATCCGACTGGAATATCAGGAGGCCCAAGCAGCAGCGAACAGGCAAATCAAGTCATCACAACATGTATCGGAGCAATTGAAGGGTATGATTCAGATGATGATTGGAGTCAATGGTTGGAGCGTTTCGAATTTTATATGTCTGGGAATTTAATTTCGGAATCTCGAAGACAAGAACTTTTCTTAAATTTATTGGGAAAGAAAGGGTATGCATTAATCAAGAGCTTATGTGCACCAATAGCGCCAAGACAAAAACCATATAATGAATTAGTCAGAATAATGACTAATCATTTGAAACCCAAACCAAGTATAATCACCGAACGTTTCAAATTTAATGGGTATAATCAAACCGAGAATCAACCTATTAGTGATTATTTAGCTAATTTAAAAAGATTATCGACTTTCTGCGAATTTGGTGATAATATAAATGATGTTATGAGAGACAGATTCGTTTGTGGCCTGAGAAGTAATACGACTAAGAAGAAGCTGTTGGGGGAAAGGAATCTCACATACGAAAGAGCTGTAGACATAGCGCTAAGTGAAGAGGCAGCTATTCGGGATACTAGTGAAATGGAGCTTAAATCTGGTAGTGGTTTTGTAAACCATATAAGGAAAAACAATGGAAGTGCGGAAACTGGGAAGCTTAGTTTATGTTCGTGTTGTGGTGAAAAAAGACATGAGAAGTTTAGTTGCAATTACAAAAATTTTGTTTGTAACTATTGCAAGAGGAAGGGCCACATCGTGGCAGCCTGTAGAGTGGTTAAAAATAAAGAGGGAAGATATACAGGTGCAAGTGACCTAAGAAAAGATAATAGAAGTCATTTTAAGAAATACAGTGATAACGTTAAAAATAAATTCCATAATAAGAATAAGGAAAATCAGAATTACTTAGATGATATGTTACAAATTAATGAACATTTTGACGACTGTTTTAACATAAACGAGAATGTTAATGGTAATGACCAGTTAGCTGACGCAGGTCCTTTATGTGTAATTACTGATGTTGAAAATGGTAGTGTAAAATTTGAGGTTGATACAGGTTCACCGATTACTGCAATTTCGAAGAGAGAATTTGAGACGAATGAATTATTTGAAAACCTTAAATTGCAGAGCACTAACAGAAAATTTAAATCATATTCAGGAGTTCCAATTATTCCACTCGGTGTATTGAAAGTGAAAGTCAAACACAATGATAATGAGTATTGTTTGGACATTTTTGTTATGTCTGGTAGTGCTGCGCCAATATTAGGTAGAGAGTGGTTAAAAATTTTGAAAATACCATTGGGAGAAATTGAGGGTAGTAATCAGATGGAAAATATTAATGTTCTTGATGATTATAATTTGTTAAGATTGAAAGATGAATTTGCTGAAGTGCTAACTGATAAATTGGGTTTATATAAACATGGTAAATTCACCTTAGAACTTAAGGAAAATGTCAATCCAGTTTTTTGTAACCCGAGGTCTCTGCCATATGCATTAATGAGCAAAGTTGAGACTGAAATTGATAGATTATTAAAGGAAGGAATAATTGAACAAGTAAAAAGTAGTGAGTGGGCAACGCCGATTGTGCCCGTAATTAAAACAAATGGTTCAATTAGACTTTGTGGCGATTATAAGATTACTGTTAACAGATTTTTGAAAATTGATAAACATCCTATTCCTAGAATTCAGGATCTTTTAGTTAAATTGAATCAAGGTAAAATATTCAGTAAAATCGATTTATCACATGCGTACTTGCAGGTAGAGTTAGAAGAAAAATCTAAACTTTTAACGACAATTTCGACCCATAAGGGATTATTTAAATACAATCGTTGTTGTTTTGGTATAGCTTCAAACCCTGGTCTTTTCCAAAGATTGATGGAATCTGTTTTAGCTAATATTCCGGGTATAGTAGTGTTTTTCGATGATATTGTTATGGCTGGTTCTAATAAGGGAGAACACGATGTAAGAGTAGATAGGGTGGAGTATGGCTCCTATTTTATTGCCCCCCATAAAACGGCGCCCCGCTGGGAGGGGGGGAAGGCCCCCCCCCCCCCCACGCGCAATTTTCCCGCCGCCATCTTTTTTTTTTTTTTTTCTTCGCTCAACCTAGCTAAAGCTGTGGATTCTGACCTAAGTGAGTTCTAATGATTATAACCTAACTGAATTCCTCCGATTGCAACCCAAGTTCTAATTCTATCACTGTTCTTTTCGCTTCGGCAGTATGGGTCCGATTATTTGACCTGGTATATATAGATATAGAGGCCTGTGCTTCTCTTTGCTTCGGCAGGATGGGTCCGTTTCTTTGATTGAATATATATAGATATAGATACCCATGGTCCTTTTGCTTCGGCAGTATGGGTCCGTTTCTTTGAGCCGATATATATAGATATACACCCATGGTTATTTTGCTTCGGCAGTATGGATCCGCCGCTTCGACTATATATATATATATTTCGGTTCAAACCTCGTTACGGTGAGGTGCTATGTTTCCGTCTTATTACTGAGGGGTGCAGGTATAAGGGTTACCGTCTTTCGGAGGTAGGGATTATGACGGGACAGTCCGCGGACGCGACCATACTTATGATTCATGAAAGAAGGACAATTGTTTATGGTTTGAGCTCGTGTTTATTCATGCAGATAAATTCAAATACACACATCACAGATCCAAATCTAACTATAACGAGGCATATATCGCTAATTGAATATCGTATAATAATGAAATCGGATTATTACTAGTGAACAGAGAATACGTATTTCTAACGATGATACAGAAAAAAAGAAAAGAGGCATATACGTGACGAACACTTAGCCTTTCTTACGGCAACAACACTGGATACAGTTTACACGGTTGATACCGTTTTGTATTCTACGTTTGAGCTTGGTTAGTCCCAAGCGTCTGTAAAATGAACTGGCTATTCTATCGTTTTCCTTTAAATTCCTAGTGAATATACTTGTGAACTGCTCGAGAGTAAAGCCCTGCGTCATATAATACAAGAACATGATGCAGAACTGACCACATACTAGAGAGGAAGAGCTCTGTAGCTGTTTATCATTCCAACGGTAGGCTGTACAGTTCCGACGCAGATCCCTGATGTGATGGGGTATAACGGGAGGCAGACCAAAACTATCGAAATATACTGCTTGTCCGGTGGCTGTTACATGGAAGGCAACCCAGTGTGTCCCAGAGCGTGTATGGATATCTGTATTCGCTACGATAGCGGTTGGGTATGTCCAATGCAGCGGGATCTGATCGGCTGGGTAAACTCCCTTCGTCCGAGCAGGTACTTGTTCCAGTGCACTCAGAATTTAAAAAGTATCCATCTTCTTTGCTTGTTGTGGACTCACCGATAAATTTGGTGGAAAATGTGCGAAATCCCTAGTCACAGGCTCCGGTAGGCGGTCTTCATGCGGGCAGATATCTCTTCTATACCGTTGGGACCACACTGATCATCTCCTTGTTCGAGCGGATTGTTCGGGCCTTCTTTCTCGTTATCAGCAGGTTGTTCGGGTGAGTTTAGCAAACTAGTCCGGAAAGGGATTGAAGACAAGCTTTTTTCGGACACCCCATGTGACTGCAGCCACTTTTTCAGTTTCATAGCGTTACGCAGTGCGCAGTTGAAGTTCTTACGAGCACCAGAGTGTAGAAGACATGACTTGTCTGGTGAAAGGTCTCTGAACGCCGGGAACTCGCACTCACCACGTTCCAAGTTGACGATTTCTCGTGCCATCACCTCTTGAAGAAATTTAGCTTTCTGCACCCCGCGACAGAAGATGTTCTTTGCCATATGCGTAATAGCCCGTAAATTCGCATTCAGTTGCTTATGCGTCACATCGCCCTCAAACCATTCTATTCCGTGGTGGTTAGCTGTCAGCCAATTGTTCTGCGAACGCCTTGATGACGATAGCTCACTGATGGAGTGAGGAGGTGTGATGATCCAGTGGGCCACAGCCTTATTCTCGTAGACAACGACGGCAACCTCTTTCGGCATGAACTGCCCGCTCTCAGTGCAGAAGCCTTGTATATCGATGATGTAGTTCATGGTTGGTTGAAGAACTGAACGACTGTTACTCGAGAAGGTCTAGATCACTACTGGTAGACTGTTGCGAGGGTTAGAGTGGCTCAGGTATTTAAGCAGCCCTGTTTTATGGTCTTAACTAGCCCTCTCCGTATTTGCCGTGATGGAAGGGATGGGCAGCTTCTAGCAGGTTCTACAATGCTCACAGATCGCCCCCCCCCCCCCCCCCCCCCGCAAGGGATGCTCCAACTACAGGTTTATGGTGTACAGGTTCCAACAGGATTCCGTGACCTGACGTAGCTGACACTCTCGTTCAATTACCAAAGTCTGTGATGACCTGTCGCATGGAATCAATCTCAATTACGTTATCGAATTCTGCGTAGACGATACAGTTTATAGTCGTGGTCAGAGGATTCTCAAAACGTGTTTCGATTCTAATACTGCCATGCTTGATGAGGTTCCAGTGTCTGTTATCACTGGCTGAGAGGTCAGGAGTAAGATCGAATGCTGTGAGACAGTATCCGTCCGCATAATCCTGACGAGAAATCGAGTTTCCCTCGTTTAGGAAATGTATACCGGTTCCCGTGAACAGGGTGTTGTAGGAATCCACAAATAATTTGTTCGTGAAATCTGGTTGTAACGGCTTCGACGGAATCTGGGTTCCCTCGACATATAAGGATAGGTGGTTCAGTCCGAAAGATGCGAAATTAAACGGGTTGCGTTTTCTGTCTCCGTTATACGCTTTGTTATCGACAAATCCGATGATTAAACGTTTCGGTAGTTGACCAAGGAAAACATTATCGAGTGTCTCGGCTTGCACGCCACTATGTATCGTCATTGTCTTGACCTCAACGCGGGTCATCGGGTATTTCGCAGTTGTTTTGGCAAGGGCTCGTGCATGTGCCAACAGAATACCGGGACTTATTTTGACACGCCGTATGAGTAAGGTCACGTCCGTAACTTCCAATTGATGATAATCACCAGCTTCCATCATGCAAAAGGCATCCCTGGATCTGACGAGTCTCAATCGCAGTTCCACACCGTTTAACAGAAATTTTTCCTGATTGAAGACATCGCAATGCAGTCGCCCGAGCATATCGACAGGTTTGTTTTCAGCGAAATATTTATTTCTACTTTTAAATCCCTCATTATTGCTGACCGTGGTCTCGTCAAAGTGGCCGGGTGTATCAGAATACCATAAGCCCGAGGTGAGATGGGAATTCTTAGCTGCGTCGCCATAATTTAGCAAAGTCTCGATGTAAGCTCTGTATGCGTATGAATTGTTACTCGGAGAAACCAGTTTTTGATTAAAATATACATCCGCTTGATTGAACATAGAATGCAGAAAATTGTTCACAGGGGCTACACCTGAAGAATCTGTAACGTTTGTATCACCCCGCATTCTCTTTGCACGTGCACATACCCGGAGCATCGTGTGTGAGAGATCTAGGTACTCATCACCCTGCCCCGGTACAGTAAATTCAATCGGTGAGTCATCGGTGAGTGCAGACACAGGTTTGTACTGCACCCATTGGCCCCCCTCGATAGATGTCTGTGTAGGAGGTAGAGTGAAGAGGTCCAGTTCGGATTTCAAGCATTCACAGGAGCGGGCATGTAGGTAGGCCATTTTTCCAGTGTGCACCAGTAAGACTTTTCACTCAAGGTTTTGTCTTTACGCAGCTCCGAAAATATCCGTAACGGGTCTTTTCTTGCAACACTTTTTCTTTTTACCCTTCCTCGCAGATCCTTTAGTACTCGGTATCTTCTTCTTCTTCTTCTTCGAAGTGGACTTAGCCGTTTTCCTTTTCTTTGTCTTAGTAGGGGTTTTACGTCTTCTGGGCAATTTAGACCTCGTAGCTGGTACGGATAGCATCGGTGGAAGGGCAAGGCCAGACTGACCCAACGCTCCCCCGTACCTGAGTTTATAGCCCTCTCCTTTCATAATCTTTTCAAGCCCATCCTGGGCCTTCCGCTTCAAGTTCTGACCTGTCTCGCTGGCGCGAGTCTGAAACGCCTGTTTCCACGGTACGTCATTGTCCAGGTCCGACATGAAATTCATACCACTACGCAGTACTTCTTTACCGAGTACACGTGCTCCTCTTTTCAGCAGCGGAATAGCCCGTCTGAATAGGCCACCCAGAAAACTACCGATACCATGACCCCGTTGATTGGGTGCTCCGACAAAAAAGCAATCGATCCCTCCGCCTCTTTGCGACTCGTAATACTCTATGTACTGTGCCATGGTATTAACCCGTTTTTTCCTGTTATTCTCAATACCAGCATCAAACTAGTATATTTTCTTGAAGTGTAGTGTGACTGTCAAGGTTCCGTGGTCAAATGGTATAGATTTACCCTGGTGGTCTCTTATAGATATTTCGATCGTCCGGAAACTCGAAAGAAGTAAAGGAAGATAGTGTGGCGGTGAAAACGTTTTGACCTCCACACCCGCGGTGTCGGTCCTTTGTCGCAGTTGTAGTATACGCAGAAGCGGTGCATAGACGTCTCCTACGATACGTGGCTCTACGATGTCACAATAGACGAACATGAGTGTAGGGAGCTCTTCGCCCTCTTTACCGGATTTCAACGGTAACATGTGAACCGTTGGTGTAATGTGGGGTTGCAAAACTTCCTCTCCAGCCGTAATCCTGTCGTCACCAGCATTTGTACTAGATACAGACTCGGCTAGTTTACGATTTAACTCCTCTTTTTCGCTAGCTAGGTACGTCAAGGGATACTGTATCTCAACAATAGCGACTTCCCATTCGCCATAGAGCTCGATCGTCCGTGGTAGCTGCGTGATATAGCAACAGGTCTTGTTATCTGGAAAAACCTGCATCGAGCTATTGCTAGGTAGGGTTATGTAGAACTGCGACTTCATTATGATGCAAGATTCTGAAGATCGGTGGCCGGAATCCAGCTGTTGAATTTTTCGGGGTAACCTTTCCAGCTGACAAGAACTTCCTTACTGCGACCCCGACCCTTGCTGCGAATGATTTTATCAATTTGGAACTCGGCGTTTTCAAGGTCCTTGGTCACGCGTTGTAGTTCAGGTTCATAGAAATATCCGTCGATTTCTTCTCCGGAAAGGTCCTCTAATTCGTAAACGTTCGGTAAACCTGTTACAACTCGTCGAATCTTGAACAGTTCCTAACTCCAATTAGCCTCGTATCCCTTCGCGAAGGTACCCTTCGTTTTACTTATACGCACAAGATCGTCCTTGAGGAATTTCGGCTTCCGTGCCTTGCGTGGCTGATGGTTACGTTGAATGTTTGCGCGTGCCTCCGCCGCGTTGAAGAGGGTCACGGCAGAAGGAGCCATTTTGATACTCGAGTGTATGGTGTCATTATACGAGCTAACGAGCTTTTGCAGGACATCGATGTAACGGTGGGTGTTTTTATGAGTAAAATATCTCCACATTCGATCCTTCAGAGTACGATTGAATCGCTCGACAACGGCCGCTTTTATATCAGGGTTACGGGTCACGCGAAAACGTATACCATTCTCTGTGAGGAGTTTTTGGAACGCTTCACCCACGAACTCTTTACCCTTGTCGGTCTGTAGGGTTACCGGTCGACGCTCCGTAGAAGACAATATCTGTTTGAACCCAGCAGCTACGTCGCTGGTCGATTTACGGTACAGAGGAATCACCCATACAAATTTACTCAGAACATCGATGACAACCAGTAGGTAACGGAAATTGTCATTATGCTCCTTTATAGAAACAAGTTCTACCAAATCAGCTTCCCAGAGATCGTCTATATTTGAAACGTTGTACCACAGTCTCTGGAACTTTCGTCGTACCGGTTTGTGTAAGGTATAGGGATCCTGAATACCTAGCCAGTTTTCTATGACACCGGCGTTTACACTCCGAACAGCCCTCTTCAACTTCCTAGCCCCGGCATAACCAGCTGGGTGGGAGGGATCGTAGTATACCCGTTCTAACTCTCTCATTTCCGTAATGCAAATGACAACCAGCCTTGTTTCGGCGAGTGCTGCGATGCCCTTCCAGGTATTTCTTCCCTTCGTCGAAATTTCGACGGTGAGAAGAAGGATTCGTCGTCTGTGTTACCAGAACCAGTACCCGATTCCCTGCCTGGGCGTTCACCACTAGTGGTCCCGGTCTCCCTGGATCCGTGCGGTGCTCGGCGCCCTTTAGCCTGACTTCGAGTCACAGGTGTTACTGCGGTTGGTGGTGGGGTCGATTGAGCATTTTTCCAGACATTAAGATTTCCGACATATTCCCGGGGTATGTTGATGCTCTGGAGAAGACGTGCGTACGCATGTCTACCATGCGGTTGGAAGCCTTTTCTAGAACGTACAGTGTCGTTAACTAGATCGACAATATTTGTCCCCGGGAGAGGTTTGTTGTCTATGCTTACGACGCCTTGGTTGTCCCAGGAAAAACGTGAGGGAAACTCCGCCAGATGTTTGAGGAGGAGCTCCGCCTTTGACTGGTATTTTTTTGGTACTGTGAGGGCAATCCTCGATATCCGTTGTTGTTTGTCAGCGGAGGTTTCTTCTTCTTTTCCTTGTACGACTTCCGCAGGATTAGTTTTATCAGGAACGGCGTGAAGATCCACGCGTAGCGGTTTTCTGGACTCCTCGGCGAAATATAGAAAACGCTGTAATAGCTGTTGATAAAGCTTCCATTTCGCTGCATCATCCAGCTCGGGAGAGTCCAGAATAGCGCGCATCTCTCCATCGAGCCTGGATGCTGGGGAACTTGTGCTCTGTTCGTTATTCTCGGTGACACCCGCGGAAGCTGCTACCGAGGAGGTTATACCACGTTGAAAACGTTCTACGGTGTCCGAGGGTATTAGTACCATCTTCTTTGCATGCTCCATCGTTCTTCTCGTAATTATTGACCGAACAGCTGAGTGAAAAGTGTCCCAAGAATGGGGGCTATTAGCATAGGCAGAAACCCGCTACCGTTTTGAACTAGTAATTTTTTCTTGCTCTTCCAGCTTCCCTTGCTAGCAGACAGTTTACGAAGATGTTTATGTTTGGCTAGTCGGGCCTTTTCCTGCCTAGTGAGTATGACGTTACCGCGCACGGTGTTCAAAGCACATTCACATATATTTTTCACGAGTGTATTATCGGCAGTACGTAGTAAAGCTAGTCTCTGTTGCGGTTTCAGACTGCACAGGGCCTTTAGAGTCACCGTATTTGCGCTTCCGAATCGTCTACGTGCCTCGGCACCACGTCTAGAACCACCCCCACGTTGTACGGTGCCCGCGCACCCGTCCGTTTGTACAGCGCGTGACATTACAAACGAACGACTGGTAAACCGTGGTGAGTGCGTGACTTTATATCTTACCTCGGGAGATATACATACTGGTGTTTGTCGGTGGGAAATATGTTGGTACGGTAGCGACAGTTTTCGGGGGTGCTTTGTTTCAGATCAAGTAAAAGGTAACTGTGTGGCCGAGCTGTTGCATCGTGGTAGGCTTCCTGGACAAATCGTGGATCCTCAGGGCAGACTTGTCGAGCTAGGTGTTGTACCTGAGCGCGATCGCGCGGGTTCTTGAAAAATATGATATAATTCGCGTTGAGCGAAATATCGCGTTGACCGCGTCCCTGATGAAACAGGTTCTGAGTGATGAAGAACACGCTTAGATTCTTATGATGGCACCCCTTGGTGAAAAGATCAACGATTATATTACCGGAGGCCTCTCGCATAAGGTCATCTATTATAAGCAGTTTGGGCAGCGTGTTCGAGTCATAGTCAGATTCTTGGGGAAGTCCTTCCCGATACTCGATGTCACCAAGAGTTGCTCTGGCTCCATTTTCTGTACCATGGAGGGATTGCTGCTCGGCGTAATACCAGATTATACGACTGAAGCGAGCGTCGCACATCTCACCGATATGACACAGAAACTTCTTAACAAAGATTGATTTTCCACATCCAGAGGGACCGGCTATTATAGCGGAAAACGGGTGATTCCAACGAGTATCCATTTTCTCACGTGAATAGAACACGGAGACTTCAACCTTTCCCCATCGAATACTCCGAGAGATATGGAGAAATCAGGATAACAAAAGCTACTACATACGACTAGAATAAATTTTCTATTCCGCGGTGGGGCCCCGGCGGCGCGGAGCGCGCCATCTTTTAGCTAATAGAGGCGCGGTGCACGCCGTCTCCTAGCTAATAGCGGGCGTGCCCATGGGCTCAGCATTCCGAAGGGTAATCAGCCGATAGCCAGTGCGTGAGCCGCTCATCTAGACTATGCGCTTAGGCTAGCTAGTTTTGCGCGTTTAAAAAACGTAAGGAACATGAAAACTTACTGGACGGCTGACCGACTATGATGAAGTCAGGCAAACGCATGTAACAACTCAGCGACTATTCGACTAACTGTATTCAACGAGATTTTGAGATTTATTCTACTCATTTTATTTTTAAATATATTTTTATTTATCTTATTTCACCTATAGATAAAATAGTCCTAACAGGTTCCATTTCCAGTCTAGGCTCAATTTCTGTAACCTGGTCACTGGTATTTCGAGGAAGGTGATAATAAAAGGTATACAGAGACACAGAAATAATAGTTAATTTCGTAATAGTTTTATTCAGGCTCGAGATCCAGGTAGCAGAGTGTATGTGGGGAGGGATAACCAAGCGAAATTGATAGATTTTACTCTATAAATTCTTTTATTACGGAGACCACAGTTATCGTAATTGATCTATACTGTGTATATTACCTGAGCAGAGGCTAAACCATGTTAAATCGTTTTGGTATACATACATTTTCTTATTGCTAATAGTACATACTTTTATTTTACAGGTCAGGTACTCAATAATATTACATACAGTAGACTAGATTATTTTACTTCTAATATCACAGGTACAGGGTGTGCGGAATAGCTTAAACTCCTATTTATATGATAAATTTACAAAGCTACAGCTAAAATACAGTAAAAACTAACTTAAACCTAAACTGGAACCTACTTTCCTTCGACCGTTGTTACATACGGACCAGGGACGAAGGCTGTTACGCGTCTGTATGCCCGTATGGGAGGGTATCAAAACTATCCCTGCAACATCGTCTTTTCACAAAAACCGGACGACATGTTTTCGTCTGATCGCGAGTCACCACATCATGCATTGCGGTTCGGCGGATCGCGCGATACCTAATATGAATACTCTCCCCCTCCTCAGCTACCATTTCCCGTATAGAATTAAAATTTATCTGGAGTCGAGTCGTATGATTGAGGGTTATGCCCTTGACCTTGCAAATCTCTATTTCCCTCCCATCCGGGCATACTACTATGAAAGCGTAAAACTTTGCCCCGCCGGATACAAAGGCCCGTATGTAACTGCCTTCGCCGTATTGCTCTAGCTCGTCGGTCAGGTCACCCAGAAAACTGCCTACCGGCGGCTCGTACTCTCGGGCTGCACCTGACCGCACGTAGATGACCGAGTCCGTGTCATAATATAATACCCTACGATCCAGTTTCTCCAAATAACTATACAATTTGAGCCGCGCCTGTGCCGTAGTATACGCAGCTATGACAACGTTCGCAAGACTCGAGGCCTCCACGCTCTCGTCTTTGTATGACCAGCGAGCGTACAGAACGTCATCGTTCACGGCTACTAGGTCCTCCAGCAGAATCGACGGGCTTGTCACCAGACCTAGCAGCTCCTCTCTGGTCTTGACTACGCTGGTCTTTGAGAGGTTGTCTCGCTGGCCAAACTTACCCCAAAACGAATTAAGGCATATCTTCGACACAGAACGCAGCCCTGGATTTTTTTCTATTTTAATCTTATCTAGTTTGATTCCCTCTACCCGGGAGTACTCTTCGATACAGCGAGACCGGCTCTCTTCGCTTCTACAGTCAGAGGGCCAGCCGCTAGCCTCCTGTTTTATTTTTAAAAAAGTATCAATGTACCGAGCAAAATGTCCGCCTTCCCGGGTAGAGGGATCAAACACCGTCACCTCGTACTGCCAGATCTCTGACACCGATATCACCCTATAGCCCATTGCCACGGCCTTTTTCACCTCGTCTGACACCCATGTCCCGCTTATGTACCTCTCACGGGGGTCATTGTGGGGACATGGACCTTGTTCCATGTCACGGCAACATGAGTTACGGAGAGGGAACATTAGTTTGCCATGCATACGCAGAGGTAATACCGGATGATAAAGACTCCGGGGCGGCAGTACTTTACATTTAATCAAACCCTCGACTTTAAACAGATCTACTCCACTGGCCCCGGTCAGATTTTTACACTGCTCGCCTACTAGTACTACGGGATGACCCAACGGGAATTTTCCGGTTTTACAGATGTAAGGGTACAACGAGCAAACATCCACATAACGGATCTCCTCACCGAGTCTGGGGTCTACCTCGCGAAACCTCGAGGTGTTGCCCGTCCGTCCACCGTAGAATGCATCACGCGGGTTCAGCTTAGCATTCTCCACACTCGGTAGAAGACCGCTACGTTCGAGATGTGCCCGCACCTCTACCCTTGCACCCATCAGACCTGAAAATTCACACTCCCACATTTCCTCTACCGCGATACCGTGGGCGCGCATACGTCGCGTCTTGGCCTGCGTTTCCTCAAGTCGCCTATCCATGTTCACACCACCCACAATTTCCTTATCCCTATTTACGCGATAACAGCGGGGACAGCCGTGCCAATAACAGCCATCAAATTCCAGTACGTGGCGTGTTCCGTCCACCGACTGGTAGTAGCCGTCTACTCTACGCCCTAGCACGCGCTGCTCCCGAGCCCTACCCGCGTGCAAGATCTCCCGACCTAGCTCATGTTCCCTCCAGACCAACTACTGAATGGCCTTGGAGGATTGTTTATCAGCTAGTCGGTAGCCGGCGGGCGAAATAATCCCTATGCTGTTATCGCGAAGGAAATTTTTCCGGTATAGCATTGAACATGCAGAGGCGATGGTTGTGCTCTCCGTGAACGGGCAGACATCGCCGGTACGAAGGAATATACCACGGAATGCTAGGCAGGCTAACCGTAAAATCGTGACGTCTGACCGGCAGTACTCAACGATTTCCCTACTAAAATCAAAAACGTGGTCTTCTTTTACGGCCCCTTCATACCACGCGTAGAAACGGGCCCTACCCTCTACCGTCATGGAGTCCGGCGTGTAAAACTCATTGTCAGCCGCAGGCAATACTCCCACATACCGCTGGTTAGCCGGGATATTGAAGAGGTGTGGAAATACACCCTTTTGCGTGGTCTCGGGTAACCCGAAAGCCTTTGGTAACGCGGCTAAAGCCATCGGCATGTAGGCGAGGGAGTCTAAAAAACGGACATTAGCTGTCTCTAGCAAGACTATTTTGCTACCATTTAGTATTACCTGCGGTGCCTCACCGCCGTTCTCCACTAGGTAACGGAGAATAAACTGCCCGTCGAAACCTTTCGCGTTATGCGCGATGCAAATGACCTTACGGTAGCCTTCGACTTTCCTATCAGCGAGTTCTACCAATTCACGGACCGGGTCATCCCTAAAACAAACTCGCGCTGTGCACCACACCCGAGGCAGAGGTCGGTAATACTCGCGGCTAGACAACGTGTACAGGTCCGTTGCGCAATACACAAATTTGGCACGTGTATATTTATCGTCTTGTCACCGTCTACAGTCTCGTCCTGTCGTGTCTCAAAGTCGTAAAAAATGAAAATGTAATTAGCTACCTCGTCAGTGTTCCGCTTTACAGGTCTCATGTAACAGCGATGATTAATTTCTTGGCTCGAGCGGCAGGTCCTGCAGTATGTCCACCCACAGATATGCTTTCCCTTCGAAATATCCGTGAAGATATCGCAGGTTCCACTTACCCGTAGGGTACTACAGACCGTTCGTTTACCGCTAAACGAGCCCTGCAGAGTGTGTCGTCTACAACACTCTGCCCCGTAAAAATCGCGATTAAAAGCCTCTTCTAACCAGGCGATTGGATTCTCAGATTCGGGTGGAACACCTATTCTTACGGTTACCTGACAGCCGCCTAGACCGAAACGCTGGTATCGGCGATTTACCCGCTGCGTTATTTCGAAGCGGTGTCCCACCTCTGCCTGCTCTGCCCGTTCGTCGACTTCGTCGATCTCTTCATCCGGCTGCTCGGTCTCGTCAGCGGAAAGATCACTCACACGACTGCCGCGGTTCGTCGATGAAGGAGCGGCCCCACCCGTCTGCGTCCTCGAGGTACTGACGCCGTTGTTCACCCCGAATAGCCAGCTAAGCGAGCGAACCCTCACGGTTGCTTGAGCACCTGCACTGAAAGAAAAAAAGAGTCACGCCAACTCTCTTGCGGAGCACGGCCAACGACGACTAGAGGAGTACGAGGGGGGGAGTTAGCGGAGCTCTGCGTTGAGGAGTAAGCCCAACTCCTCAACTAAGAGAGTTACGCATACACTCGCGATGCGGAGTTACGCGCATTTCGTGAAATAATGCAGTATAGATTGATAGTTCTATTTTTGGCAAACTGTATAAATAAGAGCTAATTATTACTCACAAAATTATAATGAATGATTTCAAAAATAATGTTAAAAAATAGATAACAAATCGTATAATTTTTTTCATAAGTTCTTTTATTTATTGATAAAAGTATTATAAAAGAAATCTTTCACAAAACAAAATAATACATGATAAATGAACATTTTATTTATTACAGAGAATATAAACCCTTACAATGAATATCTTGGAGCTACGAACAGTAAATCTTCATTATTTATACATTTTTTTATGCACAGACATGCATGTATATCAGGCAAATCACTCAATTTAGCAACTATGTTTATTTCAGATTTTGTGACACAATAAGCATAAAGATGTTCATTGAAATAAACATAATTCAGCGGTTTTATAAGAAAAAAAACCTCATTTTCCTTTATATATATATTTAAAATTTTTCCAAATTGGTGCACGTACTCGAGATAGGAGCTTGTGAAGCTGTTAAATTTGGAAAAATTTTAAATATATATATAAAGGAAAATGAGGTTTTTTTTCTTATAAAACCGCTGAATTATGTTTATTTCAATGAACATCTTTATGCTTATTGTGTCACAAAATCTGAAATAAACATAGTTGCTAAATTGAGTGATTTGCCTGATATACATGCATGTCTGTGCATAAAAAAATGTATAAATAATGAAGATTTACTGTTCGTAGCTCCAAGATATTCATTGTAAGGGTTTATATTCTCTGTAATAAATAAAATGTTCATTTATCATGTATTATTTTGTTTTGTGAAAGATTTCTTTTATAATACTTTTATCAATAAATAAAAGAACTTATGAAAAAAATTATACGATTTGTTATCTATTTTTTAACATTATTTTTGAAATCATTCATTATAATTTTGTGAGTAATAATTAGCTCTTATTTATACAGTTTGCCAAAAATAGAACTATCAATCTATACTGCATTATTTCACGAAATGCGCGTAACTCCGCATCGCGAGTGTATGCGTAACTCTCTTAGTTGAGGAGTTGGGCTTACTCCTCAACGCAGAGCTCCGCTAACTCCCCCCCTCGTACTCCTCTAGTCGTCGTTGGCCGTGCTCCGCAAGAGAGTTGGCGTGACTCTTTTTTTCTTTCAGTGCAACAGTTAACATTGGGCCCCAACAGGATGGCCGAATCTACAGAAGACTTGTAATAGTTAAGATATAATCCGACCTTGTTTTAGCAATCTTCCATCCTTTCGGGAATTTGTTATCACAAATGAATTGATAACACCAATCGACACAGTATTGACTGAATAATTGACTTACTTAATGACCGTACTTCTACTGGACAAATATAAATGATAGATCAATGAGGTACAGAACAAATTTCAACGAGTCCGTTCGGTCCAACGGCCTAAGCGGAACCGATTCACTCATTGACTCGAGTAATCGGGTCCGCCGAGCCGCGCATAGGTAGATCAAGCCAAGTGTAAGTCTCGCAGTAAAGGCTAGCCGAACTGCGAGATCTCATCCGTCATCGCGTCCGTCCACGGCAGAGGTATAAAACAATCTGATTCTATAATTCTCACAAGTCCGTGCGGACCCGGTGCTGCCATCCTGCGGCGAGCGGCCGAAGCTAGTAGTGAGAACTGTTACCATCGACCAGCGGACCAAAGGCCATCCGCCCCCTCTGGTCGGTAACTCTCTCGCCGCTCCAGAGGTCATACCGACTGTCGCTATCTCTCTTCTCTCTACTCTTTTACCTATCTATTTATTTCTTTCGTAAAGCACCCACCGATCTTGTACCGTGCGGCACGATGGCCAGTAGTAGCACTAATGATAATAATAATAATGATCTAATTAAAATTCTTATAGAGTTTCCGTTCCCGGAGGAGTTCCGGTGCCCGTTCTGCTATGAGCAGAATCATGGAAAAAAGACTGGCGGAGTGTTCAAGGGGCACGGGGAGTTGGTGAAGCATGCCAAAAAATACCACCCGTGCGATGAAATTGTTAAGAAATGTGCCGCTTGCTGCTTCGTCGGCGAGGGGGTATACGCCCTCAAGCTGGTGGAGCAGCACTACGCCAAGCGGCACTCAGCTGTGGATCCGGCTCCCCGTGCTCCAAGAACAGCCGCGACGCGGACGAGCAGCGCAAATAACATAGTCAATGTCTGTGATCATCCAAATGTGACTACAAATCCAGTTACTAATACCTCGAGCCGAGGGAGGCTCGATGATTCTATTTCTATGAGGTTGCCTGGACCGGAGCGGGGGACAGCTTTCGCCGCTACCAACCGACCACCAGCGACGAGGAGCCACCGGACGGCGGCAACGACGGCTGCAGCAAACACTCCATCGCCACGAGCTGCAGCCAGATGCGGGGACAACGCCACCCAGAGCCCCGCAGCGACGACGACCTCAACGCCGACGAGTTCCCGGGTGTCGACTTCAACCCCGACACCTGAAGTACCACGGCCAGACATGGCCACCCCCACGACGACGGGGAGCAACCAAAGCTCCCCTCGAGAAGCCCTGCCCTCGTTCTACGCAGTTCCAACTGCGAGGAGCCGGAGGGCCTACAGCGTCCCAGCAAAGGACCGGCCAGCGGCTCACCGCTCCAGCATCTTCAGATGAGCCGCGTTGCCAAGACCAGCTGCAGCAACGGTGAGGAAGACAGCCCTGGCGTCGACGAAGGGGCGCTCGCCTGCCACCCCACCATCTCCAACGGCGGCAGGCACGACGAGGCGCCCCCCAACAGCCGACACCACCAGACAAACTCCGCCAGGGCCGCGAAAGGTCCCACGACAACCCGCCCAGGGCTGCGCTCTGCCGCAAAAGCTGCCTCACTACCACCCGAAGCAGCACAGACCAGGCGCAGCCCCGCAGCAAGGAATAGCCGGGGTCCTCAACCACTCCCTACCATCTCAGAGGACCTATGAACCCCGGTCAGCGGTGCGTCGTGCCCCCTCACTCTGCCTGAGACAGCCACGACCACCACCATCACCACCACCACGTCAGGTAGGCCCATGATGTCATCCCGGCTCTATAGGGCAGGGCAGGAAGAGACGAGAGCTGCCACTTCACCTCCAGCAGCTCCAGCGTTCCTCCCGGTGGCCATAGTCGGTAGCTGGACCATCGAGGGCAACCCCAGGGCAGGGAGAGACAACATCCACGACGTCGTGGCAGGCAACGACGAGAAGGGTCCGCAGACGCTACCAGAGCGGGCCCAGGTCGTCAGGAGAGTCGTCGTCAGAAGAGAAGCCGCCGTCCGCACCGAGAGCTCCTCCGAGGACGAGGCTGTCCCCAACAACGGCCCAGGCAACACGCTCCGAAGCGAGCAACTTAATTAACACGCCAAATTCCTCCAGGCACGGCCTCGGGGCTGGCCCCCGTGAGTCTGCAGGGAGCGAAAATTCTTCTATTTTTACACAAAACAGCTCACAAAATAGGTTTAATATATTCAACACACTAGACAGTTCACATTATTCAATAGAGCCAAATTCAATTGTTTCAGGTACGCCCGGGACGTGCTCCACGTAGTAGCCAGGTCGCGGGGAGAACAACACGGATAAAGTAAGGGTAGGGTTTTTAAATCAGACCAGGGAGGTGGGTTCAAGGGAAGGTAGAGGAACTCTGTGGGGCGCATCCGGACTCGGTGGAGGGGAGGGAGCATCCGCGTCCTCGGGGCGGGCGACTCGCCCCGCGAGTAGTCAAAGGTCGGCTGCGGTCTCTCGACACCCACCGGCCCCAGAGCGACGGTCGCCAACGGCTGCCGAGCAGGCCCTCCGTCGTCGGCAAAGTCTCTGGCCCCGAGCCGAGGGGCAGTTGACGATGGCGAGAGACGCGCTGATCGGTATGGCGGAAGCGGCCGTCACAACCGAAGATCTGGAAGAGACTGCGACGCGAGTCGCGGCCTTCTTCCAAGGCTCTGGGAAAGCGGTGGGGGTCTTGAGGAGCAGAGTGAGCGGCGCCAATGGCGGCCGAGGGAGAGGGAGACGTGAAACGGAGCGTGGGCGCGGTTCGAGGGATCGCCGCGGTCACCAACAAGCACAACACCAGCGTCGACAACAGCCACGGCCGGCCCTTCCGGATAGAGGTAACCGGGTGGAGGAGGCAACCAGGATTCAAAGACTGTTCCGGGCTAACAGGCGGCGTGCGATCCAAGAGGTGCTCCTGGGTCCCTCCCAGCACTGCGAAGTGTCTCGGGAACGGATTTGGGCGCACTTTGAGGAGATGTACGCTCCGTCTGCGCCACTCGGAACACAACCTCCTCCGCCTCCTTACGGACCTCCAGACGATGTGAGCAACGACGCTCTGATTCGGCCCTTCGCGGTGAGGGAGGTAGACCTGAGGCTCCGGCGGACTTCAAACTCCGCGCCAGGACCCGACGGTCTGAGTGACGATGACCTGCGACGGGCGGACCCAGAGTGCCGTCCGCTCACTGCTCTTCTCAACACCTGTCTACGTTTGGAGCAGGTTCCCTCTAGCTGGAAGGAGTCCAATACCGTGCTGGTGAATAAAAAAGGTGATTGCGACGACCCCTCGAACTGGCGACCGCTTGCGCTTGGCGACACGACTTCTAAACTCTTCGCTGTTATACTGACTGACCGTCTGCTCACGTCGTCGACCTTCAATAAGCATCTCAGCAACTCACAGAAGGGCTTCCTGCCGTGCGAGGGGTGCTACGAGCACAACTTTGTGCTGCAGGATGTCCTCAACGACGCTCGCAGGGGGGGCCGTCAGGTGGTGGTGGCTTGGCTGGATCTTACCAACGCGTTTGGCTCGATCCCCCATGCCGCTATCTACCGTGCCTTGCGGGAGGCGGGCGCTCCCTCCGCTTTCCAAAACATCGTGGAGAGCAATTAAGACGACTGCACCACTCGGGTGCGCACCGCCGACGGACTCACCGACCCAATTATAATCAAATCGGGGGTTAAACAAGGGTGCCCGATGAGCGCTGCGGCTTTTAACCTCGCGCTAGAGCCGGTGCTGCGCGCAGTAAACGGCTCGCCCGCGTGTTACACGCTGCACGGTCATCGGCACCAAATATTAGCATATGCTGACGACTTGGCTCTCATTTCAGATTCCACTCAGGGGATGGGAGAATTATTAAGAAACGTGGAGGCTGCAGCCGGTGGGATCGGACTTCGGTTCAACCCTGCGAAGTGCGCCACTCTTCACCAGGACTGCAGGGGCACACGCAGGGTCCTGCCCACCCGCTCCACCCTCCAAGACAAAGAAATCAGGGCCCTGGCAGCCGGCGAGCCTTACCAGCACCTCGGAGTCCCCATTGGCTTTCAAATTAACCAGACTCTACTACTGACCATCGACGATCTTCTGCAGGATCTCCGGGCCGTTGACGAGTCTCTTCTCGCCCCCTTGCAGAAGGCAGAGACCGTGGCTACCTTCCTGGTGACACGCCTCGAATTCCTGCTGCGGGGTGCGCTAGTGGAGAAAGGTCCCCTCAAAGAAGCTGACAAGCTTATTAAAAAACTAGCAAAATCTTGGCTCCACTTGCCTCAGCGTGCCAGCGCCGAGCTAGTCTTCCTCCCCCCCAGCAGGGGGGGATGCGGACTGCTCCCACTCGCAGACATGGCTGACGCGCTGTCCATCGCCCACGCCTACCGCCTTCTGACGGTGGACGACGCGGTGGTCAGGGCGTTAGCCTGGGCATCGCTGCGGCATGCGGTAGCCAAGAAGATAGGCAGAGTCGCGAACAAACAAGGCCTGGCGACTGACCTCTCCGGTTCGCTGGAGGGGGAGTTTGCACGCGACGGAGGGGACATTTCTTCGCTATGGACAAGGGCTCAAAATGCGAGCCGGAGATCCAAGGACAAGATCGCAGCAAGGTGGAGATGGTCGGAGCCTAAGGAGGAACTGGTGCTGACGATGAGGGGCTCGGGCGAAAGGGAGACGACGGTGTTACGTACTCCATACTATTCCATACTCCCCCATGCTCTCTCACCCTCAATACCCAAGACATAACATCCTGCATGCATCCAGTCTCACAGCCTCTAATCAGAGGAAGTTTCATCTTCAGATTTAAAGAACTTTATCCCTACCTATGGGCCCACTAACTGCACCTGCATAAACAAGCTCATGCCCGGGAGAACAATGGAAAAGAATGATCTCATCATTTAGCTTAACAGCAGCCATTAAAACACTTGCTCTTCAATCGCCACGCAGAGCAGTCGCTCAATCACTTGCTTCACGATCATTAAAGAAAGCAGTCACTCTGAGACTCGCTTCCAAAATCATAATTCATTAACTCGGAATCACTCTTCACTCAAGCTCTACAAACTTGTAGAACTCATATAGATAGTTCTACCATCGTTGTAATCATTACCAATAAACGATTATTCTTCTATTCATATAAATCAATTCACATCAGTCACCTATTATCCAAAAGACCGGTTACCTTAAGGTGTAAAACGAGGAACGAACTCAACGACAACTCTAACCATATTCATAACATTGGTAGCAGCTCAATCTCAACCAATTCATAACATTGGTGGCAGTGTAATCACCTCATCAACCTCATTCATAACACTGGTGACAGGGGTTATTCATAACAATGGTGGCAGCGGAAAAACCCCGTTCACCGGAACAACATTGGTAACAGCGGAAAAACCTCGTTTACCGGAACAACATTGGTAACAGCGGAAAAACCTCGTTTACCGGAAAATACAGTGACAAATAAGTGTATTCTACGAAGTTGTATATAAGCGAAATGAGTGATTGCCATTAAGTGATTAAATCATCGTGACAAGTTATGCTCAATCTACTTGATCACTAAATCTACGAAATCTACCGAATCTACTTAATCCACAAAATCTACATAATTCTACTAAATCACTAAATCTGCGAAATCTACGAAATCTACTAAATCCACAAAATCTACTTAATCTACTGAATCCATAAAATCTACAAATTCAACCGAATCGCTAAATCAACATATATCCACTAAATCTACCGAATATAAAGTGCATATATTATATACACAGACATCGAAGTGAAAGCATAATACAGGGTTCTTCAACTACCTCTATAGAATCTAAGAAAACAACTCAACAACAAATCAGAGTTGACGAAAGATAAGAAGTTCGACGACATCCTCAAAGGCACCTAGCCCCACAAAGATTCATCTGAATCCAACGATCAGCGATCTCGCTGCAACGAAGCCCGGATTCCCGACTCGTGACATCTATACTCTCCACGACAACTAGACCCCGATCCGTGACACCTATACTCTTCCCGACATCTGACACAATTCGGCTCATCAACTTCATCTCCAATACCAACTCAGATCCATATTAGAATGAGTATCTTTCTTATTCTCGTCATCAGCTTGTAAGTTATCTCTAATTACAATAAGCAAACACACATCTATCGAAATAATCTTACCCACAAAATCGCATAATGCCTGACGAATCTAGAATTCCTTCCAAAGAAACAGAAATTTCTCATTGGTCTCTTGAAGACATATTAGATACAATTCCATACTTTGATGGACATAATGTCAACATCAATAATTTTATTAGAAGTTGCGAAAACGCAAAACTACTAGTCAAACCATTGCAAAGTCCGATCTTAACACGGATGATCAGAAATAAAGTCTTCGGAACCGCAGAATCTTATCTAGGAAATAAAGAATACAAAACTATCGACGAAATTTTACTAGTTCTCAGAAGAGCGTTTTTACCTAAGAAAACCGTATTTGAATGGCAAGCCGAATTAAATAACATCAGACAGCAGCGTCACCAACGCGTTCTAGACCAGTGGTCGGCACGGCCTGGCGCTCGGCGCCAGCCTGACTTCAAGTGGCAATAACTACGACCGTAAAGTCCCTTGGCCTACCTGAAAACGGTCACTTGTCCTTACCGGAAAGTTCGATGGTAGGGGCAGCGTTCGGGGGAAATAAAAGGAAATAAGGGGTGTGCGGTCTATTTCGGACGGAAAAAACTGCGTCCACCGTCCGGGTCTTTTCATACCTGCATATCCCCACCCATGCCTGCCAAAATCCAAGAAATGGCGTTAAATGGATTAGTACCGGTAAAATGGTTAAGTGGATTTACAGTGCTGACTCCTTGGCCTAATGAGTGTGCCGGCCCTTGTTCTAGACTACAGTATCAAAATCGAAGATATACAATATAATACAATGAAAGCTATAAACACCTTACATTCTAACACTGACACGAACAGCATGATCTCAGCCATCCAAGATAACGTATTGAAATGTTTTCTTAGAGGCTTGATTCCCAAAATTGAATTCAGAGTAGCCGGTTCACATCCGACCACTTTAGCAGAAGCAATCGAGATAGCCCTTGCGGAAGAACAGGAATTTCTAAATCGCAATTCTCATAACGCACAACAGTCTAATCAACCAAATATACAATATTCTTCAACTTTTTGTAACTATTGTAAACGTCAGGGACATACAATAGAAAATTGTAGACAACGTGCCTACAATAACCAACCACAACAGTCTAATCAACAAAATACACAATACTCTTCTATATCCTGTAATTATTGCAAACGCCAAGGACATACGGTTGAAAATTGCAAAAAAAGTGCCTACAATAACTCACGCAACCAACAAACACAGGCTCCTTTAGAACTCCAACGCACCGACAGACCAGGAACAGACACAACAGCGTTCAATGATACAATGAATCACATCTTCGGAATAAAATCGGAACCAATAATAGACTATTGCCAGTCATCGAAATCAATGTACAAGAATTAGAACCAAAATCAAAGTTTATAATAGACACCAGTGCGGGTATAAATATCGTTAAAATCAGTAGCTTAAAAGAAGAAACTCGATGCGACAGAAGCAAAATGAGAAAAATTACAGGAATAACAGACGGATTTACTAGTACCTTAGCGGAAACCAAATTACAAATTAACGACAAAGATCACGAATTCCGCGTAGTCTGCGACGACTTTCCAATAGTTCAAGACGGTATTATCGGACAACCTTTATTATCTAAAGAAGAAGCTGTAATTTCTTACAAAACCGATACATTAACTCTGACAGATACGGTAATTCCCTTCAAACTCCAAAAACATTATAATTTAGATCCCAATATTCACTGCGGCAAAGCATTACTAACAAACAAAAACGATCAACCACGCATGCACGCAATAAACTCAAACAAATCAGCTGTTGAAATAAGAGCGCCAACAGTAACTCTAGAACCTGTCCTCGAAACCTCCAGTACACTCGTCCAAGAAACTATTACGAATCACCCCACACTTGAACAATCGTCGAGAACTCACCCGCAACAAAGTACAGATGACTTACCAAATCCCGCTCCTATAAAAAAACATAAGCGCAACATCGACCAAACAACAGACAGTTTCCCAATGCCTAAAAATCCAATTAACGTTCCAAAATCTCCTAGACCAATGACAATTGATTCACCTCTTGGCACTTCTATCGACGACTTACCATTATTCGAAAGAATCGACCAAAAACGAAACGCTACATATGCTGACATCTCTCCAGACAACTCACCCATAAACAAAAAATCACGTGAAGTCATAAAAACTTCTAGATCAACTTCGTCCAGAAACAGTTGGAAACAAAACAAAGATTCAAACCTTATCTCAAACCAGCCTAGCGATAATTTATACTCAATTGGCACACGCGAAAATAAAACGAGACACAGCAAATGCAATAGCGCGCAATCTCCAACACATAAATACAAATATAAACTACAACTAAGAAAGCCTGAATCTCCTCCATGACCATCGGACTCCTTATCCTCGATCGATGATCACATCCCTTATTATAAACCAAAACTTCCTACCTCCAGCGAATCAGCGGCCTCGACTTTCAAGAATTCTGCTTATAAAGGAGAACAAATAACAATACCTAAAACTACCATCTCACCTCAACACAATGTATTCCCAATCCCGAAATCAATTCACAATAAACCAAGAAAAAGAAAACCGGATCCATAATCAATACTTATGCACACACTAAAATTATAAGACGAACATGCATCCAACTCTTGTATCTACTCTTTGACTAAACCAGAAATAATGCATATCGTACGCGCAGATGAAGAGCCAATCCAGATAACCCTAAACGATTCCGGAATACTAAAAATTAAACAATGAATGCACAGCAAACTCGCACACGACCTTACTATCCACAACAAAACATTACCAGAATATAGAAACTCATTCCTACGCACCAAAATTTAACTTGAACATTTCAAACATCTACGATGAACCCAAAAACTTATCCTTCATTCCCATATCAATATTAACCAAAACCCCATACCTAAACTCCAAAGACTCAACCTCAAACGGACTAACTTTAGACGACATTATCAAAAAAAAAAATAACACAATATCAAAGAGCTACAGACAACGATAACCGCATCGAAAACATGCTTTACGACATTTCCTCCCTATTCGAAACAGTATCACTCGTCTATATAGCACAAAAATTCGCAACAGCAGAAAGAATACTTAGAATATTTAGAAGATTTAATAGTTCTCGCCAAAATTCAGATTCTATTGAACAAAATAACCCCCCAACAATCACCGCTACTCGTACACCAAACACATAAGACACTCAGCAGCTCAAACATCTTTTTATACCATGTAATGTTTGTGAGAAGATGTCAGGTCTTTTATAATAAAGTAAGTCAGATTGCATGTAGCTTAAAATGGATATATTTCAGCTTAGTCAGGTACTGTCTAATCGGGTTGCCATTACCGGGGAAAAAGGGGAGTAGGGGAGTAGGAGGACATGGGAGAGGAAACAGTCGAACATACGTCCTTATCTATAATTCAAATCTACATATGACACAAGAGGTCTCGTCAATCGTTACCTAATATATGTATATATTACACTCCTCCGGAGATAGTCTTAAAAATTATCACAGTCGGGTGGACATAATTTTATCCCTGACTTCTTCTTATTTGGTACTATGCCATTCACATTCAGACATTCACACACACATACATGCATCATTACAAGTTCAACCGAGTTACGGGTTTCTTAACACGGACAGAATGCCTAGATTGAATGACAGGTAATGTTGACGGCAAATGCAAATGATCATAGCTTGGATTCGCTGACGTTCGAGCTGGCTGCCTGAATGTCGGTGGAACTAGCTCAGGTGACTTAATTGGGATGCATGAATCCGCTTCAGATTCTCGAGCGACTCCAGTGTTTAATGCACTATCACGCCTTGGTAGTAAAGTCGACTCTCCTATACCGCTATTCACTCGTTCTGGTCCAACCACACCCTGCGATCCTGGGTCAACATCAAAAGAGATTTCAGAGGAACCCAACGTCACAGGCTTAGCCACAATTTTCGGTTCTGAATTTTGATTCAACAGACAGGATTGAAGTTGATCTGCGCGTCTCTTCCATAGACGATGATCCATTGTCTTTACCGAATAAGTAACCGGCGATAATCGATCCATCACTCTCGCTTGAATCCATTTATTTCTCATTACGTCCTTTGCCATGACCACGTCTCCGACGTTGAATGAACGATGATGACTTCCCGTAGCATGTTGCTGTTGACTGAACTGCTTCCTTAAAACATGGCTTCGTAAATTTGGTCTCACCAAATCAATTGAAGTTTTCATGGGTCTACCACATTGAAGTTCAAACGGTGAACACCCCGTGGTACAGTGCGGCGTAGATCTATAACTTAGTAGAAATCTATCTAAAGCTTCTTCTCGACATAATCCTTCCTTCAGCAAAAGCTTGAATTTAGTTTTAAAAGTTTTAACCGCATTCTCTGCTGCCCCATTAGAACTCGGATGGTATGGTGCAGTTTTTACATGCAGGATCTTTTTGCTTTCTCGGAAATTCTCAAATTCTTCGGATACTAAGCTAGGGCCATTGTCGCTTGCTAGAATCTCTGGGTAACCCCATGTTCTAAAAAACTCTTTAAGTGCAACAATTGCAGTTTTGGAAGTTATGTCCTTCATTTCCTGAACCTCTAACCACTTTGAAAAAGCATCAATGATCACCATATACATTCTTCCATCTATAGGACCCAAAAAATCTATATGAAGACGTTGATTAGGACCTTCCGGCCATTTCCAAATATGCAATTTTGTCCTAGGTGGATTAGGGGCATTCTCCAAACACAACACACATGTTTTAGTAACCTTTTCAATGTCCGAATCAAGACCAGGCCACCAAATATATGAACGAGCGACAGCCTTCATGCGTACAATTCCCATATGGCTAGAGTGAAGCTCTTCAAGCATCAACTCTCTGAATGAACTAGGAATAATAACGCGATACCCCCACATCAGACAACCACGCTCCACCGTCAACTCATGGCTTCTATTCTTAAAACAACTAAAGCTACCATCAGCATTACTCGGCCATCCCCTCATCACATGTTCTAAAACTTTAGATAAAATAACATCCCTCTTCGTTTCCTCACAAATTAATTCACAATCAATAGTTTGGATTTCAGACTCTATATAATCCAAATATGTAAATTCATTCATTATCTTTTCCTCTTCACTTAATTTTGGCGATCTCGACAAATAATCCGTAATTACATTACTCGTTCCCTTAATATGTACAAGGTCGTAATCATATCCTGATAAAAATACCGCCCATCTTTGTATTCTACTCGCAGCAAAAGCAGGCAATCCTTTTTTAGAGCCAAAGATAAATTGTAACGGTTTATGATCCGTTTCTAGAAGAAATTTCCTCCCATACACATATTGGTGAAACGATTTTACTGCAAATACAATTCCCAGGGCTTCCCTGTCAAGCTGCGAGTAATTACGTTCGGCTTTTGTCAATGCACGTGAATTAAATGCAATTGGTTTAACTACATTATCTGGAAACATATGCGAAATTACAGCTCCAACCCCTATGGGTGATGCATCACAAGTAATTTTAATTGGAATTTCTGGGTCAGAATGTACTCTAACTTGACCTGATATTAATTTTTACTTAATTTCAACAAACGCCTCCATAAAACGTTTTGACCACATCCATTTTACCTCTTTTCTTGAAAAAAAAAAATACATTCGAGTAACAATATCCGCATAATTCTGGATAAATTTTGAATAATAATTGGTCATTCCTAGAAAAGACCTCAATTCTTCAATATTTTTCGGAGGCGGAACTTTAGCTATTGCCTCCACTTTTTCTTTGATAACCTCAATACCTTTGTCACTGATTTTGAAACCTAAGAATTCAATTTCTTTCTTGAGAAATTGACATTTTTCCAATTTTGCAGTCAAACCACTGTCTTTTGAACGATTCAAAGTTTCAACTAACCTTACAAGTAGATAGGGTGGAGTATGGCTCCTATTTTATTGCCCCCCATAAAACGGCCCCCCGCTGGGAGGGGGGGGGGAGGCGCCCCCCCCCCCGCGCAATTTTCCCGCCGCCATCTTTTTTTTTTTTTTTTTCGCTCAACCTAGCTAAAGCTGTGGATTCTGACCTAAGTGAGTTCTAATGATTATAACCTAACTGAATTCCTCCGATTGCAACCGAAGTTCTAATTCTATCACTGTTCTTTTCGCTTCGGCAGTATGGGTCCGATTATTTGACCTGGTATATATAGATATAGAGGCCTGTGCTTCTCTTTGCTTCGGCAGGATGGGTCCGTTTCTTTGATTGAATATATATAGATATAGATACCCATGGTCCTTTTGCTTCGGCAGTATGGGTCCGTTTCTTTGAGCCGATATATATAGATATACACCCATGGTTATTTTGCTTCGGCAGTATGGATCCGCCGCTTCGACTATATATATATATATATATATTTCGGTTCAAACCTCGTTACGGTGAGGTGCTATGTTTCCGTCTTATTACTGAGGGGTGCAGGTATAAGGGTTACCGTCTTTCGGAGGTAGGGATTATGACGGGACAGTCCGCGGACGCGACCATACTTATGATTCATGAAAGAAGGACAATTGTTTATGGTTTGAGCTCGTGTTTATTCATGCAGATAAATTCAAATACACACATCACAGATCCAAATCTAACTATAACGAGGCATATATCGCTAATTGAATATCGTGTAATAATGAAATCGGATTATTACTAGTGAGCAGGAAATAGATTATGAATCCTATCTTTTCAATGCCCTAGTACACTCTAAAACAGTTTGAATCTCCTCGGCAACCGCACTGGTAAACAAGGCTTTTATTTCGAGCATTGTCAATTTGAAATAGTTTTTCACGAAACTTGGTTTGATGGTATTCTTGATGAACAGCTGAGTCTCGTCGAATTTCCTCGACACCAGATCCGTGTACTGCTCGAACGGCGCGTCCAGGAGATCGAGGGAGTTTGCTAGCGTGGCGAGTTCTTTAACCAACTCATTTTTACAGAGATTAGTTGTAGAAGAGCGATTCGAAAGGTTGGCCAAATACTCGGAAATGCAGGGTGCAACGCCAACAAGGCCATCGAACGTCGTCTGCTGCATCACGATGAAGGAAGACGATGTTGATTTTGACTTCTTAGCCAAGGGTTCGTGGTTCACTGCTCGCACCTGCTTGCGCCATAATCCCTCTGGCTCGGTCAGAATAATTGCTTTCAAACCGTAAGCAGTGGAAAACGATGGAGTTGATCCCTCCAGGTCCAGCGAATCCTTCTTTGAGTCTTCCTCCGCAGATTCGAAGTAGGCAGAGATGTTTTCGAAATTTCTTCTCAAATTGAGCCATGTTACCATCCGTAGGGTAACGCCGCTAGCACCAGATCCGTTAATTTGTACAACAGGCTCGAAATTATATTCACTGGTTAATTTATACCCGACAACCGCCGTTTTAGAGAAGGAACTATTTATACCGTATATAGTTGACAGTAGTAGCAGCCGACGCTGTTTCAGGTGTTTACCGGTGGGTCCGGCGGAGACCGAGGTATCGAGCACAGATACGTTAGCAGCCATGATTATTGCACGTTATACGTAGCTCACAGGTTCAGAGATGTTTGCGTCTCGAAGTTCGAGGCGTTTTTGGGTAACGGAAGAGAAAATAGGGTCTTATTTGAAGGGTTTCCACCTCCAGGCTCCACTCCGAATCAGCCAAGCCGAAGAGTAGTGGTGATTTTTCGGTAGTTTCTTCTGGCTTTGAAGTCTGATCTGCGGTACCAGCTTTCCAGAAAAAGGTGCTGAGACAAG
The DNA here is from genome assembly GCA_963978835.1 of Tenthredo scrophulariae. Taxonomy (NCBI): domain Eukaryota; kingdom Metazoa; phylum Arthropoda; class Insecta; order Hymenoptera; family Tenthredinidae; genus Tenthredo; species Tenthredo scrophulariae. Next base: position 7,048,338 of record OZ022234.1, read on the forward strand.
TCCAATCCTGCTCGAGCGTCACCAGAGAACTCTTGTCCCGACAATACTATCACAGATACAGAAAGCAGGGTTTTGAGCCGATCGTGAAATATGTACTTTGCAGAATAGTGAAAGCGGAGTGGCTCCCTTCTGAGGCAATAAAACGCAATTACCCCTGAATACTCCGTCTGTTTGAGGGATTTCCAGAATTCTGGCCAGGTCAAATAAAGGTTCAACGCGGGACTGGACCTTATCGTACCGTGGAGCAAACCTGGGAAGGTACGGCGACAAGTCCTGACCGGTCAAAAAACTACCCGTGTTACTATACTTATTTCGGCAATCTTATTCCGACTATAAAGAAAATGTTCCGAACTGCTCCTAGACACTGTGTTGTACAGACCAGTTTAAACTGTGTGTCACCGTTCTTAGACAATGAAATGCAATTAGGGTCCGAATAACCAACGCCTGTTTATGGCTTTTTCAAAATTTCCAGTGATTGAAAAAAGGCTCTAGCGTACAGCTAACCCCCCATCGTGTCGGAAAAGAAACTCGCAGCTATAAAAGAGAAGGTTTCAGCTTGCAAGTCTCGTCGTGTTTAATGACTGTGCATAGACAAGAGGCTAAGCGGAAAGAAGGATTTAGTTTATAACTATCCTGCAATGGTTTGTCTAGAGTTTCATACGCCCGGCGCCAGGTAACCGCGCTGTTCAATAAAGCGTCGTATACCTGGGAATCGCATCCGTACAGCGAGTGTGTCACGGGGGGGGGGGGGGGGTAAAGGTATATCCTCGCTCATGCGGCACAGAGCTATTTTGCACTATGAGCAATAGGGCTTACCACCGGGCCGTGGTACTGGAGCGTACAAGGCTTGCTAATTAACACCCTTTCCGCGTATCTAAAAAGAAAATAGGTCGTAGAGGATTATCTACTAAACGACGATAGTCACGGCTGCCTCAATAGAGCGGTTCCGAAAACAGTTGAGGCTAGCTGAGTGGTAAGAATCGTCGACCACCCACACCCTTAACTACTTGCGAGAGGTGGTGGTGGTGGGCCTAACCGATAGGGTGAATAAAGAGGCCAGTCAAACGCAAACTCGCATCAGATCCGAAAACGCCTCAGAGCCGAAAACTCCGTTCGTTCTTTGAGGCTAGTTTCGAATTTTTACATCGTTCTTCACTTATTTTTACTGTGTGGAAATGTCGCGAACCGTAGCCGGGATCAGAAGAGCTGCTTTGGCGGTGCTGCGGCACCTAATGAGGCAGCACTCGGCTCTCGTTAACAGGCGGATGGCGTCTCTTCTAAAAGTTATACCGCGTACAGCTGATGTCGCAGAGTTGCTTGTGATGTTCCGTCAGATTATAACTGTGTGTCCGGTAGATGTGATTGCCACGATTCACCGTGCAAACTGTTTGAGTGGCAACTTAGATTGTATGCGAGTGGTGGTGGATCGAGTGCGATTTTGGAGGGCCGAGGAAAATCGGGTGATACAACCGTTCCTCCAAAGCGTCAGAGTTTTAGAGGAGGCTCGTTTCGCTCTCCCTGGTAAGCAAGAAACGACTGATTATCTCTCATTTTATACTACGACTTTGTTATAATCGTATCTCATCTAGATCTGTTATTTCCAGAGCTAGCCATGTTCCAACAGGGGGCTGATGATGATGGGATGCTCCTCGAAGCGGCCGAGGCGTATGACCGGTCAGAGGTCTGCGGGTCAGCAGAGGCTACCAGTGGTGCTGCTTCCTCCTGTAAGTAGCTCTTTCGCGTTAAAAATTCCTTGTCCATATCCCAGAGCTGAGTATAATAACAGAATCATAATATTGTAGCGAAGGCGAAAACGGTCGCAGGTGATTGCGTGACGAATACGGCGGTGACTTGTGCGGTATTCGGTGCGCGTCTCCTGCTACCCCGCTCAGCATCCCAGGGTGAAATCCTGGCGTGTAGCGAGGAGGAAAGCGACACGATCGAGCGTCCCTCCCAGGTCTCGATCATCGAAGTGGAGGATTCTCCGATGCCAGAGTCGCAGAGCAGAACGGAGCGTTCAAGGGTCCGGAATTTCAATGAAAGTGTTTCGGACGTGTCATCGCCCGCTTCCCCCATCTTTAGCTCTGTAGAACGTGAGTAATAATAATTTCGTAACCTTGTCTAATGGTGTTATTGTGAGGTCGCTTATTCTGATAGGCTTTATAAATGTTTCTCAACCTCTTATTTTCTACATTTTATCTCATAACAGCGGTAGAGAATGATCCGTGTGAGCAAGACGGTCAGGTATGGAGTCTCTCACCACCCGTCGATCCCGAAGTCTTTAGCCAGCTGCAGGAACGTAGGTGCTCTTAACTTTAAATAATAACTCTCCAGTTCCTTTTCCCTGATCATCTCTGGAAAATCATTCTCAATCTTCTTTTTTGATTTTTTTTAATCATATCAACCTGTAACAGCGGATGCAATAGAGAACTCTGCTGAGGAGTATCAAATCTCCATGGTTGCGAACACCAGTTCGGAAGTTATCCGGGAAAATCTTTCATCGGATTTTGATTCGTTGGAGACTTTAATAATACCATCCCCGCGCGGCGAACTTCCAGCAGGCTTTCTCGCAGCTTCTGAGGAAGAGTAGTTCTGATTGTACGCCTCCTAACCCTAGCCCATAGTTTGATGTGTATTGTTTCAATAAGAAAATATGATTTAACGTTTTTACTCAATCCCCGCACACTGAAAGAAAAAAAGAGTCACGCCAACTCTCTTGCGGAGCACGGCCAACGACGACTAGAGGAGTACGAGGGGGGGAGTTAGCGGAGCTCTGCGTTGAGGAGTAAGCCCAACTCCTCAACTAAGAGAGTTACGCATACACTCGCGATGCGGAGTTACGCGCATTTCGTGAAATAATGCAGTATAGATTGATAGTTCTATTTTTGGCAAACTGTATAAATAAGAGCTAATTATTACTCACAAAATTATAATGAATGATTTCAAAAATAATGTTAAAAAATAGATAACAAATCGTATAATTTTTTTCATAAGTTCTTTTATTTATTGATAAAAGTATTATAAAAGAAATCTTTCACAAAACAAAATAATACATGATAAATGAACATTTTATTTATTACAGAGAATATAAACCCTTACAATGAATATCTTGGAGCTACGAACAGTAAATCTTCATTATTTATACATTTTTTTATGCACAGACATGCATGTATATCAGGCAAATCACTCAATTTAGCAACTATGTTTATTTCAGATTTTGTGACACAATAAGCATAAAGATGTTCATTGAAATAAACATAATTCAGCGGTTTTATAAGAAAAAAAACCTCATTTTCCTTTATATATATATTTAAAATTTTTCCAAATTTAACAGCTTCACAAGCTCCTATCTCGAGTACGTGCACCAATTTGGAAAAATTTTAAATATATATATAAAGGAAAATGAGGTTTTTTTTCTTATAAAACCGCTGAATTATGTTTATTTCAATGAACATCTTTATGCTTATTGTGTCACAAAATCTGAAATAAACATAGTTGCTAAATTGAGTGATTTGCCTGATATACATGCATGTCTGTGCATAAAAAAATGTATAAATAATGAAGATTTACTGTTCGTAGCTCCAAGATATTCATTGTAAGGGTTTATATTCTCTGTAATAAATAAAATGTTCATTTATCATGTATTATTTTGTTTTGTGAAAGATTTCTTTTATAATACTTTTATCAATAAATAAAAGAACTTATGAAAAAAATTATACGATTTGTTATCTATTTTTTAACATTATTTTTGAAATCATTCATTATAATTTTGTGAGTAATAATTAGCTCTTATTTATACAGTTTGCCAAAAATAGAACTATCAATCTATACTGCATTATTTCACGAAATGCGCGTAACTCCGCATCGCGAGTGTATGCGTAACTCTCTTAGTTGAGGAGTTGGGCTTACTCCTCAACGCAGAGCTCCGCTAACTCCCCCCCTCGTACTCCTCTAGTCGTCGTTGGCCGTGCTCCGCAAGAGAGTTGGCGTGACTCTTTTTTTCTTTCAGTGTATGTGTAGATTTTAGGGAATTAAATAAGATAATTGTTCCACAATCGCAGCCATTCCCGTTAATAGAAGACCTAATGATAAAAACAGTAGGTTGCAAATTCTTCACAACATTAGACGTGAACTCAGCTTTTTGGTCCATTCCATTGAGAGTGGGAGACAGACAAAAAACGGGTTTTGTAACCCAAGAAGGCCACTATCATTGGACATGTCTCCCTTTTGGTTTAAAAACCTCACCGCCGATCTTTCAGAGGATTTTGGTAAATATAATAAAAAAATATAATTTGTCGAAATTCTGTGTAAATTACATAGACGATATAATGATATTTTCAAATACATTTGAAGAACACCTGAACCAGATTAGACTACTACTGGACGCGATAAAAAAAAGAAGGATTAAAACTAAAGTTTACGAAATGCAAATTTGCACAAAATGAAGTAAAATATCTAGGCCACTTAATAAAAAATAACACAATTACACCACTTAAAGATAACCTAAAAGCAATAAAGGATTTCGAGGCACCAAAAAACAGAAAACAGATAAGGCAGTTTCTAGGAAAGATGAATTTTGAAAGGAAATATGTACCGAAAATCACACAAATTCTTGAGCCCTTACACAACTTGCTCAGAAAGGATGTAAAATTCCACTGGTCAAAGGATTGCACAACTGCGTTCGAAAATATTGAAGAAATATTGTGTTCAGGACCAATCCTAGCCATATTTAATCCGAAATCAGATATCTTTATATACACAGACGCAAGCACGAAGGCGGTTGGAGCAGAGCTAAAACAGCCTCAAGCGGATGGCACAATAAAAACGGTTGCATACTTTTCAAAAAAGTTAAATGAAACGCAGAAGAAAAAAAAAGCAATCCTCCTAGAATGCCTAGCCATTAAAGAAAGTATAAAGTTCTGGCAGTACTGGCTAATCGGAAATTTCTTTACAATATATTCCGACCATAGACCCTTGGAGAACTTAAATGTGAAAAATAGAACGGGTGACGAGTTAGGAGATATGATACACTATATATCTCAATATAACTGTACTATTAAATATAATCCGGGAAAAAATAATGCAGAAGCAGACTTCCTTAGTCGAAACCCGATCTTAGAACCAGATGAAAATTCAGAAGACGTCTTAGAAACAGTAAATAATATAACCATACAAGAAATAATAGACGATCAAAAACTAAACAAACAAATAACAGAGAATATACACAAGTTCACAGTAGAAGATGAAATTCACTACAAAAAATTAAAGAACAAGAAAAAAATCGTGCTAAGTGAAGAATACAGTAGAACCTTGATAAAACGCGTCCATGAAGAATACTGCCACACAGGAATTAACCAAACTACACTTAAAATAAAACCATTCTATACCGCACCAAATTTAGCTAAAAACATACAACATATATGTAAAAATTGCGGAATTTGTATTAAAAACAAAGCAAGGTTAAACAGAAAGTACGGACTTATGTCATACCTAGGACCAGCAGAGAGGCCTTTTCAAGTAATGTCACTTGATACCATAGGTGGATTTGGTGGACAAAGGTCGACAAAGAGGTACTTACATCTACTAGAGGACCACTTTACTAGATATGCTTATATTTTATGCTCAAAAAATCAAAACGCATCTGACTTTATAAAGATAATGAAAAAAATACCGGAGGAAGAAAAAATAGAAATAGTACTCTCAGATCAATACCCTGGAATAAATTCCAAGGAGTTCAAAGACTATGTTAAAACAAGAAATATACAATTGATTTTCACAGCCGTGGACGCACCGTTCTCAAACGGGCTGAACGAAAGACTAAACCAAACGTTGACCAACAAAGTAAGATGTACACTAAATGGAAACGAAAGAAAAAAATCATGGGCCACAATAGCAGAAGAGTGCAGAAAAAAATATAACGAAACAGACCACACAGTCACAGGTTTCTCACCCGAATACCTGCTGAATGGAAAATCCACAGATCTACTTCCAACGGAATTAACAAAAAACAACAGAAGAAATTTGGAAGAAGACAGAAACCTTGCACTACTCCGAACCCGTAAATCACATGAATACAACAAATCGCTGTATGATAAAAATAGAATAGAGTATAAATTCAACGAGGGCGACGAGGTGTACGTGGAAAATGAGAACAAGCTGAACAGGAAGAAAATGGACGAAATTAGGGTCGGGCCCTTCAAAATAGAGTAAAAAATCTCGGACTCGATTTTTCGGATAAAAACAGATAACAAAAAAAGTTCAATGGGTTTATATCATATCACGAAGCTCATCCCTGTGGATTAATCATTATGACACTAATTTACAGGTAAATTAATGTTTGAAGGGCGGAGATGTAAGCTTTGTGCGCATGATCCGGGACACTCTGGCTACACAGAGGGGGAGAGAGAGATAGAAATCCTTCACGAGCTTTGACTCGAGACATAGAATATTCTATTGAATTGGTAAAGGATAAAAGTTAGTAAAGTAAACTACGAGCATAGAAACTAAGTCACAATATATGAATAATTAAGAGTGTTGAATCTTCGAAAGAGTAAAAGAGATCCGTGAAGCAATAGCTTTGATTGTTGATTCTCTTATTTCTGGGTTACTACGACACGTGCTCACTTTGTAAATATGGTAATTAGGTAATTAAATGAATAAAACTCTTATTTCTAGACGAATCTAATCGTGCGGGTTCTACTGATTATCACCCATCCTTACATATATATAAATAAATAAAGGTAGAAGTCAGTCAATGAAAGCCAGGCCCTAGTCCTTCGCCGACTGGATTAAAATATATAGGACCAGTACTGGTCCTGAGTCAGGTACATTGAATATGTTCAGTCAGTTTGAATGAAATAGGGACCGGTACTGGTCCTGAGTCAGGTAGCGTGGTATTCGAAAAGCTATATCCAGATACCTGCGCATAGGTGTTCTCAAAGGGCACGGTCACGTCACGATGACGATGCTCTTTGAGGGCTCGTGCCTGACCACAATGTCAGGGCGGAGAGCACCCAGATCGCCGTCTACCCCCTCGACCCGCCTATTGACCCTTAATTCTCCTGGAAGGCGACAAGCCTTGGCTATTCGTTTGACGAGGGCGTCGTGTCGAAGCTGCCAGGCCGCCGAGTGCGGCCGGCAGTGGCAAAGGACGTAGGGAAGGGACTCCAGGGGCTCACCGCAACGCCAGCAACGCTTGTCCCCGTCACCCCAACGTCTCGCCCGGTTGAGAGGCAGGACATCGAGGCGCGCACGGTGGACAAAACGCCAATCAGCGAAGCGTGTGAAGCTGCCGCCACGGAGGAAGTGATTAGACACACTCGACCGTGACGATACCTGGAATACCTTCCCCTGGTCCGTTTTTCTTTGTAGACGCGTAGCGTAGAATTCGGTCACTGCCGCCCGCAATCGACGAATGACTTGGCCGCGAGATTCCGGCGACACCGTCGTCTCCCTTTCGCCCAAGCCCCTCATCGTCGGCACCAGTTCCTCCTCGGGCTCCGACCATCTCCACCGTGCTGCGATCTTGTCCTTGGATCTCCGGCTCGCGTTCCGGGCCCTTGTCCATAGCGAAGAAATGTCCCCTCCGTCGCGTGCAAACTCCCCCTCCAGCGAACCGGAGAGGTAAGTCGCCAGGTCGTTGTTGTTCGCGACTCTGCCTATCTTCTTGGCTACCGCATGCCGCAGCGATGCCCAGGCTAACGCCCTGACCACCGCATCGTCCACCGTCAGAAGGCGGTAGGCGTGGGCGATGGACGGCGCGTCAGCCATGTCTGCGAGTAGGAGCGGTTTGCATCCCCCCCTGCTGGGGGGGAGGAAGACCAGCTCGGCGCTGGCACGCTAAGGCAGGTAGAGCCAAGATTTTGCTAGTTTTTTGATAAGCTTATCAGCTTCTTTGAGGGGACCTTTATCCACCAACGCGCCTCGCATCAGGAATTCGAGGCGTGGCACCAGGAAGGTAGCCACGGTCTCTGCCTTCTGCAAGGGGGCGAGGAGAGACTCGTCAACGGCCCGGAGATCCTGGAAAAGATCGTCGATGGTCAGTAGTGGAGTCTGCCTAATTTGGAAGCCGGTGGGGACTCCGAGGTGCTGGTGAGGCTCGCCGGCTGCCAGGGTCCTGATTTCTTCGCCTTGGAGGGTGGAGCGGGTGGGCAGGACCCTGCGTGTGCCCCTTCAGTCCTGGTGAAGAGTGGCGCACTCCGCAGGGTTGAACCGAAGTTCGATCCCACCGGCTGCAGCCTCCACTTTTCTTAATAATTCTCCCATCCCCTGAGTGAAATCTGAAATAAGAGGCAGGTCGTCAGCATATGCTAATATTTGGTGCCGATGGCCGTGCAGCGTGTAACCCGCGGGCGAGCCGTTTACTGCGCGCAGCACCGGCTCTAAAGCGAGGTTAACCGCCGCAAGGCTCATCGGGCACACCCTTGTTTAACCCCCGATTTGATTATGATTGGGTCGGTAAGTCCGTCGGCGGTGCGCACCCGGGTGGTGCAGCCGTCATACATGCTCTCCACGATGTTTTGGAGAGCGGAGGGAGCGCCCGCCTCCCGCAAGGCACAGTGGATAGCGGCATGTAGGAGCGAGCCAAACGCGTTGGTAAGATCCGGCCAAGCCATCACCACCTGACGGCCCCCCCTGCAAGCGTCGTTGAGGACCTCCTGCAGCACAAAATTGTGCTCGTAGCACCTCTCGCACGGCAGGAAGCCCTTCTGAGAGTTGCTGAGTCGCTTATTGAAGGTCGACCACGTGAGCAGACGGTCAGCCAGTATAGCAGCAAAGAGTTTGGGAGTCGTGTCGCCGAGCGCAAGCGGTCGCCAGTTCGAGAGATCGTCGCGATCACCTTTTTTATGCACCTGCACGGTGTTGGACTCCTTCCAACTAGAGGGAACCTGCTCCAGACGTAGACTGGTGTTGAGAAGAGCAGTGAGCCGACGGCACTCTGGGTCCGCCCTTCGCAGGTCATCGTAAGTCAGACCGTCGGGTCCTGGCGCGGAGTTTGAAGTCCGCCGGAGCCTCAGGTCTACCTCCCTCACCGCGAAGGGCCGAATCAGAGCGTCGTTGCTCACATCGTCTGGAGGTTCGTAAGGAGGTGGAGGAGGTTGTGCTCCGAGTGGCGCAGACGGAGCGTACATCTCCTCAAAGTGCGCCCAAATCCGTTCCCAAGACACTTCGCAGTGCTGGGAGGGACCCAGAAGCACCTCTTGGACCGCACGCCGCCTGTTAGCCCGGAACAGTCTTTGGATCCTTGTTGCCTCCTCCACCCGGTTACCTCTATCCGGAAGGGCCGGCCGTGGCTGTTGCCGACGCTGGAGTTGTGCTTGTTGGTGACCGCGGCGATCCCTCGAACCGCGCCCACGCCCCGTTCCACGTCTCCCCAAACCTCGGCCGCCGTTGGCACCGCTCACCCCGCTCCTCAAGACCCCCACCGCTTCCCCAGAGCCTTGGAAGAAGGCCGCGACTCGCGTCGCAGTCTCTTCCAGATCTTCGGTTGTGACGGCCGCTTCCGCCATACCGATCAGCGCGTCCATCGCCATCGTCGGTTGCTCCTCGGCTCGGGGCCGGAGACTTTGCCGACGACGGAGGGCCTGTTCGGCAGCCGTTGGCGACCGTCGCTCTGGGGCTGGTGGGTGTCGAGAGACCGCAGCCGACCTTTGACGACTTGCAGGGCGGGTCGCCCGCCCCGAGGACGTGGACGCTCCCTTACCTTCACCGAGTCCAGATGCGCCCCGCAGAGTTCCTCTACCTCCCCTCAAACCCACCCCCCTGGACTGATTGAAAAATCCCACCCTTACTGTATTACTGTCGATTTCGCTGCGACCTGGCTCCCTCGTGGAGCACGTCCCGGGTGTGCCTGAAACAATTAAATTAGGCTCCCTCAAGTCAATGTCAGGTGTCTCTTTGTTGTTTTCTAGTACGCTAAATCTGTTATTATGTAGGCTGTTTTGTGTATAAATGAAAGAATTATCGCTCCCTGCAGACTCACGGGGACCCGCCCTGAGGCCGTGCCTGGAGGAATTAGGAGTGTTATTAAAAGTGCTCGCGTCGGAGCGTGTTGCCTGGGCCGTTGTTGGGGACAGCCTCGTCCTCGGAGGAGCTCTCGGTGCGGACGGCGGCTCCTCTTCTGACGACGACTCTTCTGGCGACCTGGGCCCGCTCCGGTGCTGTCTGCGGACGCTTCTCGTCGTTGCCTGCCGAAGCGTCGTCGATGTCGTCTGTTCCTGCCCTGGGGTAGCCCTCGATGGTCCGGCTACCCCGACTATGGCCACCGGAAGGAGCGCTGGAGCTGCTGGAGGTGGAGTGGCAGCTCTCGTCTCTTCCTGCCCTGCCCTATAGAGCCGGGATGACATAATGAGCCTACCTGATGTCGTGGTGGTGACGGTGGTGGTCGTAACTGTCTCAGGCAGAGTGAGGGGGCACGACGGTCCGCTGACCGGGGTCCAGAGGTCCTCGGAGATGGTGGGGAGTGGTTGAGGACCCTGGTTATTCCTTGTTGCGAGGCTGCGCCTGGTCTCTGCTACCTCGGGTGGTAGTGAGGCAGCTCTTGTAGTGGAGCGCAGCCCTGGGCGGGTTGTCGTGGGACCCCGCGCGGCCTGAGTGGACCGGCTGGTGCCTGCTGCGGTGACTGCAGCGTAGGTGGGGGAGCTACTCGACCTTCTCGGCCCCGGCGGAGTTGGTCTGAGGGTGGTGGCTGTTGGGGGGCGCCTCGTCGTGCCTGCCACCGTTGGAGATGGTGTGGTGGCAGGCGAGTCCTTACCCAGACAACACGTGTCTTCAGAGCTAATCATATTAGTCAATATGTCGGCACGGTGCCTGCGGGGAGGTCGGTCGGGGAAGGGAAAAACGACTAACGGCTGACAGGCGTCACGTGACGGCTAGAGAAAATGGCCGCCACCACCTGTTGCCGGAGGAAAGGAAGAGAAGAAGAAGAGAGAAAGAGCACCCACTTACCTTGCGTGCGGCTGCCTATCTACTAAGTCCCAGTGGACTCCCGGTACCCGTTGTCCACTTCGCTTCGGATCGGCGCTCGTCAGGGGTCGCTCCTCGGCGAACACATACACAAACACATACACACTCAAACTTAATACTGATTTCTGATTTTCAGGAGTTGGCGGATTGTTTTTGAGATGTTTAAATGGGCCGGACCTAGCGGCACTGCAATACTAGGCCAACCCGCGGCAGAGCCGGAGCAAGCCCCAGACACTCCGCCAACTTCCAAAAATCAGTTTAATATTCTGGCTCCGCAATGCGGAGCGTATCAGACATTAAGCTGAATAGAACAGATAAAAGGCATTCATTTTTCAAGATATGTTCCCCCGGGTTTACAATAGTGCACTCGGGGTTATCAGTACATATTAGCGCCTTCATAGGCGGGGGCTATTTGATATAAATTTTCAGTTTTAAGTCACGCGGACTCAGTCTTCTTGGTTACAGTTTTGGGGTTTCCAGGGCCTGGTGGTTCACGATGGGATGAGTGATGATGATGAATGAGACAGATGACGGTGATGATGATACATGCAATGGCAGTCAGGAATAGTAAAAAATAGTAAAAATAGAGTGTACGGACAAAGAACAGGTTTACAGTATAAGTGAATTATCAAGAGGTAAAAATAAAAGTAGAGGTAGTATAAGTCAGAAAAGATAAGAATAAAATATATGGACAGTAGACAGGTGTTTTGTGTATAAGAATTATCAATAAATAAAAAAAAAATAGGACAAGAACAACAAGCAGGTACAGTAGATGCTACCGTCCAAGAAAATAATAAAACTAGTATGAGGGTAATGGATGAGGTGCGAAATATACATGCATACAAAAATAAATAAATATCAATCAATAAAAGCCAAGCCCTGGTCCCTCGCCGACTAGATTAAAATATATATATAGGACCAGTACTGGTCCTGAGTCAGGTACATTGAATAAGTTCATTCGGTTTGAATAAAATAGGGACCAAGACTGGTCCTAAGTCAGGTAACGTGGTGTTTTAAAAGCTATTTCCAGTTACCTACGCATAGAGGGAGGCTCACTCCGGCACGTCCTGTTCCGAGGCCAGCCCCGGATCGTCGGCAGGGAGTTCGTCCACTACTTCATATTGGCGTACGCCAGAGACATGCTCCACGTATATATCCCTTCCCCATTTGATGGTCTCCGACACAATGAGAGTAGTAAAACTAAGCGGGTTCTAGACCACTTTTGAAATATTTCATCATCTGCGACCGCGCCTTTACTTTCTCCTTTTCTCCCGAAGGTTCTAACTGGCGCCTTCATCGCGGCGAGTGCTCTCATCTCGTTGCAGATTTTTATGTTATACATTATAATTTTATCGAACCAATTACATTTTCTCCCTTACACTGTTGCGGAGATGAAATTTACTAGGCAGATTTTTTTATAATTAAGTGCTACCGTGTCCTCGTTACGGATTTTTGTAAGTGCTACGTTCATCGATGAATGCCATCAACAGATTTTTATAATGACGTGCGCAGCTCGCGACTATCTCGTTGCAGATTGTCAGCGTGCCGACACTTACTATCATGTCGTACCGTCTATCGATAAACGGCAGATTTTTATAATTATCCTATTCCCCTTCTATGGTTGAACACCTTACAGATTCTCGTAACCAGTTTCTCAGATTTTTACGACCACTTTCATTGCTGACTATCTCGTTACGGATTTTTGTAAGTGCTACGTTCATCGATGAATGCCATCAACAGATTTTTATAATGACTTGCGCAGCTCGCGACTATCTCGTTGCAGATTGTCAGCGTGCCGACACTTACTACCATGTCGTACCGTCTATCGATAAACGGCAGATTTTTATAATTATCCTACACCCCTCACATGCAATCTTACAGATATCTTACCCGTTCGATCTTGAGTTTTTTTCCTGTAGCTTTGAGGGATTGTAACGAGAGGACGAGCTAGGTGGTCTATATGCTTAAATCCTCGAATATGATCTTCGCTCTGATGTCGAGGATGTGCATATTGAACTCCGGGGTTCGATTCCCCCCTGGCTCGTCCATTTTTTATAATATCTAATGCGAGAAGCAATCGGAAATTTCCAACAGGTGCCTGTATTTTACAACAGCATCGAATTAAAACTATTCTACAGATAAATATTCTAAAGGGGGTGGAGTTGTATGAAATCATAGAATAATACATTTTATACTGATGATTTATTTCGACAATCGATACGTTGAAGTCACATTTATTACATATAGTTGTATTCAATTCGTTGTAAAGTCCTCCACGCGGAGACGGTTTTCATCGGCAGCGAGTATCTGGGAGACGTCATCAATCCTCCGCCACATATTGATTACAAACAATCAAATTCGATACCATTGTAAAGCCCCCCCAGATAGATCATGTAGAGACGGTTTTCATCCGCAGCCGCAATCATTTTTTGGAAGATGTCATCATCCTCCGTCAACGCCTTTGTCATACGTGCCGGTATAAATGCCGAAAATTCATTGCCGACGTCTACTGTGATTCGTTGTCCATATCAGGTTTGAACTTTCCGCAAACTGGTGATTGGATACTGCTTATGCAACTCCAGGTCCGCCAATTTCTTTGTCGGGAGGAATTCAACACATCTGCCAACCTTGTTGATTTTGGACAAACCCATTACGTTACTCATTGTAAAATCGTCTTTAGATACTTGACGGAAGGTTGGAGACTGATGATCTGAACGCGGATCTGAGTCTCTTATACCCGTGAGATCAGTAAAAATTTACATCTATCCCCACCCAATATCCTTGAAATCAGTGTGTGACGATGACGGACATTGGGTATTCTGCGCGGCACTTAACATGTTTGAAAAACGCAGACGTTAATCTCTTGCAATCCTACCTGTAAGCGTACTTAACCCTTGCAGAGATCGGATTCATCTCAGTGCAGGGAGCCACTGATGACTTCAGAAGATTTCGACGAAGATTCAATCATTGATTGAGAATGAATTGGCGCAGCTTTACGAACCGTGATAAAATCGGGTTCAAGTGAATAATAAATCTGCACTAAACTGACGTTGAACTGGTATATTACGGAAATAAACAACTAGGAATATAATGACATTGAATATATATTTCAATTAAACCCATTTAACAATACATAGTTCCATTAGTATATGAATAACAGAAAGAAAAAACCCTATGATTATATTAGAAGTGGCAGATCCGTTTTATCCCCGAGAGTCTGTAACAAATTGAATAAACAAAAAATTATGTCCAAACCGCAAAATTTTCAAACAATTTTATGGAATTGAGCGAAATTGTTAAGCTCGCACAATTGATTTTTCAAACATACGTTTCATGGAAATAGCTGAAAATGTTTTTTTCTCACATAACTGATTAGGGAGTAAGCGTAAGTAGCCTTTAACTTGAAGTGGTATCTATTACCTTCACTTGCGGACTCGAAATCCGCGTCGAAGTCACGAAAGATTGAATAATCCGGGGTTATGGGCGCTGCGGCGTATAATAACACAAAATTACTATCGTGACATAAACTTATAGAAAAAAATTTTCGATTATTTTTCCCATAAAAATTCACCCAATAAAATTGTATAGCCCCATAATATTCTAACTTTGATAATTCCACTGGTAATTTAACATGCTTTCACCGCGGTAATTTCTTCTTTAAACAAAAGATTCACCAATCCAGTTAACCCTCAATCGAATCTGACAGATTGAATTATAATTGCGACTTAGAAATTTAATTCTCCACTGTAGATTTCGTCTTATGGTGCAATTCTATTGGCCGAAAATTTAGAAGGAAAAAATAATCTCCGGAATACAACTGAAACTTGAAAATTATCCGAGTATTTCGCTCAAGGTTCCCGGCAATCAAACGAAGTCAAGTTTTTTTATTCGATTTGCAGCGAACCTGTCGGCAAAATATCCCAATAATTTTTTCAGTTCTTATGGTATTGCGTATGAAAAGTCATTCACTTACGTGGAGTTGGTTGGGGAGTAGTTGATGGTGGCGGATTCTCCCGATTGTAAACGTTCATCACATTTTGATAATTCTGCCCAGCTGCATTCTGGGCACTGTTCATGACTGCACGACGTCGATACTCCTCGGGAGCATCATAATCGCTATATCCCGAGTACTGCACTGATTGTGACCATTAGCGTGTCTTGTGTCCACTCTTATGTGATGTAATAATCTTTTTGCCAAACCTCCGGATGATTCAGTGACGAAGCTCGATTCAATTGGAGAGCTCCAAACACGTGCGATACAAAGGGCAACAATTACGAGAATTAATTGGAAATTCATTTTTTCAAGTTTACGGTTTAAGTGGATGATTTGAATCTCAAGACGACGAGTCGAACTGGCAGTTCAAGCAGATGATTTGAATCTGCAGAGGATGCGTAGAACTGTACTGATTTCAAGTTTACGGTTTAAGTGGATGATTCGAATCTCAAGACGACGAGTCGAACTGGCAGTTCAAGCAGACGATTTGAATCTGCAGAGGATGCGTAGAACTGTACTGATGTTTCGACTGCAACTTGTCATCGATATATACTAAATTGGAGTGAAAAATGCACCTACGTCAATGCTGATTCAGCAAAAAAAGACTCCCACTGTTGGATCATCTGCACCGGAAAAATAACGCGTACCGCATTAAATGGCTGATATCAATTAACATCGTTCGATTGCACGCTGTTGCGAGATATTTGACACGTGTACATGTGGTACGTGTGCATCAGACGATTGATATCACTGAAGATTCGCGTTAGAAAAGAATGCTGATTCGATACATTATGAGACTTTGTTCGATCGCGCGATCACATCAGATGGTTAACATTAATTATACAACGTTCGATGGTAAAAGTTGCTGATTCAGCAGACTGTTGGACTTAGTTCGATCGCGTGAACGCATCACATTAACAATATTATTGACTCCATTTAAGATGAAAAAATGTCCAGATACGTCAATGTCAACTCAGCAAACTACACATCGTTCGATCGCAACCTATACTGGAGCAGTTCATCAGTACTATCCCAGTTTACCTGAAAAAATAAAGCATAACTGCAACGCGCTGATGCAATGGGTACACGTATATTCATCTCACGTAGTCACATTTTCTTCGAAGTCTCCCCACCAACGAGCGAGTTTTACTGGAAAAATATAACTCGTTCCAGACTGTGCATCAAACTGGCTTAATATCGTGAAATAGGCGTAGTTGGTATAAAGGGAGTGATGATCAACCAGTCGCGGAATCTTTCACAACAAAAATCACACTAGAAGATTGCAAAATGCAGAGTGCTAAAACTGTCGTAAACAATACTTTGCCAGTAGTGTTGGCCACATCGAGTAAAAACAACGCCAGTATGGGTATCCGCAGCGATGTGGATAATGTCAGAGATGTATGTATCAGTCAAGTTTTATTCTTTTATCTTTATTCATCTAAGATATGATTTGTGAATAGAGACCAGATTGAATTTTCAAGTAAATGATGGAACTTAATCTATTTCAGGTCAAAAAGAGCTCAACTCAACTGCCGCCAGGGGTTCGATGCATTTCAGCCGGCGCCGAAAGCGACGACGAGGAGGGCAACGAAATGTTTGAGACTTGGGAGGAGTATCTGGCAGTCCAACGCGAGATAGACTACGAAAATAGTATGATACCCATGTTTGAGTGGGATCTGGGGCTGAGGTGAAAAACAAGTTTGTAGTTTTATTGTATATTTTATTGAAGAATAAAGAAGGTGAAATAATTTCGTATGACAATTAACATTGTTTTATTATCCTACCCAACATCTATTAGACATAGAAAATACATTTTCAACAGCACAGGTTCCCAAGTGATATGCACATCTTGGTTGCTGCTTATTCAAACATATTTCATCAGCTAAGTATGCGGTATCGATATTGAATAGTCGTTTTAGAATTCTTCCCACAGATTTGTTCATTACAAGAAACGATGGGCAATTTTGTAAATGTGGTTGTAACTGGAACAGTAGCTCCGAGTAGGGTACATATCCATCGTCCCAGCTGAATCCGTGATAAACTTTACTCTCAAGTGCTTCACGACGATTAACTTCAGGTGAAACTGACCAGAGATAAGGGGGTTTGAATATGAAATGTTGAAATTTATAATTATCTTTGAGAATTGCCAGTTCTTTCACGATGAATGTATTGTTGGGTCCCGTAAACCCCTGAAGATCGATGAATGTGGGACTCATGACTGTTTCTGGATTTAATATAGCTCGCGCTGCACATTTATAGGCTAAAATTCCCTCCCTACAATTCCAGTTGAACAAGTTCTTTTTTGTTTCAAATCATTTTTCGAACCACATTTGTCAGCGGACTATATTCAATAATTTTATCATGGAAAATTAGACAGTATGCAGTAGTATTTGCGGGCACATTAACATTACACTGAAACTCGAGACGTATATCCACCGAGGCACTTTTTAATGATTCATTCTGACGTGAACAATCTATTACAGCGATCGGAGCATGCAATTTGAATGTATCTAAATCGAGCATTGGTTGGGGGGTTCCACTGTCGCCGTAATATGATGCTTTAAATTTTACATACATGTCATAGAGCAAAGCGTATCTTTTTCGATTGAAATCTAAATCTAAATTATAATACGGGTACGACTCAGAATTGAGGTACAAGCGCACGTTTGTCAATTCGCAATGATCGAATACGCTGGGATCATGGGTCAGCTTATTTCTTCGCCCAGTCTGCAACGCGAGAATTACGTAGCGGGGTTTCTCAAGTTGCACTGCAGTCTTCACGGACCAGGTGTGATGCGTCGTTTCCTGAAGCACTGGATACTCATATAAATCCCATGATCGAAAACTCATTTGAATCGATGTACCGCTTTCGAGAAGATGTAACAGCTCCAATTTTTGCAAATCCTCAACACTTACATGCGGCATACGCCACTGCAATTTATTTAGCTTCAGACTTACGCTTGTACCTTGAGTTTCAAATATTGCATTCGAATCCGCTCTCGAACGAATTAGGATCAGCTCATGACGCGTGTTGGCAATAATTCTCTTATAGTCTTCACAGAAGCCTAGCAGAATGCGTAAGGGGATGCAGTAATTGAAATATCCTTTATCCAGTTCAACCAAATTACTGGTCATCGACCAACCGGCAACCTCTAGTGCCTTACTCGAATTGGTACTCAATGATAAATAGTTTTTGATTGTAGTGCTGATTCCGACATTTTTTCACCGATCAATTTCAACACCATTCAATTCATATCGAATTTCATCAAAGAGGAAGGCCATCGCGTTATTGACAAGTTTTGCAGTTTTAACAGGCTGATAGACACCGCTGGCATCCGCCACTGAATTCAATAGTGTGCCCTCAATGTATAAAAAACTGTTGCAGGGTAATGTATACAAATCCTGTTGTTGAATCGGAATGCGTATCTCATCGTTGTTCTGATAAGATGTACTGGCGTAGGGGGCATGGGCATGAACTTCAACTTTAGTTATACTGTTATCAAATACCGGTCGAGCATTAATATTCATCAGACTAGCCATATCTAGTTTTCACAGTAAATCCCAATGATTTCAGAAAGTTTACGTTATCAGGAGTCAGCGACTGGCGTACAGCGTACGGTGTTGTTCGTTTCACCGAACTTTTAACACTGAGAGAGTTGACCGTGTTAGCGGGATATTTGTGGGCATCTTCATAAATCAGCATGATGAAAATCAATTGTTCTGCTCTTTTACGTGTAAGCGAATTGTTATCTCTTCAGCTCGAAAGTTAACTAGATTACCGTCCTGGTCTACGATCCGAACTGTTATGTTGTCTATTACACGCGGGCTCACAGGCAAGTAAATGACGTGGTAAGGTGACTCGGAGATTTTATAGCCCGGTGGCACGTTTGCCGAGAATTCATAAATCGTGTGCACTGGTTGAGCATTACTGTAGGCTCCGGCGGTAATGTTACACTCAACTCGTATGATATTAACTTTGAGAATGTTGACGGGTAAATCCGATTCATGCCATACGTCAGCTTCAAGCTTTCGTTACGTAAATCCCACCAATGACCCGAGGTTATTTTGCTGAGTAAAGTCAATGTCATACTTGCACTTTATTTCACATTTAAGCGTGTTGTTGTTTGGTTGCAGTATAATCGGTGGCGGTGATTCCGCAGAACCCCCACTCACTTCAATTATTTTTCTAACCAAGTATCTATTCAGATAATCGATTTCATAGGATCCCTCGGGAATGATAATTTTTTTGTCATCACCGTAGTAAAATGTATTATTTGTCACGTCAGTGTTGGGCACGGAGTTGAATGTTTCGAAATCTACTAGTCCTAATACATATTGACCATTCCCACCCAAAACAATCGGGGGGAAATAATTTGCACTGAGAGTCGATGTTGACCCCGAGAGCGTTAGCGTCAGAGACATAGCGCAGTCACATACATACTGACTTCAAATATTAATACATCCTATGTATTATCATGTAAAAAAATTAAACATAATTGACCACATATTGCTGAATCGTAGGTTTGATATTGTTCGTAATTGTAGTCTATTTGCACATTGTCCCCAAAATATTGAATAAATTCTCTAGGTGGTGGTAGATTCCCATAACTATCATAATACTTAACGTGATTACCCCGTTTCACGTATGCAACCCAATGTGTGCCAGGTCCACTTATATTATCCAAGTTAATAATTCCGCACTCACTCTGTCGAATAGAGTGTTGATTTTTAAGTAGTTCGGATCGCATGAGCATACCTTTAAAATATGGGATGCGCATACGTTTCGCATACATATAAGTAGCTCAATGTTGGTTGTTGGTCCAGCGGGTAGAATTATCTCATTTTTTGATGTTTTTTTTTTTTTTTTTTTCCTTGAGATTTTCTCATACTTCCACCTTTCTTGTACGGATTCAAATACAACCCTCGACCGTGGGGCTCCATAGCACGATTGTGTCGTTCGGTCTCAGAAAGAAGTTTGCGCGCATTTGACGCCTCATTCACAGATTTAGCAATACCAGCAGCGCCTCCCGCTAAACTTCCTACTGCTGATAATCCTGCCAATAATGGAACTAAGAAGGGTAAAAATCCTCCTCGTTTAGCGAGGGGTAACATTCTTGGCTTACCACCTCTCCCAGTACTCTTTCGAGAGTGTTGAGGATTTTTTTTTTTTTCAACACCTTTCTAACGTTAAGTTTGCCCCCGATGCTCCTCTTCAAACCCGCCCCCATTTTCAATTTTAGCTTCATAGCACGTGCTACTGTCCATGCAGCTGCTCGCTCGAGCAAAGATGCGTCTCGAGCCGTGACACGATGTGATGCCTGTTCCACAAGTTTTCGGTCAGCGTGATGACGAGCTTCGAGGTCTTTACTTTGCGAATAGGTTATATCGTGCTCGCGACAAAACTTGTCCAACGGGTTAATGCCCGGATCACCTCGGGCTAAACGTTTAGCTAGATGTGTGCCGGGACCGCAATACTGATAGCCTGGTATATGTAGTTCAAACGGTAATGAATTAATGACTCTATTCAATACACCCTGTCCAACTGAGGTTGGTTTTGACATCATTTCTTTGCGATAAATCGAACTGGCGTGGGCGATGAATCAATGTCCATGCACTTTCCAAAACTGAGGACAAAAGTTAATTGCTAGTCTATAAATACCCCCGGCTTCCTCACAACTTCAATCAAAAGAAAATATGCATTTCATCAAGCAACCGTACTCCATCCAGGTGGTCAATCTCGACAATAAAACGGAGGTGGATATCCCGAAGCGACACGGACCTTTGTTACCTAATACAATTAGGTCCATAATTTGCGGTCCATCGAATTGTGGGAAAACGAATGTTGTGGTGAGTTTGCTGGAGAGTTGTAATGGAGAACGCTTTGAGAACGTCTACATCTATTCGAAATCGTTGGAACAAGCCAAGTATCAATATCTGGAAAAACTGCTGTCAAATATTGAAGAAATTGGATTTTTTCTATTCTCGAACAACTGTGATGTGATCCCGCCGAATGAATCGTTGCCCAACTCAGTGTTTGTATTCGACGATGTTGCCTGTGACAAGCAAGATGTAGTCCGAGAATATTATTCCATGGGTAGTGTTGTAATCGGGATCCTGAGATCTTTCTTACAACTACAATTTATTGAAGGTTCGTTGTCGAATTAAGAGTTAGAACTCAGTCGTACAAAAGTGATAAGGTTTTATTATTATATGAAGAGTTTTACAAAGCTTCACTACGTCTAGCAGAGATCTGGCATAGCCTGCCCTAATATCTCGGTCTTGATGTTCTGACGCTGAGTGTTACAGTGATTGCTTATTTATTACGTTAAGGAGGTCGCGCTGCGTCTGCAGTTGTTGTTAGTTGCGTTAAGGCTTCGTACTTGCACATTCCATAGTATTACCAAAGTGTGGCTCAAACATCTGGATTGCAACACCTTGATACTCGGGTTGCAACAGTAGACATGCACAAGTCGATTGTTTTTACTTATGTCAAACGTATGCGCGAATTCCCAAACACTTGATTCGTGACAACGCAAATGTCTTGATCCTGTTCAAACAAGATAATATGAATCTACGTCACGTATACGATGATCACGTGAACAGCGACATGACGTATGAAACATTTCAGAAACTTTGCAGCATCTGTTGGCAAAAAAAATATGGCTTCCTTGTGATTGTCAAGGACAGTCCACTGAAAGCGGGTCGGTATCGGAGGGGGTTCAATGAATACGCCGTCTGGTAACTCATAGCTTTCAGTTAGACTCTACCTTTCAAAGTAGAATGACGCCTGATTTGATGAATGAGTCAGCAGCGCTTGATGCGGACATCAAAAAGGTGAGCAGAAATAATTCTGCAAAAGTTGGTGATGAAAAAATTGAAAAAGCAATCGTGCGATCGAGCAAGACGATTCGTGCAAAATACATGGCACTGAAAGTCGGCCAATCGGAGGTTGAGGGTGCTATAGAAAAAAACCTAGCACCAATCGTAGCACCGCCGAAGATGTTAGCTGAGCGTGGTAACATTGATGATCCGGTGGAACGAAAGTCAATGATGCAGGTGAAGCGAAAACTTGAGCTAGACGATGAGGATGATGATCTGGAGCAGAATCGTAATATTCGTTTCAAACCATCTAGCACCCTGCTTGCAAAAGATGTTCAAAAGAAACGATTGCAAAGTGCGCCTGCTTCAATGGAAATCGGATCGCCATCGACTGATGATACGGTTTTCGTAAACTCGGAAACCATAGCCCAGTCTCATACCGATGAAGCCACTATGCGTGAAATCTTGGAATCCCCGACCGGACGGGCTACTGCTGAACAATACATTGACCAGAATTTTGGTGAATTGACTAAAATATATTTCAAAGGATTGATTTTTGATTCAGCCAATATATTTGATACGACGTATGGGATTCGTTTTGTCAATGGATCATGGAAGATTGGTGATTCTCCCGTCGAAATCGATAAAAATGATAATATTATAGTTAAAAATATAACGTACAAATGTACGCAAGGATTATTGGAACTGATTTTTAAAAGAATTGCCGATCCGGAAATTATTACTGAAACTGATCTGACAAAATACAAAAGCATATTACTTGCAACTAATGCACACAAGCGCGGATACGTCGCGCGTGGTCAACTAAATGGAAATAAAAGTTACAAATGGCGGTCCATAATTGCAAATTTATTCAATACTGCTGCACGCAGCCAATCTTCTGGAAGAGGTTTGATTCCCGTTGAAATGGCCGTCACAAATAATCCCACAGATTACGTATACTGGGACAACCCGAATGATTTTGTGGGCAGATTGCAGCTTTTGATTGCCTCCAAGACTGCCGGCCACACGGGTAATGACAATGAAATAATGTCCATCATAGAGGAAATTCGCGAGGCAGGCTTCATTGAATAAATAGGCAAACTTATTTCATTATCCATCAGTGTAGAAATGTCAGTTGACAAATTCGGAAGACATCTCGATTCTAAACATCTTCCTATATTGCACACATCCAGCAATAACGATGGTGGTAATATTTTCAAAATAACTGGTGACGTCAACTTTCATGGTAAAAGGTTAATGAATGCAGCCCCTCCAATCGAGTCAACTGATGTCGCGACAAAGGCGTATATCGATGGAAATTTCTTAACCTCTAAAAATGGTGGACATTTTAATTTAAAAAACAGGCTATTGAGACAAGTTCATGCACCGCTGACTGAAAACGATGCTGTGAATAAACAATACGTCGATGCTTTGAAAACTGATACGTTCCAGCTTTCGCACTACGACGAACTAACATCTAAACAGTTTGATGCGCAAAACCATCGGATAATCCGTATTGGTACTCCTCTAGCTGACGACGATGCTGTTAACAAGAGATATATTGATGCGCATGTGTTACAACCTGAAGCCGATGGAAGTTGGAATTTCAAGAAAAAATGTTTGAGGAACGTTGAAGATCCGGTAGATCAATTCGATGCAGCAAATAAATTATACGTCGATCAGAAAAACGTTACGGTGGATGGGCATTATACCTTTGCGGGCAAAAGGCTAACTATCGTTGATGACCCCATTCACAGTTCTGACGCAGCAACGAAATCATACGTTGATAGAATGAGCGCTCGAACACGGCATTATATTGATACAAAAACTGTAAAACGAGTGGGTCTTATGGATGACTTTGATTTTGAGAACAGGGCACTACAAAACGTACGGCAGCCAATTCAACCGTTCGACGGGGTAAACAAAGAGTACGTCGACTTTTTACATAATCAAGTGCAAAATGAACTCCGAATACTCGTCGATTGTGTGAGGGCTTACCATTAAGAATGAGTAAAGAAAAGCTGCGTTTGGTAAAAGAATTGCAGGCACCGGCACGACGTAATTACCCGCGCAGAAGGGTCATTACTCACGGTTATGATGATTTGTGGCAGGCAGATCTCGTTGATATGCAGCCGTATGCGAGAATTAATAATGGATTTAAATATATTTTAACAATAATCGATGTTCTATCTAAATACGCATGGGCTGTCCCGCTCGAGAGTAAAAGTGCTAAAGATGTGTGTGAAGCATTTACTACCATCATATCTGGACCTCGCAAACCTGAAAATCTTCAGACCAACAACGGCAAAGAATTTTACAATGCGTCGTTCAAGACTCTTCTATCGAAATATGGAATCAATCATTATTCAACCTATAGCGTTATGAAGGCATCTGTCGTCGAACGTTTTAATAGAACTCTCAAAAATTCAATGTGGATGGCCTTTACTGCTAACGGGTCATACAAATGGATTGATATTCTTCAACGATTGGTTACCGACTACAACAATCGCGTACACAGAACTATCGGAATGCCACCGCAAAAAGTCACACCAGCAATTGCAAAAAAACTCCTGACAACTGTGTACAGCAACATTAAAGTAGCGGGTCCAAGTAAATTTAAAATCGGTGACCCTGTACGAATCAGCAAATACAAGACTGTATTTTCTCGCGGATTTACACCCAATTGGTCTACCGAAGTATTTGAAGTCATCAAAGTGCAAGTCACAAATCCAGCAACATACTTACTGGAAGATTCTCGCGGGCAGCCAATCTTGGAAGGCTTTTATGAACATGAATTAAAATTAGCTAAATATCCAGACGTGCATCTAGTGGAGAAAATATTACGTAGGAAGGGAAATAAAGTATATGTCAGATGGTTGGGATTTGATTCGTGGCACAATTCTTGGATAAATAAGGAAAATGTTTTATAATTTTTATTGTGTATCGATACATGAATAAATATAAATGTGAAACTAATCAACCTCTCTGTTTTCCCAATTATTTCCTGACTGATGTGCTATTGGAACATTGTAATGACCCCATGGCAATGTATCAGTAGAATTATGAATGACATAGCGTTTTGTATCGTTTGAACTCAGAGCTACCTTCCTCTCACATATTGAATACACTGTATGCAACTTTGAACGTATAGTCTGCTGCTGTTTATCTTGTTCGCAGTTTGTGTTTAAGCATTCAAGATAATCTGCGAATGTTATTCCTCTTCGCACGACGCAATTTTTCACACCCTTTGCTTTTTTGACTTCAGCTTTTTTATCAATTTTGATTGAATACATTTTAGATCTCAAACCTACAAACTCAGTCATCACAGCGCCATTATTTTCATTTTTCATCAATCCTGGAATTTTTTTATTTTTGAGTGGGATCTTGTAAAAATTATTTGGATCATAGTCACTCGTATCAAATTTTTCAATATCACGTTTCATTATTTCATAAATGTCATCGCAATTTATTTCGTATACCAAACTATCGGTGTCTGTATAGAGTAGTTTGCATTCAGCTTGGAATTGGGGTTTCATATATTCATAATGAAAGGCGTATATGCATGTTTTAGATAAATCTAAGATACACATTCCAACGTAAATAGGTTTAAAGAACTTCACCTTCAACTTTCGCAATTCTGTAGCGACAAAATTTCCTGAAAATATTGTTCTTCGATGAAAGTTCGGTTTTGCAATCAAAGATTTTGCACCGTATCGCCCATGCCATTTACTGATTAATTTTATATCCACATGATTACGCACATTTTCCATTGTTTTACCGAACACGGCATTATTCATCAATTTGAACAAATTCTTTTCGAAATCATTCTTTGCTCGTGTGCGCATACTAGTATTCAAATCAATATATGAACCCAACCATGCCGATTGTTCAAATTGTAAAATTCGATATATTTTACGTAATTTTAACCCATGACCAAGGCACTGCTTGAGATTTCTATAATGGATAACGTATCGATGTTTGGCGTACAAAGTTGCTAGCAGTTTCAAATCCTCCGTATTTGGAGCCTTAGTATGGGTGGGACAGAAGGGTAAATCTTTATGATGATCGTGCAGTTCCTCAGGATATTCTAAATCAACTTCCAGAATATATCCTATGGGAGCGTCATCAGAAATGAATGTTACATCAAACATACATCCGCAAGCCCTTCAAATTTTCCAGTAGGTAAAAATTGAGACATCGCCCAACCGTATAAATTATTCACATCAAAGTACATTAAATATTTTTTAGGAGCATTCACGTCGTAACTGTCTATGTAGCTATTATTAGCTCGACTATACCTATTGGAACACTGGCTCAAACCACCTCGTATACCTCGTTCTACGAATAATAACATATCTATATCAGTTAACAACTCCAAGCGAATTCTCGTATATTTGAGCATTGCATCCCACGTCAGCCCCAGGAGTGTATAATAATATGCGGGATCCAAATCATACGTCCTCATGCAACTTTCTCTGAAATTTTCAAATACATCTGCCAACAGTAAAACATCCGTCTTCAAATACAAATCGCTGTATTCGCCCAGTGTTTGTATGTTAAACGATTTCCACACATTTGTAGCATGTGAATAATCCTCCTCTCGAATACCCTTATCCGTCAATTTATTGTAGAATTCTTCTATTGGGGGGGGGGGGGGGGGGGGCACAGTATCATTCAACTTATCCAATGAGCTCAGGTAATCATAAGGGAATAGTCCTTTTCGCGTCAGGAGTTGAAGCTTTGTGGAATTGATGTCACTGAATGTATTCCTCATTATTTTCAACTCATTGACCCCTAAATATGAACTGAGTTTATCTAAACTGGAATTCATGAATTTAAATGAATCGATAAACCTCAGCTTAAAAGTACTCCCATAAACTGTCTTGGTAAATGAGATATACTTTTCTTTATTCAAAGCTAACACCGATACTTGTCCTTCAAATGCTGTCATTATTTCGGTTATCACAAAATGCATCGTAACCAGTCATATTGTGAAATACGATCGGAATCACTCTATCGTCTTGATAATTCAAATTACAACCTACATGCGCTGCACCTCTGTAACGACCAGTATAATGGCAATGATCGTGAACGCGCGGCTGTGTATCGGTAAATACACACCCACATATGTGACAGCTTGGTGCATTTTTATAATCTGCTTTTTCATTCTGAGCTAAGCTATTCATTTTTATGGGATTGTCGTACGTTGTTTGCAAGTTGTCCGCTAATATTTTCAGTTCCAGAACAAACCATTTTGCTGGCTGGGGCCCCCTATATGATGCATACCGCGATCGGGACTGATCAAATAAACAATGTAGATAATACCCAACACTGTACGCTTCATGCTTTTGGTATGCATGAGATTTTTTATTCAGCACTCATCAGTTCCTAAGTCACTTAATGAACATTCAAAGTCGGCGTACACTACAAATGGAACAAACTCCTTCCGGTTGAAATTTTTGAACTGAAGCCACTTAGTTTCTTCAGTGGGAAGCTCTACCGCACAATCATTAACTCTCTTGCAGTCAGTAGTGTGATTACTCAAGCGTATTTCACTATGAAACGCATGTAAACACCTGTCGCATAGGAATTTTCTCCTCTTTGAGCCTGATAGCTGGTTTGAAATCAATCTCGAAAGATTTTTAATCCAACAAAAGTGTTTTTCACCGTCACGGTTTTGCACCATTAACAAATTAATGTGTTTCATCTTTTTATCATCAGTTAGATATAATGGCTCGATTTCAATACCCTTCTTTTTACGTTTCTTGCCGAGGATAAAAACATTGACAGACAGAGTATTGATTTTTTCAAACTTTGGTATTTGTTTGAGTGTCATGGGAAACGAAATGCTTGTCAAATTCAATATCGTTGAGAAGTGGGGATAAGAACTTGGTCGATCGGAATGCTGTGCTGTCGGATATATAGCTGAAACAACTGCCCAAGCGAAACATGCGCTGTCTCGCACGCGTACATTAATTACCGCTTTTCTCGCTTTGATGTTGTCAGGTAATTCTATAAAACTAGCCCCGTTTAATGGTTGACATCGATTCACATTGACCTCCAAATTGATGAGTCTAGTCAAAACCCATCCGCTATCTCTCTCCTGGAATTCTTCCATCTGAGTTATTATGGGGGTGACAACGTAGTGTGCATACCAATCCTGTAAATTTGTTGTTAATAGTAGCTGCTCATTCGCCGTATTAAAACATTTTATATAACTTTTGTCCTTTAACATAAATTCACCATTCAGGGTTGTATTCACTTTAACGCATTTGTGTTTCTTGAGCGCATTTTTGATGCCGATGATGACTAGATATTCAGCATCTTCTAAGAATTGCTTTGGATCAATATGCTGTATGTTGATCACTAATCCAGTCCGAATTCTTCCTTTGAATGCTGATTCAAAGTCCTGCCAGCATACTCGACTGCTTCGCTGTCTGACATTTCCAATTCCTTGACCGGTCTTAATCTGTTGCTGGACTAAAACTCTGAGACTCTTTAATCTACCGATTCGTGACTCCAAGCTGTGTTTGATACCACATGCCAGATCTAGGTTTTTCAACGCTTTACTTAATACACGCACGGTAACATCGCAATTTTTGATCCATCTTGTAATCTTTTCAACACTTCTTGAATGTTTCATTAGTCGGAACATATCAATCAATTTTTTCTCCATTGAAATTGATAATTCCAATGCTGAGGGCATTTTAAACAATGAATATTACAGTACTCCATCTAAAAGACGCCGCAAATCGCTCGCGACTCAACAATGTCTACCGAATGTCGCTAGACCTTTGAGAATCGTTGTATTTATGTCACCTAGAGCAATGAAAAAGGTCGTGAAAATCTGAGAAACTGGTTACGAAAATCTGTAAAGTGTTCAACCATAAAAGTGGAATAGGATAATTATAAAAATCTGCCGTTTATCGATAGACGGTACGACATGATAGTAAGTGTCGGCACGCTGACAATCTGCAACGAGATAGTCGCGAGCTGCGCACGTCATTATAAAAATCTGTTGATGGCATTCATCGATGAACGTGGCACTTACAAAAATCCGTAACGAGATAGTCGTAACATCTCCGCAACAGTGTGACGAACTGGTATCGATAATTGGATAAATGAGTAGAGTGTGGGTACGGTAGCACTTAATTATAAAAAAAATCTGCATAGTAAATTTCATCTCCGCAACAGTGTAAGGGAGAAAATGTAATTGGTTCGATAAAATTATAATGTTTAACATAAAAATCTGTTGATGGCATTCATCGATGAACGTAGCACTTACAAAAATCCGTAACGAGGGCACGGTAGCACTTAATTATAGAAAAATCTGCACAGTAAATTTCATCTCCGCAACAGTGTAAGGGAGAAAATGTAATTGGTTCGATAAAATTATAATATATAACATAAAAATCTGCAACAGTGTGTCATTATAAAAATCTGTTGATGGCATTCATCGATAAACGTAGCACTTACAAAAATCCGTAACGAGGGCACGGTAGCCCTTAATTATAAAAAAATCTTAATGTATAACATAAAAATCTGCAACGAGATAAAAGCACTCGCCGCGATAAAGGCGCCGGTTAGAACCTTCGGGAAAAAAGGAGAAAGTAAAGGCGCAGTCGCAGATAATGAAATATTTCAAAAGTGGTCTGGAACCCGCTTAGTTATACTACTAATGAGCCTTCGCATGAGTTTTGCGTATTTTGCGCTGATATTTAGATGTTTCAAAACAGGCTCATTAGCCGGATCCGATGAGCCGACGGCGCCGACGACGATCGCAGAGACCATCACCGCGTAGCCGAGACCGTGCAGCGCGTCGGCCAGGGGTTTATACTTTAACACTTTACGTGCCCTGGCCTCTTCGAACACTCAGTAGGTGTTTTCAAAGGGCACGGTCACGTCCACGATGACGATGCTCTTTGAGGGCTCGTGCCTGACCACAATGACAGGGCGGAGAGCCCCCAGATCGCCGTCTACCCCCTCAACCCGCCTATTGACCCTTAATTCTCCTGGAAGGCGACAAGCCTTGGTTATTCGTTCGACGACGGCGTCGTGTCGAAGTTGCCAGGCCGCCGAGTGCGGCCGGCAGTGGCAAAGGACGTGGGAAAGGGACTCCAGGGCCTCACTGCAACGCCGGCGACGCTTGTCCCCGTCACCCGAACGTCTCGCCCCGTTGAGAGGCAGGACATCGAGGCGCGCACGGTGGACGAAACGCCAATCAGCGAAGCGTGTGAAGCTGCCGCCACGGAGGAAGTGATTAGACACATTCGACCGTGACGATACCCGGAATACCTTCCCCTGGTCCGCTTTTCTTTGTAGACGCGTAGCATCGAATTCGGTCACTGCCGCCCGCAATCGACGGATGACTTGTCCGCGTGATTCCGGCGACACCGTCGTCTCCCTTTCGCCCGAGCCCCTCATCGTCAGCACCAGTTCCTCCTTAGGCTCCGACCATCTCCACCATGCTGCGATCTTGTCCTTGGATCTCCGGCTCGCATTCCGAGCCCTTGTCCATAGAGAAGAAATGTCCCCTCCGTCGCGTGCAAACTCCCCCTCCAGCGAATCGGAGAGGTAGGTTGCCAGGTCGTGGTTGTTCGCGACTCTACCTATCTTTCTGGCTACCGCATGCCGCAGCGATGCCCAGGCTAACGCCCTGACCACCGCATCGTCCACCGTCAGAAGGCGGTAGGCGTGGGCGATGGACAGCGCGTCAGCCATATCTGCGAGTGGGAGCAGTCCGCATCCCCCCCTGCTGGGGGGGGGGGGGGGGAAAGAAAGACTAGCTCGGCGCTGGCACGCTGAAGCAGGTGGAGCCAAGATTTCGCTAGTTTTTTGATAAGCTTATCAGCTTCTTTGAGGGACCCTTCTCCACCAACGCGCCCCGCAGCAGGAATTCGAGGCGTGGCACCGGAAAGGTAGCCACGGTCTCTGCCTTCTGCCAGGGGGCGAGAAGGGACTCGTCAACGGCCCAGAGATCCCGGAGAAGATCGTCGATGGTTGGTAGTGGAGTCTGCCTAATTTGGAAGCCGGTGGGGACTCCGAGGTGCTGGTGAGGCTCGCCGTCTGCCAGGGCCCTGATTTCTTAGCCTTGGAGGGTAAAGCAGATGGGCAAGACCCTGCGTGTGCCCCAGCAGTCCTGATGGAGGGTGGCGCACTTCGCAAGGTTAAACCGGAGTCCGATCCCACCGGCTGCAGCCTCCACTTTTCTTAATAGTTCTCCCATCCCCTGAGTGGAATCTGAAATGAGAGCCAGGTCGTCAGCATATGCTAATATTTCGTGCCGATGGCCGTGCAGCGTGTAACCCGCGGGCGAGCCGTTTACTGCGCGCAGCACCGGCTCTAGCGCGAGTTTAAACGCCGCAGGGCTCATCGGGCACCCTTGCTTTACCCCCGATTTTATAATAATTGGGTCGGTAAGTCCGTCGGCGGTGCGCACCCGGATGGTGCAGCCGTCATACATGCTCTCCACGATGTTTTGGAGAGCGGAGGGAGCGCCCGCCTCCTGCAAGGCACGGGAGATAGCGGCATGAGGGATCGAACCAAACGCGTTGGTAAGATTCAGCCAAGCCACTACCACCTGACGGCCCCCCCTGCGAGCGTCGTTGAGGACCTCCTGCAGCACAGAGTTGTGCTCGTAGCACCCCTCGCACGGCAGGAAGCCCTTCTGAGAGTTGCTAAGACGCTTGTTGAAGGTCGACCACGTGAGCAGACGGTCAGCCAGTATAGCAGCAAAGAGTTTGGGAGTCGTGTCGCCGAGCGCAAGCGGTCGCCGAGCGCAAGCGGTCGCCAGTTCGAGAGGTCGTCGCGATCACCTTTTTTATGCACCAGCACGGTGTTTGACTCCTTCCAGCTAGAGGGAAACTGGTCCAGACGTAGACAGGTGTTGAAAAGAGCAGTGAGCAGACGGCACTCTGGGTCCGCCCTTCGCAGGTCATCGTAAGTCAGACCGTCGGGTCCTGGCGCTGAGTTCGAAGTCGGCCGGAGCCTCAGGTCTACCTCCCACACCGCGAAGGGCCGAATCAGAGCGTCGTTGCTGACATCGTCTGGAGGTCCGTAAGGAGGTGGAGGAGGTTGTGCTCCGAGTGGCGCAGACGGAGCGTACATCTCCTCAAAGTGCGCACAAATCCGTTCCCGAGACACTTCGCAGTGCTGGGAGGGACCCAGGAGCACCTCTTGGACCGCACGCCGCCTGTTAGCCCGGAACAGTCTTTGGATTCTAGTTGCCTCCTCCACCCGGTTACCTCTGTCCGGAAGGGCCGGCCGTGGCTGTGGCCGACGCTGGTGTTGTGCTTGTTGGTGACCGCGCCGATCCCTCGAACCGCGCCCACGCTCCGCTTCACGTCCCCCTCTCCCTCGGCCGCCGTTGGCGCCGCTCACTCTGCTCCTCAAGACCCCCACCGCTTCCCCAGAGCCTTGGAAGAAGGCTGCGACTCGCGTCGCCGTCTCTTCCAGATCTTCGGTTGTGACGGCCGCTTCCGCCATACCGATCAGCGCGTCCCTCGCCATCGTCGGTTGCTCCTCGGCTCGGGGCCGGGGACTTTGCCGACGACGAAGGGCCTGCTCGGCAGCCGTTGGCGACCGTCGCTCTGGGGCTGGTGGGTGTCGAGAGACCGCAGCCGACCTTTGACTACTCGCGGGGCGGGTCGCCCGCCCCGAGGACGCGGACGCTCCCTCCCCTCCACCGAGTCCGGATGCGCCCCGCCAAGTTCCTTTACCTCCCCTTAAACCCACCCCCCTGGTCTGATTCAAAAACCCCACCCTTACTCTATCCCTGTCGTTTTCGCCGCGACCTGGCTCCCTCGTGGAGCACGTCCCGGGCGTACCTGAAACAATTGAATTAGGATCTCTTAGGTCAATGTCCGGTGTCTCTGCGTTATTTTCTAATATGCTAAATCTATTATCATGTAAGCTGCTTTGTGTGTGAATGAAAGAAATATCGCTCCCTGCAGACTCACCGGGGCCAGCCCCGAGGCCGTGCCTGGTGGAATTTGGAGTGTTATCAAAAGTGCTCGCTCTGGAGCGTGTTGCCTGGGCCGTTGTTGGGGACAGCCTCGTCCTCCGAGGAGCTCTCGGTGCGGACGGCGGCTCCTGTTCTGACGACGACTCTCCTGATGACCTGGGCCCGCTCCGGTGGTGTCTGCGGACCCTTCTCGTCAGTGCCTGCCACGGCGTCGTCCATGTCGTCTGTTCCTGCCCTGGGGTAGCCCTCGATGGTCCAGGTACCCCGACTATGGCCACCGGGAGGAGCGCTGGAGCTGCTGGAGGTGGAGTGGCAGCTCTCGTCTCCTCCTGCCCTGCCCTATAGAGCCGGGATGACATAATGGGCCTACCTGATGTCGTGGTGGTGATGGTGGTGGTAGTGGCTGTCTCCGGCAGAGTGAGGGGGCACGACGGTCCGCTAACCGGGATCCAGAGGTCCTCGGATGTGGTGGGGAGTGGTTGAGGACCCCGGCTATTCCTTGTTGCGGGGCTGCGCCTGGTCTCTGCTGCCTCGGGTGGTAGTGAGGCAGCTCTTGTTGCGGAGCGCAGCCCTGGGCGGGTTGTCGTGGGACCCCTCGCGGCCTGAGTGGACCGGCTGGTGCCTGCTGCGGTTACTGCAGCGTAGGTGGGGAAGTTACTCGACCTTTTCGGCCCCGGCGGAGTTGGTCTGGAGGTGGTGGCTGTTGGGGGGCGCCTCGTCGAGCCTGCCACCGTAGGAGATGTTGTGGTGGCAGGCGAGCGCCCCTTCGTCGACGCCGGGGCTGTCTTCCTCACCGTTGCTGCAGCTGGTCTTGGCACCGCGGCTCGCCTGGAGATGTTAGTGCGGTGAGCCGCTGGCCGGTCGCTTGCCGGCACGCTGTAGGCCCTCCGGCTCCTCGTAGTTGTACCTGCGTAGAACGAGGGCAGCTTTGGCTGCTCCTCGTCGTCGTGGGGGTGGCCATGTCTGGCCGTGGCACTTTAGGTGTCGGGGTTGGACTCGACACCTGGGAACTCGTCGGCGTTCAGGTCGTCGTCGCTGCGGGGCTCTGGGTGGAGTTGTCCCCGCATCTGGCTGCAGCTCGTGGCGATGGAGTGGCAGCTGCAGCCGTCGTTGCCGCCGTCAGCTGGCTCCTCGTCGTTGGTGGTCGGCTGGTGGCGGTGAAGGCTGTCCCCCGTCCCGGTCCAGGCAATCTATTGGAAATAAAATTATCGAGCCTCCCTCGGCTCGAGGTATTAGGTACTGGATTCGCAGTCAAATTTGGACGATCACAGACATTGACTATGTTATTTGCGCCGCTCGTCCGCGTCGCGGCTGTTCTCGGAGCACGAGGAGCTGGATCCACAGCTGAGTGCCGCTTGGCGTAGTGCTGCTTTACCAGCTCGCGGGCGTAGACCCCCTCGCCGACGAAGCAGCAAGCTGCACATTTCTTAACAATTTCAGCGCACGGGTGGTAATTTTTGGCATGCTGCACCAACTCCCCGTGCCCCTTGAACACTCCGCCAGTCCTTTTCTCATGGTTCTGCTCATAGCACAACGGGCACCGGAGCTCCTCTGGGAACGGGAACTCTATAAAAATTTTAATTAGATCATTATTATTATTATCATGAGTGCTACTACTGGCCATCGTGCCGCACGGTACAAGATCAGTGGGTGCTTCAGGAAAGAAATAAATAGATAGTTAAAAGAGTAGAGAGAAGAGAGATAGCGACAGTCGGTGTTACCTCTGAAGCGGCGAGAGAGTTACCGACCAGAGGGGGCGGATAGCCTTTGGTCCGCTGGACGATGGTAGCAGTTTCCGCTACAAGCTTCAGCCGCTCGCCGCAGGATGGCAGCACTGGGTCCGCACGGACTTGTGAGGAATATAGAATCAGACTGTTCTATACCTCTGCCGTGGACGGACGCGATGACGGATGGGATCTCGCAGTTCAGCTAGCCTTTACTGCGAGACTTACACTTGACTTGATCTACCTATGCGCGGCTCGGCGGACCCGATTACTTGAGTCAATGAGTGAATCGCGCTAGGCTTCTCAAGGGTGCGTTTTTAGGAAGGGATGACGTAGCCGTTACACAGGCAGCACGTGTCTTCAGAGCTAATTATATTAGTCAAAATGTCGGCACGGTGCCTGCGGGGAGGTCGGTCGGGGTCGGGAAAAACGACTGACGGCTGACAGGCGTCACGTGACGGCTAGAGAAAATGGCCGCCACCACCTGTTGCCGGGGGAAAGAAAGAGAAGAAGAAGAGAGAAAGAAAGCACCCACTTACCTTGCGTGCGGCTGCCTATTTACTAAGTCCCAGTGGACTCCCAGTACCCGTTGTCCGCTTCGCTTCGGATCGGCGCTCGTCAGGGGTCGCTCCTCGGCAAACACGTAAACACATACACACTCAAACTTAATACTGATTTCTGATTTTCAGAAGTTGGCGGATTGTCTTTAAGATGTTTTAAATAGGCGGGACCTAGCGGCACTGCAATACTAGGCCAACCCGCGGCAGAGCCGGAGCAAGCCCCAGACACTCCGCCAACTTCCAAAAATCAGTTTAATATTCTGGCTCCGCAATGCGGAGCGTATCAGATATTAAGCTGATAAGAACAGATAAAGGCATTTATTTTCACAAAATATGTTCCCCCGAGTTTACAATAGTGCGCCCGGGGGTATCAGTACATTTTATTTGCCTTTTGGGGCGAGGGCTATTTATTGTAATTATGTTTATAGTTTCGTGGACTCAGTCTTGAGTTTCAGATTTGGGGTTTCCAGGGCCTGGTGGTTGGCGATGAGATGAGTGGCGATGATGGATGGGGCAGATGAGGGTGATACATTTAGTCGCAGTCAGTAAAGATAAAAATAGATGTATGGACAGACACAAGAGTATAATATAGGAATTATCAAGGATTAAAAAAGAAGTGTTGGAGTTGAGCGACAGCTGTCGGATCTAGATGTACTACATAATATTATATATATATACTTTAGTATGTAAGCATGCGCATGCGCACGGTCTCGTTCCAGGGTGGTGGCAACGAGAGCTTCACTTCGTCCAGAGGCGAGCATAAGACAAGGTCTGTTAAATAAACACAATACCCAGACAAAACTGCTGTACTCATTCCTGACCTAGACCCTAACAGGTTATGGGCCCAGCACGCTTCCACTGCGCGATCTATAAACTATAAATAAATAAGAGGTCTGGGAATATCGGAAAATCTGATACAAGGCACGTGCTTGGTGAGAAAAGATAAAAAAAAAAAATGGACGACAACAAGAAAATCAGACAAAAGAATCTTCCGATGAAATGAGTAAGTACTGAAATAAGTAAAAAATAATAATAATAAAAAAAAAAGGAAAATAAAAAAAAAAGGGGTGTCGAAAGAATAATAACTGTCGAGACACTAGAGGAATATAGGAAGATCAGCCAAAATGGCGCCTAGCCTACACCGACAACGGAAATGAATAAAATCAAAATTGAAGGAATTAATTTCTGATAGGTTGAAAATATTACTTGAGGTGGGATAAGAGTGATTAGTGAATGAAAATTAATGTTTAACAAATTCTGGGAGTGCGCGTGCAACACGGTCGGTTGATGGAGAGAGACAAAGCTGCAGCTACGCGTACAAGCTCGAGCAAAACAAAAAAAAAAAAAAAATGTACGCAAAACGAGGTCCTTCCATCTTCTGTCACGTGTATGCGCGAAACTAACGCAACAGGTGAAAATGATCATTTAAAGGTTAATGTAAGATTGGTTAAATAGGTGACGACCTACAAGAAGTTTGGAACTTGATTATCGATAACTTTAAATTGGATGAACTCCACCGCGGAGACACTATCACGCTTGTGATAAAAGGGGAGACCCTCAGGATCCTGCCAGAAACTGGCCCAGGGTATATGACAGGTGAGTTCAAACGGTGGGGAAATGTGATGAGTGCACCATATAAATAAAGGCGCAAGGATTATAAAAACAAAAACTTGATCAAGTAAACTAAATTGAAAATACTAGTAAACTCAATTTATATCATAAAATATATGATAAAGACTCTGAAGAGTTGACTAATGAATGAATGCTTGTGTTCGGTGTTCAGAAGTTAGTCGACTTGGACTAATTCAGGATGAATATTGTGTTCATATTTTGAATGTTTTGGTTCGCTACGAGGTCGGCCAAACTTGTGTTCAGTCAACCGATCTTGGAGCACCCGGTGTTGGGATAATTCATTAATTTCTAACAATTACTTCACTTAGAGAAAAGAATGATGGAGGAGAAACAGTGGGGTTCCTTGGAATCATGGTACGAAGAGAGGGTTCTCGAAGGGACAGCAACGATTATGCCAACAACCACCCCAGAGCAAAGCTCAACCATGGCACGAGAAGGTCAGAATGGTGTGAAAGGTCAGGAAGATAAGCAAGGTCAGAACGGTATGCAAGGTCAGAATGGTGAGACTACAAAGGGTGCCGGAAATATGGTTGAAGCTTTGGAAACAGGGAATACACACTTGAAAATTATCAGTGATGTACCTGCTAAAATAAACGTCAAATTAATTAACTCTGACAATACTCAAACTATACCCGATACAGAGGAAATGGAAAATAATAACTCTAGAGAAATAGCCTCAGTTGAAAGGAAAATGGATAAGCTGTGTTAGACAGTTAGTATACTAGCTGAGAGTTTGAAAAAGTCATGTAACGTAAGTGCAGATGTGGCAAAGCTGATGGTTGGGGTAATTGAGAGTTCAAAGAAACATGCTGAAAAGATGAATGAAATGGAAAGGGAAAGACAAAAAGTGATGAATCAGCAATTATCTCAACTCAATGAAATAGCTGCCAACTTCGCAAAAAACTATAAGTCAGGTACCCAGGGGAGAGATATTGACACTCGACAAGGTGCGACAAATGATGAGCAGGACAATACGAGGAGCGCAGAACGTCAGGGAGAGCAAACACAAGTGAGAGGTGAAAATTCAAGTAATGATGCAACCAAAGAGCTAGCGGAAGCTATTAAATTAGGATTCTGGAATAAAAGTCAAACGGTCAAACGAGATTACAAACTAGACAATAAGATGAAATATGAACATTTTTATGATTTTCTTCAATCAGAATTAAGATCAAATAAATTACTACACATAATCAATGATAAAATCAAATGCTCAGCTGACGAGAAAACCCTTGAGGAACAAAAATTCAGAGTCAGGGATATTCTAATAAATCATCTCGATAGAAATTATCATTCTAAGGTTATGAAGTACAATGATCCGGTGGAAATATTAACTGAACTAAAAAAAATTAAAAGATGCGAGACTAATGTCACTTCATTTACCGTCAGAAAAGAAATTTATAATATGCAATACATAAAGGGTAAAACAACAGCAGGTGAGTTTTGCGACAAGTTCGAAGACGCGATTAGAAACTATGAAAACTCTCCCGACGCGAAACCTCTATCAGATAAGAAAAAGAAAGATGCATTTTACAATGCTGTGATGGTATCGGTACCCTCAGTACAAACGCTGGACGTATATGCGAAACTGGATGGCAAAGGTGCCATTACATATGAGCAATTGAGGTTGATTGTTCTACAGGATGAGGCCACAAGCAAGCAAGTAAATGGTGAGAAAAAGGACATTAGAGCAGCCAATCTAGCTGAAAAGACGAGCAATTGGTGCTTTGAATGTGGAGCCTATGATCATTTTGCTGTAAACTGTCCCAATGAGGGGAAAAAGGTGTGTTACAAGTGCAATGGACTTGGGCACAAAGCAAGAGATTGTTCAACAGCCCAAGGGTCCAGCAGTCATTCGAGAGGCAACACAAATTTCTCTAGATCAAGAGGTCAATTTTCTCGGGGTGCAATGAGAGGTGCGATAAAAAGAAAGTCAGAGTATGAAAGTCAAAATTGGGCGCAGCGAGGTAAATTTGTCAATACAAAAGGCAGGGGGAATGCACGTTATCAAAGGTCCAGAGCATGGACAAGAGGAAAACCTACTAAGAATTCAAACAAGTCATCGAGTGAAGAGAATGGAAAAGATAAAGGTAAAAAAATAGACAATAGCGACCTAGAAATTATTAAAATCCTTATGAAAATCGATGATACATTAAAAGGTGAGGCTATGTACGTGAATTCGATGAACCTGAATGGGGATAAATTAATATCTGAATTCTTAGCTGACTCAGGAGCTACTGAGCACTTGTCAAATTCGAGAATCATCTTTAAGACATTTGATGAGAACAGTGTAGGTGTTATTAGGTGTGCCAATAAGAACAAGTCAGCGGACTTGAGAACGGAGGTAGTAGGGCAGGTAGAAATAAAATTAGCAAACGGTAACAGGTGAGAAATCGACTCAGTAATCTTTGCGGAATCATTACAGGCAAACTTATTGTCACTACGAAAATTTGCTGAAATGGGACTCGCAATTTATCTCGATGATAAACAAATTGATATTTTTGATCCAATATCCAATGAATCAATCATTAAGGGTGCGTATAAAAGACCTTATTGGGTCATTGAAGTAGAAACGAGACAAAATGATTCAAAAGATGAGACATCAAGCAAAAGTAGAAACAAAAGGATGACAGCATATCTAGCTGAAGGTGAGACAAAGGCCATTAGGTATAATACGCGAAGTACAACAAAACAAAAAATTGAATCAATTAAAGAGCCTGATAATAACCAAATAGTCAAATTAAATGAAACCCCAACTGAAGATGGGAGTAAGGTGAGCTCAAGTGAAAATAAAGGTGAAGACATGAAAGTCGTTAACACTAAACCAATCCCTGAGCATTCAAACTTTGAATATACAGTATGGGATAGAAAATTTCACGATGTTGATGAATTACCGGTTGAAGAACAAAGTGAAGAGTTAAGTCCATTCAAAGGTGAGGATAAAAGATTCAATAACAATAATAAGGCAATGCTCCGGCATGTTCGATTCGGTCATGCATCAGTGGCCTATCTCAAGGCGCTGCAATTAAAATATCCAAATAATAAAGAACTGAATGCAGCAATTTTCAATGAATCAATCCTGGAATGCGAGGTGTGTTTAGTTTCCAAATTTAACAGATTACCTTTCGCTACGGTGCGCAGCAGAGCTACAGCTCCACTACAAATTATACATTCTGATGTGATGGGACCTATCTCACCAATCACACATCCTAAGGGTTACAGGTATATCTCGGTATTCATTGACGATGAAACTAGGTTTGCTATGGCATACCCAATGAAAGTAAAAAGCGAAACAGGTCACTGCCTTGAAATGTTCGTTAGAAGTGCGAGAAATCTGCTAGGACATGATGCAAAGGTATGCTATTTGAGATCGGATCAGGGGACTGAATTTACAGGAGGATACACAGTCGAAGTGTTGGACAAACTAGGTGCGGAATTACAATTGGCAAGTCCAGACACCCCTGAACATAATGGCGTGTCGGAGCGCTTCAATCAGACAATTCAAAAAAAGGTAAGAACGTACATGTTTGATGCCAAACTTCCTGAGAATCTGTGGGATTTGGCATTGTCTGCAGCAGTATATGCCTACAATAGAACACCCCATAAATCAAATCAAATGAAAACCCCATTGGAAGAATTTGCTCCAAATCACAACTTTAATGTCAATCAAATTAAAAGATTTGGGTCCGTAGCTTTTATTAAGGTACAACGAAAGACAGGACCAAAATTTAGAGCTGAAGGTGTGAGAGTCATACTAATTGGATACACCCCAACGGGATATCAATTCTTAAAACCGAAAAATGGAAAGTATTACGAGAGCAGAAATGCCCGGTTTAACGAAAAATTAGTCTATGGTGATGAGTTCAAAAAGAATGAGATCAAAGACTTTCCGACAAACGAAGAGAAGATAAATCGATGTGAGTGGTTTGTCAAATTTACGGAAGACAAAGGTACATCTGAGGATATATCGAAATCGGAGGGAGCAAATAAGCGTAAGAGAGGAAGACCTCGAAAAGAGGCCGTAATATCAAATGAAGGGGAGCTGACAGGTGTAGTTGAAGGTGAGAAGAAATCATCCACTTCAAATCCTCCGAAAATCGATGAAAATCTAAACTCCGGAATCTTTATGTCATGTGTCACAAACGAGAATGAGATGAGCCTAGATGAACTAAATGACGAAATCCATCATGCATTGCTAGCAAACGTAAATTCAGATCCTGTAAATTATAGTGATGCGATGAAAAGTAAAGACAAAGACAAATGGCAGAAGGCGATTATCGAAGAGCTGAATTCTATGGAAAAGAACAAGGTTTGGAGAGTAGTAAATAGACCAATGAGAATGAAGAATGGTAAAAAGGCCAATATTGTTGACTCAAGATGGGTATTCAAACAAAAGCTAGAACCAAATAGAAAGATTAGATGGGAAGCACGGTTAGTAACTCGTGGATTTAAAGACACAAATGTCTATGAACTGAGGGAAACGTATGCTCCTGTGTCAAAAATGCCATTGGTGAGGGCAGTAATTGCCATTATAAATAAATATGATCTTGAGGTGTGTCAATTAGACGTTAAAACGGCATTTCTTAATGGAGAGATAGATGAAGAAATTTACATGGAGATTCCAGAAGGAACTCTGCATACTGACAATGAAAGAAGAGATAAGGTGTGTAAGATGGAAAAGGCTCTCTATGGACTAAAAATAAGCCCAAAAAGATGGAACGTAAAGTTCACAGAAGTTGCACTAAGTGTAGGATTAAGAAATTCAGACTCAGAGCCATGCTTGTTTACATGGAGGAGAGATGATCTGTTCTTGATACTTTTACTCTATGTAGATGACATTCTGTTGACCAGTAACGATACAAAGAAACTCGAAGAAGTCAAATTGAAATTAAACTCAGAATTTGAGATGACGATTTTAGGTGAGCCGAAAGAGTTTTTAAGCATCTCAATTAAACGGGATAGAGAAAATGGTATAATCAAATTATCACAAGAAAAATACGTTGACAAAATTCTGAAGAATCTCGGGTTTGGTGATTCTCATGCTCAAAGAACCCCAATGCTCACTACACAAGCATCAAATCATGAAAGAAAATTGAGAGAATCTGATACTGATGGTGCGTTGAGTAAAATCGAGGACGCAAAAATTAACTGTCCATACAGAGAAGTAGTAGGAAGTCTTCTATACTTAGCAGGTACGACACGACCCGATATTTCGTATCCTGTTAATGTGCTCAGTCGGCATCAAATAAATCCTACTGATGAGGATTGGTTAATGGCGCAAAGAGTATTAAGATACTTGAAAGGTACGAAATCGTTAGGTCTTAGATATTCAGGGGAGTATGATGATATCGAAGGCTACTCAGATGCCAGTTTTGCAGATTGCAAAAATTCCCTGACCACATGTGGTTATGTGATTAAGTTGTTCGGTGATTCGATTACCTGGAGAACTCACAAACAATCATATGTAGCCTTATCTACATGTCGAGCTGAGTATGTAGCGATGAGCGAGGCCAGTCAAGAAATGCTCTCAATCTACAACTCTTTGAAGTTGATTTTGGTAGAACCCCCATTGCCTGTGACCTTATGGTGTGACAATAAGGCGGCAACCATTAGCGCTGAAACTAATGGAGGAAACAGACTGAGACACATCATAGAAGTCAAAGCGCATCACATTAAAGAATGTGTAAAATTAAATTTAATGAAAATCAAATGGATTCCATCTAGGGATCAATTAGCGGATGTGTTAACTAAACCATTAGCTTTTGAATTGCATAAAAGACAAGTTGATAAAGTAATGAACTCAAATATTTAATAAGTTTTGTTGGTGTGTTCATATAGGTACTAAAGAGTCCGAGTAGTTGGTCAACGGGTGAGAAATACACCAAAAGAGATCAACCGAAGCAGTCGGGAGGGAGTGTTGGAGTTGAGCGACAGCTGTCGGATCTAGATGTACTACATAATATTATATATATACTTTGGTATGTAAGCATGCGCATGCGCACGGTCTCGTTCCAGGGTAGTGGTAACGAGAGCTTCACTTCGTCCAGAGGTGAGGATAAGACAAGGTCTGTAAAATAAACACAATACCCAGACAAAACTGCTGTACTCATTTCTGGCTAGACCCTAACAAGAAGCGTAAATAGAAGTAAACAAGCATCGGTGTAAAATGCCGTCCAGAAAGAATAAAAAATAAAAACAGGGAAAAATAGAGAAAAAAAAAAAAGGTGGAGAGTAAAACTAGAATGATATGAATGGATGAGGTGCTAATCTTATGTATATGTATGAATAAATATAGGTAGAAGTCAATCAATAAAAGCCAGGCCCTGGTCCCTCGCCGGATAGATTAGAATATATGTATAGAACCAGTACTGGTCCTGAGTCAGGTACATTGAATATGTTCAGTCAGTTTAAGTAAAATAGGGACCAGTACTGGTCCTAAGTCAGGTAACGTGGTGTTTTGAAAGCTATTTCCAGTTACCTACGCATGGAGGGAGGCTCACTCCGGCACGACCTGTTCCGGGGCCTGCCCCGGGTCGTCCGCAGGGGGTTCGTCAGCGACTTTATATTGGCGTACGCCAGAGACATGCTCCACGTATATACCCCTCCCCCATTTGATGGTCTCCGACACAATGAGCCTTCGCATGAGTTTTGCGTATTTTGCACTGATATTTAGGTGTTTTAAAACAAGCTCATTGGCCGAATCCCATGAGCCACGGGCGCCAACGACGATCGCAGAGACCATCACCGCGTAGCCGAGACCGTGCAGCGCGTCGGCCAGGGGTTTGTACTTTAACACTTTACGTGCCCTGGCCTCTTCGAACGCTAAATAGGTGTTTTCAAAGGGCACGGTCACGTCCACGATGACGATGCTCTTTGAGGGCTCGTGCCTGACCACAATGTCAGGGCGGAGAGCTCCCAGATCGCCGTCTACCCCCTCGACCCGCCTATTAACCCTCGTTTCCCCTGGGAGGCGACAAGCCTTGGCTATTCGTTGGACGACGGCGTCGTGTCGAAGTTGCCAGGCCGCCGAGTGCGGCCGGCAGTGGCAAAGGACGT
This sequence comes from Tenthredo scrophulariae, assembly GCA_963978835.1. Taxonomy (NCBI): domain Eukaryota; kingdom Metazoa; phylum Arthropoda; class Insecta; order Hymenoptera; family Tenthredinidae; genus Tenthredo; species Tenthredo scrophulariae. Next base: position 7,092,048 of record OZ022234.1, read on the forward strand.
GGGGAAGGGACTCCAAGGGCTCACCGCAACGCCGGCAACGCTTGTCCCCGTCACCCCAACGTCTCGCCCCGTTGAGAGGCAGGACATCGAGGCGCGCACGGTGGACGAAACGCCAATCAGCGAAGCGTGTGAAGCTGCCGCCACGGAGGAAGTGATTAGACACATTCGACCGTGACGATACCTGGAATACCTTCCCCTGGTCCGGTTTTCTTTGTAGACGCGTCGCGTAGAATTCGGTCACTGCCGCCCGCAATCGACGGATGACTTGTCCGCGAGATTCCGGCGACACCGTCGTCTCCCTTTCGCCCGAGCCCCTCATCGTCAGCACCAGCTCCTCCTTAGGCTCCGACCATCTCCACCTTGCTGCGATCTTGTCCTTAGATCTCCGGCTCGCATTCCGAGCCCTTGTCCATAGTGAAGAAATGTCCCCTCCGTCGCGTGCAAACTCCCCCTCCAGCGAGCCGGAGAGGTAAGTTGCCAGGTCGTGGTTGTTCGCGACTCTACCTATCTTCTTGGCTACCGCATGCCGCAGCGATGCCCAGGCTAATGCCCTGACAACCGCATCGTCCACCGTCAGAAGGCGGTAGGCGTGGGCGATGGACAGCGCGACAGCCATGTCTGCGAGTGGGAGCAGTCCGCAACCCCCCCTTCTGGGGGGAGGGAGACTAGCTCGGCGCTGGCACGCTGAGGCAGGTGGAGCCAAGACTTTGCTAGTTTTTTGATAAGCTTGTCAGCTTCTTTGAGGGGACCCTTCTCCACAAACGCGCCCCGCAGCAGGAATTCGAGGCGTGGCACCAGGCAGGTAGCCACAGTCTCTGCCCTCTGCCAGGGGGCGAGAAGGGACTCGTCAACGGCCCGGAGATCCCGGAGAAGATCGTCGATGGTCAGTAGCGGAGTCTGCCTAATTTGGAAGCCGGTGGGGACTCCGAGGTGCTGGTAAGGCTCGCCGGCTGCCAGGGCCCTGATTTTTTTGCCTTGTAGGGTGAAGCGGGTGGGCAAGACCCTGCGCGTGCCCCTGCAGTCCTGGTGAAGAGTGGCGCACTTTGCAGGGTTGAACCGAAGTCCGATCCCACCGGCTGTAGCCTCCACTTTTCTCAATAGCTCCCCCATCCCCTGCGTGGAATCTGAAATAAGAGCCAGGTCGTCAGCATATGCTAATATTTGATGTCGATGGCCGTGCAGCGTGTAATCCGCGGGCGAGCCGTTCACTGCGCGCAGCACCGGCTCTACTGCGAGGTTAAACGCCGCAGGGCTCATCGGGCACCCTTGCTTTACCCTAGATTTTATAATAATTGGGTCGGTAAGTTCGTCGGCGGTGCGCACCCGTGTGGTGCAGCCGTCATACATGCTCTCCACGATGTTTTGGAGAGCGGAGGGGGCGCCCGCCTTCCGCAAGGCACGGTAGATAGCGGCATGAGGGATCGAACCAAACGCGTTGGTCAGATCCAGCCAAGCCACCACCACCTGACGGCCCCCTCTGCGAGCGTCGTTGAGGACCTCCTGCAGCACAAAGTTGTGCTCGTAGCACCCCTCGCACGGCAGGAAGCCCTTCTGGGAGTTGCTAAGACGCTTGTTGAAGGTCGACCACGTGAGCAGACGGTCAGCCAGGATAGCAGCGAAGAGTTTGGGAGTCGTGTCGCCAAGCACGAGCGGTCGCCAGTTCGAGAGGTCGTCGCGATCACCTTTTTCATGCACCAGTACGGTGTTTGACTCCTTCCAGCTAGAGGGAACCTGCTCCAGACGTAGACAGGTGTTGAAAAGAGCAGTGAGCAGACGGCACTCTGGGTCCGCCCTTCGCAGGTCATCGTAAGTCAGACCGTCGGGTCCTGGCGCTGAGTTCGAAGTCGGCCGGAGCCTCAGGTCTACCTCCCACACCGCGAAGGGCCGAATCAGAGCGTCGTTGCTGACATCGTCTGGAGGTCCGTAAGGAGGTGGAGGAGGTTGTGCTCCGAGTGGCGCAGACGGAGCGTACATCTCCTCAAAGTGCGCCCAAATCCGTTCCCGAGACACTTCGCAGTGCTGGGAGGGACCCAGGAGCACCTCTTGGACCGCACGCCGCCTGTTAGCCCGGAACAGTCTTTGGATCCTTGTTGCCTCCTCCACCAGGTTACCTCTATCCGGAAGGGCCGGCCGTGGCTGTTGCCGACGCTGGTGTTGTGCTTGTTGGTGACCGCGCCGATCCCTCGAACCGCGCCCACGCTCCGTTTCACGTCTCCCTCTCCCTCGGCCGCCGTTAGCGCCGCTCACTCTGCTCCTTAAGACCCCCACCGCTTACCCAGAGCTTTGGAAGAAGGCCGCGACTCGCGTCGCAGTCTCTTCCAGATCTTCGGTTGTGACGGCCGCTTCCGCCATACCGATCAGCGCGTCCCTCGCAATCATCGGCTCCTCCTCGGCTCGGGGCCGGAGACCTTGCCGACGACGGAGGGCCTGCTCGGCAGCCGTTGGCGACCGTCGCTCTGGGGCTGGTGGGTGTCGAGAGACCGCAGCCGACCTTTGACTACTCGCAGGGCGGGCCGCCCGCCCCGAGGACGCGGACGCTTCCCCCCCTCCACCGAGTCCGGATGCGCCCCGCCAACTTCCTTTACCTCCCCTTGAACCCACCCCCCTGGTCTGATTTGAAAACCCCACCCTTACTCTATCTCTATCGTTTTCCCCGTGACCTGGCTCCCTCGTGGAGCACGTCCCGGGCGTACCTGAAACAATTAAATTTGGCTCTCCATAATTGTCTAATGTGTTAAATATGTTGAACCTATTGTGTGAAGTGTTCTGTGAATAAATAAAAGAATTATCACTCCCTGCAGACTCACGGGGGCCCGCCCCGAGGCCGTGCCTGGAGGAATTAGGGGTGTTATTAAAGTTGCTTGCTTCGGAGCGTGTTGCCTGGGCCGTTGCTGGGGACAGCCTCGTCCTCGGAGGAGCTCTCGGTGCGGACGGCGGCTCCTCTTCTGACGACGACTCTCCTGGTGACCTGGGCCCGCTCCGGTGGTGTCTGCGGACCCTTCTCGTCATTGCCTGCCACGGCGTCGTCGATGTCGTCTGTTCCTGCCCTGGGGTAGCCCTCGATGGTCCGGCTACCCCGACTATGGCCACCGGGAGGAGCGCTGGAGCTGCCGGAGGTGGAGTGGCAGCTCTCGTCTCCTCCTGCCCTGCCCTATAGAGCCGGGATGACATTATGGGCCTACCTGATGTCGTGGTGGTGATGGTGGTGGTGGTGGCTGTCTCAGGCAGAGTGAGGGGGCACGACGGTCCGCTGACCGGGGTCCATAGGTCCTCGGTGATGGTGGGGAGTGTTTGAGGACCCCGGCTATTCCTTGCTGCGGGGCTGCGCCTGGTCTGTGCTGCCTCGGGTGGTAGTGAGGCAGCTCTTGTGGCGGAGCGCAGCCCTGGGCGGGTTGTCGTGGGACCCCTCGCGGCCTGAGTGGACCGGCTGGTGCCTGCTGCGGTTACTGCAGCGTAGGTGGGGGAGTTACTCGACCTTTTCGGCCCCGGCGGAGTTGGTCTGGAGGTGGTGGCCGTTGGGGGGCGCCTCGTCGAGCCTGCCACCGTTGGAGATGGTGTGGTGGCAGGCGAGTGCCCCTTCGTCGACGCCGGGGCTGTCTTCCTCACCGTTGCTGCAGCTGATCTTGGCACCGCGGCTCGCCTGGAGATGTTAGTGCGGTGAGCCGCTGGCCGGTCGCTTGCCGGCACGCTGTAGGCCCTCCGGCTCCTCGTAGTCGGACCTGCGTAGAACGAGGGCAGGGCTTCTCGAGGGGAGCTTGGACTGCTCCCCGTCGTCGTGGGGGTGGCCATGTCTGGCCGTGGCACTTCAGGTGTCGGGGTTGGACTCGACACCTGGGAACTCGTCGGCGTTGAGGTCGTCGTCGCTGCGGGGCTCTGGGTGGAGTTGTCCCCGCATCTGGCTGCAGCTCGTGGCGATGGAGTGGCAGCTGCAGCCGTCGTTGCCACCGTCCGGTGGCTCCTCGTCGCTGGTGGTCGGCTAGTAGCGGTGGAAGCTGTCCCCCGCTCCGGTCCAGGCAACCTGTTACAAATGAAATTATCGAGCCTCCCTCGGCTCGAGACATGAGTAACTGGATTTATTGTTATATTTGGACGATCATAGACATTTACTAGATTGGTTGCGCCGCTCGTCCGCGTCGCGGCTGTTCTTGGAGCACGAGGAGCTGGATCCACAGCTGAGTGCCGCTTGGCGTAGTGCTGCTTCACCAGCTTGAGGGCGTATACCCCCTCGCCGACGAAGCAGCAAGCGGCACATTTCTTAACAATTTCAGCAGCCGGGTGGAATTTCTTGGCATGCTTCACCAGCTCCCCGTGCCCCTTGAACACTCCTCCAGTCCTTTTTCCATGATTCTGCTCGTAGCAGAACGGGCACCGGAACTCCTCCGGGAACGGAAAGTCTATAAAAATTTTGTTTAAATCATTATTATTGTTATCACTGGTGACTCTACTACTACTGGCCATTGTGCCGCACGGTACAAGATCAGTGGGTGCTTTAGGAAAAGAATAAATAGATAGGTGAAAGAGTAGAGAGAAGAGAGATAGCGACAGTCGGCGTTACCTCTGGAGCGGCGAGAGAGTTACCGACCAGAGTGGGCGGATGGCCTTTGGTCCGCTAGCCGATGGTGGCAGTTTCCGCTACTAGCTTCGGCCGCTCGCCGCAGGATGGCAGCACCGGGTCCGCACGAAATTGTGAGAATTATAGAATCAGACCGTTCTATACCTCTGCCGTGGACGGACGCGATGACGGATGGGATCTCGCAGTTCAGCCAGCCTTTACTGCGAGACTTACACTTGACTTGATCTACCTATGCGCGGCTCGGCGGACCCGATTACTCGAGTCAATAAGTGAATCGCGCTAGGCTTCTCAAGGGTGCGTTTTTAGGAAGGGATGACGTAGCCCTTACCCAGGCAACACGTGTCTTCAGAGCTAATTATATTAGTCAAAATGTCGGCACGGTGCCTGCGGGGAGGTCGGTCGGGGTAGGGAAAAACGACTAACGGCTGACAGGCTACACGTGACGGATAGAAAAATTGGCCGCCACCACCTGTTGCCGGGGAAAAAAAAGAGAAGAAGAAGAGAGAAAGAGCACCAACTTACCTTGCGTGCGGCTGCCTATTTACTAAGTCCCAGTGGACTTCCGGTACCCGTTGGCCGCTTCGCTTCGGATCGGCGCTCGTTAGGGGTCGCTCCTCGGCAAACACATACACAGAGACACATACACACACGAACTTAATACTGATTTCTGATTTTCAGAAGTTGGCGGATTGTTTTTACGATGTTTAAATGGGCCGGACCTAGCGGCACTGCAATACTAGGCCAACCCGCGGCAGAGCCGGAGCAAGCCCCAGACACTCCGCCAACTTCCAAAAATCAGTTCAATATTCTGGCTCCGCAATGCGGAGCGTATCAGATATTAAGCTGATAAGAACAGATAAAAGGCGTTTATTTTTCACAAAATATTTTTCCCCGGATTGACAATAGTGCACCCGGGGGTATCAGTACATTTAATCGCCTTTTTGGGCGAGGGCTATTTATTATAATTACGTTTATAGTCTCGTGGACTCAGTCTTTTGACTACAGTTTCGGAGTTTCCAGGGCCTGGTGGTTTGCGATGGGATGAGTGATGATGATGAATGAAGCAGATGACGGTGATGATGGTACATATATATAATCGCAGTCAAAAAGAGTAGAAATAAAGTGCATGGACAGAGAACAAATGTAGAGTATAAAAGAATTATCAAAAGGTAAAAATAAAAGTAGAATTAGGTGAAAATGAAAGTAGAAATAGTATGGGTCAGAAGAGATAAAAATAAAATATGTGGACAGTAGACAGGTGTTTAGTGTATAAGAATTATCAAGAAATAAAAATGAGACAAGAACAACAGGCAGGTATAGTAAAAAGTACAGTCTAAAAATAAAATAATAAGACTAGTATGAGCGTGATGGATGAGGTGCGAGATATACATACATAAGAAAGTAAATAAATATCAATCAATAAAAGCCAGGCCCTGGTCCCTCGCCGACTAGATTCAAATATATATATAGGACCAGTACTGGTCCTGAGTCAGGTACATTGAATATGTTTAGTCAGTTCGAATAAAATAGGGACCACTACTGGTCCTGAGTCAGGTAACATTGTATATCACAGAAAGTTAGCTCCAGTTACCTAGATATCGAGGGCGGCTCACTTCGGCACGTCCTGTTCCGGGGCCTGCCCCGGGTCGTCCGCAGGGGGTTCGTCAGCTACTTTATATTGGCGTACGCCAGAGACATGCTCCACGTATATATCCCTCCCCCATTTGATAGTCTCCGACACAATGAGCCTTCGCATGAGTTTTGCGTAATCTGCGCTGATATTTAGGTGTTTTGGAACAGGCTCATTGGCCGGATCCCATGAGCCGAGGGCGCCAACGACGATCGCAGAGACCATCACTGCGTAGCCGAGACCGTGCAGCGCGTCGGCCAGGGGTTTATACTTTAACACTTTACGTGTCCTGGCCTCTTCGAACGCTCGGTAGGTGTTTTCAAAGGGCACGGTCACGTCCACGATGACGATGCTCTTTGAGGGTTCGTGCCTGACCACAATGTCAGGGCGGAGAGCCCCCAGATCGCCGTCTACCCCCTCAACCCGCCTATTGACCCTTAATTCTCCTGGGAGGCGACAAGCCTTGGCTATTCGTTCGACGACGGCGTCGTGTCGAAGTTGCCAGGCCGCCAAGTGCGGCCGGCAGTGGCAAAGGACGTGGGGAAGGGACTCCAGGGTCTCACCGCAACGCCGGCAACGCTTGTCCCCGTCACCCCAACGTCTCGCCCCGTTGAGAGGCAGAACATCGAGGCGCGCACGGTGGACGAAACGCCAATCAGCGAAGCGTGTGAAGCTGCCGCTACGGAGAAAGTGATGAGACACATTCGACCGTGACGATACCTGGAATACCTTCCCCTGGTCCGGTTTTCTTTTGAGGCGCGTCGCGTGGAATTCGGTCACTGCCACCCGCAATCGACGGATGACTTGTCCGCAAGATATCGGCGACACCGTCGTCTGCCTTTCGCCCGAGCCCCTCATCGTCAGCACCAGCTCCTCCTTAGGCTCCGAACATCTCCACCTTGCTGCGATCTTGTCCTTAGATCTCCGGCTCGCATTCCGAACCCTTGTCCATAGTGAAGAAATGTCCTCTCCGTCGCGTGCAAACTCCCCCTCCAGCGAGCCGGAGAGGTAAGTTGCCAGGTCGTGGTTGTTCGCGACTCTGCCTATCTTCTTGGCTACCGCATGCCGCAGCGATGCCCAGGCTAACGCCCTGACCACCGCGTCGTCCACCGTCAGAAGGCGGTAGGCGTGGGCGATGGACAGCGCGTCAGCCATGTCTGCGAGTGGGAGCAGTCCGCATCCCCCCCTGCTGGGGGGAAGGAAGCTTAGCTCGGCGCTGGCACGCTGAGGCAAGTGGAGCCAAGATTTTGCTAGTTTTTTAATAAGCTTGTCAGCTTCTTTGAGGGGACCTTTCTCCACTAGTGCACCCCGCAGCAGGAATTCGAGGCGTGGCACCAGGAAGGTAGCCACGGTCTCTGCCTTCTGCCAGGAAGTGAGAAGGGACTCGTCGACGGCCCGGAGATCCCGGAGAAGATCGTCGATGGTCCGTAGCGGAGTCTGCCTAATTTGGAAGCCAGTGGGGACTCCGAGGTGCTGGTAAGGCTCGCCGGCTGCCAGGGCCCTGATTTCTTCGCCTTGGAGGGTAAAGCGGGTGCGCAAGACCCTGCGTGTGCCCCTGCAGTCCTGATGAAGGGTGGCGCACTTCGCAGGGTTGAACCGGAGTCCGATCCCACCGGCTGCAGCCTCCACTTTTCTTAATAATTCTCCCATCCCCCGAGTGGAATCTGAAATGAGAGCCAGGTCGTCAGCATATGCTAATATTTGGTGCCGATGGCCGTGCAGCGTGTAACCCGCGGGCGAGCTGTTCACTGCGCGCAGCACCGGCTCTAGCGCGAGGTTAAACGCCGCAGGGCTCATAGGGCACCCTTGCTTTACCCCCGATTTTATAACAATTGGGTCGATAAGTCCGTCGGCGGTGCGCACCCGGGTGGTGCAGCCGTCATACATGCTCTCCACGATGTTTTGGAGAGCGGAGGGGGCGCCCGCCTCCCGCAAGGCACGGTAGATAGCGGCATGTGGGATCGAACCAAACGCGTTGGTAAGATCCAGCCAAGCCACCACCACCTGACGGCCCCCCCTGCAAGCGTCGTTGAGGACCTCCTGCAGCACAAAGTTGTGCTCGTAGCACCCCTCGCACGGCAGGAAGCCCTTCTGTGAGGAGCTAAGACGCTTGTTGAAGGTCGACCACGTGAGCAGACGGTCAGCCAGGATAGCAGCAAAGAGTTTGGGAGTCGTGTCGCCAAGCGCAAGCGGTCGCCAGTTCGAGAGGTCGTCGCGATCAACTTTTTTATGCACCAGCACGGTGTTGGACTCCTTCCAGCTAGAGGGAACCTGCTCCAGACGTAGACAGGTGTTGAAAAGCGCAGTGAGCAGACGGCACTCTGGGTCCGCCCTTCGCAGGTCATCGTAAGTCAGACCGTCGGGTCCTGGCGCGGAGTTTGAAGTGCGCCGGAGCCTCAGGTCCACCTGCCTCACCGCGAAGGGCCGAATCAGAGCGTCGTTGTTCACATCGTCTGGAGGTCCGTACGGAGGCGAAGGAGGTTGTGCTCCGAGTGGCGCAGACGGAGCGTACATTTCCTCAAAGTGCGCCTGAATCCGTTCCCGCGGCACTTCACAGTGCTGGGAGGGACCCAGAAGCACCTCTTGGATTGCACGCCGCCTGTTAGCCCGGAACAGTTTTTGGATTCTAGTTGCCTCCTCCACCCGGTTACCTCCATCCGGAAGGGCCGGCCGTGGCTGTTGCCGACGCTGGTGTTGTGCTTGTTGGTGACCGCGGCGATCCCTCGAACCGCGCCCACGCTCCGTTTCACGTCTCCCTCTCCCTCGGCCGCCGTTGGCGCCGCTCACTCTGCTCCTCAAGACCCCCACCGCTTCCCCAGAGCTTTGGAAGAAGGCCGCGACTCGCGTCGCAGTCTCTTCCAGATCTTCGGTTGTGACGGCCGCTTCCGCCATACCGATCAGCGCGTCCCTCGCAATCGTCGGCTGCTCCTCGGCTCGGGGCCGGAGACTTTGCCGACGACGGAGGGCCTGCTCGGCAGCCGTTGGCGGCCGTCGCTCTGGGGCTGGTGGGTGTCGAGAGACCGCAGCCGACCTTTGACTACTCGCAGGGCGGGCCGCCCGCCCCGAGGACGCGGACGCCCCCTCCCCTCCACCGGGTCCGGATGCGCCCCGCAGAGTTCCTCTACCTTCCCTTAAACCCACCCCCCTGGTCTGATTTAAAAACCCCACCCTTACTCTATCCCTGTCGTTTTCGCCGCGACCTGGCTCCCTCGCGGAGCACGTCCCGGGCGTACCTGAAGCAATCAAATTTGGCTCTCTAGAATGATTTGAATTGTCTAATGTGTTAAATATGTTGAACCAATTGTGTAAAATGTTCTGTGAATAAATGAAATAATTATCACTCCCTGCAGACTCACGGGGACCTGCCCCGAGGCCGTGCCTGGAGGAATGCGGGGTGTTATTAAAAGTGCTCGCTCTGGAGCGTGTTGCCTGGGCCGTTGTTGGGGACAGCCTCGTCCTCGGAGAAGCTCTCGGTGCGGACGGCGGCTCCTCTTCTGACGACGACTCTTCTGGTGACCTGGGCCCGCTCCGGTGGTGTTTGCGGACCCTTCTCATCGTTGCCTGCCACGGCGTCGTCGATGTCGTCTGTTCCTGCCCTGGGGTAGCCCTCGATGGTCCGGCTACCCCGACTATGGCCACCGGGAGGAGCGCTGGAGCTGCCGGAGGTGGAGTGGCAGCTCTCATCTCCTTCTGCCCTGCCCTATAGAGCCGGGATGACATTATGGGCCTACCTGATCTCGTGGTGGTGATGGTGGTGGTGGTGGCTGTCTCAGGCAGAGTGAGGGGGCACGACGGTCCGCTGACCGGGGTCCATAGGTCCTCGGTGATGGTGGGGAGTGGTTGAGGACCCCGGCTATTCCTTGCTGCGGGGCTGCGCCTGGTCTGTGCTGCCTCGGGTGGTAGTGAGGCAGCTCTTGTGGCGGAGCGCAGCCCTGGGCGGGTTGTCGTGGGACCCCTCGCGGCCTGAGTGGACCGGCTGGTGCCTGCTGCGGTTACTGTAGCGTAGGTGGGGGAGTTACTCGACCTTTTCGGCCCCGGCGGAGTTGGTCTGGAGGTGGTGGCTGTTGGGGGGCGCCTCGTCGAGCCTGCCACCGTTGGAGATGGTGTGGTGGCAGGCGAGCGCCCCTTCGTCGACGCCGGGGCTGTCTTCCTCACCGTTGCTGCAGCTGGTCTTGGCACCGCGGCTCGCCTGGAGATGTTAGTGCGGTGAGCCGCTGGCCGGTCGCTTGCCGGCACGCTGTAGGCCCTCCGGCTCCTCGTAGTCAGACCTGCGTAGAACAAGGGCAGGGCTTCTCGAGGGGAGCTTGGACTGCTGCCCGTCGTCGTGGGGGTGACCATGTCTGGCCGTGGCACTTCAGGTGTCGGGGTCGGACTCGAAACCTGGGAACTCGTCGGCGTTGAGGTCGTCGTCGCTGCGGGGCTCTGGGTGGAGTTGTCCCCGCATCTGGCTGCAGCTCGTGGCGATGGAGTGGCAGCTGCAGCCGTCGTTGCCGCCGTCAGGTGGCTCCTCGTCGCTGGTGGTCGGCTGGTGGCGGTAAAGGCTGTCCCCCGTCCCGGTCCAGGCAATCTATTGGAAATAAAATTATCGAGCCTCCCTCGGCTTGAGGTATTAGGTACTGGATTTATTGTTACATTGGGACGATCACAGACATTCACTGAATTGGTTGCGCCGCTCGTCCGCGTCGCGGCTGTTTTTGGAGCACGAGGAGCTGGATCCACAGCTGAGTGCCGCTTGGCGTAGTGCTGCTCCACCAGCTTGAGGGCATATACCCCCTCGCCGGCGAAGCAGCAAGCGGCACATTTCTCAATAACTTCAGCAGCCGAGTGGAATTTCTTGGCATGCTTCACCAGCTCCCCGTGCCCCTTGAACACTCCGCCAGTCCTTTTTCCATGATTCTGCTCGTAGCAGAACGGGCACCGGAACTCCTCCGGGAACGGAAACTCTATAAAAATGTCGTTTAAATCATTATTATTGTTATCATTGGTGACTCTACTACTACTGGCCATTGTGCCGCACGGTACAAGATCAGTGGGTGCTTTAGGAAAGAAATAAATAGAAAGGTAAAAGAGTAGAGAGAAGAGAGATAGCGACAGTCGGTGTCACCTCTGGAGCGGCGAGAGAGTTACCGACCAGAGGGGGCGGATGGCCTTTCGTCCGCTGGCCGATGGTAGCAGTTTCCGCTACTAGCTTTGGCCGCTCGCCGCAGGATGGCAGCACCGGTTCCGCACGGACTTGTGAGAATTATAGAATCAGACTGTTCTATACCTCTGCCGTGGACGGACGCGATGACGGATGGGATCTCGCAGTTCAGCCAGCCTTTACTGCGAGACTTACACTTGACTTGATTTACCTATGCGCGGCTCGGCGGACCCGATTACTCGAGTCAATGAGTGAATCGCGCTAGGCTTCTCAAGGGTGCGTTTTTAGGAAGGGATGACGTAGCCCTTACCCAGGCAACACGTGTCTTCAGAGCTAATTATATTAGTCAAAATGTCGGCACGGTGCCTGCGGGGAGGTCGGTCGGGGTAGGGAAAAACGACTAACGGCTGACAGGCTACACGTGACGGATAGAAAAATTGGCCGCCACCACCTGTTGCCGGGGAAAAAAAAGAGAAGAAGAAGAGAGAAAGAGCACCAACTTACCTTGCGTGCGGCTGCCTATTTACTAAGTCCCAGTGGACTTCCGGTACCCGTTGGCCGCTTCGCTTCGGATCGGCGCTCGTTAGGGGTCGCTTCTCGGCAAACACATACACAAACACATACACACTCAAACTTAATACTGATTTCTGATTTTCAGGAGTTGGCGGATTGTTTTTGAGATGTTCAAATGGGCCGGACCTAGCGGCACTGCAATACTAGGCCAACCCGCGGCAGAGCCGGAGCAAGCCCCAGACACTCCGCCAACTTTCAAAAATCAGTTTAATATTCTGGCTCCGCAATGCGGAGCGTATCAGATATTAAGCTGATAAGAACAGATAAAAGGCGTTTATTTTTCCAAGATATGTTCCCCCGGGTTTACAATAGTGCGCCCGGGGGTATCAGTACATTTTATTCGCCTTCTGGGGCGGGGGCTATTTAATATAGTTTTCTAGCTTTATGTCTCGTGGACTCAGTCTATTCGTTACATTTTTTGGGGTTTCCAGGGCCTGATCGTTTGCGATGGGATGAGTGATGATGATGCGTGGGACAAATGAGGATGGTGATGATGCATGCAATGGCAGTCAAGAATAGTAAAAATTAGTAAAAATAGAGTGTACGGACAAAGGACAGGTTTACAGTATAGGAGAATTATCAAACGGTAAAAATAAAAGTAGAAATAGGTAGAAATAAAAGTAGAAATAGTATAAGTCAGAAACGATAAACATAAAATATATGGACAGTAGACAGGTGTTTAGTGTATAGGAATTATCAAGAAATAAAAATGAGACAGGAACAACAAGCAGGTATAGTAAAAAGTACAGTCCAAAAATAGAATAATAGCACTGGTATGAGAGTGATGGGTGAGGTGTGAAATATGTAAACATAAGAAAGGAAATAGATATCAATCAATAAAAGCCAGGCCCTGGTCCCTCGCCGACTAGATTAAAATATATATATTGTAACGGAGTTATGTCAGAGTGCAACTCCGCACCCTACGGCGTTCCTTTATCAAATTGCTGAAAAAAATCAAACCTGAAATTTTGTTGGGCGCCAGACACGTTAGTGTCGTTTCTGAGGTATCAAAGAAATCTTCAATCGATTAAGAGGTCGGAACGACGGCCTTGAAGCGACAGCTAGCTCAAATGCGCTGCGGTAATGGTAGAGTGGGTGGATTCACCTTCTTACGGAATTAATAAAATATAGAACACCAGATATAAAATCTTTCAATGAAATCCTTGATTTCTTATATTGTCGGTACGGTTTGGCGGTAACAGATTCAGCGGTATACAAGATCTCAGGTACTAATTATACAGCGGTAGTTATCAGATTAACAATGCAGAATCAGCAGACAGAAATGACGGTTGGAATAATACTTAATAATACTGCTTAATACAGAAAAGAATATTATATTATTGAGCCTTATTGCGACGCAGCGATATAAAAAAAATGTAAACACGCCGGTTAGCTAGCGAGCGCCGTAGAAGCGATATAATGCAAGCTAGACTATTTTCCAGGCTGCGTATCACCGAGCGATACGATACTCTATAGCAAATTTTCTAATGCGGCACGCTAGCGATATTCATCAATTATTTGCGATATAAGAACTCAATAAATAATTTCGACTGAATCTAAGAGAAGCGATAACTAGATTACGAATCAAATTACATAGGCAAGAGTAATCAAACCAAACAAATATAATCAGCGGAAATCAAAGATAATCAAATAAAGCAACAAACAAATAGAACAAATAGAACAAATAGAACAAATAGAACAAATAGAACAAATAGAACAACTTAAAACTATGACAACTACGTTCAGCCAACCCTCGGGGGGTTGGATAATAAGCGACACACCATGCGATATTATTCTAATAAATTTTCTACAAACTACTAAATCAAAGATAGCGATAGATTAAAGAATTCAGATACTCCCAAAGCGAGAATTTAAGCAGAACAAGCTATCAGATAAATTATTAACAAATCATAAGCAGCGTTATTACAGAAATCAGACTAATATTGCAAACAAATAGATTCTAAGCGAAAAACGTGCTCAAAATGGCCTCAATCAGCTACGAAGCGCTTTCGCTGAACTTCAGTAACGACAACTAAATTCACGTGGCCCGTAGGCTACACGTTACATCCAAAAACTACCAAAGATACGAATAAACTACTAACTAATTGAAGTTCAGCGATAGATTCGTGGCTTTACAAGCAAATGTAACATAAAAACCTTACCTTAAAATAGCTGTGAAGTTACACACACTAAACTGAATTTACTGATTTACTTTACTTATTGTAACAAGAGCGAGAGAGAATAGCGGCACGTCTAGTTGCGTATGAGCGGAACGTGGAAGTGAGGATCCTCGTCGACAATTAGGCTCGTCGACGTGCGGAATCATAGGTTTTAGGGGTGGGGAACCTATCAGGACCTACTAATTTGCCTATTGGTTATCTGAAAACCGTTCGTCGTTCGCACAGCTCGTCAGCTGTGCGATACTAAGCGTCCTCTTGCTGCCTAGCGTCAGGCGGCAGATCCTGGCGCTCCTCGGCGATATCTTCAAGCGTGCTGCGGTATTTCGTTGTCGGGATGACTCTGGGGAAGATGTCACCTTGGCTCTTACGAAGCTGTACCGTCCATGCGGTATCAACCATCCTAGTCGTGCACCCGGCAGCGGTAGTCTCACCTGAAGACGACCTCGCCGCAGTCCTCTGCCAGATCTGAAGATGTCCCTGACCTGGGCCTCCACCTTTCTTGATCTGGGTTCAGCGCGCGGGACGCTATACTCGTCCCCTCTCACGCGGTGCACTCCTTAATGATAACGTTACGCCGGTCGTGGCGTCGGTAATAATACCTGGAGCGGTAGATGGATTCTGGTGCAGTAACGGGAGGTTATAACAGTCGTACAACCCTGTACGCCGTCGTTGCAACCAGGCGCTCAGCGGTAAGATGCAGTCAGCTGCCAGGAGGCCGTATGCAGGCCCTATACTCTGTTCAGCGATATTTAACCAAGGTCGACAGCCTTCCCCGTCGATGGTGCGGTACTATCCTCAGCGGAACTTCCGGAGGTACTTGCTTCGGGTTGCATATCGTTTCAGTCATCTTGTAGCGGGAATCTTGCAGCGGAACTCTTGAAGCGGTATCTTCTATATCGTCTGTCTCTCTCTCTCTCGTCGTACATTAACAAAAAAAGACTCTAAATTAGTCTAACCCTATTGCTGAATATTTAGGTGTGTCGCTTGTTTCCCAAGGGTCTAGACGGCGGTAAATCTCTCTCTCGTGCGATATTATTAATGAAAGATAGGCTCAAGGCATCTTAGTGACGCCTGCAAAATTGCAACGTCACAATATATATATAGGACCAGTACTGGTCCTGAGTCAGGTACATTGGATATGTTCAGTCAGTTTGAATAAAATAGGGACCAGTACTGGTCCTAAGTCAGGTAACGTAGTGTTTTAAAGGATATGTCCAGTTACCTACGCATGGAGGGAGGCTTACTCCGGCACGTCCCGTTCCGGGGCCAGCCCTGGATCGTCAGCAGGGAGTTCGTCCGCTACTCTATATTGGCGTACGCCAGAGACGTGCTCCACGTATACCGAGAATATTCGGTGAAAGTAAACGACCCCCTCCCTACGGCAAAACCAACACAGGGCGCACCGCGTGCGTGAGGCTCGTTCGGGAGGGGATAGGCGGCCACTGGTGCGTCCACCGAATCTTCCGCGCTAGGCCCAATCCGTATAGCCCATCCGCGCTAATTCGATGAATACCTAACTTGAAAAGTAATCATCACGCCGAACACGGCAAAGAATGAACGCGAATAGAATGAATTCAACTGATGTGAACATTTATTTTCAAAATTTATCAACGAATGACAACTAAATATCTATCAATTTGATATGATTATTAATTATGAGTGTTTATGAGTGATGTTTGAGACGAAGTGGAGCGGGTAAGTGGAGAATAAATTATTGAAGACAATATCGTCAAACATTGGTTTATTTATTGATTTACAAATTGAATAAAATTGAGTGCTGAAAAATCAATTTTTGACCATGTTCTGTTCAATGATTCACCCTCAACTTATTTGTTTCACTGTGTCTCTAATAACGCTCATAAACACTGATAATGAATACTTAAATCCAATTAAATGATATTTGATTTTAAATTCGTTGATAAATTTAAAAAATAAATGTTCACATCAGGCGAATTCATTTTATTCGCCCTCATTCTTTGCCGTGTTCGTGTGATGATTGCTTTTCAAGTTGGGTATTCATCGAATTAGCGCGGATGGGCTATACGGATTGGGCCTAGCGCGGAAGATTCGGTGGACGCACCACTGGCCGCCTATCCCCTCCCGAACGAGCCTCACGCACGCGGTGCGCCCTGTGTTGGTTTTGCCGTAGGGAAGGGGTCGTTTACTCTCACCGAATATTCTCGGTATATCCCGCCCCCATTTGATGGTCTCCGACACAATGAGCCTTCGCATTAGTCTTGCGTATTTTGCGCTTACTCTAAGATGTTTTAAGACAGGCTCATTGGCCGGATCCCATGAGCCGAGGGCGCCGACGACGATCGCAGAGACCATCACCGCGTAGCCGAGACCGTGCAGCGCGTCGGCCAGGGGTTTGTACTTTAACACTTTTCGTGCCCTGGCCTCTTCGAACGCTGAATAGGTGTTTTCAAAGGGCACGGTCACGTCCACGATGACGATGCTCTTTGAGGGCTCGTGCCTGACCACGATGTCAGGGCGGAGAGCCCCCAGATCGCCGTCTACCCCCTCGACCCGCCTATTAACCCTCGTTTCCCCCGGAAGGCGACAAGCCTTGGCTATTCGTTTGACAACGGCGTCGTGTCGAAGCTGCCAGGCCGCCGAGTGCGGTCGGCAGTGGCGAAGGACGGGGGGAAGGGACTCCAGGGGTTCACCTCAACGCCGGCAACGCCTGTCCCCGTCTCCCCAGCGTCTGGCCCCGTTAGGAGGCAAGACGTCGAGGCGCGCACGGTGGACAAAGCGCCAATCAGCGAAGCGAGTGAAACTGCTGCTACGAAGAAAATGATTCGACACGTTTGACCGTGCCGATACCTGGAATACCTTCCCCTGGTCCGGTTTTCTTTTGAGGCGCGTCGCGTAGAATTCGGTCACTGCCATCCGCAATCGACGGATGACTTGTCCGCGAGATTCCGGCGACACCGTCGTCTCCCTTTCGCCCGAGCCCCTCATCGTCAGCACCAGCTCCTCCTTAGGCTCCGACCATCTCCACCTTGCTGCGATCTTGTCCTTAGATCTCCGGCTCGCATTCCGAGCCCTTGTCCACAGTGAAAAAATGTCCCCTCCGTCGCGTGCGAACTCCCCCTCCAGCGAGCCGGAGAGGTAAGTCGCCAGGTCGGGTTGTTCGCGACTCTGCCTATCTTCTTGGCTACCGCATGCCGCAGCGATGCCCAGGCTAACACCCTGACCACCGCGTCGTCCACCGTCAGAAGGCGGTAGGCGTGGGCGATGAACAGCGCATCAGCCATGTCTGCGAGTGGGAGCAGTCCGCATCCCCCCCTGCTAGGGGGGGAGGAAGACTAGCTCGGCGCTGGCACGCTGAGGCAAGTTGAGCCAAGATTTTGCCAGTTTTTTAATAAGCTTGTCAGCTTCTTTGAGGGGACCTTTCTCCACTAGCGCACCCCGCAGCAGGAATTCGAGGCGTGGCACCGGGAAGGTAGCCACGGTCTCTGCCTTCTGCCAGGGGGTTAGAAGGGACTCGTCGACGGCCCGGAGATCCCGGAGAAGATCGTCGATGGTTAGTAGTGGAGTCTGCCTCATTTGGAAGCCGGTGGGGACTCCGAGGTGCTGGTAAGGCTCGCCGGCTGCCAGGGCCCTGATTTCTTCGCCTTGGAGGGTGAAGCGGGTGGGCAAGACCCTGCGCGTGCCCCTGCAGTCCTGGTGAAGAGTGGCGCACTTTGCAGGGTTGAACCGAAGTCCGATCCCACCGGCTGCAGCCTCCACTTTTCTCAGTAGCTCCCCCATCCCCTGCGTGGAATCTGAAATAAGAGCCAGGTCGTCAGCATATGCTAATATTTGGTGTCGATGGCCGTGCAGCGTGTTACCCGCGGGCGAGCCGTTCACTGCGCGCAGCACCGGCTCTAGCGCGAGGTTGAACGCCGCGGGGCTCATCGGACACCCTTGCTTTACCCCCGATTTGATTATAATTGGGTCGGTGAGTCCGTCAGCGGTGCGCACCCGGGTGGTGCAGCAGTCATACATGCTCTCCACGATGTTTTGGAGAGCGGAGGGAGCGCCCGCCTCCCGCAAGGCCCGGTAGATAGCGGCATGGGGGATCGAACCAAACACGTTGGTCAGATCCAGCCAAGCCACCACCACCTGACGGCCTCCCCTGCGAGCGTCGTTGAGGACCTCCTGCAGCACAAAGTTGTGCTCGTAGCACCCCTCGCACGGCAGGAAGCCCTTCTGGGAGTTGCTGAGACGCTTGTTGAAGGTCGACCACGTGAGCAGACGGTCAGCCAGGATAGCAGCGAAGAGTTTGGGAGTCGTGTCGCCAAGCGCGAGCGGTCGCCAGTTCGAGAGGTCGTCGCGATCACCTTTTTTATGCACCAGCACGGTGTTTGACTCCTTCCAGCTAGAGGGAACCTGCTCCAGACGTAGACAGGTGTTGAAAAAAGCAGTGAGCAGACGGCACTCTGGGTCCGCCCTTCGCAGGTCATCGTAAGTCAGACCGTCGGGTCCTGGCGCGGAGTTTGAAGTCCGCCGGAGCCTCAGGTCTACCTCCCTCACCGCGAAGGACCGAATCAGAGCTTCGTTGCTCACATCGTCTGGAGGTCCGTAAGGAGGTAGAGGAGGTTGTGCTCCGAGTGGCGCAGACGGAGCGTACATCTCCTCAAAGTGCGCCCAAATCCGTTCCCGAGACACTTCGCAGTGCTGGGAGGGACCCAGGAGCACCTCTTGGACCGCACGCCGCCTGTTAGCCCGGAACAGTCTTTGGATCCTTGTTGCCTCCTCCACCCGGTTACCTCTATCCGGAAGGGCCGGCCGTGGCTGTTGCCGACGCTGGTGTTGTGCTTGTTGGCGACCGCGGCGATCCCTCGAACCGCGCCCACGCTCCGTTCAACGTCTCCCTCTCCCTCGGCCGCCGTTGGCGCCGCTCACTCTGCTCCTCAAGACCCCCACCGCTTCCCCAGAGCTTTGGAAGAAGGCCGCGACTCGCGTCGCAGTCTCTTCCAGATCTTCGGTTGTGACGGCCGCTTCCGCCATACCGATCAGCGCGTCCCTCGCTATCGTCGGCTGCTCCTCGGCTCGGGGCCGGAGACTTTGCCGACGACGGAGGGCCTGCTCGGCAGCCGTTAACGACCGTCGCTCTGGGGCTGGTGGGTGTCGAGAGACCGCAGCCGACCTTTGACTACACGCAGGGCGGGCCGCCCGCCCCGAGGACGCGGACGCCCCCTCCCCTCCACCGGGTCCAGATGCGCCCCGCAGAGTTCCTCTACCTTCCCTCAAACCCACCTCCCTGGTCTGATTCAAAAACCCCACCCTTACTCTATCCCTGTCGTTTTCGCCGCGACCTGGCTCCCTCGTGAAGCACGTCCCGGGCGTACCTGGAATAATTAAATTTGGCTCTCCAGAATTGTCTAATGTGTTAAATATGTCGAACCTATTGTATGAAGTGTTCTGTGAATAAATGAAAGAATTATCACTCCCTGCAGACTCACGGGGACCTGCCCCGAGGCCGTGCCTGGAGGAATTTGGGGTGTTATTAAAAGTGCTCGCTCTGGAGCGTGTTGCCTGGGCCGTTGTTGGGGACAGCCTCGTCCTCGGAGAAGCTCTCGGTGCGGACGGCGGCTCCTCTTCTGACGACGACTCTCCTGGTGACCTGGGCCCGCTCCGGTGGTGTCTGCGGACCCTTCTCGTCATTGCCTGCCACGGCGTCGTCGATGTCGTCTGTTCCTGCCCTGGGGTAGCCCTCGATGGTCCGGCTACCCCGACTATGGCCACCGGGAGGAGCGCTGGAGCTGCCGGAGGTGGAGTGGCAGCTCTCGTCTCCTCCTGCCCTGCCCTATAGAGCCGGGATGACATTATGGGCCTACCTGATGTCGTGGTGGTGATGGTGGTGGTGGTGGCTGTCTCAGGCAGAGTGAGGGGGCACGACGGTCCGCTGACCGGGGTCCATAGGTCCTCGGTGATGGTGGGGAGTGGTTGAGGACCCCGGCTTTTCCTTGCTGCGGGGCTGCGCCTGGTCTGTGCTGCCTCGGGTGGTAGTGAGGCAGCTCTTGTGGCGGAGCGCAGCCCTGGGCGGGTTGTCGTGGGACCCCTCGCGGCCTGAGTGGACCAGCTGGTGCCTGCTGCGGTTACTGCAGCGTAGGTGGGGGAGTTACTCGACCTTTTCGGCCCCGGCGGAGTTGGTCTGGCGGTGGTGGCTGTTGGGGGGCGCCTCGTCGAGCCTGCCACCGTTGGAGATGGTGTGGTGGCAGGCGAGCGCCCCTTCGTCGACGCCGGGGCTTTCTTCCTCACCGTTGCTGCAGCTGGTCTTGGCACCGCGGCTCGCCTGGAGATGTTAGTACGGTGAGCCGCTGGCCGGTCGCTTGCCGGCACGCTGTAGGCCCTCCGGCTCCTCGTAGTCGGACCTGCGTAGAACGAGGGCAGGGCTTCTCAAGGGGAGCTTGGACTGCTCCCCGTCGTCGTGGGGGTGGCCATGTCTGGCCGTGGCACTTCAGGTGTCGGGGTTGCACTCGACACCTGGAAACTCGTCGGCGTTGAGGTCGTCGTCGCTGCGGGGCTCTGGGTGGAGTTGTCCCCGCATCTGGCTGCAGCTCGTGGCGATGGAGTGGCAGCTGCAGCCGTCGTTGCCGCCGTCAGGTGGCTCCTCGTCGCTGGTGGTCGGCTGGTGGCGGTGGAGGCTGTCCCCCGTCCCGGTCCAGGCAATCTATTGAAAATGAAATTATCGAGCCTCCCTCGGCTCGAGACATTAGTAACTGGATTTATTGTTATATTTGGACGATCACAGACATTTACTAGATTGGTTGCGCCGCTCGTCCGCGTCGCGGCTGTTCTTGGAGCACGAGGAGCTGGATCCACAGCTGAGTGCCGCTTGGCGTAGTGCTGCTTCACCAGCTTGAGGGCATATACCCCCTCGCCGACGAAGCAGCAAGCGGCACATTTCTTAATAACTTCAGCAGCCGAATGAAATTTCTTGGCATGCTTCACCAGCTCCCCGTGCCCCTTGAACACTCCTCCAGTCCTTTTTCCATGATTCTGCCCGTAGCAGAACGGGCACCGGAACTCCTCCGGGAACGGAAACTCTATAAAAATTTTGTTCAAATCATTATTATTATTACTGTCAATACTAGATCTACTGCTACTGGCCATTGTGCCGCACGGTACAAGATCAGTGGGTGCTTTAGGAAAGAAATAAATAGATAGGTGAAAGAGTAGAGACAAGAAAGATAGCGACAGTCGGTATTACCTCTGGAGCGGCGAGAGAATTACCGACCAGAGGGGGCGGATAGCCTTTGGTCCGCTGGCCGATGGTAAGAGATTTCGCTATTAGCTTCGGCCGCTCGCGGCAGGATGGCAGCACCGGGTCCGCACGGGCTTGTGAGAATTATAGAATCAGACTGTTCTATACCTCTGCCGTGGACGGACGCGATGACGGATGGGATCTCGCAGTTCAGCTAGCCTTTGCTGCGAGACTTACACTTGACTTGATCTACCTATGCGCGGCTCGGCGGGCCCGATTACTCGAGTCAATGAGTGAATCGCGCTAGGCTTCTCAAGGGTGCGTTTTTAGGAAGGGATGACGTAGCCCTTACCCAGGCAACACGTGTCTTCAGAGCTAATTATATTAGTCAAAATGTCGGCACGGTGCCTGCGGGGAGGTCGGTCGGGGTAGGGAAAAACGACTAACGGCTGACAGGCGTCACGTGACGGCTAGAGAAAATGGCCGCCACCACCTCTTGCCGGGGAAAAGAAAGAGAAGAAGAAGAGAGAAAGAGCACCCACTTACCTTGCGTGCGGCTGCCTATTTACTAAGTCCCAGTGGACTCCCGGTATCCGTTATCCGCTTCGCTTCAGATCGGCGCTCGTCAGGGGTCGCTCCTCGGCAAACACAAACACATACACACTCAAACTTAATACTGATTTCTGATTTTAAGAAGTTGGCGGATTGTTTTTAAGATGTTTAAATGGGCCGGACCTAGCGGCACTGCAATACTAGGCCAACCCGCGGCAGAGCCGGAGCAAGCCCCAGACACTCCGCCAACTTCCAAAAATCAGTTTAATATTCTGGCTCCGCAATGCGGAGCGTATCAGATATTAAGCTGATAAGAACAGATAAAAGGCGTTTATTTTTTCAAGATATGTTCCCCCGGGTTTACAATAGTGCACCCGGGGGTATCAGTACATACTGTTCGCCTTTTGGGGCAAGGGCTGTATATTATAATAATTATGTTTATAGTCACGTGGACTCAGTCTTGGGTTTCAAGTTTGGGGATTCCAGGGCCTGGTGGTTGCGATGGGATGAAATGATTGATGGCGATGGTGGGTGAGGCGGATGAGGGTGATGATGATACATAGAGTTGGAGTCAGAAAAGATAAAAATAAATGTATGGACAAACACGAGCATAGTATAAAAAAAAATTATCAGAAGGTAAAAATGAGCATACATAAAAACAAACAGGTATAAGTGTAAAATGCAGTCCCGAAAAGATAAAAAGAGAAGAAAAAGAAAAACGGAGATATAAAAAGAGAAAGAGGTGAAGAGTAGAACTAAAATGAGATGAGTGAATGAGATATGTATCATATGCGGATAGATGGGTAAATACATGTCAATCAATAAAAGCCAGGCCCTGGTCCCTCGCCGACTAGATTAAAATATATATATATATATATACATAGGACCAGTACTGGTCCTGAGTCAGGTACATTGGATATGTCCAGTCAGTTTGAATAAAATAGGGACCAGTACTGGTCCTAAGTCAGGTAACTTAGTGTATTAAAGGCAATCTCCAGTTACCTACTTATGGAGGGAGGCTCACTCCGGCACATCCTGTTCCGGGGCCTGCCCCGGATCGTCGGCAGGGAGTTCGTCCGCTACTCTATATTGGCGTACGCCAGAGACGTGCTCCACGTATATATCCCGCCCCCATTTGATGGTCTCCGACACAATGAGCCTTCGCATTAGTCTTGCGTATTTTGCGCTTACTCTAAGATGTTTCAAGACAGGCTCATTGGCCAGATCCCATGAGCCGAGACCATCACCGCGTAGCCGAGACCGTGCAGCGCGTCGGCCAGGGGTTTGTACTTTAACACTTTTCGTGCCCTGGCCTCTTCGAACGCTGAATAGGTGTTTTCAAAGGGCACGGTCACGTCCACGATGACGATGCTCTTTGAGGGCTCGTGCCTGACCACGATGTCAGGGCGGAGAGCCCCCAGATCGCCGTCTACCCCCTCGACCCGCCTATTAACCCTCGTTTCCCCCGGAAGGCGACAAGCCTTGGCTATTCGTTTGACAACGGCGTCGTGTCGAAGCTGCCAGGCCGCCGAGTGCGGTCGGCAGTGGCGAAGGACGGGGGGAAGGGACTCCAGGGGTTCACCTCAACGCCGGCAACGCCTGTCCCCGTCTCCCCAGCGTCTGGCCCCGTTAAGAGGCAAGACGTCGAGGCGCGCACGGTGGACAAAGCGCCAATCAGCGAAGCGAGTGAAACTGCTGCTACGAAGAAAATGATTCGACACGTTTGACCGTGCCGATACCTGGAATACCTTCCCCTGGTCCGGTTTTCTTTTGAGGCGCGTCGCGTAGAATTCGGTCACTGCCATCCGCAATCGACGGATGACTTGTCCGCGAGATTCCGGCGACACCGTCGTCTCCCTTTCGCCCGAGCCCCTCATCGTCAGCACCAGCTCCTCCTTAGGCTCCGACCATCTCCACCTTGCTGCGATCTTGTCCTTAGATCTCCGGCTCGCATTCCGAGCCCTTGTCCACAGTGAAGAAATGTCCCCTCCGTCGCGTGCGAACTCCCCCTCCAGCGAGCCGGAGAGGTAAGTCGCCAGGTCGGGTTGTTCGCGACTCTGCCTATCTTCTTGGCTACCGCATGCCGCAGCGATGCCCAGGCTAACACCCTGACCACCGCGTCGTCCACCGTCAGAAGGCGGTAGGCGTGGGCGATGAACAGCGCATCAGCCATGTCTGCGAGTGGGAGCAGTCCGCATCCCCCCCTGCTAGAGGGGGAGGAAGACTAGCTCGGCGCTGGCACGCTGAGGCAAGTTGAGCCAAGATTTTGCCAGTTTTTTAATATGCTTGTCAGCTTCTTTGAGGGGACCTTTCTCCACTAGCGCACCCCGCAGCAGGAATTCGAGGCGTGGCACCGGGAAGGTAGCCACGGTCTCTGCCTTCTGCCAGGGGGTTAGAAGGGACTCGTCGACGGCCCGGAGATCCCGGAGAAGATCGTCGATGGTTAGTAGTGGAGTCTGCCTCATTTGGAAGCCGGTGGGGACTCCGAGGTGCTGGTAAGGCTCGCCGGCTGCCAGGGCCCTGATTTCTTCGCCTTGGAGGGTGAAGCGGGTGGGCAAGACCCTGCGCGTGCCCCTGCAGTCCTGGTGAAGAGTGGCGCACTTTGCAGGGTTGAACCGAAGTCCGATCCCACCGGCTGCAGCCTCCACTTTTCTCAGTAGCTCCCCCATCCCCTGCGTGGAATCTGAAATAAGAGCCAGGTCGTCAGCATATGCTAATATTTGGTGTCGATGGCCGTGCAGCGTGTTACCCGCGGGCGAGCCGTTCACTGCGCGCAGCACCGGCTCTAGCGCGAGGTTGAACGCCGCGGGGCTCATCGGACACCCTTGCTTTACCCCCGATTTGATTATAATTGGGTCGGTGAGTCCGTCAGCGGTGCGCACCCGGGTGGTGCAGCAGTCATACATGCTCTCCACGATGTTTTGGAGAGCGGAGGGAGCGCCCGCCTCCCGCAAGGCCCGGTAGATAGCGGCATGGGGGATCGAACCAAACACGTTGGTCAGATCCAGCCAAGCCACCACCACCTGACGGCCTCCCCTGCGAGCGTCGTTGAGGACCTCCTGCAGCACAAAGTTGTGCTCGTAGCACCCCTCGCACGGCAGGAAGCCCTTCTGGGAGTTGCTGAGACGCTTGTTGAAGGTCGACCACGTGAGCAGACGGTCAGCCAGGATAGCAGCGAAGAGTTTGGGAGTCGTGTCGCCAAGCGCGAGCGGTCGCCAGTTCGAGAGGTCGTCGCGATCACCTTTTTTATGCACCAGCACGGTGTTTGACTCCTTCCAGCTAGAGGGAACCTGCTCCAGACGTAGACAGGTGTTGAAAAAAGCAGTGAGCAGACGGCACTCTGGGTCCGCCCTTCGCAGGTCATCGTAAGTCAGACCGTCGGGTCCTGGCGCGGAGTTTGAAGTCCGCCGGAGCCTCAGGTCTACCTCCCTCACCGCGAAGGACCGAATCAGAGCTTCGTTGCTCACATCGTCTGGAGGTCCGTAAGGAGGTAGAGGAGGTTGTGCTCCGAGTGGCGCAGACGGAGCGTACATCTCCTCAAAGTGCGCCCAAATCCGTTCCCGAGACACTTCGCAGTGCTGGGAGGGACCCAGGAGCACCTCTTGGACCGCACGCCGCCTGTTAGCCCGGAACAGTCTTTGGATCCTTGTTGCCTCCTCCACCCGGTTACCTCTATCCGGAAGGGCCGGCCGTGGCTGTTGCCGACGCTGGTGTTGTGCTTGTTGGCGACCGCGGCGATCCCTCGAACCGCGCCCACGCTCCGTTCAACGTCTCCCTCTCCCTCGGCCGCCGTTGGCGCCGCTCACTCTGCTCCTCAAGACCCCCACCGCTTCCCCAGAGCTTTGGAAGAAGGCCGCGACTCGCGTCGCAGTCTCTTCCAGATCTTCGGTTGTGACGGCCGCTTCCGCCATACCGATCAGCGCGTCCCTCGCTATCGTCGGCTGCTCCTCGGCTCGGGGCCGGAGACTTTGCCGACGACGGAGGGCCTGCTCGGCAGCCGTTAACGACCGTCGCTCTGGGGCTGGTGGGTGTCGAGAGACCGCAGCCGACCTTTGACTACACGCAGGGCGGGCCGCCCGCCCCGAGGACGCGGACGCCCCCTCCCCTCCACCGGGTCCAGATGCGCCCCGCAGAGTTCCTCTACCTTCCCTCAAACCCACCTCCCTGGTCTGATTCAAAAACCCCACCCTTACTCTATCCCTGTCGTTTTCGCCGCGACCTGGCTCCCTCGTGAAGCACGTCCCGGGCGTACCTGGAATAATTAAATTTGGCTCTCCAGAATTGTCTAATGTGTTAAATATGTCGAACCTATTGTATGAAGTGTTCTGTGAATAAATGAAAGAATTATCACTCCCTGCAGACTCTCGGGGACCTGCCCCGAGGCCGTGCCTGGAGGAATTTGGGGTGTTATTAAAAGTGCTCGCTCTGGAGCGTGTTGCCTGGGCCGTTGTTGGGGACAGCCTCGTCCTCGGAGAAGCTCTCGGTGCGGACGGCGGCTCCTCTTCTGACGACGACTCTTCTGGTGACCTGGGCCCGCTCCGGTGGTGTTTGCGGACCCTTCTCATCGTTGCCTGCCACGGCGTCGTCGATGCCGTCTGTTCCTGCCCTGGGGTAGCCCTCGATGGTCCGGCTACCCCGACTATGGCTACCGGGAGGAGCGCTGAAGCTGCCGGAGGTGGAGTGGCAGCTCTCATCTCCTTCTGCCCTGCCCTATAGAGCCGGGATGACATTATGGGCCTACCTGATGTCGTGGTGGTGATGGTGGTGGTGGTGGCTGTCTCAGGCAGAGTGAGGGGGCACGACGGTCCGCTGACCGGGGTCCATAGGTCCTCGGTGATGGTGGGGAGTGGTTGAGGACCCCGGCTTTTCCTTGCTGCGGGGCTGCGCCTGGTCTGTGCTGCCTCGGGTGGTAGTGAGGCAGCTCTTGTGGCGGAGCGCAGCCCTGGGCGGGTTGTCGTGGGACCCCTCGCGGCCTGAGTGGACCGGCTGGTGCCTGCTGCGGTTACTGCAGCGTAGGTGGGGGAGTTACTCGACCTTTTCGGCCCCGGCGGAGTTGGTCTGGCGGTGGTGGCTGTTGGGGGGCGCCTCGTCGAGCCTGCCACCGTTGGAGATGGTGTGGTGGCAGGCGAGCGCCCCTTCGTCGACGCCGGGGCTTTCTTCCTCACCGTTGCTGCAGCTGGTCTTGGCACCGCGGCTCGCCTGGAGATGTTAGTACGGTGAGCCGCTGGCCGGTCGCTTGCCGGCACGCTGTAGGCCCTCCGGCTCCTCGTAGTCGGACCTGCGTAGAACGAGGGCAGGGCTTCTCAAGGGGAGCTTGGACTGCTCCCCGTCGTCGTGGGGGTGGCCATGTCTGGCCGTGGCACTTCAGGTGTCGGGGTTGCACTCGACACCTGGAAACTCGTCGGCGTTGAGGTCGTCGTCGCTGCGGGGCTCTGGGTGGAGTTGTCCCCGCATCTGGCTGCAGCTCGTGGCGATGGAGTGGCAGCTGCAGCCGTCGTTGCCGCCGTCAGGTGGCTCCTCGTCGCTGGTGGTCGGCTGGTGGCGGTGGAGGCTGTCCCCCTTCCCGGTCCAGGCAATCTATTGAAAATGAAATTATCGAGCCTCCCTCGGCTCGAGACATTAGTAACTGGATTTATTGTTATATTTGGACGATCACAGACATTTACTAGATTGGTTGCGCCGCTCGTCCGCGTCGCGGCTGTTCTTGGAGCACGAGGAGCTGGATCCACAGCTGAGTGCCGCTTGGCGTAGTGCTGCTTCACCAGCTTGAGGGCATATACCCCCTCGCCGACGAAGCAGCAAGCGGCACATTTCTTAATAACTTCAGCAGCCGAATGAAATTTCTTGGCATGCTTCACCAGCTCCCCGTGCCCCTTGAACACTCCTCCAGTCCTTTTTCCATGATTCTGCCCGTAGCAGAACGGGCACCGGAACTCCTCCGGGAACGGAAACTCTATAAAAATTTTGTTCAAATCATTATTATTATTACTGTCAATACTAGATCTACTGCTACTGGCCATTGTGCCGCACGGTACAAGATCAGTGGGTGCTTTAGGAAAGAAATAAATAGATAGGTGAAAGAGTAGAGACAAGAAAGATAGCGACAGTCGGTATTACCTCTGGAGCGGCGAGAGAGTTACCGACCAGAGGGGGCGGATAGCCTTTGGTCCGCTGGCCGATGGTAAGAGATTTCGCTATTAGCTTCGGCCGCTCGCGGCAGGATGGCAGCACCGGGTCCGCACGGGCTTGTGAGAATTATAGAATCAGACTGTTCTATACCTCTGCCGTGGACGGACGCGATGACGGATGGGATCTCGCAGTTCAGCTAGCCTTTGCTGCGAGACTTACACTTGACTTGATCTACCTATGCGCGGCTCGGCGGGCCCGATTACTCGAGTCAATGAGTGAATCGCGCTAGGCTTCTCAAGGGTGCGTTTTTAGGAAGGGATGACGTAGCCCTTACCCAGGCAACACGTGTCTTCAGAGCTAATTATATTAGTCAAAATGTCGGCACGGTGCCTGCGGGGAGGTCGGTCGGGGTAGGGAAAAACGACTAACGGCTGACAGGCGTCACGTGACGGCTAGAGAAAATGGCCGCCACCACCTCTTGCCGGGGAAAAGAAAGAGAAGAAGAAGAGAGAAAGAGCACCCACTTACCTTGCGTGCGGCTGCCTATTTACTAAGTCCCAGTGGACTCCCGGTATCCGTTATCCGCTTCGCTTCAGATCGGCGCTCGTCAGGGGTCGCTCCTCGGCAAACACAAACACATACACACTCAAACTTAATACTGATTTCTGATTTTAAGAAGTTGGCGGATTGTTTTTAAGATGTTTAAATGGGCCGGACCTAGCGGCACTGCAATACTAGGCCAACCCGCGGCAGAGCCGGAGCAAGCCCCAGACACTCCGCCAACTTCCAAAAATCAGTTTAATATTCTGGCTCCGCAATGCGGAGCGTATCAGATATTAAGCTGATAAGAACAGATAAAAGGCGTTTATTTTTTCAAGATATGTTCCCCCGGGTTTACAATAGTGCACCCGGGGGTATCAGTACATACTGTTCGCCTTTTGGGGCAAGGGCTGTATATTATAATAATTATGTTTATAGTCACGTGGACTCAGTCTTGGGTTTCAAGTTTGGGGATTCCAGGGCCTGGTGGTTGCGATGGGATGAAATGATTGATGGCGATGGTGGGTGAGGCGGATGAGGGTGATGATGATACATAGAGTTGGAGTCAGAAAAGATAAAAATAAATGTATGGACAAACACGAGCATAGTATAAAAAAAAATTATCAGAAGGTAAAAATGAGCATACATAAAAACAAACAGGTATAAGTGTAAAATGCAGTCCCGAAAAGATAAAAAGAGAAGAAAAAGAAAAACGGAGATATAAAAAGAGAAAGAGGTGAAGAGTAGAACTAAAATGAGATGAGTGAATGAGATATGTATCATATGCGGATAGATGGGTAAATACATGTCAATCAATAAAAGCCAGGCCCTGGTCCCTCGCCGACTAGATTAAAATATATATATATATATATACATAGGACCAGTACTGGTCCTGAGTCAGGTACATTGGATATGTCCAGTCAGTTTGAATAAAATAGGGACCAGTACTGGTCCTAAGTCAGGTAACTTAGTGTATTAAAGGCAATCTCCAGTTACCTACTTATGGAGGGAGGCTCACTCCGGCACATCCTGTTCCGGGGCCTGCCCCGGATCGTCGGCAGGGAGTTCGTCCGCTACTCTATATTGGCGTACGCCAGAGACGTGCTCCACGTATATATCCCGCCCCCATTTGATGGTCTCCGACACAATGAGCCTTCGCATTAGTCTTGCGTATTTTGCGCTTACTCTAAGATGTTTCAAGACAGGCTCATTGGCCAGATCCCATGAGCCGAGACCATCACCGCGTAGCCGAGACCGTGCAGCGCGTCGGCCAGGGGTTTGTACTTTAACACTTTTCGTGCCCTGGCCTCTTCGAACGCTAAATAGGTGTTTCCAAAGGGCACGGTCACGTCCACGATGACGATGCTCTTTGAGGGCTCGTGCCTGACCACAATGTCAGGGCGGAGAGCCCCCAGATCGCCGTCTACCCCCTCGACCCGCCTATTAACCCTCGTTTCCCCTGGGAGGCGACAAGCCTTGACTATTCGTTTGACAACGGCGTCGTGTCGAAGCTGCCAGGCCGCCGAGTGCGGTCGGCAGTGGCAAAGGACGTGGGAAAGGGACTCCAGGGGCTCACCGCAACGCCGGCAACGCTTGTCCCCGTCACCCCAGCGTCTGGCCCCGTTAAGAGGCAAGACGTCAAGGCGCGCACGGTGAACAAAACGCCAATCAGCGAAGCAAGTGAAACTGCCGCTACGAAGGAAATGATTCGACACGTTCGACCGTGCCGATACCTGGAATACCTTCCCCTGTTTCGGTTTTCTTTTGAGGCGCGTCGCGTAGAATTCGGTCACTGCCGCCCGCAATCGACGGATGACTTGTCCGCGAGATTCCGGCGACACCGTCGTCGACCCTTCCGCCCGAGCCCCTCATCGTCAGCACCAGCTCCTCCTTAGGCTCCGACCATCTCCACCTTGCTGCGATCTTGTCCTTAGATCTCCGGCTCGCATTCCGAGCCCTTGTCCACAGTGAAAAAATGTCCTCCACGTCGCGTGCAAACTCCCCCTTCAGCGAGCCGGAGAGGTAAGTCGCCAGGTCGTGGTTGTTCGCGACTCTGCCTATCTTCTTGGCTACCGCATGCCGCAGCGATGCCCAGGCTAACGCCCTGACCACCGCGTCGTCCACCGTCAGAAGGCGGTAGGCGTGGGCGATGGACAGCGCGTCAGCCATGTCTGCGAGTGGGAGCAGTCCGCATCCCCCCCTGCTGGGGGAGGAAGACTAGCTCGGCGCTGGCACGCTGAGACAAGTGGAGCCAAGATTTTGCTAGTTTTTCAATGAGCTTGTCAGCTTCTTTGAGGGGACCTTTCTCCACTAGCGCACCCCGCAGCAGGAATTCGAGGCGTGGCACCAGGAAGGTAGCCATGATCTCTGCCTTCTGCCAGGGGGTTAGAAGGGACTCGTCGACGGCCCGAAGATCCCGGAGAAGATCGTCGATGGTCAGTAGCGGAGTCTGCCCAATTTGGAAGCCAGTGGGGACTCCGAGGTGCTGGTAAGGCTCGCCGGCTGCCAGGGCCCTGATTTCTTCGCCTTGGAGGGTGAAGCGGGTGGGCAAGACCCTGCGTGTGCCCCTGCAGTCCTGATGGAGGGTGGCGCACTTCGCAGGGTTGAACCGGAGTCCGATCCCACCGGCTGCAGCTTCCACTTTTCTTAATAACTCTCCCATCCCCTGTGTGGAATCTGAAATAAGAGCCAGGTCGTCAGCATATGCCAATATTTGGTGTCGATGGCCGTGCAGCGTGTAACCCGCGGGCGAGCCGTTCACTGCGCGCAGCACCGGCTCTAGCGCGAGGTTAAACGCTCGGCAGCCGTTGGCGACCGTCGCTCTGGGTCTGGTGGGTGTCGAGAGACCGCAGCCGACCTTTGACTACTCGCAGGGCGAGCCGCCCGCCCCGAGGATGCGGACGCTCCCTCCCCTCCACCGAGTCCGGATGCGCCCCGCAGAGTTCCTCTACCTTCCCTTAAGCCCACCCCCCTGGTCTGATCTAAAAACCCCACCCTTACTGTGTTGCTGTCGATTTCGCTGCGACCTGGCTCCCCCGTGGAGCACGTCCCGGGCGTACCTGAAACAATTAAATTTGGCTCTCTAGGATGATTTGAATTGTCTAATGTGTTAAATATGTTGAACCTATTGTGTGAAATGTTCTGTAAATAAATAAAAGAATTATCACTCCCTGCAGACTCACGGGGACCTGCCCCGAGGCCGTGCCTGGAGGAATTTGGGGTGTTATTAAAAGTGCTCGCTCTGGAGCGTGTTGCCTGCGCCGTTGTTGGGGACAGCCTCGTCCTCGGAGGAGCTCTCGGTGCGGACGGCGGCTCCGCTTCTAACGACGACTCTCCTGATGACCTGGGCCCGCTCTGGTGGTGTCTGCGGGCCCTTCTCGTCGCTGCCTGCCACGGCGTCGTAGATGTTCTCTCTGGGGTAGCCCTCGATGGTCCGGCTACCCCGACTATGGCCACCGGGGGGAGCGCTGGAGCTGCCGGAGGTGGAGTGGCAGCTCTCGTCTCCTCCTGCCCTGCCCTATAGAGCCGGGATGACATTATGGGCCTACCTGATGTCGTGGTGGTGATGGTGGTGGTGGTGGCTGTCTCAGGCAGAGTGAGGGGGCACGACGGTCCGCTGACCGGGGTCCATAGGTCCTCGGTGATGGTGGGGAGTGGTTGAGGACCCCGGCTATTCCTTGCTGCGGGGCTGCGCCTGGTCTGTGCTGCCTCGGGTGGTAGTGAGGCAGCTCTTGTGGCGGAGCGCAGCCCTGGGCGGGTTGTCGTGGGACCCCTCGCGGCCTGAGTGGACCGGCTGGTGCCTGCTGCGGTTACTGCAGCGTAGGTGGGGGAGTTACTCGACCTTTTCGGCCCCGGCGGAGTTGGTCTGGAGGTGGTGGCTGTTGGGGGGCGCCTTGTTGAGCCTGCCACCGTTGGAGATGGTGGGGTGGCAGGCGAGCGCCCCTTCGTCGACGTCGGGGCTGTCTTCCTCACCGTTGCTGCAGCTGGTCTTGGCACCGCGGCTCGCCTGAAGATGTTAGTGCGGTAAGCCGCTGGCCGGTCGCTTGCCGGCACGCTGTAGGCCCTCCGGCTCCTCGTAGTCGGACCTGCGTAGAACGAGGGCAGGGCTTCTCGAGGGGAGCTTGGACTACTCCCCGTCGTCGTGGGGGTGGCCATGTCTGGCCGTGGCACTTCAGGTGTCGGGGTTGGACTCGACACCTGGAAACTCTTCGGCGTTGAGGTCGTCGTCGCTGCGGGGCTCTGGGTGGAGTTGTCCCCGCATCTGGCTGCAGCTCGTGGCGATGGAGTGGCAGCTGCAGCCGTCATTGCCGCCGTCAGGTGGCTCCTCGTCGCTGGTGGTCGGCTGGTGGCGGTGGAGGCTGTCCTCCGTCCCGGTCCAGGCAATCTATTGGAAATAAAATTATCGAGCCTCCCTCGGCTCGAGGTATTAGGTAGTGGATTTATTGTTACATTGGGACGATCACAGACATTCACTGAATTGGTTGCGCCGCTCGTCCGCGTCGCGGCTGTTCTTGGAGCACGAGGAGCTGGATCGACAGCTGAGTGCCGCTTGGCGTAGTGCTGCTTCACTAGCTTGAGGGCATATACCCCCTCGCCGACGAAGCAGCAAGCGGCACATTTCTAAATAACTCCAGCAGCCGGGTGGTATTTTTTGGCATGCTTCACCAGCTCCCCGTGCCCCTTGAACACTCCTCCAGTCCTTTTTCCATGATTCTACTCGTAGCAGAACGGGCACCGGAACTCCTCCGGGAACGGAAACTCTATAAAAATTTTGTTTATATCATTATTATTGTTATCATTGGTGACTCTACTACTACTGGCCATTGTGCCGCACGGTACAAGATCAGTGGGTGCTTCAGGAAAGAAATAAATAGATAGGTAAAAGAGTAGAGAGAAGAGAGATAGCGACAGTCGGTGTCACCTCTGGAGCGGCGAGAGAGTTACCGACCAGAGGGGGCGGATGGCCTTTCGTCCGCTGGCCGATGGTAGCAGTTTCCGCTACTAGCTTTGGCCGCTCGCCGCAGGATGGCAGCACCGGGTCCGCACGGACTTGTGAGAATTATAGAATCAGACTGTTCTATACCTCTGCCGTGGACGGACGCGATGACGGATGGGATCTCGCAGTTCAGCTAGCCTTTACTGCGAGACTTACACTTGACTTGATCTACCTATGCGCGGCTCGGCGGACCCGATTACTCGAGTTAATGAGTGAATCGCGCTAGGCTTCTCAAGGGTGCGTTTTTAGGAAGGGATGACGTAGCCCTTACCCAGTTAACACGTGTCTTCAGAGCTAATTATATTAGTCAAAATGTCGGCACGGTGCCTGCGGGGAGGTCGCTCGGGGTAGGGAAAAACGACTAACGGCTGACAGGCGTCACGTGACGGCTAGAGAAAATGGCCGCCACCACCTGTTGCCGGGGAAAAGAAAGAGAAGAAGAAGAGAGAAAGAGCACCCACTTACCTTGCGTGCGGCTGCCTATTTACTAAGTCCCAGTGGACTCCCGGTATCCGTTATCCGCTTCGCTTCGGATCGGCGCTCGTCAGGGGTCGCTCCTCGGCAAACACAAACACATACACACTCAAACTCAATACTGATTTCTGATTTTCAGAAGTTGGCGGATTGTTTTTAAGATGTTTAAATGGGCCGGACCTAGCGGCACTGCAATGCTAGGCCAACCCGCGGCAGAGCCGGAGCAAGCCCCAGACACTCCGCCAACTTCCAAAAATCAGTTTAATATTCTGGCTCCGCAATGCGGAGCGTATCAGATATTAAGCTGATAAGAACAGATAAAAGGCGTTTATTTTTTCAAGATATGTTCCCCCGGGTTTACAATAGTGCGCCCGGGGGTATCAGTACATTCTATTCGCCTTTTGGGGCGGGGGCTATTTAATATAGTTTTCTAGCTCTATGTCTCGTGGACTCAGTCTATTCGTTACATTTTTTGGGGTTTCCAGGGCCTGGTGATTTGCGATGGGATGAGTGATTATGATGCGTGGGACAAATGAGGGTGGTGATGATACATGCAATGGCAGTCAAGAATAGTAAAAATTAGTAAAAATAGAGTGTACGGACAAAGGACAGGTTTACAGTTGTAACGAGGCAAATTAGAATGCCTCGTAAATGAACCATCACCTCTTCCCCAGACCGAAGTGACCACTTTGATCAAAAGCCACCGATAAAAAGCAAGAAGTCCCAGCTCAAGTGTACAAGGTTCTTAATGTAATTATTAGTTGTAATAATATTTTTTCCGTCCCTCTATCTTATATTCCCGTGCCGTCCCGGATTGAAAACAACGAGGGAGATCATCCCTCAATCTCATCCGACCTGGCAGGTCACCTGGAAGCCCTCCGAGTGATTAACTAGGGGACGACAGAGTCATCATATCCAGAAATACGCCTGGAAGAGCGCTGCATATTGAATCGCATACGCGGGGTAGCCTCCTCCCCCCTTCTACTTGTCTCGTGCCGGCTTGGTCCACCGGCCCAATTGCAGATACTCCGCCTTCCAGGGTATTGAGAACATGACGAGCCATCTAACAACCCCCTGGCGAAAGCTCGAAGTGCCAAAAGGCCCTGTCAGGCCCGCGACAAAACCCGGCAGAAAGAAGATACGCCTCCTAATATAAGGCGTAATACCCCTTCCACCCAAAAAATTGCATCTGCATTGCGACAGACCCAGAAGCTTCACTTCTTGCTTGAAATCAGTTGAATACAGTAGTATCTTCCTTGTGATTATAAATCTTTATAACCATTTCTATTACAAAACAGTTCTTTTAAGAACTAAACAGTCGAGCCTAATTTAGTTAAACTCAGTTAGTGAGTGTGTGTTTGATAAGGTAAGATTCCGACTATGGACGACCCTTCGATTGATATTATATTGATTCAGAAAGACTAGATCTCTTATTGCGTCGTTGAGTCAGACCTCATTGAGGGTGACGCCGTTAAGATATCATCGAATTGTCGCTGTTCCTGATTATTTCAATTCAAATAGTTTTATTTGGGTTAGTTCCGATCCGAGAAATTGGCTTTGATTGTTTAATTTGTTTTGTGATCATTTATTTGTTTGTAATAATTGTGTTCAACCTGAGTCCCTCCAACCTGGTTTCTTTGCGATTAATAAATCCATAAACCATATAACAAGTTTTTAACTCATCCTATATTATTTCGCCCCCATGTTCCCCTCACGCTGAGCTTACTGTGCAATATCGTTTTGTTCGCTCTATTCTTTTTATTAATTCAACTTCGTGTAAGTTTCGTCCCGTACCGCGGTATCATAAGGTACCTGGCGCCCAACACTTGGTCAATCTTGTACGAATTTTAGTATTTTCAATTGATACAAAATATTAGAGTCGCGTATTAAATAATCACGTTGGTAGTGTCGGTTTTGGAGACGTGGCCGGCCCGGAGTCTCGAAGCCCTAACCCCAACCGTCGGCTGTGCACGTCACACAGTATAGGAGAATTATCAAACGGTAAAAATAAAAGTAGAAATAGGTAGAAATAAAAGTAGAAATAGTATAAGTCAGAAACGATAAAAATAAAATATATGGACAGTAGACAGGTGTTTAGTGTATAGGAATTATCAAGAAATAAAAATGAGACAGGAACAACAAGCAGGTATAGTAAAAAGTACAGTCCAAAAATAAAATAATAGCACTGGTATGAGAGTGATGGGTGAGGTGTGAAATATGTGAACATAAGAAAGGAAATAGATATCAATCAATAAAAGCCAGGCCCTGGTCCCTCGCCGACTAGATTAAAATATATATATTGTAACATTGCATGTTACTAGGCGCTCCTTACCCCTTGGACGACCTTAGCGGAGTGTCCAAAAATGAATGCATGAATAGGGTGGCCCCGAGGCCGGACCATAATTCCGAGAGGCGACCGTGACCGACTTAGATCTATGTGACATATTATTTATTCTTTTGTTTTTCTTTCCGACTTTTCTCTGACATGTGGGAGACGAGGTCCAGCGGACGGCTAAAACACTCCGACAGAGACGCACCCCGACAGACGCACGAGACGTAATATCGACTGTGGAGATCCCTCTCGACGACCGCTAGCTCCGACATCGACAATAAGGACACGGGGGAGTGCCTAGGGCATTCTGCCGCGAGGGAAATCGGTGGTGGAAGAGATTCCCGCCACCAAGAAGAGCCTGCAACCCGTGGTCCTCCGATTCAG
Source organism: Tenthredo scrophulariae (assembly GCA_963978835.1). Lineage (NCBI taxonomy): Eukaryota > Metazoa > Arthropoda > Insecta > Hymenoptera > Tenthredinidae > Tenthredo > Tenthredo scrophulariae. Next base: position 7,128,749 of record OZ022234.1, read on the forward strand.
CGAGCGAATGACGCTGTGGTGGACTTCGAATTACGCGCGTAGCGACAACAAGTCGCCATATTTAAGGGATCCTGCGCTCGATGCGAAAATCGATATTTGGCCGTAACACGAGGGCGCTGATTACCGGCGCCATGCGGTCTCGTCACTCTGCGTTAGACTAGCGTGCTGAACACTCGGGTGTTAAAGAGAAGAAGTATCGCCTTTTTATTTTCTTTTTGCTTTTGAACCCCGTGGGTCGCTACTTCCGTTAATTTTTTGTTGTTGTTTGTGTGCACTCGTGAGCCGAGAGTGCAGCGGGATGGACTACGGTCGAGAACGAGTCCTTTTTGTCAGGTGGCTGGAAGACGGTAAGCGTTAGCTATTCTTACCCATGCTAATTTGAATCCGGCAACGGCCGTCTGCCATATTGCCTAAGTGTAACCACGAGGCTAATTAGAATTTTTGGGATCGAATTAAGCCGATCTCCGAGAGGTAGGCCGTCACCAGTGTCCCCATGTATTAGATTTCCAGTTCGGGTCGTTGTTACATGTCAATTTATTGTATCTTTTAGTAGTTTCGTTGCGTCTATACCTGTCGTATACGAGTGCGACAGAGTTAGTGATAGTCGGTCACTGTCGCTCTCTCTTCCTCCTGCGGGGAGAGGCGAAGCTCGAGGCTTAGTCCAGAGCCTCTATTTATTCCAAGTTCGAGGCGTAGTTCGCGATTCGAGCCATTGGAATTATTTAAAATATTAATAGTGCAAGCCGCAGAGTTAGGTTAAGTTAGAATTAGGTAAATTTAAGAGAATTGTAAATAATTATATTCGTTTTTCACCGTGAGGTTTCGCCTCACGGGGGCGTACCGATCGCCTATACACGATCGGGAGCGTCTTTTGTTCTTGTTAAATTATTGAGCCGCGAGGCATCTATTTTTGTTAATTTAATTTCGGTCGAGCCGTAGGCTCTAGCTTTGTTAGCTGTTAAGTTATTGTGATTTCCTCCTCGTGGAGAGTATTTAGTGTTTTAGCTAATTTATTGTCTCCCGAGGACCCGATTTGTCGAGTTCTTTAGTTTTGTCATATTTTTCCTTGTTATTGCTATCCTACGTGGAAGCCAGTAGTTTGTTTGTTATTGTAAAGCTCGGCAAACGCGGCCAGGTCGCCTTTACACGGCCTGCAGCCGATTCATACCCGAGGGGAAGTACCCCCGGGTACACGATTTGTTAATTCTATTTTTTTTATCATTCAATAAATTCTATTTCGTTATTAAATTCTAAATTTCGAGTCGTTTGTTAACGCCACGCTAATCCTTCATTTGATCCCGACCCCTCTCCGCGGTACTGTAGCTAGCCGACGCTTCGAGTACCCGTAGGTAAAATTCTGGTAATATTTTGTTTAGATTTTTGTAAGCGGCGGTTATCCGCCTGGCGCCCAACTTTTCGGATTCTCAGTTTCGGCCAATTGTAGAGTGGAGGGACCTCGGAGCCTAGCTATCCGGTCTAGCTCCGAGGACCAATAAAAATCCACGTCGCAAAATTGGCGCCCAACGTGGGGCCCTGAGAAAATTAAATTTCAGTTTTGTTAAATAATTATTCGTGTACTTGGTAACGGCTTCACTGTTGCTAAGTGAGGAGAGGTCAGCGGTTTATTTTTCTCTACCAACCGGAGAAGGGTTAGCGGCGCGTACGCTCGAAGCAACTTTGTATCGTAGCCGCGCGGCGCAAAATCTTTGTTTATTTCGGCGTTCGAAATTTTTTTTTTGCTTGCCACGCAGTGCTGCGAGCGGTTTCTGTTGGTTTTCTTTGTTATCGGGCGAATACCGATTATTTTAATTCGGTGCATTTTGGTTTTAGTATTATTTTTTTTTGCCGCGTCTTCCCCGCTAGAGTGGCAAACTCGAATTGGCTGTGCTGAAGCACGTCTTATGCACTGGGACACTGGACACGGACTCCCACTCTTGAAATCAAGAGCTGTTCGCTATATTGTATCATCTGCCTGCTATTGAATTGTTTTTTTTTGTTTTTTTTTGTTGTGTAATATCTCCCTGTGCATGACTTGTGGTGGTGGATAATTTGTACTAGAGGTGATCACGTAGTGACGACCCGCAGTAAACAACAATACTGAGTACCAGCGGAGTTCTACCACTACTATCGCCGGGGAACAACATTTAAGATTACAGATAACCAATTGCATATAGCTAGCTAGCGAGGTTATTGTCCAGAATTCGACGGCTAAATAATATCATAGTTCGGGTTTCGAGTAAATATCCTTTAGTCGGTGGGAGAACATAGTCCATTGTTCGACGGACTTTTAATACACCCCGCACCGAGGGGAATATTTACGTGTCGTCACCGAAAAGCGACTCGACGCTGGTAGATGTCGCGGATATTCGAGTTTTGAATTTTGTACTTGGCAGTGGTACTCAGGCGTGGGTTCTGAGGACCATATGAGGACGACAGCGGTTCTCATTTCAAGGCGATCTCGACGAGTAGACTCGTCGAGAAGATAGAGTACCACTTCCTCAGTATGTTTTGAGCTTTCTTTTTTTTTTATCTTTCGAGTTTCGGGTTCGGGTTCGGGTTCGAGTTCAATTTCGGGTTCGAGTTCACGTTCGGGTTCGAGTTCGCATTCACGTTGCGTTTGGGTTGCACTTGCATTGAGTAATCTCAGCCTGCACCTCTAAGTGCAGAATTCGGAACGAGTAGTGAACTTATTTCGCGGCTGTTAGTCTTTCGCGATTGATAGATCGACAACTACCAGTGCGAGTCAAATTTTCGCGTTTCGGGTGATTTTTGTTGTTTTTTTTTGTGCGAGCGCGTGACTTTTAAGCCCCTTAAGAGGGAAAGTGCGTCAAAAACGCGTTGATTTCTCCGGAAATTTTATTCGCGCGTTCGTATTTCAGTCAAATTTTTGTGGTGTCGACTGAGCCTTAGATTCCTCATAAAGTCATGGCGTCAATGGAGACCCCCTTCGGAGGCGCTTTATGGGATTTAACTCACGAAGAGTTATCCCAATTATTGAGTTCGCTACACATTAGCCCCGAGGGTTCCGTACTTGAGTTGCGCGATCGGTATTTGCGTTATTGGCGGCGACGACAGGGCGAACATACGATTCCGTGGTACCCCGAGGATGAAACGATTTTCATCGCCGGAGAAAGGGTCCAACCCGGTAGCAGCTGTGAACCGGTAACCCACCCCTCATCTCCGCGCGTTTCGTTCGCTACAAACTTCGAGTCACGCCCGGTAACAACCACGACGACGAGTATTACATACTCGGTAGCTCAGCCAGTCGTGTCAACCATAGCCGAACCAAGGCCCACGGTTCGCGTACCGAGCTCCCCCGTAAGGTCAGGACCAGTTCGCGACATCCCAGGTGCAAACGAAACGTACCGGGATTTTCATAGAGACTATGCAGCGTTTCGAGAAATCCTAAGCGAGGATAACCCCGAAGTCATGCCTCGCCGATCGACTGCACACCCTCAGGTATTAAGACAATACGGTCACGAGTATCAGCGAGCGTCCCAAAATGAGGCCCCGCGTATAACCGTGCCGGAGTCAGTGCGTGAAATAGAGGAACAGTACTTCAGACTAGGAGTATTAGCCTCCAGGCGGGCAATGTTAGCTCCGGAAATAATAGAAATTAGCGATAGTCCACGCCGCCTACCGCGAGAATATAGTCCAAGAGAAACTTTCAGAGGTCGAGAAGAAGTCGAACGACAACCGCGCACAGAAACGTAGCCGGTAACAGGCCTTACGCGCCCCGAAGTCGACTTCCGAAGACACCGAAGTCTATCGCCGATTAATACCCGCCCACCCACCCAGCATAACGATGAGCCGCAAAACAACTGGAATGCAGTACCAGGGCCCGCGCATTCGAACTGCAGAGACCGAGCGAAAGAGGTCATAGAGGCCTTACGAAGGTGGAATGTAAAATTCGGTGGCGGAAGCGAACAGAGCGCGGAAGATTTTTTGAGTCGCCTTGATGATTGTAAAAGATTTACCCCGTTATCAGGTAGGGAAATAATACAATCACTCCCGATAATCTTCACGGGAATCGCGTCAGAGTGGCTGCGAATCGAGCGAGACAGCTGGTCCAGCTACGAGGACTTTCAGCAGGCGTTTAGAGGCTGGTTCGGCGACGAAACAGTAAACAAACGATTCCGTCAACAAGCTGCGACGCGGACGCAGGGGGAAAATGAGTCGGCAACCGATTATCTGACCTGCATTCGAGGGTTATTACACCGTATGACCCGACCGTACGCATTAGAAGACCAGTTGGACTTAGCGTTTGAGAATCTGCGCCCGAATATTCGCGAGACTCTAGACCGTACGTTAATAAGGAACTTTCAGGAGTTAGCCCGAGCTGCGACAGCGAGGGAAAGAAATTTAGAGTTATTGCGTACGTATAGACCACCCCCATCACCCGAAGATTCGTTCATGGCGGAGCTAGCGTGCAAAGCTAAGGCCAAACAGCAGCGAAGAGCTCCGGCGCTAGCAGCAGTAGAGGATCTAGCCGCAGCGAACAATGCACCGAAAGCTCCAGCTACCCCACGCTCGGGTAGGCAGGGTGCTAGAGGTCTAGGGGGGGGGGGGGGGGAGGATGGCCTTGGAAAAGGCCATAAAAGAACAGTTAGCGGCCATACAAAATTTAGAAAAGAAATTAGAGACCGTGGCCGAAGCTGCGCAAGCTAGGCAAAGCACTCCGGAGCGCCCAACGAACGCGAGGGTAGCCACAGCCGTAACGCACCCACAGACGTCGAACACGAGGCTACCAATGAACGGTGGACCGACGGTCGTCTGTTTTAATTGCGATCGCAGGGGACACATTTGGAGGGAGTGCCCAGCGCCTAAGACTCGTTTTTGTTACCATTGTGGTAGAAAAGACGAAATAGCGACCACGTGTCCTAGATGTCATCCGGAAAACGAGACAGGGGACTCACGAGAAGGGCCAGCGAGTCACCCGAGATAAGAAATTCGCGCCCAAAATATTCAACCGAGCCAGATGCAGAATGCTTTCCGATGCAGACTCTCGAGCTGCAACCGCGCTGGTTTTTAAACGTAAAAATCGGAGAGTCAATAGTTCGCGCCTTAGTAGACACCGGGTCTTCCCGAAGTTTTTTAGGAGCCTCCGGTAGGAAAATCGCCGAAGAAAATGGTCGTTCACTAGGTCAACCAGCCTTTGAACGAGTCATATTGGCAAACGGCGATACCGAGGCTGTATTAGGAGAATTTGTTGTGCCAATAGAACTACTAGGAAGAACCCATGAGCTCGCGATTCGAATTCTCCCGTCTTTAGCGTGGGAATGCATCCTCGGTATGGATTTTATTAGGTTATTCGGGTTAGAGATGTATGGCGGAAACGATACCTGGCGGTTAAAAGATGGACCGGATGTTTCAAGTTCTCTCTTCGAGTCGATACCAATGACCACCGGGTCAGCTGACGCGTGCTACGGAATAGCAGAGCTAACATCAGCGGAGAAAACGGTACTGGAGAAGTTTCTTGAGCGAGAGTTACCTGCGGTCACGGGCTCACTAGGATTAACGAACTTAGCCGAGCATACCTTAGATACGCAGGGAAATTCTCCGATTAAACAAAGATACTACTTAGTATCCCCAGTAGTACAAGCCGCGATCCATGCTGAAGTCGATCGTATGTTAGCCGAGGGCGTAATCGAGCCTTCACAAAGCACGTGGTCTAGCCCGATTGTAATGGTCAAAAAGCCGAATGGAAGTTATCGTTTTTGTTTGGATTTTCGTAAAGTAAATAGCGTCACGAAGAAAGATGCCTACCCGATCCCTTATATTAACGGGATCTTAGATAAATTACGTGCCGCGAGGTATATTTCGACGATTGACCTGAGTCAAGCATATCATCAGATTCCCTTGCACCCAGACAGTCGTGAGGTCACTGCTTTTACTGCACCGGGCAGAGGCTTATTTCAGTTTACGAGAATGCCATACGGACTCACCGGAGCCCCCGCGACGTTTCAAAGATTAGTTGACAAATTAATTACACCGGACATGGAACCGCATGTTTTTGCGTATTTAGACGATATTATTATAGTGACGGATAATTTTGTAAAACATATGGACTGGCTCAAACGCGTGTTTGATCAGATAGCGAGAGCGGGTCTAACATTAAATCCCGATAAATGTGAGTTTTGTAGGGAAGAAGTAAGATATCTGGGGTTTAGAGTTAACAGCGAGGGATTACAAATCGACCCCGACAAGATTGAACCAATTGTTAGTTATCCGGCACCCCGGAACTTGAAACAATTGCGACGGTTTTTAGGGATGGCCTCGTGGTACCGCCGATTTATTCCAGCGTTCGCGGGCTCCTCGGAGCCATTAACGCGGCTTTTACGCAAAGATAGACGGTGGGAATGGGGTGAAGCACAAGATCAAGCTTTTAAGGAATTGAAATCCGCGTTAACAACCGCCCCAGTATTATCATGTCCTGATTTTCGCGTACCTTTCGTAGTACAGACGGATGCCAGCGATTTTGGAATAGGCACCGTCTTGACTCAGACGATCGACGGGGTCGAACGAGTCATAGCTTACGCGAGTCGCACCCTTTCGGAAGCCGAGAGAAAATATTCGGTGACGGAAAAGGAATGTTTAGCGGTCATTTGGGCTATTAAGAAATTTCGTGCTTATCTCGAGGGGTACGATTTTACGGTGATCACGGATCACAGCAGCCTCCGATGGTTGCATAATTTGCATAATCCGACGGGTCGTTTAGCTAGGTGGGCGTTAGAGCTCCTGGAGTACGATTTCGAAGTCGTACACCGGAAAGGAGCTATGCACCATGTCCCCGATGCATTGTCGCGGATGTATGAAGACGAGGTCGAAGATCTCGCCGCCGTGCATTTAACTGCGATTAACGAGGCGCAAGACCCATGGTACACCCGGAGGGTACAAGAGGTGTTAGCAGCGCCGAAGAAATATAGAGGTTGGTCGGTATTTGAAGGCCGGCTATATTATTTTCGACCGAATCCGGTGACAGAGCCGATAATTGAGGAACTTAATCCGTGGAAATTAGTCCTACCAGCGGAGCACCGAGCTCGAGCGTTTACCGAGTCACACGAGGACCCGCAGGCTGGACATCTCGGCATAGAGAAAACATATGCTAGAATCCGCGAGGATTATTATTGGCCTGGGATGTTTCGAGACGTGGTAGTAGCGGTAAGTCGGTGTCAACAATGCCAACAGTGCAAAGTCGAACAGGCTCCGCCAGCCGGTTTGATGGGAGATCGCGTAGTGAATCAACCGTGGACAGTTGTCGCAGCTGACGTAATGGGTCCGTTTCCTCGTAGTCGTTCGGGATACGAATATTTATTGGTCTTCGAGGACTTATTTACCAAGTGGGTGGAGTGCACCCCGTTGCGCAAATCCAATGGGAAAAATATTATCGCGGCATTTGAGGATTTAATTCTGTCAAGGTGGGGTACTCCGGAGGTATTTCTCACCGACAACGGGACCGAATTCACGAATAAAGCCGTCGATGACATGTGCGCCGAGTACAACATAGTACACGCTCACGTACCCCCGTATCATGCGCAGGCGAATCCTGTCGAGAGGGTAAACCGGGTCTTGAAGACGATGATCACAACCTATATCGAGAGCGACCATCGTGATTGGGACGTACATTTACACGAATTCCGTTTTGCGTACAACTCGGCGGTACACAGTTCGCTGAAAGTCAGCCCCGCGATTTTAAATTTAGGGCAGGAGCCACGACCGCGAGTACAGTTCCGGCGCGCGGAAGAAGGTCCTGCGACTATTCCCGAACCATGTCCAGAAAAATGGGCAGAGCGAATGACGCGTCTGCAAGAGTTGAGGGATCTCGCGACTCACCATTTACAACATGCACGCACTAGGCAGGCACGATACTATAATCGACGTCACCGAGACGGTCATTATAAGGTAGGAGACCGAGTTTGGGAACGTAACCGTGTCTTATCTTCTGCAGCAAATTTCGTCGCGGCAAAATTAGCTCCTAAGTTCGAAGGACCGTATGTCGTGAGACGAGTCGTCTCACCAGTTGTGTACGAACTAGAGGATGAGACCGGTAGGACCCTCGGTCGACACCACATTAAAGATTTTAAGCCATACGTCGCTCCAGAGGTAGATGTAGATCTCAGCGAATCCGAGGAGGAAGACCTACTTTACGACGAGGACTGAGAGAATAATTCTTCGCGTGCGTGTGTTTCGGATTGCATATTGAGTATTCGAATGTATAGGTTGTTTTTTTTTTTTTTGTTGTTTTGTTTTTTTTTTTGCAGTTCTTTCGGCTTTGAATTTATAACCTTAGTCTTTTATTTTAGTTTTGTTTCTTTCTTTGTGGGAAGTCGAACCCTTCCCTAAGTAGTTGGCTTTCTGCCTTCTGCAGGAGGAGGGTAGCGGGTGACGACTTAAAAATGAAACCGGGGGTTCTACCGACAAATACCTTATTATTCCTTCCCCGGGGGAAAATTTAATTTGATAGAGAATTACGCTTAAAAGCCATCAGATCCAACAGGGTCTGTAGACGTAAGACGCGGTGTGCGGCCGCCACTCGGAGTTCAGTCCATGGGTCAGTTTTGCTGACGCTTCCGCCCCAGTGGTCCGTCTAAGGGGGGGGGGAGTTGTAACATTGCATGTTACTAGGCGCTCCTTACCCCTTGGACGACCTTAGCGGAGTGTCCAAAAATGAATGCATGAATAGGGTGGCCCCGAGGCCGGACCATAATTCCGAGAGGCGACCGTGACCGACTTAGATCTATGTGACATATTATTTATTCTTTTGTTTTTCTTTCCGACTTTTCTCTGACATGTGGGAGACGAGGTCCAGCGGACGGCTAAAACACTCCGACAGAGACGCACCCCGACAGACGCACGAGACGTAATATCGACTGTGGAGATCCCTCTCGACGACCGCTAGCTCCGACATCGACAATAAGGACACGGGGGAGTGCCTAGGGCATTCTGCCGCGAGGGAAATCGGTGGTGGAAGAGATTCCCGCCACCAAGAAGAGCCTGCAACCCGTGGTCCTCCGATTCAGCGAGCGAATGACGCTGTGGTGGACTTCGAATTACGCGCGTAGCGACAACAAGTCGCCATATTTAAGGGATCCTGCGCTCGATGCGAAAATCGATATTTGGCCGTAACACGAGGGCGCTGATTACCGGCGCCATGCGGTCTCGTCACTCTGCGTTAGACTAGCGTGCTGAACACTCGGGTGTTAAAGAGAAGAAGTATCGCCTTTTTATTTTCTTTTTGCTTTTGAACCCCGTGGGTCGCTACTTCCGTTAATTTTTTTTTGTTGTTTGCGTGCACTCGTGAGCCGAGAGTGCAGCGGGATGGACTACGGTCGAGAACGAGTCCTTTTTGTCAGGTGGCTGGAAGACGGTAAGCGTTAGCTATTCTTACCCATGCTAATTTGAATCCGGCAACGGCCGTCTGCCATATTGCCTAAGTGTAACCACGAGGCTAATTAGAATTTTTGGGATCGAATTAAGCCGATCTCCGAGAGGTTCGTCTCCTCCTGCCCTGCCCTATAGAGCCGGGATGACATTATGGGCCTACCTGATGTCGTGGTGGTGATGGTGGTGGCTGTCTCAGGCAGAGTGAGGGGGCACGACGGTCCGCTGGCCGGGGTCCATAGGTCCTCGGTGATGGTGGGGAGTGGTTGAGGACCCCGGCTATTCCTTGCTGCGGGGCTGCGCCTGGTCTGTGCTGCCTCGGGTGGTAGTGAGGCAGCTCTTGTGGCGGAGCGCAGCCCTGGGCGGGTTGTCGTGGGAGCCCTCGCGGCCTGAGTGGACCGGCTGGTGCCTGCTGCGATTACTGCAGCGTAGGTGGGAGAGTTACTCGACCTTTTCGGCCCCGGCGGAGTTGGTCTGGAGGTGGTGGCTGTTGGGGGGCGCCTCGTCGAGCCTGCCACCGTTGGAGGTGGTGTGGTGGCAGGCGAGCGCCCCTTCGTCGACGCCGGGGCTGTCTTCCTCACCGTTGCTGCAGCTGGTCTTGGCACCGCGGCTCGCCTGGAGATGTTGGTGCGGTGAGCCGCAGGCCGGTCGCTTGCCGGCACGCTGTAGGCCCTCCGGCTCCTCGTAGTCGGACCTGCGTAGAACGAGGGCAGGGCTTCTCGAGGGGAGCTTGGACTGCTCCCCGTCGTCGTGGGGGTGGCCATGTCTGGCCGTGGCACTTCAGGTGTCGGGGTTGGACTCGACACCTGGGAACTCGTCGGCGTTGAGGTCGTCGTCGCTGCGGGGCTCTGGGTGGAGTTGTCCCCGCATCTGGCTGCAGCTCGTGGCGATGGAGTGGCAGCTGCAGCCGTCGTTGCCGCCGTCAGGTGGCTCCTCGTCGCTGGTGGTCAGCTGGTGGCGGTGGAGGCTGTCCCCCGTCCCGGTCCAGGCAACCTGTTACAAATGAAATTATCGAGCCTCCCTCGGCTCGAGACATTAGTAACTGGATTTATTGTTATATTTGGACGATCACAGACATTTACTAGATTGGTTGCGCCGCTCGTCCGCGTCGCGGCTGTTCTTGGAGCACGAGGAGCTGGATCCACAGCTGAGTGCCGCTTGGCGTAGTGCTGCTTCACCAGCTTGACGGCGTATACCCCCTCGGCGACGAAGCAGCAAGCGGCACATTTCTTAACAATTTCAGCAGCCGGGTGGAATTTCTTGGCATGCTTCACCAGCTCCCCGTGCCCCTTGAACACTCCTCCAGTCCTTTTTCCATGATTCTGCTCGTAGCAGAACGGGCACCGGAACTCCTCCGGGAACGGAAACTCTATCAAAATTTTGTTCAAATCATTATTATTGTTATCATCGGTGACTCTACTACTACTGGCCATTGTGCCGCACGGTACAAGATCAGTGGGTGCTTTAGGAAAGAAATAAATAGATAGGTGAAAGAGTAGAGAGAAGAGAGATAGCGACAGTCGGTATTACCTCTGGAGCGGCGAGAGAGTTACCGACCAGAGGGAGCGGATAGCCTTTGGTCCGCTGGCCGATGGTAAGAGATTTCGCTATTAGCTTCGGCCGCTCGCCGCAGGATGGCAGCACCGGGTCCACACGGACTTGTGAGAATTATAGAATCAGACTCTTCTATACCTCTGCCGTGGACGGACGCTATGACGGATGGGATCTCGCAGTTCAGCTAGCCTCTACTGCGAGACTTACACTTGACTTGATCTACCTATGCGCGGCTCGGCGGACCCGATTACTCGAGTCAATGGGTGAATCGCGCTAGGCTTCTCAAGGGTGCGTTTTTAGGAAGGGATGACGTAGCCCTTACCCAGGCAACACGTGTCTTCAGAGCTAATTATATTAGTCAAAATGTCGGCACGGTGCCTGCGGCGAGGTCGGTCGGGGTAGGGAAAAACGACTAACGGCTGACAGGCGTCACGTGACGGCTAGAGAAAATGGCCGCCACCACCTGTTGCCGGGGAAAAGAAAGAGAAGAAGAAGAGAGAAAGAGCACCCACTTACCTTGCGTGCGGCTGCCTATTTACTAAGTCCCAGTGGACTTCCGGTACCCGTTGGCCGCTTCGCTTCGGATCGGCGCTCGTCAGGGGTCGCTCCTCGGCAAACACATACACAGAGACACATACACACACGAACTTAATACTGATTTCTGATTTTCAGAAGTTGACGGATTGTTTTTAAGATGTTTAAATGGGCCGGACCTAGCGGCACTGCAATGCTCGGCCAACCCGCGGCAGAGCCGGAGCAAGCCCCAGACACTCCGCCAACTTCCAAAAATCAGTTTAATATTCTGGCTCCGCAATGCGGAGCGTATCAGATATTAAGCTGATAAGAACAGATAAAAGGCGTTCATTTTTTCAAGATATGTTCCCCCGGGTTTACAATAGTGCACCCGGGGGTATCAGTACATTTTATCGCCTTTTTGGGCGAGGGCTATTCGTTATAATTACGTTTATAGTCTCGTGGACTCAGTCTTTTGACTACAGTTTCGGAGTTTCCAGGGCCTGGTGGTTTGCGATGGGATGAGTGATGATGATGAATGAAGCACATGACGGTGATGATGGTACATATATATATAATCGCAGTCAAGAAGAGTAAAAATAAAGTGCATGGACAGAGAACAAGTGTAGAGTATAGAAGAATTATCAAAAAGTGAAAATAGAAGTAGAATTAGGTAAAAATAAAAGTAGAAGTAGTATAGGTCAGAGGAGATAAAAATAAAATATGTGGACAGTAGACAGGTGTTTAGTGTATAAAAATTATCAAGAAATAAAAATGAGACAATAACAACGGGCAGGTATAGTAAAAAGTACAGTCCAAAAATAAGATAATAAGACTAGTATGAGAGTGATGGATGAGGTGCGAGATATACATACATAAAAAAGTAAATAAATATCAATCAATAAAAGCCAGGCCCTGGTCCCTCGCCGACTAGATTCAAATATATATATAGGACCAGTACTGGTCCTGAGTCAGGTACATTGAATATGTTTAGTCAGTTCGAATAAAATAGGGACCGGTACTGGTCCTAAGTCAGGTAACATTGTATATCACAGAAAGCTAGCTCCAGTTACCTAGATATCGAGGGAGGCTCACTCCGGCACGTCCTGTTCCGGGGCCTGCCCCGGGTCGTCCGCAGGGGGTTCGTCAGCTACTTTATATTGGCATACGCCAGAGACATGCTCCACGTATATATCCCTCCCCCATTTGATGGTCTCCGACACAATGAGCCTTCGCATGAGTTTTGCGTATTTTGCGCTGATGTTTAGGTGTTTTAAAACAGGCTCATTGGCCGGATCCCATGAGCCGAGGGCGCCAACGACGATCGCAGAGACCATCACCGCGTAGCCGAGACCGTGCAGCGCGTCGGCCAGGGGTTTATACCTTAACACTTTACGTGCCCTGGCCTCTTCGAACGCTAAGTAGGTGTTTTCAAAGGGCACGGTCACGTCCACGATGACGATGCTCTTTGAGGGCTCGTGCCTGACCACAATGTCAGAGCGGAGAGCCCCCAGATCGCGGTCTACCCCCTCGACCCGCCTATTGACCCTCAATTCTCCTGGGAGGCGACAAGCCTTGGCTATTCGTTCGACGACGGCGTCGTGTCGAAGTTGCCAGGCCGCCGAGTGCGGCCGGCAGTGGCAAAGGCCGTGGGGAAGGGACTCCAGGGTCTCACCGCAACGCCGGCAACGCCTGTCCCCGTCACCCCAACGTCTCGCCCCGTTGAGACGCAGGACATCGAGGCGCGCACGGTGGACAAAACGCCAATCAGCGAAGCGTGTGAAGCTGCCGCCACGGAGAAAGTCATTAGACACGTTCGACCGTGACGATACCTGGAATACCTTCCCCTGGTCCGGTTTTCTTTTGAGGCGCGTCGCGTAGAATTCGGTCACCGCCGCCCGCAATCGACGGATGACTTGTCCGCGAGATTCCGGCGACACCGTCGTCTCCCTTTCGCCCGAGCCCCTCATCGTCAGCACCAGCTCCTCCTTAGGCTCCGACCATCTCCACCTTGCTGCGATCTTGTCTTTAGACCTCCGGCTCGCATTCCGAGCCCTTGTCCATAGTGAAGAAATGTCCCCTCCGTCGCGTGCAAACTCCCCCTCCAGCGAGCCGGAGAGGTAAGTCGCCAGGTCGTGGTTGTTCGCGACTCTGCCTATCTTCTTGGCAACCGCATGCCGCAGCGATGCCCAGGCTAACGCCCTGACCACCGCGTCGTCCACCGTCAGAAGGCGGTAGGCGTGGGCGATGGACAGCGCGTCAGCCATGTCTGCGAGTGGGAGCAGTCCGCATCCCCCCCTACTGGGGAAGAGGAAGACTAGCTCGGCGCTGGCACGCTGAGGCAGGTGGAGCCAAGACTTTGCCAGTTTTTTGATAAGCTTGTCAGCTTCTTTGAGGGGACCTTTCTCCACCAGCGCACCCCGCAGCAGGAATTTGAGGCGTGGCACCAGGAAGGTAGCCACGGTCTCTGCCTTCTGCCAGGGGGTGAAAAGGGACTCGTCGACGGCCCGGAGATCCCGGAGAAGATCTTCGATGGTCATTAGTGGGGTCTGCCTAATTTGGAAGCCGGTGGGGACTCCGAGGTGCTGGTAAGGCTCGCCGGCTGCCAGGGCCCTGATTTCTTCGCCTTGGAGGGTGAAGCGGGTGGGCAAGACCCTGCGTGTGCCTCTGCAGTCCTGATGTAAGGTGGCACACTTTGCAGGGTTGAACCGAAGTCCGATCCCACCGGCTGCAGCCTCCACTTTTCTTAATAATTCGCCCATCCCCTCAGTGGAATCTGAAATAAGAGCCAGGTCGTCAGCATATGCTAATATTTGGTGTCGATGGCCGTGCAGCGTGTAACCCGCGGGCGAGCCGTTTATTGCGCGTAGCACCGGCTCTAGCGCGAGGTTAAACGCCGCAGGGCTCATCGGACACCCTTGTTTGACCCCCCGATTTGATTATAATTGGGTCGGTGAGTCCGTCGGCGGTGCGCACCCGGGTGGTGCAGCCGTCATACATGCTCTCCACGATGTTTTGGAGAGTGGAGGGAGCGCCCGCCTCCCGCAAGGCACGGTAGATAGCGGCATGAGGGATCGAGCCAAACGCGTTGGTAAGATCCAGCCAAGCCACCACCACCTGGCGGCCCCCCCTGCGAGCGTCGTTGAGGACCTCCTGCAGCACAAAGTTGTGCTCGTAGCACCCCTCGCACGGCAGGAAGCCCTTCTGTGAGGAGCTGAGACGCTTGTTGAAGGTCGACCACGTGAGCAGACGGTCAGCTAGGATAGCAGCGGAGAGTTTGGGAGTCGTGTCGCCAAGCGCAAGCGGTCGCCAGTTCGAGAGGTCGTCGCGATCACCTTTTTTATGCACCAGCACGGTGTTGGACTCCTTCCAGCTAGAGGGAACCTGCTCCAGACGTAGACAGGTGTTGAAAAGCGCAGTGAGCAGACGGCACTCTGGGTCCGCCCTTCGCAGGTCATCGTAAGTCAGACCGTCGGGTCCTGGCGCGGAGTATGAAGTCCGCCGGAGCCTCAGGTCCACCTCCCTCACCGCGAAGGGCCGAATCAGAGCGTCGTTGCTCACATCGTCTGGAGGTCCGTACGGAGGCGGAGGAGGTTGTGCTCCGAGTGGCGCAGACGGAGCGTACATTTCCTCAAAGTGCGCCTGAATCCGTTCCCGAGGCACTTCACAGTGCTGGGAGGGACCCAGGAGCACCTCTTGGACCGCACGCCGCCTGTTAGCTCGGAACAGTCTTTGGATTCTAGTTGCCTCCTCCACCCGGTTACCTCTATCCGGAAGGGCCGGCCGTGGCTGTTGCCGACGCTGGTGTTGTGCTTGCTGGTGACCGCGGCGATCCCTCGAACCGCGCCCACGCCCCGCTTCACTTCTCCCTCCCCCTCGGCCGCCGTTGGCGCCACTCACTCTGCTCCTCAAGACCCCCACCGCTTCCCCAGAGCCTTGGAAGAAGGCCGCGACTCGCGTCGCAGTCTCTTCCAGATCTTCGGTTGTGACGGCCGCTTCCGCCATACCGATCAGCGCGTCCCTCGCCATCGTCGGTTGCTCCTCGGTTCGGGGCCGGAGACTTTGCCGACGACGGAGGGCCTGCTCGGCAGTTGTTGGCGACCGTCGCTCTGGGGCTGGTGGGTGTCGAGAGACCGCAGCCGACCTTTGACTACTCGCAGGGCGGGCCGCCCGCCCCGAGGACGCGGACGCTCCCTCCCCTCCACCGAGTCCGGACGCGCCCCGCAGAGTTCCTCTACCTCCCCTTGAACCCACCCCTCTGGACTGTGTTAAAAACCCCACCCTTGCTGATTCATTGTCGTCTTCCCCACGACCTAGCTCCCTCGTGGAGCACGTCTCGGGCGTACCTGAAATTGTTACAATTGGCTCTGTTGAGTGCTCTAAAGTATTAAGTATGCTAAATCTATTAAATGAGTTTGTTCGTATGTTATTCAGAAAGTTATTATCGCTCCCTGCTGACTCATGGGGGCCCGCCCCGAGGCCGTGCCTGGAGGAATTAGGCGTTAAGTTCGAGTTGCTCGCTTTCGAGCGTGTTGCCTGGGCCGTCGCTGGAGACAGCCTCGTCCTCGGAGGAGCTCTCGGTGGAGACGGCGGCTCCTCTTCCGACGACGACTCTTCTGATGACCTGGGTCCGCTCTGGTGGTGTCTGCGGACCCTTCTCGTCATTGCCTGCCACGGCGTCGTAGATGTTCTCCATTCCTGCCCTGGGGTAGCCCTCGATGGTCCGGCTACCCCGACTATGGCCACCGGGAGGAGCGCTGGAACTGCTGGAGGTGGAGTGGCAGCTCTCGTCTCCTCCTGCCCTGCCCTATAGAGCCGGGATGACATTATGGGCCTACCTGATCTCGTGGTGGTGATGGTGGTGGTGGTGGCTGTCTCAGGCAGAGTGAGGGGGCACGACGGTCCGCTGACCGGGGTCCATAGGTCCTCGGTGATGGTGGGGAGTGGTTGAGGACCCCGGCTATTCCTTGCTGCGGGGCTGCGCCTGGTCTGTGCTGCCTCGGGTGGTAGTGAGGCAGCTCTTGTAGCGGAGCGCAGCCCTGGGCGGGTTGTCGTGGGACCCCTCGCGGCCTGAGTGGACCGGCTGGTGCCTGCTGCGGTTACTGCAGCGTAGGTGGGGGAGCTACCTAGCCTTTTCGGCCCTGGCGGAGTTGGTCGGGTGATGGTAGCTGTTGGGGGGCGCCTCGTCGGGCCTGCCACCGTTGGAGATGGTGTGGTGGCAGGCGAGCGCCTCTTCGTTGACGCCAGGGCTGTCTTCCTCACCGTTGCTGCAGCTGGTCTTGGCACCGCGGCTCGCCTGGAGGTGGTGATGCGGTGAGCCGCTGGCCGGTCGCTTGCCGGCACGCTGTAGGCCCTCCGGCTCCTCGTAGTTGGACCTGCGTAGAACGAGGGCACGGCTTCTCGAGGGGAGCTTGGGCTGCTCCCCGTCGCCGTGGGGGTGGCCATGTCTGGCCGTGGCACTTCAGGTGTCGGGGTTGGAGCCGACACCTGGGATGTCGTCGGCGTTGAGGTCGTCGTCGTCGCTGCGGGGCTCGGGATGGCGTTGTCCCCGCATCTGGCTGCAGCTCGTGGCGATGGAGTGGCAGCTGCAGCCGTCGTTGCCACCGTCCGGTGGCTCCTCGTCGCTGGTGGTCGGCTAGTAGCGGTGGAAGCTGTCCCCCGCTCCGGTCCAGGCAACCTGTTACAAATAAAATTATCGAGCCTCCCTCGGCTCGAGGTATTAGAAACTGGATTCGCAGTCAGATTTGGACGATCACAGACATTTACTAGATAAGTTGCGCCGCTCGTCCGCGTCGCGGCTGTTCTCGGAGCACGAGGAGCTGGATCCACAGCTGAGTGCCGCTTGGCGTAGTGCTGCTTCACCAGCTTGAGGGCGTATGCCCCCTCGCCGACGAAGCAGCAAGCGGCACATTTCTTAATAACTTCAGCAGCCGGGTGGAATTTCTTGGCATGCTTCACCAGCTCTTCGTGCCCTTTGAACACTCCGCCAGTCCTTTTTCCATGGTTCTGCTCGTAGCAGAACGGGCACCGGAACTCCTCCGGGAACGGAAACTCTATAAAAATTTTGTTTGAATCATTATTATTGTTATCATTAGTGACTCCACTGCTACTGGCCATTGTGCCGCACGGTACAAGATCAGTGGGTGCTTTAGGAAAGAAATAAATAGATACGTGAAAGAGTAGAGAGAAGAGAGATAGCGACAGTCGGTATTACCTCTGGAGCGGCGGTAGAGTTACCGACCAGAGGGGGCGGATGGCCTTTGGTCCGCTGGCCGATGGTAGCAGTTTCCGTTGCTAGCTTCGGCCGCTCGCCGCAGGATGGCAGCACCGGGTCCGCACGGACTTGTGAGAATTATAGAATCAGACTGTTCTATACCTCTGCCGTGGACGGACGCGATGACGGATGGGATCTCGCAGTTCAGCTAGCCTTTACTGCGAGACTTACACTTGACTTGATCTACCTATGCGCGGCTCGGCGGACCCGATTACTCGAGTCAATGGGTGAATCGCGCTAGGCTTCTCAAGGGTGCGTTTTTAGGAAGGGATGACGTAGCCCTTACCCAGGCAACACGTGTCTTCAGAGCTAATTATATCAGTCAAAATGTCGGCACGGTGCCTGCGGGGAGGTCGGTCGGGGTAGGAAAAACGACTAACGGCTGGCAGGCTTCACGTGACGGCTAGTGAAAATGGCCGCCACCACCTGTTGCCGGGGAAAAGAAAGAGAAGAAGAAGAGAGAAAGAGCACCCACTTACCTTGCGTGCGGCTGCCTATTTACTAAGTCCCAGTGGACTCCCGGTACCCGTTGTCCGCTTCGCTTCGGATCGGCGCTCGTCAGGGGTCGCTCCTCGGCATACACAAACACATACACACTCAAACTTAATACTGATTTCTGATTTTCAGAAGTTGGCGGATTGTTTTTAAGATGTTTAAATGGGCCGGACCTAGCGGCACTGCAATGCTCGGCCAACCCGCGGCAGAGCCGGAGCAAGCCCCAGACACTCCGCCAACTTCCAAAAATCAGTTTAATATTCTGGCTCCGCAATGCGGAGCGTATCAGATATTAAGCTGATAAGAACAGATAAAAGGCGTTTATTTTTTCAAGATATGTTCCCCCGGGTTTACAATAGTGCACCCGGGGGTATCAGTACATACTGTTCGCCTTTTGGGGCAAGGGCTGTATATTATAATAGTTATGTTTATAGTCACGTGGACTCAGTCTTGGGTTTCAAGTTTGGGGTTTCCAGGGCCTGGTGGTTGCGATGGGATGAAATGATGGATGGCGATGGTGGGTGAGGCGGATGAGGGTGATGATGATACATAGAGTTGGAGTCAGAAAAGATAAAAATAAATGTATGGACAAACACGAGCATAGTATAAAAAAAATTATCAGAAGGTAAAAATGAGCATACATAAAAACAAACAGGTATAAGTGTAAAATGCAGTCCCGAAAAGATAAAAAGAGAAGAAAAAGAAAAACGGAGATATAAAAAGAGAAGGAGGTGAAGCGTAGAACTAAAGTGAGATGAGTGAATGAGATATGTATCATATGCGGATAGATGGGTAAATACGTGTCAATCAATAAAAGCCAGGCCCTGGTCCCTCGCCGACTAGATTAAAATATATATATAGAACCAGTACTGGTCCTGAGTCAGGTACATTGGGTATGTTTAGTCAATTGAATAAAATAGGGACCAGTACTGGTCCTAAGTCAGGTAACTTAGTGTATTAAAGGCAATCTCCAGTTACCTACTTATGGAGGGAGGCTCACTCCGGCACATCCTGTTCCGGGGCCTGCCCCGGATCGTCGGCAGGGAGTTCGTCCGCTACTCTATATTGGCGTACGCCAGAGACGTGCTCCACGTATATATCCCGCCCCCATTTGATGGTCTCCGACACAATGAGCCTTCGCATTAGTCTTGCGTATTTTGCGCTTACTCTAAGATGTTTTAAGACAGGCTCATTGGCCGGGTCCCATGAGCCGAGGGCGCCGACGACGATCGCAGAGACCATCACCGCGTAGCCGAGACCGTGCAGCGCGTCGGCCAGGGGTTTATACTTTAACACTTTACGTGCCCTGGCCTCTTCGAACGCTAAATAGGTGTTTTCAAAGGGCACGGTCACGTCCACGATGACGATGCTCTTTGAGGGCTCGTGCCTGACCACAATGTCAGGGCGGAGAGCCCCCAGATCGCCGTCTACCCCCTCGACCCGCCTATTGACCCTCGTTTCCCCTGGGAGGCGACAAGCCTTGGCTATTCGTTTGACGACGGCGTCGTGTCGAAGCTGCCAGGCCGCCGAGTGCGGCCGGCAGTGGCAAAGGACGTGGGGAAGGGACTCCAGGGGCTCACCGCAACGCCGGCAACGCTTGTCCCCGTCACCCCAACGTCTCGCCCCGTTGAGAGGCAGGACATCGAGGCGCGCACGGTGGACAAAACGCCAATCAGCGAAGCGTGTGAAGCTGCCGCCACGGAGGAAGTGATTAGACACATTCGACCGTGACGATACCTGGAATACCTTCCCCTGGTCCGGTTTTCTTTGTAGACGCGTAGCGTAGAATTCGGTCACTGCCGCCCGCAATCGACGGATGACTTGTCCGCGAGATTCCGGCGACACCGTCGTCTCCCTTTCGCCCGAGCCCCTCATCGTCAGCACCAGTTCCTCCTTAGGCTCCGACCATCTCCACCTTGCTGCGATCTTGTCCTTGGATCTCCGGCTCGCATTCCGAGCCCTTGTCCATAGAGAAGAAATGTCCCCTCCGTCGCGTGCAAACTCCCCCTCCAGCGAATCGGAGAGGTAGGTTGCCAGGTCGTGGTTGTTCGCGACTCTACCTATCTTTCTGGCTACCGCATGCCGCAGCGATGCCCAGGCTAACGCCCTGACCACCGCATCGTCCACCGTCAGAAGGCGGTAGGCGTGGGCGATGGACAGCGCGTCAGCCATATCTGCGAGTGGGAGCAGTCCGCATCCCCCCCTGCTGGGGGGGAGGAAGACTAGCTCGGCGCTGGCACGCTGAGGCAGGTGGAGCCAAGATTTCGCTAGTTTTTTGATAAGCTTATCAGCTTCTTTGAGGGGACCTTTCTCCACTAGCGCACCCCGCAGCAGGAATTCGAGGCGTGGCACCAGGAAGGTAGCCACGGTCTCTGCCTTCTGCCAGGGGGTGAGAAGGGACTCGTCGACGGCCCGGAGATCCCGGAGAAGATCTTCGATGGTTAGTAGTGGGGTCTGCCTAATTTGGAAGCCGGTGGGGACTCCGAGGTGCTGGTAAGGCTCGCCGGCTGCCAGGGCCCTGATTTCTTCGCCTTGGAGGGTGAAGCGGGTGGGCAAGACCCTGCGTGTGCCTCTGCAGTCCTGATGTAAGGTGGCACACTTTGCAGGGTTGAACCGAAGTCCGATCCCACCGGCTGCAGCCTCCACTTTTCTCAATAGCTCCCCCATCCCCTGCGTGGAATCTGAAATAAGAGCCAGGTCGTCAGCGTATGCCAATATTTGGTGTCGATGGCCGTGCAGCGTGTAACCCGCGGGCGAGCCGTTCACTGCGCGCAGCACCGGCTCTAGCGCGAGGTTAGACGCCGCAGGGCTCATCGGACACCCTTGCTTTACCCCCGATTTGATTATAATTGGGTCGGTGAGTCCGTCGGCGGTGCGCACCCGGGTGGTGCAGCCGTCATACATGCTCTCCACGATGTTTTGGAGAGCGGAGGGAGCGCCCGCCTCCCGCAAGGCACGGTAGATAGCGGCATGGGGGATCGAACCAAACGCGTTGGTCAGATCCAGCCAAGCCACCACCACCTGACGGCCCCCCCTGCGAGCGTCGTTGAGGACCTCCTGCAGCACAAAGTTGTGCTCGTAGCACCCCTCGCACGGCAGGAAGCCCTTCTGTGAGGAGCTAAGACGCTTGTTGAAGGTCGACCACGTGAGCAGACGGTCAGCCAGGATAGCAGCGAAGAGTTTGGGAGTCGTGTCGCCAAGCGCAAGCGGTCGCCAGTTCGAGAGGTCGTCGCGATCACCTTTTTTATGCACCAGCACGGTGTTTGACTCCTTCCAGCTAGAGGGAACCTGCTCCAGACGTAGACAGGTGTTGAAAAGAGCAGTGAGCAGACGGCACTCTGGGTCCGCCCTTCGCAGGTCATCGTAAGTCAGACCGTCGGGTCCTGGCGCGGAGTTTGACGTCCGCCGAAGCCTCGGGTCTACCTCCCTCACCGCGAAGGGCCGAATCAGAGCGTCGTTGCTCACATCGTCTGGAGGTCCGTAAGGAGGTGGAGGAGGTTGTGCTCCGAGTGGCGCAGACGGAGCGTACATCTCCTCAAAGTGCGCCCAAATCCGTTCCCGAGACACTTCGCAGTGCTGGGAGGGACCCAGGAGCACCTCTTGGACCGCACGCCGCCTGTTAGCCCGGAACAGTCTTTGGATTCTAGTTGCCTCCTCCACCCGGTTATCTCTATCCGGAAGGGCCGGCCGTGGCTGTTGCCGACGCTGGTGTTGTGCTTGTTGGTGACCGCGCCGATCCCTCGAACCGCGCCCACGCTCCGCTTCACGTCTCCCTCTCCCTCGGCCGCCGTTGGCGCCGCTCACTCTGCTCCTCAAGACCCCCACCGCTTCCCCAGAGCTTTGGAAGAAGGCCGCGACTCGCGTCGCAGTCTCTTCCAGATCTTCGGTTGTGACGGCCGCTTCCGCCATACCGATCAGCGCGTCCCTCGCAATCGTCGGCTGCTCCTCGGCTCGGGGCCGGGGACTTTGCCGACGACGAAGGGCCTGCTCGGCAGCCGTTGGCGACCGTCGCACTGGGTCTGGTGGGTGTCGAGAGACCGCAGCCGACCTTTGACTACTCGCAGGGCGAGCCGCCCGCCCCGAGGACGCGGACGCTCCCTCCCCTCCACCGAATCCGGATGCGTCCCGCCGAGTTCCTCTACCTCCCCTTAAACCCACCCCCCTGGTCTGATTCAAAAACCCCACCCTTACCCTATCCCTGTCGTTTTCGCTGCGACCTGGCTCCCTCGTGGAGCACGTCCCGGGCGTACCTGAAACAATTAAATTAGGCTCTCTTAGGTCAATGTCCGGTGTCTCTACGTTATTTTCTAATATGCTAAATCTATTATTATGTAAGCTGCTTTGTGCGTGAATGAAAGGAATATCGCTCCCTGCAGACTCACGGGGGCCCGCCCCGAGGCCGTGCCTGGAGGAATTAGGGGTGTTATTAAAGTTACTCGCTCTGGAGCGTGTTGCCTGGGCCGTTGCTGGGGACAGCCTCGTCCTCGGAGGAGCTCTCGGTGGGGACGGCGGCTCCTCTTCTGACGACGACTCTCCTGATGACCTGGGCCCGCTCTGGTGGTGTCTGCGGACCCTTCTCGTCGCTGCCTGCCACGGCGTCGTAGATGTTCTCTCTGGGGTAGCCCTCGATGGTCCGGCTACCCCGACTATGGCCACCGGGAGGAGCGCTGGAGCTGCTGAAGGTGGAGTGGCAGCTCTCGTCTCCTCCTGCCCTGCCCTATAGAGCCGGGATGACATTATGGGCCTACCTGATGTCGTGGTGGTGATGGTGGTGGTGGTGGCTGTCTCAGGCAGAGTGAGGGGGCACGACGGTCCGCTGACCGGGGTCCATAGGTCCTCGGTGATGGTGGGGAGTGGTTGAGGACCCCGGCTATTCCTTGCTGCGGGGCTGCGCCTGGTCTGTGCTGCCTCGGGTGGTAGTGAGGCAGCTCTTGTGGCGGAGCGCAGCCCTGGGCGGGTTGTCGTGGGACCCCTCGCGGCCTGAGTGGACCGGCTGGTGCCTGCTGCGGTTACTGCAGCGTAGGTGGGGGAGTTACTCGACCTTTTCGGCCCCGGCGGAGTTGGTCTGGAGGTGGTGGCTGTTGGGGGGCGCCTCGTCGAGCCTGCCACCGTTGGAGATGGTGTGGTGGCGGGCGAGCGCCCCTTCGTCGACGCCGGGGCTGTCTTCCTCACCGTTGCTGCAGCTGGTCTTGGCACCGCGGCTCGCCTGGAGATGTTAATGCGGTGAGCCGCTGGCCGGTCGCTTGCCGGCACGCTGTAGGCCCTCCGGCTCCTCGTAGTCGGACCTGCGTAGAACGAGGGCAGGGCTTCTCGAGGGGAGCTTGGACTGCTCCCCGTCGTCGTGGGGGTGGCCATGTCTGGCCGTGGCACTTCAGGTGTCGGGGTTGGACTCGACACCTGGGAACTCGTCGGCGTTGAGGTCGTCGTCGCTGCGGGGCTCTGGGTGGAGTTGTCCCCGCATCTGGCTGCAGCTCGTGGCGATGGAGTGGCAGCTGCAGCCGTCGTTGCCGCCGTCAGGTGGCTCCTCGTCGCTGGTGGTCGGCTGGTGGCGGTAAAGGCTGTCCCCCGTCCCGGTCCAGGCAATCTATTGGAAATAAAATTATCGAGCCTCCCTCGGCTCGAGGTATTAGGTACTGGATTTATTGTTATATTGGGACGATCACAGACATTCACTGAATTGGTTGCGCCGCTCGTCCGCGTCGCGGCTGTTCTTGGAGCACGATGAGCTGGATCCACAGCTGAGTGCCGCTTGGCGTAGTGCTGCTTCACCAGCTTGAGGGCGTATACCCCCTCGCCGACGAAGCAGCAAGCGGCACATTTCTTAACAATTTCAGCAGCCGGGTGGAATTTCTTGGCATGCTTCACCAGCTCCCCGTGCCCCTTGAACACTCCTCCAGTCCTTTTTCCATGGTTCTGCTCGTAGCAGAACGGGCACCGGAACTCCTCCGGGAACGGAAACTCTATAAAAATTTTGTTCAAATCATTATTATTGTTATCATTAGTGACTCCATTGACTAAAGATTTGTAAAGACGGCCAGGTTAATGGGGTCTGTTGAAGCTCGATTTTTCAGCTGTGCACGACCGCCCTCTCGATGACCTCGAGCATTTTTAGCCGAACTACGCTACCGTCCCGGTTCAATGAATAAACCAGTTTCCTTACAATGATCTTACCATTCGGGCACACAGGGTAAGGCAGTTTAGAGTTTGAGGTCTGATATACCGACCTATGAATATATGGGGCATTCGGCGATTAGCAAACGCTCACCGTCGGCGATCTTTTTTCCGATTTTCATTTTCATGCCACATTTTCTCCGCAAAGGTTCCTTTTTTTTTCCTCTCTCTTATTAATAATTTCGGCAGTGATTCAGTCTGTGGACAAAATATAGGCGTTTTTTTTAATTCTGAAAATATTCCCCGAGATTCGCCAACAAATTACGATCATTTTAAAACTGATAAGAAAGCTGGATCAATTTTCTTCAAATTGTTTAACAAATTTGAAGAGAAAACTTCCCGAGGAATGAGTATGGTAACGTGTTCTAAAAATTAGAAAAAATATTTGTGGAGTACTTCGAAATTTTTCAATTGTGTCACAAGAATAAAAAACGCGAATTTCAGCCTATTACACGAGATCCGCTAAATTTTCGAGAACACGTTGAAACCGCCGGTTCTGGAAAATATTTGAAAGTACCGCAAACTGACAGACAAATGATAAACTTGATAATCTTTATTGAATTATATGATTTTTCTCTTTCTTTAGTTCAAAACTCAGTAGATGTTTTTGGGAAAGTGCAGCAAGAAGTTTTTTCCATTTGTGAGACGGCCGAATATTTGAAAGGTCTAAATTTGAATGAAATGGACTCTGAATGCATTGTATCTCCTCCTAAGGTAGCAAATATTAGAATTTGCCGTCATTCGGGACGACTTAGATGTAATTTTTGGTTTCTATAGAAGTTACAATAGACGAATACTTGAATATTCCTTTTTAAACTTTGCGATACGGAGCAATGTGGTTTATTGCATATCAAACAAGGAAGGGAAGCGATCTTACGAGCGGATGGGAAAGGGTAAAGGTGTTCTAGGAAAGGTTTGGTCATTTAACGGTTGTTGATTTCTTAGCCGAAGTTATACAAAGCTTCGTTTTAACAAAAAAAATTTAAGTTTCATTAACCACTGCCTAAATGACGATACTTTTCCCATTTGATTAACATGTGATTCTTGCACTTCTTAGACTTTAATTGTTTTCGTGTTTATTATATTCATTACCTCATAAAATATTGTTGATTCTACTACTGTTCTGACCTATTTGAATGGACAAATTTCTTCAAATGTTTTACTTTTGAAGAGGTCCAAATTTATTCGAAAACATTCGAAGATCATTGAAAAATACGCTGAAGATAAATTTAGACCTCTTCAAAAGTCGTTGAAAAATTTTTTAAAAATTTGTCCATCTAAATAGGTCAGAACAGTAGTAAAATCAACAATATTTTATGAGGTAATGAATATAATAAACACGAAAACAATTAAAGTCTAAGAAGTGCAAAAATCCCATGCTAATCAAATGGGAGAAGTATCGTCATTCAGGCAGGGGTTAATGGAACTTAGTTTTTTTTTTTTTTCCGTCATTGTTTTTAGGCTATAAACTAATGATTTGGACCATACCCAAGTGTAAAAAGTCAATTTTGGAAATGACGGACACCCAACTGTACATATAATTGAGGAATGGGAAAGGAATTTTTTTTAAATGAATACATTTGTTAAATTTTCATATCAAAATAATTTTATTTTATTAATAATTTAATAGAAATTAAAATTTAAAATGGTCTTGGCGCCGTGGCCGGTGCCTCTTTTGGCACCTCGGCTGCGGCCGCCCGCCTTCCCCCTCTTCCGTTTTTCATTCTCCACGGGTTTGCTGAAACAAAAAGTTTATACTTATACTTCAGTGATTATTCATCATACATTCGATAAAAAGGAAAAGCAAAAAAAAAATTTTGGAAACACCCTAGTGTACACGCAAGTGAATTTTTACAGCTAGGACTTGAAAACTACTAGCCCAGTCGAATTAGACCAAAAAAGGGGCTGACCCGAAAAAAATTGTAAAGAACAATTTTCCTTCGGAAATCGTTGGGGGGGGGGGGGGGGGTCACTGGCAGTCTAGAGTTCGGTTTTCGGGATCCGCACCCCGTTGCACCATCTTGAATTTGAGGTTTATTTGTTGAATAACTTGTTTATTTTCAAATTCACACGAAAAATGGTAATTACCGAAGTTGTTTGGAATTAAATTTCCTACAATTTTGGTTCTTACCAATTTTTCCCTAGGATCGATATTTTTCGATTAAGACCCGAAAAGAGGTGGAAGTGAACCTGAATATTCTATTATCTCGTTTGTTAATGATTTTTTCTCGTATAAACGATGATAAAATAACTTGTTGACAATTGGATTTGCTACTTTTCTAATAATTTTTAATTTTTTTTTTAATTTCAAACAACTTCGGTAATAACCATTTTTCATGTAAAATTGAAAATAAACGAGTTATTCAATAAACAAAAATTCACCCTCAAATTCAAGATGGGGGATGAAGCAACGGGGTGCGAATTGCGAAAACCAAACTGTAGACTGCCAGTTACCCACCCCCCCCCCCCCCCCACAACGATTTCCGAAGGAAAATTGCTACTTACAATTTTTTCCGGGTCAAACCATAATTCGACTGGGCCATACCACGAATGTAGGAATGAATCGCCGCGAATAAATACATTGTATGTGTTGCGAAATCATGAGCGACAACGGCTGAACGAGGACGGGGATTGAAATAGTTTATAGGCTTGTTAAGGATTTCAAAAAACGAGCTGAAGTAAAAATACGATCAATGTTCAATTGGTACGTTGATTTTTTGGCCTGAATTGACATAATTGCAATCATTCAATCATTTCCCCTCTTCCCGTCGCTGAATACCGAATATGTTGGCGAGCAGCACTCGAGAAAACACGTTGGAAACCGCTTCAAATTTATGTTATTATAAGATGAGATTGAATGAAGAAATAGTTACCCATTATTTTCCACCGCGGAGGCCTCCCCCGCGCTGCCGCCTTTCTCGCCCTGTTCGCTGAAATTAACACGTCGATGCATTTACACCTGGCATTTGATTGAAATATGACATTGATCGTCTATGATCTGCATTCTAATTAGCGTATTTGACTGAAATGATTATTCACCTTTTTTTATCGGCCACGGCCGCTTCGCCTTGCGTTTGCGCCGGCGTCTCGACGGCCGGCGCATCGTTTTTCTTGTTTTCTGTAATTTTAGAAAATGTCTCTGTGAAATAGTGAAAAAAATACAAAAAATGGCAATATTTGAGAATTAATTGGAGCGAATGAAGTAATTGTAATAACACCAACTCAATGTTCATTCGCTTTCTACAAAGTTTTCCGCGACAAAGTGGAAAGAATGGAACACTTGATTATAGGTATACGTACCATCAGCCATGGCTTGCTGTTGTAAACTGAAGAAGTTCGCACTCGCGAGGCTTACGACCGTTGTCTGTGTAACTGCGCGCGTTGACATTCTTCAGTCAACGCTGCGCAACGGCTCCCCGGTTTAAGTTTATGAATATTCATCTTTTATTTGTAAATTTCATGGGCATTGACTTAAGATTGTTTTTATCTCAAAATATGCACTCAGTATGATTTTTTTTTAATTTCCATTTTTTTTTCGTTTATCTATTTAACTTCCTGAAAAATCGAGGGATTATAAGAAATGAGGGGGTCAAAATGTTTGTTTCAAAATACTCTTCCGTTTAAGATTATTTTGAAAATGATTAATGTTTTAATTCAATCAGTTTTTTTCAATTTTGAGCATAAATCGCATTTTCTATGTTGATTGTCTCCTCCGATTTTTTTCATTTTTTTTTATCACAAACTGTTATTTATTTGAAGAATTTTAAACCTAGTTTCATAGTGGGCAATTCATTCTTTCTTTTTTTCTTCATTATTTTATTGTCTTCGTTTTCTCAAATTAAATGAAATTAAATTAATTCTAAAATGTCTATTAATTTGAGAAAACAGAAACAATTAAATAATTTAAAAAAATAGAAAGAATGAATCGCCCGCTTTGAAACTAGGCTTAAAATTTTTTGAATAAATAACAGTTTTTATTAACAAAAAATGAAAAAAATCGAAGGAGACAATCAACGTAGAAAATGCGATTTATGCTTAAAATTGGAAAAAAACTGATTAAATTAAACCATGAAGGATTTTTAACATAATCCTAAACGGAAGAGTATTTCAAAACAAACATTTTGACCCCCCCATTTTTTCGAATCACCTGATTTTTCAGGAAGTTATAGATAAACGAAAAAAAAAATATGGAAATTGAAAAAAAATCCTACTGACTGCATATTTTGAGACAAAAATTTGAAAACAATTAGGTGAGTTCCTTATTATGAGCTCAAAATGGGGAAAAAAATTGGCAAATTTGAAGAATGCAAAAGTCCAGCAGTTACTGATTTGGCGTGAAATTCCCCATATACTATAAAACCATTGAACGCAAATCAAAAAATAGATGATAATATGGTGATCATCATTTTCGGGTGAAACGAATTTCGATCCCCCCCCCCCCCCCCCCAAATCTGTTCTAAATCCTTGACTAACAATGTGTCTGGAACATCAGGACCTTAGCTCAATGGAAACACGTGCACCACCGAGTTTCGAACGTTTTGTTTAGATTAAAAATAGCCTCCACCACACGGCTCATTTTCAGGCAAAAAGCGAAATTGTGGTAAAAAACGAATATCTTCTACCACGTGGTTCAAATTTTTCGTATAAAAGTAGAAACAATTCGCAACTAATAATTTTGCTCTTCTCGTGGTTTTTGATTCTTGATTTCTGTGCGGGATGAAATATGGAACGAAAAATATTTCTGAGTTGCAAATTGTTTCTAGTTTCGTAGAAAAAGATTAGAACTTTGCAATAATAAATACGTGTGTTTATATACCCATTATAATGAATATGAACAAGCGTGTGATTTGGTTGATCACGATGGGCCAACCCTCGAACTTCCCGCGCAGAGAATATTCTTTTATCGTCTACAATATATTTTCTACGAAATATGATTGTCTTAATTATTATGATTGTGATGGATCGTTCAATTTTTTCGAGAACTTCTATATGGATTGATTTCAAAATTCAATCAGATCTGAGTTGGCGCGAATCATACCGATTGAGACCAAGATCATCTAAATCCGTTGATCCATTCGAGATATCATCAAAAAAAAATTTATTTCTTGACTAACTCAAAAGCTACTGGACGGATTGAATCCAAAATCTGATGAGTTCCAAGTTGAAAAAAACTGCATCGAGTTGAGTCTAAAAAATATAAAATGGGTTGAAAAATCATTCGTAGCAAAAAAACATGAAGAATGCTGGAGTAGATATTCTCAACATACATCGCGTTACTAATGCCATAAGGTCGTAAGCGCCAAAAACTCGATTTAAGTGCCAGAAGGTCGTGTATTTTTTTTTTTTTTCTGGTTTCGCTTCGGAATCACCAATAACGTGTAGATCAATTGAAATTGGGAAAATCGAAAATTAGAAGCAGAAGGTCGTATGTCCGAGTACGTACGACCTTTTGGCTTTATTTTCAGTAAAAAATCAGGAAAATTAAAGCCAGAAGGTCGTATCCATCATTTTTTTTTTCTCGGATTCGCCATGAAATTGATGGAAACACATAGATCCATCGAGATTCCCGCGAAAAAACCATTTTTGGCGGATACAACCTTCTGACTTTAGTTTTACGAAAAAATCACACAACTGAAGCCAGAAGGTCGTATCCGCGATTTTTTTTTCCCCGGAATCGTCTGCAAATTGACAAAAACGCGTATTTCCATTATAAATAAAAAAAAAAAAACAATTTTTGGTCGATAGGACCTTCTGGCTTTATCTTTCCCGATTTTGTCTCAAAACTAAAGCCAGAAGGTCGTATCGATCAAAATTCATGTGTATGCCCTATTTTATCTACTATCACTTCCAATTCATGTTTTTTTCATGGATAATGTCATTCCTCACATTTTGGTCGATACGACCTTCTGGCTTTAGTAACGCGACATATTGAGTTCAATACATTCTTAAAATGGTTCAAAAACCAGCCAACATAATTGGGAATTAATAGAAATGCCCTATATAATACAGTTGGTACAAATGATTCCGTTTTTGTAGGCTGTCGAGGTCAAAAAGTCGCACGGTCGATATATAGCAGACCTACTTATTGGCACAGCTAATCATAACCAGGCCACTGCACAGTCCTTCCGTACCGACAAGACCGGTAATTTGGCAATCTGCCATTACCCTCGTGCCCCGCGGTGCCCCCGGGCCGGGCTTCAAAAAATTACCCATGGCTGGCCGTCTTTACAAATCTTTAGTCAATGGTGACTCTACTGCTACTGGCCATTGTGCCGCACGGTACAAGATAAGTGGGTGCTTTAGGAAAGAAATAAATAGATACGTGAAAGAGTAGAGAGAAGAGAGATAGCGACAGTCGGTATTACCTCTGGAGCGGCGGGAGAGTTACCGACCAGAGGGGGCGGATGGCCTTTGGTCCGCTGGCCGATGGTAGCAGTTTCCGTTGCTAGCTTCGGCCGCTCGCCGCAGGATGGCAGCACCGGGTCCGCACGGACTTGTGAGAATTATAGAATCAGACTGTTCTATACCTCTGCCGTGGACGGACGCGATGACGGATGGGATCTCGCAGTTCAGCTAGCCTTTACTGCGAGACTTACACTTGACTTGATCTACCTATGCGCGGCTCGGCGGACCCGATTACTCGAGTCAATGGGTGAATCGCGCTAGGCTTCTCAAGGGTGCGTTTTTAGGAAGGGATGACGTAGCCCTTACCCAGGCAACACGTGTCTTCAGAGCTAATTATATCAGTCAAAATGTCGGCACGGTGCCTGCGGGGAGGTCGGTCGGGGTAGGAAAAACGACTAACGGCTGGCAGGCGTCACGTGACGGCTAGAGAAAATGGCCGCCACCACCTGTTGCCGGGGAAAAGAAAGAGAAGAAGAAGAGAGAAAGAGCACCCACTTACCTTGCGTGCGGCTGCCTATTTACTAAGTCCCAGTGGACTCCCGGTACCCGTTGTCCGCTTCGCTTCGGATCGGCGCTCGTCAGGGGTCGCTCCTCGGCATACACAAACACATACACACTCAAACTTAATACTGATTTCTGATTTTCAGAAGTTGGCGGATTGTTTTTAAGATGTTTAAATGGGCCGGACCTAGCGGCACTGCAATGCTCGGCCAACCCGCGGCAGAGCCGGAGCAAGCCCCAGACACTCCGCCAACTTCCAAAAATCAGTTTAATATTCTGGCTCCGCAATGCGGAGCGTATCAGATATTAAGCTGATAAGAACAGA
Source organism: Tenthredo scrophulariae (assembly GCA_963978835.1). Classification (NCBI taxonomy): domain Eukaryota; kingdom Metazoa; phylum Arthropoda; class Insecta; order Hymenoptera; family Tenthredinidae; genus Tenthredo; species Tenthredo scrophulariae. Next base: position 7,160,368 of record OZ022234.1, read on the forward strand.
TAAAAGGCGTTTATTTTTTCAAGATATGTTCCCCCGGGTTTACAATAGTGCACCCGGGGGTATCAGTACATACTGTTCGCCTTTTGGGGCAAGGGCTGTATATTATAATAGTTATGTTTATAGTCACGTGGACTCAGTCTTGGGTTTCAAGTTTGGGGTTTCCAGGGCCTGGTGGTTGCGATGGGATGAAATGATGGATGGCGATGGTGGGTGAGGCGGATGAGGGTGATGATGATACATAGAGTTGGAGTCAGAAAAGATAAAAATAAATGTATGGACAAACACGAGCATAGTATAAAAAAAATTATCAGAAGGTAAAAATGAGCATACATAAAAACAAACAGGTATAAGTGTAAAATGCAGTCCCGAAAAGATAAAAAGAGAAGAAAAAGAAAAACGGAGATATAAAAAGAGAAGGAGGTGAAGCGTAGAACTAAAGTGAGATGAGTGAATGAGATATGTATCATATGCGGATAGATGGGTAAATACGTGTCAATCAATAAAAGCCAGGCCCTGGTCCCTCGCCGACTAGATTAAAATATATATATAGAACCAGTACTGGTCCTGAGTCAGGTACATTGGGTATGTTTAGTCAATTGAATAAAATAGGGACCAGTACTGGTCCTAAGTCAGGTAACTTAGTGTATTAAAGGCAATCTCCAGTTACCTACTTATGGAGGGAGGCTCACTCCGGCACATCCTGTTCCGGGGCCTGCCCCGGATCGTCGGCAGGGAGTTCGTCCGCTACTCTATATTGGCGTACGCCAGAGACGTGCTCCACGTATATATCCCGCCCCCATTTGATGGTCTCCGACACAATGAGCCTTCGCATTAGTCTTGCGTATTTTGCGCTTACTCTAAGATGTTTTAAGACAGGCTCATTGGCCGGGTCCCATGAGCCGAGGGCGCCGACGACGATCGCAGAGACCATCACCGCGTAGCCGAGACCGTGCAGCGCGTCGGCCAGGGGTTTATACTTTAACACTTTACGTGCCCTGGCCTCTTCGAACGCTAAATAGGTGTTTTCAAAGGGCACGGTCACGTCCACGATGACGATGCTCTTTGAGGGCTCGTGCCTGACCACAATGTCAGGGCGGAGAGCCCCCAGATCGCCGTCTACCCCCTCGACCCGCCTATTGACCCTCGTTTCCCCTGGGAGGCGACAAGCCTTGGCTATTCGTTTGACGACGGCGTCGTGTCGAAGCTGCCAGGCCGCCGAGTGCGGCCGGCAGTGGCAAAGGACGTGGGGAAGGGACTCCAGGGGCTCACCGCAACGCCGGCAACGCTTGTCCCCGTCACCCCAACGTCTCGCCCCGTTGAGAGGCAGGACATCGAGGCGCGCACGGTGGACAAAACGCCAATCAGCGAAGCGTGTGAAGCTGCCGCCACGGAGGAAGTGATTAGACACATTCGACCGTGACGATACCTGGAATACCTTCCCCTGGTCCGGTTTTCTTTGTAGACGCGTAGCGTAGAATTCGGTCACTGCCGCCCGCAATCGACGGATGACTTGTCCGCGAGATTCCGGCGACACCGTCGTCTCCCTTTCGCCCGAGCCCCTCATCGTCAGCACCAGTTCCTCCTTAGGCTCCGACCATCTCCACCTTGCTGCGATCTTGTCCTTGGATCTCCGGCTCGCATTCCGAGCCCTTGTCCATAGAGAAGAAATGTCCCCTCCGTCGCGTGCAAACTCCCCCTCCAGCGAATCGGAGAGGTAGGTTGCCAGGTCGTGGTTGTTCGCGACTCTACCTATCTTTCTGGCTACCGCATGCCGCAGCGATGCCCAGGCTAACGCCCTGACCACCGCATCGTCCACCGTCAGAAGGCGGTAGGCGTGGGCGATGGACAGCGCGTCAGCCATATCTGCGAGTGGGAGCAGTCCGCATCCCCCCCTGCTGGGGGGGAGGAAGACTAGCTCGGCGCTGGCACGCTGAGGCAGGTGGAGCCAAGATTTCGCTAGTTTTTTGATAAGCTTATCAGCTTCTTTGAGGGGACCTTTCTCCACTAGCGCACCCCGCAGCAGGAATTCGAGGCGTGGCACCAGGAAGGTAGCCACGGTCTCTGCCTTCTGCCAGGGGGTGAGAAGGGACTCGTCGACGGCCCGGAGATCCCGGAGAAGATCTTCGATGGTTAGTAGTGGGGTCTGCCTAATTTGGAAGCCGGTGGGGACTCCGAGGTGCTGGTAAGGCTCGCCGGCTGCCAGGGCCCTGATTTCTTCGCCTTGAAGGGTGAAGCGGGTGGGCAAGACCCTGCGTGTGCCTCTGCAGTCCTGATGTAAGGTGGCACACTTTGCAGGGTTGAACCGAAGTCCGATCCCACCGGCTGCAGCCTCCACTTTTCTCAATAGCTCCCCCATCCCCTGCGTGGAATCTGAAATAAGAGCCAGGTCGTCAGCGTATGCCAATATTTGGTGTCGATGGCCGTGCAGCGTGTAACCCGCGGGCGAGCCGTTCACTGCGCGCAGCACCGGCTCTAGCGCGAGGTTAGACGCCGCAGGGCTCATCGGACACCCTTGCTTTACCCCCGATTTGATTATAATTGGGTCGGTGAGTCCGTCGGCGGTGCGCACCCGGGTGGTGCAGCCGTCATACATGCTCTCCACGATGTTTTGGAGAGCGGAGGGAGCGCCCGCCTCCCGCAAGGCACGGTAGATAGCGGCATGGGGGATCGAACCAAACGCGTTGGTCAGATCCAGCCAAGCCACCACCACCTGACGGCCCCCCCTGCGAACGTCGTTGAGGACCTCCTGCAGCACAAAGTTGTGCTCGTAGCACCCCTCGCACGGCAGGAAGCCCTTCTGTGAGGAGCTAAGACGCTTGTTGAAGGTCGACCACGTGAGCAGACGGTCAGCCAGGATAGCAGCGAAGAGTTTGGGAGTCGTGTCGCCAAGCGCAAGCGGTCGCCAGTTCGAGAGGTCGTCGCGATCACCTTTTTTATGCACCAGCACGGTGTTTGACTCCTTCCAGCTAGAGGGAACCTGCTCCAGACGTAGACAGGTGTTGAAAAGAGCAGTGAGCAGACGGCACTCTGGGTCCGCCCTTCGCAGGTCATCGTAAGTCAGACCGTCGGGTCCTGGCGCGGAGTTTGACGTCCGCCGAAGCCTCAGGTCTACCTCCCTCACCGCGAAGGGCCGAATCAGAGCGTCGTTGCTCACATCGTCTGGAGGTCCGTAAGGAGGTGGAGGAGGTTGTGCTCCGAGTGGCGCAGACGGAGCGTACATCTCCTCAAAGTGCGCCCAAATCCGTTCCCGAAACACTTCGCAGTGCTGGGAGGGACCCAGGAGCACCTCTTGGACCGCACGCCGCCTGTTAGCCCGGAACAGTCTTTGGATTCTAGTTGCCTCCTCCACCCGGTTATCTCTATCCGGAAGGGCCGGCCGTGGCTGTTGCCGACGCTGGTGTTGTGCTTGTTGGTGACCGCGCCGATCCCTCGAACCGCGCCCACGCTCCGCTTCACGTCTCCCTCTCCCTCGGCCGCCGTTGGCGCCGCTCACTCTGCTCCTCAAGACCCCCACCGCTTCCCCAGAGCTTTGGAAGAAGGCCGCGACTCGCGTCGCAGTCTCTTCCAGATCTTCGGTTGTGACGGCCGCTTCCGCCATACCGATCAGCGCGTCCCTCGCAATCGTCGGCTGCTCCTCGGCTCGGGGCCGGGGACTTTGCCGACGACGGAGGGCCTGCTCGGCAGCCGTTGGCGACCGTCGCTCTGGGTCTGGTGGGTGTCGAGAGACCGCAGCCGACCTTTGACTACTCGCTGGGCGAGCCGCCCGCCCCGAGGACGCGGACGCTCCCTCCCCTCCACCGAATCCGGATGCGTCCCGCCGAGTTCCTCTACCTCCCGTTAAACCCACCCCCCTGGACTGTGTTAAAAACCCCACCCTTGCTGATTCATTGTCGTCTTCCCCGCGACCTGGCTCTCTCGTGGAGCACGTCTCGGGCGTACCTGAAATTGTTACAATTGGCTCTGTTGAGTCCTCTAAAGTATTAAGTATGCTAAATCTATTAAATGAGTTTGTTCGTATGTTATTCAGAAAATTATTATCGCTTTCTGCTGACTCACGGGGGCCCGCCCCGAGGCCGTGCCTGGAGGAATTAGGCGTTAAGTTCGAGTTGCTCGCTTTCGAGCGTGTTGCCTGGGCCGTCGCTGGGGACAGCCTCGTCCTCGGAGGAGCTCTCGGTGGAGACGGCGGCTCCTCTTCCGACGACGACTCTTCTGATGACCTGGGTCCGCTCTGGTGGTGTCTGCGGACCCTTCTCGTCATTGCCTGCCACGGCGTCGTAGATGTTCTCCATTCCTGCCCTGGGGTAGCCCTCGATGGTCCGGCTACCCCGACTATGGCCACCGGGAGGAGCGCTGGAGCTGCCGGAGGTAGAGTGGCAGCCCTCGTCTCCTCCTGCCCTGCCCTATAGAGCCGGGATGACATTATGGGCCTACCTGATGTCGTGGTGGTGATGGTGGTGGTGGTGGCTGTCTCAGGCAGAGTGAGGGGGCACGACGGTCCGCTGACCGGGGTCCATAGGTCCTCGGCGATGGTGGGGAGTGGTTGAGGACCCCGGCTATTCCTTGCTGCGGGGCTGCGCCTGGTCTGTGCTGCCTCGGGTGGTAGTGAGGCAGCTCTTGTGGCGGAGCGCAGCCCTGGGCGGGTTGTCGTGGGACCCCTCGCGGCCTGAGTGGACCGGCTGGTGCCTGCTGCGGTTACTGCAGCGTAGGTGGGGGAGTAACTCGACCTTTTCGGCCCCGGCGGAGTCGGTCTGGAGGTGGTGGCTGTTGGGGGGCGCCTCGTCGAGCCTGCCACCGTTGGAGATGGTGTGGTGGCAGGCGAGCGCCCCTTCGTCGACGCCGGGGCTGTCTTCCTCACCGTTGCTGCAGCTGGTCTTGGCACCGCGGCTCGCCTGGAGGTGGTGATGCGGTGAGCCGCTGGCCGGTCGCTTGCCGGCACGCTGTAGGCCCTCCGGCTCCTCGTAGTTGGACCTGCGTAGAACGAGGGCAGGGCTTCTCGAGGGGAGCTTGGGCTGCTCCCCGTCGCCGTGGGGGTGGCCATGTCTGGCCGTGGCACTTCAGGTGTCGGGGTTGGAGCCGACACCTGGGATGTCGTCGGCGTTGAGGTCGTCGTCGTCGCTGCGGGGCTCGGGATGGCGTTGTCCCCGCATCTGGCTGCAGCTCGTGGCGATGGAGTGGCAGCTGCAGCCGTCGTTGCCACCGTCCGGTGGCTCCTCGTCGCTGGTGGTCGGCTAGTAGCGGTGGAAGCTGTCCCCCGCTCCGGTCCAGGCAACCTGTTACAAATAAAATTGTCGAGCCTCCCTCGGCTCGAGGTATTAGAAACTGGATTTGCAGTCAGATTTGGTTGATCACAGACATTTACTAGATTGGTTGCGCCGCTCGTCCGCGTCGCGGCTGTTCTTGGAGCACGAGGAGCTGGATCGACAGCTGAGTGCCGCTTGGCGTAGTGCTGCTTCACCAGCTTGAGGGCATATACCCCCTCGCCGACGAAGCAGCAAGCGGCACATTTCTTAACAATTTCAGCGCACGGGTGGTATTTTTTGGCATGCTTCACCAGCTCCCCGTGCCCCTTGAACACTCCTCCAGTCCTTTTCCCATGATTCTGCTCGTAGCAGAACGGGCACCGGAACTCCTCCGGGAACGGAAACTCTATAAAAATTTTGTTTAAATCATTATTATTGTTATCATTAGTGACTCTACTGCTACTGGCCATTGTGCCGCACGGTACAAGATCAGTGGGTGCTTTAGGAAAGAAATAAATAGATAGGTAAAAGAGTAGAGAGAAGAGAGATAGCGACAGTCGGTATTACCTCTGGAGCGGCGAGAGATTTACCGACCAGAGGGGGCGGATAGCCTTTGGTCCGCTGGCCGATGGTAACAGATTTCGCTATTAGCTTCGGCAGCACCTGGTCCGCACGGACTTGTGAGAATTATAGAATCAGACTGTTCTATACCTCTGCCGTGGACGGACGCGATGACGGATGGGATCTCGCAGTTCAGCTAGCCTTTACTGCGAGACTTACACTTGACTTGATCTACCTATGCGCGGCTCGGCGGACCCGATTACTCGAGTCAATGGGTGAATCGCGCTAGGCTTCTCAAGGGTGCGTTTCTAGGAAGGGATGACGTAAGCCCTTACCCAGGCAACACGTGACTTCAGAGCTAATTATATTAGTCAAAATGTCGGCACGGCGCCTGCGGGGAGGTCGGTCGGGGTAGGGAAAAACGACTAACGGCTGCAGACGTCACGTGACGGCTAGAGAAAATGGCCGCCACCACCTGTTACCGGGGAAAAGAAAGAGAAGAAGAAGAGAGAAAGAGCACCCACTTACCTTGCGTGCGGCTGCCTATTTACTAAGTCCCAGTGGACTCCCGGTACCCGTTGGCCGCTTCGCTTCGGATCGGCGCTCGTCGGGGGTCGCTCCTCGGCAAACACATACACCAACACAAACACACTCAAACTTAACACTGATTTCTGATTTTCAGAAGTTGGCGGATTCTTTTTAAGATGATTAAATGGGCCGGACCTAGCGGCACTGCAATACTAGGCCAACCCGCGGCAGAGCCGGAGCAAGCCCCAGACACTCCGCCAACTTCCAAAAATCAGTTTAATATTCTGGCTCCGCAATGCGGAGCGTATCAGATATTAAGCTGATAAGAACAGATAAAAGGCGTTTATTTTTTCAAGATATGTTCCCCCGGGTTTACAATAGTGCGCCCGGGGGTATCAGTACATTTTATTCGCCTTTTGGGGCGGGGGCTATTTAATATAGTTTTCTAGCTTTATGTCTCGTGGACTCAGTCTATTCGTTACATTTTTTGGGGTTTCCAGGGCCTGGTGGTTTGCGATGGGATGAGTGATGATGATGCGTGGGACAAATGAGGGCGGTGATGATACATGCAATGGCAGTCAAGAATAGTAAAAATTAGTAAAAATAGAGTGTACGGACAAAGGACAGGTTTACAGTATAGGAGAATTATCAAACGGTAAAAATAAAAGTAGAAATAGGTAGAAATAAAAGTAGAAATAGTATAAGTCAGAAACGATAAAAATAAAATATATGGACAGTAGACAGGTGTTGAGTGTATAGGAATTATCAAGAAATAAAAATGAGACAGGAACAACAAGCAGGTATAGTAAAAAGTACAGTCCAAAAATAAAATAATAGCACTGGTATGAGAGTGATGGGTGAGGTGTGAAATATGTAAACATAAGAAAGGAAATAGATATCAATCAATAAAAGCCAGGCCCTGGTCCCTCGCCGACTAGATTACATTATGTATATATATATAGGACCAGTACTGGTCCCGGGTCAGGTACATTGGATATGTTCAGTCAGTTTGAATAAAATAGGGACCAGTACTGGTCCTAAGTCAGGTAACTTAGTGTATTAAAGGCAATCTCCAGTTACCTACTTATGGAGGGAGGCTCACTCCGGCACGTCCTGTTCCGGGGCCTGCCCCGGATCGTCGGCAGGGAGTTCGTCCGCTACTCTATATTGGCGTACGCCAGAGACGTGCTCCACGTAGATGTCCCTCCCCCATTTGATGGTCTCCGACACAATGAGCCTTCGCATAAGTTTTGCATATTTTGCGCTTACTCTAAGATAGTTTAAGACAGGCTCATTGGCCGGATCCCATGAGCCGAGGGCGCCGACGACGATCGCAGAGACCATCACCGCGTAGCCGAGACCGTGCAGCGCGTCGGCCAGGGGTTTGTACTTTAACACTTTACGTGCCCTGGCCTCTTCGAACGCTAAATAGGTGTTTTCAAAGGGCACGGTCACGTCCACGATGACGATGCTCTTTGAGGGCTCGTGCCTGACCACAATGTCAGGGCGAAGAGCTCCCAGATCGCCGTCTACCCCCTTGACCCGCCTATTAACCCTCGTTTCCCCTGGGAGGCGACAAGCCTTGGCTATTCGTTTGACGACGGCGTCGTGTCGAAGTTGCCAGGCCGCCGAGTGCGGCCGGCAGTGGCAAAGGACGTGGGGAAGGGACTCCAAGGGCTCACCGCAACGCCGGCAACGCTTGTCCCCGTCACCCCAACGTCTCGCCCCGTTGAGAGGCAGGACATCGAGGCGCGCACGGTGGACGAAACGCCAATCAGCGAAGCGTGTGAAGCTGCCGCCACGGAGGAAGTGATTAGACACATTCGACCGTGACGATACCTGGAATACCTTCCCCTGGTCCGGTTTTCTTTGTAGACGCGTCGCGTAGAATTCGGTCACTGCCGCCCGCAATCGACGGATGACTTGTCCGCGAGATTCCGGCGACACCGTCGTCTCCCTTTCGCCCGAGCCCCTCATCGTCAGCACCAGTTCCTCCTTAGGCTCCGACCATCTCCACCTTGCTGCGATCTTGTCCTTAGATCTCCGGCTCGCATTCCGAGCCCTTGTCCATAGTGAAGAAATGTCCCCTCCGTCGCGTGCAAACTCCCCCTCCAGCGAGCAGGAGAGGTAAGTTGCCAGGTCGTGGTTGTTCGCGACTCTGCCTATCTTCTTGGCTACCGCATGCCGCAGCGATGCCCAGGCTAACGCCCTGACCACCGCGTCGTCCACCGTCAGAAGGCGGTAGGCGTGGGCGATGGACAGCGCGTCAGCCATGTCTGCGAGTGGGAGCAGTCCGCATCCCCCCCTGCTGGGGGGGAGGAAGACTAGCTCGGCGCTGGCACGCTGAGGCAAGTGGAGCCAAGATTTTGCTAGTTTTTTAATAAGCTTGTCAGCTTCTTTGAGGGGGCCTTTCTCCACCAGCGCACCCCGCAGCAGGAATTCGAGGCGTGGCACCAGGAAGGTAGCCACGGTCTCTGCCTTCTGCCAGGGGGTTAGAAGGGACTCGTCGACGGCCCGGAGATCCCGGAGAAGATCGTCGATGGTTAGTAGTGGGGTCTGCCTAATTTGGAAGCCGGTGGGGACTCCGAGGTGCTGGTAAGGCTCGCCGGCTGCCAGGGCCCTGATTTCTTCGCCTTGGAGGGTGAAGCGGGTGGGCAAGACCCTGCGTGCGCCCCTGCAGTCCTGATGGAGGGTGGCGCACTTCGCAGGGTTGAACCGGAGTCCGATCCCACCAGCTGCAGCCTCCACTTTTCTTAATAGCTCTCCCATCCCCTGCGTGGAATCTGAAATAAGAGCCAGGTCGTCAGCATATGCCAATATTTGGTGTCGATGGCCGTGCAGCGTGTAACCCGCGGGCGAGCCGTTCACTGCGCGCAGCACCGGCTCTAGCGCGAGGTTAAACGCCGCAGGGCTCATCGGACACCCTTGCTTTACCCCCGATTTGATTATAATTGGGTCGGTGAGTCCGTCGGCGGCGCGCACCCGGGTGGTGCAGCCGTCATACATGCTCTCCACGATGTTTTGGAGAGCGGAGGGAGCGCCCGCCTCCTGCAAGGCACGGTAGATAGCGGCATGGGGGATCGAACCAAACGCGTTGGTCAGATCCAGCCAAGCCACCACCACCTGGCGGCCCCCCCTGCGAGCGTCGTTGAGGACCTCCTGCAGCACAAAGTTGTGCTCGTAGCACCCCTCGCACGGCAGGAAGCCCTTCTGTGAGGAGCTGAGACGCTTGTTGAAGGTCGACCACGTGAGCAGACGGTCAGCCAGGATAGCAGCGAAGAGTTTGGGAGTCGTGTCGCCAAGCGCAAGCGGTCGCCAGTTCAAGAGGTCGTCGCGATCACCTTTTTTATGCACCAGCACGGTGTTGGACTCCTTCCAGCTAGAGGGAACCTGCTCCAGACGTAGACAGGTGTTGAAAAGCGCAGTGAGCAGACGGCACTCTGGGTCCGCCCTTCGCAGGTCATCGTAAGTCAGACCGTCGGGTCCTGGCGCGGAGTTTGAAGTCCGCCGGAGCCTCAGGTCCACCTCCCTCACCGCGAAGGGCCGAATCAGAGCGTCGTTGCTCACATCGTCTGGAGGTCCGTACGGAGGCGGAGGAGGTTGTGCTCCGAGTGGCGCAGACGGAGCGTACATTTCCTCAAAGTGCGCCTGAATCCGTTCCCGAGGCACTTCACAGTGCTGGGAGGGACCCAGGAGCACCTCTTGGACCGCACGCCGCCTGTTAGCCCGGAACAGTCTTTGGATTCTAGTTGCCTCCTCCACCCGGTTACCTCTATCCGGGAGGGCCGGCCGTGGCTGTTGCCGACGCTGGTGTTGTGCTTGTTGGTGACCGCGGCGATCCCTCGAACCGCGCCCACGCTCCGTTTCACGTCTCCCTCTCCCTCGGCCGCCGTTGGCGCCGCTCACTCTGCTCCTCAAGACCCCCACCGCTTCCCCAGAGCTTTGGAAGAAGGCCGCGACTCGCGTCGCAGTCTCTTCCAGATCTTCGGTTGTGACGGCCGCTTCCGCCATACCGATCAGCGCGTCCCTCGCAGTCGTCGGCTGCTCCTCGGCTCGGGGCCGGAGACTTTGCCGACGACGGAGGGCCTGCTCCGCAGCCGCTGGCGACCGTCGCTCTGGGGCTGGTGGGTGTCGAGAGATCGCAGCCGACCTTTGACTACTCGCAGGGCGGGCCGCCCGCCCCGAGGATGCGGGCGCTCCCTCCCCTCCACCGAATCCGGATGCGCCCCGCAGAGTTCTTCTACCTTCCCTTAAACCCACCCCCCTGGTCTGATTTAAAAACCCCACCCTTACTCTATCCCTGTCGTTTTCGCCGCGACCTGGCTCCCTCGTGGAGCACGTCCCGGGCGTACCTGGAACAGTTAAAACGGAATCATCTAATGTATTAAATATGTTGAACCTATTATATGAATTGTTACGTGTATTGTCTAGAAAAATATCGCTCCCTGCAGACTCACGGGGGCCAGCCCCGAGGCCGTGCCTGGAGGAATTCGGAGTTAGATTGGAGTTGCTCGCTTTCGAGCGTGTTGCCTGGGCCGTTGCTGGGGACAGCCTCGTCCTCGGAGGAGCTCTCGGTGGGGACGGCGGCTCCTCTTCTGACGACGACTCTCCTGATGACCTGGGCCCGCTCTGGTGGTGTCTGCGGACCCTTCTCGTCGCTGCCTGCCACGGCGTCGTAGATGTTCTCTCTGGGGTAGCCCTCGATGGTCCGGCTACCCCGACTATGGCCACCGGGGGAAGCGCTGGAGCTGCCAGAGGTGGAGTGGCAGCTCTCGTCTTCTCCTGCCCTGCCCTATAGAGCCGGGATGACATTATGGGCCTACCTGATGTCGTGGTGGTGATGGTGGTGGTGGTGGCTGTCTCAGGCAGAGTGAGGGGGCACGACGGTCCGCTGACCGGGGTCCATATGTCCTCGGTGATGGTGGGGAGTGGTTGAGGACCCCGGCTATTCCTTGCTGCGGGGCTGCGCCTGGTCTGTGCTGCCTCGGGTGGTAGTGAGGCAGCTCTTGTAGCGGAGCGCAGCCCTGGGCGGGTTGTCGTGGGACCCCTCGCGGCCTGAGTGGACCGGCTGGTGCCTGCTGCGGTTACTGCAGCGTAGGTGGGGGAGCTACCTGGCCTTTTCGGCCCTGGCGGAGTTGGTCGGGTGGTGGTAGCTGTTGGGGGGCGCCTCGTCGGGCCTGCCACCGTTGGAGATGGTGTGGTGGCAGGCGAGCGCCTCTTCGTCGACGCCAGGGCTGTCTTCCTCACCGTTGCTGCAGCTGGTCTTGGCACCGCGGCTCGCCTGGAGGTGGTGATGCGGTGAGCCGCTGGCCGGTCGCTTGCCGGCACGCTGTAGGCCCTCCGGCTCCTCGTAGTTGGACCTGCGTAGAACGAGGGCAGGGCTTCTCGAGGGGAGCTTGGGCTGCTCCCCGTCGCCGTGGGGGTGGCCATGTCTGGCCGTGGCACTTCAGGTGTCGGGGTTGGAGCCGACACCTGGGATGTCGTCGGCGTTGAGGTCGTCGTCGTCGCTGCGGGGCTCGGGATGGCGTTGTCCCCGCATCTGGCTGCAGCTCGTGGCGATGGAGTGGCAGCTGCAGCCGTCGTTGCCACCGTCCGGTGGCTCCTCGTCGCTGGTGGTCGGCTAGTAGCGGTGGAAGCTGTCCCCCGCTCCGGTCCAGGCAACCTGTTACAAATAAAATTATCGAGCCTCCCTCGGCTCGAGGTATTAGAAACTGGATTTGCAGTCAGATTTGGACGATCACAGACATTTACTAGATTAGTTGCGCCGCTCGTCCGCGTCGCGGCTGTTCTCGGAGCACGAGGAGCTGGATCCACAGCTGAGTGCCGCTTGGCGTAGTGCTGCTTCACCAGCTTGAGGGCGTATACCCCCTCGCCGACGAAGCAGCAAGCGGCACATTTCTTAACAATTTCAGCAGCCGGGTGGAATTTCTTGGCATGCTTCACCAGCTCCCCGTGCCCCTTGAACACTCCACCAGTCCTTTTTCCATGGTTCTGCTCGTAGCAGAACGGGCACCGGAACTCCTCCGGGAACGGAAACTCTATAAAAATTTTGTTTAAATCATTATTATTGTTATCATTAGTGACTCTACTGCTACTGGCCATTGTGCCGCACGGTACAAGATCAGTGGGTGCTTTAGGAAAGAAATAAATAGATAGGTAAAAGAGTAGAGAGAAGAGAGATAGCGACAGTCGGTATTACCTCTGGAGCGGCGAGAGAGTTACCGACCAGAGGGGGCGGATAGCCTTTGGTCCGCTGGCCGATGGTAACAGATTTCGCTATTAGCTTCGGCCGCTCGCCGCAGGATGGCAGCACCAGGTCCGCACGGACTTGTGAGAATTATAGAATCAGACTGTTCTATACCTTTGCCGTGGACGGACGCGATGGCGGATGGGATCTCGCAGTTCAGCTAGCCTTTACTGCGAGACTTACACTTGACTTGATCTACCTATGCGCGGCTCGGCGGACCCGATTACTCGAGTCAATGGGTGAATCGCGCTAGGCTTCTCAAGGGTGCGTTTTTAGGAAGGGATGACGTAGCCCTTACCCAGGCAACACGTGACTTCAGAGCCAATTATATTAGTCAAAATGTCGGCACGGTGCCTGCGGGGAGGTCGGTCGGGGTAGGGAAAAACGACTAACGGCTGACAGGCGTCACGTGACGGCTAGAGAGAATGGCCGCCACCACCTGTTGCCGGGGAAAAGAAAGAGAAGAAGAAGAGAGAAAGAGCACCCACTTACCTTGCGTGCGGCTGCCTATTTACTAAGTCCCAGTGGACTCCCGGTACCCGTTGTCCGCTTCGCTTCGGATCGGCGCTCGTCAGGGGTTGCTCCTCGGCAAACACATACACCAACACAAACACACTCAAACTTAACACTGATTTCTGATTTTCAGAAGTTGGCGGATTGTTTTTAAGATGATTAAATGGGCCGGACCTAGCGGCACTGCAATACTAGGCCAACCCGCGGCAGAGCCGGAGCAAGCCCCAGACACTCCGCCAACTTCCAAAAATCAGTTTAATATTCTGGCTCCGCAATGCGGAGCGTATCAGATAATAAGCTGATAAGAACAGATAAAAGGCGTTTATTTTTTCCAAAATATGTTCCCCCGGGTTTACAATAGTGCGCCCGGGGGTATCAGTACATTTCAGCGCCTTTTGGGGCGAGGGCTAATAATTATAATATTTTGTTTTGGTTTTTAGTCCCAGGGACTTAGTCTATCTCTCTCAGTATCGGGGTTTCCAGGGCCTGGTACTTTGTGATGGAATGAGTGGTGATGATGAGTGAGGTGGATGGGGGCGTTGATGATACATTTAGTCGAAGTCAAAGGATGGATAAAAATAGATGTGTGGACAGACACAAAGACGTAGTATAGAAATTATCAAGAAGTAAAAATAAATATAGGTGAAAACAAGCGAGTATGAGTATAAAATACAGTCCAGTAGGATAAAAAAGAAGAAAAAGAATAGTGAAAGAGAAAGAAACGAAAGGTGAAGAGTAAAACTAGAATGAGATGAGTGAATGAGGTATGAGTCGTATGTTAATAAATAGGTAAATGTATGTCAATCAATAAAAGCCAGGCCCTGGTCCCTCGCCGACTATATTAAAATATCTATATATATGTATAGGACCAGTACTGGTCCTGAGTCAGGTACATTGGATATGTTCAGTCAGTTTGGATAAAATAGGGACCAGTATTGGTCCTAAGTCAGGTAACGTAGTGTTTTAAATGCTATCTCCAGTTACCTACGCATGGAGGGAGGCTTACTCCGGCACGTCCCGTTCCGGGGCCAGCCCCGGATCGTCGGCAGGGAGTTCGTCCGCTACTCTATATTGGCGTACGCCAGAGACGTGCTCCACGTAGATGTCCCTCCCCCATTTGATGGTTTCCGACACAATGAGCCTTCGCATAAGTTTTGCATATTTGGCGCTTACTCTAAGATGTTTTAAGACAGGCTCATTGGCCGGATCCCATGAGCCAAGGGCGCCGACAACGATCGCAGAGACCATCACCGCATAGCCGAGACCGTGCAGCGCGTCGGCCAGGGGTTTATACTTCAACACTTTACGTGCCCTGGCCTCTTCGAACGCTAAATAGGTGTTTTCAAAGGGCACGGTCACGTCCACGATGACGATGCTCTTTGAGGGCTCGTGCCTGACCACAATGTCAGGGCGGAGAGCCCCCAGATCGCCGTCTACCCCCTCGACCCGCCTATTAACCCTCGTTTCCCCTGGGAGGCGACAAGCCTTGGCTATTCGTTGGACGACGGCGTCGTGTCGAAGTTGCCAGGCCGCCGAGTGCGGCCGGCAGTGGCAAAGGACGTGGGGAAGGGACTCCAGGGTCCCACCGCAACGCCGGCAACGCTTGTCCCCGTCACCCCAACGTCTCGCGCCGTTGAGAGGCAGGACATCGAGGCGCGCACGGTGGACAAAACGCCAATCAGCGAAGCGTGTGAAGCTGCCGCCACGGAGAAAGTGATTAGACACGTTCGACCGTGACGATACCTGGAATACCTTCCCCTGGTCCGGTTTTCTTTTGAGGCGCGTCGCGTAGAATTCGGTCACTGCTGCCCGCAATCGACGGATGACCTGTCCGCGAGATTCCGGCGACACCGTCGTCTCCCTTTCGCCCGAGCCCCTCATCGTCAGCACCAGTTCCTCCTTAGGCTCCGACCATCTCCACCTTGCTGCGATCTTGTCCTTAGATCTCCGGCTCGCATTCCGAGCCCTTGTCCATAGGGAAGAAATGTCCCCTCCGTCGCGTGCAAACTCCCCCTCCAGCGAACCGGAGAGGTAGGTTGCCAGGTCGTGGTTGTTCGCGACTCTACCTATCTTCTTGGCTGCCGCATGCCGCAGCGATGCCCAGGCTAACGCCCTGACCACCGCATCGTCCACCGTCAGAAGGCGGTAGGCGTGGGCGATAGACAGCGCGTCAGCCATGTCTGCGAGTGGGAGCAGTCCGCACCCCCCCCTGCTGGGGGGGAGGAAGACTAGCTCGGCGCTGGCACGCTGAGGCAGGTGGAGCCAAGATTTCGCTAGTTTTTTGATAAGCTTATCAGCTTCTTTGAGGGGACCTTTCTCCACCAGCGCACCCCGCAGCAGGAATTCGAGGCGTGGCACCAGGAAGGTAGCCACGGTCTCTGCCTTCTGCCAGGGGGTGAGAAGGGACTCGTCGACGGCCCGGAGATCCCGGAGAAGATCTTCGATGGTCATTAGTGGGGTCTGCCTAATTTGGAAGCCGGTGGGGACTCCGAGGTGCTGGTAAGGCTCGCCGGCTGCCAGGGCCCTGATTTCTTCGCCTTGGAGGGTGAAGCGGGTGGGCAAGACCCTGCGTGTGCCTCTGCAGTCCTGATGTAAGGTGGCACACTTTGCAGGGTTGAACCGAAGTCCGATCCCACCTGCTGCAGCCTCCACTTTTCTTAATAATTCGCCCATCCCCTCAGTGGAATCTGAAATAAGAGCCAGGTCGTCAGCATATGCTAATATTTGGTGTCGATGGCCGTGCAGCGTGTAACCCGCGGGCGAGCCGTTTATTGCGCGTAGCACCGGCTCTAGCGCGAGGTTAAACGCCGCAGGGCTCATCGGACACCCTTGTTTAACCCCCGATTTGATTATAATTGGGTCGGTAAGTCCGTCGGCGGCGCGCACCCGGGTGGTGCAGCCGTCATACATGCTCTCCACGATGTTTTGGAGAGCGGAGGGGGCGCCCGCCTCCCGCAAGGCACGGTAAATAGCGGCATGAGGGATCGAACCAAACGCGTTGGTAAGATCCAGCCAAGCCACCACCACCTGACGGCCCCCCCTGCGAGCGTCGTTGAGGACCTCCTGCAGCACAAAGTTGTGCTCGTAGCACCCCTCGCACGGCAGGAAGCCCTTCTGTGAGGAGCTAAGACGCTTGTTGAAGGTCGACCACGTGAGCAGACGGTCAGCCAGGATAGCAGCGAAGAGTTTGGGAGTCGTGTCGCCAAGCGCAAGCGGTCGCCAGTTCGAGAGGTCGTCGCGATCACCTTTTTTATGCACCAGCACGGTGTTTGACTCCTTCCAGCTAGAGGGAACCTACTCCAGACGTAGACAGGTGTTGAAAAGCGCAGTGAGCAGACGGCACTCTGGGTCCGCCCTTCGCAGGTCATCGTAAGTCAGACCGTCGGGTCCTGGCGCGGAGTTTGAAGTCCGCCGGAGCCTCAGGTCCACCTCCCTCACCGCGAAGGGCCGAATCAGAGCGTCGTTGCTCACCTCGTCTGGAGGTCCGTACGGAGGCGGAGGAGGTTGTGCTCCGAGTGGCGCAGACGGAGCGTACATTTCCTCAAAGTGCGCCTGAATCCGTTCCCGAGGCACTTCACAGTGCTGGGAGGGACCCAGGAGCACCTCTTGGACCGCACGCCGCCTGTTAGCTCGGAACAGTCTTTGGATTCTAGTTGCCTCCTCCACCCGGTTACCTCTATCCGGAAGGGCCGGCCGTGGCTGTTGCCGACGCTGGTGTTGTGCTTGCTGGTGACCGCGGCGATCCCTCGAACCGCGCCCACGCCCCGCTTCACTTCTCCCTCCCCCTCGGCCGCCGTTGGCGCCGCTCACTCTGCTCCTCAAGACCCCCACCGCTTCCCCAGAGCCTTGGAAGAAGGCTGCGACTCGCGTCGCCGTCTCTTCCAGATCTTCGGTTGTGACGGCCGCTTCCGCCATACCGATCAGCGCGTCCCTCGCCATCGTCGGTTGCTCCTCGGCTCGGGGCCGGAGACTTTGCCGACGACGGAGGGCCTGCTCGGCAGCCGTTGGCGACCGTCGCTCTGGGGCTGGTGGGTGTCGAGAGACCGCAGCCGACCTTTGACTACTCGCAGGGCGGGCCGCCCGCCCCGAGGATGCGGACGCCCCCTCCCCTCCACCGAATCCGGATGCGCCCCGCAGAGTTCCTCTACCTTCCCTTAAACCCACCCCCCTGGTCTGATTTAGAAACCCCACCCTTACTCTATCCCTGTCGTTTTCGCCGCGACCTGGCTCCCTCGTGGAGCACGTCCCGGGCGTACCTGGAACAATCAAATTTGGCTCTGTCAGGTTATCCAGAGTGTTGAAGATGCTAGACCTATTGTACGAATTTACTACTGTATTAACTATAAGATTATCGCTCCCTGCAGACTCACGGGGACCTGCCCCGAGGCCGTGCCTGGAGGAATTCGGCGTTAAATTGGAGTTGCTCGCTTTCGAGCGTGTTGCCCGGGCCGTTGCTGGGGACAGCCTCGTCCTCGGAGGAGCTCTTGGTGCGGACGGCGGCTCCTCTTCTGACGACGACTCTCCTGATGACCTGGGCCCGCTCTGGTGGTGTCTGCGGGCCCTTCTCGTCGCTGCCTGCCACGGCGTTGTAGATGTTCTCTCTGGGGTAGCCCTCGATGGTCCGGCTACCCCGACTATGGCCACCGGGAGGAGCGCTGGAGCTGCCGGAGGTGGAGTGGCAGCCCTCGTCTCCTCCTGCCCTGCCCTATAGAGCCGGGATGACATTATGGGCCTACCTGATGTCGTGGTGGTGATGGTGGTGGTGGTGGCTGTCTCAGGCAGAGTGAGGGGGCACGACGGTCCGCTTACCGGGGTCCATAGGTCCTCGGTGATGGTGGGGAGTGGTTGAGGACCCCGGCTATTCCTTGCTGCGGGGCTGCGCCTGGTCTGTGCTGCCTCGGGTGGTAGTGAGGCAGCTCTTGTAGCGGAGCGCAGCCCTGGGCGGGTTGTCGTGGGACCCCTCGCGGCCTGAGTGGACCGGCTGGTGCTTGCTGCGGTTACTGCAGCGTAGGTGGGGGAGTAACTCGACCTTTTCGGCCCCGGCGGAGTCGGTCTGGAGGTGGTGGCTGTTGGGGGGCGCCTCGTCGAGCCTGCCACCGTTGGAGATGGTGTGGTGGCAGGCGAGCGCCCCTTCGTCGACGCCGGGGCTGTCTTCCTCACCGTTGCTGCAGCTGGTCTTGGCACCGCGGCTCGCCTGGAGGTGGTGATGCGGTGAGCCGCTGGCCGGTCGCTTGCCGGCACGCTGTAGGCCCTCCGGCTCCTCGTAGTTGGACCTGCGTAGAACGAGGGCAGGGCTTCTCGAGGGGAGCTTGGGCTGCTCCCCGTCGCCGTGGGGGTGGCCATGTCTGGCCGTGGCACTTCAGGTGTCGGGGTTGGAGCCGACACCTGGGATGTCGTCGGCGTTGAGGTCGTCGTCGTCGCTGCGGGGCTCGGGATGGCGTTGTCCCCGCATCTGGCTGCAGCTCGTGGGGATGGAGTGGCAGCTGCAGCCGTCGTTGCCGCCGTCCGGTGGCTCCTCGTCGCTGGTGGTCGGCTAGTAGCGGTGGAAGCTGTCCCCCGCTCCGGTCCAGGCAACCTGTTACAAATAAAATTATCGAGCCTCCCTCGGCTCGAGGTATTAGAAACTGGATTTGCAGTCAGATTTGGACGATCACAGACATTTACTAGATTAGTTGCGCCGCTCGTCCGCGTCGCGGCTGTTCTCGGAGCACGAGGAGCTGGATCCACAGCTGAGTGCCGCTTGACGTAGTGCTGCTTCACCAGCTTGAGGGCGTATACCCCCTCGCCGACGAAGCAGCAAGCGGCACATTTCTTAACAATTTCAGCAGCCGGGTGGAATTTCTTGGCATGCTTCACCAGCTCCCCGTGCCCCTTGAACACTCCACCAGTCCTTTTTCCATGGTTCTGCTCGTAGCAGAACGGGCACCGGAACTCCTCCGGGAACGGAAACTCTATAAAAATTTTGTTTAAATCATTATTATTGTTATCATTAGTGACTCTACTGCTACTGGCCATTGTGCCGCACGGTACAAGATCAGTGGGTGCTTTAGGAAAGAAATAAATAGATAGGTAAAAGAGTAGAGAGAAGAGAGATAGCGACAGTCGGTATTACCTCTGGAGCGGCGAGAGAGTTACCGACCAGAGGGGGCGGATAGCCTTTGGTCCGCTGGCCGATGGTAACAGATTTCGCTATTAGCTTCTGCCGCTCGCCGCAGGATGGCAGCACCAGGTCCGCACGGACTTGTGAGAATTATAGAATCAGACTGTTCTATACCTTTGCCGTGGACGGACGCGATGGCGGATGGGATCTCGCAGTTCAGCTAGCCTTTACTGCGAGACTTACACTTGACTTGATCTACCTATGCGCGGCTCGGCGGACCCGATTACTCGAGTCAATGGGTGAATCGCGCTAGGCTTCTCAAGGGTGCGTTTTTAGGAAGGGATGACGTAGCCCTTACCCAGGCAACACGTGACTTCAGAGCCAATTATATTAGTCAAAATGTCGGCACGGTGCCTGCGGGGAGGTCGGTCGGGGTAGGGAAAAACGACTAACGGCTGACAGGCGTCACGTGACGGCTAGAGAGAATGGCCGCCACCACCTGTTGCCGGGGAAAAGAAAGAGAAGAAGAAGAGAGAAAGAGCACCCACTTACCTTGCGTGCGGCTGCCTATTTACTAAGTCCCAGTGGACTCCCGGTACCCGTTGTCCGCTTCGCTTCGGATCGGCGCTCGTCAGGGGTTGCTCCTCGGCAAACACATACACCAACACAAACACACTCAAACTTAACACTGATTTCTGATTTTCAGAAGTTGGCGGATTGTTTTTAAGATGATTAAATGGGCCGGACCTAGCGGCACTGCAATACTAGGCCAACCCGCGGCAGAGCCGGAGCAAGCCCCAGACACTCCGCCAACTTCCAAAAATCAGTTTAATATTCTGGCTCCGCAATGCGGAGCGTATCAGATAATAAGCTGATAAGAACAGATAAAAGGCGTTTATTTTTTCCAAAATATGTTCCCCCGGGTTTACAATAGTGCGCCCGGGGGTATCAGTACATTTCAGCGCCTTTTGGGGCGAGGGCTAATAATTATAATATTTTGTTTTGGTTTTTAGTCCCAGGGACTTAGTCTATCTCTCTCAGTATCGGGGTTTCCAGGGCCTGGTACTTTGTGATGGAATGAGTGGTGATGATGAGTGAGGTGGATGGGGGCGTTGATGATACATTTAGTCGAAGTCAAAGGATGGATAAAAATAGATGTGTGGACAGACACAAAGACGTAGTATAGAAATTATCAAGAAGTAAAAATAAATATAGGTGAAAACAAGCGAGTATGAGTATAAAATACAGTCCAGTAGGATAAAAAAGAAGAAAAAGAATAGTGAAAGAGAAAGAAACGAAAGGTGAAGAGTAAAACTAGAATAAGATGAGTGAATGAGGTATGAGTCGTATGTTAATAAATAGGTAAATGTATGTCAATCAATAAAAGCCAGGCCCTGGTCCCTCGCCGACTATATTAAAATATCTATATATATATGTATAGGACCAGTACTGGTCCTGAGTCAGGTACATTGGATATGTTCAGTCAGTTTGGATAATATAGGGACCAGTATTGGTCCTAAGTCAGGTAACGTAGTGTTTTAAATGCTATCTCCAGTTACCTACGCATGGAGGGAGGCTTACTCCGGCACGTCCCGTTCCGGGGCCAGCCCCGGATCGTCGGCAGGGAGTTCGTCCGCTACTCTATATTGGCGTACGCCAGAGACGTGCTCCACGTAGATGTCCCTCCCCCATTTGATGGTTTCCGACACAATGAGCCTTCGCATAAGTTTTGCATATTTGGCGCTTACTCTAAGATGTTTTAAGACAGGCTCATTGGCCGGATCCCATGAGCCAAGGGCGCCGACAACGATCGCAGAGACCATCACCGCATAGCCGAGACCGTGCAGCGCGTCGGCCAGGGGTTTATACTTCAACACTTTACGTGCCCTGGCCTCTTCGAACGCTAAATAGGTGTTTTCAAAGGGCACGGTCACGTCCACGATGACGATGCTCTTTGAGGGCTCGTGCCTGACCACAATGTCAGGGCGGAGAGCCCCCAGATCGCCGTCTACCCCCTCGACCCGCCTATTAACCCTCGTTTCCCCTGGGAGGCGACAAGCCTTGGCTATTCGTTGGACGACGGCGTCGTGTCGAAGTTGCCAGGCCGCCGAGTGCGGCCGGCAGTGGCAAAGGACGTGGGGAAGGGACTCCAGGGTCCCACCGCAACGCCGGCAACGCTTGTCCCCGTCACCCCAACGTCTCGCGCCGTTGAGAGGCAGGACATCGAGGCGCGCACGGTGGACAAAACGCCAATCAGCGAAGCGTGTGAAGCTGCCGCCACGGAGAAAGTGATTAGACACGTTCGACCGTGACGATACCTGGAATACCTTCCCCTGGTCCGGTTTTCTTTTGAGGCGCGTCGCGTAGAATTCGGTCACTGCCGCCCGCAATCGACGGATGACCTGTCCGCGAGATTCCGGCGACACCGTCGTCTCCCTTTCGCCCGAGCCCCTCATCGTCAGCACCAGTTCCTCCTTAGGCTCCGACCATCTCCACCTTGCTGCGATCTTGTCCTTAGATCTCCGGCTCGCATTCCGAGCCCTTGTCCATAGGGAAGAAATGTCCCCTCCGTCGCGTGCAAACTCCCCCTCCAGCGAACCGGAGAGGTAGGTTGCCAGGTCGTGGTTGTTCGCGACTCTACCTATCTTCTTGGCTGCCGCATGCCGCAGCGATGCCCAGGCTAACGCCCTGACCACCGCATCGTCCACCGTCAGAAGGCGGTAGGCGTGGGCGATAGACAGCGCGTCAGCCATGTCTGCGAGTGGGAGCAGTCCGCACCCCCCCCTGCTGGGGGGGAGGAAGACTAGCTCGGCGCTGGCACGCTGAGGCAGGTGGAGCCAAGATTTCGCTAGTTTTTTGATAAGCTTATCAGCTTCTTTGAGGGGACCTTTCTCCACCAGCGCACCCCGCAGCAGGAATTCGAGGCGTGGCACCAGGAAGGTAGCCACGGTCTCTGCCTTCTGCCAGGGGGTGAGAAGGGACTCGTCGACGGCCCGGAGATCCCGGAGAAGATCTTCGATGGTCATTAGTGGGGTCTGCCTAATTTGGAAGCCGGTGGGGACTCCGAGGTGCTGGTAAGGCTCGCCGGCTGCCAGGGCCCTGATTTCTTCGCCTTGGAGGGTGAAGCGGGTGGGCAAGACCCTGCGTGTGCCTCTGCAGTCCTGATGTAAGGTGGCACACTTTGCAGGGTTGAACCGAAGTCCGATCCCACCTGCTGCAGCCTCCACTTTTCTTAATAATTCGCCCATCCCCTCAGTGGAATCTGAAATAAGAGCCAGGTCGTCAGCATATGCTAATATTTGGTGTCGATGGCCGTGCAGCGTGTAACCCGCGGGCGAGCCGTTTATTGCGCGTAGCACCGGCTCTAGCGCGAGGTTAAACGCCGCAGGGCTCATCGGACACCCTTGTTTAACCCCCGATTTGATTATAATTGGGTCGGTAAGTCCGTCGGCGGCGCGCACCCGGGTGGTGCAGCCGTCATACATGCTCTCCACGATGTTTTGGAGAGCGGAGGGGGCGCCCGCCTCCCGCAAGGCACGGTAGATAGCGGCATGAGGGATCGAACCAAACGCGTTGGTAAGATCCAGCCAAGCCACCACCACCTGACGGCCCCCCCTGCGAGCGTCGTTGAGGACCTCCTGCAGCACAAAGTTGTGCTCGTAGCACCCCTCGCACGGCAGGAAGCCCTTCTGTGAGGAGCTAAGACGCTTGTTGAAGGTCGACCACGTGAGCAGACGGTCAGCCAGGATAGCAGCGAAGAGTTTGGGAGTCGTGTCGCCAAGCGCAAGCGGTCGCCAGTTCGAGAGGTCGTCGCGATCACCTTTTTTATGCACCAGCACGGTGTTTGACTCCTTCCAGCTAGAGGGAACCTACTCCAGACGTAGACAGGTGTTGAAAAGCGCAGTGAGCAGACGGCACTCTGGGTCCGCCCTTCGCAGGTCATCGTAAGTCAGACCGTCGGGTCCTGGCGCGGAGTTTGAAGTCCGCCGGAGCCTCAGGTCCACCTCCCTCACCGCGAAGGGCCGAATCAGAGCGTCGTTGCTCACCTCGTCTGGAGGTCCGTACGGAGGCGGAGGAGGTTGTGCTCCGAGTGGCGCAGACGGAGCGTACATTTCCTCAAAGTGCGCCTGAATCCGTTCCCGAGGCACTTCACAGTGCTGGGAGGGACCCAGGAGCACCTCTTGGACCGCACGCCGCCTGTTAGCTCGGAACAGTCTTTGGATTCTAGTTGCCTCCTCCACCCGGTTACCTCTATCCGGAAGGGCCGGCCGTGGCTGTTGCCGACGCTGGTGTTGTGCTTGCTGGTGACCGCGGCGATCCCTCGAACCGCGCCCACGCCCCGCTTCACTTCTCCCTCCCCCTCGGCCGCCGTTGGCGCCGCTCACTCTGCTCCTCAAGACCCCCACCGCTTCCCCAGAGCCTTGGAAGAAGGCTGCGACTCGCGTCGCCGTCTCTTCCAGATCTTCGGTTGTGACGGCCGCTTCCGCCATACCGATCAGCGCGTCCCTCGCCATCGTCGGTTGCTCCTCGGCTCGGGGCCGGAGACTTTGCCGACGACGGAGGGCCTGCTCGGCAGCCGTTGGCGACCGTCGCTCTGGGGCTGGTGGGTGTCGAGAGACCGCAGCCGACCTTTGACTACTCGCAGGGCGGGCCGCCCGCCCCGAGGATGCGGACGCCCCCTCCCCTCCACCGAATCCGGATGCGCCCCGCAGAGTTCCTCTACCTTCCCTTAAACCCACCCCCCTGGTCTGATTTAGAAACCCCACCCTTACTCTATCCCTGTCGTTTTCGCCGCGACCTGGCTCCCTCGTGGAGCACGTCCCGGGCGTACCTGGAACAATCAAATTTGGCTCTGTCAGGTTATCCAGAGTGTTGAAGATGCTAAACCTATTGTACGAATTTACTACTGTATTAACTATAAGATTATCGCTCCCTGCAGACTCACGGGGACCTGCCCCGAGGCCGTGCCTGGAGGAATTCGGCGTTAAATTGGAGTTGCTCGCTTTCGAGCGTGTTGCCCGGGCCGTTGCTGGGGACAGCCTCGTCCTCGGAGGAGCTCTTGGTGCGGACGGCGGCTCCTCTTCTGACGACGACTCTCCTGATGACCTGGGCCCGCTCTGGTGGTGTCTGCGGGCCCTTCTCGTCGCTGCCTGCCACGGCGTTGTAGATGTTCTCTCTGGGGTAGCCCTCGATGGTCCGGCTACCCCGACTATGGCCACCGGGAGGAGCGCTGGAGCTGCCGGAGGTGGAGTGGCAGCCCTCGTCTCCTCCTGCCCTGCCCTATAGAGCCGGGATGACATTATGGGCCTACCTGATGTCGTGGTGGTGATGGTGGTGGTGGTGGCTGTCTCAGGCAGAGTGAGGGGGCACGACGGTCCGCTGACCGGGGTCCATAGGTCCTCGGTGATGGTGGGGAGTGGTTGAGGACCCCGGCTATTCCTTGCTGCGGGGCTGCGCCTGGTCTGTGCTGCCTCGGGTGGTAGTGAGGCAGCTCTTGTAGCGGAGCGCAGCCCTGGGCGGGTTGTCGTGGGACCCCTCGCGGCCTGAGTGGACCGGCTGGTGCCTGCTGCGGTTACTGCAGCGTAGGTGGGGGAGTAACTCGACCTTTTCGGCCCCGGCGGAGTCGGTCTGGAGGTGGTGGCTGTTGGGGGGCGCCTCGTCGAGCCTGCCACCGTTGGAGATGGTGTGGTGGCAGGCGAGCGCCCCTTCGTCGACGCCGGGGCTGTCTTCCTCACCGTTGCTGCAGCTGGTCTTGGCACCGCGGCTCGCCTGGAGGTGGTGATGCGGTGAGCCGCTGGCCGGTCGCTTGCCGGCACGCTGTAGGCCCTCCGGCTCCTCGTAGTTGGACCTGCGTAGAACGAGGGCAGGGCTTCTCGAGGGGAGCTTGGGCTGCTCCCCGTCGCCGTGGGGGTGGCCATGTCTGGCCGTGGCACTTCAGGTGTCGGGGTTGGAGCCGACACCTGGGATGTCGTCGGCGTTGAGGTCGTCGTCGTCGCTGCGGGGCTCGGGATGGCGTTGTCCCCGCATCTGGCTGCAGCTCGTGGCGATGGAGTGGCAGCTGCAGCCGTCGTTGCCACCGTCCGGTGGCTCCTCGTCGCTGGTGGTCGGCTAGTAGCGGTGGAAGCTGTCCCCCGCTCCGGTCCAGGCAACCTGTTACAAATAAAATTATCGAGCCTCCCTCGGCTCGAGGTATTAGAAACTGGATTTGCAGTCAGATTTGGACGATCACAGACATTTACTAGATTAGTTGCGCCGCTCGTCCGCGTCGCGGCTGTTCTCGGAGCACGAGGAGCTGGATCCACAGCTGAGTGCCGCTTGGCGTAGTGCTGCTTCACCAGCTTGAGGGCGTATACCCCCTCGCCGACGAAGCAGCAAGCGGCACATTTCTTAACAATTTCAGCAGCCGGGTGGAATTTCTTGGCATGCTTCACCAGCTCCCCGTGCCCCTTGAACACTCCACCAGTCCTTTTTCCATGGTTCTGCTCGTAGCAGAACGGGCACCGGAACTCCTCCGGGAACGGAAACTCTATAAAAATTTTGTTTAAATCATTATTATTGTTATCATTAGTGACTCTACTGCTACTGGCCATTGTGCCGCACGGTACAAGATCAGTGGGTGCTTTAGGAAAGAAATAAATAGATAGGTAAAAGAGTAGAGAGAAGAGAGATAGCGACAGTCGGTATTACCTCTGGAGCGGCGAGAGAGTTACCGACCAGAGGGGGCGGATAGCCTTTGGTCCGCTGGCCGATGGTAACAGATTTCGCTATTAGCTTCTGCCGCTCGCCGCAGGATGGCAGCACCAGGTCCGCACGGACTTGTGAGAATTATAGAATCAGACTGTTCTATACCTTTGCCGTGGACGGACGCGATGGCGGATGGGATCTCGCAGTTCAGCTAGCCTTTACTGCGAGACTTACACTTGACTTGATCTACCTATGCGCGGCTCGGCGGACCCGATTACTCGAGTCAATGGGTGAATCGCGCTAGGCTTCTCAAGGGTGCGTTTTTAGGAAGGGATGACGTAGCCCTTACCCAGGCAACACGTGACTTCAGAGCCAATTATATTAGTCAAAATGTCGGCACGGTGCCTGCGGGGAGGTCGGTCGGGGTAGGGAAAAACGACTAACGGCTGACAGGCGTCACGTGACGGCTAGAGAAAATGGCCGCCACCACCTGTTGCCGGGGAAAAGAAAGAGAAGAAGAAGAGAGAAAGAGCACCCACTTACCTTGCGTGCGGCTGCCTATTTACTAAGTCTTAGTGGACTCCCGGTACCCGTTGTCCGCTTCGCTTCGGATCGGCGCTCGTCAGGGGTTGCTCCTTGGCAAACACATACACCAACACAAACACACTCAAACTTAACACTGATTTCTGATTTTCAGAAGTTGGCGGATTGTTTTTAAGATGATTAAATGGGCCGGACCTAGCGGCACTGCAATACTAGGCCAACCCGCGGCAGAGCCGGAGCAAGCCCCAGACACTCCGCCAACTTCCAAAAATCAGTTTAATATTCTGGCTCCGCAATGCGGAGCGTATCAGATAATAAGCTGATAAGAACAGATAAAAGGCGTTTATTTTTTCCAAAATATGTTCCCCCGGGTTTACAATAGTGCGCCCGGGGGTATCAGTACATTTCAGCGCCTTTTGGGGCGAGGGCTAATAATTATAATATTTTGTTTTGGTTTTTAGTCCCAGGGACTTAGTCTATCTCTCTCAGTATCGGGGTTTCCAGGGCCTGGTACTTTGTGATGGAATGAGTGGTGATGATGAGTGAGGTGGATGGGGGCGTTGATGATACATTTAGTCGAAGTCAAAGGATGGATAAAAATAGATGTGTGGACAGACACAAAGACGTAGTATAGAAATTATCAAGAAGTAAAAATAAATATAGGTGAAAACAAGCGAGTATGAGTATAAAATACAGTCCAGTAGGATAAAAAAGAAGAAAAAGAATAGTGAAAGAGAAAGAAACGAAAGGTGAAGAGTAAAACTAGAATGAGATGAGTGAATGAGGTATGAGTCGTATGTTAATAAATAGGTAAATGTATGTCAATCAATAAAAGCCAGGCCCTGGTCCCTCGCCGACTATATTAAAATATCTATATATATGTATAGGACCAGTACTGGTCCTGAGTCAGGTACATTGGATATGTTCAGTCAGTTTGGATAAAAAAGGGACCAGTATTGGTCCTAAGTCAGGTAACGTAGTGTTTTAAATGCTATCTCCAGTTACCTACGCATGGAGGGAGGCTTACTCCGGCACGTCCCGTTCCGGGGCCAGCCCCTGATCGTCGGCAGGGAGTTCGTCCGCTACTCTATATTGGCGTACGCCAGAGACGTGCTCCACGTATATATCCCGCCCCCATTTGATGGTCTCCGACACAATGAGCCTTCGCATTAGTCTTGCGTATTTTGCGCTTACTCTAAGATGTTTTGAGACAGGCTCATTGGCCGGATCCCATGAGCCGAGGGCGCCAACGACGATCGCAGAGACCATCACCGCGTAGCCGAGACCGTGCAGCGCGTCGGCCAGGGGTTTATACTTTAACACTTTACGTGCCCTGGCCTCTTCGAACGCTAAGTAGGTGTTTTCAAAGGGCACGGTCACGTCCACGATGACGATGCTCTTTGAGGGCTCGTGCCTGACCACAATGTCAGGGCGGAGAGCCCCCAGATCGCCGTCTACCCCCTCGACCCGCCTATTAACCCTCGTTTCCCCTGGGAGGCGACAAGCCTTGGCTATTCGTTGGACGACGGCGTCGTGTCGAAGTTGCCAGGCCGCCGAGTGCGGCCGGCAGTGGCAAAGGACGTGGGGAAGGGACTCCAGGGGCTCACCGCAACGCCGGCAACGCTTGTCCCCGTCACCCCAACGTCTCGCCCCGTTGAGAGGCAGGACATCGAGGCGCGCACGGTGGACAAAACGCCAATCAGCGAAGCGTGTGAAGCTGCCGCCACGGAGGAAGTGATTAGACACATTCGACCGTGACGATACCTGGAATACCTTCCCCTGGTCCGGTTTTCTCTGTAGACGCGTAGCGTAGAATTCGGTCACTGCCGCCCGCAATCGACGGATGACTTGTCCGCGAGATTCCGGCGACACCGTCGTCTCCCTTTCGCCCGAGCCCCTCATCGTCAGCACCAGCTCCTCCTTAGGCTCCGACCATCTCCACCTTGCTGCGATCTTGTCCTTAGATCTCCGGCTCGCATTCCGAGCCCTTGTCCACAGTGAAGAAATGTCCCCTCCGTCGCGTGCAAACTCCCCCTCCAGCGAGCCGGAGAGGTAAGTCGCCAGGTCGTTGTTGTTCGCGACTCTGCCTATCTTCTTGGCTACCGCATGCCGCAGCGATGCCCAGGCCAGCGCCCTGACCACCGCATCGTCCACCGTCAGAAGGCGGTAGGCGTGGGCGATGGACAGCGCGTCAGCCATGTCTGCGAGTGGGAGCAGTCCGCATCCCCCCCTGCTGGGGGGGAGGAAGACTAGCTCGGCGCTGGCACGCTGAGGCAAGTGGAGCCAAGATTTTGCTAGTTTTTTAATAAGCTTGTCAGCTTCTTTGAGGGGACCCTTCTCCACTAGCGCACCCCGCAGCAGGAATTCGAGGCGTGGCACCAGGAAGGTAGCCACGGTCTCTGCCTTCTGCCAGGGGGTTAGAAGGGACTCGTCGACGGCCCGGAGATCCCGGAGAAGATCGTCGATGGTTAGTAGTGGGGTCTGCCTAATTTGGAAGCCGGTGGGGACTCCGAGGTGCTGGTAAGGCTCGCCGGCTGCCAGGGCCCTGATTTCTTCGCCTTGGAGGGTGAAGCGGGTGGGCAAGACCCTGCGTGTGCCTCTGCAGTCCTGATGTAAGGTGGCACACTTTGCAGGGTTGAACCGAAGTCCGATCCCACCGGCTGCAGCCTCCACTTTTCTTAATAATTCGCCCATCCCCTCAGTGGAATCTGAAATAAGAGCCAGGTCGTCAGCATATGCTAATATTTGGTGTCGATGGCCGTGCAGCGTGTAACCCGCGGGCGAGCCGTTTATTGCGCGTAGCACCGGCTCTAGCGCGAGGTTAAACGCCGCAGGGCTCATCGGACACCCTTGTTTAACCCCCGATTTGATTATAATTGGGTCGGTGAGTCCGTCGGCGGCGCGCACCCGGGTGGTGCAGCCGTCATACATGCTCTCCACGATGTTTTGGAGAGCGGAGGGGGCGCCCGCCTCCCGCAAGGCACGGTAGATAGCGGCATGGGGGATCAAACCAAACGCGTTGGTCAGATCCAGCCAAGCCACCACCACCTGACGGCCCCCCCTGCGAGCGTCGTTGAGGACCTCCTGCAGCACAAAGTTGTGCTCGTAGCACCCCTCGCACGGCAGGAAGCCCTTCTGTGCGGAGCTAAGACGCTTGTTGAAGGTCGACCACGTGAGCAGACGGTCAGCCAGGATAGCAGCGAAGAGTTTGGGAGTCGTGTCGCCAAGCGCAAGCGGTCGCCAGTTCGAGAGGTCGTCGCGATCACCTTTTTTATGCACCAGCACGGTGTTTGACTCCTTCCAGCTAGAGGGAACCTGCTCCAGACGTAGACAGGTGTTGAAAAGCGCAGTGAGCAGACGGCACTCTGGGTCCGCCCTTCGCAGGTCATCGTAAGTCAGACCGTCGGGTCCTGGCGCGGAGTTTGAAGTCCGCCGGAGCCTCAGGTCCACCTCCCTCACCGCGAAGGGCCGAATCAGAGCGTCGTTGCTCACATCGTCTGGAGGTCCGTACGGAGGCGGAGGAGGTTGTGCTCCGAGTGGCGCAGACGGAGCGTACATTTCCTCAAAGTGCGCCTGAATCCGTTCCCGAGGCACTTCACAGTGCTGGGAGGGACCCAGGAGCACCTCTTGGACCGCACGCCGCCTGTTAGCTCGGAACAGTCTTTGGATTCTAGTTGCCTCCTCCACCCGGTTACCTCTATCCGGAAGGGCCGGCCGTGGCTGTTGCCGACGCTGGTGTTGTGCTTGCTGGTGACCGCGGCGATCCCTCGAACCGCGCCCACGCCCCGCTTCACTTCTCCCTCCCCCTCGGCCGCCGTTGGCGCCGCTCACTCTGCTCCTCAAGACCCCCACCGCTTCCCCAGAGCCTTGGAAGAAGGCTGCGACTCGCGTCGCCGTCTCTTCCAGATCTTCGGTTGTGACGGCCGCTTCCGCCATACCGATCAGCGCGTCCCTCGCCATCGTCGGTTGCTCCTCGGCTCGGGGCCGGAGACTTTGCCGACGACGGAGGGCCTGCTCGGCAGCCGTTGGCGACCGTCGCTCTGGGGCTGGTGGGTGTCGAGAGACCGCAGCCGACCTTTGACTACTCGCAGGGCGGGCCGCCCGCCCCGAGGATGCGGACGCCCCCTCCCCTCCACCGAATCCGGATGCGCCCCGCAGAGTTCCTCTACCTTCCCTTAAACCCACCCCCCTGGTCTGATTTAGAAACCCCACCCTTACTCTATCCCTGTCGTTTTCGCTGCGACCTGGCTCCCTCGTGGAGCACGTCCCGGGCGTACCTGAAACAGTTAAATTTGGCTCTCGAGAATGATTTGAATTGTCTAATGTGTTAAATATGTTGAACCTATTGTGTGAAATGTTCTGTGAATAAATAAAAGAATTATCACTCCCTGCAGACTCACGGGGACCTGCCCCGAGGCCGTGCCTGGAGGAATTTGGGGTGTTATTAAAAGTGCTCCCTCTGGAGCGTGTTGCCTGGGCCGTTGTTGGGGACAGCCTCGTCCTCGGAGGAGCTCTCGGTGCGGACGGCGGCTCCTCTTCCGACGACGACTCTCCTGATGACCTGGGCCCGCTCTGGTGGTGTCTGCGGGCCCTTCTCGTCGCTGCCTGCCACGGCGTCGTAGATGTTCTCTCTGGGGTAGCCCTCGATGGTCCGGCTACCCCGACTATGGCCACCGGGAGGAGCGCTGGAGCTGCCGGAGGTGGAGTGGCAGCCCTCGTCTCCTCCTGCCCTGCCCTATAGAGCCGGGATGACATTATGGGCCTACCTGATGTCGTGGTGGTGATGGTGGTGGTGGTGGCTGTCTCAGGCAGAGTGAGGGGGCACGACGGTCCGCTGACCGGGGTCCATAGGTCCTCGGTGATGGTGGGGAGTGGTTGAGGACCCCGGCTATTCCTTGCTGCGGGGCTGCGCCTGGTCTGTGCTGCCTCGGGTGGTAGTGAGGCAGCTCTTGTGGCGGAGCGCAGCCCTGGGCGGGCTGTCGTGGGACCCCTCGCGGCCTGAGTGGACCGGCTGGTGCCTGCTGCGGTTACTGCAGCGTAGGTGGGGGAGTTACTCGACCTTTTCGGCCCTGGCGGAGTTGGTCGGGTGGTGGTAGCTGTTGGGGGGCGCCTCGTCGGGCCTGCCACCGTTGGAGATGGTGTGGTGGCAGGCGAGCGCCTCTTCGTCGACGCCAGGGCTGTCTTTCTCACCGTTGCTGCAGCTGGTCTTGGCACCGCGGCTCGCCTGGAGATGTTAATGCGGTGAGCCGCTGGCCGGTCGCTTGCCGGCACGCTGTAGGCCCTCCGGCTCCTCGTAGTCGGACCTGCGTAGAACGAGGGCAGGGCTTCTCGAGGGGAGCTTGGACTGCTCCCCGTCGTCGTGGGGGTGGCCATGTCTGGCCGTGGCACTTCAGGTGTCGGGGTTGGACTCGACACCTGGGAACTCGTCGGCGTTGAGGTCGTCGTCGCTGCGGGGCTCTGGGTGGAGTTGTCCCCGCATCTGGCTGCAGCTCGTGGCGATGGAGTGGCAGCTGCAGCCGTCGTTGCCACCGTCCGGTGGCTCCTCGTCGCTGGTGGTCGGCTAGTAGCGGTGGAAGCTGTCCCCCGCTCCGGTCCAGGCAACCTGTTACAAATAAAATTATCGAGCCTCCCTCGGCTCGAGGTATTAGGTACTGGATTTATTGTTATATTGGGACGATCACAGACATTCACTGAATTGGTTGCGCCGCTCGTCCGCGTCGCGGCTGTTCTTGGAGCACGAGGAGCTGGATCGACAGCTGAGTGCCGCTTGGCGTAGTGCTGCTTCACCAGCTTGAGGGCGTATACCCCCTCGCCGACGAAGCAGCAAGCGGCACATTTCTTAACAATTTCAGCAGCCGGGTGGAATTTCTTGGCATGCTTCACCAGCTCCCCGTGCCCCTTGAACACTCCTCCAGTCCTTTTTCCATGATTCTGCTCGTAGCAGAACGGGCACCGGAACTCCTCCGGGAACGGAAACTCTATAAAAATTTTGTTTAAATCATTATTATTGTTATCATTGGTGACTCTACTGCTACTGGCCATTGTGCCGCACGGTACAAGATCAGTGGGTGCTTTAGGAAAGAAATAAATAGATAGGTGAAAGAGTAGAGAGAAGAGAGATAGCGACAGTCGGTATTACCTCTGGAGCGGCGAGAGAGTTACCGACCAGAGGGGGCGGATAGCCTTTGGTCCGCTGGCCGATGGTAACAGATTTCGCTATTAGCTTCGGCCGCTCGCCGCAGGATGGCAGCACCGGGTCCGCACGGACTTGTGAGAATTATAGAATCAGACTGTTCTATACCTCTGCCGTGGATGGACGCGATGACGGATGGGATCTCGCAGTTCAGCTAGCCTTTACTGCGAGACTTACACTTGACTTGATCTACCTATGCGCGGCTCGGCGGACCCGATTACTCGAGTCAATGGGTGAATCGCGCTAGGCTTCTCAAGGGTGCGTTTTTAGGAAGGGATGACGTAGCCCTTACCCAGGCAACACGTGTCTTCAGAGCTAATTATATTAGTCAAAATGTTGGCACGGTGCCTGCGGGGAGGTCGGTCGGGGTAGGGAAAAACGACTAACGGCTGACAGGCGTCACGTGACGGCTAGAGAAAATGGCCGCCACCACCTGTTGCCGGGGAAAAGAAAGAGAAGAAGAAGAGAGAAAGAGCACCCACTTACCTTGCGTGCGGCTGCCTATTTACTAAGTCCCAGTGGACTCCCGGTACCCGTTGTCCGCTTCGCTTCGGATCGGCGCTCGTCAGGGGTCGCTCCTCGGCAAACACATACACAGAGACACATACACACACGAACTTAATACTGATTTCTGATTTTCAGAAGTTGACGGATTGTTTTTAAGATGTTTAAATGGGCCGGACCTAGCGGCACTGCAATACTAGGCCAACCCGCGGCAGAGCCGGAGCAAGCCCCAGACACTCCGCCAACTTCCAAAAATCAGTTTAATATTCTGGCTCCGCAATGCGGAGCGTATCAGATATTAAGCTGATAAGAACAGATAAAAGGCGTTTATTTTTTCAAGATATGTTCCCCCGGGTTTACAATAGTGCGCCCGGGGGTATCAGTACATTTCATTCGCCTTTTGGGGCGAGGGCTATTTATTATAAGTATGTTTATAGTCTCGTGGACTCAGTCTTGCGTTTCAGATTTAGGGTTTCCAGGGCCTGGTGGTTTGCGATGCGATGAGTGATGATGATGAATGAGGCAGATGACGGTGATGATGGTACATATATATAATCGCAGTCAAGAAGAGTAAAAATAAGGTGCATGGACAGAGAACAGGTGTAGAGTATAAAAGAATTATCAAAAGGTAAAAATAAAAGTGGAATTAGGTAAAAATAAAAGTAGAAATAGTATAGGTCAGAAGAGATAAAAATAAAATATGTGGACAGTAGACAGGTGTTAGTGTATAAAAATTATCAAGAAATAAAAATGAGACAAGAACAACAGGCAAGTATAGTAAAAGGTACAGTCCAAAGATAAAATAATAAGACTAGTATGAAAGTGATGGATGAGGTGCGAGATATACATACATAAAAAAAATAAATAAATATCAATCGATAAAAGCCAGGCCCCGGTCCCTCGCCGACTAGATTCAAATATATATATAGGACCAGTACTGGTCCTGAGTCAGGTACATTGAATATGTTTAGTCAGTTCGAATAAAATAGGGACCAGTACTGGTCCTAAGTCAGGTAACATTGTGTATCACAGATAGCTAGCTCCAGTTACCTAGATATCGAGGGAGGCTCACTCCGGCACGTCCTGTTCCGGGGCCTGCCCCGGGTCGTCCGCAGGGGGTTCGTCAGCTACTTTATATTGGCGTACGCCAGAGACATGCTCCACGTATATATCCCTCCCCCATTTGATGGTCTCCGACACAATGAGCCTTCGCATGAGTTTTGCGTATTTTGCGCTGATATTTAGGTGTTTTAGAACAGGCTCATTGGCCGGATCCCATGAGCCGAGGGCGCCAACGACGATCGCCGAGACCATCACCGCGTAGCCGAGACCGTGCAGCGCGTCGGCCAGGGGTTTATACTTTAACACTTTACGTGCCCTGGCCTCTTCGAACGCTAAATAGGTGTTTTCAAAAGGCACGGTCACGTCCACGATGACGATGCTCTTTGAGGGCTCGTGCCTGACCACAATGTCAGGGCGGAGAGCCCCCAGATCGCCGTCTACCCCCTCAACCCGCCTATTGACCCTTACTTCTCCTGGGAGGCGACAAGCCTTGGCTATTCGTTCGACGACGGCGTCGTGTCGAAGCTGCCAGGCCGCCGAGTGCGGCCGGCAGTGGCAAAGGACGTGGGGAAGGGACTCCAGGGGCTTACCGCAACGCCGGCAACGCTTGTCCCCGTCACCCCAACGTCTCGCCCCGTTGAGAGGCAGGACATCGAGGCGCGCACGGTGGACAAAACGCCAATCAGCGAAGCGTGTGAAGCTGCCGCCACGGAGAAAGTGATTAGACACATTCGACCGTGACGATACCTGGAATACCTTCCCCTGGTCCGGTTTTCTTTTGAGGCGCGTCGCGTAGAATTCGGTCACTGCCGCCCGCAATCGACGGATGACTTGTCCGCGAGATTCCGGCGACACCGTCGTCTCCCTTTCGCCCGAGCCCCTCATCGTCAGCACCAGCTCCTCCTTAGGCTCCGACCATCTCCACCTTGCTGCGATCTTGTCCTTAGATCTCCGGCTCGCATTCCGAGCCCTTGTCCATAGTGAAGAAATGTCCCCTCCGTCGCGTGCAAACTCCCCCTCCAGCGAGCCGGAGAGGTAAGTTGCCAGGTCGTGGTTGTTCGCGACTCTACCTATCTTCTTGGCTACCGCATGCCGCAGCGATGCCCAGGCTAACGCCCTGACCACCGCGTCGTCCACCGTCAGAAGGCGGTAGGCGTGGGCGATGGACAGCGCGTCAGCCATGTCTGCGAGTGGGAGCAGTCCGCATCCCCCCCTACTGTGGGGGAGGAAGACTAGCTCGGCGCTGGCACGCTGAGGCAAGTGGAGCCAAGATTTTGCTAGTTTTTTAATAAGCTTGTCAGCTTCTTTGAGGGGACCCTTCTCCACCAGCGCACCCCGCAGCAGGAATTCGAGGCGTGGCACCAGAAAGGTAGCCACGGTCTCTGCCTTCTGCCAGGGGGTGAGAAGGGACTCGTCGACGGCCCGGAGATCCCGGAGAAGATCGTCGATGGTAAGTAGTGGAGTCTGCCTAATTTGGAAGCCGGTGGGGACTCCGAGGTGCTGGTAAGGCTCGCCGGCTGCCAGGGCCCTGATTTCTTCGCCTTGGAGGGTGAAGCGGGTGGGCAAGACCCTGCGTGTGCCTCTGCAGTCCTGATGTAAGGTGGCACACTTTGCAGGGTTGAACCGAAGTCCGATCCCACCGGCCGCAGCCTCCACTTTTCTCAATAGTTCGCCCATCCCCTCAGTGGAATCTGAAATGAGAGCCAGGTCGTCAGCATATGCTAATATTTGGTGCCGATGGCCGTGCAGCGTGTAACCCGCGGGCGAGCCGTTCACTGCGCGTAGCACCGGCTCTAGCGCGAGGTTAAACGCCGCAGGGCTTATCGGGCACCCTTGTTTAACCCCCGATTTGATTATAATTGGGTCGGTGAGTCCGTCGGCGGTGCGCACCCGGGTGGTGCAGCCGTCATACATGCTCTCCACGATGTTTTGGAGAGCGGAGGGAGCGCCCGCCTCCTGCAAGGCACGGTAGATAGCGGCATGGGGGATCGAACCAAACGCGTTGGTAAGATCCAGCCAAGCCACCACCACCTGACGGCCCCCCCTGCGAGCGTCGTTGAGGACCTCCTGCAGCACAAAGTTGTGCTCGTAGCACCCCTCGCACGGCAGGAAGCCCTTCTGTGAGGAGCTAAGACGCTTGTTGAAGGTCGACCACGTGAGCAGACGGTCAGCCAGGATAGCAGCGAAGAGTTTGGGAGTCGTGTCGCCAAGCGCAAGCGGTCGCCAGTTCGAGAGGTCGTCGCGATCACCCTTTTTATGCACCAGTACGGTGTTTGACTCCTTCCAGCCAGAGGGAACCTGCTCCAGACGTAGACAGGTGTTGAAAAGCGCAGTGAGCAGACGGCACTCTGGGTCCGCCCTTCGCAGGTCATCGTAAGTCAGACCGTCGGGTCCTGGCGCGGAGTTTGAAGTCCGCCGGAGCCTCAGGTCTACCTCCCTCACCGCGAAGGGCCGAATCAGAGCGTCGTTGCTCACATCGTCTGGAGGTCCGTAAGGAGGTGGAGGAGGTTGTGCTCCGAGTGGCGCAGACGGAGCGTACATCTCCTCAAAGTGCGCCCGAATCCGTTCCCGGGACACTTCGCAGTGCTGGGAGGGACCCAGGAGCACCTCTTGGACCGCACGCCGCCTGTTAGCCCGGAACAGTCTTTGGATTCTAGTTGCCTCCTCCACCCGGTTACCTCTATCCGGAAGGGCCGGCCGTGGCTGTTGCCGACGCTGGTGTTGTGCTTGTTGGTGACCGCGGCGATCCCTCGATCCGCGCCCACGCTCCGTTTCACGTCTCCCTCCCCCTCGGCCGCCGTTGGCGCCGCTCACTCTGCTCCTCAAGACCCCCACCGCTTCCCCAGAGCCTTGGAAGAAGGCCGCGACTCGCGTCGCAGTCTCCTCCAGATCTTCGGTTGTGACGGCCGCTTCCGCCATACCGATCAGCGCGTCCCTCGCCATCGTCGGTTGCTCCTCGGCTCGGGGCCGGAGACTTTGCCGACGACGGAGGGCCTGCTCGGCAGCCGTTGGCGACCGTCGCTCTGGGGCTGGTGGGTGTCGAGAGACCGCAGCCGACCTTTGACTACTCGCAGGGCGGGCCGCCCGCCCCGAGGACGCGGACGCTCCCTCCCCTCCACCGAGTCCGGATGCGCCCCGCCGAGTTCCTCTACCTCCCCTTGAACCCACCCCCCTGGTCTGATTTAAGAACCCCACCCTTACTGTATTACTGTCGTTTTCGCCGCGACCTGGCTCCCACATGGAGCACGTCCCGGGCGTACCTGGAACAGTTAAAACGGAATCATCTACTGTATTAAATATGTTGAACCTATTATATGAATTGTTACGTGTATTGTCTAGAAAAATATCGCTCCCTGCAGACTCACGGGGGCCAGCCCCGAGGCCGTGCCTGGAGGAATTCGGAGTTAGATTGGAGTTGCTCGCTTTCGAGCGTGTTGCCTGGGCCGTTGCTGGGGACAGCCTCGTCCTCGGAGGAGCTCTCGGTGGGGACGGCGGCTCCTCTTCTGACGACGACTCTCCTGATGACCTGGGCCCGCTCTGGTGGTGTCTGCGGACCCTTCTCGTCGCTGCCTGCCACGGCGTCGTAGATGTTCTCTCTGGGGTAGCCCTCGATGGTCCGGCTACCCCGACTATGGCCACCGGGGGAAGCGCTGGAGCTGCCAGAGGTGGAGTGGCAGCTCTCGTCTTCTCCTGCCCTGCCCTATAGAGCCGGGATGACATTATGGGCCTACCTGATGTCGTGGTGGTGATGGTGGTGGTTGTGGCTGTCTCAGGCAGAGTGAGGGGGCACGACGGTCCGCTGACCGGGGTCCATAGGTCCTCGGTGATGGTGGGGAGTGGTTGAGGACCCCGGCTATTCCTTGCTGCGGGGCTGCGCCTGGTCTGTGCTGCCTCGGGTGGTAGTGAGGCAGCTCTTGTAGCGGAGCGCAGCCCTGGGCGGGTTGTCGTGGGACCCCTCGCGGCCTGAGTGGACCGGCTGGTGCCTGCTGCGGTGACTGCAGCGTAGGTGGGGGAGCTACCTGGCCTTTTCGGCCCTGGCGGAGTTGGTCGGGTGGTGGTAGCTGTTGGGGGGCGCCTCGTCGGGCCTGCCACCGTTGGAGATGGTGTGGTGGCAGGCGAGCGCCTCTTCGTCGACGCCAGGGCTGTCTTCCTCACCGTTGCTGCAGCTGGTCTTGGCACCGCGGCTCGCCTGGAGGTGGTGATGCGGTGAGCCGCTGGCCGGTCGCTTGCCGGCACGCTGTAGGCCCTCCGGCTCCTCGTAGTTGGACCTGCGTAGAACGAGGGCAGGGCTTCTCGAGGGGAGCTTGGGCTGCTCCCCGTCGCCGTGGGGGTGGCCATGTCTGGCCGTGGCACTTCAGGTGTCGGGGTTGGAGCCGACACCTGGGATGTCGTCGGCGTTGAGGTCGTCGTCGTCGCTGCGGGGTTCGGGATGGCGTTGTCCCCGCATCTGGCTGCAGCTCGTGGCGATGGAGTGGCAGCTGCAGCCGTCGTTGCCACCGTCCGGTGGCTCCTCGTC
The DNA here is from genome assembly GCA_963978835.1 of Tenthredo scrophulariae. NCBI lineage: Eukaryota > Metazoa > Arthropoda > Insecta > Hymenoptera > Tenthredinidae > Tenthredo > Tenthredo scrophulariae. The sequence continues at coordinate 7,199,059 of OZ022234.1, forward strand.
GGTGGTGGTCGGCTAGTAGCGGTGGAAGCTGTCCCCCGCTCCGGTCCAGGCAACCTGTTACAAATAAAATTGTCGAGCCTCCCTCGGCTCGAGGTATTAGAAACTGGATTTGCAGTCAGATTTGGACGATCACAGACATTTACTAGATTAGTTGCGCCGCTCGTCCGCGTCGCGGCTGTTCTCGGAGCACGAGGAGCTGGATCCACAGCTGAGTGCCGCTTGGCGTAGTGCTGCTTCACCAGCTTGAGGGCGTATACCCCCTCACCGACGAAGCAGCAAGCGGCACATTTCTTGATTATTTCGGCCGCCGGATGGTGTTTTTTGGCGTGCTTCACCAACTCTCCGTGCCCCTTGAACACTCCGCCAGTCCTTTTCCCATGATTCTGCTCGTAGCAGAACGGGCACCGGAACTCCTCCGGGAACGGGAATTCTATAAAAATTTTGTTTAAATCATTATCATTATTACTGTCAATACTGGGTCTACTACTACTGGCCATTGTGCCGCACGGTACAAGATCAGTGGGTGCTTTAGGAAAGAAATAAATAGATAGGTGAAAGAGTAGAGAGAAGAGAGATAGCGATAGTCGGTATTACCTCTGGAGCGGCGAGAGAGTTACCGACCAGAGGGGGCGGATAGCCTTTGGTCCGCTGGCCGATGGTAACAGATTTCGCTATTAGCTTCGGCCGCTCGCCGCAGGATGGCAGCACCGGGTCCGCACGGACTTGTGAGAATTATAGAATCAGACTGTTCTATACCTCTGCCGTGGACGGACGCGATGACGGATGGGATCTCGCAGTTCGGCTAGCCTTTACTGCGAGACTTACACTTGACTTGATCTACCTATGCGCGGCTCGGCGGACCCGATTACTCGAGTCAATGAGTGAATCGCGCTAGGCTTCTCAAGGGTGCGTTTTTAGGAAGGGATGACGTAGCCCTTACCCAGGCAACACGTGTCTTCAGAGCTAATTATATTAGTCAAAATGTCGGCACGGTGCCTGCGGGGAGGTCGGTCGGGGTAGGGAAAAACGACTAACGGCTGACAGGCGTCACGTGACGGCTAGAGAAAATGGCCGCCACCACCTGTTGCCGGGGAAAAGAAAGAGAAGAAGAAGAGAGAAAGAGCACCCACTTACCTTGCGTGCGGCTGCCTATTTACTAAGTCCCAGTGGACTTCCGGTACCCGTTGGCCGCTTCGCTTCGGATCGGCGCTCGTCAGGGGTCGCTCCTCGGCAAACACATACACAGAGACACATACACACACGAACTTAATACTGATTATTTCTGATTTTCAGAAGTTAGCGGATTGTTTTTAAGATGTATAAATGGGCCGGACCTAGCGGCACTGCAATACTAGGCCAACCCGCGGCAGAGCCGGAGCAAGCCCCAGACACTCCGCCAACTTCCAAAAATCAGTTTAATATTCTGGCTCCGCAATGCGGAGCGTATCAGATATTAAGCTGATAAGAACAGATAAAAGGCGTTTATTTTTTCCAAAATATGTTCCCCCGGGTTTACAATAGTGCGCCCGGGGGTATCAGTACATTTTAGCGCCTTTTGGGGCGAGGGCTAATAATTATAATATTTTGTTTTGGTTTTTAGTCCCAGGGACTTAGTCTATCTCTCTCGGTATCGGGGTTTCCAGGGCCTGGTACTTTGTGATGGAATGAGTGGTGATGATGAGTGAGGTGGATGGGGGCGTTGATGATACATTTAGTCGAAGTCAAAGGATGGATAAAAATAGATGTGTGGACAAACACAAAGACGTAGTGTAGAAATTATCAAGAAGTAAAAATAAATATAGGTGAAAACAAGCGAGTATGAGTATAAAATACAGTCCAGTAGGATAAAAAAGAAGAAAAAGAATAGTGAAAGAGAAAGAAACAAAAGGTGAAGAGTAAGACTAGAATGAGATGAGTGAATGGGGTATGAGTCGTATGTTAATAAATAGGTAAATGTTTGTCAATCAATAAAAGCCAGGCCCTGGTCCCTCGCCGACTAGATTAAAATATATATATATATGTATAGGACCAGTACTGGTCCTGAGTCAGGTACATTGGATATGTTCAGTCAGTTTGGATAAAATAGGGACCAGTACTGGTCCTAAGTCAGGTAACGTAGTGTTTTAAAGGCTATCTCCAGTTACCTACGCATGGAGGGAGGCTTACTCCGGCACGTCCCGTTCCGGGGCCAGCCCCGGATCGCCAGCAGGGAGTTCGTCCGCTACTCTATATTGGCGTACGCCAGAGACGTGCTCCACGTAGATGTCCCTCCCCCATTTGATGGTTTCCGACACAATGAGCCTTCGCATAAGTTTTGCATATTTGGCGCTTACTCTAAGATGTTTTAAGACAGGCTCATTGGCCGGATCCCATGAGCCGAGGGCGCCGACGACGATCGCAGAGACCATCACCGCGTAGCCGAGACCGTGCAGCGCGTCGGCCAGGGGTTTGTACTTTAACACTTTACGTGCCCTGGCCTCTTCGAACGCTAAATAGGTGTTTTCAAAGGGCACGGTCACGTCCACGATGACGATGCTCTTTGAGGGCTCGTGCCTGACCACAATGTCAGGGCGGAGAGCTCCCAGATCGCCGTCTACCCCCTCGACCCGCCTATTAACCCTCGTTTCCCCTGGGAGGCGACAAGCCTTGGCTATTCGTTGGACGACGGCGTCGTGTCGAAGTTGCCAGGCCGCCGAGTGCGGCCGGCAGTGGCAAAGGACGTGGGGAAGGGACTCCAAGGGCTCACCGCAACGCCGGCAACGCTTGTCCCCGTCACCCCAACGTCTCGCCCCGTTGAGAGGCAGGACATCGAGGCGCGCACGGTGGACGAAACGCCAATCAGCGAAGCGTGTGAAGCTGCCGCCACGGAGGAAGTGATTAGACACATTCGACCGTGACGATACCTGGAATACCTTCCCCTGGTCCGGTTTTCTTTGTAGACGCGTCGCGTAGAATTCGGTCACTGCCGCCCGCAATCGACGGATGACTTGTCCGCGAGATTCCGGCGACACCGTCGTCTCCCTTTCGCCCGAGCCCCTCATCGTCAGCACCAGCTCCTCCTTAGGCTCCGACCATCTCCACCTTGCTGCGATCTTGTCCTTAGATCTCCGGCTCGCATTCCGAGCCCTTGTCCATAGTGAAGAAATGTCCCCTCCGTCGCGTGCAAACTCCCCCTCCAGCGAGCCGGAGAGGTAAGTTGCCAGGTCGTGGTTGTTCGCGACTCTACCTATCTTCTTGGCTACCGCATGCCGCAGCGATGCCCAGGCTAACGCCCTGACCACCGCGTCGTCCACCGTCAGAAGGCGGTAGGCGTGGGCGATGGACAGCGCGTCAGCCATGTCTGCGAGTGGGAGCAGTCCGCATCCCCCCCTACTGGGGGGGAGGAAGACTAGCTCGGCGCTGGCACGCTGAGGCAAGTGGAGCCAAGATTTTGCTAGTTTTTTAATAAGCTTGTCAGCTTCTTTGAGGGGACCCTTCTCCACCAGCGCACCCCGCAGCAGGAATTCGAGGCGTGGCACCAGAAAGGTAGCCACGGTCTCTGCCTTCTGCCAGGGGGTGAGAAGGGACTCGTCGACGGCCCGGAGATCCCGGAGAAGATCGTCGATGGTAAGTAGTGGAGTCTGCCTAATTTGGAAGCCGGTGGGGACTCCGAGGTGCTGGTAAGGCTCGCCGGCTGCCAGGGCCCTGATTTCTTCGCCTTGGAGGGTGAAGCGGGTGGGCAAGACCCTGCGTGTGCCTCTGCAGTCCTGATGTAAGGTGGCACACTTTGCAGGGTTGAACCGAAGTCCGATCCCACCGGCCGCAGCCTCCACTTTTCTCAATAGTTCGCCCATCCCCTCAGTGGAATCTGAAATGAGAGCCAGGTCGTCAGCATATGCTAATATTTGGTGCCGATGGCCGTGCAGCGTGTAACCCGCGGGCGAGCCGTTTACTGCGCGTAGCACCGGCTCTAGCGCGAGGTTAAACGCCGCAGGGCTCATCGGACACCCTTGTTTAACCCCCGATTTGATTATAATTGGGTCGGTGAGTCCGTCGGCGGTGCGCACCCGGGTGGTGCAGCCGTCATACATGCTCTCCACGATGTTTTGGAGAGCGGAGGGAGCGCCCGCCTCCCGCAAGGCACGGTAGATGGCGGCATGAGGGATCGAGCCAAACGCGTTGGTAAGATCCAGCCAAGCCACCACCACCTGACGGCCCCCCCTGCGAGCGTCGTTGAGGACCTCCTGCAGCACAAAGTTGTGCTCGTAGCACCCCTCGCACGGCAGGAAGCCCTTCTGTGAGGAGCTAAGACGCTTGTTGAAGGTCGACCACGTGAGCAGACGGTCAGCCAGGATAGCAGCGAAGAGTTTGGGAGTCGTGTCGCCAAGCGCAAGCGGTCGCCAGTTCGAGAGGTCGTCGCGATCACCTTTTTTATGCACCAGCACGGTGTTTGACTCCTTCCAGCTAGAGGGAACCTGCTCCAGACGTAGGCAGGTGTTGAAAAGAGCAGTGAGCAGACGGCACTCTGGGTCCGCCCTTCGCAGGTCATCGTAAGTCAGACCGTCGGGTCCTGGCGCGGAGTTTGACGTCCGCCGGAGCCTCAGGTCTACCTCCCTCACCGCGAAGGGCCGAATCAGAGCGTCGTTGCTCACATCGTCTGGAGGTCCGTAAGGAGGTGGAGGAGGTTGTGCTCCGAGTGGCGCAGACGGAGCGTACATCTCCTCAAAGTGCGCCCAAATCCGTTCCCGAGACACTTCGCAGTGCTGGGAGGGACCCAGGAGCACCTCTTGGACCGCACGCCGCCTGTTAGCCCGGAACAGTCTTTGGATTCTAGTTGCCTCCTCCACCCGGTTACCTCTGTCCGGAAGGGCCGGCCGTGGCTGTTGCCGACGCTGGTGTTGTGCTTGTTGGTGACCGCGCCGATCCCTCGAACCGCGCCCACGCTCCGCTTCACGTCCCCCTCTCCCTCGGCCGCCGTTGGCGCCGCTCACTCTGCTCCTCAAGACCCCCACCGCTTCCCCAGAGCCTTGGAAGAAGGCTGCGACTCGCGTCGCCGTCTCTTCCAGATCTTCGGTTGTGACGGCCGCTTCCGCCATACCGATCAGCGCGTCCCTCGCCATCGTCGGTTGCTCCTCGGCTCGGGGCCGGGGACTTTGCCGACGACGGAGGGCCTGCTCGGCAGTTGTTGGCGACCGTCGCTCTGGGGCTGGTGGGTGTCGAGAGACCGCAGCCGACCTTTGACTACTCGCAGGGCGGGCCGCCCGCCCCGAGGACGCGGACGCTCCCTCCCCTCCACCGAGTCCGGACGCGCCCCGCAGAGTTCCTCTACCTCCCCTTGAACCCACCCCCCTGGACTGTGTTAAAAACCCCACCCTTGCTGATTCATTGTCGTCTTCCCCGCGACCTGGCTCCCTCGTGGAGCACGTCTCGGGCGTACCTGAAATTGTTACAATTGGCTCTGTTGAGTCCTCTAAAGTATTAAGTATGCTAAATCTATTAAATGAGTTTGTTCGTATGTTATTCAGAAAATTATTATCGCTCCCTGCTGACTCACGGGGGCCCGCCCCGAGGCCGTGCCTGGAGGAATTAGGCGTTAAGTTCGAGTTGCTCGCTTTCGAGCGTGTTGCCTGGGCCGTCGCTGGGGACAGCCTCGTCCTCGGAGGAGCTCTCGGTGGGGACGGCGGCTCCTCTTCCGACGACGACTCTTCTGATGACCTGGGTCCGCTCTGGTGGTGTCTGCGGACCCTTCTCGTCATTGCCTGCCACGGCGTCGTAGATGTTCTCCATTCCTGCCCTGGGGTAGCCCTCGATGGTCCGGCTCCCCCGACTATGGCCACCGGGAGGAGCGCTGGAGCTGCTGGAGGTGGAGTGGCAGCTCTCGTCTCCTCCTGCCCTGCCCTATAGAGCCGGGATGACATTATGGGCCTACCTGATGTCGTGGTGGTGATGGTGGTGGTGGTGGCTGTCTCAGGCAGAGTGAGGGGGCACGACGGTCCGCTGACCGGGGTCCATAGGTCCTCGGTGATGGTGGGGAGTGGTTGAGGACCCCGGCTATTCCTTGCTGCGGGGCTGCGCCTGGTCTGTGCTGCCTCGGGTGGTAGTGAGGCAGCTCTTGTGGCGGAGCGCAGCCCTGGGCGGGTTGTCGTGGGACCCCTCGCGGCCTGAGTGGACCGGCTGGTGCCTGCTGCGGTTACTGCAGCGTAGGTGGGGGAGTTACTCGACCTTTTCGGCCCCGGCGGAGTCGGTCTGGAGGTGGTGGCTGTTGGGGGGCGCCTCGTCGAGCCTGCCACCGTTGGAGATGGTGTGGTGGCAGGCGAGCGCCCCTTCGTCGACGCCGGGGCTGTCTTCCTCACCGTTGCTGCAGCTGGTCTTGGCACCGCGGCTCGCCTGGAGATGTTAATGCGGTGAGCCGCTGGCCGGTCGCTTGCCGGCACGCTGTAGGCCCTCCGGCTCCTCGTAGTCGGGCCTGCGTAGAACGAGGGCAGGGCTTCTCGAGGGGAGCTTGGACTGCTCCCCGTCGTCGTGGGGGTGGCCATGTCTGGCCGTGGCACTTCAGGTGTCGGGGTTGGAGCCGACACCTGGGATGTCGTCGGCGTTGAGGTCGTCGTCGTCGCTGCGGGGCTCGGGATGGCGTTGTCCCCGCATCTGGCTGCAGCTCGTGGCGATGGAGTGGCAGCTGCAGCCGTCGTTGCCACCGTCCAGTGGCTCCTCGTCGCTGGTGGTCGGCTAGTAGCGGTGGAAGCTGTCCCCCGCTCCGGTCCAGGCAACCTGTTACAAATAAAATTATCGAGCCTCCCTCGGCTCGAGGTATTAGGTACTGGATTTATTGTTATATTGGGACGATCACAGACATTCACTGAATTGGTTGCGCCGCTCGTCCGCGTCGCGGCTGTTCTTGGAGCACGAGGAGCTGGATCGACAGCTGAGTGCCGCTTGGCGTAGTGCTGCTTCACCAGCTTGAGGGCGTATACCCCCTCGCCGACGAAGCAGCAAGCGGCACATTTCTTAACAATTTCAGCGCACGGGTGGTATTTTTTGGCATGCTTCACCAGCTCCCCGTGCCCCTTGAACACTCCTCCAGTCCTTTTTCCATGGTTCTGCTCGTAGCAGAACGGGCACCGGAACTCCTCCGGGAACGGAAACTCTATAAAAATTTTGTTTAAATCATTATTATTGTTATCATTAGTGACTCTACTGCTACTGGCCATTGTGCCGCACGGTACAAGATCAGTGGGTGCTTTAGGAAAGAAATAAATAGATAGGTAAAAGAGTAGAGAGAAGAGAGATAGCGACAGTCGGTATTACCTCTGGAGCGGCGAGAGAGTTACCGACCAGCTGGGGCGGATAGCCTTTGGTCCGCTGGCCGATGGTAACAGATTTCGCTATTAGCTTCGGCCGCTCGCCGCAGGATGGCAGCACCGGGTCCGCACGGACTTGTGAGAATTATAGAATCAGACTGTTCTATACCTCTGCCGTGGACGGACGCGATGACGGATGGGATCTCGCAGTTCAGCTAGCCTTTACTGCGAGACTTACACTTGACTTGATCTACCTATGCGCGGCTCGGCGGACCCGATTACTCGAGTCAATGAGTGAATCGCGCTAGGCTTCTCAAGGGTGCGTTTTTAGGAAGGGATGACGTAGCCCTTACCCAGGCAACACGTGTCTTCAGAGCTAATTATATTAGTCAAAATGTCGGCACGGTGCCTGCGGGGAGATCGGTCGGGGTAGGGAAAAACGACTAACGGCTGACAGGCGTCACGTGACGGCTAGAGAAAATGGCCGCCACCACTTGTTGCCGGGGAAAAGAAAGAGAAGAAGAAGAAGAGAGAAAGAGCACCCACTTACCTTGCGTGCGGCTGCCTATTTACTAAGTCCCAGTGGACTCCCGGTACCCGTTGTCCGCTTCGCTTCGGATCGGCGCTCGTCAGGGGTCGCTCCTCGGCAAACACATACACCAGCACAAACACACTCAAACTTAACACTGATTTCTGATTTTCAGAAGTTGGCAGATTGTTCTTAAGATGATTAAATGGGCCGGACCTAGCGGCACTGCAATACTAGGCCAACCCGCGGCAGAGCCGGAGCAAGCCCCAGACACTCCGCCAACTTCCAAAAATCAGTTTAATATTCTGGCTCCGCAATGCGGAGCGTATCAGATATTAAGCTGATAAGAACAGATAAAAGGCGTTTATTTTTTCCAAAATATGTTCCCCCGGGTTTACAATAGTGCGCCCGGGGGTATCAGTACATTTCAGCGCCTTTTGGGGCGAGGGCTAATAATTATAATATTTTGTTTTGGTTTTTAGTCCCAGGGACTTAGTCTATCTCTCTCGGTATCGGGGTTTCCAGGGCCTGGTACTTTGTGATGGAATGAGTGGTGATGATGAGTGAGGTGGATGGGGGCGTTGATGATACATTTAGTCGAAGTCAAAGGATGGATAAAAATAGATGTGTGGACAAACACAAAGACGTAGTGTAGAAATTATCAAGAAGTAAAAATAAATATAGGTGAAAACAAGCGAGTATGAGTATAAAATACAGTCCAGTAGGATAAAAAAGAAGAAAAAGAATAGTGAAAGAGAAAGAAACAAAAGGTGAAGAGTAAGACTAGAATGAGATGAGTGAATGGGGTATGAGTCGTATGTTAATAAATAGGTAAATGTTTGTCAATCAATAAAAGCCAGGCCCTGGTCCCTCGCCGACTAGATTAAAATATATATATATATGTATAGGACCAGTACTGGTCCTGAGTCAGGTACATTGGATATGTTCAGTCAGTTTGGATAAAATAGGGACCAGTACTGGTCCTAAGTCAGGTAACGTAGTGTTTTAAAGGCTATCTCCAGTTACCTACGCATGGAGGGAGGCTTACTCCGGCACGTCCCGTTCCGGGGCCAGCCCCGGATCGCCAGCAGGGAGTTCGTCCGCTACTCTATATTGGCGTACGCCAGAGACGTGCTCCACGTAGATGTCCCTCCCCCATTTGATGGTTTCCGACACAATGAGCCTTCGCATAAGTTTTGCATATTTGGCGCTTACTCTAAGATGTTTTAAGACAGGCTCATTGGCCGGATCCCATGAGCCGAGGGCGCCGACGACGATCGCAGAGACCATCACCGCGTAGCCGAGACCGTGCAGCGCGTCGGCCAGGGGTTTGTACTTTAACACTTTACGTGCCCTGGCCTCTTCGAACGCTAAATAGGTGTTTTCAAAGGGCACGGTCACGTCCACGATGACGATGCTCTTTGAGGGCTCGTGCCTGACCACAATGTCAGGGCGGAGAGCTCCCAGATCGCCGTCTACCCCCTCGACCCGCCTATTAACCCTCGTTTCCCCTGGGAGGCGACAAGCCTTGGCTATTCGTTGGACGACGGCGTCGTGTCGAAGTTGCCAGGCCGCCGAGTGCGGCCGGCAGTGGCAAAGGACGTGGGGAAGGGACTCCAAGGGCTCACCGCAACGCCGGCAACGCTTGTCCCCGTCACCCCAACGTCTCGCCCCGTTGAGAGGCAGGACATCGAGGCGCGCACGGTGGACGAAACGCCAATCAGCGAAGCGTGTGAAGCTGCCGCCACGGAGGAAGTGATTAGACACATTCGACCGTGACGATACCTGGAATACCTTCCCCTGGTCCGGTTTTCTTTGTAGACGCGTCGCGTAGAATTCGGTCACTGCCGCCCGCAATCGACGGATGACTTGTCCGCGAGATTCCGGCGACACCGTCGTCTCCCTTTCGCCCGAGCCCCTCATCGTCAGCACCAGCTCCTCCTTAGGCTCCGACCATCTCCACCTTGCTGCGATCTTGTCCTTAGATCTCCGGCTCGCATTCCGAGCCCTTGTCCATAGTGAAGAAATGTCCCCTCCGTCGCGTGCAAACTCCCCCTCCAGCGAGCCGGAGAGGTAAGTTGCCAGGTCGTGGTTGTTCGCGACTCTACCTATCTTCTTGGCTACCGCATGCCGCAGCGATGCCCAGGCTAACGCCCTGACCACCGCGTCGTCCACCGTCAGAAGGCGGTAGGCGTGGGCGATGGACAGCGCGTCAGCCATGTCTGCGAGTGGGAGCAGTCCGCATCCCCCCCTACTGGGGGGGAGGAAGACTAGCTCGGCGCTGGCACGCTGAGGCAAGTGGAGCCAAGATTTTGCTAGTTTTTTAATAAGCTTGTCAGCTTCTTTGAGGGGACCCTTCTCCACCAGCGCACCCCGCAGCAGGAATTCGAGGCGTGGCACCAGAAAGGTAGCCACGGTCTCTGCCTTCTGCCAGGGGGTGAGAAGGGACTCGTCGACGGCCCGGAGATCCCGGAGAAGATCGTCGATGGTAAGTAGTGGAGTCTGCCTAATTTGGAAGCCGGTGGGGACTCCGAGGTGCTGGTAAGGCTCGCCGGCTGCCAGGGCCCTGATTTCTTCGCCTTGGAGGGTGAAGCGGGTGGGCAAGACCCTGCGTGTGCCTCTGCAGTCCTGATGTAAGATGGCACACTTTGCAGGGTTGAACCGAAGTCCGATCCCACCGGCCGCAGCCTCCACTTTTCTCAATAGTTCGCCCATCCCCTCAGTGGAATCTGAAATGAGAGCCAGGTCGTCAGCATATGCTAATATTTGGTGCCGATGGCCGTGCAGCGTGTAACCCGCGGGCGAGCCGTTTACTGCGCGTAGCACCGGCTCTAGCGCGAGGTTAAACGCCGCAGGGCTCATCGGGCACCCTTGTTTAACCCCCGATTTGATTATAATTGGGTCGGTGAGTCCGTCGGCGGTGCGCACCCGGGTGGTGCAGCCGTCATACATGCTCTCCACGATGTTTTGGAGAGCGGAGGGAGCGCCCGCCTCCTGCAAGGCACGGTAGATAGCGGCATGGGGGATCGAACCAAACGCGTTGGTAAGATCCAGCCAAGCCACCACCACCTGACGGCCCCCCCTGCGAGCGTCGTTGAGGACCTCCTGCAGCACAAAGTTGTGCTCGTAGCACCCCTCGCACGGCAGGAAGCCCTTCTGTGAGGAGCTAAGACGCTTGTTGAAGGTCGACCACGTGAGCAGACGGTCAGCCAGGATAGCAGCGAAGAGTTTGGGAGTCGTGTCGCCAAGCGCAAGCGGTCGCCAGTTCGAGAGGTCGTCGCGATCACCCTTTTTATGCACCAGTACGGTGTTTGACTCCTTCCAGCCAGAGGGAACCTGCTCCAGACGTAGACAGGTGTTGAAAAGCGCAGTGAGCAGACGGCACTCTGGGTCCGCCCTTCGCAGGTCATCGTAAGTCAGACCGTCGGGTCCTGGCGCGGAGTTTGAAGTCCGCCGGAGCCTCAGGTCTACCTCCCTCACCGCGAAGGGCCGAATCAGAGCGTCGTTGCTCACATCGTCTGGAGGTCCGTAAGGAGGTGGAGGAGGTTGTGCTCCGAGTGGCGCAGACGGAGCGTACATCTCCTCAAAGTGCGCCCGAATCCGTTCCCGGGACACTTCGCAGTGCTGGGAGGGACCCAGGAGCACCTCTTGGACCGCACGCCGCCTGTTAGCCCGGAACAGTCTTTGGATTCTAGTTGCCTCCTCCACCCGGTTACCTCTATCCGGAAGGGCCGGCCGTGGCTGTTGCCGACGCTGGTGTTGTGCTTGTTGGTGACCGCGGCGATCCCTCGATCCGCGCCCACGCTCCGTTTCACGTCTCCCTCCCCCTCGGCCGCCGTTGGCGCCGCTCACTCTGCTCCTCAAGACCCCCACCGCTTCCCCAGAGCCTTGGAAGAAGGCCGCGACTCGCGTCGCAGTCTCCTCCAGATCTTCGGTTGTGACGGCCGCTTCCGCCATACCGATCAGCGCGTCCCTCGCCATCGTCGGTTGCTCCTCGGCTCGGGGCCGGAGACTTTGCCGACGACGGAGGGCCTGCTCGGCAGCCGCTGGCGACCGTCGCTCTGGGGCTGGTGGGTGTCGAGAGACCGCAGCCGACCTTTGACTACTCGCAGGGCGGGCCGCCCGCCCCGAGGACGCGGACGCTCCCTCCCCTCCACCGAGTCCGGATGCGCCCCGCCGAGTTCCTCTACCTCCCCTTGAACCCACCCCCCTGGTCTGATTTAAGAACCCCACCCTTACTGTATTACTGTCGTTTTCGCCGCGACCTGGCTCCCACATGGAGCACGTCCCGGGCGTACCTGGAACAGTTAAAACGGAATCATCTAATGTATTAAATATGTTGAACCTATTATATGAATTGTTACGTGTATTGTCTAGAAAAATATCGCTCCCTGCAGACTCACGGGGGCCAGCCCCGAGGCCGTGCCTGGAGGAATTCGGAGTTAGATTGGAGTTGCTCGCTTTCGAGCGTGTTGCCTGGGCCGTTGCTGGGGACAGCCTCGTCCTCGGAGGAGCTCTCGGTGGGGACGGCGGCTCCTCTTCTGACGACGACTCTCCTGATGACCTGGGCCCGCTCTGGTGGTGTCTGCGGACCCTTCTCGTCGCTGCCTGCCACGGCGTCGTAGATGTTCTCTCTGGGGTAGCCCTCGATGGTCCGGCTACCCCGACTATGGCCACCGGGGGAAGCGCTGGAGCTGCCAGAGGTGGAGTGGCAGCTCTCGTCTTCTCCTGCCCTGCCCTATAGAGCCGGGATGACATTATGGGCCTACCTGATGTCGTGGTGGTGATGGTGGTGGTGGTGGCTGTCTCAGGCAGAGTGAGGGGGCACGACGGTCCGCTGACCGGGGTCCATATGTCCTCGGTGATGGTGGGGAGTGGTTGAGGACCCCGGCTATTCCTTGCTGCGGGGCTGCGCCTGGTCTGTGCTGCCTCGGGTGGTAGTGAGGCAGCTCTTGTAGCGGAGCGCAGCCCTGGGCGGGTTGTCGTGGGACCCCTCGCGGCCTGAGTGGACCGGCTGGTGCCTGCTGCGGTGACTGCAGCGTAGGTGGGGGAGCTACCTGGCCTTTTCGGCCCTGGCGGAGTTGGTCGGGTGGTGGTAGCTGTTGGGGGGCGCCTCGTCGGGCCTGCCACCGTTGGAGATGGTGTGGTGGCAGGCGAGCGCCTCTTCGTCGACGCCAGGGCTGTCTTCCTCACCGTTGCTGCAGCTGGTCTTGGCACCGCGGCTCGCCTGGAGGTGGTGATGCGGTGAGCCGCTGGCCGGTCGCTTGCCGGCACGCTGTAGGCCCTCCGGCTCCTCGTAGTTGGACCTGCGTAGAACGAGGGCAGGGCTTCTCGAGGGGAGCTTGGGCTGCTCCCCGTCGCCGTGGGGGTGGCCATGTCTGGCCGTGGCACTTCAGGTGTCGGGGTTGGAGCCGACACCTGGGATGTCGTCGGCGTTGAGGTCGTCGTCGTCGCTGCGGGGCTCGGGATGGCGTTGTCCCCGCATCTGGCTGCAGCTCGTGGCGATGGAGTGGCAGCTGCAGCCGTCGTTGCCACCGTCCGGTGGCTCCTCGTCGCTGGTGGTCGGCTAGTAGCGGTGGAAGCTGTCCCCCGCTCCGGTCCAGGCAACCTGTTACAAATAAAATTGTCGAGCCTCCCTCGGCTCGAGGTATTAGAAACTGGATTTGCAGTCAGATTTGGACGATCACAGACATTTACTAGATTAGTTGCGCCGCTCGTCCGCGTCGCGGCTGTTCTCGGAGCACGAGGAGCTGGATCCACAGCTGAGTGCCGCTTGGCGTAGTGCTGCTTCACCAGCTTGAGGGCGTATACCCCCTCGCCGACGAAGCAGCAAGCGGCACATTTCTTGATTATTTCGGCCGCCGGATGGTGTTTTTTGGCGTGCTTCACCAACTCTCCGTGCCCCTTGAACACTCCGCCAGTCCTTTTCCCATGATTCTGCTCGTAGCAGAACGGGCACCGGAACTCCTCCGGGAACGGGAATTCTATAAAAATTTTGTTTAAATCATTATTATTATTACTGTCAATACTGGGTCTACTACTACTGGCCATTGTGCCGCACGGTACAAGATCAGTGGGTGCTTTAGGAAAGAAATAAATAGATAGGTGAAAGAGTAGAGAGAAGAGAGATAGCGACAGTCGGTATTACCTCTGGAGCGGCGAGAGAGTTACCGACCAGAGGGGGCGGATAGCCTTTGGTCCGCTGGCCGATGGTAGCAGTTTCCGCTACTAGCTTCGGCCGCTCGCCGCAGGATGGCAGCACCGGGTCCGCACGGGCTTGTGAGAATTATAGAATCAGACTGTTCTATACCTCTGCCGTGGACGGACGCGATGACGGATGGGATCTCGCAGTTCAGCTAGCCTTTACTGCGGGACTTACACTTGACTTGATCTACCTATGCGCGGCTCGGCGGACCCGATTACTCGAGTCAATGAGTGAATCGCGCTAGGCTTCTCAAGGGTGCGTTTTTAGGAAGGGATGACGTAGCCCTTACCCAGGCAACACGTGTTTTCAGAGCTAATTATATTAGTCAAAATGTCGGCACGGTGCCTGCGGGGAGATCGGTCGGGGTAGGGAAAAACGACTAACGGCTGACAGGCGTCACGTGACGGCTAGAGAAAATGGCCGCCACCACCTGTTGCCGGGGAAAAGAAAGAGAAGAAGAAGAGAGAAAGAGCACCCACTTACCTTGCGTGCGGCTGCCTATTTACTAAGTCCCAGTGGACTCCCGGTACCCGTTGTCCGCTTCGCTTCGGATCGGCGCTCGTCAGGGGTCGCTCCTCGGCAAACACATACACAAACACATACACACTCAAACTTAATACTGATTTCTGATTTTCAGAAGTTGGCGGATTGTTTTTAAGATGATTAAATGGGCCGGACCTAGCGGCACTGCAATACTAGGCCAACCCGCGGCAGAGCCGGAGCAAGCCCCAGACACTCCGCCAACTTCCAAAAATCAGTTTAATATTCTGGCTCCGCAATGCGGAGCGTATCAGATATTAAGCTGATAAGAACAGATAAAAGGCGTTTATTTTTTCAAGATATGTTCCCCCGGGTTTACAATAGTGCGCCCGGGGGTATCAGTACATTTCATTCGCCTTTTGGGGCGAGGGCTATTTATTATAAGTATGTTTATAGTCTCGTGGACTCAGTCTTGCGTTTCAGATTTAGGGTTTCCAGGGCCTGGTGGTTTGCGATGCGATGAGTGATGATGATGAATGAGGCAGATGACGGTGATGATGGTACATATATATAATCGCAGTCAAGAAGAGTAAAAATAAGGTGCATGGACAGAGAACAGGTGTAGAGTATAAAAGAATTATCAAAAGGTAAAAATAAAAGTGGAATTAGGTAAAAATAAAAGTAGAAATAGTATAGGTCAGAAGAGATAAAAATAAAATATGTGGACAGTAGACAGGTGTTAGTGTATAAAAATTATCAAGAAATAAAAATGAGACAAGAACAACAGGCAAGTATAGTAAAAGGTACAGTCCAAAGATAAAATAATAAGACTAGTATGAAAGTGATGGATGAGGTGCGAGATATACATACATAAAAAAAATAAATAAATATCAATCGATAAAAGCCAGGCCCCGGTCCCTCGCCGACTAGATTCAAATATATATATAGGACCAGTACTGGTCCTGAGTCAGGTACATTGAATATGTTTAGTCAGTTCGAATAAAATAGGGACCAGTACTGGTCCTAAGTCAGGTAACATTGTGTATCACAGATAGCTAGCTCCAGTTACCTAGATATCGAGGGAGGCTCACTCCGGCACGTCCTGTTCCGGGGCCTGCCCCGGGTCGTCCGCAGGGGGTTCGTCAGCTACTTTATATTGGCGTACGCCAGAGACATGCTCCACGTATATATCCCTCCCCCATTTGATGGTCTCCGACACAATGAGCCTTCGCATGAGTTTTGCGTATTTTGCGCTGATATTTAGGTGTTTTAGAACAGGCTCATTGGCCGGATCCCATGAGCCGAGGGCGCCAACGACGATCGCCGAGACCATCACCGCGTAGCCGAGACCGTGCAGCGCGTCGGCCAGGGGTTTATACTTTAACACTTTACGTGCCCTGGCCTCTTCGAACGCTAAATAGGTGTTTTCAAAAGGCACGGTCACGTCCACGATGACGATGCTCTTTGAGGGCTCGTGCCTGACCACAATGTCAGGGCGGAGAGCCCCCAGATCGCCGTCTACCCCCTCAACCCGCCTATTGACCCTTAATTCTCCTGGGAGGCGACAAGCCTTGGCTATTCGTTCGACGACGGCGTCGTGTCGAAGCTGCCAGGCCGCCGAGTGCGGCCGGCAGTGGCAAAGGACGTGGGGAAGGGACTCCAGGGGCTTACCGCAACGCCGGCAACGCTTGTCCCCGTCACCCCAACGTCTCGCCCCGTTGAGAGGCAGGACATCGAGGCGCGCACGGTGGACAAAACGCCAATCAGCGAAGCGTGTGAAGCTGCCGCCACGGAGAAAGTGATTAGACACATTCGACCGTGACGATACCTGGAATACCTTCCCCTGGTCCGGTTTTCTTTTGAGGCGCGTCGCGTAGAATTCGGTCACTGCCGCCCGCAATCGACGGATGACTTGTCCGCGAGATTCCGGCGACACCGTCGTCTCCCTTTCGCCCGAGCCCCTCATCGTCAGCACCAGCTCCTCCTTAGGCTCCGACCATTTCCACCTTGCTGCGATCTTGTCCTTAGATCTCCGGCTCGCATTCCGAGCCCTTGTCCATAGTGAAGAAATGTCCCCTCCGTCGCGTGCAAACTCCCCCTCCAGCGAGCCGGAGAGGTAAGTTGCCAGGTCGTGGTTGTTCGCGACTCTACCTATCTTCTTGGCTACCGCATGCCGCAGCGATGCCCAGGCTAACGCCCTGACCACCGCGTCGTCCACCGTCAGAAGGCGGTAGGCGTGGGCGATGGACAGCGCGTCAGCCATGTCTGCGAGTGGGAGCAGTCCGCATCCCCCCCTACTGTGGGGGAGGAAGACTAGCTCGGCGCTGGCACGCTGAGGCAAGTGGAGCCAAGATTTTGCTAGTTTTTTAATAAGCTTGTCAGCTTCTTTGAGGGGACCCTTCTCCACCAGCGCACCCCGCAGCAGGAATTCGAGGCGTGGCACCAGAAAGGTAGCCACGGTCTCTGCCTTCTGCCAGGGGGTGAGAAGGGACTCGTCGACGGCCCGGAGATCCCGGAGAAGATCGTCGATGGTAAGTAGTGGAGTCTGCCTAATTTGGAAGCCGGTGGGGACTCCGAGGTGCTGGTAAGGCTCGCCGGCTGCCAGGGCCCTGATTTCTTCGCCTTGGAGGGTGAAGCGGGTGGGCAAGACCCTGCGTGTGCCTCTGCAGTCCTGATGTAAGGTGGCACACTTTGCAGGGTTGAACCGAAGTCCGATCCCACCGGCCGCAGCCTCCACTTTTCTCAATAGTTCGCCCATCCCCTCAGTGGAATCTGAAATGAGAGCCAGGTCGTCAGCATATGCTAATATTTGGTGCCGATGGCCGTGCAGCGTGTAACCCGCGGGCGAGCCGTTCACTGCGCGTAGCACCGGCTCTAGCGCGAGGTTAAACGCCGCAGGGCTCATCGGGCACCCTTGTTTAACCCCCGATTTGATTATAATTGGGTCGGTGAGTCCGTCGGCGGTGCGCACCCGGGTGGTGCAGCCGTCATACATGCTCTCCACGATGTTTTGGAGAGCGGAGGGAGCGCCCGCCTCCCGCAAGGCACGGTAGATGGCGGCATGAGGGATCGAGCCAAACGCGTTGGTAAGATCCAGCCAAGCCACCACCACCTGACGGCCCCCCCTGCGAGCGTCGTTGAGGACCTCCTGCAGCACAAAGTTGTGCTCGTAGCACCCCTCGCACGGCAGGAAGCCCTTCTGTGAGGAGCTAAGACGCTTGTTGAAGGTCGACCACGTGAGCAGACGGTCAGCCAGGATAGCAGCGAAGAGTTTGGGAGTCGTGTCGCCAAGCGCAAGCGGTCGCCAGTTCGAGAGGTCGTCGCGATCACCTTTTTTATGCACCAGCACGGTGTTTGACTCCTTCCAGCTAGAGGGAACCTGCTCCAGACGTAGGCAGGTGTTGAAAAGAGCAGTGAGCAGACGGCACTCTGGGTCCGCCCTTCGCAGGTCATCGTAAGTCAGACCGTCGGGTCCTGGCGCGGAGTTTGACGTCCGCCGAAGCCTCAGGTCTACCTCCCTCACCGCGAAGGGCCGAATCAGAGCGTCGTTGCTCACATCGTCTGGAGGTCCGTAAGGAGGTGGAGGAGGTTGTGCTCCGAGTGGCGCAGACGGAGCGTACATCTCCTCAAAGTGCGCCCAAATCCGTTCCCGAGACACTTCGCAGTGCTGGGAGGGACCCAGGAGCACCTCTTGGACCGCACGCCGCCTGTTAGCCCGGAACAGTCTTTGGATTCTAGTTGCCTCCTCCACCCGGTTACCTCTGTCCGGAAGGGCCGGCCGTGGCTGTGGCCGACGCTGGTGTTGTGCTTGTTGGTGACCGCGCCGATCCCTCGAACCGCGCCCACGCTCCGCTTCACGTCCCCCTCTCCCTCGGCCGCCGTTGGCGCCGCTCACTCTGCTCCTCAAGACCCCCACCGCTTCCCCAGAGCCTTGGAAGAAGGCTGCGACTCGCGTCGCCGTCTCTTCCAGATCTTCGGTTGTGACGGCCGCTTCCGCCATACCGATCAGCGCGTCCCTCGCCATCGTCGGTTGCTCCTCGGCTCGGGGCCGGGGACTTTGCCGACGACGGAGGGCCTGCTCGGCAGTTGTTGGCGACCGTCGCTCTGGGGCTGGTGGGTGTCGAGAGACCGCAGCCGACCTTTGACTACTCGCAGGGCGGGCCGCCCGCCCCGAGGACGCGGACGCTCCCTCCCCTCCACCGAGTCCGGACGCGCCCCGCAGAGTTCCTCTACCTCCCCTTGAACCCACCCCCCTGGACTGTGTTAAAAACCCCACCCTTGCTGATTCATTGTCGTCTTCCCCGCGACCTGGCTCCCTCGTGGAGCACGTCTCGGGCGTACCTGAAATTGTTACAATTGGCTCTGTTGAGTCCTCTAAAGTATTAAGTATGCTAAATCTATTAAATGAGTTTGTTCGTATGTTATTCAGAAAATTATTATCGCTCCCTGCTGACTCACGGGGGCCCGCCCCGAGGCCGTGCCTGGAGGAATTAGGCGTTAAGTTCGAGTTGCTCGCTTTCGAGCGTGTTGCCTGGGCCGTCGCTGGGGACAGCCTCGTCCTCGGAGGAGCTCTCGGTGGGGACGGCGGCTCCTCTTCCGACGACGACTCTTCTGATGACCTGGGTCCGCTCTGGTGGTGTCTGCGGACCCTTCTCGTCATTGCCTGCCACGGCGTCGTAGATGTTCTCCATTCCTGCCCTGGGGTAGCCCTCGATGGTCCGGCTACCCCGACTATGGCCACCGGGAGGAGCGCTGGAGCTGCTGGAGGTGGAGTGGCAGCTCTCGTCTCCTCCTGCCCTGCCCTATAGAGCCGGGATGACATTATGGGCCTACCTGATGTCGTGGTGGTGATGGTGGTGGTGGTGGCTGTCTCAGGCAGAGTGAGGGGGCACGACGGTCCGCTGACCGGGGTCCATAGGTCCTCGGTGATGGTGGGGAGTGGTTGAGGACCCCGGCTATTCCTTGCTGCGGGGCTGCGCCTGGTCTGTGCTGCCTCGGGTGGTAGTGAGGCAGCTCTTGTGGCGGAGCGCAGCCCTGGGCGGGTTGTCGTGGGACCCCTCGCGGCCTGAGTGGACCGGCTGGTGCCTGCTGCGGTTACTGCAGCGTAGGTGGGGGAGTTACTCGACCTTTTCGGCCCCGGCGGAGTCGGTCTGGAGGTGGTGGCTGTTGGGGGGCGCCTCGTCGAGCCTGCCACCGTTGGAGATGGTGTGGTGGCAGGCGAGCGCCCCTTCGTCGACGCCGGGGCTGTCTTCCTCACCGTTGCTGCAGCTGGTCTTGGCACCGCGGCTCGCCTGGAGATGTTAATGCGGTGAGCCGCTGGCCGGTCGCTTGCCGGCACGCTGTAGGCCCTCCGGCTCCTCGTAGTCGGGCCTGCGTAGAACGAGGGCAGGGCTTCTCGAGGGGAGCTTGGACTGCTCCCCGTCGTCGTGGGGGTGGCCATGTCTGGCCGTGGCACTTCAGGTGTCGGGGTTGGAGCCGACACCTGGGATGTCGTCGGCGTTGAGGTCGTCGTCGTCGCTGCGGGGCTCGGGATGGCGTTGTCCCCGCATCTGGCTGCAGCTCGTGGCGATGGAGTGGCAGCTGCAGCCGTCGTTGCCACCGTCCAGTGGCTCCTCGTCGCTGGTGGTCGGCTAGTAGCGGTGGAAGCTGTCCCCCGCTCCGGTCCAGGCAACCTGTTACAAATAAAATTATCGAGCCTCCCTCGGCTCGAGGTATTAGGTACTGGATTTATTGTTATATTGGGACGATCACAGACATTCACTGAATTGGTTGCGCCGCTCGTCCGCGTCGCGGCTGTTCTTGGAGCACGAGGAGCTGGATCGACAGCTGAGTGCCGCTTGGCGTAGTGCTGCTTCACCAGCTTGAGGGCGTATACCCCCTCGCCGACGAAGCAGCAAGCGGCACATTTCTTAACAATTTCAGCGCACGGGTGGTATTTTTTGGCATGCTTCACCAGCTCCCCGTGCCCCTTGAACACTCCTCCAGTCCTTTTTCCATGGTTCTGCTCGTAGCAGAACGGGCACCGGAACTCCTCCGGGAACGGAAACTCTATAAAAATTTTGTTTAAATCATTATTATTGTTATCATTAGTGACTCTACTGCTACTGGCCATTGTGCCGCACGGTACAAGATCAGTGGGTGCTTTAGGAAAGAAATAAATAGATAGGTAAAAGAGTAGAGAGAAGAGAGATAGCGACAGTCGGTATTACCTCTGGAGCGGCGAGAGAGTTACCGACCAGCGGGGGCGGATAGCCTTTGGTCCGCTGGCCGATGGTAACAGATTTCGCTATTAGCTTCGGCCGCTCGCCGCAGGATGGCAGCACCGGGTCCGCACGGACTTGTGAGAATTATAGAATCAGACTGTTCTATACCTCTGCCGTGGACGGACGCGATGACGGATGGGATCTCGCAGTTCAGCTAGCCTTTACTGCGAGACTTACACTTGACTTGATCTACCTATGCGCGGCTCGGCGGACCCGATTACTCGAGTCAATGAGTGAATCGCGCTAGGCTTCTCAAGGGTGCGTTTTTAGGAAGGGATGACGTAGCCCTTACCCAGGCAACACGTGTCTTCAGAGCTAATTATATTAGTCAAAATGTCGGCACGGTGCCTGCGGGGAGATCGGTCGGGGTAGGGAAAAACGACTAACGGCTGACAGGCGTCACGTGACGGCTAGAGAAAATGGCCGCCACCACTTGTTGCCGGGGAAAAGAAAGAGAAGAAGAAGAAGAGAGAAAGAGCACCCACTTACCTTGCGTGCGGCTGCCTATTTACTAAGTCCCAGTGGACTCCCGGTACCCGTTGTCCGCTTCGCTTCGGATCGGCGCTCGTCAGGGGTCGCTCCTCGGCAAACACATACACCAGCACAAACACACTCAAACTTAACACTGATTTCTGATTTTCAGAAGTTGGCAGATTGTTCTTAAGATGATTAAATGGGCCGGACCTAGCGGCACTGCAATACTAGGCCAACCCGCGGCAGAGCCGGAGCAAGCCCCAGACACTCCGCCAACTTCCAAAAATCAGTTTAATATTCTGGCTCCGCAATGCGGAGCGTATCAGATATTAAGCTGATAAGAACAGATAAAAGGCGTTTATTTTTTCCAAAATATGTTCCCCCGGGTTTACAATAGTGCGCCCGGGGGTATCAGTACATTTCAGCGCCTTTTGGGGCGAGGGCTAATAATTATAATATTTTGTTTTGGTTTTTAGTCCCAGGGACTTAGTCTATCTCTCTCGGTATCGGGGTTTCCAGGGCCTGGTACTTTGTGATGGAATGAGTGGTGATGATGAGTGAGGTGGATGGGGGCGTTGATGATACATTTAGTCGAAGTCAAAGGATGGATAAAAATAGATGTGTGGACAAACACAAAGACGTAGTGTAGAAATTATCAAGAAGTAAAAATAAATATAGGTGAAAACAAGCGAGTATGAGTATAAAATACAGTCCAGTAGGATAAAAAAGAAGAAAAAGAATAGTGAAAGAGAAAGAAACAAAAGGTGAAGAGTAAGACTAGAATGAGATGAGTGAATGGGGTATGAGTCGTATGTTAATAAATAGGTAAATGTTTGTCAATCAATAAAAGCCAGGCCCTGGTCCCTCGCCGACTAGATTAAAATATATATATATATGTATAGGACCAGTACTGGTCCTGAGTCAGGTACATTGGATATGTTCAGTCAGTTTGGATAAAATAGGGACCAGTACTGGTCCTAAGTCAGGTAACGTAGTGTTTTAAAGGCTATCTCCAGTTACCTACGCATGGAGGGAGGCTTACTCCGGCACGTCCCGTTCCGGGGCCAGCCCCGGATCGCCAGCAGGGAGTTCGTCCGCTACTCTATATTGGCGTACGCCAGAGACGTGCTCCACGTAGATGTCCCTCCCCCATTTGATGGTTTCCGACACAATGAGCCTTCGCATAAGTTTTGCATATTTGGCGCTTACTCTAAGATGTTTTAAGACAGGCTCATTGGCCGGATCCCATGAGCCGAGGGCGCCGACGACGATCGCAGAGACCATCACCGCGTAGCCGAGACCGTGCAGCGCGTCGGCCAGGGGTTTGTACTTTAACACTTTACGTGCCCTGGCCTCTTCGAACGCTAAATAGGTGTTTTCAAAGGGCACGGTCACGTCCACGATGACGATGCTCTTTGAGGGCTCGTGCCTGACCACAATGTCAGGGCGGAGAGCTCCCAGATCGCCGTCTACCCCCTCGACCCGCCTATTAACCCTCGTTTCCCCTGGGAGGCGACAAGCCTTGGCTATTCGTTGGACGACGGCGTCGTGTCGAAGTTGCCAGGCCGCCGAGTGCGGCCGGCAGTGGCAAAGGACGTGGGGAAGGGACTCCAAGGGCTCACCGCAACGCCGGCAACGCTTGTCCCCGTCACCCCAACGTCTCGCCCCGTTGAGAGGCAGGACATCGAGGCGCGCACGGTGGACGAAACGCCAATCAGCGAAGCGTGTGAAGCTGCCGCCACGGAGGAAGTGATTAGACACATTCGACCGTGACGATACCTGGAATACCTTCCCCTGGTCCGGTTTTCTTTGTAGACGCGTCGCGTAGAATTCGGTCACTGCCGCCCGCAATCGACGGATGACTTGTCCGCGAGATTCCGGCGACACCGTCGTCTCCCTTTCGCCCGAGCCCCTCATCGTCAGCACCAGCTCCTCCTTAGGCTCCGACCATCTCCACCTTGCTGCGATCTTGTCCTTAGATCTCCGGCTCGCATTCCGAGCCCTTGTCCATAGTGAAGAAATGTCCCCTCCGTCGCGTGCAAACTCCCCCTCCAGCGAGCCGGAGAGGTAAGTTGCCAGGTCGTGGTTGTTCGCGACTCTACCTATCTTCTTGGCTACCGCATGCCGCAGCGATGCCCAGGCTAACGCCCTGACCACCGCGTCGTCCACCGTCAGAAGGCGGTAGGCGTGGGCGATGGACAGCGCGTCAGCCATGTCTGCGAGTGGGAGCAGTCCGCATCCCCCCCTACTGGGGGGGAGGAAGACTAGCTCGGCGCTGGCACGCTGAGGCAAGTGGAGCCAAGATTTTGCTAGTTTTTTAATAAGCTTGTCAGCTTCTTTGAGGGGACCCTTCTCCACCAGCGCACCCCGCAGCAGGAATTCGAGGCGTGGCACCAGAAAGGTAGCCACGGTCTCTGCCTTCTGCCAGGGGGTGAGAAGGGACTCGTCGACGGCCCGGAGATCCCGGAGAAGATCGTCGATGGTAAGTAGTGGAGTCTGCCTAATTTGGAAGCCGGTGGGGACTCCGAGGTGCTGGTAAGGCTCGCCGGCTGCCAGGGCCCTGATTTCTTCGCCTTGGAGGGTGAAGCGGGTGGGCAAGACCCTGCGTGTGCCTCTGCAGTCCTGATGTAAGATGGCACACTTTGCAGGGTTGAACCGAAGTCCGATCCCACCGGCCGCAGCCTCCACTTTTCTCAATAGTTCGCCCATCCCCTCAGTGGAATCTGAAATGAGAGCCAGGTCGTCAGCATATGCTAATATTTGGTGCCGATGGCCGTGCAGCGTGTAACCCGCGGGCGAGCCGTTTACTGCGCGTAGCACCGGCTCTAGCGCGAGGTTAAACGCCGCAGGGCTCATCGGGCACCCTTGTTTAACCCCCGATTTGATTATAATTGGGTCGGTGAGTCCGTCGGCGGTGCGCACCCGGGTGGTGCAGCCGTCATACATGCTCTCCACGATGTTTTGGAGAGCGGAGGGAGCGCCCGCCTCCTGCAAGGCACGGTAGATAGCGGCATGGGGGATCGAACCAAACGCGTTGGTAAGATCCAGCCAAGCCACCACCACCTGACGGCCCCCCCTGCGAGCGTCGTTGAGGACCTCCTGCAGCACAAAGTTGTGCTCGTAGCACCCCTCGCACGGCAGGAAGCCCTTCTGTGAGGAGCTAAGACGCTTGTTGAAGGTCGACCACGTGAGCAGACGGTCAGCCAGGATAGCAGCGAAGAGTTTGGGAGTCGTGTCGCCAAGCGCAAGCGGTCGCCAGTTCGAGAGGTCGTCGCGATCACCCTTTTTATGCACCAGTACGGTGTTTGACTCCTTCCAGCCAGAGGGAACCTGCTCCAGACGTAGACAGGTGTTGAAAAGCGCAGTGAGCAGACGGCACTCTGGGTCCGCCCTTCGCAGGTCATCGTAAGTCAGACCGTCGGGTCCTGGCGCGGAGTTTGAAGTCCGCCGGAGCCTCAGGTCTACCTCCCTCACCGCGAAGGGCCGAATCAGAGCGTCGTTGCTCACATCGTCTGGAGGTCCGTAAGGAGGTGGAGGAGGTTGTGCTCCGAGTGGCGCAGACGGAGCGTACATCTCCTCAAAGTGCGCCCGAATCCGTTCCCGGGACACTTCGCAGTGCTGGGAGGGACCCAGGAGCACCTCTTGGACCGCACGCCGCCTGTTAGCCCGGAACAGTCTTTGGATTCTAGTTGCCTCCTCCACCCGGTTACCTCTATCCGGAAGGGCCGGCCGTGGCTGTTGCCGACGCTGGTGTTGTGCTCGTTGGTGACCGCGGCGATCCCTCGATCCGCGCCCACGCTCCGTTTCACGTCTCCCTCCCCCTCGGCCGCCGTTGGCGCCGCTCACTCTGCTCCTCAAGACCCCCACCGCTTCCCCAGAGCCTTGGAAGAAGGCCGCGACTCGCGTCGCAGTCTCCTCCAGATCTTCGGTTGTGACGGCCGCTTCCGCCATACCGATCAGCGCGTCCCTCGCCATCGTCGGTTGCTCCTCGGCTCGGGGCCGGAGACTTTGCCGACGACGGAGGGCCTGCTCGGCAGCCGCTGGCGACCGTCGCTCTGGGGCTGGTGGGTGTCGAGAGACCGCAGCCGACCTTTGACTACTCGCAGGGCGGGCCGCCCGCCCCGAGGACGCGGACGCTCCCTCCCCTCCACCGAGTCCGGATGCGCCCCGCCGAGTTCCTCTACCTCCCCTTGAACCCACCCCCCTGGTCTGATTTAAGAACCCCACCCTTACTGTATTACTGTCGTTTTCGCCGCGACCTGGCTCCCACATGGAGCACGTCCCGGGCGTACCTGGAACAGTTAAAACGGAATCATCTAATGTATTAAATATGTTGAACCTATTATATGAATTGTTACGTGTATTGTCTAGAAAAATATCGCTCCCTGCAGACTCACGGGGGCCAGCCCCGAGGCCGTGCCTGGAGGAATTCGGAGTTAGATTGGAGTTGCTCGCTTTCGAGCGTGTTGCCTGGGCCGTTGCTGGGGACAGCCTCGTCCTCGGAGGAGCTCTCGGTGGGGACGGCGGCTCCTCTTCTGACGACGACTCTCCTGATGACCTGGGCCCGCTCTGGTGGTGTCTGCGGACCCTTCTCGTCGCTGCCTGCCACGGCGTCGTAGATGTTCTCTCTGGGGTAGCCCTCGATGGTCCGGCTACCCCGACTATGGCCACCGGGGGAAGCGCTGGAGCTGCCAGAGGTGGAGTGGCAGCTCTCGTCTTCTCCTGCCCTGCCCTATAGAGCCGGGATGACATTATGGGCCTACCTGATGTCGTGGTGGTGATGGTGGTGGTGGTGGCTGTCTCAGGCAGAGTGAGGGGGCACGACGGTCCGCTGACCGGGGTCCATATGTCCTCGGTGATGGTGGGGAGTGGTTGAGGACCCCGGCTATTCCTTGCTGCGGGGCTGCGCCTGGTCTGTGCTGCCTCGGGTGGTAGTGAGGCAGCTCTTGTAGCGGAGCGCAGCCCTGGGCGGGTTGTCGTGGGACCCCTCGCGGCCTGAGTGGACCGGCTGGTGCCTGCTGCGGTGACTGCAGCGTAGGTGGGGGAGCTACCTGGCCTTTTCGGCCCTGGCGGAGTTGGTCGGGTGGTGGTAGCTGTTGGGGGGCGCCTCGTCGGGCCTGCCACCGTTGGAGATGGTGTGGTGGCAGGCGAGCGCCTCTTCGTCGACGCCAGGGCTGTCTTCCTCACCGTTGCTGCAGCTGGTCTTGGCACCGCGGCTCGCCTGGAGGTGGTGATGCGGTGAGCCGCTGGCCGGTCGCTTGCCGGCACGCTGTAGGCCCTCCGGCTCCTCGTAGTTGGACCTGCGTAGAACGAGGGCAGGGCTTCTCGAGGGGAGCTTGGGCTGCTCCCCGTCGCCGTGGGGGTGGCCATGTCTGGCCGTGGCACTTCAGGTGTCGGGGTTGGAGCCGACACCTGGGATGTCGTCGGCGTTGAGGTCGTCGTCGTCGCTGCGGGGCTCGGGATGGCGTTGTCCCCGCATCTGGCTGCAGCTCGTGGCGATGGAGTGGCAGCTGCAGCCGTCGTTGCCACCGTCCGGTGGCTCCTCGTCGCTGGTGGTCGGCTAGTAGCGGTGGAAGCTGTCCCCCGCTCCGGTCCAGGCAACCTGTTACAAATAAAATTGTCGAGCCTCCCTCGGCTCGAGGTATTAGAAACTGGATTTGCAGTCAGATTTGGACGATCACAGACATTTACTAGATTAGTTGCGCCGCTCGTCCGCGTCGCGGCTGTTCTCGGAGCACGAGGAGCTGGATCCACAGCTGAGTGCCGCTTGGCGTAGTGCTGCTTCACCAGCTTGAGGGCGTATACCCCCTCGCCGACGAAGCAGCAAGCGGCACATTTCTTGATTATTTCGGCCGCCGGATGGTGTTTTTTGGCGTGCTTCACCAACTCTCCGTGCCCCTTGAACACTCCGCCAGTCCTTTTCCCATGATTCTGCTCGTAGCAGAACGGGCACCGGAACTCCTCCGGGAACGGGAATTCTATAAAAATTTTGTTTAAATCATTATTATTATTACTGTCAATACTGGGTCTACTACTACTGGCCATTGTGCCGCACGGTACAAGATCAGTGGGTGCTTTAGGAAAGAAATAAATAGATAGGTGAAAGAGTAGAGAGAAGAGAGATAGCGACAGTCGGTATTACCTCTGGAGCGGCGAGAGAGTTACCGACCAGAGGGGGCGGATAGCCTTTGGTCCGCTGGCCGATGGTAGCAGTTTCCGCTACTAGCTTCGGCCGCTCGCCGCAGGATGGCAGCACCGGGTCCGCACGGGCTTGTGAGAATTATAGAATCAGACTGTTCTATACCTCTGCCGTGGACGGACGCGATGACGGATGGGATCTCGCAGTTCAGCTAGCCTTTACTGCGGGACTTACACTTGACTTGATCTACCTATGCGCGGCTCGGCGGACCCGATTACTCGAGTCAATGAGTGAATCGCGCTAGGCTTCTCAAGGGTGCGTTTTTAGGAAGGGATGACGTAGCCCTTACCCAGGCAACACGTGTTTTCAGAGCTAATTATATTAGTCAAAATGTCGGCACGGTGCCTGCGGGGAGATCGGTCGGGGTAGGGAAAAACGACTAACGGCTGACAGGCGTCACGTGACGGCTAGAGAAAATGGCCGCCACCACCTGTTGCCGGGGAAAAGAAAGAGAAGAAGAAGAGAGAAAGAGCACCCACTTACCTTGCGTGCGGCTGCCTATTTACTAAGTCCCAGTGGACTCCCGGTACCCGTTGTCCGCTTCGCTTCGGATCGGCGCTCGTCAGGGGTCGCTCCTCGGCAAACACATACACAAACACATACACACTCAAACTTAATACTGATTTCTGATTTTCAGAAGTTGGCGGATTGTTTTTAAGATGATTAAATGGGCCGGACCTAGCGGCACTGCAATACTAGGCCAACCCGCGGCAGAGCCGGAGCAAGCCCCAGACACTCCGCCAACTTCCAAAAATCAGTTTAATATTCTGGCTCCGCAATGCGGAGCGTATCAGATATTAAGCTGATAAGAACAGATAAAAGGCGTTTATTTTTTCAAGATATGTTCCCCCGGGTTTACAATAGTGCGCCCGGGGGTATCAGTACATTTCATTCGCCTTTTGGGGCGAGGGCTATTTATTATAAGTATGTTTATAGTCTCGTGGACTCAGTCTTGCGTTTCAGATTTAGGGTTTCCAGGGCCTGGTGGTTTGCGATGCGATGAGTGATGATGATGAATGAGGCAGATGACGGTGATGATGGTACATATATATAATCGCAGTCAAGAAGAGTAAAAATAAGGTGCATGGACAGAGAACAGGTGTAGAGTATAAAAGAATTATCAAAAGGTAAAAATAAAAGTGGAATTAGGTAAAAATAAAAGTAGAAATAGTATAGGTCAGAAGAGATAAAAATAAAATATGTGGACAGTAGACAGGTGTTAGTGTATAAAAATTATCAAGAAATAAAAATGAGACAAGAACAACAGGCAAGTATAGTAAAAGGTACAGTCCAAAGATAAAATAATAAGACTAGTATGAAAGTGATGGATGAGGTGCGAGATATACATACATAAAAAAAATAAATAAATATCAATCGATAAAAGCCAGGCCCCGGTCCCTCGCCGACTAGATTCAAATATATATATAGGACCAGTACTGGTCCTGAGTCAGGTACATTGAATATGTTTAGTCAGTTCGAATAAAATAGGGACCAGTACTGGTCCTAAGTCAGGTAACATTGTGTATCACAGATAGCTAGCTCCAGTTACCTAGATATCGAGGGAGGCTCACTCCGGCACGTCCTGTTCCGGGGCCTGCCCCGGGTCGTCCGCAGGGGGTTCGTCAGCTACTTTATATTGGCGTACGCCAGAGACATGCTCCACGTATATATCCCTCCCCCATTTGATGGTCTCCGACACAATGAGCCTTCGCATGAGTTTTGCGTATTTTGCGCTGATATTTAGGTGTTTTAGAACAGGCTCATTGGCCGGATCCCATGAGCCGAGGGCGCCAACGACGATCGCCGAGACCATCACCGCGTAGCCGAGACCGTGCAGCGCGTCGGCCAGGGGTTTATACTTTAACACTTTACGTGCCCTGGCCTCTTCGAACGCTAAATAGGTGTTTTCAAAAGGCACGGTCACGTCCACGATGACGATGCTCTTTGAGGGCTCGTGCCTGACCACAATGTCAGGGCGGAGAGCCCCCAGATCGCCGTCTACCCCCTCGACCCGCCTATTAACCCTCGTTTCCCCTGGGAGGCGACAAGCCTTGGCTATTCGTTGGACGACGGCGTCGTGTCGAAGTTGCCAGGCCGCCGAGTGCGGCCGGCAGTGGCAAAGGACGTGGGGAAGGGACTCCAGGGGCTCACCGCAACGCCGGCAACGCTTGTCCCCGTCACCCCAACGTCTCGCCCCGTTGAGAGGCAGGACATCGAGGCGCGCACGGTGGACAAAACGCCAATCAGCGAAGCGTGTGAAGCTGCCGCCACGGAGGAAGTGATTAGACACATTCGACCGTGACGATACCTGGAATACCTTCCCCTGGTCCGGTTTTCTTTGTAGACGCGTCGCGTAGAATTCGGTCACTGCCGCCCGCAATCGACGGATGACTTGTCCGCGAGATTCCGGCGACACCGTCGTCTCCCTTTCGCCCGAGCCCCTCATCGTCAGCACCAGCTCCTCCTTAGGCTCCGACCATCTCCACCTTGCTGCGATCTTGTCCTTAGATCTCCGGCTCGCATTCCGAGCCCTTGTCCATAGTGAAGAAATGTCCCCTCCGTCGCGTGCAAACTCCCCCTCCAGCGAGCCGGAGAGGTAAGTTGCCAGGTCGTGGTTGTTCGCGACTCTGCCTATCTTCTTGGCTACCGCATGCCGCAGCGATGCCCAGGCTAACGCCCTGACCACCGCGTCGTCCACCGTCAGAAGGCGGTAGGCGTGGGCGATGGACAGCGCGTCAGCCATGTCTGCGAGTGGGAGCAGTCCGCATCCCCCCCTACTGGGGGGGAGGAAGACTAGCTCGGCGCTGGCACGCTGAGGCAGGTGGAGCCAAGACTTTGCCAGTTTTTTGATAAGCTTGTCAGCTTCTTTGAGGGGACCTTTCTCCACCAGCGCACCCCGCAGCAGGAATTCGAGGCGTGGCACCAGGAAGGTAGCCACGGTCTCTGCCTTCTGCCAGGGGGTGAGAAGGGACTCGTCGACGGCCCGGAGATCCCGGAGAAGATCGTCGATGGTAAGTAGTGGAGTCTGCCTAATTTGGAAGCCGGTGGGGACTCCGAGGTGCTGGTAAGGCTCGCCGGCTGCCAGGGCCCTGATTTCTTCGCCTTGGAGGGTGAAGCGGGTGGGCAAGACCCTGCGTGTGCCTCTGCAGTCCTGATGTAAGATGGCACACTTTGCAGGGTTGAACCGAAGTCCGATCCCACCGGCCGCAGCCTCCACTTTTCTCAATAGTTCGCCCATCCCCTCAGTGGAATCTGAAATGAGAGCCAGGTCGTCAGCATATGCTAATATTTGGTGCCGATGGCCGTGCAGCGTGTAACCCGCGGGCGAGCCGTTTACTGCGCGTAGCACCGGCTCTAGCGCGAGGTTAAACGCCGCAGGGCTCATCGGGCACCCTTGTTTAACCCCCGATTTGATTATAATTGGGTCGGTGAGTCCGTCGGCGGTGCGCACCCGGGTGGTGCAGCCGTCATACATGCTCTCCACGATGTTTTGGAGAGCGGAGGGAGCGCCCGCCTCCTGCAAGGCACGGTAGATAGCGGCATGGGGGATCGAACCAAACGCGTTGGTAAGATCCAGCCAAGCCACCACCACCTGACGGCCCCCCCTGCGAGCGTCGTTGAGGACCTCCTGCAGCACAAAGTTGTGCTCGTAGCACCCCTCGCACGGCAGGAAGCCCTTCTGTGAGGAGCTAAGACGCTTGTTGAAGGTCGACCACGTGAGCAGACGGTCAGCCAGGATAGCAGCGAAGAGTTTGGGAGTCGTGTCGCCAAGCGCAAGCGGTCGCCAGTTCGAGAGGTCGTCGCGATCACCCTTTTTATGCACCAGTACGGTGTTTGACTCCTTCCAGCCAGAGGGAACCTGCTCCAGACGTAGACAGGTGTTGAAAAGCGCAGTGAGCAGACGGCACTCTGGGTCCGCCCTTCGCAGGTCATCGTAAGTCAGACCGTCGGGTCCTGGCGCGGAGTTTGAA
The DNA here is from genome assembly GCA_963978835.1 of Tenthredo scrophulariae. Taxonomy (NCBI): domain Eukaryota; kingdom Metazoa; phylum Arthropoda; class Insecta; order Hymenoptera; family Tenthredinidae; genus Tenthredo; species Tenthredo scrophulariae. Next base: position 7,230,457 of record OZ022234.1, read on the forward strand.
GTCCGCCGGAGCCTCAGGTCTACCTCCCTCACCGCGAAGGGCCGAATCAGAGCGTCGTTGCTCACATCGTCTGGAGGTCCGTAAGGAGGTGGAGGAGGTTGTGCTCCGAGTGGCGCAGACGGAGCGTACATCTCCTCAAAGTGCGCCCGAATCCGTTCCCGGGACACTTCGCAGTGCTGGGAGGGACCCAGGAGCACCTCTTGGACCGCACGCCGCCTGTTAGCCCGGAACAGTCTTTGGATTCTAGTTGCCTCCTCCACCCGGTTACCTCTATCCGGAAGGGCCGGCCGTGGCTGTTGCCGACGCTGGTGTTGTGCTTGTTGGTGACCGCGGCGATCCCTCGATCCGCGCCCACGCTCCGTTTCACGTCTCCCTCCCCCTCGGCCGCCGTTGGCGCCGCTCACTCTGCTCCTCAAGACCCCCACCGCTTCCCCAGAGCCTTGGAAGAAGGCCGCGACTCGCGTCGCAGTCTCCTCCAGATCTTCGGTTGTGACGGCCGCTTCCGCCATACCGATCAGCGCGTCCCTCGCCATCGTCGGTTGCTCCTCGGCTCGGGGCCGGAGACTTTGCCGACGACGGAGGGCCTGCTCGGCAGCCGCTGGCGACCGTCGCTCTGGGGCTGGTGGGTGTCGAGAGACCGCAGCCGACCTTTGACTACTCGCAGGGCGGGCCGCCCGCCCCGAGGACGCGGACGCTCCCTCCCCTCCACCGAGTCCGGATGCGCCCCGCCGAGTTCCTCTACCTCCCCTTGAACCCACCCCCCTGGTCTGATTTAAGAACCCCACCCTTACTGTATTACTGTCGTTTTCGCCGCGACCTGGCTCCCACATGGAGCACGTCCCGGGCGTACCTGGAACAGTTAAAACGGAATCATCTAATGTATTAAATATGTTGAACCTATTATATGAATTGTTACGTGTATTGTCTAGAAAAATATCGCTCCCTGCAGACTCACGGGGGCCAGCCCCGAGGCCGTGCCTGGAGGAATTCGGAGTTAGATTGGAGTTGCTCGCTTTCGAGCGTGTTGCCTGGGCCGTTGCTGGGGACAGCCTCGTCCTCGGAGGAGCTCTCGGTGGGGACGGCGGCTCCTCTTCTGACGACGACTCTCCTGATGACCTGGGCCCGCTCTGGTGGTGTCTGCGGACCCTTCTCGTCGCTGCCTGCCACGGCGTCGTAGATGTTCTCTCTGGGGTAGCCCTCGATGGTCCGGCTACCCCGACTATGGCCACCGGGGGAAGCGCTGGAGCTGCCAGAGGTGGAGTGGCAGCTCTCGTCTTCTCCTGCCCTGCCCTATAGAGCCGGGATGACATTATGGGCCTACCTGATGTCGTGGTGGTGATGGTGGTGGTGGTGGCTGTCTCAGGCAGAGTGAGGGGGCACGACGGTCCGCTGACCGGGGTCCATATGTCCTCGGTGATGGTGGGGAGTGGTTGAGGACCCCGGCTATTCCTTGCTGCGGGGCTGCGCCTGGTCTGTGCTGCCTCGGGTGGTAGTGAGGCAGCTCTTGTAGCGGAGCGCAGCCCTGGGCGGGTTGTCGTGGGACCCCTCGCGGCCTGAGTGGACCGGCTGGTGCCTGCTGCGGTGACTGCAGCGTAGGTGGGGGAGCTACCTGGCCTTTTCGGCCCTGGCGGAGTTGGTCGGGTGGTGGTAGCTGTTGGGGGGCGCCTCGTCGGGCCTGCCACCGTTGGAGATGGTGTGGTGGCAGGCGAGCGCCTCTTCGTCGACGCCAGGGCTGTCTTCCTCACCGTTGCTGCAGCTGGTCTTGGCACCGCGGCTCGCCTGGAGGTGGTGATGCGGTGAGCCGCTGGCCGGTCGCTTGCCGGCACGCTGTAGGCCCTCCGGCTCCTCGTAGTTGGACCTGCGTAGAACGAGGGCAGGGCTTCTCGAGGGGAGCTTGGGCTGCTCCCCGTCGCCGTGGGGGTGGCCATGTCTGGCCGTGGCACTTCAGGTGTCGGGGTTGGAGCCGACACCTGGGATGTCGTCGGCGTTGAGGTCGTCGTCGTCGCTGCGGGGCTCGGGATGGCGTTGTCCCCGCATCTGGCTGCAGCTCGTGGCGATGGAGTGGCAGCTGCAGCCGTCGTTGCCACCGTCCGGTGGCTCCTCGTCGCTGGTGGTCGGCTAGTAGCGGTGGAAGCTGTCCCCCGCTCCGGTCCAGGCAACCTGTTACAAATAAAATTGTCGAGCCTCCCTCGGCTCGAGGTATTAGAAACTGGATTTGCAGTCAGATTTGGACGATCACAGACATTTACTAGATTAGTTGCGCCGCTCGTCCGCGTCGCGGCTGTTCTCGGAGCACGAGGAGCTGGATCCACAGCTGAGTGCCGCTTGGCGTAGTGCTGCTTCACCAGCTTGAGGGCGTATACCCCCTCGCCGACGAAGCAGCAAGCGGCACATTTCTTGATTATTTCGGCCGCCGGATGGTGTTTTTTGGCGTGCTTCACCAACTCTCCGTGCCCCTTGAACACTCCGCCAGTCCTTTTCCCATGATTCTGCTCGTAGCAGAACGGGCACCGGAACTCCTCCGGGAACGGGAATTCTATAAAAATTTTGTTTAAATCATTATTATTATTACTGTCAATACTGGGTCTACTACTACTGGCCATTGTGCCGCACGGTACAAGATCAGTGGGTGCTTTAGGAAAGAAATAAATAGATAGGTGAAAGAGTAGAGAGAAGAGAGATAGCGACAGTCGGTATTACCTCTGGAGCGGCGAGAGAGTTACCGACCAGAGGGGGCGGATAGCCTTTGGTCCGCTGGCCGATGGTAGCAGTTTCCGCTACTAGCTTCGGCCGCTCGCCGCAGGATGGCAGCACCGGGTCCGCACGGGCTTGTGAGAATTATAGAATCAGACTGTTCTATACCTCTGCCGTGGACGGACGCGATGACGGATGGGATCTCGCAGTTCAGCTAGCCTTTACTGCGGGACTTACACTTGACTTGATCTACCTATGCGCGGCTCGGCGGACCCGATTACTCGAGTCAATGAGTGAATCGCGCTAGGCTTCTCAAGGGTGCGTTTTTAGGAAGGGATGACGTAGCCCTTACCCAGGCAACACGTGTTTTCAGAGCTAATTATATTAGTCAAAATGTCGGCACGGTGCCTGCGGGGAGATCGGTCGGGGTAGGGAAAAACGACTAACGGCTGACAGGCGTCACGTGACGGCTAGAGAAAATGGCCGCCACCACCTGTTGCCGGGGAAAAGAAAGAGAAGAAGAAGAGAGAAAGAGCACCCACTTACCTTGCGTGCGGCTGCCTATTTACTAAGTCCCAGTGGACTCCCGGTACCCGTTGTCCGCTTCGCTTCGGATCGGCGCTCGTCAGGGGTCGCTCCTCGGCAAACACATACACAAACACATACACACTCAAACTTAATACTGATTTCTGATTTTCAGAAGTTGGCGGATTGTTTTTAAGATGATTAAATGGGCCGGACCTAGCGGCACTGCAATACTAGGCCAACCCGCGGCAGAGCCGGAGCAAGCCCCAGACACTCCGCCAACTTCCAAAAATCAGTTTAATATTCTGGCTCCGCAATGCGGAGCGTATCAGATATTAAGCTGATAAGAACAGATAAAAGGCGTTTATTTTTTCAAGATATGTTCCCCCGGGTTTACAATAGTGCGCCCGGGGGTATCAGTACATTTCATTCGCCTTTTGGGGCGAGGGCTATTTATTATAAGTATGTTTATAGTCTCGTGGACTCAGTCTTGCGTTTCAGATTTAGGGTTTCCAGGGCCTGGTGGTTTGCGATGCGATGAGTGATGATGATGAATGAGGCAGATGACGGTGATGATGGTACATATATATAATCGCAGTCAAGAAGAGTAAAAATAAGGTGCATGGACAGAGAACAGGTGTAGAGTATAAAAGAATTATCAAAAGGTAAAAATAAAAGTGGAATTAGGTAAAAATAAAAGTAGAAATAGTATAGGTCAGAAGAGATAAAAATAAAATATGTGGACAGTAGACAGGTGTTAGTGTATAAAAATTATCAAGAAATAAAAATGAGACAAGAACAACAGGCAAGTATAGTAAAAGGTACAGTCCAAAGATAAAATAATAAGACTAGTATGAAAGTGATGGATGAGGTGCGAGATATACATACATAAAAAAAATAAATAAATATCAATCGATAAAAGCCAGGCCCCGGTCCCTCGCCGACTAGATTCAAATATATATATAGGACCAGTACTGGTCCTGAGTCAGGTACATTGAATATGTTTAGTCAGTTCGAATAAAATAGGGACCAGTACTGGTCCTAAGTCAGGTAACATTGTGTATCACAGATAGCTAGCTCCAGTTACCTAGATATCGAGGGAGGCTCACTCCGGCACGTCCTGTTCCGGGGCCTGCCCCGGGTCGTCCGCAGGGGGTTCGTCAGCTACTTTATATTGGCGTACGCCAGAGACATGCTCCACGTATATATCCCTCCCCCATTTGATGGTCTCCGACACAATGAGCCTTCGCATGAGTTTTGCGTATTTTGCGCTGATATTTAGGTGTTTTAGAACAGGCTCATTGGCCGGATCCCATGAGCCGAGGGCGCCAACGACGATCGCCGAGACCATCACCGCGTAGCCGAGACCGTGCAGCGCGTCGGCCAGGGGTTTATACTTTAACACTTTACGTGCCCTGGCCTCTTCGAACGCTAAATAGGTGTTTTCAAAAGGCACGGTCACGTCCACGATGACGATGCTCTTTGAGGGCTCGTGCCTGACCACAATGTCAGGGCGGAGAGCCCCCAGATCGCCGTCTACCCCCTCGACCCGCCTATTAACCCTCGTTTCCCCTGGGAGGCGACAAGCCTTGGCTATTCGTTGGACGACGGCGTCGTGTCGAAGTTGCCAGGCCGCCGAGTGCGGCCGGCAGTGGCAAAGGACGTGGGGAAGGGACTCCAGGGGCTCACCGCAACGCCGGCAACGCTTGTCCCCGTCACCCCAACGTCTCGCCCCGTTGAGAGGCAGGACATCGAGGCGCGCACGGTGGACAAAACGCCAATCAGCGAAGCGTGTGAAGCTGCCGCCACGGAGGAAGTGATTAGACACATTCGACCGTGACGATACCTGGAATACCTTCCCCTGGTCCGGTTTTCTTTGTAGACGCGTCGCGTAGAATTCGGTCACTGCCGCCCGCAATCGACGGATGACTTGTCCGCGAGATTCCGGCGACACCGTCGTCTCCCTTTCGCCCGAGCCCCTCATCGTCAGCACCAGCTCCTCCTTAGGCTCCGACCATCTCCACCTTGCTGCGATCTTGTCCTTAGATCTCCGGCTCGCATTCCGAGCCCTTGTCCATAGTGAAGAAATGTCCCCTCCGTCGCGTGCAAACTCCCCCTCCAGCGAGCCGGAGAGGTAAGTTGCCAGGTCGTGGTTGTTCGCGACTCTGCCTATCTTCTTGGCTACCGCATGCCGCAGCGATGCCCAGGCTAACGCCCTGACCACCGCGTCGTCCACCGTCAGAAGGCGGTAGGCGTGGGCGATGGACAGCGCGTCAGCCATGTCTGCGAGTGGGAGCAGTCCGCATCCCCCCCTACTGGGGGGGAGGAAGACTAGCTCGGCGCTGGCACGCTGAGGCAGGTGGAGCCAAGACTTTGCCAGTTTTTTGATAAGCTTGTCAGCTTCTTTGAGGGGACCTTTCTCCACCAGCGCACCCCGCAGCAGGAATTCGAGGCGTGGCACCAGGAAGGTAGCCACGGTCTCTGCCTTCTGCCAGGGGGTGAGAAGGGACTCGTCGACGGCCCGGAGATCCCGGAGAAGATCTTCGATGGTCATTAGTGGGGTCTGCCTAATTTGGAAGCCGGTGGGGACTCCGAGGTGCTGGTAAGGCTCGCCGGCTGCCAGGGCCCTGATTTCTTCGCCTTGGAGGGTGAAGCGGGTGGGCAAGACCCTGCGTGTGCCTCTGCAGTCCTGATGTAAGGTGGCACACTTTGCAGGGTTGAACCGAAGTCCGATCCCACCGGCTGCAGCCTCCACTTTTCTTAATAATTCGCCCATCCCCTCAGTGGAATCTGAAATAAGAGCCAGGTCGTCAGCATATGCTAATATTTGGTGTCGATGGCCGTGCAGCGTGTAACCCGCGGGCGAGCCGTTTATTGCGCGTAGCACCGGCTCTAGCGCGAGGTTAAACGCCGCAGGGCTCATCGGACACCCTTGTTTAACCCCCGATTTGATTATAATTGGGTCGGTGAGTCCGTCGGCGGTGCGCACCCGGGTGGTGCAGCCGTCATACATGCTCTCCACGATGTTTTGGAGAGCGGAGGGAGCGCCCGCCTCCCGCAAGGCACGGTAGATGGCGGCATGAGGGATCGAGCCAAACGCGTTGGTAAGATCCAGCCAAGCCACCACCACCTGACGGCCCCCCCTGCGAGCGTCGTTGAGGACCTCCTGCAGCACAAAGTTGTGCTCGTAGCACCCCTCGCACGGCAGGAAGCCCTTCTGTGAGGAGCTAAGACGCTTGTTGAAGGTCGACCACGTGAGCAGACGGTCAGCCAGGATAGCAGCGAAGAGTTTGGGAGTCGTGTCGCCAAGCGCAAGCGGTCGCCAGTTCGAGAGGTCGTCGCGATCACCTTTTTTATGCACCAGCACGGTGTTTGACTCCTTCCAGCTAGAGGGAACCTGCTCCAGACGTAGGCAGGTGTTGAAAAGAGCAGTGAGCAGACGGCACTCTGGGTCCGCCCTTCGCAGGTCATCGTAAGTCAGACCGTCGGGTCCTGGCGCGGAGTTTGACGTCCGCCGAAGCCTCAGGTCTACCTCCCTCACCGCGAAGGGCCGAATCAGAGCGTCGTTGCTCACATCGTCTGGAGGTCCGTACGGAGGCGGAGGAGGTTGTGCTCCGAGTGGCGCAGACGGAGCGTACATTTCCTCAAAGTGCGCCTGAATCCGTTCCCGAGGCACTTCACAGTGCTGGGAGGGACCCAGGAGCACCTCTTGGACCGCACGCCGCCTGTTAGCTCGGAACAGTCTTTGGATTCTAGTTGCCTCCTCCACCCGGTTACCTCTATCCGGAAGGGCCGGCCGTGGCTGTTGCCGACGCTGGTGTTGTGCTTGCTGGTGACCGCGGCGATCCCTCGAACCGCGCCCACGCCCCGCTTCACTTCTCCCTCCCCCTCGGCCGCCGTTGGCGCCGCTCACTCTGCTCCTCAAGACCCCCACAGCTTCCCCAGAGCCTTGGAAGAAGGCTGCGACTCGCGTCGCCGTCTCTTCCAGATCTTCGGTTGTGACGGCCGCTTCCGCCATACCGATCAGCGCGTCCCTCGCCATCGTCGGTTGCTCCTCGGCTCGGGGCCGGAGACTTTGCCGACGACGGAGGGCCTGCTCGGCAGCCGTTGGCGACCGTCGCTCTGGGGCTGGTGGGTGTCGAGAGACCGCAGCCGACCTTTGACTACTCGCAGGGCGGGCCGCCCGCCCCGAGGATGCGGACGCCCCCTCCCCTCCACCGAATCCGGATGCGCCCCGCAGAGTTCCTCTACCTTCCCTTAAACCCACCCCCCTGGTCTGATTTAGAAACCCCACCCTTACTCTATCCCTGTCGTTTTCGCCGCGACCTGGCTCCCTCGTGGAGCACGTCCCGGGCGTACCTGGAACAATCAAATTTGGCTCTGTCAGGTTATCCAGAGTGTTGAAGATGCTAAACCTATTGTACGAATTTACTACTGTATTAACTATAAGATTATCGCTCCCTGCAGACTCACGGGGACCTGCCCCGAGGCCGTGCCTGGAGGAATTCGGCGTTAAATTGGAGTTGCTCGCTTTCGAGCGTGTTGCCCGGGCCGTTGCTGGGGACAGCCTCGTCCTCGGAGGAGCTCTCGGCGGGGACGGCGGCTCCTCTTCTGACGACGACTCTCCTGATGACCTGGGCCCGCTCTGGTGGTGTCTGCGGACCCTTCTCGTCGCTGCCTGCCACGGCGTCGTAGATGTTCTCTCTGGGGTAGCCCTCGATGGTCCGGCTACCCCGACTATGGCCACCGGGAGGAGCGCTGGAGCTGCCGGAGGTGGAGTGGCAGCCCTCGTCTCCTCCTGCCCTGCCCTATAGAGCCGGGATGACATTATGGGCCTACCTGATGTCGTGGTGGTGATGGTGGTGGTGGTGGCTGTCTCAGGCAGAGTGAGGGGGCACGACGGTCCGCTGACCGGGGTCCATAGGTCCTCGGTGATGGTGGGGAGTGGTTGAGGACCCCGGCTATTCCTTGCTGCGGGGCTGCGCCTGGTCTGTGCTGCCTCGGGTGGTAGTGAGGCAGCTCTTGTAGCGGAGCGCAGCCCTGGGCGGGTTGTCGTGGGACCCCTCGCGGCCTGAGTGGACCGGCTGGTGCCTGCTGCGGTTACTGCAGCGTAGGTGGGGGAGTAACTCGACCTTTTCGGCCCCGGCGGAGTCGGTCTGGAGGTGGTGGCTGTTGGGGGGCGCCTCGTCGAGCCTGCCACCGTTGGAGATGGTGTGGTGGCAGGCGAGCGCCCCTTCGTCGACGCCGGGGCTGTCTTCCTCACCGTTGCTGCAGCTGGTCTTGGCACCGCGGCTCGCCTGGAGATGTTAATGCGGTGAGCCGCTGGCCGGTCGCTTGCCGGCACGCTGTAGGCCCTCCGGCTCCTCGTAGTCGGACCTGCGTAGAACGAGGGCAGGGCTTCTCGAGGGGAGCTTGGACTGCTCCCCGTCGTCGTGGGGGTGGCCATGTCTGGCCGTGGCACTTCAGGTGTCGGGGTTGGAGCCGACACCTGGGATGTCGTCGGCGTTGAGGTCGTCGTCGTCGCTGCGGGGCTCGGGATGGCGTTGTCCCCGCATCTGGCTGCAGCTCGTGGGGATGGAGTGGCAGCTGCAGCCGTCGTTGCCGCCGTCCGGTGGCTCCTCGTCGCTGGTGGTCGGCTAGTAGCGGTGGAAGCTGTCCCCCGCTCCGGTCCAGGCAACCTGTTACAAATAAAATTATCGAGCCTCCCTCGGCTCGAGGTATTAGAAACTGGATTTGCAGTCAGATTTGGACGATCACAGACATTTACTAGATTAGTTGCGCCGCTCGTCCGCGTCGCGGCTGTTCTCGGAGCACGAGGAGCTGGATCCACAGCTGAGTGCCGCTTGGCGTAGTGCTGCTTCACCAGCTTGAGGGCGTATACCCCCTCGCCGACGAAGCAGCAAGCGGCACATTTCTTAACAATTTCAGCAGCCGGGTGGAATTTCTTGGCATGCTTCACCAGCTCCCCGTGCCCCTTGAACACTCCACCAGTCCTTTTTCCATGATTCTGCTCGTAGCAGAACGGGCACCGGAACTCCTCCGGGAACGGAAACTCTATAAAAATTTTGTTTAAATCATTATTATTGTTATCATTAGTGACTCTACTGCTACTGGCCATTGTGCCGCACGGTACAAGACCAGTGGGTGCTTTAGGAAAGAAATAAATAGATAGGTAAAAGAGTAGAGAGAAGAGAGATAGCGACAGTCGGTATTACCTCTGGAGCGGCGAGAGAGTTACCGACCAGAGGGGGCGGATAGCCTTTGGTCCGCTGGCCGATGGTAACAGATTTCGCTATTAGCTTCGGCCGCTCGCCGCAGGATGGCAGCACCAGGTCCGCACGGACTTGTGAGAATTATAGAACCAGACTGTTCTATACCTCTGCCGTGGACGGACGCGATGGCGGATGGGATCTCGCAGTTCAGCTAGCCTTTACTGCGAGACTTACACTTGGCTTGATCTACCTATGCGCGGCTCGGCGGACCCGATTACTCGAGTCAATGGGTGAATCGCGCTAGGCTTCTCAAGGGTGCGTTTTTAGGAAGGGATGACGTAGCCCTTACCCAGGCAACACGTGACTTCAGAGCTAATTATATTAGTCAAAATGTCGGCACGTCGCCTGCGGGGAGGTCGGTCGGGGTAGGGAAAAACGACTAACGGCTGACAGGCGTCACGTGACGGCTAGAGAAAATGGCCGCCACCACCTGTTGCCGGGGAAGAGAAAGAGAAGAAGAAGAGAGAAAGAGCACCCACTTACCTTGCGTGCGGCTGCCTATTTACTAAGTCCCAGTGGACTTCCGGTACCCGTTGGCCGCTTCGCTTCGGATCGGCGCTCGTCAGGGGTCGCTCCTCGGCAAACACATACACCAACACAAACACACTCAAACTTAACACTGATTTCTGATTTTCAGAAGTTGGCGGATTGTTTTTAAGATGATTAAATGGGCCGGACCTAGCGGCACTGCAATACTAGGCCAACCCGCGGCAGAGCCGGAGCAAGCCCCAGACACTCCGCCAACTTCCAAAAATCAGTTTAATATTCTGGCTCCGCAATGCGGAGCGTATCAGATATTAAGCTGATAAGAACAGATAAAAGGCGTTTATTTTTTCAAGATATGTTCCCCCGGGTTTACAATAGTGCGCCCGGGGGTATCAGTACATTTCATTCGCCTTTTGGGGCGAGGGCTATTTATTATAAGTATGTTTATAGTCTCGTGGACTCAGTCTTGCGTTTCAGATTTAGGGTTTCCAGGGCCTGGTGGTTTGCGATGCGATGAGTGATGATGATGAATGAGGCAGATGACGGTGATGATGGTACATATATATAATCGCAGTCAAGAAGAGTAAAAATAAAGTGCATGGACAGAGAACAGGTGTAGAGTATAAAAGAATTATCAAAAGGTAAAAATAAAAGTGGAATTGGGTAAAAATAAAAGTAGAAATAGTATAGGTCAGGAGAGATAAAAATAAAATATGTGGACAGTAGACAGGTGTTAGTGTATAAAAATTATCAAGAAATAAAAATGAGACAAGAACAACAGGCAAGTATAGTAAAAGGTACAGTCCAAAAATAAAATAATAAGACTAGTATGAAAGTGATGGATGAGGTGCGAGATATACATACATACAAAAAATAAATAAATATCAATCGATAAAAGCCAGGCCCCGGTCCCTCGCCGACTAGATTCAAATATATATATAGGACCAGTACTGGTCCTGAGTCAGGTACATTGAATATGTTTAGTCAGTTCGAATAAAATAGGGACCAGTACTGGTCCTAAGTCAGGTAACATTGTGTATCACAGATAGCTAGCTCCAGTTACCTAGATATCGAGGGAGGCTCACTCCGGCACGTCCTGTTCCGGGGCCTGCCCCGGGTCGTCCGCAGGGGGTTCGTCAGCTACTTTATATTGGCGTACGCCAGAGACATGCTCCACGTATATATCCCTCCCCCATTTGATGGTCTCCGACACAATGAGCCTTCGCATGAGTTTTGCGTATTTTGCGCTGATATTTAGGTGTTTTAGAACAGGCTCATTGGCCGGATCCCATGAGCCGAGGGCGCCAACGACGATCGCCGAGACCATCACCGCGTAGCCGAGACCGTGCAGCGCGTCGGCCAGGGGTTTATACTTTAACACTTTACGTGCCCTGGCCTCTTCGAACGCTAAATAGGTGTTTTCAAAAGGCACGGTCACGTCCACGATGACGATGCTCTTTGAGGGCTCGTGCCTGACCACAATGTCAGGGCGGAGAGCCCCCAGATCGCCGTCTACCCCCTCAACCCGCCTATTGACCCTTAATTCTCCTGGGAGGCGACAAGCCTTGGCTATTCGTTCGACGACGGCGTCGTGTCGAAGCTGCCAGGCCGCCGAGTGCGGCCGGCAGTGGCAAAGGACGTGGGGAAGGGACTCCAGGGGCTCACCGCAACGCCGGCAACGCTTGTCCCCGTCACCCCAACGTCTCGCCCCGTTGAGAGGCAGGACATCGAGGCGCGCACGGTGGACAAAACGCCAATCAGCGAAGCGTGTGAAGCTGCCGCCACGGAGAAAGTGATTAGACACATTCGACCGTGACGATACCTGGAATACCTTCCCCTGGTCCGGTTTTCTTTTGAGGCGCGTCGCGTAGAATTCGGTCACTGCCGCCCGCAATCGACGGATGACTTGTCCGCGAGATTCCGGCGACACCGTCGTCTCCCTTTCGCCCGAGCCCCTCATCGTCAGCACCAGCTCCTCCTTAGGCTCCGACCATCTCCACCTTGCTGCGATCTTGTCCTTAGATCTCCGGCTCGCATTCCGAGCCCTTGTCCATAGTGAAGAAATGTCCCCTCCGTCGCGTGCAAACTCCCCCTCCAGCGAGCCGGAGAGGTAAGTTGCCAGGTCGTGGTTGTTCGCGACTCTACCTATCTTCTTGGCTACCGCATGCCGCAGCGATGCCCAGGCTAACGCCCTGACCACCGCGTCGTCCACCGTCAGAAGGCGGTAGGCGTGGGCGATGGACAGCGCGTCAGCCATGTCTGCGAGTGGGAGCAGTCCGCATCCCCCCCTACTGGGGGGGAGGAAGACTAGCTCGGCGCTGGCACGCTGAGGCAAGTGGAGCCAAGATTTTGCTAGTTTTTTAATAAGCTTGTCAGCTTCTTTGAGGGGACCCTTCTCCACCAGCGCACCCCGCAGCAGGAATTCGAGGCGTGGCACCAGAAAGGTAGCCACGGTCTCTGCCTTCTGCCAGGGGGTGAGAAGGGACTCGTCGACGGCCCGGAGATCCCGGAGAAGATCGTCGATGGTAAGTAGTGGAGTCTGCCTAATTTGGAAGCCGGTGGGGACTCCGAGGTGCTGGTAAGGCTCGCCGGCTGCCAGGGCCCTGATTTCTTCGCCTTGGAGGGTGAAGCGGGTGGGCAAGACCCTGCGTGTGCCTCTGCAGTCCTGATGTAAGGTGGCACACTTTGCAGGGTTGAACCGAAGTCCGATCCCACCGGCCGCAGCCTCCACTTTTCTCAATAGTTCGCCCATCCCCTCAGTGGAATCTGAAATGAGAGCCAGGTCGTCAGCATATGCTAATATTTGGTGTCGATGGCCGTGCAGCGTGTAACCCGCGGGCGAGCCGTTTATTGCGCGTAGCACCGGCTCTAGCGCGAGGTTAAACGCCGCAGGGCTCATCGGACACCCTTGTTTAACCCCCGATTTGATTATAATTGGGTCGGTGAGTCCGTCGGCGGTGCGCACCCGGGTGGTGCAGCCGTCATACATGCTCTCCACGATGTTTTGGAGAGCGGAGGGAGCGCCCGCCTCCCGCAAGGCACGGTAGATGGCGGCATGAGGGATCGAGCCAAACGCGTTGGTAAGATCCAGCCAAGCCACCACCACCTGGCGGCCCCCCCTGCGAGCGTCGTTGAGGACCTCCTGCAGCACAAAGTTGTGCTCGTAGCACCCCTCGCACGGCAGGAAGCCCTTCTGTGAGGAGCTGAGACGCTTGTTGAAGGTCGACCACGTGAGCAGACGGTCAGCCAGGATAGCAGCGAAGAGTTTGGGAGTCGTGTCGCCAAGCGCAAGCGGTCGCCAGTTCGAGAGGTCGTCGCGATCACCTTTTTTATGCACCAGCACGGTGTTGGACTCCTTCCAGCTAGAGGGAACCTGCTCCAGACGTAGACAGGTGTTGAAAAGCGCAGTGAGCAGACGGCACTCTGGGTCCGCCCTTCGCAGGTCATCGTAAGTCAGACCGTCGGGTCCTGGCGCGGAGTTTGAAGTCCGCCGGAGCCTCAGGTCCACCTCCCTCACCGCGAAGGGCCGAATCAGAGCGTCGTTGCTCACATCGTCTGGAGGTCCGTACGGAGGCGGAGGAGGTTGTGCTCCGAGTGGCGCAGACGGAGCGTACATTTCCTCAAAGTGCGCCTGAATCCGTTCCCGAGGCACTTCACAGTGCTGGGAGGGACCCAGGAGCACCTCTTGGACCGCACGCCGCCTGTTAGCTCGGAACAGTCTTTGGATTCTAGTTGCCTCCTCCACCCGGTTACCTCTATCCGGAAGGGCCGGCCGTGGCTGTTGCCGACGCTGGTGTTGTGCTTGCTGGTGACCGCGGCGATCCCTCGAACCGCGCCCACGCCCCGCTTCACTTCTCCCTCCCCCTCGGCCGCCGTTGGCGCCGCTCACTCTGCTCCTCAAGACCCCCACCGCTTCCCCAGAGCCTTGGAAGAAGGCTGCGACTCGCGTCGCCGTCTCTTCCAGATCTTCGGTTGTGACGGCCGCTTCCGCCATACCGATCAGCGCGTCCCTCGCCATCGTCGGTTGCTCCTCGGCTCGGGGCCGGAGACTTTGCCGACGACGGAGGGCCTGCTCGGCAGCCGTTGGCGACCGTCGCTCTGGGGCTGGCGGGTGTCGAGAGATCGCAGCCGACCTTTGACTACTCGCAGGGCGGGCCGCCCGCCCCGAGGATGCGGACGCTCCCTCCCCTCCACCGAATCCGGATGCGCCCCGCAGAGTTCCTCTACCTTCCCTTAAACCCGCCCCCCTGGTCTGATTTAAAAACCCCACCCTTACTCTATCCCTGTCGTTTTCGCCGCGACCTGGCTCCCTCGTGGAGCACGTCCCGGGCGTACCTGAAACAGTTAAATTTGGCTCTCTAGAATGATTTGAATTGTCTAATGTGTTAAATATGTTGAACCTATTGTGTGAAATGTTCTGTGAATAAATAAAAGAATTATCACTCCCTGCAGACTCACGGGGACCTGCCCCGAGGCCGTGCCTGGAGGAATTTGGGGTGTTATTAAAAGTGCTCGCTCTGGAGCGTGTTGCCTGGGCCGTTGCTGGGGACAGCCTCGTCCTCGGAGGAGCTCTCGGTGCGGACGGCGGCTCCTCTTCTGACGACGACTCTCCTGATGACCTGGGTCCGCTCTGGTGGTGTCTGCGGACCCTTCTCGTCATTGCCTGCCACGGCGTCGTCGATGTCGTCTGTTCCTGCCCTGGGGTAGCCCTCGATGGTCCGGCTACCCCGACTATGGCCACCGGGAGGAGCGCTGGAGCTGCCGGAGGTGGAGTGGCAGCTCTCGTCTCCTCCTGCCCTGCCCTATAGAGCCGGGATGACATTATGGGCCTACCTGATGTCGTGGTGGTGATGGTGGTGGTGGTGGCTGTCTCAGGCAGAGTGAGGGGGCACGACGGTCCGCTGACCGGGGTCCATAGGTCCTCGGTGATGGTGGGGAGTGGTTGAGGACCCCGGCTATTCCTTGCTGCGGGGCTGCGCCTGGTCTGTGCTGCCTCGGGTGGTAGTGAGGCAGCTCTTGTGGCGGAGCGCAGCCCTGGGCGGGTTGTCGTGGGACCCCTCGCGGCCTGAGTGGACCGGCTGGTGCCTGCTGCGGTTACTGCAGCGTAGGTGGGGGAGTTACTCGACCTTTTCGGCCCCGGCGGAGTCGGTCTGGAGGTGGTGGCTGTTGGGGGGCGCCTCGTCGAGCCTGCCACCGTTGGAGATGGTGTGGTGGCAGGCGAGCGCCCCTTCGTCGACGCCGGGGCTGTCTTCCTCACCGTTGCTGCAGCTGGTCTTGGCACCGCGGCTCGCCTGGAGATGTTAATGCGGTGAGCCGCTGGCCGGTCGCTTGCCGGCACGCTGTAGGCCCTCCGGCTCCTCGTAGTCGGACCTGCGTAGAACGAGGGCAGGGCTTCTCGAGGGGAGCTTGGACTGCTCCCCGTCGTCGTGGGGGTGGCCATGTCTGGCCGTGGCACTTCAGGTGTCGGGGTTGGAGCCGACACCTGGGATGTCGTCGGCGTTGAGGTCGTCGTCGCTGCGGGGCTCTGGGTGGAGTTGTCCCCGCATCTGGCTGCAGCTCGTGGCGATGGAGTGGCAGCTGCAGCCGTCGTTGCCACCGTCCAGTGGCTCCTCGTCGCTGGTGGTCGGCTAGTAGCGGTGGAAGCTGTCCCCCGCTCCGGTCCAGGCAACCTGTTACAAATAAAATTATCGAGCCTCCCTCGGCTCGAGGTATTAGGTACTGGATTTATTGTTATATTGGGACGATCACAGACATTCACTGAATTGGTTGCGCCGCTCGTCCGCGTCGCGGCTGTTCTTGGAGCACGAGGAGCTGGATCGACAGCTGAGTGCCGCTTGGCGTAGTGCTGCTTCACCAGCTTGAGGGCGTATACCCCCTCGCCGACGAAGCAGCAAGCGGCACATTTCTTAACAATTTCAGCGCACGGGTGGTATTTTTTGGCATGCTTCACCAGCTCCCCGTGCCCCTTGAACACTCCTCCAGTCCTTTTTCCATGGTTCTGCTCGTAGCAGAACGGGCACCGGAACTCCTCCGGGAACGGAAACTCTATAAAAATTTTGTTTAAATCATTATTATTGTTATCATTAGTGACTCTACTGCTACTGGCCATTGTGCCGCACGGTACAAGATCAGTGGGTGCTTTAGGAAAGAAATAAATAGATAGGTAAAAGAGTAGAGAGAAGAGAGATAGCGACAGTCGGTATTACCTCTGGAGCGGCGAGAGAGTTACCGACCAGAGGGGGCGGATAGCCTTTGGTCCGCTGGCCGATGGTAACAGATTTCGCTATTAGCTTCGGCCGCTCGCCGCAGGATGGCAGCACCAGGTCCGCACGGACTTGTGAGAATTATAGAATCAGACTGTTCTATACCTCTGCCGTGGACGGACGCGATGACGGGTGGGATCTCGCAGTTCAGCTAGCCTTTACTGCGAGACTTACACTTGACTTGATCTACCTATGCGCGGCTCGGCGGACCCGATTACTCGAGTCAATGGGTGAATCGCGCTAGGCTTCTCAAGGGTGCGTTTTTAGGAAGGGATGACGTAGCCCTTACCCAGGCAACACGTGTCCTCAGAGCTAATTATATTAGTCAAAATGTCGGCACGGTGCCTGCGGGGAGGTCGGTCGGGGTAGGGAAAAACGACTAACGGCTGACAGGCGTCACGTGACGGCTAGAGAAAATGGCCGCCACCACCTGTTGCCGGGGAAAAGAAAGAGAAGAAGAAGAGAGAAAGAGCACCCACTTACCTTGCGTGCGGCTGCCTATTTACTAAGTCCCAGTGGACTCCCGGTACCCGTTGTCCGCTTCGCTTCGGATCGGCGCTCGTCAGGGGTCGCTCCTCGGCAAACACATACACCAACACAAACACACTCAAACTTAACACTGATTTCTGATTTTCAGAAGTTGGCGGATTGTTTTTAAGATGATTAAATGGGCCGGACCTAGCGGCACTGCAATACTAGGCCAACCCGCGGCAGAGCCGGAGCAAGCCCCAGACACTCCGCCAACTTCCAAAAATCAGTTTAATATTCTGGCTCCGCAATGCGGAGCGTATCAGATATTAAGCTGATAAGAACAGATAAAAGGCGTTTATTTTTTCCAAAATATGTTCCCCCGGGTTTACAATAGTGCGCCCGGGGGTATCAGTACATTTTAGCGCCTTTTGGGGCGAGGGCTAATAATTATAATATTTTGTTTTGGTTTTTAGTCCCAGGGACTTAGTCTATCTCTCTCGGTATCGGGGTTTCCAGGGCCTGGTACTTTGTGATGGAATGAGTGGTGATGATGAGTGAGGTGGATGGGGGCGTTGATGATACATTTAGTCGAAGTCAAAGGATGGATAAAAATAGATGTGTGGACAAACACAAAGACGTAGTATAGAAATTATCAAGAAGTAAAAATAAATACAGGTGAAAACAAGCGAGTATGAGTATAAAATACAGTCCAGTAGGATAAAAAAGAAGAAAAAGAATAGTGAAAGAGAAAGAAACAAAAGGTGAAGAGTAAAACTAGAATGAGATGAGTGAATGAGGTATGAGTCGTATGTTAGTAAATAGGTAAATGTATGTCAATCAATAAAAGCCAGGCCCTGGTCCCTCGCCGACTAGATTAAATTATGTATATATATATAGGACCAGTACTGGTCCCGGGTCAGGTACATTGGATATGTTCAGTCAGTTTGAATAAAATAGGGACCAGTACTGGTCCTAAGTCAGGTAACTTAGTGTATTAAAGGCAATCTCCAGTTACCTACTTATGGAGGGAGGCTCACTCCGGCACGTCCTGTTCCGGGGCCTGCCCCGGATCGTCGGCAGGGGGTTCGTCCGCTACTCTATATTGGCGTACGCCAGAGACGTGCTCCACGTAGATGTCCCTCCCCCATTTGATGGTCTCCGACACAATGAGCCTTCGCATAAGTTTTGCATATTTTGCGCTTACTCTAAGATGTTTTAAGACAGGCTCATTGGCCGGATCCCATGAGCCGAGGGCGCCAACGACGATCGCCGAGACCATCACCGCGTAGCCGAGACCGTGCAGCGCGACGGCCAGGGGTTTATACTTTAACACTTTACGTGCCCTGGCCTCTTCGAACGCTAAATAGGTGTTTTCAAAAGGCACGGTCACGTCCACGATGACGATGCTCTTTGAGGGCTCGTGCCTGACCACAATGTCAGGGCGGAGAGCCCCCAGATCGCCGTCTACCCCCTCGACCCGCCTGTTGACCCTTAATTCTCCTGGGAGGCGACAAGCCTTGGCTATTCGTTCGACGACGGCGTCGTGTCGAAGCTGCCAGGCCGCCGAGTGCGGCCGGCAGTGGCAAAGGACGTGGGGAAGGGACTCCAGGGGCTCACCGCAACGCCGGCAACGCTTGTCCCCGTCACCCCAACGTCTCGCCCCGTTGAGAGGCAGGACATCGAGGCGCGCACGGTGGACAAAACGCCAATCAGCGAAGCGTGTGAAGCTGCCGCCACGGAGGAAGTGATTAGACACATTCGACCGTGACGATACCTGGAATACCTTCCCCTGGTCCGGTTTTCTTTGTAGACGCGTAGCGTAGAATTCGGTCACTGCCGCCCGCAATCGACGGATGACTTGTCCGCGAGATTCCGGCGACACCGTCGTCTCCCTTTCGCCCGAGCCCCTCATCGTCAGCACCAGTTCCTCCTTAGGCTCCGACCATCTCCACCTTGCTGCGATCTTGTCCTTAGATCTCCGGCTCGCATTCCGAGCCCTTGTCCATAGGGAAGAAATGTCACCTCCGTCGCGTGCAAACTCCCCCTCCAGCGAACCGGAGAGGTAGGTTGCCAGGTCGTGGTTGTTCGCGACTCTACCTATCTTCTTGGCTACCGCATGCCGCAGCGATGCCCAGGCTAACGCCCTGACCACCGCATCGTCCACCGTCAGAAGGCGGTAGGCGTGGGCGATAGACAGCGCGTCAGCCATGTCTGCGAGTGGGAGCAGTCCGCACCCCCCCCTGCTGGGGGGGAGGAAGACTAGCTCGGCGCTGGCACGCTGAGGCAGGTGGAGCCAAGATTTCGCTAGTTTTTTGATAAGCTTATCAGCTTCTTTGAGGGGACCTTTCTCCACCAGCGCACCCCGCAGCAGGAATTCGAGGCGTGGCACCAGGAAGGTAGCCACGGTCTCTGCCTTCTGCCAGGGGGTGAGAAGGGACTCGTCGACGGCCCGGAGATCCCGGAGAAGATCTTCGATGGTCATTAGTGGGGTCTGCCTAATTTGGAAGCCGGTGGGGACTCCGAGGTGCTGGTAAGGCTCGCCGGCTGCCAGGGCCCTGATTTCTACGCCTTGGAGGGTGAAGCGGGTGGGCAAGACCCTGCGTGTGCCTCTGCAGTCCTGATGTAAGGTGGCACACTTTGCAGGGTTGAACCGAAGTCCGATCCCACCGGCTGCAGCCTCCACTTTTCTTAGTAATTCGCCCATCCCCTCAGTGGAATCTGAAATAAGAGCCAGGTCGTCAGCATATGCTAATATTTGGTGTCGATGGCCGTGCAGCGTGTAACCCGCGGGCGAGTCGTTTATTGCGCGTAGCACCGGCTCTAGCGCGAGGTTAAACGCCGCAGGGCTCATCGGACACCCTTGTTTAACCCCCGATTTGATTATAATTGGGTCGGTGAGTCCGTCGGCGGTGCGCACCCGGGTGGTGCAGCCGTCATACATGCTCTCCACGATGTTTTGGAGAGCGGAGGGAGCGCCCGCCTCCCGCAAGGCACGGTAGATGGCGGCATGAGGGATCGAGCCAAACGCGTTGGTAAGATCCAGCCAAGCCACCACCACCTGGCGGCCCCCCCTGCGAGCGTCGTTGAGGACCTCCTGCAGCACAAAGTTGTGCTCGTAGCACCCCTCACACGGCAGGAAGCCCTTCTGTGAGGAGCTGAGACGCTTGTTGAAGGTCGACCACGTGAGCAGACGGTCAGCCAGGATAGCAGCGAAGAGTTTGGGAGTCGTGTCGCCAAGCGCAAGCGGTCGCCAGTTCGAGAGGTCGTCGCGATCACCTTTTTTATGCACCAGCACGGTGTTGGACTCCTTCCAGCTAGAGGGAACCTGCTCCAGACGTAGACAGGTGTTGAAAAGCGCAGTGAGCAGACGGCACTCTGGGTCCGCCCTTCGCAGGTCATCGTAAGTCAGACCGTCGGGTCCTGGCGCGGAGTTTGAAGTCCGCCGGAGCCTCAGGTCCACCTCCCTCACCGCGAAGGGCCGAATCAGAGCGTCGTTGCTCACATCGTCTGGAGGTCCGTACGGAGGCGGAGGAGGTTGTGCTCCGAGTGGCGCAGACGGAGCGTACATTTCCTCAAAGTGCGCCTGAATCCGTTCCTGAGGCACTTCACAGTGCTGGGAGGGACCCAGGAGCACCTCTTGGACCGCACGCCGCCTGTTAGCTCGGAACAGTCTTTGGATTCTAGTTGCCTCCTCCACCCGGTTACCTCTATCCGGAAGGGCCGGCCGTGGCTGTTGCCGACGCTGGTGTTGTGCTTGCTGGTGACCGCGGCGATCCCTCGAACCGCGCCCACGCCCCGCTTCACTTCTCCCTCCCCCTCGGCCGCCGTTGGCGCCGCTCACTCTGCTCCTCAAGACCCCCACCGCTTCCCCAGAGCCTTGGAAGAAGGCTGCGACTCGCGTCGCCGTCTCTTCCAGATCTTCGGTTGTGACGGCCGCTTCCGCCATACCGATCAGCGCGTCCCTCGCCATCGTCGGTTGCTCCTCGGCTCGGGGCCGGAGACTTTGCCGACGACGGAGGGCCTGCTCGGCAGTTGTTGGCGACCGTCGCTCTGGGGCTGGTGGGTGTCGAGAGACCGCAGCCGACCTTTGACTACTCGCAGGGCGGGTCGCCCGCCCCGAGGACGCGGACGCTCCCTCCCCTCCACCGAGTCCGGACGCGCCCCGCAGAGTTCCTCTACCTCCCCTTGAACCCACCCCCCTGGACTGTGTTAAAAACCCCACCCTTGCTGATTCATTGTCGTCTTCCCCGCGACCTGGCTCCCTCGTGGAGCACGTCTCGGGCGTACCTGAAATTGTTACAATTGGCTCTGTTGAGTGCTCTAAAGTATTAAGTATGCTAAATCTATTAAATGAGTTTGTTCGTATGTTATTCAGAAAATTATTATCGCTCCCTGCTGACTCACGGGGGCCCGCCCCGAGGCCGTGCCTGGAGGAATTAGGCGTTAAGTTCGAGTTGCTCGCTTTCGAGCGTGTTGCCTGGGCCGTCGCTGGGGACAGCCTCGTCCTCGGAGGAGCTCTCGGTGGGGACGGCGGCTCCTCTTCCGACGACGACTCTTCTGATGACCTGGGTCCGCTCTGGTGGTGTCTGCGGACCCTTCTCGTCATTGCCTGCCACGGCGTCGTAGATGTTCTCCATTCCTGCCCTGGGGTAGCCCTCGATGGTCCGGCTACCCCGACTATGGCCACCGGGAGGAGCGCTGGAGCTGCTGGAGGTGGAGTGGCAGCTCTCGTCTCCTCCTGCCCTGCCCTATAGAGCCGGGATGACATTATGGGCCTACCTGATGTCGTGGTGGTGATGGTGGTGGTGGTGGCTGTCTCAGGCAGAGTGAGGGGGCACGACGGTCCGCTGACCGGGGTCCATAGGTCCTCGGTGATGGTGGGGAGTGGTTGAGGACCCCGGCTATTCCTTGCTGCGGGGCTGCGCCTGGTCTGTGCTGCCTCGGGTGGTAGTGAGGCAGCTCTTGTGGCGGAGCGCAGCCCTGGGCGGGTTGACGTGGGACCCCTCGCGGCCTGAGTGGACCGGCTGGTGCCTGCTGCGGTTACTGCAGCGTAGGTGGGGGAGTTACTCGACCTTTTCGGCCCCGGCGGAGTCGGTCTGGAGGTGGTGGCTGTTGGGGGGCGCCTCGTCGAGCCTGCCACCGTTGGAGATGGTGTGGTGGCAGGCGAGCGCCCCTTCGTCGACGCCGGGGCTGTCTTCCTCACCGTTGCTGCAGCTGGTCTTGGCACCGCGGCTCGCCTGGAGATGTTAATGCGGTGAGCCGCTGGCCGGTCGCTTGCCGGCACGCTGTAGGCCCTCCGGCTCCTCGTAGTCGGACCTGCGTAGAACGAGGGCAGGGCTTCTCGAGGGGAGCTTGGACTGCTCCCCGTCGTCGTGGGGGTGGCCATGTCTGGCCGTGGCACTTCAGGTGTCGGGGTTGGAGCCGACACCTGGGATGTCGTCGGCGTTGAGGTCGTCGTCGTCGCTGCGGGGCTCGGGATGGCGTTGTCCCCGCATCTGGCTGCAGCTCGTGGCGATGGAGTGGCAGCTGCAGCCGTCGTTGCCACCGTCCGGTGGCTCCTCGTCGCTGGTGGTCGGCTAGTAGCGGTGGAAGCTGTCCCCCGCTCCGGTCCAGGCAACCTGTTACAAATAAAATTATCGAGCCTCCCTCGGCTCGAGGTATTAGAAACTGGATTTGCAGTCAGATTTGGACGATCACAGACATTTACTAGATTAGTTGCGCCGCTCGTCCGCGTCGCGGCTGTTCTCGGAGCATGAGGAGCTGGATCCACAGCTGAGTGCCGCTTGGCGTAGTGCTGCTTCACCAGCTTGAGGGCGTATACCCCCTCGCCGACGAAGCAGCAAGCGGCACATTTCTTAACAATTTCAGCAGCCGGGTGGTATTTTTTGGCATGCTTCACCAGCTCCCCGTGCCCCTTGAACACTCCTCCAGTCCTTTTTCCATGATTCTGCTCGTAGCAGAACGGGCACCGGAACTCCTCCGGGAACGGAAACTCTATAAAAATTTTGTTTAAATCATTATTATTGTTATCATTAGTGACTCTACTGCTACTGGCCATTGTGCCGCACGGTACAAGATCAGTGGGTGCTTTAGGAAAGAAATAAATAGATAGGTGAAAGAGTAGAGAGAAGAGAGATAGCGACAGTCGGTATTACCTCTGGAGCGGCGAGAGAGTTACCGACCAGAGGGGGCGGATAGCCTTTGGTCCGCTGGCCGATGGTAGCAGTTTCCGCTACTAGCTTCGGCCGCTCGCCGCAGGACGGCAGCACCGGGTCCGCACGGACTTGTGAGAATTATAGAATCACACTGTTCTATACCTCTGCCGTGGACGGACGCGATGACGGATGGGATCTCGCAGTTCAGCTAGCCTTTACTGCGAGACTTACACTTGACTTGATCTACCTATGCGCGGCTCGGCGGACCCGATTACTCGAGTCAATGAGTGAATCGCGCTAGGCTTCTCAAGGGTGCGTTTTTAGGAAGGGATGACGTAGCCCTTACCCAGGCAACACGTGTCTTCAGAGCTAATTATATTAGTCAAAATGTCGGCACGGTGCCTGCGGGGAGATCGGTCGGGGTAGGGAAAAACGACTAACGGCTGACAGGCGTCACGTGACGGCTAGAGAAAATGGCCGCCACCACCTGTTGCCGGGGAAGAGAAAGAGAAGAAGAAGAGAGAAAGAGCACCCACTTACCTTGCGTGCGGCTGCCTATTTACTAAGTCCCAGTGGACTTCCGGTACCCGTTGGCCGCTTCGCTTCGGATCGGCGCTCGTCAGGGGTCGCTCCTCGGCAAACACATACACCAACACAAACACACTCAAACTTAACACTGATTTCTGATTTTCAGAAGTTGGCGGATTGTTTTTAAGATGATTAAATGGGCCGGACCTAGCGGCACTGCAATACTAGGCCAACCCGCGGCAGAGCCGGAGCAAGCCCCAGACACTCCGCCAACTTCCAAAAATCAGTTTAATATTCTGGCTCCGCAATGCGGAGCGTATCAGATATTAAGCTGATAAGAACAGATACTACACTTTGATCTTAGCCAAGAGGCCGAGAAGCGATGCCGTACACACGTTAAGGAGCATCTAATATCGTTGGAAAAAGAGTACTTTAGTCGCGAGAAAGATTCGACTCGTAGCGGTGAAAGCTGGTACTAGCCGAAACGAACTGCTCGTTGTGTAGCGCTTTCTATACGGAACCTACGAGTTAAACTGCCTTATTACCTGATGAGTCAACGTTACTAAACATGAAAATTCCGAAAAAATAACTTTTTCGATTTTCAATCTTATCTTGTATGCACGCCACATTCTGTACTGATGAGTGTATCAACCAATATTTTAGAAATAGAATCAAGAAACTCCGTAGTCTTGAAAAAAAAAAAAAATAGGTACAAAGAATTCGACGTCAAATTTTTATTCCAAAACCTCGACTATTTTTAATGGTTCTGCTTATTTCATATGGTGATCTACACTAGAAATAAGCGAGCACGTATTTGGGCTTTATTAAATCTAATAATTTTTTTTATTTGTTACGGCTAGATGAACTTTCTAAACTTTTGTTCGGTTTTACGTCTCGAGGTGACTGTATCTCGTAAACCAGTACCTAAAAACTTGATTTTCACCACACCTGCATTGAAAGTACGACTTTCGGCCCCTCGCGTGAGCGGGAAGTCGTACTTTTCGATGCCAGGGGGTGGTGAAAAATAGTATACGTCACACAGGAGTGAAAAAGGCCATCCCAAACTGCGTATTTGCCACCCTCGCCTTCGGCTCGCGTGCCAATCTCACACGCAGTTTGGCTAGGTACGTAATATACTATTTTTATAAAAAGGCTGTTATTCATATTGTAGTAGTGTGTTATTCCCACGTATGAAAGTGGAACGACTTTTTTTTTTCATCGCAGTTCTGTGAATTTTCATTTTTGAAAACGACTGAAAGGGGACCATCAGACATCTTACACACGGATTTTCATACGCCTCAGGTATGTTGAAGAGGGATTTGCCCCTAAGAACCAGGTTAACAGGATTTCTCCAGATGGGCCTATAGGTTTACGAGAAAATCGATGGTCTCTCTCTCTCTCTCGCTTCGTTTTACGACTTATCGCTCATAGAGCATGTAGTCTAAGAAAATCGATGGTAAAGTTTTATGCACGGCTTATATTCCAGTAACTATACTCACTCTGCAAGTTAGAGAGCGCGGCGCAGAAGGCAGGGCTTGCGGAAGACCCGTGTTCAAGTCCCGTCGCTGCCATTTTTTTTTATTTCCTCGTTCATTTATCCAATTGTAGAAAATATCAATAATAGACCGATTTTTTTTTTTTAACTCTCTTATTTACTCTGTACACCCTTGGAAAAGTGAGTTTTGGATGTGAAACGAAGCCTCGTGGAACCGGAGCCCGGTAGCTCAATTTTAAAAGATAGCGCGGCGTATACGGTTTAAATTTTTTCCTATTTGATTAACACAAGATTCTTGCTACACAAGTACTCTAATCGAAATATCTCAAAAACTATGGAAGTAAGGAAGCTGTTCCTGGTTTAATTTTGTAGATAATTAAATTCTCTATAAAAAAGTTCTGATCTATGTTAGAGCTAGAAATTGATCTTGTACTCGTTACGGACGTTTAAACTTGAACATTATTTGATGAATAAATTTTAATTTATCATTATTAAAGATAAATTCAAATACTGAGATAGTTTGATTAGAGTGTCTGTGTAGCAAGAATCTTGTGTTGATCAAGTGGGAAAAATTTAGACCGTTAATTATCTTGGCCTGCCTTGCTTCAACTTGGCGGAAGTGCTCGGCAGACCACCCTAAATGGGTTCATTTTCAGTATCTCACCAGCTACGTCGTCGAACATCCGGTTTTTATTTTCATTTTATTTTGAAGTTTTGACCGTCATCATACGAATATTTTAGACTACCTGAGTAACAACTGGCGCACGTACGTGGCAGACAAGATTTTCACGAGCATATTTCCCTTAAGGCCCATCTCTACTCGCCCACCTGCGTTTTGTCGAAATGTGACACATTTCGATTATTATTCGAGCCCAGGCGTCGAAAATGCGAAGAAGACCAACGTCACGCGAATTCTATTTCAATTCCACACACATACGTCCAAAAAAATGTTCGTTTTATGCGAAAATAGAGCCTACAGATGGTTTTGACATTATATTCGAATGTTTTAGAATTTGGTTTCCTCGGCGAATTACGTAAAAATAATCTGTAGACTCTATTTTCGCACGAAACAAACATTTTTTTGGACGTATGTGTTCGGAATTGAATTTGAATTCGCGCAGCGTTGGTCTTTTTTACGTTTTTGACGCCTGGGCTCAGATAATAATCGAAATGTGACACATTTCTACCAAAAGGAGATGGGCAACTAGGGATGGGCCTTAAGTATCATACAGGAACAACTGCGTTAGTAAGGATTTATTTTGAGGATATTCTTTCGTTTCTCATTTTGTCGCGGGCCGAATCTCTTTCCCCCTTTGAAAATTAAATGTCTCATACCCCCTTGCTGGTGATATTTGGCACAAAAAATTTTACGAACCAATTTTGTCAATACGATGTGGCAAAAAACTACCAATCCGCGATGCATTTATCTTTCTTCAGAAGATCATGGTTGGTGTTTAAAAAATAACAAACTTACACCATTGTGGTATAAAGGAGAGCCAACACCGTTACGTGTTGATGATGTAATTATAGATGATAAAGGAATGCAGTGAAGGTGAATCAGACGAAGATTCAGATTCACAATTTGCGGTAACTTTTACGATTCCGATACCAACGAATAAGCGTGAAAAATTATATGTTTAAATCATAAACCTGTGGTGCAAAAACCTCTCGCCAAGTACAATAATGTGGTCACTACCCTGAAAATAAATCCACCAACAAAAATTCCTCCTTAACAAAAGTGGTATTATAAAAATGTCTACTTACAAAAGAATTGAAATCAGATACAATTGCCAAGTACGTATCTTCTGTATAACAGAAGTTGACAACAAAAGGACAGAAAATTCAATAGTCTTGTACTCGGTCACTCGCTACGCTCGCTCACTCGATTGGCTTTTGATAATTACAAGAATAAAAATCAGAAAAAAAAATATCGTACGTGGTACTTGCGGGTATGAGTAAGTAAAAGAGTATTCACTTATAGTCCAGTCGGAACGTACATAAGGTCTATTCTTGAATATGTCGGAGTTGGCAATTTTTTTACCGCTTCATGGGATACCCAGGAACATATCCTGAAAAACTCGGTGTATCGGAGGTCCGGGTTTGGGAGATAAAAAATTATTAACAATTGACAGTGCCCGATTTTTACGCAATCTTTCTATTTATCGAGTTTGGAGAAAAAAAGTTTCGGACAAAAATTGTAGATCTCATTATCCTTTACAAAATTGGTCCCACAAAAAAATCACGTGGCGTTGATGGTTATTGGCTGTAAATTGCAACGGAAGACTGAGCACTCCTAAAACTCGGTTCTTTTGATCATCGCATGCAGGTCAGTGAATCGCCAACGCACACTATTGGAACTTATCGTCAATGTAGAACCATCTTTTCTTAATAGAAGCGCGCCAAATTTACCCGGCTATGTCATAGAGTTTAGCAACAATGAATTTTCGCCTGAAATCCGCCCTACCCCTATAGTTTCTAGCTGAATTACCCGGCAGAGTGCAACAAAAATCGTAGTGGTACTATTTACCCCCTTCCTTCGGGATCCGGTGAGAAAAACATTTTTTTTCTGCAAAAAACGCCGTTAAAAATAAAATAAAATTTTTGCTCATAAACAAATGGTAATAACTTCGTCGATTTTGAAGTTACCTGAAACATTCTTTAAGGATCTGATAGGTTTTTTTGAGATGCTTTTTTTGAAAAAAAAATCATCTCTTAATCTCCATTAGAACCGGAGATACAGAGAGGTTTACCTATTAATTCATAATTGTTGATTTAATTAACATTTTAGGATGATTCGAGTTAGTGCGTATTCTGGGAACATTCGAGTATGATATGCTATTTGTCTCATATTCCCCGAATCATTCATTCCATTGCAACAACTGGTTCAATAGGTCGGCGCGGATGACATCGCACCGTCTGCTGAGTGAGTCCCACCGGGCTGCGCGGTGGGAGCGACTCGACCAATCGCGTCCGACGTCGCGCTGCGCGTCGCTAGATCACCCTACCGTTCCATGTATCAAAATTGCACGGAACGACGGAACGGAGCCGATTTATATTTGCGCTATTTGGCTACATTTGTCTGTTTAGATGAAGCTCTTGTATCATTATATTGTTATATTATTTGGTTTTCAAGTAAAATAAGGGCTGTAGATTCTCGAGAGCAATAAAGTAAGCCAACACGAGATTAAATGAATCAGACAAAAATGAATTTGTATTCAATCAAATCAATACAGATCTTGTCTAGTGGAAGGCTAGAGCAAGACTAGCTTGTTTTACAATAATAGTTGTTGATCTAGAAACCTGGCTCGTATGTTTCAAGAGGTACCTCATTTATCTGAAAGCTACTAGATGTTATAACGAAATACATATTGGTGATTTAATAGTTATAGAGCATTTCACCCGGTGTAACAATTAGTGAGAATCACGTTAAACCAAATAACGCCGAGAGTCACGCGGTTCGCGCGGTTCATATTCAAACATGCTTAACGAAAGAAAAAAAAAGAACGCGTGCGCAAGTGGAAGCGTGCACGTTGGATGACACATACGCTGTTCAAATTAGATGAAATGTTTAGAGTTCGAACCTTGTGCCGTGACTCTCAACCTATAGAAATTAAACTATACTAGACGTACAAAATATCACTCATTGGACGAATATAAACTATTAGACGCATATTTAGATGAACTATAAAATGAATGTAATCATTAGACGAACTAGATTACACACTTACTTGAGATGTTACATATTAAATATATTCTATAAATATATTTAACTTAGATGGTATATAAGATGAATTCATTAGAAGAAAAGTATATTGAAATTAGAATGGATCATATAATATAAAAGTGAAACTCTCCATAAGTCAAGATGAACAAACCGATGTTCGGACTTTATCTATTGTGACTTGGTGACTGTTTGGATTGCATGTCCTATGCTGCAAACGTGTGCGATCGCCCCTCTTGAGTAAGGTTGATTGTTATACAATTTAATTGGAAAGGGAGGGAGCACGTGAGCGGCGTCGGCATGTGAGAAAAGCAGTCGCTGATTTCTAACTGGATTTGTCAGATGTTCTGGCAGGTTCGAAAGGAAATCATAAAATCTCTTCTCATTACTAATAGATGAAATGTTTGGTTTCCTTTTAAATAAAAAAAAGAAATAAAGAAAAAAAAATTGAGAAGAGAATGGAGAAGCAGCTAAACTCTGCTCTACAAGAGAGTGAGGGGATTTCAGGACTACTGAATCAGCCGTCCACCTCAAATATAGCTGTCAATCCTGTTTCACACTCAACAGGTAAAAGATATACACATACTAAGAGACTTCCGTGAAACATCGCAGTCAGTCACAGCCAACTCGACACTACCCAAGTTTTTCGTCTGTTTCTCGCAGGCTGGCCATTCCCTTATTAATTTTAAACTGTCAGTCATTTGATCATTTCACGGCCTTCCACAGTTTAAAATTAAAAAGGAGATGGTCAGCCTGCGAGAAACAGACGAAAGACTTGGGTAGTGTCGAGTTGGCTGTGTCTGACTGCGATGTTTCACGGAAACGTCTTAGTATGTATAAACACATATGTATTTTAGATGGAAATGAATCAATTAGAAGTTTAGAATGCTGAAAACAATAATAGAATACGGATCCGTCACTAAATTAGAGCTCTACCTAGAATAAAATCCAAACATTTATTAGAATATTGTTTTTCGGCAAGTACCAATAATTCAGAAGTTCCTGCTGTTCAGATTGCTTCTAACATTTTTGGTACTCCTGCTTCATCAAATGAAGCGTTAAATACCACTCTCCAGGGTCTTTTCACTAGACTGAAAGGGATTCCGCACACTCACGGGCAGTCAATGACTTTAGTCAATAACGCCTTGGAACGTGCTCGAGAAATCACGACTATGTCAATCGAGTACAAACAATTAGAAGTTAGAAGATTAGAGGCAATTAGAGGAACACAAACTGATTTGACTCAAGTAAATGCCACTCCCCGATTCATACAAATATTGCGTTAGAAAATCCAAATTCAGCAAATAATCTAGAAACTCCGTCCACATCACAGACATGTAGTCAAATTTCAGATGATACTAATATTAGACAAAATGATCCAACTAGACGAGGAGCTTGTCATAGTACTTTGACTGAAAACAACCTAGATGCCTCCAACAGTTTCGATATTAGAGTAGAGTTAAATGAAACATTTGATGCATTGAAAAGGACTCTCGAGACTAACAGCAATACAACTAAAGTCATCCTTAAAAGAGATTACAAACTCATCAGGAAAATGAATCTGAACGTTTGGTTAGATTACTTACATTCCGAATTATCGGCAAGTGACTTGCTAGGAGTTATAGAGCCTTCTCAATGTCAAAAAACATTCACTACTGATCAAGTGACCAAAAGGTGCAACTTAGTTAAAGATATAGTCATCAATCATTTGGACGAAGAATACCATAAGAAAATTTTGGAAATTAGAGATCCCAAAGCAGTTTTAGCTAAGTTGAAAGAAATTGAAAGACTAGAAGTTGACATGACTGACGCATCAGTAGGGACTACCCCTGGTGCAAAAACATTTCGCCAAGTACATTAATGTGGTCACTACCCCCAAAAAACCCACCAACAAAAATTCCGCCTAAAAAAAAAATGGTACTATCAAAATATCCACTTACAAAAGGATTGAAATCAGATACAATTGCAAAGTACATGTCTTCTGTATAACAGAAGTTGACATCGGAAGAACAGAAAACTGAACCAACAAAAAATCATCAAAAGTTTTGCTCGTTCGCTCGCTGCGCTCGCTCACTCGATTGGCTTATGATTATTAGTTGAAAAAATAATTCGGATGAAGAAATTGAAAATGACAACATTTATCAAAAAGTATTCACAACGAAAAAATAATTTGAACAAAATTTTGAACAAAAAATTTGGAGTCCGTGGTACGTTGGTGGGCCAATGTTTGAATGGCTATCAGATGACATTGACATGGTTCGCAATTGATATTTCATAATTCTGTTCCTACAAAAGGCCCACCAAGTACCACTACCTCCAAATTTTTTGTTTAAAATTTTGTTCAAATTATTTTTTCGTTGTGAATATTTAGGGTTTTCCTATATATATCCTCATCTGCGAGTGTGCATTTTGCATCATCCGAATCCCTCAAAAAGCAGCAATGTTAAATGTGGTAGTATAATTTTAAACGAATGAAAATAATGTTAAAATATACACGTATGCTCATATTTTCCTGTGAGCCTTAAATTTCTGTGGATAGACGTAACATGTGTTCTTCTATTAAGTTCTACGAATTGTTTCGTTAGAATCCCGTATAATTATATATACTATGTGCCTGCAACGTGTGACCCTACGCGCAGCCCTCCTCCTGTCTCATCTGGGCTTGGGACCGGCAATGGCGGAGGTACTTGCTTGCAGAGTTATAGTTGCTGCTCATGATTAAATATATATATAAATATTAGATACATGTATTGCAATTCTTAGGTAGTTTTTTTTTTTTAATGCAGCTAGGTCCTCTGCAAAAAGAACATGTACGCGTCCCGTACTCATAACGTCAACTTCAACTTCGAGTCTGAACAGAAAGTATCGAAAAATATAGAATTGGGCCTATTGATGCAAGACTAGCGTAGAACATAAAATGGAAGTTTTTGAAGTCAAACACTTGCATTCTGCTCTATTCTGCTCTATTCGTTTTATCAAATCACGCCATCCCGATATCTTGCAACTTCAGCGTTTTCTCTCATCATCCTCTCTTCTCAAACGACGACCCGCTACAAAATTGAACAATCCATAAAAAAGGTTTTTCTCCAATAATTACATTCATAAATAAACTTACGCCGAGTCTGAAACGAATAAATAAATATAGATGAGAATCATCTGACAAAAAGGGAGTCGATCGATCATTTCTTTCATAGCGAATAAGTATTTGCATTCAATTTGTCTTGATAGCACTAATCTGAATTCATAAAAAAGGTTTTTTTCCAATAATTACATTCAGAAATGAAATTACGCCGAGTCTAAAACGAATAAATAAATATGGATGAGAATCTCTATCATCTGAAAACGAGGGAGGCGATCGATCATTTCTTTAATAGTGAATAAGCATTTTCATTCTGAATATCTGTCGTGATAGCACTAATCTGGATTTGAGAAAAGCTCAAGAGAGACGAAC
Source organism: Tenthredo scrophulariae (assembly GCA_963978835.1). Classification (NCBI taxonomy): domain Eukaryota; kingdom Metazoa; phylum Arthropoda; class Insecta; order Hymenoptera; family Tenthredinidae; genus Tenthredo; species Tenthredo scrophulariae. The sequence continues at coordinate 7,262,518 of OZ022234.1, forward strand.
ATACAAACACAGGTCGCATACCAAAATCAAACGAATTTATGTACAGTAGACTCTATAATTCGCCGCATGATAGATAGTAGGACCGAGAATACACCAAGACCGAGACCGAGAGACATATTAGAACGTGGGTACCGATATATAGTTTGTACTATTAATTTACATGTAATCATAGATGTTTATACAGACTTTGAGATCGTTCTGAACGGAGAATCTAAGCTGTTTGTAAATCATGGATTAAAAAATCATCTCCACCGAAGGTCAAGGCACTACGTTGACGTGGAGTGTAGAATAAAGCCTATCGGAGTCCGAAACACAACGTCGACTTACAGTCTCGTTTTGACTAGATGATACGGATATAGATCATAAAACTCGTCGGAATCCTACGTATAACGTTGACTCAAAATTTGAGTCTGAGCAGACGGGCCTTCGGAGATAAGCTTAACATAGAGCTTGAAGTGAAATTCGTTGCAATCCAACGCTTTATTAGTCTGGCTCCATGCCGTTCCTTATATCAAATCATGCTATCCTCATATTTTTAAACTTCAACATTTTCTCTTGATTTTCTTTTGTCAGACTTCCTCAGGCGGTAACTTGCTAAATAATTGAACCTGAAAAAACCGTTTCTTCCGATAATTGCATTCATAAATGAAAATAAGCCAAATCTACAATGTATAGGTAAATAAAATCAAGAGGTAATAGTCAGTTAATAGTCATCTGACAATCTTGTGTCATGCAAGGTAAACCAAACCTAATCGTAAAATTATCCATTCACAATTCTTATTTTATTTATCACCATAAATTTTACACGTCAGTCGATTCGCATAACCTCAAAAGCTCGAGATCGTAGGATTTAAGATTAACCTATCGAAACATATTTGTTGGTGACTATCATATTTATGTACTTGGTGTGAGGTTTTCGCACCTAAGGCTCTTTTGGTGGGTATTCACTAGTTTTTGAACCTTCGAATTTTGTAATAATCATTGCTTGTAGTACTTTCTTTCATTTCCTTTATTTGAATTGAAAAACATGTAATGACAACACGCGTCTGCTAATGTTGCAGACGGTTTCTGTCTGCGATCCGAGCGCTAACTACGTCGTGACAGCTCGTACTAACGGCACTCTATACAATTTTTGGTGTAGATTTTTTCTTCTATGTCATGTTCCCAGATAAGTAAGAACGTATGTTCTGTGTATAAGCATAGAACATACGTCCTGCGTTTAGCGACGAAATGTGATTCTATGGGAATGGTTTTAGTGTGAAACAACTTTTGTGTGGATTTTCCTTTCTATGCTTATTCCCAGATGCGTAAAGACGTATGTTCTGTGTATAAACATCGAACATACGTCCTGCGTTCAGCGACGAAATGTGATTTTATGGGAATGGTTTTAGTAGGCGGAATCTTGGTCTGAAGAACAGGAAAGAGAAAATTTGATACGAGGAAACGAGGTTTCAGAAACGGTAGTTACTTATATCTCAGCACTCCGGACACCGACTTAATCGATCTAGGGCTCAAATGAAAGCTTTTCATGCCTACATCCTAGATTGAATTAGTTTCAATTCGTGTAGTATGTGAGGTGAAAGAAAACGAGGATACTAATTCGCGTTATAGGTTAGGGTAGTTGCCTCTCGGGCATATAGACTCGTTGAGTCTCGCGCTTGAAAAAATTTTTTTTTAATGTACTTGGCGCGAGACTCTACCGAGTCTCTTGATTAAGCTGTATCAATTTAAATTAGGTCCTGAGGAAAGGGTAAATGATTTATTAGAAAAGTTTGATTCTTTAATAAGAGAATATGAGATTTGTGACACAGCGATACCTCTCACAGAAGCAGAGAAAAGATCAGCCTTGGATGAAGCAGTTGAAAGTGCGTACCCAAGTATTAGAGATGCAAACTTATTAAGAAAGCAAATGAGCCAAACCGAAATGACATTAGATGAAATCAGATCATTCGTCTTACAGCTTGAAGCTGATCATAGATCAAATACACCTGCCCAAGCTAATCAAGCTAGAAAGGTACCTGAATGGCAGACGGGACCTTATGCGAAGTGTCATCGATGCAATAAAACAGGGCATAACAAGGATAATTGTCGGTTGACCTCCTATGGTCTTTGGTACTGCTATATTTGTAAGGCTGAAGTCAGCCACGTTGGAAATGACTGTCCTTCCAAGTCAGAAAACTCTTCTAGAGGTAGAGGATTTAGAGGAAATAGAGGATACGTAAATGTACAAAATAGAAATAACTATACAAACAAGAATTCAGAGGGAGTTGGTAATAACAACAATACGAATAATTATAAAAACAATATGAGTCAAACATTTAGAGGAAAAATTAGAGGTAACAGAGCTAGAGGAATATTTAGAGGTAGAAGTCGCTCTTTCAAGAAATATTCCAGACTATATGTTCCCAACAACAACCAGCAATACAGCGCCAAAGCTTCTCAAGCAACAACCAAAGGTAAAGCTATCAATTAGCTGACTCAGGCGCAACTGAGCATATAGTAAATAAAGGCTTTGTCTTGCAAAATTTTGAGAAAAGTTCAGGTTCTCACATAAAGAGTGCAAATAAAAATAGTTCAGCTAATATAGAAATTGATGGGAAAGGTGATCTATATATTAAAAAAATTAGGTGATAAGGGAAACATAATAAAACTAACGAATGTCTTAGCTGCTGAAAATATATCTGAGAACCTACTGTCTCTTAGACACTTTGCTGATGCTGGTCTGGGTATTTATTTAGATGATGAGAGATTAAATATATTCGCTATCAGATGACATTGACATGGTTCGCAATTGATATTTCATAATTCTGTTTCTACAAAAGGCCCACCAGGTACCACTACCTCCAAATTTTTTGTTTACAATTTTGTTCAAATTATTTTTTCGTTGTGAATATTTTTCGATAAATGTTGTCATTTTCAATTTCTTCATCCGAATTATTTTTTCAACCAATAATCATAAGCCAACGTTATTTAGTTTGAACAAATTTTTCAATTCCAAACTTTCATTATTCTACAGGTACTTGGCAGTTGTATCCGATTTCATACTTTTGTATGTAGACATTTTGATAGTACCATTTTTTTTTTTAGGAGGAATTTTTGTTGGTGGGTTTTTTAGGGGTAGTGACCACATTAATGTACTTGGCGAAAGGTTTTTGTACCAGGGGTGCTTTTTGGGGTTTATAATATAAGCAGAATGCGCGCGCTGGCCAATGGGTCATGCTGCAGCCTGCATTTAAGTTATCTGGCATTCCGTGCTACGCTCTCCATTAGGTAGTATTTAGAAGGCTCACTTATTAGACGCTCGACGTATTAAATATACCGTGAGAATCACGTGAATCCGAATGGATCCATGCTACCGAAAAGCGAATATTGGCGAATATGACGTCATTTTAGCGGGCTAACCACTCGTTGCGCTGAACAATCCCTAGGGTGATTTTGGCGCGCGGTCGATGCAACTCGGCAGCCATTGTTGATAGAAGCCGGCTGACTGTCAATACATCGCGGAAAGTAGACATGTGGGGTTATGTTCGTTTATTTTAAGCAAATGATTAATAAGGCGAATAAAAACTACGTGAATAAGCTATAAATATTTTTCAAAAATCTATCAATTAGTTTTGAATGATATCTTAATACAATCAAGGAATTGGTTGTTCTCGATGAACTCTTTGATTCTAATTAATTTGCAGTTATAGCTTAAGTTAATTCGTTGATTGTACTATGATATTATTTAAAACTGATTGATCGATTTTTGATAAATATCAATAACTTATTCACGTAGGTTTTATTCACTTCATTTATCATTTGCTTAAAATAAGCGAACATAACCCCACATGTCTACCTTCCGCGATGTATTGACAATCAGCCGGTTTCCAACAACAATGTCCAACAATGGCTGCCGAGTTTCATCGACCGCACGCCAAAATCACCCTAGGGGTTTTCAGTGCAACGAGTGGTTAACCTGCTAAAAATACGAAATATTCGCTGTCCGGTAACATGGATCCATTCGGTTTCACGTGATTGTCCCGGTATATACATACAAAATCTACTTTCATAAAACTATAGTGTTTTTGTTATTTGAACGACACTCTCCTGCCAAATCCATAAGATATACGTCGTTTTTGTGCAAAATATACCCTGCGTCATTGTTATTATAGATGTTTTAGGATCGGGATTATGGGTTAATAATTGACGATTGCTGTTATATAACTCGATTACTTTAATTGGTCTCCTGCTGACTGCTGGAGAGCACGTTTGCTTCGGTAGACATCTAAGTACGAACAGGGCGCTTTCTCACCTACATGGTACTACATATATCACAATCATAGTAATTAGTGGTTAAAATGAGAAGAACTCAGTGAAGGCTGCCACATAATCCTGTAGACCCCATTCGATCAGCGTCTGTTCGACGAAATAAGGATCTTCGGAATTTTCCATTATCATATACACTGCACTAATTGATTAAAAAAATTAATTGAGGAAGAATGAATCCCGAAAAATTTGCTGCCGGATTTTTTTTATGATCTTTCAATATTTTGTGTATTGAAATTTTTTTTTTTTTTGCGGCGTGTTTGTTTACCTAAGAAACTGCGTCGCAACCACGAGCATCCGAAAATTGTCTAGCAAACGTAAACAAAGTAGCCGACCGAGAGTTTCAGCTTACAGTGTAGCTTGTTATTTTGTATAGAATTATAATACAATGCTTGAAAATATCGAATGATATTTGTAAATATTGAAGTCGAAATATCATTCACATGAATTTAAATATCTTTCACGATTCATTTCATCACCAATTATGAAAAACTTTAATCCACAAAAAACTAGAAAATTAATTATTAAAAATATGCTCAATAACATAAGCTAGAAATGATCAAATCAAGATAATCACTGCTGGAGAAAATATCCGATCTTTTATAAATATTTTTATTAGTATTATTCTTATTTGAATGGTGATTTTTCTGGCTTGTAAATTGATGGAAAAAATTCTATATCTAATCGCATCAAAAAGTAAGAAAATAACTATCCGAAAATTGTTCCAATGTACTATTCTTCACATTATATAAGTACCAATAACTGTACCAAGTTTCAGATTTTTCTGTCCATAAATATCAAAGTTATAAAATACATGTATTTTCCCATTCAAAAACTTTGAAACTTGGCATAGGTATTATTTTTCATTCATTTGAGAGGGTTTTAGGGGGCGAGTCTATTAAAATTAGAAAATGACCAAATTAGGGACCACCCTAATACATATAGACACCGGGTAATGCCCCATATACATTGTTGACAGCAGTTGGAATTTTACACCAACTGCTTGCTTGTCATACTTTAAGGGGCGGGGGGGGGGGGGTATACTCGATTTGTTACCGGCCTGTCTTTTTTCGCGAATATCTTCGAAACGGAGCGATGAATCGAATTGTCCTTTCGGCAGCCGATGTTTGACGAGTAATAAGTTCGAACTGGTACGTTTTATCGGATGAAATCGGGATTTTTTTTTTTTGATCGAAAAGTTTTGGCGTGCCATTTATGTTGACTTATATCAAAGCCGGCGCATCAAAAATGCAAAATAGGGGACGGGAGCCCGATTCTATAGGGAATTCCGAACACAACCATCCCTAAATATCTTTGTTTTCGACAACGATGAACGGGCCAGTTGTATTCTACGTTTTTGTTGTAATTTTAGCGATTGTCAGAGGCTGGGAGCGGTAGTGGCCGCTAAATGTCAGGACGTCAGTTCTCCGAACGCTCGTGAGATATCGCCCGCTGTTATATTGATACACCTGGTACTACGTCACTCGACCTGTAGTCCAATCATTTCTGACTAATGATCTAGAGATGTGCGCACCACGACATCTCACGGGCGTTCGGAGTACTAACATCTTGACATTTAGCGGCCATTGCCGCTCCCAGCCTCTGACAATCGCGAAAATTACCACAAAATCGCAGATTACAACTGGCCCCTTCATCGTTGTCGACAACAAAGATGTTTTTGGATGGTTGTCTCCGGAATTCCATACAGAATCGGGCTCAGGAAGCCGATTTTGCATTTTTGATCTGTAAGCTTAGATACAAGTCGAAATAAATGGGACAACCACACTTCGATCAAAAAAAAAAAAAAATCCGATTTCATTCAATCAAACGTACCAGTTCGAATGCATTACTCGTCAAACATCGGCTGCCAAAAGGACGATCCGATTGATTGCCCCGTTTCGGAGATATTCGAGAAAATAGGCAGGCTGGTAACAAATCGGGTATACCCTTCCCTTAATCTAGCGATTACTAAAGAACTGATTTTTTTTACAAAGAGGGACTTACCGCCGTGAACTATTTGTAGTGAAACGTAAATTATTCTTCGTTACTCGTTGATCGCTCCTGAGGGTTGCCGCCACGAAGCGGTCGTTACATTTAAGAATGCGACGATATGGACTCCTCTGTATAATAATATAATTTATATAATATAATTATTATTATTATTTATTTACATAACTTGCATACAAATATTCGCATAACCTAACCTAACCTAACGTTACCGCGTTGTTTCTGCGTTGCAACAGTTGCAGTAATATTAAATAACGTAAGGCCAGTAACTTTCTTCGCCTCTCTTCATTCTCCCGATTTCTTCGAAACATTCTATACGCTACCATCCATACAGCAATTAGCTTATCTCGGTTATCCATTTCCCTCCAAAATATCCAAATTACAATTCTGAAAACAATTTTTCGCAATGTTTCACCACAGAATGCATCAGGTATTTGGCGGTTCGGGTGAATGACGATTCGGGTATTTAGCGTTCGGGTAAATGGCTATTCGGGTAGATGGCGTTTCGGGTAAATAAAGTGAAGGAATCTATATTTCTTGGATCACGAGGAATCGAACCTTCTCTTTATGAGTTTTGCGTTACGTCCGGGTGTGCTCGGCAGGACTCGTCAGTAGGGCTGAGCCAAGTACACCGTGCCCTAGACGCGCATGTTGTCCAGTGGACATTGGAAGTTGCTAGTAGCTCGTATATTATATAGAAGCAGTGTCCAGTTAAGCAATAGCGAGAGCGAACTTCTGCTAATGCGCCGCGTAGTGAGCACAGATCGAAGATGTTATGACGCCACAAAAGCGTTTCCAAGTGGACGGCACGACCCTGGAGGGTAAGGGGAAATGCAAAATGAAAGATAGCAAGATTGGCGAGGGTCACGGCCAGGTCGAAATGGCCTGGAACCCCTCATTTATATACTCATTAATGTAATATTATCAATAATCATTTTATTCGTCTACTCAGTTTCGTATACAACATTCTTATGATAGTTTACGATAAGTACATAATATACCGATTGCCTAATATAGCTGCCGTTTCTATCAATAAAATTTGATAAAATTAAATTGAAGAACTGTAATAGGAATTGCGCATAAATTGTCATTTTCTAGCATTCCATTATTATTATTGTTTTCTTCCTAGGAATAACAGTTGTTCTATAAATATATATCGATATAGAATTCGTTTTGTTATTAATTTATTAATTGTTCTATCCATTGTAACATTGATTATAACTTCTAATTATAATAGGTACGTCTTTAGCTTATCCAATTGAATTACCTTGTACGATTGATTGCATATAACTTATCTCAGGTTTCGTTTTTGCGTGCCTTGCGAAAAAAAAATATTCAACTATATATTCAATTTGTACGAACAAACTATTGGCATCAACACTTTTTTCGTACAATTTTGACTTAAAAATAATAGATACCAATAACATTTGGTCAACAGCCCGAATTAACAACATATAATGTTATATATATAATATATATATATACACTATCAATTTTTCTAACGATGGCACGATTCATGCGCCTATGTGCAGGCAATTGGAATTACGTAATTCAATTGCCTGTACATAGGCGCACGGATCGTGCCATCGTTAGGAAAATTCATGGTATGTATTATATAAGGACCATCGCACAGATAAATGCACACCACCGGCTTACGGCTAAACCATTCAGAGGATGTGGATAAATTGCTAAGACCTTCGGTATGGCCTCTGATTGGGTTATCCTTACGGTTAATAATCACGATATTTCTGTTGTATTAAATTCTTTGTGCGATGGCCCTTATGCCTACACGCAAGAAAAAATGTGCTGTTGAATTTACTATATGAGTAGTAAGTATATGGACAGCACTTTTTTGCAGTAGAAATGACAAGAATTGTGGTAACATTTACTCATATAGACATTGAAGGCCAGTTGTCCCAATGTACCAAATACTAGAATTGTGGTAATTTCTACTGCAAAAAAGTGCTGTCCATATACTTACTACTCACAATCAATCAATCAATCCATTAATGACTTATCGCGCTTACAGGCACGTAGTCGAAACTTACTACTCACATGGTAAATTCAACAGCACATTTTTTTGCGTGTATATGTATGATTTTGTGTTAATCTACTCATACATTAGCTACGGTACTAATTAAAACATCTATTTGTCTATATAATTATGATAATCATTGTCCAGCCGATTTGTTGCTAGAGGAATGTTCAGTAACATTTATTGTAATACAGGTAATATGTTTCTCATATATATTTAGAGACTACGCCAGCTGTACAATCTTCAGAATCCGAAGATTCAGCAATAGTTTATTCACAAAAACGTGAAGAAATTTTTTGAAAAAATTTAACACAAGAAGATTGAACAGTATCAGAATTTTGTAAGTACCAGAAGGTATTGAATGTTGATAGTCAAGTTTCATTTTTGAACAACCCTATACGTTTAATACTATAGGCCTCTTCTTCATCCTACCTGCATTTTCCGATCAAAAGCTCACTAATGGGTCCTTATCCTAAATCTAAGGTAAAAACATTTGAACAGCCAACAACATCATACAACAATCCACTGTTGTTGAATTTTCACATGACATATACTGACGTCATTCATATTTCATCTATCAGACCATTTGATGGTAGTGATAACCGATGAATAGTCGTTTAAAATATACCACATTGTCAGAGATGTTTGTATCCAAACGAAATATGTTGTTGTTATACCAGATCAAAGAAATTTGCGTTCAAGTCATTGGTCTTCCCGTACCAAACAGCGAAAAAAAAGCAAATGCTGTACGAATCATACTTTGGCAAATATGATTTATTCTTCCGATTAATGCGTGTAACTTTCGCATGATTTCGGTCGGTTGTATTCCTCAGAATAAGCAGAATCGGCCAGAACGATGACTCGAACTCACATTTTTTTTTAAATATTAGACCAGTATATTTAACTTGTACAAAAATCTCTGCCTATACGTGGTATACCTACTTTGATCGACCGTTCAAGGTAATTTATCAACTAGAAATTCTTGTGCAAAACGAGACCATAACATCGGATTTCTATAAACTGTGATCTCTTCACGAATAAAATGTCCTAATTACAGTCTAGATGAATCGTGAATCTCGATTGAAGCTTATTTGGTTGAAATAAAAAAACAATATCATTATTAGTAGCAATCCTAAAGATCTTGAAGAATGATTGATATGATATACAAATACAGCATGACAATCCTTCGCTGAGAAACACGATATTTGAAAATTCAACAACAATTCACAAATACAAATTTAGGTACGTACAATATGTTAATATATATTATATACCCATATATACAGGGTGTATCACCTCAAGTATCGAAAATGGGAGGGACTTAGTTGACGCTAAGTGACGCCTCATCAACTAATCAACAGAGAGAAGAATTTCGTAGACCGAAACTCTCACGAGAATAGAAGGTTCAATTTCTTCGCGTAGGTAAAGAAAATCAACCACGGGTCGGATCAAGCTGTTAGATATTTATTTACTTTGACATTCACAGAAACGGTTTGAATGATGTCGAAGTAAATGAATACCTAACAGCTTGATTCGAGTCGTTGTTGATATTTTTTGCATACACGAGGAAATCGTATCTTCTATTCTCGTAACAATTTCGGTCTACGAAATTCTTCCCTTTGGTGATTGGTTGATGGGGCGTGACTTCGCTTCAACTAAATCCCTCCCATTCTCGATACTTGAGGTGATACACCCTGAATACATATATATATATCCATCTAAAATATCTATAGGGATCAACGGATGACATATTATATATTATTTTACAAAAATATTCAAACATCTACCTAGCAGATGCATCCATCTACACCTATGTACGGTGATTAAATATGTACTTCACCGACGAATATCAGCTGACCGATTAATCATTGGTCCGCTACGAAGAACTGTTCATTACGAAACCTTGGGTTATGATTTTGAGGAATTCCTAATGCATGTAGTAATTAAAATCATTCGTCGATTTCAAATAAAGCTTCACAACCTTCTGAGTTGTAAAAGAGTTGTTAAGTTACCCAAAACAAGGTTTTATTTACGAAAAGGATGTTACGAGGTGGAAGAAATTATAGGAGCCACTTTTCAAACTTTTTTGGGCGAACTAGTATTCGCGGGAATAATTCCGGAGTCATTGAAAGCTTTTGGTGAAAGTTGATTCCAGAAATTATTTTTACTAACTCTTGTCTCGTAAAACAATAAATTGTAAACAATTTCAGATCCGTTTCGCTTGAAGAGGTCTAAAAGATATCCCCAAACTGCTGATGATACGTTTGACCCTATATTTTGTCAACAGTATAGGATGACTTTTTCGGATAGGATATGAACGCAATATGATGAACAATGGTTGACCTTTTCTCAAATTAAAAACTCTAAAGTGTGATCGACCGATGATGAACCAATTTTGTTTCCTTCATTCGTAAGGCATCGGATATGGAATATGATGTGGCATCATATTGTTTTAATCAATGTAAGATTCAGTATCGCACAAAAGAAAAAGATCCTCTATATATAGACAACAAAAAGTTTTTATGTTTGATGTCTTGGTTAATTCAGTTACTTGGCAAATACAGCAGCATGGGTTTCCCAAAATATTAAGCCTGTTGTCCTAGGTAGCCAAGGATTTTTGCTGCGGCAGCAAAAAATTCTTGCTGTCCATAAATACAGTGAATGTTTATCTTTTCTCTTGTAGGATGACATTGCATTCGATTTTGAAGGGTTTTTAATAAACGGAAACGCAATTGGTCAATTGAATACATTTGTAAAAGAGGAGGAATACCGAAGAACAAAAATCTGTGCTGAGAAGAACATCCTTGAACCTCAACCCAACGAAAGTGTACCTTAGAAGAAAGGAGAACTTGCGATCCAAATGAAATCTAGAAACGGGTCGATTTATACAGGGTGTCCCATCTTAAACAGTGCATTAGAATATCTCGGAAATGAGGACTGCTATCGAAGAATGATTCAGATGAGAATATCATAGTTTCGAGGGGGACACATGATGATGATATCAGCTTGGTTGTGAGTGGTACTGCTTGTGAGAAATTAGCACGAGCGTAGTTTTCTTAAATGGCAACCGATGTTTTTCCCGAGACGAATATTGTACCTCACGATAAGACAAATTCAGCCATTCGTGATGAGAGTGCCTATCGTTCACGGATCGCAAGTTATACCTCTTCGAAACTCCGAAATTTGTCATCAGTAGGTGTAGTTTTTCAATCGCATTCATTTTTTTTTTTTTTTTTTTCACATTCTGTATGTTTGGCCGCCGATGACACGGGAAGACATGGAACTGAAGATAATAAACGCCTGTCGTCACATCCAGCACAATACTCTGCTCTCCACACTCCAGTATTTCCAACGTCGGCTGCAACTCTGCCTCCAGACAGAGGAAAACGTGTTTGAACATTTGATAAACCCTGAAACAACCGTGATTTCACCCCGAATGGTTGGGCTTGAAGAAGTACCTATCATGACAGTAGCAGGTTATGACCAATTTCCGAGTTTCGAACAGTCATAACTCGCGATTCGTAAACGACAGGCACTTTTATCACGTATGGCTGAATTCGTCTTACCGAGAGGTACAACATTTGTTCCGGGTAAAAAATCGGTTGCCATTTAAGAAAACTACGTTCGTGCTAATTTCTCACAAGCAAAACTACTCACAACCTCAGTGATATCACCATCATGTGTCCCCCTCGAAACTATGATATTCTCATCTGAATCATTCTTCGATAGCAGTCCTCATTTCCGAGATATTCTAATGCACTGTTTAAGATGGGACACCCTGTATTTGTAAGAATAATGAAACACTTTCATTCAGTCGAACAGTACCTTTCTTCAGCTTAATCAGCATAGAGGAATTCCAACGAGGATATTTTACAGAAAAATAAAGCCCATTGATAAGCGCATTGTCTGATTAAACTTTTATGCTTTGGCATTCGAAAGATTTAAATCAAATGGAGATACTTGTCCAGTGTATATATGTAGGTACAGGACAGTGTTGCAGGATTTGGAAGGCTTTGAACTTTCGTTTCATTGAAAACGACAGGGTGGACTTTTCATCAATTATCTTCGAAGCCCACTATATACCAACACGCGAGATATCTCGCAACGATTTTTAAGACGGCTTTGCAACGACAAACTTTCGATTGTTCACTTCTAGCTATAATACCTCCGTGACTTAAGCATCAGGTTTGACGAATATTGAAAAGGTAGCAAGACAATAGTTCCTCTTTCTCATCTTGGCCCAATATCTTGTGTGATCTCCGCGAGAACTATACTTCGGGGGTGGTTTAAAATTCCGTCTGCGGTCTCTTGGTAAGCCATTCGGCAATTTCCGGCAGCTCGTGGACGCGCTGTTTGAGTCCTCTCAAAGCCGGGTATCCTTCGAGCGCAGCTGGGCCGAAGATCTGCTCGAAATTCTCCAATGCCACAGCGAATACAAAATCCGTCCACGTCGTCTGTGTAATAATCATGAAAAACTCACGTCAAGTTATAAGAAATAGGAAAATCGCAAATAGAAAATCTAAGGTCAATAAAACTTAGGAACGAAGTTCAACATGAAAAATACTAATCATTGCGGGCATTGCCAATATACTTACAGTCTTTCCAACGGAGTATCCATCGTTTTCGGCAACGGTCTGCTCAAACTTGTTTAGATAAAATGGAATTGTTTCCTTAATGAGTCGTGCTTTTTTTTCTTCCTTTTTGAAAGGGTCTAGCTCGGTGCGGTACTGCCATAGTACTAAAAGTGAAAAAAGGGATTATAGTACATAATGATATTCATAGAATCAGTAATCATATCATCTGACTGACGCTATGATGCTAATCTAACTTTGCTTGAGATCTCCCAGGGTGTCTACGAGGACGTCGCACAGCATTGACTCCCATTCGTCTTGGCCAGCTAAACCGTGTTTTCTGGCTAAGTATCTGGCCACTGCGTTGCTCTGGGCGATAGGTTTTCCATCGATTTCTAGTATGGGTAACATCCCGTACAACATAGCTACCAGACAGAGAGATTTTTTCAGTTAATTTATCAACTCTACAAGAATCCGCGGTAGGATGTCACCGTCAATATATCATTGTCCTTGCCACGTTGTTGAATACTTTAGGTCCTCGGATAGTTTTTACGTGAAACGGATGAAGCAAATATATTTAAGCCATATTTTAACAGTTTTTGCGCAAATTTACACAAATTTAGTAATAGCTAATCATTTTTGTTCCATCGTCTTCGGTCCGGGATAGCTAAAAGCTAGCTGATAGGAAAAAGATAATGTCCATAAATTTCGTAAAATTTTATAATTGCTAAGAAAATTGAGGGCCTACTTTTTTTAAGCTCGGGCCAACGCTCCTTAGGCACTCGCTCGTCGACGTAGGGGATTCCTGTTACCGCAAAGATGTACCGGATATGCTCGGCTCTTCCGCGGGCGTTGAAATAAATCAGCTTGTAGTCAGGTTGTTGCTCCTCCGCCATATCTCTTCGATCTGCAACATCAAATCATCATTAATGTTCTACACATGCCACGGAATGACTAAGTATTTGGAATATGTCTCGACTTGACCGCTACCACAGGGTACGTACAGCATCAAAATATACCTACCAATATTTCTAGACCCCAAGATGCGTATACCTATACCCTCATCAACCGCGTAAATCGAAAAGCTGAAGCTTTGACAGTGAACTTTACTCATCTTGTAATTTATGTATACCCGAAATAGGGTTTGATGCTAGAATACGAGGCTAGCAAGGCCCCCGAGAGCTGCCCAATGCACAGATATACCTATACAGTTTGATTTATTTTCAGTAGTAACGAGAAATTGGCGTGCAGGTCAGTGTTGATTATCTTTCGTAAGCCAGCTCGCCAGGCGAGATAAGCTACGCGACGGACGGGATAATTGTTCGGAAATAGGACAGGTACGTGCGCGGGGAATATTCATTGCAATGAGAAATCGATGGAACAGCGAGCATTGACTATGATAGAAGTTTCACTTCTTTCACGTTAAATCAAGCCGTTTTTTTTTCTTTCAAACGTATAGTTGTCCCCATCAGAATAATGATTGTAACAAAATGTAATAATTATTTTAGAAAGATCCTGTCGTGTGATGAAACAACTGTAATGTGGAATCATAGACCTTTCTTACCGATCTTGACACATGATCAATATAAATTTAGCTAGACAGAGTTTTTTCTGACACGACGTCGGAAGAAATTTTAATTTTGTGAACGTTCGGTTTTGAAAGTTCGTTGAAAAATTGTCGTGGGTTTGGCCATGCTGTAGCTAAAGGCACAAATAAGGAGTCTCCTGATAGTGCGGATTTGTCGTACTATGAGGCGGATAAAAAGTTTCCAAGATTTAAAATAGGGAAGTATCAAGTGGCAAAGGAGAAGATTTAGGTCGAGGAGAAAGACTGTTCGTATTTCGCCGGTTCACGAGTAAACGACCTTCGTTCTGAGATATCGTACGACGCCTGGAGATGATTTATAGTGAAAGAAGCTTACGTTTAAGCTTTAACGGATATCGTTTGCGAACATGTACATGAGAATATACATAAATATTGAATGGTTGTGTATACAATTAAATTTCTTAAAAATTATTCGCAACTATTAATTCGCCAAGAAATTGTCAACGAACATTCGGCTCCCCCTCCAGAGTTCACGGTATTGATTTGAGAATATAGCGACTACAGTTCTGTGGGCGTATAGAACGAAGCTTTTCTGTCTCGCTTGTAGCCCCCATAGTCCTTGTATACCTATATCTCTTGCTAAACAAAGACCTTTTATATAGAATAGAATCGTGGTAGAGTGTGAATTTTTATATAACTTTCGTGTGAACATACATTATATATATATATATTACATTTTCAGTAGATATATGTTCAATGTGGGTCCTTTACCAATGTGGGTGAATGTGCAATTGTTGGAAATTTTATGAAATTTATCAGCGAGAAAACACACAAGCAAATGAATGAATTCTCGTTTTTTATTGTAGAAACATTACGCTGATTGTGAAAGTACACAAAGGCAAACATTTCCATCCCGTTTCAGGAAGTTCAATTCTTTTGAATATATTCATAAGCCATGTGGAGAGAGAATAAGGTTTGCTTTGAATGGCGATAAGGATACCGTAAAATGGGGGAACCTTTTCCCAGTACAAACAAAAAAAAGAAGGTTTTTAAATTCTATACTTCCTGAGCTATGCCATCGGATGGAGTGTTCGTTCTCTCAATCGATAAGTATCATCACGAGACACTACCTGAAATTATTTATTGATGGGGTTCAAGGCCTTATTATGGATGACCGAGGTTAGTTACAATGCGAGGACGAACAGCAGCTGGTAACGGTAAAGCGATGCAAAAATTTGGTCCGGAAAGTTCTGCATGCACAGAGCAAGCAGATGAGCAGTGTTTTTCTTTGTGATTGTTCTTCTGTCGTTGATTGTGAAATATACTGAGAAAGAGACTGGGAGCGTGCAGGCAAATGTCGCGTGTCTATCTTAGTTTTCTACTTACTTCATAGAATATACATTCTGTGACATCCAAGCATCATTTTGGGGTAATATTCAGCCAAGTTTGTTAGCAATGAAATTAAACAGAAAGAGGGAGAGATAAAAGCCCGTATTTCTTGTCCTGCTTTTATTACCGACATTGCTTTCACGCTGTGTGTAAGCTTATAACAGCGGAATGGGGATACGGGCCAAAGAGTTTATGGAATTTTGAAATATCTGATCTGAAGAGATGTGGAATACCAAAAAGAAAGTAATCGTCTCGTAGTCAGGTATCAAAACTTTAGATTTTATCCGTTACGACGATCTAGATTTATGAGGCAACCATTTCCACGTTTCTACTTTATATGGACGAATATGAAAATCTTGGATGGTACTTCATTTCTTCGGGGTTGACATATCAATTATTGTCTCAATCAGTTTCATTTAGAAAAAGAAATAAGTCCCATCTGGATGATAAAGTAGCGAGGGGGCAGCCACTTTAAACTCGCGTGTTCCAACTATTCCACATTTCAAAATCATTTCAAAATCATTTCACAGGCATTTCACAAGCATTTCATACCATTTCACAGAAATACCATTTCATACTATTTCACAAGCATTTCACACTATTTTGCGATAATTTAATAAGCATTTCATACCATTTCACAGGCATTTTATAGGTATTTCATACCATTTCACAATCATTCCAAACCATTTCAGACCATTTCCAATCATTTCAAACCATTTCGCAATGATTTCAAGATAATTTCATATCGTTTCATACCTAATTGTCCTAACTATTTCACGAGTAGTTACCCCCTCGTAAAGTAGGGAATAAATTTAGTTCCAAAGTGAGACGCAATAACTTGGCAATTGTCATAACACACGTATGCCAGATATCTCACGGGTTCCATGATTTCATAGGAATTTGGAAAATATTTCATCATAGATAAGGACATTGAGACCAAAAAAATAGCACACATTTATGTGCTTGCAAAAGTATGGAAAACTGTGCCAAAGTTCCAAAGATACCTTAGTTGACGGTATGAACAAGTACGCGGATTCACACATAGGTATATTATGTTGTGTTGATATGCCTCTATGTCCTATGCATTTTGTACTAGAATCGAACAAAAGAATTCATTTCTTTTATGCATTTGGTGCATTGTCTACTCTCTGATATCAGCTCTGGTGGAGGGAGAGAATCAATCTCAATTCTCATCCATTGGACTAAAACGCTTTTGGACTTATTCGTTCAGGATTTAAGAATCGTTTTCCTCGTGGAGTGGTGGGAATGGATTTAGCGGGTTCGGAGTCACTATTACTTTTCTGAGATTTTTCCAATGCAATCGGAGAAAAGTTTGGTTAATTCGAGTCAAGCGGTTTATTTAATTTGGTCATTTTTTGATTTAATACAAAAATCTGGTTAAATTAATAAAAAATTTGTTTGATTACACAAGTCAACATGAATTTTGGGTTTGAAATCAGGGTATGCAATTACGATAGGTTCATCGACAGTCATTCGAAAAAAATGTATATTCCATAAAAAAGTTTGCCTTTGTAGCCAGGAGAACGTTTGTACAATATTTAAAAAAATCTATGATTTCAATTTTTATCTGTTAACAAACCAAAACAAATATATTTGTCTATCATTTCTATTAACTTCAACTATATTGACTTACAAAAAAATGGAAAAAAGTTGGGTAGTGAACCCTGTTACTTTTTCTTTTATGTTCGTGAGTAAAAAATAAAAGCAAACTTTAAAGGAGATGTGGATATGTTTCCTTCATTTTGGTGCATGACGAATAAGAAAATCATGAAATGAACCCAAACACAAAGAAAATTTGTCATTTTGTCGAGTTGTGTTATACAAGATACAATGGATTCGTGTGTTTTTTTGTTTTTCAAAAGAAGTATTTGATTGACGGTGTTTGGTTAATTTAGAAAAATATTTCTTGTAGATTCAACCAAATCGATTTAGACCTTTTCACGACTAGTTATGCGCAAGCGTGTCCGCCATGTTAAAAAGGCGGTAATATGAAAGATTCGGGCACTTTTTATAAACATGGCTGGACAACACGGATCATTACCCTTATTACCGGTGCAATTAAACGAAAAATTAGTTGATGGTGCTTCATTAGTGCATCCCACAGTAGAAGCACATAATTGTATTCAGCTGCGACGATGGTTAAAATGCCATGGGCGTCCCCAAGGCGGAAATAAAGCAGAACTTGTTGAGAGGTTAAGATAACAATTACATTCATATTAGGTTCAAAAAAATTATTATATTAATAATTTAAAAAAAAAGATTAATAATAAAGAAAAGACATTAATACATTAATTTTTTGATAATATTCTAGGGTCAAAAACGCTTTACGTAACAACGCTCCGGTTGATCCAGCTCTTGATAAGGGAATGTGGCTCAAGCTTCACGCACAAAAACAACAAAATCATTCATTAACTTCCATCAGTTCTTCCTTTAATTTTCCAGATGTTTGGCATAAATTCCCATCGATCAATTTACCAAAATCATTTAATGAAGCATCTATTTACGATTATTTGATTTTATCCTGCATAGTAGAAAACGATAATTATAATACTAGCGATGAAGAAAACGAGCCAAGTATAATAGACTACAGTACTGCGAAACCTCTGAAGAGAGAGAAGCTATATGTTGACAGCAATCATGTCACAGATATTTTTGATTCCGTAACATCTCAAAATATATATTGCTTAAGAAGTAAAATCAAAGCTTTATATAAAGTCAAAACTGTTTACTCTGTGCAAGCGATGATTAATTCTGAAACTGGCAAAATTATCCGAGGAACATGCGAACGTCAAGCATCGAGCTTAGGACGTTGTGCACACGTAGCTGCTCTTCTGCATATTTTGTTAATGCAATGTCAAAAAAGTGAAAACGAAAACGTAGCTTGTACAAGTCAGCTTTGCGTTTGGAATCAGGGATCTAAAAAAAAAGAAGCGCATGAAGTTGAACACCAGTAGAATATCATAGATAATAATAATAATTATTATTATCATGATGAACAAAAGAGTAATGAATGTAGAAATTCTCTACAAATAGTACCGGATGTTAAAAAAACGATTGATTTTGTACGCGAATTGCAAACTTTAAATGCGTCAAAAAAACGTCCTAGCATATGGGAACTTATGATTAAGCCTCAATATGACGATTATGAACTCAGCTTACCTCGAAAAGGTATTTTACGTAGCCTAGTCTATCAATTAACTGCTTCGCTGCACAATGATAAAAAAAAACCATGCGATATAACAGCTGGAAATCAATCTGATTGTGATAAGTGGTGGCAATATAGAAAAATATTAATTACAGCGTAAAACTAAAATATCTAAGTGTTGACAAAAGCAACGAACAAGTTTTTACTTGGATTAAATCTCATCTGTGGATGGATAAGAATTTTGATACTTTGGCCTTAAAATATGGTCGTGATAACGAAGAGATTGCACGAAAACAATATATTAGTTATACATGTCGAAAATTTGGGTTTCAAGTCACTGATAGTGATTTATGGATAAATCCTAAATATCCAGGAATAGGAGCTTCTCCAGATGGACTTGTTACTGATGCACTAAATAACACATGCGGCTTGCTAGAAATTGAATGTCCTAAAATTTTAGAAAGTGTTGGGCCAACTGATTTACTCAAATTAACACCTCAGCAGAAGAGTTCATTTTGTTGTATTCTAAAAGAGGCTAAGTCAATGAAGTTGAAAAGGAATCATCAGTATTATTATCAAATCCAGACACAGATGGCAATAACAGGAAGACAATCGTGTGATTTTGTTGTGTGGACTTCGAAAGGTTTCCATATTGAAAGAATTTTAGATGATGAAAATTTTATAGTGCCAGTATTAAATCGCATAAGTATTTTTCACCAAAACGTTTTGGCGCCTGAGTATTTTGAAATGCGTATTCCACGTGATTTAGCGCCATTCGATTTATCTAATAGTTCAAACCAAAGCTAAACGGTTATCGGTATAGATAGAACAAAAATTAATTAGCTATTACTATAAAGAATTAAGAATGTTTATTATTATTATTCTCAGTCATGGTTATTTGTACTACTGTAAGTGATTTAAATTATTTGTTATTTTGAACGTTTACCTTCCAATTGACTGATATATAAGAAATAAGCTTTAAATAATTGCAACTGAAAATTGTATGCAATACTATTATATTTTATTATTGATACAAATGTCATAAAAAATATATCGAGAGACTCTGTAGTCTCGCGCCAAGTACATTAAAAAAAAAAAAAATTTCAAGCGCGAGACTCAACGAGTCTATATACCCGAGAGGCAACTACCCTAACCTATAACGCGAATTAGTATCCTCGTTTTCTTTCACCTCACATACTACACGAATTGAAACTAATTCAATCTAGGATGTAGGCATGAAAAGCTTTCATTTGAGCCCTGGATCGATTAAATCGGTTTCCGGAGTGCTGAGATATAAGTAACTACCGTTTCTGAAACCTCGTTTCCTCGTTGAAACTTTCTCTTTCCTGTTCTTCAGACCAAGATTCAGCCTACTAAAACCATTCGTAAAATCAAAGTATCACATATCACGTATCACATATAAGTCGACGTTGTGTTTCGGACTCCGATAGGCTTTATTCTACACTCCACGTCAACGTAGTGCCTTAACCTTCGGTGGAGATAATTTTTTAATCCATGATTTACAAACAGCTTAGATTCTCCGTTCAGAACGATCTCAAAGTCTGTATAAATATCTATGATTACATGTAAATTAATAGTACAAACTGTATATCGATACCCACGTTCTAATATGTCTTTCGGTCTCGGTCTCGGTGTATTCTCGGTCCTACTATCCATCATGCGGCGAATTATAGAGTCTACTGTACATAAATTCGTTTGATTTTGGTATGCGACATGTGTTTGTATGTTCATCTCTCTTGAGCTTTTCTCAAATTCAGATTAGTGCTATCACGACAGATATTCAGAATGAAAATGCTTATTCACTATTGAAGAAATGATCCATCGCCTCCCTCGTTTTCAGATGATAGAGATTCTCATCCATATTTATTTATTCGTTTTAGACTCGGCGTAATTTCATTTCTGAATGTAATTATTGGAAAAAAACCTTTTTTATGGATTGTTCAATTTTGTAGCGGGTCGTCGTTTGAGAAGAGAGGATGATGAGAGAAAACGCTGAAGTTGCAAGATATCGGGATGGCGTGATTTGATAAAACGAATAGAGCAGAATAGAGCAGAATGCAAGTGTTTGACTTCAAAAACTTCCATTTTATGTTCTACGCTAGTCTTGCATCAATAGGCCCAATTCTATATTTTTCGATACTTTCTGTTCAGACTCGAAGTTGAAGTTGACGTTATGAGTACGGGACGCGTACATGTTCTTTTTGCAGAGGACCTAGCTGCATTAAAAAAAAAAAACTACCTAAGAATTGCAATACATGTATCTAATATTTATATATATATTTAATCATGAGCAGCAACTATAACTCTGCAAGCAAGTACCTCCGCCATTGCCGGTCCCAAGCCCAGATGAGACAGGAGGAGGGCTGCGCGTAGGGTCACACGTTGCAGGCACATAGTATATATAATTATACGGGATTCTAACGAAACAATTCGTAGAACTTAATAGAAGAACACATGTTACGTCTATCCACAGAAATTTAAGGCTCACAGGAAAGTATGAGCATACGTGTATATTTTAACATTATTTTCATTCGTTTGAAATTATACTACCACATTTAACATTGCTGCTTTTTGAGGGATTCGGATGATGCAAAATGCATCACCGTACATATGTTGAGATGTTCATAGGAACAATTGGCTGAATGTTGACAACTGAGCAAGCCTCGCAGGTGAGGATATATATAGGAAAACCCTAAATATTCACAACGAAAAAATAATTTGAACAAAATTTTAAACAAAAAATTTGGAGGTAGTGGTACTTGGTGGGCCTTTTGTAGAAACAGAATTATGAAATATCAATTGCGAACCATGTCAATGTCATCTGATAGCCATTCAAACATTGGCCCACCAACGTACCACGGACTCCAAATTTTTTGTTTAAAATTTTGTTCAAATTATTTTTTCGTTGTGAATACTTTTTGATAAATGTTGTCATTTTCAATTTCTTCATCCGAATTATTTTTTCAACTAATAATCATAAGCCAATCGAGTGAGCGAGCGCAGCGAGCGAACGAGCAAAACTTTTGATGATTTTTTATTGGTTCAGTTTTCTGTTCTTCCGATGTCAACTTTTGTTATACAGAAGACATGTACTTGGCAATTGTATCTGATTTCAATCCTCTTGTAAGTAGACATTTTGATAGTACCAGTTTTTTTTTTAGGAGGAATTTTTGTTGGTGGGTTTTTTGGGGGTAGTGATTACATAAATAGTTAATTAAACTTAATTTTCTTCAACATTAATTGCCATGTGTATATTATTCATAATTCACTTTGGAAAGTTTAACACCGCTTTTGTTAACTTTTTTATCGTTCAGCAATGTATTGTTCAAAAAACACTACTTTTGCGACTTTTCTTTTGAATGTTTTAAATGAAAGAAGATTGCTTATTTTAGTAAACACGATGTTGAAAGTGTAAACGACACTTTTTTAGTTCGACATGTTAATCAATAATAATCGGTGACTGGAAATTGACTAAGCAAGCGCACACGAAAAGAATTTGAGACATGAATGAACGTAAACTTAAAGGCAGAACTTTCTGAAGAAGGCAAAATTTTTTAATTCTCCCAATAACATGTTCTATGTAGATACGTTGTTTGGCAATCCGTTTTGTCTCCATTTCTTCTTGAGGTGATAAACATTTTCTACCATTTAAAAATGGTGGTATATTCGAATAGGCTTGTTTGGATTCAACAATATCATGAACGGTAAATCCTCTATCAGCTAAAACTAAGTCTCCAGGTCCTGAGTAATCGGAAATATTTGATTTTATAAATATTTCACGGTCCGAAATACTACCTTCGTATTCATCTGATACAAAACACACACTTCCATTTAGAGTACATCCAATTAGAGCTTTATAGGTAGTTCGGGCTTTGTAAGAAGAGTATAAATTTCCTTGATGTTCAAAGTTCGATGGCGACTGACATTGAAATTCTGTACAATCAACAATAACTCTCATATTTTTCAACGATTTAAAAGTTTTTGGTAAAGCTTCTGCAATTTTGTTCTTTGAAGGGAACATAAACGGCTTTGAATTATATGTAAATTGATCGTATAAAAATTGTATCCAAGTTCTAATCGTTTTAGAAACTAGTGCTGTAAAAATTTCAAATCTAAAAGCTAAGTCTTCAACTAGTGTGCCTACACGTAATCGAATAAGCACTAGAATTAATTGTTGTATTGATGTTAATTTTTGGTGACTATTGTTCATTTTCTTCGGCCGACCAATCTCATCAGTCACATTTTTACATTCTGGATTAAGGCTGTCCGAGGGGGACCGCCATTTTTTGGATCGTTCGCAGCGCCGCCGCGCGTTGAGTTTTCGAACCAAGCCCTCCAGGACCCCGCTAAAATATGGGTGCAAATCAGAGGGTCCTGAATTTCACGAAATTTGTTGTCAATTAAGAATATATCTTCAATCTAAATTCGAGCGTGGCTAAAAACAATTTCACAGCTAATATTTCACAAAACTGAAATTATTTATTCATATCTTGACATCAAATTCATCTATAAACTAGGTACATCAGAATCGATGGTAGATGTGACACATTAAACTTTAATGCAGTGATTCTACTTGCAGTTATCGTACAAACAATTCTAAAGTTCCAATTAAACGTCTGATTTTTTCAATAATATCAACGTGTATAAACTGCGTTGCATATTTGTTATCTAATTTGATGTAACATAAGCATGTTTGCTATCTTTATTCGGATGAAACTACTGTGCATCTTCATTTTTATTCACTGAGAGAAAAACGCCACTGAAACTTCGATAACATTTTTCATTTTTGCAAGTGACTATATAAAAGGTGTAATGAAAAAACACTCAATACAATTCTTACTTATGGTGTATTTGTATGGAAAAAATAATTCAACTATCTGTCATGAAATTTTAGTGTAGGGAACCTGCGCAGCAATACATAGAAGATCTTCTGCGAAAGGTTCCCTGCGCATACAATTGCATTGCAGAAAATTGAAATGTATGTGCCAATACATATACTTCCATGATCTAAGAATTGTAGAAAGCATTTCTCTACTGGACCTTTAATGTTATTAATTTGTAAGAAATTAAATGGTTCTTGTGAAACTTTCAGTCGCAGACCCCCTTATGAAGATAAGTTGGCTGAGTCCCTAGTTTGCATATAATTATAGTCACTTCAATTGATTCTCATATTCAAATCTAAAATAATTTATTATCAAGTTCTTTATATAATATTGTCTCTCAGCGTGAAATGCTCCCCAACATGCTTCTATAGGTATGCTGAAATCTATGAGTAGCTCTGCAAGAGAAATGCAGTAACGAAGAAAAATTCATGATTCTTCGCCACCAAACATAATTGGAACTAAAAATGTATTCTCGAGTATCATTGGTTGTAATCCAAATTATTCATCATTCATCATCATGCTACATCATCTTGATTTTAGACATTTTGAACTGGCATATGCCTACGATTGGAGTATACCTACTACTATTTGTGCCTATCCCGAATGTGTCGTCTGATCTTCCGTGCTTATTCATTATCCATCCATCCATATTTTTACAGCTTTTATGTCCCCCGCCCAACAAAAATTTAGTCCATCGAAGAAAAAGTAGTTGTCGTAGCGTACAGGCTGCTGCGTTGTATGAGATTTCTTCAAATTTCATGAATTCAAGTTTTAGGCACAGAAATTTTCGATTGTACAATATCTTTTTCCAAAACGATGGAAAAAAGTGTTGCAATCAAAAATTTCTATGCCTAAAACTTAAATTCATGAAATATTATTGGTTTGCCCCTAATTACATTCATACAAAATATTTCCTCCAAATTTAAAAAAATTTCATGCAACGCAGTAGCCTATACGCTACGACAACTACTTTTTCTTCGATGGACTAAATTTTTGTTGGGCGGAGGACATAAAATCTGGAAAAATCATGAACTATGTATCCAAATAGCACTAATTAACTGTAAAAAAAAATGAGTCACTAAAATGTCTTCTCATAGCGTAGCAGTGATTTAAGAAAAATTATTTTCAAGGTGGGTATACTCCTTTGAAGGAAGACCCTACAGCAACTGAAAACTTTAACATTTTGATTAATTTCAAATTATTTGTGAATTATGTTAAAGTGTACTCCAAAACTAAAAAAAAACGACCTAGTGATTTGAGATTAGTCTTGCGCGAAGACTTTCGTTGGCGATCTCAGTTTTTCATGTGCGCACCTATTCTGCAGCTAATCGCTGGCTAATGTCTCATGGAAAGGCATGAATTACTCAATTGTTCGGGATTTCTGATCGGTCGACTGACAAATGTTTTGCCTAGCAATAATGGCTTTTTTTATTCAGGTACATTTATGTTTCCCTCTTAACTACCTCATAGAAGTTAGCTCAAGAAAAAGTGTGGAAGCTTTAGAAAAAATTTGAATCTCTTGAACGCCCAAGCTTTCTATTACATTTGCAAGTCCTGGAGTACCCATACGTTTGACCACGTGGCTTACACTTTGATTTGATATTTTATGAAACTTACATTCGATGGTGTTCCCAATGGTTTTATGAGATTTTAGGAGTTTGTTACGAATTAGAAAAAAATTCATTGAATTTATTAATAAAATCAGCTGTCCGTATCACCTAAAGAAAATCGTAGTGCCTTAAATATTTCTCACAAAGTGGGAAAAGGCCGGAGTACTTTTCAGGCACAAACGAAAAATCGATTTTTTAGTGATTCTTGAATCTCTGTAGGGTCTTCCGTTATTTAACAATAACCTGCAGAATTAATTTCCATAACCTCTCATCGTAAAACGAATTTCAATCTGCAGGATATTCACGTATCGCACAGTTTCGAGCCGCCATAGTGTGCGTTTTGTATAACATGGAAATGTGTGTGATTGTGTGAGTGAAACAGACGGGGCCCTCGGAAATTTGTATTCGGCGATGGGTCCGGACAGCTTGAGTCGGCTTGAGTCAACGAGCCAATAGTGGCGCCATCTATTGACTAGAAATTTTCGCCCCCTAAATTCTCCGTATGTAGATGGCTTTACAACTTGGGATGGTGATTCATCTATTTCTACTGTGATATTATTGTGGGTGATATAGTGCTCGGTACACGTCGAGTGCAAGAAATCATTATATCGCCAAAATTTGATATCACTCGTCTCACCTGGCGGCCATCTTTACTGTGTCAATGTGTGTATCCATGTGCCAGCTGTCACGAGGATGTTATATTAACGTTTCATTAGAAGTTCAGACTCATTTGTGACTAACCTTCACTATTTCACCCAAAACAATTTTAAACAAGGAACATTTCGTACACATCAGATTCTCGAAATAATTCTTTATACTCGAGAATTTAGGGGGCAAAATTCTCTCATAGGTGTGTACATGTGTACGTGCCATCACCCCCACCATACTACCCCCTCGGACAGCCTTAACAGAATCGTGTAGAATAACAAGTTCTTGATACTGCAAGCTTATGTAAAATTTACATTTCTTCGCACTGATCTTAATAGAATCTTCAAATTTATCCATCGCTGATCTTTCACGTAATTTGACTTGAGTTCTTTTACTAGTAAATTTTTTCAAATCAGTTTGAACACCTTGGTTGCATGTGACATATACCAATGCGAATGTGGCATATGCATATGCCGATGTTTCATTTTCTATACGACTCTCAGTTGATGTTGAAGCCTCACAATCTTCAATGGCGATAGTAGATCTTGATATATCATTATATTCATTACACGACATGGACTCCGATGTTTCATTGACATTATGAGTTAACGCAGATGCTGATGGAGCATCGTTATGTCCATCATCAATAACCAAATTTTGGACATCTTCGCAATCCACATTTTCTGCAGGGCGGTTCAGATATTCAATGCCTTGACTAATATCCTAAAAAATTATATTTCTTTTTGTATTAAGTTTGAAGCAAATTTTGATTTTAACTTCTTTCAACACTTTTATACTTTACCATATGAGCAATTTTTTTTAATAATCAACTTACGCTATAGGTTTGTTTATATTTTTCAGCCAAACAGGTCCTTGCTACTTTCACCTATAAAACACATTCATCATTTGAGGTTATAGCATGAGCTATTACATTAATAATTAAACGAATTAAAATTACCTGATTACATGATTTTTTTTTTACACAACTGATGGGGTCAGGATGTTCTGTAGTCGGACCACTTTCTCCTTCGAAGTGAAATGAACAAATATATGTGTCTTTTTTAACATGTTCAATCACTTCGAATCGACCATCACCTCGTCCACATCTCTTAAGCCACAAATCACATTTAGCACATTTTTGACAATTTTTCAAATGTTTTTGCCTCCTTGATTTAATAAGTTTTCGACGATATTCGAGACACGGGTTTGGAAAACTAATAAAATAATACAAATTATCCAAAAATGATTTACTACGCGTATCGCTGCGACATATCCCATAACAACAACGTTTTTTTGCTCCTTTTTTTACACACACAGCTGTGAGAACTTAGCCCCCCAAGATGCTGGAAAAAAATTCCAAAAATTACTATCGATTGCTTTTCGTTTGCTCTCGATTGCCATTTTTCAAATTCGGTTTGCCGCCCGTTAGTTTTCTTGCAATTTGTGATTTTTGGTTGGGGCCAACTTCACTGCCCCCCCCCCCCCCCCCCCCCCCCAGCTAATTTTTGGAATTTTCGAACTTTCAAGACGCGCAATCGAAAGCATTTTGTTTGTCCTTTTTTGCCTTATCATTTATTTTTGCTTACGTCTACCAGTAGGAGTGAAATTTCAGTTTTTTAGTTGGGGGGCCAACTTCGCAGCCCTCCCCAAGGCTAATTCTTGGAATTTCCGAACTTTCAAGATGCGCAATCGAAAGCATTTTGTTTGCCCATTTTTGCCCTATCATTATCATTTTTGCTTACGTGTACCAGTGGGAGTGAAATTTCAGTTTTTTAGTTGGGGGGCCAACTTCGCAGCCCTCCCCAAGGCTAATTTTTGGAATTTTCGAACTTTCAAGACGCGCAATTGAAAGCATTCTGTTTGCCCTTTTTTGCCCTATTCATTTTTACTTGTGTGTACCAGTAGGAGAGAAGGGTTTGTTTCAGAAACAGATATATCTCTGTGTGCTTACGTCAGTGAAAGAAACGACTTCTTGACTAAATATTTCAGGTTGAATAATTTGAATATCAGCAACTTAAAAATACTTGAATATAGGTAATAGTTTCGCCAGCTGTATGAGTACAATGTTTGAAATGGTATGCCTGACCAAGGAGGGAGCACTGTACTAGTATCGGTTTGCGAAGTCGGGGCGTTTGCGTTCGAAGTTCAATAGCTCTGCGTGAAAAAATCCTAGAACGTCGCGTAAATCATTCTCTGAAACTGTGAAATCTTCTAAAGATATTTGTCAAAGATATTTTTTTTTCTCAGATTTTCACGGTCGGAATTGTTGTAGCGGTATCGTCGCGCCTCGCTCCAACATAGTAAAAGTGATCTAAAAAATAACTTCCATTTATTGCGTAACTGGAATTCCGATTCATTTTATTGATACGAATCCAAATTCATATTATTTTTTTACAAAATCATCAACCTCACCGCATTTGAATGATGTAACCATGTTCCAAAATTACCGCTTTACAGATTATGACTTCTAGCGACCATAGTTTTCAAAATATTTAAGTTTCCAAAACGGCGATGCACTGATGACAATTCAACAATTGCGTGAGAATTATTAAGAAAAATTTACAACAATATCAACGGGACTGCGACGAGTTGAAGTTAGGCTACGGTAAAAGTGCGCCAAACATACGCTATTTAATCTACGAATAGGTGTATTTCTGCTTCAGAATTCATGGCAACAATATGCATGCGATACCTGGGTGCTTATTCACTAACTTTGGCGTTATGCGGAACTGCAAAAATAACTGCAGTCCGATCGGAAACAGCCGATGGGCTGACTGTTTCTCATGGACTGAAATAACTGCGAAATAACTCTAATTGCATTTTCACCGTATTCTCTAACGTTTTTTATAACGCTGTTGTTATGAGCAACCAATAATAATACAAATTAGATAGTCACGCATCACCGAACTCAACGTGGTGAATGTGAATGTGATTGACGTTTTTATAATACGTCCTGCGAAAATTCACGTGAATGTGTCGCAAAATAGTATAGCATAATAATAAGATAATTTGAATCTAATTAAAAGGATCGATTGAGGTAAGTGTATCACGTTATTTTTGATCCTCCTGCATTCCTAACCGGTAAGGACAAGTGACCGTTTTCAGGTAGGCCGAGGGACTTTACGGTCGTAGTAATTGCCACTTAGAGTCAGGCTGGCGCCGAGCGCCAGGCCGTGCCGACCACTGCTGTATAGAATATATCGTCATCTGATTTCAAACTTCTTTATTTTACTGAAAAAAAGTTAAATCCGAACTCCGAATCCGATTTTGATATCATACAGAAGTAAGTTTATGTGATGAGTTTAGAAAAATGTTATCTCAGAATTTAATTCCCAACTGATCGAAATTCGCAATTCAAATGCAGCAGTGATCTACTCAATTTTCGATTACAGCAAATTATTAATTTCTTGCAGGTATTATTCTATGTAAATTTTCTATTACATGAAAAA
Organism: Tenthredo scrophulariae; assembly: GCA_963978835.1. NCBI lineage: Eukaryota > Metazoa > Arthropoda > Insecta > Hymenoptera > Tenthredinidae > Tenthredo > Tenthredo scrophulariae. Next base: position 7,292,151 of record OZ022234.1, read on the forward strand.
TCGAGTATTTTGGATAGCATTGTATATTCTTATTAAATAAAAAAACCGAAATCCGAAATTGGAACTCAATAGTGAATAATAACAACACAACATCAATGAAATATTATAAATAAATTATGATAGAAAGAATTTGTAACATACATAAATATAATAATATGAAAACTTACAGATTTATGGAGGTATAATCACCCACTACATAAAATTTGAAAGCCATAAAAACCATAAATAACATCATATGCATGTTTGCAAATTTGGGACAGTTCGCGTAATCAGCCGGGAATTCGCCAAAGATGAGTTACCTCGATTCTCGATGCCTCGGCAAGTGCAAAAAGTAATACCAGTAACGGCAATATGACACAATATTAAATAGTAATTAATGTTATTTACAAATCGCTCGATAAATATGAGGTATTCCATGCCAACTCGACCAATGATTTTCCCTCGCCATTTTTTATTTGATTAATAATTTTTCGAACGGTCACCCCAACTTTAACATCCACTCATGATTTTTTTTCAGATTTTTCTTTCGAACCGTTATTCATTCATGAATTTTTGAAACCGCCAATAGAAAGAAACTTTTGATTCTTTTGAAAAAAATCTTTAAAATTCTGTGTCCGAAGATGATCATTTGGACCCCTATTCGATAGTGGAAACTATTTTCCTTACATTTATTTTGCTGACTCAAGAAAAAATTATTCCGTAGGCGTGGTGGATAATGGCTTCCAGAATTTTCTCAATGCAGATGAATTGTATCTTTAGGATAACGGGTCGTAACCATCAGAGATATGATTGATTTTATTTTTGAAAATTGAAAAATTGTAAAAAATACAAAAAATGTGATAAAAAAATTAATGAAAAATAGGAATTAAAAAAAAAAAAAAATTACAAGTAATAAAAGTTTCGGTAGTAGAATCGATTGTATTTCTGATTATCACATAAGTTACTTCTGTATGATATCGAAATCGGATTCGGAGTTCGGATTTAACTTTTTTTCAGTAAAATAAAGAAGTTTGGAATCAGGTGACGATATATTCTATACAGTATACGTCATACGTATTTGCCGACGACGTTTGACGGGTCGGAAGGCGAGAAGGCAAATCAGGCAGATTACCTACTCAAAGTAAAGTAAGAAATACTTCCGAAATATCCGCAGGCCGGGTCCGGCCAGGCTAGCTGACCGATAGGCCGTAACGCATTGATGAGCTTGGCGAGCGGGGTATGCGGTGTGAGTAGTCTGCTCAATAGCGTAGACGCTAAAACGCATAAGCCTAAATTTCGACCCTACAGGAACTTTATTGCCCAACTGTACATGATCCCATTATATCTTTACAAAATTTAAAGTATAATATTGAATTTGCGGTACTATACGAGAAATTGCTCTAAATAAGTTTTACTGCATGTACTGGTCTAATATGCAACTAGACTTATACAAAGACATTATAAAGAACGGAAAACCCCTTACAATTGACGCTACTGGTTCGATAGCACAGCGCTTACATCGGCCGAGTGGTCAGTCCGGTGCAATTTTCTTGGACCAGGCTGTTATTCAGGGTGTCAAAGGTATTCTTTCGCTTCTGCAAATGATCTCCGAAAAGCATGATACCAACATAATATCTTATTGGCTAAAGGAATGGTTGCGCTGCAGTGTAAGTATTCCTAAAGAAACAGTCACAGACTTCTCTCTAGCACTATTGAATGGAATATGTCTTGCTTTCAACGAGTGCACCCTGAAAACTTACATCAGCCTATGCTTACGCTGTCTTTCAGGTGAATATGCACCGCGCACTAGTCTACGATGCATCTTGAGGTTAGATATTGCGCATTTTATTAAGATGATTATAAACTGGAAATGTTTGAGTGGACATGCTTCGAGAGTCAAAGATTTTTATGTGAGAACTATTGGTGTCATGACCTCCTGCACTGCCGTAGACAAATTTAAAAGAATGATGTTGGCTCTGCTCACTGTAGCACTTTGTGAGAGTCGGGAAAAAGATTGTACGTGTACTTGTAGCAAGTATGAAGAACTTTTGTTAAACTGTATACGAACGTCTTACTCGCCGAATTGACACCGGATACTGATGAAGATAATATCAATCAATCGCCTGAAGACGCTGATGATGAAGATACACAAACGACAGACTTTATACAGATCTTGACACAAGCTGCAACTACAGCACGAAATTCGAAAAACTTGGAACGCTTAAATGCATATCATTTACCCGCACTCGTGAAACCATTTTTGCGAATTTGTCAATATTATCCATTATGGACGAACATCATGGCACCATTCAGTCGAACGAAAAACGTTACAGCTTCATCCGCCAGATCAGAAGCTTATTTCAACAATCTTAAGAACAATGTTTTAGCTGACAAAGGAAAACCACTTCGACTGCACAAGTTTCTAATTAAACATATCAGGTCCATTACAGGAATATGTGAAATAGAACGGGCAGCTTACAATGAGAAACTTAATGACAGTGAGCAAAGCTTAGCAGTGGATGAACATATTGATAATTCTGCAGAAACGACGGATTTACGTGAAAAATCTATCATTGACGAATCGGCGAATCTAAATGAAACCGAGGAACAACCTATACTAAGTGTTTCTGATGATACGAGTCAAATGACAAGATGTCTTAATGAAGAAGAGAACCGGAGAGGTCAAAATCGAAAATCCAAATCCAAACTAATCAAAAATATTCAAAAACCACCTTCCATTAAAAAGGGAAAATACTTGCGACCTCAACCAGACGTCAATCTTATCCATAATCGGCCTTTGCGTAGACGTAGACTTCACCATACAAAATGGTGGAATAGTTACCATGAATTCTCAAAAAATACATTCATCGTTTACGTGTCCGTTTGACACCATCGTGGAACTCATTGCAACAGCGTGCACTGATCTAGCCCAATACAAATCGGTACTGGAAATTGGATCTGAAACTTCAATGTTTTTTCGCCTAGTGTTAGATTACATAAGCAATGGTCTACCAAACGAGTGGTATGTCGAACGAGCCGTCTTTTTAATAACGACATTGAACAAAGAGGGAAGCATAATAAACTGTTCATGCATTATTGCAAACTTTCTGAAAGACATTCTTAACAATTTTCCAAGCGTAATTGAGGAAGGCATCTGCCCTTCGTGTGAGTATAAATCTGACACAAACATTCCAGTGCTAGCAATCGATTCAACGCTCATACTAGCAAATGGATTAACAAGAGGTCTGCCAGAATCTGTTGGGCAGTTTTTTGAAAAAGCACAGGTTGATTGTCCGAACTACCAATTACGAATGTCGGTAACAAGGTCTCCGAAAGGTCATTTATTCATTGATACTGAACATCCCTTTTTATCTAAATTATCTGCGCAACTAGGATACCCAAACGCTCCCGACAATATTTCGTTGTCTGCTATTCCTGTGTCCTTGACAGTACACGAAAAGCCGTATCACTTAATTGGTGTCGTTGACTGCCACCCACCACAAACTCCTAAACGTATCGGGCATTATATTGCTTTTTGTCGTAGGATAACCGGAGAATGGGAAAAACGCGATAGTTTAAAAAGCAAGGCAGTGCACATTCCAGAAGCAACACTGAACAGCGTCGTGGTTACCACGTCAATAAGTTTCTACGTCAACGTATGAAATTATCATTCCTTGATGAATTTAGTGATACAAGAGTAGAATAGCTGCATTTGAATAGCAACGTAAATAGTACTTCATCCCAATGCAAGATTATATTACTCCATTTTTATTCTTTTTTTCATCTTTCAAGTTTTGAATTTGGAGTCTAAAAACGTGATGAGCAAATAATTCAAATATACATACATTGGCAGCTTATAAAAATTAAAAATGCAAAGATGAATGTAAAAAAAAGAAATTATAATACTAAAATTATGACGAGAAAAAAGTGGCGAAAAAGGTTACTCCATTTCCGTACGAATACTCTCGTATAGTAATTCTCATATTCTTTTCATTCATAGTTTGTGAGTGTATTGCTGGCCCTTTATAGTTTCACCTCGGCGAAGCGTTTCAAAAATATCAATACAAAAGTATTAAAAAAAATAAATAGAGGCGGGTAGGGCAAAACGGACCACATAAAAAATTCCGTTTTTTTTTTTCAAACATCATTCAATTTTTTATAATAATATCATTCTAAACTGTGAACGCATGGAGAGTGCAGAGCCACGTCATGAACAACTACTCGAGACCCATTAAAGAAAAATGATGAAATGGCTGGAAAAAATTGGTAGTTTGAGACGTATTGAATAATTAATTTCTTACGTTTATTGTTCGATAATACTTAAGATGATCTATTATCAATGATGAATATAATCCGTTTTGCCCTCCCGGTTCGTTTTGCCCTACCCTCCCCTATATATCGGGTATATTTGCTTTTTGATTCGATTTGATTTTTTTCGATAAAATTTGCACTACAGGTAGATGTCGATGTACTAAATCGAAGGTACCCATAGAGACAGACACTGTGAAAAACGGAAATATGGCTTTTTATATTGGGCATGAACAAAATGAATGATAGGGCAAGAAAGGGCAAACAAAATGCTTCCGATTGCGCGTCTTCAAAGTTCGAAAATTCCAAAAATTAGCCTTGGGGAGGGCTGCGAAGTTGGACCCCAACTAAAAAACTGAAATTTCACTCCTACTGGCACACGTAAGCAAAAATGAATGATAGGGCAAAAATGGGCAAACAAAATGCTTTCGATTGCGCATCTCGAAAGTTCGGAAATTCCAAAAATCAGCCTTGGGGAGGGCTGCGAAGTTGGCCCCTGAACTAAAAAACTGAAATTTTACTCCTACTGGTACACGTAAGCAATAATGAATGATAGGGCAAAAATGGGCAAACAAAATGCTTTCGATTGCGCATTTCGAAAGTTCGGAAATTCCAAAAATTAGCCTTGGGGAGGGCTGCGAAGTTGGCCCGCCAACTAAATAACTGAAATTTTACTCCTACTGGTACACGTAAGCAAAAATAAATGATAGGGCAAAAAAGGGCAAACAAAATGCTTTCGATTGCGCGTCTTGAAAGTTCGAAAATTCCAAAAATTAGCTGGGGGGGGGGGGGGGGGGCAGTGAAGTTGGCCCCCAACCAAAAATCACAAATTGCAAGAAAACTAACGGGCGGCAAACCGATTTTGAAAAATGGCAATCAAGAGCAAACGAAGAGCAATCGATAGTAATTTTTGGAATTTTTTTCCAGCATCTTGGGGGGCTAAGTTCACACAGCTCTTACACACGTATGAAGTGCCCGAAAAACATGGCGGAAGTTGAGGCATGCGCACAAAAAATTTTCAACTATGAAAAGGGCTATCTAATATTGTTACTAAAAACTATATCTTCGAATAAACCAAATAATTTGTCTAGTTTGAAGAATATTTTTGTTTTAACCAATCGAGCCGATTCATCCGATAAACGATTGATTAGTTCGAACAAATATTTATTTGATTAAAATCAAAGCGGAAAAAAACAAAGAATTTCTTGAAATAAAACAAGCATTTGTTTGACTGTGGCAATGCAAGAATTTGTTTGAATCAAACAAACTTTCCTCTGAATATGATTCCCCCTCATCAAACACCCCAGAGCTGTGATTTTGACGGTCGAAAATATGGATCTATATGTAGGAGAATATGAGGTACAACGGGCCCCCAAAGGGAAAAAAACACTTCGAAGAAGATATTTCAACTGTTTATTCAGTAAAAAAAAAAACAAAGGTGTATCAGCGATTTATGGATACATGTGGCATAATACTACGTCTACCTTGAGAATATTTTTCTTCCAAATCACTGGTACGCTGTGGTGAAGTGAGGCAAAATAATACTTGCCATACAAAATTGAACTACGCCAACCACAAAAGAAGATATAATTTTGGATCCGAAGCAAAATTTCCGGAAGAATGATCTGTACCAAAGTTAACTAAATTAAATAAAATAGAATGCGTTTTTATGGAAAAATTGAGTATTGCTATTTTTGAAAATTTTAGAAATATCTGTGATAGGATTGAATATACCAAAACATATTTATCAATTAAGTCAAAATAACAATAAAATCACAGGCCAAATATCGTCTTGGTGACTTTAGTGCATTTGGTATTTATTCTACGACAAATATCTAAAAACAATAATTATTAACAATTAATTACATCGCGAAAACATTTTTTTTTCAGAATGCTCGTCGCATTCAGCTCTAAAATTCCCAACTTTAGGAACGGTGGATTTATTTACATTCAGATTTTGTCGAAAATCAAAAATTTGCCAAATAGCTTGCAATTATTTAACGAACTATATTCGCCTGGGGCCCGATGCGTCGGAAGAAATAGTGCTGCTAAAAAATTCAGCAGCCCACCGTCATCAACATTTCATAGGCTCCTTCCACCTTTACCCCGTTCTTAAAGTATAACTTGTAAGTAAAGCGAATATAAATAAACTTGGGTGCAAGTCACTAACCTTACGTGCCCCTCGGGCATTGTTTATACTGCGAATAAAATATACCCTCCATAAAGTCTCAGAATTGCGACGTAACTTTTTCGTATAATCACGGTATAGCAATGTTTATTATGAGGTAATGAAGTGATATTTAGAATGAAACGAATTATGAATTCGGATTTCTCCGTTTGGATAAGATTCCCAAACTGTCCATATATATATAATTATGCATATATGTTAGGGTGACAACTTTTTTACTTCAAATTCCCAAGTTTTTGGCATTTGAGTAAGCCTCTCAAAATTTGGTCAAGATCGAACAATTTTGAAAGGTCGCTTAAGAATTTCGAAGATAATCGAATTTATCAAAAATCGATTTTTCTATATCGTCAATATTCATGAAGTGTTCGAAATTTTGGGCAAAAATATTAATATTTAGGGGTCGCTCAAGAATTTTTAACATTTTGATAATAATCTTTTCGAAGCTTTCGAGCGACCTATAAATTCAGATATTACGACAGTTTCTCAGTTTTCAACGATTGTGCCTAAAAATCAAGCTGAAATCAGAAGAACAATATGTCATCTGCAGCATATTTGACAGCAAGTTAACCAGGTATCGGTTACGATTCATTCGTTTATCGTTAACTCAACGGTGACCCCATAAACGCCGTATATAAAGAACTACAGTCAGCTACCAGGAGAATTTATGAGACAGGCTCAAGAAGCAGATTCAGCTTCAGTTTTTCGGGACAAAATCTTCAAGTTAAATTCTTTCGCACCAAGAGAAGTGAATACATTTCATAGACTGTAGCGCAAGATGTTAGCTTTGGATATTGAAGTTTCAATAACTGATCAATCAACGAAAGGGTGAATGAAGGCTGCAATGGACGTACAGGCGTCACAAAAATCTTACAGTGATTTGGCAGCTGTAGCTCATCAAATGTCCAACGGCATCTCGATGCTTTCAAAAGAATCCAGGTGGGAATCCAGTTCCATGGAAAACGACGAGGTATGATAGAAATCAACTTGTTATTTCTACGTTTTGACGAAAAAAGAGGCACGCGCGCGCGCGCGCGTGTGTGTGTGTGTGTGTGTGTGTGTGTGTAAAACACAGCTAATAATTTCGGTATTTGTAAAACATAAAGGAATTTCGTAATTGACTGTAATAATTGATGTGAGGAAATTACAATCTGAACAGAATTTTTTTCAAGCAGATCGTAATCCTTCGAAATTCAAAATATATAGAAAACTTTTTTGAACTGTAATACCGTGTTCGTGAAGTTTTATTTCAAACGGTTCGACTTGGCCCCAGCTGCTTTAAGCTCTCAAGGGTGGAGGACAGTTAAGCTTTAGTGATGCAGGGAAAATGAGTTGTCTGAAAAGGCAAAATTTCATCAATTCAGTAGAGTTTTATGGTAAAGTACCAACCTTCAAGTATCTTCTAATGAAAAATCAAAATCGTCTGAAACGTTACTTTAATGACGCGAAGGAAAAATTTATACCGATGAGCAGAGAACTTATACATTTGTAAGATTTTCGTACTGCGAATTGCAATCGATATGTTGCCGACAGGGTAAAAGAGTTCATAAACGACAGAAATTGGGAAATTATACCTGAGTAAATACTTAATTAATAATAACTATGGAACAGAGAGAAAAATATCGGTGGACGAATGTACTACATAGCTACTTGCTATATTCTTCTTGGATTGACGACAAAATCGCGAGTAGGCGGAACGGGGTAGGGGGTAATACCAGCCGGAGGTGATATTGATTCGCAAACGTGTGAATTCGGTAGCTATGCTTCGCGCGTGTAAGCACTACCCAATAATATTACGTATGTATGGAAATACACGTCTAGTATATCGGTATATTTATACAATTTACATACTTGCGGGGTAGCGTTTCATAACCGTAAAACGTGGGCACGGAAATATGGAGGGACCGGGTTGACCTCAGGATTCATCCAGCGTAAACGCAACCACGTACTTATACAAATACTAACAATATTTACTGAGTCGCCAAAAAAAGAACAAAAAAATCCCTGACTAATTTAAAACCTGCGAGAAAGATTTTTATTTTGCTGGAAACTAAAAAAATTAACCTTTCATTTCACATTTGAAAATCCAAAAAATCTTTATATTTAAATGATTCATCTAATTCTCATGTTTATGTGTCATTCGAAGACTTCGTAATTTCGCTTCGTATTCGTTTTCAGAATTTTCTGGATTTCAATTACGCTACGTTACATTTCATACCATGAGGATACGAACAATGGAAATCCTAAGAATTCGAAATAAAATATTGAAATAAAATACATTAGTTTTCGAATCACTAGTAACCATTGGAATTAAGTAGATCATTCATGAATATCATTTTTATTTAACCCCCCAGAGAGGGGATTCTGTAAGGGAGCGTCCATTAATTACGTGAGATGATTTTGGCGATTTTTCGACCCCCCTCCCCCCTTGGTGAGATGTCGTGAGATTTGGCGCGACCCCCCCCCCCCCCCTCCTAATCTCACGTGAGATTTCTCAAAATGCGTATTTTTGGAGTAAATACGTTAATCTGTCCTTGATTTGGCTGGCTGGTGACGGCTAAACAATCGAAGGTCTACTGTGCTATTTTGTGGTGTCCGCATAACCGCGATAAACATTATTGTGTAGGATTTTAGTGAAGAAACACACTTTACTTACTTCAACCCAGTTTTCTCGCAATTTTACACTGTTTCTTGCAGAAGAAAAAATTACGTGATATTGGCCGCCCCCCCCCCCCCCCCAAACGCCTCACGTAATTAATGGACGCCCCCTAAGTCGTTATTCTGCGTAATGACTTATTTATCGTTACGCCAATTGCAATGACGATCCAGGAGAAAGGCGCAACTCTCATAGGCGTAACGATAACGAAATATGTCGTTATTCTTACAACGAGTTACAGAATCCCGTTGCAGCGATTTTATGTAAACTTGTATCTAGGCGTGTATCTCTGCAACGAATATAGATTTTTAGGACTTCCAAACGAAAAAGGAAAGGAAAGATTCGTTTTTCTAGTTTCTAGCATAAAAAAAAAGGGTATAGAAAATCGACGAGCGCATTTAGATTTTTTCATCTTTTAAGTTGAGCTGTTTTTTTCGTTCGCGACGCGTGTAAGAAGAATCGACATTCTATTTTTCCACTCCCATCCCTAGATTGGTTTTGACACAAAACAAATCTTCCCACAAGATGAGCTCTATATCTCAACTCTAAGAGTTGGCACGAGCCATTCTTCTATGTTTATTCAACTTTTTAAAATCTCCACTTTTCCTGACATTCGGCCTTTTCGAAACACGTTTGTAAGAGTTTCTTGGATCGCCGATTCCAGATCTGAAGCCGAAGTACTGACGTATGAAATGACGGATCAATATGGCGTACCAAAACTGTGAAAAGTTCACAGTTTTGCATTAACTATGATATTTGTATGAACTATTGTGTATATGTATAGTTGTTCCAAATTATCACTGACGCTTGGCCTTCGGATACAACAGGTTAATCGATTTTATGGCATGTATAGGATTCGGTTTGCCAATTGTGATAAAATATTAATAGAACGACGGAATAAAGTACAATGCTGAAAATTTCTGTATATACGAAATTTCCATCGTGGAACCCTATAGCGGCTCCTGTATGGATCAACTTCAGGACCTGGACCAAACAATGTTGGTGTATATTGTATGTACATAAAATAGGGTAAGTTCGACGAAGGTGGACCAGTACCGAAATAGTTGGACCCCCCCCCCCCCCCCCCCCCCCCCCCCGATTTCCCTGAAGCCATAATTAGTCCACTGTGGGTTTGTCCTCGAAGACGTGGTGCATCTTAGGGGACCTTTTATTTCGGTGCATAAGAAGTACCACAATGAGCTGTAATAAGTAATTTAATAGGGACCGTCTAAATGCCTTAGTCCCTTAAAACTTTAGGGACGACCATCAACTATTGCAAATCAATAGAAAAGAAAACCGCGATATAATCACAGAATGATGATGTTAGATTGCCCGGAAGATGTTACATTTTTCATTCATCCTCATCCTGATCTGAGGAATGTAAAAAGAATGTTTTTCAGTTGGCCCCTCTTTCAAATACTTTCGAGTACCTCTATATAATCTCACAAGGATGCTGTAGAATATAAGGAGTATATTATAATATGAATTTTAATCCAATTAGCAAAATGAGGTGAACACTTAAACGACGTCTGTGTTGACGTCTTCCACCTTTACAACCACGACGAAACCGAAGTGAAATAAATATAGGGTCTGGTCAAAGATGTGGTATAATCGGGTAATCATTTCAATCAATCTAAAAACTGGGTTTTTCTTTCAAGTGAATGGAAACGTAAATTTTTTCAAAATTGTAACAAACGCGTTTTATTTATTGTTTCGTTTTATCATTCTATCTTAGTTTTTGGAGATATATTCTAGCCTCAAACTACACATCTTTGTCTTTTTCGCTGAAAAAGTTAAATGTACTGCTGATTTCTGACCATGATTCCCTTCTGCCTGTTTCCTCTGTCGTTCCTTGGTATATCGCAGATTTGAAACAGGTAGCCACACAATAAAACAAATATAATTCAAGAAGGGTTTACCTCATCATAGTCCAATCGGAATGTACATGACTCCTATCCCGGAATAACATAGGGCTGGAAATTTTTTCATAGATAGTTTTGATGCACTCGAAGATCGCCCCAAGTTTGCGTGAAAAGTTAGGTCCGGGTTTGGGCCCTAAAAATTATTCAAAATTGAAAAATCGCGATTTTGAATGTATCTATTTTAGTATTGAGTTTATCGAAAAAAGTTTGGAACAAAAGCTGTGCGTCGTACTGTCCTCTTCAAAATAAGTCCCATGAAGAAATCACGTATTATCGTCATTTTAGCTGTCAATCGCCAAGGAAGGTGAAAGTTTATCGATTCGTTTATTGCAATCAGCTCAATGATTCATTGACGAACCGTTTTCAAATCCATGCAAAATATAGATCCATTCATTCCCCAAAGATAAGTTCAAAGTTTATCTTTTAGTTTGGCAACAATAAACGATCTCCGAAAATCCGGCCTTTCGCCATAGCTACTCTCATGGTGGTCTCACAGGAGGTGAAAAATTCGTGGTGGTAGTTTTCAATATGAAGTTTCACAATCTATCTTCATTTTTTTTTTTTTTACCTTTCAGTGCCTTCTTCGTGGAAACAAGATTTTAGCTTATAAACAAATGAAGTTAACTCTGTTAATTTCCAACTCATCGCAAATGTTCTTTGAGATTCTTGCGAACCTTTTTGAAACGCGTATTTAAAAAAAAAAGTCCTCATATCTTTCCTAAAACCAGAGATACAAGGGCTTTTACCTTTTATTAATTTAATATTGTTCTATTCAATATCAATGCAAAAATCAAGTTCGATAGCATTTGTTACACCTTCGGGTATGACCTCGAATTTATTCCATATCCCCAAAAGCAATTGTCTCATCGTACCAGGGTGTGGAACACTTTCGCGCGGGTGAAAGATATCGTTTTCCCGAGCGGCCCGGGCCGGGTGGCGTGGTGGGGGACGTCGAGGCCCGTCGCGCTGGATGGGGTCTTCGCTTACATTAGTTAACAAATGCGATATCTCTGTTCATAATCGGCGTAGGTTAATTTTTCTTTTGTAACCACTATATTTTTTTCTCGCCAATTCGAATATGTCGATAAAAATCTTCAGGCTTCAATACTTGAACTAATAATCTTTTTTTTTTTAATTAATCTACTGCAAAAATTACTGCAAATTAGTAATAATACAAACGAGGACGATGATTGGACCGATGGAGAAAGGTCACAAAGAAAAAAAAATCTGTAACAGAAAAGTGTACTAATGCACGAGCGATGAAAAAACAGAAATCAGTATAGTTTACAGTCTAGGCCGTACATGCTATTGGATATTATATTGTATTATATTATGTTATCTTATATTATATTATATTATTAATATATTATCGATTTTTTTAAACTAACGTGTTTGTTATCGTGATTTGTTTGAATATTACATTACCTTGTGAAAGATATATCACTTTATCTGATAATTTTTTCTTGGAATATGCTAATTTCATGTTACTGATGACGAGTCGACATTCATTCACGACACTCAAAAATTATTACTAATTTGGAGTAATTTTTGCAGTAGATTAATTGGAAAAAAAAGATTATTAGTTCAAGTATTGAAGCCTGTCGATTTTTATCGACATATTCGAATTGGCGAGAAAAAACTTACTGGTTACAAGAGAAAAATTAACCTACGCCGATTATGAACAGAGATATCGCATTTGTTAACTAATGTGAGCGGAGACCCCATCCAGCGCGACGGGCCTTGACGTTCCCTACCACGCCACCCGGCCCGGGCCGCTCGGGCAAACGATATCTTTCACCCGCGCGAAAGTGTTCCACACCCTGATGCGATGAGACAATTGCTTTTAGGGATATGAAATAAATTCGAGGTCATACCCGAAGGTGTAACAAATGCTATCGAACTTGATTTTTGCATTGATATTGAATAGGACAATATTAAATTAATAAAAGGTAAAAGCCCTTGTATCTCTGGTTTTAGGAAAGATATGAGGACTTTTTTTTTGTTTAATACGCGTCTCAAAAAGGTTCGCATGAATCTCAAAGAACATTTGCGATAAGTTGGAAATTAACAGAGTTAACTTCATTTGTTTATAAGCTAAAATCTTGTTTCCACGAAGAAGGCACTGAAAGGTAAAAAAAAAAAAAATGAAGATAGATTGTGAAACTTCATATTGAAAACTACCACCACGAATTTTTCACCTCCTGTGAGACCACCATGAGAGTAGCTATGGCGAAAGGCCGGATTTTCGGAGATCGTTTATTGTTGCCAAACTAAAAGATAAACTTTGAACTTATCTTTGGGGAATGAATGGATCTATATTTTGCATGGATTTGAAAACGGTTCGTCAATGAATCATTGAGCTGATTGCAATAAACGAATCGATAAACTTTCACCTTCCTTGGCGATTGACAGCTAAAATGACGATAATACGTGATTTCTTCATGGGACTTATTTTGAAGAGGACAATACGACGCACAGCTTTTGTTCCAAACTTTTTTCGATAAACTCAATACTAAAATAGATACATTCAATTTCATTCGGACTTAACTTTTGACGCAAACTTGGGGCGATCTTCGAGTGCATCAAAACTATCTATAAAAAAATTTCCAGCCCTATGTTATTCCGGAATAGGAGTCGTTAGATTTCATGTATGTACATTCTGACTGAACTATCAGCACATATCGATAAAAGCATCGTGTAGCACAAAAAACCCAGATGGGCCAAGGTATTCGCTAATCCTACCGCATAATTGACACAATTTTCGGGTTCCCTACTGTTTCAGTAAAAAAATTTCATTGGGAAGGTTACATACCTATAATTATGTATATTGCAATGTATGTACATTCAAGAACCAAACACAAGATTTCGTCGATGAAGGTGATCAAATTATATCACTCGATCTTGAAATTACAACAATTGGCACAAGGTGTAAATATTATACCTACCACGTCCCTGTTGTAAATTGAATCTGAAGTTGGTGACGCTGCCACAGTTCTCAGTGTTTAGTAACGTAACAAATCCACAAATCTTGACAAATTTTGTGATAATTTTTTCCCTAAATTCACAGTTACTGAGCATGATGTCATTCATATGAAAATTTACAATTGACATTAATATTGTTCCATTTGAAATTTTACTTGGCTTCTCAGTGGATATTTAAGAGGCAAAATTTTCTGAAGCATGAAAGTGAAGCTCGCGCCGGTGTCCAATCTGCTTACTCTGTTTCATGCGTGTACTCTACAGGGTCACCCAGAATTCGCGACGAAGAATTTACAGGGTAAATCTTGATCAAAAACGGGATCGAAATTTCCTTAGCCGTTTTTCCCGGAAATGCATAGATTTCTCGTTATAATTATTTCAATTTCAGTCAATAACGCGCGATCTAAGAACGGGCGCTTGTCGGTGTACTCGCCGCTTAGTTGTGTGCACTTGTTTTCGCGGTGGCAATAGGATGGGAGACACGCATACAACCGAGCGGTAATCACATCGACGAACGGCCGTTTATAGGCTGCGCGCCATTGGCTGAATTTGGAATAATTATAACGAGAAATCTAAGCCCTTCCGGAAAAAACGGCTAAGGAAATTTCGATCCCGTTTTTGATCAAGATTTACCCTGTAAATTCTTCGTCACGAATTCTGGGTCACCCTGTATATAAGCTTTATTCGAGTCGGCTGAAATTTCACACGGGATTTGTCACGTGTATTGGCACTAAATTAGAAAAAAAATGCCCGGAGAAACAAATTGTTAAATTATTTGTCTGACCAGTTTAATATACTGTAACGTAGCAGATTTTATATCTGCCACTGACCGCGCCTCCACCCGAAAACGTGAGCGATCATGCCGCTGCCGTACCGCGAATTCTTCACAGAGCCGCAAGTCCAACTTTTATTTAGTTGATCAGTGTCTGCCTTAAGTTTTTTTTTTTATTGTGAAAAGCAGGTGCTTCCATCATCAGGACACCGTGGGATGCGTCGATCATCGCAGGATCATCTAGGGGATGTCCCGGAAGCCTCGGCATTAGTACCCGCACCTACGTCATCAGCTTCCGTCTCTGCAGCCTCGTCAACTGCCGGCCCGAATTCTGAAAATATCGCCGTTATAGGTGCGGCGAACATGCCGTGTGCGAAACGGCTTCCCCCACCATTTTTTGGATCGCCGATCGACGACATTCCGTTGCCGACCAGCATACGGCGAACGTTGAATTATCTCAAGTTACGTTTCGTTATCTTTAATTTTTGGGGCTTATCTTTATTTTATCCATCTTTTTCTTTTGGGGTTTTTCTTTAGTTCACATTTTGGGGGTTTCTTTCCTTTAGTTATTTGTTTTGTGCTACGTTTCGTGCCGCCTGGGCTGCGTCTCGTATAAAAGGTGGGCTTTTCCTTTTCAGTCAGATCTCAACCATCCATCAAGCGATTTTGCCTCCTTGCCGACTAACGGCTGATTTGAATCCTGCCGTAGACGGGTAGTCGTAATCGGCTATATCTTCCTAGGCTAATTTAGCATAATTAAGTCTATTGTCTTTTGTTATCTGGACTTGCGCTGCTCTGGGGAGGAATCCTTGTGCCGTGCTGCGTGCAGTATCGCCTACGCTCTCGTTGCATTACCTTAAGTCAGATACGATTTAGCGCTGATCGTATGTACTTTTCTGCAATTTTCGTTACCTTTCCTTGTCTCTCTCTCTCTCTCTCTCTCTCTCTCTCTCTCTCTCTCTTTTATGCTAAAACATGGGCCACGCCTGAATCGTGTCTGACTGGGTGCAACTGAGGTAATTTCTATATCCTGCGTACGTTAACTTAAGTTAAATATTGTTGAACATTACCTTTTCTATCGTATTTTCTTTTCTTTTTTTCTTTTGCGGCCTATCCGTTTCATGCGTTGGCGACGCCGGAATCATATTCCGCTGCTACTATCTTTTCGTTTTTCTTTTCTCTATTCTCTTCGCCTGTGACCCAGTCATCAAGTTTCGCGGCAGCGAATCGCCGCCAAGTACCCGTAGGCAGGCGAGAGCTAGCCACGAGACTATTTTCTCGGGGGAACTCTTATACCTGTAAGCACCCGGTCATAACTTCGGAACGCGTGAATATTATTCGATAAAATTTTCAAAATAGATATTCCCCCACCACACGACTTCGCTGTACAAATTAGATCGAGATCGGTACACTGGTTTCCGACATATTAGTCACGAAAGTTGATGATTCTTCTTCTCCTCCTTCCTGGTCACAGATTTTCGCTGGACGCTTGCTTAGGACCACGTTTCCGACCGAACGGTGACACAGATCGACTTGAAGTTCGAAACGTGGGTACAAGCCATTGAAATCTCGACCCCTATTGATTTTGGCATGAATCTGAATTCGCATTCGGTCGGTATGTAATGATAAAGTTACCAAGTGAGCTACAAAGGGTCGACGAAATCAAAATGGCCGTCGGATGGCTGTCGGATCGCGCTGTTGACAGTTAAAATATTCATAATTTTATATATAATCATATTATATAGTTATGTAGTTATATCATATGATTATATAATGTCCCAAGACTACGTGTTATCGGCCATGCTAATGGTTTTATATCAGTGAATCAGTGAATCAGTAAATAATAATAAGAGTAAAATAGTGCGAGTTCGTGGTTGCGCCTGCCGATCACTGTTATTAATAATAATTATTGACATCTGCATGGTGGCCTCTTGTAATTGCACGGAACAGATTCTCTCAGCTGGGTTCAAATATAGAGAATAAACCAACAAACCTGGCAAAATCTTATTTTATCACTAATAACCGAAGCAAGTGAAAAAAAGGTTACGATTACTCTCATCAAACTGTATGTACGTACATTTATTTTCACTCGACTTTACATTCGTTCACACAATAATAGATGAATAGAACAGCCTCGACCTCTTTATTTCCACTAAATGCATAACTCGTTATTTGTTTATTGCTTTGTATGTTTCCTACCATCACTTGAGGTGCGATTCTGGATGTCTTGGCGTTAACATACCGCCGACGGTATCTTTTGGCGTCCGCGTTTCCCTGCTACACCTGTTCATCTCCGCAGACCCCCTATATGTTTTGACAATCAACAATTGGTGACGAGGAAATCCGTGCTCTATGATAACGTCACCCACCGATCAGGCACTACTGACGAGAGTTTTTAGCGCCTGCAGTAAACTAGCCATTCGTTTACTAGTTAGCATCATCGCAGCGTCGAATTTTGCCTGAGTTCAATTGATGATTGTCGATGACAAACCTTCAAGTTGCTTAGCGACTTCGTATTTCCCACACAAAAACAAAGAATATAGGCGGTAGCGGAGATAAAAAGGGACTCACGGGGATGCGCAACGATAACACGGGCGCTAGAGATTATGTTACGTCCAAGATCCAGAATGGTCCCTTGTGATGACACATGCTATAAAAATTAGCAGTAATATACTGGAACCTCTGCTTCAATTATTTGTTATTTTGTATCTTTTACAGTCACCTGGACCATTCCTATCCTATTATCAATCCATTGGAATAGACGAAGATAACACTTTGACAAAACGACGTCCCAAAACGAGGGTTCCAAATATCAATCTGTTGAAATAAACAAATATAACACTTCGGCAGAACAACGTCCCAAGGTAAAGGTAGCCCACAGCCCATAGCTCCAAAGTAAAAACAACGCTAGGAAAATTAGTAGTAATGTACTGAAACCTCTCATTCAATTCTATGTTATTTTGTACGTTTCACAGTCACCTGGACCATTCCTATCCTTTCATAAATCCATTGGAATAGACGAAGATAACACTTTGACAAAACAACGTCCCAAACCAAAGGTTCCGATTATCAATCCGTTGAGATAGACGAACATAACACTTTAGCGAGACATCGTCCCAAGACAAAGGTAGCCCACAGCCCATAGCTCA
Organism: Tenthredo scrophulariae; assembly: GCA_963978835.1. NCBI lineage: Eukaryota > Metazoa > Arthropoda > Insecta > Hymenoptera > Tenthredinidae > Tenthredo > Tenthredo scrophulariae. The sequence continues at coordinate 7,310,101 of OZ022234.1, forward strand.
AAAATAATAGCGATGCTAGGCAAATTAGTAGTAATATACTGAAAGCTCTCCTGCAATTCTTTGTTATTTTCTATTTTTTACAGTCACCCGGACCATTCCTATCCCATTATCAATCCATTGGAATAGACGAACATAACACTTTGACAAAACGATGTCCCAAAAAGAAGGTTCAGATTATCACTCCATTGAAATAGACGAACATAACACTTTGGCAAAACAGCGTCCCAAGACAAAGGTAGCTTACAGCTCATAGCTCCAAAGTGATAACAATGCTAAGAAAATAAGTAATAACATACTGAAACCTCTCATTCAGTTGTATGTTATCTTATATCTTTTACAGTCACCCGGACAATTCCTATCCTATTATCAATCCATTGGAATAGATGAAGATAACATTTCGGTAAGACGATGTCCTAAAACAGAGGTAGCCCACAGCTGCTCCAAAGTTATAACGCTCTACGTATCTTCTTCAAATGAACCAACTTCTACCAGCCTACCAACCACTAACTCCACCTATCTAGATACATCAGCACCGCAAATTGATTACCAAACAGACTAACATATTTGAAATTATTTAATATATTTGCTAATAATTAAAAGTGTTATAATAGTACAGTACGATACAAGTACGCACACACGTGTCATATACTATTTTTTCAAACTCAGTGTGCGAAATTCTTGACCTGTAGAGAACTCTAGAAAATAGGAAAGTATAGTATATATATTGCGATATAAGTGCGAGAGGCAGGTTGTGGACGGGGTCCAGGGGCAGGGCCCCTGGTAGGGGTGCAGGGGGCGAAGCCCCCGCTGGGGGGTTGGGGGGGGGGGGCGTAGCCCCCACTGAAAACAAAATACTTTCTAAAATGATTTTCAATAGCATAAAATTTTATTAGTCTTCGAAACTAAAGAAATGAGGAAATCAAAGACAAGAAAAACTCTTTTTCTTTCACTTCTATACATCCCTCTTCGTAGTCTATCGATAGAAACGCAAGTTCCAGATACAAGTTATCTTGATCAGAAAAGCAAGGCTCATTCGATTTTGATAGAATTATATTATTTGTCATATATTCCTTATCATTTATAAATAACATGTAATGTTAATTTGACATATTGGTAACGCGATTATTGAATCAGTAAATATGTATATGTCAACAAAACTTGACACAAAATTGAGAAAGTTGAATAGAAGAAAAATATTTTAGAAATCATTATTTTCAAACGAATGGAACTTTATTATTTTTACATATGAGAGTGTGTGAATCGGGCACTTCGCACACTACCAACAGGCATAAGAAATTGAGTACCACACACTGAGTTGAGGATAGTACAGTACGATACGAGAGTGGCGAAAATTTTTCTGACGAGTGTGAGGTTGCAGCACGAGCCGAAGGCGGGTGTTGCAATCACACAAGATCAGAAGAAGTTTTTCCGTTGAGTATTCTACAAAATTTTACTTCATGTGTGAAAATGGGGGTCTCACACACGCTTCGTGTGGTCTATGAAATGAGTTGGAACATTTAATATCTTTAAAAATCTAGTTAAATCGTTGATACTATGCTATCCGTTAGATTATCAGTAAAATGACATGCATTTTTTCAAATTATGTAGCACCTTTCCAATTCTCGAAATTTAACTGCAGTATTTAACCATACAGGCAATTATGAGATATTTGAAGCTCTTATATACACTATACATAATAAATTGTTGACCAATCACTTCATACCGTACACACTGGCCTGTATCTGTATAAAACAACCTCCGTTGTAAATCCAACCATTGACTCAATCTACCTATTCCATACTACATGTCATTTCTTGTTGGTGGATATCACATATTAGAAGGTATGTTGTACGAGTCGATATTTCCCAGCTCACCTTCACCACAGTAACATGGGATATATTTTAGTGATTACTGTGACATTTCCATTAGATGATTGATCGTTTACTGATTTGTATGATTCTCACAGGGACCTGAATTGGATTGCAGCAGACAAGCATGCAAGCTCCGAACAATCAACGTTGCAGAACACATATGAGCCTGTTATTGCATCAGGCAACACAGTCTTCCAAGCTATGGCTAAAAAATTACTGATTAAGTGCTAAATTTCAGTTAAAACTGTATAATGAGGTTGAAGTTCGTAACGTTAACGTAACACAATATTCGTTGAAGAAATGCAATATTTCGTGATTCAAATGTTGTTAGAACTGTAAAATATGCGAGATAAACATGTTACACACAATTTGAGGAATTATGCACCGTTCTTGATCTATTTGAAACGTTCGAGCCTTGAATTTGAGAATTTTTTAGCGAATATTTTGTTGAAATAACGTTACAAACTTCAACCTGGTACTGTACATAAGACGAAATCAAGTTCTACTTAATAAATTATTTATGTTTGTCACAATTGACAATTGAAGTGAATGTGTTCGTCTTTCACTGAATGTTTCTCCCCTTGCCCAAATTCCGAATGTATTTCTTGTGACGATCAAACTATAATAACGTATATAACCCTGCTGAAATTAAATGAGCAACCCTTCTCAATTCTTGTACTTGCAAAAAGAAGTGAAATCCCACGAAAAACATCCAAAGATGTAAAAACAGCCGCCAAGTACCAACACGAAAATCACAGTTGCTTTATAAGCAAAACGTTTCGCCAGTCTCTGTCGTGAAATCAAGAAAAAAGCCAAGTACCGAACGTACCCCTGCGATCTCTTAGCGAGTCTACGTCGTGATACAAATAATCAATCAATCAATCAATCGTGAAGTCGGGAGTTTAGTGTGAGGATATCGAAACATCATTCCAAGAGCTACGTATTCGGCGGGCACATTCGGTTTCTTAGAGCTATACGGACAACCGGCTTCGTTTCACGTGAAAATTGAGTTTTCAATGCGACAGCAATTAAATACACTGAAGAACTAGTTATTCCAACCAATAATCGTATCAGAAAATACTTCGTCGTATCCTTAATTATGTGTATAAACTTACAGAAGTGAATACCTTGTATAATAAATAAAAATCGTCGTCGTTCCACTGTCATTGAATTATCAGATCAGACTCGGAACTCTGCAGAGCGATTCTCGATCTTTTGGCGTTAGTTTGACTGTCCCAAAATTCGATTAATTGATTACAAAAAAAAATGACCAAGTACTTTTCAGAGTTTTTCAAGCTCTTTCAAATGGTCCATACCCCGATTTAATATAGCAATACGTCTTCGAGAAAATGACGTTCGAAAATCGATTTTTTCCGTGCCAGTGTAAGTCGGCGGTTCGTGCCAACTTTTTTTTTACTTTGGATGCTGACTAGCGTCCAGGTGCTAACGCTCATATTAGATGTAAAGTTAACGTCTGATATCGATAGAGCTAGGCGTTAACAAAAGGCGCTAACTTAAAGTTAACGACCGGCGTTAACTAACGCCAAAAGATCGAGAATCGCTCTGCTGGAATCACGTACCTCACATGGAGCCAATGAGTGATATACTACGTTAATTTCACCCATGATAGGTGACATACCGTAGAGCTTGAGTGTATATTATTAATAATGTAAGAATAAACTTATTCACTTGCAAAACTGTTGAATTATCAAGAAAACTCTACTTTGCTATTTCGGTATAAAACCTATTTCGGATATACGTGTATGCTATAAGTAGCATAGAGTGTGACAGTTTGATGAATATCAAATTCAGTTGATGATTGCTTTGGTGTACCTATACTATGTCATACAATCTTGCTCACGATGCATGCGTATGTGCGAGTGCACTAGCGTATACACGTAGTGGGAAAGATTAATTTCAACACCTGAAACTCATCCTCGTAACAGTTCGGCCTCACTTGAGTGCAAAGATATTTTGTTGCTCATTCGCTTGTGAAGAATAATCATTCGCAACTACATATTCGTGGCAGTTGAAAGATTAGCGTGTGCGGGTTTACGGGAGTGCTAAAGCGCTATCGTAAACTCGCACGCATTAATATTTCAACTGCCACGACAATGACGTCCCACAAGATTGGAAGATTCACTTTAAATAAGTGTGTATGTTATCTGTAAATCAGACATTCGTCAGTCGATGGAAAATTCATGACATGTAAGGTATATCCAGCGACCGGACGCATAGTACTCTGAGAATCCATCAGCCGCCAAGTACCGATACAAGTAGCTGTGCACAGTTCAGAAAAAACTGTAAGACAAACAGCCAAACACAAAATGAAACTGCAAGGAGTCGTGTTCTATCCTATCAATTAATGTATTTCAGATGCCAGATTTGATGAATAAACAATATGGGAAACAGTCGGAACAAAAATCGTTTGCAAAATACGATAAAGTACTATCAATCCAAAGCGAAAATAACAAACACAAAGGAAAAAAACCGAATGTGCCCGCCAAGTACGTAGCTCTTGGAATGATGTTTCGATATCCTCACACGAAACTCCCGACTTCACGATTGATTGATTGATTGATTATTTGTATCACGACGTAGACTTGCTAAGAGATCGCAGGGGTACGTTCGGTAGTTGGCTTTTCTCTTGATTTCACGACAGAGACTGGCGAAACGTTTTGCTTATAAAGCAACTGTGATTTTCGTGTTGGTATTTGGTGGCTGTTTTTACATCTTTGGATGTTTTTCGTGGGATCTTATAGTATGGACCTACGTATACTTGACGTGTTTAATCCTGACCGGTATGAAGTTAGCCCCACGGTCATCTGTCTTTTGTCTTATATCTTACATACTACTATACATAACGGTACTTTTGAGCATTTGACTTTCACACTATATTCAAATAGCAATTTAGGAATTGGATCAAATAACGGTACATTGATCAGATATGCCCGTATGTTATTAATTTAAAGAATGATTCGCAACAACGCAGCACACCTATACCTACTCAAGTTCGAAGAACACTCTGAAAAGAGACTTCGCAACGATTCCCGCAAGAAGGGCACATTAGTAGTTTTCGATACAAGTGCGTAAAGGTGGCATTCGCGTACGAGTGTGTAGAGGGGCACGAGCCCGAAGAAGAGCCGAAGGGCAAGTGTCCTTCCTTCACACGAGTTAGGAAATGCCACCTTGGCACGTGCATCGAACGCTATTTTTCAACACGCTGTACGTGAAATTCGATTTTGCACACGCTTGTTAAATAAACAAAGTCCAATATACGTGCAAAAGATGATTCTCGACTCGTGGGATTGTCATCCTCGCTTCGCTTCGGAGAAAAGCTTCACACGCGTCCGAGAATCAACACTCTCGCACTAGTAGCGATAAGTACCATTTTTCACGGTTCCTTCTATCATCCCACAAACGCAGGCGAATTTTTCTCTTGTAAAGAAAGCAATTTTCATGCTCATCATTTGAATGTAAAGTCTTATAAATTTCAGATCTTTTCATAGAGCTGTGTTCCTGAGATCATTCGGCGTGTTTGTCCGAAGGACCGACAGATAGATCGCCATTTGTCTAAAGCTCTGTCTTTCGGGTGCTAAAGACTTGAAAACGTGAAGATCTGTTAAATTTAGCAAAAGTCATGTTCGACCGAACCCAATACTTTTTCTTCTTATATCACTGAAGTGATGAAAAGTAAAAATTAAAGCGTAGTGAGTAAAACAGGATAATGTAACGTGATATCAACCGAGATTTTCATTTTTCACCAACGATAAAAAGGCTGTTGGATCTTGTGCGGAAATCGGTGATTTCTGAATGTTTACGGATCGATATGACATCGCATACAGCAAATCGTTGACGCGTCAACTCAATTTGATTTAACAATTCTCACTATCCGGGATAAACAGGTATCAGACGATTTTTGGTGGGTTTGAAATGGCTGGTATTTGAGTCACGTTTCGCTTTAATTTCAACATTTGTTAATCTTCATAAAAGCGGACTTTCCTGACATATCACAATATCGGGAATGAGGTATACCGTGACAATCACGTGAAACCGAATGGATCCATGCTACCGGACAGCGAATATTGGCGAATATGACGTCATTTTAGCGGGCTAACCATTCGTTGCGCCGAACAATCCCTAGGGTGATTTTGGCGCGCGGTCGATGCAACTCGGCAGCCATTGTTGATAGAAGCCGGCTGACTGTCAATACATCGCGGAAGGTAGACATGTGGGGTTATGTTCGTTTATTTTAAGCAAATGATTAATAAGGTGAATAAAAACTACGTGAATAAGCTATGAATATTTATCAAAAATCTATCAATTAGTTTTGAATGATATCTTAATACAATCAAGGAATTGGTTGTTCTCGATGAACTCTTTGATTCTAATTAATTTGCAGTTATAGCTTAAGTTAATTCGTTAATTGTACTATGATATTATTTAAAACTAATTGATCGATTTTTGATAAATATCAATAACTTATTCACGTAGGTTTTATTCACTTCATTTATCATTTGCTTAAAATAAGCGAACATAACCCCACATGTCTACCTTCCGCGATGTATTGACAGTCAGCCGGTTTCCAACAACAATGTCCAACAATGGCTGCCGAGTTTCATCGACCGCACGCCAAAATCACCCTAGGGGTTTTCAGTGCAACGAGTGGTTAACCTGCTAAAAATACGAAATATTCGCTTTTCGGTAGCATGGATCCATTCGGTTTCACGTGATTGTCACGGTATAACCATACGTATACCGTGAAATCGCGAGCATTCAAGATTTATTGATATACTCAGGGATTCACTTCAATCGCCTCGGAAAAATATATTCAAAACTAAGTAAGCTACAAAAACAATGTTTCCATAAAATTCGCAGGGTTTTGCAGGCAAAGGTCATACGGATGGCCGTTGGATTCCAGATGTAGCCTCTTCAAAGATTTTTCAATTATAACCTCCATCCCATAATAGTGGAAGCATCCTTTTAAAGTGAGTGCTGAAATCAGCAGAGCATAAGTTGATAGCTGCGATACAGACCAATCCAACTAATTTTTTTTTTTTTATAATTACGGGCTATTTTCGCTCAAGTAGGACGTTAGTTGGCGAGGGTCACCGATTTTGACGGTTCGCAAAATTCCTATTTCTGGCCGATTTCCAATAACGAATGCGGAGCGCCCAATAAAAATTTTACTGGGGGTAGTCCTCGAAATACTGAAGAAGCCATGCAATTTGTGAGCGGGTGTTTGACCTCTTTTTCAACTTCCCGTTTTTTTCTTTGTTACAAGAAAAAAGAAGAAGTTGTTATAATCACCCCGAAAGTGAAAAGTCGAATTTTTACTAGATCTCCACGTTATGAGGTCCAGAGAATCATATCTGCCAATTTTCAGATGAATGTCTGGATATGTATGATTGATTTTTTGCCTGACGATATCTCGGGCACGATGTATGGACTTCATCCTTCCTTGTGCCAATTGCTGCGGCTCTTCTCAACTTGGATCTGATCGGGTTTTGGATCTGATCGGTGCAGTAGCTTTCGAATTATTCAACGAACTGAATTTTGGGATTTCTTTTAAATAAATGATCTCTGGAGAACTGGTCAACGGATTTTGACGAATCTAGTCTTAATCCATCGGGTTTTCTTCAATTTCGGAATTAAACTAGTTCTTCCGCTAGCCGACTGACTCACGGGATTTCCCATTCTTTGATAATTCGAACAAAGAGTGCATTACTTCGTGTACAACAAATTTTGGATCAGTTATCGGATAAATAGGAGAAAGAAACGACATAGAAAACTGATCAAAATTCACTCTCCAACACGAAAGTTATGGGCTGGTCATCTTAAAAATTGTAATCCAATAATTATCACGTAGACAATGAACAAGAAATATTTAGTTTGAAATATGAGGATTCCGCAGATCACAAAAAAGATATGGGTAACGCATAACAATGTGCAAATCTTCATCAATTTTTCTATAATCCTTTTCTAAGTTTACAGTTACGGAGCATGATGTTATTCATATGAAATTTTTAATTGACATTCATGTTGTTTAAGTGGGAATTAGAGATCTAACGTAAGTTCGAAATTTTACATAGGTCCTGTACTTGGCACCCACTTGATACCCTCCTGAACGAAAGAACCACTTTAATCGACCCAATAGTTTTTTTTGTTATAAAAATGAAATGATGAGAATGGGGAGAAAAAAAATGGGTTCCACATTTTAGATGTCCCAAAAGTTATCGCTGTCTAATACAGGATTTTTGAGATTCTTTCCTGTCGGACAATCAAAGCAGAACGTGTTGAGCTTTTTTCAGATTTCATAAATTCTGACCTACTTGTATTATTTTCTTCAAAATACGAACGAAAGAACGAAATCATATGATGTCACTCGATAACAGCTGAAATCAATCGAAACCAGCCCGAAGCCACGTGGAATCCACTGTAAGTATGACGAAATCATTATGAAGTCATTATGAAATCATGTGTGATCGCATGAAATCGTATAAAATCTGAGGAATCACATAAGTGGGTACATCCACTTGTAATCAGCTGAAATCATCCGAAATAAGTTAAAATCCTCAGAAATCACCCAAAATCACGAAACACATAATTGTATGGTAAAAATCTAGATGAACCATCACTCGACTTTATCCATATTCGAATTGGGCTGAATCCTATCGATTGAGGCCAAAGTCATAAAAATCCATGGATTAGCTCTTGCGGTATCATCAAGTGATTTTTTTTCTTTCGACCTTTGTTCTTTAAATAACTCGAAAACTACTGCACTGGTCAAATCCAAGATCTAATCAGTTTTGAGTGAGGCAGAATCACATCGACTAATGTGAGAAAAGTTCAAATCTGTGCAGTCGTTCTCGAGATATCGTCGGACAAATAAATTGATCACGTATAAACACACTCGTCGTCCATCCAAAAACTGTCGAAGGTAATTTGCTCGACCTCAAAACGTGAAGATCTGCAAAAACTCAACTTTTTATTTCCGTGTTGACTATAATAACTTCGCTTTTTTTATGAGCAGGAGTTGAAAAAAGTGAATTGGATCCAGCATGTTCAGAATTAGACATTCGTCGAGATGACATGTCATATCCAATTTATTATTGACCGAACATTGAACATGATATCCATGAAAGTATTCGTGAAAAGTGAAGCAGTAACTATTTTTATACTATCTGTACGTCAAACAATATCTGAATTCACTAGTTATAAATATGTTCTGAGTGTAACTGATGTACTTAGACTTCATAGCAATAGGATAAAAACATTTCATTTCTCATTAGGGGGGGGGGGGGGGGGGGGGGTGTATACTCGATTTGTTGCCGGCCTGTCTTCTTTCGCGAATATCTCCGAAACGGAGCCATGAATCTAATTGTCCTTTCGGCAGCCGATGTTTGACGAGCAATGAGTTCGAACTACTGTCGGCGCAAAAAGGTTTGGCCCCTCTGTTTGAGTGATCATAACTTCTACAGAAAAATTGATAGAGCATCGAGTCTGGAAAAATTGTAAAGCGCCAAGTTTTCTGCGTCTGATGGTTATTCACAAATTTCTGTGTAAAAATCGTGGCAGCCCTTGTAATCTCCGAAAAGTCAAAAAACGTAGTTTTTCGGAGTCCATCGCCGTACGTCAATTTAAACTCGTCACCGTTTGTCTGAACTAAGTTTCAAAAATCTGTAAAAATTCAGGAATATTCCCTGAACATTGACGGGCATGATAGCGTTTGGTAATTTCGAAAATATTCAAAAATCTGGACGCCAGGTGCAAAAAGGTCCAAGGGTGCGATTTGTGGAACGGATTGGTACCGGCGAACCTGAGCTAGCTCAAAATTTTCGTCAAGATATACACTTTTTGATTCCGTAATCAGTTTTTGGTTTGCAAGAGTCAACTTTCAGTAGTCGACGTCAACCGCTTGTCAAATTCGCGTGGGGCCGCGTGTGTCCAACCTGCGATATTCGTCGGTGCATTTACATTGGTAATTGCATTAACAATTGAGTCTGTGACGGGCGCGGCAAGACGGAAATGCAGCAACGAATATCGGGGCTGGGACACGCGCGGCTCCGCGCAAATTCGAAAAATTGTTGAACTCGATTACTGGAAGTTAACTCTTGCGAACTGAAAACTGATTACGGCATCAAAAAGTCTATACCTTGACGAAAATTTTGAGCTAGCTCAGGTTCGCCGGTACCAATCCGTTCCGCAAATCGCACCATTGGACCTTTTTACACCTGGCGTACAGGTTTTTGAATATTTTTGAAATTACCAAGCACTGTCATGTTCGTTAATGTTCAGGGAATATTTCTGAATTTTTACAGATTTTTTGCACTAATTTTAGACAAACGGTGACGAGTTAAAGTTGACCTACAGCAATGGACTCCGAAAAAACTACGTTTTTTAAGTTTTCGGAGATAATAACGGTTTTCACGATTTTTACACAGAAATTTGTGAATAACCATCAGACGCAGAAAACTTGGCGCTTTACGATCCTTCCTGTCTCGATCCTGTATCAATTTTTCTGTGGAAGTTATGATCACTCAAACAGAGGGGCCATACCTTTTTGCGCCGACAGTAGTACGTTTTATCGTATGAAATCGGGATTTTTTTTTTTTTATCGACAAGTGTGGGCGTGCCATTTATTTCGACTTATATCACAGCCTATGCATCAAAAATGCAAAATCGGCTTCTGTAGCCCGGTTCTATAGAGAATTCCGAAGACAACCATCTAAAAACATATTTGCTTTCGACAACGATGAACTGGAAAAACGTATTCCACGATTTTGTAGTAATTTTCGCGATTGTCCACGGCTGGGATCGGCAATGGCTGCTAATGTGATGACGTTAGTTCCCAGAACGCCCGTGAGATGTCACTACGCGCGCATTTTTAGATTCTCAGTCATAGATGATTGGTCTGCAGCTCGAGTCACGCGGTACCAGGTGTACCAATGAAACAGCGGTGGTGTAAAAAGATGCTAAATTGGTGTGCCTGGCGACGTCTCACAGGCGTTCCGGAAACTAACGTCATCACATTAGCGGCCATTGCCGATTCCAGCCGTGGACAATCGCGAAAATTACCACAAAATCGTGGAATACGTTTTGCCCCTTCACTGTTGTCGAAAACAAAGATGTTTTGGATGGTTGTCTTCGGAGTTCCCTATAGAATCGGGCTACAGAGGCCGATCTTGCATTTTTGATGCGTAGGCTGTGATATAAGTCGAAACAAATGGCAAGCCCACACTTTTCGATAAAAAAAAAAAAAATCTCGATCATCCGATAAAACGTACCAGTTCGAACTCATTACTCGTCAAACACCGGGTGCCGAAAGGACAATTCGATTCATGGCTCCGTTTCGGAGATATTCGCGAAAAAAGACAGGCCGGTAACAAATCGAATATACCCCTTCCCGCTTAATTACCATCCAGGACCTGCCCAGATTTGTCTAGGGTATTGAAAAAGCACCTTGGATTTTGGGATTCGGTTGAACAGACGCTACTCGAAAGATCTCTCGCCACTCTGCCTCAAGAACACTGACTAAAGTAAAGCCATACTAAATTACTTTTCTTTGTTACTTTTTATTAAGAATATTGTTCTATTTCTATGAGACTTTTTAAGAATATAAAAATCTCATCGTTTTTAATCATGTTGAATTGATAACTTTCAGCAGGGTACCATCAAAAATGTAGAGACGATCTATCTGCATACGACGGTAATTGATAGCTATACATTTTATTTAAATGAATGAAATCGTAAACTACTCGACGTAATTGGTCCCAACTTTAAGTCGCCAACTCCCCAAGCCGTTTTGTTGCGCGAAAAAAAGTGATTTCCATTCCAGAGCAGAAACAAGAATGAGGGTGTATTTCGATGCATGGTAAAATGAAGTAAGGCAAAGTGAACTCACTAACTTTCTACGGTACAACTTATGTAACAATAATTTTCCAATATGCTGTGGGTAATGTGTTTATGCATGACATTACGTTCGAGTGTTCTACCCTGTTCAACTTGAAGTTATGGTGTCGATGTCGGCACCATTTACTCTCTGTTATTCAATAAATAATAATTTACATCAGGAACTTGAAATCAATTGTATCTTAGGCGGTTCGAAATAATTTCATCTACGTTAAATACTACGGTCCGAAGACTGCACAGCGTAATATCATTTTGTTCAATCGTCATCCCTTTTTCATGCGGGTATATCAAAGTTATTGGGAATTGGTTTACAGTTGCAATAGACCGCGAGGACCCGGTGTCTGTAGTAAAATGAGGCATATCTTAAGATTGTGCGACTTCAATCCGAGTCATTATAGCTATAGAGTTGAAAAAGTAATAATTGATTGGTATGGCTCACACGAGTATAGCTATTAGAAAAAGATTTTTAATTATTCAATCTAGTGGGTTGATAGATTATATTCTTATTGCACTATCAGGCGTGGTATAAATAGTTACGTATCATGCGATCGATCGCTCGTTGAATATTTATGCACAGCTATTCTCTGCAAATTTTTTCACCGCGATTACTTTGAAAGTATAGAGTGGAAAATGAATTTATTCCACACGCGATAATTCTTACCTCGATTAGGACTATAGATTCCGATTCGAGGAATGGACCTTATGATGTGATTACATCGCCATTGTTACAGTAAAAATAGGATAAACCATTGAAGGGGAATGTATGGAGACTGTATGTTAGGAGACCGAACTAAGTCATCCCCACCCCTGAAAAAACGTTCCCGTTTTTGCCGCTGTGTATCTATAGCTACAGGTACCCTAAAGTTCGCTGCGCCTCTAGTGGCGCTAAGTGAAGGCTCAGGTCGTCATGGGAACCGCTATTAGGTAAAATTAATAATTAAATAAAATAAATTATATAGATTAATAGATTATTATTATTATCATTATTATCATCATTAATATTATTATTTATTTTTTATAAATTTATTTAATGTTTTTCTAATCGATAAATAATCACCCTTAAATTTTGCATTTTTAAAACCGGTACTTGCGATACATTAACCACGTGGAGACTACTACTCCTGGCTGCCGCTAGAGGCGTGTCGAACTTTAGACTATCGTATATATATGTATACAAAGCGACAGAACTTGAACCACTTTCGTATTACAGAAATCGGTCTCCTAACATACAGTCTCCATAGGGGAATGGTAGCTTGTGAAATGCGTTTTTTCCAAAGTGAGTTTGAAACAAAATAAAAAGTCCTAGGAAAGTCCTGTTTAGTGTATTATGTTATTCCTAGTTTTATAAAGATTAAGAAAAACAAAGTTCAAAGACTTTTCAACCTGGTAGACTTGTGGAGGCTGCGAAGTTGCTATTTTTGTTGATGACGAATATGATTAAAAAAAAAAAAACGACAAGTTTGATACAAAGAAGTTTGGTGAATTCTGAAACACGAAAACTTTATCTACAACGTGAGGGAGCCGTTTTTGAAAAGAAAATTGCGAATTTTAGCCGTAGAAAGACTAAGAACAAAAAACTAACTTTTTGCCAGTATTTTACAATATAATCGTTGTTATCTGCTTAGCGAAATTTCCAATAAAAAATCGGCTCAGTTACCTTCTAGCTATTGGATTTTGTCCGCATCTTAACAGCGAAAATCATTGAAATCGGTGTAATAGTTATTGAGATATCATGTTCACCACTTAGAAAAAAGTAATTCTTTGGAAAGCAAGTTCGAAATAGGTAGGGAATATAAAGATATACGAAAATGCCAGGAACGGATATTCGATTTTTCAAAATGCCACAATCGTATCGGATTTCGATACCCTTACGCATTCCCTCACGTATGTTTCTCGACGTTCTTCTCTAATCTTTTCCGTCTATTACGGATAGCTAGTCAATAACCATATTGCTTACCGCCTTTGTAAATAAATGCACTTCAATTTCTCACTATTTTTACTCAAGAATATACATGATACTTTTACGCTGCAAATGGGAAATTAATTGTGCGAAATATTTTCGTACTAAATGAAAACAGCGGCGTATTGCTTAGTTTTGGGATAACGTAATGTTGAGTTGGTGGTAGGCACTGACGTGGCTACGCAGTAGCCTAAACCAACTTTTCGCACATGCTCGTTATTTTAACAACCCTCCGTGCGTGGTAGAAGACCGCATAATGGAAATGAGATTCCTGCTACATTGTTAACATTTAGTAGGCTGAATTTAGTTTCTAATTGACAAGATGATTATATGGTGAATACTTCATGAAAAAAATAATTTATATAATGCCAGCGGGAAAAGCAAATAAAATCCAGAAGAACTGTGATCGTATTAAGTTGATAAATAAAAACAATATGGTTTGTTGTATTTTTGCTTCACTATAATGTGGTGCTAAACTCAGCCAACAGTCTGCTCTAAGAGATTTGCAGTTATGTTTATAGAAAAAATAAAGATCTATTTCGGATTTCACACGTCATAGAGTTTATTCTGAAACATATTGGATATTTTAGGAATCGATCTGCTGGAAAGTTGAAGAAACATGATTTCATTGTAACAATCAGATGCTGCTAGTAAACTGAATAACGATCGTACAATATAGCCTTCGCAAAATGACGACCAAGGAGAATATCGACTTTTCTCTATTTAGAATTCGGATGAGCTCCCTCCTTTACCGGCGCAGACTCCAATCTCACGTTTTGAGGGAAAGATCCCCATTATGTACAAGAGGGTCGTGTGAATAATGCATATAATAAATGCTTTCCCACCCCTAGGATTAGAGTAGAATTCTACGGAGCAAATTGCACGGGGGAATTATTTCAATCAACTAAGAGCGAGTCAAATTACAGAAGTACAAGTTTAGCTCGATATTTACGTTCTCAAATTTTTTACATGAATTTAAAAAAAAATCTGATTTATCGAAAGTGAAAGAAAAGAAACAAACGGGATGAAGAAACCGTTGTACCGTTATTTTAATAACATTGTAAAAAACTATTTTCCCTTTTTTTTCGCTTTCTTATTTCATACCTGGTTTTGGCGTTTCTGAAAGCCGCGCTTATTCTTGGGCAAATGAAGCAGAGACAGGGAAGAAGATAGAGGACCGCGGACCGTAGCTCAACTCTGCTCAGCTGCTTTGAGCGAACTGAGGTCCGCCTGCGTTCCTTAAGCTTTCGCTCGCTGCCGCATTTCGACCCGTCGTCGCCATGGGGCAGTTTCTAGGCTCCGGGTGGTGAATATATATATGTAAAGCTCAGTGGATACGATAGGTGTATAGGTATTAGGGTGTCCGTTATTTCCCGAAGTGACTCTTTCTACTCGGGTATGGGGCAAATTATTAGTTTATAGCCTAAAAACAATTATGCTATTTTTTTTTTAAACGCCATCAACTCCTGCCTGTAGGACGATACTTGTCCCATTTGATTAACATGGGATTTTTGCCCTTCTTAAACTTGAATTTTTTTTCGCTTACTACTTTCATTACCTCGTCAAATATTGTTGATTCTACTACTGTTCTGACCTTTTTGGATGAACATATTTTTACATTGGTGAAAAAAAAAAATTTCATAAGTTTTGAAGTTTTTTTTCAAAATTTATTTTTATCGTATTTTTCAGTCATTTTTGAATATTTTCGAATATTGTTGAATTTATTGACTCTTCAATGCTTTTTGTTTAAATTCAAAAATATTCCAGAGATATTAAACAATATGGTAAAAAAAAAATTTCACCGCTTCAAAACTTGAAATTTTTTTTCCATCATTGTACAAATATGTCCATCCAAAGAGCTTAGAACAGTAGTAGAATCAACAATATTTGATGAAGTAATGAAAGTAGTAAGCGAAAAAATATTGAAGAATGAAAAGGTCAAAAATCCCATATTAATCAAATGGGACAAGTATCGTCCTACAGGCAGGGGTTAATGGCTTTTAAAATAAAAAAATAAAATAGCATAATTGTTTTTGTGTTATAAACTAATTATTTGGCTCATACCCAAGTAGAAAGAGTCAATTGGGGAAATAACGCACACCCTAATACACAACGACAAGGTCTCCTTTACATCTGCGCGAAAAACCAAACAGCAAAAGGACGATTTTGCATTATTCGTTTCACGTTCAACGGACTCATGAGTAAATAGGATAGTGTGCAGAAATAACATGCGTCAGAAAACAGTTTTTTTCCACCGATAAGTACCATTTTCGTATTTATTCTGAACAATTACCTAAATACATGAAACATCCTCACAAATAGGTCGGACTACGTTTGTTGGGGATGCCGGAATCCATAATTTTTAAAAATTGGTAGAGTTATCGGAAATTATCATGATTTAAAAATCATTGAGGTAGAAATTTTCAAAAATCCATACATTCATTGGAAGACACAAATTTCATTCCAACAACCCCTTTATTGTGACTATTGCGAATAAATTTCATCACAGATTAATAGAAAAAAAATGATTTCGATCACTCACAACATCACTTTGAACTGCAGAAGAACGGATATTGACAATCTAAATAATCTATATGCTCCGGTCTTAAATATTTTGTGAATTACTCTCCTGAGTTCCAAGTTTGAATTTTTCAATGTTTGGCGACCTTTCGAATGTACGATTCATAAAAACCCAGGGAAAAAACTAGATCTGATCGGGACTAATTAAATCTGATTATATCTAAGCTAATATAATTTTTTTTGCCTGGGGATAACGACTGCATGGGACATTTAAGAGCTCATGCCAAGGGCATCGAGATGGCTTATCACTGCACTGGTGAAAGAGTTTATCAAGAGACTCGGTAGAGTCTTGCGCCAAGTACAATAAAAAAAAAAAAAGGCCAACGCTGCGCGAGACTCGACAGAGTCTATATAGCCGAACCGGAGCTAACCGGCGTGGTGGGGATACAGTATTTTCCTAATTTCTTCCGCTTCACGATATCCCGGGGATTGAAATAATTATCTCAGAATGTAGACACAAAGAGCTTTTATTTGAGTGCAACTTCAATTGAATCAGTGTTACGGAAAGTTGAGATATGATTAACTTGAGTTTCCGAGTACCCGTTTCGTGTGAAAAATTTTTCGTCTCCTTCTTCAGACCAAACATCTATGCGGATGACAATTAGGAAAGAGTGGCCACCACTAGACAGCAGAGATATACCAAGTACTCGACATCAGTTGCCAGGTGGCGCTCTTGTCGACACTGTGACGTGTGATCGAGAATCGATTGCCCAAGACCACGGAGTACGGACAGACGGACTTCCGAGACAGAGCTGTCAGTTCTGTTCATATTCGTATGCATCTGAATATTTTGCAAATTTCCTTCTGTTTTACGCTTCCTATACTTACTTATTTTATGATAAAATTCACATCTGAAGTGGAGGGCGAAATTATAACAATCTCTCGTGAAATGACGAAGCGCGCAATTTTCAGGTTGGGTTATAGGTACGGTTATTGAATCACACGAAGTTTAGTCTACAATATGAATTAATAAATGACAAGTTTTCATTCAACGTGGCAGGTCTTCAATAAGTTATCATTCATTCACAAATATTTTCGTATATTTAATGGGTCAAATATTACATATTTAGTACATGCACACAAGAACATATATTTACAGGGCTTGGAGAGCAACGAATGATAGCGTAAGTCATTATTTCAGGCTCCTGTGCTTTCAACATATTTATATTATGCTACCACATTTAATATTACTGCTTATCGAGGGATTTAGACGTTATAAAATGCATCAGCGTACATGCATCGAGATGCTCATAGAAACAATTGGCAGAATGCTGACAACCGAGCGAGCCTAGCGAGCTAAGATATAGGAAAACCCAATCGTGCGAGCGTAGCGAGAAAGCACAATTATTAGGTAGTCAAGCAAAATTTTACTAAAAGTATTCATATTATACTACCACATTTAACATTACTGCCTATCAAGAGATTCAGATGGTATGAAATGCATCACCGTACGTAGTCAAGCAAAATTTTAGAAAAATTATTCATATTTTACTGCCACATTTAACATTACTGCTTATCAAGGAATTTGGATGGTATGAAATGTATACCATATGTGCGTTGAGCTACTCATAGACAGAATTGGCAAAATATTGACAAGCGAGCGAGGATGTAGGAATACCCAAACGAGCGAGCGTAGCGAGCGAGCACAATTATTAGGTGGTCCAGCAAAATTGTACAAAAAGTGGTGATATCAACCCCAAAAAGCACCACTGGTGCAAAAACATTTCGCCAAGTACAATAATGTGGTCACTACTCCCAAAAAAATCTATCACTAAAAATCCCTCAATAAAAGTGGTACTTTAAAAATGTCTACTCACAAAAGGAATGAAACCAGATACAATTGCCAAGTACATGTCTTCTGTATAATTATAAAACAGAAAACATGAAAAAATAAAAATTTGGGGGTAGTAGTACTTGGCGGGCCTCTTGTAGATGAGTAGGAGAAAACAGCAATTGAACTATGTCAATAATCCTATGGTGATATGAAATATTGGCCCGCCAAGTACCACGTACTCCAAATTTTTATTAGAGGGTTCCTACCTCGGGTACTCCAGGAACGAAACCGGGAAGAAGAGGTACCACCGAGGAAGCCCACACGACCCTGTCGCCCGACTACCCAGACAAAGGGGACCAAAGCCTTAGGCGTAACACCGAAAGCCCGGATCGTATCGGACGTAATATACCCGGTGCACCTACCAGCCATCCAGGTTCCACAAAAGGGAAAAAGCGCGATATTATTACGCTCACCGCCCCCTCTCCGGTGGTTCTCCAAAATAGGAAAACCCTTTTCTCCTCTCCCAAAATCACCAGCCCACTGAAGGGGTGGAGAACGAACTCTTCTAATAAGCTATTACGCCACCCTACCTTTTAATAGCTTGTCATCCACAAAGAAGATTCCAGAGATTTTTGAAACAGTATTCATGAATACATGTATTCATTCTTCACCCACGATTTCGATCAAACCGCTCAGTTTTCTCCGTCGGAGTCTCAACAGAAAATCACGTACTCCGCGATGATATTACGCCAAAGTGGAGGACATTTAAAGTCGGTTAAAATGTATAGCTCTTGCATTTCTAATAACAAGTCGGACTTTAGAATCCAATTCGTTGCTAACTCAACATATTTTGCATAATTTTCGAGAACTTTCCGATCTTACAATTCACAACAGCAACTCAGATCCTTTTTTCTTCACCGGCTATGTAAAAAGAACCGCTGGGCCGATTGGACTAAGATTTTGACAGAAAATCGAATATTCATTGACGATATAGCAATAAGCTCCACATAGTTTTCATCCTTCGTCACGCGGTCGTACCTTGTGTCACAATAAGTTTAACTTTTTGGCAAGGCCGATTGTTGAAAGTTAACTATTCCACCAAAACTTCTACCTGATTTGTCATTGGTCTGCCCCGAAATGACATAAATTTAGAATATTCCCTCCAAATTTGAATAAGCTTCAATGAACGATGTGACCTGTATCCTACAACTGTTTTTCCTTCAGTGCAATCAATCTATTTGCGATATTCAACTTCAACTCGATGTGCCTCCAGACTTTGACAATTCCAATATCGCTCATTTTTTTTTTTTTTTTGTACAATGCAGTACCGATGGAGGCAATCACACATACCATTCATCCTGACGATTAGTCCTTTCATTTCGACAAGGCAGAATATTGAAACTTCGAAATTTTTGTTGACGAGATGTTTTTAAAAGCATAAAACTTAAAATCTGTCAGTCATATCAAATATAATATTCGAAATATTTTCTTTTCAATTCCTCAACTCTTGTATCAGGGTATTATTTGCGAATAAAAGTCAAAGAGCTGTTTTCGAGGAATAGTCCACCCTCGATTTTATTGAAATTGTTACACGTTATTTTACGAGAAATTTTCTTAATTTTAGGACCAGTGACAGATGGTAAGATTAGTTCAGGTGTAACTCACCGAAAGCCAAAAACGAGAGGAAAAGTCCCGAAAATGAAATAGATATCCCACACATTCATAGGTATCGTACAGAACGGCAAACTCTTATAGAGAGCTTACAGAAACATCACAATTGTAACGTCTCATATTTTGTGACTTTTTGTGTAACATTTAGGTACTGTGTCTGCAACATTACGAATAAGTTGCACGTCCTCTACGAAACGTTACATTATTGATATTTGTGTGCTTTTATATTTGATGAGTCAATATTAGAAACGTAAATAGTAAAGAAGCGAAGTATTAAAGATGATGTCGATACACATTGAACCATTTTGATATGCAAGGTGAGTCAATTGAAACTCCGACAATGGGAGGAGCTTAGTTGGTCAATGCACATTGACAATTCTTATTGTCATTTCTTATTACCTTGGTTCTCACACAGTCAAGGATATATAAGTGGCCTATAATAGGAGCTTATTTGCTTATGGTGTACTTATGGTGAACTTATGGTGAACTTACGGTGAAAAAGCTCCTCTTATAGGTCACTTATATATCCTTGACTGCGTGAGAACCAAGGTAATAAGAAATGACAATAAGAATTCTTAATGTGTATTAACCAACTAATAGCTCCTCCGATTCTCGGAGTTTCAATTGACTCACCCTGTATGTGCATAAAGTACATAAGGTGCTTGCCTACGCAATTCCATCAGACCTGAAAACATTGGGAAGGAAGGTGCTATTGAACGGAATATCTCAAATCAATGAAACAAAATACGTCGCGCAATTCTATGTCCGACTCCGAACACATACGGCCCAAAACATGTTTTTTTTTACGCAAAAATAGAGAAGATATCCATGTAAAACGTTTTGAAACCCGTTTTCAAAACGAATTTTGTTTCATTGATTTCGGTGCCTAGGCAGAGATATTCCATTTAATAGCACCTTTTTTCCCAATGTTTTCAGGTCTGGTGGAATTGCATAGGCAAGCACCCTAAAAAAACTTGAACCGATACAATGATGAAGAGCAGAATATTTTCATGTACACCTTTTGAACTTCTGGATTTTATTCTGAATGATTTCTATTCACTCATTTTATCAGACTTACGCTCGATTATGAAAACTGAACAAGTATTCGACATGATTCATGATTTCAATATACCGAGAAGAAATCTAGAAACCGTACAGTCGACTGCGCATGAAGACGCATGCACCAAATAATTCAATTTCATTGGTCGGTGAGATCGTCCCACGGTGATATTTCAACCTGCGCGGCACGGGTACCAACTTGCAAGAAATGAAGCGAGAGCTAGTGTCAAACTCTCGCGCGTAAATTGGTCAATCGAGGTTATGTTGTTTTTTATTTTAATTCAATTTCTACTGTATTAAATTAACACGATTGAATAAACTGTTCCCACCTAGTTGCTTCGTTTCTTTCAAGCACCCATCATTTACAATTAGACTTCTAGTATTCAATCGTAATTGGATAAAGCAAATCCTCTGTAAATGAACCGATACATTGAATCGAAGCAAGCAATCAACTGTTTGTGATAAATTTCGACGGTTCTCTCAGAACATCAAGTTTTAGCATCTTTGAAAGCTTTCAATCTCAACAATAAAAGCTTTACCAGCCTTTCCGAATCATTACCGCAATCAATTGACATTCCAACCCCCAAAAAAAAAATCGTATCAATTACGTCACCGCCAAGAACAAAGTTTGATAGCTAAAACTCAAGATGGCCAGCCTGCTTCAGCAGACGACAGAACTCGCGCATGCGCAGTCGACTGTATAGTTTCAAGAATTCCTCTCAGTATACAACCATATATAATATAATAATGAAATCTAAAAAACAGAACAAAATATGTAAGTAGACTACAATAGATTATGGTTTACTAATTGTTCGTGATACAGTAGTTTCTTTATTCCAGTTATAAGCGATAAAACTTTTTCATTTCAAAATAAAGCAGAATAAACATTTTAACTACTCTATACCGTGAGGAAATGTGGAAAGAGCCCGGTCCAAGTTACCACCAAACCAAAAGTTGGTGGAGTTGCTAACGCGATTCTGCCGGCCAACGATATTCCAATAAAACAGCGTCTGCGCGCTTGAGCCATGCTCTCCACGTTTCCTCACGGTATATTAGTGAAGACAAGTCAGCTGAGTGATAGACAATTGAAATGTAATGACTCATATTTAAGGTGACGTGAAACGTTTCAAGGCCACGGCCGGGTGCTTTTCACCGTGGTAAGACAGAAATATCGAACGTTCAGTACCTCTGCCTACCGCTAGAGGTCGTCAATCCTCACCCAGAATCATTTTAGAATAAATATCTCATCTTGTAGCCCTACACGTACATTAGCAATGAGTAATGATTCGTTTTAGAATTTTCGAGCCGTTGATGTGAGAGCTACAAATTTCGGAAAATCGCTCTGTGCAATAATTGTGTATTTTTTACGCAGTTCTACTCCGGAATCAGGATACCAATATCGAATGAACAAGTGAGTTGTTATCAAACTAATTTTGAAATGGAAAAAAACTTCCATCGTCAAGGATGACACTGTCGGCGCGCACACCATGTTAGGTCCAGAAAACCCCAGGGTCAGCGCCTCCTCTCAAGTGGAAGATCTACCACCTCCAACTATCGGACTGGCAGCGTACAGGGATGTGCGAGAACCATGGAAAAATCCTCCCATCATCCGACGAAGCTACCGTCTACAAGAAACTGCACTGCAACGACGTGAGGGTGGCGTACAGGGCCATGTGCAGGTGCATCCTCACAGCCTCCCACCCAATGAAACATCCGTCAGGGCATCTAGAACTTTTTTCTCCGAATCTGTTACTGCGGCCGTGGTTGGTCAGAAAACCCCCGGATCAGCGTTCGGGACCGGAAGAATTCTATCGTGAGCGAGGCTCTAGTAGGCCCAGCACAAAGTTACCACCAAGCTTCTAGTGGATCGACGAATGATGTAAGGCCCCTAGGAGAAATATCGGGTAGCTCTGGCGAGCGAGATTCCATTGGAAGTCCAGCGCCAGGAAATTCTGAAGGCAGGCGGTAATAGGAGGGGTATTAGCAGCGGCAGGGGTAGGATAGATCTCTCCTATCATACGTTCGTCAAAAACTTGTCGTTTAACGACCAATCAGAGCACTGATACGTCACGTGATCTACGCTAGTCTGAAGGATGAGCTGGTGGAAGAAAATAAAGACTATATAAGGAGGATACACTGGCCATTCGGCCTATTCTTCGCTCTAGTCTTATACGCTACGCATTCTAGTATATGTTCTGGCATCGTGTATTGCATCGAGTATCGGCTATCGCAGAATATTGCATCGCTATCATATCGAGTATATTTGAAATAGTGTTGTCTTATATTCTGAAGCACTTAAGGTAAGGTCTTGATTCCTTCTGTAAGGGCACGAGGTCGTTCGTATAAAAGTCTGGTTTGTTAATTTGGCTTTTGAGCTAAGAAGCTCGTCTTTGGTTTTTGTCTATGGCTTATGAATAATTTATCGAACTACCTGGAGTCTGGCTGAGTTACGTAGACTTTTCATTGCTTTTTGGCTATAATCTATCGCCTACCGCTTCTCGTATGGCTGCTGTTTCTTATTTAGTATGTTAGAGTATCTTATGCGTGAAATACTGTAGAAAATCCTTTTCCTGGAGTACTCTGAGCGAAGATAGCTGCGAAGGCTTAGGCCTCGCGTTACAGTTAATTTGTTATAATTTAGTAAAGTATGGACATTTTTGGTATAATCTATTTCCGTTTGTAAAATTCAGTAAGGTCCTATAAATTCAGTAACGTTTTGGGATAATTTAGTATCGCAACTATCGATATCGTATCGTCAGAATTTTGATAAAGATCAATCTATCGTTCTGAATTAATTTGTTATCGTCGAACCTGTAATTCACTTCTTTCGAATGATCGTGTGGTCTCTATTTAACAGTAGATCTCGAAATATCGTAGATTGTATGGCCAAGCGTGGCTAATTAATTGGTAGGGAACCTGTATCGTTTGTTACCGATTTTCATTGTTTAACATCTTCAAATTAATGCATTGGTCTTAGGCTGTGTTATGAAATAATTTTCATTCGGGTACGAAGTATCGCTCCGTGATACCAAGTCTGGAGTCTAGTCAAATCGTTTTATATCGAGTCAACTCTGACACACGCCTTTGATTCAATCGTATCGTAAACGAGTAAACTCTGTCCTGAAAAGTTAGGTAATCTCTGGTAACAAACTAGTTGAACGTATTGCCAATTCTGTCTCGATTTCGTCTGAATTATTCGAACTCTTAATAAATAATTGATTGATGTGACCTCACGATTTCAAAGAACTAATATTGTTTTATCTGGTGTACCCTGCCCCTCTATCTAAGGCTTTTATTATCTGAGCAAGTCGAGTTATCGCTCGTCGCATTTCCGTAAGTTCTTGGTTTAAACTAATTTGTTGTATGGTATCGTAATTTGGTAAGGAAACGACGCAGTAGCGTCTGGCGCCCAACATTCAGTAAGTTCAGTATCGTAATCACGGGAAAGCGCCGAATTGTGACGGAACATAAGGTTTTCCTCTCCTAAATAAAAAAGACTGCGTTACATTGATTATCGACATATTTTTTTGAATAACATCATAACTTATGAAAATCTATGACGTCTTGTTTATCACAAATGTTTAGCATTTCAAAGGAAGTGAACCTACACAACAATATCATATTGACCATGCTGAAGTATTATTATTAGTGCAGAAGGTCTCAGAATTTCAGAATGATCGTGGTAATGTTTATGACTCGTATTCATTTTTTGATTTATCAAAATCGAGGTGCTAGCAATGTAGATTTTCTGTGAGAGCCTTGAATTATGAATTTTTTTGACATTGAATTGTCCTTTGAATTAACCCTTGCAATGCTTTTGATTTTTCATTTCATAATCCGGAATTGTGTGTGAAAATTTTCGAGGAAATCGACAGCGCAGGCGATTCTAAGCAATTTCAAATTTCTATTTCATTAATAAAATATTCAATTATTCTAGTATTTTAAAAAATTGACGAATATTTTCATTTCCAAAACAGTTCGAAATTAGACACATTTGGTATAACTCACTTTGTCATATTAAATGAAGTACCTATCCAGTGATTGGCACCTTTGAGGTTACAGTTAACGAGCGATTTTCCAAAAATCATACCTTAGGAAAAAAAGATTCAAAAATGTTGAAACAAATCACAAATATTTCCCAAGACTAGGGCTGTACAAGATCAAAAATGTATTTGAAAATAGATAGGGGTAAGGGGTCGCGGTTGTTACAAATATTATTGCCATATCAATCGAACCATTTACCCAGCTCGCCACTTAGGGAACACGAATACTGTGAGATTTTTTTTTTCAATTAAAAAAGGTTGAAAAATTAAATTATTTTCTTAAATATGTTCTGGGTTGCGATATTTTCGTGTGAGAGGTATGTGAGTACTTTTTTTCTGTCAAAATAGTTACCGAAATTACTGTACAATTTATTGCACTTTCCTGTGATAACAGCCGAGATATAAGCCACTGAAGAATAGCCTACGGTCAGAAAGAGCATATCAATCACCGCTGCTAAGGTAACTGAACTCTAGAGTGACTTTTGGCTTGGCCCAGAGACTGATGTCCATTGGAGTATCGAATACCTTTCTAGTAGCGGTGAAAATTGGCGGGATAATGATAAAAATTAATTCGGCAAATACGTACAGAGAATGCTCATCGAACTGAAGAATGACTTAATAAATTCCTTCTCATTACTACTATACGTACGCCTGATATCAAATTGAAACAGTTCATGATCATGAAGGTATGCACCATTATAGGTTACAATTTCATATTCCTCCCAGGTCCCAATTTCACTGAATTATTTTATTCACAAAGTGTATAAAAAAAGCGTATGGTAAATTTCGGGTTTTTGGAGAAGGGTCCGATGAAAATGAAGAAAATTTTGGTCATTTTTTGTTATGGACTAAATTATGGGGCTTCCATCGGTACCAACAAATTGGTATTGTTACTACGAGACGGTATACAGAATATGGACGTCGTGATGCGATTTAGTGCAAGGTTAGTTGGCGATGCGTAAAGTAGTGGTAGAATTCTCAGTGAATCGCTATTACATAATTTAACGTCGTTAGTTGTGCCAAAGGACAGTGAAGTTCTTGTGGGCGAAATTTCGTCATTTAATTCCCGGATTAATTTAAAACATATTCAAGTACGGAATTGAATTCTGAAGCGAAAAGATATATTCATTCACTAGATCTGCATTTTCATACCAGACTTGACGATCCACTCATTTTCTCTCCTGTATTTCTAGAGATTAGTTACATTGATAGAAAAGCGAATTCCTGTCTGATATCATTTTTTCAATGACTGGAAGATGAGATCTTTTTCAAGCGATCAATAGATTCAATTTCTATTGATTACTGGCCCGGGATCGTCTTCTGAATCTTTCATCAACCCCCCCCCCCCCCCACTGTGAAACGTTCTCGTTAGTAGTGTTCAATAGATTCGTCATGAGCAATCGGAGTGCTCGTATTACATGGTGAATTCCATTCTGATGGACGTGGTGTGCCCGGATCTACTGAGAATTAACTAAGAAGAGTGAAATTTGCAGTAAACAAAGTTCAATTAGATTTGTAATTACTGCCGATTACAAGACTATCGTTATAGTCGATTCAACCGATGTGATATGTATAATGTAATATTTGGAATGGCTGTTATTGAAATGCTGCAGAAAATGCAGGATCTATTTCAATACAGCTCCTGTCTGAACCACTCATGCGAGCAATTGCCAATTCGCTAACCTATATCGCCGTTACTAAGTACGCAGTGGGTTTAATCGTTAAGCTAAATAAACTATATCTCTAGCAGGCTGAACAGGCTCTTGACTTCTACCGTTCCTGTTTCGAGCGAGAAAATCGATTGTGATCGAAATTACTAAATTATTATTTCAGAGATGAGAAAGTGCCCAAAATGTGTGGTTTACCACCGCCGAGTGCCTAATCACTTATGAAAAGTGCAATGAATCGAGTGCAACTGTAAATAATTCCACGATTTCTCTGATGATAACTGAATCTGTAAAAAAAATTTCATCATCTTTAAAAACGAAATACTTGTACACTTTCTGCTGAAATGAAGCAGTGATCTCCAAAGTTTCATTCCGATCGGTTGTGTGGTATGGGAGATATTACGAATCGCGTTTTCGACGTGATCAGAGCGTGTGTCCTGTAGCACCCTCCTTGTGCGCAGAAGCCAAAGCTTTGGAAAGTGTTGGAATGCTGATTTCAAACAGCGAAAGGTACAAAATTGATGGATATAAGATTTACTTGGATACATAGGGAAGTGTTCACGGTCGTATATACAAGGAAGAAATTATTCAAATGCAAGGCATTCAATTAATTATTGTAGTATGACATCAAATAATTTTGTCACTCGATCATTTCAATTGGTTCGAATGATGCTTTCAGCACCTTTCAAAGTTTCGACGTTTGTCCACCAAGAGGGCGCTGCAGACACTTGAATTAATTCTTTCGCTAACCGGCCGAATGACGGGATTTTCCATTTAACGATAACTTGACCAAAAAGTACACTAGATCATCCATACCAAATTCGGGAGTCAGTTATTAGAAAAATAGGAGAAAGAAACGGTCTGGAAAATTGATGCAAATTCACTCTCGAACACGAAGAGCAACCGGTCATCATTCTGCAGTTTGAAATACGAGGATTCTGTAGGTAACAAAATTGATATGGGTAATTGAAACTTCTGAAGAAATATTCGATGATAAAGTAAAAAAAAACTACACAGTACGCACTCGGTCGTGGGAAGATGGCGACACTGCTACAGTTCTCACTGCTCAGTAACGTAACTAGAAAGGGTAGATAGAAGGGGGATGAACTCGCTGTTCGTGAGTTATCAAAAAACTGAATAAGTAGATTAGAGTGGTCCTTATTTTGGTCACTTTCGAATTTTGATTTCTTCGCCTCCCAGAAGGGTTCCAAATAATTGAAAAACAAATATCCTCGAAATTTTAACTTTTAATCTCAAAATTAACAGATGCCGCAAAGCTTCTGAAGTTTTTCGTCTGATTAACTCGCCGTTTTCACTGAACTTTATTCATAATTTTGCCGCACCATCAATAAGTACGAAAAAGATCTAATTCCTGTAGTAATCTCTTCAGGAATCCCTCTATTATTTTATCAAATTTAGAGAAATTCAAAATTCAAAATGGCGGATCCGAAACGGCGCTGTGAAATATTGAAGATATCAATAACATCAAATACTCACCTACGTGAAGTTAGCCCCCCACATTAAGAAAAAGGGATTTCTGAAAGTTGTTCCCGATAGTTCTAGGTTTGTTCTACATTGTTCCAAAACGTTTTCCCGCTGACTCAGAAACTAGAAGCTGGGATCAAAATTTTGGTTTTTCGGTCCTAGCAATAATGTTCTGGAACAATGTACAGAACAACTAGAACAACCCAGAACATTGAAAAAATCATACCAATTCCAGAAGGGGGGGGGGGGGGCTAGGACCGAAAAACCAAAATTTTGATCCCAGCTTCTAGTTTCTGAGTCAGCGGGAAAACGTTTTGGAACAATGTAGAACAAACCCAGAACTATCGGG
Organism: Tenthredo scrophulariae; assembly: GCA_963978835.1. NCBI lineage: Eukaryota > Metazoa > Arthropoda > Insecta > Hymenoptera > Tenthredinidae > Tenthredo > Tenthredo scrophulariae. The sequence continues at coordinate 7,338,472 of OZ022234.1, forward strand.
AACAACTTTCAGAAATCCCTTTTTCTTAATGTGGGGGGCTAACTTCACGTAGGTCAAATATTCGATATTTTGAATTTCAAATTTCTCTAAATTTGATAAAATAATGCAGGGATTCCTGAAGAGATTCCTATAGGGATTAGATTTTTTTCGTACTTATGGACGGTGCGGCAGAATTATGAATAAAGTTCAGTGAAAACGCCGAGTTAATCAGACGAAAAAGTTCAAATTTTGAGGATATTTTTTTTTCAATTATTTGGAAGCCTTCTAGGGGGAGAAGAAATCAAAATTCGAAAGTGACCAAAATAAGGACCACTCTAAAGTAGATATAATAGTATTATATTCTTTCTCCAGTAGGCAGCGCATGGAGAAATAATTCTTATGAACTTGTTATCACCTTGTCTCGACGTATCAAAGGCTGTATGATAATGAAATCGCATTTCAACGCCGCAGTGGACAAACACGCTATCTTAAATTCTACTCTATTGTATGTTAAAGTTATAGGAGATAGTACATTCTTCAGCCAGAATTTGAGATAGAATGTTTTTCCACTGTGGCGTCGATTTTTTCTAATTTTAGGAATATGTATTATAATATGGATATAATAAATTTGCCACTCCTTGCCGTATTACACAGGAATACACTGAAAATAAATGATGATAAGTATGATAAGAGATGTATGCACATAGGTAATCTGCCAATAATCGTAAACCTATTCAAACAAACGCTATAAGACCCGACTGTGTTTAAAGAATTAGAAATATCCACGCGAGCGCCACTAGCGCCTGAAATCAGAAGCATTAAATTTCGCAATTAGCTGCATCAAACAACAATTTCCATGGTGGCATAATGGAGAGTTCGTCCTCCTCCTCTCTGCCCTTTTTGTCACGTTTTTTTTTTCAATTCATAATTACTGAGCATGATATTATTCATATCAAAATTTATAATTGACATTCATATTATTTAAGTGATTATTAGACGTGAATACGAAATTTTACGTAGGTCCCATACTTTTCTTACGCGATTTAATTCGGGCCAAAATTAATAGGGGGCGAGACGTCGGTGGATCAATTTCCTTGCTGAATCTCAAGTTGATCCGTGTATCGATTCGAAAGATACAGGTGTTGCAAAAAGGGGTCTCCGCACGGAGAAGGGGGACAAGAATAAAAATAAGAAAAAGTAAAAGATTGTGTTTTTTCGTTGACTTTGACGTTATTTTACTTCGGAAATACTCGGTGATTTAGTGGAAATCTTTTCGCGAAGCTCATTCTGACTTGAACTGTCAGGCCTGTAAAGAGCATAGCCGAATAAGAATACTGAAACTGAAACCTCCAGCGAGTTTTTAAATGACACTCGGCCTATTGTATCATTATTATCATTATTAAGAAAATAAAAAAAACATGTTCCTGATGATTTCAGCTCTGTAACCCAATTATTTTCCGAGTAATCGAAAAAAATGTGATTTTCAGTTTTTATTTATTTCCGAATTGGATATTTATCATGAAGTATTGTTGATTTTTTTTTCAAATACTCATCGACAAGAAAGCGTCAAACGAATAGCTTTTCAAATATTTCGAAGCAAATCTTGATTTTCAACTAAGAACAGAAAATCGAGAATGGTAATTTCAATGTGTTCCTTTCCCAGGTACAATCATAAAATTTTCAAAATATACCAGTTCTCGATGTCTCGTTACTCTCAATTTTTTCTAACAGTTTTATCGATTTGGTGTGCAGAAAAAATTCACTCGGTATCACTTACTGCATATGCTACCACTAGGGGGCTCCACTTTCTCGCACTTAATCGTCTATTATATCAATTACTGCGTGATAAATCTCTTCTCGACGTGTATCCTAATGTTGATGTAGCTTTGCGAACTTTTCTCTGTACGCCAGCGGCCAATACCTCAGCCGAAAGATCATTTTCCGTATTGAAAAGAGTAAAAAATTATCTTCGATCGAATCTAACATCAGCTAAGTTGAATGCTCTTTCACTCCTTTATATTGAAGCAGATTTCATGCGAGAAATTGATTTGAATGAAATAATAAAATCCTTTGCAGAAAAAAAAGTCCGCCGAAAACACGTGACGCAATAAAAAAAATTTTCACCAGGGGGGGGGGGGGGGGGGGCGGTTGCTTCCTAGCCTAGGGCGAAAAGTAATCTTAATACGGCGCTGGCGCCAACGGCGGCCGAGCGGGAGGGATACGTGGCGCGAAGCATGTACGCGGCTTGAGGAAACGCCGCGGTCACCAACAAGTACAACATCAGCGTAGGCAGCAGCCACGGGCGGCCCATCCGGGTAGAGGTGACCGGGTGGAGGAGGCAACCAGAATTCAAAGATTGTTCCGGGCTAGAAGGCGGCGCGCGGTTCAAGAAGTGCTCCTACTGGGTCCTTTCCTCCGAACTCATTACTCGTCAAACATCGGGTGCCAAAAGGACAATTCGATTCATTGCTCCGTTTCGGAGATATTCGCGAAAAACGACAGGGCGGTAACAAATCGAGTATACCCCCCCCCCCCCCCCTTAATTATTCACGTTGTTTTTACAAGCTTGTTTGATGCATTTTGAAAAACCAGGGTACGATTTAAATAATTGAATAAAAAACACATACATATGACCTTCGACTTTTACTTTGAAAAAATTTTCTTTTTACCAATGTTAAAATTTTTCCATCGAGACACACCACTTAAGAAAGAAAATTAACAACAATTCATTGGATAGCTGATAACTATCTCCGCTATTTCCGCGTTTGTCACATATATTTTAACTAATTTTTTTTTTTTTTTCCTTCAATTCTTTCTCCACAATGTTGTCTTCACAATGTTTTCTTTTAATTTTTTCTGCACACCAAATCGATAAAACTGTTAGAAAAAATTGAGAGTAACGAGACATCGAGAACTGGTATATTTTGAAAATTTTATGATTGTACCTGGGAAAGGAACACATTGAAATTACCATTCTCGATTTTCTGTTCTTAGTTGAAAATCAAGATTTGCTTCGAAATATTTGAAAAGCTATTCGTTTGACGCTTTCTTGTCGATGAGTATTTGAAAAAAAAATCAACAATACTTCATGATAAATATCCAATTCGGAAATAAATAAAAACTGAAAATCACATTTTTTTCGATTACTCGGAAAATAATTGGGTTACAGAGCTGAAATCATCAGGAACATGTTTTTTTTATTTTCTTAATAATGATAATTTTTTCTGCGCACCGCCGACTGCCTTGGACCGTGGGCCTGATGAAGCGCTCCACTCAGTGGAAGCAAACGGTACTTCCGACACATGCGTCTATGCTTTCGACAATGCATCTCCGTGCATGCCTAGAAAGACCAAGCTTTTCAAGAAAAAAAAAACACAAATATAATTTTGGACCCGGTTGCCGCCCGCGATTCTGCCGCCGCTGAAATACTGCCGCCCTAGGCTGTAGCCTAGTTAGCCTGTGCCTAAATACGGCGCTGGTTGGCGCCGCTTACTCTGCTCCTCAAGACCCTCACCGCTTCCCCAGAGCCTTGGAAGAAGGCCGCGACTTGCGTCGCAGTCTCCTCCAGATCTTCAATTGCGACGGCTGCTTCCACCATACCGACCAGCTCGTCCCTCACATTCGTCAGTTGCTCCCCGGCACGGGGCCGCGGACTCCGCCGACGACGGAGGGCCTGCTTGGCAGCCGTTGGCGACCGTCGCTCTGGGTTTGGTGGGTGTCGAGAGACCGCAGCCGACCTTTGACTACTCGCAGGACGGGTCGCCCGCCCCGAGGACGCGGACACTCCCCTCCTCCACCGAGTCCGGATGCGCCCCGCCGAGTTCCTCTACCTCCCCTTGAGCCCACCCCCCTGGACTGATTAAAAAACCCCACCCTTACTGTATCGTTGTCGTTTTCGTTTTTTCCGCGACCTGGCTCCCTCGTGGAGCACGTCTCGGGCGTACCTGAAAGAATTGAAATTGGCTCTGTTGAATGATTTGAGTTATCTAATGTATTTAATGAGATTATGATTCCTCCATTTGGAGCGCGTTACCTGGGCCGTTGCTGGGGACAGCCTCGTCCTCGGAGGAGCTCTCAGTGGGGCCGGCGGCTCCTCTTCTAACGACGACTTTCCTGATGTCCTGCGCCCGCTCTGGTGGAGTCTGCGGACCCTTCTTATCGTTGCCTGCCACGGCGTCGTAGATGTCGTCTCTTCTTGCCCTGGGGTAGCCCTTGATGGTCCGGCTACCCCGACTATGGCCACCGGGAGGAGCGCTGGAGCTGCGGGAGGTGGAGTGGCAGCTCTCGTCTCCCCCTGCCCTGCCCTATAGAGCCGGAATGACATAATGGGCCTACCTAATGTCGTGGTGGTGATGATCGTAGTGGTGGATGTCTCAGGCAGAGTGAGGGGGCACGACGGTCCGCTAACTGGGGTCCAGAGGCCCTCGGTGATGGTGGGTAGTGGTCGAGGACCCCGGCTATTCCTTGTTGCGGGGCTGCGCCTGGTCTCCGCTGCCTCGGGTGGTAGTGTGGCAGCTCTCGTAGCGGAGCGCAGCCCTGGGCGGGTTGTCGTGGGACCCCTCGCGGCCTGAGTGGACCGGCTGGTGCCTGCTGCGGTTACCGCAGCGTAGGTGGGGGAGTTGCTCAACCTTTTCGGCCCCCGTGGGATGGCTTCATGGTGATAGTTGTCAGGGGACGCCTCATCGAGCCTGCCACCGTTGGAGATGGTGTGGTGGCAGACGAGCGCCCCTTCATCGACGCCGGGGCTATCTTCCTCACCGTTGCTGCGGCTGGTCTAGGCACCGCGACTCGCCTGGAGATGTTGTTGCGGTGAGCCGCTGGCCGGTCGCTCACCAGGACGCTGTAGGCTCTCCGGCTCCTCGTAGTCGGACCTGCGTGGAACGAGGGCAGGGCTTCTCGAGGGGAGCTTGGACTGCTCCCCGTCGTTGTGGGGGTGGCCATGTCTGGCCGTGATACTTCAGGTGTTCGGGTTGGAGTCGACACCTGGGATGTTGTCGGCGTTGAGGTCGTCGTCGCTACAGGGCTCGGGATGGCATTGTTACCGGCTGCAGCTCGTGGCTCTTCGTCGCTGGTGGTCGACTGGTGGCGGTGGAAGCTGTCCCCCATCCCGGTCCAGGCAATCTATTAGAGATAAAATTTATTAGGGACTGGATTTACGGTCACATTTGGGCGATCACAGACATTGACTGTACTATTTGCGCCGCTCGTCCGCGTCGCGGCTGTTCTCGGAGCACGAGGAGCCGGATCTGCAGCTGAGTGCCGACGAAGCAGCAAGCAGCACACTTTTTAATTATCTCAGCAGCCGGGTGGTATTTTTTGGCATGCTTCACCAACTCCCCGTGCCCTTTGAACACTCCTGTCTTTTTTTCATGGTTCTGCTCGTAGGAGAACGGGCACCGGAACTCTTTCGGGAACGGAAACTCTATGAAAATTTCAATTGAATTATTATCATTGTTATTAATATCAATATTATTATTACTGACTCTACTATTACTGGCCATTGTGCCGCACGGTACAAGATCGGTGGGTTGTTTACGAAAGAAGATAGATAGATAGATAGAAAAGTAGAAAGAAGAGAGATAGCGACAGTCGGTATTACCTCTGGAGTGGCGAGCGAGTTACCGACCAGAGGGGACGGATAGCCTTTGGTCCGCTGGCCGATGGTAATAGTTTCCGCTACTAGCTTCAGCCGCTCGCCGCGGAATGGCAGCACCGGGTCCGTACGTGTGGCGTCATAACATCTTTGATCTGTGCTCACTACGCGGCGCATTAGCAGAAGTTCGCTCCCGCTAGTGCTTAACTGGACGCTGCTTCCATATACCTATATACGAGCTACTAGTAACTTCCAATGTCCACTGGACAACATGCGCGTCTAGGGCACGGTGTACTTGGCTCAGCCCTACTGACGAGTCCTGCCGAGCACACCCGGACGAAATGCAAACTCATAAAGAAGGTTCGATTCCTTCGACACGAGGTTCGATTCCTCGTGATCCAAGAAATGGATTCCTTCATACGGACTTGTGGGAAATATAGAATCAGACTATTCTATACCTCTGCCGTGGACGGACGCGATGACGGATGGGATCTCGCAGTTAGGCTAGCCTTCACTACGAGACTTACACTTGACTTGCTTTACCTATGCGCGGCTCGGCGGACCCGATTTCTCGAGTCAATGGGTCAATCGCGCTAGGCTTCTCAAGGGTGCGTTTTTTAGGAAGGGATGACTTAGCCCTTACCTAGGCGGCACGTGTTTTCAGAGCTAATTATTTTGGTCAATATGTCGGCACAGTGCCCGCGGGGCGGTCGCTCGGGGTGAGGAGAAATGACTAACGGCTGGCAGGTGTCACGTGACGGCTAAAGAAAATAGCCGTCGCCACCTGTTGCCGGGGAAAAGAAGGAGAAGAAGAAGAGAGAAAGAGCACCCACTTACCTTGCGTGCGGCTGCCTATCTAACTAAGGCTGCCGTCCCATGTAGGCCTGGATCGCCGGAATCCGGAATCACGGAACGGAACGCAGACGGAATCTAGCGGATTTCCGAGTCCGTTCCGAGTGTTGAAGCACCCTACCGTTCCATGTATACCAAAATTGTACGGAATGACGAAACGGAGTCAATTTATATTTGTGCTATTATGTAAGATCAAATTCTGTAACCGTAATTAATTATTTCATGAAATAAAAGTTGACCCTCCGGCACTCCGTTCCGGAATTTGGATACATGGGACACAAGAAGATGCAAATAGACGGAACGGAACACGGAACCTACATGAACATAACCCTGCAAATTCTAGAAAGACACCTGTTTACATCTGTTGAACAAATTCAATCATGAATTCTAAAGTATATTAGTACTCATGATTAATAATCGCACTGTAAATCAGAGACTCCTTGCTGTGGATAACCTACTCCTGGTGACTCCTGCTAATGAATTGTAGGTTTCGGAGGGATCCACCATTTCGTAGAAATACGACGGAATGAAATTAGCGGAACACGGATTTTAGTGACTTTTCCGTCCATTCCGTTCCGTGATTCCGGATTCCGGCGATCCGGGCCTACATGGGATGGCACCCTAAAGGTGGAAGCACACAGGAGTCCATAAGCCATAAGCAGAAAGCAGAAGACATAGCGCATGCGCATCACTTCGCTTTTACTGCAGAGCCTATATCTATACAGGGTGATTCTTTTTGCGCGCACCATTTGGTAAGGGTAGATTCCTTGTGAAATTCTAAGACTAATCTTCCTTTACCAAAAAGTCCTGGGTCTAATATTTTCCGGGCTACAGAAGGTCTTAGTTGACCAATCACAGAGCTTACAGCTGCTCAAGTTAGGGCCGGGTCAAAAGTATAAGACTAGCAGTGCCCGTGGCGAGTCGATTTCCAGAGAAATAAAAATAAATGATTAAATCTAGTGATAAATTTTTTCACCATATGGCATTTGGGTTACAGCTATTGTCGCCAGGAGTCACCAGGAGTTGTTTTCGTACAACATACGCTTCGATTATCTGTGACCAGGACAACCACTACGTTGGCTTCGTCCTCTGGGTACACCGCTACGTAGTTTTTGTCCTCCAGGTCGACCGCCACGTAGTTTTCTTCCTCCAGCTCGACCGCTACGTAGTTTTCGTCCTCCAGGTACACCGCTACGTAGTTTTCGTCCTTCAGGTCGACTGCACCGTAGTTTTCTTCGTCTAGTTCAACCGCACCGTAGTTTTCGTGATCCAGGTACACCGCTACGTAGTTTTCGTCCTCCCGGTCGACTGCACCGTAGTTTTCTTCGTCTAGTTCGACCGCACCGTAGTTTTCGTCATCCAGGTCCACCGTTACATAGTTTAAACTACGGTGCGGTCGAACTAGACGAAGAAAACTACGGTGCAGTCGACCTGGAGGACGAAAACTATGTGACGGTGGACCTGGATGACGAAAACTACGGTGCGGTCGAACTAGACGAGGAAAACTACGGTGCAGTCGACCTGGATGAGGAAAACTACGGTGCGGTCGGCCTGGATGAGGAAAACTACGGTGCGATCGACCTGGAGGACAAAAACTACGTAGCTATGTACCTGGAGGACGAAAACTACGTAGCGGTCGACCTGGAGGACAAAAACTACGTAGCGGTGTACCCGGAGGACGAAGCCAACGTAGTGGTTGTCCTGGTCACAGATAATCGAAGTGTATGTTGTACGAAAACAACTCCTGGTGACTCCTGGCGACAATAGCTGTAACCCAAATGCCATATGGTGAAAAAATTTATCACTAGATTTAATCATTTATTTTTATTTCTCTGGAAATCGACTCGCCACGGGCACTGCTAGTCTTATACTTTTGACCCGGCCCTAACTTGAGCAGCTGTAAGCTCTGTGATTGGTCAACTAAGACCTTCTGTAGCCCGGAAAATATTAGACCCAGGACTTTTTAGTAAAGGAAGATTAGTCTTAGAATTTCACAAGGAATCTACCCTTACCAAATGGTGCGCGCAAAAAGAATCACCCTGTATATCTATGGCTATGGATTCTGCCTATGGGCTTATGCACTTCTGTATGCTTCCACCTTTAGTTCGATCTCCTAACATACAGTCTCCGTAGTGTAAGCCACTGAAATATAATAATACTGGAACGCGCGCTAACGGCTTTGGCCCGTATAGAGAGAGATAGCTCTGAGCAGCGCTGGTAGTATCCCCGTCTTTGTTGGTACAGTCCCGTCCAAAACTTTGATTCAACAATACGTAAGTGTGCGGAGAATCACCTGAATGCAGTAACTGGCCTTATTGCAGATGCTGTACGATACTTCATGTGCACAGTCGCAACTCAGTAAGACAATGACAAAGATACTACTAGTGAGCTATCTCTCTCTATACGCTGCTTCTCATGGTCCAGAATGGTCGGCGCGCGTTCCAGTATCATTATATTTCAGTGGTGTAAGCTAAGACGAACAAACCTATTAGTTGTCGTCTAATACTCCGTGTTGTCGTCGAATTTTCCGTGTGATTAAAACTTCGACTAGACTTGAAAACAAATAATTATATGAAATGAAAAATGGTGTACTATTGCTACGTCAAAAATTGTCGAAGTACAACCTATGCAAAAAGGAAAAAAGGAAAAGGTGAATGTATTACTTGGCATCAGTAAGTGCACTATTTTCGAGTTTGGATAAAATATAACCTCTAAGTTGGACTCCAATACTGATCAAAGTACGAGTGAAAATATCATTATCAAGCAATACAAATATAACTATTTTAGATTGCCTACGGCCGCAGTACTACAAGAAAAATGGGCAAATGCTCTCGGTGTCCAAATTATTCCGAAAAGTAGCAGGATTTGCTCCAAGCACTTTTCGTCAGATTGTTTCCAACGAAATGGAATGAGTGAACGTCGATTAAAACCAAATTCTGTACCAACATTGTTTTTGCATTCAAAGTCAGAAAGGTAATTTCATATTTTTCAGTATTATTATAGTACGTTATGCAACCAGTGCGCAAAATAGGTGATTCCCGCACGAGTCGGGTTTCTCGCTTCGCTCGGGCGACAAAAAAGACGAGTGCGGGAAACACCTATGCGCACGTGTTGCGTATACTATTTTCCCCAACGAGCTGTGCAAAATTCGACAACATCGGTAATTCGTATGTAATATTAAATTATTGAATATATATATATATATAATCAATTGTACATCAAATAGATGACGTAATCTAGGGAGATGGAGTTCGAGGGAGGGGGGCGGAGCTCCCCCACTATATCAAAATGAATTAAAATTGCATAATTGAATAGAAAAAAATTTGCGCTAAGTTTGATCACAAGAGCGATGACATTTTTTTCTCATGAGGTAAATTTAGCAATTATCTTGATACATAGATACGAGGGGGTCTAAGCCCTTCAGGACACAGAAGAAAAAACGAAAAAAAAGAGTTCAATAAAAACATTTTATTTTATTTAATGGGATTTAGGATTATATCAGATAATAAGGTAAAAAATCGTAAACACAAAACGATTGTAAAGTGTTTGAACCTGTAGGCCTATGGGTGTAAGGATGTGAACAAAGCACTTCGCGTCATTGTCACTCGCGAATAACTCTCGGGCGACTTTTATATGTAAATAGATTTGAAGTGTATATATATACCTATGTATTGTAACTCGTTGTATATGTTTCACGAGCTGAAGGCTCGTGAAATTATACTAGTTCGCGTGAGTTGTTTGTCACGGGTTATTTTCTTAGAATATTTGGAGCTCCTCTGGGAAAAGTTGAAAAAACCCTTAATTTACCCTAATACAGACTCGGATAGATTTTACTCTACCAGAGCTGCCTCCCTACAGACTTGGGATATGCTAGATTCACCAGACTAGGATAGCAATTATCGCTCTACCGTAGCTGTCCTGAATCTAGCTCACCGAAGCTGCCTATTACAGACTTGGGATATGTGTGTTCTCAGACTAGGGTACCAATTATAGCTATCCGTAGCTGTCTAACACACTCACCGAAGCTGCCTTTTAGCTAATCAATGAATTTAAGTTTATAAGCAATTGAAGTGAAATACTTCTCTGTAAGAATAAAGTTTTAGGTTATGTTTTCAAGGAAAATAGAAGACAAAGATCAGATTTCTGATATTTGTGAGATCAGTTGATCCTATCCTATTTATTGTAATTTTAGTTCTATCTTTTTTTGAACTTAATATTTTACAAAATCATAAAAATGCGAAACATAAAATAATAATGATGAGAGAATGAAATAAATGAATGATTTTATGAATGTTTTTCTTATGTCCGGTTGCATAAACGTGGGGATCCCTTCGATCGCGGGGCAAATTTTGCCCCGAGGGTTATCTGTCAAATGTTTCATAGCAATTGAATCCACTCTATGGCGGCAGAACTGCGCCTGTGTTCAATTGTTCACGCGTCTGACAGTTGATAGGTGAAAGCAATGGACTCAGACGTTTCGTCATTGGCATCGACGTCATCGTCATCATCATCTTCGGAGTCATCTTCTTCCTCGGCCAATAGCTCCGATGATGAAGTCCTGGACGTAATCGCCGGTCCGCATGCGGTGCATGCTCCACGAGTGTTTCGCGTAAGAAATTGTCCCTACGAGATGTTTTCGGATACGGAATTCGTAAGGAGATTTCGCCTGAGTAAAGCGGGGGTTCAAAGATTATTAGAAATTGTTGGCCCTGAACTTGAACACCTGACTCGCAGAAATCAACCTATATCACCGTTAAACCAATTAATAATCACGCTGAGATTTTTGTGTACGGGAGCTTTCCAAATTTTTGTTGGAGATGACATGCGGATTCACAAGTCCAGCGTGTGCAGAATTGTGAAGCAAGTGGTCCGTATAATTGCTGGTTTGAAACCACGATATATATACATGCCAAGGAATGAAATTGAGATTTCAGCAAGTAAAGCGAAGTTCAGAGCGATTCATGGGTTTCCATCTACGATAGGTTGCGTTGATGGTACTCACGTGCGCATACAATCTCCAGGTGGCGAGCATGGTGAATTGTATCGCAATCGCAAAGGATACTTTTCGTACAACGTACAGGCCGTATGCGATGCTGACCTGCGATTTTTGAGTATCGATGCACGTTGGCCAGGTTCTACGCACGATAGCACTGTTTTCAACGCATCACTGCTACGCGTAAGATTCGAGGAGGGCGAATTTAAAAATTGTTTTTTGTTGGGTGACAGTGCATACCGATTGATGAATTATATCCTCACACCCATCCTTAACCCTACGACGCGTGCAGAGGAACAGTACAACGCTGCACAAATTCATACCAGAAATTGCATTGAGCGTACGTTTGGGGTTTGGAAAAGGCTATTTCCAGCTATGGCTGTTGGACTGAGAAATATTCGCCCGACGTCGGTTACTGCCATAGTAGCTGCAGCGGTATTGCACAACATCGCGATCGATGAAAAAAATGCCGTATTAGATGCCGAAGCTGATCACATAGATGCGGCAGCCGCCGCAGATCCTGTACCTGGTAGCAATTATATGATCGATCAGGGGCAAGAGTTAAGGGCTGCTATTGTCAACACAGTTTTCGGGTTCAATCAGATTTGATGTAATTCGATCGAATCCTAGAAAATTTTATCTTGATTTTAAATAAATAACGTTTTGAAATCGACATTTCGACAATTACCAAATCTTTGTGAATGAATGATCTAGAAGGAAATCCTGAAATGCGCACGAATTACGCATATTCACAGTATTTTAATCTTTTAACGATATCGATAAACTTTGGAAGTGTCGCTAACAATACAACTACACAGAGTTTCTTATATTATGTTAATGAATAGACAAAACATGTAATGAACGTTGAATAATGGTGATATTTATTAATTATCATGTGCACCATTTGTTGTTATATCGATTCCTGATTATATTCGCGTTTCTTAAATTCCCTTTCGTTTCTTTTCATGAGTAGTTCCTCCTCCAGGATTTCCAATTTTTTTTTAAAAACAATCTCCATATTTTCCCTTTCCATTCTTTTCATTTCAAGATCTTCTTTCCTTTGATTCCTTTTAATTAGCAGCTCCTCCTCCAGGATCTCCATTTTTTTCTTGAAAACGATCTCAGAATTTTTCTTTTTCATTTTTTTAATTTCAATATCTATTTTTTTCACCTCCTTGTTCGTTTCTAGCAGTACAGCCTTGTCTTCAAGAATTTTTAATTTTTCGATGAGAGTCGCCTTGTCGTAATCGTTTTTGGTTTTATTGCGCTGTACAATAGTATCGGCGATCTTTGATAGCGCTCTCCTTTTTTCGCCAGCCACAGATGAATTATTCCTGTGAGGTCCTGGCCAAGACGCGGATGGTCCCCTAATTTGTACCTCCGACAGAACATTCATTTGCGGTCCCGCGTCGGCGAAGGAAGTACTCGCCACAGAGGTCCCCACACGTTCAGCCACGGGTGATGCTGGATCTTCACGAATTAATAACGATTCATCTAAAGAATCCGAGAAAATCATAATAATGTTCCATAGGCTCGATAACAACATAAAAGAAAACGAATCTAATCGGAGATGGTGAGGCCTGGAGGTTTAGGTGAATTGAGGTGGACAGCACCATGTTCATTCGCATTCATCGTTATCGTTACCTTGGCTGTAGAGCGGGGCACTATCGTCGTACGGATTATGGTCCGGCTCGAATTGCTCCTTCACTACTCCTTGGACTTCGAGATCCACGTCCGTGGATTTCGGAGTGAACGTTCCACCACCGGTTTTGTAAAGTTCGATCTACCAGATAAATAATTTCATGATCAGCAGTTGCGAATAGACACTTCTAAATATATTATCGCAAATTATATTACGCCAGGCTGTTCAGCTACGATTATGAAGCACTGATACATGCACGCATATGAGTCAACTTACTCTGTCGTTGTGCAGATTTGCTTTTGAAGTTCGCTTCAATGATTTATATAATTCTTTTAACTGCTTCGCCGTTTTCACACAATCTTTCCGTCTACTGTTGAATTTCACTGTCATCTCCTCCCAAGCTTGATTTTTCAGCGCTGTTGTCGTCGCGTCCGTCCGTTTATTTTCTATAATGTTCTTGTATTCTTTTATCAAATTTATCAGTTCTTTCTTATTCTCCAAGACTTTGTTCACAACCATTTTCATAACGATATTAATTCAATTAAATAGCGGGTATATGTTAATTAATTGAGCGTTGTTTTCAAAAAATCAACTGTCAGACGCGTGAACAATTGAACACAGGCGCAGTTCTGCCGCCATAGAGTGGATTCAATTGCTATGAAACATTTGACAGATAACCCTCGGGGCAAAATTTGCCCCGCGATCGAAGGGATCCCCACGTTTATGCAACCGGACATAATCTATTTTTCCTTATATTTAATTTTTAGCCTCAATGGCCGGACTTTGTTCTGTTTTCTGTTTAACTCTTTTATTTGAATTCTTTTTTTCTGATTTTAATCGAGACGCTGCTTTGGCCGAGTCAATGTTTTCAATTTTTGTGATTCTAATCGAGACGCCGCTATGGCTGAAACAATCTTTTACTTTTTTCGTGATTCTAATCGAAACGCTGCTATGGCTGAAACAATCTTTTCTTTGGAAATGAGAATTTACGTGAGTACGCTGCCGTATTGAGAGAATAGAATGGATGTATGACAATGAGTCGGACGGCCGCTTTGGCTCGAATACGCTCTAGAAGAGAGTTAGCATAAATAATAGTTGTGAGTCGGTCGGCCGCTTTGGCTCAAATCCCGCTCTAGAAGAGAGTTAGCAAGAATAAACAATAGTTGTGAGTCGGTCGGCCGCTTTGGCTCAAATCTGCTCGAAAAGAGTTTAGATTTGAAGAAGAAGAATTTATAAATTGTTATGAGTCGGTTGGCCGCTTTGGCACAAGTCCGCTCTAGAAGAGAGTTGAGAATTAATAATTGTTGTGAGTCGGTCGGCCGCTTTGGCTCAAGTCCGCTCTAGAAGATAGTTAGCAAGAATAGGATAGACGATCGTTGTGAGTCGGTCGGCCGCTTTGGCTCAAGTCCGCTCTCGAGGCTTAGATTCGTCCGTCTTATATACGAAGCGGGTTGTCACACCGACGCTCCGACCTTTTGGTATTGTATCACGTGATACAATACCTGTGTGTGCTATGTCCATGATGTGACGTATAGTCAGCCTACTCTGCCTATAGGCTGAACACGTTACAGTATACAAATATTTCGAATACACAAATTGTATTTTGTGCACGTGAATCTCATTTTGCCCACGCTAACTGCATTTTGCACACGCGAACCCATTTTGCTCACGCGAACCGCATTTTGCGCACGTTTACGAAATGCGTTAGAAAATCTGGCATTTTGTGCACCCAAATCAGTATGCAAAATCGAATTTTGCACACGGCGTTAGGGAAAATACTTTTAATATTTATATCAAATAAATCGAGCTCACATATACCTGGATATTCACAGCAGAGCCCTGCAAGACATTACTATGCAAAAAGAAACCAGCACAATCACACTGCAACCTCCTGAAAAGCTATCAACGCCAAATACAATACTGATGTATCCTGAACCGAGTACTGAATGGTATCTACACATCAGCATATAGTATTATATGACAAGTACTATTATTATATCAACTAGACTAGTAATTTGAAATTTCTATCGTATTTCGGTAGTGACGACCAGGGAGAAATCACAGTCGATACCAAGCCGGTGGTGAAAGAAGAATGTAATGTAGCACTGCCTGTGACTCCGAGAAAGAGTACTGGACACAACAGCAGATATCCTGGAGATATGAGTGTAGAAAAGATTTTGAAAATGTCACCCGACACTATTGTGAAATCGATGCTGATGTTAAAAAAAGCCTGCATCGAGAAAGACACGCGTATAAAAAGATTGCAAAGATCACAACGTTGCAAAGATAAAAGAATCGAAAGTCTACAAAAACTCCTCGCAGATTTGAAAAAAGGCAATTTAATTTCTTCAAACACTCATGATGTCCTGAAGGTATTTATTCACTTGTTTCTAGTTACATATTTTAACATTCAGACCCTGAGATATTGTTGAAGGAGTATGATCAAGCAGTTTGTACAGTTTATGGCTCTACCAATATGAGTTTGTATAGCATACGTAACGCTTAGTCGGTATGGTAGATGTTGCTCTTGGACACCAATCAAGACATAGATACTATTATGCATTACGACATCAACGAACGTACGAGATGTAGCTTATGTCGGTGGTGCTTTATTGAGTCTAATTGATTGTGATCCTTAACTGAAATTTCGCAGTAGAATGAAACGTGACCAGCCATTTACTTTTCAGCTTGCGAACTTACAAGTTTTGCAAAATTGAACCAGGATTAAAAATTTAGGATAACCAATACGGAAACAGGAGATGACATCATAACAATTTTTCAAACTCATATGAAGAAATTAATTGTACGAATGTATTATCACTGTTACACTATTCTGTAAATTAGGGTTCCATTCCCAAATTGGACATCAATTCTGTTTCAATCGAATTTTTATACCCAAAAACAAGTACTAATTTATGCAAATTCGAAATTGTATTATACTTTTCACCAACGAACAATAAATTTACATTATTTTACCGTGGAAATATATATTTTTTTTAGAACACCTCAAGATGCGGCTTCAGATAAATCTACGTGATGTAATGTGTAAATTTCGTTTTAAATCGACTGTTCTCGGTTGGATTGTAGTTCAATTCAAGTACCTATTCGTGAAATAATTCTTCTCAATAATGTGTAGGCTATATCACCTGACGATTGTGACATCGCAACAGATATTCAAAGGGGGAAAGTCCAAGGGAAATATCCAGCACATCTACGATCCTTCACATTGACGTTACATTTATATAGTCCCAGAGCTTACAACTACGTCCGTCAAGTATACCGGAATAAACTGCCAGTACCTTCAACGATACGTGCCTGGTACTGGAGCACCGATGGATCTCCAGGAATCACCAAGGAAGCAATCTATGCATTAAGAAAAAAAGTGTTGATACTGCTGGCAAACGAATATAGGCAGCGTGGAAGCATTCAGAAAAACGTTTCGTTGGTTACGTAGATCTTGGAACAATGATTTCTGAGCTTGAACATCCGCCATTGGCAAAGGATGCTCTTGTTTATCTGATAACTGGGGTAATGAACGACGTAAGATACCTGTTGCCTATTTTTTAGTACACGGATTAACAGTTACAGAACGAGCAGAGATTACGGGACAAGTTCTCATTGCTATTACCGCAACAGGTATTTTGGTAATCACATTAACCTTCAATGGACCTCCAGCCAATATTGCGATGTGTTCGGAAATGGGTGCTGATGTCTTCAATAATAAACCATACTTTGTGCAGCCATCAAAAGAGGATTCGAAAGTTGGGATATTATTTGATGCTGCCCATATGGTAAAACTTATCCGAAATTAATTTACTAGTAAAGAAATCCTGTATGATGAGCAGAATGACCCTATTGAATGGAAGTACATCGATAAGTTAGTAACCCTACAAGAATCTTTTTTCTGCCATTTGGCTAATAAATTAAATAGACAGCATCTTCAATGGGAAAAAATTAACATGAACGTGAAGTTGGTAACTCAAACCCTCAGCAAAAGTGTTGCGGTAGCATTAGAGCAGCTGTAAGCAGATGGGCACAAAGATTTTGTGGGTCGTGTTGCAACCATTTCAAAGATATTTACATTGACTTTGTGGCTAACGGACCAATGAAATACATCTTGACCTACAAATTTTCGCAAGACCATCTGGAGACGTTTTCCTCTTGTGTCCGGTCAATGAGGGGACATTGAGGAGTATCTCAGAGTATATATTACTGCTTGTTATAGTATTGTTTATAAGGTACAAGTTTATAAATTTTTCCGCAGCACTGACAATCCCATGTGTATTTACACTTGGGTAGTGTAAAAATCCATAGCTCTTGCGGTTGATGAATGCTGATGTGATGGGCTCACATTCGTCCAGTAAGGTGAGACATGTCCCGCATTTAATATTTCCCAAAATTTTTTTTTTCTACGAATCCAGCTACATATAAGACACAATAATGGGCCATAGGATCAATACATTCCGAAGGTCAGTCTTGTGAAATTATAGGATCAATGTCCTCTTTTGTAGCTGGAATTTCAACGTTTTCTTTTTTTGAGGACACAGTGAGGATGTTGGTGTCGTCAAGAGGGAGGCAATTAGCCTCTGCTGAAGACTTTATCTCATTGCGATGCAACAACTTCTTGTACGCAGCCATGAATTGTATGGAGTTCGAATTATCATTATATCCCTTATAGACACAATAATGGGCCATAGGATCAATACATTCCGAAGGTCAGTCTTGTGAAATTATAGGATCAATGTCCTCTTTTGTAGCTGGAATTTCAACGTTTTCTTTTTTTGAGGACACAGTGAGGATGTTGGTGTCGTCAAGAGGGAGGCAATTAGCCTCTGCCGAAGACTTTATCTCATTGCGATGCAACAACTTCTTGTACGCAGCCATGAATTGTATGGAGTTCGAATTATCATTATATCCCTATGAGGAATATGAACTTCGATCAGGTTTTTACGGAGGCCGAGTTAGGTCACCACTTTCAGATTGTGTCTGTCGATGTTCCTGAACGCACTCAAGCCGACATACACTGTCGGCGTGACGTCACTTCTCAGTGTTCCCACTGTTGAGCAAAGAATCTTCGGGGAACGGAAATAGTAGTGGGAATAATGGAAAAATAAGAACGCAATTTAAGTCCAGTTGGGGAGTCCTTTCCTCTTTGGTCGGACCTGTTAACATCAGAAACGCCCATCCGATTGCATCTTTGTAAGAGGTGGCAATGAAGGTGTAATTTGGGGTGATTTCGATGTAAATTTGAAATAAGATCTTACGGTCAACGACCTCAGCAAGAGAATATCTAGAAAAGCTTACAGATGGCGTTCAAAAGTCATGTAAGTGTTTATTCATAATGAGGGGCATATTCTGAATGTCATGTTCAATTTCTCGACACATGCCTGCGAATATAAATTCTCACACAAAATGTATTATCGAAATAAACTCTCACTCAATTTGTGCTTGTATTGTGTGAACTTTGGGTGACAGCGGCTGCATGAAGTCTCTGCTACTCAAGGATTACCTATGCAATTTGAACATTCGTTGGTCTTACGTTAACTCTGCTGCCAGTTCAATTCCTCAAAATTTGACTGCAATTTTTTTTTCTAGGTTCGTCATGTAAACATTATCCATGAAGAATGTAAACTTGCCTTACCAGTCGATGAAAAGGGGAATCTTTGCTTTAATTTACTACAACAATATTTTCCAAATGCTATTGGCTTGACGTATACTTCAGAAGAAGACGAAACCTATGTTTTGAATATACACAATGGTGACATAATCATTGATGACCTTTTGACAACTTACAATGTTCACATGTTAGGTAGGTTTTCAGAATGATTTATTTGCATACATTTATTCCTTAACAAACTGTTTTGAAAAACCAATAGAAAAACATTGAAAGGAAAAATATTTTAGGGAAATTGAGTTACATTATATTCTTCAGATCTGTATCTTTGAAAGGATTATGTTTTTGAAGAATGTTATTGTTTAGCCAACTATCAATATTCAATTATGTACGGAATCAATGACTCTATGACTAAATCATTTGATATTAAAACTTCAGATGGAACATCAACCACGCAAACGCAGTGCTAGGCCAAAGAACTAAGAATACGAGATATAAACAAGGAAATAAGAGAAAAAAATAACACCCGTAAGTCATAAGGAGCAACTGAAAAAGTAACCTTTTTTGAGAGTTCAACCAATAAGTTTCACTTCTCGGTACTTTAAATTAGTCTAGTATCACCAACAAATGGTATTGCCAATGGTACCTTAATCTTGCGAATGAAAAGATTAAAAGGAATCATTTTCCTTACTCTAGCATTCATTTCAATCCATCTAGCTCGAAAACCTATTTTCTAAACGGACATTAATAAGAAACATAACGATCACAGAGATGAGAAATAATCGACTGTCATTAAAGAGAGAGAGAAGTGATTTTTGATTCTCGTTTACACCTATGGAAACTCTAGATTCCTGGTTCGGTACCATCGGTCCATAGCTCTACTAGTAGGGTATATCATTGCAATACTCACTGCATATACTCACCACAGTTTCTGAGTGTAAGAACTACAAAACTCACAAAAACTACAAGGACTACGAAGATACTTTATATTGGTTGGATGCATAAGTCACAAGGCAACAAATATAGCCAATTAAAGAAACTCCTGGGTGATGTTAAGAAAATTACACTGAACAGTTCTATAAAATACACAGTAAGTGACATAAAACGGATAGCTGTGCAGAAATTTGTAGAAGATGGAAATGGAGTGTTTTTAACAACATTAACTACTCACTTGGGCTTATATGATGGTAGTATTATACATGAATTTGAGAAACCGGACGGAAGCCCCTGCGATTTATGGGAATATTGTCAATCTCGTAATATAGCATTATACAAGATCAATATATATTGACTAACTTCTCCAAAATGTGAGGAGAGTACTTTAAGTCTTCCTGCAATACGAATGAGTGTTATGGAACCAGAAATTGACACTGCGAGACAGACTGTAAATCATAATTGTCGCCGTGCGTGCAACCTCTATTGTCTGGACAAAGAGATCTGACAGGCCTGTTAGATTCTCAGAACAATAATACCAAAATTTTAATGGAAGTTTCACAAAGTGAAAGCAGTCAATCTTCAACTGTTATTCCAAATCAACAAAATTCCATGGACGATGTAACCACCTTTCATCATTATATAGCAGCGTCCAAATATACTGAATCATTGTCGATATCACAAGTTGAAAAATCTGCCTTGTATGGGTGTTTACCAGTAGACGAACAAAGCAAAGTTAGCATAGAGGAATTCAACCCAATAGACTTTGGTTATAATATTAGTCAAATCATAAAAAATAATGAAAGTCTATTACAAATTGATTTGGACGACAATTTTTGCCTGAATTATTCATTTCTCAATATGGTATCAGCGATAGACGAACACACACTCTATGACATTGACGAACTTAACGGGACATATGAGGGAAAATTCGGTTTGGGATTTATCACAACATGTACAGTTGCTTGTTGTCCGACATTTACTTGGGGGGCGTCCATTAATTACGTGAGGTGATTTTGGCGATTTTTCGACCTCCCCCCCTCCTCCCTTGGTGAGATGTCGTGAGATTTGGCTCGACCCCCTCCCCCCTAATCTCACGTGAGATTTCTCAAAATGCGTATTTTTAGAGTAAATACGTTAATCTGTCCTTGATTTGGCTGGCTGGTGACGGCTAAACAATCGAAGGGTTACTGTGCTACTTTGTGGTGTTCGCATAACCGCGATGAACATTATTATGTAGGATTTAGCTATATTTTAGTAAAGAAACATTCTTTACTTAATTTAACCCAGTTTTCTCGCAATTTTACACTGCTTCTTGCGGAAGAAAAAATTACGTGATATTGGCCGAGTCCCCCCCCCCCCGAAATTGGGTGAGATTTGGCTCGACCCCTTCCCCCCCCTAAACGCCTCACGTAATTAATGGAAGCCCCCTTGGTACAAAGACAACATGTTGTGGTTTATGTTGATTGAATACAAAAAAAACACTGATTTATGAGGTTTATGCAAAAACTTTATTATATGCGTATTATCATAATGACGGACAATAAACGACTAACGCATTTCAAACAAATGAATAAGTTATAGCAATACATATAGTATGTGCATATAGATTGACAACTCTAATAAGTCCTCTATTGGCAATAGTGAGCAGCGTACAAAACATATTTCAACACAACATAATATTTAAAAAAGCATCATTTTTGTATTGGATATCGATGTCGAAAAGTGAACAGGTCGGGTCACATGCATAGTCATGTGAAGTGACCTGTTCTGGTAGTCAATCTGTGATAAGCTCCTCTGCAGTAATCATATCTGTCAATTCTATTGGCACTGATCTTTTAAATGGTAAGACTGAACCTTCAAGTGAACTCGAACCTTCAAGTGAAATTGAACCTTCGAGTGAACTCTGCCCATTAACAATAATAAACAAAAGTGAAGCAATATTTTCGAAAAAAATATTGGGTGTAGGGATGCAAGGAAAAGTCAGGGAGGGAAGTTGGTTTGGTACGACTGTTGCTATCAAAATCCATCAAAATTTGCAATACAAAGATTAACTTGGCATCATGAGAAGTATATCTATTAGGATTTTTTTCGGGATCCTAATATCATACAAATTATGGCTTTATGTGTAGAACCTAAGCAACTTCATATTCTAATGGAACACGTAAATGGTCATACATTATCGGATATAATATTTGACGATGAAATAAAAATTGACTACCATTTGAATACTGTTATGAAAAATCCGATAGGGCTCCAGATATGTAAAGCTGTCAACTACTTACATGTTTTGCAAAAAAAATGCGATCATCCACAGAGATATTAAACCTGATAATATTCTTGTATCAGATCGGCTGGTTGTCAAATTGTGCGATTCGGCTTTGAGTAAATTTAAACACATGGCTCCTGTCATGCGAAGCACAATAGGAACAAATACACCAAAAGGAAACCCCATTTATATGGCCCCAGAACTCATCCTGCAAAGATCTGCAGCGTCAATTTATTCTGACATTGGGGCAACAGCGTGTAGACTTGTCGAGCTTCACAGTGAAGAGAGTGTTTGGATTTTAGATGATGGAGATCAGGACATTCTATTGAAACAAAAACTCATGGACAATGAAATTCCAAATCTTATTACCGTTCCTGATGAAATACGAAATATTATAAAGGATTGTTTTAATCGAAATCCCACGGAAAGACCGATGATTGCTGATATATTAAAAAAAATTCAATCTATATCATGAAAAGGCAGCCTTATACAGATAACATCTTATTTAATTGGAAACTACTTTTGAATCGCATCAGCGCCTGCGGTAGAATCTTAGTGCCCAATGTTACCAATGGGAGGATAAGAGCTTATAAAAGACTTCGATTTTAAAAACATTTAAATGCATGTCATGAAAGCACGTCTTTCCGTACACATGTACCTGAAGAATCAAACCAGGGTGCAACACATTACTGCTGCCAAAGGCAACTATTTTATATTCCTATTTTATGGTTCCTATTCAAAACGTTATTTTTCTAGTAGTCTATATTCGCTAATAAGATTCATCACTTTATCCACCTTTATGTATAACATTCATGTTTTTTTTTTGACTCCATCCTTTTGTAAACTCGCAATAGTTTCGCTTGTGACTTGTTATTTACTCGTATTTTTCTATTTTCCAAAGTCATTATGTCCTGAAGTAAGGAAAAAATGGGATACAGAATAGCTATTCATGTATTACGGCGACTTTTTTTTTAAGGAAAACGGTTGGGGGGGGGGGGGGGTATACTCGATTTGTTACCGGCCGGCCTATTTTCTCGAATATCTCCGAAACGGGGCTATCAATCGACTTGTCCTTTCGGCAGCCGATGTTTGACGAGTAATGAGTTCGAACTGGTACGTTTGATCGAATGAAATCGGGATTTTTTTTTTTGACCAAAAAGTGTTGGCGTGCCATTTATGTCGATTTATATCAAAGCCTACGCATCAAAAATGCAAAATCGGCCACGGGAGCCCGATTCTGTATGGAATTCCGAACACAACCATCCCAAAACATCTTTGTTTTCGACAACGATGAAGGGGCCAGTTGTATTCTACGTTTTTGTGGTAATTTTCGCGATTGTCAGAGGCTGGGAGCGGTAATGGCCGCTAAGTGTCATGATGTTAGTTCTCCGAACGCCCGTGAGATGTCGCGCGCACATTTTTAGATTATTAATCAGATATGATACCCCCATATAGTTAGCCCCTCATCCACCCCGATTGGATTTTTTTTTTTTAATCGATTGTCGGCGGTTCGTTGGTGATTGATGGATTAGTCCGAACGTTTGTCGGTAGTTAGTTTATTTATAAATTGATTGATAAAATTTCCTAGGGAATTTTTTTTTCCTAGCCCCGCCATGAAAATATATTTCAATCATTTCAATGCAAATCGATATGAAATCGTTTGTCGGTGATTGATGGTCCATTATTTGTAAAGTAATGTCCATATTTTCTTTGTAAATGCCAAAAGAAAAATCCCGCCAAAAATTTTTCCGACAGCATGTAGTATCGTTCCATGGAAACGATCTACTTGCTACTACGAGTCTTGCTTGCCTACAATGGCGCTTACGGGATTGTTTCCAGAGATTAGGAAGCTTTTCCTATATTTCATATCTATTTATAGTTTTCAATAATAACAGCAATCATAAGTTACACTTCTCCAACAAGCGAAAAGATATACTAGTGTTTCGGATCTACTACCTGGCGTGTTGACACAACGGTTGCTGGTTTAAGACTAAAGTGAGACTTACAGGCGATAGGCATACACACATCCTGGCATACATACATTCATACATGTATATAGTTCGAATAGGTATCGGCCGTCCAAGAGTGCGGATGGAAACAATATGACACTACACAATAATATAGGTATATATAAGCAAAATATCCTACATTTCTAACAAAAAACGACAACAACAACAACAATATCGTAGACAAATTACAAAGCGCAGCTCCTGGACATCTTGATCTACGGGACAGACGAAACACACGGGACAGATCGGACACATGAGACATATCCTGAAAATTTTCGGGGACAGACGGGACTACGTACAGACGATTTGTGTACTTTACTGTAATGATTAATTCATTCCAGGGAACGTCATGGCAATATGCGTTATCTTATATGTTACACCTGAAGAATTAATCAAAAGTAGTAACAACGTCAGCAAAAGAGTACAACGAGCGACATTCATGAATTCAGGGGTAAGTATTATATTTTAAATTTCTGCTAGCGCTTGGATGTAGTTTGTTAAGGTGCTTCCCTACGAAATTCCACCAGACCTGAAAACATTGGGAAAAAAGGTGCCATCGAACGATATTCTGTCTAACAGCACCTTTTTCCCAATGTTTTCAGGTCTGGTGGAATTGCGTAGGCAAGCACCTTAAGGTGAAGTGAAACGTTTCAAGGCCACGGCCGGGTGCTTTTCACCGTGGTAAGACAGAAATACCAAACGTTCGGTACCTCTGCCTACCGCTAGATAGCGCAGTGCGCATCTTCCGACGCTTGCTACGCCAGTATATACGTATACTAATGCTCGCGCTTATTTCGAACTTCGAAATCGAACTTTCCATAACCTCTAATATGAAATGAACTCCTATGTTAGGCTAGCTGTCAAAAGTCTGAGGTTATGTCGTCCTCTTGTATTATTCGGATTCTTGTCCAACAAATCGAACTTTCCATAACCTCTAATCTGGAATGAACTTCTATGTTAGGCTAACTGTCAAAAGTGTAAGGTTATGTCGTCTGCTCATTTTATGTGGATTTTTGTCCAACAAATCGAACTTTCCATAACCTCAAATCTGAAATGAACTCCTATGTTAGGCTAACTGTCAAAAGTGTGAGGTTATGTCTTCTGCTTGTATACGTCATTGAATGTATTCTCATTATTTCGATTTTCGAGCAACTAATCGATTCCTCCATAACCTCAAATCTGAAATGAACTCCTATGCTAGGCTAGCGTCAAAAGTGTGAGGTTATGTCGTCTGCATGTGTTACTTAGATTCTTGTCCAATAAATCGATCTCTCCATAAACTCAACTCTGAAATAGAGTGACCAGCTGTCAGTCGAGTGAAGTTAGCAGGAGGAGCAGCAAAAACATCGTACGTAAAGTGACAGAGGAAACCTTCACTAGCGCCGCCGCTCGGCTCACAAGTATACTGGTCGCGATGTCGGTACAGGCTCTCACCTCAACCGAATGTCGGTTTTTTAGTTATGAGTGACGGAGAATCGTCAATTCTCAGCCATTTCTCTATCAAATGACACGGGAATGAGCTCAAAGTGTGTGGTTTTCCATTGCGGAGTGGCTGATTGTCTCGCCTGAGTGAATAATCTCGCGATTTATATGGTCGGTACGTCAATCTGTGAAAATTTTTGCCAAATTTTGAAAAAGTGAGATAATCAGCCACTTTTTGCCACAATTATGTGTAATCCCTCAAAGTTTCATTGCGATTACTTCAGTACTTTCGGAGAATTCACGATTTCCGTTTTCGAGGTTCTGACAAACGTTTCACTTCACCTTAAGAGCATGTCCTAGTCCTACCTTTACCGACCGAAAAAAAACAAAAATTGGCAAAAACTCGGAAATGATGGTCAAAAATGATATACAGGGTGATTCTTTTTGCGCGCACCATTTGGTAAGGGTAGATCCCTTGTGAAATTCTAAGACTAATTTTCCTTTACCAAAAAGTCCTGGGTCTAATATTTTCCGGGCTACAGAAGGTCTTAGTTGACCAATCACAGAGCTTACAGCTGCTCAAGTTAGGGCCGGTCAAAAGTATAAGACTAGCAGTGCCCGTGGCGAGTCGATTTCCAGTGAAATAAAAATAAATGATTAAATCTAGTGATAAATTTTTTCACCATATGGCATTTGGGTTACAGTTATTGTCGCCAGGAGTCACCAGGAGTTGTTTTCGTACAACATACAGTTCGATTATCTGTGACCAGGACAACCACTACGTTGGCTTCGTCCTCCGGGTACACCGCTACGTAGTTTTTGTCTTCCAGGTCGACCGCTACGTAGTTTTCGTCCTTCAGCTCGACCGCTACGTAGTTTTCGTCCTCCAGGTACACCGCTACGTAGTTTTCGTCCTTCAGGTCGACTGCACCGTAGTTTTCTTCGTCTAGTTCGACCGCACCGTAGTTTTCGTGATCCAGGTACACCGCTACGTAGTTTTCGTCTTCCCGGTCGACTGCACCGTAGTTTTCTTCGTCTAGTTCGACCGCACCGTAGTTTTCGTCATCCAGGTCCACCGTTACATAGTTTAAACTACGGTGCGGTCGAACTAGACGAAGAAAACTACGGTGCAGTCGACCTGGATGAGGAAAACTACGGTGCGGTCGGCCTGGATGAGGAAAACTACGGTGCGATCGACCTGGAGGACAAAAACTACGTAGCTATGTACCTGGAGGACGAAAACTACGTAGCGGTCGACCTGGAGGACAAAAACTACGTAGCGGTGTACCCGGAGGACGAAGCCAACGTAGTGGTTGTCCTGGTCACAGATAATCGAACTGTATGTTGTACGAAAACAACTCCTGGTGACTCCTGGCGACAACAACTGTAACCCAAATGCCATATGGTGAAAAAATGTATCACTAGATTTAATCATCTATTTTTATTTCACTGGAAATCGACTCGCCACGGGCACTGCTAGTCTTATACTTTTGACCCGGCCCTAACTTGAGCAGCTGTAAGCTCTGTGATTGGTCAACTAAGACCTTCCGTAGCCCGGAAAATATTAGACCCAGGACTTTTTGGTAAAGGAAAATTAGTCTTAGAATTTCACAAGGAATCTACCCTTACCAAATGGTGCGCGCAAAATGAATCACCCTGTATAGTCTCTAAAACTTTTCTATTTTTTCTTTCATCAAATTGATTTTTCTATTCTTTGGTACATACGAATTTGTATTCGTATAATTTTCTTGTTTAGTGGCCGGTTGTCCCCTATTTCCCGGTATTTTATCAAACTTATTTTTACAAACAACAATTTCATAATTAATAAGTATAAAGCAAAAATAGCTACAGCTGTAGTCAGTCGATAAATTTTGGTATTAGCTTCTGCTTCCTCTCCCTCCGTTTGTATGGCACTGGTGCGACGAGAGCGCTGCTTACCGGCCACGGCGCGAATTAATTTTCTGACCGCGAATTTGAGTCAGGTCCGCTGGTGTAGCTGGCGATCATTAGGTTTGTTCGTTTTAGCTACACTTTTTACACTTTTACCAGACTTTACACTTTTCACGAGAAATTTACACTTCCTATTGGGCGAGTGTAAAAAGTGTAAGAAAAGTGTAGAAAGTGTAAGCTAAGACTAACAAACCTATTATATTCCTCCGTGGTTAAGGCCATGCCACGGTGGAACGCGTACGCAAACGCGAACGCAGACGCAGGGAAGCGCAGTGGCGCTCCCGATTGGTGGTTGACATGATTGTCCAACTTTAGACCAATGAAATTTCATTGTCCAATAAAGTTGCACATGATCTTGGACAAATACCTAGGGATCTACGCAAGAGCGAAATTAGAACTGGTTCTAAAATGGCTTGCGCTTGTATCCCTGGATATTTGTCCGAAATCATGTTCAACTTTATTTGACAACAAAATTTCATTGGTCTAAAGTTGGACAAGTCGTGTCAACCACCAATAAGGAGCGCCGCTGCGCTGCTCCTGCGCTTGCGTTCGCGTTTGCGCACGCGTTCCACCGTGGCATGGCCTTTAGACTCTAGATTGTTACACGTAAAGGTGCTTTTTCATTTGACGCTTGACGTTACAAAACGCGTTTCTTTTGTCATCACGTGACCTCAACATTTGACGCTGGCGTTTTGACGCTTTGACGCTACCGTCAACCCAAAAAATAAATTAAGTTACGTGATAACAAATGAAACGTACGTTGAGTGTCAAAGCGTCAAAACGCCAGCATCAAATGTTGAGGTCACGTGATGACAAAGGAAAGGCGTTTTGTAGCATCAAGCGTGAAATGAAAAAGCGCCTTTTTGCCCGCTCGACGTCGCACTATTGCCCGAAATTAGGCTACATTCTTAGAGCATAGGTATAGACATGGAGGGAGCCTCCTGGCTGAAAAGCGTGAAGACAAAGATGGGAACAGTAACGTGATAACCTTTCTCTCTCTGAGCCAAGAGCGTAGCGTGAGAAATTCATTGCCCGCGTCGATAACAAAAATGGAATTCAGAATTTGTATCGTATTTTCAAAGACTGTATATTGCCTTTATATAGTGTAATATTATAACATAATATATTACATTATATTAATAAATAATATGATACTAAATCCTAATACGTTCAAGGTTAACTCGTCACGATTTTAAGTTTACAGCACACAAGCATAGGGCTTGTGCTGAGTACCGTACCGCTAGGCACAATTCTGACGTGGTCACGTGACTAGTTTAAATCGACCAATCACATTTTGCCAGAGAGAGAGAGAGAGAGGTTTTTTTTTTTTTTTTTTAAATCCGTTGGCTTATCTCCTAAGGAAGGAATGTAGCCTTTATTAGTGTTGTGGAACTTAACTGATTGTTTTATAGGTTTCTAATTATTCCTTTTGGTTGAATTTAAGCGAGAGAGAGAGAGGTTTTTTTTTTTTTTTTTAATCCGTTGGCTTATCTCCTAAGAGAGAGAGAGGTTATCACGTTACTGTCTATCTGGGGAGACTGTATGTTAGGAGAGCGAACTAAGTCATCCCCACCCCTGAAAAAACGTACCCGTTTTTATCCATAGCTACAGGTACCCTAAAGTTCGCTGCGCCTCTAGTGGCTCTAAGTAAAGGCTTAGGTCGTCATGGGAACCGCTATTGGGTAAAATTAATAATTAAATAAAATAGATTATATAGAGTAATAGATTATTATTATTATCATTATTATTATTATTATTTTTTTTTATAGATTTATTTAATCTTTTTCTAATCGATAAATAATTACCTTAAATTTTGAATTTCTAAAACCGGTACTTGCGATACATTATGCACGTGGAGACTACTGCTACTGGCTGCCGCTAGAGGCGTGTCGAACTTCAGGCTATCGTATACTATGTATGTATACAAAGCGACAGAACTTGAACCACTTTCGTATTACAGAGATCGGTCTCCTAACATACAGTCTCCATATGTCTATCCTTCCTGCGCTTGCCACTTATGGATTTTTTTTTTTTTATATCCGTTGGCTTATCTCCTAAGGAAGGAATGTAGCCTATTGCCACTTATGGAACAAGATAGAACTGGCTCCCTCCATGTCTATATGCTCTAAGAGTTGACTCATGCTCGCAAGGGCGCTAAGTCAGTTTAGTAAAGAGAGAGAGAGAAAGAGAGAGAGAGAGCAGTCAGTGTAGTTGCTACGCGAGACTCCCACTTGCGGGTCTCTACTTCAAGGTCGTTACTCAGCATTGGCTCACTATATCGCGCTATATCGCACGCTACATCGGGAACAGGGGGTGAAACGTCCTTATGGGGCGGTCGGTCCCGTGTTTTAGTTCTGATCCAAACTTTGACTAGGGCTGGGGGCGCTGATGGTTGACCGACACCGGGTGGGGGTAGACGCTCAAGGATACCGAAGTGACGCCGAATCCAGACGCCATATCTCTTTCGTATAATAAACTCTTGACGTGAATTGCGAAAAAATTTGAGCATTCAAAATCTTTGAAATTTCAAAATTTGTGCTTTAAGTAAAATATTTCTGAACTTAATATATTTAGTTTTAACAGTGAATTATATTTTAATATTGATAAGGAAAGTGTGTATTTAAGTTAAATTCAGAAGTGGTATCGGTGAGCTTGTAGGTTAGTCACGTAATTCTGGCTTCAAACTTTCGATATTAGATATATTATTGTTCATGTTAAATTAGAGATTTAGTATCAAATTAGAAGGTTAGTTAACGTAATTCTATCTTTATAATTCAGATAATAAATATAGCATTAGGCATTTCAAATTGGAGATTTAATATTAAATTGATAGGTTAGTTCACGTTATTCCAGCTTTATACTTTAGATATGAAATACAGTATTAGACATTTTAAATTAAAGATCTAGTAATAGATTACATATTACTTAGGACTCAAACAAAATATTATTCTTGTTCATTTGTATAGAATGGTTATGTAAGGTAGGTTTAATACGTTATTAGTAGAATATCCATTGACGAAATGAAGAAATGCCAAGCTTACATTGTACGAGGGTGCAAGAGCACGACACAGAGTATTAGACACTTACAGAAGCAAATTGACGAGATGACAAAAGTATGAATGGAATCCATGTGTACGTAACTTTTTAATTTCAACTACTAAATGATTTGAGTTTACTGAATAATCTTATTTCTTACATGTTTCAGCGACAAATCGAGATTGGACTCTGCAATTCATTGAAGCACCAAAGTTGATAATATGTCAATCAATAAGCAATAAGAAATGATGCCAACAAAATAAAGAAAAATTATTTTTAGAAATTAAGTATAGTATTTATTGTCAATGATGAGGATTTATCATGACATTGAAGTTTGCATCGTTGGCACACAACGAAATCCGAAAAAAAAAATTTAATATACTCATCTACCAAAAATGATCCTGCTACGTTGAAAAAGTGAAAACGACTAGAAATGACTTGAAAATGTTATCAAACCTAGTAGGATCATTTTTAGTTTATGTATAATTTTTTTTAATATACGTTGAATTTCGTTGCGTTTCAACGATGCAAACTTCAATGTCATGATTTATCGAAAATTTGTATTCAATTTTGTATTCCATTTGAAACGAATCGAAATTTTCACAGACTCAAAATAATTAAAATATAATTGTATAAGTTAATTGTTATCGTGTATCAGGGTTTACTTAATAGGAAATATATCATTCATATTTACGTAAAAATGAAATGTCATTAGTTTTTCAAGATATCTAAATTTTGATAAATGAATTCAATTCTAATGTTATATCCTAAATTTAAAGTTTTCTATAATATTTGATTATTTATAATATTTCAATATTAAGATCATCATACCTCAATATATTAGAATAACACTGTACACAAGAAAATGATAATAAATTTGTTTATTTGGTGAACCATTGACTTTTTGACTTACCGATTATCACGTAATCCGAAGTATCCTAAAAATAATTTTCAAATAAGGCGGTCGAATAAGAAGGTAACAGCAGACACATCGCCATATTTGTCCCCCACCCGGTGTCGGTCAGGCATCAGCGCCCCCAGCCCTAGTCAAAGTTTAGATAGGAACTAAAACACGGGACCAAAATTTAACATGGCAGGTTGCCGCCCCTGATCGGGAACAAGCGTAGTTAAACCGGCCCACAGGCTCACGGAAAGAACATTCTCAATATTCCCTTGTCGTAATTGAATAGGTAAGTGAACGCATACTATATACAACTGTACTCTGAAGTCTTGAAAAATAATCTTTTTGAGCTTGTTGCTCTTCCATATATTTCTGTACTCATAAGCCGGAAATATCCCAACCGGCTTTTTCTCGGAGAAAAGAATGAATGTGTATACCAACTGCCAACAACCTCATGACTCGAAGCTAGCCGTGTCATACATTTTTCCAGACACATCGAGTTTCATACCCTGAACAGCAAAGATCATTCGAAGTTTTAGTAATACGTAGATTTTGCATCCCAATCCTTGTAAAAGTGTAATATTCGCGACGGGTTGTGCATTTGGCAAGCTGTTGTATCCTACTTATCAAGTTCCACCCGAATCAAATTAAAATGGATGCCCATCTTGAAAAATATGAATTCGACCGAAATTAAACCGGGCGGAAATACTTATATTAAGTCATCCCAAGGTCGTGCTACGATCTCCTTGAATGAATAAATAGATAAAAACGTCCAACCGATATACTATGCAAACAGAATTTCTACAGAGAGAAACCTGAGAGAGCCCACAGAGCCAAAAACCTGGGACAGACTAGTGGAGCTTGGTTCTGTGGGTCCCGTGTGTAAATGACAGATGCAGGTAATACTATGCAGATGCTGCTCCTCCGCCAAGCTATGTTATTTAGTACTGCCGCATTGATATAAAAATTTGAAAAATCGTGCCATTAAATTGGTAAATAGTTAAGATGCGCAGCAGGCTCGTTGAATCCCTCGTTAAAATTGTGGTGAAAAGAGATTCAATGAACGGCTGAGCATTTTTAACCACAATTTCAACAAGAGATTCATTGAGCTTGCTGCGCATCTTAATTATTAACCAACTTATTTTCACAATTTTTCAAATTTTCATATTAATGCGGCAGTACTAAATATCATCCGCCGGATCCCCACTTCCAGGGAATTTCTCTACATGTTGAGACGGAACGAGAACCTTGAAGAGCGCCTCGATATCTAAACTTTGAAATTGCCGAAAACCTGCATTCTCTAAAAATTTCAACATCGATGCGGCAGTAGTGAAAAAAATCGTGTGGGCCTCAGCTTGTATGAGAGCCATTTTTCTATGAACAGGAACAAAAATATCGATGAACAATACTGGGAAAAATTGTACTTTTTTTTTAACTGCTCTAGTATGCATGATCACAATGATATCATACGTTTGACCTTATCAAAGTTTTTTTCATTCAAATATTATCTCTGAAATAATGTAGTTAGTTGACTCATGTCACTGCTGACATCAATAAAATGATTTCATTATGTACTACCTACTTGTCGAGTAGGACAAGCTACACAGCGATAAGAGCAAGAGATATCTGAAAATGATATATACTATAGATAGCTAGAGATATCTAGAATTCAGCATACTGCTGCGATCATATATCGAACCTGTTCTCTAATCTCTTGTCTTTGCTCGTTCAGATAATCTTTCTCTCAGCTCAGCCTGTCCGTTTTGACAACGATGACTCTTTGACATGAAAACAAGTATATTTTCTGCACATATGTAGGATTTTTCTACTTGTATATTTCACTGATGAGAGAACAAACTTTGCATATACTAATGTGCCTCTAAATTGACTTAGACATGACACAGTAAATACAAGGTGTGGTGATGAAGACACTCCTTGTTTTTAACAAATATCGTTTATAATTGAAATGGCACTCGAGTATTAGGTGATCAGATAACGATGTAGCCATTACATAAAAGGCTGCAGAACTGTTAACAGTCTAGAAGTTTTCAATCAATATATGTCACACTGGTACATTAATTACTCGGATTATCGTCAACAAATCCCTGTACCTGTTGAGATTCGATCCATAGCCAAAATATCCTCGTGTTGGAAGTCATCAACTATGTACAGGGCACATTCTGTGGTACCCTATAGGCTGGTATATTTTGAAACTGCATTAAAATATTCATAATACTGCCTCTATACACACAGATCACAAATATTACATACAAATTGCCGGGATAGAGATCCTTGTTGTGTAACGGTTTCTAGTGAATAGCCATAATTATCAGCAATGGTCACAATTCCTATACAATTGTAGTTATGCAGGTCTAAAGGTAGCTGTATACTGTGCAAAAAATACCCACAGCAGCTATAGGTATACCCAGGAAAGAATGTTGGATCCAATCATATCTAATTAGATGTGATTAGATCTAATGGTTAGATCCAAAAAAGACACGGCCCAACGATATCCGATACCAAACTATTGTAAGATTGATCAAACATTTTTGGTCGGGTAGTCTGACGTTACAATAATTCCATTGGATACTTCACATTATGGAAGATAACCCTAAACTTTTAATATTGGCTTTACTAATATTATTTTCAATCGTTTCATAGCAGATATAATACTTGTCCCAGAATAAACGTGTTGAAAAATTCAAGCTCTACTAATTTTCGTCGTTTAACCTTACGTATTCAAAATTGTTTGTAGTTTATCATCGATTTGTTTGATTTTTTCAATTCATGAGACTGTCCTCCATCAATTATATCATATTGTTTACCAATGTATCATTTCTTCGTCTTGATGATTAAAAATTTGTTGATAAAAATGAAAACTACATCAATTCATAACTCTTGTCTTATCAGCTTATTTATTATGCATAAACTTTTTCAAATAACATGCATGCTTTCATTCAGAATCTAGGATTATTCTATGGATAAATATATTACATAAATGCTACATCTTATCCGGTATGAAATACATACCGTGACAATCAGGTGAAAACGAATGGTCCATGCGCCCGGACGCCGAATATTTCGTATCTTTAGGGGGATAGCCACTCGTTGCACTGAAAACCCTTGAGGTGATTTTGGCATGCGGTCGATGAAACTCCGCAGTCATTGTTGTTGAAAACCGGCTGACTTTCAATACATCGCGGAAGATAGACATGTGTGGTTATTTTGAGCAAATGATAAATAAAGTGAATGAAACCTAT
The DNA here is from genome assembly GCA_963978835.1 of Tenthredo scrophulariae. Classification (NCBI taxonomy): domain Eukaryota; kingdom Metazoa; phylum Arthropoda; class Insecta; order Hymenoptera; family Tenthredinidae; genus Tenthredo; species Tenthredo scrophulariae. Next base: position 7,372,925 of record OZ022234.1, read on the forward strand.
GTGAATGAGCTATTGATATTCATCAAAAATCGATCAATGAGTTTTAAATGATATCATAATACAATCAATGAATTAACTTAAGCCATAACTGCAAATTAATTAGAATCAAGGAGTTCATCGAGAACAACCAATTCGAACGAAATTATTAATTATTAATCCTGGGGTTGAGGCTTCAATAAATTGAACTAGGTAAGTGAGAAAAACTCTATTAAAGCTTTCTGAAAGTTTATTCAATGCGTAACAAGGATAAGTATCATGTTGTAATGAATTAGTCCTTGTTACAGTCAGTAGCGCAGTTTGAACCGCTAGGTCTTGGAATCTTCGAGAAATGTACAAAGCCTAGACTGGGCATCATGCCTACGCCTATAATTCCAAGGTAAAAAATATCACACATTCATTGCACGATATCGTAGTTATTCATACTTTTCAAATATTCATGTTTTTCAATAATTTAATACCATTGAACAGCACTTATTTTTTTTATAGGAATATTTCAGATGTTTTTGGCCAATGAATGTTGGCATTGAACGTTTGATAATTCTTACCTTGAAATTACAGGCGCAGGCATTATGTCCAGTCTAGGCGTAGTGCATTTCTCAAAGACTCTAAGATCTGGCGGTTTAAACTGCGCTGCTGACTGTAACGAGGACTAATTTGTTACAACATGACAATTATCCTTGTTATGCATTGAATGAACTTATAGTAAGCTTCAATAAAGTTTTTCTCACTCACCTAGTTCAATTTATTGAAGCCTCAACCCTAAAATACAGTTAATAATCTCGTTCAAATTGGCTGTTCTCGATGAACATTTTGACTCTAATTAATTCCTAGTTATAGCTTAGGTTAATTCGTTGATTGTATTAAGATATCATTGAAAACTAATTGATAGATTTTTGATAAATATTCATACCTTATTCACGTAGATTTTATTCACTTTATTCATCATTTCCTTAAAATAAACAAACATAACCCCACATGTCTACGTTTCGCGATGTGTTAGGTTTGTTCGTCTTAGCTTACACTTTCTACACTTTTCTTACACTTTTTACACTCGTCCAATAGGAAGTGTAAATTTCTAGTGAAAAGTGTAAAATCTGGTAAAAGCGTAAAAAGTGTGTTGTGTTTTATATTGATTAAATAAAACTCACTGAATAATAAGATTCATGCAAAAACTTTATTATACAGGGTGATTCAATTTGTGCGCACCATTTGGTAAGGGTAGATTCCTTGGGAAATTCTAAGACTAATGATAATGACTAATTTTAAGACTTCCTTTACTAAAAAGTCCTGGGGCTAATATTTTCCGGGCTACAGAAGATCTTAGTTGACCAATCACAGAGCCTACACCTGCTCAAGTTAGGGCCGGGTCAAAAGTATAAGACTAGCAGTGCCTGTGGCGAGTCGATTTCCAGTGTAACAAAAATGAATGCTTAAATCTAGTGATAAATTCTTTGACCATATGGCATCTGGGTTACAGTTATTGTCGCCAGGAGTCACCAGGAGTTGTCTTCGTACAACATACGCTTTCGTTATCTGTGATCAGGACCACCACTCCGTCGGCTTCGTCCTTCAGGTCAACCGCACCGTAGTTTTCTTCCTCCAGGTCGACCGCACCGTAGCTTTCATCCTCCAGGTCCACTGCTACGTAGTTTTCTTTCTCTAGCTCGACCGCACCGTAGTTTTTGTCCTCCAGATACACCGTGACGTAGTTTTCTTCCTCTAGGTTGACTGCACCGTAGTTTTAAACTTCATAGTTTCAAACTACGTAGCAGTGTACATGGAGGACGAAAACTACGTAGCAATGTACCTGAGGACGAGAACTACGTAGCGGTGCACGTGGAGGACGAAAACCACGCTGCGGTCAACCTAGAGGAAGAAAAATACGTAGCGGTGTACCTGGAGGACGAAATTATGGTGCGGTCGAGCTAGAGAAAGAAAACTACGTAGCGGTTGACCTGGAGGATGAAAGCTACGGTGCGGTCGACCTAGAGGAAGAAGACTACGGTGTGGTCGACCCGGAAGATGAAAGCTACGGTGCGGTCGACCTAGAGGAAGAAAAATACGTAGCGGTGTACCTGGAGGACGAAATTATGGTGCGGTCGAGCTAGAGAAAGAAAACTACGTAGCGGTTGACCTGGAGGATGAAAGCTACGGTGCGGTCGACCTAGAGGAAGCAGACTACGGTGTGGTCGACCCGGAAGATGAAAGCTACGGTGCGGTCGACCTGAAGGACAAAGCCGACGCAGCGGTGGTCCTGGTCACAGATAACGAAAGCGTATGCTGTACGAAGACAACTCCTGGTGACTCCTGGCGACAATAACTGTAACCCAGATGCCATATGGTGAAAGAATGTATCACTAGATTTAAGCATTCATTTTTATTTCACTGGAAATCGACTTGCCACAGGCACTGCTAGTCTTATACTTTTGACCTGGCCCTAACTTGAGCAGGTGTAGGCTCTGTGATTGGTCAACTAAGACCTTCTGTAGCCCGGAAAATATTAGCCCCAGGACTTTTTGACAAGGAAAATTAGTCTTAGAATTTCCCAAGGAATCTACCCTTACCAAATGGTGCGCGCAAATTGAATCACCCTGTATATGTATTATCATAGAAACAGATAATAAACGACTGGGCTGCTTCAAAACAAGAAACAAACGCAAGAGCCATGGCAATACATATATGAGCATATAGATCGGCAACTCCAAATAACATAAGTCCTCTATAGTGAGCAGCGTACGAAAGGCATAATTCAACACTCCCACTCGATGATCACTATTTTTGATTTATTGAGATGTTACTATTAACTTATTAACATATTCAATAAACATGTCACGAGACAAAGGCTTAGTAAATATATTAGCTATTTGCTCTTTTGTTGAAACATATTTAATTTCTACAATTTTTTTTTGACATGCTTCTCTTATATAAAATAGCTTGATATCTATGTGTTTTGTCTTGTTATGTATTTGAGGATTTTTAATTATACGGATTGCACTTTGGTTATCCATATAAATCGGAGTACTTTCCAAAAAGGTTTCCCCCAACTCTATTAATAACTGTCTAATCCAGACAGCTTCTTTTACACCTTCGCATCCTGCTATGAATTCGGATTCTGTAGTAGATAAAGCAACAGTTGATTGTCTGTGACTTCGCCACGTTATAGCCGCGTCTCCAAAAAAGAAAACAAAACCTGCCGTTGATTTTCTTGTATCAATATTTCCAGCAAAATCAGAATCAGTATACCCAATCAGCTGTTCCTTATCTTTGACGTTAACGTTAAACTTTAGGCCTAGCTTTAAATGACCTTTAAGATATTTTAAGATTCTTTTCATAGCATTAATGTGATTTATATCAGGATTGTTTGAAAAACGACTTACTTCTCCCACTGAACAAGAAATTTCTGGTCGCGTTAACGTAGCTGCATACATTAGAGATCCAACAACTTCTCTGTAAGGATAGTTTGACAAATTTTCGTTCTCTGATCTTTCACTGTTATATTTGGACCAGCTGGTATTGAGTTAGGATCAGCTTCAACCATTTTAAAACGTTCAATTACTTTATTGATGTATGTTTCTTGGCTAAGAAAAATTTCTCTATTTCTAAATATTTCAAAACCAACATAGTAGAGATTGTCTCCTTGCGTTATTTCGAAATTGTCTTTGAGATGTTTCATAATTTTCTCTTGTACTTTTACCGTTTTCGAAACTATTAAACCATCATCTACGTACAATAATAAAAATACTCTTTCGTTATTTAACATTCCTGTAAGCACACAAGGATCAGATTTACATTGAAAAAGATTTATCTCTTTTAGGCAGTTTATGAATCTCATATTCCAGTCTCTAGGAGACTGTTTTAAACCATACAAACTTCTCTTTAAAAGACAAACTTGACCATCTTTAATGCCTTTCAAACCTTCTGGTGGTTTCATATAAACCTCTTCTTCTAGATATCCATTTAGAAATGCAGTTTTAATGTCAAATTGTCCTAATTCTAAATCTTTCATAGCAACAAGTGCAAGTATAATACGTATTGAGTCATAGCGAACTACTGGCGCAAAAGTCTCTTTGTAATCTATACCTTCTACTTGTAAGTAACCTTTAGCTACTAATCTTGCTTTCAAACGTACCTCATTGCTTGCAAGTGAATATTTTACTTCAAATATCCACTTACAACCAATTACCGAATGACCTTTTGTAATTTTAACCAGATTCCACGTATGATTTAGGTCTGAAGAATCCAATTCTTCTTGCATTGCCTTAATCCAACCTTCTGCTTCTGGTGAGTTTATGGCATCAGTATAAGATTGTGGCTCCAAAATCTTTGCTGACAACGCACCATCTCTACAACGTATCGGCTGCTCAACATTTCGACGTAAGTTGTATACTGGTGCTCCTACGTTGACTGGTTGCTGTTCCTCTGCATTTACTGGTTCAGGATCATCTCCATGTATTTGCTGTTCCTGTTCGTTTTCAAATTCAGGATCTTCAGGTACTGGACATATTTCTGCTCTCCTCAAGACTTCATCTGAGAACTTGATCAGCGTAGTTGACTGAGAGTGAACAATATCGTCTTCTTCCTTTTCTCCTTTTTTATTGAAAACAACATCACAGCTCACAATGACTTTGTTCGCATCAGGATTATACAGGCAATAATTCTTGAATGTGGATGTATATCTAACTAGATATGTTTTTCTCGCTTTTGTTTCCCACTTCGTTCGCAGTCGATTCGGTATATGAACATAGGCAATCGTTCCGAATCTTCGTATGTGATCTAATGTAAGCTTTTTCCCAAACCATTGCTCATATGGTGTAGTATCTTGAGATTTAGTTCTAGGCGTTCTGTTAAGTATATGTGCTGCTGAACATACTGCTTCTCCCCATAGACTCTCTCGCAAATTACTTGACAAAAGTATGGTTCTTGCACATTCTTGAATAATCCTGTTCTCTCTTTCAGCTCGTCCATTCTGTTCTGGCGTGTATGGTGCTAAACATTCATGTTTGATTCCACATGATTTCAAAAAATCTCGCATCTCACGATTGATGTACTCCTTTCCATTGTTTGAATGAAGTACTTTTAACTTCATTTCCTGATGTATTTTTAACAAAACTCACAAAATCCTTGAATTTTTCAACAACTTCGCTCTTGTGACTGAGTAGATTGACATAGCGGAAACCACTAGCTTCATCCTTAAAAATTACAAAATAACGATAGTTACCAATAGCTGTGGTTCGCATCGGACCACTAACATCACTGTGTATAACTTCAGCAAGTTGTACATCTCGTTGCTGACAAACATGATGAGATGTTTGGTGCATCTTCCCCATCTTACAAGCTTCACAGAAAAAATCTGCATCTGCGTTGTCTTCAATTTCAATTCCCTTGATGAGCTTTTCACCATTGTTTTGATAGTTGCAGGACTGATATGTCCTAGCCGTTCATGCCATTCTTGTAAACTCAAAATTCGAGATCCATTTGCTTTATCTGAGGATCTTGGACGTAACAATAGCCTATATTGATGCGATCTATCCTTCAAACCTATAGCAACAATTTTCTCATTCTTCTCATCAATTAGCTTACATTCATTCCCTTTGCAAACTTGCACATATCCCAAAGATGTTGCAATCCCTGTTGAGAATAGGTTCTGTCCCAAATCTGGCAGATATTGCACATTGTTGATTCTTCGAGGCTCCCACTGGCCATCAATCCATGCATCAACTAGTACAGTTCCTGTTCCACATACGCGAAGCTGTCTTCTGTCCGCAATAATTACGAAACTGTCTTTTTCATATTTTTCATAGTCGACAGACCAATCTTTTCTAGGTGACATGTGCTTTGACGCTCCTGAGTCTGCCAACCAAACATCCGTGTCGTTAGCTGTTTCGATGTCGGTAGTCACTATGAAACCATATTCGACAGATCCTTTCTTATCAGATTTTGCATCTGACTTTGACTTTTCTTCATGCTTCGCTTTCTCTGGACATTCGCGTTTCCAATGTCCTGTTTTGTGGCACTTTCGACACTTAGAGATTTTCTTTAACTCTGCAATCGATTTATTGCACGATCCAGATCCTTTTTTCTTTTGCTTGAAATTTCCGCTGAAAGCACCTCCTGAAGTTTCTGCTTCACTCGTCTTCGTCAACTGATCCTCTTCAAGTTTGAGTCTAGTAAGTAAACCATTAATATCTCGACCTTCCTTTATATTATACCAGACAGTCTTGAAGTTTTTAAATTGAGACGTTAAGCTACTGACAATGCGTGCCATTTTAAAGTTATTTGATAGGACCTCCCCCTGATCTTCTATTTCCGCTGCAAGCTTCATAACACGTGAACAATGTGCTGTGACAGTATCTGTATTTTTCCTTTCCAGCGCAAAATATTCTTCGTATAGTGTCATTATACTCACTTCATTTCGTCTACCATGTATCGTTATTAGAGTATCCCAAATTTCTTTTGATGTTTTACTCATGACTACGAGTTGAGCTCGGTCTGACTCCAAGGCTGAAATCAAGATTGCCATGGCTTTCCCATCACGCTTTAGCCAATCATTTGCTGCTTGAACTGGTTTTACTTCGGATCCATCAACTATGCCTAGGAGATCATGACCCGGTAGTATTGCTTCTAGGTATGTAAAATCTCCAGAATTGGTAATTTCCTCCGTCAAAACGGTGAATTTCTCCAATTTTCGCGCTCATTTAAAAAAAAAATTTAACGCATGCGCAGGATTATGATAACAAAATGGCGGCGATTTTGTTGATTTTCGCGTCTCTTTTAAATGCTTGAATAACACAACAAATATTTAAACACACGGCTTTCACGTGAATTTTAAACGCGGTGATTCAAAAAAAAAATTATTCAAATATCCAGAATCGCATGTTCTGGGTCCATAAGCTGTTGTGTTTTATATTGATTAGATAAAACTCACTGAATGATAAGATTTATGCAAAAACTTTATTATACTATATGTATTATCATAGAAACAGATACAAAACAAGAAACAAACGCAAGAGCCATGGCAATACATATAGTATATGTATGTATTCTCTGGGCGCGTCTAGTTAGTAGCCGCAAGTGGTCGCCGAGTCGCTGAACATCGCGAAGAGTCGCGATCGCGCTGCTGCCGGTGTTGCCATTTTTCACGCTTGGCAGTTTACACGGAGTGTCTTAATTCTCAAATGATTCTGGTAATCGCGACGTGGCCTACCGGATAAGTTTAGATAAGTTATAAGCTGTAGAAGGAAATAGTCATCCGTTAAAAAAATAACAACAAACTTATTCGAGACAAGATAACCAGAAAGTACGGAGTAAACATTTCTTTTGATATTGAGAGTGAGTTTTTAATCGGGGAAAAAAGGATACGTGGAGTAATAATAGACCAGGCTGCAGTTGTTGGGCTTGCAGTTGCCGTCGCCGCTGTGGTAGTGGATCAGGATGAAGCTGATTTTAGAGATTAGTTGATTAGTTGTCAATTGATTTGCAATGTGTGGAGCTAATCCGTGCACTCTATAATTGCCATGGGTTCGAATTTGAATTTCTTGTCCAGAAAAATGAGGCCCTGGACATCTACATATCCAAAACTTCGCTTTTTCGACAAAAAGTTCAAATTTGACCCGCGCAAAATCTACGAGATTGAAATGAAAGGCAACATCGCATAAAGGTCCGCAGCGCTAGACGCGACTCTTTGCGACTTTCAGCGACTCGGCGACCACTTGCGACCACTAACTAGACGCGCCCTATATTACACTGGACAGGGTATCCCGTGTGAAACTTTTGTGCCGAGTTGAAGCGGTGCGGCGGCCATGTTGCTTGTAGTACATTTGTCAAATTTACCGGGAAATTCGAATGATGCCGCGAACAGATGTGCAGAAAACGGTGCAGATTTATTGAAAATTAGATATTATTATAAAAATATTTCCATCTGGAGATCGAAATGGAGTTGACATTGCATTTTTATTAAAGATTTATTCAGAATAAATGGAATACAAAAAGTGAAGACTAGCAATTTACGACCAAAAATTATTTATATGGAGAATTCCTTGAAGCAACGAAAATAGCGTCACTAAAGAACAAAAGTTTTCCAAAATGTACAAAATATATTTCCGACAAATGCAGAAATATTGCAAATATCATATGGGATAGGTAAATTCGGATTACAGTCACTGGGAATGACATAATAAAGTATGCATAGGCTAGAAAAAACTCTAGATTTGAATACACGAAAAGGTATAAATATTTAATTGAACATATAATACAATTATGCAGTTGCAATCGAATCACGCCCTTCTCTTACACAAATTCATTGAATATGTACAATTGCGAATACGAAGGATTCAGAGAGACGTGGGTAGACTTCTTCGTCACATCGAAATTTGTCGATGACTTTGTCATGGAAATTGGATTCATTTCCAGAGTTCAAGGATGATAAGGAACGTCATCTTCCAGGAATTTTTCAACGACGTCGAGCAGACCTTTCTGTGTGAGCTAGTGAAATTGTGGTGGATTAAAGAAATATACATTACGTTACCAGTGGAATAGTACATTTATCTTAATAATACTTTTCATGACAACCAACAAAGAAAAAAGTACACGTCTTAAACATTGGATAATTTTAATAGGGAACCAGTCCTTTTATGAAATAATATAATTATTATAAAAATCAGTGAAATAAATATAAACTAGATAAAAAAATACTAAACAGTGGACTAGCACTTTCTTTTAAACGTTACTTATTATTACAATCAGTCAAAACACAATAAAATCTGTCATTACTAAAACAGTGGACTAGCACTTGCTTTGAAACGTTATTTATTATCACAATCAGTCAAAGAAACATAAAAAAGATAAGACATTAGATTAGTATAACACTGGACTAGCACTCTATGTGAACTAAACTTGTTAACATAAATGAAGAATAAGTTTTCTCATGCATGAGAAATGAAAATATAAATAGGGGAGAGGGGTCCTGAGTCGGCACTGCGGGTTGAGCCGGCACCATGGTGTTCCTCGGAGATGGCGTACGTGTCCGCTCAATTATTTCGATCTTGTTGCTTTTTGGTTTTGTTTCTGCTATTTTTTTTTTTTTTCGCACTTTCGGTATTTCTGCTCTATGGCCATGGGACGCAATTTCAAACGCAAGACACAGAAACACCATGGTGCCGGTTCAACCCGCAGTGCCGACTTAGGACCACTCTCCCCTACATAAAGCCGGTATTATTGATTCTGCCATATAATTTGGCATGTAATTTTATCACCAACGGCAGCCTCGGAGGCCAACTTGGTTGCCGCAAACAGCCTCAACTTTATACAAGTGTTCATTTAGTGTTGGAAACAGAGTACACGGCGTTTCTAATAGGTCAGTCATAACTTTGGAGCATAAAACAGCAGGAAAATTGTTTTTGTTAGGGACCATGCAATATATTTTGTTCAATGCATGCCTTAATAAACTTTCCGTGTGAAGACACATCTTCACAACAGATTTGCTGGGTGTAATATATACATATATATATGTAACGATTGACGAGACCTCTTGTGTCATATGTAGATTTGAATTATAGATAAGGACGTGGTTTCGACTGTTTTCCCTCCTTCCGGGTCTCTTTCTCCGTAATGGCAGCCCGATTAGATAGTACCTGACTAAGTTGAATTATATCCATCTTAAGCTACATGCAATCTGACTTATTTTCTTTTAAAAGACCTGACAACTTCTTCCAAACATTACACTGGGAAATATCAATCCGCCTCGGGTTTTAGCTTCTACCAGACCATTGTCTTCAAATTTGGCTCTGATCTGAGATCTCCGAAAGAGAGCATCACGACATAGCTCGCATTTAACAATGGGTTTTTTCTCGTCAACCAATTTCTTGACCACCCATCCGCTGATATTGGCCACACAACACATAGAAAAGCGTGACAGAATTTCGGGAAGCCTATTCTTAAAATTAAGGAATTCTGAGAGGTATTTGTCATCTTGACGACAAATATCATCGTCGCTATCCAATTCGTATTTTTTGGCTACCCTGATATTTACCATATTATTATAAACACCTGGGTCGTAACAGTCCATTTTCAGAGAGCGAGTGGAGGGAACTGATGAAATTTTTGTTGAATCCATCGCAGTAGCATTACCATTCACAGCCTTAATCTCATGATGAATCAACAGTCTTTCATACGCCGATATAAATTGAGCAGAAGTTGGATTCGGACACCACCCGCCACAACTCCTCATCGCGCAAAAAAAAAAGTTCAAGATGATCTTGACTAACTTTATACCGAGAGGAAATCTAGAAAGTATACAGTGACTGCGCACGCGGCAAATAATTTATTTTCCATTGGTGGGTAAGATCGTCCCGCGGTGGTATTTCAACCTGCGAAGCACGGGTGCCAACTTGAAGAAAATTAAGCGAGAGCTGTCAAACTCCCGCGCAAAGTAGTCAACCGAGGTTATGTTGATATTTATTTTAATTCGACGCTAATTATAAAAAAAAAAGAATAGTACGAACTAGCAATTTTTAATAACGTAGTCCATATCGGAAGATTATTCAGTGGGTCCAATAAAGGATTTAATGTAAAGACAACAATCAATCGCCACTACAAAAATGATCTTGAAGTGATTTGTTGAAAGATGAAATCTAAAATTGGATCTGAAAGGTCATTATTGAGTGGTAGTCTGGACAAACTGAGACAGGTGAGTGAAAATAAAGTTTATTAAAAAAATATTCTTTATTCACATTAAGTGAAAGATAAACGGATTGTTGAAACAGCGTAGAAGATAGTTCCTGAGTGGACTCACCCCAGTGCAGTGCTCCGGAGGCCGATAATCAGTGTCGATGAACATGGAGTAAACAAATAAAATTAATAGGAAGGAACAAAACAAAATGATACGGCTTGTCCATGAAATCTACGAGTACAAGGAATGTAAATTTACAGTAGATGTACCTGACTTAAAGCCTCATAGACCCTTCGTCAGCTTCGTTAAATGCAACTCCGTAGTACAGCGAACGATGTTTGGTTAACAAAGAAGGATGTCCCAAAAATCCAAGAATGAAAAGAGGAAAGAATAACAGTTAATTACAGTGTAATTCACATCATCAAAGTAAAATGCATTCAATTAGGAGTTAGTTGAATCCAAAATCATCAGAAGCAGGTCTGATAATAACACCTCTCATTTACAGCTAGGAAACAATCAAACAGTGAAGTGGGACTAAAGTCGTGGACGTTTAACTTCACTCCTCGGAGAAGTCATCAGGGTTCGTAAGTACATTTCTAATTCTGTGATCTTTGAGTGGTACAATATTTTGGCATGCATTCAATGATGAAATTCTTTTTTCTAGGAGGCTCGATCAGCAGTAGGAAAATCGTGTCTTACCTGGTGATCAAAACGTTCTGCCAGCAAGGACCATGTTTTTTTGATCGGTGCCACCATTTCAACCATCCGATGTGGTCGTTCCGTCAGGCAACAGGTGTTCAAGTGATTTTGTTGGACCATCACCATCTTTACGTCATTAATTGCGGCAAAATTGAAGAGCTCGCACAGTACAGACGTGTATGTTCAAATACTTGACCATTTTACTTTTTTCGAGCCAATAATGATGAGTTGGTTATTCGACCATTAGTGCTACTACACAGCGTCAAGGAATTATTGGAACACATGAATATTTTTATTTTTAACTTAGGCTTCGTTACTTTTGTCATTTGGTTCGTGGGAATAGGTTTTCAGGTCTTTCATTGAAATCACAGAATAGGTTTTGCTAGCCAAAGTGATACAATCGAAATCCAAGAATGTTCAATACTTTTATTTGAAAATGTCTCTAAAGTTAGTTTTAGTTTATAATTTCACCTCGCTAGCTAGTTCCAGCTGTCTCAGTTATCTCTGTCGCTGTGTCTGTACTTGTGTCTTCTTGAAAATACTCAGGCAAACCTCGTCAAAGGCTACAAATGCATTTATTTGCTAATACTCGTTTCATCACAAATAAGCGCTTGTTCAGAAATAATTTCAATTAATCGAAAGTTGATACATTTTTAATTTCAGTATGGGGCCCTCTCTATTTAGTAACTTGAACACTGTCGATGATTTACAGATGTAATCTGCCTATTATCAGAGAATTTTCATGATTTACAATAATCTGCTTCATTATGAGGAGATCCAAGGGAAACTCAATTAAACTAGACTCGTGAAAGAAGAAAATCACAATTCAATCACAGATGATAAAATATTCAAACTTCTTAAACAATCGATTTCAAGTTTTTCAATTTAAGAACTCGTAAAATTAATGTTCCTTCCTGTCGAGAAAAATATTTAAAAGAAACGTTGCATGAAAAATATTTAAAATTGGAAGAAGTCATAACAATTTCTTCGGTCAACCGACAAAAGTGGCGATGATCTCCGCACTTGAGATGAAATTAAATGGGAGGTATCAGCAACGAAACGCGGAAATGTAATCATTTGGCTGTTGCAGACTCATTCTTGAATTTTCCAATCAAACAGCATTTATTCACCAACATTTCCTGTTAATCAAAAGAATTCAGATTATTTCTACTGTATTGAACTATCGTGATTGAATAAACTGTTCCCACCTACCTGCTTCGTTTTTTCCAAGCACCTATTATTTAGACCACTAGTTTTCAATTCTAATTGGATAAACAAATCCTCTCAAATTGATCCGATACATCGAATCGAAGCAAGCAATCAGTTGTTCGGAATAAATTTCGACTGTTCTGTCAGAACATCAAGTTTTAATCTCGACAATAAAAGCTTTCCAATCCTTTCTGAATCACTACCGCAATTAATTGAAATTTTAACCTCAGAAATTCGTATCAATTATATCGCCATCAAAAACAAAATTTGATAGCTGAAACTCGAGGGGGCCAGCCTGCCTCAGCGGACGACGAAACTCGCGCGTGCGCAGTCACTGTATACTTTCTAGATTTCCTCTCGGTATGTCAAAAGGTATTTCAACTGAGAATTTTCTGGTTTAACGTAACTATCGAAGATTTCAACAGTAGATAGTATCGAAGAAATGAAACCTACAAAAGGTACATATCTCCTGCTTTTTGTTATCAAATTGTTATCTAAATCAGTAATCTTCTTCAGATAATCTATGCTGGTAAAGGTTGTTGAGCGCCAAAACATCTCATTCGATCTGCGCAAAGGAGCTTTGAATCCTTTTCCAAAAGAATTTCTAGAATTTAGAAAATCAAATAACCGATCTATACAACGGATAAAACGGACCGTAGCCTCACTTCCTTGGAAATTCTATAATTGAAGTTTCTGAGTGCAAAATTCTATCGCGTCAGCTACACTGCTGCCCAAAGTCTGGGCTGCGAGGTAAACTTTCATCTTCATTTTATGGTAATGTAACTGTGCCATTTTAAGCTTGTTTCCAGCCCGAAGGCCTTCTCCCTCGTGTATTTTTGCTAACTCTGGTATGAATTTCCATTCTATTGTGTTGCCGTCACCGTCTTTGAGGACTTTATAATCCCCAAGACAATTGCGTACCAATTTAAGCATATAACATGCGTCAAATATGACATGTATTTTGTCTTGCGTTGAAGGGTGTGGAAAGCAAGCACTAAAGCAAGGCAAGAAATTTTCCATACTGAAATTGATGATTAAACGAACTTACAGTGAAGTTCGATCACAATTATGTGAGTTACTTGTTCGAAGATATAGTTACTTGTAGTACCGCAACACCGTTTTGGTCCCCTCTTCTACCTCTATACTCCTTGGTCTCTGTTCGCGCTTCATTCTTTAGAGTGTGTACTTGGGTTGGGTTTTATTAACAATTTTTTTTTTTTTTTTTTTGGTGGGAATATATCTTCGAACAAGTAACTCACATAATTGTGATCGAACTTCACTGTAAGTTCGTTTAATCATCAATTATATTTCGTGGTACTTGTTCGAAGATATAGTTACTTGTAGATGTTTAGAGTTTATAAGTTTTATTCATATAGTTTTATTTTGAACCTTCAGGTGCTAATTATAAACTTAGTCTATTCTTTGATATGTAATCACCGATGAGTACGTGTGAGACTAGTACGTAGTATAGTGTAATATGATAGTAATAAAATATGTAATATAATAAACGTTTATGAAAATACCGTTTTCGCAAAGTCCTGCTCCGTGTGTTATTGGTCTGTTATAAAATTTGTTAAAAATACTGGAGCCTGCGGTCCATCCTGCTGCTTTTTTTATTGCGCTTATGTCTAAACCTTTGGATAATGCCTTTGAGGTTGAGGCGTGTCGGGTGCTATGCGCAGTGTAGGTTTCTTCGATCCCTGCCAGGCTGAGTACCCTCTTTATCCACCGGCTGATCGTCTGTGTACCCACCTTTTTGTGCGGGCCTTTGAACGATATTAACAAGTAATCTTTCTCTTGTCTGATGTCCTTCGTGAGTTTTATGTATTGCAGGATGGCTTTGGCTGCGCACAGCTCTGGTTTGTCCTTGAAGAAAGGGAAGAAAGCATAAGGTTGCTGTGCTCCAGCTTTGGAGGTTTTGATAAGCTCGTCTATTCTAATTTCTATCCCGTTAGTTATCCTTTTAATGTTTTCGAGTTTGATCAGGGCTAAGGACTGCACTCTGAATGCTGAGCCTAATGCTAGGAGCATAGTAAGTTTCAGCGATAGCATTTGTAGAGAAAGGGTTTCTATTGGGCTCCAAGCTTCTAATTTTTTTAGTACCACCCCTACGTCCCACGTTGTGCAGTACTTAGGGGTTGTAGGTCTGAGTTTGAAAGCTCCTTTGAAGAACCGCTGAATGAGTGGGCTATCCGTCGTATTGTCGTTTATCAATGCGATTGCTGATCTTACCGTGTTGAGTGAGCCATAGGCCGCTCCTTCTGTAAACTTTTGAGTCAGGAAGTCGAGGATCACTCTCTCTCCTGCTGCATAGGGGTCTTGGTTTCTGTCGCCGCAGAACCCCCACCATTGCTTGAGGCCTACGTTGTATTGCTTTATGGTGCTTGTTGTAATAGATGCCCCCATTACTTCTATTGTGTCTTCTCCCAGGTTCTTTTTCTGGAACGCCATCCTGATACAATTCCTACCTCCAGGGTAAGGCTGGAAGCAAGTGGGTGTGTTATGGTCCTACAGGGTGAAAGGAGTAGGTTATGTGCTGGCTCGAACGTAATTGTATCCGAGTTTAGGAGGTGTCTAAACTCCGGATACCAAGCCTGGACCGTCCAGAGTGGTACTACAAGGATTCCTGTTGATCCTTCATCTCTGATCTTTTTCAGGATCCTAGGTATCAACGAAAAAGGTAGGAATGCGTACCAGTGGTAGTTCTTCCAGCTGATAGTGAGTGCATTGATTGCATAAGCTTCTGGGTCCCTTTCCCATGAGCAGTATTTTCTGCATTTGCTGTTTATTCTTGTGGCGAATGAGTCTATGTTTGGTCGGCCAAAAGTTTTGCATATTTTGGTGAATGCCTGATTGGATAGTTCCCACTCTGTGTCCAGGCTTGTTATCCTGGAGCCCTCGTCTGCTAAATTGTTCTTAGAAGCTACATATTCTGCAAATACCCATAAGTCCCTGTCTATGCACCACTCCCAAAGCTCTTTGGTTAGGCCATGCAATAGTTCATGTTTGGTTCCCCCCCTAGTTTGTTAATGTATGCTAGTGCAGTGATATTATCGACTCTCAATAGAATTTGTTTGTTGCGCTTGTTGGCCGTGAAACATTTTAGACCTAAATAGGCTGCTTTTATCTCTAGGTAATTTATGTGCATTTCTCTCTCTGTTGTGTTCCATAACCCATGTGTGCTTTCCCTTCCGCAGGTAGCCCCCCAGCCTGTTTTGGATGCGTCTGAGAATAATTCCATATCGAAAAGGCTAGACCTGATTTTATTTCTCACTGTTAATATCTGAGATTCCCACCATTCTAATTCTTTTCTTGCCCCTATTGTTAGCGCGATTCGCTTTTCTCTGTTTCCATTATGGACTAATAACGCTTCTGTTTTGTTGGATTCTAGTTCTTTACAGTATAGCCAGCTGTATGGGATCGCGGGGCATGCTGCGACTAATACTCCTATGCTTTTTTCTAATACTCTGACGCTTAACTTTTTGGGATTCAGCAGGGATCGCAGCATACTCTTGATTTTTACCCGTTTTTCGATCGGAAGTTCCAACGTCATGTCCCTTGAATTTATGTTCATGCCCAGGTACATACAAACCTTCCTTGGTTTAAACTCGCTTTTTTCCCAATTAATGGCAAAACCTAAGAATATTAACAGTTTCGCGACTATAGTGATATTTTTTGCGCATTCTTGTTCAGTTCTGCCAAAGATTAGGAAGTCGTCCAGGTATACGACTAGTCTGATTCCTTGCCCCCTTAGCCAATTGGTTATTGGCTTAATCACTTTGGTGAATGCGTGTGGTGCCGACGTGAGGCCAAATGGTCAGACTTCGAATTGGTAAGTATTCCCTTTGTGTGTGAATCTAAGGTATTTTTTGGTACCTGCAGCTAATGGGACTAATAAGTATGCATCTTTCAAGTCTAACTTGCCCATAAAGTCGTCTTTGTTCAACAGATTTATCGCGGTTCTAATATCTTCCATTTTGAAATGCTCCTTTTTTACGAACGAATTGAACCTTTTCAGATTTAGTATGAACCTGTACGAGCCGTCTGACTTCGCTCGCAGAAAATAGGGAGATATGAACTGATCTTTTACCGGGTTGCATTTTTTGATTGCTCCCAATTTTTGTAGCCTATCTATTTCCGCGTCTGCCTGTAGCGATTCTATTTTTCTAATGATAGAGTTAATGGGTGTTTTGTGTTGATTCACTTGGTATTCCAAGTCTATGTTATAGCCCCTTATGGTCTCTAGCACTCTTTTATCTTGTGTTACCTGTTTCCAGTTTTGTTTGGTCCAGGAGTTGTAGTTGCCGGATGGTTTCGAGGTGGTAGTTCTCCCCTGTTGGGATTTGTAGCTCCCCCGTCCCCCCTCTCGTCTGGCGGTGGAGCTCTTCCAGTTTAAAGGCCTATTGGTTTGTCGCAAGGGCTCTCTGGTTTGTGGTGCTAAATCTTTAGATACCCTTTCCATAGTTTTTGTTGATTCTATTATGGATTTTAAGTTATCCCCGAAGAGCCATTCTGTTGCTTCTGTCTTTTTTTAAGGCTTTTTGGATTTTTTCGGTGTATCTCGGGAGGATGTGGTACCTTCTGCTCTGTGTAAGATCGTAGTATAGCTGTGATTGGATCTTTATTGCGTTACCGAGGCCTTCCAATAGGGTTTCCCTCTCGATCGGTTCTTCTCTGTCATTGAGGATCGTGTTTAGTACTTGAGCGGTCGCTGCTAAGCTTGCCCCTGTCATCTCTTGATACCCCTTAAAGTAGTTGTCCTTTACTAAGGATTTTGGTAGGATATCTACTATGAGTTCCTCATTGAGTTCTGGGGCTTCTAGATTTATTTCCCCTTTTCTGGGTATTGAGTTCAGTAGGTTTGATTTTTCCTCCTTTTTTAGCAGGCCTTTCGCCGTCCAAACTTTTAGCCTGTCTGTAATGTCCTTCCTTAGTGTTAGTTCCGTTGGGGTCTGCCCCGATGGGTTTGATCCCAGGAATGCCTCTGCCTCGTCTTCTTGTTCCTCCCTCTGTTGTGACTCGTGGTTTTCCTCGTTTTCCTTGTCCATGTTTTCGTCCAGGTATTGGATGTCTGAAAAAGACAAGCCCCGTGGGGCTGAATTTTTGTCTTTGTTTTTTGGTTTTTTTTGTCTTCGATTCTGTGATCGAAGATCAACCATAGATTTGGCTATTGTCTCTCGAATCAATGTCCGGAGATCAGCCTTAGCTTGTAGTTTGAAAACAAAAATGGCGTTCCCACGCCGTGTGCCACGTGTGTTCTCGGTTCGGTTTCCTATGGCCCTGTAATTATGATTTGATTTTTACCTTCGTATTGTAGTTCCTCCTCCGGGTAGTCCTCTGCCAATTCTCCCAGTAGGATGTTCATCTGTTTTTCCACTAACTTTAATTGTTTTAGTTTTCCTTCTTTCGTCGTCATGTCGATGTGTGGTCATCTGACGCCAAGAACGGAATGAAGCGCGAACAGAGACCAAGGAGTATAGAGGTAGAAGAGGGGACCAAAACGGTTACTTTAAAAAAAAAAAATCTACCTCTGAAAGGTGGCGTCATCTGGCAACAAGTTGCGGTACTACAAGTAACTATATCTTCGAACAAGTACCACGAAATATAATTAACACCTAGTACTCGCATGGTTGCAAAATGTTGCGGCGGACCATCTAACGTAACAGACACAACCTTGACACGGATATCATGTAGTCGTATCAAGGCATCAAGTAAAAAGCCGGCATTAGTGGCAGAGTCAATACCATTAATCAAAAAATATCCAATCGGTACTTTCCACGAACCATCAAGGGACACTACCATTAAAACTAACGCGTCTTTTGCTAAAGGCAAGGTATCACTTGATTCTTCTCCGTTACCAATATCGAGGTCACCTCTAACTTTACCAACAGAAACATTTCGCAATCCTTTCTTGATAGAGATCTCGTCAAGCATTAGACTACACATAAATTCCTTGTCCTTTTTTGTCGCTTCATCTACTTTCAACTTCAAAGCATCAAAGCTTTCTGAGGTGAAACCAGGTTCACCACTAATCGATGAATACCAGGATCTTAAGGTTCTCGGGTCTGGTAGGGCGTGACAAAATTTTCGTCTTACGAAGCCATACGCTTTCGGGGAGTCGAAGTGTAAGGTCATAGCGAAGGAACGAAGGGCTGGAGGATATTTTTCTCTGGTGATACCTAACCCATTATTTCTGCGCTGTGACTTCCATGGCCTTTTTTTCACTATCGGCGGTTGATTACCAACATTCCGTTTATTTCTTATGAATCTTTCTACCAGTTGTGAAACATCTGCATCAGCAAAAGCATCTAAACATGCAGGACCTGACTCCGGAAGCGACCTATTTCTACGCAATTCACTTACTATGTCCTTCAATGTGCGAATCTTCCCCCTCAAACGGCCAATGTGTTGCTTCTGAACTTTATTTTGTGACTGCAACAGCCTCAGTTTTTTCTGTGTAGGAATAAGTTTCAGTCTCAGGCTTTTTGGTGATGTTTCGTATGAATGGTCATGCTGAAACAATTTTTTGCGCGTGCCAGTGTTTGGTCGTTCTGGTGTATTTTTCGATTTCGGAGTTGTAAAGATTTCCGGTACCGAAGTTGAGCTGGTTCCCTGCTCCGCGACGCTGGTACTTTCCTGTACCATACTTACTGGACTTAGGTTTTCGCTTAGTCTTCGATGTTTCGCAGCAGATGACGGTTCTGGTGCGGGACGCTTTAATTGGGTGTTGGAGTATATGGCTGTGTAGGAACGAATTTTTGTCAGTCCGAAAACAAGCACAAAGTTTGAATAAACAACGTATTTCGAAACATACTTCTCTTGGTTGTTGGAATAAAGTATGTTATTATTATAAGATTGCTGTACAATATGCGTGATATCTTTAAGACTGTACCTCCACATTTTGTTAGTATCGAAGGGACCGCAGTACTTATTAACCGAAGGTAGCCAGTATTACCCACACAGTAAAAGCAATTTTGTTCAAAGTGATTGCTGCAAAGTCCCCTTTTTTTGGTTGGAACATAGTTTTGTAAATTCATTGCTTTGATCCACTTTTCAAGTAATTTTAGATTTCCCAATGGAAATCTTAAATAATGACAAAAGCATAATAGTCAAGATCAGTGAATTTCTTATATTGCAGACATCTAATCATCACGTTCCAGTAGTTGAAAGTCAATTTTTTTCTTTTAGATACAATTTACAGAACAATAATTAAAATTTTGCTAACTTCCTACACGAAAGGTGTTCATCTTGTGCTTTGCTCGCATTGCAATAGGCACAAATAGACTTGTATTCACCGAACAATGTGGGAATACTTTGAGGCCGTAGTATAATTCTGGTGTCCTTTTTCTCAAAGCACTCAGCTTTGAAATGATTCGAGCAGAGCCTGCTACTGTTTGTGGAGGTAAGAGTGGGTCCTAAATTAATCCCCTCCAACCACACTTGGAGGGTCTCTGGATCTCTCAGAGGAAATCTATGAAATAATTAATACAGCATGCAAGTATTCATTCATTCAAAATTAGATCTGAACAAGTGAACATAACCGCACGATTGCATATAATATATGATACTTACTTGTGTAATGTTCTTCCTTCTACCCCACCTTTTTTGCCACAATACTTACACACCAGCACCATGCCATCTGTTTTTTGAGTGAAATTGTATAATAAAAATTGTATAATAAAAATTGTATAATAAAAATCCAACATGTAAACATCTACATAATCCAATAATCACCTGTCGATTATGGGCGCCGCCATATTGAAATTGACAAATGTACTACAAGCACGGAGTAGTATTCCGTGCTATAAATTCCGGATATTCTGACATACTACAGTATGTCAGAATCATGGAGAATTGAGTTTCGACATACACACATACACACGTTAAATGCGATGGCACTACCGGGCTTCCGTACCTATCCAGTGTAATATAGAGATCAGTGAGGCGCATGGACCATTCGATTTCACCCATGGACCTAATATTATAGGGACGGAGCATATGCCGTGCGGGGTCGCGCCGTAAGACGGAAAGGGGTACAGGGTTCCGCCATCTTGACCATGAAGGAATCCATTTCTTGGATCACGAGGAATCAAACCTCGTGTCGAAGGAATCGAAGCTTCTTTATGAGTTTGCGTTTCGTCCGGATGTGCTCGGCAGGACTCGTCAGTAGGGCTGAGCCAAGCACACCGTGCCCTAGACCATCCTAGACGCGCAGTTGTCCAGTGGACATTGGAAGTTACTAGATGCTCGTATATGGGTGCCGTCCCATGTAGGCCCGGAACGGAAAAACGGAACGGAATCTAGTGACCTTTCCCATGTATTGCGTGTATGTATACACCGACACCACGGAGTAGTAGGGTAGGAGACAACACTCAAGCAGCGCGCGGTTCAAAAGTTAGCCCTGTTTTTGGGGCAACGTAGAGTAACTGTCAAGATGCTATTAAAGCGCGTCTTGCGGTGAAAGCCCGCATTTTCAGATAATTGACCTGAAGCTCCGAATTTTATTATGCTGCGCTGTACACTATATGCAGGAAACAAGAGGCGCGCTATTTGTTTTTTTTTTTAATTATGAAAATGTCAGAACCTTGATTTCAGCAAGGCATTAGCATGCGGTGTGTTGTTTACAATTGCAAATCCCGATCCGAAAAAGGAAAAAAATTGTCTTTTTTCAGACCTCGAACAGTAAGCAAGTGATATTAATATTTATACATTTTTAACTAAGTTATGTATTGTGTATCATATTTCCCGTAAATCCTTGCCTATTAGGACGAAATATTAGAAGCTCGGTCGAAAGCGATTTGTTGCGAAGGAGAGGTACTGAAGAAGATAGACACAGTTTGCGAACTGCATTTCAATGAAAACGATATTGAAAAAGAGTACGTCACTAAAATGCTTGATGACACGATATCGAGATTGCCAAGAGGAAAGGCAAATTTAAGAGAAGGAGCCGTGCCAAAAGTATCACTCGCTGAAAATTACCCTCCCGCAAAGAAAAAAAAGCTTTCACAAGAGACAGAAGGGACAAGAAATTGTAGGCCTCTGGATAACGCGAAATTGCTCTCTACAACAGATTATGATACCGTTGTGGATAACATCAATGCTATTCAATTGCCTTCTCCATGCTGGTTTGCAAAGGCTTTTCCAGAATTCATTGTTTGGAATTGTTGGAGTGAAGACTTGGTGCACTCATCTAAACGAGTTGTACTACGATCAAACTGGACAGTTCAAGTACTAAACTACGCATAAAAATTAAAGGCCCCCTCCCCCGTCCTCTAGCATAACCTGCCATTTCCAGACGCCGTGACCGATTCACTTGAAATTTTTACCTGGGCTAGTTCAAGGTGTTTCCAACTTGGGCCCAAAGCCGATTTTCTGTATCTTTGAGAGTTGACATGTGGCACTCCGAAAACCATTCCCTCTGCGTAAAATCAAAGTCACAGGGCTGTGGCATCGGGTTCCTACACCGATTTTGCGCCTAAAAAATCTTTGAACAACTTTTGGTCGAGCCGGACGATTCACTCCACTGCTGAATCATACGCCTATTCAAGCCCTCCGCCCCCATCCCTCTATCATCCGGGGGTGGAAAAAACAGTTTGACACATGTTTTGACAATCGGTCAACGCGTCTGGAAATGGCAGGTTCTGCTAGAGGGGGGGCCTTTAATTTTGATGCGTAGTTTATAATTATTGTACAAAACAGTGTGAGTTTAGGAAACTATATTTTTTTGGAACAGTGTAATTAGAATGGAACTTTGTTTGTGGCAGATATTTATTGGAGACGTAGAAATTAACTATAAGACCAAAGGCGTGTGCAATATGCTTGAGATAGGCGAATTACTAAGAGAAGTATCGCAGCTTCTTGCGTATGCTGGAACTGACTCAGGCAGGCGAGGTATAGTGCGTGTGATTCCCTGACATTGGGCTTGTGGCGTATAATTAAATCCCCCTAAATTTTAACAGCTAAAAAGTGTGCAGGGTATATTCGCATGAAAGCGGAGAACAAAAAAGGTCCACAAGCAAGAGCCTGTGCCCTGTGTACACGAATAAGGACAAAAGCTACGAAAAATTCTGGCCGCTCAGTCTCAGCAAGTAATCTTCGTGCAAATAATCGAAAGCTGCGTTATCGTTGCAAGACTGTGATGCGCCAGAATAGAAGACTTAATACAAGGGTATACCGCGTTATTCAATTATGTGCAAATAATTATTTTACTTTTCTATTCAAATGCAGCGTAGATCCAACTACATCCGAGTGAAAAAATCAAATCTAAAAGCATTTGAAATTGTGGCACAGTTCATTTGAAATTCAATAGTAGGGTGATTCCGGGTGAGATGGCCATATGGGAGAGATGGCCTTCCAAGATATTTCTCATGCTACTCGATATATCACACTTCCTACATAGAGTAGATCGGTAGTAGTACTCTGTACGAAAGGATCTACTCTATATAAGAAGTGTCATGTATCGAATAGCATGACAAACATCATCGAAGGCCATCTCTCCCGTATGGCCATCTCACCCGAAATTAAGGCCAACGCGCACTAGGCGGAAGCGAAGCGCGGCGAAGGCATCGGAAGCGATCGGAAGTGAAACGAATTTTTCGTGAGCTATCGGATGCTTGAATAATAAAATAATGTTGTTCCATGACCCGAAGATGAAAAAGTATAGAAATAAAAAAAGATAAAATAAAAATAAAGATGTGGACTAGCCTACAGCATCCGATAGCTCACAAAAAATTCGTTTCACTTCCCATCGTCTCCGATGCCTCCGCCGCGCTTTGCTACCGATACTTTCGCCGCGCTTCGCTTCCGCGTAGTGCGCGTTGGTCTTTACCCTATCAATTCGCACATTGTTCACATTAGTTGTCAGTACTTCACTCTTCTATGAGGAATGGTTTTTCTGCAGAGCAAGAAACTAAAAGAAAAGGTCGAAAATATGAGATTGAAATGTGCAGGGATTAAGCAAGACGCAGTCCTTGAAGCTATCGCCAAACTTCCAGAGAAAGAGCAATTGGCCGTAAAAATATGTCTGGCGGCATCGAAATTGAAAAGCACTAAGGGTATGAGATACACGACGCAGTGGATATATGAGTGTTTGCTGTTGAGAATAAAGAGTAAAAAAGCATACAATCACCTACGTACGCACAAAATACTCACTCTACCTGCTGTTCAGACGCTAAATAGGTATATGAAAGCAATCAAGAGTGCATACGGGTTCCAGCCTCATATATTTGAAGCTTTAAGAGAAAAGACGGCTAACATGTCACCTCAAGATGTTCGTGGTGCGTATGTAATATGTTAAGGTGATTCCTTACCCAATTCCACCTGACCTGACAAAAGCTTTAGCTTGTTTTGTAAGTAAAGGCAGCGCATCAGGGACTGTATTGCACAAAATTATAATCGAAGCTATTGCGCTAGCGGAAAAATCTTGCCTGCGTATTGATGAAGTCACAACAGATGGTGCCAGCTGAAATCGGTCAATGTGGAACATGTTCGGAGTGACCGACGAAGTCGTTAGTGTCGAGCACTTTATAGAGCCCAGCCGTCAACTTTGGTTTCTTTCGGACTTTCCGTACTTGGGAAAAACAATAAGAAACTTCTTTACAACACACTCAAAATACGATATGATTTGGGTGGGTAGATTAACAGTATATCATGAAATGTACTAACGGAAACAAAAATACTTAACGATTTATCAGACACCAGATGGACCTGTGACCTTGAAACATTGGTTTGCCATATTACACCTTGAAGATCCCTGTTCCTACGCTGTAAAAGTCAACTTCAAACTCTGAAAAGAGCACTTACAACCCCAATATTATCAGAAGATGAACGTGGCTTTAGCGTTCCAGGTAATCTGAGTGCATTTGTCCTTAGCATCGTTCACCGCTCGGTATGAACTGTTTTAAGTTCAACGTACACTCATCGTGTTTCAGTGTTTTGGAATCGCTGATGTACTCGAACTATTTGAAAATAGGCATAAAGACTTGACAGATTGCCAGAGGACGAAAAAGTTTTGTAGGAGGATGAAGAATCTTATCGATGCGATGAACAGTCGAACACCACTGACTGCCTTGAAGCCTGGCAATGCAGCTTGGCATGTATGCATCGAACAATTTTCTCGAACGCCGTCTCATCACGTTGTACACAACATTATAAAATTACTCTGGTCGAAACCACATAATACCAATAAAATAAGAGAATCTTCATGAGTCCATCTTCTACAGAGTATAACAAGCTTTTTGGACTACCTCGATGAATGGAAGAGGACTGCAGCAAAAGAAGGATACGAATTTATAACGGACAATTCGTATCATGGGTTTAAAGTCTCTTTGAGAGCAGCTCTTGAAATCTGCTATTTTTTGGTCGAAAAATGTGATTTCAATTATCTCATGACAGCGCGCCTTAACCAAGACAGCTTGGAGGTAGAGTTTCACTCCAGTTGTCAAGCTATTGGCAAAAAGTGTTTCACGAATTTAGTTAACATATCTCTTGCAGCGATTTTTCGGAATGATGCGCAACTGCTGCGGATCAAATGATCACCCAGATTCCAACCCCTTCATTCAAATGTACCGGCTAACATCTACTTACTCGCTGTGCAAATCACCAAAAGGTTGCAATGTGTCTGGTGCAGAGATTTTCAGCGTTCTTCTTTCTATGAGAGTTATAGAGAGTCCTGATGACAAGAAAGAGCAGTGGGAAGTGCAAATAGATACTATTCTTGATGCAGGTCGTGGAACAGAGATTATACCTGATGCGTTATCACTTTTGCAAGATCACGAATATTGCCGGTCAGATGCATCAGATTATGCAATATCGTATATATCTGGATATATCGCTCGCAAAGGTTCAAGATTTGCACGATTCACTCTGAAAGAACGAAAGCTGGTGATCTGTGACAATTGTATCTCTAGTTTAGTATTATCACCGTCAAATACAATTCCCGAAAGGCAGAAGCTCATTAAGATAAGATCGAAGGGGTATTTGAAACATCCGTCCATTAAATTATATGACCTGGTAAATTTTGTTGAAAAAGTAATTCTCCAAATTGTTGGAAATGGTGATATCGATGCTGAGACCCTATTCAAGATAACAAGTGCACTGGAAGAGCACTCTCCGATACCTCTCGTCGGTTGCCAACAACATGAATTATTATTACCACGCAGTGTTTTAATCTTCTATCTCACAACGAGGATGAACTTCGTTTCCCGACAATGCAACAAGAATGATAGCAAAGAGCTTGAGATGACTAGAGAAAAAAGAAAATCAGCAAAACTTATCAGTGTACCTGAAAGAGGATTACAAAAATCTGTTGAACCTGGAAGAATGGTAATGAAAAGAATGTACCTGGGCGTGAATAAAAAATTACCTGCCAAAGGTACGGTCATAAATTCCGTTGAAACGACATATGAACACCTCAACGCAAAAGTTACATATACCTATGTAAAAACTTTATTTTTAAACAAATGGATCTCACATAATAAATACATATACTGATCATCGAATTTTATCAAGCGTTTTACATAATGTAGAATATATGTAATATATCAGACGTACATAATTTCTGTCAAGTTGATGAAGCAGTATCAATTGGTATATTTACCGTTAGAAATATAACGCACGGAGTTTACCATCGCCACCCCTTTTTTTTAAATTTTGTAGCGAAACTTTTACTTTTTTCCGTGAGAGGCGCTTGTATCGCATTTAGACAATTCTTCTTACCTCAAAACTGGGGACAAGTTTTATCGCGGAGTGTTGTCTCCTTCCTACTATTCCGTGACCGACACTATGGAGACTCTATGTTGGGAGACCGATCTCTGTAATACGGAAGTGGGTCAAGTTCTGTCGCTTTGTATACATATATGAGCTAATTCACAAACTCCCGGTGTGGTTTTGGACCTCAAAATTTTCGATCATTTTTTTTTTATCATTAATGGGTCATTCCCGTGGAAATGAGCCGAAAGCCACCGCAATATAATTTTTATCAGTGTAGCTCGAGATGACATCTTTGATATTTCGCGTTTTCAACGGTTTTTTTTTTTTTTTTTGAGAATACCCGAGCAGTTGATAGTCTAACAGAAAAATTTCAACACATTTCTCGATGGAAATTTTCCGCTCTTTTCATTACAAATATTTTCATGCACCGCAGACAACCGGAAGTTCAAAATACATACGGTTGAACGTTCTTCCGCAAGTCCAAATTCGATTTTTTTTTCGCCATTCGACAACTTGAAATACTCCCTTTGACATGTCAAATTTATAGACTGGGCAATCACCATACTCCATAGAAAAAAAATCGGTATCTCATTGTTAATTCTATAAAATGTTGAATCGATTAAAACATGATTCTGGCGTGTCGAATCAATTCTACCGACCTGACTGGTTGATTTTTTTCCGAACCCTCTTCATTTAGTAATCATCGCATTTTTCTAAATTTCACGTGTTCCGAGATGAAATATATTTCGATTTTTTTCTATGGAGTATATGGTTGCCCTGTTACGTCTCAACTCCACAACCTCCAATAGTTACTCGATCCACTATTTCCTATCTCCCAGACATTCCGTCAGCAACTTCATTACCCAACACCTGACTTCCTGAGCCTACTCTTCTCCTCAAAATCACACCAGAACTGCATCTGCACTTTGGCCTCCCCACCTTGCTTAGAACCAACCTTTCCTCATTACTCTTTTCTAATTGCCAACTTACTCTTCAGTCAACCTTCAATCTCTCCACATCTTCTCTCCTTCTTCTATCCCTACATCCTCCTTTATATCCAACTTCTACTTTCAAGTCAACTCTCCAACTACTTCTTTCCTAACACCTTCCTTCACTCACACATCGTCATCTATCACGCTCTTCCTATCCAACCCACACCTCTCACCAAGTCTCATTTTTACCCATAACTACGAATAGACTATCAAATCGATCTACATGTATATCTGTAATTCATTCATGTCTACCTCGTCACAACCTCACCCTCAGTAGCGTTATAACCCCGACATAACACCCAGTCCATAAATTTGACATGCCAAAGGGAATATTTCAAGTTGTCGAATGACGAAAAAAAAATCGAATTTGGAATTGCGGAAGAACCTTCAACCGTATGCATTTTGAACTTCCGGTTGTCTGCGATGCATGAAAATATTTTCAATGGAAAGAGCGGAAAATTTCCATCGAAAAATGTGTTGAAATTTTTCTGTTAGACTGTCAACTTCTTGGTCAACTTCTTGGGTATCCCCAAAAGCCATTGAAGACGCGAAATATCAAAAATGCCATGAGCTGCACTGATGAAAATTAAATTGCGGTGGCTTTCGACTTATTTCCACGGAAATGACCCATTACTGATAAAAAAAAAATGATCGAAAATTTTGAGGTACAAAACCACACCGGGAATTCGTGAATAAGCTCATATATACGATAGTCTAAAGTTCGACGCGCCTCCACCGGCCGCCAGGAGTAATAGTCTCCACAGGCTTAATGTATCGCAAGTACCGGTTTTCTAAAACACGTGTGAAATAAGGGTCCACCTTCTTCGGAGTCACGTAATAGTATATAATAAAACATCAACCAGCTGACTTAGTAATATGTATCATCTGAAAGAAATCTACCAGCTAAGTTGTTTTAAGCTCACCTTAGGAACCGCGAATAAACTTTTATTCCGAATAGCTCTCCGCCTATTGTTATCCCGGGTTGATGAGTACTCAACATTGCAGCCAGGAATCGAACGACCCATTTCGCAATTAATTATTCAATAATGAAAGAGTTGTTGAACATAAAAACTTGGAATTTAGAATATTTCCTATTGTTATAATTGATGCGACTTCAACAGATTTTCAAATCATCGCGGTTCCTAATAGCAGTTCCCATGACAACCTGAGCCTTTACTTAGCGCCACTAGAGGCGCGGCGAACTTTAGGGTACCTGCAGCTATAGATAGACAGCGGTAAAAACAGGGACGATTTTTCAGGGGTGGGGATGACTTAGTTCGGTCTCCTAACATACCGGGACAATCACGTGAAACCGAATGGATCCATGTTACCGGACAGCGAATATTTCGTATTTTTAGCAGGTTAACCACTCGTTGCACTGAAAACCCCTAGAGTGATTTTGGCGCGCGGTCGATAAAACTCGGCAGCCATTGTTGATAGAAGCCGGCTGACTGTCAATACATCGCGGAAGGTAGACATGTGGGGTTATGTTCGCTTATTTTAAGCAAATGATAAATGAAGTGAATAAAACCTACGTGAATAAGTTATTGATATTTATCAAAAATCGATCAATCAGTTTTAAATAATATCATAGTACAATTAACGAATTATCTTAAGCTATAACTGCAAATTAATTAGAATCAAAGAGTTCATCGAGAACAACCAATTCCTTGATTGTATTAAGATATCATTGAAAACTAATTGATAGATTTTTGATAAACATTCATAGCTTATTCACGTAGTTTTTATTCACCTTATTAATCATTTGCTCAAAATAAACGAACATAACCCCACATGTCTACCTTCCGCGATGTATTGACAGTCAGCCGGCTTCTATCAACAATGGCTGCCGAGTTGCATCGACCGCGCGCCGAAATCACCCTAGGGATTGTTCAGCGCAACGAATGGTTAGCCCGCTGAAATGACGTCATATTCGCCAATATTCGCTTGTCGGTAGCATGGATCCATTCGGATTCACGTGATTCTCACGGTAGAGTCTCCATGACCGACACATACAACGTTCCGTTCCGTGATTCCGGATTCCGGCGAACCGGGCCTACATGGGACGGCACCCTATGTATGGAAGCAGTGTCCAGTTAAGCACTAGCGAGAGCGAACTTCTGCTAATGCGCTGCGTAGTGAGCACAGATCGAAGATGTTATAACGCCACAACCACCCCACTCATAGTGCCATCTGTCAGAATTCTCGTGAAAATCAACGATTTTACTTTGCTCTGACAAACAAGTTACGTTTATACAGTGGTTTATACACACACGTATATACATTGATGTCACAAATCAGCGGCAGATGGTGTTACAAGCAAGGGGGTCAAAATGGCGTAACCAATCAGAGTCAAGCTAATTATTTATTTATCTCTTTATTTTATTTATTAATTTTTTTTTTGATTGGGAAGCCTGCCACACACTTCGAGAGTGATAATAACGATATCCCGGATTACGACGTTTATGTCCGAGTAGAGTGGAAGTTTAGTATTTCCACTTAACCTCCAGCCATCTTTGAGAAGACAGACGAACTTCATACTCAAGGAAGCCGTTTCTTCGTTATTAACCTTATTTGCATCTTATTTTATTTATTAACAAAAACCCTCAATAGTTAACTTAAATTATCCTTTATAATCCTTTATTTTATATTACTATTATATATTGTTTTTTTTTTTTTTAGTTTTTTTTTCCCCTTTATTCTAGAGGCTTGACACAAACTTTGAGAGCGATAGCAACAATAACCTGAATTTCAACGTTTATGCCCGAGTAGAGTGGAAATTTAACATTAACTCCTTTTCATCAAACCATCCTTAATAGTTAACTTATATTATATCTTTATAATCTTGTTTTTTTATTCTTCTTTTATAGTATACATTTTTTTTTATAAGCCACTGCGATGATTCGATTTCATTAATTGATCAGTTGTTGACTTAATCATTCACTTAGTTACCATCAAAGAGTTCACATATTTTCTCTTATTTTTTTTTCTTTTTTATATATATATAATGTAACAAGCAGTGAAGATAGTCCCCTGTAGCAAGGGACCCGCCTGCTTGTGACTGAAATATCAGTCAGACAGGCCTCGGGTACGCGACCTCCCAGGACTTCCCCGGAGACTATGTCGCCATAGCCCCAGAAACCCCGGAGGGAAAGCCCATCTCCAAGCCGACTAAACTAATTATTAGCACACCCAAAACTACAAAACAAAAGGAAGAAAAAAAAAATAAACCTACTCCCCCACAGCAGGCCCATTACAACATAGCATTAATAATTATTAGGAAAGAGCATAAGCTTTGCAGATTATTGGGATGAAGGATAGATAGAGTACCTAAATTATCTTCAGGCTTGAATCCCATCCTGGTCAAATAGACAACAAAACTCTCTCTCTCCCTGCACTGCCAGATAGGGCATTCCCAGATTCTATGATTAATGGTTTCCGGACCAAGCAAACACTCACATATGCTTCTGAAGATATTATATTCATTCTTTTGAGGTGAGCATTTAGTTGAGAATGACAACTAAAAATTCTATTAGCTGTAACTATTTTTTTTTCTTGAGCGTGAAATGTTAGCATACCATGGGGTAAATTTAAACGACGCAGCATGATCAATATAACTTTCACCTTTACTATAATCAACCGATGCATATGATTGTATAAACTCTTCAGTAGTACTCACAAGTCTGGAGTTAAAAATAAAGTTAAGGTCGGAGGACGGAATCTTAATCCTGCTACAGCTATCAGCCCTAGAACCTGCCTTAGCTAGTAAATCAGCATTATCGTTTCCCCGAATAGCTGTGTGACCAGGGATCCAAAGAATACTAATAACCATACCCTTCTTCCATTCCCTGAAAATGTGATCTCTAATCTAACCGACGAAAGGATTCATCTTCCCATTTCGTCCATCATTTCGTAAATTCTCCACTACACTCAGAGAATCTGTGCAGATAGTTAGAGAACGATCTATGAGTTTGCATAGCGCTAGGTCAATAGCTAAACAAATAGAATATGCCTCAATCGAGAATATGGTAGCATTATGATTTATCCGACTACTATGTGATATAGAGAGATCCTCACAAAAGATTCCAATACCAGCACTCTTGTTTTCAAAGTCTTTGGAGCCATCCGTAAAGATTCGAACAGAATCCCTGAATTTTTTGTTTATCAAATCTGCAAAGGATCTTTGTGGGTCTAAGCTCTTTTGAGAAGTCCTTCCGGTGTCCGAAAAACATCTATTCCTTAGATAATGAGCTGAGAATGGAGTTAATGAGGCAGGAAAATTGGATTGAGACAAAACCATTTTTAGGAAACCTCTGGCCTGTAACCAGCTATTAAATATGAACGAAGAGTAAGGAAATTCAGCTACTTCTGCCGAATCGCGGATAGCGAGTAAAGAGTTTAAATTTTGAATTATTGAGCTGTTCTCGGAGGCTGAAGAGATTGCTCGATACCTATTAAGCATCATTTGACTACGCACAAAAAGGGGGAAAATATCATTTAAATGAAGTAGGGAATTTATAGGAGTGGTTTTAAAACAGCCCGAGATCCTTCTGAGTGCTTCATTCTGAATCACATCTAATTCAGCTAAATGGACGCTGGACGCCTCTGCATATAAACTTGAACCCCAATCTATAGCCGGCCTTATGAACGCTTTATAAAAATTGTTAGCGGATGAGAGCCCCACGAATATGAGGAAATACATTTGAGTATAGCTACTAACTTTGTACATTTATTGATTAACGCTTGAATCTGAAGTGTCCATTTTAATTTATGATCCCAGATAACGCCTAGATACCGAATTGATTAACAATTAGAAATTCTAACTTTATTCAGCACTAGCTGAACCGAGTTATTCAAAAAGGTTTTTTCGTTTCTGGAAATCAATAAAAATTTAGATTTTAGATTTAGAAAGCGTGAAACAAACCCCTGAGTCTTCCGGCATCAGACTCTAAAGAGTTAACGATTTCTAACTCTGACCTAGCAGAAGAAAAATATGTTATAAGTCATCGGCGAACATTAAACATTTGGTAGATCTCGAGATATAGTGGACTGATTGTGCTATATAAATGTTAAACATACACAGGCTTAATATCGATTCTTGGGGAACTCCTTTATTTCTAAACCCTGAACCCAGGAAAGGATC
This sequence comes from Tenthredo scrophulariae, assembly GCA_963978835.1. Lineage (NCBI taxonomy): Eukaryota > Metazoa > Arthropoda > Insecta > Hymenoptera > Tenthredinidae > Tenthredo > Tenthredo scrophulariae. Next base: position 7,405,344 of record OZ022234.1, read on the forward strand.
ACCATAATATGCCGAGACCTCACGTTTACCCATTATTAGTTTTATAAAATCCACAAATGAGGGATTTATTTTAAAATCTCTTAGAATTAAGCTAAGTTTTTCAATATTCACGCTGTCATAAGCTCCAGCTGAGTCTAAGAAAAGAATCCCTGTATGGAGATTTTGTGTTCTGGATATTTCTACGCTAGTTCGAAGAATATTTAGGCAATCGTTACAAGATCTATTTCTACGGAATCCAAACGAACATTCCGGGAGCAAACCTTTATTTTATATAAACCAAGATATTCTATCATTAATGACTCTCTAGTATTTTTAGTAATGCACAGGATAAAGCAATAGGCCTAAAACCTACGTTGTCAGGTTTAGGAATGAAACAAACTATATACTTTTCCCAGGAAGAGGAGATTTTCTTATTTGATAGTACCAATTCATAAAAGCCTCTCAACCAAGCTTTGATATTATTTGGAAAGCACGTTATCATTTTATAAGAAATTTTATCAAATCCAGGAGAGGAATTTGTTTTGCATTCACCAATTGCCCTGTCCACCTCCTCCAAAGTAATGGGGGAAGTCATTGAAGGGCAGGGGTCCGAAGGATAATCCGACTTTTTGCTAAAATCCGCCGAATATTCATAGCTATCTAAAATTTTTTGGAATGAATCGTTGAGATTTACGTTATTTGTGAGAGAGAAACGCTCAATATACTGAGCCGGAGGGTTTTGGAATCTTTTTTTAAAAGATTTAATTTGTTTCCAAATCATTTTGATTGGGGAGCCTGGGGACAGACTATTGCAAAAGTTACGGAAACCATTGTTCTTGGCTTAATTCGAGACAAATTTGGCCACTTTCTGCTTTTCCCGAAACACCTCCCAGTTGGCCTCACTACAATCATTTAGCAACCTTATCTGAGCTCTCCTTCTCTCTTGTATGACCAGACTACATTCCTCGTTCCACCATAATGCTGTAGGAGGGCCTTTGTTATTTTTTGCTTAAGAATCCACAATTTTAACATTTACCTCCTAGGTTACCTAGGACAGAAAACAATTCATATTTCTGTAAAAAATTTTCCTCGGTTAACGAAAAATCATTATTCGTGAATTTTCGCTCCAAAATTCCCTGAAACTTTGACCAATTTACCTTGCTGGTGCTGTATTTATCCCTAGACTTCATCTGTATTGGATTAAACCTCTTAAGTACTAATACCATTGGAAAATGATCACTGCTCATTGAGTCCTCCAAGGTATTCCATTCCAACCTATCCGCAATATCCTGGGTTGCCAATGCCAATTCCGGGACAATCTTAGTTGAAGAACCCGGGACTAATCTAGTAGGTTTTCCAGTATTGAGAACGACGAGACAGAGATCAGCCACAGCCTCTTTAACAAATCTTCCTCTGGAGTTAATAATTTCGCTCCCCCAGGACTCTGACTGGGCATAAAAGTCTCCCATTATTATTGCATTTTTATTGGAATCTAGGTCATTTAATAGATTATACACTACTGTTCTATCTATATGTAACGACGGAGAGATGTAGACCAGGAAAATATTTATTACATCCTGAGAATTTAATATCTTAATACCCAACAGTTCAATTCCCTCAGCTAGCTTAATTTTCATATTTAACACTTCATATTGATATTTATTATTGATGTACATCATAAGACTCCCATTTCCAGTATTACACACTCTGTCTCTTCGGACTTGATTAAATCCAACCAACCTATCCGTATTGTAATGCTTGTTTCAGATCGACCCAGAATATCGAAATCCTTACCTAGAGTCATTAAATCTGGAAACTTATTTTTCAATCCATTGATGTTCCAACAGAGCCTCATGGTGCTTGAACTACGAAATATATTTTTTTTTTAAACTCGAATCAGTCCTCAATTATAACACTCCTAATTTTGTACTTTCCTCCTTCCCTATACCTCGTTTATTATTTCGCCGGGAGGATTGCCCTGATCGTTTTCATTAAAGTTTACTACTTCAACCGTAGGACCCTCTATTTCCAAATCCCGAAGAGGAAAATGAACTGAATGAGAAACTGACGGCCCTTCCTGTTCATTACCAATATCAATGTTTTCAAAAGCCTGTGTTAGAGATTCCCCTAAGGATGAGACAAAGTTTGGATCCTCATCCAGGGAGTTCCACAATCGGGTTCGTTCAGGGCTGGACTCTACTCCCCATTCCTCTTCAAATCTAATTCTGGCCAGAATGATGGCTTGGTAATTACTATTTCCTAATCGGTTTTTGACCTCGTTCACAATTTTATGGAATTTATAGAAAATACAATCAGAACTCGATGCTCTATGAAAACCAAGGCAATTAGCACAAATTAACTCACAATCACATCTCCCATCGTGACCCGAGCCACAGTTTGCGCATCTAGGGTCAAACCTGCATGATTGGCTAGAATGATCAAAGCGCTGACAATCTAAGCAACGTTCGACTGGGGGAATAAACTTATAAACTTTTAAGGTGAAGTGAAACGTTTCTCAGAACCTCGAAAACGGAAATCGTAAATTCTCTGAAACTACTGAATTAATCGCAATGAAACTTTGAGGGATTACACATAATTGTGGCAGAAAGTGGCTGATTATCTCACTTTTTCAAAATTTGGCAAAAATTTTCTCAGATTGACGTACCGACCACATAAATCGCGGGATTATTCTCTGTTGCCGTAGATTATCGCATTTCCCCGACAATCAGCCACTCCGCAATGAAAAACCACACACTTCGAGCCTATTCCCGTGTCATTTGATAGAGAAATGGCTGAGAATTGACGATTCTCCGTCACTCATAACTAAAAAACCGACATTTAGTTGAGGTGAGAGCCTGTACCGACATCGCGACGAGTATACTTGTGAGCCGAGCGGCGGCGCTAGTGAAGGTTTCCTCTGTCACTTTACGTGAGATGTTTTTGCTGCTCCTCCTGACCTAACCTCACTCGACTGACAGCTAGTCACTCTATTTCAGATTTGAGTTCATGAAGAGATCGATTTATCGGACAAGAATCCAAGTAACACAAGCAGACGACATAACCTCACACTTTTGACATCTACCCTAGCGTAGGAGTTCATTTCAGATTTGAGGTTATGGAAAGTTCGATTTGTTGGACAAGAATCCGAATAATACAAGAGGACGACATAACCTCAGACTTTTGACAGCTAGCCTAACATAGGAGTTCATTTCATATTAAAGGTTATGGAAAGTTCGATTTCGAAGTTGAAACAATCGCGAGCATTGGTATACGTATATACTGGCGTAGCAAGCGTCGGAAGATGTGCACTGCGCCATCTAGCGGTAGGCAGAGGTACCGAACGTTCGGTATTTCCGTCTTACCACGGTGAAAAGCACCCGGCCGTGGCCTTGAAACGTTTCACTTCACCTTAAGGGGACATTGTATATTTCAACCCTATTTGGAATATCCTTTCGACAAAAAATCTTAATATCTGGCGAATCTATCTATATGGGATCTTCCTCTAACTCTCTATCCTGATTTCTTTGCCTGCACCTCTCAACCCTGACTATTACCTCTCTAGCGGATGAATTCAGTCCCTCAAGAAACTTCCCGGACGTTAACTCAATAAATGGGATCCCCATTCCATAAATGGCCTGATCCGGAATAACACCCACCCAAGAAGCTACTCCCAAAACTGACGGGTTTTCAACAAACGAATTAGCCGCAACTGCGGACTTGAAAATTATTATAGCTCCATCTCTTCCTTCCTTAAGAACCTTACTCACCTCTATTCCAGCCTTCCAGAACCTTTTTCCTATTAAAATTGGGCGATAATTACCCAAAAACTTATTTGCATCTGTGTCCAACAGATGAACAACGAATGGGCCCTTGTTGCTTTTCCCGTATCTATTAGTATTATTTAATGGCTGTGGCTGTGTTGCAGGCATATCAGAAAAAGGATTTGTATCTACCACTGATCCGTCTTTCATAACCGGAACATTCTTAGAGATACGTGCAAAAGAATCATTGGGAGAAGAAGAGTTACTCTCTGAATTTGACGACGCATTCCTTTTTGCCATACCTATGCCTGACCCATAAGACCTAGTGAAGAATCGGATATAAATGGAATACTGACTAATATTACTCTCAACCACTTCGTATCCTGCTCCTAATGAACAAGGAAGCCAAAACCCGACACAGCGAGAGAGAGCACAAACACTAACGATATTAATTTTCCCTAGGTAGTATTTGAGCCCCCAAGATATAAAAGTAGCGAAAACCCCAACTGGTGTTTGAACCCAACCAAACTTCGGCACAGCGAATTTTTCTGAGATTTTAAAAAAAATTTTTTTTTAATTCCAATAAGGAAGCTAAAGAACCAAATTAAAACAAAAGAAGCTCATGCATGGAATTCGAACTCTTAGAGAGGGACTTACCCAGCCAGGGCGGACAGGACCAACCTTGTTCTTCCTGGACTTTGTCGAAGTTTTAGAGCAGTTTGAATGAATTATGGATCATTTGTTTATTTATATATTTTATTTTTAATTTATTGTCACTATTCCTTTGAATTTTTTTTTTTTTCTTCATAATTTCCAAATAGTTCAAGAGACCTAACAGAAAGGATTTCTCTTCTACAATATTATACGAGATCCGGTGGACACTCCGCCACGTGCAGGCCACATGTACCCAATTCAACCAAGCTCTAGAGTAGACGAGATTTGAACCAAATTCGGATTAATCCCAAATATATACAGACTATAACTGAGATTATGTTTTATATTTTAACCCTGATTTTTCCCAGATTTTATTTTTTTATTTATTCATATTATATTTTAGATATACTTTAAGATATTTGACTATATGGAGATGGCGGTATAGCAGCACGACTGGCATGCTCCGCCAACCAATCCAGACTCCTATATTCGCAGTTAACACTCCGTCCCTATAATCGGTTTCTTCGTCTTAGCTTACACTTTTTACACTCGCCCAATAGGAAGTGTAAACTTCTAGTGAAATGTGTAAAATCTGGTAAAAGTGTAACAAGTGTAGCTAAGACGAACAAACCTAATACTAGGTCCATGGTTTCACCTGATTATCACGGTATAACAGAAATTTCCTGAGTCTAAAAGAAAGTGGTATGTTTTAAAACGCAGCTACATGCTGCTGATAAAACTCAAGTATGTGTGAGACAGAGCTGTGCTCGATAACATGCAATCAAAACACGGATATTTTAATTTGTTTGGAAAAAGATACACTGCAGTTATTGATAACATGGCTGTTATATCTTGCTATATTGTGCTTTACCTGTGCTTTCCTTTATCCCAACCGGTTGTATAAATCTTTGTAATTTATTTCTGTTCCAGAATAAAAATGCCTTCCTACAAACTGACCTATTTTCCTATCAAGGGTCTAGCCGAGTCAATTCGCTTCATCCTCAGCTATGGAGGTGTTGAATTTGAAGATGACCGTTTCGACGTGGAAAATTGGCCGAAAATAAAACCATGTAAGTTAAATTGTTGCTTGATGAGAAATAATTGATATATTGTTATTAATATACACATGACAGTATTGAAAGATAAGATTTATGTACACTAAACGTGTTTGATTCTGACCGGTATGAAGTTGGCTCCACAGTCTTCTGTCTCTTTTCTTCTCTATGGAACCATGGAGGATAGAAGGAGACAGACGACTATGGTGCCAACTTCGTATCGGTCAGAATCAAACACGCCAAGCGTACCTGTTTCGATATTGGGCGGATTACGAGTCTAGTGTATGGGTGTAACTTGTAGAATGATAGTCAAAATATTGAAAGGAAGAAAAAGTAACATCTGTAAAGGAATATTTATTCTTCTAAGATATTTAAATCAACTGGAGGACTCAAGGTGTTTTACGAATAAACTGTCCAAATATACGTAATGAATTTTCAAGAGTGTTAATCCATACATATAATTCATATGACCAATTTTTAATGAGACCGAGTCTGGACAGTACATCCAGCTAACCATTACAAACATCGAAACGATTCTTGAATTGATTTATTGCCCTAGCTTCAATCTCCGACGCTGGTAAAGCACTGAATGCTTCAGTCACTGTGTTATGGAGTACATTTTTCCGAAGATTCTTATGAAATGGCCTCTCCTCCAGTTTCAGAATGTATGCTTGCAGCCCAGGTGGCTTCTTGATATCTAAAACAGCTTTTTAATCACTGTTGAGTAGCGAACTAACAGAATCTCGAATACCTCAATCGGGCTCCCCATTTTCTACTGTTCTTCAGTAGCAGGAGCTGTGGCTGCATCACAGTGATTTCGTGGTCTTAAGAGATATAGCTATTTTGTAACCCGACGTAGAAGTCTGTCATGGGCAATTTGATTTAGGAGTCTTCATGCTATCAGCAACAGTTCGAGTTTCACATGATTAATCGAAGGGAGAGCAGCCGTATATAGAATATGATTCCTGACATTGAATCTTGAGGGGCACTGCCAGTGACTAGCCTAAGTTTGAATTAGCTATTTCCCTATTAGGCCTCTAAATGGCCTTTCAGTTACATAGCCCTTGATCTGTTAGAGTCATTACCCCTGTCCTCCCAGAAGCTCCAATTTCTTCAGTAGTTCAGTAGTAGTGTTGCCTGTTATAGAATGCTGCCATTGGGTCTTGAAATACAACATATACAGGGTAACCTTGATCAGAAGTGTATGACCATTCCCGTCATTGAAATGTAGGTATACTAGAACGCGCACTGGCATGGTGTGAATACCTATAACTGCGCGTAAAGAGAGAGAAAAAAAATGTGACAACTTGTCTTACTCTCACCATGTACAGTATACCAAAAAGTTTATTTGTAATAAACTTGCAATAGATACGTGTTGTATAATTGACAATTGCAAACAGTATTTCAAAAACGAGCCATGTTACTACGAGCAACTTGATCCGAGCCAATAGAAAACATTTCAAATTATACCGTAACAGCCATTGTGTTTCGCACAAGGCTTTAAAAGACAAAGAACTTCAACAGTGAATGCTTTTTTTTCTCATAATAACAGCTTCAATTGAACATTCTCATTGTTTCAGCAATGCCATTTGGACAAGTGCCAGTGCTGGAAATCGATGGTAAAAAAATACATCAATCGGTGGCTATTGCACGCTACTTGGGAAAACAATTTGGAATCGCTGGCAAGAATGATTGGGAGGCTCTAGAGATCGATGCCACCGTTGCTACTATTGATGACCTACGCATCAGTGAGTATACATGTGGGGATATGGAATAACATCCAAACACAACGAATGCACCCAATCCAACACCAATTGTTATTCGATTTCATACTAAGCAGTTTCGTTTCATATTCCAGAAATTGGCGCTTGGCATTACGAGAGTAACCCGGAAGTAAAGGAAACTAAGTACGACCCATTGTTCAAGGAAACAATTCCGTATTATCTGGAACGTTTGGATGCGCAAGTTAAGGCTAATGGAGGCTACTTTGTGGGAGGCGCCCTTTCCTGGGCTGATCTCTTATTCGTTGCATCCCTTGAATATATTAATTATATGGTAAAGACCGATATAATCGAGAAGTACGAAAATTTGAAGCAACTCAGTGGAACGGTTCGCGCTTTGCCAAGTATTAAGGCCTGGTTGGAGAAACGTCCTGTAACTGACTGTTGAGTATTGTGATCAGGAAAACTTTTTCCATCACATATACAGTTTCATATTTTTATAAGTTAATCAACCCCTAACACGTAGAATGCCTTGAAATTCTCTAGAGTTGTATGAATTTGATAGCAAAATAAGTAACAACAAGTATTCCGTAATATTTTTAATTTGTTGAACAATTCATGTTGCAATGTCATTTATATGAATAAAGTTTATATCTGTAAAAGTGATTGTTCATTGACTCTCAACCTCTTTACATGATTATGATAAATCAAGTTATTTCAACCGTCGAACATAGTCCAATCATGAATAAAATGGGCAATCTTTTCCACTTCGTAATATGAAAGCATTGATTATGTTGCTGGATATCTCATTGACATACTTTGAAATGATTCAACTACATTATGAGTTGGAAATCTTCCCATGTTTGATATTTCATTGCATATTGTGAAAAAGCAATTTCAAAATCTGGAAATTCAGACTTTGTAGACACCCCTTTTTTCATCAAAGATAAGCGAATTCCGCAGTTTATGTTTCCAATATCAATACCGTATTACCATCCACGTCAACCCGATGAGGAAACTCGTAGATATCATCAGTGTCCAAATTTATTGACTGAAATAACATTGCAATATACCTATACCTATACCCGGCGAGGTTGATTCTGGCCTGGAAGTGATCGGGTTAGCGTGTTAAATCATATACCAAACAGTCACTTCCGGGCCAGAATCAACCTCGCCATGTGTACATACAGAGCGAATCTGAGGAAAGTGACTTTCCTGATGGTAAGGCAATTGCTTTTTCTTTAAACTGACGATCTATCATTTGATATGTCTATGACTGATATCTACACCTACGCCAATACCACCCACTGAAATTAAGGTTTTGACTACATGCCTGTTAAGGCGATAAGTCATTGATGGATTAACCAACTATTCACCCACTGAAACGACTACATGCCTATCAAAGCGATAAGTCATTAAAGGATTAACCATCCAACCAACCACCCACTGAGATAGAGGTATGGTGGTTTACTGGTGGTTTACTAGAACCCTAACTCCCGAGTCTCGTGGTGGGGGGGCTCGTAGAGAGAGATAGCGCAACGGAGGATACCCATCCTTCTCGCACCGTGCACAGTCCGCTCAAAATCTTGGCAGCGCACAAGCTTAGACCACGTAGGATAGACTGAGCATTAGAGTAGTGGGGGTGCTGCCGAGTAACCTAATAAACGCTACTCCCTTAGAGGACTATTGCTTCCTTGTCCGACAAACGATTCAGTATCTCACAATGCTTTAGCATAGGCAATGCTCATTCCATCCTGTATGGTCTAAGCGCACAGGTTATGCGTTTTGTTTACGAGGACAACATTCTGGTTGAGACTGTACAGAAAAGAACGGAGATCCTATGTTGAGCTATCTTTCTTTACGAGCGAATATGCTACCCCCACCACGAAAGTAAGCGTTCTAATATTCGCTATGTGCGTGAAAACATGTAGCGCCACAGGTGACGAAAAATGGCAAAAATAGTAGGAACAGGATTTTTTTTTTTTTTTTCCCTTCAGTTATTCGGAAAATCCGATGTACCAAATAAACTCTCCCACTTCCTTGACGTCTGAATAATTCGTCTTATCTGGCTGGTTATATTTTTCTAACTATGGGTGAACACTTGAACACTGAATTCGCTCTTAACTGAGACTTCTGTAAGCAATTCACCAGTTTGATTTAACCTCTAACCACGATAATTATTAGGATTCGTCCGAGTTTTAACTGTTGATATTGAAGATTGAGGTTATTACTGGAGTAACTAAATTGATCATCCGGGTACGGTATAGTTAAGATTTGAAATATTATTTATTGATTGGTTTTCCCCTTTTTTTTTTTTTCCCAATCTGGATTAGGTTACTGATGCTTATCACTAAGATTCTTCATGATGAATTAAAAATTATATCTAGACACTTGTGGATTATTACTATACGTTCTAGACATTAACTGTTCATTTATAGATAGATTTGTTGTATTTGACTGTTGATTACACTTTTCTTTTTATTTGTTTTTTTTTAATTTTTTTTTTTCATATATTTTTTATTTTTATTTATTTATTTTTTTTTTTTAATTATTTAGTTAATTTTTTGGTTAAATTTTCCTTTTGATTTAGTTTGTAAATGGTTAGTTACATTTAGTATTGCTGAGTTTTCCTTTTTTACACTGTTATTGTTCAAACAGTCTTGCTGTGGACAACACACTGGATCAGGACACTAAAACAACAACCACATATACGGATTTATACCAATAGTGGGAAAAACAGACATTTTATTCTAATTCTAAACTATTTTTAAACTATTGTCACACACAAAAGCTACTAGTCTTATCAATGTATCAAGGTCCCCCTTTATGGCCAACTCTTGTATATCTTGACCAGGCAGAACACCCTTTTTATTTCGGTAGGTTGTGAGCCCCCCTCTAGAATCAGTAAATTTTGGGCACATCCAGAATAGATTTTCCAGAGTTTCGTCCGCAATACCACATTCACAAACCCCATCGGGTAAAATGTTCATCCTCTTTAAGTGAGCCCTAGTCCTACAGTGACCTGATCTGAGTCTATTTGCGATACCGACTCTGCGTCTGTCCAACCCTTTAGCGCAAAACCAAGCCGAAGTCCTAAATTCCTCAGAGAGATTTACAAAACGGGTACCTTTACTTAGGGGTGGGTCAGCATAGTTTCTAATGAATCTCTTTGTTCCCTGAATGGCCTGTGTCCTAATTATAGAGTTTAAATCCCTGGCTATAAATTCCTCATTATCCACTGCTGGTGTACTACAGGCAGATTTAGCAGCGATATCAGCCATTTCATTTCCAAGAATGCCAGCATGGGCCGGAATCCATACGATAGAAATATTTCTCCCTACGAGTTTTTCTGTATATATAATTCTCCGGATATCTACGGCATGAGAAGTCATATTCGAATCCAGCCCCAAGCGACCCAAACTGAGAACGGCACTCTTGGAGTCCGTGCAAACAACAAAATCCCTCTGTAAATCGTTAACCTGGATTACTTTTAGTGCTACCAGAATTGCAAACATCTCAGCATTGAAAATGGAATATTTGGCATTTAAAGAGATTTGCCTAGAAAGATGAGGGTAATCGATGGCAACAATGCCTACACCACATTTGAAATTGAGTTTATCCAAAGAAGCATCAGTGAAAACCATCCGATGATGAGGATAAGCCTCAGAAATGGCCACATCCAAATCCTCCGGATGACCCTCCGGCGGGCTTAATTTCTTGCCCAGGACCCAATCAAAGTTCTTTTCCATATAGAGAGCAAAGTAGTCAATAGAAAAAGTTGGCAAAATCTGATATTTCCGAATCCCACCAAGTTCAAGTTTTATATTTTTCCACAATAGAAATAACCCGGAGTCCAAATGGTGACTTTCATTTATATGAGGCTGATTTTTTAACATCAGTAATCGTTGCATTTTATAAATAATTGCATTAGAAGAATAACATGCCTGTTTTATAATAAATCTTTTGGATAATTCATCGATTCTTTTTTTCAGGGTAAGACATCCACTTAGATGTAGGAATACATTAATTGGAGTAGTTCTCAAACACCCCAACCCTTTCCTCATTGCCCCATTTTGAATTATATTTAATTTATTTAGCTTTTCATGATATATAGGACTAAATAGAAACCCCCCCCCCATCCTAGACCAGGCCGTATTAAAGATTTGTAGATGTTTAGCAAGGTGATCGGATGAGCACCCCAATTAAATCTTGCGATACTATTTAGAATAGTTGAAAGTTTACCTGCTTTCATTTTAACTTTTTTGAGATGGGCATCCCAATTCAACCCGGTGTCCCATATTACTCCTAGGTATTTGGCATGCGTTTTGTTTCTTATAATCTGATCACGAATTATAATACTCTTAGAGTTTTCCTTGATAATTGGCTTACCGCATCCAAATAACAGTAATTCCGTTTTGGCAAAAGATATGGCTAGATCATTATTGTTTAATTCCTCCTCTAAGCTAACCAAATTACTAGTTAAAGTTGTGAGGATGTTATCAGCTCTAGAGCTAGATGTGTTAATCCTAATATCGTCCGCAAAAGACGAGAATGTCACGGATTTATCCAAATTCTTATTAATGTTAATTAAATAGAGATTAAATAACAAGGGACTTAGTATAGATCCCTGAGGTAAACCTTTGTTTGTAGTTTTTAAACCTAAATCCTCCCCTCCTATAAAGCCCCTGATTTCCCTATGAGAAAAGGCGTTCATAATGAATCTAACAATTTTTGGTGGAATTTTCAGGCCAATCAACCTCCTAGTCAACTTGTCGATATTCACATTGTCATATGCACCTTCAATATTAATAAAAACCACTCCGGTGTTCATTCCTTGTACTCTAGCCACGTCTAGGTCAAGTCTTAAATTTGCTAAATTATCATAGCATGACTTTCCCCTTCTAAATCCACAGAAAGCCTCTGGAATCAAGTTGTTTCGTTCTACAAACCACATTAGACGATCATTTATGATTCTTTCTAAGATTTTATATATACAACTAGCCATAGCAATTGGACGGAACCCCTCGTTTAAAGGTTTTGGAATGAAACAAACCTTGTATTTCTGCCAGGACTTAGGGGATACACCCGTAGTTAGAATTATATTGTATAAATTCTTCAACCAAGTAACCGTCTGATTTGGGAAATTTCTAATTATATCGTATGAAATACAATCCAGACCAGGGGCCGATTTTTTCCTCGACACATGAATGGCCCTTGAAACCTCAATGTCAGTGATCTTGTCATTTAAACTTCTATCCTGATCATACTGATAGGCCCAATTAATATCTAAATTCGGACCAACATGACTTAAACCTATTTTATTAAATGCTTCCGCCAATTTGGGATCTTCTTTAACGTTATTATTCTCACATGAGTGGATCGGAGTCATTAAGGCCCTATTTTTAAACCCTTTAATGGCTTGCCAAATTAAAGAAATAGGTTTAGACGGATTAAGGGAATTACAGAACTTTCTAAAACTAGCTTCTTTTTTTTTTTCAATAATTCCGAAGACTTTTTACAGGCTTGAACATAATATATCCTATTCTCATTGGAATTTTGCCTCAAAAATCTGTTTACTGCTTCTCTCCTATCTTCCACCGCTCTTGAACACTCATCATCCCACCATAAGTTAGGAGGAGGGGTCTGACGAATAGGATTTTGATCTACTTCGCTGAAAACTTTCCCACCCGTAGATCTTATTATCCTTATTAAATTTTTCAATAAATAAATCGTATTCTACCAAGTAATTATCCTGATTTGGGATAGGACTAAATTCACTATATATTCCCAGCTCCTCACCAAACTTCTTCCAGTCTACTCTAGATATACCGATCCGGTGAGACAGTCTTTTATTGAGAATGGAGCCCTTTCCAATATGAATTAGGATTGGAAAATGATCACTGGCATAGGTGTCCTTTATCACACTCCATTGACTATAAAGAGCAATCTCAGCTGAGGCTAAGGACACATCAGGAGTACTAATACTATTTCCCTGTACACAGATCCTGGTCCGCTCACCATTATTTAATAACACCAATTCTGAGTCTAACATTATATCAAAAAGAATCTCACCCCTATGATTCTTTATACTACTACACCAATATTCATGTTGAGCGTTTAAGTCCCCAGTAATTATGACGTTAGGATATTCACCCAATATGTTTATAAAATTCCTGAACAGAGCTCTATCCAGCCTCACATCTGGAGGGATATAGAGGCTAAAAAGGTGAATCTTATCATTATTGTAATGAATTCTAACCCCTAGACTTTCAACTCCTTCTGGGACATTATCCAAACTTATCCGATTATAAGAAATTCCTCTTTTTATGATCGTTAAAAGACCACCTCCATTTCCCACCTCCCTATCTTTGCACATACAATTGTGGCCTGGGAAGTAAGGATTATATGCGGACAATAGAGACAGTCTGGACTCAGAAATACATAAGATATCACAATCTTGTAATAATGCATTTACTTCATGGATTTTCGAAATTAGACCATTTGCATTCCAGGAAACTATGTTCATGTTTACAAAAATATATGCCACAAAAAGGCACACCCGTGTCAGGACCTAGACAAACTATACCAAAGTAACGATTTGTAATGATTATGTATTAGATTATATTTATTTATTGTTGTATGAATTCCTTCCGAAAAATAATGATCCGCGGACTCTGAGTGTCTCTCTACATTGAGCAGAGATGATCAGCACCCGCGGATCCTTGAGCTCCCTCAGGAACAGACCTCGTCAAAGGACAAGGGCTGACCGGCTGAGCTGTTATAAAACCCCCCTTCTGTTTTACTATGCGTTTGCTAGCTCCGAAATTGTCAAAGCTTCCACCCCCTCAAATGCTTTGAGAATTTCGGATTCTTTACCAAACCGATATGCTATTTTAGTTTTAACTGCGTCCAAGTACTCTTGGCCCGCAAGTAATCTACACCGCCGCTTTTCCTCCACACGAATTCTGTCGCTAACCTCAGTCCCCTCTACTGGAGTTTCAAGTTGGACCAGGCTAGGGCTATCTGAATCAACCAATGCTAGAGTATCACTCTCACCCACTAATTTACTATCAATGTATCTTTTTTCATTCTCCAATTCTGAGACCACTGTGTCTTCATCTATCACTATATTAAACTGAGAACTTAGCCTTTCTGATACCAAAAAAGCAGCCTCTCTTAAATTTACCTCAGATAGTGCTCTAAGTTCCATTAGTTCAAGATTATAATGGTAAACAATACAGTTTTTATCAGAAGCGAAATGAGTCCTTTTGCAATTTGCACAACGAATAGGTTGATCACACGTATCACAAAGATGATTTGAGCCGCACCTGACACAGCTAACGGGGTGATCACAGTTGTTATTTACATGACCATACCTTTGACATTTAAAGCATCTCTTAATTCTAGGAACAAACTTGTCAATGAGTTTGACCGCCCTAAATATGTAGACTGCCGCAGGGAGTTTCACTCTAGAAAAAACTTTCAGGGTTCCGGTATTTTCATACCTAACATTAGTATCCCCATTTACAGAGAACTCTATTTTCTTCTTCAAAAACTCTACTTTTTCAATCTAGGAACAGGATTCGGTCTGATTGGGTAGGATCTTGTGACACGTACATGCAATTCAAAACTAGCCTACACAAGTGCCGGATTTTTCCTACTGGAAATGTTATTTACCGCCACTCCGAGCGCTGGCATCGAAACTCGCCGCCGCTCAAGGTCATGCACACAGCGAATACCTCTATCTCAGTGATATACTCACTCACTCACTCACTCACTCTCTCTCTTTCTCTCTCTCTCTCTCTCTCTCTCTCTCTCTCTCTCTCTCTCTCTCTTTCCTTTCTTCAAACACACAGAAGTCCATAATGGTCCATAAGCCATAAGCAGAAAGCATAAGCCATAGCGCATGCGCATCACTTTGCTTTCACTGCAGATGTTATATTTATGTATATGGCTATGCATTCTGCTTGTGGCTTTTCGGCTTTCAGCGCCCTTGCGTGCATGTAGTCAAAAAATTTGAGTGATACCACTATGGAGACTGTATGTTAGGAGACCGATCTCTGTAATACGAAAGTGGTTCTCGTTCTGTCGCTTTGTATACATATACTAAGAGGCTTCCGTGAAACATCGCAGTCAGTCACAGCCAACTCGACACTACCCAAGTTTTTCGTCTGTTTCTCGCAGGCTAGCCACCCCCTTTCAATTTTAAACTGTCATTGATTTGATCATTCCACGGCCTTCCACAGTTTAAAATTAAAAAGGAGATGGCCAGCCTGCGAGAAATAGACGAAAGACTTGGATAGTGTCGAGTTAGCTGTGACTGACTGCGATGTTTCACGGAAACGTCTTGGTATACAGGGTGATTCTTTTTGCGCGCACCATTTGGTAAGGGTAGATTCCTTGTGAAATTCTAAGACTAATTTCCCTTTACCAAAAAGTCCTGGGTCTCATATTTTCCGGGCTACAGAAGGTCTTAGTTGACCAATCACAGAGCTTACAGCTGCTCAAGTTAGGGCCGGTTCAAAAGTATAAGACTAGCAGTGCCCGTGGCGAGTCGATTTCCAGTGAAATAAAAATGAATGATTAAATCTAGTGATACATTTTTTCACCATATGGCATTTGGGTTACAGTCGTTGTCGCCAGGAGTCACCAGGAGTTGTTTTCGTACAACGTACACTTCGATTATCTGTGACCAGGACAACCACTACGTTGGCTTCGTCCTCCGGGTACACCGCTACGTAGTTTTTGTCTTCCAGGTCGACCGCTACGTAGTTTTCGTCCTTCAGCTCGACCGCTACGTAGTTTTCGTCCTTCAGGTCGACTGCACCGTAGTTTTCTTCGCCTAGTTCGACCGCACCGTAGTTTTCGTGATCCAGGTACACCGCTACGTAGTTTTCGTCTTCCCGGTCGACTGCACCGTAGTTTTCTTCGTCTAGTTCGACCGCACCGTAGTTTTCGTCATCCAGGTCCACCGTTACATAGTTTAAACTACGGTGCGGTCGAACTAGACGAAGAAAACTACGGTGCAGTCGACCTGGATGAGGAAAACTACGGTGCGGTCGGCCTGGATGAGGAAAACTACGGTGCGATCGACCTGGAGGACAAAAACTACGTAGCTATGTACCTGGAGGACGAAAACTACGTAGCGGTCGACCTGGAGGACAAAAACTACGTAGCGGTGTACCCGGAGGACGAAGCCAACGTAGTGGTTGTCCTGGTCACAGATAATCGAACTGTATGTTGTACGAAAACAACTCCTGGTGACTCCTGGCGACAATAACTGTAACCCAAATGCCATATGGTGAAAAAATTTATCACTAGATTCATTGACTAAAGATTTGTAAAGACGGCCAGCCATGGGTAATTTTTTGAAGCCCGGCCCGGGGGCACCGCGGGGCACGAGGGTAATGGCAGATTGCCAAATTACCGGTCTTGTCGGTACGGAAGGACTGTGCAGTGGCCTGGTTATGATTAGCTGTGCCAATAAGTAGGTCTGCTATATATCGACCGTGCGACTTTTTGACCTCGACAGCCTACAAAAACGGAATCATTTATACCAACTGTATTATATAGGGCATTTCTATTAATTCCCAATTATGTTGGCTGGTTTTTGAACCATTTTAAGAATGTATTGAACTCAATATGTCGCGTTACTAAAGCCAGAAGGTCGTATCGACCAAAATGTGAGGAATGACATTATCCATGAAAAAAACATGAATTGGAAGTGATAGTAGATAAAATAGGGCATACACATGAATTTTGATCGATACGACCTTCTGGCTTTAGTTTTGAGACAAAATCGGGAAAGATAAAGCCAGAAGGTCCTATCGACCAAAAATTGTTTTTTTTTTTTTAATTATAATGGAAATACGCGTTTTTGTCAATTTGCAGACGATTCCGGGGAAAAAAAAATCGCGGATACGACCTTCTGGCTTCAGTTTGCGTGATTTTTTCGTAAAACTAAAGTCAGAAGGTTGTATCCGCCAAAAATGGTTTTTTTGCGGGAATCTCGATGGATCTATGTGTTTCCATCAATTTCATGGCGAATCCGAGAAAAAAAAAAATAATAATTTTTAATTTTCCTGATTTTTTACTGAAAATAAAGCCAAAAGGTCGTATGTACTCGGACATACGACCTTCTGCTTCTAATTTTCGATTTTCCCAATTTCAATTGATCTACACGTTATTGGTGATTCCGAAGCGAAACCAGAAAAAAAAAAAGAATACACGACCTTCTGGCACTTAAATCGAGTTTTTGGCGCTTACGACCTTATGGCATTAGTAACGCGATGTATGTTGAGAATATCTACTCCAGCATTCTTCATGTTTTTTTGCTACGAATGATTTTTCAACCCATTTTATATTTTTTAGACTCAACTCGATGCAGTTTTTTTCAACTTGGAACTGATCAGATTTTGGATTCAATCCGTCCAGTAGCTTTTGAGTTAGTCAAGAAATAAATTTTTTTTTGATGATATCTCGAATGGATCAACGGATTTAGATGATCTTGGTCTCAATCGGTATGATTCGCGCCAACTCAGATCTGATTGAATTTTGAAATCAATCCATATAGAAGTTCTCGAAAAAATTGAACGATCCATCACAATCATAATAATTAAGACAATCATATTTCGTAGAAAATATATTGTAGACGATAAAAGAATATTCTCTGCGCGGGAAGTTCGAGGGTTGGCCCATCGTGATCAACCAAATCACACGCTTGTTCATATTCATTATAATGGGTATATAAATACACGTATTTATTATTGCAAAGTTCTAATCTTTTTCTACGAAACTAGAAACAATTTGCAACTCAGAAATATTTTTCGTTCCATATTTCATCCCGCACAGAAATCAAGAATCAAAAACCACGAGAAGAGCAAAATTATTAGTTGCGAATTGTTTCTACTTTTATACGAAAAATTTGAACCACGTGGTAGAAGATATTCGTTTTTTACCACAATTTCGCTTTTTGCCTGAAAATGAGCCGTGTGGTGGAGGCTATTTTTTATCTAAACAAAACGTTCGAAACTCGGTGGTGCACGTGCTTCCATTGAGCTAAGGTCCTGTTAGTCAAGGAATTAGAACAGTTATGGGGGGGGGGGGGGGGGGGGGGGATCGAAATTCGTTTCACCCGAAAATGATGATCACCATATTCTTATCTATTTTTTGATTTGTGTTTATTGGTTTTATAGTATATGGGGAATTCCACGCCAAATCAGTAACTGCTGGACTTTTGCATTCTTTAAATTTGCCAATTTTTTTCCCCATTTTGAGCTCATAATAAGGAACTCACCTAATTTTTTTTAAATTTTTGTCTCAAAATATGCAGTCAGTAGGATTTTTTTTCAATTTCCATATTTTTTTTTTCGTTTATCTATAACTTCCTGAAAAATCAAGTGATTCGAAAAAATGGGGGGGGGGGGGGGGGGTCAAAATGTTTGTTTTGAAATACTCTTCCGTTTAAGATTATGTTAAAAATCCTTCATGTTTTAATTTAATCAGTTTTTTCCAATTTTAAGCATAAATCGCATTTTTTATGTCGATTGTCTCCTTCGATTTTTTTCATTTCTTGTTAATGAAAAACTGTTATTTATTCAAAAAATTTTAAGCCTAGTTTCAAAGCGGGCGATTCATTCTTTCTATTTTTTAAAATTATTTAATTGTTTCTGTTTTCTCAAATTAATAGACATTTGAGAATTAATTTAATTTCATTTAATTTGAGAAAACAAAGACAATAAAATAATAAAGAAGAAAAGAAAGAATGAATTGCCCACTATGAAACTAGGTTCGAAATTCTTCAAATAAATAACAGTTTGTGATAAAAAAAAATGAAAAAAATCAGAGGAGACAATCAACATAGAAAACGCGATTTATGCTCAAAATGGAAAAAAACTGATTGAATTAAAACATTAATGATTTTCAAAATAATCTTAAACGGAAGAGTATTTCGAAACAAACATTTTGACCTCCTCATTTTTTCTAATCCCTTGATTTTTCAGGAAGTTAAATAGATAAACGAAAAAAAATGGAAATTAAAAAAAAAACCATACTGAGTGCATATTTTTAGATAAAAACAATCTCAAGTCAATGCCCATGAAATTTACAAATAAAAGATGAATATTCATAAACTTAAACCGGGGAGCCGTTGCGCAGCGTTGACTGAAGAATGTCAACGCGCGCAGTTACACAGACAACGGTCGTAAGCCTCGCGAGTGCGAACTTCTTCAGTTTACAACAGCAAGCCATGGCTGATGGTGGTACGTATACCTATAATCAAGTGTTCCATTCTTTCCACTTTGTCGCGGAAAACTTTGTAGAAAGCGAATGAACATAGAGTTGGTGTTATTACAATTACTTCATTCGCTCCAATTAATTCTCAAATATTGCGATTTTTTGTATTTTTTTCACTATTTCACAGAGACATTTTCTAAAATTACAGAAAACAAGCAAAACGATGCGCCGGCCGTCGAGACGCCGATAAAAAAAGGTAAATAATCATTTCAGTCAAATACGCTAATTTGAATGCAGATCATAGACGATCAATGTCATATTTCAATCAAATGCCAGGTGTAAATGCATCGACGTGTTAATTTCAGCGAACAGGGCGAGAAAGGCGGCAGCGGGGGAGGCAAAGGGGAGGCCTCCGCGGCGGAAAATAATGGGTAACTATTTCTTCATTCAATTTCATCTTATAATAACATAAATATGAAGCGGTTTCCAACGTGTTTTCTCGAGTGCTGCTCGCCAACATATTCGGTATTCAGCGACGGGAAGAGGGGAAATGATTGAATGATTGCAATTATGTCAATTCAGGCCAAAAAATCAACGTACCAATTGAACATTGATCGTATTTTTGCTTCAGCTCGTTTTTTGAAATCCTTAACAAGCCTATAAACTATTTCAATCCCCGTCCTCGTTCAGCCGTTGTCGCTCATGATTTCGCAACACATACAATGTATTTATTTGCGGCGATTCATTTCTACATTCGTGGTATGGCCCAGTCGAATTAGGGTTTGTCCCGGAAAAAATTGTAAGTAGCAATTTTCCTTCGGAAATCGTTGTGTGGGGGGGGGGGGGGAGTCAATGGCAGTCTACAGTTTGGTTTTCGCATTCGCACCCCGTTGCTTCACCCCCCATCTCGAATTTGAGGGTGAATTTTCGTTTATTGAATAACTCGTTTATTTTCAATTTTACATGAAAAATGGTTATTACCGAAGTTGTTTGAAATTAAAAAAAAAACAAAAAAATTAAAAATGATTAGCAATGTAGCAAATTCAATTGTCAACAAGTTAGTTTATCATCGTTTATACGAAAAAAAATCAATAACAAACGAGATAATAGAATATTTAGGTTCACCTCCACCTCTTTTCGGGTCTTAATCGAAAAATATCGATGCTAGGGAAAAATTGGTAGGGACCAAAATTGTAGGAAATTCAATTCCAAACAACTTCGGTAATCACAATTTTTCGTGTGAAATTGAAAATAAACAAGTTATTCAACAAATAAACCTCAAATTCAAGATGGCGCAATGGGGTGCGGATCCCGAAAACCGAACTCTAGACTGCCAGTGACCCCCCCCCCCCCCCCCCCCAACGATTTCCGAAGGAAAATTGTTACTTACAATTTTTTTCGGGTCAGCCCCTTTTTTGGTCTAATTCGACTGGGCTAGTAGTTTTCACGTCCTAGCTCTTTAAATTCACTTGCGTGTACACTAGGGTGTTTCCAAATTTACTAAATTTCGATTCTCCAACGGGCCACACCTGAAAAAGTTCATCAAGGTGGGAGAAACAGATTATGATGTCCAAAGATGCGGATTTTAGGTTCAGTGGGACATCGGGATCATTTGATTTTTCTTTTGCTTTTCCTTTTCATCGAATGTATGATGAATAATCACTGAAGTATAAGTTTGAACTTTTTGTTTCAGCAAACCCGTGGAGAATAAGAAGCGCAAGAGGGGGCAGGCGGGCGGCCGCAGCCGCGGTGCCAAGAGAGGGACCGGCGCCAAAACTATTTTAAATTTCAATTTTTATTAGATGATTAAAAGAAAATTATATTGATATGAAAATTTAACAAATGTATTCATTTAAAAAAAATTCCTTTCCCATTCCTCAATTATATGTACAGTAGGGTGTCCGTTATTTCCCAAATTGACTTTTTACACTTGGGTGTGGTCCAAATCATTAGTTTATAGCCTAAAAACAATTATGGAAGAGAAAAAAAAATTTAAAGTTCCATTAACCCCTGCCTGAATGACGATACTTCTCCCATTTCATTAGCGTGGGATTTTTGCACTTCTTAGACTTTAATTGTTTTCGTGTTTATTATATTCATTACCTCATAAAATATTGTTGATTTTACTACTGTTCTGACCTATTTAGATGGACAAATTTTTTTAAATTTTTTTAAATTTTTTTAACGACTTTTGAAGAGGTCTAAATTTATCTTCAGCGTATTTTTCAATGATCTTCGAATGTTTTCGAATAAATTTGGACCTCTTCAAAAGTAAAAAATTTGAAATAATTTGTCCATCCAAATAGGTCAGAACAGTAGTAGAATCAACAATATTTTATGAGGTGATGAATATAATAAACACGAAAACAATTAAAGTCTAAGAAGTGCAAGAATCCCATGTTAATAAAATGCGAAAAGTATCGTCATTTAGGCAGTGGTTAATGAAACTTTAAATTTTTTTTTGTTTTTTTCCATAATTGTTTTTAGGCTATAAACTAATCAAATTTGGAATACCAAGTGTAAAAAGTCAACTTGGGAAATAACGGACACCCTAATGTACAGAGCAATCGCGTGAATTTCGTCAACATTGCCATTTATTGTAAATTGTAATGAGCCAAGTATAATGTCATTCAATTTCAAGCTTCAAGTTAGTTATGAAATCTCAAAATTACCTAAAATCCATCATCGCCGTTCAGATAGATTAAAACAAAATAACATTCTTTAGTCAATGGTTTGACACACCGTATCTTAACAAAAAAAAAAAAACGTTGAGCTTCAAGATATAAATCATTTCCAATCTTATTCCATTCCCTATTAGAGGAACTATAAGCCGTTAGTGTGTGAAAATCAAGAGGTATAAGTAATCGTTCAATATATGTTTAAAAACGTAGTTTTTTTCAGGTTGCCTCCCGTGGTTTAACTTCAACTCGTCGTCACTATTGTAAAATAGCTGGAAAAAAATATTCAAATGAATGTGCTTGAATCTTTGAAGCTTTCTGCGTGTCATGTGACTTGAATTTCGATAAAAATCAAAAAATTGTGGTCGGGGTGGTTAATAATAGCCCGAGTAGCGATCTCGGAGACAGGTAAAAATAGGAGGATGCAATATAGTTCGTCTAATAGGGAATAGAATGAGCTTGAATATGATTCGTATCTCAAAGGTCTACGATTTTTTGTCATCGAGATACAGTGTGTCAACCCCATCGTATATCTACAAAACGCGTAGAAGAAACATTATTTTCGCCATGCGTTACTTTACACTACTACTCTATCCTGTCTGCATGGGCCTTCGGGTCAAACGACAGCCTTCTGTCTGCATGGGCCTTCGGGTCAAGCGACAGCCTTCTATATTCGCACGAATTTTATAGCAAAGTGCAAATCTTTGACAAACAGTTCTACAGCTGTGCGTCGAAGAAAATTATAATCTTCGGGTGCGAATATAGTGATATGGAGAACTACGTTGATTCACCTTCTCGTGGTGTTTTCCGAAAACGAAGCTTTGTATAACTTCGGCTAAGAAATCAACAACCGTTAAATGACCAAACCTTTCCTAGAACACCTTTCCTCTTTCCCATCCGCTCGTAAGATCGGATCCCTTCCTTGTTTGATATGCATTAAGCCATATTGCTCCGTATCTCAAAGTTTGAAAAGGAATATTCAAGTATTCGTCTATTGTAACTTCTATAGAAACCAAAAATTATATCTAAGTCGTCCCGAATGACTGCAAATTCTAATATTTGATACCTTAGGAGGAGATACAATGCATTCAAAGTCCATTTCATTCAAATTTAGACCTTTCAAATATTCGGCCGTCTCACAAATGGAAAAAACTTCTTGCTGCACTTTCCCAAAAACATCTACTGAGTTTTGAACTAAAAAAAGAGAAAAATCATATGATTCAATGAGGATTATCAAGTTTATCATTTGTCTGTCAGTTTGCGGTACTTTCAAATATTTTCCAGAACCGGCGGTTTCATCGTGTTCTCGAAAATTTAGCGGATTTCGTGTAATAGGCTGAAATTCGCGTTTTTTATTCTTGTGACACAATTGAAAAATTTCGAAGTACTCCACAAATATTTTTTCTAATTTTCAGAACACGTTACCATACTCATTCCTCGGGAAGTTTTCTCTTCAAATTTGTTAAACAATTTGAAGAAAATTGATCCAGCTTTCTTAGCAGTTTTAAAATGATCGTAATTTGTTGGCGAATCTCGGGGAATATTTTCAGAATTAAAAAAAACGCCTATATTTTGTCTACAGAATGAATCACTGCCGAAATTATTAATAAGAGAGAGGAAAAAAGAAGGAACCTTTGCGGAGAAAATGTGGCATGAAAATGAAAATCGGAAAAAAGATCGCCGACGGTGAGCGTTTGCTAATCGCCGAATGCCCCATATATTCATAGGTCGGTATATCAGACCTCAAACTCTAAACTGCCTTACCCTGTGTGCCCGAATGGTAAGATCATTGTAAGGAAACTGGTTTATTCATTGAACCGGGACGGTAGCGTAGTTCGGCTAAAAATGCTCGAGGTCATCGAGAGGGCGGTCGTGCACAGCTGAAAAATCGAGCTTCAACAGACCCCATTAACCTGGCCGTCTTTACAAATCTTTAGTCAATGCTAGATTTAATCATTTATTTTTATTTCACTGGAAATCGACTCGCCACGGGCACTGCTAGTCTTATACTTTTGACCCGGCCCTAACTTGAGCAGCTGTAAGCTCTGTGATTGGTCAACTAAGACCTTCCGTAGCCCGGAAAATATTAGACCCAGGACTTTTTGGTAAAGGGAAATTAGTCTTAGAATTTCACAAGGAATCTACCCTTACCAAATGGTGCGCGCAAAATGAATCACCCTGTATACGATAGTCTAAAGTTCGACGCGCCTCTAGCGGCAGCCAGGAGTAGTAGTCTCCACGTGCATAATGTATCGCAGGTCCCGGTTTTAAAAATTCAAAATTTAAGGGTAATTATTTATCGATTAGAAACAGATTAAATAAATCTATAAAAAATAAATAATAATAATAATAATGATGATAATGATAATAATAATAATCTATTGCTCTGTATGGGACGCTATCGTTTTCCCGAATTGTTATTTTCCCGAATCGTCAAATTCCCGAAAGTTCATATTCCCGACCGACTATATTCCCGAATCGTTGTTTTCGCGAAACCGTCATTTTCCCGAATCGGCGTATACCCGAACCCGTCATTTTCCCGAATCGCCATATTCGCGACGCACCAAATTCCCGAATCGTCATATTCCCGATCTAGCAAATTCCCGAATCGTTGTTTTCTCGAATCGTTGTTTTCCCGGATCCGTCATTTTCCCGAATCGCCGTTCGCCCGGATAGTCGATAACATGGCGATGGCTTCAATACTCAGTCGATAACATGTACACTGTCGGTAAGAACTGATGGTAACCGTAGGAACAAAATTATAGTTTCTGCTATCATAACATCAATGATAATGATCAGAGTCAATTATTATTATGATTATTGTTTCGTTTTGCGGGTATCTTGTTAGCTATTGCGGAATCGTATTTGCCCTGATTAACTATGACGGTAAAAATGTTCGACATTTTCGGGAATCGACTTCTAATCTTAGTACGATTCGATAGTCTGAATATAATCATCTATATTGTATACCTATAAGCGCATATCTATAGTGTATGTTAGTATATATCATGTTCTGGAAATATCACAAAAATTACCGTTGTCCTTGCGCCAAGTTCACATCTTTTTGTGCATACGGTTTTCTTCCTTTCATAATGAACAAAAATGTATTAGGTAGTTAATATTTGTTAGAATGGAACGCAGAGAAATATATGGACCGTGTATTGTAATAAATATAATGGGCATATATATGGGGTTACGGTCGGTGTTTATTTATTATTTTATGTCGTACAAAACAGTATAAATGTATACTATATACCAAGTGATCTCTCGCTTACATCGCAGTGATTTGGGTAGCGGACCGTCAGAGCACAGAGTTCTATATCTATATATATATATATATACAACTATGTGTTTCGACGGTCTGCTACCCACATCACTGTGATGTAAGCGAGGGATCACTCGGTACATGAGTATATACACTACACACAGCCAAACTTTGAAAGTTATATACAAGAACATATTCTTATACTTTGAGGATATGTAATAATAAAACAATACATACATATATACATATAATGCATAGAACTGTACAGTATTATAATCATAATTATATATGATAAGAATTTTATTTATTTGACTTAACAGAACTTTCATCAGGCAAGTTTAAGATTACAATAGTACACATAATGAAATTGATTCTGAGCCGGATGTGTTTGGAAATTCTAGAAACAGCCAATCGGCGATCTGAATTGCCAAAATTTAGAGCACCGATTGGCTGTTTCTTCAATTGTTAAAAGTTAAACACATCCGGCTCAGAATCAATTTCATTATGTGTACATTATGATACACGTACGCGCACGCGTGTCGTATACTATTTTTTTTTTAACTAATAGTGTACGAAATTCGTAACCTGTGAGGAACTAGAATAAAGAGGGAAGTATAGTATACATGGGCATGTCTCTAGAACTTTTGATTTTGGGGATGGAGCATCGTACGTATATGGTAACAAATGATATACTTGAAGCGCCATTTTCATAAGATAATATATTATCATTCATTCAGTGTGATATTGGACGTTTTACCCACCCATTTTCACACCCTATGAAGTAAAATTTCGTACAATACTCGATGGAAAAACTTCTTCTGATCTCGTGTGATTGCAAAACTCGCCGTCGGCTCGTGCTGCAACCTCACACTCGTCAGAAGAAGTTTTACCGGACTTGTATTGTAATGTACTATTTTAAGGCGGATTGTAACGTTGTCTAAACTCTAAACCTTGAAAACGGTAATCGTGAATTTTCCGAAACTACTGAATCAATTGCGATAAAACTTTGAGGGATTACACATAATTGTATCAGAAAGTGACTGATTATTTCACTATTTCAAAATTTGACAAAAATTTTTCCAGATTGATGTACCGGTTTCGTAGTTATATGAGTGACGGAGAATCGTCAATTGTCAGCTATTTCTTCATCAAATGACACAAAATTAGGCTCAACGGGTGTGGTTTTTCGTTGCGGAGTGACTGATCATCCGGGAAATGCGATTATCCACGGCAACAGTGAATAATCTCGCGATATATGTGGTCGGTACATCAATCTGTGAAAATTTTGGTCAAATTTTGAAAAAGTCAAATAATTAGCTGCTTTCTGCCACAATTATGTGCAATCCCTCAAAGTTTCATTGCGAGTGATTCAGTAGATTCGTAGAATTGACGATTCCCGTTTTCAAGGTTATGACAAACGTTACAATCCGCCCTAAGAAATCGATTCTTTATTTGATTTGAAAGTTCTCACGTTTTATCATGCGTTGTATGGGATACTCTTGCTTGGTTTAAACACATGTAATCTTATATATATTGTATATATCGTATACATAGTGAATTTTGAAGTTCAGGTTTTCTTATGTTATACATACATATATTATTATACATACATATTCTTAAACCAAGCAAGTGTCAAATAAAACGTATAATATAAAACGTGAGAACTTTTAAATTAAGCATGAATGAAACCGATCTTTTCATAAGATCGGTGTGTCCAACCCAAATTACCAAAAAAAAGTTTAAAAAAAAGTTTGAAATTTTCAAATTATCGGCATGTAAGCCCTCCTAAATTCATGAGTCTCCTGGTTGCACAGCGGGCAGCGTAATTGGCCGAATAGAACATTGTCACCGTCCGCGTATTCCCGCGCCGTCCGTATAATGGCGTTTGCGCACCTACCGCACAGTACCATGTGGAAGCATGGTATGCTTAGGTGGGAACTCTGACATTCCCTGCATACTATGCAGCGTGTATCCCGCTCCGCGTCGTTCTCGTCCAAATCGGGCAACGGTATACCGCGTGGAACTGGCACTTCGTGATTATCTAATCGACATCAAAGCAAGGTAAGTTATCATTTGACGATTCAGTATATCTATAACGTATAATTGCAATGAGGCCTAGCAGTACCTCATTTGGCTACCTATATTCATTCACGTGACAAATACATTTGCCTAAACAGAGACGATGGCTTTCCATAATTTTCCCTTCCATATTTTATTTTTATACAGAATGTATTCACTTTTCCATATTGCGTAATAAATATTAAAAAGATATGCATAATTAGGGGCACTTTTATTTCGGGGTCGGCGAAATTTCGCACGCATTCACGCCCCCTAGATCGGTTAGAAATGAATTCACAAAAATCTAGGTTGAACTTGAGTTTCCTAGCTCAACGGAAATAGTATATTACGCATCTAGGGAGGGAAAGTAGGCTATGTCAAACTGCGTGTGAGATTGACACCAGAGCCGAAGACGAGGGTAGCAAAAACGCAGTTTGGGATGGCCTTTTCAGTCCCGTGTGACGTATCAGTATACTTTTGTGTAACAAGGGATGAAACAAGGTGAATGCAGGGCAGAGTGAAGATGTCATCACCCGTGCCTGCATTCATGTTTGATCCCGTGTCACACACTACGTTTTTCATAACATTTGCTCTGGAACTTCAACTGTCAATTTCAATAGTCTGAAATTTGCAACAGGGCAGTAATTTCTCTTTGCGATCCCAAAGGATGTAATAGACCAATTTTTCAATCTCAAGGGATTGAAAAACACTAATTCACACCGCTGATTCATTGAATTCGCATTAGCCTGAAATCAGCCTCTTTCAACTGACAAAACAGGCAACGAAAACTGCAGTTTCAGAGCAGATGTTATGAAAACTATTTTTCACCACCCCTGGCATCGGAAAGTACGACTTTTCGCCCACGCGAGGGGCTGAGAGTCGTACGTTCCGTGCAGGTGTGGTGAAAAGGGTGTTTTAAGCCCTTCCATTTTCCCATTTGAATGATATTGGATTTTCCAGTGGCTGAATTCGTTCTTTTTTTTTAGAGCCTGTTGTTCACTGCATGGGAAAACCACTGTCATTCTATCACTTTATAGTATCATAGTGTGTTATTTTGTGAAAATTTTCCCACCAACCTCAAACAATGTTTCACAGAGTAGCGGCAGCCAACAGACGTTGACTTCAAGAAATTAACCATTGTTGATATTCTAAAAAGCTTTGTATCATCTTTTCAATATGATTTTCATTAATGTTTTCGAAATCGTCGTCTGTCGACTGCAGCTACTGTATGAAACATTGTTCAAGATGGCTTGAAAAATGCTTGGAAAAAAAATCATGAATTTAGTTAGTGAAAAATCCCATGTCATTCAAATGAGGAGAAAGACAGACTTACAAAAGGCATCCTTTACTGTTGAGCTAGGAAGCTCAAGTCTTACTTCAATTGAAAAAATTTATTTCCAGCCAATCTAGGAGGCGCAGGAGATATAGAAAGCAAAATTCCACAGTCCTTCAAATGAGGTCCACCCCACTGAACTCTACTTATACTGAAATACACGTCTGCTATGTTCTCCCATAGAGAGGATTCGAGCCGAGAGATAGCGACTCAATGTAGTTTTCTCCATATCTTATTACGCCGTGCATGTGCACCTTCAAGTATAGTATACCAACTGCAAAAAGTTTCGATAATGCCTCATTCACTTGTCTAACGAGAGGTCTCGAGCATAACCGACATGTATATTGAGTAAGAATAAAGATTAGACCTTATTTGAGCTTCACGTCATTGAGCACTACCCACCACCTCCTGATAAAGAAAACCATCCTTACACACTGCGTTCATTGAATTTCTCATTCACTTAAAATAACTTTTTGCACGGGACTGTACGGACAAAGACAGAACTACATCATTGAGCTATCTTTGTCGGCTTATGTCAGAGACGTCGGCGTGCATTCCAGTATAAGCATAGTTTAGTGGTCCACCCCAATGCATGAGTATCTTGACGAGGCTGATTCTGATCAGGATGTGATTGTTTAAGAAGTGATTTATGTTGGTATCAGTGAAATAAGCGGCAGCGTCACTACCAGGTAAACGTGGAACAAGCTCAATCTGTCTAACTAGTTTTGACAAGCATAAGTTATAAGAAATGCCCAGACCTATAAATGTCACAGAATGGAAAGTGTATGGGATTAGTGCAAACGAATATGTCATTGTCCAATTTGCTGTGAAAAAATTAACCGTAAGATTAACGATACCAATTTGATTTTATGCGACCCTCCGTTTTCTATAGTGTGTTGTATAACAATTCCAACTCTTTCTCTCTCTCTCCCTCTCTCTCTCTCTCTCTCTCTTTCCTTTAGCGACTTATCGCCCTTGCGAGCATGTAGTCAATATAGCAATTCCAACTAACATTTCTAACATAAGTTTGGTCATTAGTTATGATTTATGCTTGTTGAAATTAGTGAGACAGCTCGAGTATGATCTACATTCACCTGGCAGTGGCGCTACCGATCAATTCACAAGTACCAACATAATTCACTTTCCAGATAATCGCATCCGGATCAGAATCAACCTTGCCAAGTTATCGATTGTCCATACCTGCTTCATCATCATCATCGTCATCGGATATGACTATCGCGCCCTCAGGATTGTTCAAATCATCGTCTGAAATATTGAATACCATTAGAAGATGATCGCTTGTGTGATATACTACATTCACAGGGGATACAATACTTTGGACTTCTCCTCAAAAATCAGTCATCCTCATTTGAGTGGTAAAGAAGTGAAATTTGTAGTATAATTTCTCACTTTCCTGCAAATATCTGAATGAATGTGATATTTCTTCAAATATACACTGAAAACGCTCCAGAGTAGCCAGCAATATCACAGTGCAGTTACTAGGCTGAGTTTTGTTATAGTTGCTAATGCAAGTTTAAGAGTAGTAGCTGGTGCTGGAAAAGCAGCTAGCGCACTGAGGTGATTGACTACAGCGCTGGGAGTTTAGAGTAGCTGCGGAACTTGATTCGAGTATAGTAGCTGTACTCACGAGCGCGCTGGTTGCATAGCCGTTTAGAGCGGCTACCACTCTCGACTATATTTTTGACTGCGCCAGAGAGTTTTCAGTGTAGAAGAACAAAAAATCGAATATAATAATTACGAAAAAATAGCTTCTGAAGTTGAGATACATTTTTCAAACTCGACTTCCTTACTACTTTTGTTACTCAATTTTCAATAAGCTCTGTGAGTTTGAAGATTTCTGGTCAAAGGAGCAACCCTTTTGGAGGCAATAACATGGGGAGGAAGCCTATTTACTCTGACGAAGGACTTGTGAGGACTTTTTGCAGACCTATCCAGAGCTTAAAACTAGTTCGGCTGGTAAAACTAATTTGAACTAGTGTAACGATTATGATTGAATAGTAAAATCCTATTTTTATTTTCATACAATTTCATCAATCTTGCTAGCGCGTACCCTCCAATATTGTATTTCAACCTTCTATAACTGTGAAGTATATGATTTTGAAGAAGCTCACTCACATTTTAATTATATAAATGTATGTATATATACAAGGATGACCAATTTCTGAAAAAAAAGTCCACGGTATTGTAGCCTCCCTTGAATTTTCGGCTACAGTTCAATAATAATATGACTTGGGGCTCCCCAAAAGAATGAAGGCCCATCAAAATAGGTACACATATGGCAGACGTTCTCACTTAGCGAAAAGACATTCAGAAAGTACTTTTTACCTTGAATATTCTGGAATGGTGGGAACATCATGTTGTAGTCGTCCATGTCAATGGCTAAATATTTGGATAAAAATGAATTTCTATTGATTTGACAATATCAAGTATATCTCACATCACCTAGTACTCATTGAACTTCAATTTTTTTTTATATGTTTGAGTAGAATTAATTTAAAGTAGAATTAATTTCTACAGAAATCGAATCGTTAGAAGGTAAAATGATAATAGGTATTAATATTTCTCAATTTACCAGGAATTACGGAAAGGAGCAGGACTGGAGGAGCTTCGGGAATTGCATCGAATTGAGCAACTGTAGGATCTGGAATGCCCGGAAGTTCAGGAAAGGCATAAATAGGAGCGGCCATAGGATGGGCACCATCAAAAGGAGCGGCCACAGGAAGGGCGCCATTGTCAAGAGGAGCCACAGGAACGCCGCCATCGACAAGAGGAGCCGCAGGAACATCACCATCAATAGGTGCTTCCAAAGGGAGAACTATCACGGGATCTGGTACAGGTACTGCAGGGATAGCAACTGGGACGATACCCTCAATTAAATTGGGCTCGTTATGTTCATCGGCATTACCGGCAGCAATACCAAAATTTTGCGCCAATTTGGTGACGAAATAGGACGCCTGTTCAACAAATTTGGTCACTGTGATACGGTGTTCAACTAATTGTTGCCAAGCCCGTACTATTTGACGGTGATTGACAACATAGCCAATTTTGGGAGACCGTGATACCGACCGCCCCTGCTGCAGTGCCAAAAAATCGGAGTGCGCCGCAGACTGCAAGTTCACTAGTTTTTCTAACCGGAAAAGAAATATTGTAATCGTACGTAATTAATTAATTGTAATTGATTGTACGTAGAATTCAAGGTGGGGAGCGATAGAATCTACCACAGCATACCCTAATAGTCTTGCAATTAGTGTGAGTGACAATGGTGTGTGTGTGTGAGAGAGAGAGAGAGAGAGAGAGTGTGACTGTTGGCATGAAATAGGAAAACAAGACGAGCGATTGGCAGTTGAGTGAGACGTGTGAATCCGAGAGAGAATGAGTTCAAAGTGCGTGTGACTGATTAGGCAGTGTAGATCAGTTTTTGAAGGAAAGTGGATGAGAGTAGTCATTGTCATATCTGTGTGTACCTACTTGTGAAATCCCAAATGTTTGGGTGTGGAGTCATTTTGTCTAATAAGACTCGGTAATATGACTCTACACTATTATTTGTTCTTTGGATCAGCCCGTTGACGGAGAACAATTCAGGAGTTACTCTACCCAACCACTGACGCTCATAGTACGAAAAGAAATCTGCATAAATGCGTTTCAGTTCATCACTGGCATTATTTACAATAGATTCGAATGCCTCTGGTATCTCCAAAACTGGCAGCAAAGCGAGAGCCATCAGCTTTCGCAGTAACTTCTGCCCTTCATTATTGGCTGTGATAGCGTCCGTTATATGGAGGCTCTTTGCTTTTCGATATAAAGCCTAAATGAAACAATGATCGTTAGGCTAATTGTTCATACGAATTCGAATGTGAGATAGTAGTGTAGGGTGAGTTAAGTTCGGTTAATTCAAGTCGGGTCAAGTTCGGTTGGAATTATGAGAAATTACAAAACTGCGGCATAGCCAGTCTTGAATGGTCCTGAACACTTATTTTTTTCAACGCAGAACATAAGACAAAGGATATGAAGAGATACCACGAGAAGAAGAGAATGAATAGCAGAACAGAGAAAACAGCTTATAACTTATAACTGCTTATAATTATACCATGAGGTTTCATCGATGTGGATCACTCCAGGTTCACTCGATTCAGCTCGACACACTTAGATGCAAATATCTGTATCGAGCTGAATCGAGTGAACCGGGAGTGATCCGCATCCACGAATCCTCATGGTATAATTCTGTAAGGTTACAACATGTCGTGTTGAGTATGTTTGTATAGAGGTATATGTTGGTCGTATGGGTTGTAAGCATATTGGTACAAATTGATAATTAAAGACCTGGCAGTAATGGAAGAAACAACCATGGGGTGCCGCATCTTCGTAGGTTTCCGCGAGTGACTGTTGCATTGCACTCTCAAAATCTGCCATTAATAAAGTCAGCCGAAGATTAGGCGCTAACATCGTCTTGACATGCGTAGGAACGCAGTCGTAAGCCACTTTGGTCTTACGGCTCATTAGAGCCCATGCAAATGGCAATGCCTAATTAACGAGATAATATATAAATAGATATTGCGTTCCTCGTTGACAGTAAAAAGAAATAATATAGTTGTAGCTCTGGGTGTGCGCGTAGATGATAATTTCAGAGAGATGTGATTGTAGCTATTGCCCGGCAAGGGAATACACATTTTGTCAGATGTGTAAGTACAGAAATCAAAATCAATAAATAAATATGCATGGCATTCGGAAAATATCATTTACTGTTCAAGATCCAGTCATCTGTGTAATCTCCGTAAGAAACTGATCTGAAAATGCGTCTCAAATTCTGTTTTTACATCTACTTTCTGATTGCCTGGATGTTATTATTACTTTAAAAAAAAAAATTAGTTTTCTACATTTCAGCATTTTCAGGTGAAGAAAAATTCTACATTTATTATGATCCATCATCTGCTATGTAGTATTATTCGTTTTTTTATTATCCAGTTTCCTAATTGATTAATTTTATACTTTCATTGTTGATGTGCTAATGGTTAATTAATCCTGTTTACATGGTAATCTCTCGAATTTTTTTTTTTTTTTTTTCCGCTTTCAGATCATCATTTTCAT
Organism: Tenthredo scrophulariae; assembly: GCA_963978835.1. Classification (NCBI taxonomy): domain Eukaryota; kingdom Metazoa; phylum Arthropoda; class Insecta; order Hymenoptera; family Tenthredinidae; genus Tenthredo; species Tenthredo scrophulariae. The sequence goes on from OZ022234.1 coordinate 7,439,188, forward strand.
CTTCATGCCAACCATACATTGTTTACCCATATCAGATACTCGCACACCCTGAATTGCTCGAGAAATGTACGAACATGATTGAATTTGGTTGCCATGATTGTAAGCAGCTGATATGCCCCATCAATAGCAGGAACTACTTTAAAAGTGGCATCGACAAAGATTTCCGTAGCATCGGAAATTAGATTTATAAAATCAGCATTTCCGAATACTATAGAAATAGAATTGTCGAGACCGACAAGGGTTGTAGCTTTTATACGCCCCTGGTTGTATGCAAGTACTCGGTGCCACTGGGGATCAGCAAGTATGTCGCCATACGCGTTCAGCGAATCGGGACGAGGGGGGTGAAAATTTTTACGCCACTGACGCATGGTTGACTATATGCTCGAGTACGTCACAATAGTAGCCGCCTCATGATGCCTGTAATATGAATAAGGTTGGTCCTTATTTTGCAAAACCGGACATTTTTTTTGTCTCACACCCTCGATCTGTTCCATTTGACAAAAATAAGTGTGTAAAGTTTGAGCCCAATTAAATAAAATTAGCCCGTGCTCCAGAAAGCTCGGAAAACAAAACGAAATTTGAGTTTTCATATGTAGATTGGCAGGAAAAAATTAGAGTTGGGGCTTACAGAATCATTGACCACAGTCTTTGCACATGAAACAAGCGTTGCTTAGGCACGGGGTGATCCTATTTGTCAACCTTTTTTATGGGCTCATTTTTTTTTCCCAAATGGAAGAAATCTAGAGGTTGAGAAAAAAAATGTTTAAGGTCCACGCCCACTACACCGCACTGAACCGAATTTTATAGTTTAGATGCTTTATTATTAGAGTGCACCCACTGCTCAGCTGCGAATGTCAGCGAGCCTGATAACAAAGCATCTAAACGCTAAAATTCGGTACGGATTGGTTCAGTGCAGATCGGTTCGGTTCGGATCGGTGCGGTGTAGTGGGCCCAGGCCTTTACTGTTACAAAATAAAGACCACACTAATATGTATGTTAGGCACTGGATTGAGAATCTACACAACACAGAGCTTTCCGTGTTACTTTTCTAGGTCCATTAATGCTCACAATATACGAAGCGTATCGTAAATCGATTTTTGATTATCGAACTGGCGCATACACGCCAGACGTAACTCGCGTTTGAAAATCACCACCAACTCAGCGTTCTCGTCCCCCGTGTGATTGTGCGCAGTCGTTGCAGAGAAAATACCGTCTTCGATAATGGCACGTCCCCTACAGTGGGAGTACCGCCCATACTTGCATGCACGATATCTACATAGAATCGAGAAGTTTTAGTTTATTATATGAATACAGCCTTTTTCCATGGTAACTCGTACAGGATGAATCCTGACTGACTTTGATTTGCCCAATGTTTTTGTATCAAACGTTGGAAAAGCGATGTCAAACACCTACAAACGACCAACAAACGATTCCAGGCCTGAGAAATCAAATTCGATAATAATTAAGGTTAATGAGAGGCCAACATCACTTAATTCCCTAGGCGAAGTTGTTTTATTAATTATTAATTAATTGATTACTATCAAACGTCCGGACCTCGATATCAAACACCTACAAACGACCAACAACCGATTAAAAAACGAATCAATTTAATCGGGGTAAATGAGGGGCTAACTTTATGGAGCTCGAAAGCTACTTCCTCAGATTCGCTCTGTATAATCGCGCAGCGATGTTATTCCGGTCGGTAATTTCGGACACTGTTTCTTGCGCTCAGGCCCACTCTCCCGGTTCACAAAATCACCAACGGTTACCTCTCTTAAATTTTTCCAATCAATACATTCATTTTCTACTGCTTATTTGAGAATATTATAATGTCATTAGGTTATAAAATTGAGTGTTTAAACCAATTAAACTACGGCAAAGCAAAACATGTCCGATAAGCGTGCTCCCCTTGAATTTCGGCTGTCAAAGGCTGGATTATGGAGACTGTATTTCAGGAGACCGATCTCTGTAATACAGAAGTGGTTCAAGTTCTGTCGCTTTGTATACATACATAGTATACGATAGCCTGAAGTTCGACACGCCTCTAGCGGCAGCCAGTAGTAGTAGTCTTCACGTGCATGATAGGTGTATTCTTTTTGACTGTGTGATCAGTGCATCAGTGCGGATCAGTGATCACATGGGCTATGTTCCTTTATTGACTGCAAGTACTGGCTGCGTTGTTTGATGCATTCCGATATACGCTCACAGCGCGCTGCGAAACACCAATGACGTCATAAAATCCCTATACTTGATGACATAGTTCGAGCTGTGAGTACTGTCGCCAGAGAGGTAAGGCAACCGCAGTAAACCAAGCTGGCGGCGGGTCCAAACATTGCGTTGTCAACTAGATCTTCTACACGAGGAGTATTATTGCTTAACATTTCATTTTTATCTGAAATAACAATATGCATCAATACATAAATAAAAAAAAAAAACATTGACAATTAGCCGTACATAAAATCAAATTAAAAAATGAACGAATATTCAATCGTTAAAAATCATAGAGATATTACCATAGAGGAGGTGAGACATACGGCCGCGTGTGAGTGGAAGCGTAGTTCGAATAAAAAGAGACAGAAAACCGGTAGTGAATAGCTTCCTTGTCCTTTAACGCATGCGCAATGAACGACTAGCCCCCTCTCTTCGGTAATGGCACGGGCAGCGTTGCCAACCGTACGGTCAGGACCGTATTTGTACGGTAGTTGGGCCCTTTGTACGGTCGTACGGTCCACTCCCTTTACCGTACGATGTATTTACGGTCCTGGGAGATTGGAGATGTTTTACGATACATTTTTTTTATTCTATCATTTTTATTCATCTCTAGGCGTTCTGATTACGGCTGTACTCAAAATTTCTGCAAATGACAGTTACTACCCTAGTCACTAACGATTTTCAAGAGATGGGTAGCTTCGCTCCGCGTCAGTAACTGCGTCCGGCGCATCCTAGCGGGGAACTAAGTAGCTCCAAACACTGAAGCTGCTTTTTCACGTGCAAGAAACAGCTAGCTAGATGATGAGTTGACCAATCCTTACGGTCCGTTTCCCCATTGAGTACAGTCGGTCTCAACTAGGGGGTTGGCAACGCTTGGAACGGGTGATGGTCAGAAACAGGAAACAGAGATCAGTAAAAAGCGTGTGTAGTGATCAGGTTATGTTACTGTTACTGTTATTTAATTTTTGTTCAATTTAAGAAAAAAACACCTATGTACTGAACAAAGTTAAAAAAAAGAAATGCATTCAATAAGTGTAAAATAGAATCTGTACATCTTTAATTATATTCACGTTAAATACATGGATACAGGGTATAATTAAAACATCCACTTGATCAAACAATTTTTATTTCGGATAAAATAATTATAATTATTAGTGTGGTATATTATATTTTAAATCTCTGTAATTATCACAGTTGGAATAAAAATGTCTGTCATTCTCTAGATAATTTCTTAGCTTATTTCCATTCCGATTTGCATTAAATGCACGTTGCGACCATTGTGACATATCGTTCAAAACAAAACCCACCACGAATGCGAAACAGGTTAGGTTCAGTTAGGTGCGCTCAGCTATAGATTCAGTGCGCATGCGTTAAAAGACAAGGAAGCTATTCAGTATCGGTTTTCTGTCTCTTTCAATTCGCCCTACGCTGATTCGGCTGCCTCACCTCCTCTATGGTAATATCTCTATGTTAAAAATACGATGAATTCCAATGAGTAATTACGATATTACTTACCGATTCTAACCTCACGTCGGCATTTGTCGTTGTCAAGCGATCGGAGCGACACTTCACGGTTTACCGCACACGCGAAACACCCCGTTCCGTTATGCAGTACTGCCAACACCCAAATCTATTTCGGAACACACTTCGCTGTACGATGCGAAGCTACTGAACTGCCAGTACTTGCAGTCAAAAAAGGAACATAGCCATGTGATCATGATTAGTTGGTTGAAAAGAACGACCTACGTTTGCGATAGTAGCGCTTAAGGGGAATGCACGGCACAAAGCAGAACATAACCTTAGAATAATGCAGCGGGCGATTTTATATTACGACGACATAACCTGATTTCGAAACCACATTTGAAATTTGAACGGTTTCGCGGTCAAAATTCAGATCACATACCAAGTGATCCCATAAAATATGCGATCACTTCGGAAGTGATCATGATTACTTCGTGCTCGTGGTGGGGGAAGTGATACGATCAAAAGAACAACTCTCACGTGATCACGATCACTGGTAGCGATCACAGTCACAAGTATACACTTATTGTATCGCAAGTACCGGTTTCAAAAATTAAAAATTCATGGGTATTTATTTATCGATTAGAAAAAGATTAAATAAATCTATAAAAAATAAATAATGATAATAATGATAATAATAATAATAATAATAATCTATCAATCTATATAATCTATTTTATTTAATTATTAATTTTACCTAATAGCGGTTCCCATGACGACCTGAGCCTTTACTTAGCGCCACTAGAGGCGCAGCGAACTTTAGGCTACCTGTAGCTATAGATATACAGCGGCAAAAGCAGGGACGTTTTCCAGGGATGAGGACGACTTAGTTCGGTCTCCTAACATACAGTCTTCATAGGCTGGATTTTTACGGCAGCAAGTGGCGCCATTCGTTGTTGATCACATGGTTGCAGGTGACTGTTGGTTGCTGTAGGTGACCACGTGATCAACAACAAATAGCGATACATTAAAATTTTGCTACGGCAGCAATTCACCAAGGATATTAAATTATAGATCACTGCCATGAAAATCCAGCCATATTTACGATAAAAGTGACGTTACATCCGTGTAGCAAAGATGTTTTAAGTTGGTAAACTTGTTAAGTCAAGACAATGGCCGTCGTCGACGCAAGAGCCATCTGACGTGGCAATAGACAAAATTGTGTGAATCGTGTCTGTTTTACGTGTGCTGTCCAGTTCTGTCGACCGTTTATGATATTCCGGTCATAAATGGGGCATTTTCCCCTTTAAATATCGCTTAATTAGTTGGCATTTAATGTATAAGGGATTGTTTTTGACATTACATAGTGTAAAAAATGGCATGGACTAGATTAGTTCTTGGTTTGCTGGCTCTGACCCTCGTCTGTGGAGATGAACACAATCACGTCGTGAGTATTCGAGGCCGGTGACATCTTTTTCGAAATGTCAAATTACGCTCTTGGAATATGGTTGCCAATTATTTTCCTAAGTTAACCTCACTTACAAATTGACCAAATATCAATAACCACCTATGAGACAAAACAGCTGTTCATACTTCACTACTTTCACAGTCTATGTCTTATCCTTCACAAATGTTCTCAGTTTGAGCCATACCCACCCTTTCTTTCACCCATTTAGATATTCTACCTGCAAAGCATGTTGCAATTCAAATATTACATGAATACATTCTCTAATAAAAAGACAAGTAATATCATAGGCAAAATGATGTTTCTCCACTATTTATCACCGCTGATTTTCATTCTTCAATCTCTAGTTCATTCCTCCATCTACATCCTCTAAGAACCTAGAATCAATTGAAAATAGTCTGAGAACTGAAAAATGATCTAATCACATTCAAAAGACTATAAACTTTCCTCCATGAAATTATGAATTATTTTTAGAAAAACTTTCGCTCCATGTTTCCTGTTCTCTTAGATATTTAGATTTGAGATATGGTTTCCAAAGGTTTGGCCTGAATTCAGAAACTTCATTCTGTATTGATTTTGGACTATGGACTGTAACTCTGCTCTACAGAACGAGTGCGAATTGTACTTTTCTAAAACAGCATTTCTTGTCTGGTCTAGTACGAAGTAAACGACGAGGTAGTGTTATGGATGAGTACGGTGGGCCCGTACCACAACAGACAAGAGACATATTCTTATTTCTCTCTCCCATTTTGTGCTGGGGGAAAAGATATGATCAGCCATTACCATGAGACATTATCCGAGGCACTTCAAGGTATCGAATTGGAGTTTAGCGGTTTGGACATTGATTACAAAGGTATCGGTGGTGATACGTCTTCATTTCTTTTGGATATATGCAGCATTTTAGAATACACAATATTAATCATTCTCGAGAATATGTTCAACTGTTTTACCCAAAGATTTACGGATGTGAATTTTAACAAACACACGTGATGTAAATGAACTAAATGAGCTTACTTTCAGCCGACATCTCAAAGACTGAATACTGTGAAATTGGTCTGACAGAAAAAAATCAAAAAGCTTTTGTTTATGCGGTAAAAAATCAGTATTGGTACCAAATGTACATTGATGATCTACCGGTGTGGGGTAAGAACATTTTTTTATAATATTTATACTCTAATACTCTCGCCTTTAATTGTGGGTCTGACTCGTTGAAGTGTTCAAACACTCCCTAATTTCAGTACAGCACTGGCACCTTTATCTGTTTCTACTTTGTGTTCTGATTTTATTTGCTTCGTCAAAGTCTCAACAAAACTACTTTGACATACAATAGTTTTAAACAAATTACACGGCTCCAATTTCTCACAGAATGCTCATAAATCTGTACTCACTGCTAGTCATTAGCTGTGTATCATTATATGAAATTTTTTAATACATTTCATTGTACGCATTCTTGACAAGAAATAACGCTGCATGCATCTATGGCACAAATTTATACTCACCAAAAATAAAGGAACCTAATGGCGCTAGTCACCTTGAGTATCTTGCTAGTTATTATCTTATCACGCATAGATTTCTACTATCACCGCAAAACCAATGTGAAAAATAAAATTCTGTTTGTCTAACTTCAGGCATTATGAAGAAGTACAATTCTGAAAGTTTGTGACCATTCAACTCGACAAAAGAGTTTTTTATCACACATGCACGGAAACCCCGATTTTCTTCGCTGTTATGCGAGAGTAAAATGGCATTTTATCTCCCGTAGTACACAAGATGAGCTCGCGCATGCGCATGTCGTAGAGAATTCGGACGAAATAAACACGTAAATACATCGAAACAAAACAAAACAAATGGAAAAATAAAAACAAAACAACCCGTCCGTATTCACAGGTGATGTTGACAGTTGTTACAAGACATCACCTCGGACATCACTACATGCTATAGTTTGGAAATATGGCTCGGAAAATCGTTGTTTTCGTGCATGTGTAATAAAAAGTATCGTGTGCATCAAGGGAGAATAGGTGTTTTCTAGCCTTCGTACACAATATACTATTTTCTTTCAATTATTATATTCCTTTAGATTAGCATCGAATCAGACCCTTTCATCATGCTCATTGTCAATTCAGTATATTTTCATACCTCTGTTTGTAGTTTGAGATTTTATATTGTATCTGGCAAAATGTTATCCCTATTGGTATGAAATAGTAATAAATTGTGAAATAGTACAATTACATGAAATATGCGATCTACTGACTGCTAGGAGTGGTCGGTGAAGCTGAAGAAAACAATGGTGTGGTTTCCTACTATATTTGGACACACAAAAAATTGGATATCGGATACAATGGGAAGCAAATTGTTGACGTCAATCTCACCAGCGAAATAAAAGTCAAATTAACCCAGGGAGCTCGCATTCCATTCAGTTATGAAGTCAACTGGAAGAAAAGCAAAGTCAAGTTTGAAGACAGATTTGACAAATACTTAGATCCAAACTTTTTTCAACATAGGGTTAGTCGATTTGTTGGTTTCTCCAAAATTCTACCATGTGCTAATTTAGACTTTTTCGATACAGTATGCGTAAAATTGCATTTTACGCATACTATGTCAAAAAATATCGTATGAAACTCGTGTGTACGATTTTACGCACTCGATGCATAATACACTATTATCACATAGATCGAGACCATATCTTCGAAGATAAACAATGATCAATTCACACTCCCTCACTAAATATTATTAGAATTATCACAAAGATGTTCAATTTCGGGAAATCAGATTATTTCTGTACATAATATTTGAATTCAGAAGACTATATTAAGAAAAATCAATAACCACGTTATTACATTTCCAGATACATTGGTTCAGCATTTTCAATAGCTTTATGATGGTCATCTTCCTGGTTGGTTTGGTCTCAATGATATTGATGCGTACTTTGAGAAAGGATTACGCGAGATACAGCAGAGACGAGGAAATGGATGACATGGAAAGAGATTTAGGAGATGAATACGGCTGGAAACAAGTACACGGAGATGTATTCAGACCCGCAGGTCATCCGATGATATTTTCAGCTCTCGTTGGCGCAGGATATCAAGTAAATATTTCATTCAACACTTAGAAACGAACTAACAAACAAATAGAAAAAAAAAACGTGTTTAAGTACCCATCAAAGATTTAAAACCAGATTTTAAAAGTCTCATAAAACAGTTGTTAGATATTTCAATGTTTAACAACTTCTTTCAGCTAATATTATCGTTCTATTTTTCTTAGGTAACTGTAGTAGTCTTAAGTGTGATAATTTTCGCCATACTTGGAGAACTATACACAGAGCGTGGATCCATGTTATCTACAGCGATATTTGTTTACGCGGCAACTTCACCTGTTAATGGATACGCCGGCGGAGGTCTATACGCACGAATGGGAGGAAGAATATGGATAAAGCAAATGATTTTGAGTGCATTCCTGTTGCCAGTATTGGTCTGTGGCACTGCTTTCTTCATCAACTTTATAGCCATGTACTATCATGCTAGTCGCGCCATTCCATTCGGATCAATGGTATGGGTGTTATTTTTATAAAAACAAAAAAAAAAAGGAACGACTGATTGATTCAGCTGCAAATTATGTTAATGATGATCCTGTCGTTTATACTTGTTCAGGTTGCAGTGACATGCATTTGCATATTTGTCATTTTACCACTAACACTTGTGGGGACAATATTGGGCCGAAACCTTGCTGGTACACCGGATGCTCCATGCAGAGTGAATGCAGTCCCAAGGCCTATTCCAGAAAAAAAATGGTTCATGGAACCATTGGTTATCATCACACTGGGTGGAATTCTGCCATTTGGTTCAATATTCATTGAAATGTAATTATTTGATGCCTCATATCTTGCTTAGAGTTTGTTTACTATTAATTTTATATATTCTTGTTCAAAGGCGTTAAATCAACCTTACTGATTTGATAACGAACTCGTGTCGGTCTTACCCCAATTCTGAAACATTTTCAATAGTTTTGAAGCAATTGCTGACCCCAAATTCTTGTTTTCTACGATTTACAACAGATACTCGTGAAGTTTGATTCGAGTGTTATTTTGTTGCAGGTATTTCATCTTCACATCATTTTGGGCCTACAAGATCTATTATGTTTATGGTTTCATGTTATTAGTATTTGTTATCCTCATGATTGTTACCGTTTGCGTGACCATTGTCTGCACGTACTTTCTCTTGAATGCTGAAGACTATCGATGGTAAATACGACATCTTTCAATATGCTAGTTCCAAATCCACAAACTATTTCATTCAATATACAGTGCAAGCCATATTTTAGCTCTCACTTGATCTCTTAACTTGAAATTCTGGTTTCCAGGCAATGGACAAGTTTCCTGGCAGCTGGTTCTACCGCTGTATATGTCTACGTTTATTCGTTCTATTATTTCTTCTTCAAAACCAAGTAAGTCTTAGATATGATGTTTCATCATTATCATCATTGAAAAACTTCCATAAACTTTTGAAATATGTTTTTTTTTTTTTTTTTGTTTCAGGATGTATGGTCTATTTCAAACAGCATTCTACTTTGGATATATGGCCCTATTCAGTTTGGCACTAGGTATAATGTGCGGTACGGTAGGATATATCGGTACAAACGCATTTGTACGAAAAATCTACTCAACAGTGAAGATAGATTAAGATAAATTTAAATAAAAATAAGAATAAACATAAAAATTGTCGATGAAAATACCGGAGAGCGACTTGTTGCTAAGTCATTGTTTATTTTCATTCTTGAATAAACAGTGATCTAGTCTAAATACAATCAGCTGATGAAATTTAGTTGATGAAAAATATGTGAAAATAAAAGGTAAAAAACGAAGTCCTAAATGCCACAATAGCCTTTTCATTTTCAGGAATTGAACAAAAAAATTTTATGAAATTTCGGTCATTTTTACGAACTATATAACATTATAAATCCAGCTATGCAATCATTGTCAGATAAGCCGTTCAAAGGATACTTTGAATATAAATATTGTAAAAGAAACTATGAAACACCATAATAAATAAGTTATTTTAAAATAATTGAAAAAAAAAACAAAAAAAATCATAGATTTAATTTATTATGTGGCCTTTTCACAATAAAAAGCTGTGCATTATTTGCTTGGTGAAAAAAAATGATACATCCTAAAAAATAAAAATGACAGATCAATTGTTAACTGTCGTTGACGCGATTCGCGTATACTTGTATATAATATATTACTACAATAAATCTATCCTACAACATTTTCGTTCAATTTTGTCAAATGAAAATGCAAGGTGACCTAGCTGCGTGTGTGTCTTCTTGAGTGTATTTGTGTTTGAAGAGATGTATCATTTCGTGACATCAATTTCAATTTCAATTTCAATTTCAATTTCAATTCTGTTTTCGCAATTCGTACGATGAAAATATTTCGTGAAGTTATTGTATGCGACCGAAAATCATGAACAGTTTAGTCTAGGACAAAATGCGGCAGATCATTACCTATATCTAGCATCTAGTTATATTTCCATTGTGATGTTCAGAACCAATATTTTTTTCCAATAATAATGACATACGAGTCAAAATTAAATTATTTGTAACAGTGAAAATTCAGAGCGATTTTGACGCGAACAAAGAAAGAAAAAGAGCTCATAGTCTCTAATCTGTACAGAGGCATGATTCGATAGCATGCGGTAATTCGGAGAAATATCATATTACGCCACCACATGAAGATAACGGATCAGAATATTGAATAACAAGTACCTATATGGTAACATACGAAAGTTGTGAGAATTATAATAGTAGATAATTATTGTGAGGATGAAATTTAAAAGCTTGAGAAAAGTCTTAAACAAAAACACATGACACGTCATGAGAAAGGTGTAAATGTATCAATGTTAAACTACTGTGGCTGAGCCAATACAATATTAAAAGTAATAATTTCTTATGGTAGTTGGAAAGCAATTACTTATGTAAATCACTACATATTAAAAAAAAAAAAATACAGAAAAAAGGTGTATTATTGATGTGCATAAACATATTATGGTACCTATAATCATAAACGCACATCATTTCTTATCAAGATTATCAATTCCGTTTTCTGTATCATAGCGCATAGTAGTCACAAAATAGTAATTAAATGCCGCAGAGCATCTAAATACTTATTCAACTAATGTTGTAATAAATTTCATTAGTACATACATTAAATAATAATTGGGACTTTATATTGGTGATGTACAGTCTGTTGGAAGACAAGGTCTTTGACTTTGCTATCACTTCTCTGAAATTTAATCTACCAATATGAACATAAGAATTCCCTAAGGTTGTTCGGGCTTTCTTAGAGCCTTTGTCAAAATTATCTTAAGGAGTATTTTCAGAATTTTTTCTGCAGAATAGTATCCTTCAGTCAACGATGGTTGTATCATTTTGACGAAGGCTCTTTTATGATTATACTCTCAGGCAACTCATTTTATACGTTGGATTATCATTCAGCAAAGTTACAGAAGAATTGACGACCTTTCTCTCCAATGGACTATATATTTCAAATCGAAAATCTCACATAGTCTGGTTCAACAAAATCCATTCCTGGATAGAATTCTGTATTAACTATTGTGAGTGGTAAATATTTTGCTGTTTCATTATATTGTATTTAATAATATATATGTAGATTGTTAGAACTCGGAAAATAATGACTACGGTATGCACCAAACTAAATATGTAGATGCCAATGCTTCGAACAGGGGCAGACACTTCTTCTGGGTAGGGGGATACTATGTTTTTGTAGTACCTACTTTCTAAAGCTGCTGTTTAAACAACTTGTCATTGTGTGGCCTCTTCTTTTAACAATCACAATCGTCGCACTTGTGAACACAGCACTGTGGAAAAAGTGTTACAAGAAAAGAGACGACGATGACGAACTAAAGCTGGATAAGTTCAAATGTGCAAATCTATACCAGACAGTCAGTTGTATATAAGATGTTACATTTTTTTATTAGCAAATAGCACATATGTAGTATGAGCCCAGAGTGTGCTCAGCAGTAATTATGATTCCTTATTTTTGAAAGCATTAGCATCTACTTCGCTTTATGCATACCAGCCGTTGTGTAAGTCATCAAATTGGAATCAGCACCCGTGATGAGAAAGAGGAACTCATTTGAAAAATTCATCGTAATACTGAGAACTACATCTTCGACAAAATCTAATGATATTTCAGCGGCTTGCAAAAACTAGAATCATCGAAAGAATGACTATTTCTTCGAAGGGAAAGGAATAAAAATGGTATATAAACTGTAAATATACATTGTATTATCTTATTATATTTACAACTCGATTTGAGAAAAATTTAAATTTCCACGCTCTGTAAATGTTATAACTAATCCTCTTAGTCAGCTGGTTCATATTATAAGTTTATACTCTTATCAAATACGGATATGAAATAAATCATTTGCTGTTAGAGAGGTATGAAATATTGAATTTCTACCTATAAATCTGATTTGCATATCGTTGAAATGAAGTAACAAGCTTTGTTATTCGTAATATTGATTACACTTTGACATACATTTTTTTCCTTTGTGTAATGACAAATTATGACTATGATCAATAAAATTCCCTCTAAGCTGAAGTTATAAAATAAGTTTTATTAGGGATGTTGAGTATTGAAAAATTGTTTAAATCTTCCAGGCATTCAAAACAAATTCTTCGTTAAAAATATTTCATTGAAATGTTGTATAAATATGATTCACGTAGCAGCAATACAAGGTACAAAATTGAATGCACAATATTAGAATTTTATATATAATTTATTTTTCATTATACTTATATTTAACTTAATAGTAATTAATAACTTTGTAACAAATAAAAATCAATAGTACTTAATTAACTTTGTTTTAAACTGCCAGTCATCAATATAATTTTGAATTGTTCGTCATACTACCAGCAAAGTTCATGTTACATCCTTCAAGAAAATATTGTATCAATATTACTAATTAGAAGTTACATCTGCTCTCAAATGTAAAGGCTGTCTGGCACACAAAGCGAACTAGAGTAGCGCAATACCTACATAAGATCATGTACTATACAAGTAGTTAATGTGGATTACCAATCAATAATTCAAACTTTCAACTTGCAGAATATACTATTAAGCAAAATACTCATTTACAGTCCAGTGTTCAGACAGGCAATTGAGTGAAATTCAAAATATCTCCAAATCCGTGTGGCCGGTAAAAGCCTACCAATAATATTGATAAGTGGTAGGATGTGAATGTTTTCTCAGAGACTTGGAGTTTTTTCTCCAGGTGCGAGCTATTATATGTTCGATTTTGGAAAGGTGTGTGAATGAAATTCTTTGTTTTGCCTATGAGTACTTTCACCTTATCAAATTGCGGTATAGTTACTGTATAATGAAATATCTGGTGCACTCAGTGTCCAATCCAAAATTACAGACGCACCAAGGGATCAGGGATGTTGTTTGATTCGTGATGAAATACCTATAAATAGCTTTAACGCCTACCAGTAAAATGTGTATGCGGCAATCCCTACGTATCTATTTCAAAGCTTAGCGATATCAAAGTGACTGTGTTCATACTATAGCTGGATCAACAAGATCGTGACTTACGGATCCACCTAAGCTGAAGAACTATAGTTCCAGTAAATGAAAATGGATTACCGAATTCCATCTTCAAAGATTACAGATTAAAACTAATGAAAAAGAATTTGAACTTGCGTCAGTTTTAATTCTTTTCAACATGTTTTGATCTGAAACCGAACATGATATCTACTCGATTGAATACCGTTACAAAATATCAGTCCAATTATTCTGACCGTGTATCAATTCAGCATATAACATAATGCAGGATCTGACCTAAAACGTGAATTTAGATGAAGCTACAAATTATTGGAACATCAGTATGGTCGTAGCAACAGAAAGGAGTCTGCATCATTTGTATATGAATTATTTAGCTTTCAATCCAAAAGACAAAGAAAAAGACCGAATGGTATGAAGGTTTTCGGAGAAATTCTACAGAGCCAGAATCATTTTATTTGAAGTACTGAATTTTGTTAATTTTTAGAGTACACTCCCACTCTGATATCAAAACGATTTAGGTACAAATATATGAATATCTTCAAGCCATGAGAAGGTCAGTTTGATTGAAAAATAACTCCTCACATGTAATACTATATTTACAAAGTGAATGCAAAGAAAGTCAATCTCAGCATTGTTATTATTTGCCGCCTTTAATTTTATTTTGAGTAATTTATGATTGAAATTTATTCGGAACTACTGATAGTCTAGTGTATCCAAAATTGTTTATTCAATTACACAAGCGTGCAAATAATACTTCGCTATCTTGGAACGATTGACTTATTTGTTATATAAAATTTGAGCATGTGAATTTAGGCCACGTATTGAAATTGCCATTGATAATCAACATTTTCACGTTTGACGCTTTATCAAAATCTAATGGGAGAAGTGAGACTTGATCTTAGAATGTGGTGAAGAGAGCTTGAGAAGGTGCTATATATCTCACCAAACGTTAATTCCAAAATCATCACAGACGAAGCTTTCTTTCATTTATACTTTAACCATTTTACAATAGTCTATAGTACACCTTCCACCGCTCTCTTTATATCTCAACAAATCATTTTCACCTGTTGGTGTTTGGAATCAGTAACACTTTCCACTTCTAAAAGTGTTATTCCACATAATTTCGCTGACGCTTATATTGATAACATTTAATACGGATCAGACAGCAATAGAGACGAATGTCCTGGAAAATTTAAGACTTGGTAAAATAAATATAATTATTTAGTGCTACCAAAGATTGCAATAGCATCGGCAAATATTTAGCATACTCTGTTGCTCGCTGAGTGCAGTGTACAGGCCTCGCATGGTGCTCCCATTCCTCTAAATGAACTCTATTCTTTCAATTTCCCTATACACACATACTACAATACAATATTATCCCCTAAAAGTCGTCTACTTTCAGTAGTTTGTTAAACTTTTCGTACTCAGAGAGACATACATGCCTTGAAATCTCAAAAGAATCATGTCGTATAAAACTTAACTTACGAACGAAAAGCAAAGCTCATTTTAAAGGTAATTGATTAAGGTTTGTTGTAATAACATAGAACCCATTTCTATTACCTTCGGTTCAAAAGCATACATGCTACTTTGTAGAGTGTTAAAATGCAAAAATATTAAGGAACTTTTTTCTTTTTTTGATATCATTTGATATTGGCGACCTAAGCAACATAGGTCATGCCTACCTTCCATGTCTTTCTGCACGGGATAACGCTCTTTCATTAGGGCCGGTCGATATATGGGGATATTCCACCTGTTTTCATTTAACGAGGTGCAGTACAGGACTTTCTCATTCCAGAGACGGCAAATAATATCGTGAAAACAAACAAATATGTACGGGCTATTGTATTTGATAGCACTACGAGGTGCTAGATGGAATTCCCGATATTGACTCATGCCTTGGCAAAATCTAAAATTTTTTTGGCCCGCAAGATTCGTTCAAATTTTGTCATACCTAGATCCACCTAATTCAATAACGCTATTGGATGCGGCTTCCAAAATGGATATTTATAGAAAATGGGAAGCACAATTTTTAATTCTAGAAATAGTTCTTAATATTTGTTCTCTGTACCGAGCTTTGGAAGAACAAAACTTTATGAAAAAAACTGAAGATTGGAAAATAAGACGGGAATTATCCATATCTTATGATTCCCTAGAAGTCCCCTATTTTTGTGTACAGATCTTCCGTTGAATTAGTTGCCTTGATTCCTGTGAGGCCTGACAATGTATAATCAGTTAAATATTAGCACAGTAATTATTATTTATAAAAATCAGTCCAATTCTTACTGCGATTTGAAATTTGTCAAAGCAGGGAAAGGCATAGGTATTCAAGCCGCAAATACTCATATAGAATCTACAAAATATTGTTTGAATGGTATTTCATAAACCTATATTCCGGACATAAAAAAAACCTATATCCTGTTCGCCGGTTCCTGAAAGCAAATCACATGTCTTCGTGAAAGCATACATCTTCGAAACTTAGCTCGAGTACTGAAGACCAATGATTCAATGTCCTAATACATCATTTTAATAAACTCATACAACTAAGTCGAGACGAGTGAAACTATAGTTGTCAACCCTGTATAAGGGTGTCTGAGGAGAGCCCCATCTCTGACACTCTTAAAATAAAATTTAGTTCTTATCCAGGTGATGAAGATTTGTCTAGTTTAATTGCAATCTTTAATATCTATTTAAGAAAAATTAATTCACAGTTTTAATCACAGCATGATGATTGTATAAAATATTGACAAATTATTAAAAATTATCTGGTGATGAGATCAAAAATAACGGAAATGATTACCTCATTTAAAGAATAATTACACAGGTAATTAGTAACTACGTATATTGATGTCCGGATGCTTTGAAATCTTTTTTTTTTTACAAGCTCTCAGCATTGAGTACTAGCCAATTTTGATCATACATACTTCTGGATTAAGATGAATGATTTTTTTCAGAATCTTACAGATATGAATAAAAACAGTACCGACTACGAAAGAAAACATATGGGTATCTTGTTCACTGGTAGGATTGGCGATACGTTATAATTCTCAATCAATATCAAAACGTGTATAATTTCATAATTTATTTTTGTTATCACTGAAACTTGGTACGGTTTGTTTTTTCACATCTTTATCCTTATCAAGAGCCATTTTAAAACCTAAATTGAATTCGGACTTGAACATTTCTCTGTAGTAACTTTCTTTTACAGTATCACTTTCCGGTATACCATCCTCCTTACATTTTTGAACATACAACTTATGCATAGCCGCAATGCTCAAACTAGAGTCTAAATATCTCCTGCTGCTACGGTCTTTGGGATTAATCTTTTCAGCAGGGAAAGAATTTATGTGCTCACGAACTCGCTCTTTAACTTCTTCGCTTTTTTTCGTTTTTGGCGTATGCCTGCCCCTTTGATCAGGGCCAATTATTCCACCAGGTGATGTTCGTTTCTTATCCATCGCGTGTCTCACAAATTTTTCCGAGACCGAGAACGTGCTCAGAAACATCGGTTTACAGACTGTTATGAACTCTCCTTTGATGAGTAGAGAGTAGGTGAATGTCACCTGTCTACGATGTTCAGATTTAACGTTACCACGACATCTGGTTCGCTGTTTTGGAGATTCTTTTACCGATAGTGCGATATATTGCTTTCTCTGTTCCCACGTGCAAGTTTTCCAAAATACGTTATGCAACTGCTCTCGAGCTTCTTCGTCAATTTTGTCACTGCAACGCATGCGGCAATCACAAGGTGGGCCCATTATTTTAGCTGGTACTATTTTACCTGTGTAGATAGGTTTTTCTTAGTTTTAGATTAAACATTTGCGAATCAATGATTAGGTTTAGAAATAATAATGTATATTCGTTTTGAATAGGTTGTATGGTGCCTTTTCGTAAATCAGTAATTTACCTCCAACACCAATATATTCTTCGCCCCTTAGCCTGGCATTTTTCTTCACATTTACTTTCCATTTCTCAGGATGCTTTGTCCGTTTTATAATTTCTTTCGGTTCCTTAACAGGTTTTGTCTTTCTGGGCCCCCTTGGCTTTGGTGGTTTCTTCGGCGGGGCTTCTGGCAATTGTAGTTCCGCAGGGGGTTGCGATTCCATTGTATGTCCTACAATCATTCATTAAAATTCACTCAGGGTGCTAAATACCTGTCTGTAATAGAATCGGCAATTTCAGAAGCAACATAGGCTCGAATACTTAGTATTGAACCTCATAGACCATTGGAACTTTGGAGGTCCGACTACTTATCACTAGATTTGTGCTTTTTCTGAAACAAGCGGTTCATTATGAATAAAGCTCTCTTGAATGAAAATTTTGCTGATGAATATAACTTAGATAAGCTAAAGGGAGGGATCTGAATTTTTTTCAAATACCTCGTAGAAATTGCTCGTCCCTTGCTCCTGTACACCTGTTTTCTCGATTGTAGGGTAGGCACTGTCTTACGGACAGCCCAACTACCTTCATCCTAAAAATTGTAAATTGGGAAACAGACTGGGTGGGGACGAGCAATTCAGAAATAAAGTCACCGATACTTTTGATATGAGAAATTTATTCTTTTCACTTGTAGTACATCAAACACACATGCAATAAATAAACTAACTTTGCGATTATAAGCAAAAGGCTCAGCCATACAAAGAGGGACCAAAATTCATTTCATATGAAAATTATCAAATATCCGTTTTTTATTCAGTAAGGACTTTCGAGCAAGCCTAGAGAACTTACAAGTCTCTCCAGTACTCCTGACGTTCAGCCCGTGAACCCTATTGTAATGGTCACATTTAACGCGTGTATAATCGACCACGTTTGTGTGTGTTTGCTATAAGAAATAGTCGTAGTAATTCTTTATACCTATTAGCTGATAACCACCGCTGGGTCCTTCGTCCTGGCGCGACTGCTGCGGGTTCACTACCATTGCCGAAGTATCCCGCCACCATTGTGCCGCAGTTGGCATTTCTGGAAAATTTCCTGGAACTATTCCTACAATTCAGACACATAAAAATGTAATATGAATGATGATTCTCTTGTTATCTGAAAAACTAATCGGGCAATAGTTCATGAAATTTGTATCGCAACAGACTATCCGAGAGTCCTGTGATATCTTCAATTACAATGATTTGCAGAAGAGCTTCGAGCAACAGATACTAGCAAATAGAACTCAGCGACTTACCCATTTCATTTTGAAATTTGTAATATGTAGGCTGCATCTGTTGATGCTGAGTCATGTCGATACGTCTATTATCAAACCATTGGTCTGCTTCTCTCCTGCCAGAACCAACTACTTGATTTGACGCTTCTATCCCTGCTACATTTTGGTCCATGCTGCCATCCATCTCCTATGCATGCTTTCCGTTTTATCCTACTAACAATGCTCTTATTTTTATCGAATGTTTCTTTTTTCATCGATAAACGCTTCGCTCGGAAAGAAAGAGGCAATATAACAAAAATAGTAACAAACTAAGCATAAAAAATAATCTGCAGCTATTTGGTTGAAATTTCTGGGGGAACTATTCGATCATCAACATTGATTCATACAAAACTTTAAGGATTTTGAACTTATATAAAGCTATTTTCAGAGTTTGGGTAGCTTGATATATTTTACATAAGAAGTCAATTCAAAGAAAATCAATTTTCATTGCTTTACAAGTCGTTTTTGACCTGAATCTGATCCCAAGGTGTAATATATCTTTGGTCACATTCGAATAACTGGTTTATCGACCGTCGTTTGAAAAAGTACCTCAGACAAAAGTTGGATGTTATGAAGGGTGACATGAGGAGTGCTGAATGGATTTCTATTATCATAATACGCATTGCTTGAAATATCAATCCAATGCTTCATTTTTCAAATGGAACCATCTCATTTTCCTAAAATAGTTTTAGAGCTGAGATTGAGAATACGTACAACTCTAGAAAATGGAACTACGAAAGCTCAGTTCGGCCAACCGAGTACGACATATGTGGTCGTGAGAATCAGTCCCTGACATACACTGCTGTGAAAAAATCCAAATTTAGCGACATACACTGTCCTGAAAAATTCCGAATTTAGTGACATACACTGTCCATAAAATTATTTTTTTCAGTATTATTTAGATTATGATTCTAAAAATTCCAATCTTTGGGGGGAAAGATTAATTTTATCTAGAAAATTATTTGTCTGGATTAATTTTATATTTATGATATTATATATTATGTAATTTTTTATTCTATTTGTATATTATTTTGGACTGTATAAATTTTTTGATTATTCATTAAATGGATATAATATATAAAAATTTTTGAATACATTAAATGTCTATCGAATATTAATTTAATAATTACTAAATTGAAAGAATAATTTAAAATCATTTCAAAAATAGTAAGGAATTCCTTAATGAAAATCAGATAAACATTTAATGTAGTCAAAAATGTTTATATATTATATCCAATTAATGTCTAATCAAAAAATGTATAGAATTTAAAATAATATACAAATAAAATAAAAAATTACATAATAAAAAACCTCATAAATATAAAATTAATTCAGACAAGTAGTTTTCTAGATAAAATTAATCTTTTCCCTAAAAGATTTGAGTTTCTAGAATCATAATCTAGATAATACTGAAAAAATTAATTTTATCGACAGTGTATGTCGCTAAATTCGGATTTTTTCACGGCTGTGCATGTCGTTAAAGCCTGATTCGCACGACAGTGTATGTTGCACTCTGTTGGCCAGACCCGGCTTACGTATGGAACGGAATAATATTTTCGTCGGCTGTTTGTGAGATATTGCGTTCGCAAGCACAAGAGTAATGTAGATTATTTATTTCTGTCGATTATTATACGTTTGAAAAAGTCTGTTGGGATAGTTCAAGTAAACAGAAGCAGGACCTGACAGTCTCTATTAGTTTCAGTCACTACATAGGTCTCAAAAGCGTCGCATAGCGTTATTTGTCAACAGATATTTGAATTACGCATATTTTTACTACTCTTCTGCTTTGAATTGTTATATCTCAAGAATGGTCTATTAGTATATGTAACTGAAGTTCTGATACGAAGTTCAATCAACCCCTGAGGTGCGGAAGCTACCCTTCACCTACAATCCCCGAACTAAGTTATTTTTTCCCAAGGTCAAAATCACTTAGGGGGGAAATGTTTTCTGCCAGAATCATTCCTCTACGTGTACCTAATTAATACTAAAATTTTTATTAGCCCCACAGGTGCAGAAGCTATACCTTTCACCTGCAGACCTCCAACCAAATAATCTTTCGGCTCATTTACCTCAGGGATTGATTGAACTTCGTAGATTTACCGAGGGCATCGATGAAAATATTTCAGCCAAGAATTTTTATGAGCCAAGCGATTCTTCCAATTTTGCGTTTTCATTTGGATTCGATCGAGCTTGACCGATCAAAACTTCAGTTACATATCAGTATGATGTTCTATTCCAGATAAAAATTTGGCATTTTATTCTGTAGTACTAGAGAACCAGTTATGTTCTCAGTAAAGAACTTATAAACATATGTAATGGGAATCCAAATATTACTGGCTGACAATTTTTCCAACATCGTATGACCTGTTCCAATAACTTTTGTGGCGTTATAACTCCCAGATTATTCTAGATTCAAAATCTTATCTAGTACTGAAAAAAAATGTTTCATTTTTAACAATTTGTCAAGTTTGACATCAAAATGGCATTCCTTGTTGATAAATTTTCATTATGTTTGGGTCACAAATAGCATTGCCTTTGTGTATACATGCGTTTTCTTGCTCGTCGTGAACAGAGAATCAAAATGCAGATTTTGAACTGAATGAACAACAAATAGCCGAACCGTACGCAGAAATATTGTAACTTTAATTACGAAATGTCAATAAAACTGATATTTTGTTTTTGGTTATGTGTGTTGTGTTGCTTTTTACAAGACAATTCATTGGAGCTCAAACCTCTGCTAGGTTAGGAAAGTATGAACGTACTTCGTTCAAAATAATTGTGTTTATTGCATGAATGATATTGTAAATATAAACATAAATGCGTACTTACGGTTCACTCCTTATTGTAAACTGTGTGATATACGTCAGACGTGTTTATAAAATCTATATTGATTTTGCGATTTCGACACAACAGATGTTTACCATCAAATTATTTTCACTGTTTGCGTATTAAATGCATTTCATTTAAAACACTGAACAATCCTGATATAACAATTTTGGAGAAAACTATTTACCCGACTAAAAATATTCAATATACGGACTGAAGATTATTCAGTAACGCATGGACATCACAAAGCTGCCATCTATTTGTTTACATGAGCACTTTGACTTTTGACATTGTGGAGAATTATTTCTAATAGGGTTGTTCTTTTTTAACTATACTCGCTGCGCGAGTGCACAAAGTCTGAAAACCTATTGGTTCGTTTGAAATGCCGACCAATCGGATTCTTCTCCTTCGTCCCCTTAAGCTTATCTCCTATTAAAGGAATGTAGCCTACCAATCGGATCCTACGCCTTACGCGGAGGCGTAAAGCCCGGTTCCCAATATGTGCTGATAAAACACAGCGCAGTTTTGAATAGTTTGCACGTTGTGTGGGGTGTAATGGGCCCTGATTCTGATTTTCTTTTCACCGGCGACAACGGTGATGAACGTCGTTTAGGCCAATCATGGAGTTGCTTTAGATAGAAAATCTCAGTCATCACGCGTGTTATAAAATCAGAATAAAGTATCAATCACAATCGGCTCAGTGCAGTGGTAATGCAGTGGTAGGGGCAGCGGCAGCGTGGCGTGTAGCGGTAGTGCAGAACAGCGTTCGCATTGGGAGCTTTCCATCCACAGCCAAAAATCGACGCAGTCAGGCACACAGCAATATGATTGGGTGGAGCGAACGGAAAAGACCAATCGTTTAGCTGTGTGTCTGAGTGTGTTGATTTTTGGCTCTAGATGGAAAGCTCCCATTAATGGTCGGCAGATTGGTGGTGTTTATAAACTGTGCTTTTAGCTTGTGTGTAAAATTGTATAAAATAACCAAATCGCTGGATAATTTTTTGACAACTCTGCTAATCTAGAGTCAATCGAACGCATTTTTACAATTTCAGCGCGAATTTTACAAAATCTGATCGATGATATGCCGTTGCAATTGGATACCAACGCCGTGCGGTGCAGAAGTTTAGAGATTGCAAGCTTCTACCACTACCAACTACCACTGCCGCCTACACTAATTCAATGTGAACCATACAACGGAATCCAACGTTTCAATCTACTACACTGCACCAAGTTCTGCACTACCACTGCGCTACCACTGCGCCAAGCCGATTGTGAATGACACTTAAGGCCCCAGCGTTCCCGCAGCGCCGTAACTCAACTTTATTTAAGGATCGACCAATCAGGAGGCTGCTTCAGCCACGCGCCAGGCTAATCGAGCCTCTTGATTGGTCAATCATTAAATTAAGTTAAGTTCACGGCGCTGCGTAAACCAGGCAAAAACCAGGCATAGAATGCGGTACCCTAGTAAGCTTTTCAGTCTTCGCATAGGTTGAAAAAATAGGGAATTTCTCTTCGCAAGGGGGAAACAGTCCATGGCCGTGTTCCGATATTCGCTTGAAGCGCTGGAAAACTAGAGGGAGAGAGACGGAGCTTGGGGAAAATCAAGAAGTGTGATAGAGACACAAGATTACTGCAGTGCTTCAAGCTAATATCAGAACGCGCCCCATGGGCGCGTCTAGTTAGTAGCCGCAAGTGGTCGCCGAGTCGCTGAACATCGCGAAGAGTCGCGATCGCGCTGCTGCCGATGTTGCCATTTTTCACGCTTGGCAGTTTACACGGAGTGTCTTAATTCTCAAATGATTCTGGTAATCGCGACGTGACCTACCGGATAAGTTCAGATAAGTTATAAGCTGTAGAAGGAAATAGTCATCCGTTAAAAAAAAAACAACAAACTCATTCGAGACAAGATAACCAGAAAGTACGGAGTAAACATTTCTTTTGATATTGAGAGTGAGTTTTTAATCGGGGAAAAAAGGATACGTGGAGTAATAATAGACCAGGCTGCAGTTGTTGGGCTTGCAGTTGCCGTCGCCGCTGTGGTAGTGGATCCGGATGAAGCTGATTTTAGAGATTAGTTGATTAGTTGTCAATTGATTTGCAATGTCTGGAGCTAATCCGTGCACTCTATAATTGCCATGGGTTCGAATTTGAATTTCTTGTCCAGAAAAATGAGGCCCTGGACATCTACATATCCAAAACTTCGCTTTTTCGACAAGAAGTTCAAATTTGACCCGCGCAAAATCTACGAGATTGAAATGAAAGGCAACATCGCATAAAGGTCCGCAGCGCTAGACGCGACTCTTTGCGACTTTCAGCGACTCGGCGACCACTTGCGACCACTAACTAGACGCGCCCCATGACTGCACACGATGGAAAGAAAAAAAAACTAGGCATGCTATCCACTGAAATAGAATATTACTGGAACCCGCACCGACCCTTCTGTACCATTAGAAGCAGCGTATAGAGTGAGATAGCTCGCTAGTAGTAGCTTTATCGTTGTCTTACCGAGTTGCGACTGCGCACATGAAGTATCGTACAGCATCTGCAATAAGTGTGTCAGTTACTGCATTCAGGTGATTCTTCGCTCACTTACGTATTGTTAAATCAAAGTTTTGGACGGGACTTTGTACCAACAAAGACGGGGATACTACCAGCGCCGCTTCGGAGCTATCTCTCTCTATACGCTACTTTTTCAGCGTTAACGTACCACGTGACTCACATTTTCACCGCTAGATCTGTTCGCTAGAAGTTCGATTTATCCAACTTCTAGCGTCTAGTCGCGATAATGTGGCGTTACCGCCGGTTCCATTTTCAAATAGAATACGCGACAATTTGTGGATCGTGCGGACTAATTACGGCTCCACTCTTGATATTGTTGCCCATATGCTATCACATTATGCCATTCTTGAACTTTTCGCGTATACATAATTTTTATTGTAAACAACAAAACACATGAGATTTTGGATCACAAAAGGGCGCGAATCACATAACCCATGATATGAGAATGTCGCTATTTCTTGACGTCCGATTTCGTTTACATGAGCGACCGTTGATGAATTTTCGCTGGTTTTGGACGCCACTTTTATTTTCACGAGCGATCGTGGAACAGCGAATAAACAGGGTCACGTGACAATTATTCCCTTAATTTCCAGCGAATAATTCACTCGTGAATAGGCACCTTAAGCTATGTTATTGGTCATTTCTCTAGGATCGCACCAATAACATAGTTTTGTGCCGCACTGTGCTCGAAAATTGACGTAATTGGAAAACCACCATACTCATGCCACGCCACGGCATTAAAATTCTGTCAACATTTCAACGGCCACATGATACTGAATACATCTAATGCAGGCATTAACAAGTCTGGACTGGTCTGATTCTTGGCTGAGTATACACATGTATACATACACATACGCATGCAAACAAGCGATCAATATAAATATAAACCAGTTCTGAAAAGCTTCAAAAGTTAGATCATTCATCGTTCGATCGTGTTACCTGCGCAGTTATGGTTATTTACTTGGCTACTTTTCCTTTGGGGATTTATTGTTGAAACTTATTAAATTAATAATAGTTTTCTAAAGGAACAATAGTGCATAATTTTGGTTCTCGTAGTTTAAGGTCTCGACTTCTAAGATCTGGCTTAGTATTTTTTCTTCCTTCTTTCTGCAATATAAAAGAGTACAGAAATTAAGGCGGCTTTATACCTTCAAAGTTGACTCCATGAAGGCTGACAAATCTTTGTTTTGGTGCTATTGCTTTCAATAAACGATTCCTCACAAAAGGGACGAGTCTCAAGAAATGTTTCAAACTATTCCTAACTTCATTATTTGAAACAAATTCAAGTATTGAATTATAAAACTATTACAGGAACTATAGAAAACGGAGAAATATTGTAATCTTCACGTGTCAAATAGTCACGTGTACCTCTCGCGGTTTAATAATAAACTCACATTATCCGAAATGTGCAATACGATCCTCTGATTGTGTATGTCCGTATATGTCAAGCCGTATATCATAGTTTTTTAAACGGAAAATAGAACAAGTAACCATGGAATCATTTGACCGCTTCTTAGAACTGTTCAGAAAATGGACAAAAGAAAAAAACAACAGTGGTCTAACGGAAATTTTGAAAAATGGACCATCCCAATTTCAGAATTTATCAACAAACGAAATCGGTGAGAAAACAGAACCTAGCATCTGATTAAGCTGGTTCTCTACTCAATTAGATCTGTTCTAAAAACATTGGCCTGAACACGTGCTGAATTATGCTATTAAACGGAATATCTCTAACCGGACATCGAAAACGGGAAAAAGAGCTATGTCGCGCAATTCTATTAGCGATTCCGAACACGGTCGTCCCAAAACATGTTCGTTTCAGGCTAAAATAGAGAAATGGCGTATGAAATAATCTTTTTAAGTGACAAAAAATTTATTACATACGCCATTTCTCTATTTTGGCCTGAAGCGAACATGTTTTGGGACGACCGTGTTCGAAATTGCCAATAGATTAGCGCCACATGGCCCGTTTTCCCGTTTTCGATGCCCGGTTGGAGATATTCCGTTTAATAGCACTGTTCAGCACTCGTTCAGCCCAATCTTTTTAGAACAGCTCGAATTGGGTAGAGAATAACCTTAATCGATTATCGTTTAATAATTTGTATAATTTATTGATGAGCTTCAAACCGGCAATTTTGTTGTTAACATCAACTCTAACTGTTGATTGGGTTCGATTGTGATTAGATTTTGAATAAAAATCATGCTTTTGAATTCCAACAATGGCCTCTATATTTATATTCCACTTGATAAACCGTATCTGACGGTCTGATGAAACTCTAATCGATAATTTGGTGTCATCATTTGCTACTAGTCCTCCAAAAAATACAATCATGCTGGCTTAAACACCGATCAGAACAAATGTAAGGCCTCTTTTTTCCAGAGAAATTCAATCTCCGACCAAAGATGCAGTCAAGTCGATAGGCAATATTGAGAAATTGACATTATCTGAAAGTACACGAGTATAACCAGAGATCATATTTGTTCTGTGGTTTTTTTCCAGGAATGGTTGGTGTGGGTTTTCATGGTTTTGCTTAGTGTTGTAAAATTTTTCAGTCTTCTATGGAAAGATAGTCGGATAATGAGTGATTTTACATAATTAATTTCATGTTAGAAATTTAGGTATTTCACAACTGATATTGGCTTACCATGCGTGTAACGCATCTTTCATCTTTCCAGGCTTGGTACTGTCTGTTTTTCTCAATGATAAAACAGGATTGTTACATATCCTTGCAGATGCTTCTAACAACATTATGGAAAGCTCAGTTATTGAAGGGTTTAAACTTTTAAACTTTATTGTACTGCAATTCTATTGGTTACTTGATCAATATAGTATGGGAATAAAGGTATGTATTCAAAACGAGGGACTAATCATTGTATCAATTCTGTACAACGCTTTCTATTGGTATGAAAAGTGGGTCTAGGTTTAAAAATCGGTAATTATTCATTAAAAAATCACCTTCATGAACATAATCTATTGAAATGAGTACCGTAGAGCAATCTTTTAAGCTTCTAAAACTAAGAGTTAATCAAATCAAGTCTGGTTTGTTTTACTAGAAAGTTTGCCAATCTGCAATCATCACAAAGTCTTCGCAGTTTATTAAAACAGTAGCAGCTGAATGCTTTGAAAGTCTCATTAAAATGTGCCCAAGCCATGAGTTGAGATTAAATGAAACAGTGCAAGCATTTGTTAGAACATTTCACCTATGTAGTGACACAGGTAAGAAAACAAATGACGTTACATTTGAGTAGTAGGAATTATGCGATTCGCAATCAGTTAATCTGTTGTAAATATGAATATTCAGAGAGAGCCAAGTTCTTTAGAGCTTTGGGATCTATAGCGAAACATCACCCCGAGGCTATATCCTTCTCCCAATCCAACACAATTTTTGAGAGAATAATGAACGATATTGAAGAGCGTGTAAGTAGTGTTTTTTTTTTTTTCTTTCTATTCTACAAGGTACACAGGACGCATAAAATCACGTAATTCTCTTCTATTTGCAAAACTTCAGCATTCCAAAACAAAACCTGGTTCACAACCAAGCGATATGGCGGTTTACTTTGATGTTATTAACAACTTGTTGACAAATCCAACACTCCGAGAATCTCTAAGAAGATCAGAGTATTATAAGAAATTATACCGCTACATTAAAGAACTAAGTAATATTAAAATTGATCAAACGTTAAAATTTGTCAGTCGAGGTAAGCATGTAGTATCAATTGTTGCATGTAAAATGTGGGTAATAGTAGTTCCATCATTCATAAAAATGAATATACAAATGATGTGTCAATTGTATTGCAGCGGCTATTGTGCTACTTGGTAAGCATATATCTCCATTCAATGAATATGTTTACGAAGATGCCGTTTACTGGCACAACACTCTATTGAAATGGACAAAGTTCAAAGGTGAAAACGGAATTGTTGCATTCAATGCTTTGTCTGTTTACTACGAACAAATGGGTGTAATATTGAAAAGTAGAAATACAGAAAGCGGCCAGCAGATATTTGAGGTATGAAGTATACTTATTTCATCATTGCCAATAGTGATAATTCGTCATTAACCATTAGTATTGGATCTTCAAGATTTCTTATCCAATAAATAATAAACATAGAGAAAAAAAACAAGATGAGAAAAACTCTGAATCCAAACTATGTATAAAAATTTACATCATATCCATCTCCATGTCCATGTTATTAAATACTTCTGAGCTATTGATTTTCAGCACTTGATGCAACATTTTGAAAAAAAATTTACAAATGACAATGTTGACTCGATCACCTTACAATTGAGCATATGTGGTTTTGGCCACATGGCAGGTGCTTGTAAAAATTATTTGACAGAAAATGATGTTGTACGCATGTATTCACTAATTGCACGAAGAACAACTGCTATATATGCGAAGTAAGTGTAATGATAATTGTAATCAATAATAAGTAGACTCACTTTGATAATTTTTACCAAGCTTCAATCGAAAATCACCAAATGTTCGTTTTCTGACCTTAAATGTGAAAAAAAATTATGTCTAATTCACAGCAACAACGATTTGAGCAATGATTCATTAGAAAATGTCGCGTACTACCAGGTAGCTCTATCAGAAATATTGCTACATATGAGTGAGGTTTCATCAGATCAACTTACACCACTCTCTGTGCTATCTTCGATCTTGATTAAACGATTTCCTGAATTACCGATCATTAGCCATTCATCGGCTGTGACTTCATTGATGAAAACAATATCCAATATCAGGCAAGCCTGTAGACGCTCGTCCGAAGAATTCATCGAAAAATTAGGTAAATTACCTGCATTTGCTACGTTAAAAAATATCTTTACAAAGAAAAACTTTTCTCGTCTTTAGAATTTTCACCTTGAAACACTCTCTCTTAGTAAAAGTGGAGACATGTGTTCTTGATTATTTCATAGTGGTATCATCAGTTGTGTAATGATTATTTTTAGTATACGAAGGAATCATATGGAGCTGTTCCCACATGATATTCATTGATGCGGAGAGAGAACGTGAGATGAAAAACCTGACCGAGCATCCAATATGCTATAAAAATTATCTACCGTTATGGCAACCACTACTCTCTCGGAATGAAATGATGAGTAAAACTGGCAGTGTTACTATCTCAATACAAATATTCGAATATATGATCGAGACGTGTGTTCGGCTGATCAATAAATTGAATCTAGATGTTAAGACTGTCAAAACATCATGCGAAAACGAAGCCTTTGACATGCCCATAGCTGTGAATGATACAGATTTCAAAGTATTCATAAATTTGGTGGACTTATTTGTGGCTATTTTCGAAAAATTAGAACCAGACTTTATGGAATCTAAGACGAATTGGTTCTTTTGTGAAATAATTAGGAAATCCAATAAAAATCCTTTGATATCAGGATTTTATAAACTCGTACACGTCGTTCTGAAGTCATACAACTTATCTTTTGATCCAAACGAACAAAAGTTACACCAGGAAACATCTAGACTTGTAATTAAATATTTATCCGATACGATTGATGGATTAACAAGTTTTTCTGGGGAATTGCAAAGCTCTTGTTTCAGTATGATCTTTGAAATGCCAGTTGCTATGGCTGAAAATATGTTGGATCGTTTAGTTCCTGTTTTCCAGAGAGCCTTTTCTCTTGGACGAAGTAATTTCGACCTTGCTCAGTCTGCTTTAAGCACTTTAGAAAAATGGTCCAATTCAATGAGAGGAGACTGCATGAAAAATCTTTTGATTTCGGTAGTTCCCAGTTTGGAATCGTTTTTGCAAAGCAACGAAAGCCCTGTAGACTTGACGCAGGAAATTCTTCTTACCAAAAGAAAAGTCATTAAAAATATAGTCCTCACAGATCATGAAAAAACGCTCCAAGAATTTCAGAGAAGAATTTTACTATTTTTTGGCTCTCTGAATTCAGAAGTAATATCCAACCTAACAGCTGATAGATCTTCTAGCAATGAAGCTTTTGGAGGAAGTACTAATTTACTAAAATACACTTTATTGTATAAAGATATCAAGCCAGATATTTATTTAGATACAATTCTACTGAGAACTATTGAATTGGCATTGGACTCTACTGACAGACGCACAAGAGTTGTAGCATGCGAAGTCTTACATTCAGTTGTTATAATAATGCTCGGAAGAACGATGCAGTTTTTGTCTTCGAATCCTGACCGTCTACTCCCTGTGTTCAAAAAGATATGCCCAGCAGTATTACGGCTTGGATCAGACTCCGACAAAGTTATACAACAATTATTTCACCCCTTGATGATACAGCTCACTCATTGGTACAGTTCAAAGATAATGTTGCGATCATCAGAAACTGCTTATCTCATTGAAATACTCTTCGATTTGTTGACTTATGAGTCTAATGTAGCTCTGAGCGATTTCTGTGGCGTATGTTTAGCCGAATTTGTCAAATGGTCAATAAAACAATCAACGGATCTCGAATTACAAAAACCGGCAGCAAATATAGCCGCAATCATAGGAAAAATAACTAATTTTGCATTGCATCCTTCTGTGCAAAAGCGAATCGCTGCTGCTATTGCATTCAACTACCTCTACACAATACTTCGTGAAAGCAACATCATAATAGACGTGTTCTGGCTAGAATTGTTGTTCTGTTTTGTCAAAAGCTTAGACGGATGTAACAGTACGGAGATATTGAAGTCTCTGAAGCATATCGAGAGGGTAATCGATAGTGAACATGAACTTTTGAACAAACAGAGTTCACAGCGTAGAAGACCAGCAGAATTCGAGGAATCATTGCTCAAGGATGCTGTAGATTGGCTTTTAGTCCAATGTGGATCTTTGGATCCAAATTGTAGATCTAAAAGTATGGAGCTTCTTGGTTTGATATCTAAACATGTGCCTGTGTTTGGATCCATTCAAAAAGTCTTCGCAGATTATGTTGACAGCAATAATATTCGAGGCTTGAACCAAATCATGCTCAAGGATTTAAGACCAAAACTGGACACCTTGTCTGTAGTAACTATGAAACCACTCTCGAGGACTCTGGATTGCTATATTTGGATTCTTAACGAGGATATTATGAGCTTAGACTCTTTATTTACGGACAAAAATGCGAACAAGGATATGATTTTCAATTGCGTAATAAATTTCATTTATTTCATCAACGTAAAAAGGGAGAAAAATGAGAGACTAGCGGAATTCACGAGGCAGTATCAAGACGTACGTCTATTAAAAGGTGAAATTATTTTGAAGATATTTGACTTCATAAATATACTGCTTAATAAAATGGTGAGTCATTGGTCACGCTGTTGGCTACTCCATCGACAAAAGGTCTCAATTTTCATACTTGACAAATTTTATATATTTTCAGACAACTCACGCTGACACTAATTCATCTTTATGTATACCGACATTCTTTTGGAACGATGAACTATATTTACTGATATCAACAGCGATTTTTAGACCGGAAGTACTCGGCTTCGATTTTCAAAATATAGCAATAATGGAATCCCTTCCGTCAAAATTAGAACAACTATTGCATACCTTCATTCAGAAATTGGACAATAAGCATATTTTGCAATTAAGAATCTCAATTGTGAAGGAAATTGAAAGCAACTATAAAGATTTTTTGGATTTCAATAAAATATTCAACAATGATACAAGCACGACATTGAAAAATTATTTGAAGGGACTAATTATGTTGGAATCGTTTGATGAACGTGGAAAATTATATGAAGTGTGTATTACATCTATTGTGAGGAAGAAACTTGTTAAATTTTTAGGGGATATTTTACATTGATGTAATCTTGAGCCGAACCAATTATACTCGATGAATTTGATTCTCACAAATTACAAATAGTTTCCAATTATTACTGAAGTAATCAACTGGAAAAAAACCAAGTCATTAGAATATTTCTAAGGTACATCCTTAGCAATGGGATGACCGAGGCCAAAATTCCACTCTGCCCTCATGGGATTAACGTCCAAATTTACAAGTCTTACAATAACTTATTATTTAATGGTAATAAATGATTTCAGAGATCTCTTAACTACGATGACGCAGCCAATAAAATTATACAAATTTTCAACTTACTGAAGAAAGAACAGTATGGTAAAGTGATCTGTACTAATCTTGAATCGAGCAAGAAGGAATACTTGGAAAACCTGGTGGAATTATTATCTCTGAAGTGTGAAGTATGTAATAAATATAATATCAACTATAATGCTTTATATTTCACATGATTTCTTGATGCGTAATCATGAAGCAGGCATAAGCTTGGGGTTACTTCAATGATAAGATTATAAGTAATGCTTCGGTCTTGGTAATGTTACTTTAAAATTTTCTCCTTTCATTGCAGCCGACGATGATAATCACTTTGGTGAATATCGTCGATTCTAAAACCGAATTAAGCCATAAAAACTCTACGACTATATTCCATGGGGAATACTTCATGAATCTCTTTGGGATTGCAATTTTTAAAAACCTGTTGAAACACTTGAACAAAAGTATGGATATATTACTGAGCGATTTGCTGAGGGAGAAATTTGATGTTGTGACATCGATACTGGAAGACTTACTGAAATATGTGAAAAAAAATAAGAGATACTTTGAAGAACTGATTCCCAATTTAGAGAATGAATTCATATACAGATTCTCCACGTTTCGTAGTATGATAAACGGGGTCGAAAAGAGGAAAGAAAAAGTAATGAGCCTGTACTCCTTGATAGTACAAGTTTCCAAACATCCATCTAAAATTTGCGCGGTACAAACTGAACTATATTCCTGGATAATGCAAGGGCTTTTTAGCTATTTGGATCTGGAATACAAAACACGAATGCTGAACAGCTTCTTGCCCTGTATTATAGACGAAACTGTGCATAAAAATACGGAATTGACGAATTGTTTACATAAATTGAAAACAGATTACTATCCAATAAACATGAAAAATCTGGTAAAAGGGAGTCTCGAACATTCTAACGTGATTGCATCCTTCCAAATGTTAGCACGCCATTTATCGACTCTGAAATCCGTAACTCTTTTCGATTCTGTGATACACCTCACCATTGGCAATGTTGAATATCTCTGGGACAATAGTTCGACTGTATACCTGACTGCCTACTTTAGCGAAATCTCAACTGCTGGTTCGCAAGAATCTCTCCAAATTTTGTACAGGTATTTCATGACTACAGAGAACTTCAACGCAAGATTGGAGATATTGAATAAACTGCTTCTCAAGTGCATTCATTTCTGCAGTACGAACGCAATCGAGAGATTTTTTGAAAAAACAATAAAGGAAATCTATGAGACCGTATCGCAAGATCTATTCGGAGACGGATCTGCCTTGAAAAATTTACTTGTATCCAAGATTGGCTCTTACTATTTACTTGAGATCATGTTCGCTAAAATCCCATCGGAGAAGTTAACCAGCGCTGATAGTAAAATCGTGCAAAACGCTATTGGAACAGTAGAAACAGGAAAAGAACTATTCAGGGCATTGAATAGCAATGTCCTAGGTGTTAGAAAATTGAAGTCTGACAACACAGAACCCAAGGAATTAATACGCCTCCTGCATTGCGCAGCATACAACTGTTCGATAGCTATCGTGAGTTTGAAATGCGAAGAACACCTCTATGTCTTGCCATTTGCTGAGAATAGATCAACCGGTCAACTTGTGTGGGAGAATATTATTGATCCGAATAGGAGACACGATTTTAAACAAGATTTCAAAGAAATACCCAAAGAATATAAGAAACTAATAAACATAAGGAAACAATCTAATCTGAAACCCGCTCACAGTCATTCATCCATAAAGAGTTACAACCTTGCGACGTCGACGTTGAATGAGGACTTATCCTGTTTTGATTTGTACGAATCTAATCTGAGGTCTGATTCAACGACGGAAAATATTGCCGATGAAGAAATGATAGCTTTGACTTTTGAATCAGATGATCTTAATGATCACGAATGTATGGCTCCAGTTTGTGGAGTTATTACGCATATGGTATCACGGCATATATTCAATTTTCCAAACCCTGGGGAAAATCTCACCATGCCAAAATGGATGCAATGTTTTCACTCCTCTCTGAATGCCACGACGGTTTACAACGTGAAATTTTTCATGGTGAAGGTCGTTGTGAATATGCAGGAAGTCTTCAAGCCATACGGAAAATCTTTTCTCACTCCAATATTGATCTTTCTGAAGTTGCATTTCAGGAATTATCGTCACTTAAATTATATCATTAAAGATATTCTCATCATGCTAATAGATTGGCATAGCATTGCTATACCATCTCAAAATACGGAGAAACAATTGGCTCAGGATTTATTAGAAATGTTGATGCGAACTGCTGATAGTCATCAAAGACACATATACAAGTATAACGTCGAAATTATCAACATGCTTGTTGAAGCGTGGCAATCTTGTTTGAAATTACCTGCCGGAATTCTCGCCATTAAAAACGCATCGTCAAAATTTATCATTCGAATGATTCTCAGTTTTCTTTCAAACAACAAGCAAGTATCAATAATATCGAGACGCGATATCTTGGAATACTTGGTAGAGTTATTGAACAACCCGGATGATGAGATTGTCTCTCATGTGTGTGACGCACTTGGGATAATTCTTGATTACTCAGAATCAAAGAACGATCGTGAAACTGAAGAATGGATCATTAGTGAAATCCAAACTTCAGTCATTGATAAATCGCCCAAAAATCACAACAAATACATCAAATGTATCTATGAGATACACAGATTCTATCCAAACATTGTTAACTGCTGTTTCAATCAATTGACATGCAACTTTTTCAAAATTGACAATTCTAACAAAGAAAAATGTTTGAAATTATTTTTATCCGCGTTGACAAACTTCGAGGAAAAAGAAATCAACGCAGAGTTGGGATTTATAAAATTCCAAGATATCTTAATGAACAAGATTTCAATATGCCAATATGTGGCTTTGGAAATAATAGATAAATTATTGAATATTTTGAAGCCATCCAACTACTTGCCATTGGCTTTGTCAATAGTACCATATTCAAAAGACGTTTCTGTAACGCATAGAGAAAAAGTTATGGATATTTTCATAGCTGTATACAGAAAGTACAATAACAACATTGAAGACAACGTTGCGGTTGACAATTTAAAAGACTTAAGCAGACACATTCTGTTGTTGGGTCTACTGGATACAAACGAGGCTTTACAAAAGAAAGTGTTGGATTTTTGGACAGAGGATGGAAATATAACTGAAGAGTCTATCGAAAGGATATTGGAGATTTTCGATATGTATGATACTGATCTGGAATCAAGTTATCTACCAATATTATCATTGATGATGCTGCATCTGGTCAGCAAGGATCCTGAATTTAAAAAGAAATTGTTTGAACCTTTGAGTGACTGCAAGTTCGAAGATTATCAAGTCGCAATACTGTGGCGATCAAAACACGTTGGATTAGTAGCTCCGCTTTTTACATCATCTCTTGCTAGCGAAATGAGCCAATATTACTCAAAATCAAACCCGACGTTTGCTCGGTTTAATCAATCCTTGAATCAGAGTCTGTTCTTGCGGGGTTCACAGACCTTACAGTTCGAGCAAACTTTGTCCGAGGATCAATCTTTCTTCCAAACTTCTGATGCAGTTACAAATGAGTTCAATGTATCCGGCTTAAACGTTGGAAAGATTCTCCAACCCTCCCAGAACAAAAGGTCTAGGAGGATTTTACAGAATACCGCTAATCTCCAGAACAACATAAGACAAAAACAAATATCAATAAATTTGCGCAGAGATGAATTTCTGCGGGAGAAAGTTGACCGTCAGAAAAATAGCATTAGAATGTACAGGTAAGCAGTCAATGTGTTGTGATTCATACATAAAAATGGTATTTCTAAATCAAAGGCAAGTTTCCTGTTTGTAATGAATTGTCCATTCAATTATTCATGATACGAAAGATATTGATCGCAGTATTATTCACATTCCAGGAAATATAGGATCGGAGACTTCCCTGATACAGAGATCACACATTCTAGTTTAATTGAACCTTTGCAAGAATTGGTAAAGAATGATCAAGTTATTGCCAGAGATTTAACAGTGGCAATGTTTCGTTCAATGTTAAAAGAAATGTCACAGAATCAGAAGAAAGAATTCCTCCAGAAGCTCTCTATAAGTCTAAAAGTCATACTGGATAAAACTCAGGGCTTCAAGCCTCTCATTGCTACTGTGCTCGAAATAATTCTTATTTCGCATGAAATCCATATCAGTTCTAACGTCATTGCAACAGTGTCAAAATCTTGCGGATTGTTGTCCTTGGGTGCTCTTCTATTAGAAGATAAAATGATTTTTGAATATACTACTGTGAACTATGAGCCTGCATCTAAACGATCCAGACATGGGACTCGAGGATCCGATGTAGAAGAAGATTGGCTGCAATTAGCAAATATTTATAAATGTATGAACGATTTTGATATTGTACAGAGTATTTTTGGATCTGAAAAATTCGGAAAAGAATTACAGGTATAAATTTCTTCTCTTATTCATTTGGTAGAATAAAGGTGTATGTATTGGCTTTTTGCTATCAACGGCTGACGTTGACCATCTCAGACTTGATCCAAATTAATACTTCAAATGGTCAATCTTCTATCAATATACAAATTTGGATACACTGAGAACGCTTGAAAATGTGTTTTTACGCTTGCTTCAATATACGTCCCAATTATTTCAGGAAGCATCTTTTGCACAAGCTGCTAGTAAATGGGGCATGGCAAGAGTCGCTTACGAGAAGGCTTACGAAGCAAATGGAGGTCTGGTTCAAGATTATTGCCAGGAATCGATATTCATATGTCTGGCTCATCTTTCTAACTGGAAACAAATTGATCAACGGGTACAAGCAGAATTGAAAGGGGACTTTGATGCGCTTTGGCAAAAACCAACGAATGAAAATTGGATGGTTTCTTGGGCGTTACAGTCACAGATTCATGGAATGTTACAGAATGATCATGGCGATGGATTTCCTAAAGCTCTAAACGACTGGGTTAATACTAAAGACAAATCGACTCAACAGAAAGGGCTTTATGGTGAAGAGATCGCGATTCTTTATATTGATCAAAACCCAGAATTTTCTGAAAATTGCTTGATAAGTGAATTAGAAAAAATTAGACAAGAATGGAAGCATCTGAATCCTCTCTACTACGAGCAAAGAATCAACAGGTATCACAAATTACGTGGATTAAGTGATATAAAAACCTACCTTAGAGGTATTCAAGACAAGAATCAACTAGTTCCGAATGTACGGCGCATGCTTACTTTTTGGAACAACAGCGTACCAGCGAATCACGATAATTTACCGTTGTGGGACATGCATATTGCTTACAGATTACACTTCTTCGGGTTACTCAAACAGCAGCTAGAAATTGAGGATTCAAATGAAACTAATGAAATATTAGGTATGATGAATGCTACGGTTGTTAAGCAATGCCTAAACATAGCACAGGTAGCATATAGCCAGAGTAACTCAAACTTCATGAAGAAATACTTGCGATATTCCGAACCGTATCTCAAAGAGGATAATCCGAATCTGAGTAACGAATGGCAATTGGCATTTGCCAAGTATAAATATTTATGTTATGTGGATTCTAAAACAGAAGAAAGAAGAGTTAAGGCTTATATCACTTCTTGGGAAGTATCGCACCAGCTTTTTGAAAACAATTCATTCAATAGCCAAGTGCAGATTGACGTGAGACAGCACATCAGCAGCTTGGTAATTGAACTGCAGAAGCTAGTGATAAAATCTGAATCAATCGGTGTCATTTTGTTAGAACATCAGTCGATCTCACAATGTTTACCTCCCAGAGATGATCACGAAAGTAGTCACAAACAGTTGAGTGATTATTGTTTGACTAAGATGAAAGAATGTTACGAAGCAGGGGATTCCAGAAACAAAGCCAGTTGTTACTTGAAGCTTTCAATTTACTGCCATTCCATGTCTGGTAATATTGAAACAGGCCTAGATCTGTCCAAAGAATTTGTACACTCAACTCTCGGCGCAATGAGTTACGGTTCTCTTGAAGCGACTCAATATTTTCCTTCCTTGCTGCATTTAGACTATTCAAACGATCCCGAATTGATAGAAATATTCGAACAGACAAGTAGCAATGTGGAAACATGGATGTTTATCAAGTGGCAGGCACAACTGCTATCGCATATTGAAATGCCTATATCTTCTCTAATTGCTCCTATATTATTCAGACTCGCAGAGACATATCCCAACTCTTTTGTTTACCCTTTCCGCATGACGAAGGAAATGAGTAAATCCACATCGAACCACTCGTTGATTGGTAAGCTGAGTGGGATTCTTGCAGAAAACAAATGTTTGGAATCGTTCATCGAAGCTATAAAGTGCCTCGTACAACCAGAACTATATTTGAAATACCATCTGAGCGAATTGGAATCAATAGATACTTTATTGACTACTGTATATCCACCACACAGAAGTCTTGTTCAGGGAAAAGTGTATGCAGTCATTGGCCAGTTTGAAGAGAGCATAAAGGAAATGCTACACAAAGAGGGGAGGGAGCTATTCTTATGTAAAAAACAGATCATCAATGATTTGGACCAACTGCTCAAATCTCGCATAAAAGGTAGCTGCAAACTTTCGCTGAAAGATTACAGCCCGTGGTTGTACAGATTTAATGGAGGAGACATTGAGGTCCCTGGGCAATATGTTGTCGACAAAAAACCCATTCCGCAGAATCATGCTAGGATTATGAAACTCGATTCCAACATCACGGTTTTACCATCACTGCGTAAACCCTTCAGGATAACAATGCTGGGTAATGATGGAAAGAATTATAACTTTCTTGTTAAATTTGGGGAGGACTTAAGGTCGGACGAGAGGATAGAGCAGTTGTTTATGCTTATGAATAAAATTTTGCAAGGAGACACAGTCTGCAGACAGCGTCAGCTTTCTATCGATACTTATCTGGTAATCCCATTGACCGGTTCACTTGGCTTGATTCAATGGGTTGACAACACTAGATCATTGAATGAGATAATTAACTCTGTATTAACAGATGATCAGAAATCTGATCGAGAGAAGATTATGGGCTTGTATGTGAGTTGGATGAGTAATCTTGCAACGGGGCAACCAATTGAGACGTTGTATAATAAAGGCATCCTGAAGTATGGCAGACAGGAAGCTACAGCTAAATTCAATTACTTGAAGAACAGAATCGACTGGGATATACTGAGAAGAGCTTTTCAAAGATTGAGCGTGTCATCTGAGAGTTTCTTTGCATTACGTCACAAGTTCGTAACTTCTTACGCGACAATATGCATTGCTCAATGGATTTTGGGAATCGGTGATAGAAACCTATCCAATACTCTAATTTCGTATTCGTCGGGAAAAGCGTTGGGCATTGATTTTGGATACAGTTTTGACACTGCGGTAGATTCATCCGTACCGGAACTTATGCCGTTCAGATTGACTCCGCAAATTCTTGGCCTGTTACGACCATTTGATGAGAACGGGTTGCTGAAAGTAACGATGATCAACGTTCTACGAGCTATCAAGCATGGAAAAGATCCGCTCCTTGCTTGTATGGATATTTTTGTTAAAGAGCCATCGTTAGATTGGTTGGCAAGAAAGAGAATATCGGAAGATCAACGAGAGGGTTCAGGTATGAATGCTATATTCTTGATCCCATGGTTACTGCAGAGTTGAGGTAAATTGATGTTAATATTTACAGGTCGCTCGGAAACTTCTAAAATATATATTTTTTTTTTTTTAAAAAGTTGTTGTCGGCATGTAGAACAATTTATGAACATATCACTGAGCGAATACTATTCTTACAGATGTAAAATCGTACCTAACAAAAAAGATAAATATTGTGGTAGATAAATTGAACGGAGTAAAGCCATCCAAGCTGACTTTACTACAGATAAAGGATCGGTATGGTAGTACAGTATATTTTAGCAAGTATATTGATATAATAAATGGTTCAGAAGACGGCTTACAATCAAGAGTGCGATCAGAGCATAGAGATGAAAATTTGAGTGTTGAGGAACAGGTGATTTCCATTATAATTATTCTTTTGACTGTATTAACGTCGAAAAACAATATAATATGAGGAATGTATTTCAGATTGAATGCTTGCTGGACCAAGCCACAGATCCTAACATTTTGGTACGTACATGGTATGGTTGGGAACCGTGGATATAATCACTTTTCTATGTCCATTAGGAAATTTCTTGGACCCTATTTATGGCCGAAGCTTTTATTTGAATGTAAACATAACAAAAAGAATGTATATATATTTTATTATTCTCATACTTGGGGACCCTCACACTGAGGTATTCCCTGTATAGGTATGTACAGTACTGAGCAGATCAGGCCTTGG
The DNA here is from genome assembly GCA_963978835.1 of Tenthredo scrophulariae. NCBI lineage: Eukaryota > Metazoa > Arthropoda > Insecta > Hymenoptera > Tenthredinidae > Tenthredo > Tenthredo scrophulariae. The sequence continues at coordinate 7,479,843 of OZ022234.1, forward strand.
GAAAACCAACTGTTATAGAAAAAAGTTTGATCGTTTATGCTAATCGTGAAATCTGGGACTACATAATTGTACAATAATATCTCAAAGAATCAATCAAGCACAGATTTAGTATTACTATAATTGTAGGGGAAGTATTGTGTACATTACAAGAGTAAAATATATTTTTATTATACAACAAAACCGATCAAGTCATTTTTCACTTATTTGTTTCTGAAACCATCGGCCTTACTGTGATATCTTGACAATGCACAGAAAATGTGGAAAAAACTGTCTTGCAGATAGTTTTCACTGTCTAGGGACGTCGATGATGATGTTTCATCTTTTGTTCCAAATTTATGTACCCAAACCTCAATGGAGTTGATGTGAATTGTGTAAAGTAAAACCTGGGATCCATACGGATGGTTCTAAAGCATATTGCGCAATTATTCCTAATCAAGGATATCCTGACTATGGTATGATCAAAGCCAGAAGCGTTCCAAAGTCTAGTAGCTATTTTGAAGGAAGACATAAATTTCACTATCTACGGAATTCTGGCCACCACTCAGCATGTGCTGCAGTAAACAGCAGAGTCATCTTGTAATATTTAAATCGCGCAATCTACGAGTTCAACGTGATGAGCCGGAGGTGTACTTTGTTATAGGGTATAGCTATAAGCCTGCTAACTTCAGTATTATAATTTCATACAGAAGTGTAACTGGACGAAAATTGTCGGATGAAAGAATACAGAATATATTTTGAACAAGAGAGCATAATCAACATTTGTATTCTTTGGCATTTTAGTTACTTTGAATACAGTTTAATTTTGACTTTGAAGTCCAACAGTGATAGAGAAATACATGAAAATATTGAACTAAAGTTCTGGTTATATAATCTGACGAGCTTATGCTGCGAATGAGTAATAATCAATCTCCATAGAATGATTACGAACGTAGAGCTATCATACTCAAATAATGAATGACTTTTTCTCTGAGTTTAGACAACGAGCGTTAGAATCTAAGTAAGTGTATGTATGTACATAAGGACACGTTATTAGTATGTGGTATTTTGATCGATCATTTAACTTTATATCTACAGCTATAACTTACAAAATAGAATTGGTTTAGCTCTATTAAATATTCGTACATCAATTGATATCTTGCTAAATGCTATTGAACGATTTCAAAGTCACAGCTAGGCTGATCTTCTTCGGTAAAGTGACTCAGAACATGTTCGTGAAATTCAGCGCAATTAGTTAATTTTCCATAAATTGATCCACACATTGGACAAACTTTGTTTTCAACATCTCTGCAGCTATCTGTAGCATAATGTCGATTCTCTATCACTGCTGTAGAGTGTGGGATAAGGCTGGTTTGCGTGGCACCGTTTTCTTTAAGACTGTCATCTGAATTGAACTGAGTTCCGGTTTGGCACATTTTTTTCCGTGCTTTTTCGCGACAACTTTTGCACATTGAGCCTGTAAGAAATAACATTGGTCTGTTTAGAGTACAGCCTTAGTAATGTAAATACTTAATTATAAAATAATGTTTATAATATGTTACCTTTCTTGATTATCTGCAAATTCTCTATAACAGTTTTCAGCTTGGCTTGTTGGGACAGTAATATGTCTTTTGTATGTGATAATCTAGTATCATGTTGTTTCAATTGTTCCATTGAGTCAGAGTCCATATAGTCGGGATGAGAATATCCAATATTGTGGAAATTGATATCAGATGTGTTCTGCATCTCGACCATCTTGTGAATGAAATATTTCAGGATTTATTAGTCATAATAATTGTTGAAATTTTTAACAGGGAAACTAATGAAAATTAGCCTTTATACTGAGATCAAAGTTCAGCCATATTGTTCAAAATTGAACAATATGGCTGAACTTTAGACTAAAATAGTAATAATCATTCGAATTCTGTACGTTTATTCATGCGGTATATAAACTCAAACAGTGTGATTAATATTCTTCTGCCCTAGCTGTGGATAAACATTATTTAACTTCGATATTTCATTACCTCAGCATACTGCTGTTCTAACTCAGACTTCTCCATTCTAATACTGTTTATTAATTTCAACGAAATTTCTTCCAAGCTTGCTTCACTGAGTTCTGAAAATATAAAATCAGCTTTAAACAGAGTTTGCGAAGAAAGGTTTTTAAAATTGAATTTCTTTTTTTTTTGATATGGATAGTTTTTAACAAGATTAACCAAGGGTGGTATTCATAGTCAGGTCTTATGTTCAAGATCGTCTTAAGTCAGCTCTAGACTCGACTTGATTGGCCAAGAGCTGTTCTCAAGACGATCTTGAACATAAGACCTGACTATGAATACAGCCCTAAGTCTCGTAACTGTAAATTCATAGGAAAGAAAAAGGAAAAAAACTGAACGAACCAGCATCTGTAGTCATGAGAAGTTGATCAGAATCACTTTTGCTCAGGTTGAAATCGTTTCTAAAATTATAGGATAGAGCTTCTAGGGGTTGTTGTGTAGGCGGATGCTGCTGCAAAGCATCTGATATTTTGTGCAAGTGATTGCCCAGAGATTTATTAGTCTTTGTTAACAGAGACAAACGGTTCCATAATTGACGATTTTCGGTTGCAACCATGAATATGTGATGTGTTAATTGTGTCTTTACCCTCGTCAGCTGCTCCACCTTATCCTTTGGAAACGAAAATTAAGGAATAAAGACTACAATCAAGAATTCGATCTAAGGAAATGTAAAAAGAAAAAAAACAAACGAAAACAAGAATACATAACCTTAAATAGCGAATTAATTTCCAACGATACTCACTGTCAATATTTGTAACTCATTATTTTGGTTATCTCCGTTGGTTGAAACTAAAGCGGTGGTTGATTCCTTTTCACGTTTCAATCTCAAGCTGGCATTTTCTCTTTCCGCAATAGCTAACCGTTTTTGAAATTGTTGACAGCGTTCTTTCATTGTTTGTAAAGCTACCTGAAGCGCATATTGAGAACCAAAATTTTCCTCTGATGGTTCAGACATCATTTTCGATGATTATTACCTTTATCAAACTATTATCAACACGGTGAACAAATTATTTAGATGATTTTTCACAATTCATGAATCACTGACAGTACACAATAGGTTTGTTCGTCTTAGCTTACACTTTCTATGCTTTTCAATAGCTATAATTTTTTTTTCACACTCGCCCAATAAAAAGTAGGTTTGTTCGTCTTAGCTACACTCTTTACTCTTTTACCAGATTTTACACTTTTTACTAGAAATTTACACTTCCTATTGGGCGAGTGCAAAAAGTGTAGAAAGTGTAAGCTAAGACGAACAAACCTAGTGTAAATTTCGAGTGAAAAGTGTGAAATCTGATTTTATTTGGCTACATTCTTAATCGGAGTTAAGCCTAGAGAAAAGGAGTTAAAAAAAAAAAAAAGTGTGAAATCTGGTAAAAGTGTAAAAAGTGTAGTTAAGACGAACAAACTTACGGACTAAGGGAACTTACCTCAGGATTAACTAACTAAACAGGTGTCGCCACCTATAGAATGATTTCTGTACATGTGGTTGCCACTCGGTAGGCGCATGAATTTAAAATCCATTCAAATCCTCCGAACATTAGCCAGAAAAATATTTTTTCACCACCCCCTGCAGAGCGATTCTCGATCTTTTGGCGTTAGTTAACGCCGGTCGTTAACTTGATCGGACGTTAACTTGGACGTTATGTTTAAGTATATATACTTTCAATCGCTAATTTTTTTTTAACTTATTTTTATATTTTTATTGCTCTTTTTAATTAATAATGAAATTTACAGCTCAATATTTAAATTTACGAGAATCCGTCAAACGTTGACTCTCGTAAAATTACGAACTCATTTGTCTCCCCGGAGACTTTTCAAAACCACCGCGCTTATTACTATATTTGACGCATGCGACATGCGTATCGCATGGGTGATACCCAGTCGATATAAACCGTTAGATATTTCTCGCATACGAGACGTCTCACACCATTCGAGACGACTCAAGAATACGAATTTAAATATCGCATGCGATATGGCATGCGACATCTAGGGTCCTCGTTTCAAGAATCGGGTCCCAGATCGCTTTCTTGTTTATAACAATCGAACGGCGTTTGACGAGCCCCGTCTATTTGGCCAATGAGAACACTGTATGTGTTACCAACTTCAGAGTGTGCATACGTTCAAACTTATTGTTATCGGTCGTTACCTAGCGATAGCGTCCAGGTGCTAACGCTCATATTAGATGTAAAGTTAACGTCGGATATCGATAGAGCCAGGCGTTAACAAAAGGCGTTCACTTAAAGTTAACGACCGGCGTTAACTAACGCCAAAAGATCGAGAATCGCTCGGCTGGCATCGGAAAGTACGACTTCCCGCTCACGCGAGGGGCCGAAGGTCGTACTTTCGGTGCAGGTGTGGTAAAAAATAGTATACGTCACACGGAAGTGAAAAAGGCCATCCCAAACTGCGTATTTACCACCCTCGCCTTCGGCTCAGGCGTCAATCTCACACGCAGTTTGGCATAGCCTACTTTCCCTCCCTAGGTACAGTAATATTCATCGATGGTGTCCCCGTGGCTCACTATTTTTCCCAACCTTTTCTAAAATCAAATTTACCTTCTACAAATATTTCATTTGCCCATGACCAGTGGCTTACTTCATGACTCTGCTCCACCTCGCAACTGTCATATTCCTAATAACCTGAAGGTTCCACTGGTCATGGGCAAATAAAATACTTGTGGAAGGTAAATTTGAATTTAAATTTAAATTTAAATTTATTTAAGAGGCTGATTTCAGGCTAATGCGAATTCAATGAATCAGCGGTGTGAAACAGTGTTTTTCAATCCCTTGGGATAGTGCTTGGGATTGAAAAATTGGTCTATGACACATGACATCCCTTGCGATCGCAAAGAGAAATTACTGCCTTGTTGCAAATTTCAGACTATTGAAATTGACAGTTGAAGTTCCAGAGCAAATGTTATGAAGAACATTGTGTGTGACACGGGATGAAACAAGGTGAATGGGTGAAGTTGTCAGCCCGAAGCCGAATATACGGGTTTTCTTGTGAATAAGCCCCATAGGGACTCCAAATTATAGGCAACTCGGCCGGTTTTTGTTACGCATACCGTGGGAGATGAAACCTGATCGCATGATGTTTGAATTGCCTGTATGCAGGCGTCCTATGAAGCGTTTCCACCAATACTCCCGGTAAATCACCCCACATCTCTTAGTCAACTAAACAATGCCATATGACTATAATTAAAGTGGAATGAATATTCAACACCATCATTAGAAAATTTCTCAAGCTAAATATAAAGGTATTTTCCTGAGAAACAGGTTTAGATTGGTTCAGGGTTACTACTTGATTATAGTTATAGATTAATGCAGGTCAACCGCCTAATAGCCATGTCTCAAGCTCCACTCACTTCAGTATTGGGTTGAGTCCAGCAACATCTTAACAAATTTCTTTTACAGTTTTTAAAAACATAGGTACTGTATGGGCGGTATTCATAGCCAGCTATTTGTTCATGTATGATAATAACAAGTGATAAATGTATCCTTCTTTGTTTACAAACCAAAAATGATAAGATTATTAGAATAATATGATATGAAAAAAGCTCTTGGGTGATATAATCGCAGATACCAACAGTTCACTATCCTGCATGAAGTGTTACGAATGATTCAAAATACAAACCGAAGTAAGCTGATTCGTTCCCGTTCTTTGATGTGGGGGAAAATATTGCGGATCCAGTCAAATTTTGATTCTCACATCACCAGAGACTCTTGAATAAACTCTACTTGGCTTTCTGGAATCAAACCTAGTTTGAACTCGGTTTGTCTCACAAGTGTGCAGTAAGAAAATTTTCGGTATGTAAAATCCTGCTACTGTATCATAAATCGTTCATACAATGTATAGAAATAAACTTTGCAGTCTGGCTGAATCATGTTAATTATAAATGTGCCTTCTATTGAAACTTCTACTCGCATCGAATTAAATCGTGACACGCATTCATACTTTAAAAAATCGGAACCCGATAGAATTGTTAGGATTTGCAGTAACACTGTATATGGGCTTTTTCATGCGAACTGACCTAGTCGCTGACCCTCGGCATTTTTGATCATGCATATGCATATTATACATAAGAAATATGAACTCTCAATTAATAAATGAGAGTTATCTTAAGAAAAAACTCAATTTCATTCACGTAATAGCAATCTCAGTGATCAAAAGAAGATAGAAAACTATTAAAACAGATAAAAATTTTTTATCCACGAATGAATCCGTTTTCTCGACTAGAAAATAACTAAATGTATACAGTAGTTCAAGTAAATAGTTAAATCTGTTCCTGTTCCTGTATACTGCATAAATACTATACATTTACTGATTACATGCTAGATTCAACAAGCAATTTGCCTTACCTTGCAAACCAAGAAAAATTAAAAAGAGTTACAAATTTTGAATCTCCTTTAAACCTTTTTCTTGATCTCAATATTGGAATTGAAAAGAATAAAATACAATACCGTCCTATTCGTCCGTGTTCGAAATTATGCATTTGTAATTTCATACGATGATAGAAAAATATGTCATCGAGTTCCAGGTGTGTACTTTTCGTGTAATTAGCCGGGCGGCACGTTTTATATTTTAGACGCATTCGTTGGAATAGGTAATTAAAAACGTGGCCAATTTTCCGAAGAGCACGATTCAAGAGTGTACAGAATACAGAAATTTCTGACGGGCCCGTGAAGTCGGGAGCTCCGGTGAAATTTTAATGAAAACAATTTCTTTGTATTTAAAATAAAATACAATATACAGGGTGGGGCATTTAAAGTGACCAGGGCGATTTTCTCGAAAACGAAGCAAAATGTCAAAAAAAGTTTCAGACGAGAGCTGTAGGGTTTTGAAGGGGACAGAACATAGCGCGTTCGAATTTTTATTAAGTGGAGGCGCCAAGGAGGTACGAAGGTCACCTTTGGTTTTTTGAATACAATGGTGTATTTTTTATTTTGAAAATGAAAAGAGTATTTAATTTCGAGTATAAAAGTATAAGTACACCAGTGTCCTAAAATCGACACTCAACAGGATATTTCAAAAATAAGAAAAAGATGTCCGTTCTCCACTCTACGCGGGATAAATTTACCATTTTATCAAAGCAAATGTTCGAAATGATGGCCGTTAACTTCAATACACTTCCGAAAGCGTTTGATAAAAGAATCTTGAACTTTCATCAAAGTGTCTGATGGTTGTCCGGCCCATTTTTCAGTTATAGCTAGAGAAATATTAGATAGAGATTATCCTGGCCGTTCAATAGGACGTAGAGGAACTATTAATTGGCCCGCACGTTCTCCGGATCTCACTTCTCCAGACTTTTTCTTATGGGGATACGTAAAAGATAAGGTTTATCAAGAAGTGCCGACTACACGTGAGAATATGCGCCAACGGATTATTGATGCCTGTGCGAATATCACTGAAGACACTTTGATGAAAGTTCAAGATTCTTTTATCAAACGCTTTCGGAAGTGTATTGAAGTTAACGGCCATCATTTCGAACATTTGCTTTGATAAAATGGTAAATTTATCCCGCGTAGAGTGGAGAACGGACATCTTTTTCTTATTTTTGAAATATCCTGTTGAGTGTCGATTTTAGGACACTGGTGTACTTATACTTTTATACTCGAAATTAAATACTCTTTTCATTTTCAAAATGAAAAATACACCATTGTATTCAAAAAACCAAAGGTGACCTTCGTACCTCCTTGGCGCCTCCACTTAATAAAAATTCGAACGCGCTATGTTCTGTCCCCTTCAAAACCCTACAGCTCTCGTCTGAAACTTTTTTTGACATTTTGCTTCGTTTTCGAGAAAATCGCCCTGGTCACTTTAAATGCCCCACCCTGTATACTATACATAAAATCACTAAAACAAATCTAATCAAAGATTCCTTCTTACAAGATGTAGATTATGATAATATGTAGTGAAGACCGGGGCACGACGACCCGCCCCAATGCACTCGCTTAGGTGTGCCGTCGTGCCCCGGTGTCCCCTATACTTAAGAAAAAATATCAATCTTCTGCGATGCAAGTGTATGCGCAAAGAATTTTTGGCAGTAGTACGCAGAAAATATTCCGCAAAAAGTTCCCTTTCCAAAAATGAACTTTTCATTAGATTTTTGTTTTTAGTAATTTCAAAAACAATAAAATCTCTTCTGTCAAATTTTCCCCGAGGCGTTCACTTGAAGTTTCCAAAAAATCGGAACTGGAAGATGGCGAAATGAATTATTTCTTCTCCGCTCGTTTCAAAAAAAAGGGAAGTCATTATTTTAGATGAGTGTTTGGGTGCGTGTATGTGTGTGCATGCGTACATAGATAATACTTTCACATAAGACTTTCTGTACATAAACTATGTCACTATCACACATCAGTGTGATGAATTCCAACAAGAAACTTATCAGATTTTTGATTAGATCGGTGACGAGCATTTTATTATTTCAGGGCATCATATATAAAAACGAACTTATTGTTGCTTTAGAAATTTTTTGTGCTCTACTTCTGTCGAACTTAATCATTATACCAATCGGTCGCTTCTGTGTCTTAAACATCAAAAATCCGTGAAGATGAATATTTTTTAAGTAACGTACATTCTTTTATTTTGAATATAATATTATCTTATAAGGTTGATTCAACTTGATATGATTCAACACTTTCTATCCAATTTGAACGATTCCCTTCAACACTCTTAAGGTGGTTCCCTACCCAATTCGATCTGTTCTAAAAACATTGGGCTGAACGGTGCTATTAAACGGAATATCTCTGACCGGGCACCGAAAAAGGGAAAAAGTGCTCTGTAGCGCAATTCTATTGGCGATTTCGAACACGTAGGTCCCAAAAGTTGTTCGTTTCACGCTAAAAATAGAAAAGTGACGTAAGAAATAAGCTTTTCAGTAGTAATCCGCCAAAAAGGTACACGTGAAGAAACGCTATTATATTGAATACGTAGCATGAAATCGTGACACCGATATTGAATTTATTTGAGAAGAAATAACAGAGAATGATAAGCGCTGTTATGTTATATCCCGTTATGTAAGTGAGCTTGATGCTGTGTTCCCATCCAGCTGAAAAAAATCTATAAATTTTTTGTGCTCTACTTCTGGATTTCAGAATCGAAATGCCATCCTACAAAGTGACCTACTTCAATTTTAAGGGTCTAGGAGAGCCAATTCGTTTTATTCTAAGCTATGGAGATGTTGATTTTGAGGATGAACGCATAGATCGAGAAAATTGGTCGCCATTCAAGCCGTGTAAGTTGTATAAACCGCTGCTTGATAGAAAATAATTGCAATATTATTATTATTAGTAGTAGTAGTAGTACCGTCATCATTATTATCGTTATGATTATTGTACACGGAGAATTTCATGTGAAATTTTAGTTTCGAAATCCTGGTCATTTTTTGTGTTCGGATTTGCTATCTACAATGTTACCCTACCACGCATAACCGATAACAAAATTGGGGTTTGCGGATAGTGGTCGAATCTAATCGAATTAGATAGTGCAATTCGATTCGAAGATCGATCGCAATGTTAATGCTGATTAATACCCCGATTAATTTTTTTTTTTGAACTTTGATAATCAACAACAATGTAAAACGATTGAGCGAAACATATTTGAAATTGAACTGCATAATAGGCATTGCTTGATTTACGAGATACCTACAATGTTCCTGCAGCTAAGGAACTTCAAACTAGTTTCATTTTATTAATGGCTTTGATTGGATATTTTTGCTGTCTCAGTGATGCCATTCGGGCAGGTGCCGATTCTGGAGGTCGATGGTAAGAAATCACATCAAACGTCGGCAATTGCACGCTACTTAGCTAAACAATTTGGAATCGCTGGCAAGAATGATTGGGAGGCTCTAGACATCGATGCTACCGTGGACACTTTGGAGGACCTGCGGATGAGTGAGTATACCTTATTGTTCGGGCAGATTCGGGATTTTATATTCAAGTTTTTATCTCATTCTTCATTCAAAAAATGAATCACCCTACATCCTATGTAAATTAGTTTTTTTTTCTTCTTCGAAGTATATGCTATCCTTTTCAGAAGAAATCTTCAAGAACTAATGCCAAAAAAGGGTGTTTTTTTTTTTTCAGAGTTGGTATATTTTCCCCTCGGGTACAATAAGTACCGTTTATAAGTTCGAAATCTCCTTCGAAATCTCCGATTTTGATAAAAAGTTTCATATTTCAGTGAGGAACAATTTTTGAAGAATTTTAAACACAGGTTCTTGAAGTAACAAGGCGAACTTCAATTTGGTTCTTTTTAAATTATTTTACGATTCCGTAGTTGGTTGCTAGATGCTTTTGAATTTAGTTATGTCTTTCGCGATTTAGATGCTTTTTGTGAAAGTCTCGTAATTTTCCGGAAAATGAACGTAGAAGCATTTGTATTAAGCATTTTGAAGTAGAAGGTATAAGCTTTTACTTTCTCATTTCACATTTGTCCGAAGATTTGATTTCACGAGATTAGTTAACTTTTTGTATTAAAGTATGACTTTTAGAAGAAGCGTCGTAATTCGAAGCAAGTGTTTGAAAAAAGGCATATAAATCTCAAAGAAGAACTAAATTTCGAAGCCTGTCTTGTTTGAAATGCTTTGTTGAACGATTATCTACGATTCTTTTCCACTGAAATATCAAACTTTTTTGGATTTTTTGTACGGATTAAAATTTTGAAAGTTGATTTTGAACGTATGAATGGTACTGCGTATTTATAATTCAATTGCGTATGACACGAGCTTCAAGGTGCTTGCCTATACCCAATTCCACCAGACCTGAAAACATTGGGAAAAAAGGTGCTATTAAATGGAATATCTCTGCCTGGGCACCGAAATCAATGAAACAAAATACGTCGCGCAATTCTATGTGCGACTCCGAACACGTAGGGCCCAAAAAATGTTTTTTTTACGCAAAAATAGAGAAGATATCCATGTAAAACGTTTCAAATCAAAAACGTTTTTACGTGCGTAAAAAAAAACATTTTTTGGGCCCTGCGTGTTCGGAGTCGCACATAGAATTGCGCGACGTATTTTGTTTCATTGATTTCGGTGCCCAGGCAGAGATATTCCATTTAATAGCACCTTTTTTCCCAATGTTTTCAGGTCTGGTGGAATTGGGTAGGCAAGCACCTTAAGCTCGTACGCTATGCCGCGGCGATGCACAGCGATGCACGGCAATGCACGGCGCGGCACGACAGCCATCCGTGCACAGATATTGGTTAATTTTATTTACTTTTTTTCGTATCAACACGTGAAATTTTTCTTGAAAAAGATATTACTGTAGTGTCCGCACAATCAAAAAACTTCTGAGCACTTCGTAACGTTTCGCCGTGCCGTGAATTACCGTGCATCGCCGTGCATCGCCGCAGCATAGTGTACGACTGTACGCAAACCTTAATACCCCCACTTTCAATATTGGATGTCTTAAATGCACCTACAGCCATAATAATCCTGATCTTGTTCGCAATCATCAATAAAAGATAATCCAGTTTAAATATTACATAAAGCGGTTCACATTCATTCTAAATCATCCATAACACTAAAATAGATGCAAAAGCGAGGTGTCAACTCACACCATTATGCAATAATCGATGAAACGATTTTCTAGGCGAGCCAGAAATACCCCGTCCTAAATCATAACATCTATATAACACTAACGATTATTATTTTTGACGAAAAATGAAAAACACGATCTAATTATTTTCATTACTTCATACGAATATGAATTTTATTCGAAATTGTCCGTTCGAATACTGAATTGGTTAAGTTGCACATATATGCAAGTATATGGCCTTGAAAAAATATCTATAATTGCAATTGCTTTTATGTGGTAAAAAATTGAATTGATTGATTCAATAATAAATAGGTCTTTTTCATATTTTATAGGAATTAGCCTCTGGAAACACGAGCCAAACTCGGTAACCAAGAAAGAAAAGTACGGTACATTGTCTAAGGAAATAATTCCGTTTTATCTGGAGCGTTTGGATGCCCAAGTTAAGAAAAACGGAGGGTACTTTGCAGGAGGCACCCTGTCCTGGGCCGATCTTTGGTTCACTGCGATGCTTGATTATATGAATTTCAGTATGGAACAGTCTGACATAATAAAAAATTACGGGAATTTGAAGCAACTCAGTGCAAAGGTTCTCGAGTTGCCTAATATCAAGGCCTGGGTGGAGAAACGTCCTGTAACTGACCGTTGAGTAAGGTGATCAGATCTACCTGTTCATATTTTTATGAGACCCGACTTGCCTTTGTTCAGAATTGTGTGAAATATTGAAAGCAATCTAATGAATAAAAAAAGTATTTCCTACTATATAAAATGTAGTACGTTCAATAATATCGCGTTGAATTTAATTATGAATAAAGTTTATTCATATCAAAATGATTGTTCATTTACTCTGGCCCACTTGAGATGTATAGACGAATCAATTTATTCATATTATGTTTTACAGAAGCTTTCAAGTTCTACTGACATGTGAAAACAACATCTGCATGATTCCTTTGTAATCGTATGTGAAAATATTTCATTGTATACTGTAAGTAAGCAATTTCAATATTGTCCAGAAAAAAACCTAGAGAAATTAGAGAATCTGAAAATTCAAACTTTGTAATATTATTTTTCTTTTATGAATTATACTATAATATTATTGTACACTATGTAATGTAGAATTCATTAGAAATTTTCGGTGGGCTCTCTTGGGGGGTGTGCCTATGACGCACAACAAGTACAAAATTCACCCAAAAATATTTTGGGGCACGTCATTTTTTTAAATTTCCTCCGCCTCATATAGCCATGTGTCAAGCTGATTAACTAAAAATAATTGAAACAGTTTCTCACGATTTTGATATTTGGTCGCGTCTGACAAAATCTTACCAAATTCGTTTTCGAAGTCATTCACGTGATTTATTTCGATCCCGACCGACAAGTGTGGGGATAAAAGAACTTACATAATGTATACTTGCTAAATAGAATTATTTGATTATTAGAATTATTTGATATGAAGAAGATTACGAGTGATGTAATCACAAAAACCCCAAAAAGCACCTGTGGTGCAAAAATCTTTCGCCAAGTACAATAATGTGGTCACTACCCCAAAAAAAAATCCACTAACAAAAAATCCTCCTTAACAGAAGTGGTACTATGAAAATGTCTACTTACAAAAGGATTGGAATCAGATACAATTGCCAAGTACGTGTCTTCTGCATAACAAAAGTTGACAACAGAAGGACAAAAAATCGAATAGTCTTGGACTCGTTCACTCGCTATGCTCATTCACGCAATTGGCTTTTGATAATTACCAGGTATGGGCCAGGTATGAGTAAGTGAAAGAGTATTCACTTAGGTCTATGCATCATTTGTTTGATGCATATTGCTATAATGGCCCGCCAAGTACCACTTCCTAAATTTTTTTTCTGATTTTTGTACTGTAATTATCAAAAGCCAATCGCGTGGACGAGCGTAGCGAGTGAACGAGTCCAAGACTATTCGATTTTTTGTTCTTCTGTTGTCAACTTTTGTTATGCAGAAGACACGTACTTGGCAATTGTATCTGATTTCAATCCTTTTGTAAGTAGACATTTTTATAGTACCACTTTTGTCAAGGAGGAATTTTTGTTAGTGGATTTTTTTCTGGGGTAGTGACCACATTATTCTACTTGGCGAAAGGTTTTTGCACCACAGGTTGCTTTTTGAGGTTGATATCACCACTATTTGTACAATTTTGCTTGACCACCTAATAATTGTGCTCGCTCGCTACGCTCGCTCGTTTAGGTATTCTTATATCCTCGCTCGCTTGTCAACATTCTACCAATTCTGTTTATGAGTAGCTCAACGCACATATGGTATACATTTGAAATTCCTTGATAAGCAGTAATGTTAAATGTGGCAGTATATTACGAATACTTTTTCTAGAATTTTGCTTGACTACGTACGGTGATGCATTTCATACCATCTGAATTCCTTGATAAGCAGTAATGTTAAATGTGGTAGTATAATATGAATACTTTCAGTAAAATTTTGCTTGACTACCTAATAATTATGCTCGCTCGTTACGCTCGCACGATTGGGTTTTCCTATATCTTAGCTCGCTGGGCTCGCTTGGTTGTCAGCATTTTGCCAATTGTTTCTATGAGCATCTCAATACATGTACGCTGATGCATTTTATTACGTCTAAATTCCTCGATAAGCAGTAATATTAAATGTGGTAGCATAATATAAATATGTTGAAAGCACAGAGGCCTGAAATAATGACACACGCTATTATTCGTTGCTCTCCAAGCCCTGTGAAGATATGTTCTTGTGTGCATGTACTATATATGAAATATTTGACCCATTAAATAGGTATACGAAAATATTTGTAAATGAATGATAACATATTGAAGACCTGCCACGTCGAATGTAAGCTTTGTCAATTATTAATTCATGTTGTAGACTAAACTTCATGCGATTCAATAACCGAACCTATAACCCAACCTCAAAATTGCGCGCTTCGTTATTTCATGAGAGATTGTTATCCACTTCAAATGTGAATTTTATCATAAGTAAGTATAGGAAGCATAAAAAAGAATGAAATTTGCAAAATGTTCAGATGTACGAATATGAACATATGGGAACATGGGTCCCTCTCACAGAGAGTGCGAGTGAGAAAGTTCTATTATGACAGCAAGTTGGTGAGGTTATATTGATTTGTTACTGTGATGTTGAGCGCGAAATTTGAAACGAAAAAACTTATCAGTGAATAAAAATTCAGCAAGATGTTTGCGTGTTGTGTGCCAGGCTGCACTACGAACTATTGGGAAAAAAGTAAAAAGCAAACAATGTTCAAAGCTCCGTCGGTATGTAACATTAATATCTAATATCTGTTAGAATTAATTACTTATTGAATTATGATAATATCATTATTGAATGTTTATGTACGTTTATGCAGGAGAAACAGTTATCAGATTGGCAAGTGATACTAAGTAACAAAGGTGTTCATGATTATGGAAAGGATCATCGAATTTGTATTTTACAAATCACCATAACCTCACCAACTTGCTGTCATAATAGAACTGGCTCAGTCGCACCTTCGCTCGCACTTTCTGTGAGAAAGACAAGGACACAGCTACATCCGTACTGCGCATGCGTCACGCGTTGAGTTATTCTATTCTGCGGACTGCACATAGGTAGGTATGTGTACGGAAGCCCGGTAGTGCCATCTCATATACCGTGTGTGTGAGTATGTCCAAACTCAATTCTGACCATGATTCTGACTATGGAAACTGTATGTTAGGAGACCGATCTCTGTAATACGGAAGTGGTTCAAGTTCTGTCGCTTTGTATACATATAATATACGATAGTCTAAAGTTCGACGCGCCTCTAGCGGCAGCCAGGAGTAGTAGTCTCCACGTGCATAATGTATCGCAAGTACCGGTTTTAAAAATTCAAAATTTAAGGGTAATTATTTATCGATTAGAAAAAGATTAAATAAATCTATAAAAAATGAATAATAATAATAATAATGATAATAATAATAATCTATTAATATATGTAATCTATTTTATTTGATTATTAATTTTACCTAATAGCGGTTCCCATGATGACCCGAGCCTTTACTTAGCGCCACTAGAGGCGCAGCGAACTTTAGGGTACCTGTAGCTATAGATATACAGCGCCAAAAACGGGGACGTTTTTCAGGGGCTGGATGACTTAGTTCGGTCTCCTAACATATAGTCTCCATAATTCTGACATGCACAGTATGTCAGAACCCCTGGTGCAAAAACCTTTCGTCAAGTACATTAATGTGGTCACTACCCCTAAAAAACCCACCAACAAAAATTCCTCCTAAAAAAAAAAATGGTACTATCAAAATGTCTACATACAAAAGCATTGAAATCAGATACAACTGCCAAGTACCTGTAGAATAATTTTCAAATCAATACAAAGTTTGGAATTGAAAAATTTGTTCAAACTAAATAACGTTGTACTCGTTCGCTCGCTGCGCTCGCTCACTCGATTGGCTTATGATTATTGGTTGAAAAAATAATTCGGATGAAGAAATTGAAAATGACAACATTTATCAAAAAATATTCACAACGAAAAAATAATTTGAACAAAATTTTAAACAAAAAATTTGGAGTCCGTGGTACGTTGGTGGGCCAATGTTTGAATGGCTATCAGATGACATTGACATGGTTCGCAATTGATATTTCATAATTCTGTTTCTACAAAAGGCCCACCAAGTACCACTACCTCCAAATTTTTTGTTTAAAATTTTGATCAAATTATTTTTTCGTTGTGAATATTTTTTGATAAATGTTGTCATTATCAATTTCTTCATCCGAATTATTTTTTCAACCAATAATCATAAGCCAATCGAGTGAGCGAGCGAACGAGTACAACGTTATTTAGTTTGAACAAATTTTTTAATTCCAAACTTTCATTATTCTACAGGTACTTGGCAGTTGTATCTGATTTCAATGCTTTTGTATGTAGACATTTTGATAGTACCATTTTTTTTTTAGGAGGAATTTTTGTTGGTGGGTTTTTTAGGGGTAGTGACCACATTAATGTACTTGGCGAAAGGTTTTTGCACCAGGGGTGCTTTTTGGGGTTGATATCACCACTTTTTGTACAATTTCGCTTGACTACCTAATAATTGTGCTCGCTCGCTACGCTCGCTCGAATGGGTTTTCCTATATATATCCTCACCTGCGAGGCTTGCTCAGTTGTCAACATTCTGCCAATTGTTCCTATGAACATCTCAACGTATGTAGGGTGATGCATTCTGCATCATCCGAATCCCTCAAAAAGCAGCAATGTTGAATGTGGTAGTATAATTTCAAACGAATGAAAATAATGTTAAAATATACACGTATGCTCATACTTTTCTGTGAGCCTTAAATTTCTGTGGATAGACGTAACATGTGTTCCTTTATTAAGTTCTACGAATTGTTTCGTTAGAATCCCGTATAATTATATATATATGCGTGCAACGTGTGACCCTACGCGCAGCCCTCCTCCTGTCTCATCTGGGCTTGGGACCGGCAATGGCGGAGGTACTTGCGTGCAGAGTTATAGTTGCTGCTCATGAATAAATATATATATAAATATTAGATATATGTATTGCAATTCTTAGGTAGTTTTTTTTTTCTAATGCAGCTAGGTCCTCTGCAAAAAAATCATGTACGCGTCCCGTACTCATAACGTCAACTTCAACTTCGAGTCTGAACAGAAAGTATCGAAAAATATAGAATTGGGCCTATTGATGCAAGACTAGCGTAGAACATAAAATGGAAGTTTTTGAAGTCAAACACTTGCATTCTGCTCTATTCTGCTCTATTCGTTTTATCAAATCACGCCATCCCGATATCTTGCAACTTCAGCGTTTTCTCTCATCATCCTCTCTTCTCAAACGACGACCCGCTACAAAATTGAACAATCCATGAAAAAGGTTTTCCTCCAATAATTACATTCATAAGTAAACTCACGCCGAGTCTGAAACGAATGAATAAATATAGATGAGAATCATCTGACAAAGAGGGAGTCGATCGATCATTTCTTTTATAGCGAATAAGTATTTGCATTCAATTTATCTTGCTAGCACTAATCTGAATCCATAAAAAAGGTTTTTCTCCAATAATTACATTCAGAAATGAAATTACGCCGAGTCTAAAACGAATAAATAAATATGGATGAGAATCTCTATCATCTGAAAACGAGGGAGGCGATCGATCATTTCTTTAATAGTGAATAAGCATTTTAATTCTGAATATCTGTCGTGATAGCACTAATCTGGATTTGAGAAAAGCTCAAGAGAGACGAACATACAAACACAGGTCGCATACCAAAATCAAACGAATTTATGTACAGTAGACTCTATAATTCGCCGCATGATAGATAGTAGGACCGAGAATACACCGAGACCGAGACCGAGAGACATATTAGAACGTGGGTATCGATATATAGTTTGTACTATTAATTTACATGTAATCATAGATGTTTATACAGACTTTGAGATCGTTCTGAACGGAGAATCTAAGCTGTTTGTAAATCATGGATTAAAAAATCATCTCCACCGAAGGTCAAGGCACTACGTTGACGTGGAGTGTAGAATAAAGCCTATCGGAGTCCGAAACACAACGTCGACTTACAGTCTCGTTTTGACTAGATGATACGGATACAGATCATAAAACTCGTCGGAATCCTACGTATAACGTTGACTCAAAATTTGAGTCTGAGCAGACGGGCCTTCGGAGATAAGCTTAACATGGAGCTTGAAGTGGAATGCGTTGCAATCCAACGCTTGAACTCAGCTTTATTAGTCTGGCTCCATGCCGTTCCTTATATCAAATCATGCTATCCTCATATTTTTAAACTTCAACATTTTCTCTTGATTTTCTATCGTCAGACTTCCTCAGGCGATAACTTACTACCAAAAAACCGTTTCCCCCGATAATTGAATTCATAAATGAAAATAAACCAAACCTAATCGTAAAATTATCCGATCACAATTGTTATTTTTTTTATGTATCACCATGAATTTTACACGTCAGTTGATTCGCATAACCTCAAAATGTCGAGATCGTAGGATTCAAGATTAACCTATCGAAATATTTTTGTTGGTGACTATCACATTAATGTACTTTGCGTGAGGTTTTCGCACTCGAGGGGCTTTTAGTGGGTATTCACTAGATTTGATTAAGCATTGCTCGTATCTTTCATTTTATTTCCTTCATTTGGATTTAAAAATATGAAATAAAAACACGCGTCTGCTAGTGTTGCAGACGCTTTTTGTCTGCGATAGTAGCGCCGACTACGTCGTGACTCTCCTACTTACGCCACTCTATACAGCTTTTGTGTGGATTTATCCCTTCTATGTCATGTTCCCAGATGCGTAAGGACGTATGTTCTGTGTATGAGCATAGGACATACGCCGTGCGTTTAGCGACGCGATGTGATTTTATGGGAATGGTTTTAATGGGATGAATCTTGGTCTGAATTTTTGTGTCGAGTTTCCCTTCTATGTCTGTTCCCAGATCCGTAAGGACGTATGTTCTGTGTATAAGCGTAGAACATACGTCCTGCGTTTAGCGACGAAATGTGATTTCATGGGAATGGTTTGAGTTGGCGGAATCTTAATGGTCTGAAGAACAGGAAAGAGAAAATTTGATACGAGGAAACGAGGTTTCAGAAACTGTAGTTACTTATATCTCAGCACTCCGGACACCGATTTAAATAGGGCTCAAATGAAAGCTTTTCATGCCTACATCCTAGATTAAATTAGTTTCAATTCATGTAGTATGTGAGGTGAAAGAAAACAAGGATACTAATTCGCGTTATAGGTTAGGGTAGTTGCCTCTCGGGTATCGGGTATATAGACCAGGGGGTGAAACGTCCTTATGGGGCGGTCGGTCCCGTGTTTTAGTTCTGATCCAAACTTTGACTAGGGCTGGGGGCGCTGATGGTTGACCGACACCGGGTGGGGGTAGACGCTCAAGGATACCGAAGTGACGCCGAATCCAGACGCCATATCTCTTTCGTATAATAAACTCTTTACGTGAATTGCGAAAAAATTTGAGCATTCAAAATCTTTGAAATTTCAAAATTTGTGCTTTAAGTAAAATATTTCTGAACTTAATATATTTAGTTTTAACAGTGAATTATATTTTAATATTGATAAGGAAAGTGTGTATTTAAGTTAAATTCAGAAGTGGTATCGGTGAGCTTGTAGGTTAGTCACGTAATTCTGGCTTCAAACTTTCGATATTAGATATATTATTGTTCATGTTAAATTAGAGATTTAGTATCAAATTAGAAGGTTAGTTAACGTAATTCTATCTTTATAATTCAGATAATAAATATAGCATTAGGCATTTCAAATTGGAGATTTAATATTAAATTGATAGGTTAGTTCACGTTATTCCAGCTTTATACTTTAGATATGAAATACAGTATTAGACATTTTAAATTAAAGATCTAGTAATAGATTACATATTACTTAGGACTCAAACAAAATATTATTCTTGTTCATTTGTATAGAATGGTTATGTAAGGTAGGTTTAATACGTTATTAGTAGAATATCCATTGACGAAATGAAGAAATGCCAAGCTTACATTGTACGAGGGTGCAAGAGCACGACGCAGAGTATTAGACACTTACAGAAGCAAATTGACGAGATGACAAAAGTATGAATGGAATCCATGTGTACGTAACTTTTTAATTTCAACTACTAAATGATTTGAGTTTACTGAATAATCTTATTTCTTACATGTTTCAGCGACAAATCGAGATTGGACTCTGCAATTCATTGAAGCACCAAAGTTGATAATATGTCAATCAATAAGCAATAAGAAATGATGCCAACAAAATAAAGAAAAATTATTTTTAGAAATTAAGTATAGTATTTATTGTCAATGATGAGGATTTATCATGACATTGAAGTTTGCATCGTTGGCACACAACGAAATCCGAAAAAAAAAATTTAATATACTCATCTACCAAAAATGATCCTGCTACGTTGAAAAAGTGAAAACGACTAGAAATGACTTGAAAATGTTATCAAACCTAGTAGGATCATTTTTAGTTTATGTATAATTTTTTTTAATATACGTTGAATTTCGTTGCGTTTCAACGATGCAAACTTCAATGTCATGATTTATCGAAAATTTGTATTCAATTTTGTATTCCATTTGAAACGAATCGAAATTTTCACAGACTCAAAATAATTAAAATATAATTGTATAAGTTAATTGTTATCGTGTATCAGGGTTTACTTAATAGGAAATATATCATTCATATTTACGTAAAAATGAAATGTCATTAGTTTTTCAAGATATCTAAATTTTGATAAATGAATTCAATTCTAATGTTATATCCTAAATTTAAAGTTTTCTATAATATTTGATTATTTATAATATTTCAATATTAAGATCATCATACCTCAATATATTAGAATAACACTGTACACAAGAAAATGATAATAAATTTGTTTATTTGGTGAACCATTGACTTTTTGACTTACCGATTATCACGTAATCCGAAGTATCCTAAAAATAATTTTCAAATAAGGCGGTCGAATAAGAAGGTAACAGCAGACACATCGCCATATTTGTCCCCCACCCGGTGTCGGTCAGGCATCAGCGCCCCCAGCCCTAGTCAAAGTTTAGATAGGAACTAAAACACGGGACCAAAATTTAACATGGCAGGTTGCCGCCCCTGATATAGACTCGTTGAGTCTCGCGCTTGAAAAAATTTTTTTTAATGTACTACTTTTAATAATAAAAATTCACGATATCCTGTGTATATCGGACCTTAGGTAGCGAATGTAGTGACATACTATGTATATGAGACTTTAGGTTTCGTAGCGACGACATACTGTGTATGTCATACATAAAATTCTGGATATTCTGACATACTGTGTATGCACAATTAGTTTGGACATACTCACACACACAGTATATGCGATGGCACTACCGGGCTTCCGTAGTACACCATCTTGCAGCCATTCATGATTCAACGAACACGTTTGTTTCCTTTCTTCTCAACAGACGGCTCATTTTAACGCCATCTATTGTATATGTGTGTTTCTACAGTCTCCACACAGCTGTTGGAAGATCGATTTACTATATTATGCGTATACTGCGATAGCTCGTCACCATTTTATTTATGATATAAGTAAATTTATAAAAGGAAATAAAAGCGAAAGCTAAATAGACGAACAACACACATACACAGAGGTGTATAAAAATAGTTGTAAAGTTAAATGCTGAAGTCATTGCTAGGTCGTGGATTAATATCGAGATATATTCCTTGGTTAGAAAAGAGATTATTGTGCAGTGAAAGAGTCGTCGGTAATAAAATGGTGAAATTTCTGGGTCAATCAGAAGCGACAAACATCGATAAAGATTTATTCGAAAAGTATAAATTCAGTGTTGATCAGCTGATGGAATTAGCCGGTCAAAGCTGCGCCATAGCAATTTCAAAATGTTATCCCTTACAACCCGACTCGCAAAATTCAATTCTAGTTTGTTGTGGACCGGGAAATAACGGTGGTGATGGCCTAGTCTGCAGCAGGCATCTAAAACTATTCGGATATGAGCCAGAAATTTATTACCCAAAAAGAACGAAGAACAATCTATACAAAAACCTGACACATCAATGCATAGAAAACGACGTTCAATTATTGGACAATATTTCCGACTTCAAACCTTTCAACGAGTACCTGTTGATCGTAGATGCATTATTTGGATTTAGTTTCAAGCCGCCAGTCAGAGAAGATTTTTCAGGAATAATGAATGTTTTAAAAACCACAAACGTACCAATATGCAGCATTGATATACCTTCCGGTTGGAATGTAGAGACCGGTCCATCCGAGGGTGACATTAATCCCGAGATGTTAATATCACTGACTGCCCCAAAGTTATGCGCTGTTCATTTCAACGGGAAATTTCACTACCTAGGTGGAAGATTTGTACCAAAAAAATTGGAAATTGAGTATCAGTTGGATCTCCCTAAATACATCGAAACTGATTTGGTTATTGATTTGAAATAAAGAACTTTTTTTACTTTACCATGAAAATATTATCTCAATTTCATTCACCCCTGAAACTCTACGATAACATTAATCCATATCCATTCAACTATAGGTACCTAAAAACAAAGATGAATGGTTTATTTTCGTTATTGAATTAGGAGAAAAATGATTATCATCCATTTCGAAAAGATTTTTTTTCTTTTTGATATTCACTTTTTTTTTTTTTTCTTTTTTATTTACGCATCTTTAAATGATGATAATTTTAACATTTTATGACAATATTATATTATAATACAACTAATATAATAACACGCCACCATTACATTATGGTAGAGTACGGTTTTGGGTGCCAATATCCAAGCTTGTTTTTTGTTTTTCAATTTTTTTTTTTTAATATTTATTTATTTATAACATCTTTTAGCTCTTGTGTATCTTTCTTTAAAATACTCAAATCTAACTACGTGATGCAAGATTTAATTTATACATTCAATCAAACCATGGAATTACATTCTCTGTCTATTTTGTTACTAATAATTATTCCCAACACTAAGGCGCATTCAATAAATTATAAATTGCGAATGGGTGCGTAGATTTTTGTTTTCGACAACAGATTGAAAATATTCATTAATTTGAAATTTTATTAGAATAAAGAAAAAAATAAAAATATTCCAGATATTTGAAAGCAATGAAACTGAATTAAGGTGCTTGCCTACGCAATTCCACCAGACCTGAAAACATTGGGAAAAAAGGTGCTATTAAATGGAATATCTCTGCCTGGGCACCGAAATCAATGAAACAAAATACGTCGCGCAATTCTATGTGCGACTCCGAACACGTACAGCCCAAAAAATGTTTTGTTTACGCAAAAATAGAGAAGATATCCATGTAAAACGGTTTTGAAACGTTTCAAAGATTTTCGAGATATTCCATTTAATAGCACCTTTTTTCCCAATGTTTTCAGGTCTGGTGGAATTGCGTAGGCAAGCACGTTAATTGCATATTGTTTATCATTATACTTCAGTTATTAGTTTTTTAATGATACATATTTAAGTTAGCTCTAGGCTCTTCAACATTTGGTAACGCTGGTAATAGCTGTTACAAGTTATAGAATATAGATTTATCAAGTTTCGCATTTATTGTACTGTATATATGTTAATCCTATTTATTCATAGCCTTATATTATTATTTCAGGCCGATCTAACTAAATTAACTGTATTTGATAGAGTATGATACTTTATTGTCATCCTTAAATTTCTCAAATACAGTAAAACCTCTGGCACTGTCGCTAGTCGAGACCGACAACCCCCGGCACTGTCGCGTATTGGCCTACTTTTTTCCGAGAATTAACCTGACAGCACCCGAGGTTTCGTAACATACACGGGCGACGCTAAGGCGCCACGGTAGTTAGCAGATGCGGTACTGCTACAGGGGCATGGCGAGTATACCTAAGCGACAGTGCCGGAGGTTTTACTGTACTCTCTTGTAAATTTCATCAAAGTTTTTATAGCATTAAAAATTACATTCCCTTATCAAATAACATCCATTTATTTATTTTTATTATTTTTCTTTTTTCTTTGTTGTGTTTTGCTGAAAATCACTATGAGTGAAGTAAGAGCAGCGTTATAATTATCATTAGCTGGAAATTCAAATTTTATTCGGTTTGTTATTTTTCAATCATTAATTGCTTCTATGCCGCACCTTGGAAACTTATTATTCTCACCTAGTAAACGTTGAAGAAAGAAACTCTCATCCCAAGTTTAGTCCATGTAATATAAATGGAATCTTTTAATATGCATACGAATTATTATTATTTTAAAAAAAGTTTGAGAAATATAGTATAGCGAAAAAGATAGGTTATTGTAAACAATGAAGCCAAAATTTAAGTTCTTACTCGAAAATTTCACTTTTCGAAATATTAGACTGACAATATATGGTGTATAACTGAGGAACTAATGATTATAAGATATCTATTTCACATAAATGAGACTGAAAAATTGGCGAGAATTATCAAAGAACAAAAAAGTGTACGAGCTTCAAACTTTTGCAATTTTCCCTCACTCAACAATTACTATAAAAATCGGTAATTGTTAGATGTTGTTATATCTAGCGAATATAGGTATACCTTATTGTGCAGTACGCGTAATATTGTTTGATAACAAAGTTTCTTTTTTCCACTTTTATTTAGAATAGGTATATAAAGTACGGCGTACACTAATTGAAACGGCATTCCAAAACTGCACTCTCCCAGATGAAAAAAGGCACGAACTGGCGGAAAAGTCGGCCTAACTGTATAATATTTTATTTTATTTTATTTTATTTTATTTTATTTTATTTTATTTTATTTTATTTATTATGGATGGAACTTTGTCACAATACAATTTTTTTTTTATTCCATGCGGTAAACGACAACGCAACGTCAATGTTTTTTTTTTACATGCCCAGTAACAGTAACTCCGGTAGTGCCTCAATAATGAAAGATATCGATATTGTAATCTATGAAACAAAATTTTGAAAATAATATTTGAACCTTTCTAATATAGTAATTGTGTGAGAAAAAATTTATTGTTCTCTGTAAGCTGTTTTCTTCTTGAAGTTGAAGGTATATTTTCACTTTTTTTCTTGTTTTACAGGCACTACCTGCTCCTGTGTGACTGTCATTTTCATATTTTCCTTTCTGAGTACGTATTGCATTAAATTTGACCACTTTAATATCAATATATATATATATTGTGTGTATGTATATATATATATATATATGGCAATTAAATGTATTTATGTATATAATATATACCAATTTTTATATTTATATTATTATATTTTATGTGAATTCCTACAGGTATACTACGCAAATGTAGGTTTGCTCTAAATTCTAAAAGAAACGGTATATTATTGTCTGTGGTATCGAATAGGTATATACAATTTTTTTTTTTTACTTAATTATTATAGTCATGGAAAGCTCAACGGCATGACCAATAGTTACTATACGCAATTTAAAAAGAAAAATAGTTATTTAGACCAAAAACCGTAATCTATTATTTATTTATTTTTTTCTTTCCTTCTCTTTCCTCTCTGTTATCTTTTATCCTTCTGTCACCTTTTCGCCATACATAATATTGTACTGAAAAATAACATATATATATCGCATCTGCATCAAATTTACAAATGGGCTGAAATAACTACTTTTGATTTCACCTTGTCCCAATATTTAGTAACTAGGTAAGCTCGGTCGTTCACGGAAGGCATCGTATGGTGCTTGTATATTGTTGCTTCAACAATCTTAACAACCAGGAATTCTAGAGAGCATCGACGGGTGGTCAGAGGGGGTTTGGAGATGGGGAATGGGTAGGTTTGTGTTGAATGGCACTACGCGATAAAACAAAAATCAACTTCTAAGCTGAAACTATTTGTCATTTTCAACAGCATATGATAAAGAACGTTAAACCGAGCCAAACTTGTTACATGCGACTTAATTTATTTATTTAAGGTACCACAGAACTCCGCTTTTCCTACGAAATTTTTCGTATTCAATGTCTGTATTGAGAATTTGTTAAACTGTAAGGGGATGGTGACAATTCTGTGGCATCTTAACTAACTCGTCATATAGTTGGCAGCGTAATCTATAAGATGTTTAGTTTTGTTTGTTTTTTTCTCTTCTTTCTTTTAAACATTGATGCGAATCATCATGGAGCAGTTGATGAGTTATCAGTAAAAATAATACTACCGCACAACTGCAAGTGCGACCCTTTATTGATATCCTATATATTATATTATAATTATATAAAAATATATTTCTTAATAGTTAACACTATTATAAATGAGTATTATTAAGCATTATTATCTGCTTTCTCGTAATGTGTACACGATGCCCAACGCGGATAACCGTAGCCTTTGTATAAGGAAGTACAAGTTTAGCAGCATTTGGATAAACGCTGTATGGCAATTATATTTGGTATTATTTATAACAATATCACTTATCACTTCTGTTACGTGTAAATAAAAAGATGAATAAACTGTTATAAAATACGTTCTCGAGTATTATCTTTTCTGGAATATACTGTTTTACATTCACATCTTAAAAAACAAAATCATACAAATATATCATAATATTTAATAGTACAGTATTGGAAGCATTTAATATCATACTTAGGTTTAATAATAATTAGGCCTCCGATATCGGTGAAGAAATATTACAAACATCATTATGTTTCTTTTACCATTTCTTAAAACATACCAATTCATTTCCATTTTATGTATATATCATAAGTTTTCATATAGAAAAATTAAGAATAATTCATTCAAATTTTTCTTTTTTGGATAGTGATAATAAAAGTTTTCCAAATATTAGATTATCGCAAAAGGACGTTCAATAAAAGCGAAAATTAAGACTGTTTATCATTTTTCAAATATGGTTTTCGTACTTAAAATTATTTTACATTATTGTTTATATTAATTATTGTTTTTCGTAAGCGCAATGTCGAAAAAATACTCTTACGCGCAATATTCATTCACAGATGCCCCGGGCCACTAAAGCTCAACTATAATAATGTAATAATAAGTTTTCTCCTTTTTCTTCTGCTTCTTCTTCTTCTTTTTCTTCTTTTATTCAAGTTAGAGTAATTTAAATCGAGGAGGCGAAACTTCAGATTCTTTATGTATTTTTTTCTGTTTTTCGTTATTGTTTCATTTTCTTTAACCAGGGCAAGAGATTTTTGTGTCAAGCTTTACCGACTGCGTGTCTAGAATTTCATATTAAATTTCGTTATTTAGATTATATTATATTTATATTATTCGCTTGCTCGAATTGAGTTTCATTGATAAAAGTAATTCCTAATTCTTCATTTATTTAAATTTTTTTTTTTTTTGTTTTTGTTCTTCCTTTTTCTTTGTTAATTGCTTTATGCACATTTTGATTCAAATATCAATAGCTTAGCTTTAAAAAAATATTTATTTAGGACAAACTGTTCAGGCAAATCTTGCATTATTTCATAAATCTGCACCACATTATAAAAATGAAAATTGTGTTTCAATCAATCTGATAAAAGATCCAAATATTTTCTTACCGCTACTCAACTCTTTACTTTCGCCGCTTTACAAATTCAACTCCAATCGCTATGGAATGTGTAATCCCAATTCACCAATTAAATTTGAAATAGTTAATTTTCAACTCTTTCATTGACTGAAACTAGAAGTAATTAAAATTTAAATGCGAAAAATTAAAAAAAAAAAATTTCTTTCCTCATCATCACAGACATAAATAAATTTATAAAATTCAATATATGAAAATGTGTTTTTCCAAATCTCAATATTTTCTCATTTTCTAAACTATATTCATTGAATTTTTTTTAGGGAATGTTGTTGTCAAAGTTTATTGGGATATTTAACTTGAAAAAAAAAAGGAAAAAAAACCCATAAATTCGCTAGAAAAAAGTACATTTATCGATTGAAACACAACTCTGATTTTTTTTTTTTTTTCTATTATGTGTGATTTAAAACTTTTCGGTGAGCTGCATCCCGTAATATTTCAGCCACATTATAATATGAATTAAAAATTCTCCTATCGTGCGAGTAAATATATAGCCTGGCCTCTGTGTTATATTATATATATTTTTATTTTTATTTTTTTACTTTTTCTTTTTTCCTTTTGTTAATTCAAATGAAAATCGCACTCCTCAGCGAATGTATAGCTAACAAATTTGTACATTAATTAGTTGTTTATTTTCATTTATTTATTTTTATTTTTGGTTTTTTTTTTTAAATTTTTTAAATTTTTTTTTTGTTTTTTTTTCTTCTATATTTATTTATTATTGTCACGGTATATATAATATTTTGTTAATAAAAAATAATAAAATATTATGTATATTATTATATTATATATAATAGAATTATTATTGCATTATGCGTTTTTG
Organism: Tenthredo scrophulariae; assembly: GCA_963978835.1. Taxonomy (NCBI): domain Eukaryota; kingdom Metazoa; phylum Arthropoda; class Insecta; order Hymenoptera; family Tenthredinidae; genus Tenthredo; species Tenthredo scrophulariae. The sequence goes on from OZ022234.1 coordinate 7,508,283, forward strand.
GTACCGTTACGTGTTGTTTGGTTGCTTATATATATATATATATATATATAGCGATGATTGCCGATGGGTAACATGAATCGAAATTACACATTCGATATGAATGAAAGTTAGCACTCGAATTTATAGTGTTATAAATACTTTATCCGTTAACCGAAATGCAAATATCGAGGCATGATAAACCCGGCATGATACCAGCTCGTGTTAGCTTAAAAATACTTGGAAATTAGATATTCTCGATGGAATCTTGTCGACAAATTTATAGAAATCTAATTGCACAGTCATTTTCACCATCGATCTATTGTTGATGTGAGAAATACTGTTTACTTTCTCTTAAATGTCTCCAAATATTTTTTCATTTTTCTATTTTTTTCTATCTTTTTCTATTTTTTTTTTTTTTTTTTCTCCACTTAAAACGCAACGACTTCGTTCAAGCCGTATAAATTACGCTTTGTAAATGTCATTTGAAGAAAATTTTCAAAAACTATAGTTATAACACGAGATGGTATTTAATAATAAATGAAATCTATGCTCCAAGTCCTGAATGAAAAGATCTCTACGTACTTGATTGTGCGTATTAGTAGATCTTTAGTTATCGAGACATATATTTATTACCTCTACTCTCTGTAGGGTTTGCAGTATGAGTAACGGTGGTTCATATGTTGGCTATAAGAACCTGAGTGAGAGAAGCGCTTTAGGCACTTGGAGCACTGGAATGGCTTCTCTCCGCTATGCAACCGCTTATGTTCAGTCAGGTGATGCTTGTGCTTGAATGCTTTTGGGCATTCTTCACACTTGTATGGCCTTTGACCTAAGAAAATATGCAAACATTATTGAGTTTCCAAAAGTACAGAACACTAAAGATATCTCAGAATTTCTTATCACATTCAGTGAAACATTTATTTTGAAACTTTCATGGATTTCTTTTCTAATAAATCAACCGATAAAAATAATAAAGAAATCAAATTCCTGGATTTTAATTAAAGAGACAAAAATATCACAGCATATTGTCGCTTAGAGAATTTAGTTTCTGCATCTAACTTACCGGAATGTTCGTATTTGTGTCTCGCTAAAGAACTGTGCTTTGAAAATGTTTTATCGCATTGATCGCAGAAGTATAGACCTTCTTGCTCGGTTTCGCCAGGTGCTGAAACCTCTGCTTGCGCCGCTCCATCGTTTTCAGTTTTTATTGGCGTTAGACTTTGACTCTGTAAATATCATTTTTTCGTATACTATACAGCATAAAAAATTTTATTCGAAAGTCTTGTATTTCCGTAGAATTATAAAGTGGATACTCTGACATAGAGAAAACAATTTTTCAATTCCAATTATGTCCAACTTATAATTCAAATTATAGAATATTTCTTCGGAATATAGAAGCGATTTGTGAAAAAAAAATTATTTCCAAAGTGTAATAACTCCTACTAGTGATGAAAACTATGAATTATGTTTGTTACTTTGGAGATAATATCCAGAACAGCTGGTTGGAATTTAGTGTCAACGGAATCAGTAGTTTCTTCATCAATGACAAGCGGTGCATCATCAATGTCGTCTGTGTCAGGGTTTGGAGTAACAGGAGGAATGTCTTCTTTAACGATAGAATTAAGCTTGCTAGAATTTTTTCTCGAGTTATCAGCGCTTTTTTTAACAGCATTGATCGTGAGTACGTCCTTTTTTGACAAATCTAAAGGTTGCTCGGCTGTTGTTTGGCTACCAGCATTAACCAGAGGTAAGAGTCCAGGTATTTTAGATTCTCTGCGATCTCTTGCTCGAGAATTTTGGAACCAAACCTGAAACAAGCTCTCCTTAAGTTACGAGAAAGGTAAAAAACAGGGATTTGAAAATAGCCAAAACCCGAAGACTATTTATCGGATTACCTGTACGACTCGTGTTGAAAAATTTATGTAATTGGCAATCATAGTGATCTCCTCTTTTTTAGGACGAGGATTTATCGCGTAGTAGCCTTTAAGTACTGCTAGCTGTTCGTCGTCTATCAAAGACCTTGCTCTAACTCGCCGGCCTCCATCTCCGCTCATGGTATGACTCCCGTCATCTTCTTCCCCAGAGTCTGGATCGGAGCTATCAACTTCCATATCCGTAGCTTTAATCTTGTTACTTTTATCCGCCAAAGATGTTTGACTCGGGTTCGCGTCTTCCAACTTTGCAGCAAGTCCTTCGCTCTGCGAATCGTACTGATCCGTAGACGGCCAGTCTTGGTAGTGTGTCATTTCGCTTGACATTTCGCTGTCCTGATCCTATAACAGTAATAATTTAGTATCGACGGATTTATTGAAGATAAAGTCAAGACTGAGAATTCACGAGGCATCAAATCACCTGATAATCTTCGTCGTATTCTCTCTTTATGGTCGCAGGAGAAGAGGCCAACTTTCTTACATTGGCTTCCAAGAGTTGTTTGGTAACGGAAGTATTCACAGTTTCTAAAATTCTTCGTACAGCGTCGAGCCCTTGGGGGTCAGTCAACGCGGGAGATTCTTTTCCTTCAGTGCCCTCGGTTCCCTCGGAATCTGCGGTAGAAGGACTCATAGTTTCTCTGTGGGACTCAAACTGCTCCGCGACTTCATCAATCCTCTTAGAATGTAGCTGATTCAATATTTTTCCAAGAGATGCTTGCAGGAAATAGTTGTTGAAGTCTACCATGCGAGGTAATAAGGTAGGAACGTCGTAAATACCTTAGAGAAAACAAAGCGTAAGGAAAACAGTGAAGCTAGAGCTTTATTTTTTCCTTTAATATAAAAGTTTGATGAGAGAACGAAATGAGTTGTATGAGTAAAATTGTCTATGATTGAAAATTCTCACCTCCTTCTTGCTGGATCTCTTGATATTCTGATGGAGATAGCTTTGGAAGTATTGGAAGGAAGGTATTATTATTTGCTGTTAGCATGGTACCGATGTCTCGTCTCCCCTGAGAAGATGGCTGACACTTCTTCGAATTTCTGTCCGTATTGCCGATGCCGCTTTGTCGAGACTTCTTTGAATTAACGATCAAACATTTTTTCGAGGTCATGTGACTCGAGTATGATCCCGAGTGCGAGAACCTCTTTCCACAATTATTACATTGGAATGGTTTTTCTCCGCTGTGAATGCGCAAGTGTTCCTGAAAATCGTACATACAATTATTTGGAGCATCCTAGATGTTGATTCGATAAAAATTCATCTTTGGAGAAGAAGATTTTCCAAAAATTCATTCGTGAGTAATTTTTCATAATTTCAATGAACACGATTCTTTCAATCGTTCAAATTGTATCTTATAAGTTATATTAGTTATTCCAGTAAAATTACAACAAAGTTTTGCAAATTTATCAAAATTCATACGATGTGATTTTGATTAGTAAACTCTAACAAGATAATTCATAATTATTCCTGAGCGAAAATTTACTCATAATTTCAAATTATATTTCTGAATAATAATATATGAAAAAATTAATTAAAATAATTCCAGGGAATAAAATCTCGTGAAATATTTTTTAATTTTTACTTTTTTTCTAAATATCACATTTACCTATATTCCTTTTAAAAAAAAGAAGGAAATTTTTTCCGTGAATTATTTTCCGTAATATTTTATAATTTTAAAGAGAAGTTTTGACACAAAGTTTGAGAAAATGATATCAAATTTTGGAAGTCATTTTATTACTTACAATTACTTAAACATTTTTTAATATTTTATGTAAGTGTGGAAAAATGTTGATAGATATGTGAATAATTGTGAAAAACTTCCAAGTATCAATTACACGAAATTTTCAAGAAAGGGCAAAGTATAGACGCGAAGACAATAGAAAGGGTATAAAAAATGGTTAAAAATGGTTATTACAGACAATTTATTAGCTAGTAGAAAAAATAAATAGTTATTCATCCTAATCAAGTTCACTTAAAATAGCAGAAAAAAAAGTGATAAAAAAAAAAAATGTATACATATATATTTTTCTCACCTTGAGATGATGTTTGAATTTAAATGCCTTTTCACAGTGTGGGCATTTAAATTTTCGCAGTACGGCGCTCTCGTCATGACTGATCATGTGCCTCTGTAGTCGGTAAACATTCGCAAAAGTCTTGCTGCACACGTTGCACGACTGTAAATCACCGTGAATATTTACATTAACGTACAAATTATTTAAAATATATGTATAAATGAAGAATGAAGAAGCTCGAGTATTCCGTCGTCGAAAAAAAATAATTTTTGAAAACTCGTGAATTTTTTCGTATCGTATACTATAGCCCGATTTGTTGTCATTTTGTAAGCATGATTTTTTTTCTTTATCTTCTACTGGCTGAAGTGACGCGGAATGACCCGGGAGATTATGAATTCTGATCGAAATTGGAATATAAAAAATAATAATAATAATAATAATCTACAAAACTTAAATAGAATCTTAACGTATAATATAATATTGTACACTGTATACAACTTCATTCATAACCTACGCGACTATAACGTGATTCGATAGTCAAATTTTTTTTTTTTCTTTTGTACCAGCTTAAAAACTCGCATCTATTCTAGCATATGCAAATAGGTGTATGAACATAAGTATAGAATCGACAGTCAGTCATATAAAGAAATATCTAAGATGAAATTCTTATCAAATACTACCGTTCGTCGCCATTTTGTATCATGCAGTTGTCACTGTTGCGTCGAATATAGGTATAGGAAAATTCTGTCTGAATTCTGAGGTTTACATATGATGAATAATATACGAATAATGTAATGAATGTAGTGTGATTAAGTACGAATTATATACCTAGCTGTATACCTAGACGTATATACATTAAATGTTAATGCGTAAATAAAATAGAAAAATGATATAAAGCATCAAAGACTCACCACTTGTGAAAACTGTGAATTTAAGTCGTGCTTATCGATGGAGTAGCTCGATTTGTGGGTGTCTTCGAGGTGGAGTCTGAGGGCGGATAGATTCAAGCATAAGAGGCCACACTGAGGACATCGTTCCCCGTTGTCGGCAAGGCATCCGCCGCCACTCCCCACCTCTACGTCGGCACCTGCCTCGTCCTCGCTACACCCTGAAATAAAGAACAAAGCAATACGTTGAGAAGGCTCGTAGTTTGAGGGAGTGATAATGCGGTAGTAATAATGGGTACGAGTACCTAAGGCTATACTATGACGATTGTATTGACGCGAGCCAAGGATTAATAATAAAAAAAGATACAATTTTTCGATCAAAGATTGAGAAAAAAATAAATAAAAAATACATAGAATGAATTTTGATTTCCCATTTATCTCGATATTATCGAGTTTTCGCTTTCACTTGGTCGAATAAACCTCGTCGAAAGCAACGATTCAAAAGCCAAAACTACCGGAGGGGCGAACAAAACAGCGCTTGCGCCCCCCTCTTTGCATCTATCTATCCATCCCTATCTGTCTCAATCCCTACTTCTCTCTCTCTCTCTCTCTCTCTCTCTCTCTCTCTCTCTCTCTCTCTCTCTCTCTCTATTCACGCGAACGGTTACGCCTACAATACAGGGGTTGTTCTTCGCCCTGATTTGATTTTGTTTTCATCAAATTTTTCTCATTTTCTCATTCGGAACGAAAATAAAGTTGAAAACTTTCACACACCCCCCCCTTCCCCTATTCTACCCTATCACCGTTTCCAATGAAAACGAACACATTTTACTCTCTCGCATATACAAACTCAGATTTTAAGTTGTCTTTAAGTAGACGGAATGCAGTAAAGAACTGAAAATGAATGCATTAGGTACTGAAATTACCAGACGATGTAGTATTTTTCCGGTGGTATGTATACATGGATCATGCTTTTTTCATAACTTAGCACAAAATTTGGTGATTTTTGAAAATTTTTTTATGATACTGGGACTAAAGTTGTGTGCTGTGTACAACTTTATGGGTCTTCTACCTAGAGAAACTCGAAAAATTTTCACTTCCGTTGCGACAAACGCTCTATATGTGTGTGTGTGTTTTTTTTTTTAAGTAATAATTGTAATTTGTCGACCGGGTCACTTCTTCCGTCGGGTTTTCGAATGTTTTTTCATACTTTACGTAACGAATTTTGTTTTTCCGAATATATCAGCGTGAACAAAAAATTTGGGAGTTTACGAAGTTTCAAAGTTTTGACCGATAAAAATTCCGAATTTATTTGAGACGATTTAGAATTTTCAAAAACGCTGAAGTTTAGAATATTAAAATCCCGAAATGACGAAATGCGCAGATATCTCAGAACTCATAAATTCGAAAGCCGAAAAATCTGAATATTTCGGTCTATTTCTCGGGATGGTAAAGACGAAAAATAGTTCATTCTAATCGAGACCCTCTTTAGGGAAATCCATTTTATCTACTTCAATCGATGACTTTTATATCATAATCAATTGATAGAATTTCGAAACTTCTTTTGTTCGAAAAGTTCATCGCGAGACGATTAATTTGGCACCTTATTGGTTTCGATACGATCAATACAGCCCGAGTTGTTAAACACTGAATGACTACATGCGTGAATTTCAAGTTTCGGAGGTTTGGCTGCGCGGATTTTGAACCTTCGGTGTTATTCGTTTCAAAGTCTTTGAATAATCAACTATATCTAGACTTTCAAGTTTTCATACCTTTGCTGAAAACTCCCTAAGTCGGTAACATTCAAATTCGGGAACTTCAACCCGGCGTCCAAATTCTTCATCATTAATTCTTCAAATAACAGACTTTCGATTTTCTAGAATTTTCACTGATCATACAGAACTAATAATTCCCTAATCTGCAAAATTCAGAAGACGAGAACTGCCTACAAATAATTTTTTTCTTTTTTTTTTTCGTTTTCCTACGGTATTTGTGATTTCCCGCGTACGTTATGTAGAAATGTAAGGAGAAAAAAAAAATGGTAGATATGTACATCCTCAACAGCTGCAAATCCTAAAAATTGAGGGAAAATAAAGAATCACAAAAAGTTATTTTCTTCAAGTAATACTTCAAATACTTCAAACTAATAAATTACGAAAAATATCCAAGTGGTGAAAGGAAAGGAGTGACATAGTTGACAAAGAATGTCCCATACGTATAGTAGGTACTAACACGAATTTAAAATCAAATGAATTGTGAACTGACCACATAGGGAATTATATCGCACAAATACATATACTTATAGAGGCTATACTATGATTTTATTATGCAGGTGGGAAGATGCAAGTACCGATATATTTTTGAATTCGATACTTTTTCAGGTAGTAGGTGGTACTTTTCAAATGAAAAATATAGCCATTGCGAAACATACGACGAATACAATGTCGAAAATGATAAAAATTTAACAACGCGTGGGATTATTTCACGTATTAGCTTGCAGTGCAGTGATTATACATAGGTAGACGGAAGACGAGTTAGCAATCTGCGATCACTGCAGTCAAAAGTTTGATGCTCTTTTTTTTTATTTTTTTTTTCTATTTTTGATCATTAATGATTGGTGAATGTCAAACAATAATTGATTAGTGTCAGTTATAATATAGACAAGAATCTGTCATTGAACAATGAAGCTTCAATTATCTGAAGATTCGAAAACATGAGAAGCCTGAGCGATGTGTGAATTCCGCGTTTCGTGATAAATAAATGAAACTGTCCGACGGCTAATCGCACGAGCGCTAATTAACAGCCTGGGTCTTTTTTCATCTCCGCTACTGTTCTTTCATACTCTCTCTTTGTCTCGTACTGGTTCTTGTATTTCGTCTGATACGGTCAGACATATGACGTAATCCCCATTACACATATAATACGTATAGGTACTCGCGTTTATTCGTTGTTGGTCTTACGATTCGTTTGAGTATAACCACGAGTAGCACATCTATCTCGTTGCCTAACTCCTCTCTAGCTTAGCCTTATCCCAGATCATGTTTACACGAATATTGAAGATATATAAGGAATTGTGATTAAATAGAATAAAAATAAGCTGAAATACTCGATGAAAATATAAAAGTACAAAACGCTTCGTCTGCATTTCAATATATATTGATAGGTATATATAAAGTAAATATTCTTTCCCGTATATTTAGGATTACCGGATAAATCCGCAGAGGCGTTATTACAGACTTTGAGTCACTCTGCACACATGTATCAGTACACATGTCATCCTACGTATAAAATTCGCATATATTCGAATTCGTTTGGGGGATAGATATATATAGGTAGGTACGTATATTTTTATAGGTTCGGTGCTGCGGGGTAGATTGTTACGGATGGGGGTTAGCAATTCTTAAACTATTGTTCGTCAGCGAAGTATACCGGCGCGTGTGTCAATGCAGACTCTCAGGGGTAGCTCAATAAAAGTGGCACATGGCAGTAGCACCAGGGTCGTTCAACCCTTCGTAACTTTTGCGTCCCCGTCGTAAATCGTGGGATTTAAACGAGGCACGTGCGAGCTCTCTCTCTCCCTCTCTCTCTGGCTAGCTACTATAGCTTCAGTTGCGCACGGGGACCTAGAGCCTAGGTACCGACTTCAGATCGTCGTTACATGCAATATACCTCCTCTACCTACGCGGAAATCCGTCCGAGAATTAATTTAACCGCCTCGCCGTTATATACCTGCGAACTCTATCCGTATACCATGTGTATATCCGCCTCTATCTACCACATACATATATACATATACCTACCATATATAAAGGGGAGGAGTTTGGCTAACGATTAAAACTGAAACGGTGGCATTAACAGACCCAACGGGTTTAGGGTTTGGCTTTCAACCGCGATTAGAAAATTCCTCTATTATACTATATACGGACAGAAAAAGATTTACATTATATATATGTATGTGTGTATATAATATATATATTACAATTTTATGTTTTAACTTCACTTAAATATCTATGTAACCGCATATACAATTATGTTTCCGAGGAAAAACCCCGAGCGATTACGATTATACCGATAACTTTCTTCATTTTTCGTAAAACTGAACACGTTTGAGGGAAATATAATTGATTTCCTTTTCGTTTATTAAATTTCGGTTTTATATTTTAAAAATCTAGAATTATTATATAGACGTGCTGTAATGTTGGTAATATTGTTTACAAGCTCCGCTCTATAGGTCTAGCGCCATATAATTCTAAACTCCCACGTGCTGCACGATGGAATATTTAATCGTCGTGTTGTAGTACGCGAAGCGGCGACGAAACGTGTGCATATATTTATAATATATATATAAAGCTATATACGGTTGGCGTCCTATATTGGTATATCTTATACACAACTCCTCCTATACGCAGTGTTTTCCTCCACGTTGTACATACACGTAGGTACGTAGATATACGTTTCTCTCGGTCATTTTGTATAGAACGAACTTTGACTGCTCTGGCAACGCGATAAGAACTCCGAAACGGGTCACAGCCGTGACCCGTGTACCGCGTGCCCGAGTTCCCGCTTGATTGCTGTATAGTTTTAATAATATACCTATAATATACGTGTACCTTATTATAAAATATACAGTATACGATGTGAATATACACACGCTAGATATAAATACCCCATGATCATCTTCTTATTTACTATTGTATGTATACCTACATATATGTAACCTGCTTGAACTTATTATTTCTCTAAAATACAATATACAGAACGAGATTAAAGAATGCCAATTTTAAGTACTGCGCAGCCCCGAAGCCTTTGAACTTTCCCATTTAAATAACCCTGCACGATTTTTAGTACCTACTTCGGACTTATTTTTGACTTCCTATTGCATTGTCGCTTCTCTGAATCTGAAACTCCTCACACTTCTTACCAATAGTACCTAGTAGGTATTCGTGAAAAATTAACAGATTTTTAATGACACAATTTTATTCGTCACAATTTGGAAATGAGAAAATTTTGTCCTTGGTGCGCTATATAGCTTCGAAAATTATATCGTTGAAAATCTGTCGAATTTTCATGAAATAACTACCACTACAGCTGGTAAGGAGCGTGTACCAAGTTCGAGATTTTTCAGAGCATATACTGCAATGGGAAAAAAAAATAACGTGGCAGCAGCAGCAGCAGGCGCGCGTGTAACAAGATGGCGCCACCCAGAGATCAACTCGAAGCGTGGTTACGCATTCAATATTTATGTTTATAAAAATCGCTGATCTTTCCTTGGGACTAGTATGCTTGGAAGAGAAAGAAAGAAAAGTAAAGATGACTCGAATTTTTTGTTTATAAATTCGTACAGTGAAACTTCGTCTAGGTACAAACTTTTTGATTGATAAATAAATATGAATATCTAAAACGGCATATTTGAACACTATATACGAATTTTTCTGCGAATAATAGTTCCAATCAGTCAAGAAACTGGTTTGATGATGCAAGCTGAAAGGTGATAGAATGTAGCGGTGTAACAAGATGGCGGAGTCCATACGAGCGGAAAAACCGCGATGGGATTACCCGCTTTGGCTTAAAGGCTCGCGAATATTTGCAATGATGCGATGTTTGTGCCTGAAGAGCGTACCAAAATAAACATATACATACATCCATGATGCGCACGAATTTAAAACGAAATAGGAGTCGTACAGCTGACAATAGAAGGAAAGTGACTGGGAATGATAATTTACACGGTAAAGTGCGCGCGGAACGTACTATGTAGGTACTGCAGTTTGCATCTCGAGCTTTATTGTCCTGCAGTGGCATATGGGACATTCCGGGTCCCTTTAATGTGGGTAATAATTACTCAGTTAAATCTAAATTAATTTTATCCTCGTAGACCTTGAAACCCCAAAAATTTTCGTTTTTGAACATTGTCGTTACGATAAACCGTTCCCGAGATATCACTGTTTGAATGGAAAATGAAAAAACTGAATAAAGATGTAAAAAAATTTGTAATCTCGCGTGAATTTGTTCGTATCATACTATATCTCGATTTGTTGTAATCTTGTGAGTTTTTTTTTTTGTTTTTCTTTAATTATTTTTCAGTGGCTAAAGTGACGCGGAATGCTTCGTATGAATATATGATCATGTACGATACGTTATACTTATACCTATAACTAGGTGCATACAATGGAATAGATATAATGCGATCGTCCGTGAGAAAGATACCGAAGAGAACGCGAACGCGTATACGTAGGTGTAGAGCCCCTAGCGTTGAGCAGTAACATTAACGCGCGCGATCTCCGGCATAAAGTAAATCATTTCTCATAGTAGAGAGGTCATTGAGCCTGACGGGGCGCGGTCCGCCATCGCAACTGCTACATACTGTTGGCTGTTGCCTCGCCAACCGAACTAACAGAACGTATGTATCCGTATGATGTATAGTGTACTATTCCTCGACGGTTGCACGCGAGTTGGGAACACAATTATTAGAGAGCAGAGGCCGCCAGATAAACATTGACGAGCCGCGGCATCTGTATATTGTATAGTATATAGTTTATAGTGTATACCTATACCCAGTATATCAGTTTTGAATTTGTACAGATAAATTAACCTTAGTTTTTCTTGATTCAGTTGTATATAAGAAATGAAGGCACAACCAGCTGTTTCTATCGTTAATATGTATACATTTTTAGTATACTCGGCGATAAATGAAGATTAAAGTTAAAACTTTTGTACGATGTATATAGGTATGTATGAGGAAAATACAGAGTGACGCGATGCAGCAGAGTTTTCTGATTTGTGAAGAACAAAGAAAAAAAAAAAACAATAAAAAAATCTATGTTCATTCTATTTGATAATAAAAATCAACCAGCGTATGTATTTCTATGTGATTTAGATTTTAGACAAATACGACTAAAGTAAGGAATTTATCACCTTTGTATATACTACCTATAATAACGATATGAGTCTACTATGCATATACCTATTTTTGAAGTACGGGGGGGGGGGACACGTTGAGACAATGGTATACGAGAGTAGGAAAGTTGGAAGAGGGTGCGAAACCTCGGTGCGATACGAAATGTCGATTGCTTTCGTGGACCGCAGCCACGGTTACGTGACGTCATAGCTTTCGCCTCTTCAACTTCCCGCAACTCTTCGTCACGACGTCTCCTTCCAACGTGTAGATGAAAACTATACATAGATATGGATATGTATATGTATACTATATTACGTCTTATATACATATATATATATATACATATTGGTACACACCACGTGTGTGCGGTGTGGAGTAGATGTTAGACGCGTTAAATTAACAATTGACACGAAAGTTCTGCGCTTAGTGTATATATTACACATACCTTATGTATATGTATCTATTACATATTATTATCCATAGACGCGCGGCTACTATATTATATCTATATACGTAATTCGAAGCGTGTTTACTGAAGTTTTAAAAATCAACAAAGAAAAAATCATCTTTGCATTTCATTTTTTTCATTTTTCCTTTCAAACTATATATGTATATTTATATATGTGTATATCCAGATTGTAAATATATACTTGGTTAGATTACACGCGCACGTTTAACGGTTCTAGGCGCATACCTTCATATTTTTTTTTATTGCCCGCTCAATTTTTATTGAATCATCTTGCGGTAACTAGAAATGATATAAGTGAATAAACATTGTCCAACAATACGCGTTTTGTTTATAAGAATATAAATTTATAACGATGAGGAAACCCAACATATCGTTGTAAATGAATCATTTTTTTAACGATTCAAATTAGTCGCGTTCCTCAATTATATGTATATATGTGACTTAAATTTGTTCGCCTTTTGAAACTACATACTAACGAGAATAATTTAACTATTTAATATAAGTCTCGCCTAAAGTAATGCAGAATCAGCGTCATATATACTTATTTAACCAACAAAATTATACACTAGTATATATCTTTCGAGATTTAATTTATCATTATTTTTATATTATCACACACGTGTTACGATTTTATCCAAAAATATATAGAAATTTGAATAATACATATAACATATCCGAGTATGAATTTATCAACGGGAAAATTCTCACCTGAAGATTTGTTGTTATTACTATTATTCATTCCATTTATTTAACTTTCCTTTTATACGTATTCGTTGATAATATATCAAAATATATGATGTGTTATTATTGTTAGCTATGTATATGTATATATAGCACGGATTTTTCTGACGTTTGCGAAACTCACAAGTTCCCACTTCCTCCCGCCCCCTCCCTTCGAGAATTACTTTTTTAAAGTCGCTTCAAGTGAAAACATCAATGAAAGCGTGCGGAGCCGGATTTTAATAACTAATTGTTGAAATAGTTTCGCGTGGTTTGCATTTATTTTTTTTTCTCTTGGATTTCGAGGTTTTCTCGATACAGTAACAAATTAAATAAAAATAAGCGCGATGTCAGCAATCGTTTCGGTATTTTACCTTTCAAACACGTGTTTGTATTACTCTCTTTCGACTTTTTATTGAAATCAATTTCACCGCGGTTTATTCTATAAAATAAAACTAAAATAAAAAAAAAAAATGAATAAAAAATAAAAACAACATTTACGTCCATACAACCAACTTTAACTTTATCAAAATCCCAGAATTTGTTGTGGAATTTCTACAAGTTCTACCTTTTAATATGAAAATCAAATTTCCTTGCCAATTTAGAGTATACCTACGCTCTTCTTTCAACATAAATATTGGATCATTGATCTATTATCAGAAATGATAAAATCGTTGAATTTTTCGACGTAAAGCCTCGGGGGGTTGATATCGAGGATAAATATTAGGCTAATATGATTATCGTAATAATATATTTATCGAAAATACTAAATAAAGAGATAAATAGAATTTTTCATCCGATGAATACGAAGGTGACTCGATATGCGTCTGCATGATTCGTGAAAGAGGCACGTGTGACTCGAAATACTGAGAGACTATAAAGATTCTCACACGGTGATCTCCGAAGCGTTAAAATTCCTGATCTAAATATACCAGTGAGTGGTTCTTTCGTTCGTATTGAGGGAATTGTTAAACCAAGTAAAGAACAAGATACCGGCGATAAAATCCGCTTCTCTCCGCAATTTGTTTAGACTATATTTATATGACTACCGATCGTTGCAGGTTCAATGACGGCCTTATGCTACGAGAGAAACAAGACTAAAAAAGAAATGGGAAAAAAGAAAAAAAAAGAAAAAATAAATGAAAGAAGGGATATTGCCGAGAACAATGGAGCGTTAAAGAAAACGGGCTAATTAATTTCAATCAAATGAATAAAAGATTGAATCATATAAGATCATATTTAATAATCGTATACTGACTAACGATTTAGTGTATAATAATATTTGTATAAAATAATGAATATCCTTGAATAATATCTTATGTTATATATATTATATATATATATAAAAAAAAAAAGGAAAAGAAATGAATAATTAATTCCTCGTTTAGACACGCACCTTTGAACGTATTCCTGACAAGAGTCATGCTCATATTCGCGCGTGCTGCCTGCGCGCCGTAGTGCGAAGAACAAGTTATTACAGTTTACGAACGAAATTTTGATTGTTATAAATTCACAATATAGTAAAAATTAATGAATATTATCGTAGTCATCGAAGATTCTTTTATTATTATTTATATTTATTTCGTTTATAGCCACGGTAACGGTAACAGTGCAACCACACGACGCACAAGATGGACGATCGTTCAGCCTCCTCCTCCTCCTCCACCTCCTCCTCCGCCACCTCCACCTCCTCCTCCCCCTCCTCCTCCTACTACTACTACTCCGGTTCAGGTTTTAGGGCACACTTTACACATTGTTGCACTCTCGTTAAGAAATTCGGTCACCACGTTGTACCGGCGTATCCAAAAATTGTGAAAAGGTTTCGAACCGAAATTCAACATTCGCGAATATAGTAGAAAAAAAAAAAAAAAAAAAAAAAAAAAACACTCGCGCGATAATGTAATATTATAGAATGTAATGTAATAAAATAGGCGAAGCACTGTACATGAACGATAAAAACTTTTCTTTCTCTTTTATTCCTTGGTTACATAAGAACTATATACGCCGACTTGTTGGTTTTGTTTTATTTCATTTATACTCTTCTTGTTTTTGTTGTTGTTATTGTTATTGTTGTTGTTGTTAAACGATGCGACGATAGCGGCGAGAGAGATCGGTGCTGACAGTAAGAGTATCTTGCGTCAAAGAGGCAACGTTGGATGATGATGATAGCGGGTTGCTTGAGACTCGTAAAAGAGCATAGTAGGTATGTATCTCGTAAGTCGACGTGTTGACTTCGCGTGTAGAATAGTCTGAGCGAGAGAACCCGAAGAGACTCTGGTCTTGACCACGCTGGGGAAACCCGGAGAAACAGAGAGAGAGTGAGAGCAAGAGCGAGGAGTGAGAGAGGTGGACGGTGGAAAACAACGTAAACAATAATCGCCTGAACGGGAAAATAAAGGTTTAAACAATTTGCGGAGGGTACCGCGCGACACAGCTTTGTCGAAAAGGATGGGATAGCGACGACACAACGACGACGACGACAAGGCGAGGCTGCTGCGGCGTTGAAAGCAATGCCAGGCGCGGCGTGTTTGCGGGGTTCAAATATGCAGATATAGAATAATATAACGACGATAACTCCCGAGTCCCCAAGAAACGTGGTTGAAGATTAGAAATTAATATAAAATCACATCGAGCATAGATTATACTCTTTGAATTCAGTATAGAATTTTTGAACTTTATAAAAATTAATCATGATCGTATCGTTCGGTTCGTTGCCACCATGATTATTCTTCTCCTTTCTTTAGTTTTTTTTTTTCTTCTCGTTTTTTATTTTCTTATCTTTTCTTTCCTCTTCCTTCTCTCTTTCTTTTTTTACTTCTCGTTTCCTCCTTCTCTCTTATCTTTTTATTTTTCTTCTCCGCACTATTAACACGCGCACAGAGAGACACACACACACGCGCGAACAACCAGGGACAGAGAGACAACACACGTCACTACGGCTGTTGCTGCACTTTTTATATATTTTTTTTTTAATCTTCTCTTCTCTTTTTCTTTTATTATTATTATTATATATATTTCTCTCTACTCTAAACACGGGCACCTCATCGCACAACACCACCACTTCGCGCACTCAACAGCGTCGATTCTCAATCATAGCACCCGACGCCCACGACGAGAAAACCGATCGTCGAAAAAGAGGACGAAGATTACAAAGGTGACGTAGTAGTAGTAATATGTAGTTATACGTCGTTTTCAGGATTCCAAGCTTAGGCGATAGATATATACATATATAATATATATAATATATACTATATACACATATATATGTACACGATCTTTCTTCTATACAAAGGAAATTGTTTTTCTCCTTTCACTCTCCCTCTTCTGCTTATTCTTCTCCTCCTTTGGCAGTAGGTGACGAAGGATGTGTGTTTTATGTTTTTGTTGTTTTTTCTTTATTTTATTTTTTTATCTTTTAAATCAATATATATATATATATATATAATATATATATATATATATGTATATATATATACATATATGTATATATGTACTTTTTTCTTGTTATTGTTTATTTGATTTTTAAACGCGAGATCAAAAGGAATATAGTATCAATATCTACATATATATATTTTTGTTTACTATATATATATATATATATATATGTTTATAATATATACATATATGTATGTATGGATATATATACACGAAGAGAATAGAAAAAGGAAGAAAGAAGAGGAACGCGCCCGCGGTAACACCGGTGCTAGGGCATGGCAGGGAGTGTATTGAAGTAGGCACTGGTGGGCAACCGGGATTCTACCTCCCGACTAACACGCGTATAAGAGACGGAATCGGGGACTGCGCGTATAGGACGAAACTACGGGATGGTTGGTGCAGTGTGATGGCGGCCGTACCGAGCCACCGCCCCCGCCGATGCTTTCCTTTCCTTTCCTCTCTCTCTCCTCCTCTCCTCTCCTCTCCTCTCCTCTCCGCTCCTCTCTTCGCCGACGTCCCAACCCTCCGCGCTCGACCCCTCTACCTGACCCGAAAGCCGGCGGAGCGTTCTGCTCCGCGCTATGCGCTGTGCGTTATGCGCCGCCGGTGTTCCAAGCCTCGAGGGCAGAAGAACAGGGGCGTCGCGACGGCGTTGCAAACCCGCGTGATATAGATAATTATCTTATAAGTTGAAATTAATCGAGTGACTTTAATCTTATAAGGAGAATTTTCTTCGTTTCTAGTAAACGTGTATAAAATTAATGAAGGTGAAATTTTCGGCTAGATTTTTATTAATAATTTTACCATTGCCGAGGGTAGTGGGTACGTATATAAGGTAGAAAACCGGTGGATTAGTACATAAGTTTATTGACGAGTATCTGGAATCAAATCATCGCCTGGCTTAGATATAATATTTTTACTTCGAACAAAAATAGTTGATTCAAAACGTAAAATAAATTGTTTATATAAAAGAAATCGGATGTTTCCTATATTTACCTACCTATATACATATAGTATATGAAAATGAGTTCATATATACCTATATACCGATATACCTGGAATGAGAAGTAAAAACTGAAACCATTTCGTGACTGAACAATAATATATTCTGGGCATAGAGTACCGAGTGCATTGGCAATGGTACAGAAAACAATAGCTACTGAAAACAATTGCCTTGTAAGTTCAGCAATCACCATTGATTATAAGCCTCGTGAGTCCATGTAGTATAATACGTAAAGTCGTCTGGATTCTATTGACTGGTATAAATTCGATCTTCGATATACCAACGGCCATAGTTACTTTTAGAATTGCGTTCAATAATCGAGCAATCATCGTACTAGCGTGATACCTATTGATATTTATTCTCTTCTATTTATTTTTATTACTTTATTATTTTTGAATATAAATTGCATGTCAAATAATGATCAAGCGATATCAGTTCTATATATCTCTATATTAAATAACTGTAATGATCTCTGCAGAGGGTACGTTTCTCCCCATTACATATGTACCGAAGGTCAAGCCAACTCCGACGTATATATGTATATATATACATATATCTGCGTAATTCTGCCCTGGCTTATAGTTGCGCGAATCTTTCCAACCGACATAGATTTGCAAAGGGTAATATCTTAGGATGAGAAGGAGAAGGAGGAGAAGGAGGAGGAGGAGGAGGAGGAGGAGGAGGAGGAGAAACGAAACACGGACAGACATCTCCGCGGGCGACGCATCGCGTCGGCGTCGGTGTCTAGCTGCGAAACCTCGCGGGTCGTCGGCTGTGAGATGGAAGTTGGGAGAGTTGCTGCCAACGGTCACGGCAAGTGGTACGAGGCACGAGGGGCGAAGGGGGGGGGGGGGGGTGGTAAGCGCGGAATCGGCGCCGAAGGGGTCGCGAAAGATATAGAAGGTAGGGAAGCGCTCCCCCACCTCCTCAGATTCTCCTTCGCTTCGTCCCTCGCGAAAACCTCTTTTTGTAGCCGCCCATTAGGCGCCGCCGCGTCGTGATTCGCAACTCTGTCTCTTTATCACCAGAGACAACGCCGTGCCCTATGCTGCGATATACTTACTATGTAGCGCTATAGGCCGGCGCGAGTAGGTAGGTATACGAGAAGGTATAGGTACGAGGACCGAGACAACTGTCGCGACCCGGAGGCAACCGCATCGACTCTCGCGCCCCGATACTTATACCCATGGCTACATCGTACCATATACCTCTATCTCGGCTACCGTACTGCTGCCGTATACGATTCTATCCGCACAATGGAGACGTGAATCACTCTCGTCTCTCCTGTTAACTACTCGCTCCTTTCCCCTTCCCTAACTTCGCACACACAGATGCACACATATTTGCCTACACCTCATCCGTCGCTATGACGTGTTGTGTTTATAATGATAACAGTAACGATATAGAAGAGTGTTCATATTCTATATAAAATTCGATGCGATTATTAAAGTCCTTTTTTTAGGAATCATTTTATACACTACTTATATCGTACGTAAAACAGATCCCTGCAGGTAGGTAGATGTATATCTTGTCATCTATATCGTGCGTATGGGTATATGATATTGATATTTGGATTAGGATAATTATTGATTAAAAATTGTCGTCGTATAATCGCAATGTGAATCGTATTTGATAATTATTTTGATCGTAATTCAAGTTTGTCAAATATTTAACTCGAATGATAGTTTTGTATGGCTCTTTGCCATGCCACCTTGTATATAGGTATAGATATACTTTTACTGATCGTTATTATGTATGTGTATATACGCGCGTGCGAATTATCGAGGTCAATGTTCTCACGGACAGATGCGATTTTATTTTATACTATTTAGCTCCGTCGAATCTGGCAGCATATGCAAGTTTTTAATGGGGAATATTTATGCGTTTAAAAATACACCACAATAAAATTATCTTCAATACTTCAAAAATGAACACCGATAATTATTTAACTGTGACAACAATATCGAAAAGATCTTTCACCGTATAGATAAAGATATAAAAATTTTTTTTTTTTTCAAATTCCGATTCATTGAGTTTTTCTTACTTCAGAAACTAATTATTCAGGAAAGTCATCGCAACGGTTCCCCAAATTTTTGTACAATCTTTACGAGTTAGAAGCTTTGGTAACCGCATTCATTTACGCGTAGCTATAAGTGCGTTTATTTTCTAACATATACGCAGTAAAAAATCACTCTCGTGAAACGTAAAACAAAGTTTTTGCACACGATACGTGGCGTTGCATGTTATATAAATAAATACATTGTATAACAAGTGTAATAAATATGAATCGGTTTTTTTTATTTTATTTTTTTCATTTCTCGCTAGTGAAGTAATACTTGAATTCCTAGCTCCTATGATTCTTTATTTACATACCCTGTGCAGAATGCATTCATATTTCATCATTCGATCGATGAATTTAACAAATTTTATCCATCTATTATCAGAAAAACTCCTTTCGATCACATCTTCGAGTATAATCATCAGATATACGTATCTACACCTAATTAAATACTAGAACCAATCAGAGCGAGTCGATTGGTTTATTCCTAAAGCGTTTTGCGGACTACATTGCATTCATCGAACGTATAGATGCTTGTATGGAAGAGAGGTAGTTCTGCTGGCGAACGTAAGCGTATGTATATATATATATATATATGCCTAAAGGCTACAAGGGTATACAGCACCGTAAAACCAAAACCGAGGGAACAAAAACCTGACCTCTCGAACAACTGTGCAGCATGTGTGCACCACTTGCGCGGGGTAGGTACTACAGCAACGTAGGTATACCTACTCTGAGCTTCTATAGCCACTAGCCAGTCCCAACTATCTGCGTCTCTCTCTTAACGATATGTCTCCAGTTCTCCACACCAGATTTCTCTCCAACCCGGACCAAAAGACTGATTCACCAATTCACCGAGTCTCCAGAGACACTCGTTTAGCCATCGCCATGCTGTACAGCTATAAAGATCCGTACATATACCTATACCTTACCTATAACTACTCTGACTACTCTCGCACGTAGTCAGCAGTATAAAACTGAATAAGTTAAACTCGAATATGTGCAAGGTAGGTAGGTAAGTAGGTAGGTAGATGGTTCTTTATTGGTCAATGATTGTGGCCATTTCTATATACGTGCATATAGATTGCGGTCGACGTATATGTGAGACGAGATGGAGTCATGTGAGTATTTGTGCGTATCCGTTATACCTGCGTAAGTGCGTGGGCGCGTGAAATATCTACATCATCTACTATACCGAGTATATATGAGCGCTTGGGCACTTGATATACATACTTTATACAGACCGGCGTTGTTTCAATGGCCGCTATATAGGTATAGACGACAATACTTTATCGTTTTGTATTATATTTATACGAGAAATTCCATGTCGAATTTACGAATTCTCCGAAAGCCGGCTCGCTATTGTAAATATTGGGATGATTTTTTATGCAAAAAAAAATAAATAAATAAATAACGTAGTAGATGACATTGAAGTTTGCATCGTTGGCACGCATCCGAAAAAAAATTTTTAAATATACTAATCTACCAAAAATGATCCTACTATGTTTAAAAAGCGAAAACGACTGGAAATGACTTGAAAATGTCATTAAACCTAGTATAGGATCATTTTTAATCTATGTATATTTTTTTTAAATTTACGTTGAATTTCGTTGCGTTCCAGCGATGCAAACTTCAATGTCATCGTAGTAGGTACGCGTATTTAAATATTGGTTTGGCAATTTGACAATTCGTTTCCATTTTATAGCTATGCAGTTTAAGTTCTTGATTTTATTTATTTTCTTCTATTCTTCTTCAATAATCGCACTCCTTTATAATGATTACATCCGAAAAACTATATCTCGACTTTGCGGAAAAATCGATTGTGACAAATTTTATCAGTTTCGAATGAACGGTAAAAATAAAAATTGGTTTTTCATTCTTTCAACGTATATGACACTGAAAATATATGCATATGCTAAAATGAACTGTGGATTTCAATCTATGGCTCTGAGGGGTAACTGTCTTACCACTTTTTTGTTCACTTTTCGATTCCCTAAAAACGAATTTTTTAATAAATTTATTTAGACATAACGCAGAGCTCCTTTTTGCTACTCCAATTTTTTAGCAGGCGCCACAACTTGTTTATTGATTCCTCGGGATAAATGTCTCAGGACTTTTTTTTGTTCCTTTTTCAATTCTCCAAAAGTAGATTGGACTTATTAAAAAGCTCACCTTTGCTGCTTTAATGTTTTAGAATTTTTGAAAACGTTCAAGTTCAGAACATCAAAATTCCGGAAGATCGAAATGCAGATAGATAGCTCACAACTCGGAAATCCGAAAGGCTAAAAATTCGAAGATTTCGATCTACTTCTCGAGATGTGAAGACAAAGATTGGTTCATTCTAATCGAGACCTTCTTTACGGAAACCCATTTTATCTACTTCAATCGATAACTTCGATGTCATAATTAATTGATAAGAATTATGAATTTTTTTTTCTTTAAGTATATCTCAAGACGATTAATTGGACCCTTCATTGGTTTCGACGCGATCAATACAGCCTGAGTTATTAAAAAAAAAAAAAAAAAAAAAAACAAGAAAAAAAAAACTAAATTATGTAAATACCGATTTTCGCTATAGCTAACGTGGGAAGAAGGAGATAGAAAGTAAAAAACTTGGCATACAAGCATTTCATTATCACCTGAAAGTTGTTGAATTCGTTTACGAATTTCAAGATCGAAATTTCTACATACCTACGATGGTGGTCTATCCTTCGAATGAAAATCTTCTCGGTGATGTAATGTCGTAATCCAGAATCGTATGAATGAATCAATGAAATCTGACACAGTTCGTATAATATAATATAAGAACAAACTATTGCGGGCTTCGAATTAATAGACGCGTATATATGTAAAAAAAACTCCTCTAAACGATTAGCACTGCGATTTAATTTCTCAAACTTGTCTATCACACGAAACTTCACTGAAAATTTATACGCCAATAGTCTCACTGGCGCTTTTCAATGAATTCCAATCCTCGCGCACTAATTATAACGTGAAAAAAAATTAATCGAGAATACTGAAAATCGCGCTACACGAAACTGCAGGAGTATCATAAATATACATACACAACATTCACTTCACTGCACTATATATAAGGTTAAAAGAGTTAAGAAACCTCAACTTCTTTGAGGCTAGAAATTATCAGGCAAAATTTCCTTAGCGACGTGATCCAATGAATGCATTGTCAACCTTTCGCACTTAACCTGAAATAAAATCGTTTACGCGTCGTTTGTTTGTTTGTTTGTTTGTTTGTTTGCTTTCACTGTTCGCACGTTACCTTGTTACTAGCCTATTTTATCGTCCCGAGTCCCGTAAAAGATAAGAATATATATATTCACGAACGATCTTATAACGTGGATATAGTATGAAATAATGTCGATTGAATCTCACGTAAATCGTAAAGACTTTATAGAATAGATATCAGGTTCGTTCGACTCTTCGTCGACAGTAGGTACGTTAAACAATTGACAAACAAAAGAGACGCCATCTTGTCCCCGACAATGAATACCAACCCTAAAACTCTTTAGCGACAATTTTCGTTTATTGAAAGAGAATATTTTTGTGGCATTATGTTTTTTTCATATAGACGGTAAAATCTTAAGTATTGAATGAATCGTTTATTCGTAACCTAAAACTTGCGAATGACTGTTAACATTATACGATTTTTAACACTGCATATTTACGAATTACTATTTACGAAGAAAAGTTTATCAAAACCTCGGATAAATCAGGACGTGAATTCAGCGTCGAGTCGATTCTCAGGTTTTCTGGGGTGTCGCAGTTGACTTTACTCTTTGGACATGTTTTCCAATAACTTTAAGGAGACTTTTGAAATAAGATTATTACGCACGTGCGAGGAAAGCCTCTGATAATATCATTTAACAACAATCGAATAATCACGATTCACGTATACACACGCCCTCACGAACCGAAATATCTATTATTCATAAGCGCCTAAGTATCGATGCAGGTGTCTGGGGTTCGAGACTATAGCGGTTTACTGACTAACCGGAAATCTAGATCTCACGATTGGATCCGCGAAGATGAATATCGGTACGAAAGAACAGCCCGTTTAAATTTTGAGCTGAAAAAATGTAGTTTATCTATTTTTATTTGTATGAATCGTTTCCAAACTTGATATCCTCTAATATTACCCTATTTATTATCAAAGAATAATAATCAATAACTTATTTTGTGTCCGCGCGAAACACAGCCCTCTATTTGACTACTTGTACAACAATAATTATAGAGAAATTGTGTATAGCGTATTGCGCGTCGGTGAAGAAGATCGACCATCGTTTTAAATTTTCTTATAATGTGAAAAAATAATCGGCTGATAACATGATTCCTATGATAATTAATTACCTCGAATATACCTGCGTCCGTGAACGTAATAAACTTCGGCAATCTGTAGCGTCTGAATTACGGCTCCGAGAGATATCTGTATCGGGACGTTTTTGCTCATTTTTAAATTCTCTAAAAACAGATATGTACGGAATTTTTGTTTAATAGACAATTGCTAAGGACATACCTACATTAATCATATCGCAAAGAAAATTGCCTAACCAAATATAGGCTTACACGTATATAGTATACTATGTAAGCCTTTTAACGTAAGAGGAAATGCTAACGATTTACCGGTTTATCGATTAGAAATGAAACTGAAGTTATTCAAAATTTGAACATGGTTTAAGAATAGTAATTTCTGTTTATTTAGGATAGCCGGTGCAGGCAGTAGGCTACATATGGCAAAATTCGCCGAAGAGCTTTATGGCATGATATTTGAAAATTTTCAGATTTAACTATTATATTATAGGTAGTTAGACAAAGAATCTTATCAAAGTTAAAATTCATCATATCTTGTAACTATCTTGTTTATACGACTCTGCACGATGTCCCGGTACGGGAAAGATTAAACGCAGCTCTGGAAAAATAACTGTACGGAGTAATGAGTCAGATATTTCTGATAAACAAAGAAATGTGGTAAATGCAGGGTCGCAGATTTTATAATATATTTTTATTTCTGCAAAATAGTCTGGATGAAATGGGAAAAAAAAATCATTCTTTTACAACAAAAGAGGATAAAGGTTCATCGATAATTTACTGCGGGGGCTAGGCAGAGACTGGTACAAATGCTGCAGCACTGACTATAGACTATCATATAATACACGTATACCGATTTTTCACATAATACATGTGCGGGTATGTACGAATGAATAAATAGATATTTCGAAAACACGTTGGTCTTCGTTTACTTAGAAAATATCAGTAAAGAGCCTAAAACCTCAAGTATACTACTAGCGTATACTCGGCACCAAGTCACGGATAGTTATATAAGATAAGAGAAACCAATGGACAGCGGTTTCAGGCGCGAGAGGAAATGGTATTTCTCATGCTTATAAATATTTATATATATATATATAGATGGCCAAGGTACATGTATATATTTATAGCCCTTATATCTGACGAATCACGCGGAACATCCGTGATACTCTTTGTTGTTCTCCTGTAGTTTGCACAAGGTCAATAAACGTATCACTCCCATCGTATGCGCTAACTACTCGTATAATAATTCGACAAAGGTCTGTCACTGGTTTCACTCAATTGAAATCCTCACATTATACTCATCAATGTGAAGAATTTGCTTTTCTGCTTTTTCTCTAAGAATCTCAGGTAACGTCGGTGACATCATCTTGTCATTCTTCTTTCCGGGTTTTCAAAAAAAGAAATTAACACTAGTTCGAGCTAACTGCCGTGAAGAATTTCGGAACTTTAGGTCCACCTGGGGGAAATCAGCGCATAAACGATACCGAGCTGTATGCCATATGGGCAGCAGCCCGGGGCAAAAGTTGCGAGTCCGCGCCCACCTTTGAGCTGGTGCTGCGCACCGTGTCCCCTGGGTCATGGCAGAGTCCCCTGTGTCCCTTGTCCTTATGCGGGCCAGACCTCGGCCTTTTAGGCCTGCATGTGCTACATGTGCGCGAAAACAATGTATTAAAAGAGGGTAAACGCTGAGGTAGGTAGAATAGGTATAGGTATATAGCTGCGAAAGTAGTAACTCTGCAGGGCGATTGTGTGTGTAACAAAAATAGGTAGAAATGGAAGTCTGCATGAGAACCGAGATCTTCTGGGCAACTCTGTGAGCTAAAATCTGTAAAAATTTTCTGACCGAGACTGGGTGCGCGTCCGGAGTTCTGCAGGTCAACACAAAGCGGACGTCGGCTTTTCGAGAACAAATGGAACCAGCCATTCTGATGGCTTTACACATCTGTGCGTGTATGTGGGTGGATAGATTTATGTATACTATACCGCGGGGAGAGGGATAGATAAATATATGAGCGAGGATCCGGTGGGTTTTTGAGAATTTCCAAAATTCAGTCATCTCTAGGAGACGAGTTCACTTTCTTTCAGGTTTATTACTGAGGTGATTGCTAATTTGATCATTTTCGAATTTCAATGCCTCCATGGGCCAGGACGTCTCCAAATATATACAAAAAATGCAGCCAAGACCCCAGGTTCTTATCTCAATTCTAAACACCGCACGAAAAGCTTCATATTTTCCCATTTGAATGAAACACGATTTGCGATATTTCGCGGTTAATTTTTTTTCTCCCTATTGCAGTATAATAGCTCCGAAAAATCTCAAACTTGGTACACTCCTTACCTGTAGTAGTATGTATTTCGTGAAAATTCGACAGATTTCCAACGGTATAATTTTCGCAGCTACTACGCAGCAAAAAAATTTCTTATCTCCAAATTGTGATAAATAAAAATTTCGTCGTTAAAAATCTGCAAATTTTTCACGGATACCCACTACTATAGGTAAGAAGTGTGCGGAGCTTCAGATTCAGAGACGCAATAATGCGATAAGAATCAGAAAATAACCCCGAAGTAATAAAAATCGTCTTGCAAATAATGGACACGCTTTTTGAATAAGTAGAATTTATGTCATGAGTTTTCACAAACCAATAATGTAGTATTAGTTTTTTTTCACACATATGTGTACATTAAGGTGGTCGTTGATTGGGGTCTGAATGAATTTTTATCGGGCCACCCCTTAAATCGGATCCAAATAGTTAAAAAGAAAAAAAAAAACCCTGTCGTTAATTCAGATTTTTATTTGATTATTTGACGCTTGACCACAGGGGATGAACTTTTCCATTTAAAATACATACGTTTTTACCATGCTTTGAGCAAATGTTTTATCGCGGGACAACTGATTTGCGAAAAAATTTGCAAATATGAGAAATTATAGCAGGCCATCGCTGCTACTATTTGGGGAAACCGTTAGAATCATCTGTGGGGCGTTCTATGTCAGTTGTACATCATTTGAATCTGACTTTTCTTCGATTTTGCCAAAATATCGTATCGAAAACTGACAACAAAACGTAACAATGATGTTTACCCCAAATAGTAACATCGATGCCCACTAATTTCTCACAGTTACAGATTTTCTTACAAATCAGTCCACCCGCGATTACATATTTACCGAAAATATAGAAAAAACGTACGTATTTTAAATTCCGAACATATTCCATCCATCAGCGTTCATCTGTTAACGAAATTAGGGCGAAATTTCCCAGCTCCCTGAACAAATAGGGTATTCTTATCTATACTATACAAATATAAAGTAAAGCTGTTTCAGTTATCCATATGTAAATAATTAAAAAAAAAAAGAAAAATATTTCGTTTCCCATTCTTGACCCATATAGTTAATTATAGTATTATTTCTTTTCTTATTAACCGAACATACGTACCAATGTTGTTGAACGCAATATAAATTTAAAAAAAAAATAAATACCACAAAAACTGATTATAAAACAGCTGTATCTCCTATACCACATCTTCGTCGTGGTTACGGGTTCAGTTGACAATCAGAATGTGGTGAAAATTCAAGTTTTGTTATTGCTATATTGTGAACAAAAAAATATAGCAATTTCGATAAACGTTTTGACCCCCCTTGAGTAATTTTCAGATTCATGGAATGATCAACTCATTTATAAATTCACCTTACTTCGGGGTGGTTTTAAATTCTTCTAATTTTCTAATATAAATTTTTTTTTTCGAGCAGTGTAATTAAATTGAAAAATGCACCTTATGTGCACGGTATTTAGGCACAGGAATTCAATCGAATCCTTTTACAAAGATCATAGCTATATATACATATAAAAATATATATATGTACTACATTTATATATATATATGCCTAGGTTTGGATCTATGTGTGCATTTCTATGCCTACTCGGGAGGCAGATACACGCGTGCGTTTGGAATGCGACGGTCTTCAATAGGTATTTAAGTAATCGTGATTTAAAGGGATCGCGGCGAGGGTATTCTGAAAGGTGTGCAAGGACTGTAAGTACTCGCCTCACTGTACCAATGCCAAACCAGGGGATGCTTTATAAGCATCACACTGCAGGACTTAGAAAGCTATAATATGCAGCCAGCAACTCGATGTATATTGGATACGGTCGTGCACCCCTATGCACCCCTGCTATCCGTCCGATCTGACCGGCGACTCTGTGCCGAAATACAGGGGGGTTCGATGAGACTCGGTAAAGCTAAGCCAGTAATGCAATAACTTCAATAGATGCGCATGCAGGCAGAAAGAACATATCCTACTATCTACAGGGTGGTCCGATTTTCGGACTTCATTTCATTCAACGTAGACAATTCAACGTAACAAAAATCATATATAGGTACACAGGTATGTATATACCATCATGAATCTCTACACTCGTCTCGAACTCATTACATGATCTTTACGAAGTAGTAAGCATGTTGGGGGAAATTGATGAACCGATTCATAAAGCATCATAGAATTAAACATCAAAGAAGTATCTAATTAGGGAAAATAAGAGGTCCCGCGGAAATCTGAATGTTCGGAAAAATGAGATCGTCGAATCGTTTCAAAATGCAGATACCAAAATTTACATTCAAAGAATCGAGTCCTACGAATAAATGAGAAACAGATCGATTATTACACGCTGTAGCTATACTCCCTCAACTAAGAACAGAATCTTTTTGAAGTTTGGTGATGGGGATTTGGTGCGAAGGTTGTGATTCACTATTCGGCAAACTGCAGTGTTGGCTGACCCACAATGGCGAGTAACTCGATGTCCATGAAATTTCCAATATTGACGCCACAAAAAGATTTTCTCATTATTTATGGCTCGCAGAAACGAACTTCTAATATAATGAGAACCAAGGTCAGAGATTTCGAAAGACCTTTAAATACCTGAATCGGTCATTTTTACTTACATTTGCTTTGAACTCTGAAATTTCTAGGCATGGTTCAATCTAATCTTTGAACACCCTGTAGGTCGTAATACGTGACGTGTACGTACGTACGAAGGGCTGATCGGTGGTGCAGCAAGGTACGCAGAAGTACGTATATACGTGTAGATGTAGGTGTAGTCGAGGGGGAATCCCCGGCCCTCGGTCAAATACGCGTGTGCTTAGAAAAAGACGAAACGAACGGAATGAATGGCTTCCAATCTGTTCTATCCCTTTGTTAAGGCACAGCTCGTGGCGCGTGTGCAAATCTATATCCCTTCGCAGTCCTGTACTCCACCCTACTCCGTCCACCACCCTCCACCACCCGCCCTGGCACACGCCTCACACCTGAGTACAATGGAGACTCGGGTTCGCATCACCCTCTGCTGCAGGGAGATCTGGACCCTTGTGTACCCTTCCTACCCCCATTTTTACTGCTACCCCCTCGTATAACTCGAAAACTGCTACCCAAAATGCGGTGCGCAATTTTGAGCATAGAAACCTGCACGAAATTCATATGACCTGATGTTGTGATTCAGGTGATTTAGCTTCCGAAAATATTGCAGATTTACTCACGTTACAGAATCGCGATTCTCGATCGTGATCTCCGTTTTCAGTTTTCGAGATTGAAGATATGGTTTGAATATACCTGAAACTCTTCTAAGTTATGCAAATTCTATTTCAAATGAGTCGCGTGAAACAGCGAATTAAAAATGGGTGAAAAGCTTTTTTGAAATTTCCAAATTTCAGGACTAGTTTCTATAGTAGGTATTATCACAATGAAGAGTCTGTATTTTTAATTAAAAGACAATTTATCAACATGGATTCGAGTTTGTTTCCAAAATTTTATCGCTACAGAATTCCTACTGAAAACTGCACGGGGATCCATCCTGATCGACCAGTTCCAAAACTTCGAACGTGTGAATTCTTACAAAGCTCCATCAATTCACCTGATTATTTAAAATGAAGTTAACAATGATCAAATAATCATTTGATGGATACGAACATCTGGAATTACCTAGTCTGCGTGATTAAAAAGGAAAAAAGAATTCAAGACCTCAAGATACTCACGACCATCTGCTTTCAATCAATCAATTATTAATTTCGATGTATGTGAACATATCTTTTATATTTTTCAAGTAAATGCAACAAAGAAAAATTATACATACCACCTCTCGACTTCAGCAATGCTAAAAAATGGTATAATGTCGACAACGATCTGCTGGCATTACTCGCGCGATATGTTCTGAGCCTCTAAGGTATGAGGTAGGTGTGAAAGGGACGATTATTAGCAGGATTCAATCCTGTCTAAATGCATTTTTATCGAGGTAATGATATATTTTGACTTTCTTACATCCATATAATAATGATGAAGTAAAATATGGGAGCGTGATTTTGTACAAAATCGTATGTCAGTATTCCCAGATGTGAAGGAGGATCTTTCCTTCTTCAATTCTTCAATTCCCATAACAGAAGATGACAATGAAATTTTTTACCTCATTACCTGCTCACGTGTCCCATTGACCTCTCCTTTTCACCTAATTGTGAGCTCGCCATCTGGCCACAGCACTCATATGTGGGTACTCGTACATATAGGGATATTTGAGCTAACGTAAAGTAGTGAAATCGTCAATTGGCTTAACTATCTTCAAGAATACCAAAGGCAGTGACGTAACTAAGAGTCGAAAGAACCATGGTGAAAATTTGCTTCACAAATCCGGAACAAATTTTCCGCATCACGTTATACCGAATGAAAAAAAGAGACCATACATTTATACTCGCAAGGTAGAAACTGAAGATGAGATACAAAAAATATTCATTTCATTTTATCACTCACAGATTGATTCGACAAGTGTATCAGAAATATTGTGACAGTAATGATGAACAGTGAGATGCGAAATAAATCCACCCTTTCTCATATATTTCTTAGCTCTTTTCAGCCTTGACGGTCTTATATGAGAGGTCAGAGAAAATCTTATATTGTAAAATGATCAAGGGCTAGAAAATTAGTTGATACTGCACTGCGTTATACATACGGTTATGTTATATTACGGTGTGTATAGGTACGGGGGATTTTCGTTGCGGCTATGCGGGCACCTCTCTATACTCCCATTTTATTCAATTTAGGGGCAATTGCTTGTAATTAAGATACCATCTTATTTTTTATACACCTACGACGGGGGAACCAGGTCTAAAATAACATTTGCGACGAGTTAGTGTTCGCGTATGTGATCGTATCATATTCAAAATTTATATCATATTAGTGATAAATAATTGTGGTACATAACTATGAGAATAGTGAGTTAGCCGGGAGTAAGAATTATTCAATTGGTACATGGTGAAGGAAAGGAAAGAAAGGAGGGAAAATGAATTATCAAAATTTTAAACTCCGACAAGTTATTTTTGTGTAAATATATAAAAAAAAAAGTGGCAATTATTTCGGTCCTTGATATTTGAATTATAAAATTTTGAACACTTTTAACCCCTGTCATATGGAGTAAATAATGACAACAATATCTGGAGGCTGACGATGCAAACTCCCACTTGATTCGAACGTGTCACTTTACTCGAGGATCGGGGTATATAGGTAATTCGAAACTCTAAACAGGGTCTGGGACGATGGACCAGGGATCGTGTCATATTGGCAAAACAGCTCGAAAATTTTGGAAAATTGAAAAATAAGAAAAAGTTTGCGAGGTTTGTCGTCCGATTATAATATAAACTTAATTATATACATAGTTAGGATGAATTAATGCTGTGATAAAGCTGATATTAGTATTGAATTTTTTTCTCTGGATAGAACAGGCTTTAGAAGAAAATATTTTCGAGTGACGATATGGTACTCGCTTGAATACAAGTAATCAACTTATTGTTAAAAATCGTGAGAACGAAAAGGAATTGATAAATTGATAATTGAAGTAGTAATAATAATGGTGTACACAAGTACAATACGACGAAAGGGAAAGAGTATAAAAATAGGGGTATGCGTGTATACGTACTACCCCTGTTGTGGTGCACCTTCCATGGATCACGTCCATACATAATTTCTGTGCGATAGTAATGGGTAATTTACCATTCGTCTATGAGAAAGAAGTCGGCTTCGCAGCTATATTATATGCCATAGACCTAATCGTAAGTAGAGCTGTAGGGGGTTGCGGAGAAGCCGCGGGCTAGACCGAATGCGGGGAGAGATATAAAGAGAGCGAGAGAAAAGGGGGGAGATAAAATATATGTATGTACCTACGTGCAGGGACCGACACGTGGCATTTGAGCAGTTCCATGGACCCCACAACCCCCATAGACCCCATGGACCCCCATATCCATATGTATAAAGCGACAGTGCTTCTAGCACGAGTTACCTATACCTTTTCTATGTGTGTATATATTTTTATAGATTTACACACGTGTGTGTATGTGTATGTACATAATACTATGTACTCTTATATATATAATACCATTGTATAAATACGATACGGGGCTGTACAGGGAAGCTGTGAGCGATTGCATGAGTCATCTCATAGCCAGGAACGTATAAACCGTATTATTCCATCCAGGAATCGGCACGCGTCCGTGAAACCTCATCCCGTTGTAAAAACTGGAAGAACGACTACTCTCTGATCGGGATACTTCGAATCAGAGTAAAGAATCGGTGCGAAATAATGAAAAAAAAAAAAAAAAGAAACACAGAATATAAATAAATAAATTAGGAAAAACTCTGTTACCAAAAGTTTTGTAAAAACGATATTGTATTCTTTGAAATTTAGATCCGATTTTTCAGGTAGGTACAGTGAATTGTAGTCAGAAATTTGGTCTGAAAAATTGATACCTAATAATAAATCCGTATATGCGTGGGAAGTAAAAGAACTATATATAAGTATCGATATAGGTACCCCAGGGTTGCACCCGTTAGCAAAACGCTTATGGGTATATCTACGTCCCTATCAGCAGTCAATGCATCAATTCAGCCTGCATCTGTATGTATTTACGTGCGTATAGCCACCGAACCAGTGGTGCAGGCATCGGGCATGAGGCAAAACGTGGTACAGGACCCCTATATGACATCATCCCCCGCTCGTTTCAGTCGCTGACTTCTGTCGCCCGGGTCCAAACATCGTCCCCTCATCTCTCTTTACTGCCTTTCTCTCCTCTTCCGCTCTTTCTCTCTTTTGCTCTTGTCATCTAGACTATACGCCGTCTCCTCCCTTCACCTTCAATCTTTATCAATCCGTCCGTGGGTCGTTCAGCGTCCGAAAACTGGGCTCCACGCCGCGTATTATTCACGCCGGTTGGCTTCCAATGGATTCAGGATCCCCGTCTCCCTTTACCCTTCTCCCATACCTATTCACCACCTTGATCTACGCGAAATATTATACACGCTACATACGTCTGTACGCGTGTGTGTGTATAGTATTACGTACGACTTGTCTTCGGACAAAGTGCAACTCGACTTATCGACACCCTGCGACAAAGGTCTATTGCGATTAGTTTTGTTGAAAGGTATCATACTGCGATTAATACAGTACTCAA
This sequence comes from Tenthredo scrophulariae, assembly GCA_963978835.1. Classification (NCBI taxonomy): domain Eukaryota; kingdom Metazoa; phylum Arthropoda; class Insecta; order Hymenoptera; family Tenthredinidae; genus Tenthredo; species Tenthredo scrophulariae. The sequence goes on from OZ022234.1 coordinate 7,541,477, forward strand.
CGTACGTAGCTTAACCACATGCTTAGGACAATCATTTCGGATTAAAATTCAATCTTTCATTTAGTGCGTTTATGAAACATTGCATAAAATTTTTTACAAATTAATAGAAGGCAAATTTTTTGAGTCAATAGGCATATTTCTCAACGTCAGGATCAGTTTTAGAAAGAATATATATGTTCATATAACGGTGATAAGTCGCCCTCATTGTTCCCTATTATATATCAATTTTTCTCTGATTTTTTAAATATTGGGCTGATTGTTATAAAGTTTCAATATGCGTTCTATAAATTCGCTTTATTAGTCGATACACCTATAATATACGTGTGGATAGAAGCATGTTTTTACATGCGATGTATAACACGTACCTGAGGCGTGGGAGTATCCCGGATATATACAGTCCTGGAATCACCAGGTTCGGACAGGTGGGAGGAGCTAGTAACCAAAAACCGAGCCACACCTACTATTGATCATTTACCCTCCTCGTTTTCTTACCTGTGGAACTGGGAATGGAAGTCGAGAACGATCGTTTACAATTCTTCACCAAGCTACCATTTCTCTTTTCTTTACCACCTATTCGCACCGGGGTCTTACTTTTTAATTGGCGATTAGTACACGTATCAGTAATTGGAAGGGAATCAAATACAGAGTAATATGAGTTAGCGATATACATAATTTTACATCTTTGCATTAAATCCCTGGTTTTCATAATAAAATGAATAAATTTTGTATGCCGCTTTTGTAGAACCATACTATTTTCGGATTCTTGTTGTCTCTAGTCTGTAATTCTTCCGCCTTTTGAACCAGACCGTAAAATAGGAAGAACCTAAACCCTTTTTTGACCTCTGCTACTGTAATGCAACCTCGATTTTCTGCGTACATATTTGAATCTGTAGGATGTGGTATACGTATATCACACGTTGCTATCCGGAAACACGTGAGTCAGAGAGAGAGTAATGTGTCAGACTTTAGCACACCGTCAATACGACGATATCCTCTACATAGAGATAGGAATTACAAAAATATAACGAGGAAATAGCTACAGGCACGATGCAAGCATGAGTAAACAGAAATATATTCACAGTACTAAAACGGTATCGCGTTTATCTCCAACGGAATAGATTATTTGTAAATTTAGTTTCAGTTTTGGACAATTTACCTTATTCTGTCATTATTATAACGCTGTGACCAATGTTCAGAGCTTTATTAGTCATTCCCATGCTAACATAAACTTATCAGTTATCTATTGTCGTATGGTTTGCTTGATGTGTACAAAGCGGAAATTCTATATACATATACTCTGTATTCAATGAAAGGAATTTTTTTTTAAATGTATGGTTACTCGATTCAACCTCGCATTCATAATACCTTAATTATACGATAGCTGTATTATAACAGCTTGAAGAAAATAGTTTTATTAAATTTCCTCGGCGCCTGAGCTACGTCATATTCACCGTCCACGTCACAGATATTCAGACGTCACGTAAACCCGAAAATAAGATCGCATCTGGAAACATCTTAACGGCCAACATGCGCGTACATGATGCAAGTCAACACACTACCGATAATTTTAGATCTTTATTAAATTTTATCAATCGAATTTTAATCGAAAAAAGAATGTGATCCTGATTATGTATTCAAAGTGAAGATATAGTCAATCTCTAGTCAGTAATTGGTGTATACACTATCCGATTACTATAGCACAGACTATAACGCGGTTTGAGAATATAGGATCGGCATTTTCCTGGGTTGTGAAATTGGTACATTCAATTTAATGTAATATTACTTAATATCGCTCTATCTATATGTCGAAAGGAGGAGGAAAAAAATACCGTAGCTACGTGTTTTATGTTTCAAAATTTTCAACAACAGATTAACAAACTTTAGGTGTTTATTTCTAACGTCTAAAACCAAACAGGATGCATGATAATATATTTTTCTATATTCTCCTTGGCAGTGTTTTATTCACTACAAGCAACTTAGAATTCAAAAAATTCTTCCAATAATGTTTAAATAACACATATTTCATATTTGGCAGTAGCTCGAGAGATTAGATTAGTTTTTCCGCAGCTTTAAGGCGATGATGTAGATCTTCTTGACCGACCGAAATATTCCTTGTAGTAGTTCGGTGAAATAATACTAAATGGAAATATTAAGTTCAGTTTTATTCTGGCGGTAGATAATTTATACGAAGATTGAGTTGGCGCTATTATTCGATACTCATTCAAGTGGAGAAAGATTTATTCCTCATGCATTATAAAATAGTACTTTGTAGAAAAGCTCACGCAGTTTTGGCGAGATACAGTGAATAATAGCACCATGCACTGCATAATACAAAACTATCAATATTACTGTATTTTATCCAAGAATATCTCAATGTTCGAATACGTAATTCGAAGACTGGTATAATTGTCGGAAATCGATATCTGAAAATTAATTTTTTTCGCTATTCCAATGAATATCACTATCTCAAATCATGCCATTCTGTATGAATCACTAAATGCAACAAGAGGAATCGATCTATTCTCATTTTCAAATTATTTAAAAGACTGCAATTTCGGTTACCGACAATTCGAATTTCTTTGATGAGTGACGTGGCAATTAGACTTTTAAGAGATCGCCATCTATGATTACTGAACGGTATTGCCAGTCTTTTTCCCCCTCGAATCACCCGTAGAAGTTCGCGGCGTCGCAACAAGGTCGAGAACGAAATTCCACACATGGACTTCGACCTTCAAATCCGATATTTAAAAATGTCAAAAACACAATATTTTGCATACCGTTATCATACACAAATAGTTGATATTGAAACACGGAAATTTTAGAACTGAAACAAATTGTAAACGAGTTTACATTGAATTTTTTTTTTCTTTTTCTTTTTTAGTCACAAATCGAAAACAATCTTAACTTTGTAAGAAGAATTTTCCTATATTAATCCTTCCGTTTCTCCTCCCCTCACCTGCCCTCCCCCGCCGCTCAATTAATCAATTGAACTCTATACGTTCGGTATGCCTTAGGAATTTCATAATCGGAAGAATCGTATGCCGTATAACTTGATATATAATTAGTAAATTGAGATGCAATAAACGTTATACATTAAAACGAACGATCGTTGCTCACTAAGTAAAATTACATTCACCCTGGACCGAGGAATTGATCTTCGCATACTAAATTCATAAATGAATGCATATAATTTAATTTTCACGTTAATAACATGTACTATTGAGTAATTATATCCTACAATTATACTACAGTACATAGTAAAAATTAAAAAAATATTTCCTTATACGCTATTTTGCAGTAAACGGGCCTAAGTGAAATTATGTTCAAAAAATTCCTTCCATCGCTCAATATTGTTGATCTAAAACGTTGACTGAATCAGGTATATTCGCTCAACGTCGAAAACAATAAATTATTTATCGTTAGCTAAATTATTTGAAGTATCGGTATTCAAATTTTCGCGGCCCACGTCTCATTCAAAGTATGAAAATTCGCCGTGTTAGCGCTGGCTGTAACAGGAATGAAATATCCGAATATCGTAGAAGGTTTCGGCTCTCCAATGACGTAGTTCATGCCTCATGGACCTCGAAGTTGGTCGTGTGCACCATTAAAACTGCGAGACTGATTTGCTTTTATCAATTATAAGCAACAAATATGTCTTCGGGTGAGTTTAAGTTAATTCTTAACCGTTTCTTTATTCATACTAATAATAATAAGCCGTAATATTGAAAAGCCGCATTCCTTCTGTGACATATCAACGCCTCTTTACCTACATAACCAAACTGAACGTACTCCGATAACCACATGCTCGCAATATTGTAATTTCCAACGCCAGCGCACGCCCCAGGCGTCGTAGTTTTTCTTTTTTTTTTTCAACTTTTTTTTTCTTTTTTTTTTGTTATAATTTTTTAATCTTTTTTAATCATTCGTATAATCACAGGTAAAAAGAACAAAAAGAGCAAGGGAAAGACTGTACCCTTGACAGATTTTTTGGCTGACACACCTGGCGGCATACAAAGTGTTTCTCTAAAAACAACCAACTGGGCAGATGACGTTGAAGATGAACACGGTAGGATTTATTTATTTACTATTTAACTTTAATTGTGAACTTTGACCAACGATATATTCTTTATTATCAAATATCCACCATCTCCCACCACACGTAGATTTTGTCTGATAATTCACAGAGGTCTATATCCACTTTGGGAATAATTTTTATTCATATCTTTGTATCTTATTAATTATATTTTTGTCATGAATAATTAAAAATTATTTCGGATTTTAGCAACTTAGTATTACGTAGATCGAATCTATCGAAGAAATAGTAGAGATCGTTTCGTTGAAGTTATGTAATTTTTGAGGAAAATTATGATTTATAGATGTATGGTCAGCGGTTTTTTTACATTTGCATAAAAAATGGTCGAATATCGAACATTTTCGTAAATGAGAATCCAATTCATAAAATATCATCGGTTTTCTTTGAAATTATATCATCGTGGAATATTCCCTCCAAATTTAGAGAAGTTTCGATTAACAATGCGGCCTGTACTCCACGACGAACACTTTTTGTTCGGTGCAATCAATCCAAGCAACGCAGTCCATGTAGTATGAAATAATTTCATGTTATGTCGCAAAATACTATCAATCAGCTGTAATAAAACTGAGTCAATAAAATATTCTTTCATAGCTTAGCAGTGGTTCGAAAAGAATGATTTTAAAAATGTATTCACCCCTTAATCAATACTAGTTTTTTTTTGTGAGAAGTTTTGCATTTCTCTTAAATTTTTTTTCAGTCAGTCTCATTCACATTTAGATCTCTTAGTTACCTCGTTGCATGAAAATGAACTTGTGAGTCTTGATGATATAGATTTCGCCATTTTGTGATAATCTCAATCTCATGGGACTCCAAATCGCCGAGGATTTGCTTTGGATTGATTTTATATCGTCATTACTAGTTGCAGTTGAATATAGGAATTTATACAGTTTTTAATTCGATGTGAATGACCCATATTTTAGTACCTATGTATATTGAATTGTATTTGCAAACTAATGGTGTCAATTTTTATCATTGCATCATCATTGGCTTACAGTCAATCTCCTATGTAAAACATACCAAGCAAAACTCTGAATCAGATTGAATTTATTCCAACGATAATATGATAGTGATAATAGAAACAATTTCGTAATATTTTCTACTTCATAAGACTCTTTGCATTATCCATAAAAATGTCCTGCTTGTAAAACTCAATAATCTAATATTTAAAATAACTTTTGCCGAAGTATAGAACACTCCGATCATCATGAAATTATAAAGTAGCTATATAACGGCAAATACTAATCAAGAGCCTTGCCAGACTCTTCTCAATTGATAATTACGTTCATCAATTATCTCGTTCAAATAAATGCGAAGTATTTCGCTGATAGTTGATAAAGTTCCGAAAAAAAATCTCAAACTCCTTTTCAATTCTAGAGGGATTTTCATCGAATCGTAACAAAGAACCAGTGTATCTTCCTACTGCTCCGAGAGCTGCACGAGGTACAGGAGTCAACGAAGAGAACATCCCTACTAATCCTCCATTCGTAGCATACATTTCTAATCTACCTTACGATGTGGACGAAGAAGATCTTGCAGAATTTTTCCAAGAAATGAAGGTTTGATATTCCTAGCAGATTTTTTACCCCCCAGTTTATTAATTTTTTAATGAATACTGTGTCAAATCAAATGCCGTTGTATTACATTGATAATAAGATAATAATTGCACAAAATTATCCACAGGTATCCAATATGCGCCTTCCAAAAGATTCCAACAAACTACGAGGGTACGGATATGTTGAATTTGAAGATCGTCAAAGCTTGATCGATGCGCTTTCAATCGCAAATACTGTAAGTTGAATATCTGTTGGGGTCAATTTTCTACAATAGGAGATATCCATTTTTCTAAAATAGAGAACATCAATTTTTCTAAATTAGAAAAGTGAATTTTCTAAAATAGAAAATATCATTACATTCGTTTTGGTCCTGAAAAAGTTTGAAAACTTTGATAAGAAAACAAGAAGTCCTTAACAACTTGGATATTGAATCTGAAGCTCGTGTTAAGAAATGAATAATATTTTATCTAAATTATGTTTTCAGACTATCAAAACCAGACGTGTCAGGATTGAAGTTTCTAATAGCAGCAGTGACGACAGACGAGGCGGTGGTCGCATGGGTCGAGATCGTAGAGATAATTACGACGATCCTGAGCGAACGGCAGGTGATTGGCGAAGCGGTCCACGAGACGAGTCTGCTCCTGCTGAATCGGATCGTTACCGCAGCCGTGGCGGCGGATTTGATAACAAAGACAGAAGAGATGATCGAGAAGGTGAGTAAAAAGATCTACACAAATTCTTAATTCATCTATCTGCATTCAGCTATATAACAAAATATCAAATTTTAGTTCAAAGAGAACCGCATAAAGTTACGCTATTGTCATAATATTACAGGGTCTGATGATAACAAGCCTGGTGGTTGGCGTGAGGGTGGAGACCGAGGAGGAGATAGAGGTGGGGCATTCAGAGACAGAGGTGGATTCCGGGATGAGGGAGATAGGGAAAGAGATCGTCCTCGGTACGGCGGTGACAGAGATAACAGGGACAGGGAAGGAGACAGGGATCGTGATCGTGGAGGTAGCTTTGGCCCACGTCGTAATTACGGCGGTGATTCTGACTGGGGAAGAGATGGGGCCCCACGTCGGGAGGAGCCAAGATGTAAGTATTCATCATTCGGTTGTTACTTTGATGCTGAAACACTAGGTATGAATTATCAAGAAGATACTTAAGCCGGTGTTTCATGTCCTTTGATATAGCGGAACTGAAAATAAGACCGAAGCTACAGTTGCAGCCGCGCACAAAGCCTGTAGATCCAATTGTCGTTCAAGAAGAAGCTTCAGAGTCTGCCGAAGAGTCAGCAGCTGCAGTCACTGCACCGGTTGCAGCTCCTGCACCGGCTGCACCACCTGTTAATATCTTTGGAGCAGCTAAACCTGTTGATACAGCTGCTAAAGAAAGGGAAATTGAAGAACGGCTTGCTAGATCTAATGCTGAAGCTAAACCGAAGGAAGAAGGGTAATTTATTTGTTTCTTTGGTAAATGGCAGAGATTGGGTTTTGAAAATGTCCTATTTCAATTTTCGTAAATTGAAAATAACGTTACAGCAGTTCAACTTTGAAAGAAAACTAAGAACCGTATCTATGTATTAACTTTTTCTTCTGCAAATAGCATTGGCGAAATTTAAAAGATTTTTTTTATCTTTGTTCAGAGAACTCGAGAAACGTCCTCCCAAAGAAGGAGCCTGGGGCCGGCGCAATGGTGTAAGTTTATAATAGAAATTCAATTTTTCAAAATTAATATGTACGGATCATATAATTGCACTATTAGTTACTTGCTCCTTTTCAATCTGTTCAAATTCTTAGGAAGGACGTGATGACAAGGATAAGGAACGGCAAGGTTGGCGGTCCGAAGAAGATAGAGGAAGGAAAGCAGAGCGGTCTGAGCCTCGGAGTCAACCAACTTCTGCACGTTCGGGTAAAAGTTTATTTCTTTTTATCTTTCGTTACTTTTATTTCTCTATAGTATAAGTTCATAGATATATATACCTACTTTAGAAAAAGACATTCATCCAGGAGGTATTGCGATTTTGGTTACTATTATTAAGGGTAATGAAATTCGAATAATAATTTATTATCGTATTATCAAACAGGTCAGCGAGGAGATTCTAAAGGGCCACCTTCTTCCCGAGGTGGACAAAATCGTGGACCGCAAAGATCTAACGAATCTCGCGCAGTTCCTGATAGGTAAGTTACTCATTTTTGTTTCAACCGATAGTTTAATATCGATTATAGACCTTGGGCTTAATGAAATGATTATTCACGGGGAAAGGAGAGAGAAGGACAGAGATGATGATATCAGCAGAATGCCGAAGGCTAAAGAGGAGCAAACTCCGGTAATTATCAAATGATAAAATTTCTTTATAAAATATAAAACTAACGCATGGTTTGAAAAATGATTTTCAGAACTTTGTAGCTTCCAATAAGTATTCCATGTTGCCCGATGACGTGGATCCGGACAGTATCGACGATTAGTTCCTGGACCATAATAATTTATACTTGCAATTGAATTGTGCCAGATGTATCCCTATATTGGTATACATATATGCATATTATTAATCATTCGTTTTACCTATAATAAATATCTTGCTGAATGATTTTAAACACTTTGGCCCATCACAATTGCACCCAACACAGATCCGAGCTGCTGGATAAATATTGTTGATTTGTATTTAATCTATTTTATTACTTCTAATATAATTATTGCCTATTCAATCCTATCTACTTAATATTTTCGATATTCATATTTGGTTCGAATTATTTAACAATACCGACACCTGACTATTTCTTATTGAATAATGATCGTATAAATGATCCAACAGGTGTTTTAAATTATCGAGAAGAAAAAATAATAATTATGCGGTAAACATTTTGGAATCGGGATATTCATTTTTTTACTTCATATATTTTATCTGATGTACAGTTGCTTTGAGGATATTGTACAATATGTGACGTATACATGTAATATAATAATGTCGATGCAAAAGGAAAACAATTGAAATGATAAATACACATAAACTTGAAAAATTACATTTTCGATTATGTATTCAATGTTTACCCTTTTCAAATATTTTCACTTTGTTTCTCTAATATATTAAAAACCTACTATAAACTCTTAGATGAAGAAATCATTGCTGTTCATTTCTTCTAAGAATTCTATTATTTGTAATTATCACAATTTTGTGAAGATCAATACACTAAGGATACTCAATGAATTTCCTTCATGGTATGATAGTTGATATTGAGGATAACAGTTCAGCTATTAAACGATAATTACTACGGTTTCATGATGGAATATTTAAATTTAAAAAGTAACAAAAGCAAATTTTGTAAAATATTGTTTTATTAGATACTGTAATGTATAATGCATACATCTGGGTAGATATCCAAGATCATTATGTTTGGAATTTCTAATCGAACTACTAATGGATAGGTACTATTATAAGTTACTAAATCGACTAAACGAGAATAATAAACTTGAGATTTTTTTTCTATTTACATTTGATCGAAAAATATACCTCAGTAAACGAAAATTTATCGACAACTACATTTTGAAATCTCAGATCAAAAGTGATTGAAACGGATTCCAATTGACGTGAATTTCAATTTTATTATTGATTAGGTGTAATCCAGGAATTTGAAAAATTGAATTCACGAATTTATTTTCGTCGACTGGGACTATATCATTCATGAAACAACAAAATTGATAGAAAATTAATACTATTTCCTTACACACTCAATCAGAATACAATTTTATGTTATTAATTAGATAGGTATTGTTAATATAATATTTATTTACAATCTTTATCAATATATATATATATACATATATATATATATCTATGAAAAAGAAGAAGAAGAAATTAATGAAACTCGATTAGTCTATAATCTATACTTTATCAAAAATGTGATTTATGATCCTTTCTATTTATCCACTTCGCTTATTTGATTCAATTGGAAATATGTCAATCATAAATCACACAATGCGTAGCATAAGATCTCAAATTTTGTCAATCTGTTTATAAACATTGATGATGAGGTATGAAAGTTATCAAAGTTTACAATGGTTCTATAGATTCACTTTCGAAGTAAAAAAAAATTATTCATGAGATAGACAACGCTGATGTTGGCATGGATGAAAATTATTTTGCAAACTTCCTTTCTGCTTGCTATGTTTACCACATAGAGTAGAAAAAAACAATGTAATTTAAAACAAAGCAAAAAAATTTATCAACCACTTCTTTTGACGTGGATTGCATTGCCGATGATCATTCATACTTATATTTTCTAAAATAGTTTACCTGACTGAAACAATTATGCTACAAAGTAATAGCACACATATTTTAACACCGGTCTATTTTCTATAAAGTTATACAGCACCAATCAAGGCTTGTGGTTTAAATGAACTTTTTTATAAATCAAAGTCGAAATGGATTTGAATCCTAGATTCGAAACCGGTGTTATCAGCTAAATCTGTATTGCATTTGCCCGATCCCTGTATATTTGTAGACTGTGGTTATCGCAAGTTAATTAGGTTTCTTCCGGATTAACTTTCTAAGAGTTCTGCTATTGGTGGTGTCTAACTTTTTCAAAACAAGGCACTACATTTTCATTTCATTTATATAACAACGTCTCCCAGCTTTGCAAATGTTATATCAACTTTAAAAAAGTTTGATTCTTCTAGTCATCAATCGCTTGATAATTTTTATGCATAGAAATTATCTGTCAAATTTATTTTCTGATGCATACGTCATGTAAACAGGAAGCGTAGGATTTTCATAGTAGCCATAAATCGGCTGGGACATAGGCCTGTGCATGGGCTGCATCATGTGCATTGGTTGAACAAGAGGCATCATTGGAAGAGGGGTGTGGACAGGCGACCCTGATATTCCTGACATATTGTTGCCATGGCCTAGCATAGATCCGTTATAGGATCCCATGTAGAGATCCTGGTTGGCCTTCCCGGAATATGTACTTCCTGGTCGGATTACCGAAGCTTCGTGTATACTGGAAGCCATAGCTGCCATCCGAGCCTCGTTAACATGGTTACTCCATCGTAATCGACAAATGCAAATCAGTATGACTACTATTGCTATGAACGCAAAGACACCTCCGACAATACCGATAACCAGAGTATCGTCAGTAGTCGTAGTGCTGTTGTTAGTCGATGGTGGGGAATCACCGTTGTGATATTTCTTCTGATTATCTTGAGTAGTTGGAGCCGCAGTCCAGATAATTTCTGGTTCCGGTGTTGTAGATTTTAGGGAAGTTGTGGTGTCGGTTGTTTCGAATTTTGTTGACGACGTGCTGTCGCAACTCAAATGAATTTCGTTTAGATCCTGGAGATATCTTCCAGCTAAATGCTCTGGGCTTTTGCATCGCAGTGAATACTTAAGCTTAGGCTTGGACATTGTTAGCCAGCGCCAGAGAGGCTTAGTTTCACAGTCGCATCTTAATGGGTTCGAATCTAAACCCTTAAGAGTAATGGTGTCGCTTCTTTCTTCTAACGCAGCTATGAATTGTTGCGACAAGCTGGAAAATTGATTGTCGGATACATCTAGTATAACTTTTGTCGATCGAGGTACTGGGAAGAACAAGGCAGTCGGAAGAGAATCAATGGATGTGTTTTTCAATCCGAGTGTCAAATCAGAATTTCTAACACCGACTAGGGAACTTGCGAGAATATTACGCAGTCTTTCGCCTCTTAGAGTTAATGATCGCAAACGGGGATGAGATCTTATGGATAACTGTTCGTTACCTATGGAAGAGTCTTTGATCTCGATGTCTATATCTTCGATGCCATTCATGTATTTGAGAATACCTTGAACGTCGAAGTATCCAAGTCTAGGATAGTTGTACGCGTGCAAAGATTGGAGTCTTCGCAATGATTTAAATGCGCTTTTCTCAATTCTATTGCAGTCTGGTAGATTGACTATTCTCAATTCTCGGAGGGCGTTAAGACCAACAAAACTGCTCTCGTTTATGGTCTTAATGGCATTGCCAGAAATATCTAGAGTCTGGAGTATGGGAAGAGTTCTAAATGTTTCAACCAAATTGGCAAAATCACCCAGGTCGTTTTTAGAAATATCTAAAGTTTCCAACAGAGTTGCGCGTTCCAAAGCTACTGGTCCAACTTTGCTTATGTTATTCCCAGAAAGATTCAAGTATCGCAAAAAAGGGGTTTCTAATCTAGTGATAGTCTTGATCCCAGTGTTTGCCAGGTTCAAGCATCGCAATACCTTGGCCTCTCCGAGGATTCCACGTATCGCATTTTCGCTCAGTGGATTTCCTGACAAGTCTAGCTCTTTCACATTGCTGACCGTATCTTGATTGAAAACTTCTGCCAATTTGTTATTGGCCATATTCAAACTATACAGAGATTGAGACTGTCTCTGCAGTGCTCGAACAGGTATCTGCACAAATCTATTGCCAGATAAATTGATGTTTTCCAAAGCTCGAATTCTGGATTGATCAAACATGGTTTCAGGCAAAGATGCGAGTTTGTTATTGCTAAGATCAAGGTATTCGAGTCGGAGTATGCCTTCCATAGTTCTCTCGCTGAGTAGCTCTAGATTGTTACCAGCTAGACGTATAGTCTGGAGTTGCGTAGAATTATGGAAAGCCAATTCGTCGATGGTTTCCAATTTATTAGTGCGTAAATCCAACGTCTTGAGTCGTGCTATCTGAGAGAATGCAAACTCGTTTATGGTAATCAGCATGTTGTTAGAGAGGTCGATCTTTTCTAAGAATTGTAACGGCTTTATAAAATCACTCGGGAAGTGTGTGAAACGATTATGAGAGAGGTCGATTTCCCTCAATCTTGGGTGAATGACAAATGCTGTTGGTGAGAGGTAGCCGAGAAGATTATTAGATAAATTCAATATCTGTAGGCCGGTTCCTGTGTTGAAAAATTTTCCATCAAAAGAAACTAGTTTATTTCCTCGTAAGTTGAGGTGATACAAATTGATTAGACCAACGAAAGCACCTGCCTGTATGCTTTCAATGACATTGAACGAAAGATCGATGTAAGAAAGATTGGTAAGATACTGAAAGGTACCTTCTCCAATGTCCTGGAGATAGTTTCCGGTCAACGAGACCTTCTGGAGTGACTCTAAATTGAGAAATAATATCGAAGGCAGAATTTTCAAGCCAGTGTTAGAAACGTCCAAAGTTTTCAGTAGCGGTGGAAAAATTGGTGGGAATCCACCGTAAAGTGGATTGTTACTTAAATTCAAATGCTGCAGACTAGCCATAATCTTAAATGTTTCGGGTGAAACACGCTTGAGAAAATTACCAGCTAAATTTAGAGAAATCAAACTGTTCAATGGGAGTTTGTCGATTGTTGTTAAACGATTATAAGACAGATCCAAGTTTTCCAGAGTATCCTCTATGCCGTCAAAAGTGTTTGGCAACAGAGCTGATAGTGCATTGCCACTGAGCTCGATACTGGTTAATCCTTTGAAATTCTCAAACAATTGAGCAGGTATCTCTCTGACTAAATTACGTGACAGTCCTAGAACCTGAACTGATGGAGCAGCTGATCGTAGGAGATCAGAGGAAAGAGCTGCGATGCGATTATACTCAATATGCAAGTGTCTGAGAGCTGGAAGTCGGGATAATGCAGAGCCAGGTATAAGCAGGATGTTGTTATCTCGCAGCGATATCCATTTCAAGTTTATCAATCCTTCGAATGAAGATTCTTCAATCTATAAATAAATGAAGATTCAGAATATATAGGAATTGTATTAAGAGTGATCATGCATTGAACTAGTTTATACTTACCGTACGCAGGGCATTCAAACTCAAGTCGAGATCAATTAGATTAGATAGGCTAGAGAATGCGTTGATTCCTAAACGAGCTATATTGTTTCGACTGAGATCTAATATCTCGAGTTCTGTTAGGCCTGATAGATGTACTTGTTCAATTTCCTATAAAATCAAAATAATCTTATTTTAATATGTCTAATTCCATAATCTGCGTATACCATATCACAGTAAATTATGAAATACTGGAAATACCCCAAGGGTGCGCGATATCATTTACAAAGTAACATAAAGGGAAGGATAATCATGATATTTCGATATTTTGAGCAGGAGATACATGCATGATGGACAAATGGACGGGAGAATATCAAAGCTAGTCAGAAATTGATACCAAAATTGATAAGCTATAAGAATAGTATGAGGAAAAAAAAAGGATAATGACCAGAGGAATAATCGAAATCGTAATATAATATAGAATAAAAGGTAATCCAATGCCGAAGGGGACTTGATGAATGAATTTTTATAAAAAAAAAAAAACTTACGCTAATTAAATTGTTGGACACGTTCAAGAACAGCAACTCTCCCAAATGACGGAGGGCATCAGTGGGAAACTCTTTGAAGTAATTTATCGATAGATCAAGTCGTATCAATTTAGAGGCTCCTAGAATCAATATTCATCATATAGTTCTTCTTTAATTTAAGGGACGTTGGGGTGAGATGGAATCTTCAAGGAGATCACTCATATCTAAGTTGGTATATTTTAGCATGTAATATTTTTGATGGATTGTAACGGGCTATCACTCCGGCGTAAAAAGACCTCCTTGAGTGTTTCAAATCCGTTCCAATTATAGCTATAACTATTTCTCAAATTTTTCATAACTGTTGTCACGTTTGCAGATGATATGCTCGGTCCTTTTTGAAGCGAAGCTTTTTTTCTGCTAGGCGTCTATAACTTTGTGTATTCTTATTTCCGATTTTATACTGAGATATTATAATAAAACGCTGCAGTCATGAACGGAATAAAATTTTTGCCGTCGAAAATTGTCGCGGTATAAAATTTTTCAAATTATTTTCTAACATTTAATTGAAAATATAATACATAATGTGTTTCCAAGTATTGTATGGGTTTTGAAATATGATAGTTCATTCACCGGAATAAGTCAAGTGTAACAAAATAACTGTGAAAATAAACGTGAGAATATGTGTGTTTATTGTAATGGTGGGAAAACTATAGTACAGTGCGTAGGTGAGGTCAGGTAAACCAGAACCGGGTGATATACCTGCTACATGCATATGGTGGGAAGAATAAGAATAACTATATTAAGAATGAGGAAAAGAATTCACAGGGTTCATTATTCTTATTCAGGTCATCGTAACCCACTCTGTGTTGTTTTCATTCAGAAAATTTCTTCGATTTAATAGTTATAGACACATCTGTGCAGGGCGGGGCACGTACGTAACAGGTTTTACGCGGTTTTCTCCTAGAAGCGGCAGAATACATAGTCATGGCGTGTTTTTTTTTTTTTTCATAGCTAATTATTCAGCATCAGAAAATCTGATTTTTCTGCATAATGAAAGACTTAGATGACTGTGTGACAGATAATAATGCAGTATCTACAAAAGAGCAGACAAAATAGTTTCAAGTACATTACGACAGAGATACTCTAAAAAAATTATATGTATCCTGGCAGGAATCTGATTTCTCGATTTTGGTAAAAAAAAAAAAACTGGAATCAAAATCCTGGAATATCTGGATTATTCTAAGGAACTTTGAATTCGTAATATAGCCAAGCAAGTCTGAGCTTTTCAGGGACTATCAATGTTTCGATTGAAAGGACTTAGAGTGAATTGGGTATTTTCTCCGAATTTTCCTTCGAATGGTTTTTTTTTAAATCTAAAACCCCAAGAACCTTCATAGTCATACTGTTAATAAAGCATGTTATATACTTCACGAACAGCTATGAACAATAATAATTAATTGTGATTTCCGCACATTGTGTACGCGTTGGGGAATGATATGATGATAGCATAAACTATTATTTAGCTGTGTGAAATAATTTGTTACAGGACGAAATCGAGACTTGAAATAATTTATGAATATTAATTCAGTGGTCCTCGAATGTCTGCTATTGTTGCAAATAGTTTATAAATATTTGGCATTGATTCGAGTGTTCGCGCTTTCAGTGGCAACTTTACGAACTACTTTTGCCGCAATTAGGCGGGCGGGAATCTGTACGAATCCCCTACTTTTTCAATTTATCATTTATTAGATAGGGGCGCAGTTGAGGACAATTCAGTGTACTCCTAGGAGTTGCGATGTTCACTGTGCTTCAACAATTTGTTTCCAAATGTAATGAGTCGAGTTTTGATTCCCCAAGGTTAGTAAAGTACTTTATCGTTATTCCACGCAGAGTGTAATACTTTTGGACATCAATACACTTGTGAAATAAATTTACCTTTGAAAACGTCGCTGTTGAAACGCGTTAAGTCGTTATGCGAAACGTTGAGAGAAATGAGCCTTCTTAGAGCGACAAAAGCTTCGTCGTCCATGTGCGAGAGTTTGTTCCAACTGAGGTCCAATCTTTCTAACGACTCGCTAATCCCAACGAAAGCATCTCTCACTATGGACCCTGTTCATTCAACATGTTGAATTACTTTTCAAAAGTTCCTCAATTATTTATCCTTTAATCGTGCATCAGTTTGCTCACCAATATTATTGCGAGAAAGTGAAAGTAACTGTAAGGCCTGTGGTCCTTTCAGAGACGCTGCTGGCACAGAAGTTAGATTGTTATCATCAAGGTATAATTCCTGGAGATTAGAGCAACCCTTAAAAATTCCTTCCTCAATGCTTCGGAGTCCATTCTTTCCAAGATCAAGAATTCTCAGTTCGGTCATGTCGTGAAACTCGTTGCTAGAAAATATTGGATTTAAATTGTCACCGAGCAAATTGTCGGCCAATCTAATTTCCTTGAGAAGCCTTTGCGACTGCAACATTCGGTCCATTAATCTGCCAATCGAATTTTCAGATAAGTCTAATCTTTCAAGTGGCAATCCAGCGGTGATAAGCTCATCGGGTAGATTTTTATAGCCGACGTTTCTTTGACTGACAGAATCTATCGGCTGTCTTTTCAAACCCTCTATAGTGTCCCGGGTAAAGATTATCCCATCGCAATTCATCGCGATTCGAGTTCTCGGGTTATTGGGTGATAACGAACATTTACAAGGCACCGAAAGATCTCTTTTCAATTCAACACATGGTACCCATTCTTGGCCAGATGTTGACGACAGAATTTGTCCCAAGATTAAAATCATGAATGCATTTTCCATGAGCCAGTTCCTGTGAACAGTCGACAAATACAAATAATTTAGGATTCAGAAGATTAGTCGAAGTACAAATACCGATTTTATTCAATTCTCTTATGAGATTCGTCAATCTCTATGGATATATCATGTAATACGTATTTCTAGATCGCTTTACAAACGACAATTGTTGATATGAGGTCTTACAGCACATTCGCTTTATTTCACGATCTTTGAATAATTTCACGTCTGCGCATGATATGCGGTAGCATCGGGTGATCGGTGATGTTTATTGTATGGATAAGTTAAATAGACACGCCATGATTTGATCGGGATTTTCTTATGGTATGTACAATTTATATGTAAATATATGATGAATGTTAATGTCAAGGGGAGATTGGCGCTTGTAACGACGAGTAGGTACGTTTGTACCTTATATACCGAGTAAAATAATAAGCTAGAGTAATAAACTGTTCACGTGTATCATGTATATACTATGGCAAGGAAATGAACTGAATGCCTTATAGGATAAACATCAGGTTGAGCATATCCTGCCTTTCTAACTACTATAATTTATATGTATACGATCTACGGTGAAATGAAATTGAAACGACTAAGAATGAAACGATTCCATGATATCAATGGACCAGATTTTTCTCTAGTTTTCAAATTCTATCTCATTGGAATCCTCGTAGTATATTTAACGTATTTTTGATCCTCATTTATCGTAGTTCATATGATAACCATTCTTTTTCGTTTTTGTAATCATTTGGATCGTTAATTAAATGCTGTTGTGTTTCATTCGAACTTATAGGTTTATATCAGCAAGAACCTTCTCTTGACTTGATGACAATTGTTAACTTGCACACTTATTGTGGGTTACGATTATACCATAATGCATAACAATTGTATTGTGAATCATATAAGGCTCTTCGCAGTTATATGAAACACGTGTATGGTGTATTATGCTATTTCTTAAATATGGCCATAACAAAATAACGAATGGTAGAAAATTTTCCAGTGAAATGATGTTCATTAACCAATAATTAAACTGCACACGTCTGCAAATGCCTGTTCTATAATGATTGTAACCGAATTGAAGAATACATAATCAGGTTTAGTTTTGAGGCAGCACGGGCTATGTGGGAAAGCATCTGGCTAAACACGATGTTAAAGTGGGCCTGAATATATATTTTTTCCAAGATACCATCAAGAGTTTTTCTTTTCAAATACGTATATACCTATATGGCTTATAAGGTTCGCGGACAGAGAATGCGGGATATAATTATAATATGTGTACAGTGTACGTGGTTCAAATTAAAAACGTGTAAGAGACTCGCTACGAGACTAACAATATTTAGAAACCTTTTTCCCTAATTGCCTAACTCGCTTAGTACCTACTCCGCTAATGCATCCTTTATAAAGCTGAAGATTACGTATAACAGCCGCTCATTCCGGTATACGATAAACTATAAGTCAAATCATTAGGCGTGAGATATTTGATATATTTAAACAAATTGCCAATTATTTACTAAAGGCATCATATAACGTGATTTGAAAATTTTTACTCACACGTTATGGATAGGAGAAATTTTTTTTTTTTTTGAATTATAGTATATTGCGCAGTGTAACTATAAAAGCATGTTTATATTTTTTCTAATTGTCATTTGTTTGCCTTTCGGGTTCATCTTGGTTGAGATTAATGTACCTCATACCCCACCTTATTAATGTGTAACTTTCACTCAACACAACAAGTGGAACAGTTATACACGCATCTTTGAGACAAGAATTTAGCTGCTGCATGATGTAGGTACAAACTTTTCTCGTGCCCGAAGCGTAAATCATATTCATATAAGCGAACTGTTAACGCAGAATTGCGTGTGTGAAAGTTTTCTTCTAGGTATACCTGAGTGCGCGCCCATTTTTGTACCTGTAGCATAGGTATAAGATTTTCGGTGACTTAAATAATACCGAAATCTCTTGAGACGAATTCGTTGGGAATATCCATCGATCTGAATTTCGCGAAAAATCGGATTGAATAATATCGGAATCGATCCGATTTTATTCTGAGATCCGTTTTCTTTTGTTCCTGACAAAGAAGTACCTCCGTTTACACTTATTTCTGTTCCAATTGGAACGCAATTTTGAACTGGTAAGAATATCTCCGTAAAGTCAGATCTGCAAGTTTCAATCTTATAGTTCGAAATTATATTGGATTCTTATAAATCTTTTTTCATTTTTGGTGATCTAGGGAATCGCACCGTGATTCGCTTCTGCGGTTCCCTGAGGCTTAGAATAACGCGAATTTTGCAAAGGATAGAATGAAGATCTCAGACACGGTGGTTCGCGGTTTCCTTATTCTCATGCACCTATAAAATTGAATGAAGCTGTGGATATCAGATAGCGAATTATTTTCGCTAAGGCAACGGGGATCGGCACCTAAGATAGTGGACCCGGATCACTTATACGAAGAAATAAGATGAACACGAGTGCGTCGAACGATTCATGAAGAAAATTCTAAAACAACCGGTAAGGACGGAAAGTATTACCCATAAAAGTTTGAAAATAATTTTTGGGACTCGATCAACGAGGGGATTTCCATATTTGCACCAGCTAATAAAATAAAGAAATAAAAACAGGGCTCTGACGGTTTAGATTAGGCTTTTTATAGGCTGTGAGATTTTTACCGCTTTCCAACCACAACGACTGTGCATAATTAATTTGGCTCTATTTCCGAGTACCAGAACCGTCTATTGAATCCGTAATACCTACTTCGAAGAAAATAGAATATTTAATATCACTGTGAAAGTCTTACGATGATATAAATCAATTGTAGGATATTATGAGCCTGTTACAAAACCTAAATAGAAAAATCACCAAATTTCTGTATTTTATTTCGTTAATTATCACATAGCTTCGACTGCTCCTTTTTAAAAGTTTATTTACGATCGGATTCTTCCACACCTGTCTGATTGGCACTCTCGGGATACGAATACCACGTACACGAATACTCTAAAGAATTTTAATTCCGTCTTCAAGACTTGTACAGCTCTCAGCGATCATGTAAAACGAAATGACCTTTTAACAGTCGTCGTGCAAGGTAGATACTGTAAAATAAATATCTGCGTTCGTCATTCTCTAACTAACATCGTGAACTAACTTTAAAATTAGCCATGAATCACTGTGGAATATTATACAATATTAATATACGATTTAAATTCACTAAGGATATATTAGGAAAATGAGTCTAGTGGAGAAAATAATACAGTGAATTTCAAATGATCAGCGAGGTCAGAGACAGCATTTATAATTTCATATCTATCAATTTTTCTCTCAAGTCTCAAATAATTATTATTGCCTGTGACGCATATCAAAGAAATGCGGCACACGTCCGGCGTGGATAAATCAATTTGCCAATACAAAATAATATATTTTGAACTTTGAGATAAAATGTAATCTTAAATATTTTTTAAGATTTTAGATTGGAGTTAAAAATTTTGGCGCGAATTGGATTTCTAATCCTAATCCTAATTCGTTCTAATCAGAAATCTTAAAATATCGAATTGGCCAATTCGTTCTAGTTTAGTGCGGTAGCTTATTATTTCCTGTGTAGAAATATCTGATAATTGTGAGCCTAACATAAGATGAGCGAAACTGATTACAATTACTTGTTTCAGATATAAATTTCTAATAAATAAATTTCATTAATGATTTTGAGTCAGTTTCTGGGCTTAGACGGAGACAATTAGCTTTGTTGAAATAAAATTTCTATTTATAAGAACCTATATCATGTAGTTTGATATTTCTGGAAATTAATTTATGTATGTGATTCGATTTTTTATTTCCATTCGGGGGATTTTTAATTTTATAAAAACGTAGATGGGGAGTCATTCCATAATATACATATATACTTACGCCATGGTTGATGCGGAGTCTCGTATAATTACTCGTATAAGGTTTTGAGGTCAAACGTTTGTCTCCGCACCATTCGTCCTAATAAAGAAATACAACTTAAAAATCACCTTGGTCCAGCGAGAAGAAACTTGAGTCTAACGAATGGATATACACGTGCACAAAGGAATAACACAGATCACTGATTTCTTGACCATAAGATAGATGGATAGACTGAAACTATTATCAAGGTGAAAACTGCTGTTGGGGATGTTCAAACACGAAACATGTTATACGTATACCGGTATCAAACTATTTGTAGAATAAGAAAATAGTCACACATAACTATTGGTCAGAAATAATAGTGAGTAATTATCAAAGGCGGAGGCTACACCGACTATTGACCACTAGTGATCGCGGCTGAATCGTATTAATGCGAGTGTTTTTTGGCCTATCTTCCGCTCCTCTCCTCTCGCGGGCGCCAGATCACCACGACTCTATGCCACTTTGATCGTGATGGTGCTCGATGTAACGGGGAATCTGGTATCGAGAGAGGACCGAGAAGATTACCGTAGAGAGGATCGGTGAGAACGCGAGAGAACGGAACGCGAGACTAACCAACTAACTACTATGTGCTATACTACAGGTCTACAGGTAAACGAGAAACCAAGCCCGATTGCCTTTCACCGTATTATAGTATACAGTATATATTCTTAAGGTGCCTATCCCACCTACTGCGGTGGCTGCAGCTTTGAAACAGAGAGAAATTGTCCTTCGAACGGTTTCTCGACGCGGCCTTTTCGCACTTCAAACAGGTATTCGTTCTGGCTTTATAATACTACTATTCTCGTATTTGCTATTGTTATTTTTTCATTGCTTCTTCAAATGTCAATGGGTTTTCATACAGATCGTTTAAATTTTCGAAATTATTTTACAAACAGTATCTGCCGCAGAAAACGTCGCTACTGATTTTGGATAAGTTCGAGAAACCGGGAATTCACAATATATAGATTCGGTGGTGAAGGTCTGTGACAGATATTACGATCACGTCAAATTTTGAAACACACCTTTTATTTTGATGTAATAATAATCGAATCGTCTTTGGCTTGTGTTTCCATAACGTTATCGGTAACACCGGAAAATATCTATTATGTAGGGCGGTTGGACTTGACCAGGTCATATTTTTAGAAAGGATTATCCATGGGAATCCAGAAGTAAGTGTCTTTTACCAAAAATTCAAGGGTCTGATGGTTTCCGAGATCGAAGTTTATATCTGTAATTGTTCGTTCACCAGATAACTACGCCTTATTATACGCTCATGTTTCATAAAGCTGCAAATCCAGCTTATTTGATACTTAAAATGAAGAGTCGTAGGTAGGGGAAAGTGGAAAATGAGGAAGCAATTGAGTATGTGTATATCTGGGAATTTATTACTCCTGAATTGATACAACGTTACTTATTGACAAAGTTATACTACAATTTATAATTAGTTTTTTCAAAAGAAATATGTGGCCATTGCAAATGAGTCCCTTGATATCTTTCCTGGAGAGCAAGTTCGGAATATTTCGACTAAGATCCCTGTTACAGTCATATCTTGTTCATGCAGCCCCTATGCGAAACCTTTGAGCCCACGAGAGGTGCCCTTCATGAATATAATGAAGCATAGAAATTTTTGCTGGACAAGTAGTTCATCAATTCGACCTCGAAATGGAGATCCCATTCGACATCCCGTTGGCGTGACTAACCGGGCAAGTATAGGAGCACCGATCTGAGGTACAGACACCTGTCGTGGGACCAGTGGCTCTCGTGATGTCAAAGGGTTAGCTTGGGGACTGTATTAACGAGATAGGGTTGTGGCAGGTATGTCAATGGTAATCCTTCGAACACAGGAAAGTGATCGTAAAATTGACAGTGTACTCATTGATGGAAATAGATTCTTGTCTAGTTTTTGAGTAATTTAATAAATGATAGTAATATTATAACACTTGTCTTTCTGTCGCAGTTGAATAAACCTTTCATCGGAGTCTGCGCACCTGCACCCAACAAGGATTCTGTTCCGATCGGCAACTCCAGCGAACGAGTGCATTGAATTTGTTTTTCGAAAAATTTGTTGTATTAGCTAGTATACATATGATTATTATACTTGTATTGCGATGGGTATACTATATTTATTTTCAAGAAACAATTACAAATTGTACTTCATTTTTCCAATCAGTAATATTGTATCCATTTTTCATCAATAAATATACAGACATTCAATAATCAATTGCTCCATTATTTCCCACCTTACTCTCCCGGCGCTTATTTATTCATTTAAGACACATTATGCATTACACTCACTGATATATCAGTGATTATACTATACCCTGTTCTCGCCAAAAATTTCAGCACACCTCCTCAGGTCAGATGTTTTCCTGATAGCAGGAGCATTTTTCGGCTTAAAATCATTCTAACTCAGAATAATTCAAATTTTTACTCGAATATCTAACTGCCGTCAGGAATGCATATGACCCGAAGAGGTGGGCTGAAGTTTTTAGCGCAAAGAAGTAGCAATATAAGCATGTATAGCTACCGCTTATTCAATTCCTAAAATAGAGAGTTTGCGGGAGGGAAAGGTAGAAAATAACAAAGTATAAATCATTGGCACATGTGTCAATTTATTGATGCAGAATTGTACTACAAGTATACTAATTGTCCAAATTGTCTGCAATTCATAATTGTTTCATAAAAATAAATACGTTACATATTGGAATCGATTGAGATTATCGATTGAGCTACTGAATCCAGGCGTACGAAGTCCGAAATGGTATTGCCATCTCACAGCCGATTTGAAGAAGTACTTCAGCAAAGATACCTGCACCTTGTTATACGCAACCCGCATATCATTTCTGTGGCAGGGGTTGCGTATGATAAGGCGTATAGATTTCTGCGGCAAAAGTAGTTCGTATACATTCAAAATTCTGTCAACGCAGAGAGCCTTAGTTGACTAATTTTACATAGGTCACACGTCATCATGATAGGGTTGGCTCGAGAATGTACATTCAGTTGGAACAAATTCAGTGTTTGGCTTTATATTGATTCCTAACTATAAAGTACCTCTGACTTGAATGTAGATTCCATAGTTATCCTTTCGACCAATCATATGATAATAACAAAGAAAGCAAACATCGCAATCGGCCGGAAAATGACTCTCGCATACGAAAATTGATCGCACGATCTCAAGAATCGCTGAGTGATCTCTCTTAAGAATCGGGCACGTGCCCCATAGGCGTGTCAACGGGATGTCAAATGGCAGAGTCATCTCGCAGCAAAATTCCTAATTACTTTAGCAGCACATTAACACGCCTTATTATCTGCAACCCGCACGTATTTCTGTAAATCTGATAAGGACAGAAAAAGCCAAGTTAGTTCAAATTTCGTCCACGAAATCAAAGCTCGCGCTACAGCCTACATTCTAAATTGAGGTTATCTGTCAGTGAGCTGTCAAATGATGATAATTCAATTTCCACCATATACGATTTATGTATCACTAGGATAAAATCAATCTGTAACTCAACTAGTGTCTATATGCTGTATTAAAAATGTACATAAATGAGTTTATGTAAAACTGAGATGTCTTTTAGTAACACAATCATGAATATTGTGCGATCGTGTCTGTCAGTTTCCGACGTTACTTTCGTATAACTGTTTAAAAGCAGCTTTTTGAGAACAGTCAATCATACCGAAATTTCAGAAACTTTGAAAATGTCTGTTATGTTAACAGCGGACTGGTTTCCGCTCGGACGGGACGTATATTTTCGGTAAATAAATTTTAGGTTATGTACTAGGTGCGATTTTTTACTCCCACAATATTACATTTGTGATATAATTTTCAGAAAATTCGAATTGTACCCTATCTTATTCCAACAAGAAGTACATAGTCACAACTTTCTCGTCGCTGCACCTTACGGGGGACCCATTGCAGTCACAAGAAACCCTAACAAACTTGTCAAAGTACAAGGTGCTGGCAAACCCATCATTTCAATCTACTCATCGTCTGGAAAACTAACAGCCTCTATGCAAGTAAGTGAATAAATTTCATCTCTCCAATGCATCAACACTCATACTTCTATATTATAGTAGTCCTTATTCCTTGAACGGGTGATTTTTAACATTTTCAAGGTCCCAAATACAGAAAAATTAATTTTTATTGGATTTATCTGTATTTGGAAACCATTGAGAGGTGGACCTTGACAATTTTGAAAATCACCCCTATAAGAACCACTCTAATCCGTATGTACTACAATTTAAATATAAACATATGAAACGAGTTTTTATGATAATGTTAAAAGACTTTGAGGAAAGTCACTACTAAACTCCAAAAAGCTTGGTGTGAAACATCGATGAAATTGCACAACTCCTTCTCTGATTATGAACATTTTTCCTCCTTTTTCAACCCTTGGAATCCAAATTGAATTCCATCTTATAAAAAAACTAGCCACTTTAATAGCCAAATTAACTACTTAGTTATGTACAAATTTTCACATTTCTACTTTCAATTTACTCTAACGGCTAAACTAGGGTGGAATCACAAGAAGACTTGCAAGACTTACTTGAGCTTGTTCTTCATACTTCATTCTAGTTCCAATAACGAGTAGATCAAGCCTCTCAAAGCCCTAGTTCTTGCAATACCTTGTTACCTTGTTGTATTCTTGAATATTGGTGAATATGTGTTGGATTTTATGTTCCATCCACTCCTTATTTGCAGTGGAACAGTGGTCAGCTGGTGCAACTAGGCTGGTCTCATCAAGAAGAGCTATTATGTGTACAGGACGATGGGATGGTTCTGATTTATGATATGTTTGGTACTTACCAGCACACTTTTGGGATGGGGAATGTGCGTGTTTAGTGCCAAAGATAACTAGTCTGGCTATCTGTCTTAGATTCGTTAATATTAATAATATAATTTCAGGAAGCTAAGGAGACTAAAGTAATGGCAGCTAAATTTTTCCCAACCGTTAACGGAACAGGAGTAGCTGTTCTTACATCTACTAATCGAATTTTCTTAGCTAACAATGTTTTGGAACCAAAAGTTAGACAGCTTCCAGAAATACCGAGTTAGTATGATTGTCCCGTATCGTATTACGTAAATCCTCTACTCATTGTTCTTAGATTCCTAAGGGAAGGAAAAAACAAAGAAATACTCTCAGAACTTAACATTACAAGTAATTGTAACTAGAAAACTTTTTCACAGGGGCTGGAGGGCCAATTGATTGCTGGTGTATTATCCCAAGCGAACGAGATAGCCACGTGGTTGTTGCCAATCAAGAGGGAATTTATCAGATTCATCATATGTATCCAAAACCA
The DNA here is from genome assembly GCA_963978835.1 of Tenthredo scrophulariae. NCBI lineage: Eukaryota > Metazoa > Arthropoda > Insecta > Hymenoptera > Tenthredinidae > Tenthredo > Tenthredo scrophulariae. The sequence goes on from OZ022234.1 coordinate 7,567,420, forward strand.
AGCGCCGTCCCGCTTGTAAGTAATTTCGAGATGATTTCTAGGAGTTTGAAATTATGCAGAGTTTCCATGTTAAAAAATAACTTCCAACTTTTTTTAGACTACATATTTCAGTAACAAAGTTAACAACATTACAAGGATGGCTGTATCTGGGAATAACAGACACATTGCTCTCTACTCAGACACCGGCTATTTGTATCTCGGCTCAGTAGATTTGAAGAAGAAGTACTGCGAGTGTTTCACCAATGTCAATGAACCACTTTCGGACATGGCATGGTCCGTGAAACTTTCTTCTTAGTTACTGTATAAGAGCGTTTTGCCCTTCGCTTAGATTGTTCAATTTTTGAAATATATTTCCAGGTGTGGGACAGAAGCTGTAGTTTGTTGTTGGAATAGTATAGCAATGGTGGTGGGAAGAACAGCAGAGACAATAATGTATACTTACGATGGACCAGTTCATCTGATAACAGAAATTGACGGTGTACGAGTGTTGTCGAATTTTTCTCACGAAATGATACAAAAGGTGCCGAGCGTCGTGCAGAAAATATTTCGAATAAATTCAACCGATCCTGCTTCCTATTTATTGGAAGCTTCTAAACAGTTTCAAAAACGGTGCCACAAAGCTGATAGCTACATAGATCTTGTTAAGGATAAACTAGACGTTGCCGTCAATGATTGCATCGAAGCAGCTAGCTATGAGTTTGATTTTGAAACACAAAAACTTCTTATGAGGGTAATTGAACTTTCATACGTTCCATATATCGCATTGAAAGTGCGTTATCCAAATCACTCTAATTTTCAGGCAGCAAAATTCGGTAAAGGTTTCAGCAAAAATACTAATCCTGATGCTCATGTGACTATGTGCCGCCAGCTAAGGGTTCTAAATGCTGTTCGCCACCATGCTATAGGCATTCCATTGACCTACACACAGTATCCTTTTTCAATTACAAACAGCTTCATTTTACTTACTATTAGATAAAAATCCTGGAGATAGTAGCCTTGACTAAGTCAGATTACAGGTTCTTTCTAGTCAAGTTTTACTTGACCGGCTCGTCGCCAGGAGGCATTATTATTTGAGCATACAAATCGCTCGGCATCTTCAATTACCAGAAGTAGATGGTGAAAGCAGAATATTAGCTCATTGGGCATGCTACAAGGTATAAAAAGTATATGCTTTAGTATTTGGCCTGTATCAAACTTAGCTTTGGTACAAATATACAAGGTGTACATGCAAGTACTGTAATTATGATTTTAAATGTTCACATTGATGTTTTGAAACTCATTTTTCAGGTCAAACAGACTCAATTGGACAAAGAACAGATCGCGGAAGAAATAGCAGATAAATTAGGCTACGCTCCAGGAGTTTCTTACAGTGAAATTGCTATCAAAGCTGCGGATGGTGGCAGAAAACAGTTAGCTATCAAAGTAAGCTACTGTATTTTTGTATTTGATATATTGATTGAAACTATTTGATATGTTAACTCATTCTCGTATTTGACCATCGATGCTCAATGATCAATATAAAATGTTACAGCTAATCGACTATGAGCCAAGAGCGCAATTGCAAGTTCCTCTGTTATTGAGACTGGGCGAAGAACGTGCTGCTCTTTATAAAGCTGTAGAAAGTGGAAATACCGATTTGGTTTATACGGTGATTCTTCACTTGAGAGAGAACATGCCTTTGGACGGTTTTCAAGTAAGAAAACACTCAGGAAGAAACTGCTACATCTAGAAATTGTTTCTTCGTCATTAAAAATACAATGATCAGTACCTATACACTAACTAAATTTTTCATTTACAGAGATTCATCAGGCACTCTCCATTAGCCATGGCACTGTACATTAAATATTGCCAAGGACACAACAGGGAAACTTTAAGAGACATTTACACTCAGCACGATGATTTTCATTCTCAAGCATTGTGGTTCATCAAAGAGAGCTATCAAAAAAAGGTGGCAATTCTTATTCGATGTATAATATAAAGTATGGGATACTTTAAAAAGGAGAAGTAGAATTTCTTCTCCTAGTTTAACAGATCCCTAAAAAGGGTTTTTATAACTCAAGTTACTGTTCGTTTTCGAATTACTTTGTTGAATTTAAATTCGTAGATTCTATTCAGGAATGTTTTCTTTTCACATTTCCTACAGAATTCTATGTCCAGAGATACGTTCTTGCAGTCTGCTCAAGAAAACTTTAAACTTGCTAAAAGTGAGTCGAATGCAGCACTCACGGAAGAACAAGTTAAACTTTTACGTTATCAACGATCTTTGGAAGATACATTAAATCGATCTGTAGTGGGAAAATCTCTACACGTAACTGTCAAGCTTTTATTATTGAAAAATGAACTCAAACTTGCAGATAAACTACGTTCAGAATATAAATTGCCTGATAGAAGGTAAGTATTGAAACTTTCAGTTCTACAGAAAAAAGAACATCTTCCATATAGCTCGATTTTGATTAATCATTTACATTCATCCTAGATACTGGTGGCTAAGAATTCAATGCTTAGCGGAAAGAAAGTCTTGGCAAGATTTGGAGAAATTTTCTAAAAGCAAAAAATCACCAATCGGTTATGAGGTGAGATTCATATTTTGTGTTCCTTTTTTCTCTATCATTTTTATCACACAAATTTGTTATTCATTTTTCATTTATAGCCGTTCATAGACGAATGTTTAAGATACGGAGAGGTAGAAGAGGCGCAGAAATATTTGCCAAGAGTAAAAGACGAGTTGAAAGTGAAATATTTGGCAAAAGTCGGGTGAGTATCTCAAACATTCCTCATATTTATACTTAAAATAATAAATTCAAAATAGCAACTGGATTTATTAAATATCTTCTTCATTTTTAGCATGCTCCTAGAAGCTGCTCAGATAGCGTTAGAGCAGAAGGACAGATCCGCGTTATCATTTGTTCTGGCTCAATGTGACCCTAGAGATAAACAAGTAGCAGATAAAATCACTGGCATGTTAGCCAGCGTTAAGAATTAAGAATGAATAATGAACAGAATTAAGAATTAAGAATGAATGATGAACAAAATTTTCTATCAAATACTCAGATAAATTTACACCATTTTATACTTCCAGTCTTACAAATAGTCAGATATTACAATTACTCAACAAGAATACGATATTCAGTTATCCAGGAACAAGCAGTATCGTTATTAGAATCTGAATTGATGTGTTCATGTGAAAGTATATTTGTAATGTTTGAAATAGGACATAGGAGTTTATTTTAAATTTTATACCGCCGTCAATCAATCATCAAATGTACTCTATTGATTAAAATTTCTTTCTATGTTCAAAATTCAGGTCAATTTCTGGAGAAAATCATTTTTTTGTAATTTCAATTCGTTTGAATGAATCGATAATTAAATACCAAACTCTGTGTATACCGTTAACAGTAATCCATGTAATGTACATATTTAGCAAGATTAATTAATATATTATACTACAGCTCAGTCCCACAATCGATCATATAATATCACATACATCTTACATAAGAAAAGAAAAAAAAAAATATATCTCATACAAATATTGTAATTTACAGTTCATTGTTGTCGATTTGAAATATGTACCCAAAAGCTTGTAAAAATCGATTAATACCACAAATTTATTTTAATTCAGCTATGCCATAATATTTTATCTCTAATTATTCATTATGAATATGAAATGTGTTTAAGATAGTATATTCCTGAGGGTTCCAATCACCTTTTTGATATTTACAATTAGGGGCTGTTGTAAACGATCAACTTTGACCCTTATTAAGATGAAAATTATCTATAAATTCTTTGTGCTTTTCAACAACGTCTCTAACTATATACATTTCGATTTCCTCTCCAGCAGCCATCTGTTGATCGGTAAGATTGATTGCACAGCTACTCTCTTCGGTTACTAATGTAACTTGCCGTTTACGAGCGTGCAACATATTAGCTATGACCAACTGCAACCAATAATTATTTAGCTTTAATATTAGGTACATGGAAAGAGGGAGACGTCATGATATCATAATCAAAGGAATTCCTGTTTACTTTATGTTTGTATTTCTTCAGGGCATCTCTGGCCTTGATAATCAATAGATTCTCATCAGTTTCCAGTTTGAACGATACTACAAAGGCATTAGGAACCCAAAGGCTCACCAAAGGAGCCAATATCTTTGGTACCAGTTGAAGTGATATTGTTTGAGGCTTAGTCGATGGAATCTTATGTACGGACTGTAAAAATGCCGAAATTAATTGTTTTTAGACTCCATGATGTACTTTGCGAAATAATGTAATAAATACCATTTCATTGGGTGGAATATAAAAGTCAGAAACTGCCGCTGCCAGATACAAAATGCATCGTTCCTTTAATGGCGCCAAAGTCTGACAAGCAGATCGTAGCAGCCAAAGGTACTCTGATATAGTCGTGAAGCTTATTTCCAATAATTTTTCACTCGCAATTGCAGCTTTGTATTTACGAAGTACTTCCGTTATCTTTGGAATATTTTCTGTCGTTACTGTAATGCATAGAAAATATTTATTGATAAATTAATAGCGGGAATGCAATTGTGAACAGAATTCGGAATATAATCTGAATTAGAAACGGGTGTTTGCTTGAATCGATCGATATTACCTGTTATCGAAGTCTCATCCTTTGTCTCATTCAAATAAAGCATATTCAAGAATTTTTGCCCTGTAAAGTGCCTCGAAAATGGTTGAAGAGATTTAACTCTAAATTGGAAAAAATTCATAAGAAATGAAATATTTTCTGTTCACTTTTATCTACGGATTCTGTAGAACGTTCAATACCTGTACATAAATATCACCGCGTAGCCATGGTCCAGGAAATATTCAGTAGATACAGAGCCTCTGGTTCCTGCGCTAAAGTTATCAACAAATCGTACGGTGTTGTGTTCCAATGGAACAGTTGTGCCGCCACTCTGTGATGGAAAAGGCATGCGTATGAGAAAACTCCGAAAATAAAGCGCGAGTACTTAAAATTGGAATCAAGAGCTGAAAATTGAGCAAAATTCCGGTTTCAATGTGTACAGCAAGATTTTCGAGCAGGAGTTGAAGAAAGAAGCACCCTAATGCATGTACATGATTATATGCCTTTTTCGTGTTAGATACGCGATATTTAATTATGAATAAATCGAGTCATTTTATAGGGCATCTTACCGTGACAAGTACCACTTTTGTATCCCCGTTGAAATGCTTTGAATAAAAACTTTTCAGCAAATGTTCACTATCGTTTAAATCTGCTGGTGGTGGTTGAGATGAGTAGAATTCTTCCCAGTTTGAAGCCATTTGATTATATCTTGTCTGTTTTTTATTATTATCGATTTATTGGCTAGAAGTTCTGTAGTATTATCAAGGAAAGAAAAAGAATCTGGAAGCGACGGTGACGAGAGTTTTACTGATTATGTAGCGAGAATTGAGCCCGAATCTTAACCTAAATGTTTGTTTGTTTTTTTTTTATTATTATTTGATCTAGATAAATGAATTAGAAATTGAAACGCGTGGATAATCTTACAGGCGCAAAAACACCATTGATATTGAAAACTATTCACTAGTTTATGTGAGAATAAGAACTACGAGATTAACGGTAAATTAGATATAATGGAAAATTAACTGTACATAGCAGACGATAACTTAACCTAACTTAACGTAATCTAATACGTCACTATTCTTTTCACAGAAATATTGTCAAATAATATTGAGCTTTAATTTCTGAAGAGAAATCGACAAGAAATTTTGTTTTCCCGATAAAACGATAAGAAAAATTTGTTAACCTTCCCGATTTATGTGTAATACGAAATGTCAGATAGTTTGTGAGAGGAGGGTATTCGAAAATAAGTGAAGGCAGCACATCTAGTATTTAGTAAATACTTTTATTCGCATGATTTTGTACACTCAGCTGTTTAGCTCATAAATAATACTCGCTAATATCTTCATTCTGGAAGTAATAATTCTGGGAATAAGAATATTGCGTAATTGGGTTAGGTATATACATTAATAATTAGGTCTAATTACATAAACAGCGTGTACTTTATTCTTTCACTCTAAGAACGGTCTACCATAGTTCACCGCTTAAAACTTTGGCGCAGGAGACTCAACCTTCTCAATACCCAGAGGCGAATAAAACTGTAAAGAAAAATCGAAACACAGGTCAATATCATCGGATCATTCTTTTTTTTTTTCCAGTAGCAGTCAGCTACGCTATTGTTCAAATGCAAATCTCGCATACTTGGTGTCGTTTGTTAGCAAATTCGTTCCATGGTTCAGGGTTTGCACTCTTGGCCCATGAGACTTCGGGACTGCGAACTGCTAAACGTATTGTGTAGAGCAGAGCACCACCACAGCCCAATAGAACACATCCATAAAGTGGTATGAGCTGTGAAGTGGAGATAAAATCGTGCGGTAATAATAACTATCGGATGATATAACGACGATTGTAACTCTGGATAATGGCGGTACTCACCGCTGGGTGTTTTTTCAGACTGGACAATGTCATTCCCTGCATTTTTGGTGGTTTTTATACAGCAGTAAAGGGCCAAAATTCACTCCCGATTATTATCGTACCCCAGGACAGTATTTGCGCAGTTTAATAAAACTTAGATAGGGTAGTTTTTCCGTACTGCAATCTAACTCACGTATGTAACATCTGCGTTCGAAAACTCGTCGTATTTATTACGTGTGTAGTATACCACGAATTTGGTCGACTTCGCGCACTTGATAGACTCGAGTTTTGTATTCTATGGTTGTAGCCGATCTTCATCCAAGTCGCGCATGCGTGTGTCTATAAATGCGCTTTGCTCACAATCGATATCTTCACGTCTGCCAATCAAACGCCTCTATCAACAATTTAAGGAACAAAATGAAGGCGAATAAAGCGCACCCTATATCGCGTTTCCTATGTCATAAAAACAAGCTAGACACTAGCCGTGTTCGACGGACTCGACGAATTACTGCAAAATAACGCGCATGCGTACAACGCATCTCAGGTCGGGAAGCGCGCATGTGCGCGCTTCCCTCGCTACCGATTTGTAATTTGAATAACAGAAGTTAAGGTTATAAACAGTATAATATATTATAATTAATATAATCTTGCTTATAATTATTGAAAATAGGTACATGAATTAAAAAATAAATTAATAAATTATTGTGAAATGGAGAATAGGTTGGCAGAAGTAGTTGAAGGGATAATAGAGGTTTGTAAACAATACTATCTACATTAATTGCTATGACTAATGAAAATTGTATATATAATATTAGAACGAATTTTTTTATCTTTTGATTAATTTTTGTCAAGAATGGGTTATTGATGCTCCGTTTTCAGATGATCCAGGCATATTAGATTTCGACAATTCGGAGTCATCCTCTGAAGACGATGAACCAAATCGTCAGACAAGAAATTGTATTGAAAACTATATTGAAAACGTTGTCTATCTTTACACCGCAAGTGAAATTAAAAGCCATATGAGGTTGACACGATGATCAGCATATAATTTAATAGGTTAAAAAAAAAATGATATTATGTTGAAAATTATAAGCAAAGCATGTCTAATTTATATTCTCTTAGCTTGATGTAATATGCAAAGTGCATATACCTTTATTGAATATGCGGATGAACTTTACATTATTTCAGAGCGATTCATGCAGACCGATTTCTTTTTAAATAATGAACCGCTTGACAATTCTATTACTCACGAACGGGCCTTATTGATGACATTGTGGTATTTAGCAAATACAGAAACATTCTGTCAAATATCGATTTGACGTAGCCCGAAGCTCAGCCCACAGGGTATTAATTTGCGCCATCAACTTTATACTTTCATTGACTGCAGAGTTTATCAAATGGCCAGTTGATGATGCCGAAAAACTCGAAATAAGTCGCGGATTTGCAAGATCTTGAAATATTCATGGAGTGATAGGTGCGATTGACGGATGTCGTGTTCGTATTCGAAAACCAGTAAAGCACCAAGATGATTACCTGAATCTGAAGAGGTATCACAGTGTGGTATTACAAGGAATTGTGACGAACCGTAAAATTTTTACTGACGTGTACATTGGCGAACCAGGATCTATGCATGATGCCCGGATTTTACGAAGATCACCTGTTTATGAACGAGCTGTAGAGGACCCACGGTTTTTTAGAGGATATTTCCTTTTCGGAGATTCAGCTTACCCAAATCTATCGTGGCTGGTAGTTCCATTCAGGGACAATGGTCTTTTAGAAGAACAACTGAGGTTACTCAATTTTCGGCATTCATCGACTCGTATAAAAGTTGAACATGCATTTGGACTATTGCGATCAAGATTCAGGCGTCTAATACCACTTAATGATCTAAGATCCGATATAATTATAAATTGTATAATGGCAGCATGTATTCTACATAACATATGTATATTAACAGGTGCTGATGATGATTTAGTTCACGATTCAAGTAGTGATGAAGAAGATGATTATAATTATGAGATTGTCCATGTTGAAGACAGACGTGCATACATTTATAATCAAATGTTTCAATAAGAAAACGGCTAATCTCATCCCTTCATATTCCTCATAGTATGTTTGACATACTACGTGATATACGAAAATGCAAGCACCCTTTTCTTGTTTGAAAAACTTTTGTCGGACCCGTTAACTTTCTCCATTTAGATATCGCATCCTGACCAGCTAATATATGGATATCTGAAGGACCGCTGCACATGAAAGTCAATAATAGTCTGTTAATGGCCATGTGCATGTATTATTACAAATATCATTGATATCTAAATAAGACCAATTTTCATTTAATTGAAACAAAGTTAAGAAAGTTTATTGAATTGTTTTTTTTTCTTTGATTTACAGTTGCGATAACATCGAATAATACAATAACTATTATAAATAATAATCATAACTAATAAATATCTATATATTTGCAAAATTAATATTTATATTTGAATAAATTTTTTTAATTTAACCTATACTAATTAATATACCTATATTATTTATTATCTACATTCGTAATTAATCACCTGATTTCATTTACCGACTATTCTTTAGTCAATCGTCCGTAGGATGTCGCGAAAGGCTAATGTATATTTTACTGATGTCTCTAACTTTGTAAAGCAATATATTGCTTTACTAATTCAATCTTTGATTCATCTATAGAACACTTACGGGTATCAAGAGCGATCTTCTGTTTCATCAACTCAATTTGTTGTTGTTTAATATTTATTTTATACTCCTTCGTTGTACGTTTCCGCTTGTTACTGTTTGTTTCATCTTTTTTGGATTCTTTTAGTGGCATAATTTATTGCTACGTGAATTGGCATCAGTATCTCTCAAATTGTCGAAATTTTCATTTCCATCGTTTCCTTTTTCGTTTTTCCCTGTCGATTTTTTCAACATAGAGCCCAAAGTATGTGCCGATGAGTCTGAAGGTTTATCTCCAAGAATTTCGTCCATGAGCCCAAAAAACGCAAATCTAGACCTAGCTCGAGCCGTTTTGTCCTTACACGTCTTATAGCTTCGAAGTAGAGTATTCCATTTCTTCATACATATTTCTTTCGTAACATGGTACTTATTGCTAGTCAGATTGTTCACAATATTATTCCAAAAAAATTTGCGAAGTGTAGGATGAACCGGTTCCCCCGCGTGTAATCCGTAACTTTCGATTAGTAACCGCAATTGCTCGTACTGCCAATCGGATTCGATAGGTTCTTTTTTGTCACGAGTGACAACATCATCGGCATCAGAACCAGCTTGCTGTTCAGGATTGTATTCCGAATAAAATTCGTTTTCGTACAGACCAGCATCATTATTATCAAAGTGGGATTCTTGACCACCATCCGTTGGCAAGTCCACCTCGACGTCATTAGGAGCAACATCATCGACAGCAAAACCAGGCTGCTGATTGTTAGTGTCAGCGTGTTTGGTAGGGGTGACCATTTGCTGAGTTCTAGCATGTTTTTTTTTTTGCGTTACCAAACATCATTGCAGCAAATGTTTTATCTATAAAGTATTCATGATTATATATTGCCTTTTTAGAGGGAGAGCTGGTGACAGATTTGACCAAGCATCTTCAGCATGGCTATAAAACGCAGTGGGCCACCAGCTCTTGGACCATTTGTTAAGCCACGACTAAATGGATAGATGATATATTTAATTTGTTGCATATTCACCTGATTTTATTTTTTCACGATCTCCTATCGTAATTAACATCGAGTAAATGGTTTGAAGTTCAGGATTATAAAACAGGTGCTTCACAAAAATGCTTCCTGCACTCATTTTCAATTGATCCGAATAACGCGCGGAATTTAGAGTTAAAATTTGTATAGATTATAGCAGTTAATGCGAATACTGTTTATAACCTTAACCTCTGTTATTCAAATTTCAAATCGGTAGCGAGGGAAGCGCGCACATGCGCGGTTCCTGACCTGAGATGCGTTCTACGCATGCGCAACACGACTACTGTCTTTAGAATTTCTTAGCCAGTGTTTAGGTCGTCGTTGAGTCACAGAAAGTGACGTCACATCAGAGATAAACTCTGAACCAAAAACAAACAAGATTTGGTTATCGAATTTGCTAGAATATCTATGTCAGAATGATTACGATACTTGCTTATCATCTGTAGATCCGTAATAGCTAAATTAGATCTTTATTTACTCTCTGCGATGCATTTTCGGGAGACTAGCCTGGTAAATGTTTTTAGAATCATTAGATCTTATGTTTTTCACCTAGTTATTAATAGTCTCAATTTACCCATAATTCTTTTCGAATATACGTACTTGAGAATGTATTTTATTCTCTCATGAGAATTGTTTCTACATAACAGACGTATTACGAATGACAAATTATCTATGGAGAAAAACATATTAGGAAAAAGAAAAAACAATGACTTAGTCACTTAAAAACTAATATCATGACAATAAGGCTTTTAAACTACTCCAATAACTCTTGTTTTTTATTCAACACTATCAAAAGCATCTCGTAAAACTCTAACGCCACTTTTTGAAAGACATGATCAACAGTTTTTTTTCAAACTTCTCTATTCCGATAAAAGAATAAGCAGTTTAGTCGTAAAACCATTGAAAAGTTGCATCAGAAAGTTTCTTCTTCATCAAAAGCTATAAATTATAGAATATGAGCCTTTTCATTATAGCAATCCTTATAGTATATTGGAGATAAATGATAGGAGCAATCGACAATGCGTAACAATTGATTACAAAATGGTTTCGTTTATTATAAAGAAATGTTGTTACGAGTCAGTGCTGGATACACTATATAGCCATGGCATGTAGCCATAACACGTAAATACTGAACTACAGGAACGCCTCTGGTGGCTATTTCTACTAAAATATCAGAGGACAATCACGAAAGAAAGACAAGAGTGATTGGTGAAATATTTAAATTCATAAAATATATCAGGCGATTTCATCTTCGAATGGTGATTAAAGAATTTTCACGAAAGTAAACAAAAAGGAAAGAAAAAAATAAGGGGTCATAATTATTTGTCAATAGTCACTAATCGGAAATCCAAATACACCCTACAGTTTAGAGAGAAGAATAGTCGAATGTTCGTGTGTCCAATGAGAATAAATTTACACATTGACATCCCGTTACTGCCCATTACAATTTAAGTATCTTTGAAGTATTGTTTGGACTCCTTGACATCAGGTACCATAGTCTTCTGTCCCGGTTTCCACCCAGCTGGACAGACCTCACCGTACTTATCCGTGTATTGGAATGCTTGTACAAGGCGAAGAGTCTCGTCTACAGATCTGCGCGAAAAACAATTGTTTTTTACAAAAATTTTTTTAATGATAATAACAGTTGAGAATAGTTATTCCAATTGGATGAAACGGACATATATGAGTCATTAAATTCACATAAACTTCATTTATGACTACTGACATTAATACCAAGCTCACCTTCCGACTGGAAGATCGTTTACTGTGATTTGTCGTAGATTCTGTTTCTCATCAATGATGAACAGACCACGGAACGGAATACCGGATTCCTCATCAAGGACACCATAATCTCTAGCAATTTTTGAACTCTTGTCTGCAAGCAGAGGGATATTCATCTCTCCAAGACCTCCTTGTTTGCGTGGGGTATTGATCCACGCAAGATGACTGAAGTGCGAGTCAGTTGATGCGGCAATCAATTCACATCCAATAGCACGGAATTCAGCAGCGCGATCAGAGAAGGCAATGATCTCGGTCGGACAGACGAAAGTACTGTGAGAAATAAGAAGACAAAAAAGGATTATGAATGCATATGTAATTTCCTATTCACCAGAATGATGGACATCGCAAGTTTGATAATGCTTTGTCACTCTTTTTATACTGGTTGCTTTAAATTGCCAACATTTCAGATAAGATTCTGATGTTTAGTAGTTAAAATTCCAGAAAACACGAATAGAAAGAACAGAAAGTGGGCCGTTGTGAATATTTTCTTTAATTAATGATGTAGAATCATCTGTATATCGTGATATGAGCAAACTCATGTCCAGTTCTGAGAATAAGTAGGAAAAATCTTTTTTTCCCAATGATTGAACTACGGTTTTGGAAATATGTTGATATAAGATAATAAAATCCGGGTAAATGGTCTAATTCTTTGAATTGTTCTTTCACTGACTTGAGAATACCCGGACTTTTCCTTGTTTATCAGATATCCCATTTTCCCTTCTCTGAAAAAACCGTTATGTACAAATGACCGATCTACTATTGAAATGTGCTAATACATGGATGAGTCAGAATTACATAAGTTATTCAGAATCAGTTATAACATATGATGCAACGAAATGAGTATGTGCCCGATGCAATATATACGTCCCATTTTTTTGTTCCATATATTTTTCGTAATCTAGTTAGAAGGTGTACATGATAATTAGATTTTAGTGTATCTGATTTTGATGAAAATCTGTTATAGAGAGAACACTATGATTACTCAGACTAAAATTATGCATTTAAATCTATGCATAACTGTGATATTTATGCTAACCGAAAAATGAAACAAGAATTAAGTGATGAATGAAATACTCACAAGTCTAACGGATAGAAAAACAGGATTAGATATTTTCCTTTGTAATCAGCTAGTGAGATTTCCTTAAACTGGCCGTCAACCACGGCAGTTCCTTGGAAAGCAGGAGCTGGTTTTTGTAGAGCAGGTATCGGCATTTTGATGATTGTATGTCTGAGAATGAGAAAAGCGAGAAAGAAGTTCAGACCGGAATTCCTCTGTATCAGAGAGAAATAGACTATGATAAGCAGAATTGATATCAAATTGTGGGTCGCCTAAGATAAGTGGGCCAAAACTCAGTCAATGAATTGTAGATGGATATAATCTCGGATCAGCATACGTGACTGATAGAAATAAAGTCATTAGAATCACATAGCACAAGCTCTGGCTACTATTAAGGAAAAAAAAAAATCGTCTCTTCGAACAATGACCTTGTAGATAAAAAAAAAAACTGTGGCAAGTCTACAGTAGATTAAAATGCCAGAATTTAAATCGCATTTGTATAAGGTAATCATAAATGTAATTTCTGAAAGCGTACCAGACATGGATAAAAACCTATGTTTATTAAATGATCATCTCAAGAGCAAGGCTTTATTCATCAACATGATAACCGTGAATGAATAGTGAATGCAGCATGAGGCGATGAATTTATATTTACAAAATATACAAAGTAAAGTGTATTCTAAGGATTTATTAGCATCCTAGAGTTTACCACGAGATCTTAAAACCAGAAAACAATGGATTGCCTAGATGATGAAATTGATCAAAAAATGTTGTAACAGCATGTGGCAGAGGAAAATTACGAACGTTAAGAGGTATTCATTGAGTTGTGGTATTTTATAGTATGGAGGGGTATGGGATTGCATTTAGATGGTAATTGCTGATGGATAATCAACAAATGACTCAAGCCTATGTACAGGATGTAATGATAATCGGTTATATAAAACTCTCGCGGAAATTCTAACTCGTTTTAAAAACTCTTATAATATTAGAATGAGAATAATTATAACCTTCGGTTATGAGAAGGCCGTGGAAACAAATGGACCGAGACGAACGTATAAACCGTATACGGAAGAAAAGAAAAAGACAAAAAAACAAAAGAATGATAGAAGTTGGAGAAACTTAGCATAAAAATTAATTGTAGCCTAGATATAAATGAGCGTGACTTTAGACTCGAATTAACTGTCGGTTTATGATGCAAGATGCAAGTTTCTAGCCTATAATACTCGCGAATTTATTCTTTAATGCACAGATACTATATTACAGATATATCGATTCGAACTAGAAGACTAGAACGTTCAAGAAGCTTATTAAATCATAGCGTGTGTTACGGTTCAGAACGCCCAACGTACGTTACCTTTATAACGGTACTACGTTAGATTCATCTCAACGTTACAAGATATCAGTTCATAGACGCATACAATGAAACAAAATAAGCTGCGTGTGTGCGTATATTTACGTATAAATAGACAAACGCCGTTATTATATCCGAGCTTGGACCACGCAAGTTTTCTAAATATGTAAATGAAGGATTATGAATCGAATAGAAGTAGAAATATAACACCAACAATTAAATAATTCTTACCTTATTTGACGAGCAACTAATTGCGATCCTAATCCGTCAAGCTATCGAGTACGAATGGCAATGCAACCGGTAGATTTTAACGAGTTTATGAAGTAATAGAAAGAGAGAGAGAGAGAGAAAGAGGTAGGGATATGTCGTGACCGGCTTCGGCGCAGACGTCAGTGCGCAGTGGAATCAAAGTATGAAATGAATTTCCGGCTACGCTTTGCTATATACGAAATATTTACAAGATTAGCACTAGTGGGTGTAGAATTATGAATGATAAAAAATTTAACTATATTCTGGAGTGAATAATTCGTCGAATTTTCCATTGCCAAAGAATAGAAAATATAAGAATCAGAGAACGTGTTCTTAGTTCCACCTATCGTCGAATCATGATAACTCTCATAGTTTCCTCTCACCATCATGCTGCGGTGGTCAATGGTGGAGTAGTGCTTCCCATCCTAACCTAAACTCGGAGTAGTAATAAATTGTAATATCCTTTATGATGCAATGTGATGTAGAATATATGTTACCTAAAAATATACGTTTTAGAAGTCATCACAGATCTAGATTTCTGCTTTGAACCGGAATTATTTTAAGATAATCATCGCACTGATGCTTTTCATTGACCGAATGTCAAATACTTATTTCAACCGTCAAATCAACAATATTTTAACATAATGTGTGCACTATTATAGCCTATGGTACCCTCGAATGATTTGTCACGTTATCTATTGTCTCTTTATTGATTCAATATAGAAATAAAAAAAGTAACGAGGTAGTGATATAGATAACGGGGTAAAATTCTTCTTTATCTGTTGGGACCGAGATTCGAAAGTTGTTCCTCAAAAGAACGCATAATTCGATACAATAACTGCATTCATTGACCGATTGAGATAATTCTATATTGCAGATAAAAATGTCTCAACTGGTCCAGTATATCGTGGTACGTCAAGATCTTATGAAAACTATGGGCTGGCCAATAGGTGCTGTAATTGCACAAGCGTGTCACGCTTGTACAGCAGTAACTCATTTATTTCACGATGATATTCACACGCGAGCTTATCTCGCTGATTTAGACAACATGCACAAGGTTGTTTTACAGGTAAATCTACTAATCAGGTATCTTGAAATCACCCTGAACTATTTTTCGGAACGGTCTATCTTCGTTTAAGAAAAAAACGAAAGAAAAAATTTCGAAATTTAACTAGAAATTTTTATTATTTTTTATCCACTGTTCGTAAAACGAATAAAATATCCAAGAAGAACGGAAATGATGAAAGAAGGTATCGAATAGCGCCATTAAATGTTAAACAATGCACGCAATAGTTCATCTTCGATAGCTTCAGGCACATATTTAGATTCGATTCGATTCGATCTCGTAATAGAAATACGCGATAATATTACCTCTAATGTCGCGCTGTTTAGATAACATGTTCACAGCTACATATACCCACATAGCTGAGATTGCAAATTGGATTTTTTCATTTAACAAATGTGTTTCGTAACGGTATAGCTTACTTATACCGTGGGATAAGTTTCAATTGTTGGTATACCACGAGCTGTAGATAAATATACTTGACGTGATAACGCGTTAACGGATTTGCGGTGGTGCATCGCAGTTGCGGAATCCTATAGCTACCTATTGAAAAAATAATAAAGAAAGTCGTTTCATTACTTGTAATACTTTAAAGCGTAATGATAAAAGTCACGTGTTTTATTTTGTAACTAAGTACATTTCGAAATTCGAATCTATACTGCGATCTATAGAGTTTAGCGAATCAATTATCTCCCGCAGACTCAGATCCCCGGGTAGGTTTGAATCGAGTTAAATATATTCATTCGTATGTGTGTATATATTTCTAGGATTTTTTAGATCATATGTAATACTATGTTTATTTTACTTGACTTGATCTTCACCCTAAAAAGTTTATCGAATTATCACGACGTATAAATACATACGTCATTTTCTACATGGAACTACGATGTTAGATTAATAATTACAAACATTTCGCCAATTTAGGCTCCGGATGAGACTAGTTTAACCGATTTGAAAACTGTTTTGGATCAAAATGACGTCAGGCATAAACTGTGGATTGAACAACCAGAGAACATACCAACCTGTGTCGTTGTGAAGCCGTATCCCAAAGAAGAAATACAAATCCATTTCAAAAAATTCAAATTGTTTAAATGATAAGCCGTTTAAAATAAAATGATTTTTAATCCAAAGATGGTGTTGTTTATTACAGTTTAATACCCTGACTTAGAATATAAGATCTTAGACTTTTGAAAATCAGTATATTCTATCGAAATACAAATTCTAGAATATATTCTAGTTCATACGTGTTATTGGTTTGGGAAAATATCTGAAACTACGTGAAATCGTTTGAAGATTTTATTATTATTTAAAATTGATGTATGAAACATCAATAATTGATATAAAACATAGTTTGATGAATCGGAAATAATTAACGAGGAAACATAGTTCTTTAAGATCTTGCACGAATGAGAAATAAAGCTTTTTAATTCGTGTTCCAATTTCGATTACAGGAGGTACCAATATAAATTACAATTATTTATCGAACAAATTTTGTAGTTTTTTTTTTTTAATCACGGTACATATAGGTGCAGGTCTTTTATCTTTATAGTCATTAGTGCTTAAATAAACGAAATGAAATTGTACGAGAAATGAATAAATTAGCGATCCAAATAACGAATATTATAAGTTTTTCTTCAATAAAATAATGACAAAAAAAACGAAAAAAAAAAAATAATGAACTGTATTTTGGAGTTGAGGCAAAGATCAACGACTCGTTTACGATATCAATAGAATTCAGATTGAAACTGAATGAGATAGATTCTAAAACCTTATATGACGTTCATTCTTGCAATTTGAAGATATGTTATATTAAGCAAAGTATCACACGTTAGGTATAATGTATGTATGTATATGTGTATACAGTTGGGCGTACACTTGTATTTATTTTGTACATAAGTCAGTTCTTTTGAATTATAATATTAAAAGAGTAAGTGATACTGATGAGTAAAATAATTCTAACGTGCGTGTGAAAAGATTAAAAAAAAAAAATAACAAATAAAGAAGCGAAATCTCGAATAGAATTTTATTTTACGAACTCTATATATAGGTATATAAGGTGTTGCTGAATTTTTATACACTTTACTGCGTACCTATAAAAATAAAGTTTTAAATAATGATAATATTACATATATAATAATACCTATACTTACATGTATGCATATTTTACAATACAATTTATAGATTCTTGTTATACTTATGTTTTTAATATGAAACGCGTATAACTATACTATTTGGATTAGAAATCGTGTGAAGCTATATTAGATACCTAATGTCATCTTCCGTCGAGTTGACGAGATAAAATTTTTTTTTCATTTTTTTTTTTGTGAATATTGAAGCGATTTCTTTTCAAATAATATCTCTCACATTCATTTTCTCGCTGTAAATAGATCGCTATAACAGGGAATTGCACAATATTAGATAAAGATTTTATTGATACAACGGTTTACTGAATAATGTGAGAAAGTAAAAACGGCGATAAGCGTAATATATATTTATATAATATTAATATATATATATATATATATATATATATATATATATATATATATATATATATATATTATTATACACGGAAATGTTTTTACTATATTTAATATAACATATATATATATATATATATATATATCTATTACATATTGTTAATATTGACATGTGTACAAGGTATTATCCTTAATTATCATAAATTCAATAACATTATCATCGATAACTATAAGTAGGTATTAGACTGTGTCAAAAAAAAGCGACATCTTCTTTTTGTCCCGGCCTTTTCGAAAATAGTTAGTGTTCAATGTAAGAAAATTGTCCCCAAAGCTCAGCTGTGTAGCTTGAACACAGAATTAGCGCATTTGAAAATAAGATTTCCCTTGTATTTCAAATGGCAAAATTCGTTTATCTTAGTTTTATCCGTATAACTTTCTTTATTTAACTGATAAGAATAAAGAAGATATACGGTTTGGTAGAGAATTTCATGATCTACGAAAATGGTACTTTGGCCCAAGTTGCTCAATTGAACCGTTAACAAGTTACAGTGGTTTAAAAGTCATATGTATATTTGATTACTACTTACTTTTGGAAAAATTAATTTAAATTATTTTTTTTATAAATTTTCGAAGAAATTTTTTTCTTTACAAAAACGTGTATTTACTTTATTTTTATCTGTCGAATTAAAAAAGTTATACAGATGAAACTAAAATAAACAAATTTTGCCATTTGAAATACATGAAAATCTTATTTTCAAATGCGCTAATTCTGTGTTAAAGCTACATAGCTGAGCTTTGAGGACAATTTCTTTTATATTGAGCACTAACTTTTTTGAAAAGAGTCCGAATAAAAAGGTGATGTCGTTTTTTTTGACACAGTCTAGTAGGTATATATATATATATCTATGTAGAAAAAATTAAAGATAAAATTTTAATTTAATTATAGAAAAATTAACTGCGATAAGATAATATGGATTCAAACGCATATATGAACATATTCAAAAATCCATATAATCATTAACAGACGTAAACTTCATTTTTTTATTTATTTTTATCTATTTTTTATACCATTAACAGCTAGACCGGATATGTCTCCAGATTTTGGGATATAGATAATTTGGCAATTCGTTATTCAATAAAAAAAAAAAAAAATGTTTTTCGTGATTGAAACATGTGTGAATAATTTTTTTTTGTCTAACAATTATATACTATATCGATTCTCAATGACAGAAATATTAGCATCAGCCTTGCGCCAGCAGCTATACGTATATTTCATTAACACACACATATTTATTTGACATTGTGTTTTTTTAATTTTTTTTTTTTTTTCCATATTTATATTATATAAAACAAAGGTATATAAATATTAATGATTGGTGTATTATATTTTATAATTGAATATATAAAATGATTTCAATCTATTACCTATATATGTATTATAGTATATGTATGTCACCTGTAATTAATAACCCGCTTGTTAATAAATTAAATACGTTTAACTAATATTGCTACAAGTATTATAAATAATACATTTGTGGGGAAAAAAGAAACCTATGATTTAATTAATTTATAATAATATCATAATAAATTATCTTTCATCAATTCATCATCACCCTGTACGATTTATACTTATACGCATATATAGCCTTCGGAATTTTATTTAATCAATTTTAGTGAAACGTATTAACGATTGTATGATTATTATTATTATTATTATTATTATTATTATCATTATCATTATTATTATCATTATTATTATCATTATCATTATTATTATCATTATTATTATTATTATTATGTACACACATCGTGGGCGCTGCTAGACACTGTAAGTACATTTATTTACAACACTTATGAATAAAATGTTTAGTTTTAAATATTGACTTGATTTAGTTACGTTGAAATTATTAATATAGGATAGCTGATAATGATGGGTTTGTGTGTTTTTTACTCCAGAAATCACGTGAATATTTTTATTTTTGTATTATTTTTTTCCACCTGTTTATTTTATGACCCTCCGTTGATGACGTGACTATAAATTATTATACTTTTCATTCCCGCCATTTCCAGAAGCTGCTGTGTTTTGGCTGAAATGAGAATGAGAGAAAATATGAAAAATTCAATTATTCTGAAAATCACCAAGTATTCCCTCAATCTCTCATCTACGATCTCACGTATATTCTCCGCACATCGAAATTCCTTATATATGTGTCATATATATCATTAAATTTTCTGTAAGTTAAGTAAAATCTAAGAATACCAACGGCAGTTCGACATGCACCCAATAGTTAGTGACTTTATTAACAACGTTGATGTTAATTAGATGAATACATCAAAAGTGATTGAAAGAGAAGAGAAGACATTAAAAAAATTAAAAAAACAACAAAAAAAAGTAATAAAAGATATATATATAAAAAAAAAAAGAAACGTAAAACACAAGCGACAAGAAGGAACGTACAGCGGGGGTTCAGTAAAACTTTACCAGGTCGCGTTAGTTTGAAAGGAATGTGAGTCACTTGATGAGCGTTATTTCTCAGCTAAATTTCCATTTTGGTCCGGGTATTCGTCGTACTCGTCCTCTGGTTCCTCGTAATCAGTTTCTGCAGGCTCAGGCCCATCGGGTGCAGGTCCTGGTGTACTCATCATCTCCTAATCATAGGAGGGAATAATTCCACAACACAAGGATCATTTCTATATGTCACTACATTTATCTACTGATAGAATTTCGACTGTAGAGTATGAAGTATACACATAGAAAACCACACGTACCGAAGTATGTTAGTAAAATAGCTCCTAATTAAATTATTCCCCAAAATCCCACGAAACAACGAAAAACTTTAAAAACGGAAAAGGCGTCTTATCGGCGTCTTGTGGACTTATGGATGTCTTCCGAAGTTTCTGAAGAAATTCCAGACAACATAAGACTCCAGAAGATATCCATAACACTTCCATAAGACGTCCATAAGTCCATAGGACATCCATAAGACATATTGCGGAGTTTATTTTTCGTTGCCTATCACTGTGAGTAAGCATTATTTTTCATGCAATTGCAGAATGGTTAATTATACACATTTCACAGTAATTTCCATTATCTTCTATGGCCTACATCTGTAAATTGCTATAACTGCAGTTTGTGGTTCAAATCATTACATCCGTTTGTCTCTACATCCGCAAATACTACGGATTTTTCTTCTCAATAAAAGTGAGTTGTTATTTCCTCGAGACAATGAATTGCACCCATGATTTTAACTTCAGTCATGGTTTTTGTTTTTTTCATTTTAAAGAAAATTATTCAATCATTGAATGATGTATTATATTAAAGCCGTGCAATTTGTTAGGTAATTAATTTAACGGGTAAAGAATTACGGGCAATAATACTGATCCAAATCTCATCCTGATGTAACGGAAGTAGTTGAGCAAAAGGTGATATTGCTTGATGAAGATTTGTCTTTTTTTTTTATACATTATTTATTCGGTTGAAAAAACACGAAAAATAATGCGGATCTTTTACCTTGGCTGGTCTCCAGCCACATCCGGGAAGCGGAAGACCGTCCGGTCCCAGCGGACACGGGGCATCTAGTCCAGGAACACCCTGATCTCCTTTGTCACCTTTATCTCCTTTCCTACCACGTTTACCCATCGGACCCTGAACAAATAATAAAACAAGAATTGGTTCAATTCCAGTTTATATGGTAAAAAAAAAAAAACTGTAATTGCGGGCGTGCAGATAGGCCAGGCATTACAAAACTTTGTGCATGTAATATCACTAGAACTAAGAAAAAGAAAAGAAAAGAAAAAAAAAAAAAAATACTTAAAATAATAACGAAGGCATGAGGATAGATAATTATGAAGAAAATCATATTATTTAACAGTTCTATTATATCGACGAAAAATTTCGAAACTTTTGATAGGGTTGTTAATGCCATGAAAATGTTTGGTCAAATTATAAAATCGCAGGATTTATACCTCATCAGGCTCTGATTAACGCGAATTTTTATTCGTGGAAATAATATTCTCAAGTATTGCAAACAAGCATATGTATAAAGATACTCAAAAATGTCAAAATACTTGGTCACGGTTCTGTGATAAGAGATAGGCTTCAGCCGTTTCTAACAGGACAATTTTTTTCTAAATTGGTGGTGGCAGCATAATGAGTAAGTATTCTAATATAATATATCTAACAAGTTTCGGTGATAACGTACGTATCCCATATTTCATCGTGTCTAGATCAATATAAAAAGAAAAAAAAATTCTTTCGAAGATATCTATGCAGTTTGGAAACAATTTTTTTCAAATTACCGCTACGATTTGCAAAGATATTCTATCGATTCTGTCTTTTCACTTCTACTTTAGGACATAATTCCGAATTATTTCAGATTTCAGAAACTTTGCTTTGCATACGTTGATTCCACCGAAAAAAAAGTGGTCGTCGTATGGGTACATTTCGCATCGTCGCAATTTATTCAAATTTGGAGGAAATATTCTACATTGATGTAGAACTTCCGGGCGAATTTAAATGATTTCATTTCTAGATCAGAGGAGTTTTCATTCGAAGTCATTTTTTTGTAAACGTTGAGAAGAAAAGTGTATTATGCTCATAACAGTATGGGACTGACCTTATCTCGACTATATTATTGGTTTTCCATGAAATGACATAATTTCTCGAATATTTCGTACAAATTTCAAAAATTTTTGATAAACGATACGACTTCCGTATCTTTTACTTCGGTAGACTCAAGCTATGAAAGGCGAAGTCTATAAAATCTCAAATGATTTGCATTATATGCCAAAAAAAAGCAATTAACGGTGAAAAAATTGAGTCAATAAAATATTTTTTCAAAACGCAGCAGCAGTTTGAAGTTGTCAATTTCGAAATACTCAACTTTACGTAGTATACTATATTAAATTAAGTCCTTATTAGAGGAGTCAGGAGCTACTTTGATTATAAATTGCAGCCCTAGTAGTTCGATGAGTTCAGAAACTTGAACTCATACGATTGAGGCCAGGTATTGAATTCATTTGTGCCTATAATACTCCGTACTTTGTAAATTCATTGAAATACTGAAATACTCGTATTGGTGATTTCATTAGTTTTCCATTAGTTGCACAGGGAAGCGTTTTGCTCGCGATAATTAATTTTCTTTTCAATACGACACGCGATACTAAAACAATTATATTATAATTTCAGTCATATCATCTTTGAAATCTTGAATTGCAGATATCGTCGATGTTTTAACGAAGAAATAGCTCAACTACAATTACGTATGACGTATTCGAAAGACACATTTTTATAAAACGTTAGAAAATCTCGACAATTATTTTATAATTAGTCAATTTAATACTCACAGCCTCGCCCTTAGCACCTTTTTCACCCTTTGGTCCCTGTAATTGTCACGCAGCATAAAAACAAAAATAAAACATGGGATTTGATATGAAATAAAATAAAAAAAGTAGAAAAATGGATCGAAAAAATGAATTTCAATTCAAATAACTACGAGAGGTAGTATTACTATTACAGCAGTCTTTCCAGAACATGAAACTAAAAGAATATCCTGTGTCCTTTGACATGCATGACAAAGGCAGAGAAACTAATAGGCTTTTAGGATCTGGTGAACATAGGTGATCAGATTTCATATGATCAAGCTATTCGTTTGTGGGATTTGCAATTAGTATTAAAATGTACAAAGTAAATATGTACAGCGATATTCAAGGATATAGCTTTTTGATTTGGATAAAGTCATACACTATATTTTCACCACTATACCTCGGCACCAGGAATCCCATCTGTTCCCTAAAGAAAAATACACAATTTTAGATAATAACTAAGAAAGAAATAAAGGGATTTCTTTTTTATTTATAATTTATAAAGAGTCGTGTTAAGGGCGGGGGGTATACTCGATTTGTTACCGGCCTGTCTATTTTCTCGAATATCTCCGAAACGGGGCTATCAATCGACTAGTCCTTTCGGCAGCCGATGTTTGACGAGTAATGAGTTCGAATTTGTACGTTTGATCGAATGAAATCAGGATTTTTTATTTTGATCGAAAAGTGTTGGCGTGCCATTTATATCGACTTATATCAAAGCCTACGCATCAAAAATGCAAAATCGGCCACGGAAGCCCGATTCTATAAGGAATTCCGAACACAACCATCCCAAAACATCTTTGTTCTCGA
Organism: Tenthredo scrophulariae; assembly: GCA_963978835.1. Classification (NCBI taxonomy): domain Eukaryota; kingdom Metazoa; phylum Arthropoda; class Insecta; order Hymenoptera; family Tenthredinidae; genus Tenthredo; species Tenthredo scrophulariae. The sequence continues at coordinate 7,591,725 of OZ022234.1, forward strand.
CAACGATGAAGGGGCCAGTTGTATTCTACGTTTTTGTTGTAATTTTCGCGATTGTCAGAGGCTGGGAGCGGTAATGGCCGCTAAATGTCATGATGTTAGTTCTCCGAACGCTCGTGAGATGTCGCCCCGCTGTTACATTGATACACCTGGTACTACGTCACCCGACATGTAGTCCAATCATCTCTGACTAATAATCTAAAAGTGTGCGCACGACGACATCTCACGGGCGTTCGGAGAACTAACATCATGACATTTAGCAGCCATTACCGCCCCCAGGCTCTGACAATCGCGAAAATCACTACAAAACCGTAGAATACAACTGGCCCCTTCATCGTTGTTGAGAACAAAGATGTTTTGGGAAGGTTGTGTTCGGGATTCCTGATAGAATCGGGCTCCCGTGGCCGATTTTGCATTTTTGATGCGTAGGCTTTGATATAAGTCGACATAAATGGCACGCCAACACTTTTCGATCAAAAAAAAAAATCTCGATTTCATTCGATCAAACGTACCAGTTCGAACTCATTACTCGTCAAACATCGGCTGCCGAAAGGACAAGTCGATTGATAGCCCCGTTTCGGAGATATTCGAGAAAATATTCAGTCCGGTAACAAATCGAGTATACCCCCCCCCCCCCCCCCCTTAATTCATTGAAATTATTAATTATTCAGCCAGTTGCTCTCCAGGTATATAAAGTTGAATACTTTTAGTTCGTGGGCAATATAGAGTATAAATTTCATCTAATTGTTGCGTCCAACGTATTTTATAGAATATTATATTACCCGGAAATTACCAAAGTTTAAAAGCATACTCACAGGCAATCCTGGGTCTCCACGTTCTCCTTTTGTCCCTGGTTCCCCTTGTGCACCCTGTAATAACATTCACATTTTAAATGAAGCTATGCATATATGTACCAATCTCTAAGTGCCTGCACCTTTATATTCAGGTATAAACTTTATAAAAACTTAAAACAAGATTGTCTTGATTCATGAATAGGTATTACAACCGCAATTCTATTTTTTTTTTTTATATAAACTTATCGATTTTCTACACTAAAAATTTCAAAAAAAAAAATAATTCTTCAAGTACCTAAAAATATTTTAAGCCCAGTTTATGATTAGAAGATTTTTTTTTCCCGTAACATGTAATCGACTGATATCTTACAATCTTGATGGAATTGATCGTGACTAACAAGTAAGTAAGATTTATGTGTGAATATAATTTTAAGTAATACTCTTATAAGGTGATTCCCTACCCAATTCCACCTGATCTGAAAACATTAGGTAGGGAATCACTCTCAAGTCTGTTAATAGTTAATAATTGTTAGATTCTATACATGCAGAGAGATCAAAGCGTTGGTTTACACTCAGTCAAAGCCGACTCGGCACACGCCAGGTTTTTCGTCTGTTTATTGCAAGCTGGCCATCCACTTTTCTTTTTTTTTTTCGAATCGATGTCTTCCGGAAGAAAATCAATTCAAGTAGAGAAAAAATGCAGTTGTTTGGCCTGCAATAAACAGACGAAAACCTGGAGTATGCCGAGTTGGCTTCGACTGAGTGAAAACCAACGCTTTAATCTCTCTCTATAGTCTAGATGGTGATTTTTTTGTGCAATTTATCTTCAATTCGAGATAAAATGATCAATGTAATGTATTAAATCTAATGATTCCTATGAGATATATATTTACGAAAGTGTAGTATGTAAATAAACATATATGTTAATGATGATGTATAAAATGTTACCGCTCACCTTCATGCCATCTAATCCTGGCGGCCCCTGAAAGGGAGATGAAATGAAATCAAATTTGATGAAAATTAAGAAAAAAAAAAGATAAAACAACAGAAAGAAATACGCAATAAACATTCCCATTTACAATTAGGTATAAGATCGTATAGGAGAATTATTTCTTCTATACGGTATACCCGAATCATATATATATGAAGAAAAAAAAAAAAAATGTTTACCCATATTTTTTTGAATGCGTGTTTTTTTTTCATTCTTTCTATTTAAGTAAGGTAGATCAAGCCGTAAGAAACTGACAATTAAAATACATGTAGTACTATTTATACCTATATTATAATAGAGATATAGCGAGCTATGAACGTAAAATTCATTGGCGAATGATTTTTCCTTTTTGTTTTTCTTTTCTTTGGCTTTTGTTTTTTTTTTAATATAAACGATAATGAAGAACTGAATCACGAGGCTGTCATATAGGCATGCTTTGATAATGACGTATGATTGCTTAAAACTGATTCGTAATAAATAAATAAAAAATATCTCAAGTTTCGTGGCCGCAGCAAATTAACACATCTTTATTTTGATCATTATTATTATTATTATTATTCTCTGTTTTCTGATCTCTTGTTTTTCTTCTTTTTTTGAATTTTCTTTTGTATTTTCTTTCTCAACAATTTCGATCGAAAAGAATATAGTATAGGTAAGTATAAAAAAAGAGTCTTTTATAGATATTACGTATATAATCAAAATGCAAAAAAGCGTATATATTATATATCTCGTGGCCGCAGGAATATGAAGCTTTTTGAAGGGGCATATATTGAAAGCAAAGGACACAGGCACATGCACATTCTGTTTATTAATCAGGATATCATAAAACAAAATTGTTAGTGGTTTTTTTTTTTGTTTTCATTTTTTTTTGTTTCTTTTTTGTTGTTTTGTTTTTTTTTTTTTTAGTTTTTTTTTTTTTTTCTTAGAAGATCAAGGACATTTCTGGTTATGGAACGCTGCCTTATAATTATTAACAAATATATAAATATATATATGTATATATTTATATATATATATATATATTTATATATATATAAATATATTATATATAATTATTCAGATTTTATAGCTTAGTCAAATAGACTAGTTATTTCCTTAATATTATCATAACTTATATATTAAATTTATAGTTTATCTTAGTGCGTTACAGTAATCTGATTACAATATCCATTGATTAAGTCGTGTGTATATTACAATTTTCGTACACGATACGCGATACGATGATCGATATCGAATTACGTATAATATTTATATATATATATTTATATAAATATATGTATATAACATTATAGTATGCAGTGTCACAAAACTGCAATTAATAATAATAATAATTGCTACTATTATTATTATTATCATTATTATTATTATTATTATTAGTATTATTATTATTATTAATGACGTTATCTTAGATTAGGTTTGTTTAAGTACTTAATTTACGATAAACGTTACTATATAATATAAAAGTAGCTAACATAATAATTACATTACTCCATTATCACTATATTCCAATCATTATTTTTTTATTTTTATTGTTATTTTTCTTTCTCTTTTTCTTTTTTCCTCTTTTGTTCGTAACTTTTGACAATCAGCATTGTTTAATAATTTTCATTTTCAATTAATTAGCGTTGCGTAGTTTTTCAGAGATTCTCTTATAAACTGATAAATATTAAAGTCATTATAAGCTAAAACTAATACAATAATTACATATATCATTTATTCTATTGAAATTATACACTACTGTTGGTGCAAAAAGGTTTGGCCCCTCTGTTTGAGTGATCATAACTTTCACAGGAAAATTGATAGAGCATCGAGCTAGGAAGACCCTGAAGCGCCAAGTTTTTTGCGTCTGATGGTTATTCACAAATTTCTGTGTGAAAATCGTGAAAACCGTTATGATCTCTGAAAAGTTAGAAAACGTAGTCTTTTCGAAGTCCATTGCCGTACGTCAACTTCAACTCGTCACCGTTTGTCTGAAATGAGTGTAAAAAATCTGTAAAAATTCATAAATATTCCCCGAACATTAACGAACATTATAGTGCTTGGTAATTTCAATAATATTCAAAAACCTGGTCGCCAGGTGCAACAAGGTCCAATGATGCGATTTGGGAAACGGATTGGTACGGGCGAACCTGAGCTAGCTCGAAATTTTCGTCAAAATATACACTTTTAGATTCCGGAATCAGTTTTTGGTTCGCAATAGTGCATTTACAGTTATCGAATATAGACGGATATCGCGGCTGGGACACACGCGGCCCCGCCAACTTCGAAAATTTCCAATGTCGATTACTGGAATTCACTATTGCAAACCAAAAACTGATTACGGAATCAAGAAGTGTATATTTTGAGAAAAATTTTGAGCTAGCTCAGGTTCGCCCGTACCAATCCGTTCCCCGAATCGCACCATCGGACCTTTTTGCACCTGGCGTCCAGGTTTTTGAATATTTTTAAAATTACCAAGCACTATCATGTTCGTTAAAGTTCAGGGAATATTTATGAATTTTTAAAGATTTTTTACTCTCATTTTAGACAGACGGTGATGAGTTGAAGTTGACGTACGGCAATGGACTCCGAAGGAACTACGTTTTTTTACTTCTCGGAGATCATAACGGTTTTCACAATTTTCACACAGAAATTTGTGAATAACCATCAGACGCAGAAGACTTGGCGCTTTACGATCTTTCCTGATTCGATGCTCTATCAATTTTTCTGTGAAAGTTATGATCACTCAAACAGAGGGGCCAAGCCTTTTTCCACCGACAGTAGGCTGTATGTATCAATTATCAGTTCACCAAAATTCATACTACACAAGGAAGGATAACTATTACATTTTCATAAATTTATCATTTATTTAATCGGTTATAGTATATGCTATTAATATACTTAATAATCAGTTTTGTGAGATATCTATAATCTATAACCTGTGTCTGTGTGTATATATATACATGTATAAGGGAATATTTCAACAGCTGCTAATAACAATAAGACTTTGAAAAATTCATTAAATTTAATATTTAAGAAAATATAAACTATTCGCGAGATGAGTATAGAGGGAATCAGAGATTCGGTGAGATCATGTATAATCGATAAAAACAGCCGATACCTATAAGTAGACAAATTGGCGTATAGGTACCTATGTACTACATATCACCATATTCCTTAGTTTACCAGAGAATCTCTCTTTCCGTTTAATTAAATTGCGATAACCGCGATTTTTTTCTATCTTTTTTTTTACCTGTTATTGTTTATTATTATAAACAATTTTACGCCGGTGGGTAAAACCGCAAAAATTCCTTTTTACTCGGTATTCATTCTGCGCGGAAGGTCCACCCCGAAATTTTGTTTCTCCAAAAAAGTAAAGAATACAGATTCGTATAATAATGGATAAAAAAATGTTATTCAGAAAATTTTTTAACAGATTAAAAATTTTTAATGGATTAAAAAGTTTTGAAATGATGAAATTTTTGATATAAATTTTGAGTATAAATGACCGAATGATTTACGTTATAGCTTCCAACTGTCCCTCTATTCTATATTGCCAAGTCAGTATAATGCATGTGAGGTATGCATGTATCATACGTATAGGTATCTGCGTTAATGAATCAGATGAGTCGCATGAAATATTGATGATAATGATATTATTCGTGATCGGTGATACTCACTAGTCGATATAGTGATATGATACGATATGATATGACATGACGTGATATGAGGTGATATGAATCATGATGATGATGATAGGTGTACCTAGTATTGCGGATACCGATGCTATACTACTGCCCGGGTATCTCTGACCTTAGAAAGTTTGCAAATTGACCCACGACTGATAAAAATAAAAATAAAAATAAAATGTCTAATACAGTCATACCCTAAGAATAGAATGATATACATATATATACATATATATATATATATAGGGAACAGTTGGGCAAAAGCTACATCCACTAATCGGATTGTTGGTTTTTTTTTTTTTTTTTTTGAGATCGACACTTATAGTTATCGTTATGCGTATTTGCGGTTTTTCTCGAGACGTATTATTCACATCGATATTATTAATCAAGAAACTAAGTTCCTCAAACAATTTGGAGAGTAAAATAGTTTTTTTTTTTTTTTTTTTTCTTCATTAGTCTGTATAGTACAGGTGTATTTTTTCAAATGTATGCTAGGTATAACTGTTGGATAAGTGTTTAAAGTTTCAATTTTCTTGCCTCGATATTTGCGTATAACGATAGTAGGTACCACGTTTTATGTCAAATATTTTTAGGTAATAACATAATTTACGATTTAACAAAATACTACTGTTCGAATTGACGACATCTTTTGAGTTTTTTTATTTTTAATTTTAATTTTAGTTGTTTTTTCTTTTAATTTTTTGTAAAATACGATAGATCACACCACATTTGACCATTAGAGGAGTTTTTTTTTTTTTTTTAAATTCGTTATAAGAAACGTAATTCGGTTTCTTGTATACGCTTATATATATATATAGCTCCCGAAATATAGCCATTGCGAATGATAATTGTGAGAATTGAATTCACATAATACAGATCTCGTTAAATTGAGAAAAGACTTATGTATATAGATCGTTGATTTATAAATACAATTACGCGACGTGACACTTGAAAGTGAAAGTTAAATAATTACAGAGCAAACTCCTGCAGTGTGCTCGAAATGTGAAATTTTTGTATTTGGAAGCCCCAACGTTCCAAAGCACAAAATAAAAATAAAATTGCCAATTTCATGTAAAACCATGCAATACTCTTTTCTTTAATTAATTAATGTACGATCGCTGATCTAAAAAATTTCTTCATGTATCTTATAACATGTACATTTGAGTCAATCATATTGAATGGTACATACAAGCTTCGCATCATTTTTTCTTATCTTCTTTTTTTTTTTTTTGCAATGGAAATCCATTCTCTTACACATAAAAAATGAACAGTCTTAATCGATTTAGCTATCTAATTTATATACTACCAGAATATCGTACAAATACCAAAAGAATTATACAAATGTGCAAAAATTATACATTCGTCACACACACACATACATGTATATATATATGTATATATATATATATATATATTACCGACATGTATATGCATATTAACCACATTAATTTTCTATTTCATCTGAGATTATTAAGATTTTTTTTTTCACCAATTTGTTATTTTATTTATTTTTTTTAAATTTCTTTCAGAAGAAGTCGAGTATTGAGTAAAATTGAAAAAAATAAAAAATACTTATAACACACTGTTGTCCAGCCGAGATCAATATTATACGGACATTATAATGTTATTCATTTGATTTTACAGAAATATACAATTTCGAGGCAGGTTTCAAAAAATTCGGCAGGATTCACGAATTCTTTATTTTTTTGTTTTTAGTTCTTTCTTCATTTTATCATATATATATATAGCTATTACGACAGTGACGTAATAATTACCGATTAGATAGGCAATAATGAATGTTGATTTCTCAGATATAATTTCTTTTCAAAGAAATAATAAGTGAAATATATTTGCGTTTAATAAAGTGCAGCGAATACTTTGGATATTTATTCTTTGAGCATCTCATCGAATTCCCTCGATATTTTTGAACAGTTAAAATGATAATTATTTACCGTGATGTAATTAAGCATTTAGATACTCGAGGGTGGACCTCGCGAGGATACGTCATATTTATAAGGTCTTTGAAATAACAATAATTTCATCGACAAATTTTCTTTCCAAATATGAATGTCCTTTAAAAAATGTTAATAATTGATGTTGTAAATCGCTCGCTCGCTCGCTGTATACGAGCTTTACAAATTAACAATCAATGAAAATAATTTAATTAAATTCCCATATAACTTTCTGTCTAGAATCACATCTCGTCTTCCACCCTCGCAAATTCTATGACGTATACGTTGATACAAATGACTTTAATTACTTTGACGACTCGTTGGATCAATAAATTATTCGCTATTCCAGTCTGAAAATATCTATATAATACATATATATATATATATATACACATATATATAGATATATATGCTCTTTGCACATGACGAATGAATCGTAATTCAAAATAATTTGGCAGAGGATAAAGAAAGAAAAACAAGAAAATTATATATTTTTGAATGAATAAAATAAATAAATCAAGGAGAACAATATTTCAAAAAAGAGAAAAGAACAAAAAAATATGTATATATATATATATATATATATATATATATATATAAAATCGCACTAAGCACTATATAGACGAGGGTGTGTGCGTGTTCTGGGAGTCCCACATGGTGTGCAGTAGGTGGGGTTATTATTGTTGACCTTTTTTTCATAAGTAGGTAGTATGTGTTAGTTGTTAGTCAACTAAATCGATCCCCACGCGCCAACCTGTTTTTATTTTAATGCGACTAATTAAAATAATTTTGTTAGTACTCGCTATTGTTGCTGCCAATAGCGAGTTTGAGTGCCAATTTTTTAATTAAGCGTTAAAACTAAGCGATCAAGTGGTTTCGTTTGGATGAAATTCAATACGATATTATTCATCATATAAAATTTGATTGAAAACTCTTACCCAATTGTTTTTGTTTTTCGTTTTCTATTAAATTATTACTACGTAATTAATACAATAAAATAAAATGATAGTTAAAAGTACTACTACGTAATTTCCCGACTTCAAAATCCAGTAATGATTTTTTTTTAAATACCGCAAGACCCGGCGGTTTTTAAATCATTTTATCTATTTGGAAAAAAAAAAACAAAAATCAAATATTCGGATGTGAAAGACCAAAGATCATTATGATTTTATTTACTGTAAAATAAACGTCGTAGTAAGTCTTTATATAATCATTGGTGGTTTACTTCGAGGAAGTAATAAGAGACGATAAAACTTTTGAGATTCTTTTCTAAATATTACGTCAATATAATTATACATGAAGTTAATCATTTATTCAGGCCGAAAGTTTGCGATAATTATATATCTATACGTAGAATACATTTTATTACGATCATCCTGACATTCCACGTAAAGGCTTAAGGTATGATTCCAGCTAGGCGGTGGGAACGTGTCGTTAGTGTAGGTAGAAAAAAATAAAAATAAAAATAATGAAAAATAAAGTACAGAAAAATTGTCTGATGAAGAGGCATGTAATGGCGATTTTAAGAGCGAGAGGCCCACGATCTTACCATGGTCCCAGGTTTACCGGTGTCTCCGGGCCTTCCGGACTCTCCTCTCAATCCCATGGGACCCTGTGCACAAAATAGAAATAGAAGACTCGCTGTGTTAGTCGAATAAATTTTAAATCAAACTTTTCATGCTCGGATGATTTTACAAAAAATCGGAAAATAATTTTTGATACCATATTAAAAAAAAAAAACTAAATTTTAAAACGGCTGCGGGAATATTTCTGGTAGTAAAAATTATTTTTCAACACGCTGTGCGCAGAGTTCGATTTTGCGCACGCTTCGCGCGCATAGAATTCAACCTGACACGCGCTGTATTGAAAAACAACGTCCGATACACGTGCGAAAGATGATTCAACATTTTCGTACTAGTAACAAAAAGTACCATTTCCTAACACATGCACCCAAAGTCCTCCTTCGCGCACCGTCTACAGGCACCGAAAGTAGACTCTTGTGCACCCCTGCGGGAAAGTCTTTCCCGCACTGGTACGCTAAAACCTGCTTTCGTCTCGCAGACGGCACACAGACGAGGACTTTTCTTTATAAAGAATGGAGTTCGATACACGAGTCCAAGGCAGTAATACCTTACTTGTGACTTGTACCTTCATACTCGTTCGTGAATTGCTGCTTTGCGCTCTTGTATCGAAAAACACTATCACAGACCCATTTTAATATTTTTTTAATCAATTCATACGTACGGGTAATCCCATTGGGCCAGGGTCACCTTTTGTTCCTTTCTCGCCCTGTAATGTAAAAAAAAAGGTTTTTTTTTTCACCGTTTGCTAATTAAAAGTTTGAACAATGAGGCAGATTTTTTATTTTTTGAATTTATGTGCTGAAATGGATACGAACAGAGTTGTTTAAGCCTATGATTGAACGACTGTACGGAGTCTGTTGAGGGTCCAACTAGTTGGATGGTTTAATGAGTTCATCGATAAATTATTAAGATAGGTATATCTACAACGAATACTGACAGGGTCGCCTTTGGCACCGTCGTGGCCTCGATCTCCTTTAATTCCGGGTGGGCCTTGTAGTCCGGCAACACCAGCTGGTCCCGGAGGTCCAGGTGGGCCCATTACCTAGGAATATATGGTTGACTTAAGGACCCGTTAAAAATGTGTGTTCAGAATTTTTTGGACAGACTAAAAATTGGCCCGCTGCTTGTTTTGGGTGAAAAAAGTGAGAACAAAGAAATGGGCGAAGAAGAGACTCACCACTTCGCCAGCGTTCACTTCGAAGGTGCCATCACCCTGTGTAAAAAAAATTGACGAGAATTAGAAGATCGGTTGATATTAATGGGTAGCTTGGGGTAGGAAATACGGGGCCAGGTTGATGTCCCAAATTTTAGAAATCCCGAAGGGTGAAAATTCCGAATCTGAATATTTCCGACTCACTGCGGTTTTTGGAAACGGCTATTTTCCCGATAGCCGATCTGAAGAACTTCGAAACGAAGAACACCGTAGGTTCGAAATTGTCAAAGCCAAAGATCTGGAAGGTCAAAACCTCCGAACCTTGAAGTTCCCGCATGTATCCATTCAGTGTTTAATAACTCGGGTTGTATTGATCGTATCAAAGCCAATAAGTGGTCAAATCGATCGTCTTGGAATTTACATTTTCGGGAGAAAAAGGTTCGAAGTCTTATTTAAGATATCGAAGTTATAGATTCAAGTAAATAAAATAGGTTCCCGCAAATAGGGTCTAGATTAGAATGAACTATTTTTTGTCTCCACATTATGAGAAATAGACCGAAACTTTTGGATTTTTGAACTGTCTGCATTCCGACCTTTCGGAATTTGAATGTACTAAGTTTGAACGTTTCTGAAAGTTCTGAATCGTCTGAAACGAATTTTGAATTTTTATCGTTCGGAAGTTTTAAAATTCTGAACCTCAACCCCCAGCCCCGGAGATAATTCATTTACGCACCTGCCTTCTCCTCAATTTTTTGTACTTCTACAAGAGTAAACGGCCGATACATGAAATGAAAAGAGAATAAATTATTTGACTAAGAATTAACCAGTGCTTCCCTAGTTCGTCGGGGATCTCGACGAATAAAACTTACCGATTCACCCTTTTCTCCCTTTTCACCCTTCTGACCGGGGTAACCCTTCATGTGAGAGAAATTCACGTCAGTTATGTTGTTATAAAACATAATATGGTAATAATATATGAAAATTAGCTTTTCGTACCGGAGGACCAGGCAAGCCAGGTGGACCCATGAGACCCGGAGGTCCGATGTCACCGTATTCGCCTTTTTCACCCTTTGGTCCAGAGAGTCCCTGCGAATAAAGGTATCTCGTAAAATAAATTACAACTGTGATTGCGGGTCACATATGAAACTAATTTTCAAAAGTTGAAAAAAAAAAACAACAAAAATTCGTGAATGTGATCGTAGTTCGTTGTTGTAGTACAAAATTGAACGGATTTACAAAATGAGTTTAATAGTACCTATCGTAATAAAAATTTGACGTTTTTATCGATTTATTATATATAAATGTGAGGCTATATATACTCACAGGCATTCCGGGAGGTCCTTGAATTCCTGCATCACCATTAACACCGTCCAAACCTGGAGGACCTTGAGGGCCAGGATCGCCCCTCGACCCTAGAATAAGATGGATATGATTAATGAATATTTGTCGTTAATATTGTCGTATAAATATATAATTTATGCTACTCGTCCGTTTTCATTTTCTTTGATATGTGCAATAGGTATAGGGTCATAAAATAGGAGCACATCAGCTTCCTTCGGGTCTGGTTATAAGCGGCATCCTGTTTTCGAGATGAAACTCAAAGAGAATATAATAAAATATCGCAAATCGATAATAAAATGATACGAATTTATGTACATATTATATAGTCGATATTTATCGGTTAATTGGAGTAATAAGGACGAGGGGTGTCTTTCCTTTAACCGGGGATGTCTTTAATCTACCTGGTGGGGCTAAATCGCCCTTGAAACCCTTCTCGCCGCGGTACCCCCGTTCTCCCATCTCGCCCTTTGGTCCCGTTAGGCCCGGTACACCCGGGGGACCCCGTTCAATCACCTCCAAGTTCTCGCCTTTGAAACCCTACAACGACACTGTATGGTCATATCCGTCCAGGCCCTCTGTTACAGGAGTCAGTTTCAAGAGTGCGAGAGTTTCAGATTTGAGAATGTGCTCGAGAAATTTAGGAAGAGAGTGGGAGATCAGGATAATACACTAATCAACACAAATCGTTACGGTTATACGTTAAACACTACAACAAACTATGGATTAACCAACAACATCAAATACTGCATATCTACTTGCGTAAATAATTTCGGAAAAAGACGGATGGGATATTTTTTTGGAAATATATTTTTTTCTTTCTTTCTCAAATCACTGCTAATCACTCTAATGATATTTCTTACAGAATATTCAATCGAAGCGAAGCAGTGATGTGAACAAACAAAATTTAGATAATTTTTTCAGTTATTTGGGAAAACAGTAAAGTGCCAATGAGATCGTTAGACGAAAGAAATTCAAGCGAATTTTATACCGTTACTAGTTATTGTTGCCTCGAAAATTCTATTCAGATATTAGAAATTCGAAATCAATCGACCCTTTATTAATAACGGGATTTTTTATTTGAATTTCAAATCAGCATATCGATCGGCAAACGTTATTAACTCTTCGAGCGCGACAGAGACACTTATATACTTTTACGATCATGGAAAATGTTATTAAAAACAGAAAAAAAAAATCCGAAGCCAAAATTGAAATGTCAATCACGTAGTCGAGAAATTTAACGAGATACAACGATCAAGTCGAATTGACTGAGTTTTTTTATTTTTTTGACACATTTTTTTTTTTTTTTTCAACTTTACTAAAACCAGGGGAAAATTGTGATAATTATTGTTTGAGTGTGATAAAAATTATGAGAAGAATATTAAAGGAAAACAGAAAAAAAAGTAAAAAAAAAAAAAAGAAAAGAAAAAATTAAATAGAAAAAGCTACATACATAGAAATTGATACTTACGAGGGTTGCAGAGATGCTATCGTCGCCATGTTTTTGAGCCTCAAGCCGTAGTAGGTATTAGTGATTACTGATTAGTAGATTGAACCAACAGTGAACACGCAGAGGAGGTAGTGGGTGTTACTGGCTAAGTAAACACAAATTAGTTACAAGCTACCTAAATACGAGCTATTTGTTACTAATTTACATGTAAGTACGCCAAGCTAAATGTGTTAATTAAAAATACGAGTGTATTATTATTAAGAGGCTTGCCAATTCTGCAAAAGATTATTATACTACATAAAAATTTTCTTCTCTTCATTAATATATTCGGTTATAATTCTGATATTAAAAATCATTTCTCTTAATTTCAAAAGTTTTCTTTTTTTTTTTTATATTAGCTGCTTTTGCTGTATATGGCTTGCCTCAAAGTATAAGCTACGCTTTTATCTAAACTATACCAACACCATACTTACGTTTTCTCTTCATTACATACACATAATATCAATACGGAGTTTACGATTATATGTAGAAAAATAAAAAATAAAATAAAATAAAAAAAAAAACAAAAAAATCAATTAAAATCCAAAAAAGTAATAACTATAATAATTTTATATCGAAAAGCTTTAGTAGTAAGTATATATATACTACATATATACATACATACATATATATGTAGTTGTCCTATATCAAATCCTATAATAAATGGAAATAAAAATGGTGAACCTTATCGAAGAAGATATTTTTCTTTTTTTTTTTTTTCAATTATACTGATTTCGTTGATGAATTATATAAAATACCTGATATTATTCAAAATCGTGCTATTTGCTGCCACCAACATTTGCAAGAAAAGAAAGAAAGGAAGAAAAAAAAAAAAAAACCATTATAATTAGATAGAAGTAATAATAATTTTCAAACATTTTATCAACGATTGTCGTTAATTGAACGACAGTTATTATTTAGTACAACTATCGTAGGATGATAAGAAATAATTCGGCTTTAGATTTGTAATGATTGAGTGAATTAATTAAAACCTTTTGAATTGATTGGTAAAAGTATATCATGACATCGTAAAATTAGTATCTATACGACATTACAGGGTTTTCGCATAACTCAAAGCAAAAGGCATATTCAATTGACTAATTGACATCGCGGGTGATATAGAAAAAAAAAAAAAAAAACTGAGAAATATCGGAATATTTGAAAATAATTTAAAATCCGCAAGGATAGCAGTGTAAAAATTTCTAAACGGATCAAAAAATTTGAATAAAGTCATTATTAATGATGAAATATTTGGGAAAATTAATTTTGTTTAATAATATTTCTCGTTTTTATATATAAGATCACTCGCAATATCGCGAAGGATGTTATAGCAGCATGTTAATTTGTTGCTGAATTTTGTCATGCATGTCTAGTGTTGCGATCTGGCATGCATCTTTCAGGCAAATCGAGCATATATAGCGTGCTGCTAGTCATTGTTTCCATGCTTTTGCTCGAGAGGTTTTACCAAGAGGTTATTTGGGTCGGGACAAGGGAGATTCTCAAACGAGGGCGAGGGTTGCTAAGGTGGTGGGAAAAGCTGTGACGGGAATGGGGAAAGGGGAGCCAAGTACACGGAGAATAAGGAGAATAAGGAACAGGTAGAGGAGAAGCAAGGAGACTCTTGGAGGAGGGCCTGGAGGACCTGGAGGAGCTTACCCGCTTGCCGCGTTTCCCACGGGTGCCTTTCTCGCCGGGTAGACCGGGGGGCCCGGTTGGGCCTAATTCTCCCTTCTCGCCTTGGGCCCCTGCGTACCACGGAGATCAAAAACATCACTATTCCATCATTCCTTAGTTCATCACCTCCCATTAATCATCTTAACTACCATTAAGGGTGAACAATTTCATCAATAATTCATTAGCCCGATTCATTTCTTGAATATATAGGTATACACACCCTTATTCTTTATTTTTATTTTTTACGCTCCAGCTGGTGCCGAGAGACGAAAAAGGATCCACTCTTTTATCCTATGCTTGAATCTATAGATCTTCCATACGTCAACAATTAATTAATCAATTAATTACGAATATTCACTGACGTTTTCTACTTAGGTAATTAATTGGTGAAAATTTATCGATCGCAACGCGATGCGACGGATGATATAAAGAGAAAAAACATTTTTTCAAACTAAACCGAGATGGGACGATTTTTTTTTTACTCTCTGAAAATAAAAACTCACCGGATAGATTGGCGAATTAAAAGTATTAGCTTTTTCTTTACGGTCCAGAAAACTCAGCGAGAGAGAGCATTTTTTACATGTTTTTTACCTTTTAGCTTTTTACAGCAAACAAGAGCTTACAAATATAGGTATATACATATATATTAGGGTAGATAGTTACATATATGTATATATGTATATATCTGTAACACACACGTATACCTATATGCATATATATACGCGCAATCGTTAAGCCAGCCGCGTTTCGCGAGGGTTTTCTACCCCTTGGGATTTTCTCTATACCATAGAAAAGTTTTCCAACGATTATTATCTCGTATTTTCCTCTACTTTTCCCATGGGCTAGTAAAGCAACAATGATATTATAAATGAAAACAACAACGATAATAATGGTTATAATATTGATTGGTATTGTGGGACGAATGCTTACCCAAACCACCCCTCTGGTACTTGTGGCAAAATTTGAGAAGTACATTAACAGTTGTGATGCGAATTAGCATCACGATTGTGACATTAGTTTTTGGAAATAAAGAGAGAAGAAAAGAGAAGGGATGAAAATGAAATAAAAAGAGATTTAACAATAGAGATTCGAGTTTGGAAAACTAGACCTTATCATGACTATTATTGGAGTAGTTATACTTGAGCAAATGCAATCTGGGAGTTACTGCAATTGGGTAAAGTTCTAATTGGCAAGAATACGTGAGTGCAGGGATGCAGTCTGACTACAGGAAACGGCAGATTGGTATAACTGCTCGGATCTCTTAAATCCTAGAGACTCGTTAAAATAGAACTCTCTTTATTTCGTATGCTAACCGTACCTCTGCTCGACTTAAACTCGGGTTATTTATGTCTTATAATCTATCATCCGTCTCTACGTTTCTCTCGGTTTCTCTATATATCCGGTATACTGTTTCTTGTACATTTATCAAGCCATGTCAGGAGTGAAATTTCCTTAAATATCACCAGCCCCTACATAACTCGAAAAATTTCGAACACACATATATGAATATTAGGGTAATAATCCCTAATTTGATCATTTTCGAATTTCGATGCTCTCACGAGCCAGGACGTCTCCATAAATACACACACACAAAAAAAAAAAAAAAATGTAGCCAAAAGCCCAGGTTTCTATGTCAATTCTAAATACCGCCCGAAAGTCATCGAATTTTCCCATTTGAGTAGAACACGATTTTTATTACTTCGGGATTATTTTTGACTCCGTTGTGAATCAATTTTTTTGTATATATTTGGAGACGTTCTGGTCCAGGGTGGACCGAATCACGGACCACCCTGATGAATAGATCCGTAAGATCTACTTGAAAATGTTCAAATGATCTATTCAATACTTTATAATGAAAAAAATTTTACGAATTTTAAAGAACGCGACGCAATTTACTCACCAGGAGGTCCAGGAGGACCTGGTGGACCTTCGATAATTCCAGTCGGGAACTGATCGCCATTTAACTTCGTCGTTAATCCTCGATCTCCCTTGTCGCCCTTGTCACCCTACGGAAAAATAAAACGAAATTAAAGTGTAATTAAATACTATTTGGTGCGATGAGAGCTGTGATTATTTTTTAAACGAGTAAAACCATGACCACATACTATTTGTTAAGTGTGAGATAATTGGTAGAAGATTTATTTCTAACTACGAGAAAAGTGAAGAGTCATTTGATTAGTCGGCTTGATTATTAGTCATGAATTAAAAATCCTTCAGGATGGGTATTAGAGCAGAATGATTCCACTCGAAGAGGGTTGGACCAACTGCGAATGAAACCTGAAGCTGACCTCCTGGTTAATTCTATTTTATACGAGATGAGAGCTTTTCTAAGGAAAGAATTCTTAAATGGATCCTATTGGAGTTTGGTAAAAGGAGCAGCAAAACCCTTTCAACGAATAGTCGAGGATTTCTTTCAATCGAGTAATTTCTCTGTATCGTCTGGTGCACTCGTTGATTAAACTGTCCAACGCTATGGCCAGACGTGAGATAATTTCAGAGTAGCTGCTCCGAAATACTATCGAATATAAGCACACTTATGGATTTTATTTGAAACAATCCTAAAAGCTTAAAATATATTATTTAACAATTTGGTTTATTTCTCAGGATGTGAAGACAAAATAGCTATTTATGTATCAAGTCCGAAAAGTGTCACAATCCGGTATGGGTTATTTCTAATATGAGCCGATCAAGTGTGCTGTGTCACAGGAGAACGAGTGAGGATTTATTGCCCGAGCGCAGCCAGGGCGATAACCCACACGAGTTCTCCTGTGACACAGCACACTCGGAGGCGAATTTTGGAAATTACCCATACCGGAATTGACACTTCTCGGACTTGGCGCATACAATATTTTATGCGATCCGTTGTTTGAAGGTTCACTTTTTGGAAAATCGCACGCTCAAAGTGTTATACTTACTTTAGTTTCTAAAATTACTGGTATTATTGCGTTTTTCTGTATCAAAACATTTTGACTCAGACATTTGACATTTTCAGACATTTTGTTTTGTAAAGTGTTAACGTAGCAGAAGTAATCTGACTATGTTTATTTTGATGAAACATATTCATACTGTCCGATAATATTTCATTATAGGCTTCTGTCCTATAATATTTCACTATATTTTGGTGACCTGAGATTGGTCACTTTGCGGCCAAAATCCAATGCTCAAAAAGTGAACTTTCAAACAACGGGTCGCATAAAATAGTTTATTCTAATCGATATCCTAATCTTTACGGAAACCCCTTTCATCTACTTTAATCGATCGCTTCGCGATGTCATGAATAATTGGTAGGATTTTGAAAGTTGTTTTTTCCCAAAAGTAAATCTCGAGTTATTAAACACTGAATGAATACATGTGGGAATTTCAAGTTTCGGAGATTTGGCCCTTCAGATTTTTAGCTTCCGGAATTTTTAATCTCCGATGATTTTAATTTCAATTTTTAAAAAAATCGGCCATGTAGACTTTCGGGAAAATACCCTTCCTAAGAACTGCGAGTTGGTATTATTCAAATTCGGAACATCAACCCGGCCTCACATTTTTCAACTCAATGATATCGTAATTTAAATTGGTTCATTATATGCAAGAGTATTCCAAATATGGTATATAAAATTTATCCATATCATCGCTGTGTAGCCATATTCAATTTACAGTAAAATTTCCTCATAAAGTTCTAGCTAATAAATGCTCCCGTTCATATCGCGGTTTTCAACGATTCCTGGTACCTCGGAAATATCAAACCACATTGCTGTTTCCTCCGGATTGTATAATGCTCTACCATGGTTGACAAACATGCGTTGATAGTCCTACAGTAGTGAGCAGAAAAAAATTGCAAACATATTTAAACTCTTAGTTTTGGTTTACGAAATTTCTTAGAAAAAAAAAAACAAAATGTGCAGGATTAGTGCGTTTTTTAATCAACGATTAATTCCTAATAATGCTTAATCAGAAATTCGAAATTATTGAAATTGCTGATACGGTGCCTTCCAGCTCATATCGTCATTATAATTCATACGAGTAATTTCAAGTAAATTTAATCGCTCTTCATCTTTCAATTTAATTGCCATTTTTTGTGACATATGTTTATTTGCCTTTTGTGGGGATCAGAAAGTTGAATATTTCGACAAAGGGTCTGCCCTGTGCACGGTTATCCATAATTGGTTTAAGGGGAGCGCCAAGGTAAGAGGAGAAAAAAATGTTCATCGTATTCAATGTTTTATTACGACGAGAATGACGTACGGAAAATAATTGTGAAGATAGCATTTGAAAGCTATGAATTTCCGCTTCAGACTCAAAAAAAAAAAAAATCTCACAAAAATGAAGTCCGCTGCGTCCATTTAAGTAAAGCTCTGTAAAAAACGATTTGCGAAACGGTGACCACGTTTATAGGCAAACGGAATATCTGAAACACAAAAGCCAATACTTTTTGGAATCTTCAATGTACCCTCTAAGCTTCTATGGGATGGATTTTTGATCAACTCAAACGCGGTCAAGTTACGAATCTTTTTTGCATTTGATCGCGTTTTTTGGGATTTTCGCGAACGTTTTTATCAATTTTTCAAAAACGAAAATTCGGATGAGAAATTCGTTCCATAGAAGCTTAGAGGGTGCATTGACAATTCCAAAAAGTATTGGTTTTTGTGTTCTAGATATTCCGTTTGCCTATAAACGTGGTCACCGCGTCGGAAATCGTTTTTTGCAGAGCTCTACTTAAATGGACGCGGCGGACTCGATTTTTGTGATATTCAATTTTTTTCTTTTTTTTAATTTGAAGCGTAAATTCGTAGCTTTCAAAAGCTATGCTCAGAATTATTTCTTGTCATTCATTCTCGCCGTAATAAAACATTGAAAACGATGAACATTTTATTCTCCCCTTACCCTGGCATCCCCCTTAATTGACTAACCATTTGAGAAAAAATGACTGGTAGAAACTGCTAAGGTGAAATTGAAACAGATATATATCTGATAATGGACAGAGGAACCGTGATATACGTTAATGAAAGCGATTAGATAGAGGAGTAATGTTAGCTGTTCAATTTTTGAAATTTGCTTTCAAGCTAAACGGAAGAGAATAAACCAAAACCCAAAATTAGTACAGAATAAAGCCCTAGTTGATGATCAAACTCACTCTTCGCCCCGTGAAACCTCGGGTTCCATTTCGGCCTGGAAAACCCTGAAGGAAAATCAATGTCTTTAAACAATAGAACCGCCATAGTAATATGGAGGAAAATAATGCACACATGATGACATGAGACGAGACGGCGAAATATTCGGGAAAAAAAATATATATCTGAAAAGAAATTTCACTTATATATGAAGCGATTCTCCTTCCTTCGCTTTCGAACTCACCTTGGGTCCAGCGGCTCCTGGAGGTCCTGTGGGTCCTATGGGTCCTATAGGTCCTTGAACACCTTTTTCACCTGGTGGTCCAACTTCGCCTGGAATTCCTTGCCGTCCATCATGCCCTGGGAGTCCTTCTGATCCTGGAGGTCCTGGGGGTCCTGGTGGACCTGGTTCTCCTGGCTCACCCTGTTTCGCACGAAAAGTTATCAGAATATTTCTTTATTTTCGATACTTACGATTTATTTGAGATTATTTGAGACTCCGTTGTTAGTAACAAGCCTTAATTTATTATACGTTAGCTTGGCAGGGTGAATGGATGATGATTTTTATCTTTTATTTTTTTCAATCTCTGAATGTATGTACGAAAAATATGCGTAAGCATCGGAGCAACGATATTTTATAGCAGTGAAATACGATTTCAGTTTTTAACGTTATAAATTTGAATCACATTTCATTGAATAGCAAATCGCCTAGCTGCATTATGTATATATTATACATACGTATACATGTGTGGAGAAATTTATACGCTCGAAATTGATACACATTTTATAAAGTAAGAATAGTATGTTAAAACGAGCGTATGAAATATCACAGCATAAAGTAGGCACTTTTACGTTTATTAAAGCTATTATTTCAAAATAGTATATATTCGTGTATATACGTCATATAAACAAGTGAGATATCCTGAAATGCAGATTTTCGAAGATAACGAAGATGAATATTAAGAAATACGATAAAACCTACTTGGTTATCATCGTAGCGGGAGAACCGCGAATATTTTTTATTGTAATCCTTCATGCGGATGTGATTACATATTATAATTTCTATATATTTACTGATGAAAAAATGAAGGAATAGTTCATTTATCGTATTCTATCAATGATTAGAAAATTCAAAGCCACATTCATGCGATAATATAGTCATTCCCTAAAGTGCACGAATATTACATAGTATAATATATGTATAGGTAGATAAATTCAGATATATTCATCATGCAGGTAACAGGAAAATCGGGAGAAAAAAGCGTGTCGTAAAGTAAAATAATACCAATAATATTAATGATGGTTAATAAATGAAGAAAAATTATAATTTAGTGGGATAAAAAATTATTCGTATGAATTTGCTTCGCTCAGGCCTTGACCTCTCTGGGTATAAAACAATTTTCAAAAAAGATTTTAAATGCCAATAGCTGCTGTCACTTTTATGGAAAATATTAAAAAAACACGATATCTATTACGTTGTTATAAAATACGGTATAATTTATGGAAAAATATAATTAGACGCGACCAATATAAGCGAACAGATTTTTCTGTATAAAGTAATGACTGTGTTTCAGATATTCGTTTTTATTTTCATTTAATTTAATTTTTTCTTGAATTTTGAAAATTTTCATTTACTAAATGAACGTGAAATCGTACTGTGACTTCAAAGCAAGTAAGTGAACTTACTTTCAGCTGTATGATGGTCTGCGTCGATATATTATGCCCTCGGTCTTGAAGTCCCTAGAAGTAGGTGAACTACAAGTAATAACCAAATAACCAAATCGCGACAATGTTAAATAAATAAATGGGAATAATATAGGGATTTAAATAAAGGAAATAACGAGGGTAATCATTATGGTAGATCCAACTCCGACATGCCCAGAGATATACCTAGAGACTGTAACTTAAAATACAAAAAACCATTACCAACTGAAATGCAATCGAGATGAACGAAGAAAGATGATGTTACTGCGATTATTTTCATTTGGTTAAAAATCATTTATGCAAACCAAAAACTGATATTAAATCGCATTAACATTTTTCTTATGAAAGAGTCGCTCAGATGCGGATCAATTTTCCAATATTTCTAAAAATAATTTTCACTATAATAAAGCATTAATTGATTTCGAAAAATCTAAAAGTCAGTCCATTCGCAAATATTATACGGAAATTATTTAAAAATTCGATTATCTAAATAAAATTAAAAATTTCGCTAGAGCGGAGGAGTTTTTTCAAATACGTATCGTCAATATCCGAAATTTGATTATAGAATTATCTAATTCGTACATTTTTTTGTTTTAATGCGCTTTGAAAAGATCTGAGAAAGTTATTTTTTTTTTATTTTTCTTCTAAATTCAACACCTCCATTTCCCGGTAAATTTTTGGTAAATTAATCTGTATTCGAGCCACTCCCTTTACTTTACAAAGAGAAGATGAATAATTGGGAATTAGGAATAACATTTACACGAGGTGGCAGAACACTACACCGAAAGCACCGTACAACGCAACGTCTATGTTTTTTATGTATAATATATATATATATATATGAGGAATATTATTATAAACATAAGAACCATAGAAGAATGTAAAAACTAGTAAATTAAATTAATGAAACGATTGAGGAAGAGAGTATTTAAAATATAAATACGTTTCAAAAATGTTTTTTTTATTTTTATTTCTATTTTTTTTTGTTGAGGGTTTTGAAGGCCCAGGGGGTTACCTTCAGGGCGACGATTTCTGCATAGCCAAGGGTCCCTCCGCGCAGCGTCGTCACCGACCTCTTTAACCCCAATCCCTGTGCATTCACCCGTAGGCAGGAACAGTCTTTATTTTTTTATTTGTATTACATAGATAGATTATTTCGTTCTTATATCTCAATCGATGGAATATCTTTCCAAAATAATTGTTCATTTTCAATCAGACCATATAGTCAAATGGAATTCGAAAAATGAACGAAAGAAATACGAAAAAATACAAAATAAAAAACAAGTCTGTCACTTACTCATAAAATGATTTCGTATGATTTTGAATCTTTTTGCGACAATTAGTTGTAAAAAATTGTCATAAAGTGAAATTCCAATTTCTAGAATATCTAAGATCATAGAAATTCAAAAAAATTGAATATAAAACTGTAACGAAAAATTGAAAGTAAATGATCATGTAACGGATGGAAATCCGTTTATCGCTGTACGACAAAAATATACATGAAAAATTGAAAATTCCGTTCATATTGTGGAAAAATGAAAGATATGCATCGTAATATACTCTTTGAATAGGAATTAGGTTCTCGTTGTGGCCTGGCGTAGCGTAATAAATATATGAGAATAATGCTGTTGAATATGATTGTGCATTTGATGTAATTTGCATAGATTTTTATTCAACTTAAGTGGAACCTTGCGAAGTTGAATTGTAACGTAGGTATACTGAGTATACAAAGGATCATCGTATAATGTCGCGAAATATAGTTTCACTAGCACTAGTTATACTTCTTTATGGCATACCTTGGAAATTTCTCATAAAACTTTACCCTGTTTAAAGGGACCAGATTTTTCCAAAGAACAAAGGTAGGTACTAATGGTTAGCATGGAGTTGATAGATACCTTTACAGCGGAGAATACGTCGAAACCAGGATTGCCCAGGTCTCCTTTCTGCCCTTTGTCACCAGGTCTGCCCTGAAAATCATATCACAAAAATCGTCACTATATTTCATCTTGAAAATTTTACAATTTTCATCAATGAACTTAATGTTCGATGAACCAATTATCGAAGAGTTGGATGCAACGAAGACACAAGTCTGGTCGATGAATATCCATGAATGAATGAATGAATGAATGAATGAATGAATGAATGAATGAATGAATGAATGAATGAATGAATGAATGAATGAATGAATGAATGAATGAATGAATGAATGAATGAATGAATGAATGAATGAATGAATGAATGAATGAATGAATGAATGAATGAATGAATGAATGAACGATTCGCTTCCCTGAATTATTTAAAAACGTGGTAATTCGCAATATGCCCTCACTGCATCCAGGTAGTGAATTAGAAATGTGATGATTATCTTACCGGATCTCCTTTCGGTCCATCCAAGCCTATGGGACCCTGTAAAAAGAACATTATGGTATTAGAGTCGAGCTAAGGTACCGGAAGAACATGTCAAGATTGCTATAAGTGAATAGAAATGAACATAAACAAAGTGACGAAAGGAAACACTGCACATAGCGTAAAAAAAAAAAAAAAAAAATGTTTAATGTGTATATGCAGACGAACGCAAAACACAATTATATAGAAATGAGACGATGAAAGAATAAAAAATTTCCCAAAGAGTTCAAGATGCTTCCAAATAGCAGTTTTCTACAAAACAAAATCGAAAAAAAGTCGTATTAATTAATCACCACGCTCACAATTAGTCATAAGTTTGGTTATTGATTTACGTACTTTTACTACTTTGGTGTTAATTTCAAAACGAGTTAAGAGAAAAAAAAATCGTTTTGTGGTTAGTATTGGCACTGCAAGACACGTGAAACGAAGAAAATGAGTATTCTACAAAGATCCCTTACCTCTCATCCCATAGGTCTATCTACTATTTAAATGTAAATTGAAATTAAACCTCGAAGTGGCTAGGTACAGATTTTTAGAAAAAAAATTCAGGAGTTATTCCACTTTATTTCAGACATATTAAAAACGGCGAAAATTTTTCGAGGAACAGTATGGAAATGTTAGTCAGATAGGGAGGAAAAATATTCTGAATTTGGTTCGGTCGAATTCCCTGATGTAAAATTAATTCTGAAATTATCGTATCTCGGAAGAGAAAAAGCGGTAGATTGAGATGGATTATTGAATTTTTTGTTAAAAGGTGCTTCTGTTTTGACGGGTTTCCATATCCCCCAAAGGAATACGATATGCGTAGGAATTGTTGCCTGGTAGTGACTAAAATTTAATTAGCCACGAGAAGTTGTGCGGCATTTGAAAAAGAAAAGAAATTTTTTATTAGAATATTTCATTAGCTAGACTTTAGCTATGCGTAACTGACTGCGTTATTCCTCAGGATTCTGTAAAAAGTTGTGATATTCGAAAGTCAACAAAAGTTGGTTAAATTAAAATGAAATTGGAGAAAAGCCAGTGTCGCGACCACCCCCGCATCCGCATCCCTGCCCGGGGCTGGGCTACCAGCAACAAAGTTCCAAGAGTCAGCCAAAGTCTACTTGGAAATTATTGTTTAACTTAAAATGGCTCCAAGAAAATTGACGCAAATAAAAAAACATCTTCGTCAGCTTCTTAGTCGCTTCATTACTTCATTTTATTTACACGTTTCAATTTTTTCGTCCTCTAAATACACCGGGGTGAAAAATGAGGGTGGAAACCTCGAGAATTAATATAACGTGGAAGAATATCATTCGCAATCACCACCCCGGTAAATAAATCCATCGTTGAAATTTCATATGCGATATTACCGGAATTATTATCATCGAGGAAGTCCGAGTGTTGCAATTGATAAAATTGCAGTTTTTTCAAATAATTTACAAATCGAGATAATACATGTATTTCCGATCTCAAATTTCACCCTCTATATACAGAACATGGCATGACTTGAGATATAGTGATATTAATTAAAATCGATAAGAGAACTCGCTATTTAGAAATTAGTTCATGAATTAATTACTTAATGAGTTAATTAATGAATAACGAAAATTGTAATGATTCTGAAAAATTCCCATAAACTCTGGTTATTTCTGAATCAATCCTAAAGGATTCTCTGAATTGGAACACTTTATGAGTATTATTAGCGATGTTAAAAGAAATTTTTCAGACATTGTTCATATTTTATTCTCGAAAAAAAAGTGTAAACCATTTCCACCGCTGTAGAGTAATTTGTAAATAAATTTTTGCATAATTTTTTCAGAAAAAATTGAGATATGAACCTGGTGTGTTGACTAAATTTTAATTTTTATATAATTTGGGGATGGCCTGGCCTATAGGAGCATTGAAATTCGACTATGACCGAATTGAGGACCACCCTGTTATACACTAAAAGAAAAAATCGATTCACCATATCCGTTTGGTTTAGTAGGTAATTCGATAGCCAGTAATGAGGGTAATTTTGTCCAGTCAATAAGGACTATAGAATATCGGTTTAAGGGAGTGGGGTTTAATGACTAGTTACGAAACTGAGTCAGGTATATGTATAGTTATATAGATTAGTACCAGCGATAGACCCATATTGTTATAAAACCTATATATGTATATAAACACGTATACTATATATGCCATGAAAACTACAAAGTCATTGCGAGTGCAGCAGCTGCTGACAATGAGTAAAACAAGAACATCAAGAACGTATATGTACCCATAGAGTATAGACATGGCGTAAATAGAACAAGCTGACAATGCGGTAAAATTGTTTAAGTAATTTAAGTAATAAGAGAAAGGGTACGCTGCACAAAAGGCGGTATAAGGGAGATGAGCGAGCGGGAGTTGGGGTCCGGTGATGATAAAACGAATAAACGAATAAAGGAATACATAAAAGGAATTAACCAATAAACGAACCGGAAAACCGGGATAACCGGCGCGTCCGCTCAGACCCTGGAACAAACCAAGTCAAGCACGTCACTTCACACGAGAATAAAACGTTGCGATCTCTTATGCCAACTTACCTTTGACTAATTGAACAAATTTTCAATATCAAGGGAAATTTCAAAGATCAGAAAAAAAAAACAACAATCATTTAGAGAGAAATGAAATGCGCATTTTTTCATCTCCTTTAATCAATGAAATTTTAATGCATTAGCCTCGTCAGCGCAAACGATAAGGTCCTTATGTATCCGCCACCGAATGGAATCAGAATTGCATGCGATATGAAACCACGATACTAGCTGGAAACTAATTTATGATACTATGACTGTGATAAACTGATTAGTTGCGTTTATTTAATTGGGATTTACGGGGTCCGAAGATTTTTCATTTTATTATATTCTTACCATATTCCCTAGGTCGCCCTTGTCGCCTTTGATGCCCTGAAATTCGAGCGAAATTAAATATGGCCAATGGTTGTGTTATTCGACTTTATTTATGCACTGCCTCTTGCACTGCCAAATACTCATTTCATGGAATTTTTAATAGCTAATATACGCAGTTTGGAAATATTTGGAAGCAAATTTTATCATCCCATAAAAAACAAGTGATGTAAAGTGGGTGTAATGATTGATGAAACTGAAATGTTCGATAAGATGTATAGAAAATGATAATTAAAGTAAATGAAAATAATATACCGGAAAACCATTCTTGCCCGGCGGCCCGGTCACTCCCTGTAAGAAGGGGGATTAATTAAAAACAATTATTATTACAAGAAACTTAAATTAGCATTCGAGAAATACGGAGGATTCAAACCCAAGAAGAAGATAAAAAGAACCTAAAACACCCTTGCAGTCAAAATTATATTAATTAGATACTTAACTCAAATTTCTATGCAGGGTAGAGTGAGTGAGTACGGATCGGAGCGAACCGATGAACTTATTTTACGAAAAATGTCAATTTCCATAAAAACCAAAAAAAAAAAAAAATGTTTTTACAAAATTGTCATATTTTTTTGCGAATAGCGGAAAAAGCGGATAAATTTCGTGGGGAGATTTTTTATTTCCTCAGCAGCGAGACACCGTGAAAAGATTTCTGAAATTTGGTGGTCCATATACATTCACTCACTTTGCCCTAATTTTGTATCTTTAATTTTATTTCCCGGAAGAAATATTCCTTGTTAATTGGAAATCTTTCCATTATTTATCACTAATCTTAGACGAGGTAATTGAATGTTTGAACGCGATAGGAAAGGGGTAAATAGATTGATCTGGCTTGTTCAATATTATAAATGAACAATTTTCCCGCGTGAAATCCTACCGATATTTATATATACTTGTACTATATACAAGGGATTATTTTACTCTAAAGCTGAGTGAATTGAAAAGCAAATGACTCACCTGCGCACCTGGTTCCCCTGGGTCACCTTTCTTCCCTTTTTTCCCTCGTTTTCCCGGAGGTCCCGGAGGGCCTGGTGGACCTGGAATAATCAAATAAAATTATATCATTTCTGTTTTATACGTCACCGTTTGTAAACGTCAGGCTCCGCCGAGATATGGGGGCGAATAAAGATGACAGAAGGGGCTTTTTCAACTAAAGCGATGAACCACTGCGATTTCTTTACTTTATTTTTCAAAAATTAAGGGAATCGGAGATTAATACCATAGATCCAGTTACATATATCGAATCTGAATAATCTCTGAAAGAAAATTCGAACGTTACGTATGAGGTCAATCGAACCGTATAAGACGTTGAAAATCAACGAAGATCTTACGGCTGAAGAACTTTTGCGTCGTCTTATTTGAAAACAGATCAGATTTTGGCTGATTCAAAATATTTTCGATATTAAAATGGGTGGTACCAGAGTGATCCCTGTTCAAGGCTCGGAAAAATTTTTCGGCAGGCGCCCCGAAATCGTTTTCAAATAATTCAAAAACGATTCCCTAATTTGTTTCAGATTTTTATCTCAACTCGAACCCCTCCTACCAAGAGGGTGGATTTCCCCCATTCAAAATCCACGTGTTTTGGTTAAATTTTCAGTATATATTATAATTATATCATATAAAAATTGAGGGTTGCTTTACCGGATTATGGAAATAATGTATACGTCTATAACCACATACTGCATTACATTATGCACTCGTATAGTAGCGCGCACGTAACTTGGGTAGAAAGTTTTCAGAGTAACTGGAGAAGGGCCAAGGGTTGCGTTTCTATGCAAATTTTCAACGCTTTAGAACATCCGCTTACTGTTCAGATGGTGCACGTCATGCAGGTGTAATACCGACAAGTTCAGGATCTGAGCAGGGAAGGCAAGGAGCATTCATCTAACAATGAAACGTGAAATAATGAAGATTTTTTCTTTTCTCACAGCTGATTGCCTTTTTTCCGACCCAATTCGCTATTATTCAAAATTTTATGGACTTCACAGGGTACAGGTTACATCGTTCATCAAAACTTTTTGAAATTTCGAGGGAATATACTAGAATGATGTCATTTCACCGCAAACCAATAATATATCTAGTGATAATGTCAGGCTTCTGTCGTTGCAAGCACAGAACACATTTTTCGTTATCAAAGTATATGGAAAAATGGGTTTTAGTAAAAAAAATTTGGTTCATCCCGAAATTACATTAAGCCAGAATATTTCTTTCGAATTTTAAGGAGTTTTAATGAATAATGCGACCTGTACCCTGCGACTACTTTATCTTCGGTGCAATCGATCCGTATAAGGTAAAGCGAGGTGAAGACAATAAAATCTGAAATAATTTTCAACTATGTCTCGTAATACTTGTAATCAGCTGTGAAAGAAGAAACCCAATAGAGTATCACTTCATGGTTTGCTGGTGATTTGAAAAATATCATTTTCAAAGTTTATAGAGATGATGAGGAAGGAGAGGAACATTATCACACTGACGAAATATGAGAAAAGGTGAAGTCCTGAGGCTTGGCTTTTCGTTATTATTGAATATGCGAAAGTTACCTTTTTTGAATAAAGAAGGAGAAGAAGAGCAGAAGAAGAAGAAGAAAAAAAAAAAGAAAATTGGTCTCGTATAACGTCAACGATACATCAATTTCACTTTACCACAAAAGTTTGACGATACGTTTTCATCAAGGAGATACTTAGGGATGTAAAGTAATAATTTCGCCCCAGGGCCAGAAAGCGAAACCCAAAGTTTTCGGTTCGTTGAACTGTAAAACGATAATTTCACGAATTTACTACGAAACGTAAAACATATATGGTAGCAAAGTCGACGAAATGGAGCGAGTTTCGGAAGTTGAATTACGCGTTTTATAAAAAAATTCTGAAATTTAACGCATACATTCTCTATCACCTCGAACCTGAAAAAAAAAAAAAAAAAAAAACAACTTCAGTCCAGTTCTTACATTCGAAACCAAAGTTACAGCTGGTTTTAGAAGAATATTTCCAAAATTCAGGGGTTGATTTTCACACACTTTTACCATTATCATGGAATTTAGAGTGAAAAATTCTACTCATATCGACGAAACGTTGCTGAAAATGAAAACCTCTCTGTTTATGTACGAGGTGCATGGAGGAGGCCATGAGATTGAAAATTATTCCAGCAGCGTCAAGGAACTAATGCAAGTTATTCGTAATTCCTCTAATCAGCTTCGCAATCAGCGCTTGGCACTGCCCTCCGTCGCCTCTAGTTATACTTCTATATTAAGTAAAAGAGGTCATAGTTTGAACAAGCGGGTAAACAACCAAGTCGAATTATCTCTAGGAATCGCGTCTAGACGAGAAACATACAAATTGGAAGCCGCACAATGAATACAAAACTATTTTGAACTTATATTCAGAAGAAAAAAATCTCGTGCAATGTCACGCTTGAAGAAAAACTACGCGAACAGTTTAAATCCAAAAAAAGTTGTTTTTTTTCTAAAACAAGAAAAAAATGTAAAATAAAAACCAAATGACAATAAAACGTGAAGCGTATCGTGATATGGTATTGGTATTCAAATTTACTGCTTACACCAACCCCGGTGAAGCCACCCATCTTCCGGTTTTCATATACCGATTAACCGGAAGTCTCGTTTTTCTAGGGTATAATATATATATCATGCGTTTATTCGCATATTAACGTTTTTACATCGTATGTATATCGGTATACTATGATAACTTCCTGTTCGTTGAATCGTGAGATAAAATAGGTTGGGTTGTTACTTTTTAGTGGGATTTTTTACCGACCCATGTGACCCTAACATCCCTGTTAATACCATTTAGGATGAAAGGCCAAGGGCGAATGAACGAGAACTGTAATAGCTTCGATAATTTATCTGCCTAAAAAAAGAAACGAGAATGAAAAATAAAAGACAAATAAAAAAGAAAGAAAAAGCAAGAACCTACCCTCGGGGTATTTCCCGCCTTAAAACTGTCGATAGATACAGTGGATGAAAAAAAAAGAAAATAGTGAAGTGAAGTAAAGTAGACTACTCAACAAAAGAGTAAATAACCTCTTCTCCTTTTTTTTTTTTTGATTTTTTTTTTTATCTACAAATTTATAGTCAATGCGCTAGCGTGCCTCGATTGGCATTCGATTCAGGGATTAATGAACAAAAAGGAATGGATCAACGAAAAACTAATCAAGACGGAGAATCGAACTCTATGTATTTAATTGAGTTTGGTGGAAAAAGTGTCTATTCGGGTCTGGAATCAGATCAATGTAACTCAATCGGTTTTCAAACTGTAAAATCCAATTGAAGTTGAAATCGATTAGCGGGAGAGTAAAAGTTGTATGCGAGTAGAGAGATCGGGGCGAGTAACTGCAGGAATGAGAATAGGAAAACCGGGTAAAACCACCCCACATCCATGTGCACGTCCACGTCCTCGTCCACGTCCTCGTCCTCGCAACGTAGCGAAGCTTGTATACATCCTACACTAAATTAAGTTTGGACTCGTTTTCAACGCTACGGCACATTTACCTGTTACCCACCTTCCTGCTGCCCGTTGTTCTGATTCATGACTTTATTTATGGATAAAGCATATCGCCGAATTGAAAACAAAATTGAAAAAGAAAAAGGAAAGAGATGGAATCGTAATTGGAAAAACATATACTGGTGATTATTCTCTTGAAAATTTTTCGAATAATTTAAACAGAAAAATTTTAAACTCCGATTATCTCTCGGATTATTTTGAAGAGGTTTACGAAAATTGAAATTTGATTCGCGAAATTTGAAAAAATTTACGAATCTAAAATATTTCTTTACCAAGTCTTGTACAATTTTTAGTCAATTTTTCTTACAATGTTCATAAGCTGTTTCAAATTTCGTAAATCCTCGAGAATAGTTTCGTCGATAATCGGATGTCGTGAGACTCTTCATACAGCTTATAGTAAAATGCAAAGAAAATAATCAGATATGGTATCTAAGGTGAATTTTTCGGGACCATTCATTCCAATTCATTCAATTTTTGTCTGATTTTATAGGTATAATCGTGATTTTCTAACCGAGATACGAACTGTACCGTATAAATAAGAGAGGAAATATGATTGAGAAAATCGTTTCAAGCGAATGAAAAGTTGCGGTTGAAGAGGTTGAAAAGATTTTTGTACAAAGAGCTGTCACTGTGGCTGGCTACTAAATGGGCTTATGTAACATAAATGAAAGGAGATTCGTATCACTTTTCAACGAGAAACTCACTCGGCACAATTCACTTCCAAGGCTTGGTCCACGCACACAGAAAGTCATTCAGTATTCCAGAGAGTAAAATGAACGTAAAGTTGATATTTCCTCGAAGATACCGGGAAGCGGGAAAATTTCACCGTCGTTTTTCTCATACCAGGGATAATGTACTCGCTAAATAATACGACGATTTCAAATTTACATAGTGAACTTCGAGAATAAGACGATTTAACTACCGCGTCATTCGGATCTTGGAAACTATTAACGACAGAGTAGGGAATCCGAGTGGAGTAACGAGCTCGTAAAATTTTTTTCATCTCCCGAAACTCCGGTGCAGATTTTTGCTTATTTCGTTACAAGGATCTCCTCCCTTTTTTCTCTTCTCATTCACCAAATCGATGTCAGCCCGGGGAATGAGCCAAAAATTTTAGAGTGCTTCCGGTTTAAAGAGGGATATACACCTCCGTCAATGTCTTGGAGAACAAAAAAAAAAGAAAAAGAAAAAAAAAATGATATCAAGATTTATTAAGGAGCTACCGAGGTAAAAAGGCACGAGCGAATAAAACCTGTACCAAGAAAAAAAGGAATGGATTTAGGTCCTAGAATATTTTTCCTCTTTGTGTCTTCAACTTTTATTCGCAGGAGACATGATATCTTGAAATACAAAATAAAGTCCGTATTTTCGTCATCAGATGAATTTTTCGAGTGAAAAAAAGGACCTTAATGAAAATCTACTTATTCTCTACTCGTACAGGAAATTGAAAAATATTGAATAGCGTATTCTGGCAAGGGTGCAGCACATACCTTTTTGAATCGGGAAATCAATAATGTTTGTGATTCAAAAACGCCCCATGTTTTGTTCTGCACATTACCTAATTTATAATTTTTCTTTTTCGTTCTTCGCTGACAATGGGTGGCGCTTGTCTTTCTAACAAAAAAAGGACCGAAACAAAGGATAATAAAAAATGGAAAAAACCAGTGAAAGATTTCGCGTAAAGGTAATAAAGGACGAGCAATAAATGGCCATATTTTGAACCTAGATAGGAGAATGTCCCCCGTGGTGTGCCCGGGGTTAATAAATGGCGTCGAAAGCTTATCTGAACTTATATAGTGGCGACATTTTCTTCATTGTTTTATCTTTATGAAACAATTCCAAACCGGCAAGTTTATATTCGTCAACCATTCCTTCCTTCCTTCCTTCCTTTCTGCAACCTGCGGAATTACCGCATATAGAAATATGGTGCAACAAGTGTCAAACATGAACCGCGAGCTCGAAAGCAATGGAATATAGGTACATCATTTCTTGAAGAGGTGAAGAAGCTCCGGTGCATTCTTCGGGCATGATACTACCTACACGGTATCAAATTTTATGATTAAACTGTTTTACGGAGTGCCTTTAGCCTCAGCCTTATACAGTTGAAATTTGAGCTCCATGCTTGAGTAGCAAGATCTCTTTGATGTCCACCGAGTCTTAATTGCCTTGATTCGGGACGCATTTTAGAAGGGCACGTGGCCCTCTGGGCTACTTTAGTCTGGTTTGCAGAGAGCCGTTAAAAGACGCCTTTTGGATGATAGCTGCGCCTAAAAGACACATGATGCGTCGTTTGTGGCCATATTGCCGTAGGTTGTCTTGATATTTCCTAAACCCAGTCTAAAACTATGTCAATCGTTAAAATTCCTCTTATATATTAGCCGTTACGGTTGAGTGAGCTCAAGTTGCAAGACGACGTTCTG
Source organism: Tenthredo scrophulariae (assembly GCA_963978835.1). NCBI lineage: Eukaryota > Metazoa > Arthropoda > Insecta > Hymenoptera > Tenthredinidae > Tenthredo > Tenthredo scrophulariae. The sequence continues at coordinate 7,625,419 of OZ022234.1, forward strand.
GTTTTATCAGCTCTTACACATATAGGCATAGTTTCACAAGAAAAAACCACCGTGAGAGAGAAATGATTGTTAATTTGAGATTATCGAGAAATTTATTTCCCGATTATATTCCAGGAGTGTATTTCCTTCTTCTTATGATAATTAAGTGTCAAGATTTATAACACTTCTGATCAGAAGAAGAAGAAGAAAAAGAAAAGAAAATAAATCATTTGTGAGCCTACGGACACTGAGTTAGAAATATTCTTTGCAGCAAATAGAATTTCGGGGGAAAAATTTCTGAGAGAGATATTATCTTCGGCAATATGAATTCTGTTACACATGGAAAAGTCCAGGAATTATCTAAGCTGCTGAAAAATTGATGTGAAAGACGAGGAATCAATCGAAGGTAACGTAATGAATTTTTTTGCGATACATTTGGCTCTGCAACGTTTCGGGATTCGAGGATGTGACGGACAACAGACTCACGGTTTCGGAGTACCTAGATTTAATGAAATTCGTGGTAGGCATCGATACCGTAATTCAATAGTTTTCAAAAAAGCCAAAATTTCCGATCCCCGAATAACACCTTCTTGGAATTGGTATCTCAAGTGGTATTTGCTCTCTGTCTGGACCACAGGCACTCATATGGAGTGTCAAAGAGGGTCTCTAAAGTAGTGCCAGCAGCACATAGTGAGGACTCTAGTAGCTCTCACTTCCGTGTATATATTTCAAGCTTACATTATGCATGGCTCGTTAAAAGTGTTCCCTAGATGCGTTAAATCGTAACTACTTAGGTCCACCGTCATATTTACAACATCTGTGCCCTCATACTATTCTGGTTTGTAAAACGTCATTCGAGCTTAGTAGTTTTGAGTTTGAACTGTAATAGAATGAAGTTAACGTGAGTCATGATCACGGATTATGGGTAGGGGCGTTGCGTTGTTAGAAAGAACCAGACGCTTTGGAGTTTCTAGAATTGAAGGAATTAAACCCTCTATGCTAATGCTAATGGCGATGCTAATGTCAATGCTAATGGCCTCGTATAATGGAATAATCTTGTGCTACTGATAGAGTAATTAAAATAATTATCATTAAATAATAAGAACGTTATAGTCTCGTAAAAAACAATTCCGACTATGCATATCAGCCATAAATTAATTATCAATTTATTTCTTACGTGTTTAAGAAGGGTGGATTATGCATCTTGAAAATATTATTTCCTCTTCTTCCAGGTCGATAATTTTCTCGATTTTACATTTTTTGCACTCGAATAAAACCAGGATATAAATCTTTAACTAATGAACGATCAAATATTTGATGTTGTAGAAAATTCTCTACACCTACAATCGATCTTTTTCTAACGAATTTTAAACAATATTTTTCCCGCTTGAAGAAGAAGCATATTTAACGTTATCAAGGTAATTTTTGTCACTCAAGTACCACGTGCTATATATTTCATAGAAAAACAATAAGAAAAAAAAATAAAAAACGTCTACCACGTATACGATCAAAGTTTCACTGCACGCTTTAGGGTACAGTAGTGATCAGATGAGGAAGAAACGAAGAAACGAGGGAACGTGTTACAGGGCGTCTTAATTTCTTCGAAAACTTTTCCACTAACGTAACCACCGCGCCAATGGTGGAAGGGAAAACTTTTATATTGCTAGTGAAGTCGAGCGCTCGATATCGAATAAAAAAATAAAATAAAAATAAGAAATTGAAAAAAAAAATAAATAAATAAATAACTACCCCACGTGACACCTGGCATCGCAGTTTTCTGCTACTACATGATCTTCGCGAGTTTACACAAAGAAAAAAAAAAAAAAAAATCAAATGTATAGAAAATTTTTTTGATCTGCTAACATTTTTCTTTCCACTTTTCCATAGCTCCACCAATAAGACACGTCGACGATTATCTGCGTCCACACCGTAGGTATTTCCTCTCGGTTTTTAATTCTCATGTTTTGTAAAATTTATTAAAAAAGAAAAGAAATGAAAATAAAAAAGCGCGGAAGTAAAGACGGAGACAAAAATATACTGAAGAAGGTTGCAGCGTGTAGCTGAATAATGGAGGCCAGAGTCCTTTTCTCCGACAATTCAGTCTTTTCTTGCCCTCTAGGCAAGTGCGTTATGCGAACTTGTCGGCAGCTTTGAAGTGGCGGTTTGAACGGAGACATGACCTGGAAGGAAGTGGAGGGCTGAGTTCGTTTTTATTCGGTTTTTTTTTTTTTTTTTTTTGGATAAAAAAAAAAATGACAAAAAGACAAAAAAAAATTTCACCGACTTCACTCGCCGCCTCGTGCGTAATGAATGTTAAATGTATCGTGATAATCGCGGTGGTTCAAGGGAAACGACTGCAGCCTGGCCGGTTGGTAGAATTTTATATCTTTTATCTTTTCATTTAAAGATATACCAACTGGAGTCCCCTTTACCGCAATGGAATAAATAATTTCCGAACACCCCGTAGGTGGATTTTGAATACTGAAATAACATCTTGAGGAGAGCGAACCATGTGCTTTTTATTTTTTTTTATTTTGTCTTTTATCTCGGGTCCTTCGCATCCGCAGGGTGAGATGGCGAGGGCTTTGAAACGTATAACGTGCGATGAAAAATGCCCGAAGGACTATTTTGGTATTTACCACAGGTCTCTTGCTACGTGCAGATGACATAGGTACTATATGTAGTACACGTACATACCGAGGTTTTATAAAAAACCTACATGTATACGTGTATGGATGTGTGCAAAAAGCGTGCGACTCGACAAAGGAAAATTGGCAATTTCGATAACACGTACGTATATCAGAGCGCAAAAGCTAGAGAAGTAATCAGAATGCCAATGAGATGTAGAAAGCGAATTGAGAGCGGGGTATTAGATTCTTTGACTTCCAAATAACCGGGTGAATTATATCCTGACTCATCCCACCATCCAGATCATCCTTTATAATACCAGTCTGAAATAATCGATTTTTTCAAAGGTCGGATAAAATTCCCGAGCTGCCCGGGTGTTTTTGTTTTCTTTTTTTTTTTTTTTTTCTCCGCTAAGAGATTTTTTGAAATTGAGAAAAATTCATATCTAAATTGAGTTACGACTCTCGCCCATAAAATATAAGGTAAAATTTATATGAAAAGGCCCGGACACTTGTGGATTAAAAAAATGTAGTCTTGGTTATAATATGGACCCCTGCGGGTTTCTTGAATCTTAATTCGTCTTCGCGTAGGCAGGGGAGCGTAATAAACGGAGCTAAAGTAACAAACTCAAAAGTGCATAAGCCCCGGGCGTCGCGTCGTCTTCTTCCAGGACGCCCTGGAAGGCGTAAGTGGGTTCACGGTTACAGGAATTACTGTGTATATAGTATGTACAGGTGTGTGTATATAGGTAACAAAACCCCGTTACACAACCTTCCGCTGCTCTATGGCTATGGCTACCTCCTTAATTATTACGAATGGGCAGGGTTCCATGTGCTGATTAAACTCCCGTGTCGTAAATCTCACTTTCGGTAGTCGCTGGGGTTGTGGTCCGCTGCCACTTGCAATGCCGTTTTTTTCAAACCTTTTTTCGCTCCATTTTCTTCATTTTCTTTATTTCATCTCCGTACCTATAGCCACGAAATCCCGGCCTTATAAGCCCAGCAATTAAATATCGTTACCGAACCGCTGATATTGATTCATCGAAACAATCAAGTTCATATTGTCGAGCCAAATTCTCGGCATTTTTAAACGCGATAAAATACGACTTCAAGATATGTGCGAAACGGGAAGCATCTCCGAATCATCGTCCGTCTGAACCGAATGAAAATATTGGTGAAAATTCTTCGGGGAAAGAAAAATACCGGATGGAGGGATGATACTTTGTTAAAATTGAAGAAACTTGTTATTATAGGGAGCTTCTTCTTTAAAAAATTTTTTTTCCTTTTCCGCAGATTCGTGAACGACTGCTTTAACATCGCAATATAATATCCAAAAGTTGTATGAATTCGAAGGAAAAAAAATTTCCTACCACTGGTTATTATTTCAAGAAATAAAAACGGAAAAACCCCTTACGGGTCACTACCTGATTTCTTTTCTTTCGTTTTCGAATCTAATTATAAAGTTGAGAAAAAAAAAGTAGAAGATGTATTTTTTTCACAACCATTTCTAATAAAATTCTTCATTGCTTTTCTCGCAGGAAATTTTTTCCACATTCAACGGTTCATTAATTAAATGAATCCTTTCCACAACTTGTAGAGAACCCAGGATTGAATCTGTAATCCAGATGATCTGCGATATCGGTAGCCAGATATTTCATGTCCGGGATCGTTACGTATATTACTCTGTATTGACAAATGCGAAATGCCCGTATTCCATATATATGCATGTAATTGACAGTCAATTCGTGCCTCGAATGACGTGGATCATGCCAGAATGAATTATCATTTGATAGTTAATCCGCGACCGGTTGTTACGCGCTGAAATTATGCAAATCCCATCGTACAGAGCGTTGCATAAAACCGTATGCGGGAGGCACTATGTAATGAGGAAGATCATTGATCAATTCGGGATTGTGTATATCGGTGCGATATGGTATATCGTATGTATCTCGTTTGCTGGTGATATATATTTCAATGACTTATTCCATTCATTGACGAGTTTTAACACGAAGAGTCCCAGAAGGGGATAACTGCCCTCTTCCGCTAGCAAGATTAAAACACAAAAGATTAAAGTAATCTTAATTCCGAGGGAACCTAATTGCCAACTCTAACAATGCCCTTTTCTTCGCTGCCGAAGAATCTCAAGTCACAGTCAGACCATAGTGATAATGAGAATTTAGTACGTTTCGCCGTTATTTTTAACCCACGTTGACTCAGAGACCGACGTTAACGAAGATTTTCAAAAGTGTTATCTTCCCATTTTTCACACGATATCGACACTTCATTAGATCATCTCGGGTCCAGATTGCGAGAACATCATTCCAGTATCGGTATGAATTAGCGATAATTACGGAACGGAGAAGAACTGCGACAGTATATCTGCCACATCCGAAGTGTAAAAGTTTTCCGAGTTCAAAATGTGTCCGATGAATCCTTCTGCCCTCGGTATATATCTGACGATTTCGGAGCAGTCGCGGTTGGTTTCAAAATTATAAGAATCTTTTCGATTCATAAGGGTTAGTGCGTGGCCGGTGCCAAAGGGCAATTTATTCAGCAGAGAGCTGAGAGAAGAGAGTGAAAAGCTGCAGTAGCAACAGAAAAGAAAAAAAAAAAAGAAAAATAATAATGATAAAAAGTCAGATCCCCTCGTCGCTTGCCAGAATGTGATCATTACTCATCGGTTTCTAGATACTCAAAGTGGTCCAGGGACCAAGTGGCATCAACTCTCTCTCAAACCTTTTCTTTCTTCTTCGATACCAGAAGTTCCTTCACGGCAATATCTGATTGAGTTATAGTGGGAGGTGGAATGATTAATGATATACATAGGAATAAGACTATGACTTATACGATTCTTCTCCCAAGTACACATATCATCTACTTTACTTTATTCATCGAGAAAAGTGTACAAAGAAGGATCGAGGGCCTTCGCCTGATTTCGCTGATTCAATTAGATGATCTAATTGTAGAACATCAACAAGAAATAAGTTATCTGAAATTTCGGCATGCGTTTTCACGATTCAATTAATTTTATCCCAGGTACATATGTCTGCAGTACCGGATGATTTAACCAGCGGCTTATCCACACTCGATCGTTATGGTATAAGGTATCCATAGATCTAAATGAGCGAGTATGTAATTAAGCGATCACAAGATTCACGGCGGTAGTTACAGTTATGAGCTGCAGATATTGCTGCAGGTAGATTCAGGATTTAACATTTATTCGTCTACAAATAGAAGATGGAATAATTACATATGCGTATGTATTGAACCATCGATTTATAGCCGGGGATGCATGAGGTAGGAAGTCATCGAAAAGGTCTATAAAGTAGGAGTTTGTATTTACCAGAATATAAAAATGGAAATGGTTTTGATAGAATCATCGTCGTTGACTGCAGACTCTCTAACAGCATGAAAATTTCACCCACAATTCAGAAGACAGAAAATAAGGGTAAAGTATGAAACTAGGTAAAACGGTAGTCCAGGAAACAATTCGCGCCTTGGGATCATACATTTTATCTTCGTTGGTTGTACATAGGTAGGTATAGGAAGGAAGAAAGGAAGATAAAATATTGGGGTAATGGCGAAAGGGGAGGAGAATATTTGCACGAAAAGTATGTATGTAGCTGATTTTCCAGTAGGTATATAGCATATATACAGGGAGCGAAGTAAGGCAAACAGTCTGAGGTTTTCCGTAAATATTTGATATTACATATTTTTTTTACTTATATCATAAAGCGAACCTCCTTGTCGTCGTTTCTCTATATCTTCTCAGATCCTTTCATTCCTGTATAAATCCCGTTCCTTTTCTCTCCTTAAAAATTCGGAACCAGCTCCTCCTATTCCCCCGAGCGCATCGTTCTTATCCTTGTCGATGAAAATCCTTTTTCCATTGATTTTTATGAGAATTCAAAAAGCATTAATATTCCCAGGTTAAAAGCCGTCATTAACGTTTCATATCACGTTTTAGGTGGTATGATGCAAACTGAGCTTTCAGTACCATAAACCGTCGGCTTCGTTACGAATTTTCCAGCGGTATTGTATGTGCATATCTATAGTATACGTATAAATCCAAGTTCTCTGCATTCGATTGAATGGGCAATTGCGAGATATTCGGTATTCCACGCACGTTGAAAGGGTTTATCATCGATGTAGTATCGCGTTGCTCTAGCGTTGGGCAAAGTGCTTTTGGTCCTTTCGTATTCTGTATAAGTATTTCACGGGATCTTGAGCGTCCTAACTCATCCTTTCGCTCACAAACATTTCCAAAAATTCTTAAAAAAAAAAATAAAAAATTTTATTCACGGTCTACAACGAATGGATAAATGAGTCAGTGCAGAATGTCAAAAATTAGGGAAAGTAAACCTTGTTCGTAAATTTTCTTTCCACGACACTCGCCCCTGAAATACGGATTTGTGTAATCCAGTTATGAAACAGCCCTCGATACTGGACATCAGAGTCTAGTGGATTTTATCCGAAACGCTATAATACGACGTGCTTTCGATGCGATAGATAATTTTTCACCAGTGACCCCATCGGCCAAGGGGCAAAGTGGATTAGATCACGAGATTACGTCAAAATTCGTACAAGTTTGCTTTTCCATATTGGACAAGGCAATGCCATATGAATATTAGGGTGCCTCGATTTGGACGAACATTTTTTTTTCGCTCCATTGACGAAATACTGTTGTGATTTACTTAAGAAGAAATTCCCTCAAAGTTTGAGCCCTTAATTCCAATTCTAACACCAATCTAAACAGTTTTCAAATTTTCTCATTTAAAAAGCATGCGTAAATCTAACGATTTCTATTTTCAATTATCCAACGCTCAGCTGCATTCTACGATATCGTCTTATAATGAAGATTGACATACCGGAAATTGATTATTCTTCAAAAGTGCCCATCGTGATCTCACTGTGACTCGAGTTGTTTCATATCTCGTCAATGATGCGCGAAAAAAAAAAAAAAAAATGTTTGTCCAAAACGAAGCACCCTAATGAATATATTCCAATGCAATATCGTATTCCTACCCCTGTCATAAATTATATCAATTATACTAATTCGTCGTGTATATACCTAGTATAAATGGTTGTTTTTAAAAAATTTTTTTTCAGATTCTCTCTAAAGTCTCAAGGGTTGATTCACATCGCCTTCACACACTTTCGTTTATGGATCTACATAGAATATCCATAAACTGGTGGTAAAAGTTACGATACTTTGTTCTGATTTACGACTGAAATACCAGCCTCCGGCACAAGGCGATGTTATATTATACATATACTATACACCCACCCCAAACTTTTCATAGCTTTTGTTTTTTTTTCTTTATTATCATTATTACTATCATTATCATTTTTTCTCCACCAAAATTATAAAGCCCGTTTTTTCGCTCGAGGGCAATACTGACGAGAATTCTCTTTATTCTTTATCCATTGGCAGGCAGGCAGGCAGGCAGGCAGAAAATTCATCGTTTGTTGTTGAACAAATATGAAAAACAATCTTTTTAGATTAAACGAAAAAAAAAAAAGAAATTTCTTATTATCAAAGTAGTCATTTTTATCCCCCCCCCAAAAAAAAAGAATCCTTTTTTTTTTTTGGGGATAAAAATGACTACTTTGATAATATGGTTGATTTTCTCCCGTTCCATTGACACAGTCTATTAAATATATACAACGAAACGATAAATAATTGACCAAGAAATAAATAGAGCTGTCATTTAGGGTCAGCAGGACTTTGGTTTTGTAATTACTTTAAATACTCATCAAAGGATGCCGCAAGGCTCATGGCTTGGGGGTCCTGCAGGGATAGGGGTTGATGGGTAGGTTGTGTTGGTTGGTTAGAGCTGCAGCCTTCTGCTCTAGGCCCTAGGGTGCCCAACGAAAAGACTTGGACTTTTAGAGTGGAAGGGAAGAAGGAAGGAGGAAAACTACGTTGATGTATGGGCCGAGATACCGCCGGCATGATATACAAGCCAACGATATATCTGTTTTAAGAAAGGGCGCAAGAACCAGGCCAAGAGCCAAGAACCTCCCCCCGCTTCGAAGGATTTTGGTTTCTTTAACTCTGCGGCCAAAACAACAACGAGGACTACGGTTCTCGACAGGGATTCTCAGATATCCATGGACTTTTGCAGCGAGTCGTTAACCGCTAATGAAAGAACAAAATTTAGTTTAATGTAGTTATTTTATTATTTTTATTTAGTTTATTTATTAAATTTAATTTATGTTCGTTATGTGACCATGATGATTCGATCAATAGTCCAAAAGCTCGAAAAATATGTCTATCCCATAAATATATGCATGTATGGGGCATTCCGCGTCACTCCAGCCACCAAAAGGAGAAAAATTCTTAAAAAAAAAAAAATGTGAAATCTCGTGAATGCTGAGGTGACGGGGGTGCCCCATATACATATATGCAGAAAAATGAGGGAAGATGGGTAATTTATAAAAGCGTTTTGTTTAATGGACAAAGAACGTGTACCAACACCTGTAATGACACACCTAAATTTTTTAACGTCTACATACTTTTAGCTTTGTCATTCGATATCGGTAAAATAATATTTGCTGTTATATAGATATACGTACAGCTATACACGCATAGGTGACAGGTCTTTTGTAACCAGATCCGAAATCGATCCTCGGTTAAAACCGATGACTATAAATTTCAAATTATTTCTTTTCTCATTGTTTTAAAGGTGTGGGATATTATTTCCGGGCAGTAACAACTCCATGCATCGATGTAGAGGGGAGAATAGCCGACTAGGTGCAACTGGAATGGGCAATTAAACGAAGTGTTTCAAAGCAGAGATTTAAGCACATGAATATTGATAACTTTACTTCCATTAGGCCAAATTAGTTCTTGTAAAACACCCGTGTTTAGCCATAATCAAACGCAGCTTCTATAATTACACTTATTATATATTTTTTCAAGTTCATTCAATCGACGCTTCTTCAAGTGGAGGAGAAATTATTCCATCTAATGAAAGTTGTCTAGTTATACGCAATGAGAACATCTTTGGGGATACATGCATGTCTTCATTGCATTAATCTGAAGGAAAATTTACAAGAGTGCAATACACATACTCGAGTATGATTTTCTAACGTATTGGATGCCAATTTTTATACTTTTGTAGATTTTTTTTCAATACAGGCATATAGCTCATATTTGAACAACTTATTCTGCCTATAAGTGAACGAATGGTGGATTTTCTAAAAATTTATGGAAGCGTGATAATTCACTTGCCTTTACTGCATCCAACTCGTGAATTCTTGAATAGATAGTTTCGCACTTGTCAAGTGATTTATATTATGATCCGGGATATATATTTGCATACATATTCACGTGGGATTCAACTCGAAGTCATGTTAGTTAGTTTATATCGGATTGAGTCAGACTTAGGCGGAATGGAAAGCAGCGGAAATTAGCGTAACCTGCATGAATACATAAATACAAGTTAGAGTGCGTTCCAAATAAACTGGTAGCGACAATTTTCCTGTTAATGGCGATATGGAGAGAATATTTTCTAGCCAACATTTTTACGACAGCTACCTATACGGAAGATTATATCATAATTACACCCACAGACATGTGAAAAAAGGGTTCCTAATTATCGAGCACAATTGAGTCCGTGGATATCTTTTACACACACTACCCTCCCAAACCTTAAATCGGTGATAATCGGATTTCGATGCAAAAAAAAAAAAAAATTTAGTCGAAACTCCAGGTTTCTATCTCAATTCTAAGTACTGTCCCAAACCCTTCGAACTTTCCCGTTTAAATAACCCACGAGTTTTAGTATTTCGAAGTTATATTTTACTTCCCATCGCATTATCGCTTCTCTGAATCTGAAACTCCGCACACTTATCTTATTTATAGTAGTAGGTATCCGTGAAAAATGAACAGATTTTTAACGCCAAAATTTTATCCATCACAATTTTGAGACAAGGAATTTTTTTTGGTGCGCTGTAGCTTCGGAAATGATATCGTTGGAAATCTGTAGAATTTTCATGAAGTACCTACTACTACATGTAAAGATTGTACCAAGTTTCAGATTTTTCGGAGCTATACTGCAATAGGAAGAAAAAAAATTAACCGCGAAAAGTCACAAATCGTGTTTTACTCAAATGGGAAAATTCGAAGGCTTTCGGGCGGTACTTAGAATTGAGATAGGGAACCTGGGGTTTTGGCTAAATTTTTTTTTGCATTGAAATTCAAAAATGATCTGATGATCTAGAACGGTTAAAGGGTGTATTATCGGTGTATACTATTAGAAATAAAAGTTAGAAGTAGAACCAATGTACCGTTTCTCGCCGTTAAGTTAGCAAATAAAAGGTAAAAGGTCTCTTTATACATAGCGAAGCTCTCAGCCGAAGGCTATAAGGGAAACAGCGACGTTTTAATACACTAAAAGCAGTAGAAGTAAGCCAATATTTCAGCCAAATCTCATTACGTGCTATTAGCCACATCCCACAGGCCGCCTTTGCTTTTTTTTTTTGCTCTTATAGTTCGATACACTCGACCTGAACGGAGGAGAAAAGAAGAAAAAGTAAAAAAAAAAAAAATAAAATAAAATAAAATAAACGAAAAACTAAAAAGAGAATAGCTTGAGAAGAATCGTTTTTTGTTTCGCTTTTTAGTACCGTCAGTCTGTCTTCCCTCACCATAAAAGAACGCTTCGCTATTAATCGCTTGAAATTCCTCGGCTCAACGATAATCGCCCCAAAAGACATTCTTTGTTTCCTTAAGCTGGACAAATACCAATGAATTTTTCAAACGTTTCGTTTTTTTTTTTTTTTTTTCACATAGGAATTCAATTCTTGGACAAATACATCCTCAAGATAAAAAAAAATAAAATAGCAGAAAATCTCACAGAGGGTCTGTTGGGATGAAATCATCTTTCAGTGTCGTTTTATAAATAGTCCATAACATATCGATTACAGCATCAAATTTTTGTGTGACTCTGAAGATTTTTTGGACTTTAATTGATTTGAAAAAAAAGAAAACAAAGAAAAATCGCAAATTAATTTCCGGATATACTTTGGAGAGATTGACGTAAATTTTTCTAAATCAGTTCATCCTTTCTCAGGATAAAAATTATTTTATGATATTTCCAGCGACCCTTAACTGATATCATACTGCTAACTCGTCGTTAAAGTAAATTGTACTACCTTGTAAAAGATCGAAGGTAAGAAAAGTAAGATGTATGTAACAGCTAGGTCGAGTTGCAGAAGCTTGACTGTAATTGGGCCCCGTGAGGCTTTGAACAGAAATTGTGGGCTGCAGTAAGCCCGAGGGTGAAACGGGCGTCGGGAAGAAGAGAAAGACGGATTTCCCTGACGGTAAGGTGACGAGGTGATATCGTACCCTGTCGACGCTCTTGAACCCGCATTTGTTTCCGCCAACTATTCCCCCTTCCTTATATCCTTCGAGATTACCTCGTATTACCGTATTAAGGATACTATCAAATCTTATCGCAACTTCCTGCCAACCAGACTGTGCAAACTTCTCTCTTGCTCAAACTTCGGGTGACACGTTTTCTCAATCTTGACATTTGGTTAAACTCCAACAAGAATTTCGATCACATAATACCTATACATGTATACATTAGGGTAGTCCTTAATTTCATCATTTTAGAATTTCAATGCTCCCACGGGCCAGAATTACTCTGGTCTTCAAATATATACAAAAAAATGTATCCAAAACTCCAGGTTTCTATCCCTAAAACCTTCGAATTTTTCCATTTGAATGAAACATGTGATATTTCGCGGTTAATATCTCTTCTTCCCATTGCAGTATAGCTCCGAAAAATCTGAAACTTGCCACACTCCTTACCTTTAGTGGTAGGTACGTCATGAAAATTCGACAGATTTTCAAAGATATCATTTTCGAAGTTACAGCGCACCAAAAAACATAATAAAACTCGTGAAGTGTACCGATTTCGAGAATCTTATGTGACTTTTTACATTTTTTTTTCTTTTCTTTTAGTTTTTAGTGAACGATTATCCTACACAGGTATTCAATGGGCTTTCTATTCTCTTCCTAATATCAATTCAGACTTTCTGAAGATTATCCTTTATCGCTACACGTCAGAGAATCCTATACCATCGATACATCTCCTTATAGCTTCCTGTCAAGCAGCCTGAGTAAACTCGCATGGTTTGCTCCAAGCAAGTTGACATGTTACGTGCTTCTTAACGTCAGATTCAGGTTCAGGTTCAGGTTCATCTAAATCTTGTATCAATATTGCCTACATACATACATACGTCTCAACATCCATAAAAATGAAAAAAAAAAAAATTGCAAAATTTATATACTACAAATTTATCATCAATTATTATTAATGAATTGTACTTATACCTGTACATAGAAAATTGAGTCAAATAAGAAGGCAACCACCATACACAGAGTATTCCTCTCTACACTCGATTCATAAATTAATACAATGGCTACTTAATTATAGGAAGGGTAGTGGAGACACTAAATCTTTCCTCAGCTATAACCCTGGCATAAATAAGCTGTGTGACGCTTATATATATATATGTATATACTCTCTGAAGTTCATACATAGTCACCTATAATATACACAAATATATATACATTTATCCGTACACGTATATGTGTGTGCGTCTGTCTGTATATCCTGTATAGGTATGTACACAAGTATATATATGTGCCTGGTATGGGATATGGCAGCTATATTCAGACCAGTAACTCATACCCGGCTTCGGTAGAACTAGATATAGGTATGTATATGGCGAGGCGGTGGGCCCACCGCTGCCACTGCCGTACAGTTTGTAACAGCAACGACCCCCTTTTTATCATAGTATCCTTCAGGCGTTACGGCGCGCCCAGGAAGACCCTGGCGCACCCAAAAAGACCCGTAAGCGTCTATTTTAACTCGAGCAATACCGAGCTTGGCATATGTTCACGAAATCTTATTATTTCTTCCGAGGGTAAGCGCAGAGTTAAATGGGTCTCACTTTTTCACGGAAGTCTGTATAAAGCATGAAGCATATAAAGTCGAGGTGGTAATTTTTATTTTAACAAATACCTTATAGAGGCACAAGGTAAGAATTTCAACAAGTGCTCAGCACTCTAAGTAGCGTAAGTACCACCAGGTGGAAAAGGGTTAAGTTGGTTCAAAGTGCTCGGGGGTGCAGGTCGGACGCGCTTGACTTTACTTGGCGGGGTGTGCAGTTCACGTGTCACAGGTGTAAACTAGACTAAGCGACGCCAGACGTCGCGTCGTTTAACGAGTGACTCGCACGAATGCGGAGGAAATGAGTTTTGAATTGCTTGCGAATGCCGTAATTATTTTCTGCATTTTTTTTTCCCCTCCCTTAGCACGAGGGGACATTATTAGTATACCGATGGACCATGCGCGAGCCGCATATAAAGACAAGCCGCGGCTATATCAAATCAAGGAAAGGACCCAAACTTCATAAATATTTGATAAACAATTCGTGATTGTTTTATTTAATTAATAAAAATGCATTCAATAACTCTGGAATCTCAGACGCCTCGGAGGAATGCGTCTTGAACCCCTTCAAAATTTCAACGCGAACTAATTGGATGAAGTGCGAAACTTTTTGTACAAGTAGTTATGCAAGCAGCATGTACCTACCTACCTCACTAGCTGCACCTTACAATTTACACTATTCTACGGTATATTTATAACATCTTAGAATATGAATATTACACGGAGTTCTCTTGACGTGTTCAAATTACCTTAGGAATAATTTCAAAATCTATTAGAAACGAATTTTAGGATCTGATAGCTGTCGCGTATTTTCTATAAACTGAAGATAAACTTTGAGCAATTTTATGGGAGAATTGGAGTTAGTACCGTTTAGTAGTTCATTTTTTACAAAAACCTTTCCGCAAGTGTATCTTCCGGATTTTCAAAAAGTTCCAAAAACTGGGCTCTTTCAGATAATTTTCCAATATTAGAGGCTTTCTTTTTTGGAAAAATTATAGGAAAAATTTGTCGAATGTACTTTGCTTCGACTCTTTAAATATCTTTCATTTACTAATCGAAACTAATTAGTAAAAACTTTTGGGGTATTAATTACAGAAATAATAAAAAGCGTTCGTAAAAAAAAAAAAATAATAAAAAAAAAACAGGGAGAAATGAAAAAATATACATACCGAATGCTAATAAGTATGATGGCTATGAAAATATCCACGGCACAGTTGATCCTACACTACCTTCACCACCCACGTTGCTAGCCTTAGCTTAGCCGCACGGCTGAACGGATGAGGAACAAAAAGCAAATCTCGACCGATGGTAATCCGAGAAGTGTAGTAAAATAAATGAAAACTTTTTCCTCTGTTAAAAAGTAAAAAACCCTTCAGTTTAATTAATTAATTAATTGAGTAATTGATTAATTTATTAATAATTAACCATTGATAGTCGTATTATAAAAACGTTCAAGACCTTCGTGCTACGTACGACAGAGAGAAATTTTTCTTTTTTTTTTATACAATTTTTGGAAGATTATTTCATCAGAAACAAAAAATCATCCTGTTTTCTCAAGCGCTGCACATATGCAAGATCCAATGATCAGTTCGTGCTTCGGACGTGTGAACTAGGCTTGTTAGACGCGATCCGTGAATGCTTCGCGTAACTAGATGTGACCTTTGACCCCTCGAGAGATACCGAAGGGCGTCACGAAAGGGAGGAGAGTAACTAGAGGGTCTCTTTTTCTCTTCTCTTCTCTTCTCTTCCCTTCTCTTCTCTTCTCTTCTCTCCTCTTCTCTTCCCTTTTCTCCTCTTCTCTTCTCTCCCTTACTATATGACAAATAGCAGAAACAGATGTATGTGCCAGGACTCCGCAAGATTCCGGAACAAAGCTGTGAGTGACGTTTAGGCTCTTAGAATATAACTGAGTACCTGACGTGCATTTAATGGTTTGGTACGAAAAACAGGAAAGAAAAAAAAGAGAAAAAAAATGGCAACTATAGTTTTGGAATTTCGGTACTATAAATTTGAATCCTGAAAATACCGAGCGAAGGTCAATTCCGAAAGAAATTAATGGACTCTATGCTAGACAGAGGGATTTCATAACGTTATACTGCAGTTTCAGTTTCAGTTAAATTTGCAGTATAGTGCGGTGCAGCGAATAACTTCATGTAATTTATAACAGTCCATATCTGCAGTGGTAACTTCCATGACTTGGGGGTGTAAGTTTAGCTGGAAACATATGCAGGTAGTTCAACATCCTGCTGCAGTCTCGACTGCACACGGGATAAAATGAGTTTAATAAAGCTCAATTTCCGGGGGGCGATCACCGACGCGACGCGACGCGACGCGATCAACGAACACGATCACTCCGCCATGCCGCGGGAAGAAGCGCATTGTGTCCCCAACAATGGTTTTGAGCTCGCGGTATCATTTTCCTTGCTTCTCACAAAGAAGCTTAGGTCGGAAAGCGTCAGCGGTGGACAATATCTCCGTAATGCCACTCGCCGAACTGCTACACAGCGGGGGAAAGCCACTTTAATCACGCCAGGATCTACCACGAGGAATGGAAATAAAGAGAGAAAGAAATAGATGCGGAAGGGTGGCGAAGATACATTTCTTCGAACGTCAACGAGAGAAGTACTACAATCATAATACGTATGAAAAATGTTCATGTACAAGTACTACGTTGGGATGATTAAAACCTTCTTTGAATTTCACGAGGGTATCCATCCTGCTGCCCTTCGAGAAAACATTGTATTCAATCAGTTTCTTCCACGATTTTCACCCTTAGAAAGTCAATTTTTACTTCCGATAAATTATATGGCGAAGGGATTTCTCTTTCGATCTCTTCGGGCCCGGAACAGAAAGCCTCTGTTATACGAGCAGGCAATTTCTCCGTTTGATCATCGTATTACAGATCTAAGAAAATGCCTGCGGAAAGTTTGTCGATTACAAAGTTTCAAGATATTTTTGTCCTTTTAATGATTGGAGACCAAAAGAACCGAATATACCTCGTTTGGAGAAAAAAATAGATATATACTTCACTGCCATCTTTCACGTCTAAAAGTACCGTGGCGAAATGAGAGGGCATTGCAGGACATCCGGTCGAGGTATAAGGTAGACCTGAACATATTAGCGAACTGGTCAATTTGTTGAGGCACGTAGTGGTGGGCAAGGGCCGGTCGGCTGCAGCTTATAACAAAGACTAATTACATAATGGGAGATCGTTTAGGTACAAGACCTCGAGAGAAGGCACTCACGAAGGCAACAGTCGGCAACTGTGGCTTTTGGAGGACGTTGCTGTGGCTGATGCTGCTACAGCTTGTCACGTGTCACGGCGTCTCGACGCCCCCGATACGACGTCGCCCTTCTCTCCATCAAACTTCCGTTTCACGGACCGTATGTTACGATAATTATTAAATAGGCTTGTCCAAGTTATGTTATACATTCTGCTATGTAGAGATACATAAACTTTAGTCTTGATCATTCGCGACGGACTGGGTTGAAGTTTGAAGTTCCAAATTTCGAAAGTCCCGAACGGTTACATTTCTGAATTTTAATATCACCGAGTCACAATTTTTGGAAAGAGTATTCCCCGAAAGTCTTCATAGCTGATTTCATAAACTTTTAAACCAAGAACACTATAAGGGTTCAAAATTTCGAAAACTAATGATCCGGAAGGCCGAACCTCCGAAATTTGAAATTCAGGCATGTGTTAATTCAGTGTTTAATTACTCGGGCTGTATTGATCGTATCGAAAATAACAAGTGGTCAAATTAATCGTCTTTAGACCTACTTTTGAAAGAAAAAAGAAAAAAAATGTTCCAAAAGAGTTTCCGTAAAGAGGGTCTCGGTTAGAATGAATTGTTTTTGTCTTCGCATCATGAGATATATACTGACATGTCCGGATTTTTGGAATTCAGAAGTTTTTACCATTCGGAATTTCTGAAATTCAGATCTTCAACCCAGCTCCTCATCTGAGAATACAATTTAACCCGGATTGAAAATTCTTGTAATTGTGATTTCAAGCTTACCGTAAATTCCGAAACCAGATGATTTATAGGAGGGAATATATATTCTTACCTGAAACAAAAAGAGACGAATATCTCCGTTAAATTTTTTCAAAAAGAATTCCGTGCTGCGGGGCCGGTTCGAAGTTCCGAATTCTGAAATCTCCGAACGGTCAAATTTCCGAACTATTTGCGACGATTTCGAATTTTCAGAAACACTCAAGCTCAGAAAATTAAAATTCCGAAAGGTGAAACGTTTGTCAGAACCTCGAAAACGGGAATCGTGAATTCTCCGAAACTACTGAATCAATCGCAATGAAACTTCGAGGGATTACACATAATTGTGGCAGAAAGTGGCTGATTATTCCACTTTTTCAGAATTTGACCAAAATTTTTACAGATTGACGTACCCACCACATAGATCGCGAGATTATTCACTGTTCCCGCAGATAATCGCATTTCCCCGACAATTAGCCACTCCGCAATGAAAAACCACACACTTTGAGCCTATTCCCGTGTCATTTGATAGAGAAATGGCTGAGAATTGACGATTCTCCGTCACTCATAACTGAAAAACCGACATTCAGTTGAGGTGAGAGCCTGTACCGATATCGCGACCAGTATACTTGTAAACCGAGCGGCGGCGCTAGTGAAGGTTTCTTCTGTCGCTTTACGTAAGATGTTTCTGCTGCTCCTCCTGATCTAACCTCACTCGACTGACAGTTAGTCACTCTATTTCAGATTTGAGTTTATGGAGAGATCGATTTATTGGACAAGAATCCAAATAACACAAGCCCTCACATAATACATAACCTCACACTTTTGATAGCTAGCCTAATATAGAAGTTCATTTCATATTAGAGGTTATGGAAAGTTCGATTTCGAAGTTCGAAACAATCGCGAGCATTAGTATACGTATATACTGGCGTAGCAAGCGTCGGAAGATGCGCACTGCGCCAGCTAGCGGTAGGCAGAGGTACCGAACGTTCGGCATTTCTGCCTTACCACGGTGAAAAGCACCCGGCCGTGGCCTTGAAACATTTTACTTCACCTTAAGGCTCCGAAAGTCCGATTTTCCGAAAGTCCAAAATTCCGAAAGTCTAAAATTTCGAAAGATCGAATGTGTTCTCAACGTATCGACTAAACGACGCGCGACGGCTTGATGTTCAAGTTTTGGAAATTTGGCCTTTCGGATCTTGAGCTTTCGGAGTCTTGACCTTCCGGCTCTTTAGCTTTCGGAATTTTGAACCTTCGGTGTGTTGCGATTCGGAATTTTTTAAATCGTTTACATAGACTTTCGGTGAAATACCCTTTCTGAAAACTGTGAGTTCGTTGCATTAAAATTCAGAAATTTGACCTTTCGGAGCTTTGAAAATTTGGAATATCGAACCGGCCCTCATGCTGCTTGGTTTAGGCATGTTATTGTGAAGTTCGATTCCCTCAGTTTTCTTATTTGTGTACCTAAGGCGTATGATTTATAGCTTGTATCGATTTCACTTCGATGTTGTCTGATATGTAACATCAATTTTTCAATCCCGTATTATATTGAGCAAAGATTTGACTGCCCGAGCGAAAAAAAACTCGACTTACTGAATGGTAAGATGAACAATATGAGAAGGGTATACCTAACGAAAGAGATACGAATAACGCCTAAATTCTGTATCCCGGTTTCTCAGATTATAACATATTTTCTGTGCGCTTTTTTCCACCGTATCATATAACATATGTGATATCATTGTTAAAACATGAAAAGTTTTATACTATATGGCCCGGAGTTAGACGAGACAATGTAAATAAAATCTTGAAAATATTTCCTTACTCAGCGACAGTACTACGTTTTCAGAAATATCACATTTCAGTCGACAAAGAAGCGGAAAATTATTCGGCGTTATGAATAATTTCGAAAATTTATAGCTTTCAAAAATCTCTTGATGCCTCACGAAATTTTCAATTCGTTTCTTTTAAATTTCTCTATATCTAATTTCTGGATATCATTCAAAGATATTGACCTGGCCTCTTTCTTCTTTCTTAAATCAGTTTAATTCACGCCCAATTCTCATAGTGAAAAATTGTTCTACAGTATTGCGGTGAAGTGATCTGTACAGCCAATTCTATAAAAGTAAGAAAATTAAACTTTTGAACTGGTTTTGTATAAATTATACCAGCGTATTCGTTCATTTGCAACGTCTAGTGTGGCATTTATGCACTTAATACTGCCCACTCATCAACGTCCGCAAGTAGTTTCTTAGATTACAGCTGATTATTCTTAATTGGTTATTCCCTGCTCGATAATGTCAGTGGTTAGTTTAAGAATGCTGAGCAATTAACAATTATCTTTTGGTATAACTAACGTGATGCACGAATAATAATGTCATTATGAATATACTGAGCAGATTTATTCGTAGTTTGAAATGAACTACGTCTGAAAATATTATTTCATTATATATATGTGTTTAAAGTTGAATTATTGGAACCGAAAAGTGTAGGGATAGGGATAAAATTCGAAATCTAATATCACGTTTAAATAGGGCAGTGAAATATTCCATATTATACATTCAGATTGAAAATTGTACATATTTCCGTTTCATGTTAATTCATACACGTTATTATACTCGTGTTATTGAAATATAATAATTACAGTGATAAAACGAACCCCTATTCATTGCCAAAGAAGACTATATGATAAAACGAACCGTATAGATATAATACCATTATTAGTTTCCGACGCGATAACTCCATGGGTAATTTCCAATTCCACCACTGTAAATAGTAGGAGAAATTAGAGTAAAACCTCGGTTATGAAAAGGCCGGAAAATGTAAATGAAATAAATTGATAAACCAACATGAGTTGAACGAATAATGCTCGAGTTTTGTTTATTGAAAAATAACGCACCAAACGAACAACTCGATGTTGTATTTTTTCAAAAATATGTAGTTTCGTATACTGTGGTATATTGTCACGTCGCACAAGATCCCGGATTATTGATGACGTTGATCGTCGTTTAATGTGGTGAAATTCTATAGGTTTGTAAAAAAAAGAAAAAGAAAAAAAAAAAAGGAGTCTGTATAGAATCGGTCGTCAATCACTCGTGAGACCCGCACGAGCCCCTGCGGTCCGTGCGCAGGGGGTAGTTTTTCAATTTCACGCAATTAGTCCAAGTCAGATAGAAATAGAGAACTAAGTAAATAACCTGATTCCCCCTCGTACCAATCGACTTTCCTAAGTAAACGAATATATACGGAAGAGGTGAAGCCTCCCGTGTTTTCTCACTTTGGCCGGAAATCGTAGGGGCCTCGTTTCGACTGATGAGGTAAAACTTTCATATGAGTTGAAAGAATTCACGCCAGGATGGCCCCGATAAAAATGTAAGAAAAAGAAAAATATATGTATAAAAATTTTTAAAAATTAGCCAAAAAGTCGAAATTTGCAAGACGAAAATAATTCGTATAAATTTCAGTCTCAGCTGCACTGCATTGTTCATTCCGATATATGGTCGCCCCGGACCCGCGGGCGTTTGGGAACGGGTATAGTCTACGAACGAAGTTGTTGTTTTTTGTTGATTGGTTTCGCGAATTGCTGCAGGACAGGGGAGGACTTGGAATTGCTCGGCGTGGAGCAACGGCATGGGTAGGTACAGTGAGTAAATATTGATTAGCAAAGGGCGTCGGTGTGCTGCACTGTGCGTTACGCTCTGGTTTTTGCGACCGAACGATAGCGCCCTTTCGTAATAAACGAAGCGCGAATCGCGAGTCCGGGGTGATACTATAAATGCGTTTCAACTCTGACCCCGAGAATCAGAAAAACAACGGATCGGGTGACGGTCAGAAGCTTGCTAAAAAAGCCGTGTCGCGAATCCTTAAGGGGGTTGCTAAGGTAAGAGAAGAATAAAATGTTCATCGATTTCAATGTTTTATTACGGCGAGAATGAATGACGAAAAATAATTATGAGAATAGTGTTTGAAAGCTACGAATTTCCGCTTCAAATTAGAAAAAAAAAAAAATTGAATATCACAAAAATCGAGTCCGCTGCGTCTATTTAAGTAGAGCTCTGCAAAAAACGATTTCCGAAACGGTGACCATGTTTATAGGGAGACGGAATATCTAAAACACAAAAACCAAAACTTTTCGGAATCGTCAATGTACCCTCTAAGATTCTATGGAACGAATTTCTCATCCGACCTTTCCTTTTTGGAAAATTGATAAAAACATTCGCGAAAATCCCAGAGAACGTGATCAAATGCAAAAAAGATTCGTAACTTGACCACGTTCGAGTTGATCAAAAATCCATTCCATAGAAGCTTAGAGGGTACATTGACAATTCCAAAAAATATTGGTTTTTGTGTTTCAGATATTCCGTTTGCCTATAAACGTGGTCACCGTGTCGCAAATCGTTTTTTACAGAGCTTTACTTAAATGGACGCAGCGGACTCGATTTTGGTGATATTCAATTTTTCTTTTTTTTAATTTGAAGCGGAAATTCATAGCTTTCAAATGCTATCTTCATAATTATTTTCCGTCCGTCATTCTCGCGGTAATAGAACATTGAATACGATGAACATTTTTTTCTTCTCTTATACCTTGGCATCCCCCTTAACTAGCTTTTTTCAAACGTATAACCAGCTTCGAAGAAAGAGAAGAAACTGAGGTATCAAATTGTTCCTTGATTGTCGATGATTTTTAATAACGGACTGAAATCGAGTAGGAAAATTTTCGGATATTGAATTACTTCGGGCAGGTATTTATGGCACGAAAAACATTTTCCCGCCCTAGCAGACGGCTAGGCGGGGTCTGTAAATAGGGAAAATTGTCAGAGGTGTGAATTTTTGCATTTACCGAACGTCAATATGTCCGTTATTGGCAGGAATGACGGATGTGCGGAAGGACGAATGAGGGTGACGGAAATGGCACGGAGCAAGGCTCGGGAACTCGTGCCATCGGGAGGCTTACGGGGAAATTGATTCGCGAATGAATTTACGAGCAGCTGGAATATTTACGACGTACCAACTTTAACCTGTTTCCGCACAACGGCACCTCCTCCTACTCCACACCTTTGAAATACTTTTACTTGCCATTTTTTAACTCAACTAAACTTAACCCAACTGAACCTAACTGAACTGAACTGAACTGAACTGAACTGAACTGAACCGTCGACTTCTTTTATATCCTCGAACTCATTTCCTTGCCAATTTTATACACAAGTGGTGGAAGGCACCCTTACCGGGCTTGTACCAATTCGGTGAAATCATTAGTCACCCGACAGTCGAGTCTGTAATAAGCTGAAGAAATTAATGAGGATAATTAAAATTGGGTAAATTAATGATTTCGTCATCGTTAGACTGAAATTTAATTAAAATTTAGTCACAGCGATGTCGAATTTGTTTTTTTCTTCTTTCATTTCTATACAGGAAATAACACTACAAGATTTTTTTCACCCTTGTGTCGAAGGGGCGCTCTTCAATGTTACGATACGATGGAAGCAACTAATAATTTTTGACCATTTGAGTCATACTATTCTGACGAATTTCTTGACCCATGTATTATCGGGGGTAAAATATGATGCAGAACTTCAACGATCGGAACCACACATGTTCAAATAATTTCATTTCGATATTGATGAAACAAATAATGAGAATTTTCATCGCTTAATACCATCTGATCTGATCTGATTTGATTAAACTTGAACTCACTCGTCTGGCATATCTTGCCAATTGAATGAACTGCAGACTTAACTTCATCGATAAATCGATGATAGATGACGCGTATGATTGCTTTACTCTTTGAGTCCCTATAAGCAATCGGTATTATAGATGGTTTGCGAAGTGAATAGCGTAACGTGAAATTATACCGTGAGTTATTTCGATGCATTTTAATTTCACCGTTGGGGTAATTCAAGAAACCTGCGTGAAATTGTCTAGAGGGAAAATGAACGTTTCAAGGTGTGAACAATTCCGTCGCGTCGCGTCGCGTCGGGACGCCAATCTAAACAGTTTACCCGCCAGAATGTCTCGGCCCATCCAAAACACTTCTGGGTGTCGTAACGAAACTTGGCTACTTTAATAGTTACTTCCTCAAAATGACTCTCTAGGGTACAATTCGGTCCGGTCGTACGTCCTCGACGATCCTGCTGCCTGCGCGCCATCTCGGCTGTGTATTAATTCTTTCAAAGTACACAGAATACTCTAGCGAGAAGAGAACTTACCCGCGAGGATATTGGCACCTTCGCAAGGTTCTGGTTCACTACATTCTTCCGCGATCATTAAAATCAGCGGACTCAAAGAATCTGGAAACAAAGCTGGGTTCTGAAGGAATACGACCCAGAGCTGGGTCAAAATTTCGGATGATTCACTTAGAAAATGAATAGTACCGAAAGGGAACAATCTCTGCGCTCGTTTTCCTCGATCCATGTGCAACAAACGAATCGCACATGTCCATGTAGGTGCCTACTCAAAGACCTCACATGTCGTAGCCGGAGGCTAATACCGCGGGACTTTGGCTCCGGTAGTTTCCTGTGATTGAGATATGTAATCAGTACTGCACTCTCATGATCGTAACTACTCGGTTATAGTATGAAGCCACGTACCGTTGCCCAGGTATAACGTGGTACATATATACACGTGTATTGTATACTGTATGGATACACGATAAGTTTAAGTGAGTATATGCCCACCTAAATCACAGTTACCGTACATGTAAGAAGTAACTACCCGAGGGTGAGCGAACCTCGGATATAATGATACGTTGCAGTAGCCGGTAGCCTCCGTCCTTCCATTGGCACGATTTCATCTTAACCGTATGTGTACATGCACTTCTTCATGCACCTATAATGTTACACTTACACGATATATGTAGCTATATACGAAATCAATTTGAAAATTTCATTTATCTTTCTGCCCGGCAGAGTTATACTTTATTTTAAAATTTTTCCTCTTATTTTATATCATGAAGAATTTACACCCCGTACATACCTACATGTATAAATAAATATTATAATTCATATTATGTACCCACCTCATAGGGCGTGGCAAAATACGGTGTAATAAATCGTTGTGAATTAAGTTGTTAAGACGCCTTATCAATATTCAATATTGATTATAATATATTATCAACCGTATGACGTTCGGACAATTTGTGGACAACTTTATCCGTTGTAGACATGTCGTTGCCGATGGGTTATCATCTTCTTAAATTTATTCCTTTTTTTTTTCTTTTTGACTCTCTTGAAGTTTTTTGCCTCATGGGTATTTTTCATTGAACGTTGTAGAGGAATTTTTCTTTTATCAGGAATAGAGCCTATTCTGTATACTCGGGATCTTGAAGATTGGTATGGAATTTCTTGCCAAATTGAAAACTGTATAGACTGCAGCCAGGCTTTGGTAATTAGTCGAATTCCTCGAATGGAAAAGGGAAACAAAAATGAGAAAGAAATGTGGCAGAAGACTGGTAACTGACAAATTAACCAATAAAACACGGAAGAACGTGAGTCTGCATCGGCCAGTGGATAAGAAAGTAGAGGTTCGATCCTCTATCTGCACATTCTTTGAATGTCCAAAGCTTGTCGAGGGAATGACGAAGAACGAGTTGTGTAGCCAATTCTATCGAATTCACGGAAATGGAATGAAATTGGAAGCAAGTAAACTTTAATCGAAGAAAATTGTGGAACTTAATCGTCTTTTCTTCGCTTTTGAACAGCCCCTGCATCCCGTGGGAATCGATTGTACTTCGATATCAAGTTCATTTTACCAATATAATGATTTAGTCAAAGATTTATTCAATCCCATGTATTCGAGTGATAATATAAAGAATTTTACCGGATGTGGAAAAGAAGGATAATTCTATTCTGAAATATGGTGAATCACAGGGTGTCAGTATAGGGATGAATATAATTAAGCAGTGAAGCAAGAGCGAAGAGAATGAGACACGTCTCTATATGCAAATTAAGGGTAAAGAAATAAGAAGAAAAATAAGAAGTACAAGAAGAAGAAGAAGAAGAAGAAGGTGCTGGTGCCAAAAAGCTTAGAAGGATGGCAGACATACATTTAAAATGTAATACCAAATGTAATTTGGTGGAACTAATGTATTGGATATGCAGATGCGATGGAAAAAGGAAAGAAAAGGATAGGAAGAGATGTCATGCCGGGAGAGAATCCGTGTGAGACGCTGGACCATTGCCGAGAAGTTTACAGGACTGGAAGCATTAAGCTCGAACCTAAAGTTGAGTAGACGTTTGAATGTGCGTCTAAATTCTAAAATCTGGCAAAATTCGGCATTCTGGCATATCAAGATTTTTTAGCCCAAGGCCAAAGTGGGCCAATGTTAGCTTCATTTTTTTTTTTTTTTAAACAAAATCTGAGTCGTTTTCAGAGTTTGGGCGACAGCATAAAACATCGTGAACCGAGTCCGAGAGGTCGAGGGTCAGGCCCAGGTCGATTCAGGATGGAATGCTCCCTACGTAGTATACGGGTGAACTTTGGTTGATGAGAGTGTGAGATGATTGATCTCGGAATATGATCATAAGAAATTTGTAATACCACTGTGGGAGGGTCGCTTATGGAGGGGGGGGGGGGGGGGGGGGGGGTAAAACTTTCCAACGGAGTAATCAAAAAAAGATAATTCACATTTTAGGAGCTGGAGGCCGGATGCCGGAGGAGAGAAAGTCTTTAGAGCATTATCTTTTGGCGGATTATACGAGAACCGGGTTAATTAGGGTGACAATATTAATTACGTAGGCATTTGTCTCTTGGGTCAGAGCCGCCTCTGAACTACCACGAAAACTCAGTCTGTTTCTGCGTACCACGAGAACCCTTTGCCTCAACTCGCCTTGTTCCTAATGGTAGAAAGTTTCTAAACAGCTTTTAGGCGTCGCGTCCTGTAATAAATTTTACACTACTTTGTTCAAAAATTCATTGCTAATATTACAAACTATTTAAAACGTAACCTGCACCACACTTAAACACCGAGTGAAAATTTGAACGGAAAATTTCGACATTCAAAGGCTGAAATCATTCCCGTTTTTTATATCGGGGATAATTCTCATCCGTATAGAGGGAAAAGCCCGAGGTCTGGAGAAGCACGTTCAAGTTTGAGCCACTCGTCACCTAGGTGACAACTGACACGTACTTGGTACTCGTTTTTTCTTTTTTTTTCTTTCACTCTTTCTGGATGTCTGAGTGAACCAAAGAAGACTCTTACGCAAAGGGTTTTCAAGATTAGAGCTGGGGTCCTTCCGGTAATTGCCTGCGGCCTCCTCGACTATATCTAGCTCTTTATTTGCGTAAGACACACGGTACACACTCGCGTACCACTTTGGGGAAGCTGCACACTCTGGCTTTACACAATCTAACCAGAACCAAGCAACAGCCAAGTCTGTTGTCCGAATTTCACCAAACGTATATGAAGAACGAAATAAAATTAGCGACTTTTGCGTAACAGAATTAGGAAAACAATCAGAAATTTGTTCAAAAATGAAATCAAAATAAACGAAATTACTTACTGTTCCATCGCATTCTTCATCGGTTCTGAACTCTGATCAGTATCTTGTTCGCGGTATTATCTGCAGCTACCATTTCAACGCACTTCTGCGGTTCTCTTCAAAGTTACACTTCCACTAAGTTGCGAATAGCGTGCAGCTGGTATAACTGTGAAAGTTTTCTCTCAGTGTCCATTTCGCATGAATACATAGGATAGGTAGGTACCATTGGTAGCTATCAGAGGGCATATACATGGAACTTATCGAGGTATTGAATAGAGTACTGGAAACTTTGAACAAGAGCTTAGATTCGATCGTGGACAGAGCAGTTCGGATATAGTTTAAAGTTTAGCATTTATAAGTGATAAACTCCATTTGGAACGCACTCCTTTTTCCGTTTTCTATAAAATAGAAAAATAAAAATAAATATCAAAAATGGACGATACTTTTATCGGAGTAGATTTCGTTTCGGAAGGTAAAAATTCGGGGCGAAGTTAGAGCAAATAAAATAAATCAAAATCCACGAGTGGAAATCCATTGGTATTTTAGAGAGTAGCTCAAAGATTTCATCGGTTTATATTTTCGGTAAACTTTGGTAGGGATGGTAAAAACATTTGAAGAGTCGCTTTGAACTGGTTTAGGTTTTTGAAAAACGAAATTTAAAGCTGTTTTAGTGATGAAACGTTTTTAATGGATTGTTTGAACTCCTCCCGCCAACAAGTTGCTATCGTTCGTTCTGCAGACTTTGTGCAATCAGTTGAATTATTTGCTCGGTTAAGCAGCAACGCTTAAACTTCAACCATATACCAATTACTTTATAAATTACACCGGAGTGTAGAAACCACCCTGGAGCTATTTTCTCGATAATATTTGCACCGGTTTGCAATCAGAATTACTACAATCCGTTTTTTCATTTCTTTACTTTTATTTCACGACGTCACGGTTCACTATATTCGCATATATACGTACAAGTAAATGGCAAGAGAGAAGAAACAAAAAAAAAAAAAAAAAAATGATCGTATTCTTCGAAAAAACGGCTGTCGAATGAAGTGGTTCGGTTGAAAATGGGTGCGCGATTGAAAGGATGGCGGTAATACAGGTAGATGAGAGAAAAGAGAAAGAAAAATGGATAATTCAGGAAACGCCTTGCCGAGGGAATCTTTTGAGACAGAAATTTGAGAAAAGTAACTGGCGCGGAAGGTAGGTTGTTATACCAAGCCAGGCGCGTCTGGATCTCGACTTTTTTTTTTTTTTCCTTTCTTTTTTCTTCTCAGACTTGGAATAATATATTTTCCCCCGTGCCAAAAATAACTTGGAACAGATTTTCGTACACCCACTTTTCGTGATAATTAATGATCTTCCTACAGGAGTGAAAATAAAGGAAGGGACTGTCATCATTTACGTTTGTCTCTTTGCGAGACAATAAGACAAAGTAAATCCAACGCTGAGCTTCTAATTAATACGACAAAATGATCTCTCTGTTTTTATTCGACATTTCATTGTCGAATAACAGAATCAGTTCTATTTCTCTCGCGAGAGGTACAAATCTTAAATACGAACGCGATCGATCTTGGGTATATATACAGAGTTAGGAAATATTTCTCTCTTAAAATTGAAGTGACTTTATTCTTTCCCTGAACAAACGATAATGGAGAGAGAAAAAAGAAAAAATTGAAAAGAAAAAATTGAAAAGAAAGTAAAAAATTACTCAAATCTCTGTAAGTTAAATTGAAGTGAAAAATATTTGATGGGATAATAATTTATCGTTTAGAAATATAATGCCTTCTATATATTTAATATCGAATCCATACGACGAAAACTTTACCGAATGCTTGGCACGTGCCATCTTATTACTAGAAACCACCCTACGTCACCCTTATTCCCCTGCACAGCTTTTAATATTTCCCGCAATGACATCTGGCACGAACTCATACTCAGAGTAAGTGGCAGTCGGTTTTCTGTCAGTAAGTTAATTGCTCCATCCGCGTACCCACGACGAATGAACAAATTTATACAGGAAGAAGTTACGCTCGAGCGTAAGCTACCGGAAAATAACATAATCAGGATAATGTTACAAAGGTAATTGTATAATATCGTGTAACTAAAAATTACTAGGGATAATAGTTGCTAACCAAATTGTGAAAGAACCACACACTGTGAAACAAATTTTTTATTTCACAATTCTCGAATTTGGGTACATGGGCGTTTTAGGGTGGTCCTTGATTCGGTCATATTCGAATTTCAATGCTCCCATAGGCAAGAACGTCTTTAAATATGTATAAAAAAAATTTAGTCAAAACCCTAGGTTCCTATCTCAATTCTAAGTACTGCCCCAACGCCTTCGAACTTTCCCATATTTAAATAAACACACGATTTTTAGTACTTCGGATTTTTTTTTAATTCCTATCGCATTATCGTTTTGAATAATCTGAAACTCCGCACCCTTCTCACCTATGGTAGTAGACATCCGTGAAAAATTAACAGATTTTTAACAACAAAATTTTATTCGTCACAATTCCGAGATGAGAAATTTTTTTTTAGTGCGCTGTAGCTTCGGAAATTATATCGTTGAAAATCTGCCGATTTTTCATGAAATACCTACCACTACAGGTAAGGAGTGTACCAAGTTTCAGATTTTTCGGAGCTATACTGCAATAACAAGAAAAAAAATTAACCGCGAAATGTCGCAAATTGTGTTTTACTCAAATGGGAAAATTCGAAGGCTTTGGGGTGGTACTTAGAATTGAAATAGGGACCTGGGGTTCTGGGTTTTTTTCGTATATATTCGAAGACGTCCTGGCTCATGGGAGTATTTAAATTAGGAAATGATCAAAGTAAGGATATCTTGAGGCTGTCTTTTTTCATTCCTAATCCAGTCCTTATGTTTTGGGAGATCCTAATTTATACCAACTATTATATTTTCCTTCGGCATTAGTCTATCGTAGTGTTAATTACATGCCTTTTTGAATTAAGGCCCAGAGTGTCCTTATCGAATTCAGTTTCCCAATTGATACAGTTCGCTGGTATGATCGTCGTATTTCATACCTACTATGGGTATGCATACATACGTGTCGTGGCTCGAACGATATTGACACTTGATTTATCTCCGATTTTATTGATTCGATGTTTCCATACTTTTAGAGCGAGCACGTAGTCCATGTAGATATACGAAATACAATATGGAAGAGTTGACAAGCGGATGCAGAAAGCTTGTATAAAGCTACAGGCGAAAATATCATCGTTCTACTGTACATAGATATATTTTACGTGTTTTTATGTAATACCCGATGGATAGAAAAAAATAAAATAAAAATAAAAATAAAAATAAAAAGCAACAAGAGAGATAAAAATCATTGAACAGTAGCGTTGACTTATGAATAATAGCTAGGCAATAAATTACGTGCTAAAAGTCAAACAGGATTAACCACTGATATATTATATTAATAAAAACGTATACTGCTCTGTTGCATAATTCATTTTTATATTTAATAATCAGTCCCTGATACCCTTCCAGTTTTTTTTTTTCTCTCCTTTACCTACCCATCTTCGATTTATAATTCCCTAGGGAATACAATAAATTATACGATTAGTCTGCACCGATCGATGTAGACATTTTATTTTATTTTTATTAATTATTCTCAAGTTATTTCAGAATTGTTAATGCCCCCCCCCCCCCCCCCCCCCAAATTGTATATCCCTTTCCTTTATATATTTTGATGCGTGAAAAAAAAAATTTCGCCAACTTTAACAGTTACGAAATTAATTCGCGTCCAATCTTTAGTTATGAATGAAAATCGTAGCGGATCTGTGCCGGTCTATTATTTTTCCATACGGTCATCACATCTCGTCGCGTGACTCGAATCTGGCATATATATAGTTATTCAAATGAAATCGGATTATATCTGCAGAATATCCGTGCCATATCGTTCTGATAAAAATTTCCAGAATTTCAAACCGAAATGACAGAGCAAAACCAAGAAGTTATTCTTTCTTTATCGTGAAATGAAATTTTCTGTAACTATGACGATCCGCTATACCGGGTTGAGAAATAATTTCATACCGTTTTTATCAACGATTCAGTATCGTAGGCACGACAGCTCCGATTACTACGTTGTTAACATTTTCTCTCACGTTTTAAGGGATGATAAAACCATATAGCTTGCACGAGGTTTGATAGTCTAGCGTTACAGCTAGCAGTGTGGTCTGTAATTGAATTCCTTTACATTTGGCTTCTATCACAACAGATAAACCTCCGAGTGCACTTAAGACAACCTTTTTCGAAATCCACTTTCATAAATTGCTATACTCTGGCCTCCCCGCGTTATCTATTACTATGAGGGAAAAACTCTCACAGTTAATGACCAGAAACGGTCTAAATTTACTTAAACCGGTCGATATCGCGTCAGTTTATAGAGTATAGGTAATCCTATACGGTTTCTCGACTTTACGCCTTGAAATGAAAACTGCGATTCGATATCCTGCAAGGTATGGGGGTATGATATGTGGAAAAAAGTAAAACACCAAGGGGAGAAACGACACCCTCAGATTTTTAGCGAATCTTCTTTGAACCGGGACAAACATTTCACCTCGAAGGAGACAGAGGAAATGAAAAAAATTCGCTCCATGGTTCGCCGGTCTACAGGGTGACCGGACAATATCAAGCAAAGGGCGAAATGATATTGATAAGCAGCAAAACTTGATGCGAATTTAGTTGAGAAATATGGAACGACGGCTGAACAAGGAGAGAGAGATGGTGGGATGAGGCGTTCGATTTCTGTGAGAAAAAAATGGGTTTGATAAATCTGCTAATCTTGTCAAACGTCCCGCTCTGAACCCTGGAAACCTTTATCTCAAGTATTTTTTAGCCGATCCATTATTCCCGAAGTAAATATCACGAAAATATAGAAATTTGACACCCTGTATACCGCATACGTGACATTGTCAGAGAACGTATAGTAGCCCTCGGCATTTCATGGTCTGAGTTCCGTATATGTGCCACTGTCGGCCCGTGATCTCGGGTTTATTGGTCTTGTGGTTTCAGGACCCACCCTCTTTTCACCAGGACCATCTTCCTTCCGTTACCTACTCAACTGGTGACCTGGAGAGCCGAGCAATGTCTCCAGCTATTGCCAACTATCAAACTGCTCTTTTATTGGCTTTCGATTGAAGCACCAAGTCGACCAAGACATTATGTCTTCATTCGTGAAGGTACATTAGGCATATGCAACGGAGGCAGGTAGCTACACATCGCAACTCATTTCCATTTTGCACCTTAGGGTGGTCCTTGATTCGAATTTTAATATGTCTAGGATGTTCTAAACCGAATTGCCTACCCGTTTGGTAGTATTCCAAGGAGGACTGTTTACAGATTAGAAAAGTTTTGATTTTCGTCTTAAAACCGTGAAGTTCGAAATGTTTGACAAGATAAGTCGAGCCTCGTCGTTATTTGATGAATATAGAATAAGGCAGCTACTGGCGACGGAGGATTAACAATAATTGATCACTATATATAGTCTGATCGTGAAGCGTCAGAAGTCGTCGGAATTTCGAGCTCCATTGTCCCTGGGGGATAGAAACTGTATCGAGTGTTCGCCGAGCTAATACTATTTGACAAAGGAGACTTCACTCCAGCTTTATCCCCGGTATTGGTGGCCCGGTGTAGAGGAGTGAGTGAAAAGAGCTGGCAGGAAGAATGAGAGTAGTATAGGAAGTCTGTCGGGAAGAAGAAGAGCTGAGGTAGGCCGGTGTTCGATGAGAAAGATCAAATCCAAACCCTCGCCGGTGAGAGACAGACTTGAAGACGTTTCCTCTGAGGTATTCTGACTCTGAGGGTGTATAGAAAAAGGTAAGAGATGTCTATGTGTGGCGCTAGAAAGTTGGGACTCGTTACCTGCATCGCATCGTCGTCAGTAAGATCCAGAAGGACTTCAGGACTTTGGATAAACCTTTCTAGTGTCGCATACATTATCGAGCTTAGCTTGAAGGATTCAGTTTGTGAACTGGTTGCATTCCATGAGATTAACATCTTCCTTTGGTAAACCAAGACGTCAGATCGCATCTTTCCATTTCGCTGACACCGAAGGTGTGAATCGAGGGATTATTAAGTGGCATTAACTTGCCAATACCTAACATCTTCGATTTGTCAGACCATAAATCAGGGAGTAGTCTGATAACCGAACCACGATGAATAAATTAAATCGTATCTGACATCAGCCAAGACTTGTCGTATCGCAGCTCACTGCTTCCCAGCTGTAGCGGATTCATTTAATCATTTCTAGTC
Organism: Tenthredo scrophulariae; assembly: GCA_963978835.1. Taxonomy (NCBI): domain Eukaryota; kingdom Metazoa; phylum Arthropoda; class Insecta; order Hymenoptera; family Tenthredinidae; genus Tenthredo; species Tenthredo scrophulariae. Next base: position 7,658,740 of record OZ022234.1, read on the forward strand.
GACGATGATGTTAATTTCCGATAATACCTTCAAGAAGATGAAAAACTCCAATAAGAGGAAGAATCGAATTACATTTTAGTCACATCATTATTTCATCATCTTTTCTCTCGTTGAGATGATGAGAAAAATGAAAAAAGAAAAAAAAAAAATGACAAATTGCTTTGAATTGAAAAATTGAAAGACTCATGGAAGTAAAAATTAGTTCAAGGGTGTCTTGCCATGTTCCCTCTCAGGTGAGCTGATTTATGATTGTCGATTTGCCGTTTGCTGCAGTGAGAAGAGCTCTGGCGTGTCGTACCTACTTTGATTTTCGTTTCAATTACTATAGCGTGCAATGATATACCGTAAGATTATATCAACCACACGCAAACCGGAGATTTGTAACTTCCCACGAAAATTGAACGATATTAATACTACGAGAGGTAAATGGAGGGTAGTAGCAAAGTAAATTTAATATATGTTAATTAAATTTCACTATAATATCTCGCCATTAATATTCCCATTGATTAAGGCTCCTACATACACGTAGATACGAAGTAATCTATTATTTAGGTAGGAATAAAATGAATGACGATTAATTCCACCGAGTAGGTACATTGGACTATTTTATACCTTGATGAGATAGTTTCCTCTATCACTGTTCGAAGCAAATGACTCAAATTTTCCGTGACATTTAGTAACGCGATTTATTACACCCCTCTCAAGCTTCTGGGTAATATTATTTACCGAAATGCTTATCCCCTGACAAACTGAATTCCCTGTTTTCCAATACGATAAGGAAACGCCTTAGTTCTCTCTTACTGCTGCGCTGTGAGACAGTGATTTAAAACGCACGGAGACTGGAGCTGAAATATTTTGCAGATATTTTATTTCCTATTATCGAACAGTCCAGTTTATATAAAACAGCGAGAAAAATGTCATTTCAAAATTTACTCACGTATCAATTTTCTGCTCTATTATTCCACAGCCGTTTTATAGCGCCTTGAAATTCTCCAGTATCGTATGAATTTAATTGGGGAATAATTTGGTTGTGATTGGATACGATTTGGGTTTGAGACAATACACGGATGGTACAGCGAGATAAGATTTCGAATTGTATTCTGGTGATTAATGTGATTATTACTGGCGACGATTAATTTCCAGTTCCGTATTCGTATAGGTGGGTTGTATTCGCGTCAGTAACCGAAACAAGCCTGGGCTCAACGAATCCTGGTCCAACTTGTGGAAGCGAATTCCTCTCCTTTAGAAGAACCTGGCTACGGTGGCTGGGACGGCAGGGGGTCGCGACCCCCGGGACCTCACATGGCGAAGCACAATGAAGCCCTTCCCCAATTCCCTCGTTTCTTTCTCGCCACCCTCGTACCTTTTGGTTCAAGTTCCCTCGCCGGTTTGTCCCCGTTCTTCTTCGATCCTACCAGAATTATGTTTACGCATAAACATGAAAGCGGGGAAAAAAAAATTGCACCTATGACATTACCGCTTGCTGATTTATAACCATCGCATCACAATATAAAATTGCAGGTAAATTTCTTCCAATCACTTCGTCATCCACGAGAATTGACATTTTCCTCCGAATATTGCGGAGTTCTGAAAAAAGGGAGCAGCTTTTTTTCCAGCTTCCGGGATTTCGCCCGAAACGTTAGGATATTTTATCGATCAGCTTGGTTACAGGGGGTTTGACTTGACCGTTGAACGACTGGTAGGTCAAAGGTCTCTGCCTTTCCGAGTCCCCCGTGGTTCTCGTTAGGAAAAGTCCGTCTCCGTTACCTTCTTCTCAATGTTTTTGCTAAGCCTCACTTCGCCCATTTCTGTCGAATGACATCGCCTCAAGTTTTATAATAAAAAGAAGTTTTATGTTTGCCTGAAAGTACCGGGTGATTCAAACCTCGTGACGCTACTCTCCTGCGCTTCGAATAATCTCGAATCGTTTAACTCGAAAAGAAAATATGTTTTTATCGCAAAATTGTTTTCCAACATTTTTGATCTGAACTCCGTGTATTGGTAGGTGAGCTTATAAATAATATAAATTGTGATATATAGCGCGGCGCGTCGTCTCGCGATACTATTAGTCTTCGACAAAGTAGGAAAAGTTTCGATTCACCGCGGAAACACTTTGTGGAAAACTGGGTAAGCACTTATCCATAACAGTCGTAACTATAAGCGTAAGAACAAACATTATCCCGGTCAATACTTGCCGGTTAGAAACTGAGAGATGTGGATCAGTCATTTAGAAAGTTTACCGATTCATATCTGATATCATTATCTATTGTACGAAGTTCAATGATCAATTCTAGTCATGATGCTGAAACTATCGGAGTTATTCGTTCCAATTAAACTCTTCACCCTTAAAGTTGGATTTTCAGATAATTATTTGAGATTTTATGAGGCTTATATAATTAGTATTCTCATTTCCCTCCAAATTTGAAAAAAGTTTCGATTAACGACGCGACCGTCAACTACGTCGAGAATAATTATACCAATCGCGGATTTAAAAGCTCATTAATTTCTAAAAAAAACCTAGAGCCGTTTTCAGGCTCTGGGAGCGTGTGAATTTCCGCCTGAAAAAAAAAAAAAAAAAGGATTTCGAATAAATGAGGAGCTTATTAAACAAAGGATAGCTGTTTATTATTTCTTTCTGAATTTTCTAATCGTTTCAATTCACGGTGTAATTGCGTTATTTGTTTCTGCAGACATTTTATCTTTCGCCTCCACCCGGGGAATTATGAAAAACGAATTTATTTCAGACGTACCTGTGTGTAGATGGAGTCATACCAATTCCGCACAAAGTGTATACCGATGAATCGCTTCATAATAATAAAGCAGAAGATGAAATTAAATAGCGGAACGGAAACCAACTCATTTTCCGTTAGAATATATATCGCTGGGGATTTTTTGGTAAAAATATTGAAAACTAGTTTCCCGTTTTTCGCATAAATAATAAATGACACGTACGTAGATCTGGGCGCGAAATAATTGTATGAGAAAGGAGTGGCCCCGATCGTAAGTGGGTGTATAATAGCGATATAATTGAAGGATACGAGGAGGATAAATGGAGGTTGAAACATCGGAGATCTGTGATGAAATTATCAATAAATTCTCACCGTTACGAAACATTTCCAACCCCATAGCGCGACGATGGTATAACGTCGCGAATCTATTCCTCCTTCGCAACTAAGTGGTGTAGGAGTTTAATCATCTACTACCCGATATTTTTTCCGTCGTAATTTATCCCGTGCGATATAACCCGACAAATTTTTGATGAATATTGTTTTTTGCTCTGGGATATCCAATATTATAGAAAGTTAAGGGCGAAGCGGAGCTCGACTGAGCTCGCCTTAAGTAGATCAGCGCGATATATCTGAGTTCTGAGACGCGAATTTGAAGAGTTTTCTTCTTTATTAGGCAGATGAGATTTTTTCTTTTTCATCCATGGGATGAGACGAATTGTACATTTCGGTTACGTTACGTTCTATGGAGTTATGCACTGCCGCAGCAGGACCCTTCGGAATTGTTAGTATTTCTGCGAGGCGTCCTGCGGCGGCGAATCCTCGTTCAACCACAAATATGTGGTTCGAGAATACGTGGAGGGTTCGTTGGTAGCCATCAGTGTAGAGCCACTAAAGAATAAAACAGATGTTTATAAAAATTCTTTCGCCTGACACTGTTCAGAAATCTCCTTTTTTATTCCCTTCATCGTTCCTTTCTTTATTCCTTTCTTTGAGTTTTTCTTTTTTTCTCATTCTCATTCTCATTCTCATTCTTTTCTCTCTTCTCAGCTACGTATAACAAACAGCCTTTATGGCCTATAACTTACGCCTGATGCACACTCTAACCTTACCACCACCCCAGACACCTTGACAATCAAGACGATACAATAGACAATATAAGTATGTACACATACACAAGCACAAACACACACAGCTTTACTTACAGTACCTACTTTTAAGAGCCATTCAACCATGTTCATGTTTTGTGGTTTGTGGTTTGTGGTTTGTGGTTTGTGGTATGCGATCATTCGCTACGTTAGGTTATTGCCTGTCGTTTGGTTCTCCGCGAATTCGGACCCGTGATACCTAGAGAATAGTATAATAAAAGATTCCGACCATCGCTATTGGGGTGTATTAAAAATCCTTGGGATTAAGCTCGTACTAAGCTGCAGGGGATTCAGCCTTGAGCATAAGGCGCCCCCCCTCCTCAGCTGTCGTTGAAAATGTTCACGACGCCAATAGTGATTAACGAATTGCTCTGAAAACAAATTGAGCTCAAGATAGATAAAATTTGATTCAGCTAACTCGAGGCTGACTCGATCGATTGCTTCAGAAATTCCCAATGCAAGCTGCAAGGAATATAGCTGACCATTACTTGTAATTGGATTCGGAGACAGTTATCGCGAGATCGTAAAGGAGGAAGACTATAAATAAAATTTCATTCGGTACTTTAGGAATCAGGACTTAGGCGATTCTAAGTATAGAGAATGGAATAGGTTTGTGATCTTTCAGACCGTGTTAAACTTAGCTGGGAATTATAAAACCGTTTATCATTGTGGTCAAAACGTCATACCGGCCAATTCACCATCTCGACATATATGAATATAAATTTATGGCTTGAGCCCAGGGCAATGAATGAAATGCCAGCAGAATTTAATCGCTAAATCAGCAGTAATAAATTGCGTTCATGTTCAACACATATAATAGGTAACACACGCGGTCTCGCATCACAGTGCAAACAAACCAAGTTGTAGCAACATTTACTTTTATTCTTATCTAATTCCACATACGACAATAAGTCTTCTACTGTCACGAGCACGAAGCACACTTTTTTTTTCACTACGATTACATGAAAAAAAAAAAAAAAAAAATGGCTTAAAATCTAAAATTTAAAGTTATAGAATATCATTTGTTTACTCCTATAAATTATATCAACGTTGAGTATTCCCTCAGAATTTGAAGGAGTATGATGTGCCCTGTATCTCTATGACAAACACTTTTCGAATCCCAATATTTCTTCACATCGTATTATAATGTATCGTAAGGATTCAAGTTATTTGTTAAAAAACTATACGTCGACGAGCGTAGCTGTACCGAGATCTCGTACACTATATAAGGTAGCGGTAGTAGGTACGATTTTCGGATGAGTAAAATGGACTGATGGGTATACATGGTTTTAGGGTGAGAGAAAGAGGAAAATAGAGAAAAGTATTCGGCTGTTTAACATGACAATGGCTCGTAAAATATACGAAATTCAGCTTCTCCATTCGCCCTGTGGCTTCGTAGGGCACTTTGTGCGATGGCCACACGCACGCGACACGAGCACGTATACCTAGCTTTGACGAATAGCTAACTCGGTTTCATTGTTTGAAAATGAAATGAAAAAATAAGAAATTTTGATTACCATAAACGGTTCAAACTGGTCTTCTAGCTCCTAAATTATAAGGCATATAGTCATATCATCTCTTAACAAACGCAAAATGTTTGCGAATTTTTTTATTTTATTTTATTTTGCAGATCGAGGAACCCCTGGTTAGCTGATTTATAAATTTTACGGTGTGACATATGGGAGCTACTGTTGTTACCGTGCTTTTAATTCTTTATTTTTCATCAATTATTAATGAAGTTTTCGGTGAGCCGAAACTCCGGTGTGTCATCGCACAATAATTTAAGGCTATTCAGGTAGTAACGATATAGGTGGCATGCGGAGTTGTGATTCGATAAAAGATCGAGTAGGAAAAATAAAGGTAATGTCACGCGACAACCCCTCTTGAGAAATATATATATATATATATATATAAAAGGCTCGAGTTTTAGACTAACAATTGTTAATGACTTCCATTTGGAAAATATATTCACTGATAAAGAGCTTTAGTGAATCAGAAGATAAAAGGAGTCGTACTCCCTAGGGGTAGTTTCATGCGTGTCAAAATCCACTTAACGCGGACAGTAGGTACTAGTTTCTCTGTGTATGACCAAAAATAGTGATCGTCGTCGTCGCTATCCCTGTGGTTGTGATGAATACCAGCTAGTGACACGGCGAAAGGGAGTGAGGAGTTAGGGGTTTGGTGTGGGCACAGAGGAAGAGGACAGTGACAAGCAGCCGGTCGAATATTAAACCAATTTGCATACGACCCGAGCTACACATACTGAAAATCTAACTAAATCGATTAGCTTCGTGATTCACGTTTCAGACCACACCAGAACGTGAAAGAATTTTCACATAGATACTCCGTTTCTAGCTACAGTATTACATTCCGATGTTTGAATGTTGGAAATTTGATTTCAAGGTATTATTGTATTAAAATGCATGAAACATTGCAGTTTCGACATTTCAACATATGAAATGAAAAAAAAAAAAAAATTGATACGAAGTAATTTGATCTCTCGCGGATCTCAGTGAGCAAATTCATTTCATTTTTGGGCACGACCGGAACTTCAATAAAATACCTCGCACATTTTTCATCGCAAAAAACTTTGAAACATGTTTTGTCACGAAGAAAGATATTTTCAAAAATCTACCGATTTCACGAATTGAAATCGAGCTGAATTCGTTCGAAAATGAAGCTAAATCGATTCGAATTCTAATCCGAATTCAAATTCGAACTCATGGAAAATTATTCTTTGTAGGGGTTACACATAGAAATTAATACGACATTTGAGGTGCTATCACCGTATCCCACGACTTCTCCAGAATGAAAATTCATTTTTTTCTCTTACCCTCATACCAGTCTAAGACAAGAATTATACGATGATGAGAAATCCTCATGTTCAACTCCCTCGAGGGCTTTGAATGAGAGATTTATTTTTATCTCTTACACATGTCTCACATATATGCAAAAGAATCCTTCAGAAAATCCCTGTCTGACAGTTCCATATTTTCCACGTTTTCGGGTTTTATGGCTACTCATCGTACGGAAGCTGTATGTATACGTCTGAGGTGTTATAATCGTTATTAGCTTTAAATGAAATTCAACAAACAATAGAAATTTCCGTGTCTAGTGAAGGCAGGAAATGTGGGTATCTATAATACTAGCATCACGTGTGCATCTGTCAAATTTTTACTCGCTTCGAAAATGATGTACCACAATTCGTCATTAAAACCGTAATTTTGAATTCAGGTGGTCAAAGCCATGAAGAATAGAAGGGAATTAGATACTAATGAGAAAAGAAAGGACGCGGCTAGAGAGATGAAGTTAAACCGTACCTGGCTATTATCGATTTACGTGACGTTGCTCTGTGGTGTCACAGCCTGGGATCAGCCTTTCTTGGCTACCCTTCGTCAGCACGACCGTCAAAGCTATTATCGCTAATCTATGGCGTAATGGAACTCGGTCCGGTTGTCAGCTAACGAGAAGAATTACATCAAAGGTACGACCAGTCAATGACCAAGTATCGAAACCAGTTGAAACTGGACGTTATAATCACAATTGTTGAACTACGAATGTATAGGCATCACTACTCCTCAAAGGGGTATAGTTATCATTCTTCGTTTGTACTTCGCTCGCTAATTACCTGCTACATTTCTTTTTCAAGTTTCCAGTGCAAAAGTATCCAGGACGATGACGAATCTGGGATTTTTTTAAAAATGAAAATGAAGTATTCGTTGGTGGAATGAATCGAATGGTGTGAATGATTCTACTAGAGTAATAAGTGTCTCGTGTAAAATAAAAAAAAGTCTCCGTTTGATATCAACTCTGAACGTTGGGTGGGTAGGTAGGTGGGTATACACGTGATATTTATTCTGGGACAGTAACTGTCCTGCAAGGCGCAAGAAGTAGCGAGAGCTACACGAAAGGAGAAACAACAGCGAGATAAATCAGGGGAAAAAACTGCTGAAACGAGTTAAATAAAGGAGTAAAAGGCGAGACGGTGGTGCAGAGGTCCCAAACTCAAGGTTTCGTAATCTACCTATATCTTACTTTGGGGATTCGTCGACCCCCGATCTTCGGTTCCCGGGTCCTTCCACAATGTAGAGGTACACGCAGGAGCCAGAACCCAAACCAAGTAGTCAGCTTAAACCAGCAGAGAAACGGCGATGCTATATATTCGCAGTTCAACTTCGAATGCTAAAACTGATTCAAAGAAGCAGAGAATATCTCAAGAAATTTTTATCTCAAAACCTCTTTTTCCCCACACGAAACAGTCTCTAGGGATTTGTCAGACCAACTCTCGCTAGAATGACGCATCGGGGTTTGTGATATTTTCGGGACATCCGGATAAATTTCTTTTCCAAATATGCAGTACGTACCCTGTACATTGTAAGTGGATATAAATCTACACCCCGAGGTCTGCTAACAATTTTTTTTCAAATTTTATACCAACTTGGTTGATTGCGGCGACGGAAGCCTTTCGTCGAACTCACTTATCTTTCATCAGAGTTTTCTGACTCGACGCCACCGTCGTTATACAAGTTCATTTGTATTCCTGACTCTCACAAGGCAATAAGTTGAAGACGAGAGCGTTGTTCTTAAAAAAAAAAAGAAAGATAAATTAAGCTCGAACTTTGCTTGAATGCATTCACCTGTTCAGAGGCTAGTGCAATTTTTGTAAGCCAGTTCAGAGGGAGAGAAAAGTCGCGGTTCACTCATTTACGGATTGTCTGATATTCTCCTGAACGTTGAGATTATTTCTGAATTTCTTTTTTTACCTAAAAACAGCAAAGCGGACGATCATGGTTCTCGTTTTCTTAACGTCCTCTTTGGTTCGTGGTCGTTTAAAATTCACGTACGATACTCAAAGTTGGTTTCACCATCTTACAAGAATGAGACGACGAGAGGAGAGGAGAGAAGAGAAGAGAAGAGAAGAGAAGAGAAGGGGAGAGGAGATGAGATGAGAGGCGAGGTAAGATCTCTCGAAAAAAAAAAAACTTTCTGAAAGTTCGCTCAGCGGTTCAAACGAAAATAAATCAGCTTCTATTTATCACGAGCACCTTCTTTCTGCCCCGAAGGCTGGAAAATCTCGTTCGAGCCACGAACACCGGAGTAAATCGGGGGAATGACGGATGAAGAGCTAAAGAGAACCCTCTGCCCTTTATATAAGTATACCACCTTTGTCCGCGGCTAACGCGTGTTATTGGCAAGTCGTAAAGAATTTCAGATATTCAGACCTAGAATTTCGCGAGATGTTACATCACGGTATTATCAATCTTTCGATGTATACCCACATCGGGATTATTTCGAAACTTGAGAAAATGAAGAAAAATCTCACTCAATATTTCGGTATAAATCTTTATCCTCTCTCCGAAATCGCTGTAATTCACGAAGGAAGGACTGGCGTTGTTCAATCAACGAGTTTAATTACAGTAGTTCGCCAATCTGTCGAAGAATAATCAAGTGAAAGTTATAGGAGCTGTGAGTCATCGCGGCTCAGAGTTAGACTCGGTTAAAGTAAAATCACTTAAATCAAGGATTTGTATGAACCAGTGCTTCGATTTGATATATTTGAGTCTCTAATCGTACGGAAAACTACTCGGGTAATACTTAATGGACCTGAAATCAACGCATCAGAAAAATTGTCTGTTTATCGGATGGAGGTTTGTTTTATGAACAAGCAGAGGCCGAAATATCTAGAATCAAAGCAGCGGTTGATCCAAGTTCTAGCATTGAGTGCTTTTGCTTTGACTGGTTCTAACTCCGGGACCCGACGACTAACAACTCTTAACTTTTACTCGATTTTGGTATGAAAGACTGGCAAAGTTCTGTATAATGAAACCGGTCGTTGGAAATGAAACTTGGACATATGCCAGTCCGTAAGAAATACCCCTATTCGATGTATCTGCGCATAAAATTTGGTCGGAATCGTTGGTATAAAAAGTATTGAAGTGGATCGTGTTTTACGCGAGAAAAAAAAAAGAAAAAAATCGTTGGTTTCAATTAACGCAAGATTAATGTCATAAATCAGCAGAGAAGGGGACGCCCTTCAAACAGTTGGGTGTTCATAGTATTTCCGATTAAAGGACAGGGGTCCTGATTGATCGCGTGGCCTTTGACTGATGAAGTAATTCCTTAAAGCTATAAAAAATGCATGATGTAGACCCGGGGGATATTTGAATTGAACGGTGGATCATTAAGAGCGTAGAATAGGATCGCGGGCGAGAAGATTTTCAATAGGAATGAATATGTATGCAATGAAAAAAGGATAAATATAAGATGGGTGTGACAGCGCGGTTGAGGAGAACATTGGGAATTCCCAAGAGCGTGTCGGGAATACAAATAGGAGATGATTGCCGATCCACTCGGCACAATCTGCGAATGAATTCCAGTGCAATTGATTGCGAAGGATAGTCGCCGGTCCATCCATCACTCTGAAAAGACTGTCACCGCGTCGGTATTCCGCCTCCTTTCTCTCCATCTCTTCACCTCTTCCCTACGTACATCATTTTACTTTCCCTTGACAATTGAGTGTAAGGTACACACGTGTCGTATTGACGATGGTCGGTACCCCTATGCCGTCCTACGTCACGTATGTAGGTACTGCATCATGTCTATAGATTTTTTCCAACAACAATGGCGCAATCAATAGTCCATTGAGGAAATCCTTTGTGCATATATGATATAGGTACCCGCGCGAGAACCTCGAATATATCCTCTCCATATCACTTCTAGTTTCTGATCCACTTGAGGTGTGATATGTCGTCGTCCTCCTTTTTCCGCACTCCATATACGTATAGGTATGGCCCGATAAAGCTTTAGTTAAATTTATCCCAGATTTCATGCTTGCTGAATCGCGTGAAATATTTCGCAACTGTTCCATCTACCCATATACTTAGGTGGATATATAGGTGCATGTATGTAAATACTTTGGCTAGCAGCTATATCTACTCTTGTTTACACTTAACCGCCTGCGGAATCTATACAGGCTAAGCTAAGGTCTGACTACTCTCGGTTATCCGGGTGCCACGTGAAATGGGCGGCAGCGTGGAAACTGCGATATCGTTGTCCCAACCGCGGGCTAGCGATGACCAAACAGAAAGGCAAACTTTCGATCGATTTACTGCGGTTTGCCCGACGTGGCATATTGCCGTTTACACGGGCAACGAGAATCTCCACTCCGATCTTATGCTTATGCTTCCCTTTTCCATTTTTCCTTCTCTTTTTTTTTGCTTCTCATTGTCGTCATCCGACACACCTGAGAACTTTCATCGTGGGAAATTTTTGCATGGAAGGAAAAAAATTTCTGCGATGGAGCAAACGCTCGGGAATATACATCCTTTCTGGAAGACGGACTCATTCCCAGTGATACAATCAAGCACCGTCAAATCTCCTGAAGTAATTGGATTTATACGGGTCGCCAGGCGGGTCGACCGAAAGATTTGTGGAAAATTTGTCCTTATTTTGTTACGGTATCAAAGAGAGGCGGAGAAACTGGAGTTTCCGAACTAAAACACTACCGGGGAATCGGAAATCGGGCATCTATATCTCAGGGAACCCGCAAGTTCTAATCGACCAGAAAAATTTCTCGAGTCGAATTCAAATGGCAAGTTCACATTGCCTCGACCAAAAATTGTTCATGAAATCACAAACTGCAGAGAAAAATTTAATGCCAGCTAAATTATCGCAGATTCTTTTTTTTTTGCTCCTTCTTAGGAAAGGACAGTCGAAACGTTAAGAGAGCCGAGAGTCGCGTGCACCGTGTTGTCATTTGACATCGCTCCTTTTAACAAGTGTTCCTTACTGGCCCCGTGGCCGTGGGCGTTAATTTACACGTTCCAGAGTTCTTTACAATTTCCGTCTCTGAATCTTACATCTGCATCTACACGAGGCATGCAAATATGTACTTTGTGGTTTTGCTGCAGTCTTCTTTCACCAAGATAGGAACGGCTTACGGGGATAAACGGACAGAAATTGACGGAAAAAATTCCTGCGAAAATTGTGGAAAAATCAACAAGTATTCTTTCCGCAAATATCCTTCGACTTATACTTTTACCAAATTTTCAACCTTTTGTTCCTATCTTCGGGAAGTTTGAACGTTGGGGTTCGACGACTACTGTTTCTGGTTTCTCGTATCTCGTTTAGCATGCAGTCCACGACGTTCGTACGTATGTAACGTACGTCAAGAATAAGAAGGGTGTCTCATAGTAGGTGGAGAAATAGCAGTTGATGGTATTTTAAGCCGAAGTACAAACGAAGGAACGTCGGTCGACGATGCGAAGCGCGAAGTTTACGCCTGCCGAATGATGGATGTCCGGGTCTCCCGATTTACCGCTTCGCGTTTCTCGGGATTTGTAACGTTTCTGGTAGAATTACGACGGGATTTGACCAGCCACGTCCAACGCCTGCGTTCCTTTGCTCCAACACGAAACGCATTTCCTGCCCAGGTAGAACTTTCGGCTAAATCCAAAGTCCGTAAATAAAATAAATAAATAAACCAGTCTGTTATCTCCTCCAAGCTCACATGTCTATATAGGTAGGTGTATATATATCCTGCAAAGAAGCGCATAACGCGATTCGCTCGCTACCCACGAAGCTATCCATATCTTGATCGCAGGATTAAACCCGTAGACCCAAGAGAATCCTTTCGCTTGGTTCTGCCGCTTTATTAAGAGGGATTTACCTCCCTGATAACGTCTAAGCCCTCTTTATTTCACTTGGCTAATTTTAACCCTCGGACCCTGGGATTCGATACGACTACGGAACACAGCCGATCGGCGATAAGACGCGGTGTAAAATTGGGTAAAAAAGGAAAACGGGAATCCCTTTATTCAGTCACGTTTATGGACCGACAACATATCCTTTGAAAAACCCGTATTTAGTAGCGGAAAAGATACTCCACGCATTTCCATTTCGTTACTTCCCTGAAACTTTCGAGGTTTATAAAAATGGAAGAAGGAAAAAAGCCTGTTCCGTAAACGACTTGGAATCATTGAGTGATGATGATGTGGATATCGTTGTAATCAAGAACCCAGCCATTACAGTCTATGGTTATCGTAGGTATTCCGAGTTTGGTATACAATAAAGTCTCAGTCTCCTTCATTCGCTAAATGAAGCACGGAATTCGGTGATTCGATATGGTCTGGCGTTAATTAATAGCCGGTGCATTCCCACCGGCTATATACAGCACGGTTTTGGGTAATTCCACCAGGGGCTATTGACAAGATGTACAATAGCGAGACATACGAATTGTGCAGGGTTCGGTCAATATCTGCGACATAACGTCCGCAAATGCGGTATAGGGTGTCAAAGCTGTCGTATCACACGATCTGTCCGACGTATACCCCGATTGCTAATCCGCCGATTGACGCGGTACAATTCTTTCATGAAACATAAAATGCTGGTAAAAATGTACCTACATCAATCTCGGGCTTGAACTGAACCTCGAAAGCTCGGCACGGATCACTTGATGGAATAGCATAGATCAGTTTTTTTTTCCACCCTATATGCAACAATGCCGGACAAAGGGGTTTGGGAAGGGATGAAAGTGCAGCAGGGCGAATCGTCGGGATGATTGCTCATTGCCGAATAGAAAACAGCGGATATAGAGACCGGCAACCCTTTCTTTGTCGCGTGCAATGGCCTCACGCCTAGATTTGGGGATAGTTAGAACGATACATATGTGCATATACCTACGGGGGTTTATTTGGACAGGACATAGACTGGTCATATACCCACGACGCGTCGCGGTGTATACCCTTGTTGCGCAGCTTGTGCGCCCCTTCGACAAAAGTAATTGATTCACACTCGAGTAATTTTACCATCCGCAAACAACCCTTCGGACTCTATGCCTCGTTTATATATTTGTTTTCCCTGTTTTTCTTTTCTTTTCTTTTTCTACCATCTATGGAAAATATTGTTTGATTTTCAAATTTTCGAAAAGGAGATATTCGCCACTTCGATATACATGCGTCCGAAGAATAAATTCGAATCATTTTTTACACACCGGGAAGTTATCTAGGTATAGGTGTGAATTATCATCCGTGTATGTTTTCCGCCTCCATAAATCATTTCATATTATAATCGTTTAGTATTACGGGGTTTCGGGCAGATGTTACCTCAGCTAAGTGCTTTATAACATGTTAGCTATTTGGGTATAGAGGTTTTGCACTCACCCCAAGACAGACACTGGCTTAGGTCGCTTCATAAACCCGAACGACTTGGATTGTTCGATCACCACTTACGGCTCAAGGGTTGATACGGGTTATGATTTTTATTAAACAATATTATTATCGATGAAAAATAAAACTAATTATAAGAAATTTCGAACGCTATATAACCCACAGCTGAAAATAGGGGAGTTACGCAGAGTTGGGCAGATGTTTCAAAAGGAAAATGTGCATGGGTTACATTTTGAATATTTTCTGAACATCTGGCGCCTTGGCTAGTTTGCGAGTTTGCTATATTCTATACATCATCAAACCTCCTTTTTACTTTTTCTTCATTTTTCCATAAAAGTTCGAGCCATTAGCTGTAGTTGGAATTTGATGGTAAAGCAATTAGGAAAGAAACGAAGAAAAATTTGTAATTTAAAAAGGCAGATCGATGCTTTTCGTATAATGCGAGAACGAAGATATGGTATGGAGTGAAATTTATTTTTTCGTAAAAAAATATATGTATGGTATACATCTTGCTATTATATAAGTGTTTGTCCCGACTTCGTGACGATTTGGGCAAAGTGGTGATTGTTTGATTCTTTGAGAAGAAGAAAACGCGAAGAAGGGTGATGGTGTTTCTGTACATTTCCAGGCTTTTCAGCCTTTTGAGCCTTTCCAAATATCTGGTTGGAGGAACGCTTTCACATACTCCTAACAGGCATAACCCATTCCAATTCACGAAACTCGGAAGAGCAAACATTTTTATTCATCCTACGCAAACAGCTGGTATTTTTTCAGATCAAATATTGATGCAGCACGTGGCTTGGCGATTGTGACCGAGATGAACCGAGAGTATATATGTACTTATTCGATCACCTCATAGGTATATCAAGGTACCTATATAAAATACACGTCAAAATGTAATACGACCACTGAATAATATATCTTGAATGTCAAAACCGAGACCTATCTGTTTTTTCCTCTGTTTTTTGTTTTCTTTCGTTTTTTTTCGTTTTTTTTTTTTTTTTGGTAAAGGTATCAGCGATACTTTAAACAGTATAAATTCAGTGGGTTTGAAAGGACTGTCACCGCAAACAGTCAGTCGCCAGATATTCCCAGAGAATTTTAACGCTGGTTATTCAGTCGCTGGATTATTTGTGATGGAACTAATTTGCACAAAGCTGAAAGCTGTTTCAATGGATTTATTTTCGTTTATAAACTGACATACTCTGTTTTCAAACTCCGGCAACGTGTACGATCGCGACCATATTCGAACGAAAGTGCATAAGCACACATTTTCAAGAATCACTCTGCTCTGGTTAACCCCACGACAAAAATTCTCACCACTAATTTGAAAGGGAATGAAATTTCACAGAAAATTGTTCATCACAATAATTGTCATACGGCCAACAGTTTCGGAGTTAGAGCTATTGGAAATGGGAAACTTTTACGCTGCTCTTTTTCATCTATTCATCCATTTCATCAACTTTATGACTATAACTGCAGAGGCTAGCCGCATTACATGGCTATAACAATTTGGAAAATTGTGATTCACTGCGGAAGAACAAGCATCGTAGAATATTAAGCTTAATCAATGTTTGAGTGAGAGCTACGATGAAGTAGAATTAAACTAGAGTTAGCAGCGAAGAACTTTCCCACTTCTCGAGGCTCTAGCTCCGAAGCTGTTAGTCGCATGACAATAATTGTAAGGACTCATTTAGTGGGGAATTCATTTTTCTTTCGAATTGGTATCAACTATTTTTCCTGTCAAATCAACCAGGGTCGAGTTATTACAGAAAATCTATTCATTTTTCAAACTTCCTTCCAATAAGTGGTCGCAATTTTATAATTTGCCAATTCGACACCTTTTTCCGGCTATCACGTTTAACGGGCTATGTATTATCGAACTTATGGTAATAATGGGTGAATGAGGTGTCCATAAATTAAATTGTTCAATTGATCCAGTCGATACCAGGATTGTGAAATAATCAACGCTGTAATGTCGTATTGCAGTGTCTCATTTATAAAAAGCCAGGGATGAAAAATATCTGCCTCTTATTACCGAGAGATAAAAGAACTTTCAAGTTATATATCGCGTGTGTAACGGTATAAGGACGTATGCGGCAAAATACGACCTTTTACCACGTATAAAAGTAGAAGGGCATATCTTTTTTTTTTCCCCCGTATTTCCGCCGAAAATGTCAAAATGCGTTCAAAGAAGACGAATTTGAAAAATTATTCAATTAACGGTAAAAGGTCATAAGTACTGGTGGTTACGCCCTCTCATCTCTAAATTTGTGAGAAAAGATCTCGTCAACTAACGGTATAAGGTCGTATCCGCCAAAATCTGTTTTTTGGTGCAAATGCTCCAAAAACTTCTGAAACGCGAAGATTCATCGATAATTGAGAAAGGCCGAAAATTTTTGTATTTGAGAAAAAAAAAAAAATTCAAAACTAATGACATGAGGTCGTATCCGCCATATTTTTTTTTCCGGAAACGCTCCAAAAACTTCTGAAACGCAAAAATACATCGATATTTCAGAAAAGTCCGAAATTTTTTTATTTTCAAGAAGAAAAATTGGAGACTAATGGTACAAGGTCGTATCCGCCATTTTTTTTTTTTAATAAAAAAATTTTTCAACTTTTCTGAAATATCGATGTATTTTTGCGTTTCAGAAGTTTTTAGAGCGTTTCCAAAAAAACAAAATGGCGTATATGACCTTATACCATTAATAAATGTGATGGAAAAGAAAATAAGTTGATGGTGAAAGGTCGGATTCACCAAACATACGACCTTTTACCTTTATTTATTTTTTCATGTAATTTCAATGAATCTATGTGTTTTGGGTACTTTCACAGTGAACGCCGCAAAAAAAAAAAAAAAAATATACGACCTTTCACCACCAAAATCGCCTTTTTGGCGGATACGACCTTATACCATTAGACACGCGATATTATATACCGGGTAAAGATCGTATATATGGGTACATATATAGCTAGCTGAAAACTTTTTGCTTCGTAGTTCCGTGGCCATTTCTATCTTTCGTTGGATACTCTGAAATCCCGTGGGTAAAATCTGCTCGAGACAAGTCACCCTCGCACAGCCACTTGTCAGGGTGGGTCAAGTGTCGATGAAAGTTGAAAAAACTTGCAAAACTTTTACTCTTACCTATCCAAATAAATGATTAGATAGGTATATCACTCGCCTCAGACTAGTGGATTACAGAGGTATTTGTACAATGGAGCGAGGTAATTTACGGGATCAAAAAAACTTGCCAGAATGGAAAAGATCAGGCCAAATGAATACCTACTTTGGCAGGTGCAGGCAGTCAAGTGAAGAAAATTCATTTCAGACGTTTCACTAAGGGATATCATCACCTGGTTTCTTTGCAGTCTCTTAGCACCCACACACGGAATTATCCGCGTGATAAAAAACTCAAATTAGCGTGCTGTGGCTGTTTGAATCAGTCAATTTGTAATTAGTTTAATTAGGCGATAATCGCGAATTGAATATTCATCATTTTTATTAAATAAAACTGTCAGACAACTTCCTGAGGAATTCTCGAAGGAAAAATCTAAGAATTATTGACTTTTTTCACTTAAAATCGATATCGATACAGCCTCATAAAATAAAGTAGTAAATAATAGATTTCTGAAAAAAATAAGCAGACGTAGAATGAAATCGATCGAATCTAATGAATTTTTTTCTTCACTTCAAGAGCTTTGGAATGGAAGATTGATATCCAGGTATTGGTTTATAATTTCAAGATTTTTTGTTCGGAAATTTCTATGACCGAGTGAACGTGATTAATATTCAATGTGCCACCTATTGCAGTATAGCTCCGAAAAATCTCAAACCTGGTACACTCCTAACCCGTAGCAGTAGGTATTTCATAAAAATTCGACAGTTTTCCAGCGATATAATTTTCGGAGCTACAAAGCACAAAAAAAAAAAAAAAAAATTCTTATCTCCAAATTGCGATGAATAAAATTTTGTCGTTAAAAATCTGTTAATTTTTCACGGATCAGAAGGTAGGAAGTGTGCGGAGTTTCAGATTATTCGAAGTGATAATGCGATAGGAAGTAAAAAACAAAAAATAAAAAATCGTGGGTTATTCAAACGGGAAAGTTCAAAGGCTTTGAGGCAGTACTTAGAATTGAAATAGGAACCTGGGATTTTGACTGAATTTTTTTGTATATATTTGGTGACGTTCTGGCCCATGGGAGCATTGAAATTCGTTAATTATTCTGATTGATAAGCTCGGTATCGTGATTAATTTTTCGGTCATTCGGTCAATACACAAATGTTATAATTTCATGATTTCGAATAATCACAGTTTAATGCATATTAAACGGAAGAGTAATCGAATGGCATCAATCACTGTGAGTTTTATTTACTATCGATGCCAGTCAATTATTTCCAGCGATATTTCTACACGTGACAAAACCGATTAACGAGCAACGACAGCATTTATCATAAGATCATATTGACTGTGGAGAAAACGAGGGAAGTTACAACGTGCAGAGTACCACTTTTAGTTCAAATAGGATTAAGTGTGCATAGAATTTCTTTTTAAGTGTCAATTTACAAGCAGAAGGACAATTAAGAATTGTACAGCAGTCACACGTACCTCAGGGACAAAGAGCTTCAAGATTATGCGGAAAACCAAGGCTCACTTTCATATATATATATATGGTATACATTATATACCTATATATGTGTGTATGTGTTTTCAACTACCTATTTAGAAAATAATTAGCAGCGCTGTTATAAGTAGCGAATTTTTTATTTTTTTTTTCATAATAATAAAAGGGAGATTTTTCTTAAAAACTCGCGTCATATATGAAATCGTGGAGATATTCGTATGCGGTATGTCCTGTAAGGTTTTATTATTGTACAGGACGTCGTATATATTCAAAGTATATTACGTAACCACGAGAAACGAGTGCATCTTCGAGACTCCATTTCCTGGATTTCCTCTGGCACAAAAGTATGGTAAGTATAAATAGAGCAGAGAAAACTATCTGTAAACGATAAGGAGACACACAATCTTTGCGAAGTGCAACTGCAGCGGTGTTGCGGGTCCAAGTTTGAAAATAAGAGCTCTAAAAATATTTGTTTTCATCTCTCTGCTAGGAAATATTTTTCTAGAGAAAACCCATTCTCGCGGCACATACACCTGCGACAATATTTTACTATTAATATATAAGAATGAAAATTCTATCGATGTGTTTGCCAAGCTTGGTTTATAGATCGACACGTTATACTGTCAGCGATAAAACCTTAGAAAATTATACCCTTTCCAAAGTAAAATTCATAGCATAGAGTTGGGTTAATAATTATTTATTATTCATAACAAATTTCTAGCTGTATAATAAAATGACATTCGGAAATTAGCCGGTGCTTCATAGTTCTTGTTGTAACTGGTTTATACCATTGGATTTGGGAAAGGTAGGAAAATCAGTGAAGCTAAAGGATATGAGTATGAGAAAACGTGAGTCTGAAACGCCGATAAAGAATCGAATTCCGCCCATTGGAAGTCTCCGAACACCCGCCACCCTCTATACACTGAAATCCAAGTTTCGATTTGAATCAAAATTGAAATTGGATAACAGTCTGTGGCGAGGACAACGTCGGGTCCCAAAAGTTACGGGAACTTCAGGATGACGAGATGTTTCGGAAACAGCTAGCGAATACTTGTAAAATTGGATTATCTCGAAGCAGAGAATATGGGAAGAGGATCGGGACCAACGATGGTATCACTTTCAGATTGTTCAGTGCACACGTACAGCGTTGGTAATTCAGGGCTGTAGGTATATTTATAGAGGATGCATTCACTCCCAAGTAAGAATATACGCATCACGTAGGTATATATCTGCGTCCAGGCGCATGCGCGGCCGCTATGAGTTGGCTTCTTGCACAAATCCAGAAGTTAGCTCGGGGTATGGGGGATGGCTTCGTGTCGGTTTCGCATAATTCATTCAAGAGGGCAAGAAGAAGGTTTGGGTGATACACGAGCGGCGAAAATATGGGAGGTGAACGTCACCCGAGAGACCGAGAGAATAGCGAAGGTAGATAATAATGATGATAAAAAAGAGAGGCAAAATAGCGAGGAGAGTGAAGTAGAGAGATGGAAGAATGGAATATAAGAGAGCGAAAATTGAAGGAGGAAAAAGGGCGAGCGTGTATCCACGCTACACCGGTGCTTTAATAGGCCCTCTTTGATGTAGACTCCACGCTCGCTTAACTTCGGTATATGAATGAAGTTTGTTAACGCACGCCGACCTTTGAACTCGAACCACGGAAACGCGGTGATACAGATTTGTCAGAAATTTTTAAACAATAAAAAAACAAAGGGAAATGTAAAATGGGGAACATCCTCATCGCCCGCTATGCGCTGTCTGACGATACGTATGGGCACTGATAAGTGTCTGAACAAAAATCGACTCATCACATAAAGGGTTTGTCGGGTAACTCATTTCCGATCTGAACTTAGAATACAGAAATTCCAAATTCTGGGGCCATTATGGCGGAGTAGAATTATAAAAAAGTGGACTGATTTACGTTGAAACTAATAGTCGACGATTTTTGGGGTGGCTTGTTTCCGATCTGGAATCAAGATACCAAACTTCCAAATGGTGGATCGACATTATAGAAAGTAGGCTGAGGCGTGTGTCCGTTTTTTAATGCCTTTTTCTAATACCAGATCTGGAATCGTTGTGCCTTTCGGATCTTCAGCTTTCGAAATTTTGAATCTTAGGTGTTCTTAGTTTCGAAATTTTTGAAATTGGCTATGTAGACTTTCGGGGAAATGCCTTTTCCAAAAACTACATAAGTCGGTGGTACAGAAATTCAAAATTTTTACTCTTGGAAGTGGAAAAAATAAAATCTCCATTCTTCTTCGACACCCTAATAGGTACCATTCTTATTTGGCATAGGTATATCGGTGATAATCACACGCTCACGCACCTCATACTGTGTAGGTACCACTTTCGTATAATTAGCGCAACGATACGCTCGATTTATTACATGAACGGTTATTTGACGTTATTGTACCCCTACGTCAAAACACATGTGCACATAGGTACACGCACGTTGTTCGCAGCTACTAATATTATACGGCATGCTATAATGCGGTAATCGGCATTTTTATTCAACTACAAATCAAACCCTCATCCATATTAGTAGCCGATAAAATCTGGGACGTAGAAAATTGGCTGAAAATGTAACCCCAAAGAATATATATCTCGTTGTTTCGATGACATTTTTTGAGTTCCTATTTCTCACCCAAAATATGTAACGCTATTTTCAAACCAATCACATACGGGAGGGGTAGCGCTTTGAATTTAATATACGCCAGAAGTTCATAACTGCCGGACAGATCTCAGCTAAAAATTGTTAAGACAAATATTAAAGAGGCAGGCATGGATGTGTGACGATTTATATTAAAGCTCATCGACTTTTTGGTCTAGGGAAATAAACCGGGTGGGTATATCGCGTTTAAATTTAATCACGTGCGAGTATAAGGTGGACTTATATATATGGGATCATAAAAAACTGAAATAAAGCGTGGATCGGGTGTAAAAATAATCTGCTTCTCGCAGGGTGACGAAGTAACGAGAAAACTAAAACAAGACGAAGGATCTTGGGGGTATAGACTGTTGAATCGAGCCGAGTGACTCAGAAGCGAGTAATTCTGTCCAGTATAACGAAAAAGCGCAACGAAGGCGTTAACGGATTAATTTGCCTGACGTGGTTGTAGCACCCAATAAAAGATGTTAGTATCCAACGAGAGTATCCGTTTCTCATATATGAAACTGAGCACCGAGACGATACGGCTGCTAACCATCGTTACGGTTATAGCTATGAGGGAATCTCATAAAATCAGAAAAGCTTTGAGGTATTTACAGGAGTTGAGTTTTTTCCTCGAATTACAAGTAGCGATTCCCATGGGAAAGCATATTTGAAATACAATAAGTAAAGGAGTTTCGTGAATAGTCCGGAGTCACGGTTTGCCGGAGATTCTTTGAAAATAAGAAAATACATATATCGAGAGAGTTGGAGATAAGGGTGGAGGTGGGGGTGGTAGTGGAAGTGGAAGTGGAAGTGGAGAGGGAAGAGAGAAAAAGCGGCTTTACGACGACAAGGAGAAATTACGTTCGGTAATACACCGGAAACTGTGGTAATTTGCAGAGTAGCGTAAACATGCTACCGCGTAGACTGTAGAGAATAAACCTGACAAAGTAACGCGAATAGAAAGAGGTCGGCCGTAGCTGCACGGAGCTGGTAGATGTGGATGTACATATCTGTTATAAGAGTTTATTAAAAAAATGTATAAGTAAGATTAACGTATACGTGAAACGAAACGCGCCGAGGTAATGGGAGCTTTACAAATCAGCTCGTACATCATTTCCATTTTTTTCTTCTCATTTTTAATTAAATAGCGAGTGTTTAAAATTTGTGTGGATTAATCAAGGGGTGCGTGACTCGGTGATTCGATTGAAGATATGTCGTCAACCAGGGTGGTTTCCACTCCAGCACCATGCGTATGACCACTCGAGAGCTTTACAAAGTCGAAAGCGCATATTACCTCTTTTATTTTATATGGCTGTCAGGAAATATAAGACTGCCATTTATAGAACAATTAATTTTCATTGCGTAACGCCTGCCAGGCCATCTAACATCACGGAAGAGTTAATTAGGACGTTCAAGTTTCATTACCCCGTATCTCTGACTTTCGGAATCTTTGAGAGGTTCGAGTGATCCTTTTAGTCGGTATTTACATCAGGCTGAATCCGTGCCCATGGTTAATCACGATATCGTGTAGAGGAACGATGGGAGAAAAATGATGACAAGTAAAGTTAATTAGAAAAACGGTTTTCGTTTTCATTTTATCGTCTTGTCCCTAGAGCTGGGGGCTTCGAATTCCGCGTAATGATCACGAAAGGAAAACTTTTTAATAGAACTACGTCGAAATGAATTTTCTTATTTTTCGTATTTGGCAGAAAATTTTTTACACCGTGGAATAATTTTCTCCGAACTTTTTATAAAGTACGTCATTTTTATACGCCACATTCTGCGGCAAAGTATTTCTGTACTTGAGGATAATAGAACACTTGGGATCCCTTAGTTAAGACTATGTTACGGTTGGATGTCTAGATACTTAATTAAACAAAATGTAGGGCCTTGTGTGAGAGCATGTTACGTTTCTAGGGTTAATTTAAATTGGCAGGCAGCCCGTGTCGGTTCACTGGATACCGCGGCGTGTCTAGAAAATGGTAAAACTAAAAGACAACCTGCAGCACCAGGTTGAGAGAGAGAGAGAGAGAGAGAGAGAATGAGTGGAAAGAGGTATCGGTTCTTTTGGCAAATATAGACATTTCTTCTGTACGGCTAATGGCTATTAAACAAACAGACCAGCGTCCTCTTTGTTAGCTGGATGGTTTAGTTCAATTTTATTTTCCCTCCTTTTATCACTTGTCTTCCAGTTTCTTGTACTCTGAAAGAGATTGGCGCGTGTGAGTTCCACATACGTTTGCAATTCAAAGAGGATAAGAAACACCCGGCCATATAGTCATCCGCAATTCTCTTCTTCAGCGATTTATTCTTATTGTAAATCCAAAAATAATTTACATCAAACAAAACCGATATACCTCACTTCTAAATTACTAGCTGTGACTAACAAACCAAGAATTTTTTACCAACATCATTTAATGCAAGAATTTTGAAAAATATTTCAACGTGATTGGAACAGGAGCTATAATATGAATTCATCGCGAAATGATTGCGATGTGCCCTCATGACATTTAATCAACTCCTCATTTGCTGAAAGTCATTCATTTTTCGTGAATACGATATAATTCGTCTTTTCGATATTGCACGGTTTTTCAGGTTCGAAAATACCCTCAACTTCATCCATTCGAATATTATCTTTCCGAAATTCTCATAACACGAAAATCACTCAGTTAGATGAATAATTAAAGTGAATTTTTCAAGGAGAAATATCAGTATTTGTGACAAATTTGCTATACGACTGGAAAATGGGTCGAGTCGGCACTGCCTGTTAATTTTATTTCAAATTAATTCCATCCCCATGGACCACCGCAAGTTTATCTCTCGAATGCTCAGGCGAATTTTTCGAGTTGTCCAGAAGGTGGGCAAAATTGATGCTTGCAGAAGCGACCAATTAAACAGTTATGGGCCAACCTACCTGCATACTTTATTTCTCAAGTGTCTTCCCTGGCAAATTGTCATCTCGTTATTGATCCTTGGTTGCCTTCGAGTTTCGCCAGAGTCGTAAAAGGTCGTGTTTATATATCCGTACCTACTTTTCAGTTAATGAAATACGATCTGTCCGAGGGCTGAGAACTTTGGGCTGCCTGGCCTCTCTCTATCTCTTCGCTGCTCGGCAAGCCTGCCACGAACACACCCAGCTAATTGACTAAATATTCAAACCAAAGGGCAGATCTGGCAAATATGGAATGGGACGTGAGCACTTTTAATTTGTGACTAATGAAATGTCAATTTCATTAGCAACATCCCATACAAGTCTTATGAAATGAACAAAAGCATAGATCTACTACCATTTCATCGATTGGAAGTAAAACTTGTGTGTCGATTTGTGATTGGCTTCATTTCTGGTCTCTGCAGACTTCGGCCCTGCTGATATCAAGCAAATGCATTCAGCTTTTTCCTGTCCCGAGGGTCCGGTGTGTATAAAAAACGACCTGTCTCGTCTGATCGCCCACTGCATGCAACCCACACGTTTCATTCGTAACAGTTAATAAATACTGAGGTGTAATAAATTGCTGCGACATCACCATTCGTGCAATTCTCAAGTTAGCTTGGGAGGCCCCTCGCAAATTTATGTAGTACCTATACTTTCATCCGATACGTTGGCATGTTCGCAGTAAAAAACATGCGAAATTGTTTAAATCGTTTAAATCTGTCAATATCTCCTGTCTTCGATCGCCCCGACCACCACTGCAATTAACACACTGTAGATACACGTTGTGGTAGCCAAAAAATCTTGTAACTGTCGCGCAAGCTCATACATCATTCATTATCATCGGTATTTCAATTCCTAGACCGTTTGTCATTCATATAATATATAAGACTTGCGAAAGAGAATTTCTCGATTCAATGTTCTACCAAAATGTCTTTTTAACAAAAATTGACACACGAGAATCTCGTGTCCCACCGCCGCCACTGCTTGTTACGTTAATTCCGTGAGATAAATTCTTTGGACTTGTAAGTGGATATAACTAAGTAGCAATTTCTTGACGACGATCTTGGTACATTAATATAATTTCTCGATGTTAAATACGGAGAAGCAATTCAATCAGAAAGACACGCGACAGGCCGTGTTCGTCCATCAGAGTTTGAGGATAAAATCAAGAGCGTTAAAACGCGCAGAGTCAGCTGATTTCAAATGTAGTTTATGTCCGCCTATGTACAAGCAGCTTATCCATATAGTAGGACGTTGGTATATATATGTATAGTATATATACTCATGTCTGCCGTATATCGTATACATTATACCTACTATACCACCCTCGATATAAAACTAGGCGAATGCTTCTCTGGCATCGAGGTGGCTTCGACAATGGCCTTCCTAATGCTGACGCGATTGTTTCCACGACGATAAGTCGGTTTTTACTCGACACAAAAATGGCGTTCAACGTTTCACATTTTAGGGATCCGTATTGCGCGAGCATACCAAAGGCGTTGAGGCGATAGTATGAATTAATTTCGCTCTTTTACCGTTTGTCAAATTTGAGAGATCGCATTCATCTATTCACACCAGGGTGGTTCAGGACGTCTTCAAATACATACAAAAAAATGTAGCACAAATCCGAGGTTACTATCTCAGTTGTAAGTACCGCCCGGAAGCCTTCGAATTTTCCCATTTGAATACACCACGATTTGTGACATTTCGCGGTTGATTTTTTTCTTCCCACTGCAGTATAGCTCCGAAAAATCTAACACTTGGTACACTACTTATCTTTAGTAGTAGGTATTCCATGAGAATTCGACAGACCTTCAACGATATAATTTTCGAAGCTACAGCGCGTCAAAAAAAAAAAAAAAAAAAATTCTCATCTCCAAATTGTGATGAATAAAATTTTGGCGTTAAAAATCTGTTAATTTTTCACGGATACGAATACTCCTATAAGTAAGAAGCGTACGGAGTTTCAGATTATTTGAAGCGGGTATGCGATAGAAAGTGAAAAATAACCCCAAAGTACTGAAAATCGTGTGTTATTTAAATGGGAAAGTTCAAAGGCTTTGAGGCAGTAATTATCATTGAGATAGGAACCTGGGATTTTGATTACATTTTTTTCGTATTTATTTTGAGACGTTTCGGCCCGTAGGAGTATTAAAATTCGAATATGACGTAATTAAGGACCACCCCAATTCAGACATTTTCTGTAGCAAAGTTGAAAAATATGTGAAGATTATTTTATCCGTATGCAAATTCGAGCGATAAAATTATGAACATATCGTTAGTTTGATTTTAATTTTTAATTCGCTTCGAAGATCGTATCTGCGGTAACGTGTTGGTGAAAATTAATTAGGCACTTGTAACTTGTTTGAAAAAAAAAAAAAAAGAACTGATCGCTACCTTAAATCGTTAAGATGCAATGTCGTGCAATGAATTTATATATAAGCGTGGTAAGAGGCTTGATAAATTAACACCCGTGAAATAATATTTACTGAGTTCGTGCTTGTGCGTGCGTGCGTGTTAACAACGCATAGATTAGCCATAACGAACGTGATTATTTGCATTTTAATACGCTCACCTACTCTGAATTCGATTCCTAAGAATCTATACGCTTACAACTTTCAATGACGATTAAACATGAATCCAATTGGCTCTAATCAACAGAATCAATTACTCTCTCGGGTTTTATAAGCATATATTAATTCACTAATTATAACTACCTATGCTGACAAAGAACACGCATTCGTCCCGTTTTAAACTCTGTCCAAATTAATTCATTCGATACACTCGCATCCGTTTCAATCGGTGGAAATTTCACTTTTGGATTTGAAGAAATATATAACGACCCTGTTTCTTCATAGCTATAAATTACTTGTATTCTAAAAGATAATATTAGAAACCGTTTGATATTCCTTCAAATTCGTTTCACATAGATTGCGTCTACCGAAGATTAAGGGTGCAGGTCGCGTCGTTGATCGAAACTTTTTGAAATTTGGAGGAAATATACTAGAAGGATATAATTTCGGAACGAATCAATAATATTATATACATAAAATCATAAAGTTTCGTATCTTAAATATAAATTCCCTTAAAAATATACCCTCGAAATTTGACGCATTTTCGATGAATGATGCGAGAACCACTTTTCATTCGGTGCAGAAAAAAAAAAAAAATTGAAAAATTTGAATTTCAACGTACGAGTGAGATAAATTTTATTTTTATTCTGGTCAGTTAGATACGGTCAATTAATGGCAGCTTTCTCGTGCTCATTAGTGGGTGCGTATATCGACGGTAAAATGATGGTATATATATTGGACTGTGTCAAACCAAAAACGACATCTTCTTTTTGTCCCGGCCGTTTCGAAAATACTTAGTGCTCGATATAAAAAAAATTGTCCCCGAAGCTCAGCTATGTAGCTTGAACACAGAACTCGCGCATTTGTAAATAAGATATCCCATGTATTTCAAATGGCAAAATTTGTTTATCTTAGTTTTATCTGTATAACTTTCTCTATTTAACTGATGAGAATAAAAAAGATATACGGTTTGGTAGAGAATTTCATGATCTACGAAAATGGTACTTTGGCCCAAGTTGCTCAATTGAACCGTTAACAAGTGACAGTGGTTTAAAAGTCATATGTATATTTGATTACTACTTACTTTTCGAAAAATTAATTTAAATTATTTTTTTTATAAATTTTCGAAGAAATTTTTTTTTTTTTTACAAAAACGTGTATTTACTTTATTTTTATCTGTTGAATGAAAAAAGTTATACAGATGAAACTAAAATAAACAAATTTTGCCATTTGAAATACATGGGAAATCTTATTTTCAAATGCGCTAATTCTATGTTCAAGCTACATAGCGGAGCTTTGGGGACAATTTTTTTTTTATGTTCAGCACTAACTTTTTTAAAAAGGGACCGAATAAAAAGGTGATGTCGTTTTTTTTTGACACAGTCTAATATATATATATATATATATTATATATGTGTGTGTATTGTGAGCAGGATTTGTTACATGGTTGGATGTGGAGCGTGAATCATAACAGGGCGAACCAACATCGGCTAATACCTCTGAAATCCTTCTATACAGAAATTCTCTTTGACGTTTGTAAAGCTAGGTTTGGGTCTATAGGGGTTGGTGTTAAAGCACAAACATTCTCTCACAGAATTATCATCT
Source organism: Tenthredo scrophulariae (assembly GCA_963978835.1). Taxonomy (NCBI): domain Eukaryota; kingdom Metazoa; phylum Arthropoda; class Insecta; order Hymenoptera; family Tenthredinidae; genus Tenthredo; species Tenthredo scrophulariae. The sequence goes on from OZ022234.1 coordinate 7,687,163, forward strand.
GCTTTCGAAAAACCGTTCATTAATGTTAATTAATGTTTCATTATTTTCACATGTATACGCGGGCTCTGTTATCCTTTGCTGATTCCAATACGCTTTTGCGCGGGACCTTTGAACAGTCTAAGCTCGGTATTTCACCATCAATATTTCACGAGGGTTTAATATTTAAATAATTGAATAATAGCAAAGTGAATTTCACGGTTTGACGCCATCTCCAATTCAACCACTGGAAAACCTTGAATATAACGATAATTACTTCACAAACTTTTCAACAGGTTTGCCGTTTCATTTAGCTTCAATTCGGTGGATTTTCAATTAATAATCATCGATACTTGCAAAATTCGATGTCCCTCATTCACTGATACCCAAATTCGAGACTAACGCTTTTATCATCCATCGCTTTTATATTCGTGAATGAATCCACCTATCTATACACGTTTGTCGATTTAGTTAAGAGAAAAAAATAAGAAAATAATAATAATGACATTGAATAGGTGGTATGAAACATAAAACATCCGGGTGATCGATAATCTTCAATAAATTATAGCATATCTAACAATAGGAGCCGTCGAGATGCGACAGCGTCTCATATATCCGGTGATATCCATCCTTTAACAATTTTTGTCCCGTCGATTTCTAATGAATGAAAAAGCTTTCCCATTTTGAATGGGAAAATTTTTCGTTCAAGTTCATCCGGGCCGAAATTAAGGTACTTATATCGCGTTGAGCTGATCTCGAAAACTTTTTTATCTTTCCTTCCGGTTCCTATCGCCGGTTCATATTAGCCGATGAAATCTTGATCCAGTTAATAGTAATGGCTAGAATAAAATAGACTCACATGTACGCCGCAGAATTTGTCGGGCTGAAGAATACGAGATAAACTGCACGGAATATTTACGATAAGTTTATGATAATTGTTTTTACATATTGCCAAGCCGAGGAATAAAGCTACGACATACTTATGCCGAGCAATTGACTCGCAACTAAATACATACCGTTGTATGGTTCGGAATAGCCATCCGATGACTGGGACGAAACAGGCGTGTTTAATGACGCAAAACCACCGAAGTAATTGCCTTGTTATCTGCTCGTGATCGCCTAAGGGCTCATGGCTCTCTGGCCCTTGACTAGAAATTCATTGGCATAAGTTTCTGGGCTATTTACTTCGGCCCAGATCTAAGAGCGAAGAGTTTTGATAATCTTTTTTAAAACTTCGTCTTCGGCATTTGGACGATCGGCGAAGGATCTAGGACCCTGCAAGGGCTTGGATTAAATCTGGATAAACTATTCTCGATTTTTGGCCATGCATCTTTTGAGGATGCTGAGTAGACAACAGAAACGTGAGATGCATAATATACCTTGGCGAAAACACGACAGAGAAAATTTACTACGCGTTCAACGAACGAACGAACGAACGAACGAACGAACGAACGTATGGTAGAAAAAGGAATAGGAGCAGCTTTTACGGTACTCGTAAAGCTCTGCTGCACCAGACTGCCCCAGAATTTAATTTTTCTTATACTTTCTTGGGGTTTTTATTTTCCCCTTATGCTACGACCATCTGACCTATGCCAGTTCAGTTCTCATCTTATTTTCCATTAATAATCTCCTAGTTTTCTTTTATTTTCACGCTTCGAAGGATCTTACGTATACATACTTAAAGACGAACGTCGGCGAGGATACATGGCCGAAAAAGCGCCTATCGCAAAATTTACACCATATGACAGAGTTCAGATATATACGAAATTCACAGCCAGCTGGATCTTCTCTTGATACGATATTTCATCGAGACTCAAGTTCAAGTCTCGCAACAAATTTTCATAATTATTCAATTTCAATTGAGCTATCAATGTGAGACGCGGTGAAATTAATAGATTTTAGATTTTTTTTCTAATCTCTAATGGTCCAGAAAGCGAACCGCTTCATCGGATGAACACAGGAATTTTCCATTTTTTGATAAAAACTTTGTGACAGTGAGACGACAAAATTTAAGTTTCAAGTAAAACTGACGAAGCTTTACCTTTCCGACTATATTGCAGACCGAAATTTTTTCAAGATCAATAAATGGAGCTGGTTTTCTTTTACTCACGCATTTCATTCCGGCAGCTTGATATATGCGGAACTTTTGACACTTACCTAGAACAGAAAAAAAAGAAATTTTGATTTAGATTGGAGGTGAATTTGATGGAGGAATGGCAGCAGTATAAGCGATTTTGAATTCTGTTAGTCTTCGATCTGGATTATATATGATCTGATATTTATGCTCCTGGTGTAGTGTCCCAGTTTTGTTTCATCGGAACTTTTCATTCTTCCTACTGTGCCTTTTGTTATACTAAATTGAATTTGGACGAGCGATAGCACTTCTGTGAGAAAAGTTTATGCTGCATTGCAGAGACACACCGTTGGCGTCGGTTATAGAAACTTTGTTCTCTTCTGGCAAAGTTTTAACGCGTCATCAACTGATCCTTGATCAGGATAGATTCTGTAAGAGAGATAATACTGGCATTTACTCGGTTTCAATTTATATCACTCTTAAACAATTCCATCAATACTTTAAACTTCTTCAATGAACTTTAGTTCCCGACTCACTTTACTCACACGTAACTCGAGTTATTTGGATTAACAGTATTCTCTGGAAGTGAACATTTCTCGAATCCGATTCCGGAGTGAAAAATCGATAGCTTTTTAATTTGGAGCCAAGCGAGGATAGGTGTATCAATTTCTGTTATGAATTCTTTTCCTTTTTTTCTCTCTTTCGTATTAAACCCAATACGAAAATTTGTTGGAGTTACCAAAAAATTCTCCAGGCTTATTAATTTTTTATGTTTGCTCGGGTGAAATGAATTTCGTCTGAAATACTATTCAACCACTCCGCAAGATACGAGTCTGCGTAAATATCAATCTGGAGAAAAAAGAAAAAAAAAAAAAACAGAAGCTATCTAGCGGTTGAAAATTGAATGGAAATGAAAATAAGAAAATTGCACTTATTCGCAATTTTCAGGGACTATGCGGCGAAACGTTCGGTAAATCGGACGATAAAATCTCTGGACGAAGTATCCACGGGCATAGGGGGTGTGGGATATGTTGCGGTCTAAAATTACCGGAAATAAACGTTGGCCGCTACCCGCAATAGTTCGGGATGGCCCCGGGATGCTGCGGATTGTCATTATTGTGGGTTACATAGACCACAGCGTCGAACCAGATGCCCTGAATGTTCGTCATCTGGATTGAATTGCCAATAGGAAAATTAAGTCATATGGCTTGCTTATTTCCGCATAGCCAGATGCAATTCTGTCTTCATCATCCCTCGAGGAGATTAGATCGAATCAGGCTACAGCCAGAGATAAAAAAATCTTAAAACTGTGTGAAAGTAAAGATTGAAAATAATTTTTTTGTTTCACATTTTGGCAAAGAACTGTACAAAAAATATGTAAAAACTAAAGCTTGGATGAACTGCCAAAAGACAAAAAAGTTTGATAAAATACAAAAAAAAAAAATAAAAAATCGCATGTAGAAATTCAATTTTATGTAGGGTCGAGCTGGTTTTCTCGGGTTCGAAATTTCTATCGTAATGATACTGATCGATGAAATTCTGCGGTTTATGATCAAGGGTACCTAGGCGATCGTCGCCGGTCGTACTTCTCTTGAACGAGGTCTTATTGCCGGAAAAGACGATTAATTTCCCGCGAGATAAGGCGAAGGCCTCGAGGGCAAAGAGAGGGAAGATAATAGATATTATCCGTCCTTCTTTCCGCAGATCAATCATCGCGCCTTGGGACCTGCTTATCTCAAACGGCAATTAGTGACGTTTACAAATGGCCACATTCCCTGCCTATTTTTTCTCATCAATAGGGAACGACCTGCTTACTTTATGTTTCTCGATCAAGTTATACCGCGGTCACTAAGTGCCGGGCCATCAACCACTTCAACACCAATAAATAGTTCGGTATAACCCTGGTGGAAATATATATTTCAGATATATTTTCCTAAAAATGTCGGGGAGTTTGATTGAAATTTTGGAAAAAAAAAAAATAAAAAAAATATCGATTTTTCAGATTTTTCAGAGTTCATTTAAAACGTCAGAGATTAAATATTAAGACGTATTATATTTCCAAAAAAAAAGAAAAAAAAAAAGAAAGTAGAGTAAAGGCTGAATTCTGAAAGATTTATTTCACCGATTACTCAAACTCAGAATGTGCTCTAAACATTTGAGTAAAAGGTGGAAATCGATTGCCTTAGGATAACGAATTAATATGCTTGATTAATTGTCGAGCTGCTTTTCTGGCGGTTGGTAGTCTTCATCTGTTGTATTTCTCCTCGCATTACTGGATTCGAGTTAATTAAAGTGGGATTATGTAACTGTCAAAGCAGTTAAACGACGCTTAGAGTAGATACCATTCCGAATTAATTACAATAATTACTCTAATGTCTTCGAACTACTTTGAGTTAGCTCGCATCGTATGGTTTACGCTAACAAAATACGCCATAGTAAACGTGAGAGTATGCACAAAGAGTAAGATCGTCAAAGCTGTAAAGCGTACAAACGCATTTAGACGCCACGTCCTGAGGCAATTCTGCTCGTTCTAAAAAATGTGAATTTATGATCGTCAGAAAAAAAAAGCGTAGAAAATTCCGAGAAACCCGATCAAGAACGAAGTTTGAATAAGGATAAGAAAATACAGGAAGTTAATCAAGCCGGTATTGGTACTCGGTAGAAAAAATGATGGCAGAATCTAATTACGAGTAAAAACTAATTTGGTTAAGTTTATGCAGAGTAGGTAATAAAGTCTCACTTCACTTGGGCAACGAATTTTACACGTCAACGACAACTCTGTAAAATTATGTCAAATTTCATGAGCCAATGTGTCAATTAATTGGTGATTTTAGAAAAATGCATTTCGTTTATTTCACCCGATTTTTGAGTTTGGGATTTTTTCTTTTTTCTATACAGTCAATGAAATGGATTTCGAATACTTGGACTACGTACTACGCTTTACCCAACTTTTTCATCATTGAGTATCGTGGTTTCTATGTACTTGAAATGTTAATCTAATTAATGTACCTATCCCTTGATACAGGCTGCTCAGTGATTCAGTGGTAAACTTTCAGCGTGAAGTATATTAGTCCGGTTGAACCTTGGCTGCGGAATCTTGTTGCGGTATTTAATAAACGGAAGAAACCAATCAACGACTAATAAAACCTCGGTTTAGGCGTATACATAACTTTTGCCAAAAGTTATACAGTATATATACGGCCGTGTATTATTAGCCTGTTATACTCTGGTTATATTGTTAATTAAACCGTTTTGCTTCCGTTTGAAACAAGATTACCATCTCGCGCTTTAATTCCACGTGCTCATCCGCATTTTAAATTTCACCGAACTGCTGCAGATGGTTGGTCGAAAGATAAAAAAAAAAAAAAATAAAAAATTCCCTTACCCTCCGGCCCACAGCCTAAGGCTCCAAGCATGGTGATTCTTAATTATTGCGTGCGGCCCGTGGCTTCTATAGGGCTTAATTAAGACTCCGAGACCGGTGAGCATAGATGTGAATATGTTCGTGTGGGCGATTGTCGGTTTATACTTGGCACAAAACTCTGACCAAATCGACAATACAGAATCATGTTCTGTTATCAATTAAAACTTCAAATCTCTGACAAGATTTGCGACCACTATACGTCGATACTTCCAATTAAAGGCTTCGATCTCTTGAATTATTACTAATACATGCATTCGCGGTCTGCCATGGTCGTTTTAATCCGCAGAGTTTATTCGTTGGTCATTTTTCAATGCTCTATCGTGAAGAGGCCGAGAAAAAAATACTCATAATCCGAATGTACGTTTCCGTGAAAATTATTTCCACAATTTGTTTCACGTATCAAAGAGACTCATACAAAGAATAATTTCTTTTAACCAACTAGTATAGCTGAAAAAAATGAATTGAAACATTTCCAACACGGAAATAGCCCCAGTTTTAGTATAATTCCATCTATTTCCATCCTCGCCTTATCTATTCGCGCCTAGATCCAAAGCTTTGATGATAACATCCCATATGTCGTGAATGACTATATGACTGTGTAGCAACTGTGAACTCAAACAGCGGACTAAATTTTTCATACAGTATTTTCGAGTTTAGAGATTTTTCGAGTGAATAATGGAAGATGTATTCTCACCAGTTTAAATATGAATGGAACTATACTTTCTCAGTGAAGGATAAAAATTATAATCTGGGTCTTTGGAGCGAATGACATATTGCGGGGAGAGCCATGATCGAGTTTGAAGAAAACGAGAGTTATGAAAAAACAAGATGTGAAACTTTTCGATGGTTTTAAGGTATAAGGCAGCGTTATTGATCTCATTAAATAAATCGGAACGACAGCTGGGAGATAACAATGCAGAGTTACCAGATGACGCGAGTATCTGATGGTGAAATGAAACGAGACTGAAATAGGACGACCCAAAAGCCGTTATTAACGACGTGCCACGAATATCGAACTATTAATTAAGAATCTTAATAGGTTGTCTTGATGAGTTAAACTAACGGCCTCAAACTTTCCTTCAGGCATGGGTACATCGTAATGAAAAAAAAAAATGAACAACCGGCAGTCTCATCACCGCGTGCACGTGGTCTCCCTTGATTTTTTTGAAATCATAATCAAAGAGCGATGATCGTGGGAGATTGAATCGAACGTTTCCTTCATTATTTTTCCTTTCGAATGTCGATAAATTTTTCAAAAAAAAAAAAAAACGCGATATTTGCGAAGGTACAAACCGCAAACAAGTCAGTTTGCTTGTGCATAATGCTAACGATTCTACGGAAGCCTGAGGGCTTATGCAAGTAAGGGATGAAAGAATCATGAAAGATTTTTCGCCAGTTCCCAAAGGAAAGCTTAGGTATATCTCGTCCCACGGGGACAGGAGCCGAAGGGCGAGGGTGAGGCCCTTTCTTGCCAGAGGGGAAGAGATACAAAATATCTTCTTCGCCCCTACAGTATCAGCCATTCTTCCGACAGGTTGACAGTTTTTCATACTAAAAATTTCAGATCGTATGCGATAATGTCATCCACCTTTACCCATACCACCGAATATTATATCCGAAATATTTCAAAAATTCATTCGTTAGATATTGATTTTGAAAATCAGTTTATTCATCGCCCTCCGCCTTTCCAGAAAATTGTTTCTTTTTTTATCCTACCCCTCTCCAGACTGTTTTAAAAAATTTTCTTCCAACTGGCGAGTCTTTCTTTCATTAGAAAATATTTTTGTCACATTTTCGGAAGATTAAGTATCTTTGGAACGCAATTAATGGCTCATTAATTAAGTCTTTGGGTTAATTACTAATCCGTTCCTTTGCCGCTCGACTCTTCCGTCGTACCTTTTATCAGGTAATTTGAATGCAGGTGAATTGCCTTGTAGACGGACTTATTATCACCTAATTATATTAGCAGCACAGGATTAATGGAGAATTTTCGCGTGTTAAAGTAGGGACAAAATAACGCCCACCATTATAACAGATCTTAGTTTTTAGGTAAATAAATGAATTGCGGAATTGATCAGGGAGCAATAACAAATGTACACAAAACAAGGCCAGGGAAAGCTAACAATGATTATTTGAACAACTTTGCGTAGAGCCTAAGCTAACAGACGAATCTATATATATATATATATATAAAATACTCTGGATCGAATCTAATTTTATTCTTGAGTCAATCTTACTTTCAACTTTACCCCCGAATTCGTTTAAGCTTTTGCGTAACCCATAAAAGTTTTTCGATCTCACGGTCTACTCGTGTATAACTGATGCACGATAAACTTTTAATTCTTTCCTCTCGCAGCACTGGGAATAAAGATTTAGAACAAAACCTTACCCATTGATTTATAATTTTGTCCTACAGCCTGAAAGGGCGACGCTGGGTACTTACATCGCAAGGATCAACCCCTTGGAATATAAAAATTGTCAATTATTCACAATTTTATTTCATCGCATAATTTTCTATTCTGATCAGCACCACGAATTAAAACGAAAAAAATAGGTTCACAATGTTGTTTTTTTTTCAATTCCACCCTGAAAATTCTTTGAAATAAGGCTCGAATAAGGATTCTCCCGGAAGCATAGCGCTGGAAACGCGTTACATACGATTATTATTATTTTTTTTTTAAATTGGCATAACTCAGCCAGGTTTTATGGCACATGATTTCACAGAGTGGGGTTTTATAGAAGCTCAAGTTCCCCATAAAAAAATGTCCTTAGAACCAAGTCTGTAAGTTCAACGGCTTACAAGTTGGAGGCGTTGGAAGTGACCTGTGAACGCTTATCATGGCGAAACTCTTGACTTTATGAAAATAATTCTAGGGGAATTTTTCGTGAAAAATTGAACCCTCCTAAAATGGTACTTCGAAAAATGTTGTATCATAAAACGCAAAAACAATAGTTGAAAAATATTCTTCCAAGTCGACACGCCCTAGTAGATATCTTTCCACGTATTACCTCCTCGGTCGATTCGTGACGCTTCACGGGAAAAATTCGACGTTAAAGACTTTTCAAGGTTTTGATGGTAGATAAGTGTTACTGCGTAATATAATATACCCTCGTATTACGTCCGTGTATAATATTACAAGATTTTCTACTTCCTTTTATTCGGCTAGAAATTAGTCGCCACACCGTGTCGGAGTACGTTGACGCAAAGGATAGGTAAATTTCATTTCTTTGTAAAAAAGGTTCATACCTATCCCAGTCTCGCTGCTGGTGAATTACTGTATTAAAATATTCTACGTACGAGAACAGTAATCAGCAATTGTGAAAGAGTGCTTGACGTGTTGCCTCAAACCTTCATTATTTCATTATAATAATTGTCGGACCCTCCGAAACCAGCGATAAAGGATAAAAATAAGAAATTTAAAACCCAGCCATGATGGGGCCCCGTCTATAATGTCTGGAATATACTTTTCCAGATTTTTTATATCTTTTTTTTTTAGCTAGCTGACACCCCTTCCTCTATCTTTGTTTCACCCTTTTCGTATAATACTCATAGCTCCGTCCTATCGAGTGGCAGATTTTCATTGACGAGGGTTGATATGCAGAAGGGTGTTAAGAAAGGAGTAAAGACGAGAGAAAAAATGGAAAAAATTGAAGCTGTAAAATGTCATTATATTCCGAAATAATTTTCAGAGTTAAGGGTTGATGCGCGACTGTCATATAAGCTGGCCCGTTATTTTTATCCCAAGAAACATCAGGTTGAGTGGTTTTCCCAATTTTTTTTTTTTTTTTTTCTCAGGAATTATGTACAGAAGTTGGGGTCGTGCTACGGTGAGATTATGCCTTTCATTTCGTCGTAACAAGTTGATAAAAGAGTTGGACTGCCGTCATACGTCGAGGAAAAAAAGAAGAGGAACCGAACCGGGTTCGCACGTCTCACAATAAGCTCTGCACCAAAGCTACCAAGACTGAATCGTGAATTAGAACAAGACCCGAGATTAAATTGCCCAGAGTAATTTCGAAGATGAAACTAATTGCTTTAATGGGCTAATCCCTCTGCAATTATGTAATCGGTAATAATTTCGTGTTCAACACGCGAGGATGAGATAGTAGTCTATATAATTATCCGACCTTGGTGCCGACCGGAATCACGTTAAGATTAGGAGAAATTTTTCCGATAAATTTTTCCAAATAGAATTGATATAATGCGATGAACGGAGAAGGTTGAGCCGGTGATAGAAACTTTTTCTATCTCTTATTACCATAATTTGAAAAAACTGTTCGGAACTGTGTCTAAAGTTTCCCTATGCAGAGTGAGTGTGTGTGGAATGTTAAGTTTTGTTCTTTTATCGCATGAAAATGTGGCGGGTAAATTCGAACAAGCCATTTGTCAATGGCAGATCTGTAAGGAATCTATTCGAAAAAGTATTTTAACTTCGAGGAGAAGTGATTTACCTGATTCCCTTCCCTCTCTTTCTCTCTCCCTCTCTCTCTCTTTCTTTCTTTCTCTATCTCTCGCTCGCCCGCTTCCTCTGTTCAATTTTTTTTCCACTACTTTTTCCCTTCAGATTTTACCATACTCCCTACCAAAGCGGTAAAAGTGATCAATCGATGGGGCGTCGCGTTCGAACAAAGGTTTACTACATAATAACTACCTCGTAAGTGATTTCCTACACTTTAGAATAAATCTATACTCGATTCCGAGCTGCAGTTTATCGCCTAAAATATGGTCACATCTGATCGAGAATTGACCATACCAAATGTGACCCCATAAGATTCATTCTCAGTAACGACCCTTCTCCCATTTCGTCGGTTTTATATCATGACGTAGCTCGGAGAAAGCGAGAATTTTTATTGAAAATGAAAGTTTTTCGCCATTTTCATTCGGCTAAAACGTTATACCGATTTTTTATTTATTTTTCGCGATACGCTTATATGTGCGTATGGGATCGTTCGCACGGTTCTCACCGCCGAAGCAAGGATCATTTTAAGTTTGAATCAGTTTAGGAAGGTTCTGTCGGCAGGTTAGCACCGTTGAAAAAGTTCGTGCTCTTCTATTTGCGGGGTAAGAAAATAGGAAAAGGTGGTATTTTGAAGCGGGAGATAAAAGGGAGAAAACTTTATCGCCGCGGGTCGGGGCTTTCTGCAACCTGGTACCTATATATACGCGCGATGAGGATTTTTCTTATCTTATCTCGCTAAATAAATGAATTTATTTATTCTATCATCCCGTGTACCACCACAGCTCAAAACAACCTTAACCCTGCCTGATAAAACCACCCATCCAAAATCCACTCTGTTCGCAAATTACCTCAGCTTTATCTCCAGCCGTATAGCTCTGTTTCCAGACAGATACCCATATCGATTTCAAACGTGTCTGTAGCCAGAGAAAACCACTTATCATCGGGCGGAGATAACCTTTGCTACTTCTCTTCTCTTCTCTTCTCTCCTCTTCTTGAAAGGGGGACAACCGCACCAAAGAAACAACGTCTAAGCCGAGTCTGTCGCGAATGAAAGATCTAGATGATAGACGACAGGTTTAACCCTTTACCTGTGAGATCTGCACACGCGAAACCACCACCGAGAACAGCATCAGCAGCTCCCTACGATTATTGTATCTGATTCGATGTCTCGGAAGTGATTGATCGTAGGAACCAATGAGCCGGTATAGAACTGGCGGTATAGCTGGGCATGTGGGGTAGAACACAGTTAGGAGTCTAGAATAGCCTGGGATCTCTGAAACCACGATTTCGATGTCCTACCGGAATATATCTCCGTGGGGATTCAACCCAGGATCCTTCTCGATCCCCTGAAACTCCTTTTGCAGTACACCAGAGATACCCGAGTTTATCCTGCCCTTGAAATCTGCGCTGTGGGTATCTATCCCCGCTGGAAACCGGGCAGTAGCTGATACGAGGCAATGGCTGGATTGAAATTGTTCAAATAGATAAATTCGGCTGTTATATTACGTCATAGCTCTGTGACCTTAGATAAGACCGAATGAGAGATAGATAAATTATAGTTGCGTAAATCGGAGTCTCACGCATTACGAAATTTCAAACGCGAATTGGGTTTGGAGAAAGAAATATAATTAACAGCTGGAGGAAAAACGGTTCAATAAAAAAACTCGACTTTTTTTTTAGATATCTTACATGTCAATCCACTTATCGTTTCTCTTTTTTTTCTTCCTCATATTTTTCATGAAGTTTTGGTAAGCGTATGGGTGTATTACTTTTCCCGAATGGCTCAGTTCGCTTTTCCTTGTGACATTCACATGTAGTACCTACGTAGCCATCTTGCCGTATAAATTGCTCCAAAAGTTTTCCCAGAATGTTTACCTGGAAAAGTTTTACAGTGTTGGTTGCCGCAAGGGAGGAAAATAAAGTTGCTGCTACGCGTTTAGTTGGGTGAGGATAGAGAACTCTTGGTTCAAAGACACTGGGGCCCCCTTTCAGGTATTTATATTTAAATTTCGCAAGGACGCTGCAGGTACCGCTATGATAAAATTATTTTTCTCTAAAGAATTTTACCTGCGAAGAAAAGAAAAACAACAGGAGAAATAAACATTCAACAAGGGGTATACGTGCAAGAAGGGGGAAAATAATTTCACAAACATAATTCAGAAAATTTTTGTCGTATGGTACACAGGTCACATCGTCTATCGGAACTTATTTCGGTCATATTTCGGCGTAAAGATTCTACATTGATGTAACTTCAGGGAAAACTGAAAGACATTCGTTGAATTTCATTTTTGAATACGAGAATTTTTGATTTTAGGTAATTTTTAAATTTTCTTCTCTGTAAACGTTGAGAAAAAATGTATTTTCTCCTAATTTATCATTGATTTGCCCCGAAATTGCGTAATTCTATAACATCCCGTTCGAAATTTGAAAAAGTTTCGATGAACGATGTGGGCTGTACTCGTCTATTTAAGCCTTTCAGGCGAACTTCATAAAATCTCAAATAAATTCTAATCATGTCCGAAAATCGTCAAGTATAGATATGTAGCGAAGTATGAAAGATAAAATGTCCATTCGAGCGTGGAGCAAAAAAAAAGAAAGAAAATAGAAAATCATAAAACACAATAAAATCGTGAATCGGAAATTTCTCTCGATCCTTGGATATTTTCATACTTCGCGTACTCCGATTCCTTGGGATCTCGTTTGCTCGGTCACGGTCAAATGATCCAAAGTATCAACGTGATATTGGAACTCGGGATCCCGTATTTCACTGTCCTACAGGACGGCGTATGATTTTCGCAGTTTTCTCGGTTGACTGCACTGGAAAATCGAGAATCTGATGAAACCTATACGATGCTATGTCCTGGTTTGCTCTAGCGTGTTAGCGCTTGGGTTAACGTTAGCGTGTCTGACAAGCCACGAAATTGAGGTCGACGAATCTCTTGCCCAGCCTACTACGTTACATATATAACCATATACTGTATTCTCACGTGCCGATATCTATCCGAGAATAAATATAGCGATAAACAAGAAAAAAAAAAAATATATATACATATATATATATACTGTAACATACGAAAATAATGTGAAGTAAAATCGACAGGATTTATTCATCCCCAAAAATTCTGAAGCATATAACTTCCAAGGAGATCACATTTTTCCCAGGAAAAATCATTCAGAGTTAAGTAAAACGAGAATTTATTAAAAGCAATCAATTTTAACGAGAGATTAAATCATTTTTTTTTCTCTCTTCATTTTTTCACGTGGAAACTTCGTTTTGAGAATTTTTTAATTTGTTCAGCCAGTTAGGACCAAGTAGGTGAAAAGGACGAACTTGAAAGATGAAAAATAATTGAGATGAGAAATGGAGGTCCGGGGTTTTTCACACGAAAAGAACAGCGTTGGATTTTTAAGATTCGATTCGGGCCAGTTAAAAAGTTTTTAATTAGAGACACTCATAGACTTATAATGAGCGCTGAGTAATTGGAGTGAATATATTTACGAAAGGCTGATTCCTCGAAGCAAGGGTAGGCAAGGCAGGCATCCTCGAGGCTTAAACTCAGTCTTTCCCTAAGATTACAATTATCGCCGAAGTAATTAAAAGACGCGTTCGCTCGGTCCGCTCCGCGACGATAAACAGAGATCTAATGAATTTAGAAAGGCGGGAAGTTCAAGTGGTCTAATTTATCGGAAACTGAAAAATCCTGCGATTTATCCTAGTAAACAAAATTCCGTGAGAATTTCCTGGCTGAAAAATCATCATACCATCATTGTGCGAACGGAATTCGGTTGGTTTATAATCTCAATGAATTTTGGTGAGGTGAAAAGGGGGCTTTACGTAAACCCATGGAATCTCAAAAATTTGATAAAAAACGGGTAAAGGAATCGGGATAATAATTATTTTCCCGAATTTTTCGTTCTGTTTCAACTGCGAATCTAACACCTTTACATCGGATGTGGTTAATTTCCAAGGAAATTTAAATCCGCGGCAAATTTCTCATAGTTTCAACTCGACATCCTGTGATAACCGTGTTTCTTGTCGAAATAGAATTTCCTGTTGGTATTGGTGGCCGTGTACATGTAACTCGATGTAGCCCGAGGACATGAACAGACATACGGACGAGCGGAAGACAGACTCTCTCTCGAAGGGCCGCTGCTACTTGCTCCAGGACTTTCCATTGTTCCTCAGGGAGTTCTCGGTGCTTTCAATGGTATGTATCCGAAGTTGGTAGAAGATGTTTGTGACTTTCCTCGCTTGTTTAACGCAAACGAACAAGATTTAATACGCGAGAAATTTGGATACGATGTGATACGACCGGAGTATAAGAAGGTGGGATCACTTCGCGAGGATATTTTCTGGAAATTGGATAAAATTTTCGGCCTACGTATTCGTCTCCAATCATATGAAGTGAGAGAGCAAAATATTTTACCGAGCTAGGAGTTCGTCATATCGATCGTGGAATTCTTCGAAGAACAATTTTCACTGGAATGGTGCTTTTGTGAGGATGTATTGCGTCGTGTCCAGATCCAGACTCGCGTATATTCACAAATAGGTATATTGATATACGACGATGTACAAAGCAGGAAATGCGGGGTAAAAAGTAGGAAAAAGAAAGGTTTCCACACCAACGACTTCGGGATCGCATCACAGAGATATAGATTCAGTAGGGAGTTTAGAGTTCGGTCGAATCTCGGATCGGTAAAAATTGTAAGAAATATCAAATGTCTTCCAAGTTTCAGGATATAATCCGAAAGTCGGTGTCCTTAGAAATTATCGAATCAATGATAAATCGAGCCGGGTCGAACCGCCGAACGGTTACAATTCCGAATCCGTTTTAGGCGATGATTTAGAATTTTTAGATACATCGAAATTCGGGGTGTTCAAAGTCCGAGAGGTTGGAATACAGACAGCTAAGAGCTCCCAATATTGAAATTGGAAATTTTTACCCCACCGGACTTTTAAAATTTGAAACTTTGGCCTGCCCCGAATAAATTGTAGATTTTGTTCTCGTATTTGATCGACTTTTAGCCGGTTAAATTAGTTCCGAGTCTTTCCTGAAAAAGTAAAAGGCAAATTTAGATGAAAATTTTAGAGTTTGATGCATGAAAATAAAAAGAGAAGAAATTTGTCAACACTGTCAACTTATACTTACGGTTCATTTACAATTTCCGCTACACGTAACCGCCCCCGTCTTTAGGCCATCTAGCTTTCTTTAGTACTTACACTCTATTAACCCCCGGACTTCCGGAAGTCGTTATAGAGGATTTGGTACTTTCCTCAAGCTCATGTCAATATAGGGTAGATTTCGTTGAAAGTATTGGTGAAAAAAATTGAGCACTCGTAAAATGTGATCCGGAATGAATTCGAACGAAGTTTTTCATGGCTTTGAGATCATTCTCATTGAATCGTGCGTGCCTTTGGATCAGATATTTGGAATTGTATAGCAGAAGTAAGGTAAAACTCATGGTTGGCCGAGGGCAGTGACAAGGTTTCATCTTGAAACGGTCGATTTCATTTCTAAAAGTTATTTGAAAACTTTTTTCTACACACACATCCCCCTTTCGGAAAGTCGTTACGAAAGAGCCATGATCTGACTTTATTGAGCCGTGACAACAACCCCTCAGACACGCGACTCTGGGCCAAGGCGATGCCCCATCTTTTGGGCTAACAAATTTCTCTGCTCCGATTATAAGACAGATTACAATTTATCGAGAACGAGTTTCACGACGGGCCAGCAAGCCCAAAACGAGTTCGGATAGGTTAAGATTGAGATAAATTGATTGAGTCGGTTCTGAAGGCTGTGTCAAAAAGTTTGTGGTTTTTGCCTGCACAAATGCTCAGGGTATTTTAAATAAAAGTTTTTTTTTTATTTTTCGAGAAAGTAAAGAGGAGGTCATCTCGGGTAACAATAAAACGCTGAAGATTAAAAGTTCAGCAATGATAATGTAGAAATGAACAAATTTATTTGCCACTCCGATATCAAAACTTTGCAATTAGTTATAATTGTCCAATCCCAAGTTTTCCTAGTAATTAAAACAATTGGTTTCTTCGAGTAATGGCCTACTATAAAATCCACCTTAATTTTATAATTGAACAGTCGGATAAAATGCCTTATGGAATAAAACGGCAAAATTTTTGGGATTAAATGAGACGATGTTTGATATTACTACCCTACATCCAAGCCCGAAAACTTCGAAGCATATTAGCAGCATGTCCGACTCGATAAAAAATTATTTTCATTCGCGGTGGTAAAAATTGGACTTTTTTTAAAAAGGTAGTCGGGGCGGGAGGTAAGAGTTGCCAAAAATCGTTAAAACTTTTAACTCATGAAAAAGTATACGAACTCGGTTTTATCACAAAATTGAGGCAGCGTTAAAGTGCCGAATAAGCTGCACTACGGTACTTTCGAAAACGGATTTCGAGTTCTTTAGTTTGAACTTCGCTATCTGATTTCGGGGTATAATTTGAATAGATCAAAGTGGCTTTGTCAAAATCGAATGGTACTTTATGGATGTGAAATTTAAGCCTCGAACCCGGATTCGCGAAGTCTGGAAAATCTGCTTTAACTGTGCGTAAAGAGGCTTGAAGAAGGTTCTCGTCTATAAAACAGCAAACGCAGGCATAAATAGTAAAAGTGTAAAACGAGAAGAGGGAGAATGATTTTTGGCCGGTGATTTAAGAACACCGAGGGTTCAGCAAAGTTTACAAGCTCGTTTGTGGGTTTCTCGTAAGACGTAAGGCGAGGTAGTTGAGAGGCCCGACCACCTGGGTAGGTTTTATTAGCCCCTTGGGGCACCGGGACTTGTCCTGGGGTCTGGGGACTCGCGGGCCCAAGCCCAGCCTTATTCGCCCCCGCCGTATCCCGACTGGCAACGAAGGTAGGTATAAGGTAGGTAGGTAGGTAGGTAGGTAGGTATTGTTTATAGCGAGGCCATATATTTTCCCCCTGGGTGACACTAAGCCTTTATTACGGTAAACAAGCCGGTTACCGTAGTCTCCGCAACCAGCTAGGCGAGAAACGTATTGCGTTTGTGTACCCAGATGTGTGCAACGAGTAGGTAACATGTACATGTATGTACCCGTTTACAGGGTGGATGCAAACCTGGTGTTCAAACTCTCATGAATTCCTTGATGTGGCAGTGTGTCAACCCCACAGTGTAAACAAAGCCACAGACTTTGCTCTAACAATATCAACTCTTCAACGATTTTAGTAAATTCATTAACCCGCCACCATGGATGTCACACTGCCCTTCGATGTTAGTTGGCGACGATAAAACCAAAATTTATGCAATATATCAATGAAAGGAGTTTCTGCGGCGGGAGGAAGTGTCCCTTCAGTGAAAAGGAGCTGTCAGATATTCTGAGTAAAAATGAGTATGAGACACAGGTAGGTAGACGAGGCAGACGCGAACTGCAATGGGTACCACCCACGAACGAAATTCTTAGTTTCTTGTGTGAACGCGGGCAGAAAGATGAGACGAAAGACAAGCGAGGCTATGTTTGTCCTTGTGCAGTGTCACACGATGCGGAGATATCAGATGGTGGTTGATGGTACTTAGTGGGTATAACTAACCTGGGCCTAAAGAAACCATGGGACTTTTGGTAGCCGGGGTTCTTCATCCCTGAGAATCTCGCGTGGCAGAGTGAAGAAGGTCCTTAGGGAAATTGGCCACCCATTGAGCTACGATTCGAGAATCTAGACTAACGAGGGAAGGTCTTCGGGGTAAGAAGAAAAATGTTTCGAAAAACTTTCTTCTTCTTTCCCGCAGGTTCTTCTTTGTCTTCTCGCCTATCGCCCGGTGCTTTTATGTATTCACTCATATCTTTACCTTGTGAAGTCTTCTTGTTCTGTTCCTTTATCACTTGGCAACATCCGCCGGGGTCACAATAAACTGAATAACGGATGTTTCGATTTATATTCTTAAGCGGTACCGTGCTGTAGAAGTGTAGAGTGTAGCATATGAGAAAAGAAACGTCCGTAATATTGCCGTATGAAAGCGTTATACGTGTATCCGATTTCCTAGCCAGGTAACTAATATCATACATAGATAGAAGAATAATAAGAAGAAGACCCTTGGCGTGAGGACAAGGTTGCACAAGAATATAAACCCGAGGAGTGGGCACAACATCGCTCGCATACCTATTACAAGGCATTCGATCAGATTAAACTACTAATAGACGGTGTATAACAATAATTTTAACATAATAACATGGTATTACCAAGCGGATCGGGCTGCACCGTATAATTTCATCACACCACGACCGTAGCTACAGCAGCAGTTCTCCTCGTCAAAATTTCACCGTAGATACCATATCTACCTTCATTGCAAGGACCGTCTTGGTTTGTCCCAAAGCTTCGTCATAGATAGACGATTACAGAATAACGAAGAATTATTATGATTAGTTAGGATTTTCAAGAGGGAAAAAAAATTCAGCAGATATTTCTCATGTACCTACTTGCCCACTGGTTTGTGAACAAACTCATACGATGGAAGAGCCTGAGGCGATTGAAGAGCGCAAAGGATTGAAGAGGAAATTGAGAGACTCTGGAGACTCGGCGGAATAATGTTCGCCATTTTGCTCGTATTAAACGAAAATCTGCTTTCTGGTTGCAGGGTAAGCTTTTCGCTCTTAATTTCCTCCTCGTGAAATTTTCAACGCAAAATTACCCACTTAAATACAAGGCGTTCGCTAAATGCCGGTCCATCCATAGAACCGGGGGTTTTGCTCGGGGTTTTGTTAAACCTTGGGGGGGTGTTAAGCCGGACTACGATTTGTCAGGGATGCCTTGAAGCACTGCACCAGAGACACTTTGATCACAGATAAACCGCCTCTGCCGACTCCTAATCGAAACGGGCAGAGAGCCAAGTGACTCGACTGTGGCAAAGTGCTGAATGCAATTCCAGGATCACGTCAGTGGACCGTAGATGGTCGGAATCGAAAGGCGTGAATCGTGGTCGCTGCGGTGTTTGCTAGTTCGCCAACTATTTCTATCTTATCGCAATTCGGACTGCAGATTTTATCATCAGTCGTTACGCCGTCGAATCGTCGATGTAGCATTGGGATTCACGAATTAAATTCACGATTATTATTAATGGGGTGAAAAAAAGGAAAGAAAGAAATGAATAATAATCGTCCTCAAAGTCGTTGGTCGATTGAAACTCTGTCTTTTCGCAGTTTCTTTCTTTCAATTGTAACGAATTATTCGGCCTGGAGGGAAAGCTCAGAGTTTTCGATGTGAAATATTTATCGTAAGGGTTGTGTTTTCCCAGCGATATTACAAATTCCGATAGCACCGCCGTCTCCATTTTCCTCTCATTTTTATCCTCGAGCTTGGGAGCCTGGGAGGTTGTGAGCTTGAGAAAGGCGAAAATTTCATCGGAACTGATAAATGAATAGACCCAATCTACCCCAATTTCAGACCCGATTTCCACGCTCTGAAATTTCTATTACACCAAATTCGGGGCTCATTGATTTTCGGAATAACTATCACAAGTTATTTCCCGACTGGTATAAGTTCCGTCGTTCGTGACGTGGAGTGAAAAATTTTACGAAGCTTTTGACCAGCGAAGCACAACCCTTTACAACTACCGTGAAAACTTCGTTGTAAAATCGATTTATTTTTTGCCTCAAAGTATGCGGCTGGCTCTCAGAACGTTTTATACGTTTTATACGTACGAGTAGAGTCAGCGATGTACGTGAAGATAATTCGGAAACTTCAATTAAGTTTGTAATTAATATCGCGTTCGGTCATTCGTGTTTACCATGGAGAAACACACAATTTTCCTCGAGAAATTTAACGAGGCGGTCGGGTATTTTCCCTCCCGTGTAAATTTAGTCGGATAAAAATTTTACCCCAGGCTTAGAAAATTCAATTATTATTATTTTCAGTCAAATTGACTGTTTTTAAGGAACAAAAAAGTACAGCGGTTCCACTTCCCAGGTTTATACCACTATTTCAAAGAGTTACTTAGTTGAATGGAAAAAAGGTTCCTTTTGTACTTGCTATTCAAACGTCAAACGGCCCCGATTAAGACGCTAGTGTCTTGATCGTAGCAATTATTAAAATTGCGGAACCTTAGGGAGTCAAAGAAAATTAAATGTCACAGAATTTCGAAAGTAATTTAAATGCAAGACCGGAAGACGCGCCCGTCTCTCTTCGGTTCTTTCGATCGTGCGGTTTCCGCGTTGAAAAGGGAACAAAAAAAAAAAAAAGAAAAAGAAAATTCGCATGCTCAGCGGATTTTCCGAAACTTTGTAAAATTTTCCTGCATTTGCATGCGATAAATCTCACAAGGCGTGGGATTACAGTGCAGTTGCGTGCGGATTACTGTCACCTATGAAATTCACGCGCGTTTTCAACCCCCCGTGAAAATTCTATCTCTACAGAATTTAATAGGAATTCCCACGTGACGAAATACCGAGCGTCATATTAGCACGGGTTTACCCTCCTGCCTAAAACGGACAGTAAGACAGACGGGCGGACAACGAGAAAGGCCTGTGTTCGCACGTGTATAAACCTCCGCGTTTCTCTTCGCACAGCCTAAATTCCATCCCCCTCACACAATTTTCCTCCAGATTTCGTCCGGATTTCAAATACCTATCTTCTTCCATTTCAGAGAATTTTCAACCTCCTTCTACTGTTTTACAGCGGAAAAACCTATTTTCTATACCTTTGTTCACGGATTCTGAATAACTGCAGGATCATAGACGGACGATATGCTGGTTTCTGCAAGATAACTAACGTTTCAAAAAATCGTAATCAGATTTTGGAGCCGGGTTCAATTTCCGAACAATCAAAATCCCGGATTCGTTTGAGATGATTTTGGATTTCCGGAATTTTCAGACTCCCGAAGGCCCAAAGATTAAAAATTTCGGTTTATTTCTCAGGGTGTAAAAAACGAAAAATAGTTCACCCTAATTGAGACCCTCTTCACGAAAATCTATTTCGATGTCATAAACAATTTATAGGATTTTCAAACTTTTTGTTTTCTAAGAAGAGTAAATTTCAAGACAATTAATTTGGACCACTTGTTGGTTTCGATACGATCAATAAAGTCCGAGTTATTAAACATTGAATGAATACATGCGTGAATTTCAAATTTCGGAGGTTTGGCCTGTCGGATTTTTAGCTATCAGAATTTCAAACCCTCGGTGTTCTTAGTTTCAAAATTTTTTGAATCGGCTATGTAGTCTTTCGAGAAAATACCCTTTCTAAAACCTGTGACCCCTCCAATATTAAAATTCTGAGCTTCAACCCGGGCCCCCAGATGTCGAGGTAAAATTTTCTGCTCAAGTTGATTACCGGGCAAAAGCTCTTCCTTGAACAGATGATCCAGTGACAGCGCAACAGGTGATTAATTGGCCTTGGATTAATTAGCCATTTCTTGAATATGTCCGCTAGGAAAGTACGGAAGCGGACATGTAACGTATCTCTGATGTCAAAGAGCCTTTTTGGCATACTAAAACCAAAAAGGTATTATAGTTCTTTGAAAACATGAGAATAGGCTAAAAAGTATAGAAAAAAATATTATTTTTTTTCTTAATTAAAAAGGTATATTTATAATTATGGGCCTTTTTTGTTCTTTGATTATTTTTTTTTTTAACAAAATATCCATTTCAAGTCTATTCTATAATCCGATTGACTGGATTTTTTTTGTATACCTTTTTGGCTTTTAAGGTAGGTCTCTATGTACGGACCTATAATGCCTTTTTGGAATTAGAGATGTGATATCGCTTTGAATATATTGGAATGAATATCAGATGAGAGATGAAGAAAAAGGGAGAAAAATTCTTGCAGTTAAAAGCGAAAAATGAAAAAGAAAAAAAAAAAAAATAAGGGAAAAGAAGAAGCAGAAGAAAAGATACGAAACTTTCTCGTATCCTTGAGCACGGCCGTTACTTCGTTATAGAAACGAGGAGTTGTCCAAGGAGTTTTCATTCCGAAGACAAAGTTTAGCCATGGAGAGTTCGTTTTAACGAATCGAGTCAAATATTTCTTCACTCCGCGGTTCGACTTCGACTTCGTCTTCTTTTTCTTCTTCTTCTTTTTTATTCTTATTCTTATTATTCTTTCGCAATTCTACTGCGCTTCAGGGTTCCCCGATCCTGGAGGAAAATTCGTTCCTAACCGAAGTGCTGTGTAATTACGAGCAGCTCTTCGAGTATTCGAGCCAACAAGCCTTCGTCCCCTTTACTCTTTACCGCAGCTTCGGCTCGCCGCCCACTTCGTAAATGGATTTTCCGTTTACCTTTCGCGTATCCACAGTGTATCGAATACGAGTTATAGTATAGCATACCGTAAATCCAAAGCGATCGTTCGATTTCATCGATAATTGAAACGAAAAATAAAATGATTTACAAATCTGACGAATTAAAAGAGAGAGAGAAAAAAAAAAAAAAAAAAAAAAAAAGTTCTTACCGTTCTTTTTTTTTCTTCTTCTTTATATTCACTCGCGATATTGGACCTCCGGGTAAAAAAACTAGTGACCCGATTCGCAGCCATCGATGATTAGAAAAATTTCAGTATTAGGTTTACGGATAGAGAGAAGAAAAGAAATCTTATAGCGTTGGAGAGAAAATGGGATACGAAGCTCGTTATCGCGTGCAGGTATTAGGTAGAGTTTTGCAGAAGTCTGATATGCCGAGGTTAGAGAAGGGTATTGAAAAGGTAGGCTACACATCAAACAGCTTTATAGAGAGGCAATCCCATTAGGCCCACGTTACTCGCAATCCAATTATCTCTCTTTCCCTATCACGTATCCAAGAGCCAAATAAGGTAATACTTTTTTTTTTCGTGATATTTTTCCCATCCGGAATAGACGCGCGTATAGCGTATGAAAATCGTGGCATTATAAAGTACCTATCCATAAATTTATGGATAGTTGAATAAATTTACGAGAAATAATTTCAAACTAATAATTATTTGTCATTTAATTATTTCTACCCATATAGGTTTCTCATCGTTTATATTTACCACCCTCTAATAGTTTTTCAAACCATCGAGGAGATGTTTACCCAAATCGATTCGCGAAACTTGACGAAAGAATTCTTCTTCCCACACATTTTTTAACGACCAATGTATAAAAATAAAAAATAAGGAATAAAAAAAAAAAAAAAAATTAAGACGAAGAGTAAGATCGTTAAAGTCTTGTCGGTAGCCGAAAAGAACCGACCGTGGATTATAAGATATGAGTTGTTTCATCTCGAGGAATGCGGTGGTCCTAAGTGCCGATCAATTCGGACTGTACTTTAATTTTTTTATTTTAATTTTTTTGCATACATCCTGGTTATCTTTAGTGGCGGAATAAGTTGGGGAATAAATTTTATTGGAATCGACTAGCGTTTAGGCTCTATAGATTTTCTTTAATCAATAATTAATAAGCACTCCGCGATTTGCCGCGAATAATAAGCAGCGAAATTTTCTTACAAGATAAAAAGAAGGGGTCATTTCATAAGGCCTAAATTAATCACAGACAATTACAGAGGAGCTAATGGGTCATAGACCAGATGGAGGTGAAAAAATAGAGAAAATAAAATAGTTGGAAAGTTTCATTAGTACAATTCTGATGATTGCTATCCTCGCCCACGATATTTGCATCGCTAATAGCTAGTAATGGGGAATCAGAGATTTTCCGTGTAGCAAAAAATATTTATCATAATTAGTGACGTACGAAATTTGGCGGAAAAAGAGGCTAGGACTGATCAATAACTCTTATTATATCCTACAGTATCAGTTTGTCGAAAGTTTCCAGAGTCTCGATCTAAGGGAGAACTTTTTAACATCAAGTTAATAAAAAGCAATGAACTTCATAATCTTAGACACTCTTCACCTAGACTAGACCCTGCATCACTAAATCTGTGTGTTTCGTTCTTTTCTTGAGAAAAATATGATAGTCTGTCTTCCGTCTCGAAAATTGGAATTTCCAATTCCGACCGAATTTCACAAGTCCTCAAATTTTTTATCGAGGGTTAATTATCATTACGTTTTCTCGGGATTCCATTATAGGCATTCTAAAAGTAGGAGAAAATTGAATGAAACGTAAGAACGAGTTGAATCAGGCTTCCGAGCGAGAGGATACATGAAATTAATCGATTTAACCGGCCACTGGTCACTCACGTATAGATATCCACTACCACGTACAGGTATAATGTGTAGTCCGGTTCGTACGTTGTGTAACTCAGAGATACCCGTTCGTTTAATCCCTAAAATCCGAGGCTTACAATGGTAAGCTTACGAACAAATTGCTACGCAAATAATTCCCTATAATTCAGGAATTCTCTATCTAGGTGTCTGTATGGGTATCACCAAACGTCAAGAAAGATCCTCACCTATCCTCACGATTTTTGGCCAGTAAATTTATTTCAATGCCGATGAAAAAATCGGAAAATTATTATCAATCTCCTGGCATCCAAATTTACGACTAAGTACTTTCTCCATTTTCGAATTATTTCGTTTAATTTTCGTTGAAATTTTCCGCAAAATGTAACGTCAATATTTGAACTGTTGCACACAATTGCTTTCAAGTTTGACCGATAGTAATAATCGATTGATTAATTAATTAATTCAGCAGCGTTTCAATTATCGGAATATTGAAATTTAGTTAAAAACTTTCAGATTATTTAACGTCATATTTTAAGGATAATCCATCGAGATCAATACGTTTCGTACGACAAATTGAATTGATCAAGTCCGGACTACATGCGGTTTTAATAAACGTTTCCACGTCATTATTTCTTGTCTATCAAATTTCATTTTACTACCGAACCGTGATGCTGATATCTGCCTCGTCTAACTATGACTGAATAATGGTAGGACCGGTCAGTAAAGATATCTGAAAACCGTATCGAAGGTAAAAATCAATTGAAATTTTCGAAAATCCCATAGAAAAGGGCGACGTTATATATTCCCGTTGCCAAGAGAATAGCGGAAGTCTCAATCCCGAGGATTTCGGTTTTTGCCAAATCGATAGGCTCTTCGATGAGGAAATAACGATCTTTAGAGTCGATTTTGAGGCAGAGATCGATGTAAAGATGTAGATATGTACTCCTAGATAAGTAAATCTGATTTTGAACTTTCATTTACCGCGTGATGGGTATCGGTAGTTTTTTTCAACGCCTTTTTACTCCTTTTTTTATTTCCTCCTTTTTTTCCACGTTGCGTAACCTGTTTCAAAAACCGGTATCCACTCATAGGTTTTATAGCGCTCTTATAGTATATAGTTACAGCTGGAACAGTAACACGTTGTACATACAGGGCCAATCCAAAAACTGACGAAATCTTAACGCTTCGTAAAATTTTCTCTTGCCGTAATAAATCCACTGATTTCATATCACCGATCTTTCGTATCGCGGATTTCGATCGAAAAGCACAACTTTTCGTCATACCTGAAAAATAAAATCGCTCTGCTCTTATGATTCCAAGAGGGAAGATTTTTTCAACAATTTATAAATCTGTCGATTCTCAATTAGGTGCCGATGGTCTATATGTTTTCTAATCTATGGATAATCTCAACGGGAGTAAATTAACGAGATTAAACTCATCTTCAAATTTGATTCGATTTTATCTTCTGCCCGATTGTAAATTACTGTCATTTTTTAGTTTCACAGAGATATACACATATATGTAACTGAAAAATGCATGATAATTCCACTCTGAACTGTGTTAACTCTACTCTGCGGAAGTGTCAATTCAACTGGAAAAATTAGTTCATTTCAAACACGTAAAAAAAGGATGAAACGTGAATTCGTGACTCTAGTGTTTTATTAACGTTCATTTTTGAGTTTACCGAAAGGTTTGAGGGAAAACAATTTTCCTCTCAAGTTTTTCACCGACAGTGTTCAACTGTGCAATAGGAATTATCCGTACTTTATCCGTAAAAGCGCATCGTATGGGTTGAAATGCATGAATACTGCGAGTGCCTGAGCAGCATAGTGGCCAAGTAGATAGTAGGATATACATCTGCTTAATTAAGAATGCTCACCGTGCATTTCAGAGAGGTTTAAAAACAGCCCAACAACGGCAAGCGTCGCGACGCCATATGCACACGGGGCGGTAGCTGAAGTATTATAGCCTGCAGACGTGAGAGTTGAATGGTAAATGCAGGGGCCTACTCCGTGGGATTTCGTCATGAAGAGTGGCCCCTGAACCTGTTGCAGTATCACGGAATCGATTATACGTGTCAGTAGGCACTAGGTATGTATGTACATGCGCCGTTTTTACTATTCGGTTGATCAGCCTCTCGTCTTGAATCTCGTGTGAAAATTCCGTTTGAACAACTCGGGTTCATTCACGGTTCAAATACGTCTTCATATTTTTCTTGGAATAATATACGAAGACGTGAGGAGTGTCAAAACCGAAATGGATTCTTAAATTTTTACATTTTTCCTAAAAAATAGATTTTTTTCTTAGAATATAATCACTAGGAAATTAACAGCTTGAAAATTATCTCGAATTTTAGGTGGACTTAGCCTCACACGGATCGAGGTACAGCTCACATCGTTGTGTAATTTTGGGGTAAACCAGCTATTATTATATAGTCGAGAGAATGGTAATAAGTAAAGAATTTTTTTCTCCCGAATTCCCAAAGAAGATATCGAGGTAAATTTTTTCCTCTCTTTTTCTTTGTTCGAACCGTTAACCTCACCACGGAATAGAATAACCGTTTTCGTGGGAGTATTACGCGTTGGTGTTCACCGGGTCTACACACTTCGTTGAGTTATTGTCTTCAGAATAGGCGAGTGGTAATCGTCAGTTGTCAGTTGTCATAGTTCCCGATGGAGGAATGGCCACGGGTCCGGACTAGGACCCGAAAGTGTGACCTGGTGGTCAAAAGTCCCGAAGGGGTCAGACCCGCTCTAAAGAGCACGCGCACAAAAGAGAGAGAGAGAGAGAGATGGAGAGAGATGGAGGTAAAAAGGGATAGAGAGTGAACTGGGGGTTGGTTGGCGTGGTTTCAACGGCAGAAACTTCGCTTTGACAATTAACGAGGGTCGCACCAGAGATCAGGTATGCCTCCCCTTGTCACTCGCCGTTATCGCCGAATAGCTGCACTACATACATGTGGGTATCTATGGGTGTGCATATGTATGCGTATATCTATATACTTTCAATTTAAACGAAGTGGAAACGTGTCGGCGACAGGGTAGACAGAAAAACAGAAAGAAATATGGGATTTCTAATTCGTCAACATTTTTTTTTTCAATTATTATTTCTGCACGTATAACTTTTACGGCAGTAATGTCGATTCCCATAAACACGGCTTTCCCCAACATATTTCTGGTTCGTATCCAGAAAGTATGACAAGAAAATAGGCATCGCTGATAGCATCTGCCTTGTTCATAAAAATTCGATATTATTTATAAAGAAATTCGAAAATCCCATTGAAAAATTCGAATCATACGGAAAAAAAAAAAATGCTTCAAACGCGTGTTTACAGTGGCCGAAGTGGCGCGGAATACCCCTTAGGGCTTAGGCAGCTCTAGGAAATTCATCCAGAAAAAATTGTGAATAAAATTGATGAAAATAATGAATTGGATGACGATGTTTAAACTAAAAGCCTACTTGGAATGTAATCTCGAAATGAACCGTAGTCAGAATAATGACCCAACGCAGAATCGTTGAATTATTGTAAAACCGAGCGAGCGAGCGCAAGCGAGTGAACCGACCTATGCGATGCATCGATCCATTTCACTGACATGCAATTATATAAGGGATTATTACGCAATTTAGGGGAAAGGGTGTACAAGGGCTATTAATTAAATTGTTCTGCGTTAAAAATCTGAGCCTTGAATTAAACGTACATATATATATATATATATATATATATGTATGTATAAACGGTCTTGCGCTGAATAGGGTATACACATACATACTATAATGCACATTGCAGAAAGGGAAGTACTCGTCTAGACATAAAATCTGCATTCAAATGCACATTTACCTATACCTGGCTATCGATGATAGGGGGGGATTGATCTATAGAAAAGAAGCTGCGTTGATGAATGATCTATAATTTGCCAAATAATTGTAATTTTTTTTTTTTTTTTTCTTTATAATTTCACGTTTTTTGTACGCCTAGATAAAGTTACTGTTCACGTTTCCCTAGTTTTTTTTTTTTTTTTTCATCTTCTCTTCTTTTCTTGGTGATAAATATTCACGGGAGGATCGATCGATACAGGGAAGAAGATTTAGTCTTTAAAAGGAAGCCGCGAATATCCTACGGGATTTTACCGCCTTGCTTTCTTGTTCTTGCTTGCTTGCTTGCTTGCTCGCTTGCTTGCTTGGTTACAATCGGTTTTGCCTTAAAGTTATATAAAGGTTTAGCAAGATGGGCAAATGCGGGGCTAACCGACCCCACGTAACGGCGTCTCTGGCGTCCCGACGCCTACCAAGTGATTGCGAGATTTATAGCGCCAAGCCAACAACATCCGAAGACCGATAAGATCTTTTAGCTAAGTGATTTTTCGCGTTGACGCAACACGATCGAACAAACAAAGAACCTTAGATCTGAGTTATGGCCTCTTATTTGTTTCGTTGTGAATTAATATCGCCGCGGAACTTGTTATTTATAATTGAATCAATTTCCGTAAAAACTTACGCAAAGGTCTTTACGTGACAGTTTTTACGGTAAACCGTTTCGGTAGATTCATCAAATCTTGCGTCGAATACAAACCCTGAGAATTCTTCTTTTCTTTTTTTTTCTTCTTTTTTTTTTCCATCAGATTAGAAACTCAACTTTTGAAGAAGTTCGGGTTTTCTTCGTGAAAAAACTTCGGAGGGTTGTAAAATGAATCGAGGATTTCGAAAAGATGATGATGGTGGCAGTGACTAACGCCGGAGCTTAACCCACCCTTATTTAGTCCGTTAAAAAGTCTTGAAATTTTTATTTTTTTTTATTTTTTCCTTCTCAGGATCTCTTACGTAAAATGGATCTTAGGACTGTTTCATTTCTCCTATGCAGGCTGAGAACTCCATTAAGTATAATCCTCGGTAAAAAAAAAAGGGGTTTAGATAATATAACCATTTAGACGGAGAGCCCGTAGTCCGTCCCTCGGCTTCAAGCCTCAAACATTCGATGCAGCCCGACCCTAACAGTGGAAGATAATTTCTGAGTTGTTTCTTTCCGTCTTAATCTGGACTTTGCTGCTAGGAAAGGGTTTTTTTTTTTTTTTTATAATTATGCCTAAGATAGGGGAAAAAAATTAGATAGAGTCTCCTGTTAGCTTATGTTATTAATATTGATTATTCCGCGTGTCTGGAAGGGGTGAGAAAAAAAAAAAATAAAAATTTATTGTATCCAGTGGAGAATCGAGATGAAGCTCTATACATCATTACTACGATCTTGGGGCTCCAAGAAATACCGTTATACTTGCAAAGCTGCATTTCTGACAAAAACTGCAACGTTAAGAAAATTTTTTTTCTACATTTATCGTACTTCCTGGAACTCGAATGATTTCAACTCATAATGCCTTCCCGTTCCAGAAACTTTAATAATTACCCTCTCAGAGATATAAACCGAGAGATAATTGCTTACAATTAGTTATTGTCGTAGATTTGTCGTTTCAAGCACTTATTTTCTTTTTTTTTTATCACATCTCTGCAATTCAAACTGGGCTAAAAAGTTGGATTTATTATCTCGAACAGGAAATGCAATCGAAAGCAATAAAATAGTTATAAAATAAACTTTACCCCCATGTTCAATGAACCGCAAACTATGTACTATCATCGTCAATTTTTTTTTTTTTTTTTTTTTTACAGTCACAAAAACAAAAAAAAAAAAAATTGAACTACGTGCAGCATTTCGGATAGTTTTTTTTTTTTCTACCCTATCCGAATTTCTGATAAGACGTTAACATCCTGCATCCAGTAATTATTCTGAAAGTTTAATGACCTGACTTATTAAACGAGTTGATTGTTGTTTGACGCTTCTTATCGGGTTTCAAGAATTTAGTAACAACCCTGTATACTTACTTTTCGAGAAAAGTTTCTTATCTCTCGGCGTAGTATGGGTACAATACGTACATGTACCAAGAGTACAGCGATTGTCAGATGCAGCCTCTGGGGTTCTCCCGTATCTAGTATACGCAGGTACCTGATGTACCTAGTGGGAAAACTTCTTACCCTTAATAATCCCCCACCGATATAACGATGCGCCTGACAGCACATACATTATTTTCTTAGTAAGGTAGAAGTGGTAGTGGTGGTAAGTGGTAACCTGCAAGGGTGACCTAGGGCGACGTCCTCGAGGGTGTCGGAAGTCAACCGACCTGACATACTCCCCCGACAATTTTCAACCTATCCAAAACTCTTGGCTATATGGCTGAGATATATGCGCGGTCAGCTTACCCCCGATTTAGGAACGCGGGACGTGCTCTTGTTATATACATTCAGAACGGGTACGAGGAACTCGAGAATCGAATCACCAATCCAACTCACGAGTCCCAGGAATCACACGTTACAACCCTCGTTCAACCTATCCACTTTTCCCTCTTATTTCTGCTCTCCTCTCCTCTCTCATTCCTTATACTCCTATTTCACCTCCTTCATCGGCATTCATTTCTATCCCTTATACCATTCCTTATTCTCTCCTATCACGTTTCATGAGCTAGAAAAACAAAAAAAAAAAAAAAAAAAAAAACTATGCCTGCTGAATCAGATATACCAAAAGAATTATTCGATCACAGACGTATCATCGACATTTTTTTTTTTTTTTTTCCTTTTTCGAGTCAAATTGGGAATGGCACGATTTTCAATTCCATATATCACTGCGAAAAGTCAAGAACCGATTTCGAAAGAAGCTGTACGTCAACTTCTAAAAATCTCATCTAAACACCGAGCTAGAAAAATGGTTCAAACTATAGAATAAAAAACACAAAATAAATTGAAATATCCAAAAAACAAGTTCTTTCCTGCATAATTTTATATCGGAGAAGTTTTTGGCGGATTTAATACTCGGATGTAATACACATTTCAATTTTGATCCGAGAGTTGAACGATTTTGAAATAAAAAATCTACCCTAGAAAAATCTATTCGGTTCTTGATCGTGCGATGTATGAGAATTGAGAACTGGGAACAGCCAGCAGCCATCAGCTAGCAGCGAGCAGCAGTAGAACCGGGCATCGAGTGGCACAAATCTTTCGCCGTCTACTACCGGAGTACATCGATTAAACGGAAGAGAGAAATTGTCGAGCGAGCAGCACAGATGGCTATGACGTAAGCGTTAAGTATTATCCCATATGCGTTTTTGTGCGATACATTAGACTCGCGAGATCCTCGGAATTGTGTGTCCAAAAATATGAGCTATTGAAGATTATTTTGGAAAAATTTATTCTGAGTAGAATTGGACAAAGAATTGAATTCGTAATTCAGATATTTGCGGAGGGGATGGGGATTGATAAATTAGTTTAAAATAAAAAGCAGTATTTTTTTTTTTTCATCATCAGAAGCGAAAATCTCAAATTCCATCTCGGTTTTGGTTCGCTCGTTAATATGCCAACTGAAGTGTTCAAAGTCTCGTTAACACGTGGAATATTAAATGTTGGTTGATGAAAAACCGTCCTCGGCAATGGTTTCGAATATTTATGTTTTTTCTATCCGTTTTGTTTTTTACCTGACTCGCATATGTTTGTCTTTCCAGATACTTGCCAACGACGAAGAACGGAAGAACGCCCTGAATCAATACGAAAGAGGCGAGAGATCGTATTTACCAAGCACTAAAAAGTAAAAATTCAAATTTAAAAACTACGGAAAATGATATGAAAAATAAATCCACAGTCATACTATATACACGAAACTGATTTGATTTCGATAATAATAATTCCACGGCTATCGTTCATGATCACATCACCACTATAACAATAAGCTATTAAGTTACTCGTTCGTGCATCTCGGTTCCATGGTTCTCGATGATCAAATTTATCCACATCATACGTCAGCGTTTGATGAATAATTAATAAACAAGATTGAATAATGAGGTGAAATTAACAGTCGCGAGTTATAAGAGGAAAATAATTAAAGGTATGAAGTCGGATTGACATTTATTACGTTGTACTGGTGCAGTTAATGTGTAGAACCACGTTTGCATGCGAGTCGTTTATTGCTTCGTTAAGTTAAACAAGCTTTAAGTAGTCGTTCGAGAAATTAAGCTCGTTTGAATAATCTTAGATCCTAATTGCAAGCTATGATTTATTTCGAGTATAGAATTAACGCCGAATGAAACATCGTCAATTCAATTTAAAGAGGAAAGAAGATTTTCAATTTTCGAAAGGAGAGCTTTTCTTCGAAATGGAATCGCCAATAAATATATTTAATTATAATTTCATGATTTATACATCAAACAGGAGAAACCAGGAGCAGGGCTCCGGCCTATATTATTATATGCACGCGGTAAGTGGGGACATATACTTGAAAACGTACATATCGTACATATGTGTACCTACATGCGTTTATATTGGTGTTACGGTAAGTGCTTCGTGTATCTACTACCTACACTTCGGTTTAGTTTATATATTATACCAGGCTCGTGAGTTCCACTTACGTTACAGAGGAATACAGAGGCAGTGAGTAGAGAGACGAAGAAGTGGTCGGACCATTTGCCTCTACAAAGTCCTCAATTTCCTCACGGTGTTATGTATATGGGGTGTCAATATCAAATTTTGTCAAACGAAAACCCTTAAAACTGGTGGAAATTCCCTCAAAGAGAAAAAAAAGACAAAAAACAAAAAACAAAAAAAAATAAAAATTAAACAGTCTGATAGAAGTCACTGCAGCGGGGATTCATTGGAGAGGCTTCGTTATAAAATGAAATGAACAGATTCTCCGAATCTGGTATTATTTTTCGGTATTATCCCGCATAGCCTCGTTGTTCTTTAATTTTAATTTTTTTCTGTTTCTACAGCAATTCGTTACTTTTCAGAACGAAAGTTGCGTGGATAAGAACGACGAGGATTCAACGATATTTATAAAGTAAAGTCCTGATTTCGACGAACGAACCACGATCAGAAATCTACTATTCTAGATTATAAGAGCAAATTTATATGGTGTAGGCGTCGTTCTTCCAGCGAACGATTTAACTCTTGTATGTACTTTCGGAGTCGATATAACTCCTGACATTCGACGAACGGAATTATGGTTCATTAGACGTTACGGATTCGGTCTTATAAATTGCCCACAATTTTTATGATTATCAAAAAATCGACTACCGCTTTCACGGAGCAAAAGTAAAGTCCCACGTTTTCATATACGATATTCATATCAATATCGAAAAATGTATTATACTGCAGCCACTTGGTTTTTAAGGAAAATTCATACGTCGCTGAGGACGTATCAAAACTCCGAACACCATGTGTATGAGGGTATACAATTACTACGAACCCGACTACCCGAAAATAAAAATTCTTCGAATATCCCAGAGTATCAAAGAGACGAAACGAGAATGTACTTGGTCTGATGCTGCATATGTCATTGCTTGAAGAAAATAGACACCAATTTTTTTGTCAATTTGCGAAAAACCATATTTTTTATTTTAGAATTTCGATACTCCTTGGTTTTTGTTTTTATTTTCTGAATTCTTTCACTTTTCTCTACGATTCTTCGAAGGTAAAAACTAACTTTTTGAGGATGATGAGATGTACAGATTGAGAAATGCCACTTTAAATTATCAATGAACGAAGACCCAATGAACGTTGTTAATTCGGTTTAGCTTGAATCTATGAAATCGAGATGATGTTAGAGAAGAGTATGAGTCTAACGACTGGTGATTATATCCAACACCGCGCCGTTGTAGTGGCTGGAGTTGGTTATCACCATCATCTGAAATTCTCTACATTAGAATAGTAAATCTTTTCTACGATAGATTATAAATTAAGTTGATCAAGATTACCTCGCAATTAAGATTTGGGAAAGTAAATTCCCTCGGTCAATTATCGGTTCTACGATTACGCAACCGTCGATTTATTTCGACTTGTATAAAAAAAGAAAGAGAAAAAATAACAAATGAACATAACGAATAGTGAACTTTGCTACTTTCGAGGAATTTCAATTGGCTTGGATATAAAAACCGTCTAATTGAAAGCATATGGATATCGTATTAGTTGCTTAGGCTATTTTTATCCATACACGAGTGAAATCGCTCTAAGGATCGCATAATCGAGTCGAGTGTTACTTTATCAAACTGCAGAGTTATAGCATACGCCCCTTCTCTTCAGATTTTGATTAAAACCACTTCGAGGAGCATTGAGTGGTACATACTCGCTGATATTAATGGTGGAAATGCGGTGAAACTCAGGCCCCTTGCCCTTCGAACTCTTTACAGTAAAGAGCACCGGAGCCTTTCCTGGTCTATAATATATATATATATATATCGTTACAGAGGAAATGAGTATAAGCATAACGATTCTCTCCTCGAACCATTTAACAGCCACAAAAGACAATTCACCCATATATACCCTAGACTCTTGACTCATTAGAAAATCGTTTGCGTCTTCTTTTCATCTGACGATAAATAAATTTCAGATTAATACCCGATGCAAGATTGACGATAATGATTCGCGATTGAAGGCAGTGACAGGACGCATTCATCCTTGCAGAAATATTTGCCGAATGGAACTCCGGCGAGAAAGCTTTTAGAAATTTTTGCTTCCAAGTTTCTGCGATTCAAAGAGTATAAGATCGACTGCTAGTTGATTGAATCCCATGATCCACGTCTTTCGGTGTACAGAATTTGGGATAAAATGAAAATAAAATAAAAATCGGGTGGGCGTTGGATGGAGAAAGTATACGGACTTCTTTCTCTCGTTTTCTCATAGAACTCAGAAATCCACTTCTGTTCATCGCTGAGCATTTAATCCTATTACCGTCGGAATTCTTCTGAGTATTTCCACTTTTCGTACACAAAAACAGCATTTACCGAAGACCACTGATATTTGACAGATAACGAACCGCGTCTTGACCGTAAACACATTAGCTGACGTCAACCAGCAGCATCACCTGCCATCTCAAGACTCCACCTCGTCAAGAGGATCCCAAAGTCTTCGTCATTTATTTATTTTCCTATTACCCATTTCGGAATTTATAAAGCCTAAGCCTCGAGGAAGAAGTCCCTTATTCTTCCTTCACTCGCCGTTTCAAGGGACGAAAAAATGACCGTTTTCTTTTTCTTTGTTTCATCACCATTTCGGGTACCATAGATTACTAAATGCTTGTTTTTTTACTGTCTCATAGGTCATATGCACGCGTATTTGATATTCGAATTTATTAGTAGTGACAGCGGCAATTCTGAAGCCAACCACGCAGGCGAATAGCGTTATATACATAGTTGATGGAAATGATCTCGGTAATGAAATAACTCTCGTTTTGTTTCCGGTGCAACAACAATACGCAGTGTGAATATAAACGCCCAAATTAACGGGTTGATTAAAGAGTTTGGAAAGAGACGTACATCCGATGACTACTGATCAAAAATTACTGCCCAAATTCACCCGTACGGTTTGAAAATAATTTATTTGATTTCGATCGAGCCGTGCACAGGAAGCACGACGACGTTTGATCATTGGAATAGCGTGTAAACAACCATCGTCAACCTCGAGCCCTTTGCATAGGAATCAAAAACGGATACACACATCCCAAAGGCGAAATTTCATCCGCCTCGAGTATATTCTGGACGAAATTCGACCGGATAATGAGAAACGAAACGATCGATCGTCGTCGAGTGTGATTTTCATTTTATAAAACGTTTCATATTCCTTAAAATATGGAAATGAAAATGAAAATGGTAATGGAAATGGAAATGACTTAATTTTCTTGACGGGTTAATTGCCGGATTCAGTTTATGAGCCGCGACAGTGATAAGCCATAATCGCGAGTACTGCCTGGATGGAAAATCTCTCGAGTAGGTACATATTTCATTTTGAGAAAGTTGTCAAGTCTTGAATTTGTCATTTCACCGTCAAATGGAGCAGCTAATCCCGCGCAGATGCGATACAGTACCTGCATTCATTCGTGCCTAATTCATTTCTATGTCAAACACATTCTTCATTCCTCTCATCCCGCGCAAGAAGGTGTTACGTAACGATTAATTATTAGCTGTGCCCGTCCCTCCCTGGCCTCTCTCTGCTCGCCCGCAGGACTCTTCATACCCCATCTTTCACTAGTCTCTAACGTAATTATCGCCTTATACGTGCCTTCGTGTCTCAGGACTTTTTCCTTAGTTATTATTCTTCTGCTTTTTTTCTATCCTCAAACTCCTTGACCGGTTAAAATTACGTGAAAACTCCCGGAGCGATTGGGGATGTCAAATGTCACGACAATTTCTTGAGCGTTGACGAAATCGAAAAATCGAAAAAACCGTACTCAGAGACGCAAGTTTCTTCGAATAAAAAGAAAAATACTTGCACTGCCGGACAGTCGGGAAAAATGTTTGTTCCATTATTTATAAAGATTTTTATTTTACTTTGAAAAATATTTGAGTCAACGAAGTGAAGAGATTATTCGATGTAGCGTTCATTAAGAATTTTTGACTCATTCAAGACATGGGTTTGGTTGAATGTGTCTATTTCATCTTATAATCATGTAGGACAATCAATGGATGACGGTCTTATCATAGTCTTATGCATTCGGGATGCAGTTGTCTCGCTCTCTTGTCGTCTGTATACTCAGAACTTTCATGAAATAAGTTCGCTTTTATTTCACCTAGAGTTTTGGGAAGCGAAGACAAAAAAGAAATGTCCTCGATACACGAAAGGCACCTTTCTGGGTTTGGTGCCGTTCAGAGATGTGAAACGATCATTGAAACGTTATCGACAGTGATGAGAATAGTGTGGCTTGCTTTAGGATCGTCGAGTTCATGAGATGAATAATAATTGGCCACGAAAAGTTTGTTTCCCACTTAAAATCATCGGCTAAAAGTCTGAGCTTTCGAAGTTCATTAAACGTTTATATCATAGGTATAGCAGTGTAACGGTTGAACAGTGGAAAGGCAATGATAATAAACCATGCCATCCCTGATCGCTTTCTAGATGGTCGAAGTTTTCTCGACTCCTTTTCCGAACCTGTTGTAAATTCTTACGATTCCTGATACGCCAGTTTCCCGACGTACGGTAATCGTCAATATTATAAATCGCGGTTTCTCACCTGCTGGACAATTGCAGTTATCGGGAACGTCGCGTTTGATCCTAAATACTGCGTTAGATTCTGGTTGTACTCTACGAACGTCGAGTTGATCCTCTATCTCACGTCGCAGCCTCTGAATTAAAACGTCCGGTGGTTCTTGCTGGCGTTGTTTCGTCTGTTGGTGTTGGTGTTGATTTTTATTCTGATTTTCATTTTGACTTTGACTTTGAATCGTACACCGTTCCTCCAGAGTTGCGATTCTTGCCTCAAGACGAAACTCCCGATAAGTTAAAATCCCAGATATGGCAATACTGGCTAAGCACAGGGTGCTCATAACCCACGTAAATCCATTGCTTTCCACATGGGTTCCCATACCTTTACGAAATTTTTTCGGCATCGTAGCCTCGAGGTTTTTCCTCGGCCAATTTATGTCCGATTCCATATTAAGATCCGAACTCTACCTCCTTTTATTAAACTCCGAATCTTTTTATTTTATTTTTTTATTTATTTTCTATTTAGTTTAAAAACAACCCCGCGACTTCATCCCCTGCAGTTTAGAGCCCATGTCAAAATACTCACTGACTCCAAAACGCTGTTTTAATATTTTCTTCCTGTTTCAATTATACGTATTATTTTTTTTAACCGCCGTGATTTATCACTGTACACTTCATTAATTATTACACAAAATTAATTTCCAAACAATTAGGTATGATATCTGTAATCGATGAATTAGAAGAAGAATAAGAACAAGAATAAGAATGAGAAGAAAAAGAAGAAGAAGAAGAAGAAGAAGAAGAAGAAGAAGAAGAAGAAGAAAAGTTATAAGAAATCATTTACTTGTCCTCAAATATTAATTGACCAAAAATCGATAAATTGATAAAAAATCGGCTTCAATGTTATGCATATTTTATTGAAAAGCCGTTAAATTACAGCTGGCAATGAAACTTTGGTTTATCTTTTTTTTTTTTTTATTAAATATTTCGCGCACTTTGGGTGAAGCTACGATCGATTTGATTATTAACGATCTACGCGCACGTGTGACGAACTATTGACAAATGATATGATATCGACAAGTAGCGTGTGACTGTCCCTGATTTTGAAAATAGAAACGAACCCCCGAAAGACTTACCGAAGTTAGCTGCGCGGTGCTCGCAGCACGACTGGATGTGGTGGGGTGACAAGCTCGCAGCAACCGAGGGTAAACTGGATTCGTTAGTTTCCGGTCCCCTTCGGGAAACTCCGTTTCTCAGCGTTTATAGTAAACCATCATATAGCTGATAGCATATATATATGTATTTAGATCTATATACGTGTATACATGTATATATATATACATATGTATGTACACTCAATCCGGCCTTCAATCTACTTCAATTATTATAAAACAACGTCGAAGAAAATTTCGTCATAAATATTGTAATATCCACGCAATCAACACCCTCGTTCCCCATAGCCTTTGCCTAGCTTCCTCTGAACGCTAAAATTAGACCTAATTCCGCCAATTAAGCGAATGAAACACGAAATGAATGGCCTCTTCGTAACTCCAGGGGGTAAAAGACCAAAAGCTATACTAAACCCAAGTGTGTCATCTTCGATGTAATTTTTATCATTTTATTTTCACTAAAAAAGAAAAAAATAGTAAAACTCGATCGTCGTCGAGCTTCAAAGACTTTTCAATATTGAGTTACCCTTGGTTCACGGAACTCGAATTATCGGACGGTTAGACGGTATAGCTAATTATCAGCGAGTTGATATTTTTTGTAAAAAATCGCAAAACAGTTTCTTCCTTTTTTTTTTTTTCTTTTTTTTTTTTTTTTTTTAAATCAGTCGTCATGCTTTTGTTACAGCGGACATTAATTGACGTCGAAATGACTCTTCAAGGGCTGTTGCTCCTTTGGCTATAAATATACATCCGAGCCATAACTACAGCCGGTAAGAATTCTGAAGTCGTTGAGTCGCGTGGCGGCCGAGGGGGTGATATAAAAATTGCATAACACCGGGTATGTTGAGAATTATCGATCGGCAAATCGATGCCCAACGAGTCTCGGCATATAAGGGATACGGAGGGGAGAGACAGATAGACAGACATGGACAGGGCTCGTCGTAACATTATGCGACGGGACTCGCCGCGCGCGGGTCCGGCCCCTCGGATCAGTCGCACAACTACCGGAGGAAGTTGTTATAGACTATATAGACTACATCCTGGCTATCGTCGGTATTATATTTCCAATCGAACCTACCAACGACCATCCGTAGTCGGATGGGTGCGTCATCACGTTCGACGACTCTCGGAAAAGTTATAGTGTGTTGCGGTTGCACCGCGAATTTCAGCGTTCACTAGTCTTCGAATCGTTTGACGAAGGTCAAGATTGAGTATATGACATATTTCCGACATTCCCAACAGTCTGAAATCGATGTGTTCTACGTTTTATCTCGAAGATTAGGAAAAATTCTCCGTGAAATTCGAAGTCGAATTAGAAATACGAACTACATTAAAATTCGGAAACTAAAATCATTTTTACTACGAGAAAGAACGAATTGATTATATATAGTTCAAGCTCAATACTTGAAATGTAATCAGAATGCTCTTTAAGGTTTTCAATTCAATTTTTCGGCTGATTCGTGGATGTAATT
This sequence comes from Tenthredo scrophulariae, assembly GCA_963978835.1. Lineage (NCBI taxonomy): Eukaryota > Metazoa > Arthropoda > Insecta > Hymenoptera > Tenthredinidae > Tenthredo > Tenthredo scrophulariae. The sequence continues at coordinate 7,726,839 of OZ022234.1, forward strand.
TTCAAGAGATTTAAGTTTTCCCCCGATGGTAGAAATTGTTTAGCGTTTTTTGTCAAATGAAGGAATTGACCGATTTCCTTGAGTCTGCAGTGTTGTCGAATTGACGCGGAATTCCGTAGATAGTTCAGCGGTATAGTTTAACTCTGTATATATCTAGTGAACCGTTGAGCTGAAAGCTTATGCACGTTGAAAAAGTGCTAATGGTTCGAGGCATTGTTCGAGGGAATGGAAAAGACTGAGAATAGGGTAAAAACTGTAGAGACGCGGGAAAGCGTAATTTGGCGTAAGAAGTTGGTTAGTTACTGATGCGCTTCGGGCCGAAGGTACTTTAAGGCAAACGGTGCTTTAAAAACCTTGTTTATATGCGAGTCACGTTGTTTTAGGGTCTTTAGCGTGCGAACATGGGAAGTAACTGAACAAAAAATGACCAATTAAAACTTTGCGCACCGCGACGGTACGACGGAAAGTGTGCTATTAAAAATACGAGCCTGCGAAAAGGGGGTCCGGCCACCTCGAAGGAGGAAAAGGGATTAACTCACTCCTTTTTACGATTTTTCTTTCGAATTCATTTTCCACAGAGATTAAAGTCTCCGGAATACAGATATCCGAGCAAGACTCACTCTGCTCAACGTATCGCTCAAGTTCATAAGCTAAAAATTCCAATGACCGAAATAATTCCTGCGACAGAACCTCGCGCTGAATTGTTATACATCCTGAATGACTTTTGAAATTTCCGTGCAAAAATTTCGGCAAAAAACTCGCGAATTTTTTGTCGAATTCTGATCCCTACGGCAAATGATATCCGATATCTCTGGAGTGGATAAGCTTTTCGAATCTGTATACGTTGCCGAAGAGAAGCGTCGGAGTAGGTCGTGGTTATTTTAATTTGGATTATTTTTTGCAGTCGTTTTCGAGTGGGTATCGGTTTACACTTTTTTTATACGAGATTTGCTGTTTTAATTTTTAATCCGAGATTATGGTATCGAGTTTGCGCGTCGAGTAAGGTACATATACGAAGCTACAAGCTATAATTTGATATCGTCTATGTACTCGAAGAGATTACGACGGTCTTATTGCGAGATCAAATGTGAATTCAAGTGTCGTATCGTATGCCTAATTCTAAATCCAATATACAAAGCGATAAATGAAAGCTAGAAGAGAATAGAGAAGATGCTGTGCCATGAATATCCTCGATTTCATCACAGCCCGACCTCTTCCTATCACTGATCACTAGTTTTTATTTTTTTAACAGTTTTTGCTGCCGTTCCTGCAGTCGGATTTTTAAAACGTAACGTATGAGGTGGGTTTATGGGTATTTTAACCCAAGAATAAGAAGGCAGGAAGTCTACATCAAGCCACCCATGGTGTACACTCACACACGCGTCCATATCGCGCACAAAAGATCCTGAGAGTGGCAGAGAAATTTCAGTTCAAGGGTCTCCGATTTAAGGAAAAGTTTCGGAATTTTTAAGGACGATTTTTTTTTTTTTTTTCTCCTATTCTGAGAAAGACTGATCATTTATTGATCCCATTCAACTTTCCTCCGCGTTGAATCAGATTCGCTTTATAGCGAGCCGAAACGAGGTCGAAGGATGAGAAATCTTTCGTTTTATAGTCCTTTACATTCTGACGAATGAAAGAGATTTGAATTCTAATGATATCAGAGGAGCAGAAATGCAGACTCAGTACCGTATGTATATTTAATATGCAGTTGATATATAATTGAGGGGCTGCGGCTGGATGGGACGATGGTTTGACCTGTGGTTCAATTCGTGCTCTGCATACTATATGGATGTGACAACTTATCGTACAGGAAACATGTTTTCAATATTTCTTATTCTGTATTGGAAACTGCTGGTTTCAATGAGATTCATCGTCCTTGAGACTTGAGACACGAGCAGAAAATAGTTTTTTTTTTTTTTTTTAATCCAAATTAAGGATTCAGAGTTGAAGATCAGAATTGACGTTTGCACTTCAGATCCGCATTAGCATCTCTACATCCTGATAAATTTTCAAATTGTATTTTCAACCTGAAAAGTCTACGAAAAATTCAACTCAATGATCCAACGTCATTTTCGATTCGGAATTTATCCGTCGATCGGTTCACAAAACGTTTTATTAAAGATTGAAAGCCTTTCTGAATTCTAGGATCTAGAGGTCCGAACTAGAATGAAAAAAGACGAATTTGCGTTTAACTTTCCCAAAAAAGACAGGATTCTCATTTTCAGGCAAAAATCAGAACTCCCTACCCTCGAATTCCATTTTAACGAGAAGTGTATTTATTTACGATTTAGAACGAAACTAGATTTTCTATCCCATGTCAGAGACATGAATCTGCGAACTCTCCCTAAAACAGTAAATGGCTTATACACTTTTTTCTCCTATCATCTGAAATCAGCGATGTTCAGGTTTCCTCCCTTATTCCATCCGCTCGTGTTCGTTCGATTGCCAGCGGTCAATCTAGCTACGTGTCTCAGAGAATAGAAGAGGAAAAAACCCCATTTGTAAAAACGAATTTTCTTTCCAATCAAACAAAGTGGCGGTTACGGTTTTGCAAAAAAAAAAAAAAACAAACAAACAAATAATTCATCCTCGAAAACAATTTGGGAAAATCGCTCACGTCACATACATATATACACCCACCTATATCATCTTCGTTAGACAAACGAATACAGGAAAACCATTCGCTTTCCTACGACTTCGACTTTTCTTCTTTTTTCAAAAGGACACGTAAATTTGTAAGATCAATCTTCCTACTGATTTTTGTCCCATATGTTCCCCTCGACAATCGTCATGGAACGAAACTCGTTTCATATATTGAGTAGCCGGTCCGGTTGAGCTTTTTGGTCAGCGGTAGCGGTCAATGGTGGCCTTAGTTGATTTATGGCATTCCGTCGAGTTCACCTTTCCTCTGTACGTATATAAATCTGGTATGAAAGTCTAAGATTAATTCTAGGACGTGTTGAGTCAGGGGCTGCGTAATTTCATTCAGTACTCCGGCTCGCTCTAGCTCCCCGATTTTTCCCTCTGTATCGAACGTTTTTTGAATCGAAAGTGGTTCCAGGGACGAAACGAAACTATAGAAACGACATGGAGGTTTCGGTGCTATAAAGTTGAAAAGCACCGCTGGGAGGAAAGCTTCTTTTACTCCTGTTACTGAAACAGGAAAAGATCGGAAATAAGGAGAATGATTAAGGAGAAACTCGAGACTTCCATCGCTCAGGCTGGCACCTTATACCAACCTCCATTACCTTGGGGATTCGAACTGCATGCACCAGTGTTTTGTTACCCACACTTCATATCGTTCTATAGGTATGTGGGTATAACTATGTGAGAATATTCGGGTTCTTTGGTAGAACGGGAAGTGAATGCGCCGTTTGTATGCCACACGAGACTAAACCATACCCCCCAAAGCACCCGCGGGAGAGCCGCGAAAGCGTTGGAAAAGCGGCCGTGTTATACTTCAAGCTTGCAGGAGGAGCTCGGCAGTGCGACACGAAGGCGAAACTTTATATTCATAGCGAGACTCGGGGAAAGATATGAGAACGTGATATATTAATTTACCATTAATGGAAACTCGGGACGTTCGTTTCGATTTTATGTCCTTTTCGCTGCTTGCCGACCCTCCGCATCCCCATAAAACTATGCCCGTGCACCACACGTGATATTTCTTCGAAAATATATCTGGATACGGAATACATATTTCACGAGTTTATTAACCTTATCCAGGTATGACAACCGGAGCATCGAAAGCAGACAATCGATCCATATTCAAGTGAGACTCGCCAGCTTTCAAACAAATTCAATCATATAATTAGACAAAGAAAGCCTATGGCTAGTAGAAGATTTGAAAACGTTTTAAAAGTAGTATTTTCTTATGGGATGCTCAAACAATTATCGAAAAATAATAGATTTTCACAAATTCGACATCGAAATCGTATCATGAAAGTGTATCCGCGTGTACGTGTCTCTGATCTTCCACTCCCCACGTGAGAGCATTTTGATAGATTTCTTGTCGCTTCGTTAAAATGAGGTATCTTTATTTTCGGGTTTCGGAATGATACTGAAAGCCAGATAATCGTCCACGGTTACATCCGAGGTTGATAATGTAAATAGATAGTATTTATCTGTTGGATAAAGATTAACAGAAAATGTCTACGTCGTACCGTTAAACTTGCTACACGTTTATCCAATTTTCAAGATATGTTATTCAGCCATTAAGATGTTAATGTCAACGATCAAAGCTCGGAGATATAGATGTAATAATTTCTTACGCGACTCGTTCCTTCCTCGATCACGTGGTTCCCTATTTAGATTTTCTGCTGCAAAATACTTCGACGCATGTATATTGTACAAATTAGATATAATTTACGAAAAATTGTTCGTTTTAGGCCTCATTGAAATGGGCTTTATCGATTTATCTGGTAACTGCTATTTGGCTGAAGCTGAAGCTGAAGGTACAACCGATCGCTGCAACCTTTGGGGTAGACGAGGAACTATGTAGTACGCGACACCCACGCAATAGGTATAGGTACGCAGCATGAAAACGTCGACACGTGGCTAATGTAAATTATTGTTCGAATCGAAATTCCAATGCGAACGGGTCTGGAATACATATTCAAAGTTTCTAATGGTGCAACAGTACAGTAAAACCCTTCGAATCACAAGTCACGCCGAGGTTTACCCGGTATATCTGTCCCTCCAGCCAGCTATAACCTGGCCTTAAGCCTTACCTGAAAACGAGAACAACGGTCTGCTGGATCTCAATTCTTGAATAATTCATCAATTTTATAATATCCGACACTACGAACTAAGCGCAAAAAAAAATATCATCAGAAAATCGTCTAGACGTTTCAAGGGGAGCCGCTGCACAGACGATTACACCAAAATCGCAAAATAATCTTTACCGAAGGCTTGAAAGTTCGGAATTTGCGAAAGCTACCTAAATCTCAAGTTCAATATCTGTAATCCGAGGAGCATTTTAATTATATCTCAAATATTGAGCTTCCGAAGAGCTCCTCGTGTCACAAATTGTTGGTTCTTTAGTTTGAACTCTTCCATCTGATTTGTGGATATAACTTCAAGAGATTGACGTAGCTTTCTTATGGTAAAAAATTATTTCCTTCCGCAATATATTTCGCGAATTAAAAGATTAAATTAGAATTTCGAAATCGAGAGGGAAAGATTAGTTATATCGTATTTGAGTGGGGCGATTACTTTTGTAATAAGAGAATAAAGATGAGGGCCCGTCGAATTATCAAGATGAAATATTCAACGTATGTATGAATTAATCATTAGAGTGGCTGACATAAATTAAACTAATAAAACCGATAGATTGATTTCCGAGCTATATTACCAAAAAGGGTGAAATTATACAAATGTTCGAATAAACTCTGCGGAATGTCGGAAAAAACATTTTCCCTTATTCTACGAACGTCTTGTTGTTCTGACCTCTTTGAATATTCATTTTCAATATCGGTCATTTTTCGTATGAACTGTCGCCACTGTGTTCTAATTAAAAATCAAAAAACAAATTTTTTTTTTTTTTTAATGTTCAATTTTATTGCGGGACAATACTAGCGCCCTTAAATTTCGTATCCTTTTTTTTTTTCGTTTTGAAATACCCGAAAAGACCGATAATGAAGAATCGAATACGAATGAATGAAATTGTCAAAAGTGGAAATTCGCGGATTTCAATAACGCCTTTGCACTATGCAGACTCATTGTTACTTTAATACTCCCAAGAGATCGAATCTGACAACGATTTAATTTAGTTTATAGATTATGGTGTCCTGGAACTAGTTTCCTTATCGTTATCCCCGATTTCCGTAATTTTGTATTCTCGAAGGTGTCTCGAGGGTAATATTAGCACTGTTTACGATGCACTTAGCAAAGCTTTATTGCAGTGACTATCAACTATTATTAGGTATATTCACACGAAAGTGCATATTCGATGTATGATAAACCGGTAACTGTAGCAGTATCGTATGATAAAAGCCTTAGTTTAATACTGTGAGAGACTTTGTTACAGTATTTCTGGAGGTTTATGGTCTTAAGAGAATCTCCAGTTCTTCCGTCTGTCTCTCTGTCCGTCTGTCTGTCTTTATATACGTCCGCCCACCAACCGCGACATGCAAATGCGTGACTCTCTAATTTAACGAGCGAAGGTAGCCAGGAGATAGCAGCTTGAGCCGAAAAGAACCAGAGAAATATAACCACGCCGCGAAAAGCGAAGGAACCCATTAGCGGGGTGAAGAAAAAGGGGGAAATAGGTTGGGACTGGTGCCTTAAGTAATTCACGCCTTATAATGTATATGCCTTTGTATATAACCGACTGATACAAACCCACATGGGTATCATACCTAGAAAACGAAATGAAATTCTGTGGCTTATGTTCATTTTCACTACTTCTTCGTCCTCTCAGATTTGGTGAAGTATTTTCTTGATGTACAGGACAGGTTGAGCTCACTTGACCTCAGAGAGAGGACCTTTCCATATGTGTATACATATACCCACTATATATATGGGTATATAGTGGGTACATATGGATAAACAGGACCCAGCCGAGAGACGCGTCTACTTATACGTAACGATCGGCTTGAATCACTAATAAAAGTGCAGTGGGTCGTCACATACATGAGAAGGAAACTAGGAAGTCACTTGAATTCGGGGACTGAGACGAGGACGAGTTTTTAAGAAATTAGATTGAGCTCAATCGATTTTTTGCCAGAACAACTAACACGAAAATATAATTCTAATGGGACCGGGCTGAGGTTCCAAATTTCAATATTGACCATCACAGTTTTCAGAAAGGGCATTTCAAAAACTTCGAAACGAAGAACACCTAAGGTTCACAATTCCGAAAGCTAAAAAATTAATCGTATTTAGATTTACTTTTTGGAAAAAAACGTTTGAAAATCGTATCAATTATTTATGACGTCGGAGTAGATGAAATGGGTTTCCGTAGAAAGGGTCTCGATTAGAATGAATTATTTTTTCTCCTCACATCCTTAGAAATAGACCGAAATTTTTGGATCCTTCAGCTTCCGGAGATTCGATAATCTGGATTTCAAACCGGATTCATTCTAATAGATTTGGAATTATGAACCTCGAGGATATACTATATTAGAAGGATGAAAATATCATCACGGCTAGATTCGCTACCACCAACATATACAAGCTTCTAATAACAATTATTTTACCTTGTTCCTCTACCCAATGTAGTCGTAGAATCTGATTACGAGAGCTCGATGATGAGGCGTATAATCATCGCACAGCAGGCCATCGTCATTAGAGGATATATTAATTAACGGTATAATCCAAGCTCATTATCATTATCGCTTAGGTAATGGAGTTATCGTTGTACAAATTGTTATACCTACCTATATCTACCTACCTACCTACCCACCTGTATACGACCTGCAAGGGATGGTGTCATTTCACTTGATGAAAGGACACGTTCCATATACCTCGTTGCATCGACAATTTCTCGAGAGTTTGACCCAAGAAATTTATGGCTCGTATTACCTACCTGATTTCTGTTAGAAATTCGTTCAGGATAAAATCGCCCCTCTAGTTACCAGCACAACATGTGCTTCCATGTTTTTATTCAATCAACCCCTGAGCGGGCGGGTATACATACAATAAATTGGATTTCATGGGGAAAGGGGTACAGGATTTGAAAAACGGTTTGAAAATTGGCGATCCGAATTTCGTGTGAAAATTTTTACTAAAAAATAAAAAGGGTCTGAAAAATTGTCCAATGATATCTGATATGCTACTAATCGAAAAACGAGATTCTATCATAGGTTTCGCACGGATCTAATTTTCGGATTATTTCTCGATTATTTTTACCCCGCAGGAAACTGCTATATTCTTTCACTGTGAACGTAGTTGCCATTTGTCGTAGCTATACGCCGGAGTAAAAACATTCAGGTGAAATCTGGGAGACAATCTGAGAGGTAGAATATTTCTGCTTATATTTTAGGCGCCCGAGACACCGAGAGTATGCAATTTTACCTATGTAAAGTATCCATGTATGTGTACATACACATAGTTCTGGGCAAGTGAGCGTCTACTAGGATGCTGGGTTATACACCTACCTTATATATGTGGATATAAGAACCATCGGCAGACGTTGCCAGAGGGCTCGGAGGCAATACACTACCGGTTGATTTGGTGCGAGCACTTTGCATTTTTCAATCTTAACAATCGAGCCAGAAGTTTTACAGTCAATTTATGGTCCCTCATAAAATTGCATGTGATATTTTTTGCAGGTGTTTTGAATTTTTGCAAAAAGGTGTGTTTTAGACTCTGTGTGTGACCATTCGCTCGTGTGTTGGATTTATTTTTGGAAAAAGATCAAGTCGACTTCCTAGCTTCGAGCCCAAGTAATGTTAAATTGTTTTCCGGGTGACTGAGACCTGTCCGAGGTTTTAAAACTGAAATTTTATGCAGACATTAACATCCGTGAGTCCGTCTTCCCACGTCCTTTTCAGCTAGTTTTTTCAAGGTATCAACGATGCATGCCCAGGATTGAAAACCATCCGTGTCGTTCAGCTGTCTACTTTGCACACCTACGATACAAACTTTGCTTTCGTCTCTTGACTAAGCACATACACTTATACTAAGGCTTGAAAGTGATCTGTCTTCGATCCTATGTCATTAGCTACGTCTAGCTACGAGTTTCGTCGACAAATTACTTCAAGGAAAAGAAAAGGAGACGAAGCTAAAGGAAAGAGTGAAACGGACAGAACTTTGAATTTCTTTCATTCATCGTCGATTAAATAACGTTGAAAATCTCCTCTGGATCTCTTTCCAAAATATCACTTGGAATTCTGATTAGAATCTCTAGGTATATGATTTCACTTGCCTGATGGTTTGCGAAAAATCAGCTCAACGATCGATTTTACTTCGGATTTAAAATTCAAGACGTTTCATTAAATATCGAGCGGATAGGTCGAAGCCAGAGCCACTAAGCTTCGCTAAATTCTAGAAATCGGAGGTCCAAACTAGAATTCCAAAAATCTACTCCGCGCCTAAAGACGGACAAAACTCTGACTTGTAGGTGAAAATCAGAATTTCATTCCTGCTCTCAAATTCTAGTTACAGCCCTTCGAAGTCTCCAGTGAAAACCTGTAGGATAAAACTATGAGAATCTCTATCCTGACTCGGGAAGACATTCATAAGGTTGCATAATGCATAATACCCTTCAGCCAAGACTATAGATACTATTTCTCATTTTCTCTGAAAGTAAATCATAGCAACTATGAATTTACATCAAGTCTACTTGCAAAACGAACCACTGCAGTGGGTACCCAACCGAGTTGACACTACGAATAGAATATGAGAAGTCAGCAACCGTTCCACAGCCATGGCCGCACCACGGCGGCTAGATTGCTGCAGTAACAAATGAATGAACGTTGGAATGGGGGTATACAAGTGGGTACTTCCCTCTCTAATTGGCGGCTGGTATAACGGTCTAATGGTCTAATGGTCTAATGGTCCACGATGGTCTCGTGGTTTAACCAGGCAGCGGTCAAGCCGGGTTCTGGTTCGCCTGACTCGAGTCTGTTTTACGAATCCGCATTCACTTATAGAATACCTGCGGCCTTCTTGTTTAGTTAGGTCTTTATTTTTACCATAGACATTGACCGCCTGCATAAACTCGGGTCTATTTTAGTGCCCCGTAAATATTAGAGGGCCATATAAACGAGCCGCAACTTTTTGGCAAGTCTTCAAATTTTCCACCACATCGTCAAACTCTTTTCATGCTTCATTCTTTCTTTTTTCTTTCTGATTTTTGATCTTTTTCAGTTCTCAAGAGAACGAGACATCCCATACCTTACGCCCACTCGATTTTGAGTGGGTATTCTCGTCATTAAAACTTACCGCTGAAGGGGGGAACTTTCAAAGTTCTGAAAGTAAAAATCCTGAACCCGTTGGAGACGATTCCAAATTCTCAGCAACTTTCAAGTTCAGAACATTAACATTCCGATAGCCCAAGAATACGGAGATTTCGGTCTAATTATCAGGACGTGAAGACAAGAAAATAGTTCATTCTAATCGATACCCACTGAATAAATACATCCGTGAATTTGAAATTCCGGAGTTATGGCCTTTCGGATCTTTAGCTTTCGGGATTTCGAATCCTCGGTGTTCTTCGGTTTATAGTTTCTGAAATCATTCGTGTATAGACTTTCGGCAATATTGAAACTTGGAATTGTCACCGTTCGGGATTTTCAAAATTCGGAACATCCACCCAGCCTCCACAAAGTGAAGTAGAAATAAATAAAAGTAAACTCAAGGTGGGTAGATAATGCGAGTTATGGTATTGCGGATGGATATATTTGTTACACGTACCCATGCAGGTTTCATAATCCGTTTTATACAGATTTTATGTATTCATATCACATTTAAGATTACCGGATAATGCGGGAAGTAGTTGTTACGAAAACTGTCAACTCGATTGTAATAGAATATAGATTCTCGATGCACACAGTTGCATATATACAGAATTACTTGGGATAGGTAGACCGAGGTGGACGTGTTGTAGCCATGGAGAATCTAGGGACCCATGGCTCATACATAAATTACATCTACGTAGCAATCATTACTAAGAAAGTAATAAGTTATGCGTAGCTATGGATGTATAAATATTTACAACGGTAATTGCAAAATGCAGACATTTACAATTCAATAACTGTATACGGTGTTTAATATTTATTGCTTGAATGACGAATGGCACTAATATATTGAAACACATCGAAGACTTTTACCCACATGACTCTACCCATACGTAAAATAATTTTCACCAGGAGAAAGGACGAACTGTTTCTAAAAAAGCTGTGTCAATATTTTCAAATTATATCTACGAATGAAATGGACAAATTTTTTGAACTGAAGAATCTAAAACTTGCGACTTTAGCAGAGCTTTTTGAAAACTCAATACTTAAAACACATAATCAAAATTCTTCTTGCATCAAAGATATTGCGAGGTTTTTCTGTAGAAACTTCTTTTTGGAAGCATATATGTAGATTTGGGTGGTCCTTATTCAGGGCTCGGGCGAATTTTTCAGCAGGCACCTCCCCAAATCGAATCCAAATAATTCAAAAACAATTCTCAATTTTTTCAGATTTTTATCTCAACGCTAACCCCTCCGAGCAAGAGGGTGGATTTCCCCATTTAAATTAGACGGGTTTCGATTAAATTCTCGGTATACATTTTTTTGTGAGAGTAATAATTTTCAAAAAAATCTCTAACTGCGAGATTTCAGTGGACATTGGTGCTGTAATCTGATGAAAAAATTCACGTCGTCATACCAGGCAATCTGGACGAATTGAAAACCCTCTAAATCTGACTTTATGTTCGAATCCAACAAAATATAGTATCTAAATATGAGCATGATCAATGTTTCGTGTCTTTTTTTCCCCTTAGTAGCCCTAATGCCCACTAAAATCTCGTAGTTTGAGATTTTTTCGAAAATTATTACTCTCACAATAAAATATTTTAAATGGGGAAATTCACCCTCTTGCTGGAAGGGGTTAGGGATGAGATAAAAATGTGAAAAAATTAGGGAATTGTTTTTGAATGATTTGGAGGTGATTTGGGGGGCACCTGCTAAAATATATAATTTCAAGCGATTCAAGTAGTTTTTTTTTTTTATTCAAAAGCTCATTACGATTTCAGTCAAATAGACGTTTTCATCAAAGGATAAAGGTACTCGGTGAGCGAGAGGAGAAAATTAAATGAGAGGGAGCTTATGTCCTGACTAGATTGGCTCTTATAAATATCGTCCTAAATATGAATTTCCTTTCATTACTGTACGCAGCATAAACATAGTATAAAGAGTCTGAAAGGTTGTTATAATATTGAACGATGCTATAATTTTCCTCTGATATGTTTATACCCACGTGTTTGAAGGTACCGAGTTCTAAAGACAACACGTAATAAATATGCCATAAAATTAGTAAGTACGTACTAGAGGGTGAAATCGGCACGTAAATTGGTAGGCACGTACAATACCGCGGATTGAGTTGTTGTACGAAATCCCATCGAGCTCAAGAGTGATTCAGGCTTTACGTATGTATACCACCAGGTTGGATGGGGTTATATTTGGGTCAAGTACCAGAGAAAAGCACTTGAAACGCTTTTCTAAACATTGATCAAATATCGGGTTACGGTATGGGCTATCGCGTCACGAGATAGTGAAAATAGTGATGATATTCATGACAATAAATTAAGGGGATGTAGAGTGCAAAAATATAAATATTCTACCCACTTAACATCATTTTTGAATATTTTTTCCAAAGAGCAAAGTCGAATAAGAGTATTGAAGAATATTTAAATTACAGCTCTCCAACCAAATTATTTACCCAGTAATCGATAAAAATGTGATTTTCAGTTTTCATTTTCAACTTGGATGCTTATGACGGACTCTTGTTGATTTTTCTTTCCAAATACTTGTCAACGATGAAACATCGCTATATAATAGATTTTCAAATATTCCGAAGCAAAACTTGATTTTTATGAAAGAAAAGAAAATTGAAAATCTTTATTTCAATGCGTTCATTTCGAGGTACAATTACAAAACTTTCACAATATGTACTGGTTTTTTTCTGTGCCCCATCACTCTCAATTTCTTTTCAATTTTATCGATTTTTTTCCACCATTTACACCTTCGTTACATTTATTTCACCGAAACAAAAACGATTTTTATTTTTTACATTTTTCTTACGATTTTTTTTTTTCGCAAAGCCATCCAACACTTCGTCTCCAAGAGAGTTTTTCCGTACCTGAATACTATCATGTTAAAAGAAAAGATTCGTAAGGAGAACCGAAAAAAAAAATTACATTTTTTTAGATTTCGTAATAATGAAAATTCAGTCAGATTTCAAACGAAGCATACAATGATCCGGATTCAATAATCCCAGCGGAAACGGAAGCGGAAGTAGCGTAGGTAAGACACGATTCTGCTGTTGTGCACACACTAGTGCATTGCGCAGTAGCAATATCTGTATCAAACTTAGTCGTAAATATGTGCTCACTGGAAACGGAAGAACTTGATTAAAATTTCGAAAAAGTTCATTCCGTTGTTTTCATTCCGAATGAGCTACCAGGTCGTAAAAAATTTTCTGATCATTATTCCGTATCAACATACGCGATAAATGGTATCTTCTTCATTCAATATCTGCAGCAGCAGACGGTGTGCAATTCTTAAATAATAAGTAAATAGGAAAGCACAGCAGGTGGTTCGGAATGCGAATAAAGATTCTTCGCCGGATTCCCTTCGGCGAGTATCTTCGTCTCGACAAACATTAGCGCCAATTATCTCGTACGTGCGATGTGATCTGCCAACCCACGGCCACGTGACGGTTGCTTCAGCCTAACTGCGGGCGCCGCAATCCGACACAATCTGCTTCGCAGTTATTCTATCTCTCTCTTTTTTGTACCCGAGTACTTTGTATGTATGTAGGTACTACCTAAGTCGTAGGGAAAATTCTTAGACGTTTGTTCGCCCACCGCCACTTCGTTCTAAAGACAAATTCGTATCGTTTTCTATGCACCTAGGTGCGGAGGAATTCGATTGAAATCGCTAAATCATTTTCACTGTGACGAAAGAGCTTCTGCATTCAAATGAAAAAAAAATAAATAAATAAGCCGCGTGAATCTATATTCAAATTGCGTTTATAAATGAGGCGGAAAAATTTGAATCGAAAAACTCTAAATCTATCCGTTGCAAGGAGCACTTTGATTGTATTTCAAATATTGAAGCTTGCGTCATGAATTTTCAGATTTCGTTTGAACTTGTCTAGTTTATTGGAGAGTTTATCCGATTCTTCGGACCCTGGTAGGCCTATATTCCCCATAATCATCACAGAGATACTGAAATTTTGGCTAACACACAAGTGATCAAACCGCTGAAGAAGCATTGATCTACTTTGGGTGTATATTCATGGTGTTTATCGTAATGGTGAAATAATGGCATATGCTAATGGTGTGGAATAATCTTGTATAGACCGAGTTTCCTGTTCGCTCTGAGGTTATCCTGATCTTATGGCTCATACCATTTGGAGGAAAGCTCAGAGCCTCGGTTTATACGAGGATAAAGAACGTGCCGTCGCAAAGCTTCAACCTATATGCGATAGTGCGGTGAGACCTTAGGAATTGAGCAAATGGTATTTGCGGGTCAATATTCCGATCACACATAGTACATGGCGACGTGAATTCTAAAGAATAATCGACGCAGTCAGGGAGGCATCAAGCCCCGGAAAATGGGACGAATTAAATCATCGGCTTTCTGTTTGAGAAAGAGGTGCAAAGTTCTTCGATCGATGACCCGGAAATTCAGTCTTCAGCTTTGGAAACTCTTCCTTATTCGACTAGTACGAGTCACTCTTGGTGCGAATTCTGGCAATGAACAGAATAATTGAATTGAAACTGAGTCTCCTCCTCTTCCTCCTACTTCGTCTCTTATTCAGAATCGCATCTGCCTCTCGAAGCTAAACTCAACCGATCAGAGTTAGATTGGTTAAGGTTCCTTCTCTTTCCGCTACTGTCCTCCGGTCATCCGGACCCTCGGCCTCTTTCCTCTTTCCTCTTTCCTCATTCCTTCGTCTCTTGCCCCTCATATTCCCTTCATTCCGGTTCCCCTAACCGTTCTATACCAGCCTCCGGGAGCCTGGAACGTCCGGTCCGGTCTTTCTGCTCGCATGAAATTCCTCGCAACAGTAATAAGTGTTGTAAAAAATAATGAGAAAGATTTTCTAACTGCTGAGAGAAATCCAGGCGAACTAGACACTAGCGTGTCTTGAAAGGAATCGAGGTTCTATTTTTTTTTACTTTCGCTACTCGAAACGTTAAGCTTTTTGCAAAGAACAAATCTTCCCACAAGACGAGCTCTATATTCCGAATTTTTTGAAGCCTACACTTTTCCTGACATCCGATCATTTTCGAAATTTGATCAATAGGGTTTTTCCGGGGCGCTGATTCCAGATCTGAAGTCGAAATACAGAAGTACTGGAATTTTAAAAAGCCGATCGTCTCGGCTCAAAATTGATAATCGAAAGTTTTTGGAGCGGCTAATTTCAAATCTAGTTTTAAAAAATCCCCAAATCCACACGGATGGATACTCAAAATCTCGAGTACTAATCTTCACATGACACTGTCGTGTACTAATTTTCAGGTGAATCAGTCTATTTCTTATAATTTTCTTCCGCGAAAATGCGGGCCCATATAATTCTGGATTTCTAGCAGCCCAAAAGCTCTTCAAGAAAATTGCACATAAGGAACAGTGCAGGTTGCAAAAAGTGTAAAAATGGCTTGTGCCACCTCGCGGAGTTTAGATCCAGAGTTCATTTTACCGTCGGGTTTGTTCGGTGTCAAAAACTAACGTTTAGATTTATGGAAGTGAAAAAAAAAAAAGGGAAATCGATTCTTCTTCGAGACACTCAATTAAGTACTCGAAAGTAAGTGGGCATGAAAAATTTCAGCTCGTCTCGTACATCGCATGGTCTTCTCTTGCGAAAAGACTCTAGTACTTGTGTGTTTCAAATTTTTAAAATCAATCCAGAATGAATTTGGCATACGGAGGATCGATGAATGATGGGTTTAGTAGGTGGATGTAGGTTCGTCTCACTGCTCATATCCGGCAATAGCCGAATTGCTCGTTGGTTGAATTGACGTGACAGTAGATACGAGGATGAACGTTGGCTGACACTCACGAGTGCTAAGCTCGCCGATTCAACTGAATGGGGGAGATAGAGAGAGAGGGAGAGAGAGAGATCTCCCTGTGGTCAGGATGGACCAAGAAGAGATCATCCACGTGCGTGTGAACCGGTCGAGGAGAGATACGGCGATTGGTTTGCCGTTCCGATCGGCGTTCGCGTCCCCCACGAGTTCAGAACTCGCGGTTCACCAGCTCACTAGCACTCGTCAGGGCGATCAAGTGGCTTTGATTATCGGCACGAACCCACGCACTGATGCATCGACGCCAGCTCTTGGTATGGCTATAGGTAGGTGGGTATATGCTAATACGTCGGCTGTGATGTCCGGATAATGAATAATAGTTAATTAATTCTCAGGTGAGTCGCATTACGATTTATTCTTACAGTTCACGATAAAAAACTCAAATCTTATCATTCTGCAGAATACGAATTTCTGCATTAGCTGAACATTTTTTTACGCATTCGTGTTTATGTTTTGAAGTTAAAGTGCAAATCCAGGCCCGATCGAATTTCGAAAATTGAAGCGGCCTCAGTTTGACGAGTTCTTGATTCTGGTCCAGGAAAATTCAAGCGTCAATTAAAGAACTTCGATCTTACGTGTACCTAACTTACTAAAAATTGTGTAACAGAAAAAGTTGTAGAATAGATTTTACCGTTTGAAAAGAAGTTTGTGTGAAAAAAAAAAAGAAAAAATTCAGATAAAAGTCAGGATCCATCCTCCCAATTTATGTCTGTTCTGAAAGGTTGGGGTTATTCTATAAACTTTTTCAACGCGACCGGAAATGCTCCGAATTCGAAATTATGGAATACGGAAGAGTGTTGCATCGCAGAGTTCATCCAGCATCATCAGGGGCTCGACAGATGATCAAGTCAACCTGATCAACGATCACGGCTAAATTTCCGTATAACAAGCTCTCCACTTTGTCAAAACTGATTTTGTATGATCTTTATTCAAATTTGGTCACTTAACCAGCGGCTTACTCTTTAATCGTTATGTGATGTACCCATGGACGTGCACACGAGTTGATATTAAATATGCGTTCATCGAACGCGAGCGGATAATCCTGATGCGAAGTGACGCTCGAAGAGATATTATAGATGGCTAATGACTCTTCGATGGTTGCCAGAATTAATTTAAGTTCATCGTATAAGCTTCGGAGTGTCTACCTGCATCGATTCCCAGTTCATTTACCGCGTAACTCAATCTTTATCTTCGTAAGTACATACATGCGAGGTATGATGTAGGTGCGACGTACTTGCAGTTCGAAAACTGGCCATTCGCCATATAAGGTAAGTTAGTGGAAGAAGTGAATAGTTTGGAATATGAATGCGATCACGTTTCAAAATAATTGAGAAAAATTGACTATTCATTCAGTTATGGATATTTCGGGAGATTTTGGGATATCCTATGGACCTATAGACCTATACAGGACAGAAATTAGGCGCGGAGTGAATACTGAGTTATCGTTTAATTGGCACTCTAATTATATTCCCTTCTCGCGAAGATCATAGTCAATAGCCTTAAGGCTAATTTCAGCGTATTCTGCAGACTTGAATACGTATATTTCGGTCTTGTAAATCATTTTCCAAATAATTTTGATGAGGGCATATTCTGGCCTCAAGATACCCTTATTGCATCTAACTGCTCACTTATTCGGATGAGAATAATTGGGGCTTCGTATGTATATCGTTGAAATAACTTATCCATCACGACAGCTGGATGATTGATTAATGAAGACGTCTTCTTTAGTTTCATGGACATTATCCTTCAAAAATAGAAAAGATCGATCGTTATTTGTTTCACCCACAACGACGCTTCTCAGATATAATCGATTACCCTGTTTCTACGCCTAAAATTAGACCTCACCGTAATACATATTTGCGCATGTGGCAAAGCGTTTCCTCATAGATATAGGGTACTTCATTGAAAATAGCTCTGCACGAGTGTATACCACTAGATCGGTTCTATATTAATTTCTAAACCTGTCATAAATCGATCGAACAATTTATTCATTACAACATTCATACAGATTCGATTTCAATTAATCACAAATCGAACATGTATATTTAGGGTGGCCCAAAAAACCGACAATTTTTGCTTTCTCTCGATCTCGCATGAAAATATGTCAGTTTTACATGATTTTTTTTTTAATTCTTGAGCGACCTTTGAACATTTTTCAATCCTGCTGATTTTTGGAATAGGTTCTTGAAAGACGTAAAACTTATATATTTTACATAAATGGTCGGTCTTTTCGAGCCACCCTAATATATATGGCTTTTTGTTATAATTTTATGTGAACAATTATAGAAGACGAAATTTCCAAGTAGTTTATGGTACCATCGATGTACCGGTTCCAATCGTGGAACCGAACGTGATCTTTACTTTAATTTACCCCCGTAATGTCACGTCATTCGATACTATTTCTGAGCAGCTGGCTTTGGGGATGAATGATGAAAGAAAATTTCGTTGTGGGCAGCTGCGCAGGATAGGCTAGCCGAGGCGCTTGAACAGATCCCGAAGGAACGCGTCCCTCTTCTATAATCCTGGATCGGTATATAGTAAACGCGCGGGTTATCGCGCGGCCCTAACGATCGCCGTAAACATGATCTCCGCGAGATTGTCGACATCTTCACAGGGTTTATTTCCGACGTACCATCTAATTCGTTAGGAAAAGTCTACGCGCTGCCTCGGGTAATTGGTAAGCGCACTGAGACGCGGTCTTTTAACAAGAAGGAGATATATAAATACGCAGGATGTATACGACAGATTTCTTATCTAAAACGTTTTAAATAAATAAATATTCATTTACTTACCGAATAAAATCGGTTTATTGTTTCATGAACCTGAAACATGTTGGGTAAGATGATAGCTGTGCTTTACCTTATAATTCGTATAAATTCCTCTGGCTACGGTCTACTTCATATAACACGTACGTTACATTTAGTTCCACTAAAACGCGTATTACCCCAACCTACCAGCTATGGTAAACACTCAAAGAGAGATTAGCCGAGGTATATCTTGTGTCGCGGTATTTCGTATGTTAATGTAAGTAAACATAACGCATTCCCGTTTATACAAACAATCGCGAATTTACTGCACCTTGAGAATAATTTTTTCTTTTTCTTTTTCAAATTACTGTAACGCTAAGATAAAATTTTATATCCACTTATTGTTTTAGTATTAATTTACACCGATATCACGAGTAGTTTCAGACCTAATTGAAAATTATTTGACATTTCATGGCGATTTTATGAATACAACGTGAAAAAATAATTCGTCACGGTTATTCTGTGGCAGGGGAAACTGATAGAATTTCAAATTATGTTTAAAATATCGGCAGAATATATCTTCCCAGAGTGTTAGTAATTAGGAAGAATTTTTTTTTTTTTTTTGTAATGCTAAAATTAAAAAAAAAAAAATTTATCTCGCGGTTCTAGACTGTAGGAAATGAGCATATGTTTCCTGTTTCTTTCACATGGATAGTATAATCCGAGAAAATTTATTTCCTAAAACGTTGGTGTATATTGCGGCAAGGTAGACGAAATATTCTTTCTATTCGTGGTACCACCGACTACGATCGATACAATATTTATTGGACTTGGGAAATATATTATTAAACCATGGTTTTGACGGGGTTGTTCATGCTGTATGCTAGTAAGGTACGAAAGGTCTACAGTGTTATATATTCCGGACGTTTCTCGAGTCACAATCTTATCGAAAGTATAATAAGGAATTTGGGGATTAAGGAATTCTAGTCTAGGAATTTCGAAACTTCTATTCCTGACTCTATTTCTCGACTTTGTCTCAATTCCATGACATAGATGTTAGGGTGGCCCTTTAATAATTTGATCATTTTCGAATCTCATCGCAAAAAGGAAAGTAGCGTAAATCGCAGGTTCCTATCTCAATTTTAAGTATCGATCCAAAGCTTTCAAATTTTCCCATTTGAATACGCCACGATTTGTGACATTTCGCGGTTAATTTTTTTTCTACCTATTGCAGTATAGCTCCGAAAAATTTGAAACTTGGTATACTCCTTACCTGTAGCAGTAGGTATTTCATGAAAATTCGGCAGATTTTCAACGATATAATTTCCGAAGCTACAGCGCACCAAAAAAACTTTCTTATCTCCGATTCGTGATGAATAAAATGTTGTCGTTAAAAATCTGTTAATTTTTCACGGATATCTACTACTATAGGTAAGAAGCGTGGGGAGCTTTGGATTATTTGAAGCGATAATGCGATAGGAAGTGACAAATAACCCCGCGAAGTACTAAAAATCGTGGTTTATTTAAATGGAGAAGTTCAAGGACTTTGGGGCAGTACTTAGAATTGAGATAGGAACTTGGGGTTTTGACTAAAAATTGTTTGTATAAATTTGGTGACGTTCTAGCCCGTGGGTCATTGCGTTTCCAGAGAGAAAGAGAGCAGAGAGTACAAAGAGAAGTGAACTGGATAAAGGAAGAAGGGCTCTCTTTCAGAAGGTCAAACTTTAATTTGCATTTTTATTCACGTTCGTATATTTGCATACCTAAACGTCACTGTGATTGGCCATTGTAAAACCATCTCCTTTTTTTTCACCCCATTGCCTTTGCACTTGATTGATCAACCCCATCCGTACCAAGCCGGACTTGTTTGTATGCAAATAGGAAAATCGTTTGCTAACATTAATTCAGTTCAGCCTTGGATTTCTGTATACCGTATTACGTGCAGCGAGACGGTTCTCCTTACACAATACCCATACACTGTTATTCGATGAATGTTATACTCTCTGTCTCTGGGGCTTCAAAATATCTCATTAGAGAGACCACGGGAATCCTTGATTCCTCGACATTCCCTAACAGAGTATTACTACCGCCAGTCTCACTCTGGAGGTGGAATTTGATAAGCAGATATCCACACATCAGCGTTTGCCCCTTATACGCATACAAGAAGTTTAGAATTTCATATACCCCGGATCTCCGTAGCTCCGGGCGTTTGTATATCGAGAAATTCAAAGATGGTTCACAAGATTTAAGCTCATCATAGTTTATCGCAAGTAATAACGTGGGCAATAGAATTTCCGAACGTTTTCTAGTAGCTATAGTATCGAATATTGTTTCAAGTACAGCTTATGGGTATACCTTCGTAGCTGAAAGGTCGACTGATATTTTAAAGAATGAGAAGATGAGGTTTAAAGTAGAATTCTCTTAGCTGAGCCTGTAGAGTTCGTCGTTAAGTTTCCGATGGCTTTGTGAGTCTCCGCACGTTCCATGCCTCGGGCTGATGCTTTGGCGAGTTCGCGCCGTGGTTGTAAAAAACCGAAAATGCCAGTTGGCTGTCAGAAAAACAGACGATCCGTTCAGACACGTGTATATTGACAACCTGTGCATAGCTTTCCCCCCTCCGAGTCGTTAATATACTTTTGGTCTGAAAAATTCAGAACGAAATCCAAAAAAATGTGAAAATCGGTTCAATATGCATCAATAACATCAGTTTACCCGAATCGATTGATCGAAGAGGGAATCACTTCCGTTATTATTGAGATAGGAACCTAGCGTTTTGACTACATTTTTTCGTATATATTTCGAGAGGGTCTGGGGCCTGGGAGCACTGGGATTCGAAAATGATCAAATTAACGATCGCCATAATGTACTTACGCAAGCTGGGACCCATCAGTTTATGAGAGACGAGTGACGTCTTACTTGCTGTGTGTATAGACCGAACGGAGCCCAACCCCCGCATCATGGTTCATCGATATCATATGGTATTATAACGTGGTTACTTTAGCCCAGAGATACGAGAATAGCCTCTGTGCTTGTATCTTGGTT
Source organism: Tenthredo scrophulariae (assembly GCA_963978835.1). Classification (NCBI taxonomy): domain Eukaryota; kingdom Metazoa; phylum Arthropoda; class Insecta; order Hymenoptera; family Tenthredinidae; genus Tenthredo; species Tenthredo scrophulariae. The sequence goes on from OZ022234.1 coordinate 7,748,376, forward strand.
TTATATGTGCAGGCTTCCGAGACGATGTGGCATGCCCGTTGTGGTTGGAGCTTCTGCCGATATATCCTGGCTATGTTTCGTGTACTTTCATAGGTATGTATATTGTATATGTACATATCTATATAACCTACACGAAGTAGGTATGCAGGTAACATCAACGGCGCAGGGAGCAGAGGAGAGTCTTAATACAAGAAACCAATTTACATATTCAATCGGGAGTTGCATCGGTGGTGCTCTCGCTTTGTGTTTTATCACCGGTTTGGCTTAATTCACTTTCACGCGGGTGGATTGGTTACCAGAGACATCGCCTTATCATCGAGTACAATGGAAGATCGTGGTGCAATGGAGCCCATGGGTTCAAAGGCCAAATAGGTGCCACTGGGTTGGGGTTTGTCGCGTGAGAGAACCTCCTGGAGATAAGACTATAAGATCTGCTCCTTTTTTGATCAGGAGAAAAGTAATACCTTCGTTTATATACCTATACCTATATGTCTTTCAGTGGCTTAGTGTGTAAGGTAGAGCCTGCTTGAAATATGACCGGCTTTGCATACGGCCTTAAAAAAAAAAAAAAGAAAAAAAGAAAGGGTCATTATCTAGATTCTTGGTAGGCAATCTGAGCATAAATGTAATAAAAAAATACGCGGAATACGATGTAGAAGAATTATAAGTAGGTAACTTACAAGGTTTAATATCCTGGCTACTAGAACGGTGATTTAGCTTTTGAAAATGAGGTCGAAGAGGTTGGAGCTTAGGCTATTCGTTGTGTCGTAGAGGTCAGACTGATATACCTTCGGCTCAAAGCCGGAAGTAAATTAATTACTTTCGCTTTTGTAACATTATGGTTGCTACATCGGTTCAGCTTATCAGGATTTACCAAAAACCGGACAAACACAAGTCAAATAGACTTTTTATCTTCTGGAAGGTATGCATTTTTGTTTTTTTTTTCTTCAAATTTTACATCGAATCAGTTTTTACGCAGATGAATGAGAAATTATTTCAAAGCCGCAACACGCGTAAGAATATTTTACCTAAGACTGCATGGCAAAGTGCGTTAAGTACGAAAAACTATTCTGCATTCAAAGTTTGGGTATAAAATTTCAGAGAAGTATGTCGTGGCTAGAAAGACTTCCGGGTTTGAAGTCGACGACAGAAGAAGCTGAGTTTGTGAATAACCGTTGCCTGTGGGTACATACATGTATGTTTATATATATCCACGTGTATACCTCTGGAAGAGATACTATTGTTGGAGTAAGGTACGATACGAGATGAGATATTAAAGGAGCTTGTAAAAAAAAGGTTTTATAACGTCGGGTTCGGCCGTGTCTTGACCGAAGGCGATACGACTCTACTTTGTCCGTGGTACGCGGAGCCGTGTATTATCGTCCCACACGGTTTCTTCAAGGTGTAAATATGACTGAGATGACGCGTTATTCCATGGACCAAGATAGAATAGAAAACCGGTAAGGTAGACCCGACCAAAATCCCCTGAATTACAATCATGTAAGATTTAAAACCACAACTTCAATTCAGTACGCTCTAAATGATACAATTTTCAATTTTACATGGTAGGTACTTCAAAAGTATACATAAAGTCAACAATCATATCGTCCGCGGCAGTTGGACGCAATATTTTATTGCCCCCTAATCACTCTCTAGAATTGTTCAATTTGTCTTCCATATGCACCGTCTTGTGCTGATCTACAAGCTTGCAAGACACGTTGTACTAAAAACTTTTTCGATTCAATTTTTGGGCGCCACTGATGCACGTAGCTACATACATACTAGACTGTGTCAAGAAAAAAAAAAACGACATCTTCTTTTTGTCCCGGCCTTTTCGAAAATAGTTAGTGCTCAATATAAGAAAAATTGTTCCCAAAGATCAGCTATGTAGCTTGAACACAGAATTAGCGTATTTGAAAATAAGATTTCCCACGTATTTCAAATTGCAAAATTTGTTTATCTTAGTTTTATCTGTATAACTTTCTTCATTTAACTGATGAGGATAAAAAAGATACACGGTTTGGTAGAGAATTTCATGATCTACGAAAATGGTACTTTGGCCCAAGTTGCTCAATTGAACCGTTAACAAGTTACAGTGGTTTAAAAGTCATATGTATATTTGATTACTACTTACTTTTCGGCAAATTAATTAAAATTATTTTTTTTATAAATTTTCGAAGAAATTTTTTTCTTCACAAAAACGTGTATTTACTTCATTTTTATCGGTTAAATGAAAAAAGTTATACAGATGAAACTAAAATAAACAAATTTTGTCGTTTGAAATACATGGGAAATCTTATTTTCAAATGTGCTAATTCTGTGTTCAAGCTACATAGGTGAACTTTGGGGACAATTTTTTTTATATTGAGCACTAACTTCTATGAGAAGGGCCCGAATAAAAAAGTAATGTCGTTTTTTTTTGACACAGTCTAATACATGCCTGGATATATGATCTTTGAGCTTGTTTCTTGACGCTGCGTTATCTGGATTCAATTCGTATCGATTTTAAAGGTGAGTTATATACCTGTTCAATATAGCTGATAGATCGCTTGGAGGCATCAACCTGTGAGGTAAGGTAGCCGAACGAGTAAATTGCCCCGACAAATGCAGCCTTATAAATTCATAGCCCATCGATCTAACTAAAATTCCTGCATAGATCGTGCGCTTGAGGCACGAGGATAGGTAAACTTTCTTACAGAGTATATATTGGACATTAATTCATCGCTTTAACCGGTAAGGTTCTGATAAAATACATCATCGATCGATTCAGCACGTGAAATTTTTCTTCAGGTATACGAAATTTCGAAAAAATCACTACAGAATCAAAAAGCATAGTGAGAGTCGTCTTAAAATTCCTAACGAATTCTGAGACCTGGGATGCGATTCGGTAACTTTTGCGCTAACTTATAATACGTGCTAACTTTTTCCCCGATTCTACGCCGATGTGCTTCCCCGCCAGGGCGTTAGCACCCGTTCACCATCGGCAGCGTCTATATGCTCGGTTTTCGGGTGTCAACTTAAGCTGAGGTCGCCATGCAACTGCGCGAGAATCAACAATTGAACCCAAGGAAAACCCGGCTCTGTGATGAAGCTCTCGCGATCAAGTGCTTTATTAACGAATTTTTATCACTAGCCGTAACGACACTCTCACAGGCCTCGCTAACTGTACCGATCGCGTGCTTTCTAAACAATTTTCGGTACTCTATAATATTATATTCCTTACTTTTTATCGAATATGTATATTATGAGAATGTTATAATTTCTTATTAAATTAATGTTGATGAGAATTGAAATTACAAATAACGAATATCGAGTTTACGTGTATCCTGTAACTCCCCACATGAATAACATACTTTTTAAATTGATGTTCGTGTAAGTTATGAGCATACGTATCGGGCATCCTACGCTGAATCGTCTATGGTGGTAGATATACTACCTCTAAAACAATCACATGATCTTGATGGGGTGGTTCTCTGAATAATTCTTGCGTTATACATATTCTTTATTCAAATACCCTTTCAATACGTGCGTCGCGCAACTACACGGAGAGAAATTTTGTGTCGAACTTTGGTGTGTATTACCTCGTCGGAACGGCACGAAACACGCCGTTCGACCGAGAGCCAGGGGCTTCTTGTAGCTAGAAGCCTGGGGCTTCTAGTAGCTAGAAGCCAGGCGCTCCTAGTAGCTAGAAGCTAGGGGCTCCTAGTAGCTAAAAGTCTGAGGCTTTTAGTAGCTAGAAGCCAAGCGCTCCTAGTAGCTAAAAGTCTGGGGCTTTTAGTAGCTAGAAGCCAGGGGCTTCTAGTAGCTAGGAGCCAGGGGCTTCTTGTAGCTAGAAGCTAGGGGCTCCTAGTAGCTAGAAGTCTGGGGCTTTTCGTAGCTAGAAGCCTGGGGCTTCTAGTAGCTAGCGCCTCTCGGCCGAACGGCGTGTTTCGTGCTGTTCCGACGAGGTAATACACGCCAAAGTTTGACTCGTAGCGCCTCGACGCTCGCCTGGCGTATTATACATCGTTCATCGACTTGTTTCGAGTCAATCTTTGTCTTATAATTTGTCATCAAGCCTTCGAGCTCTTTGACACCGATTATTGACTCATAACACCTCAATCTACGACTTAGAATATCTCGCGTAGCATTCGGCATATTTTGTGTCAATTTCGATCGACGTAAAATACGCTAAAATTTCTCTCCGTGTAGTTGCGTGACGCACGTACCGAAAGGGTATTTGAATTAAGAATATGTATAACGCAAAAATTATTCAAAGAACCACCCCATCAAGATCATGAGATTGATTTAGAGGTAGTATATCTACCACCATAGACGATTCAGCGTAGAATGCCCGATACGTATGCTCATAACTTACACGAACATTAATTTCAAAAGTACGTTATTCATGTGGGGAGTTACAGGATACACGTAAGCTCGATAGTCGTTATTCGTCATTTCGGTCCTCATCTACATTTCCGGGTCAAAAGTTATCGGAAAAGTCGTTGAAACATTAATTTAATAAGAAATTATAACATTTACATAGCATTCATATTCGATAAAACATAAGGAATATATTATAGAGTCTCGTTAACGGCAGACGCTGAAAATTCGTTCAGATAGCACCCGATCGGTACAGTTAGCGCGGCCTGTGAGAGTGTCGTTGCAGTATGTGATAAAAATTCGTTAAGATAGCACTCGATCGCGAGAGCTTCATCACAGAGCTGGGTTTTCCTTGGGTTAGATTTCCGATTCTTGCGCAGTTGTATGGTGACCTACGCTTGTTAACACCCGAAAACCGAGCATATCGTCGCCACCGGCGGTGAACGGGTGCTAGCGGGGAAGCACATTGGCGTAGAATCGGGGAAAAAAGTGAGGACGTGTGATAAGTTAACGCAAACGTTACAGAATCGCACTCCTGATGTCTTTCTGAAATTGACAATGAACTTAATCGAAGACCTTGGTAATTTATTTGTGAGGAAATCCCATGAGAAATTTTCTTGGGAAGGAACATATACGAGGTCATATTGTACGGTGGGTTTGCATCGAGACGGAAACTCGGCAACATTAGATGCGCACTTGTATGCCAGGATCTTATGCTAATTCAGGATCATGGGTGGCCCTCACTTCGACCAAATCCTCCCAGGGCAAATTCTCCACCTTAAAGGTTCTCGAGAATCACTGGGCGAAACGAAAGCTGCTCTCAAGCTAATTGCAGATGTTCTATCGCATCGGCCCCACTTGGCGCTTTCATGCCCGGTATAACCATTTCAATACATCTATAGGTTCACTCTTCGATTTTTTTTTGCGCATTTAAGTTCTTTGATGTTGCGTTGAAAAAAAAAGTTGTGATGGAAGAAAAGCCATTTTTTTAAAACCGTTTTCGAAGTTTCATTGTTTATGATCGATTGATTATTGGGCGTGAGGATCGTCGTATGACGATATAGAGTGATTTGGAAATGATTTTGTATATCGGGAATCCCATACGAAACCAAGCAATCCGTGACCCCGACCATTTTTGATTTTGGTAAAAATTTGTTATTTTTTTTTGTACCTACTAAAAGCAGTCTTTCTGAATTTTTTTAGATTTTTGTCTCAACCCGACCAAACACGATGAATTTTTCCAAATTCCGCACAATTTTTTTTAAAGTGTTAAGAATTACTTCAAAAATAGAGAAAAAAAAAAATACAAATTACGAATATCACAACGTACGAATTTTTCAGTGCTTGTAAAAATGTCTCTTGAAAAGTGGTGAATTTTTTCAAAAAATTCAACATGGTCCACGTTTTGAAAAAAAAATGTTTGAATTTAAAACTGGAAAAAACATATGAAAAAGGAATTTAGATTTTTTTTCGTATTTTTTTCATGGAACTGCAACTAGAAACGGAAAAAAAGGCCTCGTATTTTATTTTGATATCTGTTTTTGAAAAAGCTATGAGCATTTAAAAAAAAAATTGTGTGAAATTTTGAAAAATTTATTGTGTTTGGACGGGGTGAGACATAAATCTAAAAAAATTCAGAAAGACTGCTTTCAGTAGGTACAAAGAAATAGAAAATTTTCAACAAAATGAAAAATGGTCAGGGTCACGGATTGGTCGGATTCGTATGGAATTCCCCATATATACTTTAAGCAGTAATTAAAAAAGCAATTAAGACGGAGGAAATTTGTCGAAAATTTTAGTTGATTTTCTTGGCTAGTTCCTCTTGTTTGCACGACTAGCAATCCTTGAGATTTTAGAGATTGTAGAGTCTGGCAACGAAACGAAATGACGCAAATTTCTGTGAAAGCACGTTTCAGCTTTCGTACCTAATGGGTTGTGCCCGAGGCGGAGGCAGAAGCGCCAGCCAGCTTTCCCTTGTCATACCGCTCCTCATCTGCACCCTCGCGCAAAATGACAATAGGTATACAACGGGTCTTTCGGTTTAATTAAAATGCACTTTCCAAATGCAGGTGTACCATATAGCTAGTGCACTATAGCCCTTGGTCTTGCCGACAGTCCGGTAATGCATGGAGTGACACTTTACTCGTTTTAGAACAGAATGTCAACCGAGGGTTCATTTTCAATTAGACATATTTTTTCCACTCTAATCAAAAAATTGCATAATTACGATAGAATAGTAAAATTTAACTTCTATGCTGTAATCGTCCTGGAAGTGGGAAGTTCAGTTTTCACAAGATCTCCACATTTCGAGGTCCAGACAATCCCCTCTAAACATTTTTAGATGAACATCCGGGCGCGTGTGTGTGGGATCAATTTTTTGTCCATCGATATCTCGCGAACGAATGAACGGATTTCATGATTCCTTATATCAATCGAAGCGGTTCTTCCTAACTCAGAACTGTTCGGAGTTTGGATTCGATCGGTCCCCTGGTCTCCGAGTTATTAAAAGAACAAAATTTATTGAAAAAATTCAATCGACGATATCTCAAGAACTGATCAACAGATTTTTATGAATTTGTTCTCCATCGATCGGATTTGCTCCAACTCGAATCTGTCGAAATTTCGAAATCAATACATCTAGTAATTTCCCTGTTGGATAAAAGAAAAAAAGTGACTCCACGCTCGTAATACATTTCTTTGTCGTGAGATGAAAATTTCCACCCATATGAAATATGAGCGTGATATTGGTGCGAGGTGATGTAGAGAACACCGGAACTATCTAGTCGTATTTGTATTTATTACGAGTAGATAGATATGACGTCACTTCCTGGGGGAGAACGGAATAACTTCATCAACCGGCCAATCGACTGACCCCCCTCAGAACAGCACCAGCTAGCGATTTACGAGATCAGTGAACGAGACGTGTTGCCTCTAGCCTTTGGCTTTGGTCGAACTTCGCTCCTGTAAACGGGTTCTATTCTATTACATCGAGGTCCTTTTTTGGGATGAAAAATTCACTGGGAAAATTGGATCTTCTCCGTTTTCCACCGTATCCAGCTTATGTTTCGTATTGCAACTGGACTATACTACAATCCTTTTTCTCATAGATGAATTTAGGACGATATCCTGCGACTGAAAGCTCCTGTTATCCCATACAGCTACTTTCCTACCTATACGTGTTGGAAAATAAAAAAATTAATAAAAAAAAAAAAGAGTAAAAAACATGGAAAAATAAATCAACCGGAATCCAATTTAATATCCAAGAACTTTGAGCTGCAGTCTGCGGCCGGCTCGTTTCTAACTAACGAACATGTGCTCTCCTTTACTCCTGAACTAAGGACGTTGCTGTACTGTACCTACGATACGGAGGAAGGAGGTCTACACGTAAAAGCCACGAACTGAGACCATAACTCAGTCGCTCACCAAGTTTCTCACCTTTCTAGAGCCTGTAACTCATCCGCGAGATTATGTGTAACATTTTCCCCCAGGCCAGGCGCATGTGCAGTTGACTGCCGCCCACAACTACGTCGACGACGACGAACTGAGAACGCGAATAGCAAAGCTCAGGATCGGGTTATTTATTACACGTTTACATAAACGTCTATAAGTGTCTACTGAATTTCGACCACGTATTAGATACACCGGCACGATCTATACGTATAGACTAGAGTGTTTAAAAGAAAAGTTTTCTACAAAATCTCTCATAATACTCATCAAGTGTTTCGATTTCGAGATTCTTTTACAGAATAGATTTGGGAATAATCAAAATTTACGAAACTTTTTCACAGAATTTTTCGGAGTTATTTTAAAAGTCTTGAAAAAAATTTGAATCAGATCTATATTGTTTAATCAGACATATGAAACCTTTCATTTTCACTTTATTCCGATTCCTTATTTTAATCAATTTTGACAAATGATTAAAAAAAAAAAGTTAAAAGTGTTTCAAAGAAAAAAAAATGTCAATCTTTACAACCTTTGATCGCAAAGTAATGTGAGATTAAAAAAAAACAGCTCATCGTTCTACGAGTTGGGTTGATGGGAAAACAGTGAGTCGATTGAGCCAACGCAACGGTTGGAAACTTTTACTAAAGCCCGGATCTTTCGAGGTTCAATCTTTGACCGAAGACAACAATTTGAGAACCGTAAGATCAAGAGTATCGTGGAAAAAAGAGGGGTCAATGTAGAGTAATAAGAAAATAGAAAAAAAGAAAAGAATTTTAACGGTGTATATTCCAGCCGGGGTGGAGGGGAAAAGTTTAATTGTATTCCTTAAAATTGGTCTAACTCGGGTCAATATTTAAACTGGTTAAATTAATGATAACGAGGTTTGGGGCTCTCTACTATGTAGTTAAACGAGAACAAAGTTTGATTCGCGGTGGAAAATTGGTAATTAAACGAAACCCCTGAGAGATAGCGAGCATGGTAGTACAGTATGATAGAGATGAAACGAAGGAATCCCCCCCGTTCTTTTATTGACTTATTCTCTTTTGTTACAAGCAAACACAAGCTACAGTTAAGATGAAAGGGGTGAGACAGTTCGGTGTGAGACGGTAGAAAAATGAGGGAAAAAAATGAATGGAGATAATAACTGGAACTGCGGTAGGCATCCCGCTTTTAATGCTCTTGGCTTTGTTGTCGTTAACAGTTTATTATTTAAGGTACTGGAAGATTACATCTCTTTCTTACCGGAACAAAGTCCTAGCTTTCTCGAGCTCAAGGAACAGAAACTCCTCTCTTATTCTCAGCGGCAAAATAATCCCACCCTGACTTTACGGGGTTCAAATCGTAGGCCAAAGGCAAAGTACAAGAGTTGGATCGAGGTATACAAGCTCGAGGAAATAATGGACCACCTCAAAGCAGGGCAGACAGGACTCCCAATTATATAGTCTCATTTACGCAGGTAAATCTGAAATTGAAATGGTTTCTGGATTTGAATCATGGCCCTGTTTCTATGGGTTAACATCCGCCGCGAACATACCACCCTTGACGTCAGGGACTTATGGTGTTAGAAATTCGTTTCGGCTCACGATCAGCACTAGTTTTGAAACAAGAAGTCGCTTTCAGCTGGTATCGCGCACCTATATCTAAGTATAAACTAGAAGCAATTGCAGGTAATTTTGTTGAGCTTCTCGAGTCAAAGGGAACGGACAGACAGCTTGGTAGGTACTTTATCGAACTTGCTCCACCCAGCTCAAGAGCCATGATTCACTTGGATGTGACGGATGAGGGCGAGTGTAAAACCACACGGTACACGGATCGTGGCAACGAAAATCTATCACCTCTCTTGGCATATGGGAGAAACAAGTTCAAACTCAAAAACTACACTGAGACATCTTAACCGCGTGCAAAAGTTTTCAGAAATATATCTAGTAGCTGTGTACTCGCTATAGGTAGTGCAGAAAATATTGTGGAAAGCTTCTTCCCAGTACGAAATAGTCATTCCATATAATGTACGTGCTACACATACATGTATACAATTCCACAATACCTAATGTACTTGAACCAGCGGTGTGCTTTTCGTATTGTTCAACTTCCCTAGAAATTCATAGCAGCTATTATACCTCTACAGGAGACGTTGAGTAACTTGATGTGGTCCCACTTCTGTGGTCTTCATCAGAGAGTTCTAATCCATGTCAGAAATATGCTGGTTCCGAAATCTCGGGTCTGTGATTCCAATGAAACTTGGTGGAACCATATTACCAAGGAAGTGATGACGCTGGTTGAAATTCTCTCGAACTTGTCTATGATTGAAAAAAAATCTACATCAGGTCGTATTTCCATTCTAGTCCGGCATCGTGAACGGTATTTCCTCGTCAGTGATCGAAATCGAAATATCTGAGGTAAGAAAGGGTCGCGAGAAAGAAGTTTGAATGGAGTTTCTCCCTCATTGAATATACGGCCTAAGACGTATGGAGGGAGCTGTGATACGTAATGTTCAGTCAATAGGTATACGTTGGTGAATTGATGTCTGACGTTTGACAGGTAACACGCATACATGCGGAGACATAAATGAAAATTTGTGTAACGTGCACATGTACGCATACTTACATACACATAGACAGATTCGAACCCTGTCACGTCCTGTCGTTAATGCGTAACAATTTTCACCCCGATTCTGATCCTCTGCTGTGGTCTATGTACTATATATAAGGTGCATTACATGGCCCAGGTCCTGTATAAGTAGTTAAGCTACGACGCATAATAGTGGCGCCTATATGTAATCCCTTCGAAGAGGCAAAGAGAGGTACGTGCGTACGTGATGTAGGTATACATGCCTCTCTATACGCATAGATAGGAGACAGAAATTAGGAATGCGGGGTCATCCCCGGGTTCAAACCTTGTCGCTTACCCCTGCCTACATGACGTTTATAATTCAAGTACTATTTCTTATGGCTTGCTTCGTACTCGGCATAATTATTACAAACGATATACAACTCGAAGAATTAGCCTAAAGAGACGCGGGGATTGGGAGGGGCATCGGAATACGAGGTAGAACTATCGCATCTATTACGTGCTTCGTATCCCTATATCTCATATATATATATACATATATATATCTTTCCCTATCCTCAGGTAATGTCCTTTCCACGATTTCACACACGTTTTTTTTTCATTTCTATGCATTACGTATGTACTAGGCTTTCACTTCATTCAGTGTGAAAATGGACGTTTTACGCACGCATCGCGTGGGAAAAACCCCCATTTTCTCAACTCATGAAGTGAAATTTTGTACAATACTCAACGGAAAAACTTCTTCTGATCTCGTGTGACTGCAGCACGAGCCGAAGGCGAGTCAGAAAAAGTTTTACCGCTCTCGTATCGTCATTTACTATTTTCAAATCACTTTTACTCTTTCAAGAAATATTATACTGATTTAGTTCTTTCACAGTAGATTACTTTTATTTTAAAACATGATTAGGAATCATTTGACATTTTTTCGACCTCATCTATAAACGTATCTGAGGCGAGGTCGATAAAATCTGAGATAATTTTCAACTAGTAATATTATGGCTGTGAAAGAATCGAGTCAGTATACATTTTTTTTTCCAACACCTGCCTGGAAAGTTTGATTTTCGAGGCCTGTGTGCCGTGCGTAAGGTACCTATGTTTCCGAAGAGTGGAAAAAAAAGAGTTAGCGCATGCGCACATCGCGAATACTCTACTTTACGCACTAGTGCTTTTTTTCGCGCATTGTGGCATGACGGCGGGCAGTAGCGATGTGAGGTTGTATTGATTAATCAAACTGTCTTTTAAATAAAACTTTTTTCGCAGTGAGTTACAAAAAATATCATGTGATACTTTCCGCACTTGTATCACAATATACTATTTCTTCAGCGTGCCAATGATTTTTAACAAAAATGTGAAATAAATTTTATACAGTGCGCTGATCGTGTTTTTGGGATCTAAATTATTTTTGCCTTTTTATCAAAGGTTGAACGGATTTTCAAATGTATAGGTTATTCTTGTTTCGTTTTCGTTCTTTTTTTCTTCATACAAGAATGGAAGATGAGTAAACGTGTACACGGCTGCCAATAAAGTCTTTTAAAAAAAGAAGACGTTACGTTACGCTTCGTTCAAGATTGAAGCTCCACTGACTCACTTTTCCTTCGTCTTCTTTGTCAGATCTTGTTTTATCTTTTATCCTAAATGATCAACCAAGGTTCTTCGAGGCGATGATATTCCCTTACATAAAGGAGGGAATCGAATGCAAATGGGAAAACGAAGAGAGGGTACACATGACAGCTGCCATCTTTTTTTTTTTTCTCTTTTTCCAATACTAAAGCAAATACTTTCTTCAAGGAAGAACGTTTTTATTCAAAATTTTTGTTTTTTTTTCTCTTACTTCCTATCGGGTTTTTTCTTCTTCTTTTATCATTCTTATTTTTTTTTTAATGTTTTTTTTTTCTATTTCCTTCTCCTCAGCCTCGAGCGATACGAAGAGGTCTAAATATTTAATTGGCCGCAGCAATCCAAACGAGCGCATTTGTTACTCGGCTTCGAGCTAATGCTAAAGGCAATTCGAAGTATAGGTATGTACGCTCTTTGATCGAAGTATGGAAAAACTCGAACTGCTTGGGGCATAAAAATGTAATTATCGGTTCGAGGTATAATTTGAAACTTAGCCCGACGTGTTGTTCAAGCATTCGTTAAAGATTGACAGCAGCGAATTGTTTTGTCCGATGGTATTGTTTCTCCATCTATTAAGTCACAAATCATATAATTTGTAAACGTTATTCCGTTCATAAGAAGAACTATTTGAATAAAAATAAATAAATAAAATTGTCGTCATTCATCATCAAATTATGTAAGAATATAACATTATTCATGATTTTATTTTTCGACATTAAATCGTAGTTGAAAGAAGTTCTTTATTTCCCCAAAATAAAGTAGCTCACTATATTCGATGTATTGCGGGATCGATCGGAGCCGGGCTCACTTACTTAGCGATTCTGTAAATATTTCAATCGAGGTTCTTCGCGATCGGACTTGAATAAGGCTGAATTAAAGCCTGATGTATTCATTTCAGTATTTCACATAAATCGGAACGTCTGGTATCATTTTTTCACTCGTATAGATTCGAGTAAGGGTATAAACACGTCGCTATTATCTTTCCTCTGTATTGATTCAAATCGACGATAAATATATATGACTAGAATTGATTCTTGATATTTTTATGAAAAGATAGAATTTTTTATTTCTCCCCCGAATATATTACCTCACACCTGTCGATTTTAAACATTTCAAATCTTATCGATGCTTATTTATATACCAGGAGCAATCAATCGTGCAAATTAATGGCCTGGAAATACGAGATAAATACACTATGTCAATGATATACATCACGCTACGAATTTCTTTACAGAAACTAAAAATACATCTGTACTGTATAGGTGATTCGTGCAAAGATAAAAAAAAAAAAAGAAAAAATTCATTTCGATCCCAGATTTGAAAAAAATGAGAAATTGAACTGTCTGATTTTGATCCTCATCACTCTCAAGTAATCATATAATAGTAAATCATTAATTCGCGAAATTTTCTCTATCACTATAGTTGCTATAATTTATTTTTCTATGCTCGACGATCGTGACTAGACAATTAATAGACAAATGATAAGTCGGAGTCTCGGAATATAATTGAATTAGATTTTATTCGAGATTTTTAAGCGTCACAATATAAAGCGTATACCCATGTACAAAGTTTTCTGTAAAAAAGATCTTAATTGACTAAAAGTTTCGAAAAAAAAAAGAAAAAAAATCAAGTCAGATTAAAATGAGCTTAAAGTCTACAGGACGTCGGAGCTGCGTTGGCTCAACACGTTTTCAGTGTTGAAGTTTACGAGATAAATATATGTACCGCGCAATCTGAGTGTGACATAAGTAAGGTGGGTATAGCATGGCTGATTATAAGTAAACTTTTTACGCAATTTATCAGGAGGTTAATTAAGCGTCAGGTAAAGGAAAATTGTGACGAGTGACGTAGGTGTATGTATGTATGTATGTATGTATGTATGAGCGCATTAATGTCTCAATTCCTCAAACCCACACAAGAACTTGAATGGCATTTACAAGCTAAGAGATAATCGATGAACTCTGGTTTTGAAACGAAGCCTACTTAAATGAATAATTCATATCACCGAGGGTTTCGGATTGGGTTTACCGGCGAACCTTTCCAATTAACATTTCAACTTCTCAATAATGATTGTCAACGCGGTTGTTAAACTTGGCACAAGTTTCTCCAGAAGCGAATAGAAGCACCATGGTCCAGACTGGACGGTTCCTGGCAAAGAAATACCGATTCTTTATCTTACCCTCTTATTGCAATTTACCTTTACTATAGCTTCCCAATTTTAGCGCTATGTCCCGAACAAGGGAGAAAATAGATGAGAGTAAAAAGGGGTTGGAGAAAATTCAGGATAGAATTCCATCGGGGATGAACAGAACAGAGGAAACTTGGTGCCAAAAGTTAGGAGCAAATCTTAAACAACGAAGATTCATTTCAAACACGGATAATCGCTTTAAAGTTGAACAAAATCTTACGAGAAATAAGATCCCTGAATGTTTCAAACAATTTGAGCCTTTCTCGATTTCGTATACTTACTATGCACCAATTTTTTTACTTATTTTTAATTTTATTTTTCGTACGATGATTGAAGACACCTTCAAGATTGGATTTTTAAAAAGATAATGGGTATCCGTTAACGACCAAATTTGTAACTTTAACCCTGATAATTACGCCATGGTAACTGGTAATACTGCACCGTTTGAGGTTCCAACTATACGACCAAAATGTAAATAGTAAAACGAGGTAATGAGGAAGTATATTACAGCTCAGACTAAGCACAGCTCCTAAGAAAAGTTCGCGTTCACTTATTATACAGAAGCTCATTTTACGGTCAAAAAGATAATTTAATTACTTAGGTAATTGTGAGTTCTTATATTACGTTGGACAGTAAAGAGTGCCCTAAATTTCAGATCCAAGTTAAGAGCCAGAAATGAAAAAAAGGAGAAAATATATAAAACTTTTTAGTATCCATTTTGGTAATAATGAAAACTGCAATGAACGTCGATATTTTTGTTAATTTTCATTTCCCTTTCCTCCTCTCTTTCTTTCTTTCATTCGTCACGAGATTACAGTCATAATTTATCACTGCAAGAATCGTTCTCGAAATGTAATATATTTTTTTTTTTCTTTTTGCTGTTTTTTGTTACCATACAAAGTTAGCTCTGACGTCTGTGTGAAGTGATTATGTTAATTGAAGTAAAACAAAGTTCGACCTGTACTGCAGGTTCGACGATGAATTCGTCAGCTATGAGATTCTCAGAAGTTTGGGAGGGTCTAGCCTCTACCGAACCTTGTTATACCTGAGTTCTAGGTAAGGAAGTTACACATAGCATACGTGTGTAGGTAGACACCTCAATCGACCAGAATGACTCAAAACCATTTGTTAACATATTCAGAATGAGATGTGTCACGAACAAATGAGCTGTTTCAATGCCTACCCCCTGTTTAATGCCATTGAATTCATGATTAAGCCACGATGGTTGCCCGGGTTACAATGATCTGAAAGATGATTTAAAAAAACGCGATACGCCTACTCAAGAACCGAAATGAGCCTGCGATCTTAACAACGAAAGCGATATGATTATAATGAATTGGCCTTGAAAGCTTACTATGTAATACCCAATTGAACGATGACACAATGCAATTTATCCTGCGCATAATTCCGAGACTTATTACTATACGATCTCCCAAAATTTTACTCATCAAGTTCAAAGATATACTAGCATTGGGTTTCGAAATACACCATCCTCCGCGAGTGCCAGCAGTTTCATTATTTTCCAACGTATTGGATGATGAATTTTGTAATTTTTCGCAACTAGGGTCTGAGGCTGATATTTCGATACCTCATTTTAATTGATCGATGCAGGTATTTTGTTCCCCACTGAACATATTAGGCCTGATTAGTATCATCGTGACGAATCATGCCCGGAAAGAAGATCGCCTCGAAATCTGCGTATCTGAATGCTATATGTCGTTATTGCATCCGACTCCGAAATTTCTACGTAATGAACTCTTCGGTTAATCAAGTGTTAAGTCCATGGATTGAAATACTTTAAATATGTTAATATTAGATTTATAATTGGTGAAAAGCGAGGGTATTATTTAGTCATGGGCTTATAGCGGTGAAACTCAAAGTTTCGCGAGAGGGTGGCGAAATTGTTTGGTAAGTTTCGATCGTACAACAAGATTTAGTATCCACCTCGATCGCAGAATGTTTGATAGGCAGGAGATTAGATATAATAACCAGGTGAAAGGGATCCGAAAAGTTCACGGCATCATTGACGTGATTAATTCTCGCCTGTAGGGACGTTCTACAAGCCGTTATATACAAGTTTGTTAATCGTAAAGCTGGCTTTCATTAATTCCAGGATACAAACCAAGAGTCCTGTTTCATCCGTTGTGTCCAAATCCTCTTTCAATTTCACGATGCATGTAATTATATTTGCATCAACGCTTTTCACTTTTACATCCTAATCTCACGACGATAAGAATGAACGAATTTATTCATAACGAGGATAAAATTTGACTTTAAACATTCCGGCTTATTTTCTGTCTACTGCCTTTTATTCTATATACAAGACATAATTTATATTACGTTTCCAGTCGTGATATATATATATATGTATATAGCTTGCTTCCCTGAGAGCAGCAATACGTACAAATTAATTGAGCTCGTCGTTGTAGAAGCACAATTTTCAGACAATTAAATTTTCTCGTAGGACGATTCGCAATCTAGCACCTTTCAACGTCACTTTATTTTCATTATCAAATTAGTAGGAAAAAAAAAGAAGAGAAAAAAATGCCTAATCCCTGTACAGGCTTGAAATCAGTACTCTCATCACGCTCAAGTTGACTTTACGTATAATCTTACGTCTTACGCTACGCAAAGTTCGTTTTAATTTGCTAAAACTTTTACTCAAGTTTTACTTGAAACAAAATATTTATATTAAAAAAGAATTGCTACAACTTTTATCAAAGTTCAAACAACGCTCCATAAATCTTCTTGCAAAAATATCATCCTGGGCTCATGATCTCCATAAGATATGCCGATATACACCGAGTCTACTTGCAGCATTGGAGTAATAGGAAAACAGGAATGGGGCTGTACCTTCTATAGTTGAGGATTAAGTGTGAACTATGAAGTAGTCAGGATTTCGTGAAGTGTTTAGGAAGATTATTGTGCTCTATAATTGGAATTAGTTTCAATTCCTGCTATAAGACATCCTCATTTGCTTCTATACTCCTGAAATAACGCTGAAATTTATTTCGAGAAATTTCAGTTTGTAGGAAATTGCCAATATCATATAACAGCCAGGATTTATAAAAAAAAAAAATCTACACGAGCGCGAGAATATACAATTGCGTATCATCAGGCGTTATAATTTCATACATACGAATACGAATACGAATAGTTAATACGCTTATAATTAGTTTGTTCAAATTATTGTTTACCTGCATTATATATAAAAAAAAAAAAAAAAAAAAAAAAAAAAACAAGCTCTGCCCAATTGTACCAAACCACTTTCGCCAAAAATAGTCTTATGCTTGTAATTTACAGAGTGTTTCGAATCAATAACCATTTTATTTATACGTATCGTTATAATGATTTGCAAACTACCAGAACTTCGTTTCTTTTTTTTTTTTTTTTTCATTATATTTTATTATAATAAATTCTCACGAAAATGAGAAGTTGAATTTTCACCTGACCGTTAGGTGTGTGTGGTCAATTTTTTCTTGTATTATTCAACGTGGTTATTCCTAGCTTGAAACTGACCAGATTTTGGATTAAATCGGTTCGGTAGTTTTCGACTTATTCCAGGAATAAAATTCCGGAAAAATATCTCAACTGATGATATCTCGAGGACTGACAAGCGAATCCTTTAAATTTTTGGATCAACCGATTTTTGGATCAACTCGAAATTAATTTCCGATTAAACTTCTGACTGAGTAAATCGATTGAGTGATTCGAGATGTTGGAAAAAAATTGTTAACAGTATAAAAATCGAATGGGTGAATGTCGCTAGTGAATGGCAGTCGCATCATCGTCAGTAGTCAACTTGTAACTACCAAACGGTTTATTGTTGTGAATATTATTGGTAGCTAGATGAGAATAAACCCGTGGTATCCCATGACCAGGAAGATATCTTCCATAGTGTGAAAGTAACAAAGCCAAAATTGGGTTAGTCGGAAGATGCTGGTGTGTGTTGTGGCCATAATTATATCCCTGTTGAACCAGTGGCAGAAATCGTCTGAGGATATCGGTGCAGCTGATTTCAGAACCGATCTTTGATGATACAGGCTGTTTTAAATGATCGTTAAAATTTCCTGCATAACGATTTCCTAATTGATAATATTCACCTTCGTTATAATCGTCAGGATCGTTGTAATTATCATAATTAGCCCCATATTCGTTCCTTTCAAATATGGGTTTGATGTCTTGGCCAGTGTGGGCAGATGGTTGACCAATTAAAACCGTTTCCTTTGACCACGGACCGCTACAGGGTGGTATTGACTTTGTCAAAGATGCTGGTATAGATACAGATACTTTGTCAATTCGGTGTCTTGAAATTCTTGGAATACCGTCGATCGGTCGAGTTAATTGCAGACGCTGCTTTTCCGGCTGTGTATTATTCTCTTGATCGTTGACCGTGATGATTTTACGCCTCGGTAAATACCCGGGGGTTTGATCTAAGGGAGTTTCCTGACTCACGAATCTTCTCAGACACCAGAACGAACCGGGTAGTACTCGAATTTCCTGGTTTTTATTATTTCCCTTTGGTTCCGAAGCCGAACTGTAAGCGACAGCTTCCTCGCGGGACAACTGAGACTTTGTTATTGGTTTCACCTCGTTCGCGTTACTTATTGGCGATCCAAGTATCCGGGTATTCCCGTTCGAAGGAAGGTTTGGGACCGCAGATTGCGAATACCTCGGAGATTCCGTGAAACCCCGGGAATACTGCTGCGAGATTATTGGCTGATATTGGAACCCGTTTCGTTGATCGTGGTCTGCCGCTAAAGGTATGACTTGCAGATCGTTTTCTAGAACGGCTTCGATATCACTAGTTCGTGCCCGATTCTTTGCCTCAGGATTTGGCAAAGTAGGAAGGTACAGTCGAGACGGAAAATTCGACGATATCGTTAAGCTCTTTGGTGAGGATTTACTGCCCTTTACCAGGACACAATGCGATACCTAAAACAATAAAAAGTATAA
Source organism: Tenthredo scrophulariae (assembly GCA_963978835.1). Lineage (NCBI taxonomy): Eukaryota > Metazoa > Arthropoda > Insecta > Hymenoptera > Tenthredinidae > Tenthredo > Tenthredo scrophulariae. The sequence goes on from OZ022234.1 coordinate 7,767,511, forward strand.
AAAGAAACGAATCGAGAAAAGATTGCGAGGCGCTTTTTACGAAACTCTACAATATTTGACAAACAGGAAATTTAGCGCGGAATTTGGTGGAAAGATAAAATAATAGTTACAAAAAAAAAATTGTTGTAAAAAAAAAAGAAGAACTTGTCAATTCTCAGCTTTGCCAAGTCGACCAAAAATTATATAGTGGAGCAGATTTTAAAAACGATATCGAGAGTCATCGGATGAAATTTCAAAATTGGTATCAATCCACCGTTTGATTTTGGAATTATATTTAATTTGAGGAAGCGATGATAAGTTTCCTCCGAAGAGATTTTATTGCTTATTTGAATGCAGATTATTCTCTCCCATTCGCGTGTCCCTCGATAAATTTTTCTCGAATTCGATACTGCGCAAATAAATTATTCGATGTATCCGACCGAATGGACGAACGAAGGGTACGAGGAATTTATAAACGTCCCACTTTCTTTGGGTAGTAAAAAATCTCTGGGTGATGGACACCTCATTTGTGATTGGAAAACGACAACGAAGACACTCTGTATGCATGAATATTTATTTAGATATATATGTACGTAGATATATTGGTGTATGAATGCGTGTATGTACGATCGTGACTCCGTAAGATTTTATGTAGATGTTTAATACACGTATAGTAGAAGTATCTATACAATATACATCAGTATAATATCCACCTATATCGATAGCCGAGAGGAACTGACCAGGCGACATTCCCCCTTTTGTTTGACCACTCCTTTCATTCATATACCTGTACCAGTTCACGAATGTATTAAAAACCTTTCTTGTGTTATTCGTGGTGGGTCCTCTAATATCGTATTGCTTTATTCATTTGAAATTTTTATTTCACGCTCAATGTCGAATGGTATAAAATAAAAATCACTCGAGGTTACACGTCAACGGACTCGGATTTCCGGGATTCCGCGTTCTATAGATCCTCCAGGTTTATATTTTTCGATAAGGAAACAGATTTTTCTTATACTTTTCTGTTGGTTTAAAAAATAAAAAAACGGGATTCAATCGATTCTACTAGTCTGCAGTATAGGTATGGTCACTCATTATACTAGGCGTTAATTAATTTAATTAAGGATGGACGTAGCCGCGGTTAACCACGCAAAAAGATTTTCTGTTTATTCGAGAAAAGTTTAGAGCTCGATATTTGAAAACTTTCTCCAAAGATCTACCGAAACTTTTAACTCATTTATCGTAATTTCACGATTCACTGAGTATAAAAACGACCCGAATAGAAATAAAGCAAAAATCTTGCCGCTATAATGATGTAGAAAATGGAAACTTTCGCTAAATTCATACGCGAAATAAGTTAGATCGTAATTTCTTAAAATACGATGTCATCTTCGGTACACTCTTGATACTTCATTAATTATATACCGCGGTAAGGCCAACTGCAGCAGATGTTTATGAAAGCCAAAGTGCATTTATGATTATTAAATTCCTTGAAAAATCGCGAAAAGATATGTTTATACGAATCTATAATTTTTTTTTGTTTAAAATCTGTACATTCAATGAACAGATTTCGCTGGAAAATGTGACGTGTTTCATTTTTCGATCTAAATTTACCTCGAAACGCTTAATCGGTGTAAAGAATTTTTCATCACACGTGTGTAACGTCAGATGTTTAAGTTTACACGAAGTGAATGAATGATCGGGATGGAGAAAATTGGAATAAGAAAAAAATGAAAATATATAAATGAAAAGCTTTTCGCGTTGCAAATCGTCCCTTCGATAACACTCGGGTGATTAATTTCTTACCACTATGATAATAATCCCAGCAACGATGTACATGTTTCCCGCTATAAGTTTCGAGATGTTACTAAACGTCGAGTTCTCATCGTCTCATTTATATAAAGTCAAATGACACGGACTCCTAATGGCAAAGTGTTGTTTAACTCGAGGAAGAATCTTGTCAATCCTTTAGATGCTAATACTTTCTCTTTCTACTTACGCACTTGCATATATCCAGGAAACTCCTGTAAAATTAATTGCAGATAGTTGATGTAACTTCGGCTGCGAAATACACGAAAAAACGTGACGATTATCAAAACCGAAAAAAAAGAAACTATCAATTTCCTTTGCGGAATGAGAATAGTTATTCTCTACTCTTATCGGCTACCCCAAGAATAATTCAGAAGGAGGATTTCGCCTTTTGTCAATTCCGTATATTTTGGAAAAACTGAAAAAAATAAAAAAAAAATTTATTTCCACCGAGTGCCTCGAACAAAACATTTTTTGGGATGATCTGTATTTTCTTTTTCTTCAACGAAACGATAGCGAACAGAATGAAGCGATTGCGGATTCAATCCTTATCCTATGTTCTGGAATCTAGATGAAAAGTTATCCGCCTTCAAGGTATTACCAGAACATCAGCAAGAGGTACAGCTGCTGTTGGTATGGTAGCTTCCGGAGATAACATCTGGTGGTCATGGTCTCCTACCGAATATCCTTGTGCTTTTATTGATTGTATAAGTGAATAGTGTCACGATCGATAAAGGCAGCGGTTTCGGGTAATGTAATACGTGGTAAGTCATTTTCTGCAGGACCGTGCGCCACTAATATAGTAAATATATTTTATCAAGTGCTGTTACAAAGTCAGTGGTAATTTGGTAATGCATGAACGGTCACCATCTGAATTACCAAGAATCATCATATAACTGAGTAATCATTTTTCTCCTCGGTTTATAGATTCCTACTTGAATCAATGTTGGCAAAAGCTTTCCGTATAACAACAGCCGATCTCATACACTTTTTGTGGATTTACCAATGCTATGAAATCATTTCCGCTGCGAGAAAGCATGATTTAAATTTATTTTTGTAATTGGAAGAGATTAGCGCGTCGCTTCTTTTTTTTTAATCCAAAGCTTTCTTATCGCGATAATAATGAATAATTCTGAAGTTGAACAGCGTAGGAAAGTGAAATTTCAATCTTTCTCATTGAACTTGTATAGTTGTTGAAAACTGGCGACTCTAGACTGCATTCGGCGTTATCTTTGATATTTATGAAATTTTATAACATCGATGGACGTCATCGCGTCTGGTGCAGGTTACGCAGAGTGTAAGCTCGCGTAAAATTGGCTATTTTTGAGAAATCTTTATGGAAACTAATTTGCGACAATGTGGGGGAAAAACCGATCACATATTGATCGCAATGATTGGTAACGCCTTTGAACCGGAAGGCTTATCTTTCTCTCGGCAGCAGCATCCGGCGCGAGTGCACCAGCAACGCAGAAAAGAATACAAGGTTTTATCGACGATAGAGTATAATCAAGGTGAATGTACAATACTCGTAGTATGCAGCCGAGTAGAAAAGTAAATTTTTCACCCTACGAGTTTTCAATCGCGTTTATACGAACGCAACTGTCCTCGTTCTTTATACTTTACGATTAAATCCAAGGACAACGTAACGAAAAAATCCAGAAGATCAAACGAAGCAGCAGTAAAAAGTAAGACAGTAATTACCACGCCGTGAAATCCGCCTTCTTCACTGCCCTGGCAGCTAAGCTGCTAAATCAGAAAAAACAACGAAAAGAAACTGAGGAATTAGAATTGCAAATTTTAGTTATGGGATTCGCGCAGCATTGAAACTCATCAGAATTCCTTTCGGAATAATTTTTGCCCCGATTTACTCGACTCGCGTTACAATTAGATATGAATTAGGAGATTGAGAGGATTTGCTGTAACTGTGGGCAAGTGGGGCTGTCATGGGGTTAAATTGAAAATAAAAACGTCTGAACGCTCAGTTATTATTCTAAATAAAGAAATATAAGTAAAGCTCTTTATCGTTTCGATGTCAAAAATGCAGTAATCTCTGAATGAGGGTGAAAAGATTAATTGAAAGAAGACAAGAAAAGAATGTATATGACGAGCGAGGAGTTCGTTTTTTCTTGCCAACAAAAAAACTAATGCATCGATTAATTCCAAAATTTAGCCAGATTCACGTTGAAGCAAATTCCATCGATGGAGACCAAATTCAAAAAAATTTGTTGATCAGTTCTTGAGATATCGTCCATTGAAATTTTACGACAAATTTTTTTCTTTGAATAACTCGGATACCAGAGGACCGATCAAATCCTAATTCCAATCAGTTCTACGTCAGGTAAAACCGCTGCGATCGATATGAGAAATGATAAAATCGGTTCATTCGTCCTTGAGATATCGTGGAACAAAAAATTGATCACACACATACAAAGGTCCGGACGTTCATCTGAAAATGTTCACAGGCGATTCTCTGGACCTCGAATCGGGTTGATTAAGATAATTTATATTTTTTAAAAACGGTAATAAATATACCCGATTTTTTAAAAGTATTTTTGATCTTAAATTTTCATCGATAAGTTATCTTCTTTGATTTTTCTTCGAAAATTTCATCGGTCGTTTATGAGCGGAAGTCCTTGTGCCGATGTGTCAAAATACCTTGAAGACGATTTGTTAAAAGTATTTTTTTCTTCTTTTGTCAGGTGCAGCTAGTCGCGACGCGACCCGACGCGACACGACGCGACGCTTTAAATCGATCCAAGCATTGTTCTTTTATCAAGCGTTGCTGGCAGACTGTTACCATTGATAGAGAACCGCCGTCCTCCTAAGAGTGCCGGAAGAATCGAAAAGTTTCTTCCTGTCTAACGGCATTGTACGATCCTCAGGAAAATCTAGTTAATTGATATTCCTAACTGTAATGGATGGCGGGCAGACTCTTGGTCGTAAATTTCCTAATTTAATCAAATATCAAAGTAGGTCTGGGTCGTATAGAGATTCGTACATCAAATTTCAGAACCATCTATAAAGCTGCTCAAAACCTGATCAAATATGGCGCAACTTTAACCGTGGGACGTTATAAATATTCAGAAGATAAAAATTTATCATAAAACAAAAAAAAAAAAAAATGGTCATCGATGTGTGTAAAATCACTGGATTATTAATATCGCGTAGAATTATCGAACCGTGAAAACCCACACGCGTTTATAGAATCCTCCGCGTATTATGCAAGATGACTATACTCGTCGAGGGATCAGTGCAAATGGAAAAAGATTTGAATCCTATAATTTGAGGATTGATTGAATTCTATAGCGTGACGCGAATTCGTCGCGAGAAATACAGATTTAATAGATACTCGAGAAAAATTTTCGAGGTAATAAAAATCGCTAGAAAATTATATTCATATTACATGATCGGGACGGTCGTAAACTGTCCTAAATGTCAATCGAAGATTTTAACCGCATATTGCGCAAGGCTACAGCCACCGCGATACGGATTTTGGGAGTGACGCGATTTTAAAAACCGCAATTAGACACTCTGAATTATTTAGGGAATATTTATAGAAAAATTACACAAGGTCGCCGAGAGCCTTGCAACACACGCGATTCGTGTTGCTCCGAACGTCGTTATAACGACTCTAACGATCTCGTCAATCATTTTTTGTAACCTTTTGCATAGAAGCGAGAAATTCGTGAAATCATTACAGGATATTTAAATGTTACACAGATTTCACAGATAAATGTTGGCCAGTTCATTACCGTATCTTAGAATTTTCATAGAATTTATCGTGACCGATCGTCGAACAAAATGAATGTCAGGCTATCGTCAAAATGATTGCACCATTATCCCGGGATTTATTAGATGAACTTTAGCCTTAGCGTTATGCTCGCGGTTACAACAACGGGATGAATGAAAAACAACAATTTTCCTCACATACTCGAATCATTTTATAAAAATTGACAGATTAGTTAACGACGCGTTAGCAGGAGCGAAAAAACATTGTTAATTCCAATCGAGACTCCGGCCAAATGTCATTCCATAAATTCATCGAATTGAAACGAGCTGAGAGGAATTTAGTCAAATCCTGTTATTAACGCGGCTATCTAACGTGTGGCGTATACAGGTAAGTGCTAGTCGCGTGTGATCACGATATGTAATTACTTATTTTTTTTTAAAAGCAGAAATATTCACGTATTAGTACTGAGAACCTTTCAGATTGCGTTTTTCCTATAAATTTCATCAATGCTGAGGTCAATTTTTAACCACCGTAAATACTTGAACACGCAATTAAACGACCTCACGCGTGTTAATAAGATATCTAACTCGGACTCACACAGCTCAGCATCTTTTTCGATTCTTGTAGGTATATGAAATCTATAAAAAAGACCTCAGGATGTAACTGAAAATCGTGAATCATATAGGTGAACGGGGTGCACACCCATAAGACGGTTTGATAACTTAACATGAAAATGATCAACAAAGGATAACAATTCCAAGTCACAGCCATACAGCCGCTATATGGCCAATCCATCCAACCGTAGTCGGTTTTATATCCGCTTTTACCCGGCAACGATGGCCAACCCATGTCGTCTTTTGATGGGAGCTAGTTGGATAAACAATATGGTTTATTTATGGTTTAGAACTAGCAACGATATGGCGGTGCTTCCTCGCTGCTATGTGGATACCAACTATAGTTGGCAGTGATATTGACTGATAGCTGCAACCTCAAACCATGAACAAGCCATGGTTGAAAGTATAGTATGATTAATTTTCGATCGAAACCAATACTTTTTTCGACTCGACTAAGATGATGAAGCCGATGGTGTCAGGCGAAAGAATCTCCAGCTTCATCGCAACGCTCGGAAGCTCAAAAGAACGGGATTTTGAGATTTTTAGATTTCCTTTTCTTACTACCCAATTCTTCGAAATTAAGAAATCCCCAACCCAACTGAAACTCTCGGAAATTCAAGAAAACTTTTAATGCCAGGTAGCGACTCGTCATGGGGGATACACGCTTGGAAACTACATAGGCTATCCATAAAGTTGCCACCTCGATCCAACATTGATAAAATGTGTCGATTAGCCTGGTTATTGCCATAACAAGATCCCAAGTTGATGAGAACCCCGACCTTCAATATGATCTGCCGATACTATTGCCGCGCTAATGCCACGTGAAATTGATGTGGCACATATGTGGGACGGCCTTGTACACTGACAAAAAATTACAGTTGTACTAACAATTTTTCAACTATAAACAATAGTGATTATACGGACTTAAAATCAAGTAACGGTAATTAAAAATGAATAAATACAATAACAAACAACATTCAATCGCCAATACAATCTGCACGGTGCATCAATCGATCGCGGAGATCCTACCTTTTTCGAATAAAAACGTTTATTCCCAATTTCACACTACTTTTGCGACGAAGGAAAATCAGAAATTCAATTCTGTTACCGAAAAATCAATCCGATTTTCATTCCTTTTCTAAAACTCGAGGCGCATTGACCTGGTGAAATTTAGTCCACGTGTAATCTGCGTTCTTTGCTTACGTCGTTGAGTCAGTTGGCTCTATGCATTCTTATGTGCATCTTTATATGACGAGGAAATGGTATTAATTAAGTTTATTATATCGTTAATTACGCAGTGTCCACTTTCGTTTTAAACCTTTCTCACCGCGTCGCTGCGTTTATACACAGTTAAATACGACCCGGAAGATTTTTGCTCAAGACAATATATATATGTATGTAGGTATATGCTCCTCCTCGGTGGTCTGGAATTGAGCGGAAACAGGTAACAGGTTGCAGAGTCGAACTAATTCTATGGCAAGCCAGGTAAGTCGAGTAAACTCCAGGTAACTCAACCAAGGTAGCAAAGTACGAACAAGTATACTCACTGCTTTTACCAAACTGGCTATTCGCTCCAGTACATTGCTGGCCGTCAGCTTGGCAGCACTTCGAAGACCGTTAAACTCGGTTAATAAAATTAACGGAATAACATATTCCCATAGTAATAATCCCCATTTTATTTCCATGTAGTAGTTCACCACGTGTTAAAAATCCCCATTATCATCAGGCGCCGCGTGTTCAAAACCCTTTTTATTAGAATTGCGAAAAAGTTTTCGCGCGGTTTTATCAAACTCGTGCCTCTATATGTATAAATATTATTTTTTTCTCCGCACGTGCAGGAGAAATGACAATATGTAGACAATTACCTAAGTGCATGTATATATGTATGTATATATGTATCGATGATTAAATACGGAGGAAATTTGAGGAGTGATTGAATAACCGTATCATCGATCGAGGTAAGCAAGTTGATCTCGTTTTTAGCTCGGGAGTTGTTATACTTCATGCATAAATGCATCGGTTTGGCCTCGATTAAATTCACAATTTAGAATGCGAAAAGAATGGCTAAATTTCTATATGCGAATTGAACAACGTTTAGATATAATGGTCATGGATCTAGGGTACAAGGTACTAGTTCTACTTTGGTATATATGTACACATATCGCGGGGGGCAATGCCCGTGCAGTGTATTCCGAAGGATCATGTATTCCGCGATGGACTCGAGGCGATATTGTGATTTGAATTTATTTGTCTAGTTCACTATGAGACATTGTGCGTGTGTTGGCAGAGGTCCATGGAACAAGAGCCTTCTTCTTATCCTCAATATAAAGTTCAAGGCACAGTGCATAGCTGACTATTGTCTCGACGTGAGAATAGCTTCAATTATTTAACGAGGGCCTACTACATGAATTACTCGTAATTAACCATCTTCATAGAGTCTGCTCAATTATCTAGTCTTTTTTAATTAATCAAAAAGTGCGTATATCCATACCTACACGAATCAGAATCGGAGTTCTAGTTTGATCCTCTCCTCTGAAACCTCAATTCCTTCATGTTGTCCAGTCCAGTCCAGAAGAAGAACGATTCTATTTCATCGCTTGCAGTTGAAGTTCCGATCATCTTTTCTAAATCCTAATAAATTTTCCAATTTTACTTAGAGCCTGAAAAGTCTGCAAAAAAATCAATTCAATGACCAATTTTGTTCCCGTCTTCGAATTCATCCGTCAATCATTTCACAAAACGTTTCATTAAAGATTGGGGGCTATAGGTCGAAGCCAGGATCACTCAGCCTTTCGAAATTCTACGATATAGAGGGTTAAGACTTGCTCAAAACGAACATGACTCTCACTCTTAGGTGCGAATCAGAATTTCAATTTCACCCTAGAATTCTAGTTCGCATCACCAACGCTTCATCGAGAACTAGAATTTCTATTCCGAATCAGGTAGGTAGGTACACGCGTTTAGTAATCAAGACAAGTATAGATTAAACTTAATTTATTTTATTTTAGATTTGAGGTACGAATGCGATTCTAATTCTCAATTACTATTTCGGTATCGTAGGAGCATCCTTCCTATCCCCCTAAAAAAAAAAAATGTACATCATAGACGTAAAAACTACTTTATAATCATTTTGCGTGCACGGTATACATAGGCATTGAAGGAAGGGTCGAGCCTTTGTTGGTTCGCCATAGTGGCTAGACCATGTTAAAAGCTTTTGTACAGAGGGCAGATATTTCGAAAGAATTTCTTAGGTATGAGATAGTTTTTGCAAATAGAGACTATAGCAGAATAAATCTAGTGATGGTTGGTTTGAAAGCTGGGGGTTATCCTGATCGTATAAAATATTTTCTACCAACAAGTAACAAGCTAGTTGCCACCCTTTAACTTTTGATTAATCTATACAACCCACGCGGTTTTTATTCCATCATGAGATGAAAGTTCACGCTTTCAATGCCCAACACAATGCAATGGGCAACGTTGCGCATCGTAGCTTACCCAGTACAGTTACCAATTGCATACATTAGACGTGTTTATTTCACTTTACTAGGAACTCTGGATTTCTACGCATATATGCCAGATGCCAGATTGCATTGAATTATTAAACTATTCCATCAGTCGATGGTCAAATTACATAATTAGATAACGAAGAATTATTTTACGACCTTGATCATCATCGTCATCTGTAACTCTAAACTTTTCACTTATTTTTCCGTTGCGTATGTTTTCGAAAGAATTTCTATCCATCGTTTTTTTATTTTTTCTTTCTTTTTAGGAGTAAAGTAAGGCATTCAGGTGTGCAATGTTCAATTAAGCGATTCAAATATGTGTGGGAAAATCCGAAAGATATTCAGCGAGTTTTACATTTCATGCTTTTTTCTACACACGCGAAGAAAGTTAATTGATGAGGAGGTATGGTATACCGTGTATAGAGACTAAGTAACTCTTTGTTATTAACTGGAGTGTTATGGCTATTGTCTTATCGTTTCTCTAGCTACTGAAGTAATTATCTACCAAACGAAAGACCGGAACGTTTGTAAAACAAATACTCAACTCCGCGTTACTTTATCATCCGTAATGATCAGCAGGTCAGCTTATACTACAGGATTACGAAAAGTGCATCTATTAGTTTTACATCTGTGCAGAAATTTATTGCTGTATGTACATTAATTAAGGACAAATTCGCTCAACAATTTATGAATGATGATTCTGAATTCAAGAAAGCTAAACAAATGTCTCAGAGTTGCATCTAGAAATGAGCCAGCGTATAGTTTTGGATATATTTCAGATAATGAAGGTTCCAAAAATCTATTTTTCAGTTTTCTTTGTTTGAACTTTTCTATCCTCTTCGTGGATATAATTTTAACAGATTTACGTACAGTTTTTTAGAATAACTTCACACGCTTCCGCATATGTTACCTTTCGATAATACTATAACGATACATGTTACTCTCCGTAACGATCGCTATATTTACAGGAATTTCGAAATCCCGCAAATCGCCAACAAGATGTGGGAGGTTATTTCATTTCTTTACTTTTTTGTTTTTCTTTGCCAGTATATTCTTACGGTTGGATAACTTTCTGCCGATAAACTGGTATTTATACGTGCATAATATGTATTGAAATATTCGAGTCTGGTAATATGCTATGCAGACTCGCGAATACTTCGGTTAGCCATTCACTTTTGAACGGTGGACGGACACACTTACAATTAAGTCGCAGGGTCGCGCCCGGAGTTTAATATGTGTATACGTATGCGATTAAGTAATTCCCTATATTCCAAGCAGCAAGTAGCCTGGGGAAAGTTGCATATATTTCTGTATCGGAGTTCGCTTTAAGCTGCTCTTTTGATTTCAAGGTTAAATTGTATGGATGTATGTCACACATATACACAAAAGTGGTCCTTAATTCGGTCATATTCGAATTTCAATCTTCCCATGGGCCAAGACGTCTGCAAATATATAGATATAAGGAAAAAAAAAAAAAAAAATTGGAGCCAAAACCCCAGGTTCCTATCTCGATTCTAAGTGCCGCGCCAAAGTCTTCGAATTTTCAAATTTGAATAAGACACGACTTGTGAGATTTCGCGGTTAATTTTCTTTCTTCCGATTGCAGTATAGCTCCGAAAAATCTGAAACTTAGTACACTCCTTACCTGTAGTGGTAGGCATTTCATGAAAATTCGACAGATTTTCAACGATATAATTTTCGAAGCTACAGCGCACCAAAAAAATATTGAAAAATATTGAAATTCAAGTATCACCGGATCAAGGACGACCCTAGTACATACATAGATGGAAATTACTTAACGATCGGGAGAATGTTACCCGCTTGCTATAAAGATATCATTTTTCTTCTAAATTTCACAGCTCGTTACGTACCACTTCTCTAGACCACTTCTTAGAAAGGCAAAAACTTTGTTTCATTTTATTCTATAATCAGTATTATACATATATAGTGCAAGTATACATGGGAAAATTCTTGGTCGATAAATCTCTGGCAGCAATGCAATTATCTATGATGTGAGTACGTTCACCGGTTACGACGTATTTTCCCGCTTCGAATTCGAATAAAATCAATTTTCATTATGCCGATATGAAAAAAGTTAAATAGACACTTGTTCTTTTAACGAACAAATATATTGTCCGAGTAAATTTTAACTCCTCACGAGTTGAGAAATTCGAAAAATTTCATCATTTCAGACAAAAAAAATTCCATATTCATTAGTTGCATGTAATAATATTCAGAATAGGATAATGAACCGTTTAGTTTGAACACTGAATTAATTTTTTTTTTTCATGAGATTAAATTACTCTTAAGAGAATGAGGTTCTTAGAAAACTAATTTTCAAACAAAATCAAGAATTTGTTGAAGTCTTGTGAAATCATAAATCTCAAGATCTTAATTAGAAGTAAAGATTTTTCATTTAATTATTTTCTGTGAATGATTTATAGGGCTTTGCAATATCCAGACGGAGCAGTGTACTTTAAGTTAATTTACCCAAAACGCAGAAGAAGTATCCCGTTTTTTCTCTCATTTTTAATTTTTTTTTTTTTTCCTCAACTGTGTAACTGTCAGCTATTTGTTAATAATTTCCTATCTACTTCGAGCATTAGAATCGGGGCATACGTTACGCCTCAGTAAATTGCTTCAACACATATTCATATACCTATATAATACGACTGCACATTCAATCTTCGAGAATTTATAGGTGAAGTTATCCTCAGAATCGAATAACGAAAAATGGACAAGATATTAAAAAATTAAAATTACGTCTGTGCGGTTTTTAACAAAAACTCTTCAATCTCATTTCTTGGTGTGAAATGATAAAAATTCGTTATATTTCAGGGATTTTTATTTTCCAGACGAAAAGTTTCGACGAAATTTAAACCAGCGGTGAAATAAAAAAAAAATTGAAAATTTTTTGTTCGATTGACGATCGAATGCCTAATAATAAAAAGATCCTCGTTACTTTTATATTACAGCTCGTCTACATTTATCTAAATTTTATGAGTCGTTGGATTTGTAAGGCGATCCCACCAGAGGCCCCCTCCTCGTTCGTTAGTTTAATCTCTTTTGAAAATCGAGACTCGTGTTCGTGACATGCGATTGGCGGGGCGAATTCATGAAGATAATAAATTAAGTCCTTGTCGAAAATTTTCTAAGCCGTATTTCCCCCTTCGTGTCTTTAATAAATCTAATGTATGCAGAATCTCATTTCGAACCTTTTCGAAGCTCTGGTCACAGGAATCCCGTTTCTATCAGCCTTGAACTTGATCCGCATATATTTTCCGCGCTGGCCTTGCGGGCTCTAGGTATTTTCCGGCTTGAATATCCGCCATTCCATTACGCCCATTAACCGCATAAAATAATATCCACACGGATAAGCTAACCCGCAGATTTTTCCTCCATCGTGTAAACTAGGGCTTTGAATACGAAACAATAAACAGCTCGATGCTCCTTCACCACTCTGTAGTGGTATAATCCATACGCAGACCCTCTTTGTAGCTCATATCTAGACCACACAATTTTATACCTATATTTTGCCATCCAACAGAGATAGGCACTTAACAGCGAATAAATTCACCTACAACGAGGCGAAAGACTTTCTTCTCCGCACTTGAATTTTCTGCCTTTTTATTGCCTAGGACAATACGGTACTCTCACAAGTAACAGATCGGATTGATGACGCTCCGTTAAGCGCATTTGCTTTGACAAAGATCGGAAAATAATTTATACTGTGAGAATAAAGCTTCTGGATTTGAAAAAGTTACTCAAATTTCTTCAAATTGAATCTAGAAATGTTTTGAATTTTGAAACTCGATGTGATTTGAAGAGATTCACGCAGTTTTTCTTTTCCTTAAATCATTTCATGCCTTCTCATGGTGAAAATTATTTTCACAGCATAGGTCAGTTCTATCGGGCCATTCGCTCTGTCTGAAATTTTTACAAGGATTGACCATTCTCTGAAAATTTCAGGGCGAAATATCGTTCAACGAGAATCGTATGTGGGTCTGTAGGTGTATAATGGCGTACCTGTTCGATCGCAACAAATAGGACGGAATAACCGCGTCGTTCTAGATATATTGTAATCAAAGTATATATTATCAAATCAAATTACCATCTCGAAATGAAATGATGAAATGGTGTGGCCATTGTCAGGGAAGGATTTCTCTCTTCGCTCACGATTCTTCCTTCCGAACTGTCGCCTAAAGAGGTACTAGACAAGAATTTATTACACCTTTTTCTTTCCGTGACATTTTACCCAAAGAGATTCTTTCGCGGTCAGGGTTACGAATCGTGGTATCAAACTTTCCGCCTTTATTCAAAAAAAAAAAAAAAAAAAAAACCACCAGTCGCAGATGCGGGAGAATGCTTTAATAAAAAAATTTCCAAATCAAGGACATCATCACTTCGATTCTCATCGGCTGATCGGTTCATTCGAAGTAAATATACCTATCGATGAACCTGATGAAAAAATGTAAAAAAATCGTCAATCAAGGAATAAGGGACACTGAATTTAACTGCTCCATTTCAGGACCTACGACAAATTATTACCACCGAATTCTCTGATTGGAAAAATACTTTTTATGAAAAAGGGAAAGGAGCGGTCCCATTATCCTATACCTAATGTAACGCGGTTCTGGAGAAAATGCGCTTGAGGTTGAGCTAGTCATTTTGCCTGAAGAAAGCATTTGCAAATGCGAATAGTTCCTAAGGTCAAGACGACACTAAATCACGTGAAAGACCGCATACTGCAAGCGGAAATGAAACACTCACCGTCGCGTCGTTGCAGAGTAAAATAAGAAGATTTAGAATTTACGGAGTTGTGTCCTTGGGCACAGAAACACCGGATGGACAGGGATGGGTGGACGGGAGGAGACGATCTACTTGACAGCTTTCTATTGTCCACAATTTCTATCCTCAACAAATGCTTAGGCACAGTCACGTCCGACCATGATTCGATCAACCGAGTAGCCTGAAATATTCACGAGTCCGAAAAGAAATTTTTCCGTGCAACGAATTGGAACGAGAAATGTTTCAAAAAGATCCTAAGATCGTAGACCCTGGTTTGGTCGCAGGTCAATCTTCCTTTTTGCCAATTTTGGTCATAAATTAGCTGACACGGTGTTTAAGGAAAAAATCCATAGAGTTGAAAAAATATTGACGCTATTGTTCATGTGATCTCGAATGAAAAAATCTCACGCTCTAGTATCTGATTTACCTCATATACACGAAACTGGCACACAACAGCTTCGCATTCGGAACCGTATATCGGGTATTCAATTGCTTTTATATAGGATACGTGACATCAAAGGCCAAGGTCGGATCGGTATTGGATTAATGTTGGGAGGTCCTGCAGCAGGGACCTCCGAGTTCCTGAATGGATTCTGGAGGATAGTAAGCCCAAGGTTACCGTTATTGGGTTCGAACTTCGAAGGATTGTAGAGCTAGGTCATTTTTACCAGATACTGTTCGAAATTGGTATTTGCTCGAGATAGAAAAAGGTGATTTATTGCCAGTCAGTTATTGTCTGCAGGACGAGAGTCCGGGCGTCACCTGCACGGGTATGACCATACAGATATGTAGAAAGGCGAACGTGAAGGACGATCTTTTTTCTCTCCTTTTCAGCTTCGTCGTATATTTTCATACCAAAGGATTAAGGATGGTTCAATAAACCAGCTACGTACTTCCATAGGCATTAAAAAAAGTTTATCAGAATCCAAAATTGGATACGAATTATTGCAGCTATAATCAATTACCATTCATCGATTCGAATACCAAACCGTTTGATCGTTAGCTACAGAGAATTTAATTACCCACGTAAATATATATATATGGGGTATTCCCACGTCAAACCTGCAGCAAGCTCAAAACCCTCACTATTTTAGATTGACTTAATTATCATATATAATACTTGTTAGGGTTCAAAATGATCAAATAAATTTTCTTCAATTTTTTATTATTTATCATTCCTTTACAATAAGGAAAAAAAAAATTTGCCAATGGGACCCGATTGAAAATTACCAAAAAAATTATACCCACTCTGTGATTACCCAGAAACATTCTCCATCAAAGATCAAAGTGGAACAAAAAATTAATTGTTAAAAATTAGAAAAATCACAAAATTATCCCAATTATTCATTTTAATCCTTCAAAACTTAATGGATTTCTTGCAACAAATCTAAGTATTATCACCTTGAATCATAACACGTCGTCGTGTATCTCTTACATTAATGCAGGTTTTACCATACATACCATACCTACATGTTGGATACATTGATAGAGGTATCCCGTGCCAACTTGACCAAAGATTTTCCCTCACCATTTTTTATTTGATTCATAATTTTCCATACGACTACCCTAATTCTAACACGCACTCATGAATTTTCCCAGATTTTTTTTTCCAAAAAGTTATTTATTCCGATTCATGAATTTCCGAAACTTCCAACAGAAAAACACTTTTGATTTTTTTTTTTTTAATTTCAAAAATTCTATGTCCGAAAACGATCAGTTTAGCCCCTATTCGAAAGTGGGAACTATTCTCCTTGTATTCATTTTGCTGATTTAGGAAAAAATTATTCCGTAAACGTGGTGGATAATGGCTTCCAGGATTTTTTCTATCCAGATGCAATACAGATTTCATCTTCAGTATAATGGGTGGTAACCATCAGAGATACGATTGATTTTATTTTCGAACATGCTAATCGAAAAAATTCTGGGAGCCATTAGCCACCATGTTGACGGAATAATTTTTCCTCAATCAGCAAAATAAATATATAAGGAAAATAGTTTCCACTTTTGAATAGCGGTCAAACTGATCGTCTTCGGACAGAGAATTTCTTAGATTTAGTTTTGAAGGATTGAATGAATGATTCGGATAATTTTGTGATTTTTCTAATTTTTAACAATTAATTTTTTGTCTCGGTCGTCCATCGTAGTTCCACTTTGATCTTTGATGGAGAATGTTTCTGGGTAATCACAGAGTGTGTATAATTTTTTTGCTAATTTTCAATCGGGTCCCATTGGCAAATATCTTTTTTCCTTATTGTAAAGGAATGATGGATAATAAAAAATTGAAGAAAATTTATTTGATCATTATAAATCCTAACAAGTATCATATGTGATAATTAAGTCAATCTAAATTAGTGAGGGTTTTGGGATTGCTGGTTTGACGTGGAATACCCCGTATATACATATACCAGATAAGTATACTATATAGTTTCGCACAGGTATAAAATCTCGTCGATGCCATGTAGAAAAAGTTCATCGTGCGTCTTTACACTGGTATAATTTTATCTAACGATGTGTCCTGATCTGAGGACTGTGACTCTTATACATGAAAGTATATACTATCGGACTGTCATCAAAGTACATTGATCCTTCGGCTATAATATTTTTATATGTAATACATATTTTTACAGTTAGAACTCCATATATGTGCCGTCAAAAGTTTGCCAAAACTGAGTTCTGAAAGATACGCGATTTCAGGAGAAAAAAATTCTCATGTTTCAGACTTTCGGTAAAACTGACGACATATAAATGCCAACTTTTTAAAAGATCATGGAAAAAGTAGGGATTTGCAAAAGCTTAGTCATCGTTTGAAAACCGTTTGTTGAACTTTTAATGAGCCTCCTTGAACTGGACTCCATGACATATTAAGGACTTATCAAATTCACGGACAACTTTTTCGATCCCACAAGCATTCGTAATTGGCAAAAAAAAAATTTTTGTTTTATTTCGTCTGAATTATTCCAAGATCAATTTTACGCTATTTTTTTTTTCTTTTAAACTTTGCTCTAAAAATTTCACACGCTTTTATAAAGTAAACGAATTTTAGCCAGGAGTCTGAACGACTGTCCAGACTCGACCTGCCATCTCGAAAAACCTGTCCACCGGTGTTCTTGCCAAGGAGTACTCTGGTTATATGGCAGAAAATCGCAAGGGGTTTGACCTCTTCTCTGCCTTCAGTTTACCTACTCCCTCTTCTTTCCTCTTCCTCTCACACTGGATCGCAGATGTTATGTAGGTCGCAATTGTCGGCGTACGCACGTACGCGTTTAATGTTTATTGACGTGCGTTATTTTACCGCTTCATTTCAGATTCGTATTCAATAATTCATTACCTAATATAATTATAAAAAATACGATAAAAATTCGAGAATTTAGAAACTGGAGGGAATAGACCATCAGCGATTCCTAATTCTTTTCTGGAATGAAATTAATCGTAAGATTTTCACCCTTCGAGAACGGATTGTGAGTAAAAGATGTCGTGGGATCGATTAGGGTGTAGGTTCATGTTCATCAAAGATATTGAATTAGAAAAAAAAAAAAAAACTGTTTCAATTACGAAAAAGCAATAATTATCCTAAATCTGACTGAGTAGGATATGGATATATCAATGCGACGTGCTAAAGGGGAGTCAAGTAAGTTGAGGGAAACTTTGGCACGCAGGGCCATAGCTCGTCGAGTCTAGACTGCAAACAGTCTGGCAAACGCGACATGGAAATGGTGAGAGTCTCGAACATCACCGCCTTGGTCTTCATCCCCATATTCGTGCCCAGACACCCCAGACACACCGACGGGACGCTTTTAGTTGCTGTTAATGCAGCATACCTGCGATTCTATTTCCGTTTCAAGTCACCCCATTTTCGGGGTAGAGTCGAGGGGTATGGTTAGGCGATAGCTCAAGGGTTGAATAGACAGTTAATAGGAATGACGATAGTGACTCCTGCTTTCTAAACGAAAATGAAAATGAAAATGTAATAGAAAAGTGCATCGATTCTCTCAAGTTCTCCATAGTTAAACATCAGGATACGATGCAGTCCGCTTCAAAGTTTTTTTAAAGTTGTAGAATATTAAAATTTTCAATAAATGGCCTTCCCTGTTTTGCTTGCCAGGTAATTGAGAACTATTCGAAAATTTCATGGCTTCATAGAGAAAATTGTCATTCACAGAAGACTACCTATACGCATATATAGGTTTCCGCGAAGATCCCTCGTACATCTTTAGCTTGTTATATTGAATTGCAGAAAGAAAGTTGAACCAGATATACTATGTTAAATAAAAATTCTGCTGCACGTTTTCCCGTTGAAATTAAGAGCTAAAAATTTAAGGGAAATTAGCTTTTCTGTATATGGAACCGATGGGGAGGTGGACTTACGGAATGTATAAAATCACCCTTTCAAGGATCACTCAAATATATATTCAGATAAAAATTGGTTACAAATTGCGGAGACGGATGCAACGAACTCCTCAATCAGTTGGAGTTTCTTTACTTCGATGCCCACTTAAATGAACGAAAAATGAAATAACTGTTGAATGACCCGTAGAAGTATTTAACTTTTCTGACCTCATCGATAAGTATAAAATAGCTATTTTTCATTAACAGAATATTTTTATCCAGTTATTCAATCGTTGATCAGTTATTCACTGACCTGCCAGCAGCATACCAAAAATATAAACGAATACGATCTTCAATAGCCTGTCAGACCGCAGGTGAATTACTGTATATTAAAATTGCCGCGGAAGCATACAATTTGTTTGATGATTTATTGGCTTAGGGGCGTATGCACACCTTGGGAATTATCTTCTTCAAATCACTGGCATATATACGTTTGGGAAAAAGTATCCCATTATCGTTGTTCGTCGATGTTGTTCGAAAATTGAAGAAAATATTCTGAGATTAAGGATTTTTTTTTTATATTGTAGTGATGAATAAGAAAAGAAAAACTGGCTCAAAACCAAAAATTTTTGTATCTCAAGATCGAATTTATTTAAATTTGAAGAGAAATCTTGATTACATCTGGAAACGCTGGTTATTGTAGATCCAAAAGAATTGAGCGAATAGAATATTTCTTCATGTTGTAGCAGCTGAATTTGAAAAAAAAAAAAATTATTTCTAAGGTGCATAAAGGTGCAATTGAATTTCTATAGATTCTAAAGGTAAATACTTGAACTCTGCATAGAAATGCATCGGGTAGGTATAAAATCTCATTAGACCATTGCTCACGCGTCTTACTCGAACCACGACAGATTTAGGCCGGCGATAAATACGGGTAGGTAGATTGTTACAGCAAGACATTATACTAGGACACTGGCTCGCGGAGGTCAAGTACGCATAAACCGTAAGACAGGTAGTTAATTTAGTCTTCCAAGCATCGTATGAGTTTCAGGTATTCTTTGACGGAATAAAAAGTAGGGTAGCTAAGCTGGCCTTTGGTCTATACCGATGCGCTCTCTTCTCAAAAGCGAAGATAGTTCGCGATAACCTATCGGTAAAAATTATCACCAAATAGTACCACGGGATGAACTAGCGATTGAAGGGATACAAGAAACCTGAAATTTCCAGTCGGATAGAGAAATGGTCAAGCGTCGATTTCAAGTGAGAAGATATTTCCGTATAATCCAACGCTCAAACGATTCAGGAATTATTTTTTAGTCATATGTGTGCTGCAGAGTCGCGATATTCGAGGGATAGCTTATCCTCAATTCCGCACTGAGTCCTTGTTGTAACGAAAAAAAGGATATGACTCACGTACGGGTAAGCCAAGGGCTTTCTAGGATCGCTCAATATGGCAGAAAAGAATCCCAAAGCTACTGTGTGACACCTTGCAAGATTGCAGAGCGCACAGAGCTACAGGTGGCAAACGAATTGATTCTGTATAGAAAGCCCCGAAATATTTATCGAATGGACAAAAAAAAAAAAAAAGAAAAATTAGGGTCAAAAATTTCATGCCAATTTTTATTCAAGCATATATATATGTATACTATATTGGAGAAAATGAGCTGTCTACTTTGACCAGTCTACTCGTTACTTTCACAAAGTTGTTGGCATTGTTTTGTAGCTCATTGTCAATGCAGAATGATATTTTGTTGAAATACTGAATTAATATCCAGATTTATAATTTTATTTATTGCTCATCGCAACATATATAATTTGACGTAGTTGAGGCCGTTGCGGATGTACCTCGCGATTTTCGTAATTGAATCTAGACCGAGTTGCATGATTTTTCTATTCAATTCCGAAATGATGCATTGCAGGAAACCATACGTTGATAAGGATTTTTGCAATCCTCATTGCTGATCCTGACGATTATTTAATCTACGAATAAGATATAAGGCGTTCTGCAATAACAGGTATATACTAATTATAACTAACCCGTGCGTGCATGGATTCAATTAACCTAATTAATTAATTATTCTAAACCACAATTTTGTCATTCACTTATATACAGTCTACAAAAATCTGACAGTTTTGCACAATGATTTCCACACCATAGACTCGTCTCATTTATTCCTAATTTCATTTATATGGACGGTTCAACTCGCTCAGTTTTCATTAAGCTCTTAATGCTTTACCTATGTCAACATTTTGGGCATATATGTCACACAAGATCATGAAATTTCTTTTTAATATGAATTATGTACATGTATAATAAATCACGAAATATTTTCAGCCATTTAATATTACCCACCTGATTATCATGAATGGATGAATATATATAAAAAAAAAAAAAATGAAAAAATATATAGGTATACAATCATGGGCAGAACATAGTCGTTCAGTTTTCATCACGGACATTAGCACCAGCAGGGAAACGGAATTTTGAAATATTACAATAATTCTAACGGACTTGTAATTAAAACGAAAGTCTAAACTAAGTTATATTGAGAACGGAAATCTACGAGCAATTAATATTATCCTTTGAATCTAGTATTTAATGAAATAGTTTCCGATACAATCCACATAAAAGTCTTTTTCAAGAAAGAAACTCAACTATTTCAAAGAAATATCGTACAATTGAAGAAAAATAATTTACTCTATTTTGAAACGGCGATTAACACTGGCAATCGATCTGGATTTTGTCAAAGTGAGTAAAATTTGATCCTGATTTTTCTTTCTATTTTCAAATAAATGTCCTTACATGTTCCTCAAGTTCTGATCGATAACGATCATTGTACAATTATTCATTTTGATTCGTTTATAATTAATTCATACTTTCGAAAAATTTGAAACTTTATCAAACGTTTGATCAAATAGTTATTTGCCAATGACAAAAATCTTTCTTGCGTGTCATAAAGTATCATTTTCCTTTCGCTCGGCATAACTTGAGCGTGTCTAAGTACATAACGTGATCAAGTAAAGACCTGTCCCATTCTCGACCAATTGAGTATATTATTGAGATCGTAATGGGTCCATGTAATGACAGCAAAGAAATTGACTTGCGGAACGGAGAAAGCAATTGCGGCGTATATCTTATACTGGATTAATTAATTATCTGTTATACGTTTCTCGTTTAGATTAATAAAAGGAAAAAAAATTAAACAGGACATTTCTTGGTTCCTAAAAGCTTGGGACAGGTATATAAAATTCTATGAATCGTCTACGAAGATCCCAGCTAATGTGAACAGTCAGTATTGTAGATTTACCGTACAGGTATATTTGCATATCTGTATTATAAGTTTAGCGAAGTATAATATAGACGTTTTCGTACATATATAGGCATATGTATGTATAATGGGGGGAAATTGTTCGGTTGATGACCACGTGTCTCTTGAATTACTTTATTCGCTCATTAGCTCTTGTGCCATGCTGTCTTATACGGTTATCCGAGTCCGAAACAAGATAAAGATTTAACGTCTAGAATGTTAAACTGTTTTTATCATAACCGTACGTGGAACGCGGTATATTAAGTGTGGATATGTAAATTTGGCGAAATTCCTACAAAATAACTGGCGCAATCAATATTCCGCCGTATTTGCGTGTCTTGCAGTTCAATCGAGCGAAACTCTCGCGGCTTTTTCTTACTCGTACAGTAATATGCATGCATTTACGTGAATTGTATACGTCTATATAAAATTCACGTGTACCTGTATGTTATGCCTACACGATCATATGTACGGAACGTTCCACCTAAAATTTCTTACGTTTTTGCAAGAATTCGAAAGAAAAAATAAATAAAAGAAAAATTAGGACTCGAGCATTACACAAAGTGCAAAACTTATCTGCAAGGTTTTGTCGAGTCCTGTTCAGCGGTTTGGAAGATGACCACGTTCAAGTATTTTTGGGCCGAATTCATACTGAAAAGAAGAAGGCTTTTCGTCCTTTTTTTAGACCTTTCAAAAAAATGAAACTGACAGAAAATCTTCACAAAGCTTTGAGACGTATTTTTGAGCGAATGTATCCGGAATTTTTTCGTCCTTTTTTTTTTGTGAGACAGCCGTTCGCGAGTCGAGGAATTTTTTCGGCTGTTTTTTTTTTCCGCTGGGAACATATTCCATGTAAATTTTCAGAATGGCATCCGTTCGGGATATACGTGCTTGTATAATGCTTCGATCTTGATTCTTTTTTTCACTACAAATTCTTGAGGAACCAAAATAAATTTTTGGGTGATTCAGGCTCGGGTATTTTTTTCTTCGCAATAGTTTCACTCACGATTTTTCAGCGGAAATTAAAATAAACAGATTCTACACATGATTAGAATCGCACGAGCATGGAGCACTGCAGTGGCCTGCTTAAATCCATCCGCGGTTCCGAAGGGGCAAAGCGTTGCCAAAATGTAAATCGGAGAAAATTTTCCACTTTCTCGCTAGATGGTTTTCTTTTTTCTTCTTTCTTTCGTCTTTTTTGCTCTTGATCGCGAGATCGTAGCTTCAGAAATGAGCCACCTCGTTTGAACGTATCGTCTCGACCAGAGTCCTGCAACTTTACAAATTTTCGACTTTACATATTCCACAATTGGTCTTACGTCTTCATACTGACAAATGTAATTTATAGCCGATAGAGTAACGTGAATTTGTAGCAGCTCTCACTTTCTCTCTTCTCTTAGTTCAGAAATTGGCTACACTTTCCGAAGAACAAACAGACAAACGAATATCAAAGTCATTGGCTTTTATACCGGCGAACAACCATACCGCATATATATTATGTTGTATTGATCGATGTAGGTATCTTTGCGGTAGACATTAAATTTACGATGATGCCTGGTATAAGAATCGAATATAAATAAAACTTTAGCACCATGACAGGACAACCAAGCATTTATTAGTCCCACAATATAGATTTTCACGACGGCTGCGTCACACGGTTCTTTAGGGCTGCGAAGTTCATCGAACTTGTTAAAAATCAAGATTCAACTTGGATTAGAATTTCGGTTCAGTTTTTTCGTCCGATTTTGAAGTTTGATCGTTTTTTTTTTCTTCTCCGTTACGTCGAAGTATTTTCATCCTTTTGCCTTTCACACCATCCTAATTTATATAAGAAATAAAAACGATTTCAGAAGCCTTGCGAACCCTCGAGTAGATGCAATAGGTATAAGGATTTCAAAATAAATGTGAATGACCCCTATTTGAAAAACTTTGCTGACGCAAACCTACTTTTGTAATCATTCTAAACATCACAATTGTTTTGAGAGAAATCCAACTATTGTCGTCGAAATTTTAGCACGAAATTACTAAGAGTAGACATAAGGTTCACGAGCTTTTTATACCAAATGATCTGTATTCCATGAAAGGAAGCACAATCTTTATTTTTTCTTTAATTATTTTCAAAACAGCTGTTCCTTGTGGTGTAAAATTCTAAATTGCACAACTTGAACTAAGAGCGGATATTTCGAACCTGATGATTATTACTATTGATCTATTTCAATGACGTTGTGTTTCGTCACCACATTAAAATGGCTCGCAGATTGGAGACAGATGTTTTCAACAGTTCCTGAAAATTTTTAATGGTATCGAAATGCAGGACTGCAGTGAAACGAGCTTATCACCCTCAGCTTCGTCGTGAGAACCTGATTCATACTATATGTAAGTAGGTATAAAAAAGAGTTCGATTCCTTGGCACACAGTCTCCGTTTCGAATTGTGAATGCCCATCGAATTGGTAATCCGAAGACGTTGTCGGATAGGAGATCCCGAATATCGTCCGTGAGTGAAACCGTTTCGCGTTAAGAACGAAAGCGAATATAAACTCGGCTACGCCTTGATCGACCGATCATCATCCAAGGATCATGCAGCAAATCGTTAATTTCCTGCATTATTAATCGTACCTTGCCTCTTCATCTCTTTCATCGCTTTCCGATCCCCGCGGTTGTCCCTTGACAAATTCCCAATGATGTATCGATGTCTCTTTAACCTCTCCCTTGATTTAATTCGCCATTTTTCGCCTCATTTTTTCGCCCATTTTCACTCAAGGCTTGGCACAGTTCCATTGGTATAATCATCAGTTGATCGCAATCAGAGCCAGTGATTAATTATTGAATCACTGATATCTTACTCATCGTCAGTGTCAGTACTTCGCAGTATCACTTCGCTGCAGAGAGCAATCCTAACTTTCCCTTAAAATTTTCTGCTTATCATCCTTTTATAATTTCTATTCGAACCGTCCCAGACAAGATAGAGTCTGGGGAATGTTTGGATTTTTCTTAAATTTCATAACGCGCTGTTCGATACTAACAATTGTTTCCCGAAGAGAGCGAGCGTTAGTTTCATCAGTTGACGTAAGTTGGTAAAATTTACCCTGGAATCAGTTTTGAAAAAACCGTGAAGGTGTCGTCGCAATGTGCAGCTAAAAACTGATTCGTGACCGAAGCATGAATCACAGTGATAATTCGCTCTTTAAAATTACGTCACAATATTTCTTACTGTGATTTTCAGTTCCATCTAAAGTTTCAGCTTCTGGTTTTATACCGGGAAATCGAAGGCATGATAAATTCATGAAAAAAGTTAATTTATTCACAAAAATACCACGAAGATAATTCAAATTGCAATGCAATGCCTGTAAGGTATTGTGTTTCTTGTAGGTTTAATCCTGAAATGACACAACCGTAAAAGTACTTCGCAGAAAAGTAGGTACTTATTCTCCGTCTAAGTGGCCTGCAGTATTGTGTTAAGGATCTCGTTTCTACGATCAGTGTTTTTTTTTTTACTTTTCACGGTAAAAGTTTTACAACATATCGTAATATCAAGTTGTTTAGACTGTCAAGAAAGAAGAAAAAAAATTTCAGCAACAATCGCCAACGATTACCCACTGAAAGTACGTCCAAACTCTGAAGGATCGACTCTATTTAGTGTAATACAATCGCGGGTTTTACCGATGTGCTATAATTGGTAACTCATAAAAAAAAAAGGAGCCAGCTGTATGCATCGATCATTTGAAACGGTGAGAAAAGTGGCTGAACTCACGGTAGGAAGTACCCAAGACGAGCTGTACTCTAATCCGTATAATTAATTATGGATTTCATGGTAATTTCAGAGATCGAAAGTTTTACTAAACTTTCATATTATTGGCTCAGTGCTCCGCCCAAGTCACACAAATATTAGGATGTTATATATCTCCCATCGTCAGTTTCACGGTTCAGGTAACGCTAGTTTCGAAGATCAAGTTGGGTTGAAGAAAAAGAAAAAATTCAAAATTACGTAACTCGCACGATCTTTTTTTAAATTAGTTCCACCTCGATTAAACCTATTTGCTAGGGCGGTTCCTACAGCGCTAATGGTTTTCCAAGTGGTCCATCATTAATCAGATTAAAGTATCAATTCTTAAGAAATATGAGGGTCACTCGTCGCTGGCCTGATCTGGAGTAAAAGCGTTTTAGAATCCGTAGCAGAGCTTGAACTCCAAGTGGAAATGTAGACAGAAATTAGCTGGTCTACAAGCCGTAGCAGCTGGAGGTAAGCTCGAAAAGGTGATCGGAAATCGGGTTTTGAATGTCTTGATTCAGCCGTCAGTTCATCATTTCTGAAGTGCAGTTCTTCGCCATTTTATTGGCAAGATATTAGCCTAGGCTCTAGCTAGAATAAAGTCCACGAGCGGAAATGGGTATTCCTTAATTCCATCGCTGAATGACTCCTCGAATTCACAGCAAGGACTAAAACTGAACACAGGAGTTGTGCCAGGTGAAGGAAAGCAACGACAGTATATCCGCATTGGCGATGGTCACTGCCCGTTGAAAGCGAAAGGCTTATCGGATTCGGCGACACTCTTCTTTCACACCTTGCTCCTTTCTTTTATCTGAAACCGTTTATCGGTTATTTAAGGATGACGGTGAAGCCTCATTTTTTCAATGGTCATAAAGATCGTTGATGCTGAAATACTGACTCGGTTAAGTATTTTGAAAATTCTGCTGACACCGATCGCTCGGTTGTGGTCATCTCTTGGGCGTGGGGATCGGTTTATAGTCGACGGCGACCACTCCGGGTACAAATCCCGATACCAGTCACTCGTGAAACGTGAAACTAGTCGAAAGTTTAACCCAACCAAACCCAGTGGATATACCAAGCCAGTGACCATCGGCAATCCCTCCTTGGCGTGGTCTCGAAAATTCAAACTCTGGTATAACCTGCTGTCCAGTTTGCCGGTGGCCAGTTTTAAGAGTGCGGAGCTTCGGAGTGAATCCTCAAAAGCTCGTATTGACAGCTATTTTCTTATTGCCGATCTCGCGTTGGTTACGGGTGTTCATCGTTCAGTGGTTTTACCTTAAGAATTTTGACTTTTTTTCTTCTTCTAATAATACTCGACATAATTGTGTATGCAGTTAGTTCGGTGAATGAATTTGCGTAACGATCAAAATATTCGAGAATTTTAATCAAGGTGAGTTTCTCGTCTGGTCAATTAGTGAAGTTTTCAATTATACCTGTAGTTTCTTATTCTTATTCTCATTCTAATAACTTGTGGAGTTTTAATTCATGGTGATGATTGAGTGAGAGTGTGCAGATATGTGAATAGATTGGATTTAAATTGGATATAAAACGTCGTGTGAGATGATACCGAAGGCACGTTATATATTACAGATTGAATTTTATTAATTTTTTCTATCGATACAGCCTAACTCTCACGAAAATATCTTATACGTAACTCTTTTCACGTAGGTGTGAATATACACTTCCTGTTTTCTTAAATATGGTTAGAAATTTATTGAAAATCAAATTAATTAATTAAAAAGATTTTTTTTCAAATCTAACTTAGCGAGAGCTGGAAGTAACATGCGACGTTCATATAAAGGGAAATTTCTCTTACTGTGACACACGATTTGTATGATTATTTATTTCCGTAGTGAACCACCGTGAAAGAGCCACGTGTCTGGAAGGCAAAAGATTATTATTTTTTTTCTTCTTCTCGAGTAATTATACTTTTTTACAATAAGACAATTTATGTTCTTTTTAACGTATCCTAGAAGTCGAGATTTCAATCTCGAAACACCTAC
Organism: Tenthredo scrophulariae; assembly: GCA_963978835.1. Classification (NCBI taxonomy): domain Eukaryota; kingdom Metazoa; phylum Arthropoda; class Insecta; order Hymenoptera; family Tenthredinidae; genus Tenthredo; species Tenthredo scrophulariae. Next base: position 7,795,344 of record OZ022234.1, read on the forward strand.
ACATATACCTTTGTGAAATAATCATTGAACCGAGAAAATAATTGTAATAGTTTCTATAGAGCGTTTCGAAACTGACAATTGCATTATTCAATCAACTTTCAATACACGATAATAAACAGAGTAAACAGAATCGTAAAATAATCAACTTACTCACAGAGGAGGTCATCTCCATAATTTTTATTATCATAACATTGTTATTGACGATACGAGCTAGAACTGAATAAAATTTGAGCTATAGGTATTTCTGCATTTGAAAGGTGATCAAGATCGTTATAGCTGTAAAAGTCATCTGTGAGGAGTCATAGCTAATATAATTGTGCTCATTTTTTTTTTTGGTTTTTTTGAGTTTCAACCTGACACAGATATTTTCAAAAATATTCATAGTTGGTTTGATGTTCGATTGCTTTTAAAATCTGACCAAGAATCGTAATCGACAATTGAAAGAAATCATCGTAGAAGCTCGAGATCAACCCTGGTGAACTTAAAGATTTCCGGGTATCTCTGGAAATTGCAAAAAAAAAAAAGATTTTCGAAACTGGATTACTTAATAGTATTATTAGTGATACTGCAGAAAATTCTCACGCATTTTCATACAGTTTCCCAGACGTTTTAGAAAATGAAGTAAATTTTGTACATTCTCATTTCGAGTTTATCTAAAAATTTGAAGAAATTTATCGGAAAAAGGGTTCGAAATTATTTCCCATAAATCGAGATCGAAGTTATTTCAGTGTGACTAAATCCCTGGTGGTAAAAATGGTTTCTACTATTTTGCAATAAAATTTTTCAAACTTTTCGTGTGAACTGTGGAAAATCTGGAAAACCTTTCTTCTCTTGTTTTGAACAAAACTGACACTTTGAAATTTTCAAGCTTACGGGTGCTATATAATATCACTGGACTAATTTTTCAGATTCATCTCAATTCATCGATCCTAATTGATTTTCATTAAAAATTTACAGAAATGTTTGCTAAAGGAGTTTGAATCTTGGCGACCAGAGGTCAAGATGTCAGCAGAAAGGTGTATCGTATTCTGGCGGTGCTGGGTCACGGCCTTCGTGGTCTCCGCGATACTCAGTGCCGGGGCGTCAGGTAAGTTAAAAAAAAAAATGATAGTCAATTTGACGAATTCAAAAAATCTCTCCAACGGATTTTATAATTAGTGTGAAATTGCTATTTATGAGTTAAAAATGAAATCGTTTGTAGATCACAGGGTTCAGAGAGAGAATTCAAATTTTTTTCGAGTACCCCGCAAAATCTGCTTCCGATCCGATTTTATTTCTGTCGCAAATTTGAGAAACCATTCAATAAACGAGGCCACCGCGTATCGTAAAAATACTATTTTACGTATCGAAACTGATCTATAGGTATACACATGTCTTTCGAAGAATCAATGAAATATCAGCGTAGGAGGTAGAATCGAGAGGTAGATCGCCAGTTCAGGAAAGTAGATATTACAAAGTGGGAAGCAACGTTATGACGAAGGCATTTATTTATCAATGGGTTAAAGATTCTCACAATTAGCATTTTGTATCGTGAGATCGAGGTCTCTGTCCCACAATGCTGCACTGCGCTAATAATTCCCGGGCATTTTTCTCTAATAAAACAGTTATCTCATTAATTACCACTGTCACGGATGCTAATTTGCCACTGATAAAGAAAAAAAAAAAAAGAAAAAAAACGTAGATCTGTAACAATGGCGACCAACCAGAGTACGAATATTACTCTCTATTGTTTAAATTTGGTATGTAAGTTGATATAGTTGTGGGTCTGAGCTCGTTCAGCCCCAGGAACTAAACTTGAGAAAGCTTTCCGGAATAATCTGCCAAATTAACTTTAAATAATACTTTTCATATCCTAAATTATTCCTTCCTTTACACATTCACTTCACATTCGGATAGACGTAATTAAAAATTATTTCAGACTTTTCGGACTTCCCCTTGCATGGATTTTTCGAGCACACCGATGATATGCGATAATTTCATTTTTGGACACGAAAATTTTGCATTTTATGCCATTTTTTTTAAAACTTGAGTTTATAGAATATTCATTCGAAGCATGACAATGATTCACAAGGTACTCTTTGAAGAACGAAGGAATACGACAAGATACCTTCGTGCATATCTGTGCGTAGGTATAGGCTTATTTATTTACGAACGAACGAAGTATAAGCATAAGAATTATGCATAAACTTATTTCATAGCTCTTTGCGGCTTACTAATTATTACGTGCCTTACTGTAATTAAACGAGTGGAGAAAACAGCTTGATTTTATCAGCGGAAGCGTTAAAGGCTAGTACATTGGTCGAGGCCGAGTCTGCGGTCAGTTGGGGTCATCGATCAGTGACCACCTAGCTAAAACCCGGGTGTATATGTATAGTGTGAAATATGGAAATATCGAATCGTTGAAAAGGTACCCAAAAATTGATCGCCGGTTGATGAGGTCATGGAACCCCTTGGTCTCAAGAATCACGGTTATAATATAATGAATAACATATGTAGACACGAGATGAGACCATTAATGTGGATTTATCATCCGTGCAGAATATGGAAGGAGAAGGTCGAACTATCGTAAAATACGCCAACTTTCTAACGTTTCTCGAGCGATATAGACAAATATGTTACATAGTCAGGTTTAATTACGGTTGACAAAAGTCGATTTGATTAATTCGTTGCCGCACATGATGTGTTGAAAAAATGGAAATTTTTCATTTTTTTCTTATAAACGTTAAGATATTTCGACGAGCCGATGAATCTTTAAATATATCTATACTTTCGGAAATTTCCGGAACTTTTGTATCTATTTCCCGGAAAAAATGAATCCCGGCAATATTTCGAAGGTCTGAATGCGATGTATAACAGTAGTGATATAACAGCGGGTTATCTACGAGAACAGCTGGGTTATTGAATGCGTTGAATTATGCATGTGATTTATCGTAGCTGTTATAAAAAGGTATAAAGTTGACCTTATATCGGCTTATAGGATCAGGGCGGGGTGCTCATTTCTATTTCTACCCCACATTATCATTTCGGTAATAGTTATGATACATATGATAGAATAATGCGGCACTATCGTCAAGTACCTACGTGGACAGAGGACGAATGATAATCGGACAGTGGCCGAAGAAGAAGGAGAATAATAAATAAAGAGAAAAAAAAAAAAAAAAAATTGCTAAACATTTTTTTGACGTTTTCGTTTGTACTATATAGAGTTCGAATTCTTTTAGTGGAATATCGGTGCGATTTATTTAATCGTTGCTTCCATACATATATAGTTCGGGTTTAATATGCTCCTCGGGGAATGAAGCGATTCGTTATAACCGTATTATACATCTAATTATTATTCAAATGATGATTATCTTCTCGAGGACAATTTTTTGTCACATTATGCGACGCGTGTGTTTCCACACTTGTAATTAAACGTTTTGTTTATTAACTACCGAATCTCTAAAGTTTAGGTATATAAGTATAACTAAAAGTAAGAGGAACACGCGCGCTGGTTAAAAAAAAAAGAAAAGTTAAAGAAAAAATGTTAAAACGCGTAAAACTGTAAAGCTCCTTTCACCGATGTATCGTTTCAACGCGGTATCTCAATGGTAGCATATTACACGTGCAATTAATACACCCAACACGCACTCGAAGCGGTATTAAAAACCGTTACAGTTTTACGACTCGCTTTGTACAGGCACTAAATCTCTGTTTCTTGTAATCTTGATTAAACGACTAATTGCAAGCAAGACAATTGTCGGAGGGGTATTGGAACCTCCGATTAAAAATTGGCTTGGGTATATATTGTTTCAACTGTCTCAGTATTTCATTAAAATACTATAATTTCTTCGATAAATATTGTTAAATAATTCTTTAATCTCAAGAGTCGTGAACTAATTTTCAAAAAAGTTACATCGTTCTGTTAAAATTATGTCCAGCAGGAATGAGGTAGAAAAGTTCAAGTTGAAGAAACTTTTTCGAATAGATATTGACTCTTTCAATTAAAAAAATTTTTTTTGGTTGCATTTTTAGATGCGATTTGGAGATATTGAAGCAGCTTTATATTCCATAGCAGAAATTACCTCGGGATTTTTTTCCGAATCATCTCTTTAGGCCTTTGCAGCGAAAGTATAATTCATTTTAAACAAGTTCACCTAGATTCGGACACATCACGATCGGTGGCTGTGTGAAATAAAATAATTACGTTATGTATATCCGCAAGAAATTCTTGTAAAGTTACGATAAACATATACATAACGTCGAGGATGTATTTAATCAAGTGCCAAGTTTGCGCAAGAATTTAACACCGAGAATTAAACTACTACGGCTATGAGAGATAGAAGAAAAATATTTATTATATTAATATGCCTATAAATTAAGACGAAAATGAAAGTATATACAACGTCGAGCTGTGCTGGCATAAAGTATAACTTATATACTGCCAGAGACAAATATAAAATATCGTGTGGCTTTTTTTTTTTTATTTTTTTTTTTTTTTTTTTCGACTGAACTCAAACCGGGGGAAACTATTCCGACGAAATGTTGTGGCTGTCGCAATATGGTCGTTGCATAAGTCTGGAATCATTCTTCTTACTTATTTTTATTTCTGGTAGTAGGTATATAGCTTTTGGTACAACTCCATATTCTTAGGCGTGTTGTACGAAGCTCGAAAGATTTACAAACGAATATTTGTCTTCTTTATTTCAATTTCGAAAAACTCTATTCCTATGCCATTCAAAATTATTATTCAAAAACGATAATTGGAACTTTGAATTTGCCAATTAATCATTAACCGTTGATCACGGATCACCGTTTTGTGCCTCTCTGTTACTAGGATGTCGATTTTACCCATCCGGCGAACACCTAAAGTTCGTAAGGTTGCCAGAGAATTTACCAAGAGGGTACGAAGTTCTTACTTTGGAAGTTCATCCGAGGAAGCATCTTGCCATAATGCCAGTTGACAAGGTTGGTAAACTCTCTTTGACGACTTGACAATATTCCATAATCATTAAAGTATGTAAAGTGTTCCTATCAACGATCGAGACAATTTTTACTAATGATGTAAAGTCGAGTTCTCGATGAAATCTAGATACGATATTCCATTGGTTTTTTTTTTTTTTTTGTTCGAACGTAACATGCAGTAACAAAATTTAGGAATTACTTTACATTCACTAATATGCCCTATCTCTTCTATTATATAATTCTGAAAATTTAATACATCAAATGATTGCCTACTCGGATAATCCCCAATCATCAAATGGGTTAAGAAAGTGTGACATCGGCTCGTATATGTCATTTCGAATAGCTGCGTGAGAAACAGTTGTAGAAGTCATTTCTAAGACCCCTTTTTCCTCCGGGTTAACAATCGAAACTAAATATTGCTTTATAGAGTGCAACAACCGAATTGGAACAAGCATAATTTTATATAGCTTTATACATGTATTATGTATAAAAACGAACACGCCATGCTCTATTTCTTGGATGCTAGAAGAGTGGAGGATAAAGTACTGAAATGCCAAGTTAACGTTTCTGCGAATATCAGACCTCCGCGGCTCCCCACTTTTCGATGTATTACCTTATCCACCTATTTTTTTTTTACCCACCTTAATATATTTGCAGGAAAAAGATGCAGAATATTTTACTTACAAGGAGCTGAACAAAACCCATGTAGCCATAGTCCTCGCACAGTCATTAGCGAATCTTGATGATGCGGAGATGTCAGAAAATATTATCAAATTTCGAATCGTCTGTGACGACATGGGAATGGGGAATTCGCAGGTACATATTTCCCGACTTCCTTATTCATTCCACTTGACAACTGACAACGTGTAATTACATTACGTAGCGTTACGTAAATTATACGTAGCTAAGCTCTACTGTGACAAAGCGAAAGTTTAGATAATAATTTAATGCATACGAAGCTTTTGGATTAGATTACAATTTCATTAACACATCGAGGGATCTTCTGAGAAATTTCAAAATCACATTTTGGAACGAGTCTTCGTCCCTGCCCGAGTATTTTTTCTTTCTTTGAAAAAATATTTTCACCAATCTCTTTGCTCCCGGATTGTTTGGACCTGAAAACCGGGCGATGCATATACCTACTCCAATTTATAGTTACTATAAAAAGCTGCATTTTACTAAGTCTGGGTCACGTGCTAGCGGCCAGTAAGATCTTTCGAATAAAGCAGCAAGAAATGGTTTATTGATTCCCCAATATATGGGGCACGGTGTGGTATTCAACCTAGATTCTCGTTCTCATACGAGGAGTCAGTTCAATCGACAATGAAGCATTCAATTTCGTAGCTACCTACACACGTCAATTTTATACGTTCCTACGCCTACAAGGATCGATGAGCAACCTCTTTCCTTTTCTTTATTCAAAAGATTGGCTCTAAGAGTTTAAAACCATTATTTCAAATCAATTTTAATTTAAATTTTAATCAATCTTCATTCCGCAGGTCTCTTCGCATTTAGCGGTCACAGTTTACATCGAAGATGTTAATAAATATTCCCCAGAATTTGTCGATGCACCATACCACGTCACCATTGACGAACTTACTCCAGTCGGTGAGTTAATTGATCTCATCATTTCCTCGCGAATCATTTTCGCCAATATACCTAATCTTTGAAATTTACATTATTTTAAGGCCGAACCATATTTCGCGGCATTCGTGTCAATGACAGGGACAAGCATAACACACCCAACAGTGACGTTCATTATGCAATTGTTCGCGGTAATGAAGAAGCGAAATTTTCCCTAGAGGCTGGACCCAGAGCCGAACTTGTGCTTAGAAAAATGCTCGACTATGATTCAGGGGATCGGGATTTCACCCTTACCGTCATGGCATCTGTGAGTATTCCATATTTTGTATCGATGTTTGTCATTTTTGACATCGACGAGAGTAATGGCAGCCGTCCAAGCCACGAGAAATGGCAACCGCAATTTTTCTTCCAATGACGACATTATAGAATCGAGTTGTCCAGCAGCAGTCCACCATCAATAATTAAACGTATTTGACAGATAATTAAAATGTTTGAATAACAGGATCGAGGCATACCGACTAAAAGCAGCAACACCACTGTCACCGTAGTGGTAGCAGACAATGACGATTTGAATCCAAAGTTTACCCGAGATGTTTATAGGACAGCGATATTCGAATTCTACCCGATGGCGGTGAGTAGCCTAACTAAGAAAACGCTCAAATACTGTGTGCAGAATTTTTGGAAAAAAAATTCAATGACCAACGCAGTAACGAAGAGTCAAATTTTTCATTTATATGATATGTGGTGGTGTTCCAAAAGCCGAATCATTATGTTCGCCGAATGAATTTATTATGAAATATCGAACGCTCTTAGATCTTGAAGAATTCAAAAGTTGGATAACTAGCCTACGCAATATGAAGGAATTTTAAGGATATATAAATATCGTATAGGTGGTATCCTCAGCAGTTATGTGAAAGTAACCTGTGCAATGAAACCAATCGATGCAATAATACATTTAAAAAAAATCTATAATCCTTGCCAGGTACGAAAGTATCGCGTCATCGATCGTAAGGATGATTTTTATCGGGCGAGATTGGATGACAATTAGATACAAGTATCTGTATGTACACTTAGAGTAGAACGTTCTTTCAGCCTTTTCCTTTCTTTGATAGACCATATAACGGTGAAAGGTAATCTTTCAGATGACTTAAGAGGGTATGGCATACGGTTGGACGGTCAATTGAAGTAAATTTTTAATCTCAAGGTATAGGGTAACGGAAAATCAATACGTATGTACCTCAATATTTAACATCAGTTTATACTACCTGATCCGAGAGTGACATGGGGCAAATCGATCGGACAATACGTCTATTATAGTATTATGGAGATCCGGACAGTCGACCTCATACTCATCTTGAAATTTTTCTATTTTTTTTCTAGGATCGAGCGATACATTTAGAGTTGAACTTCACACCTCCTATACTTGCCGTGGATCAGGACCGCGACATTAACGCAAGGATTCGGTACGACCTAACGGCGGGGAATGAACGGGGTTTTTTTTATTTGGATCCAGATAATGGCTCGCTCTTCTTGGAGAAAGGCATCGACTTAGACGCGGAGCGTAACCTACCAGAAAACACATTCTCGTTACAAATCCAAGCTTCTCAAAGCGACAACCCTCAGAGGAGTACTTTGGCACAAGTTAAAGTTGAAGTTTTGGATCTAAACGACAATTTGCCGGAGTTTGAAGTCGACTTTTACAACATAAGCATCGTCGAAAATCTTCCAAATGGCTTTAGCGTTCTGCAAGTGATAGCCGTCGACAAGGATCAAGGAGATAACGCGGAGTTTGATTACGAGTTGGAAGATAGATCAGGGGCATTTTCGGTTGAGCCAAAATCTGGGTGGCTAACAGTAAGAGACCAGACCCACCTTGACAGAGAAAAGCAAAGTTCATTAAGAATGAGGGTTTTCGCTAGGGAGAAACGGACCAGTGTTGTCGAGTATTCGAACAGCTCATCATTCGTAGATGTAGAAGTTACTCTGCTTGATGCTAACGACAACAATCCAACATTCGTACCGAACAATCTGTACGAATTTTTGGTACAGGATAACGCTCCTGTGGGAACTTTTGTTGGCCAAGTAAAAGCAGTCGATGTCGACTTGGGGAAGAATGGAATGGTCCTATACAGCCTACAGAAGACAGGAAACAGTTCTGTTCATACACCGTTCAAGGTGGATGCTTATACAGGAGTTATATCCGTCGTTGAAAGTCCGATATTTGAAGGAAGACACGCGATCTTCGTCGAGGCGGTAGATCAGCCAGCGAATCCTAGTGAAAGGCGATTTTCATTGGCGGTCGTGACGGTGGAAGTCTTCCGCTCTGACAGTAAGTTTTGATAAAAAGATGAAGAAAAAAAATAAAAATAGGTGCCTTAGAACCACGGAGATGAAGGAAGTCTAAACTTTACACCGCAATTTCTTTGCCGAAGATTAAATTCTATTCCAAACTTCAGAACGGTTCTATATGAATCGTACGTACTAATTATTCATCAAGTTTGAATTTATATGCTTTCATCCTGCCCTCCAAGGATCCAGGGTAAACAGTGAATAAGTTTACAATATAAGGAGGATTATAATACACCTATAAATCATTTTACGACTAATCGACTCACCCCAATGAAATTTAGAAAGAATCTTCAAAATATGAAGGGTATATGTTACAACTTCGAATGGGTGAAAAATTTTCGCACAGACATATTGCTTCTCCGACCATTTATTCAGGCTTCTGATTGAATCCAAGAATTCATGGGATTAAAACAGGTGAAACAAGTGATTTTCGCAATATCAAAAAGTCTCGAAAAATCCAAAATCGATCTAAGCCTGTCTGACTGTCATGAATTTTTTGGACTTCTGCAGAAGCCCGAACAGATGATATGAACTAATGTCCGTAGGGAAATTTCAATCCATTCAAATTTGTACACTAGGATGGTCCTCAATTTGATTCCCTCCTAATTAATTTGAATTATGACAAACTTCGCACGCGTTCAGTGATTATAATTGTGTGTGTTCGAAAAACCGCCCGCTCTTGAAGATTATAAAATATCGAGGACCCGAATAATTCTTCGTTCCAAAATATGGGTGGAATGCTTACGTTATTTCCTCGGGCTTTTATAGCGTAGGTTTTTTTCATTGTCCTTGTAATTAACCCGAGTATAAAACCGGGTAGAAAAATTGCTGCGTGCGGTTGTCGTGCTAGTGAACTTGCATATAATTATTTAACCCGTTTATAATCCTGTTTAGAACACAACCTTGGAGAACCCGATTTCATCGGAGCACCGTATGAGTTTTGGGTCGGTGCTAACGTTGGGATCGGCACAAGCGTTGGACAAATTCGAATTAATGAAGCAGTGATGAAGGACCATATTATTTACGATCTTCTACATGGTTACTACGAAGGAGGTAGGAAATTATATCATCCATTGCATAATCGAGGAGTCGTTCACGCAGTCAGGTTTTCTGTGCTATAATTCATTACAGATTTAAATGCCATCATCAGTCGAATTTACCAATACTGTAAAATAATTTCTACTATATGCGAAAGCAGGAACTGATTTGAAAATAAGTTACGTCAATCTCTTCACACATCATGTCCGCAAAATGAGCTAGAAAAGTTTAAACCAAGGAACTAAGAATTTGTGATGCAGGGAGCTTTACGAAAGCTCGATATCAGAAATGTCATCGAATGCATCATAGACATTGAGTTTTTCAATTCAAACTTCCTTGGCTGATTTGCAGATGTAGTTTTTGCGGTTTCTGTCAATCAGCAACCACTTGCGTTCAAGTGATGACTAACAGCTGTTCGAAAGTTTATATTTCCTCTTCTTCTTCTAAAGTAAATCATAAAACTGAAAATTCAATATAAGTAGAAGCTCGAAATTATTGAATCTTTAAATTTGTACGTTTGATGAATGGACTTGCAGTACCATTTGCGGTCGAAGAACGTTCTGGGACTATAACAGTGATAGATGAAATCGAGAAGTACGATAGATCACTGTACGATTTCGAAGCTCAAGTAACCGACGAGAAAGATCTGATAATCGTGACAAACGTATCGATCCACGTAGTCGACCCTGGCGATGAGCGAGGAATATTTACTCAGTAAGTGAAAATTTTATTTCGCGGAATAAATTTATGGTGACATTTAGAACTACCGTTTGCGAGATGATTTGTAAGAGACCCGCAAAGTGTTGATTATATGAGAAAGTGAAACTTGGCTAACGCCCGATCCGTGTCCATCGTGAGACAGTTTCTAAGACGAAAGCTGGAATTGCGTAATGAAAAGAAAAAAAAGTGTTACCGTCTCTTTAATTTTATAATTAACACCTTAACGCCTCAGTTTCTGTATATTCATATTCCAGCCCCGGACATGTCTGATCATTAATTAAATTGTCATTTTAAGCATCCACTTTTTGTCCCTCCGTCCCGTCTATGAACTCGTTAATTTTTGCTGATTCCATTTTTGCCGAGCTATTGAAATATTCGCAGATAAAAAATCCGATCTTTTCTATCTCGAATTGTTCATTACACCAAAAAAATGAATTTCGTTTATTGCAGAAGAACTACCAAAGTGCCTCTGGTGTTCCACGTCAAGGAAAATATACCCGGTGCTTTTATCGGCCAGATATTACCGCATAATGGCACGAATTCGACTAGAAATATACGCTTCCTTATTGCAAATCAGCAGGACGTGCCACATATTGCTATTACGACAGAGGGAGTTCTCTACACGGCAAACGGTCTTGATAGAGAATCGAGAGAAAATTACAGCATCACAGTAATCGCCGATAACGTTAAAGGCGTCGGAATATTTCAAGTAAGTTAATCCTTTGATTCCACCAAAGTTTTCGATCGATTCGATTGCGAAAGGAGAGCAATGCTCACATATGATAAAAGCCGTTCTTGCGAATGAGGAAATTCGAGACGAATACACTTTCCAGGTGATGGTGTTCGTAGATGACGAAAACGACAATCCTCCCATCTTCGAGTTTCCCATTTACGAAGGTAACATACAAGAGAATAGTCCGATCGGTACAGAAGTGACGTTAAATCGGCACATAAAGGCGCGTGATCTCGACGAAGGTGGAGCTCAGAGTTTCGCCATAACGCTTCAGGGTAACGGAAGCGAATTATTTACCATTGATCAGATCCATGGGCGGGTATTTTTCAAGGGAAATAGCCAGGATCTTCTAGACCGTGAGGTCAGCTCGGTCTACAATCTGAGCTTGGTGGCTACAGATAAAGGTAAGTGAAAACTCCTTCGGAATCCTTGATGGCTAACCGGTAGTTTGAAGATGCAATAAAACACCGCCCAAACTAAACGATCAAACGTTTCAATGAATTCGTTATAGTTTGACATTTTCAGTTTCGAGCCCGGCCATTCCCGATCTGCTAATGATACTTTTTATACCAGCCTTGACATTTCGGTATTCGGTACTTGTGCTTCTAGGAAATTTACATTCGGAGGCGGAATTAATAGTGAGGATAAACGACGAGAACGATAACGCTCCAAATTTCACGCAAATGGTGATACTGCCTGACCAAGGAATTGAAGTTGCCACGTATTCTCTCCAAGATATTCTCCGAGAAGAATCGCACGGCAAAGATCCGGTAGGCTTTGACAAGGACGAAATATCCAGCAGGAATGGAGACGACACCGTAGAAACGCCGCTTTTAACAATTCCGGAAAATGTCACCCTCGGAACGCCCATTATTCGTTTGGTTGCTTCGGACAAGGACGAAGGAGAATACGGCGAGGTTTCATACGCCATAGTGAACGAGACATACGGCGAAGATCGATACCACCATATCCTGAAGCCACATTTTTTGATTAATCCGGCAACAGGGGAAATTTCGGTATCGCGGATGCTGCCCGCTTCGCGAGAGATTGTTCTCGCGATAATAGCAGTAGACGGTGGTGGTCTGCTCGATAATGTCACCCTCAGATTCTACGTTAAAGACGTGAACAATCATGCCCCAGTATTCAAGAAGTCTTGGTACTTGTTCAACGTCCCCGAAGACTCCTACGAGGATCGTATAGTCGGCACTATCGAAGCAGTCGACGCCGACCACGGAAGAAACGCGAACATTTCTTACGGCCTGGTGCCAACCGCGATGCAAGACGTCCCCTTTGCCATCAGCGAGTACAGCGGAGTACTTAAGGTCACTGGAGAACTGGACAGAGAAGTCCTGGACGTGTACGAATTCAACGTCATCGCCAAGGACCATGGAATCGAACCTTTAACTTCGACGGTTTCGGTCCAGGTCAACGTCCTCGACGTGAATGACAACGCTCCGATATTTTGGGGCTTTGACGACATCGCCGAGTACGTGGAGGACGGGGTGGGCCAGTACCCAGTACCAGTTTACCGCTCTTCCATCGCTGGCAATAGTCCCATCGGTACAACAGTCGCGAAGCTCTATGCCAACGATTCGGATTTAATTGGAAATGGAAACACGTTGATATTATTCGACATTCCGCACAGCCAGGAGAAGAATAAATACTTCACGATCGACAGCCAGAAAGGAGTGGTCACTACCGTCAGCAAATTTGGCTTCGAAAACCAGGGCTTGCACAACCTGACAGTAACAGCGAGCGACTTAGGATCACCAAGTCTAACTTCGACGGCAATGCTGCTCGTGAATGTGGTGGATGTTGAAGATAGTAACGATCTCCAAAAGCCAGTATTTCAACATCGGTACTACGAAGTCGAAGTCCAAGAGAACAGTCCCGTTCCTCTAAAACTAGTGCATCTAAACGTGTCGGATCCTTTCCACTTGCACCAGGTCCGCTACAGTCTTATATCAACCGACGAAGAGCTGAAGTATTACTTCTCGATTGACGCCAGAAACGGGACTCTTTACTTGGTCAAACCGTTAGACCGAGAACTTCGAGATTTTTATGAAATCAAGGTCAGGGTGGACAGGGTCAAAAACGGGCGAGCCTTGCCGATAATGATATATCCCGTGCTCGATGATAAACTTCACGGTCTTGAGGTCAATGAGGCTAAGATTATCGTCAGAGTTAAAGATGTTAACGATAACGTGCCCCGATTCAATTCCAACGGACGTCCAATGGTCGCTGCTATTCTAACCACGTCACATTACGGATACGAAATTATCAAAGTCGAGGTGATTAGTTGATGAATAATTATTTCATAGAATTAATTGCCGAGCTGAAATAGGAATCACAGTTCGACCCTCGGAAACCTCAATTCCTCCTCTCTTTGGTCAAGTAAAATCATGTCTTAAGCAGAATCAGTTCGTTCGCGCTCGAAATGATGATTAACGTCGCCACATTCTACTGAATTTTCAAATTCTACTCACAGATAGAAAATCAATTGAATGATCATTTTTATAATCGACTCGGAGTTCACTTGTCAATCGGTTCACGAAACGGTTTATTTTAAATTGACGGCCGTAGGTCGACGCCAAAAGCCTTTCTGAATTCCACGATTCCGAAGTCTGAACTAAGGTGTCAAGCGTCTAGCTTGTGTCTAACTTTGTAAAACTCAACTGGAATCCATTACATATATTACAACTATTTGCTCCATGATAGAGCGATACTTTGGCAAGGAAAGGAAACCGAAAAAGTTTTGAACGTTTAATTGCAGGCAGAGGATCCAGACGAAGGACTCAACGCTGATATTCGGTACCAAATTCTTGGCCGAGAAGATGCGCCGAGATTTGCCATTGACCCACTGAGTGGTCAAGTGCGATCCGTTGGTAGTTTTTCACGAGACGCCGGTCGCGTATTTGGCTTCGATGTCAAGGCTACGGACAGAGCTGGTGCAGACGACGGTCGCAGCAGCATAGCCAACGTTTTTGTGAGTATTTCGCATTATGATAGTGCCAGGAATTCTAGAGCCATACTTTACGCCCCCTTCACGTTTTTGTACAATGCGATGCGCATATGGCTGGCACGTTATTGAAAATCAGTTTGGCCAATGCGGTTATTTGCTGTGTTATCTCCTCTCTGGGTATATAGGCGAATTATGTAAAAAGTGAGAGCACGAATAGAGGTAGAAAATGAAAAGGATCGGAATAGCTCGGTAATTAAGAAAGGAAGAATCCGAGTTTCCCTACTCTCACACAAATAGTACTCAAAGTGGCAAGGACGCACTTTCGCTCTGGCCTCCGTGGACCCTCTCGAGAAACAAAGTGCCGGTCCTACAGGTGTGCGGAAAGATTAGAGAGCGGATTGCTTCTCGGAGGTAAATGCTCCGTTTTAACTCGTGAGGAAGCAGTGAACTGTGACACGGAACTCTACTCATTGTCAGTCATGAACTGCTATGGAATTTAAACGGGTTATACCTAGTGACATCATAAGAATTTGTATTTTATTCCAAGGATTAAGATTAGTCTTTTCATCCCCGGTTTTGCCACGAAACTTTTTACATCATTTTTACGACTTCATTTTATCCGTTCACCTACACGTTTAAATAAGGAGATCGCATTGGCGCCGTTCCAAAGTTTCAAAATTATTCCCACGTGGTTTTTTATTTTTTCATTTATTTTTATTTTTTCATCAGATCATGGGAAATAATTTATTAATGATTTACATCCTAGGTTTACGTCTTGGACGACCATAAGCAGGTCGTTATGGTTATGGCCAACAGACCATCCGATATTGAGAAACAAATAGAGAACATCACTTCGTAAGTATATCTGTCGATTTGGATTTCAATTCAAAGACTTAGCCGACTGCTGAGCCTTCCACCGAATCAAATCATCGCGTCATCTGGTTAAATTTAACGCCTACTTTTAAATTCATTTTAATTTATACGCTAGAATCGTTTAATCATCGAGCGAATGCAACTTGAATAAGTAAAGTAGAAAATGAAATATAAAAAAAAAAAAAAAACAACTTAGACATTACAGTATTAGTAGCTGATCATTTTTCTAGAGATATATTGAATTTCAGAATTCTGCACAACGTCACAGGGCTCGATGTGAGAGTAAGAAAATTAGAGCCTCATATAGAAAAGAATTTAATCGATGCTGGCTCGTAAGTTTTATCCAAATTTCGTGTATACTGAATAACGTGGTCCTTGATTCGATCATATTCGAATTTCGACGCCCTCATGGGCCAGAACGTCTTTAAATATGTACAAAAAAATTCAGTCAAAACCCCAGGTTTCTATCTTAATGCTAAGTACTGCCCCGAATCCTTTGAACTTTCCCGTTCAAATAACACACGATTTGTAGTACTTCGGGTTGACTATTTTACTTCCTATCGCATTATCGCTTCTCTGAATCTGAAACTCCGCACATTTCTTGCCTATGGTAGTAGGTATTCGCGAAAAATCAATAGATTTTTATCAGTGACAAAATTTATTAAGTATTTAAATTCGGAAATGATCAAATCAAGGATCACCCTAATACTCAATTCTTGATTATACGGAGACCTGAATTAGCGTTCAATTTTTGTCCCATTTAGAACCGACATGTATTTATACGCTGTCGACCCACATCTGAACGTGATGATAGACATGGATACTTTGCACAAGTGAGTGAAATTCAGAGGAATAATAAGATCACGTTTAATTATACCGTGTATATTATTTCCGGGAAAAACTATAGCGTGAATAATATCTTTGAAATGATTTCAATTTCAACTTGTCAATTCAAATTTCAAGTCGATGCAGACGGATGTAAGGACGATGAAAATACAGCCGATTACGTGAAGCGAGTGGATGCAGCTTTCTCAATCTTCTATCATTGCAGATATCTTATTAATATCTTCACACGCAATTTGAAACGCTATAAGAATATTTGACAGACTCTTATGCTGTGAGAAATCGTCAGGAAATTTTGATAGACTTTAAAACATCGCGTGAAACGGGGTCTAAAATATATTCCAAACCAGTACTTCCGGTATATTATAACAGAGTATTGCGTAAACCGTACGGTAAACTCTTAAATCTTGGGAGATTCTTATCCGCATATTATTCCGTCTGTATTGAATAAAAGAACCGAAACTGAAAACTGTGTGAATCGCCTCTTCGCACAATCGGATAGTCATTCAATAACATATTTCTAATAAACGACCGAACCGTTACGTCAATTAATGATTCTATCGAAAAATATGAGACTGGAGAACCGCTCCCTCATTCCTTTCACCTCGTAGGTGGATTACGTCGGACGAATAGTCCGGCTGGGATTATAAATGGATTTTTATTAAAAAGTGTAAAACGTTTTTCCAATCTGTAGTGTTTTCCACAACAAAAAGTCCGAGATCAAACGTGAACTGGAAAAGTATCACGTGCTTGATATAGCCGGGAATACACCCAGACGAAGCAATCAGAGATATCTTTTATCGACGCTGGAGGTGGGCGTCATCGTTCTTGGATGCATCGTCTTCTTCGGCGCCTTGGTGACGGCTATCTGTGTCATTTGCGTTCGTAGGAACAAACGGTATGGAAATTTTCTCGTTTTTAGAGGAATGGAAAAAATATATATATATAAAAAATAAAAATTGACATTTTATTTATCGCATTGCGCTGCAGGGGTGTCAATTACTTATTTCTAACCAAGGGATGCGGCTAAAATACTGTAGCTAGTTTCCTCGTTCCGAATTCCTGAAACCTTCTGTATCTTATAATCCGACTAATAATAAGCGAGTGTTAATCATTCCAGGTCTTCTGTTTTTTTTTGTTTCTTAATATCGCTTACTAAAGTAGTCTGATATATTACTAATCACCTTTTTCTTGTGGCTAATCTTACTACCTTATTAATCTGTCGTTTATAGGCGACGCCTGCTGAACCTTGGTAACGTGCCGCGAACCCCATAATATTGATTGTGGGTTGCGACTTGTGAGAGAAATTTTCTCAACGATACTAGGATGTATGATGTCGAGAGAATTTTAGTGTTAATTATATATGGCATTGTGTTCATTCGTGATAGATATATATTTTTTTTTTCATCAATTTTTTTCATTCATTTATATAGGTATATATATATATATATATAGAGTAGGGGCCGGCAAAACGGGAACGCGAAGGAATTAATGGACTTTCGCTAACTCAGAATACGCTGAATCTTCTTTTTTTTTTTGCACTTCTATTCGAGGTAAATAAAACAAATTTTCAGACGCTGTTAATTTTTTTTTTTTTACATCATAACCGGGTAAAAATTAATAGAATAAAATTATTTACATATAATCTGAGTGAAAAAAGTGATTTGCAATTTAGTTAGTACGTATGAAGCTGTCTGAAAAACAAATTTTTGAAATAAAATAAAATAAAATTCGCGCACCTCAGATTGTGCAAAAATGATAATAAGAGTAATGAATGACAGTTTACAACGATTTTGGGAAAGAAGAGAAGAAATAAATTCATAAGATTTTTGGGGAACCTCGTTCTGCTCGCCTCTTCCCTAATATTTTCGTTAAAGTTTTGCTCTTGCATCAAGCTCATGGAATAACGGAGGATGAACGCGGAAGCAGGGTACGTTGACCTTATGTTTGGTACAGCTGCACATATACATATAGGTATATACCTATATACCGGTCTCTGGTGGGATTACGGTATAAATTTACATGAGGAAAAAATTTCCACCCCCATCGTTATAGGTGATAAAATAAATTTTTCAAGTCTCTTTTGACAACCTGAAGGGTACGAAACAGTCGTATGAAAAATTCCATGAATCATGGCTCTTAGCGAGTATCAGTTATTTTTTTTTCATTATTTTTATCTTTTTCTTATTTCTTGTTTCCTTACTTTCACTCGCGTATAAATCTACTCACTTTCACACCCTGTCTATAAATTGATTCTGTAAGGTAAAAACTTCCACGCAAAGTTCCCCGAGTGTCCGGAAAAAATATTATTTGCCTTATCGTATTTTTGCGCTTATAATAAAATCCCCGGCCACGTCCTCTGTTCTCCATATAATATTATGAATTCGTGAAATTTCACCTGAAATTTCGCCATTTATATTTCGTAAGCCATATATACCAAAATCATAATATATATATATATTATTCGTCACGTTTCTCAGTCAGAGACTTAATGTTGATTATACTGTAATGTAATTATTATGAAATAGTTTTATAGATTGAATTTATTATTATTATTATTATCGAAGGAAGTAGGAGTATAGATCTGTTCTGGACATAGTGTACCTGTATTCGTGTTACGATTCGAAGAATTATATGAATAAATATATATATGTATGAATAAAATCATCTGATGAGTGTGAATGAAACCTGAAATGAAAAGAAAAAGAAAAACTAAAAACAAAAAACAAAAAAAAAAAACAAAAAATACGTTATACATGGTGCAGTATGTTCAAAATAAATGTTCATCACATATTTGTCACGTAAAATTATTTGTCCAGCCTT
Organism: Tenthredo scrophulariae; assembly: GCA_963978835.1. Lineage (NCBI taxonomy): Eukaryota > Metazoa > Arthropoda > Insecta > Hymenoptera > Tenthredinidae > Tenthredo > Tenthredo scrophulariae. Next base: position 7,814,213 of record OZ022234.1, read on the forward strand.
TACTAACACGCTCGTTAATATTTATTGTTGCTTGCTTTTGGACCCCCTGTGCCATGTATGCCTAAATATGCTTTATTTCATTTACCTAACCCTTGAATTAGCGATAAAAAAAATTATCCACTGAGTTGCTGAATGACAAAGTTTGAATTTTTGTTACGAATGTTGAAGCCAAGATTTTTGACTGTCACTAATACGATCGTAAAAATGAACAAGATGTAATTGCTTATGTTTGAAATCTGCGCGATATTATGATATGGACCTAATAGACCCAAGTTGATCCTCAAGAATGACGTAAAGCTTCTCAATGATTGATGGCAAACTTTTCAACGAGGTTTTTTGCAGACATTCTGTCACTCGGAATTGCATCCATAGTGATCGATGTGTATCTGAAATATACAACGTCTTATAGACAGCTAGACAAACTGACAAACTGCAAAGCACATTTTCTTCTACCTTTATATGATCTTCGTTTACCCAAAGAATTTTCAAACGAAACACAATATCATTCGAAATTATATGGACTTTGCCTTCAATAGATTAATGGCAATGAAGAAAAGTAGTTGTCGTAGGCCAAAAATTTTTCAAATTATTACGGAATATTTTACATCGAATATCATTTTTTAATACGAAGATTCATTTGATTTAAAAGATTTCCAATTAGCGACGAGACTCGATCTGTGCGAGACAAAGCTACGTGAAATCTGGAAAAAGAAACGATTTGTAATCATGTCGGAAATCAGAAATTTTCTTTAAATTTCGAAAACGTCGGAGTATTTTCTTGTCTTATGAAAAATCATTGATTATTGGGTATCGCGTTTAGCTCATTTACTTTCGATAGCAACATCCAGCGCTATAAGAAAGATATTGATAAAGAGTGAAGGAGGTAATGGAGTAGTAGACGAGACTGTGACGGTTATGAAATTTGTTGATTAGTCGGCAACAGCAGGAGGCTGCGATATTTGCTGCGAGGACTCCGGTTGGATTCGCTTTGGCGGATTCTAACGGCACTTTGCAGAAGCCGGGAATGTTTCCCACATTTGTTGACGGACTTCATTACGAACCAGAGGCATTCGAGAGAGATGTCCGTCACCAGGGACTCTACGAGCATGAACCAAACTGCGTCCGCTTCCACAGGTGAACATTTCAGCTCTTGTATCATTATACCATTAACCACATTAAAATTATTTTCAAACCTCCATTAGGCTGAATTTGCGATAAGTTTACATGTTAGAAATTTATGTCTTATGCACAGATTTACAGAAAATTTATTCCAACGAATGACCAGTCTTGCATTTTTATCTGATACCTAATTCATACGTGTAATTTTCGACAGGTTTTCTGAAAATTTCAATTTTTTTAAAGAATTGTTCCTCATGTTCTATACACAATGAGTCATTTTCATTCTCCGAAACGTTTTTGAATTTTCTCAAATTCTGAAAAGTATCCCAAAAAATTGAAAAAATCAAAATAAAATCAGAGATTCTAGATTTCTGTACGTCTCTTTTGGAACAGACATCGTCACTTCAACTCGGTATTTTAATTAGCCGTTGCTTCGATCTGCGGAAACGAGCAACTGAATTTTTACTGCAGTTTATTGACCAAAGCACCGAGTCTGCACAGAGAGAAAGGATTCGTTGAATCAACCAGCATCCATACAGTCGAGATGAATTAGTTACGAACAACTTTTCGTTTCAAATCGCCATCTCTTTAAACGAGCTTCTAATGAATTCGATAAATGAACTGTTGATCTGACCACACCTATGCTTGCTCGTCGAAGTTTGGTTTGTCAAATGAATGTCGTACAGTTCAACGAATCCTTTCTCGTAATAAACTTGGCGAAATATCACTCGCCGATTTTGCCGAAACTTTGGAAGGTATTGGTCCCTTGTGATATGAAATACGATAATTGGATATTAGAAATGCAATCAATCCCATAGCTTCAAGAGAGTTCTGTCAGCCTTCTCCTCCTTGTTAGATGGAAAATGAACCCTTCACAATGGTTTTATGGAACCTGAAAGGATTCTGTCCGCAAAGAGCTCGCGCTCATACGGCAACGGGTCGAACTATTAAATCACTGGCTAGAACTTGTGGGAGATGCTTGCGCCACGAGCACACCTAGCGGCAGGCGTAAGAATTGTCCTTACGTGGATAAAGGTGTAGGCTGTTCTTCGTGCAATTCAAATCTACGAAGGAATTCAAATTGACAGATTCTATTCAGCCCGAAATAGGATTGGTTAGATTTTAAAATCCTCGATGGTATACATCGAACGTTCATTCTGAACTAACTTCTTTTTTTGACGAAGGATTATACTGTGCAAAGTTTCTACGAAATCGGCGATTAAAAATTGTCAAAAATTTGCCACAAAGCTGACCCAAATTCTGGTGATAATTTTTTGATTCATTTTTATGTCAGGCCAAACAACGGCAAGCACATGGGGAGGACGGCGCCCATAGGGCTGTCAAGTCTTCAAGGTATGACAGGCATGGAAGTATCAGGAGCATCGCTGCACTCTAGTGGACAGGATTCAGGTATCGTCGCGAGGACCTGTCACTGCAGTCATTCCTCGAGTCCTTCCAGTGGGGAAAGCAGCAAGTCAGTCTTTTACAGGATCTCTAAAAAGTAACTTTCAAGGGGATTTGTGCTTTGGAAATGGGAAATTTTTTGCCATTTTCTTCGCTAACTTTTCGGGCTGGAGGACGAATTCGAAGCAGGATTTTTATCGTCTAAATCTATTGCACTCCTATACCTACTTTTACGATACTCCGTAAATTCGTCTTCTTAAACTCCCTTTGCGTCCCTTCAACGATTCTACTACGTCGAACAAAGACGTAAAAACTTATTTATCATGTCAGAGATCGCAAGCAGTTCTGAGGAGCCATTCTCACTTAAAAACTGTTGCACCTGGTCAAGTAGTAGGTACCTATACCCGAGGGAATGGGTCTGCCATTCGTAACTCTTTCTTCCCATTTCCCAAACGTAGAGTTTGCAAAGTTCAGTGATGAATGATTTTGAGGAATCTATACCCTCAGACAAATACACCCTAAAAATAGAAATGCAATTTGATTCGACCCTCCGGAGGTCCTCCAGGACTTTTTACACCCACAGCATTCGTATCGCCTTTATGACGGTGAGCGAAAATCGGAAATCGATATTACTGAATGTTTGATGTCGATTAATATGATTGATTTTCGAGCAATCAATGATGACTAGATCAATTTGCGAACCTTGGCACTTTTTCAACAAAATTTCTGGGTGTCGTAATACGTGCTGCGGATCGAAACACGAATCTTGACTCGTATAATATCGGGAACTGATAAGGGAAATTGATATTTTTTAAACAGTATATAATGAAAAGTTGTCAATAATTATGATGCGTGCTTTTTTTTTTTCTTTTGAATTTTTAGTATTACAGTTTGATTTTTTAAGTTTCCTCGGAATCGACGAGTAAACGAATTCACCTTTTCGATTGTACAATTTTAAACCGAGAATTTTTTCGATTCCAGTGGCTACGAAGATTCTTTAAAATCTTTGCATCGCCGTAGGAACAGTAGCACCGAAATCCCACGAGGTCAGGAATTGAGCACGGTTGGTCGCCGCCCAAATTTACCAACATCTCGAAGGCGACAGCGTTTTTATTCATTTGCAACCACTGGACCATCTTTGGGGTCGCATTTCACGACTGAAAACACCTTCAAAAGATCGAAACGCCGGATGGATCCAGACTCCTTGGTTTCGGACGCCGAAAATAACGTTACCGAAACGGTAATTCACGAACACCCGAGTACGGAAGGTTTGATTCCATCACCGCCCCTGAATCCTTCGACGCTCCATGGCAAATCCCAAAATGTCGTTATATCGACACCCGCCGCCGCAGCATTGACCAGACGTCAGAGTGACCGCTTTAACGTTATGTATGCTAGACCGAGATAAGTATTGAGTTAAAAGCTTTTAGCTCTGAGTTAGTAAAATTGTCTTTAAGATTTTATAAAAGTTTGTCTTTCATTTGTTTTTTTTTTTTTTTCTGTAAATATCTATCTCCCGAAGATTCACGTCTGTTTATTTTTCTTACATTCGGAAGGATTTCTCGGGTTCTATGTTTAACTCGCAAAAAGCTATGTACCTACTCCGTACAGATTGTGCTAAGTAGAAGCCGCTAGACAATTTCTTCGTAAGATATGCGTAGGTAGAAATTTACTAAAGTGTGCTTTCAATGCAAGGACCGTTCGCGGGAAAGTTCAATTTTCTTAAGAAAAAAAAAAAAAAAAAACTAAAAAAACAAACACCGTATATTATTACTACTTTTTGTAACATATTTATTACACTTAAAATTAAGCGCAGTATTATTTGTAAGTATATAAATTTCTCTGATAAATTATCATTGGATAAAGTCAACCTGGCGGATAAGCCCATATACGGAGCTAAGGATTTGACTAATTGTAAAAATAGTCATTGTTGTATAATATTATTTGTATATTGTTCTGTAAATTTTTCCTAAATAATAATAATATCTTAGAAAGAAGCCTGTGACGTGTCTTTGAAAAAAAAAAAAAAACAACCAACTTTTGTCTTCACTGTCCTCACAGCAACGATTTAATCGCGATTGATTAATGCAGGCATTACCAATCACTTTCCAAAAGTAGGTGATCGAAAGACATTACAAGAAAAAAAAAAAAATAGAAAAAGAATAGAAGAAAATCAGATTTCGCGAAGAATTATAACGAATTTTTCAGCAGTTTAGAAATCGAGACAAAATTAGAGCGAGATTCTTTGAGAACCTCGATAAACCTCCGAGAATCTTACGTAGAATTTTCTCGCGCCAAAGATACATGTCAAAGTAGAATATAATGCGGATTAATAGTTAATCCAGACGCGAAAATTGATTAATTATGATGTTCAATCATCGCGTAGCATTAAACAAACTGGAGTAATTAATCTAGATTGAGGAATCCGCAGACCGAAAATCGAACGACTTCATGCCTAAGCCCATATTTAACTTGTGTAAAGTGTATTTGAATCGGGCCAGGCCAAAGTTCCGAATTTTAAAAGTTCCCAATGGCAAATATTCCGAATTTGAATATTGGCGACTTACAGTTTTTAGAAAGGGTATTTACCCGAAAGTCTACATAGCCGATTTAAGAAACTTTAAAACGACCAAGAACACCGGAGATTCAAAATTTCGAAAGTTCAAGATCCGAAAGGCCAAACCTCCGAAAGTGGAAATTCAATAACTTTTCAGGGAATATTATCTGAGTTAATAAAATATGGGGCATTCCGTGCCACTTAAACGACTGAGAAAAATAAAACAACTTAAGTATTCCGTCCGAAAAAAATTATCGAAAAAGTTTTGATCTTGTGAATTTGTTCGTGTCTCGCATATAGCCTGATTTGTTGTAATTTTGTGAGGATTTTTTCGCTAACGTGACGCGGAACTTGTCCCATATATGTATCAGTACTAGATATATAGGCAATATAGCAGAGTTTCGTGTTAGTGAAAATAGTTATAATTCCCGTGCAATTGGCCATGACACAGGGCACTGCTAACGGGAATAGCTAGAACAATTAGAACTGGACCAACCTCCGAACTGCCAACCTATTTACAGATGATATATTTCGTCTCTTATGAGAACGCAACGAAAGCGTTACTAACCGAGGCACGGAATCGTGGCGTTGGACAATTTCTACCCTCGGCTCCGCAGCCCCTTCATTTCCGGCACTTCTACAAATTCGCACGCGCAGACTGGAGTCACCCTGACCGGGTGTAACCGTTCTTTTGAAAGATCTAGAGTCAAGGTCTCGATCATTGTTCCCTCGTGGTATAAGGGAAAATAATTCTCCCCTGCGGCTTTTTTTTTTTTCTTATTCTTGTTAAGAAATTTTTCTCCGCTCAAGGACTTCGCCCAGTTGGCCTTGAGGATTCTCTCTCTGAAGTGTTGCGGATCAAAAAAACCAATAAGAAGTTTGAGCCTTTAGAACCACTCAGTTTCACTAAAGCTCGATCAAAAAACCATCCAATATTCCTTTCATACGACAAAAGGCGTAAATTGACCCAGAAAAAAAGCTTCAATTTTTTTCATAAAAAATAAACGAGAAGCAAAGAGGAAAAGAAAGAAATAAAAAACACAAAATATAACCGAAATTCAGTCAATTATCGGAGTATATATTTGCCCCAGTAAATCTGACCGTGATCTAAATCTAAATCAAATATAATGACGCGATCGACGCGACGCGGCGTTTTGCTATCGTTAAAATAAATTAACGGTTATTACCTGGCGATATTACTGCAGTTTGTAATAAAAGAAAAACGAATAAGTATAATATAAGGAAGAAAAATGAGGTTTCTGAAATCGCAATCTTGCCTCGATATTTTTCACATAGCAAACTGCATACACGCGTTCAAGTACCGACTCAAAGAGTTGGATTTAGAGTAGAATAGCGCACGTTGCACGGATTATTAGCATAGAACCTTGACCAGGCATTTGCCGAGAGACTGCCGTATTGAGGCGTCCGCGTCCGCGTCGCGATGCTCGCTATGTTCGCGATGCTTGCGTTGGGATTGACGTTATAAATCGATGGCAAAGATTAAGAGGGTAATATCTCAGGCGTTCTGAAAATCACCGCAGAAACTGGAGATTCCTTGACGGAGCTTAACGCGCTATGAAAAATATTTATCCAACGAAAAATTCCTGTATAATTAAATAACAACGTGGCTTCTGTCTTGAGAAGAAATTTTATTATCAGATACAGGAAGTGAATTAAAGGATTCTTGTATCCATCGATACTCGGGTGTCATATCTAACGTTCAGTGATTTCCGCCCACGCAGGCATTCCTATAGATATGCGTTATGAGTTAATTCAAAAATAGTTTTCGCGTTGGCCATAAATTTTACGAAATATAAAAAAAAAAGAAAAATTCTTTTCGACGTTGCGTCTGTCAAATGAAGATTAATCCTCAGTTTTATAGTAACTGTAATCAATGTTATGCTCAAAGTATATATTTTTCCTGACGTTTACCAACCCTGTAACTTTTTCAGGTAAAACTTTAGCCTCCATTGATTTTCTACACAAAAGAATGCTGCTTTACGTTTAAAAAACGTCTAAATTACGGTACCCCCGTTCCGGGAGAAACAAAAAATTCGCAGTGAAATTACAGAACCTTTTAATAACGAGAAAGAGTTTTGTACGTTGGGTTTCCACGGTTTTCATCAACCATCCTTAATTTTATACGTAATTATTCTGTTAAGAAGTGAGGGTTGCTAAAGGGAGGTGAAAATATTTTCAAATTTCATTCGACAAGCGTAGCTTCTGTTCCTTACTCTTCATTTCTGATGCTATAACAAAAATTTATGGCATATTTCTATGGGGTTTTGGAGAATGCAATAGACATTCTACAATACTATTACATTTCTACGATATTTCACACAACTTTTCTGAAATCAGATTATTTTATCTTTGAGTAGGTATGGTTATTTTAATTTTACTATTTTTATCGCGAATATATGAGCTATTTTCTTTTTTTTTTCAAAGTTTACCAAGACTGTAGGTTCCTTATACACACTGAAATAAAAAACGCAAGTTCAATCTGTACAAGCAAAATATTTGCGAATGTGTGAAAAACGAGTTTCGATTCGTTTCGACGGATATCGCAAGGCTGGAAATTTTTTTTTTTTTTTTTTCGCACGCGTAGAAAATCGAGCTGTGCGAAAACAGCACTTTTGTAAAAACTGGTAAAGTTTTGTGTGGAAATATAAAAAAATATAGAGACATCATTGAATGGGCGAATCATTTCACCAGAATTTGTTACGAGATTGTTAAAAATAAAAGTCAATCTTTTGGTTATTTGAGTCAAGTCGCCTGTGAGAAAAGAATCGACACAATTTTTCGAAGAATGGGAAATAAGGCGAGTCTACGTTTTGACATAAAGCCGACCCGAAAGTTTTAGTTTTGCGTATAAAATCGAGTCGAAAATTTTATCAAACGAGGCAACTTTTCGTCTCGTGAAACACAGCTGTTTTCCAACAAAGTCTTGTTGACAAGAACGTACTCTACTCTCGTCGATAATGGAGCAGATGTGCTGGTTTTGCGGAAACAGTATCACGTCATTCCTATATATATACTTGGTTCAGGTCATATTAGCAGAATCGTTATACACGGTCTAAGGCCGTTCACTCGCGTCTCGCCGATATAATTGCAACAGCATTTCTCACGGATCGTCTGAGCTTTCAGGAGCGCTAAATTGAGGGCTGGGAATAACGCAGAAAGCCGAAATTGCAATCAATCAATTACTCAATTCAAAGGGGTCGTTTGTTTCACAGCAATGACGTTGAAACTTAGAGACGAGTATATCATGCCGAGCGCTAAACCCACCCCAAACTTTTTCGTTGTTTTTGGTTAACAGCTCAACATCTTCGACAAGAATATTGCTTGAGCTTCCAATACGGTTGAAAAAAAATTATAAAAAACCGAAGGAATTGGTCGCTAACCTTTTCACAGCGCCATACCACTCTTCAGCGTGGTCATTGAACCATCCGTTCTGTCAGACATGGCAGATCGTATAAATTAGAGAATTATATCGTTCATAGAAGTTTTATGGAGCAAAGTGTCCAATACTTACTCATTCATTGGCCAGACGATGGAGGTCCGGTTAAGGAATGTTGGATATTGAAATCCGCAAAAGCCGTGCGATATTTTGATAATTGGGTTAATTATCATCCAGGGAGAACACTCGTTCAATAAATTTTAGGTCAAATGTCTGCTAGGTCGTAGGTTGAATGCAAGAAGATAACATTTCAATGACCACACCTAGTGGAGTGCCAATCAAAGATCGGTGAGCTAGTGAGCGAGTGAATAAGTCGATTACCGAAATATTCGTGAGAGAAAAAATGAATCCACTGTCAAGGGAACGGGACTTTTATTATCTTTTTACCATTTTAGTCCATCTATCGGTCTGATCTGAATTCATTCTTTCCTTCCTCGACTTAACGATTCGCGAGGTGGTTGGTTCGCCACGTAATTGGTGTCGCTGTAGAAAATCAAGGGTACTTTCGAATGAATAAATAAACGTCGATAGTGTCGCATGGCAGGATGAATGGAATCGGAATTGATATGTTATGGCGAGATTATCACGCTGATGATAACACCCGATCGATTTAACTGATGTGTTGAATTGTTTTTACGATTCGTTCGGCTTTGTGGTAGTTGATAACTGCACGAGTTCGGTGACTAGTGGATCCAGGATCAGATAACTAAAATTTTATGGGGAATAAAAGGGGGCTAAAAGTCCATCGAATAGTGGGGAGAAGGCGATCCGAAATTGTGTCTAGGTAGATTCTACCCAGACATTTGGCTTGCAGAATTCTGAGCTTCTTGGTACCACTAAAACCATCGCACATAGTATAACCATAAGACTCGCATTTGCGACTTAGAGTGAAATTATTCGATCGAAACACTCTCGTATAATTGAAATCCCTCCTTAACTGTCCTCTAAGAGAAATGTACCCGCGTAAATTGAGATCTCAATTCTACGACGTACATTCATATTTCTCATATACGTATATCTTATCGAATTCTTGCTTACTGAATATCTGCGTTTCTTCATACCTACGTATGTATGTATGTGAAGTGGTAAATAGAAACTCCAGTGTGTGTGTATAACCACCCTTAACTCAGTCAGTCGTTGATCTCGCCCTCTTACCCCCATCCCATTGTTTTTGTCTTTTGACTTTTCCCTTACTAGCCACAACCATGCAACTCGTTCCATGAATCGCATACATAAGACAGCGTGTGCAGGAATCGGATAAAAGCGTTAGCCCCAAGTGAAGTTCTCATTCCATTTGGAGAATCAACCCTCTGCATGATTTGTACGTCTGCCAACGACACTTTTTTAGCCACTTCTCCCTTATCTTTGCTAAAGCTTTTCCGCGGTCGGTCGATCCCTAAGTGTCGCTGTATATTATTGTATCACTAGAAAAATGCACTTGGTTTGACTTATGGAGACGTAAATCATACATACTTCCATTAAACACTATTGAAATTTTTTTTATCCACTCCTGAGGTCTCCTGATTAATGATTCGGTAATGACCGCGGGTTATTCGCAGTAAAAAATAGAATTATACTCGCGAGTGTAAAAAAGAAAACAAAAGAGAAAGAGAATTACGACCCTGGGAACATATTTATGGTAATAATCAATGCATGAATAATCGTAGAGCTGCATTTGATCATTTATTTTCGAGTATGAGTTCCATGTTTAGTAATCTAGCAATTTTAGTCAAGAAATCTCTCTTTCAATTTGCTAAATCATTCAGTCTAACCGATTTGGCGCATTTATTCCCGAGTGTTTTATATCCATCGATGCTAACTGCTGCCACCATTTATTTCCAAAGAAAGATCTCACGCCTTAGTTTGAGACTTTTTTTCTCCACGACAAAGTATCGAGGATAATCTAGCTAAGTAAATGGCAACTCGAGCGATTGTTTCGATAAAAGTTACAGGCCTCAACTTTCTTCTCTTCTCGTTAATGTAAGTCTGAAGAAACTTGATCATCTCGTATCAACCTTAGGTACTCTTTTATAAAGTCGTTAGGAAAATCTGTACCGTACAACAACCCCAAATTGACTGAATTTTAAAAAGGAAGTGCGAGCGACTAGCCCCCTTTTGACCGTAAAAATTCTTTCCTTATGAACCGAGAAAAACAAAAAACGTGTATCTCGTTCACAAGCACAGTTCAAATCGCTTCATATAATCGAATATCTTTTAAGTAGATGCTGAGATGTCTTTATAGCCGCTAGTTTTTCCCATGAGACCTTCGAAAATTTGGAACTGCACTTAAATATGATAACGATACAAGAATCAATTCAACACGGATGTTCATCTGGCACTAAATTATCATAAAATTCATCTTGCCATACATGAGCTCCCAAAATCCATCCCTTGGCAATGGTTTACAGAAAATTATTCACGGTAACCAGTGAACCGAGTGATACACTAATGGCTACCTCTGAATTTTTTTGTAAAACAGCAATAAAACTGACAAATAAAATTGATAAATTTTCATTTAAGAAACAAAAGGCGACCTTGATGTACGTAGTAAAAACTTTTGACAAATGGGATTCGGCGCATCCATCATGTGGCCCTCTTAATATCTTCATACAATTTCAGAAAACTTGTCAAAACTATGAAGAAACTAAATCCTCAAGACTCGCCGTTCACTTAATTCATAGAATTGTTTCAAATCTAATTATCGTTTTTTGAAAATTGAGCTAGGTAGGTAGTATGTAATTTGCATTATCTGATGTAATTTACTCTTGATAATCCCGGAAGTTCGTCCAATATATCTCCAACGAAAATCTCGATTCATTCGGAGCGGAATTGGCGTAGTTTAGAGCTGGAGATTCAGCACTCAGCAGGCACTATGTCGCACTTGGTAAAAGTCGATATCTGAGGCGACGATGTTTCCAGATTTATGAACTAAGTTCCAACGCCCTGCGGCAGCTTTTCTATACTTCATTCTCACGTTTTTCAAACCACCTAAGATACGAGTCTCGACTGACAATCAGAATTCAATGTCAAAATACGTCCTTCGCCAGACATCTTCATCGCCTGCATTCAAAAGAACACACATTCCCTCATATCTGTCCTTCCGAAAAAAATATTGGGACAAAATGGCTCCCATCATTTTCGGAGATGCATATTGCATTGATTTTCACTTTCGTATCACTATTCGCCTACATGAGGAAAAAAAAAAGCCTGTTACCTCCCACGGCGACAAAATGCCGACCTCATCTCTGACCAATCGATAAAAAATGAAAAAATTCTTTTTTAAACCGTGAAAGATGTGAGCTACACGATTTTGGATCCAATTTTCTTAAAATTTCTAAACTATATTGGCTCGTTTGAATGGGGATACCGACTCCGAAGATAATGAACTACCTTTTCTTCTTCTTCATTGCCCTCTATTTAGGCATTTCCATGTATAGAACGGCGTATATTCGCGGCAACAGAGACACATATGTGTTCAGTTCAGAGGTCAAAAGCACGTAAACGGTCCGTGCAAAAACCCCAGCAATCTTCTGCCTTCTCCTCCGGTACTCTGCATTCCGTAGACCATCCCTGGTTTTGCGCAAGCATGCGCTTGAACAATTTTACGATGTCTAACTCCAGATTTGGTAGTTAATAGCAGAAAAGCTAGTAGTTTGATATTAAATCTCATGTTTATTAGACTTTGGTAGAAACGTCTACCGATTCCTTGCCATATAATCTGTTATAGCACGTCCAGAAACGGCGTATATGGAAAATTTGATACGTCTGTCAAATAAAATTCGGTAGATTACTCATTTTTTATTTTTCATTATTAAATTTACCAGGTGTTCCAGTTTTAGAAAGAGCTTTGATTGATCCTCGCAATGAATAACAGAGGAACAATAATTCTTCTAGCAAGTATATACTATACGCCGTTCAGATCGGTACTACGGTAAAATTTAATACTCCTTATTACTTACGTTTTTAGCCCGCAATATTTCCTCGGTAAAAGTTTGAGCCTTGGAAAAATACAGGGTAATTAATTTCCCGAAGGTTATTTTCATTTTTCTCATTTTTGAGGGTAATTCAACTTTTTTTTCATCCTATTATGAATAACGTTGTCATTTGTGAAGGGGTTGGAAGAAAAAAGAAAATACGTAATCGGGTAAGTATACGCGGGTCTAAATTTATATATTTTTCTTTTTTTTCCTTATTCAAAAGTAATATCTATAACAAAGTTATAGGGACCATCGTCTGTACCTATAAACCGTCAGGAAGTACAGAACCTCTTGTTATTTCCTAGGTTTCTCGATGTGTAGCTTGGTGGGTTAACAACCGCAGATAAGAAAACTTTCCCCATTTTAAGTAGCGATTTTCTACCGCAATTGACGGAAACATTTTACAATTCATCAGATAATCCTCAAACTTGTTCAAGTTTTACAATGAAAATTGTAAAACAATTTCGGCTTAACTCCTGCAGCCAACGTGCGTTTGGATACGATTTCGGAAAGGCTATAATTCCCACTTTTCCTTCACGCACTGGCATTCGAAACATCGCTAAATTTCTGGAAAAATCATTTTTCACGAGGCAATAACCGTTTTCCACGATCAAGCTCAACTAGAGAAGCAAACAGAAAATAAAAAATCGCCCAAGTTGAAATCAATTCTCTGTCGTAATTTCAAGATTTTTTCATAATACCAATTCTGGGGCCAAGGTTCTTGCGTGATTAAGTAAAATTGTAAAATAAAATAGAAAATCTAATGGTGATTAAGGATTGAATCTCAATTTCGGTTGACAAATTTGAAGATAATTTGGAGCTGGTGTAGGTTTTCCATATATTTTCCGTTTTTCTTCGTTCTTTTTTTTTTTTCTTTAACCGTGAGACTTTAATAGGTCGTAAGAATTTTAATTGTTTTCCATCGTGGGGGTGCAGCAGGTCAGTTTTATCTGTCCTTCGAAGATCAAGGTCGGCTCTGAGCCAGAGTCTGATTGATGTAGTTCGTAATTACTACGATCTCATCCCGAGTAAAAAGTTTCACCGGCACCTATATCTTCTTTCGTTTCTATTCGAATAGCTGGTGCAGTTTGGCCTAATATTTTTATTATTTAACGACCTTGACACAGTATCTTGGTACTCGTTGAAATTAGGACCGTAATATGCAGGTATGTGTATCTATCACCTATATTACACCGATGTGATATAAACGTCAGAATTAATATACGGGAAGCAATTATCACCACGCGAATGAAATTTCGAAAGCTATAAACTACAAATCACTTTTCGCATAGAAACTTTCATACCATATTAAATTGGATTTCATTTAGCCCACAATTCGCGACATTCTGCAGTTTTCATCGTATACACATACCCGAATCTACCCAATGGCTGAAAACTGAAAGAAATTGACAAATTGTTTCAAGAATTAGATACAAGCTTTCGATTACACTTTTTTACCAATCTCGTGTACAGTTACGATATTTTATAAACGTGGGGCTCTATTCCTGTATAGAATGAAAAAACAAAAAAAAAAAAATAAACCAAAAACGTGGGACGAGTAGATTATCTGACGCCATCAATTTGCAACTTGAATAGATTTTTTTTCGTCTTGAAAATTATTCCGACGAAAACACAGAAGTAAAGTAAAGTAGGATAAAATAAAAAATGTTACCCTTTTCTTCGCTCTCCCTATACTATCCCCACTTCTGTTATGCGAGGACCGAATCCCTCGGTTAGTTCTATGAATTTCCATATTATATGCTGGTTGAATTGAGCAAGAGTGTCTCAGGGGGTGGCCCTTTTTATGATGACCCATCTACGTCGCCAATCATTCTGACGTGGGACTGTTACTTTTACAGCTGAAAGTGATGACTCTACTTCTTGCCAGTGACTGAGTGACTGGGTACAAAAAAGGAAAACAAATATGTGCGTATAGAATGAAATAACGGTTCCCCCCAGAAAAGCTGATAGAAGTCTGTATCTGAATAGGAGTAAGGATTATAATTATAGTCGCGAGATGTGTTTGAAATGGTTTATTTATTTATCTGTCAAATTAGCAGCCTCGCCTTGTTATCTCACACACTACGATGTGGATTTCATCACACCTAAACCAGAATCCATCCAATATCGCGGTAAATTTAATCTCAAATCGCTTCTCGACTCGGAATAGAAATATCAGTTTTATTCTACGAGTTCTAACTGCAAGACTTGGCAGTGGGGAATAAGATTTGAGGGTAGGATTGCGCGTGTGATAAAATTAAAAAGTAAAAGTTACCTTCGTTTTGTGCAAGTTTAGGCGCAAGCTAGAGTTTTGAAATTCTAATATCGACCCCCAGATCCTATAGCCCTCAATCATTAACAAAACTTTCTGTATAAGACTTTTGAGGCTACAAATAGAATTCGAAAATTCGATGGGATGTAGGGACGATAATCAGAATTCATCAGAAATGATTCTACCGAACTGAAGAGAGAATAAATCAAGGTTTCAGAGGCTAAAACCAGGGGGCCGGTTCAGAGTTCCGAATTTTCAAAGTTCCGAACGGTCAAATTTCCGAATTTTAATGCAACGAACTCACAGTTTTCAGAAAGGGTATTTCACCGAGAGTCTATGTAACCGATTTAAAAAATTTCGAATCGCGACACACCGAAGGTTAAAAATTCCGAAAGCTAAAGATCCCAAAGGTCAAGACTCCGAAAGCTCAAGATCCGAGAGGCCAAATTTCCGAAACTTGAACATCAAGCCGTCGCGCGTCGTTTAGTCGATATGTTGAGAACACGTTCGATCTTTCGGAATTTTGGACTTTCGGAAAATCGGACTTTTCGAGTCTTAAGCTATCTACATTCTGACCTTTCGGAACTTTAATTTTCTGAGCTTGAGTGTTTCTGAAAATTTAAAATCGTCGCAAATAATTTCGGAAACTTTACCGTTCGGAGCTTTCAGAATTCGGAACTTCGAACCGGCCCCAAAACCAGGACTGCTGTTCGAACCTGGATAAGCGATACGCCTGATCAAAGAATCTATAATAACGTCGAACACAAACGCATCATAGTATCGCGTAAGGTTGAGCGGGCGCATATATATGAGTATAATAAAGTAATCGAAACAGTACGTGACATCAGTGACATCGATAAAAACAAAAACGAAGTAAACACCTGCGGAATTCTCAGCGTTTATAAATCGTTTGGAATAATTCACCATCGAAGTTTTCTGCATGCAAAATCGGATCAGAATCATCACCTTGAGGACTAAGCGTGCACATAACAGGGTGGTCCTTGATTTGATCATATTCGAATTTTAACCTGGGGTTTTGACTCAATTTTCCTTGTACATATTTGGAGACGTTCTGGACCATAGGAGAATCGAAATTTGAATATACGACCGGGTCAAGGACCACCCTAGCTGTGTATAACCACCGATATTCTCGCTGCATTGAGAGTTTAGAAATCCGAAGTATTTAATTAGACCCTACGGATCGCAGAGGCACGTAACCATGCAGGCTAAGGCCATGTTTACCTTAAACTAGGTTGAAGGAATTCGCCGGGATTCTCTAGCGACTGTCAGGTTGAGGCTATCACGCGTGCCAGTGCCACCCACGGTCGCATACGATCATCCGTGTTAGTAGTAGTTGATTTTCTAGTGTAGTACCTCGAGGTGCAGTAGTACTAGGCAATAGTAGTAGTATGATATACCTACCAGTACCGTATAATATCTATTCGTCGCGCATAACCACGCGCTGCAGTCGATAACGCCTGCGCATTCAAAGATGAGTATATACAGCAGGTTGCCCGATGTGCCAGACAGCCCGCCGCATCTCAACAGTTGGCGTTTGTCTCCGAAACTCCAAACCTCGCATAGTATATCGGAGCTTGGAAAAAAAAATAAAAAAAACAAAGAAAAGGCAAGATCAAAGAAAAACTAACAATATTTCGTTCTGAAAAGGATCGAACACTCGTCGATAAAAGACGAACAGATCTCTGATAGATTGAAAACGATATAGAAAATTCATTATTCACTGTATCCATACACCGGTTGTAGTATTTGTTGAATAAAATCGCCTCAACGCTCGCAACCGATTTCTTAACATCGATAAAAATTCATAGCCGCGTGTTTACATCTAAATAAAAAATCGGCGTACCAATAGTGCCGATAGATCGGCGCGGGTAAATACCGCAAACGTAAAGAGCGGGAAGAGGGATACGCTTGATAATAATATCCCATGACGATCAGGTCTGAATATTTTTAGGTAGATTTTTGCAATTAGTTAAGACTGAGAGGATCCAAGGTGTGGGCTTGTGTGTTAACGAGAGTGAGAGAGATAGAGAGGACAATTTATAGAAATAAATACAATAGCAGACGTGATGCCAGTTGTGTAAACTCTGAGGTGCCGTGTGGTACCGCTGATAACTTAATGGCCGATTCGTCGGGAACTGTACACGTGATATTGAAATTTCCAATGCTACAACCCCCGTCCCCACTTTTGGAGATGGCATCTCTTCGTCTGCCCGATTCTGAGGAGTTTGATATCGACACGCGACATAGAACGAACGGTAACCAGGGAGTACCGAGTACGGCATCTTCGACGACGACGGGAACATCGTCCGGTCCAGGATCAGGATCCGGCGTAACAGTTAACGGGGATTTATTTTTCAAAGCGAAAAACGACCTCAAGGATTACATCAGCAATTCACTGATAGATCTTGTCACTGTACCAAGTCCACCCGGTTCTACGATGGATGATTCGTCAGTTAAATTTTTCAACGCTAGTGGAGGAGCTGGAAATCTATCGAATGATAGAATACCGGACTTGTTATACCGTCACAGCATGGCTATGGCGGCAGTTTATTGTGTCGCTTATCTACTCGTATTCATCATTGGATTAATTGGTAACAGTTTTGTGATTGCTGTGGTTTACCGGTCACCGAGAATGAGGACTGTCACCAATTTCTTCATCGTTAATCTCGCTGTTGCCGATATTCTGGTCATCGTATTCTGCCTACCCGCCACACTGATGAGCAACATATTTGTCCGTGAGTGAAAATTCGCCTTAGAAAAATTACCCCGAAATACGTATTTTGGTATTCGTTATTTTATTGAAATTGAAATTTGACGTTTCGATTTATGATTATCGCCCACGCGGTACCTACATCGGTGATCGATTACTTTTTCAATATCCGTTCACTTCAATGTGTTTGATATCTACGCGTCGAGGTTCTCGCAGGATATTTTGCCGTTCGGATGCTGCAGGGAGGAGAATTTCGAAGCATGAGTCTAGCCTTGGCAAAAGCGCATCCCGAATCCATGCAAGAAATCGGGATAAGAGTCTGCGGAAGAGCGCGATAGCTCAGCGTCAGCATTATGGAAGAATTGAATTTTAATGTTTGTAGTAAAAATGCAAACGAGATTTTCCTTTCAATCGAGATACTCGGAACGTCATAATATTTCAAAGCATCTTATGTATATGACGAGGAAGAGAAAGAGAAAAAACATGTTTAAAGTCAATTTTAGTGAAAATATTTCAAGTAAATTTCAGTGAAAACATTTTATCTTCACCGAGGTGTTGAAGGGACCCATTTGTTTTATATAGGTATAACTGACTCGCGGTCTAATAACATTTTCTATTCCGGACTTGTGGGAAAATAGGGAAAAGGATAATGGCATGCGATATTATTACACTTACATATACCCGTATGAGAAAAGTATCGATGAAATTCGGAGCTATTGACAGGAATAAAAATTACCCAATGAATGAATTACAAACACAAGAGAATCATTGATCCACAGGATGTCCGTTTTTATTTGCTCGATGTTTTGGTACACTGATGCTTCGTTAAATAAATAAAGGCTCGATGCTTGCTTAGGAGGCTGCGTAAGAGAGATGAAGGTTTCCGGAATCCGCGAGGGTCTCTGTTTTTCCAATTCGATTAGTAAATTCCTTTGAAATTCGTTCGTTATGCCTTATTCCTCTGTTGAATTTACACGATATAGATTTTTCTGTTTCCTTGTTTTTTTCATTTTTTGGTTGACTCCTTCAACCCGCGGCTGAATATATTTTTGGCCCCCCTAAAATATTATACATGTCTGCGGCGTTCAGCGTTATCTAAATATCGAAGTTTCCTTTTTTTTTCTAAACTATAAGCAAACGTTACGCACCAACATCTGTTCAGCGTAAAAAGCTGCAAAGTTGATGTAGGCAGATATAAAATATATGGAGAGTTTCACGCCGACCTGGACAGCCTCTGACACCGACCCCTCTCCATTTTTTCCCATATTTTTTCCTGATATTCGGTAGACTGAAATAAGTGCTCGTGATTGTTTTCAAATTTTTATCTCAATTGATTTGCGATTTACATATTTTGAAAAATGTCAAATTCCTGTCGTCAAATGTTCAAACCCCCGTATTTCTGGATCTATCAGTCCAGAATCCTCAAAGAATTCGTCGGTGCATAAACCTAGGAATAAAGCTCAGGCGCGTCTCGTTTACATCGACGAAACGCATTCTGGTATTAAAACTGATATAAATCCAGCTGGAATCATCCTTGGGGATAGAGTTGTGAGGAATGTGCTTAACCATTCGCAGGAGACAATGGGAGCTTTACTTTCTCTGTGGAAGACATGGAAATAAATATTTTTTAAGCTCTAGCTACGATCAGTCATCGGTGAATTAACGAGTAAGAAGACAGACAGACAATTCGTTATTTTCCAATTTGAGATAAATTTGGAAAAAAATATCGACGGCATTTTGCAACCTAGGTTACATAAACTTCTCATTTAATTCTTACCACTTGTACGTCTCGTACCTTGTACCGTTCAGTCTCAATGGATCATTATTACCCATTGCGGAATTAATTAGCCTTCGTATTTAGGAATAAATTACGCTTGAGTATATATGAGTGCTTTGAGTATACGACAGCTAAAATTTCTCGCGAATAATCATCTATCTACTAGCTGGCTTCAGTTAGGGCTGAAGTTTAATAGTCAACTCTTTGTCTGTGAAGCATATACTAATGTATTATGTGACTTTACCCGAGTCGGAATAGAAATTTTAGTTTGATCCCCCAAAACCTGAATTCCTTTGTTCCTCAGTTTTGACCGCAGGAGTATAATTCCGTTGCAGTAGAAGTACGTCCTATACGTAAGGATTCAGAGATTCAAATCGGGACTAGCATTTCCACTCAAAATTATCATTAGATTACTTAATTAATTTTCAAATTCTGACGAAAAAAAACCAACGCGACTATCAATTTCATATTCGACTTTAGATTTATCCGTCAATCAGTTTACAAAACGTTTTATCAAAGATTGTAGACCGTATGGATCAAACCCAGAATCACTCAACCTTCTGTATAAATTCTAGGATCTAGGGGTCCGAAATAGGATTTCAAAAGTCTAGTTTTCGCCTAAATTCTTTTACGTGCGAATCAAAATTTCAATCAAATCCACAATTATTAGGTATCCAAAAATCTTTATCCTCAGCACTCGATATAAGATTCTTAAAAAAATGTGTTCCGGAAGCTCAGATCACAGCTTTTATTCATTTCGTAAAAAATAAATAGCAAAAAGAGAAATAATTTGTCACCGCTAAATGCAGGTCAGTAGGGCAAGATTTTTGCGAAAATATTTCACTAGAATGAGTAGAATTTTATTTGAAAAAAAAGGAGAAGAAGAAAAAAAAGAAGAACAAGCGAGACTTCAAAGTATTTAATCTTTGAATGTTCTTCCCAGCCCTTCGGGTGCCTTGGCCTCCATTTCACCTGTTAGGTGAAATGGAATTTAGGTCATGTTGCAGCGGCTATGGGTCAAATTCTTATCACGTAAGGTGGCAAGCTCTGCCGATTCAACCTATTGATTTATCTCCCAAGAGAGCTTTTCATATTATATTCGGGTGTAGAGAGGAGCTCAGGTGGCATCGATCAGGCGTGAATTTAAGGCGTGCTGTTCCTCGCATCCTCGCATCCTCGCCTCATCGCCCCATCGCTCGATCGCACCCTCGTACTCTTCTATAACTTTGGTACCTCCACAAAGCTGATGACGTCTCGAATCTCCCATAGGAATAATTTGTAAAGCCGAATGAAAACCAGCCCTTCAAGCCCCGCTGACTAACTCTAGCTTAGCTTTGGGGATCCCCCGATCAAACCGAACTTTCAAACAACGAGATTACCCACGGATCAACAATTCAGGATCAAATATAGTGGTGCCAGCTAGTTGTGGAACAAAAGTTTGTGAATTTTTTTTTTTTTTACCGATTGAATCGATTCGAATAAAAAAATCGGCCTCGAAGACCTCAAAAATTATTCTGTTAATCCTCGGGCATTAGATTTTTATCGTAACTATTTCGCGAATCACAATTAGCGAGTAATTTAACGTATCATTGTCTATTTTTTTTTTGCTTTTTAGAATTGAGCATCAAATCGATTCGTATCTGTCACTAATAGTACAGATGGTTGAACCCGCGCATTTAGTTGACTGTAATAATTACCGTGCCCAAGGTTGAATTACGGTATACGATACTCGATGAAGTGAAATTAATTACACCATTTGATATTATTTGATATACTACTTGAGATATTTGAACAAGTGCCCCGATCCTATATGGAGATTCGATAATTCCGGGAATTTTACGTACTTGTAGTCGTTTGTCAAAATTGTTCGCTCAATTATTGTAATTTCTGTTTACCTCATAATAATAATAATAATAATAATAATGTATAAGGAATTAACGCACAGCGTGAAAATAACGGTATGTCAGTCGAAGGGTTGGATTTGTTTTTTCGAAATCTTTCGAAGATATGGGAAACCCGGCTTTGCGTAAAATTTCGAGGTGTTTATCCTAAACACGAAATATCGTATTGCGTAGTTGATTGTGATATATGGGGAGGAAACGAAACCGAAGAAACGTTAGATTTACAAAATTTCACGACCAGTTGTCTTTAACATACTGTTAGACGAAATTTATCCTTTTCACTAGTCGACAGGGTGATTGATCGAACGTGAATACGTTACTTTGCATTTTATCCTGAAAAATGATGATATAAATCTAACGTGTTAAATCTAGCATAAACTGATTCCTGAGATTAAGTAATTTGGCGAACTTTTCCCTACCGTATAGTAATAGGAAAAAATCAGTCGTTCTTCAACCGTACGAAGAAAAGTCTGTTCGCATATCGCAAAAAAGGAAAGAAAAAAAAATAATAATAATTGGAAACCTGTAGTTTGACACGCTAAAGCACTTGCATCGTAATATTTTATTGAAATCAGATGTCAACTATTATGTGGTATATCTGAAAGAAGAAAAAAAAAAAAAAAAAATTAAACTGTCACGAAATCGCGTGTGAAATCAATGAAAATCGTTGCATTAAGTCACGAGATATTTGCCACATTTTTTTTTCCTTTTTGTCCACGCTCCTAAAACAATATGTAACAAAGTGATAGTTAAGTTCGATTTATTGACAAATAAAGGAGGTCCTTGTCTCATCCAGCAGCAGCTGTTAGAGTTTGGAGGGAAATATATTAATACTTAGCTTCAAGGATATTTCGATTAATTGATTACATTGTCAGGTGCAATTAAGTGCAAAGAAATGCAACTACTGTCGTATAAGTTGGTGCAGTTAATCTTGTTACTTTATCGACTTGCTTTCTGGGCGCCGTAATTCAATAAAACCAATTTCAGTGCCGCAGACTTCACATAAAAATCATTGTCTCGTAGGGCGATTGGCGTCTCCATGATCATAGTGAAAAAAAATTCAGAAGATCTATCCTCTCATACTCTCGTTCGTTTTCTTCTTTTTCTTCATCTTTTTTTGGCTTTTTCTATACGGAGCTATTTAGATTTATTCATTAGGTCTGAAACCTGTGGGATGAATCCTCCGATTGCAACACCTTATAAATAGCTTGTTGTTCAAAAAAAAATAAAAATAAATTAAAAAATCATCATTCTCACGCGTCACTATAGAGAGAATTTGAAATTTCAGATTTCTTTCTTTGTAAAATATAAAATACCCTTGATCTTGTCAGTCGACAGCTATTAAGCTACGGTTTAAAATTAGCTCTCCTCTTGTAAGAGTAAATTCATTATTCAAAGTCATTCACATCCCGTTATATCTTCTTGTTAAAAAAAAATCGAGGATGTATTCCATCATCTTCAAAGAGCACAGATTCAAACGTTTTTCTTTTTCATATCATTAGAAGAAAAAAAAAAATCTTCGCAGATTCTTGGAGCTAGAACATACTCCGTAATGTAATTAGAGATCAGTCATGATCCACGAATACCCTGGCTGCCATATAGCTTGTATAATTTATTTATATCGAAGTTTATCGTACGTTTCACATTTCTGAAAAGATCCGGCCTTACCGGTAAACTCAATAGCCTTTCTTTGGGTTACGGATTGCTTCGACAAAATGCAGCTACCCCGTTAAATGGGGTCTTCATTTATCAAGGCTTGCCAAGAGAAGACACTTGTAAGTTTCTGTCACCTTACGTCGCTACCTAGATCTTCCCATCGGTTAAATTAAAACTTTCCGTCAGCTCGAGGCTTACACCGTTTTAAGGGTCGATACTCTATATTGGACCTGCGAAACGAATATTTGATCAAAGAAATATCACCAAATCTCATTTACACATGTTTTTGGCAACTCCTAACATCGAAATCTGCTCGATAAGTCAATCGAATTTGCTGTAAAAACAGAGAAAAAAAAGAAACGGTCTATCTCATCTCAAATTTTCGACTCGGATCTTCGCGGCTTACTAATTCGATAAAGAAATCTTCGAAACTTGATCTCCGCATAGAATTTCGGACGATCAAAATCCGGGAATAATTCGCGCGATTTCGAAGATCGAATTTAGTGGCGAACACGAAATAAGCTTGTCGATCGTGTGAGGGGGCGGACGATGCATCACGCCAACTTTGCCCTGTACCTATATTCGCTGGGTTGGTGTATACATGTATATATATACCATTATACCTATACCTAGAAGCAGCCCAGAGGCAGGTGAGTATATACATATATATCGGAGGCTGCTACGGGGTTAACGCCCTTCAGTGACCGCGTCCCGACGCTCACCGCCGGCGTCCCGACGTCCGTATTTCCTGGGTTGTGCGCAGGTAAAGTCAAAGTTAGAAACTTGGTCTTTATCGTTGTTATTCCTAATTTCTGGTTATCAAACAGTTTTTTGTTACCAACAAGAGTCGCATAATATGCCTGCGGGTAGTTTCTCGCCCTGAATATCCCCGGAAAAAAGGATATTTCCAAACGCAAGAGAGGAGCCCAAAATTCCTATAAGATCTGAGCTGGAGTGTGAACGAAAGGTCTCAGTTCTACGCAAGGTTTTTAGAAAAAAAGGTTATCGCCATGTCACTGAATTCATGAATATATATATAATTATATAAACATGCAGAATTTAGGATTAGAAAAGTTTCTACCCTTTTCATAGCGTTATACCTTCTCACGTACATATCTACACGGTTTACTTATATTCTGGTTCCATTCAGTCTTGGCAAAGAAGTAAAGTTTTACAATCTTGGTATACTCCGCGTCATCGCGGTAGTTTCCGTCTCAGTTTCCCTTAGCTGATAAATTTTAGCAAACCAAATGAGCAGCGGTAGTCCATGATGAAGAAAACGTTTCGACGTAAACACCTTTGTCTCACTCCTATCACCTGACCCCAAAAATCCAGGATCGTTCCTGGGAGAACTGATTGCATAATACACTCGAGCTGAGGATAGCTCTGAGCTTATATCTTACCTAGAAGCATAGTTTTGCTCAAGTACTTTTATGACATTTATGGGCACCGCGTCTGGCAGGACGTTTTGCCTTAGAAATCGGCTTCATCTGGCGTAGAGTACACTGGAGTTAAACTGACGATGCTGAATCGACTGAGCTTCAGACATTTCCACGCTCAAATTTTCGGAAATTTTCATCAACTGAAGAGTGAAACGATTAACTCTATGAGATTAGTATTTTTTAGATTTCACGATTCTTCAACTTTTATATTCAATTTACTGATTCTAGATTCCAGCTGCTGCTCTGTAATTGGTTGTTGGCTTTTTTTCTCTCTTTCTTTTACCCCACGTTTCGTTAACTATCTGAAATTTTATACTCCCGCATCTGCTACGTTCGTTCGCAAACGGATTTAAAGATACCAACCTTGAAAAATTCTTTTCAAAGACTATTCAAATAAACATAGAAAAGTTATTAAACATCGAAGTTTATATCAGCGTACAGAAAAGTTTGAACTTCGAAAACTGATATACTTCATTATTCTCTCGAAATCCTTCGGGTAAGCTATGAAGGCATCTATGAATAATTTTCTAAAATTGTTTGTTGCGAATTTATAATCTCTTATTATGTCTTCCAGACTCGTTTGCATTTGTATAATTATCACGATTTCTGTGTCATGAAAACATCACGAAATACGGAAAGAGAATTTTGGTATTGTTATAAATCCGACCCGGACGTACGCGTAGCGGGTACAAATTTTCTCTAACATCGTTGGATAAGATTTACATATAGATCTGGCTAACTATACTTGTAGTTTGTAGTATAATCAGGTCTTAATTTACTTTTACACGTAATAATCGTAACAGTAACAGTAAAAACATGCTCTTGTTCAAACTAAGCTGATTCAGTTAGCCTAATTATTCAAGACAGTAAGGTCGTCGTAGCGGTAATACGTAACGATCGTAGTATGTATGCAAAAATAAAAGGCGAAACACGTACGTACCATTCCTTTTTTTCTCCCGTATATCAAGGTATGTATAAACTTCAAAGTGGTCCTCTTGTGCTTTACGGTACTTGACTCACAATTAGTAAGTACTTAGAGTAGATGTACATCTGGGTCTAGGGATACATCCGAGGATGGTAAATATTGAACAAGGCTTTTACCCGGTCATCGAACGATGACCTGATAATCGATTTATATACCCAGTTCAAATTACGTAACAATATTTTCGATGAAATATTGAATCGCGTGTTGTATCCTGTTCTCAGTATAGGAGCGATTTGAAATTTGTTAGGTAATTTTTGAAGTTGGGAAATCGCTCGACAATCGGAGAAAAACAGGAAAAAAAAAAAACAAAAAATATCTGTTTTCAGCAAATGATAAAAAGTTCAAAATCGAGAAGCTGTTCCGTTTCTAACAAGCCACAAATATTTCACATCACGTATACATAGGCTGCAAGTCGTAAAGGATTTTTCTGAATAATATGCTCGATTATTTTATGGCACGAAGAGCCGATGTCTGGAGAAATGAAAAAAGCGCTGGAAATAAACCGTGGCCAACTCATATTTTCAGAACTACTGGTGGCAGAAGACTCATGTGACGATTGACACCTCTTATCAAATTTCAAAGTATGAATACGCGCGGAAAGAAACGAGCCACGAATTCATGAAAATCGCGGAACGCGAGCGTAAAATTGAACTTGCGACTTCCTCGGAAGATAAAATATTCGTTGTTTCGTATTATTAGATGAAATTTTGAGTCAAGTAGCCGCAGGAACTTTATTTTGCGAAATTTATAAAAGCGTGTGATATTTTAATATATAGGCATAAAATCCTGATGAATTTCACGTGTAATTCTTATAAGAATATATATTTCACGAGTAAACATCCGGAGAGTCAAAATCTGCGATTGAAAATAAGTATCAACATCTATGTGGCATAAGATAGTAAAAAAAATTGAAAAAAAAAATTAAAAAATGGAAAACCTCTGCAGACGATCGTACTGGATTTTTTTTCCAGAATAATTTGGAACGTTTGAAGGCGATAATGTAAGCAAAGATTTAATTTTAGAATCAAAGCTAGGTATCTACGTACATTGGAGAAAACTTACAGAGTATTTTCTCAATTCAAAAATTGTATATGCTGAGCGACGTGCGTCAGTACGGTGAAAAATGTTTGATTTTTTTTTCATCTCTCTCTTCCTTTTTCCTTTCTCTAACCAGATTTTGGACAGTTTAATCATCTTTTGTTGGTTGACGTACCCGAGAAATAACATCTATTCAAATGTATGAACGTGTGTTTTCAATTCATTGCATCTCAGATCTCGAGTTTCTTGTACATGTATGAGGAGGTGGTGAAACATCGTAAATTGCGATGAATATTTTCAGCTGTTGAGAACAAGTATATACACAACTGTCCTTGCCTTGAAATAATTCGTTTATTAACGTCATAATATCATATGTATATATATGGACGAGTCGAGTATTGAAAACATGTTATTAGCGATACTCGACGTTTTGCACGGTTAGTCTCAGCTTAAATACAGCTCGAGAATACAGCGAGCATTTAACAAACCATTCAACTTACGAAGGTGGTATAATTTTTAATTGCCTTTAGCATATGTATTCAATAATACAAATATATACCTAACTACGTAATAAAATATGCTTGATACAACTCTTAAAGTTAATCGTATTTCGAGTGTGTGTATTATGGGGATGGAATTGAACAATTTCGGAGGGATTTATCACACGCATTATCGGAGGACTCGCAGTTTCTGAAAAATGGCAATATTTTCAGAACCAAATCGTATTCATTGAAAGTTCAAACTGGACAATGAATACCTCCAACGTCCCTTGAGTTGAAACCACGAGCATAGTATTGGGAATTTGAATCGATTGAAGGCCTTTTTCTGCGCACCCAACTCCCTCTGATACCCAAATTCAATTTGACAACGTCAAGTCGAAACGCGAAGTACTCTACGGTCGAAAGATCAGTCCTATGCTCACCATATATACCCATATCATTGTTATTATCACAATGCCGAATCCGAAACCGCTTCGATATTTCGTTGAATAATCCACAGATTTCAGTCTCTGGCTAGACAACTAATCAAAAATCAAAAGCACCCTTTATGTCATATCGAGAAAACGCTCGTGACGAAATGATCGTTTACAAATTCTTACTTTTATCTGACCATGATTGATCATCGACAATATTTTAGGGGATAAACTGGTATTTCTCAGCGATCGGCTTCATTCTATAAAAAGAATCAAGAAAATTCTAAAAAAATTCTCAGATATCAATGTTTCATTTCAAAACGATTTATTATAAAGTAAAATCTGTCAGATTCCATCGATTTAATTTCACGTCAGTTCGGATATTTTTTTTTGTTTTTTTCTTTTTCAGTAAATCATTTCCTACGTATAGTTCAAGATTTTGTTCAAAATTTGCGAACAAACTGAGTGAACGTAAAATTAAATCGACTGAATCAAACAGATCATTTTTCATTTCGCAAGGCGCTTTTAATTGAACCATTAATTTCTAATCATCGGTTAATAATTTTGTTATTCTTTTTGCGGAAATTTTTCAAGAATTTCTCCTATTTTATAATTCAATCAATCTGATTTATGTTCGAAGAAAATTAATAGCAAATTAACTAATTGAAATAGTCTAAACGCGGTATTAATTAATTTTGTAAATCTCTCCTGGCACTAACGACAGGTGAGAAAGTATGGGCAAGTAAGTGAGCGTAGCAATAGCTAGTAGGCAAGTAAGTAACTAACTAAGTAAGTAGGCTCTAGATAACCTGCATTCGTGTCAAGGCAACTGAGGGCAACATTCGCGGACGACCTACATTGGTCGATCACAACGCGCCGGGCTGTTCTACCTTTGACAAGGGGGTTGCTGCTGGAGGGTTTGCGAAATTCAAACCGAACCTCCCCGAGTTGAGCCGAGAGAGTACGCGAATTGCGGAAAATCGACCATCTTCATGGAAATTATATAAATATAAGAAATCCAGTTATTCCTAAGCTTGGAACCTCCGCGAATTACGAGTTTAAATCATTCGTTTCACTCAGCAAGATGAGATGAGTACATTTATTCGAACACCTGTACAAACCGCAATTAGCCTTCTGCATATATATATATGCATGATTCGAAAATTAAATTCCCAATAATATCTCAATTAGTTCATTCGTTTTTTGTTTTTATTTTTCATCAATATGGATATAACATAGAATTCATATATTCAGATTCTTTCCCATATTAGGCAATTAGAATTCGGAAGGTTCACCGAAAAACGGAAAAGTATTCCAGTTTGATGATCGAACTAAGCCAACAAAACTGCACTGGGGTTAAGTGGCAGAAAAAAAAAATCAAAAAAAAAAAAACTAAAACGAAAAGATACTGAATAGGTATGTAATATATGTATCATATAAGTGAGTACGACATCGGTACTCCTCACATATATTATAAATATATACATAGGTATACCTGGGAGAACTTACACCAGCGTGGCCGGGATAGGATATAAAGTTATAGAAGGGGCAACGTTCCTAGGCTAGTACGGTGGAATGGCACCTACAGGTGAACTAACTAGGTCAGCGTCCCAGTTGGGGTGAGGGTTGGGGATTCACCTGAAGCGTGAGCTCGGGAAACGTCCTTGAACCAACTGAACTCGTTCCAGGTTACTATAGCTGGTCTATATTCCATCGGATGTATATATGTATATTAGTTGAAATTATTGGACTTTGATTTATACATTTCTGCAATAGCTGATAATCGAGTAAAGGTATTATATCAGGGTTTCGCCCCTCTCCATACTTCGGTATTTTAGTTTAATTTAATTTTTTCAAAATTATCGCCATCGAGACAAATGATAAAAACCTGATTTATTAGTTTATTTTCAAGAGATTGCAAGCCAGCTTGAAATTTTTCGGAAAACTCTATCTCTTTGTACGATAGAATTTTGAAAAATTAGACAAATGTTTACACGGTCAAATATCCTCCAAGCCTCGGAAGGCCACGAAGTACAGTCGGGACTCTCAATAAGAGGGCTCTCAATAAGAGCGCTTCCCCTAATCTGCGACCGAGCAGTACCCCCACTGCCGTGCTTGTTTCGAGCGCTGCCGGATTCATTTCCAGGCTTCGCAATAAGAGCGTCCGGTGAAGTTTGATATTTAAATGACTTTCTCGTTTTGGTAACGCGACGAATAACAAAAAATTATAATAAAAAGTGCATCCTTTTTCAGTTATCGATCCGTGCAATCTATGAATAATGTGAGTGACGTTTAATGTTATAAATTCAATAATTTAACTCAACTGCAGAAGTTGTCTATCAAAGAATTGCACGAAACAAACGTTTACGCGCTATATGATACCGAGAATCACGGAGCGTCGACTTCGCTCATATTGAGAGACCCGCTTACGTTCTGAGCAAGCGAGCTACTTGGTAGAGAGTGGGGGTACCACATTTCTGGGAAATTCCTTCTCCTACAGCCCCGTAGCGCTCTTATTGAGAGTCCCGACTGTATAATTCAGCGACATGGACTGCACCAGCTGTTGAACAAGGAGACGATTCGAATGCACATAGGTATGTATGTATACCAATGCAAAAGTACGGAGACACAGGTAGCTATGGACGTGGCCCAGTTGTCTGACCCGTCCAAGGTCGTGACCTGTCAGGAGATAATTACGCATCTAGGTCACAAACGGATTTCTCATCGATAAATCTATAGATTGTAGCCATGGTCGTAGACCACTGCGAGGTTACTGTGTAGCCAGTGAAGAATGCCTTATACATCAGGTGTTGTACGAAGATTTTTGGGTAGAAATAGAACCTGAGGTCCGAGTGAGGTAAAGGTCAGAGTTTTATATCGAGTCAAATAGGTGGTACGAATTCTATTGCAAAAGCACTTCTTCGTGAAGATCTACTAATCAGAGTTAAAACGTTTTTCTCATTTGTCTTTGGGGGCGTTGAATCTTCGGAAAACTGGCTTCAACCAGGGCTAGAGTATTCGTGAATTACGAGCTTTATGCTAATGCTAGATCCTGATGAGATCAACTGATTATCGGAAAAGGGGGTTTCCGTACTTCAGCGAAAATAAGACGCTGCAGTTTTCTTGTTCATTCGATTTCGCGGGAATCACGTATAACTGAATCACTTCGCGAGCTCACCAAGGCTTCTTGAAGTATAAAAAATAGGATGGCTGATAGGGTCCAGACAATATCTGCGAATGCAATATCAAGCCCGCGTAGTCCTTTGGGTTCCGCAACACCTGGGGCCGAAATTGTTAAAAATATATGAGAATTCTGGATAATTTATGGTCTCGATCACTCGGCGTGGTGTCGAAAGATGAATCATCTCCCAAGGTCGATATCTGCTTGGAATCATATTTGAAAATCTACATAAGTGAATTGTCGAGGTGAAAAGTCTTTTCGGAAATGTCATTTAATTCAAGAGAAATTATCCCGCTAAATGATATCCTCGGAGTTGTTTTTCATACAAATAATCGCGCTGGATCTGTCGATCAGAATTTTTCCCGCGGGGTTTATTTCGCCGGGTTCTGAACTTTGTCGAATAGTAGTTCAACGGATCAGTGCCTGATGCGATCTGAAACTCTCTGGGATTCACCTCGCGAATACCCTCTGGGATGTTTTCCCATCCTCCACCACCTGGTGATGTGCAGGGGTAGAGGCTAGTGGGACACCTGTACACCAACGGTATCCAGGTCATGCATCTCGGTCACTTGTACTAGGTCACTACCTCTAACCCTCTTTTCACCCCATTTCTACCCCTCTGTGCTACCCCATCGTTCGTTTTATGTACAGGACACTCGCGAATCACTGCGGACTGTTATACACGTGTAGGAATTTCGGCGTGATATATATGAACGATTACATTCGTTCGATTCATTTTTTGAACTTGATATAGACGTATGGATAGATCGTCAGAAACCTGTCAATCACAAAAATTATACAACGATATATTCAAACCGAATCATGCGGTCTGTTTCAATATTATTTTATATCATTGCAATCAGATATTTTGATGGACTTATCTGTAAGATGCCCATCGGACAGACGAGGAAATGTTTAGGTAACAAAAGTCGAGCGAAAAAATAGAGGGAAAGAATTTTTTTCTCCGAGATTATATTACAAGATAATTCGTAGAGTTTTGAACATTCATCAAAGTATCCATGTGCGAGCTCATGGATCAAAATTTCGCGCTTTCAAGACTACCGTGCTTTTGAAATTTCGGCTAATGATAGGATTATCAGCCAGTTATACAGTCCTGGATTTATTGAGGATTAAACATCTCCTAAGACTCTCTAAAATCTATGAAAATTTACTTCCGTACCTTAGCTACAGAACCCTGTGGCTTATTTTGACGATAATCAAGTTTCAACCCTAATTCATAACACGATTTCGAAAATTCTGATCTCTACGTACAACCGATGGGGTAGATCGTAAAACTGCATTAATCATAGAGACCTTTATGACAAAAAAGCATCCCCAAAATCGTCCGGTAATACAACAGGGTTGAATAATTTTAATCATGTATATCGAACTCGGCGTTCATATTAACCGAGATAAACTATAGCCAGATTTTAATAAAACGGTGGATGCACCGACAGGTGAACTCCAACGATACCTGGAAAGTCACAGAGCCTTTGGGGTGGCGGAGACCTTGAAGGCATCCGAAACCAGGACATCGGCCACTGGGGCGCGCACATGCGCAACGTAATCGTAGCCGGGCTGGCCTACATCGGAGTATCACTACTAGCGAGATGCCCGATGTAATTGTTGGTCTCACTCCTCGTTTTATTTATTTATTTATTAATTTTTTTTTTATTTATTCAATCACATTTTATAATTTTCTGCTCCTGGTCATTTGTACAGTTCGATTAATTGTTTTTTTATTTAATTCTCTGGCATGTCGTCCAATCTTCGAAGGTAAACTTGTTTTCTCGATTTCTCATTTTCTCGATTTTCTTCTCGAAGAAAAGAGAGAATCATCAAAAATTATACAGAATGAAACGGGGCTCTGTTTTATCTATCGCATTATACTGCTCGCCAGTGAGTGATTTACTCGGCCTGTACGATCCCTGATAAATCCAGATATTGTCAGGAAGATAAGAAATCTGTCGAAAAATAAATTAAACTCTGCCTCGCTCCCATATATCTGAGTGAACAAACAATAGAACATTTTCCGATGAGACTTTCCTCTTTTTATTTCAATTTTTTTTTTTTTTTTTTTTTTTTTGCGCTTTATTATACATATTACAGACTCGAATTACAAGAGATCGATTTTAGGATTTCGGAATGAAGTAAAATACCGTTATAATACTTTGACCAAAATATTTGATTGTTCGTTTCTATCATGCTATGTGAGAAATTTATTTTCCGCACTCGTTATACATATTACAGACGAATGTTTATTGCATTGAGAAAAACATCGTGCTAGGATAAACAATAATATTACGTTTGCTAAAAAAATATTGCTTATCAAAAAAATTATTTCATTTTATACATATGTATAGATGGAATATTGAACTGTTATTCAGGCTTCATGATTATTGTTTAAACCACAATCTGTTGTCGAAACGACTTATTGTCAATGACAGAATTACTTTACAGCGAGCCTATCTTTCGCAAGGTTAAGAAATAATCCATTGTTCGAGAAATATCAACAATTGCTAAATTATAATCATTAGAAATTTGACAAAAATGATTTTAACAAAATTTCAACATTCATTCTTTATATCAGCGGTCCTGAATATTAAAATTTCCCAAAAAAAAGAATTTATAATCCCACGAGTTCCGGTAAATGTCCAATCCAGCCTCGTATCATCTGTTTTTTGAATTCGACTACATCGGTATCAAATAATGTATTTTTTTAATAACAGGCGACAAGAATATGCTTTCAAACCTTTAATGAATATGCATTGTTTTATTAGGGAGCCCCATCCTGCCCCGATCCCCCCCACCTTGAATTATTATTATTTTTTCATTATATTATGAAACACTGAATTATTATATATAAAATAGTATTTCCGTGAATGAAAATAAA
This sequence comes from Tenthredo scrophulariae, assembly GCA_963978835.1. Taxonomy (NCBI): domain Eukaryota; kingdom Metazoa; phylum Arthropoda; class Insecta; order Hymenoptera; family Tenthredinidae; genus Tenthredo; species Tenthredo scrophulariae. Next base: position 7,847,516 of record OZ022234.1, read on the forward strand.
CGGTGTAAATAGGCTTCGGGAAAAAGTTGGATGAGGTATCATACGGAAATTTGAAGTGCTCGTCAAACGACGCTTTGGCAATAAAAATGCGATTTTTATTTCTTGCTGGGTATCTTGTAGCAATAGCAATAAAATTTTCCTGTTAAAGCTTGCGATTATAATCGAGGCGTTATGGTATTTGGGAAAAACGCCCAACATCCGTGTTGGGTTTTACGCAATATTATTGAAACATCATAGAACTATTAGCGATAATTTTAGGTACAGCTGAGAGAAAAATAGAAAAAACGAAAATCAGGATGAGAGCAGAATTGCTTTTTGTTACAATAATTCTTCAACGCAGATCGCCAATTCATTTCATTTCATCCCAAATAAAACCTCACGATTTTAAATTTGAAGTTTAAATATTTACGGCTCCCTCATGCGCGTTAGAAATGAAAAACTGAAAGATTTACTTTGAAAATCGTCGATTAAATCCCCCAGCTTCGTTCTGCGCATGCTTCTCAAATCGAACTGTCCAAAATGTGAAAATAGAACAATTCATTCCCTTTTCTCATTTCTGAAAGGAAAGGCTTGTAAATTCAAGCTCGTTATAATCCAGAATGTGTTGCCCTTGTTCTTCTGATACCATAAATTATTCACCTAACGCCATTGTTTTCTTATTCCTAAATTTTCCGTCTCGTTATCGGTACATTTAGATTTATTTCTAACTACCCAATAATTCGATAGCAAGATAAGTAAGAGTATTGCGAGCTTCTCCCCCGAAATTCAGGTCTCATTTTCGATCTAGGCGCCTTTATTTTATGGTTTGAACCCCCGCGATATCGGCGATGTATTCTGAACACAGCCCGCTTGTTAGTTGTGGCCATTTCATGTAAATATTAATGGGGTCCATGAGAATTCCGCCCTGTATCTGTTGGGCTGGAATTCGTAAACCCTGTTCGGCCATTGAAAGGTAAAAAGTATCGAGCGACCATTGAATGCCGATACCTACATGGGATTTAAATTCGGAGTTTTCTCGTCTCAGAGACAAGAACAATATTGAACGATGCAATGAGCAGTGTGCCTTTCGCTTGTTGAAGTTAGTCGACGCTTAAACAACTTTCGAGCTGTTATTTTTGCAACCCTCTTTTCGTTTTTTCGTTTTTTCTTTTTTTTCCTCGACTGAGGAGAAGTTTTAAACTTGTTGCCAGAAACGAAATGTTTCGTAGATCGTGAAGAGAGTAGCGTTTTTCCATAAGGTTAACAGCGTTGTTTGTTCATTAAATGGCTGCTTTTTGCACCCTTCTTCATCAAGGCAACAGAAAAATCCTATTCACGAACTTTCATCGGGAGTAAGAGGGCCGAAATAAGATAGTAATCATTTAACAAGGGAGTTTATCCTTCGAAAAATGATCAACTTGAGTTTTTCCGTTCGTCAAATAGAACCACCATTATCTGTCTCCCATATACGCATCAGAAAATATCCCATGTTAATTCACTTTTCATTAAGTTTCACTCGCATATCAAATACAAAGGTGTTAAGCCGGCCTTGAATCCAAGCACATACCCTTTAGAGGGTTATGAATTTTATACTCTAAAGTGACAGGGGTAGGTATACACCAGCCACGATGCAATAACCTGAGCTTTACGGTCAGTCTAACTGCCGAAAATACGGTCTAGGTTATATTGTAATAACATTTCTCATTACGGTCATGCTTTCGAACAACAAGACACTATGTTTGTCAAGACCTTAATACGATTGGATTGATAAATCGTACTGATAACTATAACAAGAGTCCAGTTGATTTTGGTCAAGCCATTCGTTTCTTATCAATATTTCATACGATTATTCTTCTTTTTCTTTTATCCAACAGACAACGAAAAAATAATAGCAAACAAGCTATTTATTTATTTTTCTGATTGCTCATATGTTGTCACACTTTTTTTCCACTCTACTTTAATCCGATAGTCGTGGGAGAAATTTCAGATGTGTCGCAAGCAAGAAGCTGGTTGTGTAATTCCACGAGCCATTTCGTGCAGGTTATGCCTATGAAAGTGAAAGAGTTTGAGTGACGTTCGCGTAAAGCAATGTCTAACCACTTATTTTTCTCTTATTTATTGGTTTAGTAATTTGTCAAATGCCACATGGCAGGATCAGCTTAGCAAAAACAGGGCTCAGTCTCTCATTACTACAAATATAGTAGTGACGTTGACCGATTGACAGATACGTTCAGCTACACATACCTATGTATGACATTTTATGTATAGTACATAGTGCGAGGGGTCGATGGAAGTACTCAAGAAATTCTCCGGCTTTCAGATCTTTTTCATTGATTAATTTTCACGTCAGCATAAAAGCCGCCGGTTGAATCTGATCAGAATACGGTAATTCATACCGGTATTATTTGGTCAATAGCGTAGGGCGACGAACCCCGTTTAATAACAGAACTCACTTGATCTATTTAATTCAGTAATAATTGAAGCAGTCTCTTCTCCGATCCAGGTCAAGATATTCCCAAGCGGTTTTCGGAACACTTACTACACTCCTTCTCAGACCATAAATCTTTCTCTTAACTTCGCTGGCCGCAGACACCCGCAAAGAAAAGTTCATTAGGGAGCTTTCCATCCCTTACCATATCTTCAGGAATTCAAATGTCGTGCAGTCTTCGCGAAGACGCGAATACACAATCTCACATATACATATGCAATTACTATTCTAAACTCACCTGATTCCTGAATGATAAGGAAGCTGTTGCTTCGATTGGCCCACCCTGCGAATAGTTAATAAAATCTGGCATCTACCATAATTAGGCAGACATGCGGTTGACCGAGAAAGTAGGCAATCTTGCAGAGTAATCGTATAATCCCGAACAATGGTTTGGCGAACGAATGTTTCTTGAGATAAATGATAGATAACGCAGGTTTTAGTTTAGTTTTGTGAATTTCACGGTGATAATATCTTTTGACAAAGTTTTACAATTGCGTTTAAAAGTCGCGAAATTCGCCGCATTATACTCGGCTGATTCTCTACTTTGCAGGAGAGGCCTATCGTTAGACTTCATCTTAAATAGTAGTTGAAGAGACTTTGCTGTTCTCTCTTCATTTTCTTCTTCTTTTTCTCCTTCTTCTTCCGTTTTTCTTTTTTCGGTTTTTTTTTTTTTTTCTCAGTGTTATCTGACGACGAACCCAACTCATTTCAGACGGTTCGGTATACGCCGCCCTGGAAACCATCTAGGAGTTAAATCTTTGGATTAACTGGACTTGAAGGAAATTACTTTGGATTAGGGACAAGACGGACTTAAACAATGAAACATTCTGCCTATTGTGAATGTAAATCCTCTCCGTGTGATTTTCGTGAATACTCCTGGATATAAGCTTCCATAGAGTTATTCACCCATTTAAATCTCCGTCTCTTATACTTGCGATTAGAGTTCTCGAATTATGAAGTCCAGGTTTAAATAGTTGTTAGATGGCAAGATACAGGTTTGAGAATTATTTATGTGATTAGTTTAGCCGGGTTAATGGAATATGACGTGGAATTAGATTCTCTCGTTCTCACATTTGCCAATTCTCTCACTTTCTCGGTCTGTCGAGATTCGTCTTTATCAGTTGTCAGAGGCAAGTCACCTCGGATTTCACCGATTCCTTGGTGTGGGTTTTTGCGAGGAATGGGTTTGAGGTTTTGCGGAAAACCAGACCTCCGCCAAGTCGACCCAAATACATGATGCAGCGACCCATGAGGTGGAATTCCGAGGCCTAAAGGTTTCCTGGCATCTGTTTCTTGCCTACAGGGAAACATGAAGATTTTTCCATCACCGCGAACCGAAACGAATACTTTTTTTTTCATTTTTTTCTTCCTCTCGCACCGAATTCGTATTTCTATTTTTCACTTCATCCAGTTCTCTTGCTTACCGCAAAAAATCACATTGCTTTTATTTTTTCATCAAAATTTGCCCAAATTTTACATACAGAAGAAGAAAAAAAAATATCACTGTGTAGATCCGCAACGATCTTAGCCACGTTATGGCTAAAATTACTCAACCGAACACATCGGGTTCGGATGGATTTGCGGATAACGAACAATCCTCTGTAATACTTGATATAGACTATCCCCAGGGATGTACGTTCCACTTTATCCTCATTCACAACCACATCGAAACCGAGCAGTCAGTCAAGCCCTTAATTAGGTCACCAGAACTTACCGAAAGTAGAACGCACCTCAAGGATGCAGGATTATATTATTTCGGAATTGGTTATTTGCAGAAATTAATCTAAATATGATCCGGCCCGATTCCATCACCGCTATATGAGTCATTCGTGAAAAATTTTCCACTCAATTCAAACTCCATTATTTTCTTCATTTTTAAACTCATCGTGTTATTAATGTCATCGAAACTTTTCGGTAGTCTGACTTAAGGGCTGTTCTAAATATTCGAGTATGCTGTACCTCGAGGCTTGACATTATACAAGTCGTACGAATCAACGCTTTTTGCTTTAGAATTTTCGCCTTCTGGTGTCTCCTGTGCTTCCTCTTTCTCCTCGGCTCACAGGCTCTCAGCCCTTTTCTCAGACGGGTAGCTTTGTAGGTCAAAGGATTTCGAGGAATGAGGATCCCTAGGGAAACCTCTACAGTCCGCGCTACCGTGGAAATCTCGAATAAGTTGTTGCGCCCCTTGAAGCCTTATCGAAATTTCAATTTCTTCCGGCATTCTGCTGCCGAAACGTCAGGATTGTAGTAAGGAGCCAGTTTTCACCTTGTAAAACTTTCATTGGATTATAACGAATTCACAGGTGAATTTCAACCAATTTCTCGACTTACCAAATTATAGAACAGGCGGGATATCTGACAGAAAAAAAAAAAAAAAAAAAAAAAAACTAAGCATATCAAGAAGTACCTTGCAATTTCTTTTATCAATTTCAACTGGAATTATTTATCGTGCCACTAAAACCAGGACGATATTTTTCAAAACAAAAACAAAAACAAAGAAAAGAAAAGAGAAGCTCTTCCTTATGTATTTTTTTAACCAGTTATTGAATATGCAACGATATGTGAGAAACAAAAACAAATTTACTCGAATTGAATCAAGTATTTCAATAAAAATATCTAGCTGACCTGGAGCGAGGTACAAGTTTATATTAGAAATACGTGCGATGCGATAGAACCAATACAGTCCACCATTAGTTTATACGTTAAATAAACATATCTATCCCCTGTACGCGTGGGTAACTGGTTTCACAGGACACCATAGCGGAGTTATATCAGGGAATAGTGTTTTAGTCCTGGCGTCAAACGGTCGTTTAATATGCAACGTGGCTTCATCAACGTGCAAACACCGCCACGTGGGGTATTACAAATTTTCAGAACCCTAAACGTACAGATTACACTGTGAAATTCTCATGACTATATCTATACATGCACAGGGATAGGGATAGAGGGATAGGGGGGTAATAGACTAGTTTACAGACTCTGCTCTAATTACCTTGGCAATGCCTGCTCTGGTTATGGGGTATGGGCTGTTTCCGAGGCGACTTCGTAGTAACTTCAATTGCCTATCGTTCTTTATTTACCGCCTAACTGCCAATTTACCATCGTACACCCATTCGTATAAAATACGAGTAATTTTCAGATCGTGAAACCGAATGTCAGCCAAAGTCAAACAATCTTCCCTTGGAAATTAGCCAAATATATACATTTCTATACTCGACTTCGAGATGATATTAAACCATTAATATTATTGAGGGGTTGGGTGCATGGTAATTCAAAAAACATTATTTTTTGTCCAATCTATTGCGCCGAGAGATTTTTCAGCTCAGAAAAATTCGTTTCGGAGCTATGACGAGTTGAAAAAAAGTTTTACTAAATTTCGACTCCGCTGTTTCTCGCAACTTATGGAAAATAGAATTTTCATAATTTAGAAAAAAATGCCTTCCAACTGAGCGCCCAAACTCACCAAGTTATACAAGAATCGAAAGGGTAGTGGTTAACGAATTTCCGGTTTAGTATGGATCCCCCCATATATTCTTCATCAAATATATCTGATACGATGTACTTTGAGCCTGGCAGCTTTGGCCAAAAATGTATAAAGTTTTTATTAATTGTTAATGTTGCTTCGAGGTCCTCGGATGAAGAATAACTGAGAAAAGGGAAGACATCAGTCAGATCTTAACGCATCACTTTTTGTCAGATTAAATAGTTATAGAACTGAAAGTTCGTATCATACAAAGCATCAGAAAAAGTGTAATAAGCCAGCGTCCGTGAAGCATGGAAGCTCATTTATAAACCGATATCATCATGGGTTGGGACGAGCGGAATCGGGCCTAGCCAAATTGAGTAGATTGTAAGTTTGAAATATCGCCATATCTTTCCAAGGAACTTCTTCTGATGTTAGCTTTTTTACTTTTCAATAGAGTTTATCGTTCTTTTGAGTTTGAATTACACAAGTAGATAAATGACGTCGAAGTTTAATCGGACTAGAACACAACCGCAAAGATTTCAATCGTTGTTTCATCTATCTGCAAATAGAAGTTAATTGCGCAGATGTTGACGTTGATACTTGTAGTTTGTTCATGAAAAGCAGCTAATGATAATGGCTTATCAAATTGAAAGTAATGGTCATTGACTATTAATTACTGGCCGTCACACACCTCCAGGATTGATATTGATTCTGATTCTAAACCTGCATGGAAATTCGTTTCCAGAGACGTATGTATGGTCTGCAGACATGAGCCAGGAAAATTGTTGGTTCTAATTGAAATTGTGCTTTCCATCGGCGAGGTACATACCTTTGTTTCAACTTCCATGCCGAATGACCTGCCACTCGCTTTCATAACCCCGAAGCAATTTATGAGCCTTTCGTTTGCTGAATTTACATTGTGATTTGCACTAGCTGGTATTGTCTCGAATTTCGATGACTGGTATATGCCTGAGACTGTACGTATATCATCTTTGATCGCTTTCAAACATGCGTCTCATTTCGATACGATTCGGGAGTCACGGTGATAAATAGAAGGCATTTACAGTCAAGACGTAGTTGTTTCCAATTCTCAAAGCATGCAGCCTTTTGTAAAGTTTGTCATTCAGAATTCATTAACGGTAAGTATTATCGAGATTGTACGATACGGACTGATGATCAACTCCGTTTACCCAATGCTGAATGACAAACTTTGCCTGGGCTACCTATCTATCAGAAAAATCTTAGACATTGGTAAAAAGTTTTGCAATCTTGTGTCTCGAGGTCCTTGGTATGGCTGGTGTTTGAATCTTGAATAATTTAATGCCTGTGCAGTCTGGTAGACATATTTATTCGTTGTCGTACGTTGCGGACTGTCGAAACTTTACTGAATCTATAGATTTAATGCAGAAACAGATGCAAACACCGTCGTATATAAGTACGTTTTGCGTATTGCACGATCCTGGGCACACACCAACAACTCGAACTTGGTATGACTAATAGTTTCGAAAGTACAACTTCGGCACGTTATGGCTGTACAAGCCGAGTATTAAAGTTCATTCCGCATCCATGCCGCTGATTCTTACAGCTTAAACAAGCTGTAATGATCCTTCGTCACATGATCGTTTCATTTTTCGATGAGAATGATGAAATAAGAAACAAAAAAAAGAGATGAATTTTCCGATCGTCATGGGATTCAATCTATCATCGGTTTTCTCCTTGAAGACGAAACGAACTTTTCGAAAAATGTTCAGAACTCTCAAATTATATTTGACCCCCACCGTTCAGTTTCGGAAACGCGGTTACGTCGCGGTGTAAAAATTTCCGCCTGAAATCGTTCGGAGAATTTATGAACAATAAAATCAGACTCAATTCGACAGATTTATTTTCAGCTCAACTCTTCATCCTCAACCAATGGTTCACCCTCGCGAAAATCCTCGTCCAAGTTCATCGCAGATATGTACTAATTCATTTAGTTTTTTCTTTTGGGATTACGGCTTACCGGAGGATTAATTGATTTTTTATTCCACTAATTCGACACTCGCGATTTTCTCAAATATACTACACGTTGCCGAATGGATTTCACAAAACTCGCGAGACACCCCGATCGCAATCGTAGTCTATTGCAAGCTCTGGTCAGGATGGACTAGTAAAAACTTTTATTTCCGAGAATAATTTTTGATTAAACCATATATAATGTTAATCAAGCTGCAATATGCACGTGATATGTATACCGTGATGTTTACAGAGTGCGGCAGGTACCTGCATCGCATTTAGCATAAACAACTCATCGCTGCACGTACTTTATGCAATTCCATGAACGTTATTTATCCAGCATAAAAGCGTGCAGCCATCGCGGAAGTTCCGTAAACTTCGATTACTGATTACCGATTCGAAGCAGACCTCAGGCTCGGTACAGGGATGATTTTCTTTGAGTGAAAACCTACCCTTGCATTTACAGTTCTGCATGAATGCACCAACACGTAAATACGGTAGACACATTTCAATCAGTATCAGTTCCGTTCGATGAGAATCCACTCATCCCATGGCGACATTGTGCGATATCTTATCTAGGCTAGGCTAGGATTACAGCTTCGACAACCAGTTCCCTCGACATGATACGAAGAGAATTACATGATGTGGTGAAAAATTCAAATTGGGCCTGAGAGATGATTTGACCAAAATCGCAAGACAATTTTTACTATGGGGATAAAGCTTCTGAGTTCAAAAAAGCCGCGCCAATCTCTTCAAATTTCATACTATTTCATACTTCACTCTTCTAATTCCATACTATTTCATACTTCACTCAATATCTATCATGCCAGTATTATTTTTGATCGCATTTTGGATATTGAGGATCCAAAAAGTTCCAACTTTTCTGACTCATTTGTGGATGTGATTTGAAGAGATCGACGTAGATTTTTCAGAATTGGTTCATGCTTTATTATAGTACAATTTTATTATAGTTTTTTGCAACACGAGTTGATGAGCGAAACGGAGTCGACTTGAATAAACCTTGAATGAATAATGGCTTCAAACCTTTTTAAAGATTCTTTGAAATTGAGATGGAGAGAATAAACCTCGCCGAGTGTACCCACAACGATTGTATGTACATTCTGTGCGACGTAGGCGTACGAGCCTCCACTGCAAACTGGTGGGCAGAGTGAACTTTCCTGTTATATGCTAGCCACAAAGAACCTTTACCCGCGTTAAACAGAGCAGAAACTAGTCTCTGTGTTTCGACACTAGTTACACATAACCACAATATAGAAATTCCCCGTAAGTGCATTTAGAAGTTTAAAAGAAAATATTGACATACTTAGTATAGGCATAAGTATTTTGAGACATAATTCAACAATATTTTAGACTTTACGGACTTCGTCTTGCATAAATTGATTGCATCAAAGAAATAGTGGTTGTCGTATGGTACAGGTCTCGTCGTTAATCGAAACTCCTTAAAATTTTGAGAGAATATTGAAAAGAACGATATGCGATCTGTACAGCTACCCTGCGACAACAAATTTTTTTCGGCGGAGTCAATCGACCGTAGACAAAGTCCATAAAATTTTAATTAATTTCTGTTTTTATCTCACGATATTGATAACCGGCTGTGAGGAATCCGGGTAAATGAAGTATTTCGGAAATAGACAATGCGTCTTGAGCTCATGTAAGATTTGGCGCCTTTGGAGCCTTGCCCAGCAGCCTTCGTCGTCTATCACATCGATTTGATCTTGTCAGTTGAACCCAGCCACCAAATTCGGAGCAAATACATAAAGGCGATAAAAATCTGCACTTCAGGTCTGGGTACGTTCATATTCTTCCAAATCCTAAATGGATTTGAAATATTCCAAAACGAAGTAAAATCGTTTCGCAACAAGACCCGAGATTTTGAACAGTCATTGGAGACCGAAGACCACTCGAGCTCGAAAACATCCTCCGATTCAGTTTGGTAATCTCTGTTACGTGCAGTTCAAAAAAAGTGACAAAGCGAAGACAATATTTCTTCTCTGCAAAAAAATGACGCAGTTCCTATTTCGCCCAGGGTGATACTGGCGCAACTTCTTCTTCGTGCTTCACCATCTCTCGTTCTTCGCCATGGACGGAGTCGGGTTGTTCCTATCCCCGAACGAGTGAGGTTCAATAAATTTCATCAATATTCAAGTCCCGAATCGATACAGACATTGGGCATATGCCTCCCATTGCTTTGGATCGTGTGTGTACAAGACTGGGAATTATTGATTAGCGTTTTCCCCATTACGGGCAACACCCCTCAATTTGCGATGCAAACTGAGCCCTGGATTATACGGTGTTGAAAATTATGATAAAATGCAGAAGTACGTCGAGTGCATTGGCGGTCTTACTTCCTCGAGGAAATAGGATGTTGACTCGAAGGCGAAGCCGCGGAGCCTGACTGATGTGCGGATTAGAGTCTTGGCAGGGTGTGCCAGAGCTGGCCTGGGCGAAGGGTGACCGACCTGACCCACTATCGGCTTCGTGCATATGCTCGTTAATATTGCAGGTTAAAGGTGCTGCCGCCTGCAGGAAAAGGTTCTCCGCTCTTTTTTCCTGGTATAGGTTGACCGGATTATAAATAGTTAAGATGACAGGTGAGGATCAGGTTCGGAAAGTCCAGCAGTAATTTTCGAATTCGTATATCCCCGAAATGCTTCTTGTTTTTGCAAGCAGCGTTGAGAAAGCGAAAGGAAAGGGCATTAGCAGATAAAAACTGCCGTATGTCGAAGGGAGGGCTAAGTTATGGGGCAAAATTTTCGGAAAAACATGGTTCAAGGGACCGCGATATATGTGGGCATTAAATTTCGGAAATTGATAACGCTGGAGCAGTTTTTGCAGCGAATAGTATGAAAGAAATTTGAGGTACCTGAAGTCAAAGGTTGTAATCGAACTGTGATGAGGAATACGAGGATTTATACATTTCCCGATTAGTTTTTTCGGATGAAACGATGGTCAGGAGATCTTGACGAGAACTGGTAGCTTTTGTCGTCTGGTTCAAGTTGACATAATATGCGAAACTGTTTCCTAATTAGTTGTCCAGTTAGCGCAGTCGCGTTTGGGATTACGAGATTGGCGGTCTCTTCGAGGGTGCGGACGCGCCCTGAAGGTAGTAAAAGCGGAAAGGGAGTCTGAGGGCGTTCAATATCGTTGCCCTCATTTCCCAAGCTCCTAGCCCGGTCTTTGCTGCTCCATAAACGGACGGTTAGCCTGTAATCTGTAATGTCTTGGCACACAATTTGTGTATGTCAAGTACACAGCGATACCGTTGTAAAGTTTAAAAATTTCGAATCATTTTTTCCGCCCGAAAATACCTCGCAATTAATATTTCCAAATACTCAGAGTCCGAGATACGAGATCCGAGTCCCAGGAACAAACAAGAAATAGTAAAGTTCTACTAAGTTTATTATTTCCAAAAAAATTAGAAAAATCCTGGTTCATCGTCAAAGCACAGCCTTATGTACGACCTGAATAGGGAAGTACTGCATACATATATAATATATACACGACGGCACACGCAGTTATCCTCAATTATCTCAATTAGTTAAATTAGCATGGTGCGCTGAATTAATTCACTGAAATTATGCGTATCTCACAATTAAGTGATGGTGCAGGATTTCACATTTTTATTACACTGTCAAAATGAAATTACGGATGATAAAATGATTTTTTCTTTCCAGAATTTGTAGTCGATGAAACGATACTTTCAAATTACTCCAAAATCTTTTTGCAATATTTGTTGACTATAATAATAATAATCGAATTTTCGGGAATCGGAATGAATTCAATTCCGTGATTGGATTTATTATCGAATACTGCATACTGCAACAGCGCATTTTCATCCTTAGATGAATCAAGTAATTTTATATAGCATTTATTTTCCGAGCCATTGATCAATCCGAGATACTCCGCAGACCCATTAGACGTAAAGATGTTGTTCCCATTAATTATCAAGAGAAATAACTACTTTAATTCTATTAATTGATGTTTGGAAGGAGATGTTAGGATTTGTACGGTAGAAGCTGGCCAATTACAGCACTGTCGTCATCTGAATGAACCCATCAAACGTGCTGTCGTATTTGGTGCTTTATGGCAACACCATGGTCTCCACGACTACTTCTTCAATCAAATCCACGTCGACAGAGGTATCGCAGATCCATGTGGTCCACGTATTATCACCATTAGTACCCATACCATTAGTCTCGTAGATAATGTTTAGCAAGCATTTGCAAGTATCGAGTAAACATCCTTTTTTCAGTATAATTCACTTATGGTGGTAAGAAAGAAAAAGAAGCAAAGAAAAAAACAAAAATTACTTTATATCAAAAGGTTGCGAGAGTATGCCCTTCAGAGTCTTTCAATCTTCTCAGAATGAATTGGTATTATACATCAGGAAAATTAATGTCATAGAAATTAAATTTTTGGATAAATAGAAAAGAAAAACAAATATAATAGCTGAAACGTGAATCCTTGCATAGTTCCATTACTGGTGCAATTTAATCAAGTATTCTGCACGCATTATACTGCAGATTTATTAATCAAACTGACGTCGACATCAGCTTGAAAAAGTATAATGGTAGTCGCTTACTGCTTGCTAGGCGCAGCTACACAATTAACCGTTTCACGTATAATTATAAAGAAGTCCGCGAACAGAAGACAATGGGCGAATCACAATGGGTCTCACCGGAATATATGGTGCATTAAAAAAAAAGAAATCCTCAGAAAATTTGAAGGGTAAAAATTTTCGATGATTTTGCCCTAAAATTTGGGTCAGAATTATTCGATCAAATCTGAATAAGTTTCATCCTTATAGGCCTTGAAAAAACGCAGATTTTCGTTTGTCAACATTGTCATAACGATCAATCGTTCCCTTCCCGAGATATCGCTGTTTAGATGAAAAATAAAAAAACCTTCATTGTTTCGTTCAAAAAATGTGAAAAAATGTGAATTATATTTTCTTTAGTGGCTGAAGTGACGCGGAATGCCCCATTTACGAATGCGCTGATTCTTAAAGGGATAAAAAAATTTGACAGATCAAAAGGACATCTGTCAAGCAGCACCCCACCTGGTGCGTTAATTATTTCCCACGATCGTTATATCCCGATAATGAAATTCTAATCTTTTATTTCTTTTTTCTCTGATCTCAAAAGTAATTGAAAAACGATCTGAGGCTCGTAGTTTAATGATCCGGCTTACGGTCCCACTCACTCGACGCACTCAAGTCGTTTCAGCATTATCAGCTCTCTGCGTGAACTCGAGAAGCCTGGTCCAGCGCCCAGCTGCAGTTAATTTCGCTCTCTCTCTTCTTCGGATCGGATAACTGCAATCTCTCTCTTCCTCGCCCCACGGTACATGAATTCAACGATCTAAGATTAGGCCAACATCATAATTACCTGGAATTCGGACTCTCTTTGTAACAGGACTTTCATTTAAACACTTTCGACCAATTGTACGAAGTTTTTTGTTTTTTGTGTCAGGAATTTGGCGCTGGAGTCATCGTCTGTAAATGCACTTTTATTTCCTTTATAGTATAATTATTGTTATAAATTGACAAAGGATTGGCTCCTGTATGAAGTAAACAATATAGCTGAGAACGGAGTGGGTCTGTTGTGCTGTATATCTAGCTGGGTTTATTTACCTTGAAAATTTTTCATTACGCAGTCTCGAAATTTATTCCCCGTCTAGCATAAGAATTTATAGAAATGCGCGTATTTTCTTTTTACGAAATGAATCCGCCTATGTCTCGATAGAAATCTAATTTTTTTATTTTATTTATTTATTTCCCTTCATTTTCCTCAAAAAACAAATAGATTTTTTATCATTGCCCAAAGCACGGACTAAAAATTTCAAAATCTTATTGGCATACGTCCAATCTGTAATACCAGCTCGAAAAACTACGAAAATTACCCATTTGACCTGCTCTCAATGTTCTTTGGTTCTCCTGAACTTGACCGCAGTGACCCAAGGAATCGCCATTCTCTCTATTAAATCTCCAATGTCTGGGTGTTTTATCTGTGGAACAGTATCGATTTCATATAGTGATATCATCGATCCGACGTGGAGAATAACCCTAGCGACGTTATCCAATTGGGGAGTTTCATGCAATAAGGTCAGATCACACAGATATCAGTTTATCGCAATACTAATCTGCGGGGTGATTCACTCTGGGATTAGCCTCTACTCCGATCTTCGATAGGATTCAAAAATATGCCAAGATACTCGAATTGGCGATTCGCTATTTCGAACGTTGTGTTTCAATGCGAGGGGAGATTTTTCTAAACCGGCAAAATTCTCCTCTGCATTAGATGTGAGGTCTGCTTCGTATCGTGACGATGAATGAATGTACCGTGCGTTTCTCTCAATCATCTTACGACGCGATATTTCGGTGCATGCCCTCGTCGCGTCCGACTCCTCAATTACCATAATAACGTGATAGGTAATCTAGTTTGAGAAAAGTACCGCGAATTATATCGCTATGAAAGAAATTAGCACTGCGGCAATTGAAGCTTGTCATCCAATCATAATAACATCTATTCAACTCGTGAGATATACTTGTCTCGCTAGCAGACCATGGTTTATTAGTATCCCACGTTGAATCTACGGGTGCGCACCCTCCGCATAGATTATAGAGTCCCGAGGGTCGTCGGGTCGACGCGAAACACTTGAAACCAATAAATTATTTATTCATTAGAACCACAATTTTAGCATGCTGGAGCGTATAACACTTCTATTATAATTATAGTTTAACGCTTGATCGGTGATTGAGATTACTATACCCAAGACCTTAGAGCGAGTGCCATTCACTTTCAATACCCTATACGCGTACCTATTCCATACGCTATGTTTTCATCGAAGCATGAAGAGTTTATCAAAAAAAAAAAAATAATTGTACAGTCGAAGTTTGCCTTTATCAGCAAAACCGGGCGAGGACATAAATTCACGATTTCGAAAAGATAAATTCCACGATTTTTCCTATATTCAAAAGAAGAATTTCTTGATCAATTACCAATAATACACGGAGTGCACTAAAATTGAGAAGCTGAAAAAAAACTTCATCCCCTTCATGCATTTCGTTACGGCGAATCAACTATACATCTCATTTTTCGCTTTGGCTTTTATCGTAGCTTGGAGTAAAAGGTTGGAAGTAAAATGAATATTGACATTGCATTACCGTAATTTGATATTTCTTTGTCATATTTCACACTCCCTTTATCGAGAATCAAGGATGCTATTTCTATTCTCTGTTTCAGCCTGGGTCCTGGGATGGTGGATGTGCAAAACTGTTCCTTATATCCAAGGCGTGTCAGTTGCTGCTTCAGTCTACAGTCTCGTTGCTGTATCGTTGGACAGGTAAGACCCGAGTGTTAATTCTCAGATTTTTTCAATAAAATTAGTCGACTTATCCATCTGATCAGATGAATCTTCGTGATATATGAGCGCACTGAATTTCACGAAGTTCTAATTTTCACCGCGTCATGTCTTCCTCCTGGTTTTTCTTATGCTATGTTAAATTTACAGCCTTCAGCACCGAGCGATTATGGAGGAAAAGACGAAGGTCTAGACGTAGACGTCTTGGTAATACGATAGGTGTTATATATGCGAAAGGACAGGCTGGAAATATATGAAAAAAAGCGCGTTTCTACAACGGGGATGGGTGGGGGTTCTTTTTTTTTTGCAACCCATCGGAGGAAATCCTCTAATCCGCGTCGCGGGGTAAACGCGAGTCCTTGGAATAACTCGATGAGGATCATATGTAAATTTGCGGATGTACAGAAAAAGGGTGGAGCTGTACATTGTCCGGAATTCAATCGACGAGGCTGGTGCGGTCTTTGGTGTTGAAAAAATAACAAATTTTTAGTTACACTTTCTCGAGGCACTCCTTTGCCCACTACAGAACTCACGTGTCTGTAGGTACGTGTATGTGATTATATATACTAAATTACATTCTATCCACGGTTCAACCTCAGACTTTGTGCAAACAAGATTCCGAGCATTGGTTCGTTTGTCTAGGATATTCGCCGCTCGATTTCATAATCCGTTCTATCCTGTGTTATACGAACAGAATTTCTTGGCTGTGCTTTACAGCCACAGATATACCGGAGTGATTTATGTACTATCGTTTTCTTCAGCTCCTTAAGGTGCTTCCCTACCCAATTCCACCAGACCTGAAAACATTGGGCTGAACGTGTGCAGAAGGTGCTATTGAACGGAATATCCCTGCTGCTTCGATACACGCTAAAATAGAGAAGAAATCCATGTAAAACGGTTTTAAAAACATTTTACATGGATTTCTTCTCTATTCTAGCGTAAAACCAACATGTTTTGGCCTGTACGTGTTCGGAATCGCACATAAAATAGCGTGACGAATTTTGTTTTTTTTTATTTCGGTGCCCAAGCAGAGATATTCTGTTTAATAGCACCTTCTGCACGCTTGCGGCCCAATGTTTTCAGGTCAGGTGGAATTGGGTAGGGAATTACCTTAACTCGATAATAAGCTTTTCCCATACTCTAGACTATGATAAACTTTGTATCAGTGATCAGACATCAAGAAATACTCGAACAAAAATCATTATCCAGTTCAAAAATCTTCTAAGGATCTTTTCCTACGCGACGAATCGTTTCTAACTTCGAATAAATGCTCCTCTCATATTTCTGGCTGGGTACTAGACGTCGTACAGTTTTCTTTCATATTGGCTTAGTACAGATTATTAGCGTTCAAGGAAACGAGTTGCTCGAAAATTATCGCAAGAAGTTTAGAAACAAGAATCAAACAGGAAAAATCAATCCGAGGCTCAAAGGTTCAGCACAGCATAAGTACTACGAAGTATTTTAGTGCTTCTTTCTCTCTTGAAACGGGCAGCTTTTTATTTCAACTGCACGAACAGCTACCAATTATTTTCTACGTGCTGTGAGTAAATTATGCCCAAAGTTTTGCTCTAGATAAACGTAATTTTACAGCCTAATTATACGCGCTAGTTCAGTGCCAAATTGTCAGAGTTAATTCTTCAAACTCTTTGAGACACACGAAATGGGGATAAAGCACACTAGCTACGACCACGGTTGGATCGTTTATTTGTGAGATACGTTAAAGTCACATTTTCACGCATAATTTCACTATATCAACGAAATCAGATCAAAGCATCGGTTAGAAATACTTTTTTTTCTCCCAAATTTGATTAATCGAAGATTTGAACATTTCATAATATGAGTAGATGTGATCTTGCTGAAAAAGTCAAAATGTGGAAAAGAAAAACGAAAAATTCACTCCAAGGGTTTCATAACTACCCGATCTCTTCAATAAACGTTTACTCATATCAAACCGTATTCGAAATTCGATATATTTTCTGCAATTAGATCCGTTTATCTATGAAACAACCCAAGGGAGGCCTATACAGAGATAATTCTACCAATTCTGTGAAATGATTTCCACCTGCAAGGGAAAGCATGAATTGATTTGAAAAAGCTTCACATTTCCAAATGATCTGAAAAAGTTTAAACTAAGGAATCCGAAATTTGTGACGCAAGGAGCTTTTTACAACCTCAATATTGGAGTTTTTCTATTCAAATTTCCCAGGCTCGTTCGTAGATAAAATTTACAGAGTTTTGCGTGGATTTCCTAAATTGAGAAGCTTTATTCTCATAGCACGAATTATTCTGTGATATCGGACCTTGAATTCATATTGTATCGAAAATTAATGGTAAAAAATGTTCTGTACTCGACAGAATCACTTTTTGGGAAGGGTATCATCCGATAAACAGGCTAAGATCTCATTTGCTAATTCCACCATCGTTCAAATCAGTTTTTCATACATTTACTATAAAATTTCCTCCCTAGGACTTTTCACAAATGAACGATTCAGTTATAGTTTCCCCTGTGCATTTAATAGAGCAGTATAATAAACACACTAATATAGGCCTAAGGGTGGTCCTTAATTTGAGCATTTTCGAATCTCAATGTTAAATCACAAAAATGTAATCCAAATTCCAGTTTCGTATCTCAATTCTAAGTACCGCCCCAAAGCCTTCGAATTTTTCCATCAAAATACAACACAATTTGTGACATTTCGCGGTTAATTTTTTTTCTTCCTATTGCAGTGTAGCTCCGAAAAATCTGAAACTTGGTACACTCCTCACCTGTAGTAGTAGGTATTTCATGAAAATTGGACATATTTTCAACGATATAATTTTCGAAGCTACAGCGCGCCAAAAAAAATTCTTATCTCCAAATTGCGATGAATAAAATTATTTCGTTAAATAAGAAATGTGCGGAATTTCGGATTACTCGAAGTGACAATGCGATAGGAAGTCAAAAATAACCCCGAAGTACTGAAAATCGTGTGTTATTTAAGCGGGAAAGTTCAAAGGCTTTGGAGCAGTACTCAAAATTGAGATACGAACTTGGGATTTCAACTAAATTTTTTTTTTTTGTATATATTTGGAGACGTTCTGGCCCATGAGAGCATTCAAATTCAAATATGACCGAATTAAGGACCACCCTAATAGGCATACGTATACGAAACGCTAATCGACTCGAACGATTGTGGGGGCCGTAACGTGTGGCTTTTATCGAATATACGTGCGAATTATCCGTACCATGAACCCAGATACGTATGCAAATATATGCTATCAAAAGACAAAATTCTGGGCTGAGTTTAATAATATCTATCGGCATGAGCACGTATGCTCGAGTTTTTGAAAACGTTGTAATCAACGGATATGACTTTTGTGAAACGAGACAAAAGTATGAGAAAATGAAAATGTGATGAAATAATATATGAAGTGAGAATTTAGTACTGTTTTATTAGAATTTGTGCAGTCGTTGTCTCGTGCTGCCATATCTGCACTTTCCAAGGCAAGTGCAAAATGTGAAATGAAATACTTGTGTTCCTGCGTTTATATATATACTTACTGCAGCTCCGAAACCAGATGGTATCAACGACCAGAAAGTGTTACCGGACAGTGGTGGATACGTAGCTGACCCGATGTTGGAACCTTTGAATGTCTGTTGCATAATTTCACTGTAACTAGTGTCATTCATCGGTGTATAGAACCGCTTCGGTTCAGTTATAATTTGTTCAATATATGATACAAAGTTGTGTATCCACGAGGCTGTATATCTTTCAGGAAAATATGATTTTCGAAAGTCGTTCAGAGTGAGGCCCGAAAAAAAAAAAAAAAAACCCTGACAAACCAACAGCGCCAGAAACACGTTTTAGAAGCTAACCTAATGAATGACAAGTCTTCTTTTCTTTTAATATTGGTATTACTCAGACGGGTTTTGTGATACGAATTTTTCAGGGTATAATTTTATAGAGAATAAAATTCTCCGCAAAAAGTGTCTCCAGAAATATTTCGACAAAGTCAATAGTTTAGCCGTGACAAGCGTTTGAAGTCAACTTTCAACGCTTATAATTTGTATACCGTTGAATTTATGGGCAGGCATGGTTCTAACACCATTTTTTTTTAAGAATATAAGTTTCTGTAAAATTGCAATCTGCGAAATTGTGTGTCATAAAACCCGGCTGAGTAATACCAATTGAAGAAAAAAAGGATCGTGTGTTTTCTCCGTTATTTAAATAGGGAAATTTAGAACTCATTAAGCACCTCATAAAACGCAATTCCTTCCCAGTCTTATTGTGAAGGATTTTCACGTCAGGGTAGAAAAAGAGTAATTTACCCCGAAACGACGCACCCTAATACCTATGATTTTCTTTAATAGTCGAGTTCTGATCGGCTAATAGAATTCCAATGATTTTAGTACGCTGGTTTTCCCCTTTTTGACAATAATAAATAACCCAAAACTATAAGCAAAAGCTCTTGTCACCAGAGCTACATTCACAAAGCTTATGCATTTAGATGAGGACTTTCGATAGGTTGCCATTTAGGATATGTCTGATACGATAAAAATGTATGTTATATACGTCGAGGATACACGGCAACGATATCTCCACTTCAACCGTATATAGATATATGGGGCATTCCGCGTGACTTCAGCCACTAGAAGAAGAATCCTCGCGAAATTATAACAAATCGGGCCAAATGATACGAACAAATTCTCGAGATTTAGCATTTTTTAACATTCTTTTCCGACGGAATATCCAAGTTTTTTCATTTTTTATCTAAACAGTGATATTTTGGGAACGGCTGATCGTAACGACGATGTTAGAAAACGAAAATCTGCGGTTCTTCGAGGGCTACGAGGATGGGATATGACCCGATTTGTTGTAATTTTGTGAGGATTTTTTTTTCATTTTTTAGCAGCTGAAGTCACGTGGGATTCCCCATGTGTGATTCAGCCCATTTTCATCCCTCGAAAAATATGAAAAAAAACGTGTGCGATGTCTCTAAATGATAATATAGACATTTTGTAGTTAGAATTACTATCATATCCTATATTCGTAGCCAAATAATCAATACCGAAGTGAGTAATGGATAGGTTCGACATTGATTAAATTCCAAAAATTATTATACAAAGAGCACGCCCTCGGGAAAATAGTCTACTTTGGAATTTTAGAAGGACTTTATTTGAGATGTGGTAGGATGTATACCATAAGGGGATGAACATTTTATGCGGAATACTCGAGCTTATTGAGGCAGGGTCGTCGCTTGAGGCTCCCCGTCGTTTTTCATGTCAAAGAAAATTGTTGACAGTATTTTTTTTTTCTCAAAGCTGATTATTTCACTTGCGTAAGAATCGCGTTTCGTATAATACATTATTTTTTTATCCCTCCTTCTTCCTTTTCTTTCTACGCCTAAGGGTGGAAAAGTCACAGAAAATATCACCCAGTGTGTCCTTTCTCGAAACACTTCCTACGAGAAAACGTACTTCTCAAATATCGGGAGGAATTTTCCCAAAAGCTGAAAAAAATTGACTGAATCCTCTTCTTCAAATCATGAAGGATGCAGATAAAATTTGGAAAACTTATACAAAATAACGTTCACTCTATAACCACGTAGATTATATCCAACTTGTTAATCCGCGCAGCACTCGAATAGGGGCGGGCAAAATGATCAGCTGACTCCCCACCACTATTCAATCGGCTTACTCAATTATTCGCAATATTCCGTCATGTAGTTCAGTGGGCCACGTGACCAAATTTTTTTCTGCAATCACCAACGATTTTTTCAATTCTATATCACTATAAAAGCATGGTGATCCGTGGCAGTAGCATAAGCTTACTTACCTCCAAGTAGTAAACATCCTTCTCTATTCAACATGTTCAAGTTGGTAAGTTGGAAAACGCATCTATCACTTTCATTAGATTTTGATTACCAAAATTCCTACCTTAACTTCATCAAATTTTATCTAAAATTCTGACCGATTGCAAACCCTTGAGATCACAATATGGAAAAAAATCTAATCAGTTTATCTTCTGCACCATGTCAATCCTTTTCTCTTTCTCTTCCTGCGTATACGACTCGTGTAATGCACAGCGTGGTATATCGTAACATTCACTCCACACCAGGTCACAAAAACGTGCCTGAAACCACTCATGCATGCACATTGTGAACCGACACCTTTATCATACCTAAAATTACCTGTAAACTTCAATCCTGACCAAACCCTTGCATTAAACTGGTCAAAAAGAGATCAGGCTGTGACCCGGAAATCCTGGTAACGAAA
The DNA here is from genome assembly GCA_963978835.1 of Tenthredo scrophulariae. NCBI lineage: Eukaryota > Metazoa > Arthropoda > Insecta > Hymenoptera > Tenthredinidae > Tenthredo > Tenthredo scrophulariae. The sequence continues at coordinate 7,869,080 of OZ022234.1, forward strand.
GCCTGAAGGAGCTAAGCACCACGTTTATTTCTTAGGTCGTCCTCGCCGCCGTCCTGGCCGTCGTTGCTGCTGCTCCCGGTGGTTTGACCGGTGTCCCAATCAGCTGGGGACATGGACCCATTGTGGCCCCAAGAGTGATCAGCGTCGCTCCTGCCCCCGTCCTGAGCCATGTTGTTGCCCAGCCAATCGCCCCCATTGTCCACAACCAGCCAATTGTCACCAGGACTGTATTGGCCGGTCATGGATACGCTGCCCACGGTTGGGGTCACTAAGAAGTCAATTATTGACGTCATCATAAAAGCAATCCTCCCGCAAGCCCACCCACTGCCCAATTTTCTCTCGCAGTAGCGAGGTATTTTTTGCGAAAATCAAAACCAAAAAAACAAAAAAAAAATCAAAAACAAACAAGCGAACAAATTTTTTTTTGAAGTGTATACATTCACGTGAAGCATACATGCAGGGGATTCATCATTCACCATCTTGTCGTATTCGGAAGCAATTATGAATACGACACGAATTCTAGGCTGTTAATTTTTTGTTTCCAAAAAAAGACAGCCCTGGTTCATGTGATTCTTCAGTCTTTATACTTCAACGTGAAAATTCATCATTTAATCACCATGATCATCCACTAGGTATTTTGACAAAATTACAATAAAATTCCTTTCTCAAACCCAATAACTGAAGAGTACCATTTATTCAACCGTGCTTCGTAGGATATTACCCTCAACCCTCAAACCAACCGAAGGAAAGGAAATTTCGGTCAATTTATTTTCTTGCCCACGGTATCAAATGCGAAGATATCTCACCGCTTGGCGTCTTGGCGTCTTGGTCATTTCCCTCTTTCCCCCGCCTTTCGTCGCCATAGAAATGAACTATGGCATACTCACGATGCTCAGCTAAAGGGTTGGATAAGATTTCCGCGTTGAAATATTCGGAGAACAGTTTCCCACGAGTTCTCCCTTGTCGAACGTTATTATTGACGACAGAAAACGATCTTGTCTCAATGATTCTACAACTCTACCCACGAAGTCTTTCCTCTTGAATTTCGTCGAATTTTTACATCACCATCTCATACGATTTAAATTGAGACGGGAAAATCAGCAGTTGATTAATTTTACAGCAACAGGTGATCACTCAATTATTACTCCGACTATAATTAAGCTATGAACATAACCGTCTACATTATACCATCTCCAGTACCCACCTTGGACTCTGAACAAATATTTCAGGCACCATTATCTCTTCCTGCATTTCAAATCATTCGCGTATTTTATTTTTGATGTATGTGCTGTTAGAGTGTGAAGAGGCAAACAGTACAATAAATTATGGAAGCGAAATATTGTTAATATTCTTTTGAAACAAGGAGATTATTCGACCAATTACGTTTCCGAAGAATTGGCGGAGTTCTTGACAACAACTTCACTTTTTCTAAACATGCAACAGTTATAGGCTCGTATATGGTAATTTGAAGCAATTCTCTCGTCATATATGGTGAATGCGGAGTACAGAGTATAATTTAGCTCCTACCAGATAATAATGGAATCACATAAATCACAGCCAGCAGTCTACCCGCTATATGGTATCTAACTACATCTACTTACCACAACAGATCCTTGCAGGTATTAATTTACATAAAACCTTAACGAATCGCCGATAGATTATAGTCCTCCAGGTATTATTTGAATAGATATTTATAATACGTTATTATACACTATTACGGTTGATGGATTATTTTCCAAAGATTATCATCATTATAACGAAACCATTATACCTGAAATAGCCGAGCTTAATTAGTTTTGTTCCAACGTCACTTTCAATTCGGATTACATACTGTGCGACCAGTTAATTAAATTACTTTATCTTTAAATTTCACTACTCCTTTTGGATGAATAAAATTTTCTGCATCAATCGCGAATTATTGAAATGCACTCTGCTCAAGTTTGAGTCGTAAAATTCAAACCAATTTTCGTTTTCAATTTTTTCTTCTCGGAGCGAGCTTATATCTTGAAATTATTTCAAGCGATCGTGAGCCAGTAAATTTTCTATCTAAATCGAAGAAAATGATGCATCGAAAGAACAAGCTGCGAGTAGAATTAATTTCCCGTCCATGAATTAATCGGTACGTACGTAAAATTGTGCGTATAATACGCCGGCTAAATTTATCTTGACGACATTTTTTTTTTCCTATTTGCAGGAGTGAAAGTGAGAGCTCTATTCGCTGAGCTTGGGAATAAATGAGATATCGCAGTGATAAGCGAAAAAAATGATGCACAGAAAAAAAAAAAAAAACTTACGAGTTATACGATATTAGATCTTTTATGCGTTTCTCGATGCGACGTTCAGCCGAATCTTAAAATACAAAAATTATTACTGTATTGGTCGGAGTTTGAAAGCTGTCTTGAAGGCGGAGACATTAATGCTCCCTGAAGCGTGTCAAATGAATTTTCCTATCTAACTCGTGCGAGAGCTGCAGATAGTTGTTACTGTTACTTGGTTTATAACGATTATGATAGTTGATCTTTGTGAGAGGTTGACTACGTGCGGCTGTGATCCAGTCGTTTGTTGTAGTTCTTAATTACAACGATCAAATTCTGACAATTCGATTTCCGTCTGTTTCAGATTCCTCGCGATATGGTGGCCGCTGAAATGTCAGATAACTAAACGACGAGCCCGTATGATGATCGTCGTGATTTGGTTCATAGCCTTGACCACAACGTTACCTTGGCTTTTATTCTTTGATCTAGTTGTCATATTCAGTTACGCACCGGACGTTCAACTTTGCTTGGAAGTTTGGCCCGAGCCATTGGACGGCTCGTTATATTTCCTCATTGGAAATCTGATGCTGTGCTACGTACTTCCGATGATCCTGATATCCATGTGTTACGTATTGATATGGATAAAGGTATGGAAGCGACATATTCCGAACGACACAAAGGACGCGCAAATGGAAAGAATACAACAAAAGTCTAAGGTGAAAGTGGTCAAGATGCTGGTCGTAGTTGTAATCCTATTCGTCCTGTCGTGGCTTCCGCTCTACATAATATTCGCCAGGATTAAACTGGGTGGACAAATCGACGAGTGGGAAGAGGAGATCCTCCAAATAGCAACACCGATCGCACAGTGGCTAGGGTCAAGTAATTCCTGCATAAATCCGATCCTTTACGCATTTTTCAACAAGAAATATCGACGTGGTTTTATGGCAATATTGAAGAGCGGTCGTTGCTGCGGTAAATTACGATACTACGAGACCGTAGCCATGATTTCATCCTCTACCAGTGTCCGGAAGTCTTCTTATTACGTTACCAACAATAATTCATCCACAAGAAGAGCAGCGGCTGCTCATGCTCCCCCAGTTCATCAGGACAGCAATGTTTCATACATTTTTAACCACACCGGGGTTTAAGGATGATGATAAATAACGGTCAAGGATTTAGGCGTCTTTACTAATTATCCGAAGATATCGGACTTTTGTGAATTTCAAGTTGATTACCCAGACGGGTTGTGGAAGCTGGTCCGAAGATTGTGCGTCGATCACAATTTCACGTGATCGCTTGGTTTGTTCTCGGTCCAGAAATCGTAAACGAGATTTACAACGAGGTAATAATTGTTCCTCTGATTTCATCAAATTAAATCGCCAATCATTCGACGCGGTCCAAGGGTTACAGAGTGCAATATATTCTCTGTTAAAATTATGCTGGCACAGAAGAAGAAAAAAAAAAAATAAAATAAATAAATACCAAATAACTAAAAATCAAAAAATCGATTACATATTGAGAAGTTAACATCACTTCGTTACGTGTGCATGAGTAGCTAGTATATCGTACCGTTGTTCATTACAACTTATAACGCGTGAAATAATTTTGGTACGCATATAAATCCAGCATATAAATATATGCGCATGTACCTATATGATGATATATTATATACGTAAATAAAAAGTCGTGTCATCTGCTGTTGTCGCGGCTAGGCGATAAATTGATTACGATAATATAATAATAAACTATTATTTATATGGTGGTATAGGTATATATCCTATCATACGTATCCATATCCTAATTAACATACGTATTTTTACCATATTGTTCACAACGCACATTTCGTACAAACATTTTTCAATTAGATAATATACATATAGGCGACTTGTGTAACGGTTGAAAATATTATTCAACTGCAGCTATAGAAATTATTCAATTATTTATTATATGGTATCATTGGGTATGTGGGCACCGAGCTTTTGACAACAGCAATAATAATTAACTACGATGTTCCAATTGGTTGTTTAATATTTAACTAGGGGCCTGTGTGTACAGAATACTTCATCCACACCGTAAGAAATAATTTTTACCATGAGAAAGTATTAACTTATTCGGAAAACAGAAAAAAAAACTGCGTCAATCTATCAAAATTATTTCCGTAAATAAATGAGCAAAATTTAAACTAACGAATCCAGAATTTATGAGGCAAGGAGCTTTTTGAAATATCGATATTTGGAATATAAGCAAAATGCAAAGTATTTCATTTCGAACTTTTCTCGTGCATTTTTTAATGAAATTTCAAAAAACACACGTGGCCTCTTCAAATTCAGAAGCTCTGTTTCTATGGTAGAAATTATTTTGCGATTTTCGGAAAAATCAGCTGTATACCCATAAGCCTGCTGTAACGGGAAATTATTTTAAAGGTGAATCATAGATTAGGAAAAAAAAAATATATAATAAAAAAAAAAAAAAAAAACACTACGCCTAACTAGTGCTTTGTGGTTATCATTATGATTATTATTTTTAAGATCATCATCACCATCATGTGATGTTTAAGTTCCTTTATAATTACTAATCGTATTATCCTGTTCCTATTGATTAATATTAGGTGGATTTTTTTTCTTATTTATAATCGTACGTCTTGTACTTGTATCTTAGCTGAAAATAGAATGTTAATAATTTGTTAAACTTGCCGAATCAAATGACGATTAAATCATTTTTTCATTCGGTATAACTAAACTAATTTTCAATTTATTATCACACACTATATTTGCGTGCGATCTCACTTATTGTTAATAATAAACGTACGTAAGATAGCGTAAAACAATTGAACATATACAAAATATCGACTCGTTGTATAAACTATTATGTTTTTCAAAGGTACATACGTTCATTTTTGAAAAACCGACATCCCTTTTTTTTAACACAATTTCACTGTCTCTCACGTAATCTACCCATTCAATGATTGAGTTATTATCTTTTCGACGCATCGAAATGAAGTTTGAATTTTTTCAAAGCTGCATTTTTCGCGAATCATTGATATAATGCATGAATTTTCTCGTTCGCAGATAGTACGTGTTATGTCTATGACGAATAAATTGCTAAGGTATATTTAGCCCGTAAACCATATCAAGCATAACTAATTACATACATATAAGCTATGATTTATTTACCAAGCCGTAACAGGTCTGACATATATATAATATTGCTTTTTATATACCGATAGAGTTATCGGCGAGAAATGTCATTGCTGTAGTATCAAAAATGAAGAATTAATCGGCTTTGTCGAAGTTTATTAACTGAATTAAATAGCGAGTCTTGATGCTTTCAAACCGAATTTTAACTATGAAAAGATCATTCACACATTTCCATCATCGCAAGACCAAAAATTAAATCTGAAGTATCAGACGATCACATTTATATGGATCAAGGAATAATGAATGAACTCAAATTTATCAAATGTAAAGTATTTTTATTAGTAGCACATAGTTTGATCCGATCGATAAGTTTTATACACTAATATTCAGGCCGATGGATATGGCAGTGATTCAACGTATGTTTCTAATTATTCAAACGACAGGTGAAATAAATATTTGTTAAGGTGCAAAAATCGCTAGGAAGCTATAATTATGCCAATTTAACCTATCGAATAGATGTTGGTTACCAAAATCATGCCTATTTTTCTCTTCTTTCATTCATTCATGCATACGTCCAACGATCTCCACATATTTAAGCTTTTATTCCATCTTTTCAATAAAACAATTCAGTTTTGCCATATGCTGTATGCCATAAGAAAAAAAATGCCGATTATCGATTTATATGAGACGGAGAATCTGACTTACCCGAAAAGCCAGAAGTAGAGTCAAATCATTTTATCCAGAATGTGAGCTATTTCGAGTCTTTTTCGAGATTTTCTCGTTTTTACATTTAGCTAAAATGATGGAATTCATTGTCATCAAAGGCTCGCATTGACATTAGTTAGACCTGGATATAAGTCAAGAGTATCCTGCCTGAAAGCCGCGTTTCTCTCTCTATGACAAAGTGGAAGGATTGCTATTTAGCCAGGACACGAATCGAGCGAGCTGTTCGATCTGAGACGATCGGATTGGGCAGTTAACGCTGCGCTTGGCCGAGTAATTGCATTCCTAATTGCGACCCTCACGGGGTGTCATTTGCACGCTAGTCGCCTATCTTCGCCACTTACCGCACCGCTAAACCCGGCTCGAACCTGCCGTCAGTTTGTTCGCGACAGGACTCTGGGGAATACAATACCCGGAGCTGTTTAATTACAGAACAATAGTCTCAGCCTATAATTTAACATCAAACGTATGTGTGACCCTTTAAACAATTCAAAATTTCACTCGGCAGACAAAAACTCTTTCAAATTTTGAACCAACATGACATGCTTCTTTGGCAAGTATGTCGACTGGGGTGGTCCTTGATTCGGTCATATTCGAATTCCAAGAAATATGATTTTTCTCTTCTAAGGGTCTAGCAGATGATTTGACTAGAATTGAAAAATACTTTGTACTATGGGAATAGAGCTTTCGACAGATGAGCGAGAAAGTTGGAATTGAAAACCTGAACATCTGTGATGCAAGAAGCATTTTGATAATTCGTCAAATATCGAGCTTTCCAAAATCGCCTCACGTCACAAATTTTCGGTTCTTTAGTTTGAATTCTTCTAGTTCATTTGTGGATATGAGTTGAAGAGATCTTGACGTAGCTTTTTGTAAATCAGTTCACGTTTTCTTATCATACAAATTATTTTACAGTATTGGCAAAGTTAAGTATTGCTTTACGGATAGTCGAAGTATTTTTACACAATTACGAATAAAAATCGAAGCGTATAATTTAAGATAGATTTTTTCAACCAATCAGGAAGAATTGCGAGAATTATATAAAATTTGGTTGGCAATAATTCAGGGACGAACTTTGACTCAGATCGTCATTTGAGTTTGTGATAATAACTGACGTTTTTTTAATTTCATATAAAATTATACAGTCATGTTTTAGTCTGCATTTAAATCTACAAAATTGATAAGAAAATTATCTTCAATTCGCCCGATTTCTCAAATACGATAAATGTACATTATACAAAAGGCATAAGATCATTGCGTATGAGTCGTTGCCGCAATGATTCGCAATGATATTTGGTACTTTATTAAAAGGTTAGAATGAACTTCGTCTGCCTTCTGTATAATTCGATTCTCTGCTTCTTCGGATTTCTTGCAGCTTTAGCAAGAGATTGGAAGCCAATAGCGAGCATAAGATCTGTACGTATTCCTGACTAGTTAATCCATCATCGATAAAATCCTTGCGTCTGAAAATTTTCGGTTTTTAGTATTACTCGTCATTCCCTAACTCGTCGAAATCCGTATTTAACAAATTAGTAACTTTATTCAAATATATTAGCACGATCCCGACCCATGCTGCTGCGCGTGCAGATCCTATCATTCTTATCATTCCATCTGCTTGCCGAGGTATTAAAAATGGGTACACAGTTCATTAGATAGAAGCCGAAACAGAAAAAAGAAAAAAAAAAATTGACAAAATCTCAATTCTTTTATAGGAGGCGTTTTTGAAAAGATCGAAAATCATAATTTGCAAATAACATCTTCTGGACATCACTATATGTCATTTACAAGATGTACTATATGATTGAATAAATTATGTAGGTGGTTAAAAAATGATGTCAATCAATTTCTCCCAATTCTTTTTCTACACTTATAATCGTCACTAATTAATCCGCTATATTAATTATGATTATATTATATAATCGTCCATTAGCTGATGGGTATATTTATCTATATAGTGTCACGGAATACCTTCTAAAAATGGAAAAGAAGTAAAAAAAATGTCTGGATATATCGTTTTATTTTTTATTTTTTATTTTTTGGTAAATTCTTCACGTCAAGAGCTGTCTATTGATCCCGTAAAAAAAGAGAGGAAAAAATAAGTAATTTTATTTTCTGCAATGCGGAAGATTCTGGGAGAATAACGTTTGTGTAAATCCAAAGTATTAACCGTGAACTCCGGATACGAATGTTCCGTATAATTCTGACACATATCTACATGTATGATGATCTATCGATTTACATACCTACCTATATACTATGTATTGCAACATATATTTCGTAAATTTAAGTGCCTGAGAGTGATTAGTGAGTATACGAAACACTTTTACGACGAAATATTTGTTTATACTATCATGATTTTTAAAGATTAATTACATTTTCTTTTAGTTTATTTCATATTTTTGAACATTAAGTTACGATGAATTTTTATAATACGTAAATTTTTAAATAAATCTACCCACACCGGTTATATATAGAGGTTGCGTATAGTTAGTTCACGGTCATAAAATACCTATATATATATACATTATACCGTGAGTTTTCCCAACGTGGCACGACCTGTGCGCCTATGGGCAGGCAATTAGAATAACGTAATTTTCAAGTGACCATCGTATCCCTCCACGGCCACCCCCAATCTCAACGATTATTTGTAAAAATACCCTAAATATTAGGTTATTTTTACAAACAATCGTTAAGGTTGGGGGTGGCCGTGTAGAGATACGGTGGTCACTCAAACATTACGTAATTCGAATTGCCTGCCCACAGGCGCACGGATCGTGCCATCGATAGGAAAACTCACGGTATATATATATATATACACTATATAGGTATATGAGTCTTATCGTAAACGCCTTATTTAATTTTATTTTATTCCCAAGAGCTGATTACATCAACTGACAATTTTATATTTATAGAGAATATATTTTTGTTACAGTAAGCCATACGTAATAAGAACCACTATATTTTTTAAAACTGTATACAGTGCTCGTTGTACTTTTAATCGCATAGGTAGTATATAAAATAGAATGTAAAATCGTATTATGAGCTGCGTTGATAAATTACAGCTACAGAATTGCACCGATTAGAAAAATTGACATATATTGTAGGTTTGAGAATCTGCAGCTTCGCTATTATTATATTGCCGCATTGAAAATACAGAAAAAGAATAAAAAATAAATAAAAAATATAGCCCTGCGTAATATTATAAAAGATTACCACAGCTTGTTTCGTTCAATTTTTACTTATGCAATTGAACATTAATTTCGAAGTTATATTTAGCTGCAAAATGTGACCATACATTGTTAAAGTACTTTCAACCAATAAAATTAAAAAAAAAAAAATATATATACATATATCGCTAATTATTCTCCTATACTATCATATGGGCCTAATAATGAATTTTGTATGTTTGCTTATATAATGGGGGTACGTATACTATACGATGTCTAGATTATTCAATAATTTTCTGTGCGTTTAGGTAATTATCGAAACAGCTATATCATTGTTGAATATACACGAAAAGTTGGAATCAAGGTGTAAATCAACAGTTGACATAATCGTGATAAATTAACTGAAAATACATACCTTAACGGGGGGTGGGGGGCTACAAAGATCACAATAACAATACTGTAAATTAATTTTTACTATATGATAAAGTATCAGCTGACTTATGTCAATCTCGTAAATATTATATCCAAAAATAAGGTAGAAAAGTTGAAAATTAAAGAACCTAAAATTTGTGACCCGAGTAGCTTTTCGAAAACTTAATATATGAAATTTAATCGAAATTATTCTTGGATCGTAGATATTGAGCTTTTCAATTGAAACTTTTCTGACTCATTGATGCGTTTTCAAAATTGGAAGTTTTATTCAAATAGTAATAATTGTTTGAGGGATTTTATTGCAAATCACCTTCAAAGGCCCTTAATCTGACTTTCAACTTATGTATGTAATTAATTTATATGAAATTTATATTCCATGACATAGCGTGAAATGGTATAAATAAAAATAGAAAGCTTAAAATCGAGTCATCGATAATATAGTATATCGTATTTTCGTAAAACCATGTAAAACTAATGTATACCTATATTATTCCTTGAGCAAGTTATGTATATTTCCCTCACAAACGACATGAAACATATAATATACATATAAAATAATATATATATATAGCCGTATATATACCTAATGAATGGCTGAAGAATCTTCGAAAACGAATATATCAATAAATTGATGGTTTATATAAATAATAATCGATATTTCACATAATATACTCATATAGCAAGTCTCAGAAAAGCTTGTGTACGTATGAGATACCTATTTTTTTTTTTTTGTAATCGAGCAATATATGTATATCTTCACAAACGAGAGGAAAAAATAAATAAAAAAACCAAAAAGTAACAAGAAAAAAAAACGAGCCATCAAAAATTTGCACATTAAAAAAATGATAAAAATTAGGAGATAATATCTTACTGCGAATAATTATTGAGATAATAAAACATAGTGGTCTTGTTCAACTGTACCGCGCATATAATTAAGATTAGAAATAATTGGACCAGGAAATGTCTGTAACAATATTCTGCACTCTCTGATAGATTGGTTGAAAAAAAAAACGAAAAGGATCAATAAAAAATTAATAAAAACTACATGTATGTAACATTTGACCAGACATCGAAACACCTACTTGTTAAAAAGTTGAGTAGTTAATTAGTTGGTTAATAATAGAATTGGTATATAAGAAAAAAAAAAATTGATGGAAAGTATGTGTGGAATAAAAAATGAAAAAATAAGAAAAAAAAAGAAAAAAAAATTCTAATTCATATAATATGGTACTACATACTTAAACTTTATAATATTTTTGTTTTTTATGTGTATGTAAATATACATATGTATATGTGTTACATGGATAGATTTTATCCGAATAACAATGAAATAATAGGAAACATATTAGGTAAGAAGCTATTTGCCAACTGGAACAATATATTATACGTATAAATATACATGGGGCTGTCCACGTCAACTCGACACGGCTCCAGACCTCCTATCTTTGATTTGATTTTTAATTTTATATGTTGTTAATCTATGTCTGGAGAACGTTCCAAAATTTTTTTGGATTTTTCAAATTAACGCTTTCGGAGCTATGATTTTTTCCATCCTTAAAAAAAGGACCTTTGTTAATATTTTGAAAAAAATTACAAAAATCCTGTTGATGTTATAGATTATAGAACAATCTTTCACTCGCAGAATCGTGGGCCGAATTTTCCCTATATTCCTGTTTTCATTTTTAAAAAATTTTCATTTCGAACAACACTTAGCCAGCCGATTTCAGTTACGTGCCTTTTTTGTTTCCGGCACCTCAAATATCATTAGGGAAGCCTTTTTCGGAATGAAAATTTTTTGAAAATGAAAAGAAAATATAAGGAAAATTCTACCCACGATTCTGCGAGTGAGAGGTTGTGCTATATCATCAACAGGATGTTTGTGATTTTTTTCAGAATTTTAAAAAAGGTCCTTTTTTTCGACCCTTTAACTGCCACTGTAGCATATTATCTACATGGGCGAAACAGCTATTTTTTAAAATATCCTTTTCAATTTCAATTTAGAAATCCTGAAATAATTTGAAAAATAGTACCTAACGTGCTCTAAAGAAATTTTTCCCGGGAGAATTTCATCTAAAAAACTTTTCATTTAGGCATGAAAATAGAGAAACTCTATTTGTAAAAAGTGTAATTTTTTAAACACTTTGATTGAGAAAAATTTAAAGCGGTTGAGAATAATGATTTTTTTCAACGGGTAAGATGCTTGGCCGTTAAAGGGTTAAGGATGAAGAAAATCATAGCTCCGAAAGCGTTTATTTGAAAAATCAAAAAAAAAATTTGGAACGTTCTCTAGACACAGAGTAATAACATATAAAATTAAAAATCAAAAAGGAGATGTTGAGGTTTGGAGCCGTGTCGAGTTGACGTGGACAGCCCCATATATATATATATATATATATATATATATATATATATGTAATCATATGTTATATAATATTAACGATATTGAAGTATGCACTAATAATTATAGTATATAAATATATATAATATATTATATATATATATATATATATATATATATATAATGTAACTAAGCTAACTGTATAATTTAGTATTGAAACGGTGCATAATTTATGAGAATATGTAATTGACCGTGATTGATTATGTAAACTATCAAATGGGTTTACTAATTATTGTAATAGGCATATTATATATGAAATAATTAAAAATACACGATATGGTATAGTGTCACAGGTTTTAATAATTATTAGATTGAACGCAACAAAACGTAGGTAAAAGCTGAATATATATATATAGCGCATTGATATATAGTATACCTATATAGTCATTCTTCGTTTTATAATAAATCTTAAGTTTTTATTAAACGTGACTGTGATGCTACATCACTCAAATACAAAGCAAATACCGTATAAGTTAAATGTATTTTCTCAATAAACTATAATAAACCACTTAGTTTGTTCCGTGTTTCACATATATTTTGAACCCGTTTATCATTCATATGTAAATTTATTATCCACCATTACCTATCGATTCGTTTTTCCAACTTCCCATTTTAGAGAAGGGAATTAACTGTCACAATCACCTCGACAATGAAAAATGGAGTCTTCGCAAAATCTCCACGTTTTTAGGTCCAGAGAATCATCGCCGATCATTTTTTATCCGAAGATATCTCGAGAACAAATAAACGGATCACATCCCTCTTCATATCGATCCATGCGGTTCGTCCCAACTTGAAACTGACCAGATTTTGGATCTGATCGGTCCAGTAGTTTCCGAGTTATTCAAAGAACCAAAAAAATAATTTCAATTGCTGATATCTTGAGAACTGATCAACAGGTCTTAACGAATTTGATCTCAATCGATGGGATTTGCTCCAACTTGAATACACTCATATTTCGGAATTAATCCATGCGATAGTTTTTGTGTCGGAGAAAGAAATCAGCTCGCAATACACTTTTTATTTTTTTTTTTTTGAGCTTGAAAAATCCGAATCGAAATTTATAGGGCTGGCCCATTCAGGTCAGCTGACTTGTCTACTTATTATTTTACAGTTCACGTTTTTAAATCACTTTAAAAAAACAAAAAAGTACTTTCAAAATTGCTTTAAATACATAGTTATCCATTTTCGGAAAATTAAACAAGTTTCGATTCTGTCTTTTACTGCAGTCATTCACAACACCTACTTCTGTCGATATTTCAGTCTCCAGTTATCAACCAAACGAATCGATTCCCTCGAGTATGGCAAGTGCTGGTCATTTTCAACGGTAGATTCCAATGCCGATGTAGGTAAGCCTCGGCAGAGATGGTTTGTGGTAATTTGCCATCCGAAGCTTGCAAGCTGCTGCGTTCAATTCCTGCCAAAAAGAGAATATCAAAATTGTAAAATCTGATTAGAGATGATTTTCGCGAGAGGATAAGGATCGCAAAATAATTTAGCAATATTATCAAAATCCTCCCAGAAATTCGAGTCTCTGTCAAATATCTTTAAGGTAGAACCAGATCGGAGCTACTGTCAGCAAAATAAGTATTTCCGACATTGCAATAATTTATATTGATCACCTGAAAGTCCGAGACACTAAATTATAGCACACGACTTTGATATTCGTATCGACTTCACAACGGATAGTCAATTTTATTGCTGAACAAATCTGTCCCATTACATTTTATACAATTTAGCAAAAATCACAATTCCGAGTCCTTACCGAGAGCGAAGAGTCCTTTTATACTGTGATACAGTGATTGGTAATTGCCCCAAAAGTTACTCGCTTTGATGATCAATTCAACTTTAAACGAGAGCTCCGATCTTTTCAACGAAGATCGTAACTTCGATTCGTCTGCTTCTGCCGTGCTTCTTCTTGCTTTCTCTTTTTCTAGTAAAAAAGTTGATTGAGAAGGATAAGAATAACAAAAGTCTTTTGAAAAGGGTATATTGATTTTTCGACGATTAAAACTATTGGGTCATTCTTTGTTAATTCAAGAGCCGGATTCGCCTTGACCTCTCGAATCTAGGTTTCACTCACCGTGCAGACAGTTTTCACTCTGACGCCTGCATGCCTGCCAAAACCATTCTACGTAAAAATGTGTTCGATATAGAGTTTCAGATTTTCATTATTTCAGACAAAAATTCTACGTCAAATTCTGTTTTTTCACAATAACGTAGATTCAGGTCAAGATAGAAAATGGATCGACGTTGCGTTCAACGGAGAGAGAATTCTACCGACGACAAACCCCAGAGGTGAAAACTCGGTGTGACTAATCTAGAGATTTTTGATAACTGATCATTTCCATAAAAATGAAAAATCGCTTGTTTCACAAATAGTTTGACTCCGAATTTGCCTGAGTTATTTTATTGGTTCCTTAGACATGCGACTTAGATATGCGAAAAGTTTTCCAAAGGCAATTTTTCATTTTGTCAAAAATTTATACAGACGTAAGATTGCGTTTTGAGCATTGTCTAACTTCATTCGTAATCCGTTGTTCTCTTATTATTTGATATCAGATATAGGCGATGAAGAATTCGCGATGGTGATCCGTCTGGCGCGGCGGCCCTAAGATCACCGAGTATGAAAGAAGAAACCTATTTCCGACACGATTGGGTGTAAATTTTTTGAATAAATTGCTCGAATTAATCGTCATTGCCTATCTGACTTTAACGAATGAGAAAACGATCCAGCAAATCAAGTTGGGTAAAGTTCTTACCGAGAAAACACCGTCACCAAATGTTCACCACGTGAACAAACACGGTTTAGATGAACACTATTTTTATTTTATTTTTTACACACATTCAGGTTCCCGAAAATTCAAAGATAATCAAAAGTAGTTTTCATTTTTCACAATCTTACCTCTGGCCTTACGGTTAAAAAATGCCTGCTCAGTAAGTTCCCGCGAAATCAAAGGAATAAAGTAGAAATTTTGCACCCAGATTTGTTGAAATGCTAAAGAATGAATCTACTAATTAATTATTCGTTCACAAAAACTTTCGGATAAATTTAATTCGTGAAATTTCATGAAATTTAAATCCGGTTCACATTTTCATACCAGTACTTCACAAACATGTGGCGTATGTAAATTTCTATCTCATATGAAGTGGAAAACGTTCTGCACTGTTGAACGATCACTCGATTGTATTTCCTCTTTCGATTTTTTTTTTTTTTAATTTTTTTTCAGAAAAGCACGAAATAGTTTCAAATAAGTAGTAGATATGCTTCAGTCAATGTCACTTTTCGGAGGAGTATCCGCTCTACGACGGTAAGTGTCTCACCGCGACGATCAGACTGGCGGAAAAATCGCATCTCTTACAGTCGAAAGACACAAAAAGAGTTGGGACCGACGTTTAGTCACTAGAAACTAATTTTTTTCTTATAGTTTGTGCATATTATCCACAATCTTGAATAAATTGTTGATAAATAAGCTAAGCATCAGCGACGAGAGATGTTAAAGTTGAAAAACTCGTTGAAAATGTAGTATATAGGATCTTGCGAGGGTATAAATGAATGGGGTTTGGCGTCGAGTATTGAACAGATAAAAATGACTATATATTAGGGTATTTGTTAATATAAATCTATTTTACAAAACTAGTATTTAAGAATCTCGTCTCGTATAACGTTCGTCTGGACCGTCGTTCGTCTTCCGTATTCGTTCGTCGTTCCGATACTTCTCGTCTTACGTCTTTCGTCTTTAACCGTCGTTCTTAAACTGTTCTTCTCACGAATATGCAACCCCCAACTGCAGCCCTTGCATCCTTCTCCAGTCATACATCATTCATACTTTTCTCTCACGCTCTCTGTTTATGGTGCGTGGGCCACACGCGTTTCCATGAATTTCGGGGCTGCTTCGCAGGTCATGTCTGGTTACTGTCACCTTATTCTAGTCATGGTGAATCTAAACCTTAAGTGCTACAGTCTTTCTTCTAAAACAACCTTACGTCTAGCCTAAGCTATTCCCGATACTACAAAAATTTATTCGAACTTGTGGATAATGCATTTTAATTATTTCACTGAATTTTTTTTAAACGATATAACTGATGAAAATCGGATTCAGTTCAGGGATGAAAATGTCAACGCCGAGCATCGGAGACCCGTGAAGAATCACTAAATCGTGCAACCCGCCATTTTAAATGATCGAGAGAAGTTATAGATATGCAAAGTAGGAAAATGAGCCATTCGTCGAATGGGGGATAAGTGTGATTGTAATCCTCCCTTAAGCCATTATGGCAATTGCTACAATTTCCGGAATAGGTATATAATATAACTCAGTCGAAGTGCCACCACCGTATCACAAATGGTCAAGATGGCGTCTCACACAAACAAGTACGTCTCGATTAAATTGACACGATTCTACATGAAAGTTGTCGGTTTTTGGTACGCTGAAACAAAACGTGAAGAATTGATGTTGCACGCAGCTCTTGGATATACAATATCAGCTGTGGCTTTTGCCATAGCTGTTGAAGGAGTAGACTTGTACTATTCTTGGGGTGATTTTACTGTGAGTACTAATTAGATTATACAATTTTCGAATTTAGAAAACCCACCCGAATCGGAATAGAAATTATAGTTCGATCATCAAAAATCTCAATTCTTCCGTCCTCCAGCTTTTCGGAAAGAAACAGGATTCTGTTTTAGTGAAATTGTGGCCTGGTGTAAATCAGAATCAGCGCTTGTGCTCGGAAAACCACGCCCTCTTAAATTTTCGAATCACACTTACAGCCCCAAAAGTCTACTAGAAATAAACTCAATGATCAATTTTATTTCCGATTCGAAACCAGAATCACTAAGCTTCTCTAAATTCTAGGACTCAGAGGTTCGAACCAGAATTTCAGAAGTCTAGCTTGTTGCTCAACCGTTCAAAACACACGTAACTTCTACTTTTAATTTCATCGAATGCAATCCTTGAGTAGAAACTTCTGAGATGGAACTAGAATTTCCTTTTCTCCAGACTCCAGCGTGCGTTTGAATATCATTTTCTCATGGTTTTCTATTTCAGGCTGTTACCTATAACGCATGTTGTACAATGCCCCTCGTCGTTATTGCCCTAAAAATAATTGTCTTCATTATTCGACGAGACGTCGTAGTCGACCTGATCACATTCTCCGAGAAATATTTTTGGAAGGCAACCTACGATGAATTTGGTCAACGTATCTTAGACGAGTGTGAAAAACGAGGGGTAATTTTAATATACACTTTGTCGTTCACTGTGCAAGCCACAGTGTTTTCTTACGTCACAGCACCTATGGTTGGTGAGTAAACTTCCTCTCGCATATTATCAGCACGAGAATTAATCGGTAATCTTTGCCTATTCCAATGCACTTACATTTCCAATTATCAAACAGAAAATATTGGATTGAATAGCACCGATAGAAACTTGCCATTCAGACTCTGGGTCAATCTTCCCATCAAAGTAACACCGTATTACGAAATTACTTATGTGATTCAGGTACTGTAAGTGCATGATTAGACTGCTCATAAGTGAGGCCCCCTTCCCCAAAAATTCTTGCAGAAATGAATGAATCTTAAAATGAAATGATTGTTTCCTTGATTAGACCCTATCCACCATCCATTCTGGGATCTGTTTTTTCTGCTTTGACAATTTGATGGGCATTCTGAACATCCACGTCGTTGGGCAGTTCAAAATTCTACAGCATAGATTGGAAAACCTATGTGAGAAATATATTGCAGATTAAAACAAAGGAGGAATAAAATAATTCGCTTGAAATTATACCGAGTACACTTACAGGTGATATAAATTTCCATAGTGATACATCCAAGGTGGATTATATGACTTATACGGAAAAGGATTCCATCGGACTCGAACTACAAAAAAAATATTTAAATCACAGTGACAAAGCTTGTGCAGAATTGAAGGAATGCGTTAAGCAGCATCTGGTCTTAATTAGTTACGTTCAAAAACTAGAAGACGTTTTCAACCTCATACTCCTCTGCCAAATGGGAGTCTCTAGTCTCTTCATGTGTTTGGGAGGATTTCAAATTTTTGTCGTGAGTAATTCATCTCGATATTTATATTTCGAATCAGACTTTATCTGATCTGACATTTTTGAGATCGTTCGTAAATAATTGAGACGCTTGAACAGTCCGAAGAACTGATCTCTTCAATTTTTGAAAATAGGCTAAATTAACGACGTTTCGACGTGTGATATTCGTCTTGCATCTGATGTCCGCCTTCTCCCAATTGCTGCTGTTCACCTGGACTTGTAACGAGATAATTGTTCAGAGTCTGGAAGTTGCGGAAGCTGCTTTTCGATCAAGATGGTATATACTGCCCAACACTACGACGGGTCGTTCCATTCGCCACGCTTTAATGTTGGTAATGATCAGAGCACGACGTGCTTGTTACATCAGTGCTGGAAAGTTCAGTCCGATGTCTCTGCAAGCTTTCACAAGCGTGGGTATAATTTTCATTATTTAAAACTATAGTCCGAGCAACCCAGGTAGAAATTGCAATGTTTCCAGGCACGCAATTCCCACTTGCAGTACAGAAAAATGATCCAGGGCCCATTTCAACCTGAAATGCTCAAAGCCATTCGCGAAGACCACTTGAGGGAAATGCTATCTTTTGAAAGAAGAAAAGCCTCAATGGAGAAGTTTTTCTAGGATCCTGTTTTTGTTTCTAAACAAAAAAGCGCGGAATCACAAAAACCGTTTCAGGGACCGGTGAATTCGATGAGCTAATTTCTAGCTGGGTAATAGCGACTTGCCGAAAGGCTCTTGAATTTTTCCTGAAATAAAATTTGGGGGCACTGATATGGCAGCGGAATTGCACATTGTTGGTAACAAGATTTCTTCGATTTACAGATTTTGAGCACAACTTTGTCTTACTTCACACTTTTGCGACAGGTGAGCGAAGATTTTTAGTGGAAAGTTGAATCGATGTTAGGATTATGACCTATGTCGTGTATTGCATAACTGGACGATGTCATATAATATCAAATAAATTCGACATGTTTTAGAACTCTGTACGGTTTTTTCATTTTATCCAAGTTTTTTTTTTTATCGGAAAACGTTTTTCATGGTGAAATGTATCGAGGTAAGATGCGAACGTCACGCTATCCCAATATGATGAGAAATTTAGCATATCTTTCGCCGCTGTCTGCCAGAGCCATCGATCATGACTTCATCCACAACCGATTGATTCCATATTTTTTGACAAGTCTACGCTTATATTCCTGTATGAATACATTATGAGTAATAAGTGAACGCTTATTACAGCAATTGAGAATATGACGTTAATCTTATCAGGTATTTTCCTCCGTAATGACAGCTGTAAGGTAGAACATCGATCGATCAAATAGGGTATGAAAAACTGTTGCAATCACCGAGTGCCATTGCAGTAATCGGTACAATTTGTAGTATCGCATATAATCCACTAAACTGAAGCGAAGTATGACGAGAACACTGATTTTTAAACGAAATTTCATACAGTCTTGGATCAGCTCCCATTAGGATGTCTTCATCTCGGATTTATAGAGCAAGTTCATCCATCATGCAGTACCAGTTTATTCTTACTTGATAAAAAAGGCTCTGCACTATGATGACTGGTAGAAGTTCTTAGATTTTTAATCAAAGGAATTAAAACCATAGGCTAAGTCCACCAAGGGTGTGATTAAACGAAAATGTTCCACGTGAAGACTTTTGCGTTGGTAGATCATTTTATTATATCTACCATAATTGCATTTGCAGAATCCTACGGGAGAGCTTAAAATTTTCGGCTTTAAGTGATGACTGGGTGCTTCATAACTTCGCACGGTATAAAGGATTTGAATTCCATGTTGCCCTACACGGAGCTTCAGGAGAACATGAAATCACAAGACCGACGAAAAGTTCAGGAATTGAGAAAAATTGCTGTACTGCAGGTTAATCCCAATAAAATCTAAATTATATCAAAGAGAGTCTCAAACCCTTCCCATTCATGTATAACATTTTGATATTTGATTGAACCGCTGAGGAGGGTTGAAGAGGGTGAATTCTGCAATATTGGGATGTATGAAAATCAGCCGATACAAAAACCAGAAGCGAAAAAAAGTGAATAAGAAATTGAGAGAACTTCAAGCTGCTGTCGAAGGGTGCCCACCTAGTTTCACTTTTCATCTCTTGACTAAAAAGAACTGAAGAAGTCAGGGGAAAAGTACCTTCTGCGTCACATTATCCACAAAATTTACGATCGTATAATTCCTGCCGATTTCATTTGACAACGAAGTGATTTGTTGCAGAAATTTACAAATTTTATACTCCATGATGAAATCCTGATCCCGCAATGTTTCTAATTTATTTTCTGGTCCCGATCTTCCTTTTCGTTTCATCCTAATATTAGACCGACTCCAGTCCGGAAACATCGATTAATTAGATAAATGGGTATGAAGAGATTTTTAACAGAAATGTTTGAATACAATTCCCCTCATGCTAAGCCATGCCTAGTATCCGCTCCAGAATAAGTGCCTCAATTTCAGGCATTTTTTTAGAAACACTGCAGGTCTGCTTCCAACTGTATCTTGGTACTACATTTCGGGACCTATGGGAGAAGCTCACTAAAAAATTCCTTCAACGGGACCCTCTCGAAATTTTGGATAATTTGATATCTGGGATGACTATTATTTACATTGTGACCCTTCTCCTTGTTTAAGTTATGGCTTTTGCCTCAGTTTTTGACTCATTATACCTACTTTCCATTCATTTGCTAAGCTTTTGCGACAATTGCGTTCGGGAATTGGAAAGTTTTTTTCATAAAGTTCGTCTTAATTCTAGGGAATGTCTCGGGAAAAATGTCTGTTGGATAGATTTTCGTATAATCTGAGAGTTTGGTGATTGATTCATGAAATTTCTTTCCTCACCGAGTTTTGGGGGTGGAAATTTTTCATCGTGTACCATAATACGATAAAGTCAATATATGTGATCGTCGGTAGAGGAGGCTTTCGTAACTTCCTGTAATTTCCTTGAACGCGAGGTTATCATCGGAGAAAAATATTATTGAAGTATAATAACAATTTTGGTCAATATTATGTGAAGATTTTTCTTTAGAAAATTATCAACTTTGGATGGCTGTTCAACCGAAGAACGCCAATATGATTTTTTCTTTCTTCTGATGCTAGACTGGGGTAGATATCCATCCCATATCTCTCTCGATCGCACAATCGTTCCTATCAACAGTAAGAGGTCTATTCAGCACATGAATATCTTCGGTTTTTAATAGGTAAGAAAATGGTGTGGCGAAATTATTTTCATCAAAGTTTTACTAACGAAGAACCCATCTGAAGACCGATAGATATTAAAAATGAGCAGAAGATGTACCTTTCCCATCATCGTCCGGGGTAGATTTTCAATATTGCGATAAGTGAAAAGCACGCGAGAATACAGATCTCCAGCCGAATATTGTAATTCGGTTTATTTCACATTATGAGACCTCTATCTTCTCTCGTTTATGATTTTTTTTTTTTTGGAACTCTATCTAGGAACTCTGTCTATAATATCAGAGTCACCCATTTTTTTTCTCTCAATATTTCATGACGTTAGAGTAATAAACGAGATTGAATCTTCCACTGAATCAGCGTTAAAAATGATCGAATGGTATTGAGTTTTCGTCAATGACTGACAATGAAAATCGGGATCACGATCAACGGGTGAAAATTTTACGAAATGTTTTCAAATGTTTGAAATCACATGAAAACTCCTGAAATCATTAAAAATCTTGTGAATGCACATGGCATATTGTGAATCTTTCGAAATCTTTGAAGTCTCTTTGTATTTTTGTAATATCATTGAATCATTAGAAACCTCTTGAAATCTGATTGAATCATTAAAAATCTTATTCGGAATGTTGTGAAATTTTGCGGGAATTTTTTTAAATCTGTAACATCTTTTGGAGTCGCGCAGTTTTCAACCCCTGAACCGTATACTCGGTTCCAGCACCCTCGAACCGTACACAGCTCAGGGGCGAATTGGGATTCCATGATTTCATCTCATGATTTGGAGATGAAAATGATATCCAAAAAGTATAATAATTACATATGGTTTTGGGGTAATATTTCCTGCACAATCCGTTAGCGTCACTTGAATTGAGTTTTAACCATATACTTCCATGAGAAAAAAAAAAAAAAACGGGATCCCCGACTCAACTTCCCTGTGGAAAAAAATTTAGCTGGTGTGAATTCGCACCATTGTACGGGTCGACAGTTAAATCTGATTTGACATTAAAATTGATGTATCGCACAGTGTCACAGAAAAGTTTCATTCAAATCTTTACAGAAAACCGAGGAAATATTTCCTGAATTTAAATCAGGAGTCCAAGAATTCAAATAAAAACTGGCTCCAAACATATATTTTTCAAAATACGTGAATTTATTTTACATTGTTTGATATTTGGTTATTTCTCTGAAGTCCGTTTGATCCCGTAGTTCAAAGTCCAAACAAGTCTGAAACAACTCAGGTACCCAGAAATTGCAAGCTAACAAGTTGTCTTACAGACGGTTTACAGATGTTCAATGCGCTAGTTTTTGCTATCTAAAAGTAGACTTCGGTCGGAAAAACGATTTTCGGATGAAAGTCAATGTTGAAAAAGCAAAAGCTGGCGCATTTCAAGATCTGTCAGAAGTCTGATGGACAACTTTTTATTTTCTGATTTGCGGTTAGCCGCTCTCCGACGCGCACAAGTACCAGCAACGTATAAAACCTCAAAGAAATTCGAGATGACGATGTACAAATGTCTGCAAACTTTGATGTAAAGCACATTGAAAATCTGCTGCAATTCACTTTTCGTAAATTTCATCATCGTTATAGAGTCGTTTGGGATCCTCGACTAATCGGTAATCGAGTTTCAGCCGACGAATAATCAGAGCGCAGTGACGTTTCAGGTGCAGTCCGTCGGTGGTCGATGTGAATAAAAAAGAATGGCAAATTTGTAAAAACTGAATTTACCTTAGTATTTTGCATCCCATGGAGACTCCAGTAGCACTCTTCGAACCATCATCTAGTGAATAAACAGCACTGTTTGTAACAGTCGGATTTGAGAGGTGAAGAGACTCTGATGAGTGAAGACCGTAACTTCACGTTTTCCAGTTTTATTTATCCATGCCGATGTAAATAAATATCATCTTTGACCGAAAATGGGTGACATCCATTTCGAAGTTGTCACAGAACTTCTAATATGAAGTGAAAGAGTATAAGGAAACGACGGAGCACAATAACTACGGTAAACAAAATCTGTCAATTTGTGCAACTCGGAGTAAGATGCTTCCATCCTGATTCACTAAAATTCAGAATCCACTGAATTCACTCGACGGATGAAATTTCGACGTGGTGCTTCAGCGTCGCGGCGCAGAGAATCGCTCCGTCGCGAAAACCGCTAATTTGAATCATCGAAGTGAGTAGATATATGCAGACTGGTGAAAGATCGATTGTTCAAATGGACGACAAGTGTTAGTGCAATCCTTGCCAGCTATTATGGTAATTGCAACAATTTCTGAAGCCCATATGATGTACTTCAGACGAAGTAGTGCCACCGTGTCACAAATCGTGAAGATGGCATCGCGTACGGATGGGTACCTTTCGATTAAATTGACACGATTCTACATGAAAGTAGTCGGTTTTTGGTACGCCGAAAACCAACGTGAACAATGGATTCTACATGCAATTCTAGCATACACAATTGTAGCTGTGGTATTTGCTATTTGCGTTGAAGCAGTAGACTTGTATTATTCTTGGGGTGATTTTACCGTAAGTGTGAGCTTGAAAATTTGGAAACGAATGAGCCGGGTGCATTGTAGTACGTCTTTCAATCAAATATTTCTAATAATTTTGATGAATTTTTCATTTTTCGCTAAAATCCATCATGGAACAACGCGTTGGACTTCAGGCTGTAACATATAACATCTGTATCACAATGCCGCTCATTGTTATTGCTTTTAAAGTAATTGTTTGTATACTTCGACGTGACGTGGTACTTGATCTGATAACGTTCTCTGAGGAACACTTTTGGAACGCTACTTACGACGAATTTGGCGAAGAGGTGATGAGGCGATGCGAAAGAAAAGGAGTTGTTCTACTCTGCATATTGTCATGTGCAGTACAAGGAACGGTGTGCTCTTACGTTCTCGTGCCTCTAATCGGTGAGTAACTTTTGAGCATCATGAATCACACTGCAATTCATTCTATGGCGTTGAATTCATATACGATATAACTTCCTTTGCCAATATTGTGATGAACTTATTCCCAATTATTTAACAGAGAACATCGGGAAAAATGAGACCGATAGAATCCTGCCATTCAGACTATGGGTAGATTTACCGACAAAAGTAACACCGTATTACGAAATTACTTTTACGATTCAGGTATATACCAACTAGGATGGTCCTTGATTTGATCATATTTGTGACACTTCGTGGTTGATTTTTTTTCTACCTATTGCAGTATAGCTTCGAAAAATCTGAAACTTGGTACACTCCTTACCTGTAGTAGTAGGTATTTGATGAAAATTCGAAAAATTTTCAACGATATGATTTCCGAAGCTACAGCGCACTAAAAGAAATTTTCTTAAACTACGCATCAAAATTAAAGCCCCCCCCCCAGCACAACCTGCCATTTCCAGACGCCGTGACCGATTTACTTGAAATTTGTACCTGGGCTAGTCCAAAGTGTTTCCAACTTGGGCCCAAAGCCGATTCTCTATATCTACAAGGGTTACGATGTGGCATTCCGAAAACCAACCCTCTGCGTAAAATCAAAGTCACAGGTTTGTGGCACCGGGTTGCAACACCGATTTTGCGCCCAAAAAACGTTTGAACAACTTTTAGTCGAGACAGACGATTCACTTCGCTGCTGAATCATACACCCTCGCCTATTCAACCCCTCCCCTCCCATCCCTCTATCATCCGGGGGTGGACAAAACATTTTGACACATTTCCGAGCCTAGGAGACACAAGATTGTTTCCATCGCAACCCTTGAAGATACATAAAATCGGCTTTGGGCCCAAGTTGGAAACACTTTGGACTAGCCCTGGTATATATTTCAAGTGAATCGGTCATGGCGTCTGGAAATGGTAGGTTATGCTGGGGGTGGGGGGTCCTTTAATTTGGATGCGCAGTTTATTTCCAAATTCTAAAAAATAAAATTTTGTTGTTAAGAATCTGTGAATTTTTCACGTTCACCCACTGCTATATTTAAGAATTGTGCGGAGTTTTAGATTATTCGAAGCGACAATGCGATAGGAAGTGAAATATAACCCCGAAGTACTAAAAATCGTGTATTATTTGAATGGGAAAGTTCAAAGACTGTGGGGCTGTACTTAGAATTGACATATAGGAACCTCGAATTTCGGAGTAAATCTTTTGTAAATATTTTGAGACGTTTCGGTCCATGGAAGCATGAAAATTCGAATATGACCGAATTAAGAACCACCCCATACTCACAGCATGATAAATCTGCTGCATGAAAGTTTCAGATTGAAGTTTTTATGCATGAGTCATTATGAAATAAATCAATACTCCGTTTCATCATATGTTTCGAAATTATCAAGTCTGATCCCTATTCGAGAAAAATATTAAACAAAGATAAATGAACGTATCTAAACTTTTTTCTCTCTTTTTAGATGTACTCAGGGGTATTTTGATTTGTGCAACATACGCTATTTTATTACACTTTCGTATCTGATCAAGTGGTTTATATTCTTCAGTAAATCATGCAGAATAAGTACCGTCTATACGAATGTACCGATCAGGGGTTTCCCGAAAGTGCATGATCAATTCATCCCCAATACTTCGGGTCACATCAGAATGATGTTGTTTCATATTTCACACGTATTCAGCCTTAATTTTTACATAAGAAGGTGGCTGATTTGAATGTATCATTTTCATTCATTCTCAGCTATGGTTTTACAAAAATCCACCAACTGCCATTACGTTATGCAGTCAAGAAAATACAAACAAATGTTAGAAATTTTCATAATTCTTCCAAATATGTTCAATCATTTTTCTCAGCTTATTCGAAACTGTGTTTCAAGACTGACATCCTTATTCTATCTATGTCCTCCATTTGTAAGACATAAAAATAAGTTCGGAAATGCATGTGGAAAAGATGTATGCAAAATTTTTTTTAATTGAAGGAAATTTATTTCATTGAAAATCCGGTGCTCAAATGTTGAGAAATTACTATTGTTTCAATTGAAGAGAACAATTGATGCAATTGATAGCTTGAATTTAATGAAAATTTATTTTGAACCAAATGAGAAATACTTATATACTTGAATTATTTTCCATAGACCCTATCTGCCATACATTCTGGAATCTGTTTCTTCTGCTTCGACAACTTGATGGGTATACTGAATATTCATGTTGTTGGCCAGTTCGAAATCCTGCAGCATAAAATAGAGAACCTGTGCGAAGAGTATATCAGCAATATGAATAACGATATCCAATTCACTACAAATTTTAACGGAGATTATGGAAATTACCTGAGCAAATCGATCTATTCAATGCCGAAGATGCAGAACGATTTAATGAAAAATGAATTACAAGAAAAACTTTTAGATCTTGGAGAAAAAGCCTACGCCGAATTGAAAGAATGCATAGAGCAGCATCTAGTTCTAATCGATTACGTCGAAAAACTGGAATACGTTTTCAATCTCATGCTCCTTTGCCAGATGGGAATTTCCAGCGTGTTCATGTGCTTGGCGGGATTCCAATTTTTTGTGGTAAATTTTCCCCTTTGATGAACTATAATCTAAATTTGACGTACGCATTCTTGGTAGAATTCACTGCAGAAGTATTGAGGACAGCCAAGAAATCGGTTCGACAGGTTTTATACTTGTCTGACAATTAGTAAAACAAGCATATATGGGTTCCCAAATAGAATAATTCACAAAGACCCATGGAAGCCTGCATGACATTCAATTGGCTGGTTGAAATTTTGCCTGGGACGAAAACCCATACGAAATTCTGATATGGGATTTTTCCCCCCGACGTGGTAATTCATAATATGCAGTTTCTTGTCTACATGGCATGTGAAATCACTTCTGGGTATCCCTAGCTCGGATGTTTTCCCATTTGATTCATACGTGGATTTTCGGGACCCATGTTATCGATACTAGTTACCAAAATATTCTCATTTCTCAGGATAAAAATTTGTCCATATTTTCAAGGGTTTTATAGAAATAATTGCAAACCGCTTGACGAATTCTCAGACATTTCAATTTTGTCCACAACATACTTAAAGATAAATTATCTTCGCATTCAAAACGAACAGGAATGAGGTCCCACAAACTTTAATTTTTATATTCTTGGGATTATGTCTTTCTCACTTCCAACTTTGATGATCGATAAATTAGGTACTTTTCAACCTAGTGGGTTGATTCTTTGTTCGAAATGTTCACATTTCATACATGGACGTCCACATATTTTTTAGTGTCGTGAAAACTTTTACCTACATCAAGGTTACCATCATTTTCGTATTTTATCTTGCGGGAAAGACTCGCGCCGTATTTGCACCTGGCGGAAAGCCCTGCTGTTCCTGAAGAAAAAAGTGTTTATGCAACTGATGAAGAATGTCTAATCGACAAAATTCTATGAGTCTGATAGATTTTTTCATTTCTGCGATCTATCCTCAAACTAGTGAACTTTTTATCGCAGCCAATGTCGATAAAGTTCTATGAAAAATGAAAGAACAAAACGTACTATTTGATTCTGTTGAACAGGCCAAGCATGGGTTATTCGTTTTACATCTTACGTCCGCTTTCTCACAAATGCTTCTTTTCACCTGGACTTGTAACGAGATAATCGTCCATAGTGTGGAAGTCGGCGAAGCTGCTTTTCGTTCGAGATGGTATATGATGCCTAATACTGGAGCTGGACGTTCTCTTCGTCAGGGTTTGATGTTGGTGATGATCAGAGCACGACGTGCTTGTTACATTAGTGCCGGAAAGTTTACTCCAATGTCATTGAAATCTTTCACCAGCGTGAGTATAACTATTGTGATTTCCTGAAATACAATAATTGATTCTGAGTAATATGACGCTCTTTCCTCCGAAATGGGGGAATTACCAATAATATACTAATTGCAAGAGAAATTCACGTCTCGAATCAACAAAATATTATTTTCTTCACAGATTTTGAGCACAACTTTGTCTTATTTATCGCTTTTACGTCAGATGAGTGAGGAACTTTGAGAGACATAAAAATCGAGGGGTGAATCGTGCTTCATGTTCTACATTTCACAACTAAACAATGTAGTAGTTAAATAAATGGGTTTAATTCTGATCTTGGGATTTTTATCATCTAACATTTTTCCTTCAATGAAGTTACTCTCACATAGAATAAAGGCAAAATGAAATGAAATTTTGAACTCTAATTTTTCACTGATAGTTTATGGAATCGCTTTAACATTTCTTGAATTGGTCTGGTGAAATTTGGATGTATGATGATTTACGATCAGAAGAATTGATCCAAAAATACGATTACTAAATCAATTCTACTGCAGTACCGTTATTCAATTTTTTTCTACAAGAATATTTATCGGACTATGCTGGCTACCGATAACCACTATTCTTCAAATTCACTATTGATATTATATACTTCGATATAAATATCAACTGAGGAAATCAGTTTCGATCCAGTGAGCTAGCGTTGGTAAAATATTCGTAAACAAGATAGAAGAGGGTATCGAGCAAATGCTGGTAAGGTATATTGCTTGTGTACGAAAATGCTATCGAACCGTGGTTACAAAATTTCACCATTCCCAACTCCATATATCAATCGCGACTATCTCATGAACAGAATATGTTTCCTTACGTCGGCTGATTACCTACTGATGAAATAATGCTTCATACTACCTGCTGGAAGAGCAGAAGTCAAATCTGCGAATTTATCTGGTGCAATAACGATTCGCTGCGTTACATCGTGCGATTCATTCTCAGTCTCCGCGAAAGGTTGATCGTCAGCCTCTAACTATTTCGGAAAGTATGACGCTTTGTTTGATCGCGGAAATTCAGTGTGAAAAATTCAAACAGTCGACTAGATGTTTGATAAGTAACGCAGTACCTCCGGATTTTCATCACGAATGAACCGTCGTGGAATTTTGCGAAGAAACGTTGATTAGAAGGACGTATAGACTATAAGAAGAGTTCATTGAGTTTATCGCATTAATTGGTGATTAGGAAGAGTCTTAATATATCGATAGCCAGGAATAAGGTTTATTATAATAACTCAATCGTTATTCAAATTTATAAATCTCATTGGTTATTATATTACTCCTGATAATGCCTGTAGCTCGTACCGGGTGCTCCAGGAAATATTCGATCGATTTAATGGGGCGTCAAGTAGTACTGCAATCACCTTATGCCATTATAGTAAACGGTAGAATTTGCAGTAGCATATATCATCCTGTGGTCTGAAGAACTTATGGATCAGAATTTGTGAAGATGGTTTTATAAAATACGAGGAGAAATCAGTCAAATCGATAGACTTAGCACATTCATATTTCCGTTGGTTTTCGCGAACTCGTGATAACTACCTAAACTCGGCACGAATTTTTTTGTGATGGAATAATTTCGGGAATTGCCATACAGTCAAACTAAATATCAGGGTAGGAATAGTAATGCTAAATGCAGGTGACAAATTGTGTATTACCTGGAATTCATCAGCATGATAGTGTGACTTAATTAGCCATCATTCAAACATTAGCCAAAGTTGGTTTGATTCTGTTACTTTTTATCGCCATGTTATGTAATTGCAAATCACCTAATTACCAAATACAAGACATTCAACCTCTGGGACCAATTACCGATCTTATTATAAGCGAATTGATACACTCTATTAGCTCTTGTCTTAATCATTGACCTGTAATCTTATCCCGAAGATTTCATTCCAGAACAGAAGGCTCTGCTCACTTTTCAGGAGTTGATCTATTATTATGTTCGATAGATCAATTATTACAGTTTAGTGAATAGTTTGCTTATATATGGAAATGAACAGAATTATGTAGTTCGGAAATGGGCAAGATGACCGAAGAATTATCCTTATCATCTACATGAGGGGCAGAATGTATCAATATACGAAAAATGATGCATGAATTTTAATTCTACCTGATATTCTGGGAAGGATTTCATATTGATAATCAAAAATGCATGTACAATAGATACTTGGTGACGAGATGTTGTTTTATTTCACAATTATACACCCGAAGAAGATGCTTTAGAAGCTAAAGAAATTCGGCGGGAATTTTAGTGTTTAAGGAAAGGTGCAGCAGCCTCGGCGAAGATCTTAGCGCCGTCTTCGTTGGTTTCCTTGTACTTGGGTGCAACAGTCTTCATGAAGTTGTACCAACGGGTGACATTCTTGAACTTGGAGAAGTTGTAGCCAAGGTAATCGAAAGTAGAAACTGTGACAACGGTCGTCAAGTCTGCGATGGTCATGTGAGGACCAGCTACGTACTCTTGGCCGACCAGAAACTTGTCCAAGAACTCGAAGGCTTCGTTGATCTTCATCAGACCATTCGGGTCGAAGGTTGAACCTTCGAAGATGACTGGGTACTGAAATTGGAAGAAAAAGGAATAGAAAATCAATAGCGAGGAGAAATTCTGCTTTACGGATGAAAATGACCCTAAGCAACGGACTGGGCTCGTTCTTCTTCAGGACTACGTATTTAAAATATTGATCAAAGCAGAAACCTAATGTCAATATTAGTGAAAAAAAAAAAAAAAAAAAATGAAACCAAAAGCAAACAGCACTCACGTAGTAGTTGACGAGACTCTGGTACAGGGTGCCGAAGTCGAAGAACATTCGCTGGAAGATGAATGAGCGCATCTTGATGTCGCTGGGGAATAGTTTCTCGTTCTTTCCGTATTTCTCAGCCAAGTAGAAGATGATGGCTCGGCTGTAACCGGAATGGTTAGACGATAATTGATATGGAACTCCACGAAGAGAAAAAGGTTTTGGTATGTTTGGTTTTGCTTTCGTAATAATGGGAGGGTACAACAAGATTCTTTTTTCAAACTATGAGATACGATGTGCAGATTGACGATACCTTTCGGATAGATAGAATCCACCGTCGTCGATGGTGGGTACGGTGTGTTGGATGTTCATTTTCAAAAATTCCGGCTTCAGTTGCTCTCCGGCAGTCAAATTGACAAGCTTCAAATTCAGAGGCACTCCAAAAGCAGCCGCAACTAAGCGGACAGCCCTGACTGGTGTGCTCTCAGGTGTGTAGTACAGATCGATAGGCATCTTGTCTGAAATGATCGGAAGTGGAAATTGAAAGAAACTGATGTGAAACTTATTTCCATCGCAAAAACTCACAAATCGCCGAGCGACTTGAACGATGGAAGCATAGCTTTTGGATAGACAACAGTACTTTTCGATACTAGTGCGAAAGTGTTGATTCTCGGACGAGCATGCTGTTTTTGGTCCGAGTGAAGCTACGGTGACAATCGCATGAGTCGAGAATCATCCTTCGCACTTGTATCGGACTTCGTTGTTTATCACAATTTACAACGCGTGGCAAGTTAAATTTCACGCACAGCGTGTTGAAAAACCTTTTTGTAAATCACTTCATGCTTTCGATACTAGTTCGAAAAATAGCGCGCTTGTTACACAAGATTCTTATACAAGATTCTTCATTCCAAAAACATACATCAGAGTTCAATGATCTCTTTTCAACAGAATAAACTACTTTCTGACTTCCACTCGTCAGATATTTAAAAAACAGAGATACAATTTTGACAGTACTTTTATTTTCAAGTATTGAATATGTTCATGATCAGACATAGCCCACATGACTTGACGAATCGTAAAATCAAGGAATTCTTAATACTCACTGCTGAAGAAACTTGCTGTTGCCGGACTGAAGTGACAATTGGACGATTCTCCGATCTTATATACCAAAATTTAGGTAGATATGACGCGTAATTATATCTCAATGATAAGGATAACGGTCCACGCACTGAATTTGCAATGTATTTTCAATAATTATCAGCGCAGATAGGATGCGGCTGAATATTAAATTAATCGACGTACAGAACTGAGTAATCGCGTGTTCAATAGTCGCAATTGATTATTCCAATCAGTACAAGATTTCTGTCACGCGATTATCAATTTAATAACCAAGTTCGGAAGAAAAGTAGCCTAGACTCACAGAGGATGTGAAAATCGTTGGTAATGGGCTATCATGAGGTGGTAAAGATATTTCTCATCAGTACCTATCTTAGGCCAAATATACAGATTAACAATATATTATCATACCCCTGAAAGCACACCGTCCCATCTGAAAAATCTTGTTCATTCATAATTGCCATGCAGCTTGATTTAATAGCATCTACTTTCCGCTCAACGCAAATTCCCTAAAAATATATCTTTCGAGATGTTACAATTTTGTTCTGGGCATGCGATATATCTGTAGAATTGACATCGACGATAATTATGTGTGAGCATCAAAGGTCATCTGCATTTAGTGGTAACACGTGAACGAAAAATTCGAAGATTAATTGAGAAGTTCGATAATGAAGTTGAATATGAACTGTCACCAGATTTACAGACTTGGTAATAAATTTTTGATAATATTTATCACGCAATTAAGAGCGATCGAAAAACATGTTACATAATTCACTTGTTACTGTCAACCACGCAAGTGCAATTGAACTATGAAATAAATTACCTACCTACTATTTGAGAAATTGGTCTATCCATTCGGGTTCGCGTAATTTAGAGGAATACATTTTTCATAGTAAGGTAACATTCTTTTTGCAGAGAGCAGATTTCGTATTTTGGAGCTAAGAAGACTAGAAATAGATTTTTGAAAATTGCAGTGGTTCATCCCCGCACACCTTAGTCTAATATTCTATATAGTTGTCATTAGGGTGGTCCTTGATTCGGTCATATTCGGCTTTTAATGCTCCCATGGGCCAGGACGTCTCGAAATATGTACAAAAAAAAAAAAATGTATTCAAAACCTCAGGTTCCTATTTCAATTCTAAGTACCGCCTTAAAGCCTTTGAATTTTTCAATTTGAATAAAACACGATTCGTGACACTTGGCGATTGATTTTTTTTTTCTCTTTCTATTGCAGTACACCTCTAGAAAATCTCAAACTTTGTACACTTCTTACTTGTAGTAGTAGGTATTTCATGAGAATTCGACAGATTTTCAACGATATAATTTTCGAAGCTACAGCGCACAAAGAAAAATTTCTAGTCTCCGAATTGTGGTGAATAAAATTTTGTCGTTAAAAATCTGTAAGTGCCCAGAATTTCAGATTATTCGAAGCGATAATGCGATAGGAAGTAAAAAATAACCCCGAAGTACTAAAAATCGTTTGTTATTCAAATAGGAAAGTTCTAAGGCTTTTGGGCAGGACTTAGAATTGCGATAGGAACCTAGGGTTTCGACTACATTTTTAATAAAGCAGCGAAATTCGAATATGACCGAGTTAGGGGCGACCCTATTGCAGCCATAAAATCAAAGTTCCTTCATTTTCGCAAATAACTGTGAGAACTTTAATTCTTAAGGTTCCGAACGCGGGTTTCTATTGATGGGGCTGTGACTCACTTTTGTGAATGAATTCCTAATGACGAGTAAAGTTTGTTACCTGTATACCATGGGACTTGTAACTTCAGTTGATAAATTTTATTGGGTAACCAATCTCGCTAATGTCTGTAATGCGCCAGATGCCAGAGACGATATACGATCGATCAAATAGAGCATTAAACATACTTTCGCAATCACAGCATGCTATTACGATGATCGGTACAATTTGTAGTGCAACAATTGCAATCTAGTATACTAAAGAGCTGCAAGAAGAGAAATTGTAAGAAGATGGCTTACACCGAGGATAAATATTTTTCTATAAAATTAACCAGGTTCTTCATGTCGTTCGTTGGATTTTGGAACTTTGAGAATCGAAGACAGGAAATATTTATGAACCTCCGTTTAACGTATACAGTTTTAGCAATTTTATTCGCGCTTTTGGTTCAATCAGTCGACATCTTCAATTGCTGGGGTGATTTTAAGGTAAATACTTTTGAAGAAAATTTGGAACACCTTGATCAATCGCCTGGACAATTTTCACAATTGTAGGACGTGATTTTGGGATTTTTTCCAACCCCGATTCACCCGAAAAAATTGTATTTATTTCGAGGATCACTTGATGCAATTTCAGGCACTTGTCTACAACGCTTGCGCTACGATGCCATTACTCCTCGTCCTTATCAAAGTGTCAGTTTTCATGATTCAACGAGATATTGTAGTAAATTTAATCGGCTTCACAGAAAATAACTTCTGGAAAATTAGTTACAACGATTATGGGAAACAGATTATGAGAGATTGCGAGGCGAAAGGAATCCTCCTAGTATGCACTTTCACCTTTCTCGTATCAGGAACGGTATTCAACTACCTATTAGCTCCAATAGTGGGTAAGTTCGTTTTCGAATACGCGACTAAACGATTCGCAAAATGACAAGAAAGTCAAAAATTTGTGGGGTAATCCACATCACTTTTACTATCGGCTCTGTACCGACATTTCCGATTCGGGATTTCGCATTTTCACGTTAAATTTCCCATAAAATTGGCTTTTTTAAGACCCCTCGTTCTCTCCGATAACAAATTCGATTTCCAGCTCATTTTACTGCAATTAAAAACAGCTTGGTATGCAATTATTATCGGACTAATCAACTCTTAATTATCTGTGAGACGATGTGACTGCGAAATATGTGGTTTCTAAAATTCCTGATTTCGTCGAATCCAAAACTAAAATTTCGATAGGTATCTGGTCAGTAAATTATAGATTTCCCTATCATTATGTTATTCAGTTATAGCTCTCGACATTAAGATGAATCTTTTATTCAATAAATTTCTTGCGTGACATAGTGACTGAAATTAATCATCCGAACTCTGAGTAATGAAAGAGCATTATATAAGAGATGGAATAAGCATAATTTATTGTTGATCAACATTTTATGCATAAAACGCAAATTTCACAATCTCATAGATTGATTATAAGTCGAATGAAGGAGTTAAAACTAAAATAAAAGAATTTAAAGAACGTGAAATACCGAGGTGAATATTACACACTTTCAGACTGAAGAAATAATACATGTCTGAAACTCTACTCGTTTCAAAATCACGATTTATTTGCTCACTTATACCCTTGTCGCTTCACCCTTTCGATTATTGTAATAATTTGTACTGTGATATAAGTGTGGACTGATTTCGGGAAAGCTACGTCAATCTGTGCAAATGACATCTATAAGTTTGCTAGAAAGATTCAAACTGAAAAACTCCAAATTTGTAACGCAAGGAGCTTTTTGGAATGTTAATATTCGAGATACGATCAAAATCCTCCTTGCATCACAGATATTTAGTTTAATTTGAAGAGATTCAGATAGTTTTTTTATTATCCAGAAGCTTCAGTCCCAGAGTTAAAATTATTTTACAATTTTGGTATGGATGTAGGCCCCCGCCCTGATTGAAATTTATGTTGCAGAAAATATCGGTAAGAATTCATCAGATAGAGTTCTGCCTTTCAAGTTGTGGGTTGATCTACCTTTGACTGTTACGCCATATTTTGAAATTACCTATACGATTCAGGTATCAATTCCTTTCTGTATTTGTGTGTTCAGTCTGTCACTTTATAAATACAGACGATGTCGATTTTCAAACGGGTATTATAAGCCTTTATTAAAAAGTTCATGTGGAGTTCGTATTGCGAGGTCTCACGGTCGAATCTCGCGGTGAACGTGAAAAGTTTATTCCTTACGCCATTTCTCTATTTTAGCGTAAAACGAACATGTTTTGGGAGGTACGTCCTCGAAATCGCTAATAGAATTGCACTACGGAGCCCTTTTGCCCGTTTTCGGAGCCCGGTTAGTGATATTCCGTTTAATAGCACCGTTCAGCACGCGTTTAGCCCAATGTTTTCAGGACAGGTTGAATTGGGTAGGGGACCACCTTAAAGGGAGTGCCAAGGTAAGAGAAGAAAAAAATGTTCGTCATATTCAATGCATTATTACGGAGAGAATGACGGATGGAAAATAATTGTGAAGATAGCATTTGAAAGCTATGAATTTCTGCTTCGAACTGAAAGAAAAAAAAATTAAATATCACAAAAATGAAGTCCGCTGCGTCCATTTAAGTAAAGCTCTGCAAAAATGATTTGCGTAACGGTGACCACGTTTATAGGCAAACGGAATTTCTGAAACACAAAAACCAATACTTTTTGGAATTATCAATGTACCCTCTAAGCTTCTATGGAATGGATTTTTGATCAACCGAAACGTGGTCAAGTTACGAATCTGTTTTGCTTTTGATCGCGTTTTTGGGGATTTTCGCGAACGCTTTGATCAATTTTTCAAAACCAAAAGGTCGGATGAGAAATTCGTTCCATAGAAACTTAGAAGGTACATTGACGATTCCAAAAAGTATTGGTTTTTGTGTTTCAGATAT
Organism: Tenthredo scrophulariae; assembly: GCA_963978835.1. Taxonomy (NCBI): domain Eukaryota; kingdom Metazoa; phylum Arthropoda; class Insecta; order Hymenoptera; family Tenthredinidae; genus Tenthredo; species Tenthredo scrophulariae. The sequence goes on from OZ022234.1 coordinate 7,905,676, forward strand.
TCCGTTCACCTACAAACGTGGACACCGTTTCAGAAATCGTTTTTTGCAGAGGTCTACTCAAATGGATGCAGCGGACTCGATTTTTGTGATATTCAATTTTTTTTTCTTCAATTTGAAGCGGAAATTTGTAGCTTTCAAACGCTATTCTCATAATTATTTCTCGTCATTCAGTCTCGCCGTAATAAAATATTGAAAACGATGAACACTTTATTCTTCTCCTACCTTGGCACCCTCCTTAATCGTTCTCGGACGTTTGGTGATCGTATGAAGACTGTTTATAATTAAAAAAAAATTGAATAAATCAAATCAGTTCATTTAAAATTGTTATTATTTTCTACTTTGAACTCCAAATTTCCAACTTTATCAGTGATGACTTCGCTTCCAAAAGTGATTTTTCAGTTAACTAACTGTCATATGAATAGAATGTAATGATCTGCCATTTCACGCGTGACCCGAGAAATTCGAATCGCCCGACAAATTAAATTAATTTATTATTAATGATAATAATTTAAAAAATAAAATTTCATAGGCGTTATCGACTATCCATACTGGGATATGCTTCTTTTGTTTCGACAACTTGTTATGTATTTTAACAATTCATGCTGTTGGCCAATTCAAAATGCTCCAAAACCGACTGAGGGACTTATGCCAAAAGTATTCAGAAGCGAAATACACAGCAGATGTAAAACTAACCGCCAATCTTACACTGCAAACTGAAACCTATTGCGAATTCAAATCCTGCGTAGATCAACATCGGATGTTGATAAACTACATTGAGACATTGGAACATGTATTCACATTGATATTACTGTGCCAAATGCTAGTTTCAAGTCTTCTAATGTGCCTCAGTGGATTTCAAGTATTTTTGGTAAGAAATGTCTCGAATTTTCATAAAATCAAAAATTGATGCACGATTCAACTTTTGGTCGCATGAACATCAGGAGATGTTTGATTTTGGAACATATGATCTTCACAGGCGAGCTGGAACCTGGTCAGACGGCTCATCTTCATATCTCATGTGATGGCCTGTTTTACACAACTTCTGCTGTTCACATGGACGTGCAATGAGATAATAGTGGAAAGCAACAAAGTGGCAGATGCTGCATATGACAGCGAATGGTACATCGCGCCACATAATGAGATAGGAATATCACTGAAGCAAGGTCTGATGATTGTAATGACCAGAGTGAAACGCCCCTGTTTTCTCAGTGCTGGAAAATTTTGTCCTATGTCTCTGCAGGCTTTTACCGGAGTAAATATCAATCTTTTTTATAGATCCAAAATTCTGGATACATAGCGAAACTTCTTTCGAATTGCATAGAAACTTACGGCTGTTCTTCTTTTTGCAGATATTGAGCACAACCGCATCTTATTTCACGCTTTTGCGTCAAATGAGCGAAGGAATTGAAGAATGAAAAATACAAGCAAACCATGATTCCTATGACGTTTAGATTATTTCTTTAGTTTTTAACTAATGGATTGCACGTATAATTATAATTATTAATTAGCGCCATAAATATAACGATTTCAATATTTGGAGCCCATTTTTTCAAATCAAGGCCGAATGCAATGGCTACAATAAAAAGCTTGGCAAATGATAGAAAGCAGATTAATCAGGCTAATTTGGCAAGGAATTTTTTGGGAATGATATCGCATAAATCATGTTTCAAGATTTGACGTGGTTCTTATGGAAACTTTTAGCATCACCAAGCGGCTATCTTATGCAACTTATACTGTAACGATATCCTACGAAATCGGAATGTCTATCAGTTAAATAAAGATTAAAATGACGAGAAAATGGAAGAAAAAATCGTTTAATTCTTTCTCACACGAAGAATAAAACAGCAATACTACTGTCAAATCGAAAGCGATGATAGTGACGGAGATCGTCACTTAATGAGATCCCATCCGTACAAAAGTCACAGATTAACCAACTTGTTTCGTAACCATTCTTAATATAAGCTCTCGGATAACATGTATCGCTTATTTCTGACGATTAAAATTACTCGGTAAAAAATCATTCGATATCCCCAACGTACTGTACATCCAATATTAAATATTTATTTCAGGTATGTGAAAGGTTTGAACACATCTGGGTTTAATTGATTTAATGCAGTTGGCGGTGCAATTGGTACATAAGCAAAGTATCCGTAATTAGTTGAAAGAGGTAGGTACTCCTATTCTATTCGGATGCTATAATTTCTGAAGTATTCCGGTGAAATTTTTCGCTGGATAAAGTATCGGTACATTTTGTATAATGGTTTGATTTTCATCACCGTTTTACACAGTTGGGATTTTCGAAAATTCTTTCATCATTTCAGCTCCATCGCCATTAGCTTTTCTATATCCAGGTGCGGAGCGTTTCATTCTTTCGTACCATTGAGCTACGTGGTTATATTTTTTGTAATCAAAGTCAAGCACCTGGAAAATTTGAAAACGAAGTTTGAAAAGGAATGTTTGAAATGCAATGATCAAAACAGAGGGTGGAATGGTTTGTAGACTTGATAAAAATTTTTTGCTCACATCAGCGGTTGAAACCGAAGCTACAATTGATAGATCTGCCAGAGTTAAACTGCGACCGGCGACATAGTCTTGACCATCTAATATTTTGTCCAAAATTTCGAAAGCGGACTCCAAGCTATCATATTTTATTGGATCGTACGTGGACATTCCCATAAATACGACCGGGTACTGAAAATGTTAAGATAAGATGACCCGATTATTGTTTTTACCGAAAGTCTTTGATATCATCTGATTGAACATCCTAATACGTGCATAATATTCCGTTATGCTTTTGTAGAGGCGATCCATATCGAAATATAGGCGTTGATTCACCACGGCGCGAGCAGCTGGATTTTTTGGATACAGTCTTTCGCTTTTACCGTATTTGTTGACCAAATAAATCATTATTGCTCTACTGAAATGGGTTGAATATCCATGTCATATTATTTCAAACGTTATTTCGATCTGGCCGAGACCTTAAATTAGTGAACAAATACGATGATAAACCTTTCGGATAGTTTAAAGTCTCCATCGACCAACAGTGGAACAGTTTTTTGCGGATTTATCTGAAACGTATATAATGATGATGACAATGGGTTCAGATTCGGAATGTTCACGACTAGGTTGAGGTGCTTGCCTACCCAATTCCACCAGACCTGAAAACGTTTCAAAACCATTTTACATGGATATCTTCTCTATTTTTGCGTAAAAAAAACAATTTTTGGGCCCTACGTGTTCGGAGTCGCACATAGAATTGCGCGACGTATTTTATTTCATTGATTTCGGTGCCCAGGCAGAGATATTCCATTTGATAGCACCTTTTTTCCCAATGTTTTCAGGTCTGGTGGAATTGGGTAGGCAAGCACCTTAACATTACCTGCTCATATTCCGGCTTGAGTTGACCCCCTCCAAGCAAATCAACCTTTATCAAGTTTAAGGTAATTCCGATTGCCTCGGCTGATAACATCACTGCACGGCATGGAGGACTGAATGGTGTGTAATACAAATCTAGAGTCATGTTGTAGGCTCACTTCTGAAACGATAGTACAGTCCGTCAGTATAATCAAATGTTACTGATAGGTGCGATTTTTCATCCCATATAGATTCGACTACAAATTCTATCCCATCAAGATTCTCCTGAATAAAAATTTCATAATCGATCTGCTGTGTCAAAATGATGAAAAGCTTCGACTGAAAATCATAGATGAAACGCCGGTATCAACGCAGTGCTTCAGTGCAAATATATTACCCCATTTAGACGCATGACTCGTACGTGTCATTCGCTAATATACATAGTCGATAGATTGAAACACACTATCCTGACGTAGTCGGTCGTCACGACTGACAAGTATTAGTTAACGTAAAAATCAATAAGTTCAAAGAACAAAGACCTTTCCGGTTGTATAGCACGAAACATAAAAATATACTTCTCATCGCTTGTGGAGAGTGTTTCACGTTTTGAAAATCACATGCCTACGTGGCAGCAGATTTAACACCGACATATCATATTTTTTTGGCGTCGATTTTCTCCGTACATGACTGACAACAAAAATTGTTAATATATTTTAACTTTTGGGCAGCACCTATGGTAGCCATAACTACGTTTACTGATTCTGCAATTATTTTCATGTATGAATAATGGTAGCTGTAAAATAATCTGATGCAAATTTTAATATAATGGCACAACGTCAAGGAAATAAGAAGAATTAAGAATACAGTGAGATTCGGCCGTACATTGTGTTGAATAATTGTGCAGGAGAATCGTTCAATTTGTTTAAAGAATAAGAAGGAAAACGTACTTGTCTTTCGTTGGACGATGGGCTTAGCTACACTTGAATCGGTGTGGCTTCGAGCAAACCAACTGTAGACTGTTTGCGACAAATGTTTGCGCGTCTATACCCAAGGATTCTATAGACCGTGGTGTGCATTAAAAATTTACAACCCCAAGTCACGGAATAGTTCTTAATTCGAAGTCATATGCGTGTGTAGGGCCTCACGTATAGTAACGTTCCTCTCTCATGTGTTATTTTGACTTGCTACAATATATCTTATCCTGAAATTCTAGAGCACATGCATATATATACTCGGGTGATCCTTAATTCGGTCATATCCGAATTTTAAATCGAAATTCAAATGCGAAAATTTTAAGGCTTTAGAACGGTACTTAGAATCGCGATAGGAACCTGGGCTTTTGATTACATTTTTTTGTACATATTTCGAGACGTCCTGGTCCATGGGCGCATTGAAATTTAAAAATGATCAAATTAAGGACCACCCCAATAGAACGTATGTATTTCCGAAAAAAATATTGTGTGCAGTCCAGAATCAAGGATTTTAATGTTGAATTTATTCTGAGAATCGATAAGGGCCTCAAGTTCATTCAGTGCAAACCGAAGGTTGTTGAAAATGTGTTGAAGTTATAGTAGATAAAAAGTTTGGCAGCAGTCGATAAATAATTTTGAAACGATTGCGCTTTTCTAGACGCAAATTTCTTCCAATAGTTCAAATTAGACCATTCATTTCATGGAGAATAACAGTTTCTAATTTCACCGGAGAAAGGAATCTAAATTAACCAAGTTTTCGATCTCGTTTTCGAACCATATGGAATTCTGTTAAGAAAAATTAAAGATCATTCTCGTTCCAATGTAGTTAACTAACTCCTAAATTTTTCTCAAAAAAAATTTCCTTACTAAACGACAAAACAGTATAGTTTGAGTTTTTCTTTATCGCATCCTCTCAGATTAATCAGGCCTCGTACTGAATTCAGCCGTGTCATTTATGGCGTTAGAAAAAATTATTTCGAACATGGAAAGATAGGAAGTAGATAAAAAATAAGCGCGTAGGTATCCAACAGAATTGAAATTTTGATTTCGAAGTGAATCAGTTCAGTTTCCTTCAATTTTTTTTTTTTTCTTTTTCTTGTTGACTATATAGAATTGTGATAACTGATTATTCCTATTGCTTCAGGATCAGGTAATATCATAGACAATATACATATCGAGAACTGTGTAACAAAGTATAATGTATTCGTGCATATATGGTTTACAGTCTTTATATTATTAAAAATACTACATCTATAATCTGATTAAATGCAAAAATTGATGTAACTTATAGTTATTAGAAAAATAAAAGACACGCGTGAACATTTTAATCTAAGATAATTTGACATTGATATTGAGACGTATTTATTTCCTAAGTTTATCGACGAGTTCCTTGAATGCTTTAGCTCCAGCTCCATTCGTCTCTTCGTACTTTGGTGCTTCTGACTTTACTGTCTCGAACCAACGTACAACGTTCTTGTACTTGCTTAGATCATAGCTCATCACCTACGAAATGGTTCATGTGTTATTCAGATCGTAGAAGATGCAAAATTAGTCAAATACTTAAGCATGTGTGTTACTTTTTTTTTTTTGTTTTTTTTTTTTTTATAGTTAAGACAACGGGATATACAAGTAACTCAATCTTCTCACATCTGATAACTTGTACTTCCAGACATACTGAGAAACTATTTTAGATTCTATGAACGTCACCTCACAGACACAGCAAAAAGGTTGACTTGAGCCAAGAAAATTATTCTTGCAGATTCAAGATAACGTTGCGCTTTAGGAAGGAAGACCGAAATTCTCTCAGACTAAGTCAAAAACTTTCTTGGTTCGAGAAAATTTTTCTTGGCCTCGGAGGTTTTCGGTCTTGATAATAATTTTCTTGGCTCGAGTTAATCTTTTTTTCTGTGTAGATTGAATCTATTAAATAGAAAATTTTTCAAATTCGAAAGAAATATCCTAAAATTAAGTCATTTCAGGGCATACTAATAATATATCGAAATCAAGTCAGGCACACTTTGTTCTATCAATGTTTATAAAAAAAAAAAAGTAATAAAAGCAAAAATCTTCGTATCTCAAAATTAAATTCATCGATTATCATTCGTTTGCTCCGAAATTACATTACTATAGAATATTCCTCTCAAATTTGAAAAAGTTTCGATTAACGATGCGACTTGTACCCTATGAAAACCAGTTTTTGTTCGGTGCAATCAATCTTCGGAATTAAACATCCATAAAATCTCATATAATTCTCTATATGTTTCAAAAAATTAGTAATTAGCTTTGGAGAAATGTATTCAAAAGAAATTCTTATCAATGGCGTATAAGCAACCCCTATGTAAATCTTGTTCAAAGTAATACGTATAATTCGTTAATTATTACCTCGAAATTAGATACGGTAGCAACCAGAGCCAAATCAGCAATTGTAAGATTTTTGCCAGCAACGTATTTCTGTCCTTCAAGGAACTTTTCCAAGAATTCTAGCGCCTGCCCGATTTTTTCCAATTTTGTAGGATCCGCAGCAGCGTTTCCGAAGATCGTGGGATACTGTACAGAATAAGAGGAATTTATTTAAAATAGTACATAATTTGAGTTCTATTGTTTTTTTTTTTCTCTTCTTTTCTTTCTGAACAGCTTTTTGATTTTGGTAACAGAAAAAGAAGATTAAAAAGCGTCGAGTATGGGATGTTCTATGTTTATACGTACGTAATATTCGGCAAAGGAGCTGTAGAGAGTTCCCATATCGAAGTAAAGTCTCTGGTTCACAAGTGCCCTGGCTGCAGGGTCCTTTGGAAACAAGGAATCGTTCTTGGCGTATTTGTCCACCAAGTATCCCATGATCGCACGGCTGTTAAAAAATGTTCAATAGCTTTTAGAACAATAATTATTGCGATTTCCCGCAGAAGAAGTAATTCGTTATTATCATCATGTGTTACTTTCTACTTCAAACTATTCCGATGGAATAGTAACGAACTTTTGAATCAAGGATTACTCCCGGTTCCGCAGTAATAATGGAAACGCGATACTTTTTTCGGGAACAAACTATAGGTACGAACTAAAAATATAAGCAACAATTTCCTTCGGAATATTACTAGTCAGTTTAATGCTCCCACGTATGATTGCTCGAAATTCAGCTAATTATTTCAGGTAAAAAGTTGTCGCGCTCAAAATTTTCTCCTACGATCCAATACAATTCCTACCTTTCCCATAATGCGAAACCATTATCGTCCAAGGTCGGTACGGTGTGCTGCGGATTGATCTGAAAGACGAAAGTGTGATTAATTTAAAAAATTCTGTTTCTGATTCTTTCTTGTCTTTCGGAAGTCTAATTTTATTCATTTTATTTTTGAATAGACTTCAGTGGACACGAACATATTCAATTGTTCGGCGGATTTGTCTGGCTTCGATTAGCTTCGACAGCGTTATTTTTCGGATTATTTAAGTAAAAATTCTAGCAATTTTCATAATAAATCTAGAAGGAAATTTAGATTTTTCCTAACAGACTCCGTTCGAAAATGAATAAAAAATTATTTCCATACAGATGAGAAAGTTCCCTGGTTAATTTTGACATTCATTCTTTTCTTTGCTGATAAATACTCATTTTGTTTGAATAAATGTACAACCCTGAATCTCCGAACAATCAAATTTCAAAAAAAAATTGTAACATTCATTTCCTAAGACCTTTGGCATTTTAGTGTGAGAATAGATACCGAAAATCAAACCGTTTCTTACATAAGAGTTCATTCATCAACGTGATGAGGATTATCTGCGATAAAAAAAAAAAGAGCAGCGATGCCATACATCTCGCTTATCAGCGAGCTCGTTCAAAACAAGTACTTATGAGATAAACATGAGGTATATGTGCGGCAAAGTCGAGAGATGATCATTGTTCGAAAATATCATACAGGTGAAAATAAACGGATTACAAAGGTTGAAAAAAAAAAAAAAAGAAAACAACATTCCATATGCATAAGAAGTTCAAAACTATAAAGTGGGTTTCAACATAGATATAAGGTAGTAGATTGGACAAGTTGAGAAAATTCGGAATCATATAGCAGCATGTCACAAAATAATAGTTACAACGAATGCTGCCATCCATATTTGGTGGTAAGATAGAACATCTATCGATATAGTCAAAAACTTTTACCCGTGTGCTTGAATCATCTAAATATCCTGTTGGTAAAATGATAAATTTCTTACCAACAAAAAACACCACGTGGCCTAATTCTGCATTCCGATTTTCAGACTTACGACGAGCTGACATTATACTACAGCTATATACAATGTATACTCTACAAATGCAATGTGCTCCATTGGGCTAGCGGCTTATATTATTTTTTTCACGTGAACGGGGTGATTATCATTCTTTTTAAAAAAAAATTTGTTTTTTTTCACTCAAAAAATATGTTGGATAATTTTTTTTTTTCCATGATACAGGAACTATAAGAATTTGAATGTAAAAGTGAACGATATCTATGGTGAACGGCTTTGGGGTCTGAAACTTGGGGGATTTTTACATCACAGTATATGGGGCATTCCATGTCAACTCGACCAATTATTATCCCTCACCATTTTCGATTCGCTTCACGATTTTTCATACGATTCTGGGATTTCGAAAAAGCACTGCTGACTTTTTTCAGATTTTCCCTCCAATCGTTAATTTTCAATGATTATTCAAACCCATCTAAAAATTGGCATTTTTTTTTAAATCTCAAAAAATTTTCAAAAGTCTTTTTTTGTATTCCGATCATTTTGACACCCCTGCCATGGTGGGATGATTTTTTCTTCCAATTTTTTTAGCACTTTTAACATTTTGAACAAACAGTTTGATTGAATCATGGATGTTTTAAGTGTGCAAAAGCCTATGGAAGACGGTCGTGCGTCATCGTGCGTCGCATGTGAAAATCTTCAGAATCGAACACAGAATACATGGTAATTTTTTGAGAATTTTCGAAACGCTGGAACGCTGGTTCAAAATGTCAAAAGCGCTAAAAAAAATAGAAGAAACAATCATCCGATCGTGGGAGGGGTGTCAAAATGATCAGAATGAAAAATGAGATTTTTGAGAATTCTTTGAGATTTAAAAAAAAAATGCTAATTTTGAGATGGGTTTGAATAAAAGTTGAAAATTAACGGTTGGAGGGAAAAATCAGAAAAAATTCGGCAGTACTTTTTTGAGATCGAAGAATCGTATAAAAAATCGTGAAGCGAATCGGAAATGGTGAGGGAAAATCATTGGTCGAGTTGGCATGGAATGCCCCATATGTATTATTTTTAGGGTTATCGCATGAATTGCAGCTCAAACTTGAGCTTTCAGCTCATATTGCGCTACAAATCATAACATTATACGTTAATAAAGTAGCACTGGATAATGCACAAATATTAAAAATCTGATGGTAACATTAAATATCTAGATTATTGATCAATGTGTGCAGATCATTTACCGGAACGCAATTCTGTTGATAAAAAAGAGTGCTGAAGTGAAATACACGGAAAAACTTTTTTCGATTCACGGTGCGACACTGTTTCTAGCGGCCATCTTGTCCAATCTACTAGCCTTATATCTATGGTTTCAAGAAATATGAAGGCAAAAAGAATTGGTGTTTCTAATAGTTCGAAGACAGCTCAGTCGAATGATTCCAAAACTTATCGAATTTGGGTTAAATCACAGCCTGTTGATCGAAAAAAAAATTATCAAAATCCGTTGTTCCGGTCTCGAGACATCATCGGTAAAAGAACTTCCGAATTTAGTTTTTTTTCGATAATTCGAAAACTACTGCACCGATTTAATTCGCAATCTATTTATTTTTTAGATACACAATACCGCATCGATCGATCTATCGAATATTTCAATCGGTTTATTCGATCTCAAGATATCTTGGAACAAAAAATTGATCACTGATGAAGATCTAGTTGAAACTCCGCTATTAATTTTTTGGCTGAGTTACAATAAATTAGTTATTTTTGGAGCCGGACGTTAGAAAATTGTTTCTCGTTTTGTTACAGATAAAATATGATATACTTCTGATTATCACCTTGAGATATTCCGGCTTCAAATGAGCACCACTCATGAGATCTGTCAGTTTGAGATTCAATTCGACACCAACGGCTGCGGCAGTTAATAAAACCGCACGGCAAGGTCCGCTTCCAGGAACGTAGTACAGATCGATGGTCATCTTGGTTTCTATCAAATAATAGTTGAAAAAATTAGCCCAATATTCAAATGCAATGAGAAAACTGAATGTAGTAATTTCGCGAATTTCAAATTATACACAAAAAAAAAAGAAAAATCTTAGAATCAGTGCAAATGATTTATCAATAAAAATCTCGATCTAACTAATTCGAGACTTTGTAAATGCAATGAAATCTTTATCATCGTTTCGATCCGCACTATCAATTACGCACTAAAAAATGTTCAATAACCTTTTATGATCGGAACGAGGATACCAGCAATAGAGGCAAGAGCAGCGCGCAGAATGTCGACAGACCCGGTACTGAAGCGGTTTTATAAACGATCGCTGGTGCTGCCAGGACTGATACTGTGCGAGTTATTCAGAGTATGGGGGGATGTAGGGGAATGACCTCGCAGTGGTGCTCAAAAAACCGATGATAAAGACGAGTATGATTCCATCAGCATCTCGAGTCCGTAGCGTATTTTTCGGACTTTAGGTAAACGGTGGGATATTTTATTCTGCAGTCAAATATTCATCCCTTTATTATAAAATTTCATTTACAAAATCTCTCATCCATCCTCATGGTACAACGCTGTTGATATTCTACCGGAGGTCCATCACCATGATGGACCAATAGAAACTTGCCAAGTCTCAGGATCAGCGAAGTGAAAGTTACCGGTTAAATAACGGCCTTGATTTACGACGCTGATATAAAGACACTTGCGGATAAAACCGTTCATAGAATAACTCACTACAGAAATATCAATGCACTCAAATTTTAGCGCCGTTCAGATCGCATTCCATAAGACTGTTGTCTTTCCATTTGAAAAAAGTGATCATTTGAAATTGGAGTAGAGTGCTGCGGAAGATTGAACCGATCCATAAGATAGTATACTCGTACTTTTGGATCACCGATTTTTCATTCAGATCAGATGAGCTGATTTTGATATGAGGTTGTCTATTTTACGTAAAAATAATAACAAACAATGATCATCCATGTCACTATCGAGAGCTTACCACATTTCATAGATTTGTCGGTCTGACGTGGGTGTTGACTATTGGAACTTGTAATCGACATATAGTAGTGTATTTGTGTTCGCACTGTTGCCCCAGAAACGACTTTTATTTCTGTGTGAAGGTCGGAAAGGTACAATGTTATACATCGATTTCTCTGAAACTCAACTGCGAGTAATTAGCTTGATGACATTGCAGGTTTTGATGTATACTAATAACAGACTGAACACATCAGCGATACTGATCGATACAATATACTGTTTACAGGCTTTGCCCAAGTCGGACGAGAAATCCTACGCTTGTTCCAGTCTCTGAGCCCTCGATTCATTTCGTTCAATATAATTATGTCCTACGTCAAGATTCTGAGGTGTGAATAATAATTGGCATTGGCACTCGACATACTGATTAGCATCTCTATATCCTAATAAATTTTCAAATTCTATTTACAGCCACAAAAGTCTTAGAAAAATACACTCAATGATTCATTTTTTATTTCTGTCGATCTAGAACTCATTCGTTAATCAGCTCACAAAACGGTTCATTGAAGATTCAGGATAGCTGTATAGATCAAAACTATAGAATCACTCAGCTTCTCTGAATTATAGAATCTAGAGGTCTGAATTAATAAACGGCAGGTGAAGTTTTGTCAGAAAGTGGATTTCACCTGAAGGAACCACGAGTTATTATTCCTCAATTGATGTCATAAATTCGTCCCAATTTTGCGTAGCTTTCTGAAAGCTTTGCAATAAAGAATTCATAAATATCGTAAAACGTTGGGTAGACTTGATTCCGTCAACTTGGTACAGCGGATACATTTTATGACGGTCAATTGAGAACACCTGACCCTCACCTCCTCGCTTTCAATTCTATACGCCATATTTTAATGGGAGTTGAGCTTGACCTTGATTCAAAACTGTACTCAATGGTCACGCAATATTTTCTTCATCTTTATCCTTTTCACTTGGCTGTAAAGCGCGATATCTTTATCATGAGCGGTTTACTTGGTCCATGAGTATGTAGGTATACCTAAATAGAAACAGAGACGTCTAGCTTCCAAACTGAACAGATTTTAGCACCGTCATATAACACGACGAATATCGCGAGTATTGCGAACTATACATGGGAGCGAGTGTTATGCAAGGTTTCGCAACGTCAATTAGATATACGTTACTGTATTACTCATAGCATTTCCTAGCTCGTTTCCGGGGAATGCCTACACCATTCTTCTGGTAAAGTCTAAACCGCTTTAAACCAATCGAATAACAAAATTATTAAAACTCAAACTATTCAAATGCAGGTTTTAAGGGTTTTCAACAAAAATCGAAACAATGATATTCGAATGTTCATACAGTGGCGAGTTTATTTTAGTGAGCAGCAAACGGTGAGATATAGGTACAGATAAAATACGTAGGTATTGATTCTGAACTATATAATTATTTTCACGAAAATGATCGGCTATAATACCACAGGACCTTCGAAATTATCGAATATTTCCCAATCGTTTTGTTGCGTAGCATCGAGAGGGCCAAGTTTTGCAGATCAAAAAAAGCTTGGCCCATTCGTTGCTACGCAGGATCAAAACATGAGGGAAACAACCGATTTATTTTGAAGGTCGAGGGGTATTCGGAGCATTATTTCTTCCATTATACGATCTCGGCCGAACAAAGTGCAGTATTTCACTTTGGGATCAGCGTTTTGGAATTGATCCAAACTGGGAAACGAGTTTGACAGTTTGACAGATATTTGAAAGGAATCTGTCACAATCGGGTAAAACAATTGGCGGGCTACAGGGAAATTATCGGTCTGATAATCTCCCCGAGGCCGGGGAAATTATCAGATTGAAACAGGCCACGTGACTGCGAATACTGTACTCTGATTGGCCAAGATCGTAGTGGAGGAAATAATCAGAATTATCCACACGAAATATACATCTTGAAAAAACGAGCGAATTGACCCCTGCCGGAAAGCCTAGTGTAGAGACCGTCGATTATAATTTTCTACAGGTAAAAATCGATCGGAAAACATACCGCGTGTCAGCTAATGGTTCTATGATGTCATATAAGCACCGAAAGTCGATTTTTGTGACTTTAGGTCGTATAATTTTTTTCGTATTCTGATTCGCTATGAAAATAATGAAAACGCAGAAATAATTCGGAATGAAGAATTTGAAAACCTTTCAAGTTTTTCTCTTCTTTTAATTTTAACCTTAAAAATATTTCAAGGCGGATACGACGACCGATTTTATTCGGCTCATTTTCGATTTCAACTTTCTCGAACATATTTACAGATTTTCCACGTGAATACATGTGAAAAAAATTACACGATCTTAATTCGATTTTCAAAATGCCAAATCGTCGAATATAATCGCACCTACGACTTTATGCCATTAGACACGCGATACAAAAGAGTTTCTTCCTTTTTTTTTTTTTTAATTTCAAGTACAACCTGTGCGATGCCTATACTGACTTACAATCAGTCTCTCACCCGAAATTCGACGGAATCGGTGACAAAGGCATTTAAAAAACTCAGTCAAGCTAAATTTCATGGAGTATCATTTCACAATCATAAAAAACCGTGCTAAAGCCCTTGGAGATAAACTGGTTGGAGTAATATTAGGAAAAAATTGCTAATTCTATATGATTGTGACTAATTATCTTCCGGGCTCCTTATCTTTTCGCCGAAAAATTCATTTCTGATGGGTATGTCGATATACTTTTATATTCTATGAACACTCAAATGCAACGTTACCTCACTTACATCGCCTTATATTTACTACTACGATAATCCTCAGACTTATGAAGATACGGAAGCGAAGTACACTTATCGTTCTCTTCCGGTGGATTACATAATGCTTAATTACTACGGTTGCTACACAAACACTAAGGATGTCGTATGGTGGATAAAAAACGCCAACAATTTCGAATGTAAAATGATGATTGTTCAGGATTTGCGTATATCTTGCCATCCACGAATTCTGGATGCAATAATCTTCCGAATTGTATAATTATTTCACCTATATTACGCGCTACTGTCGTTGTCAATTTTCATTCTGTCATACATATCTATAAGACGCCTTTCTGCCCATGGTTTGATTTTCCGGCTCTTCACACGAAATTAAACCGTCGAGATTCTTAATTGGATTCATTCTGGAACCGGAATTTCCAATGATTTATCGTCCCATTATATTGGCCCCCAAAAACAGGATCTGTGATCAAAGCAGTCTAGGAGAGTTATGCTTGCTGTTGTGTGTAATTACAATGTGCCTTCATCTCGTCCAATGCTTCTCAAGAAAAATGTGCATATAAGTTATAGCTATCAATCAAATAGGAGGAAAGACTCGTTATCTAGTGTAACTTGCGATAGCCTTATCTGTTGTAAGCGGTCTTGGCACAAAATGAGCAACATACGTTAGCCGTGCATTATATAGGTTCATTTGTGCAGAGGAATTGTAAAATATTGCCGAAATATCTGCACATGGAGATACAATGCATCATGATTTGATAAAATAATTGCTACTTGTCTTGAGAAGCGTCATAACGATCGTTGGGTGAAATGATAGTAAGTCGGAGGATTGAATTATGAGAGATTTTATGTAATTTTCATTCTGCTGACTGGATTTATCAAGGCTCTATGATGATGTGGGATCTGGATTACCTCGTGGAGAAGGGACAAGGTTTCAGGAATGGATTACATTTTCATTTGGGATATTCTGATGGAATAGGATCTTCCGTGGATTGAAATTTCACTGTTTTTGTTAAAAATATCGTATTGTTTAAAAGGCACTAATATTATTACACAATCCTCTTCGACCAGGGTTGTGGGTTTGTGTTCACTTCTTTCATCACTACGATTGCACAACGCAACGTCATTATTTTCCTGCGCAGGAGATGACAAATCACTTTTATGAATAACGGCGTAACATTGCAGAGGTCTGCGAAGCATGAGTATTCAGAATACAACATTTGGCGAATTCTGCTGTTGAAACTAATTAATATACATCCTCAATATTTAGGAGCAACAAAGGCGAGTGCAAGGCGTGTAAGAAAATTTAGTTACGAAATATTTCGAAACCATAGATCAATATATGAAAATCGCTTGTATTTGGATGGCAAAAAGGATTCTAGATCAATGTCGTAGTCAGTCGTCGTCACCCAATTGATGGTGTTTCACTTTTCGTTGCGAGGAATTAATACAACTAGAAGCTTTCCAAAGTTTTTTTGGCTCATGGTATCTATACATCGTATATAGGTTCATTTTTTCATCCTTCATTCAAGAAAAAATATTATAATTTTCCAAAAAAAATTTTTCCAATTATTATAATTCGGTTTATTATGATACGCGATTTTCTAATCTTCAAAGAACTGTCTGGTATTATGGACAGCGAATATAGAGCAATGGGAGAATCATTTTCGATTAAGCTGCTAAAATCCAAAATAAACCGTATACTTATCATAAAATTTTAAAAAATAACTGGCGCTGCCCCTTATTCCATGCAACCCTCAGGTCGTAAAAATTATTAGCCGATACCGCAGTCTCGAAATGCTTCACAGGATGGCGCCACCTATTGTACAAGAAAGCAACGCCATGCCAGTGTTTTAGCGCCAATTTTACGAAATAGTTTTACTCCAAAGGAGGCGCGCGATCTTTCAATTTGCCTGAAAATGCTTAACGCTACCACATTATTATTTATAATCGAGATTATATTGACAAATGATGAATTCACCATCGCAATACGGCAGTTCAAATTGTTTTATTAAATTTTTTTTATCTTTCCTGAATCGTCTTTATAGTTAACTCTCGATTCCTGTTCCCAAAAAGGCGTCGAATTTCCCAGCTTTAAATTAGAGTTACCGTGACTTTTGATTATTGTCTCAAGAACAGCCCCTATTTTTTATTCGCAGCAATAGACCTCTCTGTGTCATAAAGAATTTCTTCTCGTTTTGACAGGGAATCAAAAGTCTGGGTGTATCCATCAGTAGAGAAAACAAAATTCGTTCAAGTCTTGAGCCAATGCATCATCAATGGATGCTTGTTCCAGTTACCAACACCAGGTATCGATATTCCTCGGTTGAATTTCGTGGCATAGACGAACCCGTTTGGATTACATTTCAAATTTTAATATCTGGCCGTTTTTGAGATCAATCGACGAATTTAAATTTAGAAATTTCCAAATTCGAGCAAAACTACGCTATGATTGAGAAACTTTACTGTTCGAACTCGGGGAAAAATATAACTTTCCATTTGAAAAAAAGGAGATGGTTTTCGATCGAAAATTGCCAGTCGATTTTTTTCCGGGAGAACCGAACCTATGAATCGAACGAAGTATGGCAATTTTTTATTCCCATCATTTGAATGCGAAGGCAAAATAGCTCCAATATTGAAGTGAAATAAAAATCCACGCAATTATAACGAGAAAATATTTATTCCTTTGTTCAATTCATGAATACAGTATAAACGTATAAATTATAAGGATCAATGGTATAATTGAAATCTTTCTACAACGTGGTAATTATATTATAATTTATAAATTCGATTCAGGTATAATTATTAACTGAATTAGCAATTATAAAGTTCATCGTTTAATGGTGAGATCAAGTTCCTTACTGTATTGTAAAACTTGTTCTTCTGTACTCATTGTCAGCTAACTCTTTCAATTTAAAACATCTATTCCTTGAGCAAATACTGTACTATTGTTCTTCGATTGGAGAAAGTTCGAATAGTCGTATCGAATGAAATGAAATAAAAGTTCCTTCGTTACTCGAGCACTAATTACATTAGTAATCAATACAAAGCGCAGGAGAATATCAGTTTCAAATTTCTTCCAAATACATCAGTTGCACCGTTGTCTATGTGACAACTGCGGTAATATACCATAATTGAAATCCATAAACCACCGTCAAAAATAAAAAAAAAAGATGACAGAAACTGCTTTTATCAAACCTTACACAGCGCGTGCAAGTTTGTACTCTAAATTCTAGAAGTCTAGTACTCGTTTCGAAACGCACGAACGATTAAGCCTGATGACTTTGGAACATGTCTCCCAGCATTTTAGCACCAGCAACATTTATTTCTTCGTAATCGAAGCCAGCCAGTGCTCTTTGACAGCGTTTATACCATACAGCTACGTTGTCGTATCGACCAATGTCGAAACCAAGTACCTGCAGGATCATGAAGCTCAATTTAAATGACAGTATTGTTATCAAACTACGTAATATACGTGCCTTCATTTTTCCATAATAAAAGTGAAATGAGAATCTAGAGTGATTGGTAATCACTTATGCAACCACTTACTTCAGCTGTGCTGACTGTAGCCACGATGCTAAAATCTGCTATGGTCAAATGGTCCCCGGCTACATACTCAGCTCCTTCGAGATATGTGTCGAGGATCTCGAATCCCTTTTCTAAGGCTGCTAATCCTTGTTCATCGATGGTCTTTGTCTTTCCAAAAATCACTGGGAACTGTTAAGTAAACAGGATGAGATTTTTGAGTTCTCTTATGGCAAATCGAAGATAAAAATGGTAATAGAGAAAATGAACAGTTTGAAAATCTTGGGTGGTTTTGATGACCCAATAATCATCACATACGTAAGTTTTGAGAAGATTATTGTACAGTGTTCCAAGATCAAAGTATAATCTCTGATCGACGACACCTCTGCTTTCTGGATCCTTGGGATAATACGAATCGTTCTTCGCATACTTTTCGACGAAATATCCCATTATTGCTCGGCTGAAAATGAGGATTATTGAAAAATGATATCATGCGGAAGAAAAGCAATTGAGATTTAAGCCAGTAAAAAAAAGTCAGCGCGAAAATTATAGGATTTATTCACCTTTCCCAAAGTATAAACCCATTGTCGTTGATTGTTGGTATTGTATGTTGTGGATTGATCTATAAATCGAAAAATTTTGGTCAGCATTCTACATCCATGATGTACTACGCGATCTTAGTGAAGCATTGCAGAAATGGACCAAGATCATCATCCCACTCTGGTGTTGTGTAAATATCATATAGTATACATCGGCATTGCCTTAGGCGGTAAATTAATCAGGCATTAATTAATTATTCCATATTTTATCTCGACAATAATTATCCGCAAAGTATATGCCTTTTTACAGAATTTATCATTGCATCATTAAAAAGTGTCTTAAAAACCAAAAAAATTAATAATTCAGCAATTACAATAGTGCCGTAGAATAAATTGCGAGTAATAGATGCATAGATGGAATATTTGAAAAAAATTTGCAATCATCATTACTGGTATTGTATAAAATCATAAGAGATCTGCAAATAGTCACCTTGTCAAATTCTGGCTTCAAGTGTTCACCTTCCATGATATTAAGAACTTTCAAGTTTAGGTGAATGCCCAAAGCTTTTGCAACCATCATTACAGATCGGCAGGGAATACTCGGTGGTAAGAAATACAAGTCGACGGGCATCTTGTTGCTTTCCAAAAATCGGGAAATGATGGTTCGAAAAAATGTGGTGCAATTCTTGATGAGAAATAATTCGGCAAAACTTCAATCGGCAAAACTTTTTCTTAATATTGTTTTCGAACAATCGATACCAAAAATTTTGCCTATGAGCTAACGAAATGAACTGCGTACTCTGGCTGTGATTTTAATGAAGCAAAAACTTTAGCGAATGAAACAGCTCCTACATCGAGTAAAATTTTGGTGTTACTGTCAGGTAGAAAATTATCAACAGCAACAAGAACGTGGGTAAAAATGTCCAAGGCGCAAGACGACTCATCTTATGGTATATGTATTGAGTTACTATGGGGATAGAGCCCAAACAAACCTATCGTATACTTTGAATGCCTTGTATAGTACAGTCTGGCTCGACTATTACAATGAATAGGTGTTTATTTATTAAATATCGATTCAACGAGGTAATAATAAAAAATCAATAATTCTGAGTCTGATTTATACGTATATGATTTTATTCGTGCGTTCACGTAGGTATAGGAGAGGACACTGGAGCCATGTTGAGGGTTCAGTTAATATATTGAAAAACCTTGAACCTAAGGATGAACTGCTCATTCCTCATATAATTTTAAGTTCAGAATAAGTTATTCAACGTAATCGATCAGCAGTTATCGATTCCACGTGTCATTAGGCGACAGTTATTTATGATGAAGTCTACGGAGTTGAATTACGCGATATTTTGGAATACACCTACCTAGTCGATAAAAATGTCAAAAATTTTAGTAGATTTGGTTCTACCTAAAGGCAAAATAAAAATTCACTCCAACGCCGTCATTTTCAATCATCTACGAAAATTGAATCAGAATATCGGGAGTAGCCCAATGTTGCATAACAGCGATGGTACACAGCACTTTAGTACACATCAAAGTCGAAAAATTCATAGTCTGATAGAAGCCAATATTATTATTTATCGAATATAACGAGGCAGATTTTTGGGGGATCGTATAGCAATAAAGCCCAAAAATTAGGTGCAGAATAAACATTGTATCATCGTTTAATTGGACATTGCAAATGGGACATTCTGCGTCACTTCAGCCACTGAAGAAATAAACGTCTCACAAAATTACAACAAAAAGGGCTATATGATGCAATAGGAACATACCTCCTAATACCGAACAACGTTTGAATATCAACTTTGTCGCATGCAGCAGCCTCGATTTTATTGCGTTTGTCAAATTGTGATCGTCAATTATCCATCCCAGCACCACAAAAATTTTCTTTTAACATACACCTTACTTTTTTTGCAAAAGTCCAGCCGTCAAAATGACCAAAAGATTTCAAACTGAATTTAAAACACCATGGGCTCTCATGAAAGGATCGGAAGAATGGATACCAAAAATTTTTGCACCTACAGGGCCGGTGAGTATTTGATGACTAATTTATTCCACCTAAAGATTAATTACTAGCTCTTTCGTATCATAGTTTCATCTCTAATCATACATATAACTAAAAAATTGTACGAGGTTCTTCTCAGTCTTGAAATTTACAGTTTTTTTCCACTTTTAGTCAAAGCCTTTCGCAGCGCCAGGTTCTATGACTTACTTCAACAACGAAAAGGAAAAATCTCGGCAATCGCGAGGGCGGGTTATCACAGTGTACGATCGCGTACATGACACAACTCCTTTTAATCCAAAGCAACAACGGTGTGACCGTATGCAACCAGGTCTCATCTGGGCTGGAATCCACGAGGAAAACAAGAGGCATAAAATTCCTATCAACACCAGCCACTGGCATGGTCGACCTAATAGAATTCAATTGGATTTTCCTGACAGCAAATTTTATCGGTCAAATAAGATACAGGATCAATTTTACAGGAGATATAATATCAACATCGATCAAGATTTGGATAGACAATGTCAAACCTATTAGCAAATCTATTTTCCAAATATTTCTCCATTTTTTTTCGTGTATCAAATGCACGATTCTAATTGATAACTTTTTATTCATTATACACATAATATAGTTGAGCACAATATGTGTGTAACATATTTTATATAGTGATATGTTATGTGAAGAAAAATATGAAAATTATATTTCATCTGTACACCGCATGTATGTGTCGATAATGCATTACTTCATAAGCTCCGTTGTTGTGCCACCGCCCACCAACGTCGTCTTGCTCACTGTGTCATTTATCTGGGGCCATGCCGAGAGAAGAGCAATATTTCATTTTCAACAAAAAATTATAGGTGCAGTTTCCCCGTGGGGCGGATACCGTCATCCCCATTGTTCACCCGGTCGCAGAGAAATAGATCGACGGATATCCGAGTCAAGATTCGAAAAAAGGAGCTGAATTTTACGCTTTGTTCCCACAATACTGATTCGATTAGTTCAAAGAGGTGTTACCATCGTTCATTGAAACTTTTTGTCATTTTCAGGGAATATTGTAAAATAATGTCACTTGGGGATGTGATTGAAAGAAAAGTTATTTTCGAGGTTCACACACCCCCTACAAGCAAAATTAATTTTTAATTGCATATGAATTGACCGTAACGTCAAAGGAGTTGATTTTATGATCCACGATATCCGCTTCGGGAGCCATATTCACATGTCGCACGTTTCGAACAGAACTAAATTCATACGATGGTACGTTGTGTACACCTACATAGGTATGTATGTGTACATGTGAGTATATGGCAAGCTAAACTAAACGATTTAGTATAATCTGAGCTATGTACATTGTTGCGCAGCAAGGCTTGACCTAACTGCAGAAGTTTGTTTGAGAAGCACGTAAACGTTGTGCGTTAACAGGCTAACTGCTGTGATAACTCGTTACAAATTTCATGTATTGCATGTATTATAATTTTACGATTCCACTGAAATTATTGATCAAATTATTGCGAATAGAATTCCGCTTCTCGATTTGTTAATGGAAACGTGTCCAAAAAAATGTATACAATTAAACGCGTGCGAGGGAACGTCAATTATTTTTTTTATTTTCACCTATCACACTTCATTAATCATCAATCACTACGAGTAATGATTATTATCAATACGTCCCTCGATTTTATTTATATCACATGAATTCGTACTAGTATTGCATATATTTTTCCTCGTTTGGATTTTCTTTTTTCCTCCCTCGTTATGATTCTTCTTCCAAATTTCATTTCGGTGTGAATAATAATATAATGCTCAATGAAAACTCGAGAATTATTACATCGCGATATAGGTATGTCCATCAGAACTGATGGTCAGGTATAATAAGTGAATGATAATTGAATGAGTAAACTTTTGTTAAATTGACTTATACCTATCCACCTATACCTAAATTAAAAGAATATCGTTAAAATGGATTTGGTTAATGCGATAAAAGTTTTTCATGAATCCGATTGCGCAAATTTTCTCTGACAATGAAAATAAGATCATGAAGTAATACACTTAGTAAAACTTTCCGGTGAGAAGCTTGGTTTGGCATTAACTCTGCTTCTATAATTAAGTAATTATTTTATCAATTAATTATTCGATTACTGATATTATTATCCGAAAACCTAGAACGAGTATTTGAAGTAAATTAGCCGGTAATGTATTGCGAAAGCTTGTGATTTTCTTGGAGATAACTATAATCATTTTACAACAAGCTAGCGATTCAGGCGAACAGCGATAATTGTACAGAATGATATGTGACGTTTCAATTTTAAAACCATGTAAAATCGAAAGCAAATAGTTTGAGGACGCAGAGGGTCTTTGTAAAGTATAATATATAAAACTTTTCAAGTCGTACAAACTGTTCAAACGAACTTTTACACGTTTTAGAATATTAAAACCTCGAGTAAATTTACTTTCTTGAAGTACCTACTGCAGACCTTTTTCCCCATCTTATGTACACAGTAATTATATATATTTATGCTTCAATTGCACTTTTGGTATTTTGTAAGCATTTTATATTTCAAGTTGTTATATTAAACCAAACGAGTAATTACATAACGCGTATTAAAATCGTGTTCGAATTTTTCTTCCCAACTTTATATACCCAATATCGGTCTTATGTACTTACTCATCATTCGTTTCCGTAAGTCTGAACTTTCGTGAAATAAGATCCAGGTAATACTGACGTAACGCGCAGTTTGTAGAATAAATTACATTGAAATTGAGAGGAACTGAAAAGTATATGTAGGAGCATATACGACGTCCAGGGCAATGTGTATACAGCGTGATTTCAACGGTTCGAAACGTAATGTGAAATTAAATCAAGAATTGACTCCATTTCTAATACTCTGCCATTCGGGTAGTACGGCCAGACCTTTGAACCATAATGAAATAACTACTGCAGGAGGTCATCAGGTACTTAATATCGTGACGCACGCGGTACTGTCATCAATATCGTAGGGGTATAAAAATACTAGTAGGTACATTGATGCAGGGCTTGAAATAACCCCAGAGAAATATCTCTAATGTAAAATGTTCGGTTGAGTATCATGGAGACGTAGTCGGTATTCATAAGAAAATTCTTAGAGTTCTAAAGGCACGACATTTCTCAATGTGAAAATACCAGCAGCAAAAAAAAAACAAATACTGTGCCACAAACCAGAGAAAGACTTTGGGTATAGAATATCGGTAAGAAACAAGAAATCTACGAATCACGCCATGCTCATGTACCAAAATGATGAAAAATGTAAAAGTTACGGTACGAAACTGCAGACTGACAGTCTGCATGCATCTTGGAATAGGAACGATAATCCGAAGGAGTGCATTGTCTAGTTGTTCGAGGTACAGTGACATTGGATAATCATACAAAGAGCCACGCACTCTATTATTCCACAACAATTTCTACGAACAGTTCTCACTGCAAATGGTTATGATCATCAGGGAGTGTAAAAAAGCAGTAAAGCAAGAATCAATATACAGGCACTGCGGATACCGGACACTTCCAATCATTACATCCTCGTAATTTATTCATCGAGTAGTATGCATGGTACGAGATTGTAATACGGGGAGCTTTGTCGATAGAATATAAAAAACATCTTGTGAGTTTATGAAAAGTTGTGAAAATCGTGAACAGAACAAATCATTGTTATTCTGATCACTTTTTCTGCAGCATTACTGGTTTCCAGATCGTGAATTACACTTTTTTATACAGATTGGGAGATCTCTCAACTCTGAGGACAAACTTGTCATTGATATTCACGATTTTTATGAGATATCGAAGTCCCAGGAGAACTTCTTCGAGGAATAAGAACACGAAGGAAAGAATTAAGGAAAATAAAAGGGACGTAGGTAACTGTCAGTGAACTGTGATCCCGATTAACTCGATTATCAACCGAAATTAATAACCAAATTGCATCATGAATCTTCGTTTTGGACACATGGTTCAAGGTTTTGTATAAAATCATGTATTTCACAACGATGTTCCATCTTTTCAACCCTCATCACTTCTGCGTACAAGATAGCGGACGTCCAAACTCCACAAAACTTCATAACTTTTGAACTTGTTAAAACAACGGAAATGAACTTTGGAATGCAACTTTTTGCTATAAGATTATATTTTTCAGAAATATTAAAGAATTCTCCAAACTCTATGTCAGCCTGCCAAAATTTTTCCTCAGTATTTGGGGCTGATTTTTTTTTTTTGAAAAATCAATCAAATCTGCGTATTGCATTCACATTTAAGCGTATACATTATAAAGTGGACAATGAGCTGCCCGTTTTATGCAATAA
This sequence comes from Tenthredo scrophulariae, assembly GCA_963978835.1. Taxonomy (NCBI): domain Eukaryota; kingdom Metazoa; phylum Arthropoda; class Insecta; order Hymenoptera; family Tenthredinidae; genus Tenthredo; species Tenthredo scrophulariae. The sequence goes on from OZ022234.1 coordinate 7,930,328, forward strand.
TCGAGATTTTATGATGAAATTTGTAATTTTGTCATCGTTTAATATTTACTGGCTGTTAGGTCTGGCGTAGAATTGATATTAGATTAAAAGTCCCGATTCAGAAATGACTGGAGTAAGTTGGGTACTCAGTTTATACGTATACTAATATTCTCGTATATGAATTCGTCAGGTTACAAACACAACTGAGTTAAAAATTGCCAGAATGCCTTTATAGACAGAAACTCAAAGAATCGTTAGCATATTTTGGAGGGATAATCAGTTGTTGTTTGTCTTCGACCCACCAAGTATAGTATATAATTCCGTGGCTTTACCGACTGTTGAAGATGGTTTTATTCCGAAAAATTCAATCTCGTAAAATACATAAAATTCAAAGACTAGGGAAGAATTGAACAAACCACGTTATGGTGTTAGTTTCGGAACAGCAATCCCTATCACAATTTCATCATTTCATTAGATTATAATATGTACGAGAGAAAAAATCTCTCCGAGTTTAAAAGCCTCTTAGAATATAAAAGCTACGTGACATATCGACCCGGCAAACTCCAATTATATGTCATTAATTATTCTAATTGGGTTTATACCTGCAGCTTGAAAAAATATTCTATTCAATCAGTTTTTCTCAAATTTTCATAGAATAATTATATTTTTATACATAACTATTATAGAAATTATTGAAAATTTTATGGACTTTGCCTTGAGTAGATCGACTGCACCAAAGTTCATCGAAACTTATCAAATTTTCAGGGAATATATTCTTCGTTGATGATTTTGATTTTCATATATGGAAATTTTCTAACTTCCGAGTCATTTTTTCTGTAAAAATTGAGAAAGAAAGTGTGTGCTCGTGTCCTGGCAACAAGAGACAGTCTCAAATAATTTCTAATCGATTCTAAGAATACAATCAATCAGTTGTGAAGAGACTAAGCCGATGGAATATTTCTTCGAAAGGGATCCTAAACGGGAAAGTTCGGAGGCTTATAGAATCGAGATAGGAACCTGGGATTTTGAAATCATTTTTTTTTTTGTATACATTTCGCGACATTTTGGCTTACAGAAGTATCGAAATTCGAATATGACCGGATTAAGGACCACCCTAATGTACACAGAGAATTTTCCAGTCAGTTGTATAACTTATTTCCGTTCGATAAAACGCGAGGCTTAGAATTCTCCCCGATGATGACACGGTAGAAATCCCAATGTCTGGAGTATCTCGATGATAATTTAGGATCGGCGTGCGGGGGATGAAAAGCTCGAGCGCAAGCGCTGCTTGTCCTGGCGGCAAGGCATTTCCCAAGTTGTTCAGTGACGCGGTGGTTATCGCCGAGAGGACTCATGCTCGGACAGTATCACGTCGCGAGTCCTTTCGCATACTGACCATGTGTAGTGTCATTTTCTATAAATTCAGAGCTACGTTAAATTGATGAAAAAATAATTTCAATTTGTAAATCATAGTTCATTCGAAGCTGTCGAGTTTCTTGGCTTTTCGGTTCACTTTATTCGTTAAATTAGTTAGATTCACGGTTTTTATAACGGTAGGATAGCCTTGGATTCTAGATAAAATAATTCGCCTGCAGGATCGATGCAGTTTCTTTGAAATTGAATAATTTGCATAAATTATATCGAGTAAAGAATCCGACGAAACCTGTGTTACACAACTGGAGAAAAAGACGTTCAATCATAAATATACACACAATTTTTTCTTATTTACTCATAATAAAGCAAGCAATGTCACCCAGTTATTGTCAAGGAATCGGAAGTCGTTCGATCGCGAAATCGATTATGTGGAAAGTGAAAACAAACAGAGGTGATAATATCCTGGCGTAAAACGAGCCAGCAGCTCACTCATTCGATTTTCACACTTATTTGCTATTAAATTGAGCGTATTTTATCCTAATGATGATCAGATTGAAGACTGCACTTACTGCATTGCAATAAACGAGTCATCCCTGTGGAATGACAAAGTCCTTGACCGATAAAAAAAACCGCTAATTTTCTCATTCTCCAAATATTGAATGATAATGAATCGTCAAACTTAGCTGGTGATTCTGTTTAATGGAGAAGTGAAACGTAATAGGAACTTTTTGAATGTAAAAAATTTTTATGGAGTAGAATTCTCATGGATTTTTACGCGTTTGGTGAATATAGTGACCAGAGTGATTTCAGTTACTAAAATGTTCATTGTGTGTCGGTGGATGTTGGATGTATCTGGCGGTGGAGCATGAAGGGTGTTACATCTATCTCGTAACGGTAAGATGATCAAATTGGTTAAGGAGCGTATAACTCGTTGAAAAGTGCATAGAGAGTCTGAGTTCGGTGATGATGAGCCTTCGCAAAGCGGAAAAGCGCATCTCTCAAAGCTATCAAATGGTATTCTCCAGCGCAGGTGAATCGTAAGTGAACAGAGAAACTGCACAGAAAACAGTAATCGTTTGAATAGTTCGAGGATCAACTTGTCGCTGACTATGTATTTCCATTCACATTGATGAAGTGCATAGAACCAGCAGAATCGATTTTGATCGTTTCTTGGGTACAACAATAATCCAACTCACAATTTTCAGAGACGTAGTACCTCAGCTGCGAGAGAACTTGATAGGTGCGAAGTACTCTTCAAGATCCAATCAGTAATCGAGGAATTGGATGCAGCAAGGGTACAATTAATAGAATTCATTCGGTTCTGGTTATTTCGAAGCAATCTTTTTTCAGGCACGCTCTATCACGGCACCAACCAGGCCTTGTGTTCAATACGAAAGCGAATATCAACGATCGATGAAAATCAGTTGAAATATGAGCTGCCCTATTGCCGAAAATTGCATAAAAATACATCTGGCGTCCGGTGCGTTGGAGAATCATAAAACCACTACTATTCACGCAAATCCAAACACTGGGATATTTTTAAATTTCACGAGTGAGATTTTGCTAGATCGTGTTGTGAAAAGATGAGATATAATGAATATTGCGTCATCCCTTAATTCGACATTGCGTAATATTATGTTCCCAAATAAATTCATCTAATTAGTAGAGATGGTAGTGAAGACTCATTTCAGAGTATCCATCGGAATCTGGTATGTGAAACATCTTCAGCTTATCGCAATACGGAAATATCTGGTTAATACATAATTTGGACAGTCGAAAGCACGACATCCTATGTGCAAGCGCGAGTTTATCAACACTCGCGGAAACACGAGCCAAAACAAGCTATCCGTTGCTACTTTTCCATGATATTCAATACTTTTTTTTTTTTGCCTTTTATGCTAATGATCTTCGGGGTATTTCCGAAACGAGAAGCAACATGTATTAATGATATGTGAAACCCGGCAGGATTTACATTCGGGAATAGCTTATACTGTGACCTAGCCAGTTTGGCGTCTTGTCGATTGTCGATTAAAGCATGCTGCTAACTTGTGCTTTACACTTCGGAATTGCGACTATGTGATTCTGTCACGGATCGAGATATGGTTGAGAAAAATCTGACACGAGTCAAAAGTGCAGTGGACTTTTATCTCATGGGCTTTTATAGTCGTTATAGCATAATCTTACGATACCGTATATAATTATAATGAACCAACGCGTCTGGGAACAAGAGCTACGATAAAAGTGATAGGTGGGTCATTATGGGAGGTACTTGTGCTTAAATTTGAATCAGAGAATTAGGAGTAATTAGTTGGCGCAATTAAACTTAACAAGCGCGGGATGATTAGCTACGGGAAATAAAAAGCCTCCTCTTTGACCTATGCCTTAATCCGTTTCGTCAATAAACCTTGGTTCGTTATTCTCTTCCATTCCGTAAAGATCTAGATATAAGAACGTAAAACTTAAGGGCAGGTAAGACGCGAGTTAAAATGCTAAGCAGATTAGAAGAGAGGAATTATCATTTCTGATCACCAGTTATAAGGTCCGAAATCTTCCTCTCAAGATCTGCTCCTTGTAACCAGTTTCTCTCGGAATAGTGCAACTATTTATCATCACAATGGTAACTGCAATGCGTAGCTTGCTAAGACGAAACCAAGCAGGGGTTCATGTTAATCTGAATGTTATATACCTACCATAAGCCGGCGTTTACGTGCTAACATACGTAACCAAACATACGTGCCATTAGACTGAGGACGGCCTTGCTCATTATTTTACCTCAGTTCCTGGCTGCAATTAGTGTCCACTATAATGGCCTCTGGGTTTCATAGTCAGTGCAGACGGTGATTCGAACATCGCATATACTATATAGCACAGGCTTGCTTCAACTCTAATCAAGTCTTATGATTCGATTTCTCGAATGAATTATCCACGCAGATTTGTCTATGTTATTATGCATTTTTCATACTAGAGAGCGACTAGCAGGAAATGCAAAGAGGCAAATTCGCTGATGTGCATTCGGCAGAATTTGACCATTTCTTAATTCGTTTTCACAGATCTTCTCGAATGTGTCTTCATTTATTCAGGAAAATGAGAATTTTCGCACAAAAAATATAGAATTTTGATGCATGATATACTTCAAGAGAAATGTCATCGTTGAGGGAAAAAGATCTATGGACACAGTTTTTTGCAACTTCTCTTTACGTTCGATGTTCATTCGAGAAAGGTAATATTTTTAAGCACACATATTTCGCAATGATTATAATCTACAAGGTACTATGTCCCGCAGTAGTGTGTAAACGGTAATAGGATTAGGTATGTAGTACTTTGATATCAAGATGTAATCACATTCTGCTAATATTGTTGCTTGAGCCAAGGATTTATTAAAAGCATTAATTCCTCACGAAATTCATTTAATTAATGAAAGCGAAAATAAATGATGAATAACTGGTTTGACATTATTAAATAAAGAAAAATCATGATTTCACCTGAGAAAAGGCTTCCAGAAAGTGAATGATTCAAAATTGAACCTAAATTCGATGTGTCAACTTTCGACTGTGCTTTCCAATATCCACAAAAATGTAATTGCGCTTCAGACCTGAACCGAGATTTTCAAAGTAATACAGAAATGAAAAATGTCAAGATTTTTCCAAAGTTGGAATTGGCGGCTCAGTCAAGACGGATGCGAATGACGATTCTTCAGGGCTTCACTTCGTTCGTCCGTGACATTTGTTATGCACATAGATATATGCAGCTGATGTGACTCGCGAGACATCAACATATCTCTTATGCAGAAAACGCAGTAAAAAGACATGCACGATGTTAAAACGTGTCTGAAATTCTTAACGCTTTATACATGTGGATATATGGGTATATATGTATACGTACACCCCAGCTCTTGCACCCTGAACTCTTTGTAAACGACGGCTTGAGGGCGCAGCTGTACGTGGGCGACTAGATATGAACGTTTCTAATTCAAAGTTACTCTCTCACGTGAGTTGAAGAGAACAGATATCTACTATGCGCTATTTTACTTATCCACCCTCAACTTTCCCCCAGTTCAACTTTTGGTACTAGCTTCTGCACGTATAACGGAGATATATAAGTTAGAAATATCCGTATATCTGTGGATACCCTAGCTCTATGAGACTGTGCAAGTGTCTTCGTATATATGCCACATTTGGGAATATATTCCGGGAAGTTTGTGGGGTTGGATTTCTCATCTGCCACACTGCCATTGACATTGCTATAAACTACACCTATACCTACTCGCTCAAACATCTTAGCGATATTCATGACTCCATCTTATTCAATTCAATATATATAATTGCCTAACTCGTCGATTAACGTGGTGATTCCATAGGATTATCCTGTCTGTTCCTTATAAAGGCCTACCTCCTTATTTGCACCTTAATACTATCGCCATCAATCTACGAGCACATAGCTTTTGGTTTAGCTTAAGGTCCTGTCAGACGCGAATACGTGCATACAAAGCAAGAAATTCGGGGCGAATTCTGCGAAGATAATTGAAAAAAGGAAACTTTCGGGTTTTTCTTAGCTCCAAAATATGAAACCAGCTTATGCGATATCTGTTTCGTCAAAATCCGTTTTTAGGATCGAATGATAAATACGATGTTTGGTCTCCAATTGTTCAGAAATCAGAGACGACTGATTTGATGCATTGATTTTTGCTCTATAAAATTAAAAGACAGCAAAAAAAAAAGGTGGAAATTTAGTAGCGAAAAATCCATCACTCGAGTCACGGTTGCAGTTTTTAAAAGTTATCCGTTGATCGAACAGAGCTTTTTCTTTTGAACAATCAGAGACCCATACATCCAAAATCGAAGCAGCAATAGATCCAAATTCTCGCCCATCCGAGTGCTTTTTATTTGACTGCATCTAACTCTGAGACCCGATGACTGAAAATTTCTGACTTTTACGTGATTATGGTTGAAAAGTTCAGCGAACTGTTGTAATGAAATTGTTTGATTAAAGAACAATTTGAGTACATGACAGTCCTTGAAAAATATCCTTGTTTGAAGTGCATGTATATCCTTGAAGAATGCTGCAACGAACTCTGCACTCATTTCTGGCATTCTGAATGGCTTGACGGAATACGTTTTCGCAACTTTATTCGAAACTCCGAAACCTGTCAAATTCACAAAATACTGTAACTTTATTTAATGAATGTCGGAATAGGGCTGAATTTTTATCAACTTTTGGGTGCTACCAAATCTGGATGAGGCTCACATAGTAAATTAGTAAAACTTTTCGACGCCGAAACTGGTCCATCTTCGATTTTACTTTATCCAGAAATTTCGAGCAAGGATTATGCGAGCAATTTGAAAATTGCAAAAAATATAAGTCGATTTTCTCTAATGCGTAGAAATATAAGTCAATGAAAAGATATGCTATCATAAGCCTGCAGTGAATGAAATTTCACGTTAATTAGGAGTATAATAAATTTCATAGAACCTGTTGAGACAAACAGAAGTAATTATTTTACTAGTGTTAATTTTAACGTTAAGGAGACGAATTATATCCGCACTTTGTCCTGTTGTTACGATGGAACGTTAAAATTAGCATAGGGTACCTACACGTACATTATTCTGGTTGGTGTAATGAATACGACGATTTAGAAACGGTTTAAAAGGTTTAACTGTCTCGTTTCCTTGGTAAGAATTATGCGACACGGGGAACCCCGTGAGGTGGTGTTGTGTATAAACGGAATGAAAATATATGAAGCATTTTGTTTAATTAAACGTGAATATTAATTGACACAGCCATGTCCACCGGCATCTCTCTTGCCTCGCTTTTTCGGAAAGCCGGCACCAGTATTAATACCATTCCATAAAAATTCATCAAAATATCCTCAAGGGATGTCTCAATCTGTTTGCGAGGATTCGAATCGCCAACGGTTGAAGTTCCGAACGAACTAAACTCCGCATTTGTCTGAGACGATTTCGAATTTTCAGAAGCGTTGGAGTTCAAAAGATAAAAACTCCGAAAGGTCGAAGTGTAGATAATTAAAAACTCCGAAAGTCCAGAAAAATCAAAAATTTTAGACTCTTTTCCGAGCATGTGAAGACAGACAATAGTTGATTCTAATCGGCACTCTCTTTGCGGAAACCCAGTTTATCTACTTCAATCGATAACTTCAATATCGTAAATAATTTATAGAATTTTCAGAATTTTTTGTTCCAAAAAGTAAATTTCGCGACGATTAATTTGACCACTTATTGATTTTGATGCGATCAATACGGACCGAGTTATTAAACACTGAATGAATACATGCGAGAATTTCAAGTTCCGAAGGTTCGGTCTTTGGGAACTTTATAGCTTTCGGGCAATTTCTATACCCCGGTGTTCTTCGTTTAAAAATTTTTGAAATCAGCTATATGAATTTTCGGGGAAATACCATTTCTAAAAACTGTTAGTTGGTGATATTCATATCCGAAATTTTAACCCTCGGAAATTCAACCGGGCCCCATAATTTCACTCAATAATCTCCAAAAAACGGGGCTTACTGGGTTTTTTCAGTATTTCCGCAAGCTCTATTTTTCCATAGTTCGCCAAAATTGAGCGTAAATAAAACTGTGATTGAAAAAATAGGGATAAAACCTGTTAGGTCAATATTCTAACGGATATAGGTACGATTTCATTTATACCCATACGGTATTATAATTTGCAATTACTGGATAGATCAATCCACGGATTGAAGACCAATTAAGGCCCTGTATATCGCCGGTTGCTAAGATATTAAAATTCAATTTTGTATCTTCAGTTAGTTTTGTCAATACCTAGATACTCCATTCCGATTGATAACTGTTGTATCGTCGCTCGTTGCCGACTCTGTGTATGACTGTGCAAAATACTTGCCAATTCTGGGTTAGAATATTTTTACAATAAGAATACCTATTGTGATTCATCGTATGTATTTTCAGGATAGTAATTCTTGCGGAGAAATTTATGATACAAATACTGGAAAGGAATGTGTCTGAAGATCTCAGGGTAGTTTCAAGTACCTTAGCGAATTCGAAGAGCTGTATAATACAGTTGAAAAAGTTTTTGAGACTAGTACAAGAAAAAAAAAAAAAAGAATCGAATTTCTACAGAAAATTGAATAATGGGTTTGCAATATTGAACAAAATTTACGCACGTATGTATTTATCCGTTATACGCAAATCTGATTGAATATAGAATTGAAAAAAAGACGTATAGATTTTTGTAAAATACAAAATACCAACATGTAATGCAAATTACATTTTATTCGAACGAGTGGGGGGAGGGGGGGCACAATGATGGATGTTGTGTACAGATGGCTGTTACATGGACTCCTGTGAATTATTATACCATATTGATTAACGAATCAATAACCAATAAAGCTACATTCACAAGCTGCGCGCACGCCAATTTAATTTTAGTATCACGTGAGCTCGTAATGTACTGAATTTTAAGCCAATTATTTATAATTTAATAGCTCTGCCAAAATTACTGTCCCCGAATTATACTCTCTGGCCAAACACAAGCCTCGCTCTTGCTTTGTACTCTGTTTTATAAATACATTGCTAACTTGATTGCCGAATAACGAGCGCAAACAGATTAGCAAATGATACACCCCATCACCGAAATATGTAATTAAAATCATCAGGCTGGCACACGTCGACGTGTGATAAGCTTTCCCATGTCATATCATCCGAGATAAGTTCTTTTTCGACAAACTTTCCAACATGTTATCTATTCAATAGAACTTTGTGCTTGTCGATATCCTTTGAAGCGTTGTACATTAGGGTGGTCCTTAATTCGATCATATTAGAATTTAGATGCTCCCATGCGTCAGAAGGTCTCTAAATATATACCGTGCGATTATGTGAAAATCATAAGTTCCAAGCGCGCAGGCGCTGATTTATTCGAATATTACGAGGGATGCCAATTTCAGACTTGCCACGAATATCCCTAAAGTCCGTCTGCTTATTTGTTTCCGATTATTGTCAAATACAAATGGCGGGAAACCGTGGCAGGAATAGGTTATGTTTGTTGTAAATCTAGCAGACGACAGAACTCGGGATATTACTGAACAGTTGGTAGACTTGCTAGCGCAATGCTGCCGGCCAATAATATTCGAATAAATCAGCGCCTGCGCGCTTGGAACCTGTAATTTCCACAAAATCGCACAGTATAAAAAAAAATCTAGTAAAACCTTCAGCTTCCTATCTCAATCCAGGACCACCCTATTGTTACACATACAGGAATCGATAATAAAAGCGTGTTAACATTCGTGTTAATATGATTATGGCCGATATTCTATGTTTAAAGCTTATATTTCGTGCGTCCTGCTGGGTCACTATAACTAGTTAATCGTTTGCTGATTGATCGCTACCGTTCCCTCAGCGGTAGCCAATGCCAGGGTGATCTACCCTCCGAGTAATAAATCACCGTGCAATATGCTGCCACCACGACAAAACATCCTCAAATACTTGGACAGCGGTTACTGACGAAGGCAGCTAGCCGGATAAGCACCCTCAAATTTTTTGACAATAGAGAAAAGAAGCTGCGAACGGTTTAAACTTTCGAGAGTGTATAAGCGGAATCATACAAAAATGTTAACCCTTCCAGAATCGACTCAACGTCGTGTAACAAATATCAATTTTTACAAATTAATGAAAAGATAAGGACAACTCTTTGACTTGAAGCTTTGGTCTTTGAACTCGTTCCAAAATATAGTTTTCACTATTTTCATCATTCTTGAGGGACCATAAGAAACTGCTCGAAACCGAAAAAATTTAGAAAGGCTTACTGAAACCCTGGGTACTAAAGAAATTTTGAGTGCATCCGAAAATCTCAAATTTAAGACCGAAAGGTTTTCACCCTACAGTTTATGTGTATTTTTTTCCGCATTATTTTCATCGCATAATAATATAAGGGCTTGTGAGAAGTGGGAAAGTCAAGACCTCGTTTGACAATTTTTCCATGGACAGAAGCCCGTTGAATTAGCTGCAGCAAACGTGCTTCGACTATGAAGCTTTTTAAATGCTTCGTCTGGCTTGAAAAATGCGAAACAGAAATTTGCCGCATTTTTTTGTTAATTTACCTGCTTTACGTTCTGAATTTTTTACAGGCTTTTGAGTACGTATAACTTCAGCGCAACGCAAAGGCTGGGTACTGAATATTGTTTGAAGAAAAATTCATGCGGGAATAAAAAAGGCGGGAGAAGGCTCGCGCAGCATATGATAGTTTAAAGAAAATAAGTCCGGGATTGAATGATATAATTTTCAATTATTGCATTTTGATAGAATGAAATTTTGGTATTGAAAGAAAAAAACAAGAAGTTAGATTGCCGGAGAACTAATCGTTCATGTTTCTTCTGACTATTCGAATAATTTTTCAGCCCTCATTATGTCTTGAAATGAAGAATTTAATTGGATGTAACCGACGGGCTGGAATTCGGTTTTCTGGACCGTCTGAGCTACCGATAATTCTATAATAGCCTCAAAAATGTATTTATGTTATTCTTATAAATTTTCGTAGGCAACTATTTCTGCCTAAGTAATATATTTGGCGCAAGGATCAAGTTTGGGAAATATAAAAGGTAGGCTTCTACAATATCCAGCCAAGAGATAAGATCCAGCCTTTGAAAAGCTTTGTAACGGTACCTTATTCGAAAGATTTATCGTTCGCAAAAAGGACGCATGAAAGCTACGCGCAAGAAAAAGTGCCGCTTGTTGGTCGGAGGGTAGGTAGATAGGTGGGTGGGATAGTATACCTACTATTAATAAATCTATCCAGGTTGTCTGGACGTGTATGGTGCATTCTGTACAGTAATCCATATATACATGCAGGTATATAATACCTACGTGTGCAAGATATCTATTTATTATTCACCAACTAAATGTAAGAATATAAAATCTCGCTGTGCACCAGGAGCAGGTCATTCATTTTATCCCATAAATCGGCTCTCCGAGTAGAGAAAAGGATTCCTTAAGGAATCGCGTTTCGCCAGTCTAGATCTCTTCGAATGAAGACATTCTACGTGTAACTATTCCAGCTTATATTTCACGATGAGAAATTGGATTTTCAAAAAAGTAAACTGCCCGGTTATAACGGGTAACGATTCTCCTCTCCTTTATTTGTATTTTCATTTCTACAAATCGTCATGTCCTCCAGGGCTTGGCAGACTATCATACTGCATAATACATAAAATTGATATGGTGTGATAAAGTAGACCAATATCTTTCCATATCACGAGGGGGTAATGATGAGTCGTTCATATAATCTCTTCTTTCATTTCGATCATTATATAAAATCAGATTTTCAGAGGCTACGTTAGTCTGGGGAATATGGAATACGCATCGAGTACGGAGGCTTTAGGTTATCCAAAGTATCTTCGCAAAGAAATAAACCAGAAATCGTTAAATTTTCATTTTCCATAACAACTCACCCCCTCAATACTTCGTTACCGGAATTAGCGAGCTAATGATAATTAAGAGCGTGAAGATCCTGTTTGCCAGAACCTCCTGCTTGGAGAATAGAAACTTTCCTAATTTATCTAGGAGGTTGTGAGGAAGATATTTCGTGATTCAGTGCAGAAGCGATTTAAGTACCTTGGGGTATCAAGTATACCGATTAAAAAAAATATATACCTATATATTTAGTACGGGCTAGTCTAGTCGATTTTTGATCGATTTTAAGTAATACTGAGATTCAGTACGACGCAGTTGAGCCAAAGATTGAATTAAAGAGTGATATAAAACAGGGAAAACGAAGATGAATAAATGAATATGAGGAAGATGGGTATAATCGTTATTTTCGACAAATTCATAAAGAACGCAAGTTTTAATCATGAGCGAGTAAGCGGAAGTATGATTATAACAGCGAATGAAAAAGTTCGCGAAGCTCTAATATAAATTTCATTATTATTTTACTGGCGTGACGAACTTTGGGGAAAAGAAATGACTGTGATGGGGGGTACTGGCTTGAAAATTTTCTTTATCATCAATATCTACAACGAATTATAACTTAAAAATAAATCATTTATTTTATATTATAAATATTTTCATTAGTCACAGGGCTCATATACCTAGATTCAATATAGCTGTAGGTCTATGTATAACGCCATCGTCGGTCACAAACCCCCCTGTCACGTAAATCAGATTATATTTAGGCTTCAGGCTATTAATCTTTACGGAATTCTGGTGTTTATAATATCCCACGATTCAGTCACACGCCATTTTATACTATCGCTAAAATCGCGGGGTATTGTACCACTTGCGTAATCTAGCTTCGTCTTATGTTCGTATTAGGGTCGTCCTTAATCCGATCATTCTTTAATTTCGATGCTTCCTGCACTCAAAGCGGAAATGCTATTGGAAGTAAAAAAAAACTCCAAAGTACCAAAAATTGTGGGTTCTTTGAATGGAAAGGTTCAAAGGCTTTGGGGCAGTACTTAGAATTGAGATAGGAATCTGGGGTTTCGACTACATTTTTTTTCATATATTTGAAGACCTCCTGGTCCATGAGAGTATAATTGAAATTCAAATATGGCCGGATTAAGGACCCTCTTAATGTTCATAGAAGATAATTGACGGTTGTACATCAACTGTCTGATCGTTATCATCAAAGCCTGAATCGATCAGAGCTGGAGGGAGAAAATCGTCGTCTGTACGAAAAATGGCAATTTCCTCGTTAATCTAAAGCAATACTCGAGGGATAGGATGAAGCTGAGAATTTCTGCCTTCCCGGTGGCTTATATCACTTTCATTACCTGCATAATTAAGAAAAATAAATACGTTATTAATATTCATCTCGCTTTATATTAATGGGAAGGCTGTGTGACCCAGTTTGAATTTATAAGGGAATAATATAAGGTATAGAGTTCTGATTCTGAACAAAGCGGTTAAAGTTTTCAACATGATTGACACAATCGGGAAATTCAAATCCTCTTGATTCTTGAGTAAAGATATTCCTAATTAAAATAAGGATCGAGTTTAATTACTTACGATTAAATAAAAATCTACAAGTAAGGAGGAGACAGGGTTATGTATTCGGGCGAATCTCGCGTTCGTTTAATGAATATTGATGTAGCAATTAATTTTTATCTTGATAAGTGCGTATCGTCATGATTCACGATCGTTAAACTGACATTGAGATTCGCGTTAACTGAATTTATAAATTATAGCAATTCACTACCTTATACGCCCGCGGTCTACCCGAAATTCTCTGATTACACTTGCCAACGATAAGGTGGATTCCTTCGGTTTTAAAATAAATCTTCCAAGACCGAAATTCTTGTATAACTCATTAATTACTAATTAACGCTAGTCCTTACCGACTTCAAGACAACTTGCAAACTCCCAGGAGGGGTCGAGCAAGGCTTACGGCGTTTTATACTATAAAATAAATGAGGTGCGAAACGCTTGAACTTTTCGATAAATCGATTTCATTTTACTACTTTATATACATACGTATATACACATTAGGGTGGCCCGAGTTCAAAATTCTCGAGCGTCTTAGAAAACTAAGAATGCATATATCGATCTGTGATTTTCATATGATTATTGATTCTCAACGTAGAAATCAATGAAAAAAAAACATGATTTTTGAAATGACAGATCGTATATAAAATGACCGTAGCGTTGGTGCAGAATTTTGTTTACTTAAAATTAGCGTTTCGGCGTAAAAGGGCAAACGGTGAACGGTGGGAGGTGAAAATCTGTTTGATATTCGATAACCAGCTGTTAACGAATATCAGATCAATAACGTCGAGCCAGAGCGCAGAAAAATATTGTATCTATATAAATTCCAAAGTGATTGCAAACATGCAATATAATACTTTTGGCAAAGCGGTATGCGAGCTGCTAAAAGGATGCTTATACGAATCTGGCAACTGACAGCAATGTGTAACCCACCCCTTTCGTATACATACGACCTACGTGCTCCTCGAGTCTTGAGTTTGAAATCTCGAGTCAGAACAATCCGCGGGCAGTTTGCGAACAACGAGAATTTGAACCACTGCACTGACCACAAGCGATAATTGCTTTTTGCCGCAATGGCTTATGGGACGTCAGAGATAAATGGTATCCCGTTTAAATTTGACTGGGAAAACTTTTGGCGGACTTTTTTTTTTCTTCTTTCCATTTCGCCTTGACTCAGCGACAGATGTTACTTAATTCTACGGTAGATTGTTTTTCGGATAAAAGTTGTAGGTAAAATTGCGACGTTGTTGCATTAGGGCGAACTCTGATAAACCGCGAATTCCCTCGAGCGAAAATTTATTATGTTCTCGAAAAATTTAGCCATATTTTTTTTTCGCAATCATTATACTAGAGGCTGGTACTAGTACTCCGATTCGATTGGGTCATGATCAGAGAGTGACCCGAATTATTCTCAGGACGTAGATGAACGAGAAAGGGTAAGTATACCCACTCAGGTTGGTTTCCAAAATTTAAAGACGTCATTCGGATAAATTGTTATAAATATTTTACTTATACACCGCAAAGAATGTATAAATTATTCACGACTTCATTACTCGCATATTCTCATTCTCGTCTGGTTAAAGCGACCGATTTAAATTGCTTCGAAGTTAGAAATATTGTATCAAAAAAAAAGAAAAAAAAAAAATCAAAGTGTTTTGTACTTAGAATGTACCACCGCATTGTTAATTTGACTCATCGGCATCATATCTCGTTAGAATAATACAATCGAGTATATTCCTCGCTTTTGGTACGAAGTTAAAATGTCCCGATTTTCAAATACCTCTCTACTTTTATATCGCAGATATAATTGCTTTAATTGTGGAATAAAGTTCAACGATTTTATACCATATTTTGTACCACGATGGTCCTCGATTCGGTCATAATCGCATTTCAATGTTCCCATGGTCCAGAAGGTCTCCAAATATACACAAAAAAAAATGTAGTAATTTTAAGTACTGCCCCAAAGTTTTTGAACTTTCCCATTTGAATAATCCACGATTCTTAGTGATTCGGGGTTATTCTTTACTTCTTATCGCCTAATGTAATATACACGTTCATAACTGCGGAGTAAAAAAATCGTGTATATATTTTTGATCCTCTTCATTTTTCCAATTGCCGTTTCTCCTCGCAATTCACGGCTCGTCATTCGGAAAGGACAATTCGGGTTCACGGATAATTTGTAAGATGATTAAGTAATATGGGTGATTTATAGTGTGTACAATTATTGCAGATATATGTCAACGAGCTTTGACAATAGTGATATAGGTATACCGCCGAATACATGATGATACAATGAACTTTGATGTAGGTACAGCATTGTAGTTCTGCAGATGAGATTACAACCATGCATAATGCATTTCCCTCCGGTGCATTCACCCTGTTATGTGTTGTATTCTATAAAAGCATGTGAGCTTTCATCGTAGTGATGAAATCCGCGTTAAATTTTATTAACAAATTCTGCATCAGCCGGTGAAAAAATGTATTATTAATTTTACATCGGATGAATGACGAAATAATAATTTTCGATAATTTTCAGAGCTTAAATCACGCGGAAAATTCATGATTTTTTTTCTTTTTTCGCTGACGAAAGCGACTTGAAATTAACTTCAATTTTATAAATTCGTTTTTTCTAGGGCGTGTTGTGCCTCTGAAAGGAGATCGTACTTCGGCACGCTGCGAAGGGTGTGTGTACTTATACACGTGTGTACATCGAAGCTTTTGTTCTAGCTAATTACCCTATACACACGAAGGGTGTATATTGTGGTATATATTTATATATCTGAGCCCTTTCCTCTTGTCGACCAGTAAGCAGTACTGTTTGCACGGTATACTGCCGTACATTTATACAAGCAAACCAACAGAACGCTGAATAAGCTTGTTTGAATTTACTTTCGAAAGCTCTTTTTTTATCGGCTTAATATCATCGCCTTTCTTTGGCAATGACTTGAGAATAACTCTGCGAGAGTTTGTGCTTTCTCTTTCGTCGGAGAGAAAATATTAACAATTATATGACACCCCGTGTGTCTTTTGTTTTACTAATTTCTATTCTATTATTTTTTATCAATTTTTCGTCAGAGTTTATCACGCCAGTTTAGTTCTAAAACCGAAATATTGCGGCGAGTAAAAAATCGATCGTAAAATTATTTAAATATGAAAGTCCGGGAACTGAAAGAATTGCGATAAATTCATCACGATGAAAAGAAATGAGATTTTTCAACGCGCTGTGCGTAAAGTTCGATTTTACAAAAAACAAAGTCCGACACACGTGCGAAAGATGATTTTCATAACACGGGCATGAAATGAGCCTCCTTTCATGCTTGTCGGGCGTGGAGGAAATCACGTGTTTCGACCGTGAGTCCCAAAAATCCACTCAGCGGGGGGAAAAGTACTTTTCCTCCCGCCCCAGCGCCATTCCGAATTCGATCGACGCGCATCAAAGAAGGCCCATTTCGTGCCCTTATTATGAAAAATACAGTGTGCAACTAGGGGGGATGGCCATTTTCCCCCCCTAGTTGCACAATATACTATTTTGACTCGCGTGATTGTCACCCTTGCTTCACTCGGGAGAAAAACTTCACACTCGTCCGGGAATCAACGCTTTCGCACTAGTATCGGAAAGCGCTATTTCGATACTCTGGATTTTTCATAAACCGCTAATTATTTCTACGACAAGTAAGAGGGTCATACATCAATTCATGTAACGCCGTACTCTCTAAATTTGAATTAGTGAAGAAAACTGACTATTCACTGATTATCAGTTTTTTTCACTAATTCGAATTTAGAGAGTACGGCACATTACTTGATATCTAATATAAGGCAAATTGCGCCTCACGTCTGCTAACTGAAGTTTGTTTAATTGATTTTTCACGCCTGATGAGGTTTCATAAATAAATCTACTCAGTCCGGAAACGTTCCAAAGCAAAGTAGGTATACAGACTCGTGGTAATTATCGTCCGGTGAAAATTTAGTACGTTAAAGAAATTCAATACCGAATCGCGCATTTAATGTTTTCTCACATTCCCACATCCTCGCATATTCAGAATTTCGTAGAAAAATCAGAATTTTTCTGGTTAAGATCGTGATCTGGAAAATTAAAAACGCGTTTCACTATTTCATATTCGTTATGATGATATCATGTAAAGTTTTGTGGATTCACCTGACATTTCGTACTGCTAATTAATATGTTCAAATTCGCAATAGAGAAAGATACTTGATTGACAGTACGTTTTATTTTTCAGTTTTATTTTCCGCATCATTTTACGTTTCGAGATATATTTTCGTATCAATTTTTACGATTCATATAAGGATACACAGTTCATCTCGGTATATACGGTATGGTATTGTGCATGTTAAACTGCACGAACTGTGGACAAAGGTGCGAAGTATGTTTTGAATAACTGCTGCCATTGTTTCTATATGCACGAGTTTATTCACGTGAATTAACATAATTTACAAGTTTGACAATATCGCACCCCGGCTGCTGACTGGGAGCTAAATTTATAAGGGAGGAACGCGTCCGAGACCCGAACTCGATCCAGATAGAGAAAAAACATGCAAATTATATACATTTCAGCATTTCATTAATCGATAAAATTGGCTCTTTGATTTAATCAACAACAGGGAGGTGCACGACTTAGTTTCGACGATTTAAAATTTCATTCTAGCCGGTACCAATTTTTTTTTTATTTTACCAAAATTACAAAATAATTTTTACTTTGGGAATGAAGCATTTGAATGAAAAAAATTAATAATTAGAAAAGTTTGAATTGCAAACCTCGCTATACGTGAAGCAAGGAGCATTTTCATGGTATTTCAAATATTGAGGTTTGAAAGAGTTCCTTGAGTTCAAAATTTTGATTATTCTTATCCTCATCAATTTCTTAATGCTTTTACTCGTAGTAGGAATGTTTGAACCCCTCGTCACCATCTTCATAACATCAGCCACTAATTTCAGGGCATCGTTAAGTACCTGTATTGATTTTTCAGTCATGCAAGTAGCTACATCTTGTCAAGCAAAACGCTATACACGAATACACGGTACAAATATAAAAAATCAAAATTGGTTTGAACAACAAAACTCATTTTTTTTCTGAACACGTTTGATGTGGTTGCGAATCTAGCCACTGCGATCATTTTTTCGGATGACAAATCTGATTTCCCGATGGTGCGATTAAATTTTTTTTTCTCACATTACTCACATTCAGCCGCAGTATAATTAACGTGAAATATAGACGTAGATGGGTAGATGTATCAAATTTGTCAGAAATAATGCAGTTCGAAAAAATTATAACACCTCTGTAGGATGAAAATATCGCGCAATGGTATAGTTACGAGTAATTATTGCTAAATAATTAAATATAAACTTTTGAAAATGATTGATTGAAAGCTTTACGGTTCGATTTTCTAGTAGAATAATAATTTCCGGGCTATAGTTTGAATTTTTATTTTACAACATGTGTCGCAGCTCGGGTATGTGGCGTACTTCAAGCATATAAAAATTCCAAAATATTTTATGGAATTTAATTGAGCGAAAAATTTTTCAGTAAAAAATAGCTGGACATTCCGTGCTAGATCGTCACTTACGAACTTCCCTGTGAAAGTATAACTTTATGTAACATATTTTGTCCGACAGTAATTCAATTATCTTCACTTACGTGTATTTCTTTTTTTGTTCTTTTTCATTCGTCGCAATCCTCTCGTTTTTATTTGCACAAAAAAGGAGAAAGAGAATAGCTAGCAAGCTGCGTCGCCGAAAAATAATCGCTTATTGGCACATCGTCAACAAACCTCGATTTTCTTAAAATGAATCTTATGAATCAACGCAGTGGTTCCTTTCGGTATCGCGGTTCCAAAATCCGAACTATGACACAGATGAATTTTTTGAAATGCTTCAACACTTCGCAGACGAGAAAACACGTGAATTATTTATTCGCGAAACACCTCAGGACACGATATTTCACATTTTGACTTCTTCAGCGGAATCACATCCACTCATGGTCTTTCATGAATAAATAATCACTTCAATGAACGTCTAGAATCATAAAAAATACCGTAGTCCTTAACTGTAACCCTTGTCAGTCTCCGAATTCGATATATTTATGGAATAACTCGAATCCATTTATTCCGAACTAATATTGTGGCCAAAATAAAGGATAAAAAATTTGCTGTATTGGACAGAATTAATCCTTGCACTACCATCCTTGGATAGAATAACTATAATCTCATCAGCTAATTCCGTCATTGTTTAAATAATTTCTTTTTATTCCTACTGCGGTCTGAGGGACTCGAATTGTTCCACGAATATACGATGCAGTTTTTTAAAATGGACTAATCTTAAAATGAGACTAAAAAATGTATAAAATTAAAACGATGCGCCGTTTCTTCCGAGAATTTCTGAATGGAATTTGGAAAAGGAATGGAAATACGAAGATTCCATATAATTTGAAGAACTTGTTTCATTTCACTTTCGCATAGGCGGATGTGAAATGAAAATTAAACGAATTAGAATCGATCTTGGAAATGTTCGACGTGGAATTACACCGCTTTATGTAATTCAGGCGTCATCTGATCGGTCATTAAAATTACATTACCTTTTCCGATAACGACCATTGAGAATCGCATCACTCGTGGTATTCTATTGTTAAAATTGAATGGTTTTCCCGCCTTTACACCGCTGTGCCGTCTGGTTGAACGATATAAAATTGAAAATGTTTTACCGGATTGTTTATGAACGTGGTCTGAGATTCAATTCAGTCTTTTCAATATCGAGGTATCGGAATGCTAAGGGTCCGTGATATCTGCTGACAGGACCAGACTTTTCGTAACTCGTTTCATAGGAACACAAATATCAACCCAAAAACACGGACGGGTGATTATTTTTGTTTGATAATACGATAGCAGCAACTAAATCTTCGATAATGAGATTTGGCAAGGGATGAAAAAGCTTCAGCCTAATTGAATGAAACGAATATTTTTAATCCGATAAAAAAAAAGAAAAAAATTATGAAAGGCGAAAATTAATCGGGGAATGTCATTTATTATATAGCTGCAGTCAAAACGCGAATTCTGAGTAAATATATGCGACTGAAATTTGAATAATATATCATGAATAATCCGAAAATGTAGTGTAAAAAAAAAAAAAAGAAAATACCTGATCTGAGTGAAAAATATTCAGTGTCAAATCCACACTTTTCGTACGAGTCTGATAACTTCCTGGCCTAACCCTCGCCTTTGCGGTGACCCTAACAACCCCTGAATTACATAAAAATAAAATCTGGGCTCCCTTGGGCCGAAGGTAGAATGGCCAATGGGTATTCCGTAGGTCGACTGTGGGATATGAAGTATTTATTACCCATACATTTTACGCCCCAGGGACGAAGAGTCGATCTCCATAACAAAATCGATCTCTGCTTTTATCTACACCTTTTCACACCTGCTATCAAATAATCCCCATATATTCCTGCAGTTCGTTTCTTTTTTTTTTCTCTCTCTTCCTTTCTTTCTCCTTTTACCAGACATAATTCTCCTCAAATGCTATTAAAAATTTAACGGCTCGTATCTCTTCGTTTTATCTTCAACAACGTTTCTCATCGGTAAAGAAAGAAAAAGGAGACAATTTTTAAAAAGTGTGATAAAACCGCACAGTTTTCATCCTCAAACTATATTTTTTTGACAAAGTTAAGGGCGTACCCTTTATTCTTCGTGGTCATTTTTTTTTTTCTTCCTATTGCAGCGTAGCTCCGAAAAATTTCAAACTTGGTACACTCGTTACATGTAGTAGTAAGTATCTCAAGAAAATTCGACAGATTTTCAGCGATATAATTTTCGAAGATACAGCACAAAAAAAAAAACAAAGTTCCTTGATATCTCCAAATTTCGAGAAATAAAATTTCGTTGTTAAAAGTCTGTAAATTTTTGCACGGATACCTACTACTATAGGTAAGAAGTGCGCGAGAAACGGTGTGCGGAAAACAGTGATTCCATGACTAGGGAGTTATTTGACGAAATGTAAACAGAGCCTGCCATCAGTTCCAAATTATGATTAACCGATAAAGGTATACCGACTTTGGGTTGTAGATATGCAACGAGCGAATGAGGGGTGCAATGGTGTGTGACGAGATAACAATTTCCATACCCTGCCTACGTCATCAGTCTCGTCAGGATCCCTCGAAATACTATTTCCATCCTTCAGTTTCGTACCAAAGGATAGATAAGCCTCGCGTAGTCCGGGCAAAACGAAATATGAGACGGCCTTTAAGGGTTTGTGGTATCCTTGAGGTATTATCCCGATGCTATACAGGATTGATTAATTTTAACGGAGATAATAATTGGGTTTGATCGAAAGTACAAAAAAAAAAAGATTCGAAGGGCTTTGCAAATCATGAACTCTAAAATGATCCCTAATTTTTTATTTTTTTTTTCCTGAATAATCAACTCTCCCTTGTTTTCATTTTTCATTTATTTCTGTATACAGAGATTTCCCATAAGCCAAAAATGATAATTATTTACATAAGGGTAAAGGGCGGATGAGCCAAATCAACCTTTTGACAAAAACGAAATAAAAGCACAAAAAAAAAAAAAAATTCCACGTAAAAGTTTGTATTGCGTGTTCAAAACCATACGAAAATTGTTTCGAACAATAAAACTTTTTCCCCTGCGAAGCACAGCTGCTATTTAACGAACCGTTGTTCACCAAAACATTATTTAACAATACAATATCTTTGCATTAAACATTCAGAGTTAGTCTAACGATCGACTGATAGATAATGGATGAAATGAAACATTTTATGGAGAAAAAAAAAAAAAAACAAACAACGACCAGATTTTTGGAAACAGGCTAAATTTTCTGTGAGTTGGGCTTTTGATATGGTGAATTATTGACGCTCACTTCAGAACACCATATCGTGTGCTTATCCACTATGACTATCGTATCATATCTTCAGCTAAGAATAAGTCTGTTTTACTAGGAGAGTGTCGTCCGGCGTTGGTGGCTTGGTATATGATGGGAATGGGCAAGGCGGGATATTATTTACAGATTTCTTTATCCAGTGCATATTTTCAACTCTTAGCTCCATGGGTGTATTTTTCAGGATTTCCTGAAGTATTCCTCGAGGCAGTTAGTTCAGGAAGATACACTAGCGGAGAAGTTAGTACGAAGTAGGGAATAGAAGGTCTGTTCAAATCTCATGGGGTTCAAAGTTGTTTGCAAAGAGGGGAAATATCTGTTTTCACCGACACACTGATAATAAAGTAGATCCTCTTATATCCTGCATCACGTAAGGCGACTCATTCCTTTGTCTTTGTCATGGTTTAAACAACAAAAATTTCTTCAAGTATCACAATTTAGGAATTCGATGCAATAAGGGCATAATTTAAAAAAAAAAAACGTACCATTCATTCGGTCATGGATATTTCGAAGCGATATTTGCTTCAGGCATGCTCCATCACAATACCAACGCGACCCAATGTTGACTTCCGAAGCAAATATCACCGATTGACCGAAATAAATTATTGAAATATCAGCTGGATGTAGGAATTCGACATCTTGGCTCATTGCATCCGAATCCCAGATTCGAGGTGATCGATGAAATCGTTTTCATGTGGCATAAACGCAAATGAATTTCGGTCAGCAATACAGTAAATGGTAAGAAGCCAAAAGTGAAAGAAAGAAATCTACGAAGAAGAGTAATTATGCTTGTTCAGTATCAAAAGTGCTTAGCAATTATTCTGTCTCTTTTATCTTTAATTGAAATTCAATATATTCTGGTTTCGACCTAATTAGCACCGACGAATTTCTTCCGTACCCTTTCAGGACCTCGCCACACAAGCATCTGTACCCTCATGAGCCAGACACCCTTTATTTTCCTCTTTTTTCTCCTTTATCAACTGTGGTTTCGTATTCGAAGTATGCGGGTATCCCTGACCGCGTGTTCACACTACCCTCGCTATTTTCGGTCATGCGAAGTGACCTCCTCCCTTTCCCTCTCTTGTCGTACTTTTATTTTACTCTACCCCGTTCCCAGAGCCAATTAACCACGTATGCTCGCCTCAGTTGTTCAAGCGCCCAGCAAGGTTTTCAAATTTGTTAAATTAGAATTTCGCTCTTCAACGAAAATCGTCTAACGAGATACGGCTTATATACTCACTAATTTCCTCAAGAGATATCCATTGCAAGCATATACAAAGGATGTTCAATTTAGGCAAGGTATCTCGACGATTAATTGATCCGATTAAGGCACAAGAGAAATTTCCGGATTTTAAAATTCACATTTTAGGATTTCGGGATCGGAAAAATCTGAAGTGAATTTTAATCGGAAATAGAATTTTTTTTACTCATTTTAAGTGTACATGATCGAAAATTGAAGGTATCGTTCGTCAATTTATTTCAAACAAATAGAATAATTGTGCTTAATAATATTTATGTGATCGTTCGTACTATCCTAGCTATACCTTTACCGCTGTTTGCGAATAGCGAACAAACATGCATTCGAATGCAGTTGCATCGCGTTGCCCATGCATTATTTGTTCAATTGAACTACCCACGCATTTATTCTCTGCATGAAATCCTATTTATGGAAATATTTGCACAGGCAAAAATCAAATGTATTTTAAACTAGGAAAATTTATACGAAATTGAATATAATATAAATATTTCAAACAATATATTGCCTGGATTCAGTTAAAAAAAAAAATCGTTCCCGCGTAATCATATTTTCTGATTGAAATGACTTGGGAAATTTGTCGCACTTTGAGTGAGAACAGATGACTGATCATTTTCTGAACAACCCTGAAAAACTGCGAAACCCTTAAATACCCCATAAAAAGTGGAACTATCATCGAATCTGCGAGAAATCTTTAACTCTTTTCAAAAAGCTCCGATAAAATTCTTAAAAGTTCCCGGAAGTTTGATGTAATGAAAATTATTTTACATAGATCGAGAATCTGAGTTGTTTCTATGTAACTGAATCCGTGGCGAATCCGCAATAATTTTTTCCATCTTTCAAAAGATAAAAAGACAAAAGATTCTGAAGATTTTTTAACAAACTGTGAAAAATTTACAAATTTTTTCCCATTTTTCTTCCTTGATTTTAGCGAAGCTCTGAGAATGTCTGAAAATTTTCTGCAAAATTTCTGATAGTAGTTGTCAAATTCTAGAATTGATTTATAAATAATCCAAATTTGGGGAAGATTTTTCAAAAAATTTTCAAAAATTTCAGTTTCATTTCCAAGATCATCCTAGAAAAACTAAAATAGAAGGAAAAATGTTACTGCGGTTGATTTTTCGCGATCGTAACACCGCAGCAAGTGCTTTAGATGTTAATTTCGTACAACGAAACGTCAATAACATATGGTATCAACTCTGTGTGCATGAATCGTGGCATACCGTACTGTCTGCTGAATATTAACACGTGTACGTTGCATACGAATACTCCGATTCTACCATCTCGATGCATCGAACCGAGAAATAGCAGTATTTGAACTGCATATATACCAAATATTATCGTAGTTAATGCCAGAAGTAACGCTTATCCTAGATAAGCTAATATACAATCATGCATTCCGTCCGTGAACTAGGCAATTCACACATGGGAGTTTATGCTACGTGCATAATATATCAACCTTAATTAGCTTCGATACCTAATAGCTTATGAGCTCATCATTATAAGCATTAAAACGTGACAATTGATGCATCGAGTATAAATTCGTTACCATTATATCAAGTTACGTACGTATACAGAGCGATTCTGTGGATAGTGGTCAGTCTGATGGCGCGCACTTGTTATTTTTCGCCAATGACAACGCTGTCGGACGACCACGGACAAGCGATCTACTGATATCTTATATGCCTATGAGTCTATGACTGATATCTTCAGACGACGCGACGTAGCGGTAGCTGTCACGTCGTAGCTTATAATGAACTGTCATATATTACAATATTATGTGTAATTAAATTGTAATATCGTTCCTAACACAACGGTATACAATGCTATCTCATAAACAAGTAGTGATGAATTGTCAAACTTATTGCGGATGTCGATTTCTGTTTATTTCAAACATTATTAGGTTCTAAATAACTGTCTTGGTGAAATTTACGCATCTCGTAGTAATAAAGTTAATAAGTCAATGGCATACGATATTGATTCTTTATGAATCCATTTCAGGTGTGAATTTCTGTTTATTTACTACATTATTTACAATCGAGCATTTCTTCGATGACTGACTTACTCGTTGCATCTCTTCGACAAGTAGGGTTACGATCATAGCGATGTGAATATCATTCATCGAGCAATATTGCATCAACTCGGTGAAAGTGTCTCATCCCACGAGGCATCTTTGCTGAATAAAACAATACTCTACATGTCTTTCTAAGCCTAATAAGCGAGAAAACAGTCCCGCACAAATGAAGTTTCATCGACTAATAAATGAACTAAAAGTATTGTTCTTATTGTAAATCTATTTGATTGTGTATTTTTTGATTGCTGCATAGAATAAAGCGTTGCATGCTGGTCTAAAATATTGAATTACAACAATTTGGCGCGTCTTTTCGACCCCTCGAAAGATGCAACGAGTCAGTCACTCACCGAAGAAATGCTCGATTGTAAATAATGTAATGTATTTATTACGTGAGTAATAAAGCCCAATCGTCGATGTTCGAGCTGCTCAATGCAGGCGTTTCCCGTTTGCCTACCATTTAGGCGCGTTACTTTCCACAGAATCGCTCAGTATAGGTATAATGATAATTTTTTCCTTCATTTTCATTAAAATTTCGTTATTCTTCTGAATAACTTTAACTGAGTTTTATTTTTTTATTTTTTTGTACATTGAAGAAGATAAAACAATAGTATGAAGTATTTTTTTTCTTCTTCTTCTTCTTCTTCTTCTTCTTTTTCTCACGTTTAATTACAATTAATCAAGCGCGTATCGCTACTTACGAAGAGAAGAAAAAAAAATTAAAATAAAAAAAAAAAAAACTTTTTTACTTTTTTCCACCCTTATATATACTTTATCTCTAGGGGTGAAAATTTATTGGACGTTTACTTTTTCTTCATTCAGCACTTACTAAGAAAAAAAAAAAACAAGTTTATATTATTTGGAAACTATCGGTTTAATTATTGCTAATTATATCTATCATAATAAGAAATATTGAATGAATAAAAAATCAATTGAAAAAATTAAAAAGTTGATTATAATTTGTTTTTATTTTTCAACTGCGAATAATCGAATAAAATCATCGCGATGTCCTACAGCCCTCAGTAAAACCTACGGTTAGTCTATGGCCGGACAGCAGGGCCATGGCCCGGCCAGAACGCCTGGCCAGAATCCGGGATCAATTTCCACACGGGTTACACATATAATATTGAATTTTCATTACTCTACCGCAAATTTTTACTCAAATAATTAATTATCACGCTCAAAGAATACTTTTGTGAAAATTATACACACATTTACAGTAATGATAAAAAGTTCACTCGATATCTGCTTGGAAGATGCATCAAAGGTGAAGTTATAATTATCGACGTTTAATTTCAGTTCGGATGAAAAGTTTTCCCCATTTATAAATTTATTATTCTTTGTTTAACAAAATTTGAGATTATTTGCACCCCTAATTTCTAAGACAAATATACCGTGAGACGTGTCATCAGGCACATATATACCTAAATCCGTCTAAGAGGGTAAAGTTCCTTAGTGTACCTAGATTTAATCTAGTCAGAGGCAACGGATGCAAATGAAGATGGCAGGGTTTCGGTTTAGAGATTCTCACCTCGATTCCACACCAAATGGTCATTGTACTCTTGGTAGGTTCTCCATTGTACAGATCCACGGGTTTTCCTTTGATTAAATATTTTCCCGAAGATTTATGCATGTCTGGTTAAAAAAACGCACCGTGTATATTCATGTCGTGTGGAATCCTTCACAGTCTTTACAGTCACTCTCTCTCTCTCTCTCTCTACATAAGGAAGAGAATTTATTGCTAGCTGTAACACCATGCCTCCAGAGTCTAGACAAATGGTCACCCCTCGAATTTATAGTCTTTCGATAGAGGCAAAGGTCGCATAAATTGCCCAAGTTTGAAAGGCCAAGACAGCAAAGCGTCTGGTTTACTTGCACGAAGATGAACCCATGGCGTATGAAGTATATATCTTTCGCAACCCTTACACTGATTGATGGATCGTTGAATGACTGAACGTTTTACACCAAAGAGATTGCTGCCCAATATTTTACACTCGATCGATAAAATGTTGAGAAATTTTGCTCGACTCCTTTATGGTATGAACTTTATTCGTCAATTCGATTTGAAAAACCATTCTAAGTATACATATATATCAGTCGTACTGGTACGCCTGTCTATCGACCATGCGTCTTATTTAGGGTTGATAATGGACGATCCCTAATCAATTGATACATTGCCAAGGGTCCAACTTCAGCAATTTATATTCCCACGAAAGTTAGGGGGCTCAGCAAAGGTCGAAGAATCCCTATATATATATATATATATAGATATGGTCTATGTCTGGTAATTTGTGTTCGGTTCGGAATAGAACCAAAACAAGATTCACGTATCGAATTTGGGGGTATATAACTTTCAAACGAAATTACATTTAACCTAGACTTTTGGTGAGGCTTAGATGTATAGGTTCTATGTGACAAAAATAATGGACAGTAGGGTGGCCCAAAGGAACCAGATAATTTCTTTTTAATCTCGTATGAAAATATGTTAGTTTCACATGTTTTAGGAACCCTCTCAAAAAATCAGAACGATTAAAGAATTTTTAGAGGTCGCTCAAGAATTTTCAAATTTTCAAATTGATGTACTTCTGGTATTAATCGTTATAATTTCAGAGCTAACATTATCGAATTTCAAAAATTACCTATATCTAAATCCTGTCGCAATTTTTCATCTTTTTATTTTTATCGAGTTTTTTTTCTCTCTCAATTGATTTTTCCAACGTATTATATGAGATTGGTTATTGTTTTTCAAAATTATCATTTTTTTTTCTTACAACCTACTGTTTGAATGGCTATGTTTTTCATTGGTACTTGTGTAACTCGTGGAAAAATTGTCTTTTCGATAGAAATATTTGTCTCATAATGTTGTCTGCACCGGTCTTCAACATTGAAGTAAAGTCCCATCTCTCTACACTAGTCGAGAAGCTTCTCAAGGTAGCTATACAGATATAGGATAAAAGTAGGAGCGCAATCGTAGATTGAGAATCGAAGATTGAACGCTCGTTACTTAGACAGATGGACGTAAAAGTACGCCACATTTTTCCTCAGCTACTTCCGATAAAGATGCCGCACAAAAGGCTTTCCTCACACACCATGGGCTCTCTGTGTCAGCTGATTTATACATGCCACTGAGAAAATACATTCATCCTTGGGTCGGTAGGTGTATAGTAATAGTATACACTTAGTGACCCCAAACAATCGCCACCAAATGACTAATCAAGCCGAGTATCGTGATAGCCTGGGGTACCTCGGTTCTGCCAGACACCTTTGATCTTCTGATGAGAATTCAGAGAGAAGTAACATGCCTGATTAATGAAGATATGCGGTCAGAAAGGATTTCTATTTTCTAGATATAATCAACGCGAGATAAAAAACGACATTTTTATGGAAAAAAAAAATTCCGAGTTGCATAAAAATCCAGATATCGAGTTGGTCTTGGGCTCATTTTGAAGGGAAGGGACCTTGGTGTTCATAAAAAAATCGGAAGACTTCAAGATGATCGATCACAATCGGGAATTCATAATAAAACAATTTTCGTTCGGTGATAGAGAAAATGATAAAATGCAGCGATACTTCTTTGGGAATTTGTGAAACTAAAGAAAGTTCAAAGTTGTGCCATGGCTACGTAGAGTCTATGGATATTTCAGTAACTGTAATATCCCGATGGAATGAAAGTGTACTTCTATTGTACCTCGGTCTATACTTTACATTACCGTTTCATAGACGCACTAGACCCTCTCTGTCATCGGTACAACTTCACCATTACAAGTACAAAACTTTTCATACTTCCCGTAGAAGTTCCTTCGAACTAGTTGCTCAATATGCAGTAACAAATCTCGAAGCAAGTAGGAAAATTTCGTTGTGGAACATTTGCAAGATTCAATACAAGTTTTCTTGGATCCTATGGTCTGCAACCGATTTGCAGTTCGCTAATGAAATCAGATTTATTACAAGTTTCGGATCTTCGACGATTGAAGCATCGCCTCTCACAATGTCCGAAGAAAAAGAGTTCTGTTATTGCTCCATGGCATGAGATCGAGACTGTAAATTCGGGAGACGATATCCTGCAACTGAAGATTCGGTTTTTGAAACAAATCGAAAAAAATTTGGAAATAGTTATGCGTTGTTAAACTGAACCCATTTTCACGTAACGTCGGATTTTGAAGAAACTTCGAAACCACCTAGCAAGCATTTTCTCCAGCCCACAAGCATTTTCGAAAAAAAAATACGGATGCGTGTACCGATTTCTTGTCAACGCGATACCAGACGAACCACTCGATCGATTTGGCCCCAATTACGATAAAAAATGGACTACACCTTTAGACGATCTTCCAGTAACTTTATCAGACCATTTCCGTATCCGGTTTCGAAATGGCGATCGTTCAAACTTTTAGAAAATTTGTAACTCATACATTTTTCGACATAATTCAACATACTTTGGAATAAAACTTTCTGCCATTGAAATAGAGTTTCCGAAATTTTTCATTCGACTGAAGAGTGGACTGTTCATTACCTTTGCGAGTATTTATATTCTCATGAATTTGTGCCAGATTCCAAATTCTTGGAAAGTTTTTTCTGCTAAGAAAACAAATTGCCGTCTAATTTAATAATGAAAAAATTTCTATACTACGAGCCAAGCGATTAGTTCTTTCTTCACCATCTGCAGGGAATAGAATTTCGGTTGTTTGAACAAAACGTTTCTCTCGGTGCATAAATTGGCGATTTATCAAGAGTAGCGGCACGCAGACATGATCTGGATAGTAAATTTGAGCGGTAAAATTATTCGGGCACGTTTAAACGGAAGGTTGAGCGTATTACTGCAAAGTGTTACAGCTGGTCCATACGCCTGCAGATATTAATATAAATTAAAAAAGGTACGATGATTTAGGTACCGCGGTCAGTGTGGTGGCTGGCCATTATTGGAGCACGTATATTCTCCGCCGCAATGGATTGAATGTTTATTTACTCGGAGCAAATAACGTTGAAATATATCGTTCCTACCGCGTTGAACAGTCCTCGCCTGTTCACAACATAAAGGAAGATTTATACATGCTGAAATGGAACAATGCACCAACTATGCGTTACTTTAGTACCGCAGTATTCGCATTAGTGTATCCAGATATATACTATGGAATTTAAATGCCATGACATGAATTGGAAAAAGTAAAAATGAAAAAACACTCATCTCATGCCATTACATGTATGGGAAAAATGGGAAAATTCGAAGGGTTTGGCACGGTGCTTAGATTCGAGATAGAAACCTGGGGTTTTGGCTACATTTTTTTTTTTTTGTATATATTTGGAAGCGTCCTGGCCCATGGGAGCATTAAAGTTCAGGAATGATCAAATAAAAGAGCACCCCAATATTATAGATAGCAAAAATTGTTTCCCCATCATCGCGTGCAAGTATGCACGTGTGATAATAACTATTACAGTTATCCGATGACGCATGTGAGCCAAGTTACCAAGCTGCAGCATCCGGGTGCACAAACCGACCATTAATTTTGATCAAAAAGTTTCATTCCCTGGGTATTGGTGGCTAGATACGTTGCGAGAAAAACTATATGTTCGTAACGGTTCGTGTTCTCGAGTGGGATTGCTACCCCAGTGAGCGTGGATAATAACGGAGTATACATGAACAAGTTTAACTTCAGAAGAATGAATTTCAAATATTTATACGCAAATTTTATATCCTTATAGAAATTATCAATAATTTCGAGGAACTCATGCCCAACCTTTCAATAGCACGAGAATTTCATTGATAAAGAGATGATCACTTATTGGTCGCCACGATGGTTTTCAGTCAACACTTCGATATCCTTTTTTCAAAACATTGATACGCTGTGAACAAGTATTCTACAGACTCGGTTGCTTCACAGCCGATCACAAGTATTTTTAACGATAATTAGAAATTATTTTCATCTTCATGGACTTTAGAAAAACGAGCTTGAAGTTCCTACTCTACAGACATGAATCAAAGAGGAATTACTGCACAACTGAAGAAGATGGTTTGAATTATAAATCCCGATCTCAATTTCTCCAATATTGAGCAATCCGTGGATTACAAAACTTGGAGAGAAAAAAACAAAAACCTCGAAATCATACGTACATTCCGAGGGCATTGTGGGAATGATGGCCACGTATCGACGTATCAGCGAAGACCATCATATCTTCGATGATTGACATTGCAGTTTTTCACACTAATTGGAAACGATACTAGACCTTCTTCTATTCTCGCATCCGATGATGGATGAGGAACAATGTGGCACCTACGAAACTGGAATATTAGACAGAATCTAAACAAAAATGGCAATGAATAACAACTTCCATTATTTTTTCACGAAAAGATGTAGAAAAAACTCTACATAGGCTTGACAAAAATTCGAATTTCATAATAGAAGTTTGTTAACATTTTGTTTAATTCGTATATGTATATTACTATATACAATCGCGAAGTTTAAGGTGATACTCTGCTTTATTTTATCCAAAAAAATTCTTATGTTTAGCCATCACTTATGAGTATGCCATAGTGAGATATGAGCCACAAGATATTTCACCTTCCATTAGAATTGCAAACGGTGACTAACAATCTTTAGACATTTTTACATCTTGAACGTAAGATTCTTATTCTATTTTGACTGCAAGTATTTTGCGTTTCTTTATTGCCTTCGAGTGGAAAAAGGAACCTTTGCACATAACTCGGAAATGTCTTCTCGTCCTTTCATTGAACAGTCAAACCTCGACTTACCGTCAAGAATTGGACCAGGATTCAATTATGCCAAAAAATGAGAATAGGATCGGTTGTATGGATATTGGTCCACGATATATCCTGAAGAATGTTTAGGACGGGTCCAGATCAAAGATCAAAATGATTCCCTGGTCTCCCCTAACATCGATGCTTATGTCATTTGCAGTGGACGGAAAACGACGTTAGCTTGATATCGTCCGATCAGAACTGGGTTGACTTGAGTAATTCGTAATGATGAGCTCGGGATCCGTATCCTTGAAATTCTCCGGTTAGAACGTAAATGTCTGGAGGTCCTCATCATCTGAAGTCTACAGTGTCGACGAGATGCGAATGTCGAGGTCACCATCCACATCCGTAATGCGAATGAATTTACCTACAGGGGAATACACAGGGAAATCGCGGTGCTGGTTGGTTGTCGGCGAGTCAGAAAGCCGGAGAATTTGAGATCCATATAATCCAGGGATCTGGATCATTTGATACGGAGACAGGATACCTTTATGTAAATGGCGCCCCGTGGATATAGCGTAAAAAATCTGAGTCGAGAGACTGGAAACGTGCCCTAGAAATACATCAAAGTGTTATAGGTACCCAGTATCAAAGGTTTCTATGAAAAAACAGGGATGTGCTGCAGTGCAGGATACCAGGTGGGATAATGCTTTAGGAAAACAAGAGTAAGGGATAAAGGAAGATGGCAGTAAGGGCTTGTGGAATGGCGTTGAAATAGGGGGTGAAACTTTGTTTTGAATGGATATGTTCATGATTATGAAAAGCACTCTGAGAACTGTTTGAATTCTGCTACGTGACCTACCGTATTGAAAATGTCTTTTCATCTTCTTCTTAAATTCGAAAAATTTTAATTAAATAATAGATCCAGGTGAGATGAGATAGACGACAATCCTGATGCGCCAAGAGTTGAATCCCCCGTAAATCTGGTACTTAACTGCAGCTTTTCGCTTTATAAATATTTTACGATATGAGAGAACGAGAGATTTACGATTATCTAGCCACGAGAGAAATTTCAATCCCTGAAGGACCTTGACGATCAATTTTTTCGTTTTTTCGATAACTAGAAGAAATCTAGTCCAAAATTCACTGCACCAAAATTTATACTATGGCAGTACGCGCATTGAAAGAAAAATGTCAATCTTCTGAGATGATGAAGTGCATGCGCAGTGAATTTTTGGCAGCAGTGCGCAGGAAATCTTCTGCGAAAGGTTCCTCGCGCATAAACTTTCATCTCAGAAGATTGAAACTTTTCCATAATCTAAATCTTGGTGCAGGGAATTTTCGATAGGATTTATTTTCGTATTTAAAAAACGGAAAAAATCGTTTCTATCAAAATTTTGCCGACGTACCCTTGTAAGAAATTATTGAGCGGTTTAAATGCAGAAAACTTCTGATTTTCGATTAGTAGTCGAATGCATGCATCTTTTGAACAATAAATAATAATATAAATACAATCCAGGCAGTGTCAGCCACCGAATCGTGCCAAGCGGAGAAAAATATTCACATATATACCGTCGATATGATAAAATATAAATAAAATAAAATAATAAAATAAAATAAAATGAAGAGAAAAAAAGTAAGCCCAATGTTGACAGTTGTCGCCTACGTGCGTGCCCAGGGGTTTTATACACGCGAATTTATAGATTTAAATCAGGAAAACGTTCCTTCGTGCTCGAGTTTAGGGCGATGCGGCGGCGGCTGACACAACACGGAATGAGACTCCTGCCGCGCCCGATGTTTAGTACCACTACTGCCGGGCGATTGGGCTGATTCATGCGGTATAATAAACCCTAAATTAACGATACTTCTTGGAAAGAGAGAGAGGAAAAAAACAACATTTTATCACCCAATCAGCTGCGCCACGAAATGACTTCATGCTGTAAATAAGAAATTTTCAATGTCTAAATTTATCGACGTATATGTTGGAAACCCAAAATGTGCGATTTTTCAATGCGTACTAGAATAAAATTTGTTTAAATTTAACTGGGTAAATCTGACCCAGATTTTAGGGCGAAATCATCGAAAAAATTTCTTTTACGAGACACCGACGCTCGATATCAAGGCCGACATAATATCCCCGAATTCTTTATGGAAAGACCGAATTTTTAGTATTTTCGTTTTCATAGAATTTGATTTTTTTACGGTAGGTTTTTCCATTTTTTAGTGGTTTTAGTTATGCGGAATGCTCCATATATGGATTAGCCGTAGGGCGTGTCATTTCAGTACGTCTTGACTGAAAATCATTCGGAATAAATCCAAAAAGAAATCCTGGCACAGGCATATCGCTGAAAACTCATTTTACAAGGTAGCTCTACGAATTTTAAGTTTTCCTTTCCAAGTAACGCAGGGAAGATATCATTCGTTTTTTTTTTTCTCAATTGGTATTACTCAGTCGGATTTTATGGTGCATAATTTCGCAGAGTGCGATTTTATAGAAGCTTAAGTTCCCTGCGAAAAATGTCCTTAGAACCAAGTCTGTAAATTGAACAATGTACGAGTTATTAGAGTTGAAAGTAACCTTTGAATGCTTATGACGGCTAAACTATTGAATTTGTGAAAATAGTTCTAGGGATACTTTTTGTAGAGAATTTAATTCTCTACAAAACCGTATCCTGAAAAATCTCTTATCAGAAAACCCAGCTGAGTAATACTACTTAGAAAAAAACATGTCCTTTTCATGTTATTTAAATGAAAAATCTTGTGAATTATACAATGCATTTTTGGTGTTATCCCTCTTCCTTTTTCCATCGAGTAAAATTGAAAATAATTTTTGTCCGGCCCCAGAACATTCCTAGGTGAATTTTTCACACGTGTATTGAAATGAAAATATCTTCGTAAGCCATTATTTAATTATTTTAAGTGTATATAGTATACATAGTGCGTGACGTTACGGGTGGGTAGCGTTTCGTACATAGCGGCTTAAAACAATTAGTTAAAAATAAAAAAAAAATTTCGAGAGAGACTATTTTTTCGACTAATTTTTCATCCCCTATTGAGTAATAAATGACAAACCGGAAACGAGCCACTAGAATATACTAGGAAATAAAAATGTTTCACGTATAACCGAAATTCTGAAACAAATTACAACCATTTTTGTCCATGCGAGTAATTACTTTCCACAAATTTTATTACATTCAGTCTCTTTCGTATAATTTCAGCATATATATATTCTGCAATAAAATATCGCTAAAAGTAACTGTAAGAGTGGGAGGCAGCAGAGCTTCCAACTTAAAGCTCAGTTTTAGTTGAAATCGTATCCCCAAATGCCGACAAATACCCCTGTAATTAACACAGCTATAAACTCGAGCGTTATCAGATTAACAAAGTCGATCAAGACTTAACAATTTTAAAGGTTGTAAGAATTAACAACTTTGAGCTACTTTTGGTCGAACAAGTTTCAAGAGTTTTGGGAACTCAGACAACTCTTTCACTTCCTCAACTCTTATTCATTTAACTCGTTTTCCTCGTGCGCGCATCTTCTTCACAGCTTCATATCCCAGACGACTCTTAATCAATGGAAAAAAAAAAGAAAGAAAGAAACGAAAAAAAAAATAATCTACCAAACATATCGAAATTCGAAATTAATTATCCTGACTTAACTTCCCGCAGTGGATAAGCCCCGTTCAAATCTCGAGCGGATCTCTTGAATCGCGTAATTAAGCTCTATGAAGCCTAATCAAGGAAAGGATCACTTCTCTCCTAACAATCTTGAGCCAATTATAGGTACCTCATTTTCTAAGACTTCAGAGCGATCAATTCGATGCTAGTATATTTATTTTGCCCCGTATTGTCTGGAGGCTTTTACAGCTAAAAGATAGCTAAAAGACGCGTGTAAGGTATGATCGACTTTAAAAAACGGGTTGAGTTTATTTTCAGGTGTATATCTTGAGGGGGCCGATTATGCACAGAAGATTTCACCAAAATGGCAAAATAATTTTTACCCTGAGAATAAAAGTACTGAATTAAAAAAATCCACCAAAATCTATACGAATTTCACCCACGACTGACATGAGTCGGAAGAGTTTTAATTGAAAGCCTCAGTATCTGTGATCCAGAATATTCAAAAAGCTCCTTGCGCTAAAAAAATTCAAGTTTCTTATCGTTGGATCGAACTTGGATATAATTTTGAGAGATTCGCGTAGCTTTTTTACGTCACAGCTTCGGCCTGGCTTGATGAGGATTCGCTGAACAATCCCTTGATGTTATGATATGACCAAAGGAACCCCTATACCCATCCAACAAGCTTTAGGCTTTGGGTTTTAAAATAGATTTAACAATGACGATGAAACAGAATGTGATAATATGAATTTGGAAAACTCTAATAAGCTAAAACGATAGTGAGATCTACAAGAGAGAGTGATAATGGAAAGCATGAAGCATTAAAATCAGTAAGATATTGAAATACGAGATAGAGTTAAACGATGTAATGTTATGCTAAACGTATTTCTTTGTGCATTATATATGAATCAAGTATAAAAGTCCTATGAAAAACGACACTATTATGGCAAGCTTTATAAAGGATTTTTCTGTAGAGAAAAATGAAACAACTTGTTTGAATTATTCAGTGAACGGTTAAAAGAGGTCGCGTAAATACGACGTAGGTTACAGTGCATAGAACTAAAGGTAAAAGGGACGCGAAAAGTGTCACGTTAATTTGAAACGAAAATTAGAGTTGGGTTGACCGTCATCTCGGGTTACAGGACGCGAAAGTTTACTAGGTTACCATAAGTAAGTATATCACAAAACTATCACCCAAGGAAAAAGAAAAAAAAAAAATTTCATATATATGATTTATCCAAAATCAAAAAATTATTTGTGCTTTGTCTCTTCACTTACGTAACTTGTACTTTATTTATTTTATTTTTTTAATGAACCAGAAGAGTTTGAATTGAAAAACTAAAAATGCAAGAATTCCCAAAGCTCCTTACGGTTTTTAATTCGAACTTTCGGAGCTCTTTTCTGGATACAATTCTAAGAGATTGACGTAGCTTTTTTTCATTCAGTACATGCTTTCCTATAGTATAAATTATTTTACAGTATTGAGCGAGTCGATGCTTTCATAGGCCAGAATATCTCAAAATATATACAAAAAATGATTCCGGAATACCAGGTTCGTATCTAAATTCTAAGTACTTTCTAGTATTTCAGGAATTTTTTTTTACCTCCTATCGCATTATCGCTTTGAATGATCTGAAAACTCCGTCCACTTCTTATCCATAGTACTAGGTATCCGTGAAAAATTTACAGATTTTTAACGACAAAATTTTATTCATCACAATTTGAAGATAAGAAATATTTTTTGGCGCGTTGTAGCTTCAGAAATTATATCGTTGAAAATGTGTCGAATTTTCATGAAATACCTACTACTACAGGTGAGGAGTGTACCAAGTTTGAGATTCTTCTTTGGATAATTGTTTTTTTGTATATATTTGGAAACGTTGTGGTCCATGGGAGCATTGAAATTCGAATACGATCAAATTAGGGACGACCCTTATATACCTAGATAGAATGCCGAACTTTGTTTCAAATATATCATAAAGGATATAATTCCGGTATACGAGAAATTGGGAAACCAACGTCGATTATGTATACGTATGACACGGATTCGGTGTGGTATTTAGTTTGAATGGGCTTAACATATGTGGAATTCTCAAGCCGGTTATAGGTATGTGTTTTAATACAGTACTCAACGAACCCAGCTCATATCAGGTGGCTATTTTTCGCTACACGCGTTCCATTGCATAACTTCACTTGTATAGCCCAGGATAATCAAACAACCAATTTTCATCAGTGGAAGCATACCCGCAGCGTGTACCTCGTAAAGTATATGGATCGGATACAATCTCAATAAAATAACTTCCGCGAATGAAAAAGCCGTCGATTCAAAGCAATATGGTGAAAACTTTAATCAATCTATCGCACGTAGGTATATATACCTATCCATCCACTATTATGCCCTATATATACCTACTGGAAAATCTTTTCCCTCTATAATTGCGGTTATATTGTACATGCTCCACGGTAGATTGATATATGTTTCCGCTCAAACAATTTTTGCCAAGAATGAAATTATTATCTACGCTTTGTCCTGTATTGGATCGCAATTCCGAAACCAAGCGGTGAAATTTTTTGCTAAATAAAATATTCCGCGCTGAATATCTAATGCATAATTCGAGAGACGCATTCCCCGGTAATTATATGAAATAATTAAGGATTGATGAAAAAGATAAAATAAATTGTTGCATTACACTTTTGGGTGGGTACTATAAGTTTCGGGCCGCGATTTCACAGGTCTTCTAAATGCCTATACAGCGGATGTAGATTTGGGTTTGGTGGAGGGATCTTCCTGAGCTCAACTGTGCCCCAGCTTACCACCGCTATTATTATAATTGTTTAACTCGTTAATTGGGGATATATTTCGGGCAGGTACATAATTTAGTGAGAGACAAAAGGGTTTAGGAAACGCAGTGTTAAGTGTATAAGGTACAGCCATACTAGATTAACTGGTATTTCCGTACCAAAGGAGGGAATTGTTCAAATTTTCTTAACATCCCGTGTAACGTTATTCTGCGGAGTTAATATTAATGCCAGACATCGCATCAAAGATCATTACCTCAATTGTATGTTTCATTATTACAAACCAATTACTGTACATAATACACGCAAAAGTTGATATTGCCGCGTGATTTATCGTCTTTGTTTTCCTGAATTGACGAAGTTTGCCAGCAATCATTCCTTGATTTGTACCATCTACATTGTACATGATTATTACCTCCTATAATCGTTTGAAAAAGCTACGCTAATCTCTCAGAATTGTATCCAGTAATCAGAAAGAAAAGTTCAAACGAAGAAACTCCAAATTCGTGACGCAAGAAGCTTTTTGAAACTTTGCATCCGCCATTATACAGATATTGAGCTTGTCAATTCGAGCTTTTCTGGCTCATTTGTAGATTCGGTTTGACAAAATTCAATTAGCTTTTCCAAATTCTGAAACTTCATAATTACTACAGTTGAAATTATTTTGCGATATTGATCATCGGGCTGAAATGATGATGGATAAGTTTTAAGGATTGCGAAGCTCTGTGTATAAGCGAACAGATCTTTTAGTTCATAACTAACCCATGTGGTGTTTGAAATTTTCACCTAATTTACCGGGGTAGGAAATTTGATCCTTAATTCAGTACATTAGGGAAATCATGTAATGGACACTGTCCAGTAAATATTGATACTGCCAACAGAAGGGCAGCGGATAATCAAGTTTGATTTTCACGCGAGATATTGAACAAAGCGTGATGGCTGTGATACCAAAATTCTTGTTCATATTTTTGGCGTTTAGAGTATCCGAGGAATCTTGCCTCGTTTGAAAAAAAAAAAAAGAAAATCAGTGTATGGAACTGATTTTTTTCTTTCGTCTAAAAATATGCTCATTAAATTTTCTGCAAAGTATTTTTTTCCCTTGACTCGTATCTCATTTTCACTTCTTTTCAATAATTTTGAGGTCATCCGCGCTCGTGCTCTTCCCTGTTCTTCCCCCCTTCCTGATTTCTCACGTTTTTGTTATTTTTTTTTTCTCTTTCTGGTCATGCGTCGAGTGGTATTTTATTCCGAAGCAGAGATCAGCATTGTTACCAAAGTGCTTTACGTCTCTCAGCCTTCCGTGGAGAGTTTTTTTCTGTCTTTGTTTTGCCATTCCCACTCACTCGAATGTTTCGCTGGAACGTGATAAAGAGCGTCGTTGTTCGCTATTTGTTTTATCCAACTGAGGACTCTATCTCGCCTGATTCTCACTCGTGTTACCCAAGAGTTCACGGTGTGAATACGGGACTTTGATAAAATTTTCAACCAACCAGTCCCCTCCTTTGCCCAGTAACAATTTGGCTTGAATGACTTTTTCATTCATTCGTTTTTATCACCTCTCTCTTTCATAATTACTAACGCACGGTTCTGGCTTACAAATATTATACATTGCATACTAGAGAGAAAAAAAGTGGAAAATCGAACAAAATGCCTCAACGTTACGTTCCCACCACAGCGGATCACTTTTCTTCAATTTTCTCAGAATTTTGCATCGACTTCTTCCGAGCCAACTTTATCGTCGAAAATATCATACCTTCACTTACGAACCTCGGGGCAATAGGATTTTTAATTAAATTTAGAATCGGCTGCCTTTACATCTGCTACAAAAACCACGAAACTTTTGAAAAGCTATGGAAAAACTGCCTACGGCAATAGTTTGTCTCATAATATATGTATGATATTTGAGAAACGAAATCCGGTCAGTTATATTCGAAAAAAAAAAATTCAGTCGTCTCGAGCTCCAAGCGAGCTTTTATATCGATGGTATGTTTCACAAACAATACTACTGGGACGCTCATAAATTCTTCAAAACGAACTTTTTAACAACGACCTTTGGGTCTAATCCAATTTTCAGGCAACTGCTAAATTTTCATACACAAGGGAATGGGTTGGCTTTGCGATCCTCCCCTCTGTACTCTATATATCAATAAACGTACAAGCATCTGCACGGTATTTTACTGACGAAAACTCACTCCGGACAATAAATGCTGTGTTTCGATTGTACCTAAAAGTCAATAGATTAGATTGATATTTTAAAAATTGAACAGATCACGACATGGGACAAAGCCTACTGAACGGGCTGAGAACTCGGAACATTTCTTGCTTTGGTACAAGGAATAACACTTCAGCCTCTACTTACGGTGTTAACATTCTCAGAATGTGTATTATGCACGGGGTTAGTAATAAGAGGAGTATTTGGTGAGTAGGTAAAAATTAGTCAGATGTTTCTCTGCTAGATGGGGATATTAAATTTGAAAAAAATAGATTTCAGGATATTGCAAAGCCCGGAATCGGGATGAGATATAAAAGAAAATCAAGACTCGAGTACGCCCAACGATTCTCTAAATCGTTTTAGAACTCTTCTTATATTCTTTCAGGTAAAAACTCGCTTCGTAATATGCCTTGTGCCGCGCCGAGACGCAATTTGTTCTTTGTGCAATTTGTTCCCAAGTGCAGAAGAGTCTAGAGGTGTAGGTACTCTAAAATCACAGGAGAGACACAAGAGAGAGAGAGAGAGAGAGAGAGAGACGAGAAATAAATTAAAAAAAAAACGAAGTATTAAAACAAAGTAAAAGTATATTCACTGAACAGAACACTCCAGGGATAACAAAGCACCGTCATATCTTAAAATGATGAGGTATAAGGTAGGTACAGGACTGATTAAAGGCAGATCCTCGTCCTTGAAGCACAAAGCATAACTTCAATACTAACTAAAATAATCTGGAAGGTAATAGCCGAGAGCTTATGCAGCTCCAAGATGAAAGCAGCTACGTTGATCAATACACATGCGTGTTATCAAACCCGTAATAAATTGTCTGCTTTTGAATAGCAATGTGCTCGAATAACGCGGATCGTTATAAATTTTGAGATAAGACTCGTAGAAAATCATTTCATTCACTCTGAAGGACGGATACACGGGACATTAGTACCTGCCTTCCATCCCCTGCTCGTTTAATGCTTTACAGCAATTTCACAAAGTACATTTCTATGATAACTTACTTCAGCTTAGTACTTAGGACGTCTTCTTTTATACATCGATTCATACATCCATACATAATTCGGATATTTCAATGTATACCGTAGTACTTATACAAGGCTGGTTACATACCGTGCACACGTACCAAACGACAATCTAATTTGCATTGGCACCCTGACTATTTTCAGTTATTTATGATTACGTCAGAATATCACAGGGCTTTACCGTCTGTTGAACAGAGCTAGTGATTCAAAGAGTGAAATAGAACGTGTGACTGATAAGGGCTTATGTGAATATCAAAGCATGAACGTTGCATCGATAACGAAATGGAAAAGACGGTCTTTCGTGGTACTTTTCATCATCCTGTTTTGAAATTACTGTCACGTATGTGCAGAATAGAGTTCAACGTTAAAAAATAACAAGTCGAATCTTTCAAATTGATCAAGATGTGAAAATTTTTCATGTCCATTATTCGATTTGTAATGCCAAAAGCCCAGAAACGTAAAGATTCGCTCTAATTAGCAAAAGTGATTTTCGACCGAAGCCAGTACTATTCTCATATCATCAAAGTGATGAAAAGTAAAATGGAATCGTTGGGATTCCAAGCCCTGTTTTGGAACGCGAAGTTTTTTCACTGATCTTGGCATTTCGATGTTCCTGTGCGTACCGTATCATTCCTGAAGAGCAATTTGAATGTACATGGTGTTCTGTACGTGAATACGTCTATATGGGGTTTGCTTATTGTGTGTATGGTGAAGGTACGGGTCTAAAGGGAGGCGGAAAGGAGTCAGTGACGTGAAACACGCTTGCGAATTGCCTGCAATATAGCGCGTCAGTATTTGAGAGCAACCACTGTGAACCATGATGGATTATGGGCAACATCGTTGCATAATTAATTTGAAATAATTACCAGGCTAACCAGAATTAATGGGAAACCGCCCTTACGAAATTGGAAATGTTTCCTGCAAATGCGCCCGACCTACCCACATGTCGGTGTTTCACAGTTTAATGTATGCCAGTCTCATCCGTTCTACGATAAAAGCCATTCGCTGCTTGCTGTGTTGTTTGCTCATCGCGGTCTCGTTGTTACGATTTAACATTTAACCTCAATCCCACCAGTTATTAGATTTATGTGATAGTGAACAGCTACATCAAGACATGAGTCCGATCTCACGGACTAAAAGGAGGAAAGTCTCTTCTCTCGCAATTCGTCGAAACTCATATTGATATCAAACCCTTGGACCATTCTTTGGAAATGGGTTGTGAAATAACGAAGCTTTTGAATCATGTTTTCCAGTAATTATTTGTCAATCAGATATTACACAGAGATCTGGAAGTAATTCAGCTGGTAATTGATTCGTGAAGGATAACTGTAGCACCAATTTTCCGAGACGAGCTAAATTTTGCACGAATATACTAGAAAGGTATATATCAAGGATGTAAATGACGGAATTCAGATTGCATTCATGGAAAGTATTTTTTTTAAAAGCAATTTCTATTCTTGCATCCATCACAAAAGTTCCTTGAACGATTTCAATATCCGTAGTTTACACAGTGCGGAAATGCGTAACGAATGAGTTTGTTGAGTCTGACCCCTGTAGGTTTCATAGCTTCGTCCTAATCTAATCCTGTGAAAAAAATCGTACAAGAAGATTAATTATCGTCTGAAAATGCAACGTTCATTATTTTCTTGTTGGCGAAAATCAGGTGCGATTCTTCTCATCGGGAAACCAGTAAGTGAATAACTATGGACTGGACGGGAAGCTCTTGACATAAATTGAGTACGTATATACAGCGGACGAACATATTTACAAGTCACATCGCGGCCATTTCGAACACCGATAAGAAACTTTTTGCCATTCTGTGTTCACGCATGGCAGACACTTTCTCCTTGAGAAAGGTTTGGCCGATTCGCTTGGACGACGTTGCGTTACGTTACTGGGTTACCCCTATTGGTTTGCAGAATCTAGTTCGTAAATAATCACGGGCCATTGAAGATCGCAGAATGAAATTACCCGGTTTTGACAGTCGCTGCGGTGTCGTTAGCTAAGCGCACAATACGGGCCTGTTCAGAGTACAATGAGAAGTGAAAAGCTCGTTTTCTTTCTTCGCTTTTCACTTTCCCCCAATTTTCTATATAACGCATAAAACGGCGTCATAAAAACCGACGACAAATCATCTTCATTTCAGTATTCATATCATCTCGCCAGCAATACAGGCCTTTAGGCATAATTTGTTCAAGAGCATCAACTGGGAATTTAAAAAAGATTTTTTCAATCGCAGTCGTGTCTCGATACTAATACGATTTATTCGCGGTTATGAAATATCGTTAAATAACGTAAAGAAAATGATGAGTCGAAAACTTGCAAAGCTGCAATCTACTGTTCTGCGATATCATGTGTAACAACGCAGAGAAAGCTGCAACGTAGACGGAATCGTTAGAGATAGATGCCGATGGGTTTGGTCTTTTTCATTATAGGTAGGAATGCATGGAAATAAATGAAGAAAAAAATATTTTCCACCAGCAAAGCGAAATAACATTCGCGATCGTTGATTGGTTATTCCGTTTGACCGCAAACGCTGAATCTGCTGACGCTGTATTTTTCATTGGCGAAGCCTATGTGACCATGTCGCGGTCGCTGTTACTTGCGATTGCAGAAAATCTATGATCCAGTGGTCAAATTTTGTATCCCTTTCTCCCGTCTGAAAGACACCCCTTATTTCACTTACGAGTAACTCGAGACTATTTTTTCACAGATTTTTTCACCTAAATTGATAACTTTCGTCACTTTTTTGAAAACTCAAATCTTCAATGATTTTTATCGAGTTTAAGAAGAAATAATGAAAGTAACGTGAGGATCTCCATCTTGTATTTCCTCTAATATTGTAGAAAAATCATTGAAAAAGTGACTTGATTTCGAAAAAGGTTCAAGTATTACGAATTGAAGTACTCGTGACTGGGATAAGGGTTGTATAGACTATAGAGCCGGGAGAAAGCCGGAGATAGCGAGACCTCAAACCTGGCTAGAAAGTTGGTGAAATCACTCAAACATGTTTCTAGATAATAAACAGTCCCGGATACACTC
Organism: Tenthredo scrophulariae; assembly: GCA_963978835.1. NCBI lineage: Eukaryota > Metazoa > Arthropoda > Insecta > Hymenoptera > Tenthredinidae > Tenthredo > Tenthredo scrophulariae. The sequence goes on from OZ022234.1 coordinate 7,975,268, forward strand.
AAACACATGTCTACGCCAACCGGAATCAGTTTTTTCAATCTTATTTCCATTTTGGCTCTACGAGATGCCAAGTTTTAATATCAGGCAGCTTCCATTCCTAAAAAAAGCCCATCTTTTTCTATACCAGAACCCATACTAGAGGATAGAAACTCCTCGGTCTAAGGTACTTACTGGCTCTTAGCCACTTTAAGTATACGAATACTGGGCCAGCTGATATTTCCGAAGTCTGACGAGTCTGCCCCTTCTGATACTGCGTCCCCTTTTACATGGATATACCTATATATGTACCTATACATCTAGAGATATAGGCTGTGTGATTAGGCCTTTTTAGCCCTCTTCTTGCGTCCGGTTCCAGCTACCCTAATACATCCGGTCCACCGGAAAAAAAGCCCCGGGCTATAATGCAATGTCTCGATATAATCCTCGCAGTCGATTCCGTTTTTAGGATTATTATCATTATTTTCACTATCGTTATGATCGTTACTACTGTTTTTATTAACGTCGTGAACTTTTCGAGCTGACCAGTTTATATCGTGTTCACATCACTCACGATTGTGTAAAAGGAAAAAGAAAAAAAAAATACGGGTAAAAGGAAGTGGAATATCGTCGAAACGTCGAAGAAATTCGTTATCAGTATATCCTGAAATAAGGAACGCTATACCACCCTTACTTATTCGGACACAAAACACACTCGGAACTTTCTCATTAAAATCTAATTACTCGGCGGTTTTATTGCCGCGAAAAAGTCTACTACGAGTGAAAATCGTGGAAATAAGAGTCAGAGGAAGGGAGAGCCACCATACATTAGCTGCACTTAGCTTATGTGGGTTTAATATCTTCCTGGTTCTGGTTTGGCAGAAAAACTTTTGATTATATGCAGGTCGATCGGAATTGTTTAAGATTTTGTGGCTGCTGGCAGTGGCGCGTTGAGAGGCTAAGAAAAGCAATAAGAAGAAATGGCATTATCGAATGTAGCCAAGCACTATATACTGCGAAAGCGGAGATTTTGCAGGAGGAAAGATTGCTGAAGACTTTACGCCTGGATTCACGGCACTTCTTCCCTGAAGGAGCCTTTCCGAGACCTGGGATAATTCCTAAAGCATTCTGCACGGTGCCCTTTATAAAACAGCTACAATCCTACAGGCTTGCCTTTACCCCTTTGATTAGCTTAATTTACCACTCAGAATTTTCATGGAACAGGAAACGTTCACGCCTTGCCTTCTAATCGTACTTGAGCCCGGGATTCGTACAGTTTGTCGTTTTCCAATGGTATAAAAAAAAAATAAAAAAATTTGCTCAGCTTCCGAGAGACCCTCAATTCTTAAGGGTTGCGAAAATTATTCTCTGCTTGTTTCTCCGAATACATAATAACGCCGTCAAGGCTAATTGGCCGATGTTAACTGTTCTGCAGTTCTGCCTGCTGTGTTTTTTGAACAAAATTTCCACTAATCCAGAAAACTCTGGGTCATATCTGACGCGACGGAAGTGACGATGACATTTCAAGCCGTAGTGTGCTTAAAAGGTTTTCGTGACAGGCTGCTGTAAGTAATGAGTCATATTCCTACTTTGGTGGCAGTCTGACCTCGCGTGCACGAAATATGAGACAGAGAAAGAGAGAGTGAGAGAGAGAGAAAGAGAGAAGGGAAAAAAAATTAAAAAACAACCCCCTGTACGTCCACATTTATATTTTTTTCACCCCAATTTCATTCATTTCTCCATTTAAACCAAAGTATCACGTATGTTGGGGGGTCACATTGTGAGCCACAACCCACGCAAGCAGCCCGCAAGCACGTATCACGTGAATTAGCGATTATATTAAAGTCACTGTTCCCGGGTTAGTTTTGTTTTTCATTTTACGTGACAGAAATGTAAACATATTTTTTGATACATCTCTGATTGGCATCACTCGTATTCGAATGAAAAATAACACATGAATATCATATCCATCCCTTACTCGAAAAACATGCTAGCCGAGAATAAGTTTCAAGAACATACTATCTCACTTCGAAAATTTTTTGGAGCGAAATTCGGTTGGTAACACTCCTGCTCGCATAAAGACGAACAAAACGATCTTTATGCCAATTTTTCCATAGAAATTCATCAGTCACAGCAAACATGTTCACATAATTTCGGTATTTTCATGATGACGAAGAATTCGATAAACCTCATTATACATACATCTAAGGAAAAGGTGGGGTACCCACGGTTACCTTAAGTTTTGGACACATACGCAAAAATAAATTCAAAAAAGGATACGTGAAAATTTGGGTAACGATTTTCGTCGCATTTTCTCATTTTCTTTTTTCAATTTATTTCTGCGCGAATGTACAAAACTTAAGGTAACCGGGGGTACACGCCGTCCGGGGCTACCCACCTTTTCCCTCTATATGTATGATGAGGCTTATCGAATTCTTCGTCATCATGACATTAACGAAATTATGTGAACATTTTTGCTGTGACTGATGAATTTCTGTGTAAAAATTGCCATGAAGATCGCTTCATTCGTCTTTATGCGAGCAGCAGTGTTACCCACCAAATTTTGCACCAAAAAATTTCAGACGTAAAATAGTATGTTCTTGAAATGTATTCTCGGCTAGCATGTTTTCGGAGCACATTCTCGGGTAGGACGTTTCCAGGCTTATTTTCGGGTGGTAGGTTTTTGAAGCTTATTCTCGGGTAGCATGTTTTCCAAGCCTATTCTCGGGTAGCATGTTTTCCCAGCTTATTCTGGGGTAGCATGTTCTTCGATTAAGGGGTCGATATACTACACCGCATATGTGATACCTATACGAATGAATAAAGTTTGATTCATGACATCGTTGCTCGCGGGAGTTAAAATAATTTTCCCGTTCACCGTACTTATGCTAAGGAAATGATACCAACTAAAATAACATTTGGAGGCAAACCTTTGTCCATTTACTGGAAGGGAACGGAAGAAAGAAAACGCGGAATACCTACGACTGGCAACGGCCGCTCGGGGCTACCGAAATAATTTTCTGATTACAATTCACGACACGTCTGACCAGGATTATCATAAGGTGCGGATCACGGTCCACCTTCGGGCCTTCATTTTCATTGTTTTATTCTTTTCTGTTTTTTTTTTCTTCGCCGCTACCCTCAGCGCCACACGTTCACTCCGAATCACTTTGGCTCTTTTCAGCAAAAAATGTGGACCACTTTTTTTATACATCGGTACCTGTAGTATATTCCGCGATCTAGAATGAATACGTTATTCTATTATGGGTTCTGATATCGCAGCATCGCTTACTTCGGTTTACACCAAGATGATCGTTTTAGTTCGATGAAACATTCGCGCTGATAATTGAAAAACTAATAAATTATTTCATGGCAAAATTCAAGATTGAAAACATTATGGAACAAGCAGATCATTCGATGGTACAGCCCCGGAAACTTTCGTTCGGATCTTTCAGGCTTGAAAAATGTCAATCTATGAGCAAAAACTTCAATTGAGAAAAGAAGAAGTGTACTAAGAGCGAAAAGTTCATTTTCTTTTTTCAACACGAAAACTACTTGATCGCTTAATTCTGAAATTCGACCAGTTTCAGGTTGAAGTAAGCCCTATCGATTCAGTCCAAAATCATAAAAATCCGTTGATCACTTCTCGAGATATCATTAATTGAAATTTTGTTTTCATCGAAATCCTGTTCTTTGAATAACTCGAAAACGACTTGACCGATCAAACTCAAAACCTAATCAGTTCTAAGCTGGGAAGTGCCGCATCGATTGATATATGTGGGAGGTTGAAATCCCTTCGTTCTGACCCGAGAAGTAGTTGGAGAAAAAAATTAATCACATACAAACACCCAGAAGTCTGTCTGAAAATGTCTGAGGTGATTTTCTGGGTCTCAAAACGTAGGGATCCGGTAAAAACCCAGTTTTTTATTTCCGGGAAGATTACAATAAATTCCTTCTTCCGAAAGGGGAAGCTGAGAGCCTCCTTGACAGCGAATGAATGTGTGTGTGAATTTCGACGAGCAAAAAGAAATGAGCCAAATTCATGTGAAACAGCAAACAAATCTATTCGATATTGGGAATCCTAGGTGGGCACTGAACGACATCGAAAAGCATTGAATTACCAATTCGATTGCAAACACATCGTGTTCGGACATTCGTACAATTGAAATGTTGCAGAGTCGGCACTCTACGCCACTCTACAGTGTAATTTCGACCTTTTCGAATAATCAGCGTATTGGAAACAGCAGTGCTAAACGTCAACTCCGTACATTTCGAACCACCGTTTTCCTCGCATATTAGAAAACCAGTATAACATTTATGCCTAAAAAATAGAATTTCATCATTTTCTCTAACAGAACCAACAACGAATGCATTAAATAATGCTGCGACAATTGAGTAACCGATATTTTACAAAAGCGAATAAATAACACGATCCATATTTACGCAAACGATAACAAAAGATAATTAACAAATGAATGGTGGAACGAATGTAATGCCGATTTTGTATCAGTACAGGGTCGATTCGTGGCTTCGATTTGCGATATCGCGGGCTATTCGTGCGTCAATATCACGAGCTGACTCCGTCAGATATTTTCTGTTATCAGTTCACCGAGTATTCCACCACTTGAAATGTAATTTATGAAGGGTAGTCCGATAATCTATGGCACAGATTTTACACTTTATATCCTAGTGAACGGTCGCAGCTCTCTATAAGCAATTTAACAGCATTATTCCAGCTAACTGGAATAATTCGTTTTCGTTTTCGAATTTCAATGCTCCCATGGGCCAGGACGTCTCCAAATATATACAACAGAAAGCAGCTGAAATATTAGGTTCGTATCTAAATTCTAAGTTCCGCCCCAAAGCCTTCAAATTTTCCCATTCGAATAGAACACAATTTGTGGCATTTCGCGGTTAATTTTTTTTCTTCCTGTTGCAGTACAGCTCCGAAAAATCTCAAACTTGGTACATTTCCTACCAGTAGTAGTAGGTATTTCATGAAAATTCGACAGATCTTCAACGATATAATTTTCGAAGCTACAGCGCACCAAAAAAAAATTTCTTTTCTCCAAATTGCAGTGAATAAAAGTTTTTCGTTAAAAATCCGTAAATTCAATCAAACGTGGATGAAGTACTCAGACCGGGTCCGTCCTAAGGTGAAACTTACTATTTAGGTGTAAAAAAAAAAATTGCGTGATTCTTGTAAATAAAGAAATGAGATTATCACGAGCAATAACGCGCCCCCTTCGGTATCAACAACAGTAATAAAACAGCATGTATAATAATAGAAACAATCGTTTTCTGTGCGGTGAATAGCTTTATAGCCCATGCTCGTGTTTTCCTTCAAGCATTTTCTCATTTTCCCCCTTTTTTCATCCTTCCTCTTCATATACTTGTCTAGGAAATGGTCCTGAAAAATGTTAATAATGTCAAGTCGGTTGATGACCAACTCTTGAGTATAGGATTAGATCCTTGTAATACGTACGAACAATTTCATCCAGTTTTAAGTTGGATGTAACGAAGAGCATACACCGAAATATCACGGTCTGATATAATTTAGAGAAACGCACCGTTCGCTTTCAATCATGGATATTTCAAATCGATCCATTTCTCAGGCATACTCCGTCACGTATGTTGACTGCAATAGCAAATATCACCGATTGAGCTGTTTGCCCTTATTGCAAAAAGTTGCATAGAAACAAAACGTTTCGCGTCCAATACGTCAGGCAATCATAGAACTGCTACTATTCACGAAAAATACTGCATCCTGACAGCACAAACTGGGATATTTTTGAATTTTACGAGCCAGATTTTGGGAGATCGTATAATAATGGATCTCAGAAATGAGGAGTAGGATGAATATTGTGTTATCATGATTTGAAACAATCCACCTAGATATGCATATCAACCATATATTCTTATTATAGGCATCGCAGTGAAGGCTCATTTCAGAGTTACCCTTTAGATCAATGCAGTAAAAGCACATGGGCTCAATGTGCCATTGTATTGCATCCAACTTCTGGAATTGTTCGAATTCCCGTTGTCATGAACAAAGGAATAAAATATTGCGAATAATACGTGTAGGGATTTGATCCCGTTTCATATGACACGGTGGCGAACCGAGAGATTGATTACTTCTGAGAATTCTTGAAGTCGTGGGATGTTCTCACGGAAAGAAAACAGCACAGGATCTTTCGAGGAATCCTCAAACGCATATTACGTTTCTGAGGTATAGATACGTCTCCGTATAACGAGCCTCTGAACTTCATGATTTCTCACCTCTGTCTTGAGAGCAATCATTCTCTCGTATATCGAAATATACAATCCCATGTTTCAACAGTTGGATTGTAGCAAAAGTCTGCTCTATAAACCACAGATTCACAAATATAACCCGTAGATTCAGAACAGGATAATTTTCACTTTCAAAAAAATCTGGGACTAATATTATATCTTATGATAACTTTTAGTACCGTACGATCTGGGCTATTTTTCGAAAATCGGATCATGAGAAGAAGTTAACATTTCGATAAAAAAACGCATTCAAAGAAAGATCTGTTTCGCGTATAACAGCTGGAAGACGAAGATTTTTCTCTTTCTTTTGAGAAGAACAACTGCTTCCCCAGGAATTGGAGACCTCAAAAACATGATATTAACAAACGGTGGATGAATCGAAACGTTATCAGAAAGTCGCGAAGAACTTTGAGAATCCCAGGAATTATTCAGCTGCATCACCTCCTAATTTGACTGACAGACTGATGATGAATCGTGACGATATCATTTACCGAAAAAAGGACCTGTACGGATCCTAGATGAGCTAATTTTCCGAAAATAGAATCAATTAGTCTAAATAATGAAATGGTAAGGTTCGAATTGGTAATTTATCAAAAAACTTGAAGATATCGGTGGATGTACACGCGAAATGAAAAGCCCGAATTTCGCAGGAATCTCCTCGACATATGAGCTTGAATTTTACGACTCTATACGACACTGATCGTACCAGAATAAAATGTATCTTTTTTCCTCTCCATCTAAAGTTCACTGAGGTAACCCCCTATAAGGAAAGAAAATTTCTTTTCCGCAGGATATGAGAACCACATAAAAGTTTGTATTCATCTGTCTGACTTCCCATCACATTCTGGGATTACGTGCGTTATCTTATACCCTGTGCAGTACTGACAGGGTGAATCGCGAAGGTGATAAAATTGATGTAAAATTTTAATAAAATTGATGACGAAAGATCAGTGGATGATTGAATGATCCTTGAGATCAATGCAACGGGGGCTCTTAAATTTCATTTTTGGAAAAATCCACGATATTCTTTGACTTGAAACAATCGTCATGCTGGTTTCCGAGACTATATGAAAGCCTTGAAATATTGAACTCCACGTAATCGAGGAATTGAATTCGGTATTTAGGCAAACTCGAGACAAATTGAAGAGGATGCTCATTTTTGACTAATTGAATAAAATCGAAAGCGTATCGAAAAAAAGATGAGCATTCAGTACATGGCGAGTTCGTTAGATGTAATTAAAGGTCAGAGTGCAAAGGCTAGAATGGTCACGAGTCTTCAATTTAGCTGATATTGAATAAAAGGCTTTTAACGATGGCGGCCAATGATCCTTTCATGATGGCCCCTTCTGGCGTTATTTCACAACTGGGACCTTCAGAGACTACCGTTTCCGAAGGTTTGATCATAATACATTATACACGTAGACGTGTATCGTCCTTTGAAGGCCTCGTAATGGCTACGAAGGTTTGGGTTCAAGGGGGAAGAAATTCTCGCTCCTCCATCCTCAAAGAGTTCAATTTCCCGACAAACGATAGCTAACAACAAAGTTAATAGATATTTTTTCTGTCTCCTTTTCATTGATGAGTCAAAAACGCTTCAGGATTTAAAACAGGCGAAGCGAAAACTTGATTTGCTAAAAATATAGTCAATAAAAGGGAATCAATGGTCTGCGATATTTCCATCTGCGAGAATTTTGCACGACAAAGACTTCGCCCGAGCGATGTACCATCGTTCCAATTATCGTAAAACCTAAAATTGAATGAAATTCTTTGCCGCTGGATTCTTTTATTTTTATTCAATTAAAATAAAATAAGTAAAGAAAAATATTTCGGCGATTACAACAATTATTGAGCAGATTTAGAGCCTCACCATCTCCGATCATTTTCTAACTTCAAAAACCCTTCATTCCAGTCATAAGGAACCCAAAAATATTTTTCTTCAATTTTCAAAAAAGCAAAAAACGAATGTAAATTTTCTATTCAAATGGCATTTCTGAAGTTAGAACAGAATCGTGGATGGTGAGACGTCAATCCTGGTTAATAATTTGTGGGATCACCCGGTCCCCGGATTTGCTGACAAAAAATTTCAACAGGCTCAAGAATTTAGGTAGATTCAAAATGTTGAAAATCAGGGGAATTTTTTTGTTAATATGCCCGTATCACTCACAAGGTTTTCACTATGCGTGAAAAAAATGAACACATTTCATATGATGAAAATTTCATTCTTTACAGATGCAGCGAGCGGTCCTACTGCTATGCTGGCTACCGTTCCTCCATCATTGCCAAGCCGTCAACCCAGGTAATTTTCATTTAGTTATACGCAAAACGAGTAGCTAGTTTTGTAGCGAAAAATTCAATGCCATTTCTCCAGAGGAAGGCAATGTGCACAACGAACATGAGAAGCGAGCATGTTCTCCGCTCATTACTTATTACTAAAATATGAGTAGCAAGTACTACACACCATTTTATTGAAATATAAATGCAGCTATATTATTTAGTTCATTTTCCTCGCTGTTTGAAATATTTTTGTTTTTTTTTTTCAACGTGATCGCGGTTCGTGGTAAAGATTTGTCAAAATCGAACGGCGACAAACTTTGATGCACAGAAACCGCGATTTCCTTTCGAGTTATGGGATTTGCAAGGGCGACACGGATCGCAGAACGCTAGACGCCCTGATTAGTTAAGGGAGTGATTTACCACTCGAAATTTTCAGATCAAAGCTAGCATTGACATTTTGCTAAAGGATTTTGGCACCCCGGTGAAATACAGACGCCGCGAACTACGTATGGGTACCTACTTACCTCCGGAGAGAAGCTGAGCGATCTTCAGACGAGTGACGATTACCTAACTAATTACTAGCACGTAGATATAGCTTGGCTCTATAGCTTTGAAGGTAACGATGGATGCACATATATTATGCATATACGTACAGGTGAAATTACTCGACAAGTAAATTTCACTACCAAATGAGACGCCGGTATACAAATTTACATGACGATTATTTCAAATTAAACGAGGCTACAGGCGTAAGAAATTTATGGTGTGTGTACACTACAAGGGTGGTCCTTATTTAGGGCTCGGACGGATTCTTCGGCAGGCGCCCCTAAAAATCGGCTCCAAATAATTCAAAAACAATTCCCTAATTTTTTAGGATTTTTATCTCACTTTTATCCCAGTTGAAAGAAAAATTCGTTTTTTTTTATCTGTAGTGATCCAGAAGACCAACCCCAAGTTCCCATAGAGTTGGAAATTTCTATTTTTCTATGTAATGAAATAAATTTATAAAAATGTGGAGTTTGTGGATTGATAAACGGTTTATTGTATGGAATCGTGTGGGAAAGGCATGATAAAAATGTTGAAGCAAACAACTGTGGTGAAATTGAGATATTAATGTCTGCTAAGAAAATTATGTCGCGTATCCTGCCCGCAGGCAATCCTAAGGGACTGAATTGTCTGGAGAACTGGTAGCTCTACGTATAAACAGAAATATATAACCCAGGTTCAGAATCATATCTACCCCTCTGTCAACATCTACGCGTAGAAGCTAAATTTTATTAAGGGGAAACTTTCTGTCCTACGTTTCGAGGCTCAAATAGGATGAAGAGAGGATCACCTGTGATCCTTTTCTTTATTTAACAAGGCTTAAAGTTGCGAACGTTTAACGAAAGTTACCTCATTTCGGACAGAATCCCAAATAGAAATGTATGTATTTTCCAACTCTTGGATTATTGGCAGAGGCTTGTATCCCTTCAGCTCGTGTAACCAAAATTCATTTTCACCAAAGAACGCGTTTTAGCTCTGGTATTTTTTCGAAACAATTATTCTGAAATCAATTTCACAGTCAGAGATAAGAGTCTCGCATCTTAAAGTCATTGGTCCGTGTCAGTTATTTCCCCAGACAATACTGTTTTACTTACCCAGCGATTTTTTTTTCTTATTTTCACCCTCGTGTTTACCCTCGCAATCAGTTCTTTCACGAGAAAGAATTTCACAGTTGAAATTAAAATTCTTCGGCTAAAGCACACGACTCCAAACAACCGTGACGAATACAATTTCACATTTTTCGAAACATGGATCATTCTCGCCAAATGATACATCCGAGAAGTTTGACGTAATGAGGGCAAATATATTTTGTACATCGCGCAACTATAAATAACTTCACCAAATTTCGCATTTTTTCATCAATAATTATCGGAGTAATAAAAATTCGAAGTTTAGTATTTTAAAAAATACATGCAATTTCCCATTTAAAACTTTCGTAGTCTTGGGGGTCGGGTTAATATTGATACGTGGTAACCGTGCTGACTAAATTTTTCTGCAAAAAGAGTGGGCTATTTATTTTCTCGAAACACTCATGAGTGGAAAATTTTTTGAGCACAGTCGTGAATGATGAACGTATTGTTTCAGCTCTTGCTAAGCCTCGTCAATTTAGATGGTTTTTAAACATCCAAATCGAATTCGAACCCCGAGAGAGAAGTCCGCTTTTTCGAAATGCGTTGAATCTGCAAAAACACTACCCAGGCTTTCATACTCAGACAGATATCTGTTAAATTTTCGTCCCACTCGAATTTAGTCACTAAGAAACTTCCTTGGAAGAGAAAATTTGCACATCAGTCACATAGCGAAAGGGGGAATAGCTCAATTATGTAGATGGTAATATCTGCGAAAGAAAGGTTTCGCGTTTCAATACTTTGAATTTTCAAATATTCGCCAAATACAGGAGATGCTAATTCTGAGAAGAGCACAAAGGTGCATTATTACCTCTTTATATTCGTATACCTCTGCGCTATTTTCCGAGATAACTTGCTAGTTTCAATGTGCCAAATATTTATTGGATTTCACTCGTCCATAGAACGAATTTACGGTTTGCAAAACATCAAAGCTGTCATTCAATTTTGTTAAATTCAAAAAACTGACACTTTCGATTCGGTTATGCTTTACGTTTCTTATTCTCTACAATTAATCGGATCGCAAATAACGTAATTGACATCGTACCGTATCAAACTGTCGAATTTTCATGAATATGTGAAAAATTTTCCACACGTGTAGGAATCCTCGCCTCTTCCAGACGCCCGCAGTACTTCATTAGAATTGAAGTTACAGAGGATTTTTTACGCGACGTTTTTGACGTCGCGTTTAAGACGATTCCTGAATTATAAATGTATCATACTGAGATGGTGATTCATAGATAATGGGAAAAGGCTCTTAGAGGCTCATCACCACTCCCTGCAGAAGTGGCTCTTTGCTTTTGACTCGTCTCTCGCCTTGACGAAAGATCAAATCCGTTTACGTTTTAGATACAAACTCTCAGTTCCGACTCGACGAAATTCGTTTTACGTATGTTTGGATCTCGCCTCTGCAGGCATAATCTTTCTATAAAAGCAGCTAAAAAATTCATTGAATTGATACGATAAGTAAAGATAATTTTCATCGCTGCTACGAATGTGGACTGTTAGTCAATGTTAGCTAAGGCTGAGTGATTTCTGTAAAAACAAATCTCTTTTAGAATTTTTTCAAAATAAACTGTCACCTGCAGAAACGGCGCGTAAATTGTCGTCATTATTTTCTTTCTCTTCTTATTTGCCAAGGAATACTCAGTTAAATGAACAATCTCGTCAAGTAAGAATAACAAGGGGTGGAGTAATTAATTTTTTCAATAAAAATGGTACATCATAGATGAATCTCGGTTAATTTTCAAGCAGAATGGACCAGCACCAATTATCACTATGCTGACAAAAAAAAAAATTTGTTGCGAATTTTTTTTTTTTTTTTCTCTGTATAAACAGAAAACTTTGTAGGAATACCTGAACTACCGAACCTCGTAGCGTATAGTTATAATATAAATTGGATTCTTGAAAAATGTCATACTTGTCAGAAAAGTTGGAACGTCAATTGTTTCAGGCCGTTTATTTGGAAAGTTTTTTCGGAGTGGTGCTAATATCAGAAACTTGGCGGATACGGCAGTTAGCAAAAAGAGGTCACCGGCTGCTCGAGCTGATACCTTGTCCAGGGATATATTAAAAAACTGCTCTCAGTCCTAATATAACTCTCATCTGTCTGTTCGTAGAATATTGAATTTCACCAACTGAACATTTCTATTCGCTTGAATACCAATGCCTAGAGCTTAGGGGATGAAAGAGTGCTCCTAATTCGAGATATAACTCTGCCAGGAAATGTGCTAATCGATTAAAACTAATGGATTCACGATTTAATGCCGATTGTTGAAATATTGTAATTTTCAAATGAAAAACATCCGTAAAAATTTATATCGTACTCAGCATCCCCCGGATCTTCGTAATGAGATCTGTCAAAGTGATGGCAGCTTAATCGAAGCCAGAATTATTCGGGATGATTTACAAAGAACCGCAGAGTAAAATGATAGGAAAAAAAAAAACATAAAAAAAGCAGAATCGCTGTTAACATGTTCAGCACAATATTGATTATGCTATTAATTAATTATTGAAAATTTATATTATTCCTATCTACACCATAGAGCAAATCAATCTGTAATAAAATTTCATTGAAAACTAAGTAATCCGAATCTATATTCGAAAAAACAAAAAATTGATGAGTTTTATCGATTCGGACGATAGCCAAGGGGAAGCAATATCCATCTGTGCAGGAAACAGCTTGACTCGATTCAGCAAATATGATTACAAAAATTCATACACCTATAACTATTGATAATCGCTATTCGAACAAAGTAAAAGAGTCGCGATTCCTCATTCTCCGATGAGTTTCGATCCGTTATTTTTCAGCTTGATTAGATTTGATCAGAAAATCGTTGCAGAAACTGAGATCGTAGCTGAGTCAGACATTTCGTATGCGAAATATCCGAGCGATGTATATTGCGCGAGAGTAGGTACTGGCTGAATTAATTACTCGTAGTAATTAGCCTCGGTAATAGTTTAACGTGTATTAATCAGACTGTCTTCCCAGCATATCGTTGAAGGCTCAATTTAGTTCTGAGAAAGAACTTCCGCGGGGTATAATAATTACGAAGTTAAAATTATATCGAGTTTATATCTGGATGAAACAACTTTGGAATTCACCTGCAGATTTTCGCATGTAAAATTCAACGGCTATAGACTTTATAGCAGCATGTACATATAGCAAGGTCTGAATATCAAAAAGTCAGAAGTTTATTCTTAACATAAAGTCGTAGTTAGCGATGTCAGTCGACGGATAATATATAGGCTGGTGAATTGCAATTTTTCGATATTTGAGACTATAACTTATTCAAGAAAAGAAATGAAATTCTTACGGAATAGATTCCGTACATCTGGGCCGTGGAATTGGTTCCAGCCGATTTCCGAATACGGTTATAAAATCTTTCGCTCACGTGGTTAAATCGCGAATATTTTCTACTGCTCTTTTTTTCTTCATCCAACAAACTTACGACTTTTACTATAAATCTCATCTTTAAACACTCCTAGCTAGGCGTCGATTTCTATCGCTATAAATCCTCTAAATAAGCAATGAAACCGAGGTCTATCACTGCGACGATTAAAATTCCTCTCACATAAGGCACATCGATTTCTTTTATACCGAAATTCGAGAGAGGGGTGCCGGCAAGCTTTCAGATGGGAAGTGAAACTCGAGCTTACAGCTGTCTTGAGAGCTACTGATGATTGAATTGGTTACGAAACTTAGATAAATCGTAGATGCGAGGGCGTCGGATCTTTCGCGGTTCTCTCACCGCGAATCTAAGCTCCGAAAATATGGCTGAATAATTATGCAGAAAGCTTCATAGCTCGGCATTGAATGAATTTTGATAGAGTTGAAGAAAGAAAAAAAACAAAAAAACTTCATCGCAAATTCATTGTCTTTAATTTAGGTAAATTTGAGGGCGTTAATATTTCAAGCATTTTGTATGAAACCCAAAACAATTTCCACTCGCGGATGTGTGTTGGAAAGACTGGTGGAATTAACCGGCACGAAAATTTCGGACTGAAGCTACAACGTTATCAAATTCGTAATTGAAATATTAATTTCTAACGCATAGTGACCGCCTATCGTAATTAACACGCTTTGAAAGCTCGTCGACGGATGCGCAATACATGTATTATATAACTGAAACGGTGCAACGCTGCCGCATTACATAAATACTCAGCTTTGGGTGCGAGCTGATAATAGCAAGCATAGATTGCCCTGTGATAAACAATTAACACGATAGTGATATCTGTATTTTGCATGGAAAACATACGCGATATTATAGCTTATTTCAATAATAACATATTCCCAAATTGTCAATTTATTGTTATTCAAATAACAGTATATGCCGATGCAAGAGTTAAAATTATACCAATTTTTCGCACGGGAAACGTCCGAATTGAAATTCGAATATGACCGAATTCACGATCACCATAAGCTGACACTTCGATGATTGAATGAACGATGCCTTTTTTTTTTTTTTTTTATATTATGTTACATATGCGGGCTTTCGGGTAGTGGAAGGATTTGTGATAACTTGGTATATATACACGTTGAACCAGGTGATAATTTCCGCTCTAAGTTATCGTGTCTCGAAACGTTGGTAATATCAAGGTACTTTTGATTTAGTTCAGGGCCGGAAGGTGATGTATGCAAATTGCATAGTACTTTAGAAACGTAGAATAAGCCGGTTATTCTACTCTTCCGGACGGGTGTTAAGTTTGACGACCGGAAACGTATATTATAACCGGACTAGTTCCTCTCTTGGTATCCGGGTATATGATAAATACTAGAATTTTCCTTAACTAACTAACTACGAGTGTATAATGATGGGGTATTTTTCATCCACTGTATCATTTTCCGGTAAGCCAGAAAAAATGCTAAAAATAGGGTGAAACATTTATTTCCAGAATCAAACCGATAAGGAAATGGTGAAATATTTTATTCTCCATCCTCAATTTCATTAATCGATAGATAATTAGAGGCGTAAATAAATCGATTAATTTTATCACGAAACAAGTAAAGTTAAAGAAAATATCACATAGCTTTTATTCTAACTTTTTAAAACCCTGATTCCACAGTAACAATATAACTAAAACTACACTGCTAGAGTAGGAGCACTGGGTAATCTGCGTTATCAAGATTTTCAACGAAATATAATTACAGCTGGAAACTTTTCGCATAGTAGGTTCAGTTGTAGGAAACAAGAAACTAGAAAAGTTTCATTTCTTAGCTTTAAAAACCTCTTCATGAATGCATTATACGAGTACAACTGTGTGATACATCTGCATGTGTAATATAATACACACGTACGTATAATTATATGCATGCAGTCTCCACACTTTCAGTACCCAGCAATTGTATTCTTCATCTTCAGAGCTGAAGCCTTGAGCAAGTAGCTGAGGCAATTGCACGTCTTTCAGTATATTTGCTGTGCAGCTCGCATCGTTCGTCGAAAATTTTTTTAATTTGGAAATAATATTGTAAGACGATGTCACTTCGGAATAAGCCAATGATATATATATATATACTAGAGATAAGGTCAGTCTTGAGTTGTTATGAGCATGTAAGATACTTTTGTCTAAAGGTTTACGAAAAAATGTTTTCAAACGAAAAAATGTCTCATCTGAAAATAAAATTGATCGAATATCATTGGTGTTTCTGATAATTAAAAATTAAATAAAAATTAAATTTCAATCGCTTTGACTAGCTGAGAGATTTCTATAAAATGGTTAGAACTTTTCCGTAGTTACCCATAGAATTAATAAAGGTGGTAATTAAAATGCTGTGCCGAGGCGAAAGCAAATAACGTTCACAGCTTGCCTTTGGCATTATTCAAGCCTTTGAGTTACCGTACGAGTTTCACTTAAACTGAAAAATGCAAAATATGCCGGGGCTTGCCGCGAACGAGAAGCGCTGGCGATTCCTTTCAATTTTGTAATATTAGGTGCTTCTGAATATTTTAATATAATCTAATCAAATATAAGGTAAAGCAGAACTCGACGTCCGGATAAATACAATATCCAGGTAATCCTTACCGAAAAGGTCAGTGGATCAATTCGCGGGGGAGCCATCGATCGAAAGATGCGAGGATGCATGAACAAGTGTTACGATTTTGCGATTCTTTGTTTTCACAGATGGAAGAACTGAATATGGCTAGAAACACAGGAGTAAAGTATGAAAAAAACTGCAAAGTATAGGAAAATAACTAGCTTCTGTGTTTACCTACTCCCATGCACACTGCATACCGCAGCGTGCAACTTAGCGAAATGTTTCAGCTATGCAAATTTTTTATAAAAACGCATCGGGTGCATAAAACCGTTGCATGTGATATTCGCATCATAAGGTAGTTATTCGGCCGAAAAAATCGCAATATACAAACGAGTGGTCCGAAGCAATCTAGCCGGGAGCTAATCGGCCGATCCTGCAATTGACCAATCGACCTACACGGGTCAGTAGATATATAGTCATCGGGGCAAGTTCGTTTCCTGTACATCGGCCATTTCCCATTTTTTTCTGGCTTTTTTTCTATACTTTTTAATACGTCAAACGTACATATACCCGTTCAAATGGGCATGGATTTCAAATTTGCATTTTACACACAACGAACTTTAGTCAATTACTTTTTGCGGCGTAGAAAATTTCATCGAAAAGATTAACTTCGTATTCTGCAGCTAGATATGGGATATATTTTTTCGTTATTGACGACAGTCTTCATTACCATTTCAGTCAACCTTAAATTATGGTTTTACAGTCGCATAGGAAAAAACCAGTCGCAAAATCAAGCAGTTTTCGTTTTATGCAATTAAAACTTCAATCAAGGACCAACTGTGGCATACATATCTTCAAAGGCTGGAATTACCACTTTTGACTCAGGCCAAACTCAGATTGAGTGATTCGAAATAAAGTTAAAGTTTCGTTTCGCATTTTCAAAAATTAATCAATTCACATCGAATGCGTTTCTACCACAAGCCTGCAGCCGAAATCCAGATATAGTTTTTTCGATTTTTGATCATGATCTTCATTATATTGATCAGGGATCAATATTTTTGAAAGGTTAGTTATTAGTTTTTTTTTTTTTTTTTTCCGAAGCCGGTTTCATTTGGGAATTCTAAATCCGCGAGAATTGCGAAGTACTTTTGTGCCATATGCAATTTCGTTATTGGACAGTGTTGCTTTATGACTACATATATGCTCGCACGGATACGGTGTGCCTTCAAAGTGCGTATTAATTGAACTTTTTCCGAAATAAAATGAAATATCCCAGTGCACTGCAGCTAATTCATATGTAAAAGAGGTAGCTTACTCGGAAAGTGTCGTTAACAAACGAATCACCAAGCCTGAAATTTCGGATATAATTCAATCGCTTTTAACGTTGGAGAGGTTGGTCTTAACGAAATGGAATAATTTAATGACTAATTCGATAACGAAGTCATGTTCTCCCAACTCCGGTTCAGGGTAATAGATAATTGAAACCGATCTGACCCCCGCAGACTGATTAAAAGTACAGTAATTTCATTTGCAAATATTTTGCATACAAATTTTCATCTGTTTGTATATAGGTAGGTATAGATACCGGAAGTAAGAGACGGATTAATAAATTGAACATTTTTCGCAATACAAAGTCGGTTTCAAACTCGTCAAATGCGAGGTTCGAAGCCAGTATTCAGAGTTTGACAAAGGTTAGAAAATCGAGTGAACCCTCGAAGTGTGTTCGACGTCTAATAACTCGATTTCGAGACACGTGACCTCGACGTCAAGGGGGGACTTCGGTGAAATTTTGATAAAAACGACTTTTTCGTTTTTTAAATTACTCAACAATATCTGATCAAAAATTTCCACATACACTACAATAATCTAAATCCTGCGGTGCAGTGAACTTTCGATTAGATTTTCTTTGGTCATTCAAAAAACGAAAAAATAATTTTTATCAAAATTTCACCGAAGTTTCCCCTCAAGAGAAAAGAAGCGAACCAAGGTTCAAACAATTTTGGATAATGGATCCATACCGTTTCCACGCAGTGAGGTGAATATGTATTAATTTGCATATTCAGCTTCATGTCGGTTCGGCTTTAGCGCCATATTTGTTCGCGAGAGATGCTCACCAGAAGCACGTTGACGAGGTGCAGAGGGTCAAATTGGCCAACATGTTTGCCCAACGTAGACGCCCTAGGCGTCTTAAAGCTGTATATGACGCTTGCTTACAGAGCCTCATAAACTGCAGTATACTGCTTATTCAGCTCCTGCCAATCATCTACGGTTCACCAAACAATCATGGAATCGTCTGAACGAAATAAAATATATATCAATCAGTGATCAATCAATTAGTTAGTATATAAGTCAGCAGGTCATGTTTATCCCGCAAATGCCAAGAACAGAACTTCGAGAGAGAATTTAGGCCGAGTTTGTCATGAATTATTTGATTTTTTGATAAAAAAGTGGTTACCTGGGTATTTTTATATTTTACAAATTTGGAAGGCGCGAGTCTCTTGTCGTTAGACATTCGCCACTTGCAGTTTGTGAGTCAGCGAAGTGTATGGTTATACAGTGAAAGAGCAAGGCTCCTTATTCTTTTTATTTTACAAGTTTCACTTGTCGGGTGTTCGGTAGACAAGTACTTGTTCAGGGTTTTGTTACCCTCGGGCGAAACACGTTTTCGAATGAAGAGAATAAAATGAGAGAAAAGTGAGCGCAACACGCGATGAAACACTTGGAAAATACCAATTGGAATCCACCCTGTTGTAGAAGCATGCAATTCAAAGTCTGCAACTATCACAATTCCGTTAATAAAATTCAATATTGTACGTATCAAAAATCGTGAGCAATTATATATGCCCCTTAATGTCTGCGACAATGAAGAGTTAATGCCTTAGTTTTCAATCCTGTAACGTCAGACTCGACTCATTGTCATTCTCAATGAAAATGTCAAGCCCTGCAACAACCATCTTGATTATGAATGAATAATTGACATTCGCACACTCCCTCCAAGTGCTCGGTAGCGTCAAATGGAACTTCCAAGATCTCGCTGAATGCTCAGGTTGAAAATCACCTCGAAAATAATTATTTCAAAAATCACTGCCCGGAAAAAAATCATCAGATCAAATTATATGCAGGGGGATTTAAAGTTTTCGAAAAAAATAGATCTGAATAGATCTTCTGATATCTATTTTAGATCTCCCAAGATCCATTTAGATCTGATTGTTTCCAAAATTTAGATCTAACAGGATGATATCTGATCAAATTTGATCAAATATTTGATCCAATTTGATCTGATCGATTTATTCTCAGGTGTAATTGCATTATTGAATAGAAAAAAATCTTGTTTCCCCTCCGATCGCTTCCGATACCCTCGCTTCGCTTAGCTGCGGAGTGCACGTTGACCTTAATATAGGTATATTCTTCTGAAATAATAACTATAGTATTGTGGTGAAATTATTATTATGTGGTAATTTACAGGATTTGTAAGCTGCCAGTATTAGTATTGAAACTGACCATATATTCAACATCTTCCAAGTGGGAAAAAGTCTTCAAATTCACCAAATGAATGCTGTACAAGTGATGAATGACGAGAAGCAATGCGTTAATAGACACGTAATAGAGTGATTTCCTATAGCTGGGATGTTAAATTTCAACAATCTGATATACAATGATGACTGTGTTCAATGTATGAAAATTCAGTGCAATGTAGAATCTCATACCGCAGCACAAAAACTGGTTATTTCATGGCAAGTTGCAAAACCCAGGTTACGCTGATTTCTATTGTACATTTAGGTAAATTGATAGAGTAAAGGCCCATTCCGGAGAGTTATTCAGCAGGTACTCCATATTTTGGCTCAAGGAAACACCCCTATAAGTTTGGTCAAGATTCATGACCCGGAGGTGCGATACTCTCCTAGTCAGTGTTGCCACAGCTAATTACGGATACCTTGAGACACGATCAGATTTTATTTCAGTTTTTATTGACTTCGCTATCAATCCATGTTCACAGATCTCAAATAATCTCATGCATGTCTATAATGAACGAATGATAATTCGATCAATTATCTCGCAGAAATGGTAGGGTGGGTTAATAATTTCTAGTAAATTTTTCGAATAAATTTTCTGCTTCTTATTTTTATCCTAAGGATGTCGAAGCGCGAGGGTCGTTGAGCAGTTTCATCTTTCAGTATCACACCTGGTTTGCATTGAAAGAGGGATATGGTGAAAGTATCTCTCAAAGACGTCAGTAGAAGAGGCGTCAGCCGAAGGATGAGAGAGATTGAGAGAGAGAAATAGTCTAGGAATAGAAAAATATAAAGAATAAAAAAAACGAGGATGTATGAGTTCAGCTCCTGGTGAGTTCGAACTCGACGAACAAGTTATGCATCGTCGGTTTGCCTGAGTGAAGAAGATATCGAGATATCGGAATATCGGGAAAACCAGTTGCGAACTTCGTCCATGATCGTTGCCTTTCCAAACCATCGCACCGTATCAAGAAGGTTCTTGTCAGGTTACGAGAAACTTCTAACCTCTGCTCACAAAGAAGACCTCTATTATAGGTATGTCACACGTTTATAGGACATTATATGTATAAGGGTCCCCCTTAATTCGGTCATATTTCAATTTTGATGATTCCATGGGCAAAAACTTCTCGAAATGTATACAACAAAATGATTCCGAAATTCCAGGTTCCTAGGCCGAACCGGGGGTTTCGGCTAGATTTATTTGTATACACCTATTTGGAGACGTCCTGGCCCATGGAAGGATTAAAATTCAAATATGATCAAGTTAAGGACCACCCTAATATAATGGTTTTATCTACGGTAAAGTACGGCCAACCGAATCGCAAAACTGGAACAATTTTCGGGGCGTATAAAACCACCGTCTATTCTTTTCTCCAAGACATTGATAACATTGCCACTACTATCATTTTTACGATCCTCATTATTAATGTTGAGGAAGCTTACTGGCCTTGGTCGATGCTCACAGCGTATATTTTTAACATTTCGAGATACTCTCGTCCGTTTTTTTCACTGTCAGTAACAAACTGAAAATTTATACACGTTCTTTCTGCCCGAAATGAGATACGCCTAAGTTGAGGTGTTATATGGGGGTGAAAAATACCCCAAACAAAGTCTCCCTGCATTTCTACGTACAGGTACAAGAGCAATACTCTTTCCTGATCCTATTTTTACACATGATCTTGTCATTAACAAATCTGTGCAAAAATTATCTAAGTTTGATCGATGATAGAGTACAAGCTACCCTATCCATAAAGTTCTATTATGTTCCTTTGATGGGTTGGCATGTGTCCAAATTGTTTTTTAATCAACTAGTTGTCTTACAATAGTTCTCCGAGATAGACGAAATGGAAAAATTCATCTAATCCAAGGATTTGGATGACCCGATGCTTCGATCTTATAGATATTCTGGTCTCCAATCATTCATAAAACAAAGATTTCACGGAGGAGCATATCACTTTTTGGCACTGCAAAAGTGAGTCGAGTAATCAATTTTTTACTGCCAAATTCAGAAGCTTGGAAACTTTGTTTTGGCAGTTTTTCTGACGGCGTTTGTTTTCTGAACAATAATTGACCCAAATATGAAAAATCGAAATATGTAATGGTTGATCTGAATCCTTGCAAAAGGTACTTTTACTTTACCTGCATCTCCGAGTCCTGACGACTCACAACTCCTAACTTTCACTTGATAATGCTTGAAAAGACTAGCGACCTGGTTGTTTGAAAAAAAAAATATTGGACACATGCCAACCCTTAAATAATACCCCTATTCAAGATGCACGTCCCCCTTTAACACAGATACGTTTTTCGATGAACCGCGTATTGAAAAGCAAACAAGAAACAGAACTCAACAATTTTTTTGATAAAATATGTGAGTTCAAGAAAAATATACATCCACAAAATTCGATGCAAATTTCCTCCACGTCTGCATTTTTACCGGAAACAATGTACATTGAGACTTGAACAAATATTTCCAAACTTTGTACGTTCTTCTGTAATGTCGCTAAAAGTTTGTCCAGAATGGTGATTTCGAGGCAAAACTATACCTCGATTATATCTAATAAATATTTTGACACGATACCGAGCCACCAGGACTACTCACGATAAGCTTGCCGATTACCATACATTTCGCTCTTCGGCTATTTCACGACGACTAAAGCCAGGAGTCCGAGATACTATCCGAAATCACAAAATATAGTCGGATAAAGGAGGTGTGTTTTTCACCCTAATGACCAAATGAATTGTTTAAATCGTTCCAAGATTAGCAACATATATCAATTATAGAATCTGCGTGCAAAAATCGTCGATCACAATTTGTAAACTTTTTCTTTTTACGTTTGTTTTTGTTTTTTTTTCATTATTTTTAATTTATTTTTTTTACGATCCCACAGCGTACGTAGAGCCTTTTTCCCCAATCTTTGGCATTATATGTTGTATCTTGTAGAAGAAAAAAAGATCATAAAACAGTCTGCGTAATATAATTTAAAACCATATTTCGCCTGGTAGGAAACCAAAGCTGGGGATCAGAGTTCAGAGGTCAGAGGTCAGGTTAGATAGCTCCTTCGTACGAGGTTACTAGGGTGAAAGATCTAAAAATAATCATGGCCCAGGTGGTGCTACTTGCCTGCAAGAAGGTAGAAAGGGTCAAGTAACAGCAGATGATGCAATGCCGAGCTAGCAGGGGTTGATTTTGTATGTAGATGAAATGGAAAAATTTCATAAACATTTCGCTTCGCCCTGCAAAGCTATTACATATACGAAAGGCTATCGATCCTTTGTGAGGTAGAATAAAATCGATCCGGCAAATAATCTTCAGGATCTTTACGAGCCGGTTCCTTTCCTTTTCTTTCTTTTCTCTTTGGATTTTTTTTTTTTTTTTTTTTTGAACAGCCTTCTCAGCTTCCGTATTAACGGTGAAAAAAAAAAAGAAATGTGGGTAATACTGGAGGTAATACAGTTCACACATTCTGGAAAACAAAGAAAGGAATCTTATCCTTTGGACTCTCACTCAGCGTGCTGACCCAAGGTACTATAAAACCGTTTTATGACTGGTTTGACGAGTGACCTCCGAAACTACGTGTCGTGAGCGAAGAACTGGGAATAATTTGACGTAGATCCGTTTAATAAAATCCACGTATTCCCATTTTCTTCTTATTCTTATCCTCCGTGTGTGTTTCTCCTTGAAATAAGTATTTCTGTGTCTGTGAAGCAGTCAAGCTTGACTTAAGCTCTTTTAGATTCGTGGGAAGAGAGGATAGAGGGGAAAGATGCAGATCGAACCGGAAATACTTCGGCTTGGAATCACCGAGAGTTTCTTTCAGACTCTGATGCAGTTTGTTATGCCTAGTTCTTATAACGATTTTCACTCGGAGAGTTTTACCCCTTCAGACTTACTCCACGAACTAAGTGATTTCTTATGTTCATAAAACATTAGTTCGGGATTTAGAGATGTCGAGTAAGATTCGCTCCGAAGTGGCAAGATGAGAATATTGAAACATTAACTGAGATGCTGCATCTCGAAACTGTCGGAGTAAAATAAGAGAGAAAAACGTGAAGATATTCTGGTTGCCGAAGATTAGAGATCCTTCCTGGAAAATCGCGACTTCTCCTGTTCCGGAAACTCCCGATAAACTCACAAAGAAAAATTTCTGCGCTTCACCTGACGGCTTAGGCTATTGAATATACCTGCTCGAAATACCTGAGCAGGGGTAACTCTGAAGTGGATTTCTCCGAAACCTTCCAATGGGGTCGAAAAAGGATGGAAAAATAAGAATTTGAAATAGGTGGGACGAAGAATTATACAAAGCCTCATAGCTGTGCGAAGAAGACCGCGCAGGAGGCTCACTTTTTGCTAATTTACTAAAAGTCCCTCTAATTTGTGGCCCTAGTACGCTATTAATTTACGGGCAGATAAAGTCACCGCCTTCTGTCTCGGATTTGGTTTTTCAAATAGGTTTGAGCACTGATTAATCGCGTTGCGATCTTAATAAATTGGTTTGTTTGGATTACCTCCAGCTCCAGGTAAAACAGCCAGTCTGGATCTTAATGGATCACCTAATGAGGGTAATCGTTCCCTTTGCCTTAACCGCTGCTATTTATCCTCGACGCAGACAAATCGTACAAAAAGTGACAAAAAGGTTGGAGTAGGTATAAGGTCTGCCCTGCACTGTGCGTTGTAAGATCGGTTTCGGCCGATATAACAAGATTTATGCCTCGTTCCAACCAGCGAACTTTCATCGTATGTATACACCATCCATACAGACATAATACATACTAAAGTATACACCTGACGTATTATCGGCGCCGGCGATTTCTCGATGTACTTCGAAATTCCCCTCGACTCTACTGGGAGTCGTTATGATTAATACGAGATAGGGTGTAAATTGTTTGGGGCACTGGTGTGTTGTAGTACCCTATCAAACTGTGTGCGACGTATAAAGTGACTATACGAATGGGATTACCTCACCCATGGTGAGGTGCATAAATTAGGTAGTGGTGTTGAACTACCGGAGTCGAGTTTCACTATATTTTCATTTTGTTTCGACCGGAATTGTGATGAACGACTGAAGATGAGCTTACCGAATGTTACCAGGCGCGAATTCACGTTCGCATACAATTCTGGACCGATCAGAGATATGAGTCGAGTATGGAGATAAGAAATAGTGCATCAAACGTCATATTCCGTTTTATAGATCAGTTCAGTGAACGTGTCTCGCAGGAATTCCCACGGGCTATAATCTAACGTCACATATATGTGACCAGAACGTATAAAGGGGCAGAGAGATGGGAAGGAAGAAGACTAGTCGAATAACGCGGGGAGTTAATTGAAAAACAGGAAATTAAATTTTCGCAATTCCCAGCGTGGCACGGTCTGACGGATAACGGGAAACGAGGAGTGTATATGTACAACGGGGAATAACTTGGGGTTGAATTATCGATGCCTTTAATCATTCGATATATACCCGAGGACGTACATACTTTACCATTCCTTGAAAATTCTTCTTCTCCTCCTCGAAACGTGAGGAGGAAAATTTATGACGAAAAAACGTGTTTCGCTTCGTTTAGTTAGGCGTCAGGTTTCCCTACCTCATACTACGGTTTAATACTTTAACTCTGGATCAATTCAACTGAATGATTAATTTCAAAATCGTTTTTATTTTCATTCAATAATCTTATGCAACATTTATTTCAACTTCTTTACCCATGCTGCTTGCATTCTCTAGTAAAATTATTCGACATCGTATTGGAATGGCATATGTCGCAAGTGTCTTTATCAGAATCCCATATGAGACATTCCACCTCACTGCAGCAACTAAAATAAAATAAAAAAATCCTCACGAAGGTACGACAAATCGAGCTATGTGATACGAAGAAATTCACGAGATTTCAAGTTTTTTTTTACATATTTATTCTTTGGACTCGAATAGGCGTATTACGTCCTTCTCAATGATCCTCCAGGTTATTCCAATACTGAAATACCTGCTCAATGTGCTATAATTCCATCCAACTCCTCAATCATACGTCTCAAAAATGTTCATGAAAATATTCCAACGATATACTAAAAAGATATTTTCGTCTTCAGGTTGTGCCTGCGTCGTGTACAGCAGTTTGTATAGCCCACAAGGTGGTACCTTCACATCACCAGATTACCCAAAACGATATCCAGCAAATCTCGACTGTCTGCTTTACACTTTTACCGGACAACCAGATGAAATCATTGAGCTAACGTTTCATCACTTCGACGTGCATCGACTGCATCCAAAGTAAGTAAAACAGTTCCTTCATTTGCATCTATTAAATTCCACTTGTTTCGCTAGATCTAATATACCATCTCGATGGGTGCTCTGTGGCAGATGAAGTAACACACATCTGTATCACATCTATGTGACTGTAACTTCGGTAATGATTAATGGATCAAGGGTGTTCCTAAATTGCAGATAGCTCATCTCTTAACGATATTAACTAATTTTCGGTTTCGGGTAGAGAAGTGTCGACGCTAATGGCAGGTGTGTTAACATTTCATCTAAAACTGAGTAATATACTATGTGAAAGGTTTGCGAGAAGTGCGATGTGTAATAACTCAGATTACTGTTATCATGTAATGAAGAGTTAGGTGTAATAACCGGGAGCGAAATTACACGTGTGTAAAGTAAAATTATTTTGAGATCGTTCAGAAGCACCGAGTAGAATAGAAACTGCGTTGGATAAGTTATATTTAAGTTTATCACAAGTCCATTGAAACTTAACTCAGCCCTCGTTAAACGTCTTCCTTCCCATTTATTGAGACTAATTTTATGTAATTTTATGGTAAGCGTGCTTTAACGTACTTACTAACATTAAATTTAATGATCAGTCGATCCTTGTTGGTTATTTACATAAGAATTTTTATTCCCCCATAATGGAGTTACTTTATCCGCAACATCCACTTTATGGTTACCATTAGAGATTGAATCATTAACCGCGTGCCCTCTGGTCTTTATACGCGCGCACATACACGCACAATACGCATATACACATACACATATGTACGTATATACATCGCAACCACATACATGAGCTTAATAAGGATCAGCTTACACGGAGCCTTGCCGAGGACGTGAGTACTTACGACCATCCCAAATGATGCTACCCGAGTTTATTATTTTGATAACTCAAAAGGGTTTTTTTTTTCGGGCTTATCCAGACCTTTTCTCATTGGGATGGATCGAATTTACTGCATAGTGTGTCCGCACTGTCAACCTAACTAACATAATATGTCTAAGAAAAAAAAAATTCAATAAAGAATGGCTCCAAGCCTCTTGGCATGTCATCGGGACAGAGACGACAGAGTTTTCTTGCCCTTGGTGCTGTGAACTCTCTCAACCCTTTTGAGAGCTCGTAAAAGGGTTCCCTAGAGGGTGGTTGAAACGGGCATGTGGTAGCGTAGCTCGAGCGTGAGCGGATTCATAATTCGGTTCGCCGTTCTGGCAGATTTGCGATTTTAACTCATTGTTCAGAGGAGCAATCTGACAGACCAGAAAGTTATCGCCAACGCATATTTTGGAAATTTAAAGAATACCGTTTTTCATTTTGTTTTCTTTTTATTTCATTCTCTTTCATTCATTTTATAGAAAGGCTATAATTTTTAAGGCCTGAAAGATTTTCGGACAGCATCCGGTATACGGTTTGTACGGGCCTGTCTACGGTAACAAAATCAATACAACCCGAAATCAATACGAGAAAAAAAAAAAAAAAAATTGGAAATAAAATCGTTTTCAAAATTTTCTATCAAAAATTGATCAATTCTCAATATTAGATACCGTTTCCAGTTGAGAAAGAGCCCCGGTGTTAACGTCGATCAAGATTTTTTCCAGAAATACGATTTCCAAGTCGCAGGGAACTCGCGGAATTGAAAAACGTATAACAGTAGCAGAGTAGAGATCGAAGAGGATCAGGTAAGAAAATTGGATTCATAATTACGTACATGGGAATCAAAGATGGCCGGTGAGGAATGACAGGAGAATTTAAATGGCGGAAAGAGGATTGATGGATAAAAGTAATACTTGAATCGAGCCAGAGCTCGGGGCGTACTGTAATAAATTGAAAGGTTCGACTGGGGTAGATCCACGAATAGGTTGAAACGTAGGGGTGTTTTCAAACTAGCGGGAAAATGAAGCTGAAACAAAGTTGGAATCGCGGTTGTCTCAAAATAACGTTCACTCCTTTTTTAGATTCGAACAGTTTTCGCGGAGATTTATAGAGATGGACATCCGATTATAGCCCTGGGTAAGGCCTATCCCAACAAACGTCGATCAAAGCTTCGTAAGTTTTTACGAAGACACGTCGACACCAAAGGAATCTAAGAACTGACGGGAAAGATCGATGACTATAAATGACAGGAATACCAGGATTGGGTTTGAAACAAAGACTCACTCAACTATTTCGACTTGAACGAATGACAAAGTTACCCCAGAGGGTAGAAAGCCTTATATTACTTTCATCCTGGTCTCTGGTTTTTTGTTTATTAAATTTAATTAAGAAATGATGAGACTTAGTTTCCCTGATCCTATCCGACTATAATTTAGTCGACTGCAAAACGTTGAGGTCTGTAGTAAAAAAATGCTAGAATCTCGGAACGAGTGAAAATGATACGAAGTTTTTTTTTTTTTTTTCGGATGATATATAAAACCATGTAATACCAGGTAGGTGATGATTAGTGAATTTCAGTTATATGATTGGGGATCGCGGAGGAATAAAATATAGTGAAAATGAACAGCTGTAATTCGCAAGGGATTAAAGCGCAAGGAAAGAGCCAAGGTATTTCCTGCTGGTCAGGAAAACTCGTTAGAAGTGGTTAAAAGTAATCGAGATTTAATGTAGCCGTGGAAACAGACCGAGCATGTTACTTCCAGTATAAAATATTATTAAATTATTCAGAAGATTATCTCGCGGAAAAGAAAATAACACTTTAACACTATTGCGTGCAAATTCAACGAGCTCCATAAATGTCCGTGCGATACAACTCCCGCAATTACAGGTCAGATACATCGTAGAGTGGTGTTGCACGCTACCCCGTTAACCGACGATGTTAACTAACTTTTTATTCTGTTAAATCGTTCATATAATTTTCACTTTATCTTAACTTAACCACAGGTTTGTACGCAACAATGATCAATCGAACTTACACAAGCCAAACGGTACCACATGACCACTTTCAAACCCCTGACACTTAAATGCTGTCATGATGCCACCTAACTCTTTACCAAGTCAAAGCTGCATATTGGATTACTTGGCAATATCATGCAAGAAGAGAATGGAGAGTTTACTTCTGGGCTGTTGAAACTTTGACCTAGAAGCTTGCGGTCTTGGTATCGATGGTGGTACAGGATCGCCATAGCGCGAAGACTGATACGAAATAGAATATAACGAACAATAGAATTTGACCAATTTTCTCGTGAAACTTTTACTCACCCAATCATGTGTATAGCATAGGTGAAAACCGCATATAGGTATGTCTTTTCAAAAGCACTGAACGTGCGATATTTATGATCTCGCGAAGCTTGCAATTTTCTTCTTGCTTTTACGATTCTTTCCCAATGTGCGATCCTTACGAGCAGAAATTCTCTTCAAGGATAACTTCGAGAGGATTTTTTTTTCCGGATGATCAGACGACCTCATTTTTTTTTTTTTTTTTTTCTTCACAAACCAGATTCGTTACGTTGTTTTGTTTTTGGAACATTACCAAGTGAGAATTAATAGCTCTGAGCAATTGCCTCTCATCGGTATATCAGTCAATCTAAAAGCACTCGTCGTTTTGTGTTCTGAAAAAAAATTGCAAAAATCCACAACAGATTACAAAATTCATTTTTTTCAGTATCAATAAAATTATTAGAGACCCAAAAATTGTAACTAATTGGACTCAAAGATCTGAGGGACGATTCAATTATTTTCTGTAATAAATCTTGGTTATGGAAAGAAAAAATTCTTTGAATATGTAAAACTTGTCAAAAAACTTTTCCATACTGAATTATGTATCCCCTCAGGCTCCCATCAATGCTGACTTGTTATGCTTACGTCGTAGTATTAACAATTGTAATGTTTTTCTTGGGAATAAATTTGTTTCATATTTTCTCCATAATTGAACAGCAATTTCGCCTGAGGTGATTGGTATGATTTCCCTGTCTTCCCTTATTAGTGGTAAAGACAATAAGCTATGCTATCGCATATCAAAACCGACGCGACGTTAGAGAGATAGATGAAAGAGAGTGAGATAGAAAATGAGAATTGTCTCTAACCATGACAGTAGATAACGTATGCCAGAGTAACTAACAAGGCCAGGCTGTCACCCTATCCAAACACCATAGCTCGTTCATAATCCCCGTAGGGCAATTCGAGGGTCGACAGCTTGTGACGTTTAGCATTACCCGATAACGAACAGATCTGTAAAACTGTGACAAAGTCAATATACGTGACTATCACAGTATACTACGAAATTTGGTATACCGGATGAAATGGGCAGATATTATTTCACATTTTTGCGAATTTTCATTCCTCCATATCGAAATCATTTCGTTTTTGAATCAGCTATTTCCGAGGGTGAGTAACCCTGCGTTAATAGAAGCCCATGGGTGATTCGAGCACTCAGTATTTTCCGTTAAATTTTTCGGAAGAGTAATCGAATCGAATATATAAAAGTTTCGAAAATCCCATGAAAATGCCATTCGATGTAATACGTCAATTTTTTTAAGGCATTCAGAGGCATGAAAGAAAAATGAAAATGTTACTTTTTCATTTTCTTCGAAACTGGGTAAGAATCGATCGAATAAGTCGGTTACCGCAAAGGTCACAAAAATGACGGATTTCGAAAAGATCGAAAAAAATAAAAATAAAGAAAAACACTCTGGGGGCTCCAATCTAATCGCGATTAAGAATAAGAGGTGTCTATAGAAGAGGATCTGAGATTGTGAGACCAAAAATGTGGCAAATGATTGGTGGAATCATCCCCAATCATCCCAAGATTTAATTTCAGCCTGTAAAAACTGATTTCTAATATTTTAAAAAATCTCTCTTTTTTCAAAATGTATATTTTCACGTATTTCACGATTGTGAAATTTGTAAAGAAAAATTCTTATTGTAACCTGTGAGAAAAGCCCATATAAAAAGTCTTCCACAAGAATAACGAGTATCCATATCACATAAAAAAAAAAAAAATAGTAAAGATAACTCATTGTGCGGTTGTCAGTCACAGAAAGCATATCATGCTTTGGTGCGTACCCCTTGATATTTAGTAAAACGTATGCACGGTTTGAAGGGTAGGTAGTACGAAGTTTCACAGGTGTCGAGCCAGTTCCAAAATTTGAAAACACAACACGGTAACACAGTAATCAGCAGTCGTCTTGGTTAATCACACACCCATGATCTCTGGACCACTAAACCGTGATTGGAAGTCAAGAGAGAGTAGCGACACGAGGTGTGTATATAGGTTCACGAAGGTAAACCGTAGTCAACTATCTTGTAACTATTAACACATGCGAGTTCGTGCTCACTGACCTGGTCCAAAGGCAAAATCTTCTCAATTTCGAGTCTGCTTGATTCCAGAGCGAACTAGCTCTCATCACTATAATCTCAGTTGATATGTGGTTAATATCAGTTCGGGCTGTGCCCGGAAATGTAAACTGCTGATTATGGTGTATAAGCGATATTGAGGAGCAGTTTTCAGCTCTAATTACTAATTACAGAAGCCTGAACCCTGCTATGAGCATACGTTTCATACATCTGTGTAAATAAATTACAAACCTGCATAACATCGTTAGACCGCGTAGACGTACGGGTTTTGTGCTCCATTTACAAATCTGGGTACATATATATGTGAGATACTGCAGTGGATGTGTTAACATTTTTATACAGACATTCATTTAATCAGTGTCAGCCGATTTCAGTTCATTATCTTCATCAGTGATCCATATTTTTTTCAGATATCTATATCTAGCTAACAACTAGGGCCGGTTAAACGGCTGGTCGTTAAAATTTATGAACCATTCTGCCCCGCACGCTAATTGGAAAAGTATTCGGTGTAAAGTTTTGTGGTAGGTATATGTATATTGTAACCGAGAGACTACTTCCGGAAAAGTATAGTCTGGACTTTAGACTAGTAGGTATATTACTTTGAAAAATGAATTACACCTATTCTGCTTCTTTTATAAAACCAACGTTTTTCGGTTTATTTTTAATTCTTTATTAATTCGTTATCATCCCTAGAATTTCTGCAATGAATACTAATCCAAGAGTCGCATTTATTTCTTACAGGGAATAACACGCCTTTCCACGTTTCTCTTTTAGATTCGCGCGTTATTTTCGTATCATCGCAATATTCGAAGCCAAAGGATCATAAAAACCGTCTGCAAATTTTCTTGGTTTATTATTTCTTTTTTTCGAATTACTGCCGCGGTTTGAAAAAAAATATTCCTTGACTCAGTTCTTTCACACCTTCTTTCATATGCATTCAAGAATTTTTTGAAGATTTTTACAGCATCGAAACCCCTTTAGATTCGGAGGAAATATTCTGCATTGATCTGGTTTCGGGACGAGCGAATGATATTCGATGAATTTTTCGAAATTACAAGAGTTATATCTGTGCTTTATTTCGTGAGTATTGCGGATTTTCAAATTTTTGCAGAAAAGTGTATACAACGCTGATATTCTTCACTCTAGTGCACATCAGTACGGTGAATGTGTAATATTAAATGGGGAGATTCCATTACCAAAGGTTACTGTTTATTCACCAAACCGGAGAGATAGGACGGATATTCGTGGCTCGTGAAAACTCGTACGGATTACACATGCATAATGCATACAACACCGGGCGATCATGCGCTATTCAGTTCACGTAAGCATATGTTAGGATGTGAACATTAATTTTGGACATGGTTCTTTACCCGTAATTCCCACGCGATAGAAGCAAGCGAAAACTGGTAAAAGTAAAAAAAGGAATTCTATAATTCTACAATGATTGCAGCATTGCATAGGATCCTGACTCCCAAAAATAATTCCAACATTGTGATAAGTTTGAAAACACAATGTCTGGAAAATGTTGGCAAAAATTAGCATCGAAATCCCTACGGTGCGACTTGCATGACGTGATCACCGAACATATCTATGCATATGTGTACATATATTACATATATACGCATGTACATACCTACGTATACATACAAGGTACATATGCCGAGCACAAAGTTCTCAAAGGTTGAGAGCATTGTCCGTGCATTGTCTAGACCATCTAGACCCGAGTTTCTATGATCTAGAGGAAGGACTTTGACGTTAAAGCTGTGCGGTAGTTTCGAGAAACCTGCAGCATTCTGTCTGCATTATAGTAGGTAATTAGAAGCTAGGGCGGTACTCTGTTCCTTCGGGAATTCAACTTTTGACTTACAAAGATGTACCACCTAGGGTATGGCTCGCCAGTTTCCACAACCCTATTGAATTCAGTTTATTTTCAAACTCAAGGTCCAAAAATTTAATTATAATAAATGAATATGAATAATTTATCAGCCGCGTTTGTTCTTAGCGGAGCCATGGGCGAAAACTGTGGAGGAAGTAGGCAGTTCGTCATATCTTTATTAAATTATTTTCAATATATACTCAGCACCGATTAATCGTGTGATATATAGACCAAGAGTTAATAACTAACTTGAACTCGGTGAATAATATCTCAGTTTCCCAGCCGCAGAAACTTTGCGTAGAGAATGCTGTGCAGCCTTCAGCTCCGCACTCTCAAGCATCCCTTACCAGGTCCAATATCCTTTTCCATCCTTGCCCCTTAGCCCACCAACCAGGATCACTGTTAAGTCGTTACAGATAATCCACCCGCCCGAAACTTTCAGCTCAAACCTCTCATCCTCTTCGTCCTCCTCGGTTAGGTATATGTAACTCCAAAAGCCTCGAAACGTCGCGGTTCGATTTCTTTGAAGGAAAAAATAGAAGAAAAAAAATTAATTACCTAACAATCTCGGGGAAACTTTAAGACGGAAACTATCATCGAGAGGTATTGGAAGTATCTAGAAGTTTAACTTATCTCTGCAATTCGCAAAGTTGGGAGATATAATTGTTATACGAATATCCATATCGACCCGCGTTACTTTTTTTTTTATGATATTCGACAAATGGCTCGATCGATAAAACCGGATGATAATTATTGATTGATTGTGATTTTAATTACACACAGCATTGTATTCATTGATCAATTCACGGAGAGTAGATTGTACAAAATTGTAATTACTACGGTAAGTCAACTTACCGGGCATGAATAATCAGCGGTACAGTTTCTCTGTGAAATTACTTCGGGAGTTACTTCGAACGCTCATAAAGGTCGAAGTTACACAGTCTGAGTTTACACGAGAGAGCAATTTGACGCTGATCAGAATTCATCTATGATCGCGAGGAGAATCGACTTGGTATTTTTTACAGATAAACTTCGGACAGTATATGGAATTCGAGCGGGAAATTAAACACGCAATTTCTTCGAGAGAATTTTTTATTGCCTAACTATATGCTGTGCATGAGAACGTACGTCGTATGTAATATTGTGAAAATTTCTCTCTTGGTCCCTAATATCCTTATGCCGTATTTCCAAAGGCTTTGCAAAACGAGAATTCAGAATAAGGATGAGAGAAGCTCGTCTAAGGTCTTTCCATGTACTTACTTACTTTATTTTAGCCCTCGATCTTTCCGGAGCAATTAATTACGCCGAAATGTTAACTGTGCTTAGTAAACAGAATTTATTTGTCTTGTGAAATTTTGTACGATAGGTAAACGCCCGTAACAACAGAGGGGCTACTTCCTCCCTGTTATCGACCTCAATGAAACGCCGCTATAAAACGTTGAAAATCTTCGAGATAGTTAAGAAGGGCCTTGATAGGTATAACAGACGACTTTACCAATTCTGTGAAAAATATTCGCATCCATTAAAATTACTGAAAACCTCAATATTTGAAATATAGCCGAACACTTTTCTGATAGTTTTATTAAATGGAATATCTCATCAAAAGTTTCGGTAACATCGAGCCTGATTCGATCATAGGAACCGGGGAAGACCTTTTGGGTAAGACTGTGTATTTTGAGTACTTAGTACAGTAAACTAAAAGTTGATTATTAATTGATAAAGTTTGTTCGAACATATCGGGGTCCAATTAAATGGGTTTGAATCTACCGTGAAGATTTTCAACGTCGTGTACGAAGGCTTGTAAAATAATATCAGCAACGTTTCGACGTAGGATATAATGAGTTGGAAAAAAAATTTGGTTAAAAATTGAGTTGATTTTTTTGACAATTAGTCGATTCGAGGCACCAAAATTTTTACCCATAATTTCGATGCGGTATGAAACGAAACGTCGTAGTGGTGTAGGAGCAGGGCACAAGGGCTTTTCCCTTCGAGGTCAGGTTTCCAGGGGTAGTACAGAGGAACCAAAAAGCCAAGGAAATAGGGGTGGAAGTGGAAGTGAAAGTGGAAGTGGAAGTGGAAGAGGAAGAGGAAAAGGAAGAGGAAAAGGAGCCGAAGAGCGATTGAATGAATAATAAGAGGGCGGAAACATGAGGGTAAATAACGACGAAAGAAGAGAAGACCTAAGGCTTCAGAAAAATACGCGATATGCCAGGCATTCGGTCTGCGAGTTGAAGCTTGAATGTTAGAGATATTATATCAGTTGTATCAAATTTATATCACTTCTTTCTCCTCCTAGCTATACGAAACGCTTGTATACTGAGCGCGAACATTTTTCATTTTTTTTTTTATTTTTTGCATTTTCACCCGCATGAAAATCCCCATTATTAATACCGTTATTAGTATTATCATTATTAATACAGCTATTAAAAAAGCGTCATTTATCAAAGCCGTAAGTTTTTTTTTTTTTTTTTTCACGCATGAGAATACCTATCATTCAAATTATTATAAAATCCATGAATTTTCCATGACAAAAGAATGAAACCGATTTCTACCCCGATATTATTTTTGGCTCGGACGAATGTTTTAGCAGGCGTCTTCCGAATCGGCTCCAAATAATTCAAAAACGATTCCCCAATTTTTTCAGATTCTTATCCTAACTTTTTTTTCCATTTGAAGTACACGTGCTTCGATTGAATTCTGAGTACATATTTTATCGTGAGAGTAGTGATTTCCAAAAAAATCTGTAACTGAAAGATTTCAGTGGGCATTTGTGCTACTATCTGATAAAAAAAATTCACATCATCATACCAGGCAATCTAGACGCATTGCAAACCCTCTAAATCTCACTTTTTTGTTTCGATTCAACAAAATATAGTATCTAAATATGAAAATGATCAATGTTTCGTGTTTTTTTCTCCTCTTAGTAGCGCCAATGCTCACTAAAATCTCGCAGTTACAGATTTTTTTGAAAATTATTGCTTTACAATAAAATATATACTGAGAATATAGCCGAAATACGTGTATTGTAAATGGAGAAATCCACCCTCTTGGTGGGAGGGGTTAGAGTTGAGATAAAAAAAAACTGAAAAAAATTAGGAAATTGTTTTTGAATTATTTGGAGCCGAATTGAGGGGTGCCTGCTAAAAAAATCGTCCACGTCCTGAATAACGACTACCCTAATATATATAATATAATTATATAGGTCAGAAATCATCTATTACATTTCATGGCGATCTCTGTGGCGAAAAATTGTAAGAAATAAGAGAAAATAATAAAAAAAAAAAAAGAGAGAAATTTAGATTGATATAATTTACGTGATGCGCTAAGTGTCTATGTTGACGTGGAGATGATATCTGTAGAGAATACCTTTTCTTCGGGATAATGGGGCAGAGGCATAAAGTATGGAGAAGCTGTACCTAGGGAAAAATTCCTTTCAGATCCTCAAGAAACCTTTTTGCAACTCTTGGTCCTTTCGTTCTTGTTGGTTCGCAGAAAAAGCCTCTTGAAAGGATAAATGTACATGACACAAGAAATATTTCGCACAGAATTTTTTTTTCTAATTTTTTTTTTTTTTTTCTTTCTCATTTTTCCCTTCATTTGTTGTACACATAATCGCGGAACAAAAAAATAAAAATAAGAAATAAGAAATAAAATATTACCAATGAAAAGGTCGACAGAAAAATTTTACCCTCGAAAAAAATTAAACTGACGTATATATCTATTGATACAGTGCGTATACAGTCTACTAATTACTTCATCTTTGTAACGACCGCGGTGAAATTTTATTTGCACAAGGATCTCCACTATTTACCTCCATGTTTCACCGTGGCAAAAGTAAAGGGTAGGTATACATCCTCGACCCTAAAACTTAGTTTTCTAACTGGTTAAATTGAATTTAAATCCGCTGGGTGTAATTTAGGAGGGAACAAAAAAAAAGGAAAAAAGTAAAAAAAAAAATTCCGAATTCTTGTTCTCGTGAAACGGTATTAAATTTCAACCGTTTATAGTTCACGGTGTCTAGATAAAGACTTCTTCGACAAAAATCAGCAGATAATTTAAAGTTCCTGAATTTTGAAAACATTCATAC
This sequence comes from Tenthredo scrophulariae, assembly GCA_963978835.1. Lineage (NCBI taxonomy): Eukaryota > Metazoa > Arthropoda > Insecta > Hymenoptera > Tenthredinidae > Tenthredo > Tenthredo scrophulariae. The sequence continues at coordinate 8,012,472 of OZ022234.1, forward strand.
GAGAATATTTGCAGTTAAGTTTTTTGCACATAATTTTGGGTGATATGTGGATAATTTGTTTAAGAAAATCTCAACCTATGCAGATATTGCCACGAAGTTGTTTGCCGCAGGATTCGTTTCGTGTTTATGTAACACACACACACATGTGAGTGAGGGGGTCCCAGAAATTCGGGTAGGGTAATGTCACGCGAAGGAGTAAAGGAGATGGGTGGGTATAAGAATGTATATTTAGCAAAGTAAGAAATAGACCGCGATAGTATAGGAGCTGTAAGAAGAAAGCGAATGAGGAGGGTGGAAAGAAGAGAGGCGGTAACCCTCTTTGGATAGAGGAAGGGTGTATAGGGCGAGACCTTCTGAATAATTCATTGAAAGCAATGAAAAAGCCTTGAAGAATAAGAAAAAAAAAAAAAAATACAAAAAAACGAAAAGACAAAAAGGAAGAAGAAAAAAAAACTGCTGCAATCAGAAGCACACAGTTCAGTTAATTCCTATTTCGTGCCCTTTTTGCCAACGGAAACAATGACAACCGCTCACGGTATACCCACACGTACTTCTCTATGTGTATATACCTATACCCATGGTAACGACCATCAGTTGAAAAAATAAGGACGGAGTAGGTAATCACCGCGTATGCGGTTCACTGACTTTTTCCTTCAGACAAATGGAATAGAAAAACCAATAGCAACGGACGAATACAAATTTCGGGGGAGATCCTAAGCGGAATATAAATAGGGTACGTTGGTACAAAATGAGGAAGGGAGAAAATAATGAGAGGCTTGGTGCACAGACGGAGAAAGAGAGAAAGTGGGAAGAAGGAAATAAATAAAATTTAATGAAAGAACAATCGGAATCACGGACTGCAAAAGAATCACAAGATTCCAAAACCGAGCAGGGGTCAAGTATCCGAAAATATTTCGAATTCTACGCTAAGGGATCCCGAGGGTCCGTCAAAGGTCAACTTTGAAATCCACACGTGTTCTCTGCTGTATTCCATTCTTCCTCTCTCTCACTGGGTCAGATGAAAATCGTATTGGTATATGGGGCATTCCGTATTACTTCTGCAGCCACTGAAAGGAAGAAAGAAAAACAAATCCTCATAAAATTATAACAAATCGGACTATAAGAAGCGAAGAAATTCTCGAGATTTCAAACTTTTTGTCATTTTGTTTTTCGACGGAAAAAAAAACTCGAGCTTTTTCATTCTTCATTTAAACAGTGATACCTCGATAGCGGTTAATCGTAAGGACAATATCAAAAAACTTGAATCTGAAATATAAAGAATACGCGTGGGCTAATACGGAGATTAGATCGCAGGATGATTTCACGGTTTTGGTGACGCGCCGTCTCATCTTTCATTCAACTACTGAGAGACTCGTACAGTATATGGGGGTAAGAAGCGTAGGAACAAATGACAGGAATTCCTAAGAAGATATAATAAGAGGTGGATAAGAAAGGAGGACATTTCTCATACCCGAAGAAAGAGAAATTTGACTTCTGTCGTACGGTTTATGCGGCAATTTTTTATTTTTCATTATTTTGATTTTTTTTTTTTTTTCTTTTTTGTCTTCTGTTATAATACGAAGTTTGGAAAGCTGTACGAATCTTTAGTTTATGTATAACAAACGGGCGAGAACGAGAGCTCGAATGAAAGCGAACTAATTAATAATTATGAGTGACCAAACTCGAGCTATTCATATACATATACAAAAAAGAAACAGGGTGCAGCTATTCTCAGCAGTCTTTGTACAGCATTATACGGGTCAGCGAATACCGCTATATAACGTATACCTCTATTATAAATATGAAACACACCAATCTAGGTATAACAAACGTTACCTTCTTTCTCAGTTTACCTTTTACCACAGTATGAAATACACCGGTTTTACTTCACTGCGCTTTGCAGTTAGAAAAATAATACCGTTAGGCTACCCTGTATTCGTTGTATAATCATTCAATTCGGATATCGATTCGTATTTCATATTTTATCGCACATTTTTCTATCATTGAGACTTTTTTTATTCGAGGTTGATGTCGAATTTCAACCTTGAATAACTTTTGAAAGAGTTGAGTTATCGAAAAATTACAAGAGACCTTTTTTGTAGAGCAATCAATTTCCTGTAAAATATTATTCAGACTTTTATATACATTGCCTCGTTACTGAGCTACGAAATTTGGGAATAATTTTAAAAAATTTCCCGTGCTAATCAAATGGAAAATGAAAAATGCGTTCAAGAACCCCGAAATATTGATATTAAGGGCTCATGATTTTAACTGGGGTCTTATTTCCTCTCCCTTTTGAACCAGTCTAATAGACACACTTTTTGTCCGAACGTTTCCAAGAAAAATGATTTAAAATAGAAGAAAAACTGGAATTTATTGAATATCGTTCGTTTGTTTCGGAGAATATTCCCCAAAAATTAAAAGTAGTTTTAAAATGAATATACAGCTTCTTGGTTATAGGGACTCGAAAAATTGTGACCGTAATTATATATATATTTTTTTTTTCAAAAGTAATGACGATGATACTATCGAAAATGAGGAGTAATACAAGGCGACTAACAATAAGTTAGGACTTCAAAATTGACGCCGTAAGGGTCTCGTGGATAAAAGGGGCGTCGTAGTGCGGGCAGCGAAGCTAGGATAGTCAGGGAGGGTCAAGTAGGTAGAGATACGAAGCTGATGGTCATTGCATGTCTCCCCGAGGGGTTACAACCCCGAACCAACCCCCTGCCTTAGCCACTACCCGTCTCGTCTCATTTTATAATACCATTCCTCGAGAAATGAGGATCGCAGAGAATTTATACGTCATATATAGTATACACGTAAAATATATACCTATACACATTCATGTAAAGGCTGTACGAGATTCCGAGCGATATTGTAACACATTTGCTATATTCAAAGGAGAAACAAGTAGTTTGAATTTCAATGCGTCATAATATTTTTTCAGGAGATATGAAATTTTCGTTTTTAAAGTTTTTTTTTTTTTTTTTCTATCAAACGCATTCGGTATTAACTAAAACCTCATATTTCAACCTTGTTCTTGTGGTTTTCTATGGTATTTCTTTCGGCCCATGATATTCATTACGATGAAATATATTTCTGTACAATTTATCGCGTCGATTAAATGAATATAAATTGAAATAAACAAAACTGCATCCGCTGTACAGCTAGCACTTGATTCAATATTGGGGAAATATTTTTATGCGACCCGTTGTTTGAAAGTTCACTTTTTGAGCATTGGATTTAGGCCACAAAGTGACCAATTTCAGGTCACTAAAATATAGTGAAATATTATAGCTATAATGAAATACTATCGGACAGTATGAATATGTTTCATTAAAATGAACATAGTCAGGTTACTTCTGACTACGTTCACACATTACAAAACAGAATTTCTGAGTCAAAATGTTTTGATACAGAAAAACGCGATAATACCAGTAATTTCAAAAACTAAAGTAAGTATATAACACTTTGAGCGTGCGATTTGCCAAAAAGTGAACCTTCAAAAAACGGATCGCATAAAATATTGGATGCGCCAAGTCTGAGAAGTGTCAAATCCGGTATGGGTAATTTCCGAAATTCACCTCTGATACTTGATAGGCTCATATTAAAAATACCCCATACCGAAAAGTGACACTTTCCGGACTTGATACATAAATAGCTATTCTACCCTAGTTGCAAGGTAAATTGAAAAACTGGGTTAACAAGTACGCTCATCCTCTATATACTCGGTTTTCTCCACGTATAGTCAAACTAACGAACTCAGAATAAAATATCTCATTCAATTCCAGATAGTCATTACGAAATGCGTACGTCATAAAATTTTTCATTCATCTTTCACTCCCGTCGAATACCCGGGCAGAATTTTCGCTGGTTTCTATTTAAATGGCCGTAATGAGAATTTGGAAAATATAGTAATGTCGTTGATTATCTGTTTGAATTATCCTGAAAATCAATGCGGACTCGAAATGATCGGAATAGCACAACACTGAACTAGATAAGTGAAAACTGATTGCGATTAAAATTATGTCCCGAAGGAATAGCGTATTTATGGCAGTAATATTTTGCCAGGCGTTGAAACACCAGGGAAGCAATTTCATCGTGAAAATTGTAGCGCCTTATAAAAGAGACCGTAAGATATTTTCGCGAAAACGTAATAGCGAGGCTCCAGGTTCTATTTTCGATGAGACTTGTGTCAGTACTGTGCAGTTTTATTCGATAAATTTTTGAGAATAAAAAACGGGGGGAAACAGGGACTGAAAAAGTCTTCAGCATATGGACTCGGAATGAACGGAGAATGTTGGGAGCAGCAATTTGAATTTGCATTTGCATTTGCATTTCACTTGGAGCTCCGAGCATTTATTGTTGCATTATCCATGTAGCTATAGCTGCACTGACACATCGACTGCGTCGCGTGCGATTTTCTACATCGCATGATAGCCTGCAGAAAATGAAGACTGCGTGACATGGGATCCTGGTGAAATAATGGGTGAATCTATAATAACGATATACACGCGGACATGGGGAACCTAAGGGTTGATATTTCGGGGCTTTGTGACTGCCTGCGATCGTGAGACCCGAAAAGCACGATTTGGTCAGATTTTTTCCGTCCGTTTTCGACCCCTTAGCTAAAACCGTTCGACTTCAAATCTGAGGGGTTTAAAAAAGAGCGTATAAAAGACGGTGGAATTGATGGGGGATGAATTTGAGGGAAATACATGGGGAAGTGGATTCGAATTTAGGGAGATAATTCATCAGTAGACATTATATTCGAGTCGAATATAACCGGGTATGTAAATCAAAATGAAAATTTATCTAACGCAGATTTTATGTACCAGCTACCTACCAGTCGGAATAAATCATGTGAAAAAAGATACCCACCTTTCCCCGTACGTTACAAACGCGAATTATTCGGATTAAAATACACCCGGAGATACTAAAACCGGGTGTAGGAAAATTTACATTATCAACAGCACCACGTGTCCTCTGTTAAAGTGACAGCGACGAGGGTGTATACCTACCTACCTTCCAACCTACCTTTGCAAATTTGGGGTACAAACTGACACCATCTCTTAAGCCGAGCGTTATTTAAGCACGTAAAACGTGTTCAGATTCACAAAGAACATGCACGGAATTTTCCAATCCCTTTTTATCTCATTTTTTAAGCTGAGGAGAATTTTTGTCTGCGAAATTTGGGAAATCCGTATTCTATGAGGGAATATTTTCAGGTGTACTCTCAAGTTTTCATCTGTGTTTAGGAAATTCCGGTGAAAACTATTTCGTCTATTAGTAATTACATGGCCGAACGTTCGAGGATCGCGTTTAGAACCTAGATTGAAAAGCTTGTGGTCAAAGTTGCGAGTGATGACCCGATGTATAGATACATTAGGTATATACCACGTATATACTCCATATGTATAGAAATCTGGTGAGTAGGTACCATCATCTGTTCGGAGTTGACCAAGTTTCTAACTTTCGTGCTTGCTATTCAGTTGAAACTAGGTACTTTAACTTGGAAACAAGTTTCACTTGTATCAAGTTCAATTTTCAAACCTTCCCTGAGTTTAGTTTAGCTTGGAAAAAAAAATTTCAATTCCCAAGCGAAGAGCTGATAAATTTTCAAATTTCACATAATTTTCGCCCGATTTTGTTTCAATTAACAGATGGACTATTTTCCGAGGTTTCTTATATGTATAAGTTGACGAAATATCACGTTACGAGCACTCCTATGCCTCCGCGTTTGTATTCTCCCAGTTCTTAGCTCCGACTAACAGAATCCCTATTCTCTTTATTAACAGATCTTATTATTCTGAAAGGATCCGAAAGCCGTTTTGTTCGCCTTATTTCCTGTCCATTCTCTTTTGTATCATTTATCTAGAGCGAGTTCATCGTGAAAATATTTCGAGCAGGTAATTGGAGCATAATTAGCGTAGCATCCAATAATAATGAATGAAAAGGAAGAGAAACTCTCCTAGCTTATCAGATACGAAATAATACAATGAAACTCCGAGCTGCTGATACAATTTGAAAAAAAATCTTATGTCTCCGTTAGACAGTGGGGGAAAAAAAGTTCTGACTTATTCCCAGGGAACTTTAACCTCGGCTACGTTTACGAGAAAAAAAAAAGAAGAAGAAGAAGAAAAAAAAAAAAAAAAACCACCGATTGACCATTTGTTCTCGTGGAATATTTTGATTAAACGAAACTTACGACCTGAGCTAATAGTCTTACCACATTTCGTCGACGTCGTTATTCACGAACCTCATTTCGCTCCCTGACAATAGAAACTCTATATCGATACGTGTTCTCCAAAGAATCTCCGGATTGCTGAGACGGCACCAGAGCTATCAGAACCTCTGTGTGTCCAGCCTCCTCTTACGGTCTTATGGTATAACTTCTTTCTCAGGTTTAACTTCGTTTCACTTAAAACCGTCGGAAGGACAACGACTCCATCGATTCTCTACGCAACTGGGAAACCGATGAAAATACAATCCTAGTCGGATTACTGACCGCAGTAGGTCCGAATTGAACCCAGAAAATTATCTCAATAGTATTTCACGAATTCAAAACAGATTTATAAAAAATTTTAGATGAAAATGAAAAAACCAAAAACCAAATTTTCAAGTTTTTTAAAACGAAAATCAACGCGTCATCGACTTGTGTGTTTATTGGATAGAATTTCGCCCGTTAAACAATTAGGGACAAATGTCTAACGAGTGGTTTTACTTTGATTGTACGTAACCCCGAGACCCGATGGCTTGCGACTTTCGAAGTTTTACTTGATTTTGGTTAAAAAGACCAGCGAACTTCTGCGATAAAAATTGTTTTTGTGAAAAAAATATTTGGACACATGCCAGTCCTTGAAAAATAATACGTTTCAAGGTTCGTGCATTTTTTTTTTTTCTTTCTACAGATTTCTATGCTTAATCATCGGTTATGGAGACCACAAAATTACCCCGAAGTTACGCTGGTGACCAAATCGATTCTCATTTTCTTACCCGGCTTCACGAAACTTGAAATGAAAAAGTACACGGATATTTTGACTAATTTTGTTTGATTTAAAGCCTAAAAGTATGATTCATGTTCAGTAATATGTACTTTCTATTGGTACTTTTGTCAGAAATTTGTTTTCATATTTTTACTGATAATGGTGATAACTCGGAATATATTATATGCTTGGTTCTTATGAAATTCGGTAACTATAATTGTCCAACTTTCTGTAAGAGATATATACAAATATATATTAAGGAAAGACCGCATCTCCTCGGAAGGAATATTAACTTATGCATTAATAATAAATCTCGTAAATATTTTAATTTACAACGAGCTTATCCTTATACCAGAAGTAAAAGTTTTCCATCCTCCTGAATAACGGAGGTGCATTTTAAACTCGACTTCCATTTACTAATTAGCGTGTAATACTGCGAAAGTTCAGTTTTTCTTATCGCAGAAACTGCGATTGGAAGGGACAAATGCTTCTCCCAAGACCTTATCCAAATTTTTGCAAATCTCCGGATATACGTGCGATAAGGATTCAACCGCTAATGCAAGGTACGCGATTTTACAATGAGACTGGATCGAGTACGAAATCAATTTCGTTAATGTCCGGCCTTTCAAGACTTGGAGTTTATAAAAAATGAGATAAAAATGTGAAGATACTCGTCTCGTTAAACCGAGCGAATGTTACTTGAGAAAAAAAAAAAACCGATATTCTCCATAAGATAAAAAAAAAAAAAAAAGATAAAACAATGAAAATAAAAAATCTGCACGATATAAATAATCCCGGGTTCACTTCCGATCGACGTTTTGTATTTACATGAAACTTTATACGATCAGAGCGTAAATTGGTATGGAATATACGACGAGCGTACAGGTCGTAAATCTGTGTGTAAAAATGTATTCAAATCTATACATGTATAGCTATGTGTCTGGATATCTTGACAAAAGTAACCGAGTATAGAAATATTTACGAGATGGGCTACGCATACTCAATATTTCAACTCTCCTGGTGACAAGGTAACTCCATTTTTTTACATTTTTTAAATAATTTTAACATATACCCGGCACCTGGCCATACGGCATATCAAAGTCAAATCATTTTCGTCACGCCCGCACCACCGTGTTCTCTTCTGTCTACAGCTTTCGTAGTCACGATTTAAAACGAGCTTGCGGCAGAGCCTGAGGATAACGATGTTCGCACACACGCGCGCACACGTTGGTATATATACCTATAATATATAGCTATACATGTGTGAACGTGACTAGTTTAGAGTGTCATTTTTCCAGTCGAGAAATAAAAGAGCCAAAATTGAGTTTTGACTGTAGAACTGGATTCCGCCATACCGCGAGAACATTAATTCCTTCAGTTTTTAGTTCTTATAGAAATGTTTCACCACGTCACGTCCGAATTACGGTGGCTTTTGATATTTACTACTATAGGTGAAAAGTGTATATACGATAATCCGATAGGAAGTAAAAAATAACCCCGAAGTACTGAAAATGAAAATCGTGTGTTTATTTGAATGAAAAAGTTCGAAGGCTTTTGGGGCAGTACTTAGAATTAAGATAGGAAACTGGGGTTTGGAGTAAATTTTTTTGTGTGTATTTGGAGCCATTCTGGCCTATGAGAGCATTGAAATTCGAACATGATCGAATTGAGGACAACGCTGAAATTGAATTGAAATTGATCGATGCAATAATTCTATAGTTAGATAAAGTTAATTGAATAAAAGCAAACACCAAAAAAGAAAGAAATAGGAGTGTGAAATTTCCATCGGAGAAATATATCAACTATTATAATCGTATACCTGGCAGGAACAATGAATTAATTACCGCGGAAACATCCGACATTTAATATTTCACTTCCGGATCGTCGTAACTCGATTCGTGGTATATTTCCGATAAAGGTCTAGGTAAGCTAGGACAACCATATTCATGGGTAATTTAATGATCGGGCTTGCTGCCTTTACGGTATGGCAGTCAGGGATTCGCAAAGCTCTCTGATGCTGGAGCACACGACCCGTCGCACCAAGGCGTAGGAATTTCATCTTGCTCATAATTAATCTTGGCATTTACACAGCCGACAAGTATAATTATTCCACGACGTAACAGTTGTCGCTTACGTTCCGAGGTACGTACATTTATGTACATGTGAATTTGTGTATTATACATTAAATTACACAAGCTTGAACACAACTACCGATGAGATGTCTAGTCTGGCAGAAGGATAATTATGTTAAACTGTTATAAAATTTACTGCTCTGAATATTAATCGAGTAAGTTTCATCAGTTCATGATAATATACACACTGGGGTACGTCTTGACAAGAATCAACATTTTATTCCTTCCACTTCCATCGTCCCAAACGTTACTATTTTTACATCCGAACGCTATGGAGATCGCTGATTCCAAATCTGGAGTCGAAGTACCGAAATTCAGAATGGCTGGTCCGATACGAACAGTTCGGAATCAAATCTGTTATTCTAAGGTATTTGAGGTCGCTAATATCAGATGTGAATCAAAAAAACTGCTGATCGACAGTAAAAACTCTGATTAACAAATTTCATGCGATTTAGCATACTTTTTATAATTTTGATGCACAGTTTCGAATTTTTATACCTTGACTTCACGCTTCGAAATCAAGGTATGAACATATCTATGATAAGCTACATGGTCGATGGAGATGCCGGCAAATCGCGATCGTTTTCTCGAACTTCTTTTCAGTCCTGCAATATTATGAGTTTTTTTCAAATCACTGATGTATATGCTTTGTTTCCTATAATTACTTGTACTTTGAGCCATCATCAGAAATTATTTAAAATTTTATGGACTTCATCTTTCATAGATCGAAAAAGTGGATGTCGCAGGGTACGGGGGCACGTTCATAGAAAAACTCTTTGAAATTTCGAGCCGATATTTTGAAATAAATGTCACGATTTTATAAACCGTCCAGGTAGTTCCAAAAGTTTGTCGATTATTCTCCAATCCCAACTACCACATACCCATGCATCTATATGAATAAGGGCATCCACCAGCTCCAGTGCTTTTGCATTGTTATGCTTCATTCACACGACCATCGCTTCGGAATATACAAATACAAAAGCAGAGGCAGTGAGCAATAATTGTAGCGTTGCTGTTTTGAGAAGAATCCTAAAATCCAAAATTTGGTGCCTTGTCAACGTTGAAAACGATTCTTTACTTTTCATCGTATTGTCGATATGAAAAAAGTGTTAATCACGGTCCAAGATTCACATTTGATAATTTTGCAAGTAACTTCTACGTCCTTCGCAGGCCTTGAGATCCGGAAAAACATATCATTGGACAGATATATCGGTCTGTCAGATAATCGGTATGAACGTTCCCCACGTCTCATTCAATTTGAAGAATTGCTGCCACAAGAAAAAACATCGCCTTTCATATTTTGAATATGCACCCATATTCTTCACATACTTGACACCGATCCCCATGATCGCATAGGTTCGTGAGATGATGAAGGTCATCTTGAAGAACAATTTTCTTCGGCTTCTTCACATTCGATAATCAGAAACACATATGTGTAACTTCTGAAGTGAGTAATATACGTTATTCCATTCCCATAATCCCTACCCTAGAAAAAAAAAAAATTAAAAATTAAAAAAAAAAGTCATTCGCAATATCATTCCGTCTATTAAACATTCAGTATACACATAGCCGTTTACTTATCGATGCGCAAAGTGGTCAGGTATATCACACGCCTAACTGATGACACGGTAGCAGCTTGGCACCCTAACGTCACGTACCACCGCGGCGATTACCCGAGTGCACGATACGGGGTGGTCCAAAGTAATATGTAGTAACGTATACATGGTTGTGACACCGAAGGCTATGTCAGTACAACAAAGTTGAAAATATTTTCGTGGGTAATTGAGTCGGGGTTTGTTAACACGTGACCATAAAGGTTTTCTATTTTCCTGATAATTTTCGTAATTTTTCTATCATTTGATGATCTGCTTATCTTCCGTTTGACAATAATCAACGAATCTCGTGCAGATTGTGAAGGGAAGGAATTCTATTTTTAGGTAATCTTTTCTGGTAAAATAGCGTCTCGCATTCAAGGTCTAAACCGAACAGGCAAACTCCCAATTAGGAAGTGGAATATAGCTCATGTTGAAGTTTGATGATTCTAAAAGGTTCCGGAAACCTGGATAGGTGGTTCGCGAACATGATACAACTCTTCCGGACACGTGGCAAGGTTAATTTTCCACCTCTAATTGACGTGGAACACCCTGTATTGATTATACGTAGAGCCGATTTCATCCAAGGGCGGTAGGGGGTTTGTAAACAGAAGGTGCTGCTTATAGAAGGGAACCCTTAGGAATCGAGCGTGCCTGGCATGCCCATCGGGCGGTACTCCGGTGCCTGGTGCCCCGTGTTTAGATTCTCAAAATATTGACGTTACCACGTTCTAGGCGATAGGTACATCCCAGAATTGAAAATCACTTCGCCTAGCTGATACACTGACAAGAAATGCTTATCAAAGTGCCAATAGAGCCCTTCAGCCATTGCCTGCTAATTGCGAATTTCCACACTTCCAATAATGAAAAACTCCCATCTGTCTGAGGAGATTGGGGCTCAATTCATGTCTGATTCAAATCCTCGTCTATGAAGACATTGGAAAATGTACACGGGAAGTTTTCGCTGTTTTCAGAAACCTGGATAGAAAAGAACTTCGATTCATCATAATTTATTTGGCCAATCTGAAGGCTGGCTTTGGTTGACTAGAGTTGACTGGCACGTGAGTAAACTGTATGAAAATTGATCGAATGAGCTATCGCGCAGAATCGTGAAACCTCTGAGATCGAGGAATAGCTAATGAGAAAATCGTGTGGGGAAAAGTATTGCTGAAACATATATATATATCAGTTGGATAAATTTAGTGGAAGTGGAACAATATCTGTCACACTTCCCGGAAAGTTCGAAGATATTTATCAAGACGAGATGCCGTTGAGAGGCGGATACTCATGGCTTTAAGATACAGGGATCCTATGACTGAGAAAGCCATACAGCCTGTCGACACCAGCTAGTTAATTTACCTTACAACGTAATTCGGCTATATGTCCAACCCAGAACTTTGAAAGTTTTCGAAACCCCCCAGTGCTGGTGACTGTCCACTACGCGACCAGGTAGCCATGTAACTCAATTGGCGAGACAGTATGACTACAATATGGTAGATGATTGGTATAGTGAGGAATTTGCCCTGTCAGTAATTGGGAGAAAATGTTGAATGATGATTAAAGTGCAGCATAGCATTTCAGTAAATTAATTGCATTTTGCTTATGAGGTACTTAATCGGGGCTGGGTTGAAGTTCCGAATGGTCAACATTCCGAACCCGTTTGGACTTCCTGGGAAATACCCTCCCTGAAAACTGTCAATCGGTAATGTGGAAATTCGGAATTATGACCGTTGAGGACTTTTGAAATTCGGGACTTCAGCTCGGTCCCTCTTAATAGAATCTTTGAATAACTCGTACAATTATGCTGTTCACTTCCATCTTCGAGTCTGCTGTTATTTTTAAATTTATCCTTACCGAGGTGTGTGGGAATCGTGTTTTGGCTAAATTACTTCGAAATTGTGTTAAGTGCAAAGGGCTTGGCCAAGAAGGAGGAGTTTAATCTCTTGATGGCCACATAGTTGTATAGACTGCTTATTCTTCGAAGGTAATCCCTCAGCCACCTACACTCCCGCGATATTACAAATCGATTTGACTTGTCGCCAACCTCTGCGAGCCCACCGTCAAACACCCATCTACCAATAATATTCATTCCCCGACCCTTTCGCAAGGAATATCAAAGCTGTAGAATGCATTTTATCTATGGAGCTGTAATATTATATGAATGCAATATGAAACATGGACAAACGTGAGTATGCTGCTGTATATTCGAATTCTGTTATAACTTTCGTTCAAGGAATTCGTCACACACCTATTTCCTCTCAATACTTTGCGTACGGTAGAAGCTTGGCGAAACTGTGACGATGTAGAACTTTCCACTTTTATAATAAATGAAAATACAGAAACGACTTTTCAACATTTCGGCGCCAGTTTTTCCAGATAATCGCACTGTGTCATATAGGTAATAAAAAATAACAAGGAGAATCATCGATCAATGAACGAGCTCGAGTATTCACGAATTTCAATGTCTCTTTCCAAATGAAAAGGCGACGCGGGTGAAATGGAGAGGATTGTTTTATTCGACAACAAATCTTTCCGATATGATTCCTTTTTTATTCGTCATGGTAAATGTAACGCAATGAACATAAAGAAAAAATAACATTACGGTATGACAGGGATAATGTATAGTTGGTAGTGGAACACAGACAACAGCGTGGCGGTACGACTAAGGGTAACTTTATTTTTATCATGATTTATTGTACTCGCAAGCATTCGCTGGTAGCAACAGTCACTCATAGAGTGATATTCACCAATTGATAACGACGTACAGAATCAGTCGTGGTCTATTAACAAATTTGTAGTGGCAGTTTTCCAATAGTATCACCTCGTTTCTCCACTCATTTACCGCGTTAGGTACGTACTCGACGTGGGATTCCGAAATTTTCAAAAATACCTGCATCCACCATGTTCGGTTGAATTTCAAACGAATCAGCAAAAGTTGAAATACAGCCAGCGCGTATAATTGAGGAGTTGAATGCAATGAGGGGGTATTCAGTCTACATATGCCATTACTATAAATCTTGCATTTCTGTGCAATTTTTGGCAATAAGAGGATACAGTTGATATTCCAGCAGTTTATTTTGCCTAATCGGTGATATTTTATTTCACAGTTGTAGCTTGAGGTAGGATTGATATCGTGAGTGATAATCCTGAAAGGAAAATCGTTATGAAATATCCGTGACAGTCTGTGAATAATTGAGGTAGAGTCTGCATATACGGTGGCTGGAATGATATTTGGGAGTCAATTAAAGAGAATGTTATATTCTGGTTATTTAAAGGTAAAGATTGCGAGAGATCGCCATGAAAAAATCCTTTTCGCAAGTCTCCAGGTCCTCAAAGAATATACATTTTTGCATAAAAAGTTCGCGAAGCTCATCACCGGTGAAACGTTCTTTCGAAAAAAAATCAATAACTTCTCTCGTTTACAATACCAAGAATCTGCGAGTGCGTGAGAATCTGTAGGCACACAATGAGCCAGAGAAGGACCATTAGTCCAACCGAAAAAACATTCTGTCGGAAAATAACAGAGAGAGAGAGAGAGAGAGAGAGACAGATGGAAAGAGAAAGGCAGATAGGGAAACAGAATTTAATTACCCGAAAAAGCGAGAAACAAAATAGGAGCATTTTAGCCCATCAGCAGAGTGAATAATTATCTCGCAATTATGCAATACGAGGAATTATCAACTTATATAGATATCAGGGTGGTCCTTAATTTGATCATTTCCGAATTTTGCGGCTCCCATGGGCCAGGACGTCTCGGAATATGTAAAAAAAATGTAGTCGAAACCCCAGGATCCTATCTCAATTCTAAGTACCGTCCCAAAGCCTCCGAATTTCTCCATTTGAATAAAACACGATTTGTCACATTTCGCGGTTAACTTTTTTTCTTCCTATTGCAGTATAACTCCGAAAAATCTGAAACTTGGTACACTCCCTCCCTGAAGGAGTAGATATTTCACAAAAATTCGACAGATTTTCAACGGTATAATTTTCGAAGCTACAGCGCACGAAAAAATTTCTTATCGCCAAATTGTGATGAATAAAATTTTGTCGTTAAAATATCTGTAAATTTTTTCACGGATACTTACTACTATAAGTAAGAAATGCGAGGAGTTTCAGATTATTCGAAGCGACAATGCGATAGGAAGTGAAAAATAACCCCGAAGTACTAAAAATCGTGTGTTATTTAAACGGGAAAGTTCAAAGACGTTGTGGCACTACTTGAAATTGAGATAGAAAGCTGGGCTTTCGACTACATTTTTTTGTATATATTTGAAGACGTTATGGCCCATGAGAGCATTGAAATTCGAATACGATCGAATTAAGGACCAACCTAACGTATCTAGGCATATACCTGGTATCACATTTAGTACCGACGTTTTTCCGCCAATATTTCTTTATTGCGAAGAAGATCATTATTATTTTGTTATAATGTTTAGTAAGCTTCCGCAGTCGTATTTGTTTGATTGACGGTATCTGGGAGTTTAAAAAAAGTTCGAAGGAAATTGGTTTATTGGTGAATAACGTAGAAACGACACGAACCAAGAATGAAATGTCCTTTCCGGAGAGGAAATTGAGAGAGTAGGAGAAAAAAAGAGAAAAGGAAAAAGATTTAAAAAAAAAAAAAAATAAGAAGAAAAAGATAAATGAGCTCAGCGTGCCGGCAGTTTGGGACAAATATGAGACACGTAATCTGAGATGCTGCGAACGCGACTACCAACACACAATTCGAAAATGCCAAAACTGTTGCCATTCAGAGAATGTGAAGAGATTACTTCAGCCATATATTCTATGGTGGCTCTAGTTTATTTTGAAATATTCTCAAAATCTTGAACTTTCACAGATCCGGATACTTTTTCAAATACTTAAACCATTCATATTTCTGATTAACGATGAAAAAAATTATGAGAAAATTTTCGAAATAGTAACACTTTACGATTATTATTATAAGTTTTTCAGAAGAATAATGAAAATTATCTGGCGCGAATCAATCTCAAAGTTATTTCAATATAATTTCTGTACATTTTTTATTACAAACTCTGAAAAATCGACACATTTTTTCTAATTTTTTATTTTCAAATCTTAGCGAAATACTGAAATCGTGTGAAAATTTTTTGCAAGATCTTTTAAACTACTCAAAAATAGTTTCAGTCTCGAAATTCTTTCAGAAAGATTCGAAAAAATAGTCGGAACTTATACTCCAAAAATTTCTGTACAATATTTAGACATGAAATCGTGATTAATTTCGAAAATTTTACATTTAAACGAATATTTTGAAAACGAAATAAACAACCGTGCATAATTCATACGTGTCTAACAATAAGTATGAGTTTCCGTATAGTTTTATCCGAAGTTTTACCGGGGTTATAGCAATAAGCTAAATGTGACTTACAACAGTCTTATAACGTAGCATATTGTATACGTCTTTGGGTATGAACACTTTTATGCTGAGTACTATTGATTCAGAGCTATATGGCATGGCCATTGTTGCTTTTATTTCTTGGTAGGAAGTCAGCTACAATACTGTGAAGAATGGACCATTGAAGAAATCTACATCGATAGAATTGGAACCTTTCATTGTCAGCTTATAGTCGCTGTGTTCTCGTGCCGACAGATATAGTATAGGAAACAACGGGCTTACCGTTGGCATAAAAAGAGATGATAATAATAATAAAAAAAATAATAAATCAAAAATCAAAAATGAGAAAAAAAAAACGATCGTCGTCCTGAAACAAAACATTTTTATCCCAAAACTAGAATACGAGGTTTGCAGGAAACGCGGTGAAACAAGATGAATGGCTCGTAAAAATTCACCTGCTGGATATTAAAATACAATTTCAGATTGTGCGCCCCGCGAATTGAACCAGGCATCGCAATGCAAACAACGCACGGTAGCGCTGAAGTGGCTTGAGTTTTGTTCCATGGGGACGGTCGCGAATGTCCCGTATATATGCGGAACTGTCGCCCGCAATGCTTATTTATTTACACACTTTATGATTTATGCTGTTTTCTGATGCACAAATTGCCCCCTTCGGAAAAAGTCCACACCAATGTTGCAGCCGGCATTCAAGTAGTGGGTATAACTACCAGACATATCCACTGCTATTTCTATGGAGTAGCATGGTGATAAAATTCTATCTATAGAGTCGTAGGTGGCACGACAGCGTCTGTACTGCTCGTCAGAAGTCCTGGTGAAACAAAACTGCGCAATTTGTCCTGCAATGTTGAAACGAACATTTCATAGATTCGATGATGAACCAGAAGGGAGCGAAGTTCGAGAAGCTCATTGGCATATCGTCGAATCCCGATTTGCTGTAAAAATATTGGTCTTTGTTTCAAACTCGAAAATGGTTTTCCTGTTTGAAAAACTTATCATCACGGAGTAGAGGAGTTTCCATGTCTGAAAAAAAAGACAAGAAAAGAAAAAAAAAAATTACTCGGTTCGGAACGGGCGTGCTTTTGGCCTGGGATCGAGGATAAAAAATTCGCACGTACAATTTTTTCCCGTTGATAAAATAAGGGGAGTCGTAGACGGACAGTTGGAAGGGGGTTTGTATAAACATTGACCCAGTAGATACGAGCTGCAGCAACTTTTATGGACAAATAAAACATGACGAACCCCTTTTCGCGAATTTTTATATCTGATGCAGATTTCGGGAATGGCTGACCACGAAGCTTGACGAAGTAATGTAAATTTTGCAAAGTTTTAATTACACTTCCTCTTGAACTTGGCACCGCAACAGTCCGAGCTACAAACTCATAAAACACTCGCACTATGACTAAGTTCAGACATCGTGGTTAAATTTCAAACGGACAGGTCAGTGCAGTGCATACCATGTCACTATGCAGTATGCTACTTGGATTCCTCGCCAAGAATTTAAAAGTTTTACTGACTTGTCCAAAAAATACATACAGATATATCTTTGGGCGTCTATTTCTCGGAGAAAATTCCATCGGCTGGGATTTTCAAATCATTTGCATCAGAATTGATGCATCATGGTTTTTAGGATCGTTTGTTCCCAATCTGAAATCAAGATAGGAAAATTCCAAGTGGTGGATCGAAATTGTAAAACGCAGGCTGATTCGCGTGAAAATTGCTTCTCGGGATTTTTAGTGTCCATTGATGTGAATCTGGCCATTTTTTTATTCAGATCTTAAATCAGCGCTCCGAAAAGCCTTTGGCTACCTTTCTGCATGCAAACCAGTCTGCTTCTTAAAATTTTGGTACACCATATTCAACCCGCGACTGGGCTTGAAAAAAATTAAATGAATAAAGAAGAATGGCTTTTGCTACCCCTCAGAGTTCAGACATAGAGATCATTTTGTGGGACGATTTGTTTCGCGTGGAAAAAACTAGCGACTCTCTTCAAGACACCCGCCTGATATACCCGATCGATCTCTAATGAGTTCATTCAATCAATTGCAATTATTTAGCCCATAATCCGCGATTTGTTAATCTATCAATCGTTTTGGCGAGTGGGAGTCAGTCGGGCTAGACTTGGGTCCATCGAAGCGTGCACATAATGGCTCTCGTCATCGTTATGATAATTCAAATTTCAGCTCTGTGTATTTTTGGTGTTTTCCCCTTATACGTAGGTATGGCGATTATGTATCCATCCATCCCTTTATTCAGCTGTTCGTTGAATAAATATCGTTTCTACCCAAGCTAATACATTTTGTGAGATTTCTAAAGAATTTAAAACGATGTAAAAAAGTCTCGTTGGTTGTACAGCTTACGCCCACGTCAAATCAGTTAAATGAAGTATATCCGAATTTCAAAAACAGATAACAACCCTCAGATCCTGGTACGATACTCAAATTATTTCAGGCTAAAAATATCTCTTGGGAAGTCCTCATCCCCTTTACAATTTTCAAATATTCTTCAACATATCCAGCTGCGCCGCAAGATATACACCTATTCTACCCAATACTTTATACAAATGATTATTAGGCTGGTAATCCTTGTTTAAAATTATCGACAGGTGCCAGAATTGGCGCTTATTTCATATTTTCACTAAAACCTCGGAAGTTGGAAAGAAATTTTATGAAATTATTTATGCCTTAGGCTTATGCGAGAGGGTAAGTCCAGGTGGATATACCCTTTTGTTAATCACGTTATCCACTCAAGGAAACTTTCCGCTTCATATATCCTTTTTTGACAAAAACAGAAAATCATTTCCTAGAGTAGGATCTTGAATATTCGGCTCACCCACGTACGAGGTACGTGTTGTACGTGTTGCAATCTGTAATACGCAAGGTATGTATTACGTATACAGGACGATTCATAATCCGTATTAAAAATCCGAAGGCTCATCGTTATTCCTCATGAATTAATTACTGAGAAATCAGAAGCCATCGTTTTCGACTTCAAATTTTGGAATAGTGAATATTGGGAAGGTTTATGAATCATGACTTATTAAAGCGAATTCCAAAGACCTGGAAGGTCAAAGTCTGGAATTGTATAAACATAGAAGGGTTGAGATATAAAAAGTGCCGGAATAATTATTATTCGATGTATTTCTAGTTTTTTCAGGGCTCATAACTCCCCAAAAGATAATGAAGATACAATTTTTTTCAGATTTGATTGTTTCGAGATTTCCACCCTTCTACATTTTGCATTGACACGTTCTACTCTTCCTGAATTATTGCCCTCGACATATTTATGTTTGGTTTATTGTCCATCGAGAATATCATCCATTCACGGTAATCATTTTCAAAAATATAAACCTCACACTTTATTTTCATCCATATTTTGCGCATTTGCAGTATCGATGATCATTCGGATGATTAATCCTTTTGCTAAACGGTTATTCGACTTAGGGTCAGTCGTCTACCGGATATAAAAATTAGGAAATAAAAAATCTCCCCTTATTTTAGTATCCAAATGTATAAAATTCTTCCCGAATTTTCATTCTCATTCGCAAATTTTTTCAAAATAAAATCCGATCGAGAAGATCTGTTCCTGAAATTAACTTATCCCTTTACCCTTAGATCAAGGGTTGTAAATCTATACATAGTCACATCGTAGTTACATTTTGGCCTTAGGGTCACATATACACGTGCATGCATATGTATATTATATCTACCACCCACTCACGACCCTATGTAACATAGTAAGGGGTAAAATGGTGGTAGGAAAAGGAAGAGAGGGAGGGGCACGCGCGAGAGTAATCGCTCAAGAGCGCGAGTTAATTCCCGCCCCAACTCCCATTCCCCTTCACCGGGTTGGCAATATGTTATCCAGGATTCTCTATGCGTCTGGAATACATATAGATCAGCTTCATCTTCTTCTCTCGAAGATTCTATACCTCGGAAGAACTTTGTAGCTGATTTGTCTCCCGAAGTAGGTACGTAGGTACATACATACATATCCAGCGTTGCGCCCATGCGAATATCTTCGATACAACTATTAGGGTGTGTCAAAAAAGGAATTCATTTCGTATTTTTTTTTTTTTTTTCTTTCTGATACTCGAAATGTCGAAGTTAAAGAGGAAGATGGATAGTCGCAGTATTTATAAAAAAAAAAATTAGTCGGCCTCAAGATGAAACTTGGAATAATTTTGTACCCTTAGCCAAATATCCGTTGTTTCGGGCCATTCTGTATCCTATAGAAAATTATTCTGAAGTTCACTTATTTTTTAATAAATATTTCAATCCTTTTTCTTTAAAACGAGCTGAAATCGAAATCGATATTTTCATTTTTAGCCGAGTTATTAGTTTTTCCAAAATCAAATGTTCTCTTTTCTCTTTGTCAATTACGTCGGGAATAGATATCCTGTTTGAGCAAATCCATAAAATCGAGCTACCAGCCTTTACTTTTATAAAAATCTGCTTCAAATAAAAATCTATTAATCGGAATAAAATAAAAGCGAAAAAAATGAAAGCAAATATAATTTTCGAAAGTTCCCTAACGTCAGGAAAAAAGTGATGATAAATTTTTGCTGTTTTTTTTTCTTTGTTATTTCGGGATATGAGGATCGTGTTATTCCACGAAGAATAAAGTTTCGAAAGTACATTTACCTACCTACCCAAACTTCAATAGTCGTAACCACTTCTATTCCTTATATATATAACAGGTATATATACTTTTCTGAAAATTCACTAACTGAATAAATAACAGAGATGCGAATGCCTACGAATCGGAGTGAAATGTTGAAATAAAAATCATATTATCATTCATTGTGGGGTGGGGCTTGTGACGTATAAAAAGTAATCGTTCTTTCTTCGATTGGAACTTTATACCTTGAAAAGTAAAAGAAAATGATAAGAATAAAAAATTAAATTAAACAAGAATAAATTCTTGCTTGTATTACCCTGGCATGAAAAATACTCAAAAAAATGCGGAACCAAATTCCTTGGGGACAGTATAACGTTCATCGAGTGAAATTGAATTGTTTTTAAAGCCCACAGGATTCAGGATTCAACGAAAATACATTTTTGATTTACCTCAGCGAGATTCAACTTTGTACCTCGTACCTTATACCTACATCAGTATTACATTTTTAGTTTCCTGGCTCGCGGTATAAGCCACACGAAAGAATCTTTATCGCCAAGCCAACTCACTGAAATCAAGGGTTTAAAGTACCACTAACATACTCACGTATATGAACGTATATACCTACGACGGAAAACTTCTTCAGAATTATTGATCAGGCCAAGAAATAACTTTGAAACATTGAGGGCGAAGTATCTAAGGCACTTTATGATAGTATCACTGAAATTCTAGACAACTACCTATACGATATTCCACTCTAATTTTTCTCTAAGCTAAAAAAACACGTCTTTCATACTTCACCCGAATGATATTTAACATTAAACATCAAACAGTCTTTTATACTCGGAGTCACAGAGGGTTTTGGAGCCTTGCGAAAATCATTGAAACACTCGGATCTAACGATAGGCTAAATTTAATTGTTAGATACTAAGAAGAGTGGGAAATGAGAATCTTCATACAGCTTTTCGGACGCATTCGTTACGTTTGAAATGAAGTAAAAGAGAATGACGGCACATAGGCAAACCCTGCTTTTTATCGATAGGTTTTCACACACGAGCGTTTTAACTGATGTATAAAATGAAGGAAAAAATGAAAAACTACTCGTTTTATTCATCGAAGAAATCTATCGACTTCACGCTGAGCCTGTCAAACTAATCGTATTAGGTGAAAACGTCGTGTATCAGAAGTGAATTAAAGTATCAAAGAGGGATGCTTCACTCCAATATCCTCATTCCATAGTAACTAGGTCGCAGTAAGCGCGACAGCTTTCAGTAAAGTTTTAAATGTTATTGAAAATCTGGGCTACTGCCACTCCTTCCTAGATATCTTCGCCTATATAAATTTTTATCAATTCATAAAACCAGGCCAAGCATGTATCCAGTATCGACTAAGAAAATGTTGGGAACCTTTTCCCTAAATGTTCCGTACAGTTAAGGGAGTTGCTTCTTGAGACTTATTTCTCTCAAATCAGTGAGTCTTGAAATTTTTTTTTCAATTTCAAGGGAATATTCGAAATTTACGTAATTCGAACTCTGCTCTATAATCTTTGGAATATATCCATCGGGTGATGACTGCAACGAAATATTTTCCGTACCACGCGAGGCTTTGGGGGATTCGAAATTTTTTGCACGCATCTATGGTAGTGGAATGGGAGAAAAATCTATACATATGTAAATAAATGTCAGATCGAAACACACGTACACGTTTGATCCTGGAGAGGAATAGGTACGGTATTGTACGTGGATGTTAGATTCTTGCGGTAATAAAAAAAAAAGCAATAAACCTCTTGGAGACAGCTGTGTACGTATCATCCCTGACTGTGAGGAACGAGCTGCTGGCGTAGAAAATGAAATATTGGGTATATCATTCCCAAGTATGTGATGATATCGGTAACCAAGTGTCAGAGCCAAGTGTGATTACCCCAACTTGATATGAAATTCGTGGGAAGGAGAGAAAATTTTTAGGAGGTGTCACTTTTCAAGAGTAAATAAAGAGAGAGGGAGAGACTCGACTGCGCAGATATATATACGCACATTTTATACATACGGTTATATACTCATATATGTATAAATGTATTTTGTATGTACACAGAACGGTTGACAGAGGGTAGGGAAAACCTTTCTGAACGAAATATTTCTCCTCGCAATAAAACATTTCCCATACCATTGTACTGCACGGGCATGCCATCACTCTGAACAAAAATAGAATTTCCTTCTTCGGCTGGGTCTCTGAATTTTTTACTATTTCCATCACGAAAAAGTACCGAGTCTTGGGCTAGTGCTAAGGCCTTGGTCCGAGCACCCTAAATTTCTGAAATTTATTCTCATAAAGTTATACCAGCTTGGTAGACTTTCTTTCTCGCTCTATCGCAAAAAATCGGCTTTTTGGTGCTGCGGCGTTGAATTTTCAAAAAACATATATACTTATTTGGCATATCGATCATAAGCTACATGATCGATGGAGATGCCGAAAAATCGCGATCATTTTCTCCAATTTCTTTTCAATCCTGCAATATTATAAGTTTTTTTTCAAATCACTGATGTATATTCCTTGTTTCTTAATTACTTGTACTTTGAGACATCATCAGAAATTATTTGAAATTTTATGGCCTTCATCTTGCATAGATCGAGTCTTAAGAAGAAAAAGTAGATGTCGCAGGGTACAGGGTGCACGTTCATAGAAAAACTTTTTGAAATTTCGAGGCGATATTTTGAAATAAATGTCACGATTTTATGAACCGTCCAGGTAGTTCCAAAAGTTTGTCGATTGTTCTCCAATCTCAACTACCACATACCCATGCGTCTATATGAATAAGGGCATCCAGCAGCTCCGGTGCTTTTGCATTGTTATGCATCATCCATACGACCATCGCTTCGGAATATATAAATACAAAAGCAGAGACAGTGAGCAATAATTGTAGCGTTGCTGTTTCGGGAAGAATCGTAAAATATAAAATCTGGTACCTTGTCAACGTTGAAAACGATTCTTTACTTTCCATCGCCTTGACGATACGAAAAAAGTGTTAGTCACGGTCCAAGATGACTTTTGATGATTTTGCAACGAATTCCTCTGCGGCCTTCAGATTTCGAAAAACAGATTGCTGGACACATATATTGGCCTGTCAAACTATAGGATGAAGAATCGCCATGTATTTTCTAATTCGAATATTCATCATCATCGAATCGTTAATCGCAAGTTTTTGACATGTTTTCAAAAAATGACGTCATTTCCGAGCAAACGAATAAAACACATGAATAAGGTCAGTCTTTTATGTAATGCAAACCTCTGCAAAACAGGCTTCATAAAATCTTTAATGATTTCGGAGCATGTCTGAAAATACTATAAACTAGCCATAAAAACCGGAGTTAATGGAATATTTTCTCACATCGTAGCAGTGATTTGGAGGAAATTATTTCCGAAGTTTATGTGTTGGAACGAAATGACACAGTGATGATTTTCCGAGCGGCCTTCGCTCTGAAATAATTAAGAAATTGTGAAAATAACAAGTCTGTACCTCGGATCAACCAATATCGATTAGTTATAATAATAATAATAACCTGTATCAAAGCCGGAGTTTAATTCCGGTAGACGAAGGAGGCTGTATTCTACAACGGTGTATTGAATGTGAAAATTCTCGCGAGAAATCGCGGAGTTGTGTAATGGACTGTGCAGAGGCTGTTACGAACTGAGGCGAATGAAATGATTTTTCAGTCCGTACAAAACCATGAATTTTATTTCTTTTTTTTTTTCATTTATAAATATATCGACTACTCCTAACGGAGCTTTTAGTTTCGAATATTAATTTTCTACAAGTAAATCTTGCTAATCATTAAATGAATTGATCGCAGTTAGCAGGGGTGCATAAATTTCGAGTTCAAATTGTTTCATGGCTGCAGAGAGTGTCCAGAAATTACAGCATGAATGTAACATGCGTGGGAACCACGTAGTAAATTTTTTAGATATTGAGTTCGGGAAATCGACGAAGACCGAGATAATTTTCAGTTTCATGGAGAAGAGAAGAGACTTCATAGGGTCCGTATATATAAGGGCGATCTGCGCGCGTTCAAAAATTCGAATCCCATGAAAAGAAAATACCTAAAACTCGGTCTTTCCGTACAGAATTCGAGGATATTATGTCGGCCTTGATATCAAGCGTCATTCCCTTGAGAAATAAAAAATTTCGATGATTTTTTCCCAGTATGTTGGTCAGAATTACTCAATGATTAATCTGACTGAAAATTCTATGGATAGATTGAACCGACTCAATGTTTATCTGCTAATCTTAATCAGGGCAAGGAAACTTAGTGGAACAGATTTACGATGCGATTATTCTAGTCGAATCATTACGAATCCCGAAGACTGTTTACAGCAGTTTGAACTGCAGTTTGACTGCGAATTGTCGAATGAAATTCTTCGCACACTTAAACCGAGATAAAAATCTTAGACTTGATCTTAATACTTTGTAGTTAAATCTTCGCCAATAAAAACAATTCTAATAAAGTTATTCAATCGAAAATTTGCAGTCATTTTTCAGTAATAATTTTCAGCCAAAATTCGAAATCGTTATTAGAATAAAATCGCACTTTATTGGTCAAGGAAACAAGATCGTTGAGTTTCAAGGATCCTTTTACCGAGTCTCCGATGGTGCCCCTCAACTTTAAGGACGAACGAAACAAACTTTTTCTCCCCACTTAAATCTCAATTGATTCTACAGGCTGTCAGCCACCTATTGTTTCCGGAATAATAATCGTTTCATCAGAGCATGAAATAATTCGCTGTTAAATTCTTCAAAGATTTTTTTTTTCCAGCGATTAGAATTTCAAATTTTTTATACGATCGCGTATAGATTATCGATATACTTCGTTCAATATATCATCAGATATGGATTTGATAAATTTTTACTTGGATGAATCGTTTGATTAAGTTGTCGCAGGACAAACTGTGACAAATTTTCAGAGAGAGAGGAAAACTTTTTTTCACATTTCATTTCACCACCCTCCTGCAGCCTTTTGTCGTGTAACAAATTTCATTAATGTCAACTTGTTTTTCTGCCTACTTTGTTTCTCTCGCGTTGTTTACTTCCGACAGCTGCAGCATATCCTCCCCCCCCGTCCTGTCACGTATAAACTCACTTGACGAAAAAAAAAATTTTTAAAACGAAAAAGTACTACCGCAAAATTTTCGCACGTAGAGTAGGTAGGTATCACCTTTCTGAACGCTATGGCAATTCATATTACTAATAATAACTAGATGAGGGTAATTTTGGTTTGAAAATATTTTTGGTAATCATACATCGCCGTAGATGAAACCGTGTAGATAAATCAAGGGAGGAAATAATAATATTTTAAGAAATGGTACGATGAAACGTAAGGCGAATACGGCTATAAAAATCCGTCGTTCATCCACGCGGGATCTTTCGTCGAACAAATTGGCAACGAGCTACAAACAGCGCGCGAAATTTTCTGTAAGAGATTTTTATGCCCTTAGATGGACAAGCGTGTATTTCCAGACAGTTGATTTCACCATAAAACGTACATGTCAACATTTTACTGCTGTAAAATTTTCGAACACAAGATAACTCCGCTCACTACTACTTTCATGAAAACTATTTCAAATTATTCACAGCTATTGACTAAGATCAAAAAATAACCAAAAATGTCCCGGATTTCCGTGCAAACAATTTGATAAAGTGAAATCTTCAATCAGCGAGTCGGATGCCGCGAGGGCATATAGCGAAATATTACGTTTCAAGATAATTGAGAAAAACTGATTTTTTTCTTTTTCTTTTAAGCATGCTTCGTCACGATTCCAAATAGACCTTGTGTTGAGTTTAAAATCAAATATCACTGATTGATCAAAATAAATGGTTCAGATATGAGCCACGTGTCTTTATTTTTGCGAAAAATTAGACAGAAATACAAAATTTGGCATCTGATACGTTAGAAAATCATAGAACTGATACTATTCACGAATAATTCGAGATTTTTGAAGATCGTATATGAATCATATGCCATTTTCGCGAAGATCCTAGTGAATAGTATTTTTCGATACTAGTGCGAAAGTGTCGCTTCTCGAATGAGTGTGAAGTTTTTCGCAAGGGTGACAATCACACGAGTCGAGAATCGTCTTTCGCACGTCTATCGGACTTTGTTTTTCAACACAACGCGCGTTAAGGTGAATTTTATGCACCCGAAGCGTGCGCAAAATCGAACTTCACGCACATCGTGTTGAAAAGCTCATATCGAAGCGTAACTTCGAATTTGATTAGGTGTGTTGCGTTTCTGTGAATTATTGCCATAAGAGCACATCTGCTCAATGTGACCTTATTGCCACAAACTACTCGATCGATTCTTCCGAGGTGGAAAAGCTCCGTTTATTCTTTCTGCTGCTGCAGTATGAAAGTATAACATATTCCCTGTGTAAACACGTAGCATATTCTGCATCAAACATATTCGCAGTAGGAAGTTGTGAAACATGCTTCCGTACATATATATATGGTATATACGTATACGTGTATATGATTATACCCACCATACGTGCGATGTATAACGTATGTGAAAGTAATTTTTTGGCTTTAAAGCGGATCCCAAGTCGCTGCACGAAGCTTTAATTAATTTGCAACACGACGCGTCTTAAAGGTGACCTATTCGCATGCCCCAGGTTTACCGGTATAACTATGAGCTTTTTGCCAAATTCTTGACGGTTTTTTTAAGTGACTAATTTTTTTCAAGCAATTTTTCATCCGTCTTGATATTGTCATTATTATTATTACATCGATGCGACGACACGTTATGAAATCCAGGAGTAAAGCTGTAAGAATGAAAAAGCCTCTCACCTGAAAAGCTTCAAGCCTCAAATAACACGTGGGCCACGTTTTAGGCTTCTGTTTGAACTTTAGATCCAACCAGGAAATTTTTACGAAGGATTTTTCTACCCTCTGTTTTCATGGAAAATCAGTCTACCGTGCACGTCCGTATATTCACATGTTTCTAAATTTCTTTTAAGTTTCGAGTGAAATAACCCGTGTTAGTACTTTTCTTTCCCGATAATGACCATTTTCACGATGATGTTCACTTCGAAGTTCGGTCATTTTTCATAAAGTTAATCGTTAATCATGATAAAAAAAATAAAAAATGCCTCGTCAAATAATTGCCAATATTCTCAGCTTGGACAGTCTTAACGAGTTAATAATTGGGGGAAAATTGCACAAGCTTGAGTCGAAAATAATCTGAGGTTAAAATCCAATATCCAAGTAATCTAAGGCTCGACCAATCGCATTACCTGCTTCATGGTTTTACTGGAAGGGAAATTTCAACTTGAGTTAAATTCCAATCTTCCACGTTGCACTCTGTTTAAAAATCATTCAAAATCTAGGCTATCCTGATGCCCACTGAAAAATAACTACGTTTCAGAAAGCACACCGGAGGTGATGAGGCCAATGATTTCTCTGGTATTTCTAAAACGTCGTTATTACAACAAGGTCATACCAACGGTCCATCATTCAATCCAGCGTGCTTAACTACGGCCTACCGCTTTCGGAACATCATCGGATTGTATTCAGCATGACAATAGAGATTTATGAATGCAAGCTCAGCTAAACAAAGGAGCTTTATGACAACGTAAAGCTACCACAATGGACGCCGGCCGCCGCGTGTGTAAGGATCAATGTTTTAAGGTGGCTTTTCTTCTGACTTTAGCCGACGTATACATATGATATGGTCTTCCGTTCCTTCCATATAATGCATGTATCCATTATATGCGAGCTTTTGAAGTACAAGTTTAGAAATTACGATTATGAGAGAATCCTTAGACGGGCTTTACGGATGATTATCTTCATTAATCGTTCTTCTCTTCCATCGCTGCCACTATTTTCTCCTTTTCTCGTTTTTACTACATTCCTTATATGTTGTAAATGTGATTGGGTTCGTATACCGGACGTATATATAACCAGTGTAATCATTCCAAGCACAACTTTGAGTCTGCAACGTCACGTCGTTCGCGATACGTTATGACGATACTTGACGCTTGTTTCTACCCATATACCTATACGTTCGAAAACGTTATTCGGACATAATCCGAGACAACAACGTGCAGAGTACCGCTTCAACCCTTCAGAAACACAGCTAGTAGAGCTTCCTCGACAGTCACGTACAAGGTTAGTGCCAGGCTTTAAAAGGTGAAATTTTGATGCCGGTAATGTTTGTATTAAAGTACTTCGCGTGTCTAATGCCAAAAAGCCATAGGTCCACGTATAGATCTACCTTCCAAAATCGCCTACAATTATGCTTATGCCTTTTTGATTTTTGGAAAAGTGATTTTTTTTTTCTCACTTTTTATGCTATCTTCATGTTTTCAAACCATGTATGTGCCTTTTTGGCATCGGAGACGCGATATTTCCTGACTTGTAACGGAGTTTTATGAAACACGGCGGTGTGCAGTATAAGAGGAAATAAAGGACGATAAGAATACTTCGATTGGCTGAGAAAGGATGGGTTTGATTTATCGCTTCGATATTGAGACGTTTTCCTACCGCTTCGCGTGGACACAGAGAGACCATTTGTCAAAGTACCACGGAGGCACGGAGCATGATATATTCGTGACATTACCAACGTTTAAGAGAGAGACGATCCCTCTTCTAATGCAGATTGAACGAAGGCAGGTACGATTTGGTGGTTTTCTTGTATAAACCTACCTCCACGTATACGCATACATCCATGTGGGGACTGCGGGTATATACGGAGGTCCTGGAGCGAGGCGTTGCGTGACGGTGCGAGGAAAGATGTGAAGTCTTTATTGCAGGTGGTAGGAGATCGAAGGAAAGTCCGACCCTTCGAGTAACAAATCGAACCCCGGGGATGAAATAATCATCAAGGGTCCGACGGCCCCCTCGTGACTTCCCCTCGCCGTACCATGCAGGTTGCGAAGTCCGCTAAAAGCTCGCGACGCATCCATCCTGTGTCTGACCCGTGTGACACTCGCGGCGCGTTCCCTATCCATGACTATTTCAGTAAGACACTTGATCGTCCTGAAATTGTTGAACCGCGGATTCGCGGAGATCCATCTGATGACTTTTTTCGAGAAATAATTTAAGAGATATACAGCTATATAAATGGCTGAACATATACATGGTATATACCTGTATATATGGGTGGGCTACTTCGCGGATTCGCACCCTCTGCCCCTTAATGGAATTCCTGTCGCGTACTTAATACTCAACTTCAGGCGTTGGCATCTTCTAAATTGAATGTAAGCACAAGTTAATTTGAACTTTAAGTACGTGAGTGGTGCGGGGCTGCCTTGTATTCCGAGTGTTACATGAGTGTGACTATTCAATTATTATTTCAGAGATAACACCGCGTAGATGTAATGTGCATACTAGAGTGTCTGAAGAACGATCGATGTTCCATATTTTCTCTACTTCACTCTCACACCATTATGAACGGTAGTTTTTCACGAGAACCAAATCACCGTCAGATATATCTGAAGTTAAGATGAGAAAATTCGAAATGATGAATCTAAATTGCAGCAAGAAGGTTCAGTCGCATGAAAATTGCTACTCGGGTGTTTTTAGTGTCCATTGATGTTGATTTGGTCATTTTTTTTTATTCAGATTTAACATCAGCGCTCCAAAAAAGATTTGATTGCCAATCTTGCCGATTCCTCGGATTCAAATTATGATGAATCTTTTCGATTTGAACATTTTTTTCCACCATATTCTTGAAAAAAGTTTACCATGTTCCTGGGTAAGTCCGAGGTATCGGATCGCCCTGAATCCTTGATAAATTCACTGTTTCACCATTGTGCCTCTCCACAGAGATCCTCGTACTAACTATAACCTTTATACTGGAAAAACAAGGAAGTAATTGAATTCTTTGTGAAAGTTCTCTCGAGTGAATATAGATTTCGTTTCGGATAACCGGACCGTATTAGGTATATATACGCTACGTGTATATGTGTGACAAAATAAACAGACATAGCTTTCGTTCTCTACTCGATTTATGATTTTATTCTTAACACGTTGTTGGTAAAGGCGTTTCAGGGTTAGATTAAATGTAATCATGCTATTTAAATATATTACAAAGCATACAACCCACTCAGCACGTTTCGGGGATTAACGAATACGCTTTTATTGCTTTCCACGTGTGGTGGCAATATAGCATTGTTATGTTATCCGTTATACCTGTACGTGATTCCCAAGGTTTGATCGTTATAAAAGCGTTATTCAACAGGGGATATTAGACGTGACCTTTGACCCGTTGAGCCTTTGAGTAAATCCGGTCTTGTATGCGAGTCTGCCATTCTACAGGATTGAGGAATTGATTTTTTCATAAATAAATGATCGCGGTTTGTCGCCGATGAGTTTACTCAAGGCTAGAAGCCGGCAAAACTTGTCAGAGAAAGGTCCTAGTTATTTATTCATTTTCTTTACAGACGGAATCCAAGATATCGCCTTTTAACGAAAAAAAAATAACCTTTGAAACGGAGGCTAGAACCCTGAAGGCCGATATAGTGGGCGTAAAAAACGTTCGAATATGAAATAGCGAAGATTTTACTAGCCTTGGGCTATAACATTGAATATATATTATATACCACGTCATGTTGAAAAAAACTACTCGCAAAGCTAGTACAACCTCAGAAGAGCACTGGCTTAAAAATATTAAAATATATTTTACCATCTCGTAGTAAGAATTGAAAAACTATAACAGCTATAGTCGTTCTTGCTCCTAAAGTCTTTTTTTTTTTTCGATTTCGATGCGGTAAGATTACTATGAACACTTGTGCCAACGGAGATCTCAGTAACGAAACTACGAAGATGTTTGGAAATGTTGAATTTCTATCGAAATAAGGCATATATGTAGGGGAAAACTTTTCACTTGTAATCACAACTTCGGTTCTGCGAGCTACCCCCTAAACGACCGAGCCATTTGCGACTCTGGAATTCGAAGCAGAGCTTCCTCAGCTACACTCGAGACGATACCAACGCTCAAAGTATCCTCTCGTCACTCGCGTGTAAGCGTGTTGCGAACCTTGGCGAACCCTTCTCGCGTGCGAACCTACATTTTACCGGAGGGTCGATTTGCCGCGATTCCATTCCCCGGCATGACTTGTTAGAAGGTTCTAAAAATTCTTCATTTCGCTCCACATTTATATACCTACGTGGGTCGTTTTCATCAGACGAACACACTCGCGACGAACCACGAATTAGAAACGTATTCAAACGGTTTTAATATTCTTATTACAACGCGAGAGATTCTCGACCTGAATTACCGAGAATATTACTTTTCGATACTAGTGCGAAAGCGTTGATTTTCGAACGAGGGTGAAGTTCTTTGCCCGAGCGAAGCAAGGGTGACAATCACACTTTCGCACGTGTATCGGACTTTGTTTTTCAACGCAACGCGCGTTAAGTTCAGTTTTATTCACGCGAAACGTTCGCAAAATCAAACTTTACGCACAGCGTGTTGGAAATTCCGAAGACTACAGAATTAGGAATGATTTTATTATTTCAGTTCTAATTATATAACGTCGATATATTATACACATGTATATATGTATATTCATACTTTTCAATTATTTGAAGTATACCTACGCCATGTCGTCAAGAAGAATCGAGAATATATTTTAAAATAATTTCCCAATTCAAATGCGTAGGGAAAGAGTCATAATGTAGGAGCCAAAACCAATCTAAGACATTGGTGATGCAACCATAAAGTTGAAACTTTACGTTCCCTCACTCTCGCTCTCTTTCTCTATATGGTATAATTTAAGGAGATAGAATCACCCGCGGGTGTCCAACTTTTCGGAGATAAATATAAGAAACGTTCGAAAAAGAATCTCGTAATGGTCAAGTAACAAGAATATGGGGTTAAACCGCGACGAGATAGTATTGAACGTTCAAAAAGCCGCACGAAAGATAAAACTGAACCACTTTTCCTATCTTTTATACGATCTAAGGCGTGTGGATCAGACAGGTTCTCTCCGTTTAAAGATTTCAGATTATATAGGTACTCTTTCACCATAAAAAGCCCACACGTGTTTTATTTTCAGTTCTAGGTGTACTGCACAATCGTTAATCAACACGTGATGCAAAATGACTTCACGGTTATCGAATAAAGCAAATTTTAGCCCCCCGATTGAAAGTGGTGTTCGCTTCGGTATTCGTTCGCAATTGAGTATGTAAGAACAAACGGATTCGCACTCGACCCACATTAGCCGCTGGAATACAATTTCCAACTACACTAGCTAGTCCAATTCTCGTTCATTGGAATTTTCGCTTATGAGCTCATAGTCGTACCTATACTTCTCCAAAGTCTGCCTTTTAATCATGCATGGAAAGTAAATGTAAGCTTCGAACGCATCAGCCGAGCTTTTAGTGAAATTAGAGTATGGACTGATTGAGGAGAAAAACAAAATCCAGATGATTGTCAATGAGCATGAAGAGAATCGAAACCTATCGAATCACTGACAAAGGCCTTTTTCACGGACGAGTCACTTTGTCGAGAAAATCGAAAAGCGTAACTCAAAAGCTCTTTGATCGTGGAAGAGGTGATAATTTCGAGTTGTACAATCCCATTGTATTTTGTTTTTCATCTTCGGACATAATATCTCAAGTTTTATGCAGAAGACTAGTTAATTACACGAAACTCTCAATCTCAAGCTGATTGGTTGCGAAAATATCGTTGGGAATCACGGCGAATAAATTTCTAATGTAATATTCCAAAAACATTTTTCACCAGTTGTCCCTTGGGCCGAGAACGACGTCTGGCATAACGCCAGTCACAGAAGCACCCTTCTCACGCAAACGCAGACCTCGTCGACGACGAACCCCGACGAGTAGTATTCTTGAGGAAAAGTTTGAAAACTTTCTGCCCTTCCCTAGGCTAATAATCATTTTCTCGTCTAATACCCACTCGAGGTTTACTTTCTAACGCCTATTCACTTGACGTTCATTTTTTACCATGTAGACATAGGACTTTATAAACACCTTCAAATGAAAGTCATTGAAAATTGAAATTCCTCTCACTCTGATGATGTGAATTTGTAGCCCGGTCAAAACTTGATGAATTTTGAAAAAAAAAAGGCGGGATAAGATTTGAATAATCATGTTTAGATTCGGAGGTCACTTCAACGATTAAGTAGATTTACGATATCAGTGGAAAAATCGACAAATTTCTCATGAATTTCAATAAAAGAGTCGTGAATGTACATCGTCGTGAGATTATGGAGAGGTTAACAATTTTCTAAAGCTCTTTAAACTAGGTGAATAAAAATATTATGTGAATGACTTGCAGGAATAATGGCCGGGCGTAAAATGAGCTAAGATTATAACGTAGCTAAGAATATAACGTGCAAGGCTAGGAAGCTCGTATAAATCTTCGTTCAGAGTTGCAGCCCTCTGCCCTGCCCACCCCTGCCCTCAGAGGATATAATTTCACACCCTCAGGCCCTCGCTAGCTCCCTTTTGGTGTCTTCTCGCCACCTTCACCTCAGCTACTCCATCGTAACGTTCTAGGTAACCACCTAACCTTTTTACCCTCCCTCACCTTATCCTCTTCCTAGTGCTCGTCTATATCTTACGCTCTACGGTATCCCCATCTTATTACACGAAATGACAGCCGTTCTATTCGAGAATTCGTAACTCTGTTACTAATTTATGGAAGAATCATTGATTCTCATAGTACTTTATTTCCCAGTCAATTTTCCAGATACGATAAGCAAAGTGATAAGCAGAATAACGAATTATTCAGAATAATTGGACCTCACTAAAAAAATATGTGTCACTTTTCAACCGCAATGACCAGCCTTAACATTATCACCACAAATTTTATCATTACAATCCCTTGCCTCACGAGAGTTAAAAGCATAGCAGTTTTCACTAGATAAGGTAGAGGAGTCCATATCGATCCACATCTCAAAAAACACTCAATAATCTAGCGATACTCAGAGATAAAAATGCCGGTGTAGGTATACCTTAAAACGACTTTCAGTATACCAGGAATACATGTACCCACTCTATACCCATGATGGAACAGAAAATAGACAGCGTTAGAAATAGCGCGAATATAAAATGTAATTCAGATACCATTTATGGAACTATTTTCAAAAGTTTTCCATCCTTGAGCCATTTGAAAAGAGATGTATAATTTTGATTTTATTCGTGATGATGAGACTCATTATCAACGTGATGCTAATTCACAGCGTGGATCCAGATCATTCTTAAAATTGCACATGGAATTTAAAGACGCCTATTGATATACAGATGATTCACCCAAAATTGGAAAATGATTTGTACTGTGTGAATAAACTTCTAAATCGATAGAAAAGCCACGTGAATCTTTTCAAATTATATTTTGGAACGCGCGAGAAAAGTTTGAATTAAAAACCAAAATATCTATGATGCAAGGAGCATTTTGGGCTCATTTAAAAAATTGCGCCTAGCTCAAACCTTACTTACTCATTTGTGGATGTGATTTGAAGAGATGAACGAAGCTTTTTCAATCTGTGTTCATGATTAAACGAAAGATAGCTTTCAACTGTAGTTTTATGTCGGACTTTCATCGCTGCCATTAGTGTGTGACCACAACCCCCGAATTAACGCTTTTTAGTTATAAACTGAAATTGGGTCACACCCAATGGATCGAGATACGATTTGGGAGTTAGTAGGTGCAAATTGGCACCTCTATCATGAAAGGTACATCTTAGTAAAGATTTGTAATGTATAGGACCAGATCTCTGGCCCTAAAATCATCACGTTTTAACTTGGTGCCGAATCCTAATCAGCACGTTCCTATACATTGAAATTAACCGTTTAATTACCCAATCTGTTTGGGTATGCTTGTACGACGTGGAGTATAGAGCTTCTCCGGGCAAGGCGTGGTAGGCGAGAGGGTGGCATAGGGTGGTAGAGGGCTGCAAGGAGTCGGGGACAATTGGCCTGTCGGAGAGATAGATGAGGCTGACCCGGGAGTCACGGGTTCGGAAATCCCAACTATCCTCCTGCCCAGAGATTATAGGGGGCATCAGAAGCGTCGAACGACATGTATACCCCGTTGTGGCTACTACCCCTTTGTGGAATACAGGGTGTTTAGAATAACAAACGAACAGCAGTGATCGAAAGCAATATTGTAAAATAAGAAAAACTATTTCATTTCGATTCGGAAGACAAAAAAAGCTTTGTAAAAATCTGATAAGGATTCGCGACTGAGCTTTTTCGCTGAATATGAAGAATGCAATGAGCTTAAATCGCCATTATCATATAATCGGGTTCATGCCATATAATTGTGGTATATCCTGTATAAAACTATGTGCGCATAGCTGTACGCGAGCATTATCTTACAGCATGGATTAGGACAGGGTTTATATAAGGTGTTGTTGTATACGAGCGTGGCCGAAAGAGAAAGAGGGTTTATCTCTGCTAATTGCAAGCAAGAGCTACCAGTGCCCTGAAATTGTCCTAGAATGTAATACGCTTTTATTGAGACCTGGTAAAAAGGGACGAAAAATACGCTTTTTACGTTACTTTTCATCACCCCAGAAACCTATGTAATTACCAGAATTACTGTCAAGCTTGTGCAGAATATAGGTCAACTTTAAAAAACGAAAAGTCGCATTTCTTCGTCGTAGAAGCAACCGTTCAAATTGAACGAGATATGGCAATTCCTTCGTGCCCATCATTTGAATGTGAAGTCTTGTAAATTGCAGATCCTTTCATCCCGCTAAAGTTCCACTGAAATCGCAGTGAAAACGATCTTCGACCGAAGCCAAAAGTTCTCTTATATCACCAGCCGACAATGAAACGTAATACGTTTTTCTAAAAAAATAAATCGAATATAACTAATCGTTTTGATCAGAAATTCGTCTCCATTGTCAAAGCTGATCTAGTAGCTTCTTTTTACTCAGCACCGAATTTCTTGCCAGGATATAAGACTCAGGTGTCTTTCTCAGATCGACATCTTTCTTTATGTTTGATTGATGTCGTTCCAACAGGACCGTTCGTAGTAAATCGTTTTGGCAAATGTCACGAGAGTTGATTCAACTAGACTCAGCAGGATCGTGATTATAACTATAGCATACATGTCCACTGGAGTGCTCCTTAAAAAGCTGATTTTAAACATTTTCGAGTTCCTCCACCTCTCCATCGGCCTTCTTAAGAAACACTATATATATCGTTGTATATCGTCGACTTTCGATCTCTGATTCCTGATTTCTATTTCTCTGAAAGCATCAGGATGCCTCGGCTTCCAATATTCGCAACTCCGAGACATTCGGTCACGCGAGTGACTTGGTCGGTCTGTAAAGTGAAATATTCCATATTGATTGATTGGAATATGCGTGGGAACTGACGTAGAGGCATGGCATGCCTGTGAGACTTTCGTCGCTACCATCATTATGAATATTTCATATATAGGGTAAGTCGCCCGCAGAATTTCTGCTACATTATTATCAGATAGTTGGTAAATACGTATCGAATATTTCTGCTCTAAAAATGTCAATATAATTGTAGAACATGGAGAGGTCTAATCTGATTCATCTCCAGCTAGTCTCTGTACAGTTTAACAACGAGTTAGAATGCGAGTCAAGGAGTAAACCGCAGAAAGCTAGACCATGCCAGAGCGTATTTTCGGCAAAGATCTTAGAGGTAGATAACCCGTTACAGAGGCAGGGCAAAGTGAGAGTAAAGAGTAAAACTCAGAGGCAGAAAACGAGGGAATAGAATAGAAACTTTATCGAGTTTTACTCCTGGTGAAGAGGAGAGAACTAGGCAGATAAAGATAAAGCAGGGCAGAGAACTTTGGTTGATGGGTCGTCGGGGATGGTCAAAGAGTATCAATAATCACGGGGTGTTTATTGGATTATGGGGTCAAGCACTTAATTGCATTCCAGTGAACGGAACCTCGGAATCTCTTACTCCCTCTTCGAATTATTGTCCCGCTGCAGTTTCCAATTACATAAAGACTACGGGTCCTGCGAGGATCGTAGAGAGCACTATAAGTGAAAGCCCGAAGACTGCTTCTGCGATTTGTAAAGCTATAACAATCCTTTAAAGAAAGAGAAAAGAAAAAAATCTATCGTCTTGTTTCAGCTGTTCCCAAGCGGATTTTCTGAAGGTGTTTCTCCACTTGGAAAGTAAGGGCGTGTCCGAATATACACCCTGGTCAGGACTTTTATGCGGAGGATTGGGAGACATTCCACCAAT
This sequence comes from Tenthredo scrophulariae, assembly GCA_963978835.1. NCBI lineage: Eukaryota > Metazoa > Arthropoda > Insecta > Hymenoptera > Tenthredinidae > Tenthredo > Tenthredo scrophulariae. The sequence goes on from OZ022234.1 coordinate 8,050,373, forward strand.
CCTCTACAGCTCTGGACCAGTGCTTATCCTTGAGCTGCACACAGAAGGGGCTTCAACCAATGCTACCGGCTTTACGGGCAGTTTTCGTTTCATCGACAGACGTAAGTTGTGTATCAAGTTTTTATTATCTCTTCGTAAAATAGAAAGACGTGAATTCTTTTTTTCTCCGGCTGCTAAATCGATTGCATTCCCTCTTATAGCTGCGGATTACTTGTATTTTTATACGTAATTCCTATCTGAGGTAAATTCTGTCGAAAATTATTCGCCCTTCCAATGCACAAGATCCATTGTAGTACTTCGTCACATCGAGAAAAGTGAATATCTGCTTAATAGCTGGACATTTATAAATTGCGAATCATTCATACCTATTTACGAGTCTAATTATGATTTAGTCAGATATTCAGGAACGGAATTAGCGCTAACCAGATGACCATTGAAATTGCACTGCTCTGAATCAAATGTGCAAATGACCCCATTGACATTAGTTAACATTCAATTCACAGCCATATATAATATATGTAGCTAGCGATCATTAATAATCTTCCGGTATATGATCCGACCGGTATTAACCTTCAATCATCTGACCACATCGAGTTACCCCAGGCACTTCGTATGTGTTCATTTTTAAATCCATAGACATAGTCAAAAATCTCGTCAATTTTACTATGCAAGCTGCAACATGTTACTTTACTTATCTAGAACGTATAGTTGCTGATGAAGACAATTATATCTTGTCCAATTAGTGTAGACCATAACATCAATTTCTCTAGCGTATCGTCAGACAGCAAAAGTACTTCTGATTAATCTAATCAAGCCACTTGTTCTTTTCCTTCGTGAATATCAAGCTGAATAAATCTCTAAAGAATTCGATATTGGATGCAAGTTCCGCAAGTTTATTTCATTTTATATTCTGAAATTGACGGTTTCCGTGTGTCCAGATTTATTAACGAAGTGGTTTCCTTGCTTCTATATGTCAAACGATATCATATGAAATCCTGACATTCCAACCAATTAATCGTCGACTGCAATGTATCTTAATGAATGCAAAAACGGAACCCTGTGCCTTATACCGTTGCGAAAGTTGATTAACAGACACAAATTTGGCACGACCAAGCCCATGGGAGTGTAAATTGAAGAGATATTTCGAAGCTAGATTAACATTGCAATGAAGTGTAAGAATTTATGGATGAACTGGAAATTGATGAGTATGGGGATGAGATTCTCTCGATTCGGTTGGAATTGGAATGGATGAAAATGACAGGATCGAAAACAGAGACCAGAGGCAGCGCTCCTTGGGTTTAATGCGTTCTACTTCCGTTAAGCATTGTGTAATAACGTTATATTTATCCTAAAACGTGACAGCCATATCTATTGTGCCAACGTAGCAGATGCTCAGCCATTAAAGCCGCGCGATCCTTCTCTTTGTACGCAGAAGGTATACCTCTACCCTACGGCGTAAACACGTAACTGGTAACACGCAACGCGTGAAATGAATTCGCCAATGAAATTACGGTTTGAACCAGAGAATTGGATGATGGGAAATCGCTACCGTTCGAAATACCACCGTGCGGAATAATTTTTTTATCAAAACCTTTCGGGATGAACGTCGACCGGAATCTCCAACCAATACATATGCAGTGTTCAATTAAACTCGCAATTCTACGTTAGCGAATGAAAATAATCGCTGCGGAAAAAAAATTTCTTTCAATACCATCAATCGACAGTGAAGAACCCGATGGTATCGTTTCAACCCGTCCAGGTGTTCCGAACATGAATGACGATCGATTGTGGAATTATGAAATCCCATAATAGGTTTACGGTAACCGCTACTTTCCTTAAACTGAAAATGGTATGGTGCTGGTTCACGAAGGCCGTTTCAATAAAGGGGTGCCCTCGGGGAGTCGCAGGATTTAATACCAATATCCGTCTCCGCGTTCCTTATTCTCTTCCATCCTTTTCCCTCCTTTTTCGATTCCATCTATTCCCTCTTCGGTACGATTCTTGACCGTTTTCCGGCCACTTTTCTTTGAAGAATACCAGCCAGAATTGACCCCTCACGGATAAACGATGACCACCAAATTTCAACGCAGTTATTCTTCGGCCAGTTTTTTCATTTTTTTTTTCTTCTTATTCTTTTTTTTCCCTTGGTCACCGGTCGAAATTGACCTCCTTTAAAATAGAGTCGAGTGCCACCCATTTTGATTTGACTACATATTTCATTTCGCTACATCAGCTCGGGCCGCAGCTTTTAGGAACCCAATTTTTTACGGCTTTATATAGAACGAGGTGGTCAACGATCGATAAAAAAAATGGTACCTGTTTGGTCAGAGGAAATATTTGCTTTAAGAGTGGAGCTACAGACCGCAGTTGCAAGACTTTTGAAATTCGTACTTTTGAAATTAATTCAATCAACCGATGATCCCAGATTCAATATTTATCACAGCCATTCACGCGTTAAATACGACAACAAATTGCGAACATAAATTTTCAGATATCAATGTTTCATTTCAAATCGCTTTTTAAATTAAGAAAAATCTGTCAGATTTATCCGATTTTATTATACGTACAATTACTTCGTTCAGAAAACTATTGAGCCTGGATTGAAGCGGAATTTTTACCATTCGGAAGTTTAAAAATTCGAAACTTCAACCCGACCCCAAACTATTTCCTACAGTTTTACCGTGACACAATTTTTTTCTTTTTTTTTTTTTCTCTCTCTCTTCCAATAGTTGGTTAAATATTTCCGTTTGTTTTTCAGAACCCGATATCGTTGAAATCTCATAAAATAAAATATTTAACAATGAAAATAAGCAGACGCAGAACGAAATCGACTAAATCTAACGGGTTTTTCTTTATACCAAGGTGCTTAAAAATGAATTTGTTAGTAATTTGAGGATTTTTTTTTTTCGATGATTTCTGTACAAGTTGTCGTAGTCCAAGAGTGAAAGAATACGATTAATATTCAATGTGTGATTATCGGCTAGTAAAATTAATAGCAAATATCCTGATATTCAAATATTCCAACCTCTTAAAACAAATAAATGAAAGATCTTCGAGCTGGGCTGTATACTCCTTCATTTCCCTCCTAATATGAGTATAATTCACCTGATCGCTTTGATAATAAAAAGAAAAAGAAAAAAAAATATGTCGTAGACCATCGCTGCTCGTTAGTCTTCGAACTACCCCCAATTTATTATCAAACCGTGATTTCGATAAGTTAAAAAAATTCAATATCACAATTTTCTATTTAAGAATTGAGCAACGTGAATGGGGATGAAATATACTCCAATGACACCCATACCAGCTCCGCTAAATATATATATATATATATATATATATATGTATCGTGCAGGAAGGTAGTACATAGCTGGTAGATGGTAAGGTGCATGATTATGCAAAGTGAGAAGCGAATGCGGCGGCTACACTTCAGTTGAGTTCAATCACGGCAGAGCCGGGTAATGCCCTTAAGATTGCGAGCTTATCAGCTCTACTCTCTCCGACCAGTAGCCAAGAAACCACAGCAACCAAGACTATCCGAGAGGAATAGCTACGAACTGTAAGGAACTTACAATTAGTTGTTACGTATGACCAGCTCTGTTATACCAGGAGTATCTGCAATATCTATTTACGGCTCAGGGTTGTATCCGACTACTTTGATCACGCTCATCGTCAACTATGGAGTTTCACCTTATCGCTGATTCAACTAGCACTCCGTCAATTTTCAAAGGTCGATAAAATGCGTTCAAATAAATACCGTAATCACGAAACGAGGGTGAAATCCCTAACGATAAAGATATAGCGATCACTAATGACAGCATATCAGCCCCTAATCACCAAATTGACCGATTCCTGACGATAATTTTGGCTCACAGTGGGCTAAGAATGTCTAAAGCTGGACTAGAATCGGAAATTTGGTTCCTAATCGGCCTCACAAAAATTATAATCGTCAATCTGATCGGCGTGGAAATTGGTAACACTTTATTTTGGGATTGGGCTATTCAACAGAAACGGAGTCCTGTGTACTATTATATCTTTGAACTGCACGCACAGGGGTATTAGTACGGTTATATAAGTTTTTGTTAGACAAGAGATTAGATCAGCTAGACCAAACCGTGCTGAGTCCTTGACCCTCGGAATCTCCAGCTTAATCTTTGGCCAACTTAAATTGGATTAGTAAGTTCCTCGGATCGTTAGTCCTGTTGGTGACCAGTGGTGACTCCACAACAAACTACAGTTTCTAAAGCCTTCACGTCATTCCTCGAATGACCGGTGTTAAACTATAATACTCTAGTGTGCCGGACAGATCTCGTTAACGGTGGGGCCTACGTACAGATAATTTCGGCCAGAATTATCGCGAGGTCATTTTTACCATGGAAATTAAGCTTTTCGGATTTATGAAAAGCCACCCGGATCTCATCAAAGTCTATCTACAAATTAGCCAGAGAATTTTTACCAGATAAACTCGATGTCTGTGATGCGTGGATCGTTTTTGATCATATCTCCAATATTGAGGTTCAAAAAGCTCCGTGTAACTGAGATTTGAAAAGCTTCGAACAAACATGTTTGTGAAATTTATTGATTAGTCAGAAATTGGGTCGAATTTGAAAAAAAAATAAATAAATCGAGAGAAGATGGATTGGGATGTCTCTGACGAACCTTTACGAATAATGGGAAGACGATCGAGACCAGGAAGAAGCTGAAGGTTGAGTGAGTAAAAATTGATGATCGAGTAGGCGTGACCTGCGTCAAAGGTTGACCGACTGGTAAGTTCGAAGTTGGAAGTTGGAAATTCTCGGATTTGTTTGGGAGAAATGTTGGAAGCAGCTATTTGTTCATCACTAATGCAAGCTCGAGTGAGCGGCTTGGATTCGTCGTCGGTTGATTTATTGCTGGACGAATCCTACTAATGATTCAAGACCATAATATAAAGTGGGTCTAAGTGCTGGGACAAGAAAATTACAGAAATTCCCGAAACTCCTGAGTAACCCAAGTTTAGAATCATCAATTTAAATTTCACTAGATTTTTTCGTCACACGACTCTTCCTTTACTCTCATGTAATGAATTTTTACAAATTTTTTAACCGCAAGCAATAATTTTCAACATCCGGTGAGCGATCGATCAATGTTCAAATATTGAATGAAAATTATGGCTATTATAATCCGAGAGACAGCAGCTGTAACCGGCAATGTGATCGAGCATTTTCAGAAACAACCTTTTTCCCCATTTTGTTTTTCTTTTTTTTTTTTTTGTCTCAAATAAAAATGGAGATTTTTGGACGTGCTGCGAGCTACCAGTAAATATTTGAATTTCAGATTAGAACTTGAAAGGGTTCAGTTTGGGATGATAATGAAAAAAGATAAGGGATGTAGTCCAGGAATTAAAAAAAACCAGCCGTTCTCGCTACCACCAAAATGTTTTGTTTCAATTTTCGCAAAACCCAATCCTTGGCGTCTACAGGATCCATTCTAGTTCACTGTTTCCCAATATTAAGACTCTACCACGCAGGATAATATCGGAGTGAAATTTCCTCTCCTGCGAATATAGATTCCAGTTGTTTGTAGATGGATACAGGCAACGGATGACGGAGCTAACAGCGAGCGACAAAAAAAGAGAAGCTATTGCAATTTTCTCATTAATTGCTGAATTTTGGCGGGATTAAGGCCGCGGGCGAAGAAACCTGGTAAATGAATTAGCCTACGGTGGGTGAAGGTCCTCACTTCTCTCTCGTCTCGCAATCTCTCTCGCCTCCTGTCGCCCTCCGAAATTTTCACGCCTAAGGATCGTCAATTTCCCGTCGCCCACCTTTGAGTCCATATTTCGTGGAATTTCTGATAAATAGAATAACGATTTCTCTGATTAATCTTCGATTGATTCTAATAATAAAATATATTTGTATTCCTCGTATCATTCGAAGGATCAAAGTTCCTTGGGTTAAGATCTCTGAAAGTTTGGTGCCTACCGAAGGAGAAGAAGAACTTTTCTTGCATCTACGTTTCAGGAGCTGCATTTCGCATGCAAGAACTGAACAGCAAATAAAGTTTCTTGAAAACTGCATCAAACTATCAATTCGCATAGATTCAAAAGTTCTCATTCCCACACTTCAATCAAGTGGTGAGATACAACAACCCGGAAAATACAATTCCTCGCCAATTTATTTAACCCAGAGAAAAAAGTTGGAATTGAACTCAATTAGACCGCTATCAATTACTAATTATTTTATATGAATTTCAGCTCGAGACTTGAACGTGACAGGGGTATACAAGGACCTGGACAAAAGTCTGGCACTATTTCTCAAGCTCAAGTTACTTTTTTTTATTTCACGAAGGTGAACAATATTTCCCAAACCTATATAACGCGTGAGTCACGAACGCTCTTCACGCATCTGTAAAGCTATATAGACACCGCGAATCGATTGGATTAATTAATTAGCGATGATGATGAAACTTGAAGACACAAATAAAAAACTGGAGAAAAAATCTCACCGAGTTTTACTACAATTGTTTTCAATTGCAGTATAATAATCCTATGCAATTTAACAACTGCAGTGATCGATTTAATGGATGTAACTATTTGTACGTAGGGTGGCGAAGCTGGGATATGAGATGATTTTGATCATTGATTCAACAGGCATGTAGAAATGGTGAATGATTTTAGCGAATCGTAAATTACGAATTTTGCAACAATTCTCTACAGAATTTAGTCAAAGCATTTATGAACCGGCTTGTCAATTATTCCGGGCGAAGAATCAAGGAGAAAATTACCCATCTCAGATCTGAGGGAGGTATACTAATCTATAAAGACATTTTCAACATTCTAAAGGGTTTTCTCTGAGGGGCAGAAGGCCCCTTAGATTCGTGAACAAATAACTGTACAGAGTTAATCGTCTGATACAATTGATTGAAAATTTGTTTGAATTTTCGGAAAAAGTTAGTTCTTCGAAGAGTAAATACAGGCATTACCTATCTAGTTTTTGAGATATATCGGCTTAATTTTTCGAAGGATTTCTGTTCAAGATAAAAAATTGGAATTTCAATGGGATTTTAATCAAATTTATGCTATAGTCCTAAAAACTTGACACCCATTCACATATGAATTATTTCATAAATGACCATAGGTCAGGGTTTTCAGATAATCGAACGTTGGTTCAATGAAAACTTTTCAAAAATTAGTCTTTCTGTGTAGACAACATGAGAAAAACTCTTCCGAAACGGGAATTTCTTTGTTGCTAAACCGACGCAACGATAAATCCCAAAACATGGCAAAAAAAAAAAAAATGATTTTGTTGAAATGTTTTGACTGAAAAACCCGATTATTTTATTTATTTATTTTTTTTTCTTTTTTTACGGATCTCGGTTGAAAATTTTAGTTCTACATGTTTTAAGGGGGGTGCCAAGGTAAGAGAAGAATAAAATGTTTATCGTTTTCAATGTTTTATTACGGCGAGAATGAATGACGAAAAATAATTGTGAGAATAGCGTTTGAAAGCTATGAATTTCCGCTTCAAACTGAACAACAAAAAATTAAATATCACAAAAATCGAGTCCGCGGCGTCCATTTGAGTAGAGCTCTGCAAAAAATGATTTCTGGAACGGTAACCACGTTTATAGGTGAACGGAACATCTGTAACACAAAAACCAATACTTTTTGGAATCGTCAATGTACCCTCTAAGCTTCTATGAAACGAATTTCTCATCCGACCTTTCGTTTTTGAAAAATTGATAAAAATCCGAAAATCCCGAAAAACGCGATCAAATGCAAAAAAGATTCGTAACTTGACCACGTTCGAGTTGATCAAAAATCCATTTCATGGAAGCTTAGAGGGTACATTGAAAATTCCAAAAAGTATTAGTTTTTGTGTTTCAGATATTCCGTTTGCCTGTAAACGTGGTCACCGTTTCGCAAATCGTTTTTTACAGAGTTTTACTTAAATGGACGCAGTGGACTCGATTTTTATGATATTTAATTTTTTTTTTTCGTTCAGTTTGAAGCGGAAATTCATAGCTTTCAAATGCTATCCCCACAATTATTTTCCGTCCGTCATTTTCGCCGTAATAAAACATTGAATACGATGAACATTTTTTTCTTCTCTTACCTTGGCACCCCCCTTAAGAACCCTCTCCGAAAAACAGCATAATAAAATTAAAAATTTAGTAATTGATCGAAAATTTTATACCGAAAATTTATGGAAAATTATAAGAGTTGTATAAAACGTAGTTGTAACTGAGTGAAAATAAAATTTGACAAATTGACTGATTTTTATAAAATTACAATTTTTTCAGGGTGTCCGTTGTGCCCCATGGGTTCATGGTGCCCCATTCTCCTCTATAAGATCCGTAATAAATTAGAAAATTGTATTCTTTAAATGAGATACGTCAAGCTGACAGATTCGTAACAAATCCCCGATTTTTTTTTTCCTCTTTCATTAATCCGCGCGATTTATGGTTATCAACAAAAAAAGACGAATGATGGCTGCATGTCAATTTTGTTGGTAGAGTTGGATTAAGCTGTACGAATCCCTTTATCGTAATTAATCATTGCGAGAGAAAGAGAGGAAAAAAAATTGAAACATCGAGTAAAAATCTGGATGACATGTGGGGAAAAAAAAAAAACTTGTCAATTTTGTGATTTCATTTCGTGTTCAGAACCGTTATATATACTAAATAGAGAATGGCAGTCGACTATGGGATAGAAAAAAGAGAAGAAAAAAGATACACATTTATATGGCAATGAAGAGGACGGAATTTTGCTGGCTTACAACAAGAATAAATGGAAGCGAAATAAAGGCCACAAAATATCCAGTATAACGCTAAAAGAAGAATGTCTCGACCGGGCGATGTATATACCTACTTACCGTGAAAGTATCAAAGTATCTAGTCCAAGGAATTCGGGGATGGATAAAAAACGACGAAATGTCTCAAGCTGAGTTAAAGCTGTGCAGAATGGAAAGATAAGTCACTATTGTCGCTTATTCTATAATCGATGAGAATTTTTTGGAAGAATTTCGTATAAGAAGTGTGTAAGAATTGTGCGGAATTTCAAATAATTCGACACGTTAATGCGATAGGAAGTAAAAGACAACCCCGAAGTACTGAAAATCGTGTGTTTTTTTAAAGGAACAGTTCGAGGGGTTTGGGGCAGTACTTGGACCGAAATCATTTTTTTGTATAAATTTTGAGACGCTTTGGCGCGCGCAAACATCAAAATTCGAATATGACCGAACTTAGGACCACCCTGATATATAGTGTACTCAGAAAAGCGAAAGGAAATTTCTAATCCCGCTTCGGGTGATCGCGATTGAATAAATCACAGGAAAAAGGAAATTTAACGGATAAAGTTATCCATAAATCGATACATGGAGAGCATTGATAAGTATACGGCATATCCATTCGGAACTGAGCAACGACGCCTAGCTTTGTCGTCGCGACGCCATCCTGTCGCCAACGCGTTTACCGAGCGAAGGAGCTAATACCCTCTTAAAGAGGACAGCTTCACGGTAGACTGAGTCCTTTCGCGTATTCCAAATAGGGGTAGCGTACGAGTCCTTCTGCTCTTCGTGTCTCGCTATACGTTATCCTTGACACCATCGGGACTTTTCTCGATGAAATTCCACCTCTTAATTGTTCAAAGATTAATTCCATATGATCCAACAGCGTACAGCACAGTCTTGAAACCCAATTAGAACCTTAGTCAAACTCTAATCACTTGTGGATCTTCGAGAAGATTTTAGTTAACGACAGGAATTCAGGACTTAGATATTCTGATCGGAATTCACGACAATATCGTCGTGCCATGCGATAAGCAACATTTTGGGCGGCATATATGTTGAATTAACGAAGCACGAGGGTTAATTGATCTTAGCGTGAATTATACCCTCGATTAAATTAACTCATGTGAAAATTTCTCAGCATCAATACTGGAGTCTATAACTTGAATTTATATTTTTGACCAAATACTGCAGAATGTACCTATATATGACGGAACCGTGAAAGAATCTAAGTAAACATGAAAAAGTCAAGCCAACACAGGGCGCCGTTTAACATATAGAACGTGAAATCTAAATTTGATACAATAAATTATTCACGACGACTTCCGGCATAATTTGGAAAGCTCGATTCCCGTACTTGGGAGGAAAAAGAAAAGGAAAAGAAAACCGTCCATCGATCAATCTATAAATCAAGTTCTTTTCAACGATTTCAAATACTCACGGAAACAGTTACCTACTCCGTTTTCCCCCTTCAACGTATATCTCGACCCCAAACTAATCTCAGATACACTAATTCACAAAGAGGACTTAATTTCGTCTCATCTTTTATCGAACCAAAGTAGAAACAAGTGGGACTGATTTTTATATGACTTTAGCCCGGAATAAAAATTCCAAAAATTTAATCTGCCCGGAATCTTTATACTGGGATAAAAAAAAAAATTCTCAGCTTTCTGATAACTGGGAGAAATCCTGGACGACTTTGCGTCGTCTGCACGGTATATATAGGGCCTAGCTTTCGTTAAGAGGCCGTCAGTCTTAATCCAGTTTATTTCCGGACTGAGCTTTACTCGCTCCGTCACAACGTCAAGCATTTCCGGGCCGTCTGTGCCTCTTAACGCAGGCCCAAGGGCCGAGACACAGGGAAACATTTTCATTCCGTTGGTGGCGAAAGAAATTTAAGCTTGTAGCTTTCGGAGTGGGAGATAAGTGCGAATAAAAGTAGAAGTCAGTCTCACCAGTGAAAATACAGATAAAATCTTGTACCGCGTTAAACGACGAGTTCGAGAATGAATTTTGAAAAATTTCTAGGCATCGGGAGAATACTCCTAAAAGCTTCAAGTGACATCGCCAACAAAACCCTAGACTTTATACTCGCGACTCTGGAGCCAAATGCCAATATAAGTCGTAGGTCGACTTGCGTACTCAAACCATAAAGCGCAAGTATGCAGCTGACTTTTCTTGCAGCACTTTGGTATCGATGGACCTCTCTCACGTATCGACAAAATTATTATCACCGCATGAGAGTACACGGGGAATACATTACAGCATCGGTATAGAATTTCAATAGAATGTATATATTTATATTGAGTTCAACATTCATTGCAGAAACGTTTTTATACTCATTTGAGGGTTGAGGTGGGGTGTGAAATTTGTAAAAACAAGTGGCTTTGGACTGACCACGGACCAGACTTTGAACTTTCCGTTTCCAAATTCGTTTCGAGCTGAAATGATATTAATAATAATAATATCATTATCTTATTCGGTATTTGGAAGTCATTATCAATATATCATTTTATATTTCATTTTTTAGAATTTTGTTTTTCAAATAATTCTAAAAGTATTCAACCGATCAAAGCCAGAAGCCTATAGGTTCTAATTTTGGAAAAATCGCGTCGATTGAAACTGAAATCATTAAAATCCGGTCACTCGTTCTGGAGATATAATCGGACAAACTAATTGACCACATACATACACACATACATGAAAATGATTGGAGGTGATTCTCTGGAATTAAAAATGTGGAGATCTGGGGAAAACTTGACTTCTCATTTTCGGTGTGGTTACAATAACTTCCTATTTTCTCTAAAAACAGAGAAATGGGAAGTTAAAAAACGATCTCGCATTTTCGTAGAGACGTCTATTTTTTACGCATTTTAAACTCAGTTTCCCAAAAATTACGCTTCTCTCAATGCTAAACATGCCTGATTTCTTCATTAAAATACGTGAAAGTTCAACTGCTAACAACTGATAAAGCGGATTTTTTATCAGAAATTTGGTTAAGCAGTCATCGACAATTATTATTATAAAAAACAGGAAAAACGGATTCTTTTTCTGGTTTTTCGCGGCTAAAATCCGCAATTTTCAATTCCTCTAAAGTCCGCTGTATCATACTATCTTATTTCATAATCCATGGGGTTCTTTTTTTCGGAATCGTTTTTCTGTTGGAATCATGTCCACCGTCAACAGAAATGGGAATTTCGCAGCCTTCGCAACTTCCCCGATTTGAAAATTTTGCCAGCCTCTTCATTTTCTTTCAAACTCACTTCAAAATAAATAGAAAAATGCTATGCCCAAGGATGTTTTATGAAATGATCAAGACTGCTATCAATTTGGCTTTGAATACTGTTTTTCATTTATCAGTTTTTTATCAAATCCTATTTCAACGTACTGAAATAATTCGACTAGGTAGTGAGCTTTCGCAGCTTTCACAAACAAACCCATATAGTCAATTAATTCGTGCAGGATTACTCTGGCATCGATCATCTCCAACAAACCAACTTTCGCATGAATATTTTAGAGGTGTATGTCTACCGCGTGAACTACAGGAATGGCATAACATTCATGGGAAGTAATCCTGCTCTTAAATATTTGCCCCGTTTTCCATAATCATCGCGTTCATTAATCTCATTTCTGCATCTATCGCAAAAGTTTTTTGGCCAATTTCAATATCCGTTGTTCGTACAGTGTGGAAATGTGTACTGAGAGAGTATGGAAGATCTAGACCCTGTATATGCGATATCTTTTATGTAATCCTGTCCAAAGCCCTCAAAAGCCACTTTTGAACTACGCAATAATATGCGCACGTGTGTATTTCTTGGAAAGGAATAATATTTGATATTCAAGTAAATCATCGAATGTTAATACCAAACATCTAAGATACTTAGATAGTGTTTGTAAACGTGATTGTTGAAAGTTTGGAAATCAAAGTAACGCAGAACTCTAGAACTCAGCTGAGAAGTTTAGTCGTTCCCTAGGAACACATGTGTTTCTATTTCGCCAGTTTATTATTAAGCCGCGATAAAATGAGACGTTTTCCACCCCGTGTGATAACATCTAAAGAAAAACGGGTCTTTCAAACGAAGAAATATATTCCTGGAAAAAATTTTCACTCATCTTAAGAAAAAAATATTTCACTTCCACCACCCGTTTACGCGCGTTGTCTGTCGTCAAATATAAAGTCAAATTTTAGGAATGTTTCTTGATTTCAATTTTTAACAGCCTATTATTTTCCCGCCATTTACGTCCCTTCCATCCCTAAAGTATAACGAAGTTTCTTTTTTGTCTACGATCTCCAGCGCGTGGCGCATTCCCGTTTTACGAGCTCGTGCACTTAAGACACGCTCTTGAAGGGTACATTTCTAATGAACGTTATCTCCACCCTAGAGTAGGTACTCATGTGTGAAATATCCAAGCGCTTATGACATCCAAGCTGTCACTAAACCTCCCTTCTTCTGGACTGCCTTCCAAATGGACAAAAACATACCAGCTAATCCCATTCCACGATAATAGATCTCCGAATCGTAATACTCGCGAAATGATTACTCCTCTACTTAGGCGATGAACCCGTCCCAAAAATGGAGTATAAATTCTGTTCAAAATTTATACTCAAAAACCGAAGTCTGTCTGATTCAGTTTTGCCGATTCGTTCATCGATACTTTTTCATACTTCCAGGGAATTTTCAACATCGATGTCATTTCAGGGCAAACCAATAGTATATTAATCGAATTTCATTTTTCGATACGAAAATTTTTTTATTTGAAGCCACTTTTTTTTCTTTTACAAGACTCGATCTAGTCAGGCGAAGTTTCATAAAATCTCAAATAATTTCTAATTAAGAGTGAATGGAATATATTTTTTTTTTTTTTTCAAATAGTACCAGGGATTCTATTCCCTCAACTGACGAATATCAAGAACGTTATTACCCATATACTTGCACGTGGATTTTCATCCAATTTTCCAACCACATAGAGTAAGAAAAATTCAAACGATTTAGACTTTCTTTATAAGAAGGACTTCGAACGCAGTCAAGCAGACCAAACTCTAGATGGCTTTTCCCCAAAACTGTCCATCCCTCGTAGGAATTATTTGGACAATTGATAATTGGGACGCTATCTTTGATCCCTCTGATCTCGGACTAGACTCGGTATAACTATTTGAACAACCCCAAAAATGATTTCATCAACATTTACACATGCGTTAGTTTGTCAAGAATTTTTTTTTTTCTTCTCTTACCAATTATTCGGATTCACGATATCGGTACCTCGACAGACACAATTGTCTCGAAGAGGACTACGACTTACCTAGGGATAGACGAATGGGACAAGTCATGGAAAGGACATTTGCCAAGTCGAAAAAATTCCATTAGCAACGAGCGCTCTAGGCTGTAGTGGGATCTGACTCAAATCGTGGAATCAACCCTCGGCGATGATTCCTTTTTTCAATATTTTCATTCCATTTCGTTCACTCGAGATCCCTTCAAGGTCCGAAAGCACACGATGCGTGCTAGAGATTACAACCATTTAACGATCATTCTTGCAGCCAGCATCGTCAGCGCAAGCTGTACCCCTGCCTGCCACGTTTAGCTCGGGCTTCTAAATTCCATTACCACAAATTTGAATAAATACATGTATGCAAATAGTACGGTAGGTTGCGACGTTGTAGACTGAATTGCTAACACGTGGTGTTCCCTAACGAACTCCAGTTCCGAGCTTCAGCTGACATTCTGTAGTCAATTTTTAAATTTTTCTTTACTTTTTTTCTCAAGCCTTGAATTATTATCTTCATAACACATAGAAAATTTTTAGACAATTTTAGGCAAATTATTTTACAAATATTCCATTTGCTCATCTGTTTTTTTTATGTATAATTTAGAATTGTTTTAGATCTTGCGAATTTCGTTAAGATTTTCAATAATTCCTAATGATGTTTAAAAGTACAGGTGTAAAATCAGCTGTGAAAAAACTGAATAAAAATAATATTTCCTCAAAGCATAGAAACTTTTTGAAAAAAATCTTCCAATCATCGAAAATGAAGAGGAGAAATTGCAGATTGAAAATTGATAATAATTCGTGCCGATCAGAGCGAAGAGCAGCTAAAAATGCACCGGTATATTTTTACGCGAGAATAAAGTGGCCGATTGAAAACGTTCGCGTAAAGGGACAAAGGGAATAAAAGAAGAAGAAAAAAAAGATCTCCGAACGGTTTACGAGGAAGTTTTCACTTTATCATTTCCACAAAAGTCTCCGTTGAGACTCAGGCGTCATGGAAAGGCACGTTTCCTATATACCTAACTCCCATTTTCGTTACTTTGATCGAAGAAAACCAAAACAAACACAACTGAAGAGAGAAGGAGAGAAAGAGAGGAACAGAAGATAAGAGAAAAAAAAAAAAATACGATGAGGTAACAACGAACTCTTATTACTTTCGCAAATATAAATTCTATAAGATATTCTAAGCGAGAAGTGTTTTCCTCAAGTCCTGCGCAGGACGCTGGATCTCTGATAACTGAATATAACAAAAAAATTTCATGCATGGTTGCAGCGGTGATTGAAAATCTGATGAAAATGAATTTAAAATGGGAGTTTGAAAGTTGATTCAGGTATACATTTCGAATGAGGGAATCATCCCAGCTATCGGTACTAATACAATTTATGAGGTGTGAAGCTGAACGGATTTGGTGCCATTGATTACTATCTTGGGAATTACATTTGCCTCCGAACTTGGCATCGATTTGCTTCTAGTATAACACCGCGTATATCTGCATCGAGCCCCAAATTTGCTTTATGGTGAAAATAATACGACCCGACGAACGGATCTATGGCTATAATAATTTACGATATAAACTCGAAAGTTCGATTCAAAAAAGCGCCGAATTCGTGAATTTTTTTATCAATTTCTAAATAAATCGCTCTATTCTCGAAGTAGAAAAATTTCGCGAGTATCGTTGATTTTGTAGAAAATTTCCAGGCAGTTCCAAAAAGATTGACTAAAATTTTTCGAAAATAAAAACAAAATGTGTAGATTTATAAATAATCGAATAGCTGATGGGAATTTCGCCATAGATTTTCAGAGCTATTTGAAAAGCTTTGAAAAAACTACGCGGATTATGAATTTATTTCAACTATATGTGAGTTTGAATGATAATTCTGGTCAAATTATATGCATGCAAATAAATAAATGAATAAATGATCCCAAATGGGGAAGAAAGGTTCGCGGTAAAAATCCGCAGTGCGAAAATTCGAGTCAAAATCCGTGGAATATTGGATCAACATTCGGGATGAATAAGTTGTGGAAAAGTGGATATCGCCACTGCCTACGTGCGCCACGGTATACGCGTTGAAGATTTACCTTTGGTGCTGGTGCCACTTGTAAAGAGGTCGTAAGAATTCCCTTCGGCGTCAGACTCATTCTTTGCTACTATATGTGTACATATTATAGAGAACGGCGCTCTACACAAGTTGCGATAAAGCTCGCAGAGGAGAAAACATATCTCTAAGCAGAAGGCTCGGTTCTAAATTAAATAATGACGAATGCTCGGTCTCTTGATTAAATACGACTCAAGCCTTCCAGTACAGATCTTCACAAACAAAAATCATTGCATACTGATTTTTGTACAATGTCACAAAATGATTTCCACCGTGGGAATAAAGCTTCTGAATTCGTGAATTTTTTCGAGTTCTCAATGATTTACGTAGCTTTTTTTTTTCTAAATCAGTTCATGCTTTCAGATGAAAGTAATTATTTTACGACATTGGTGAAGTGGTCTGCATAGATCCCCTTCAGAAAAGTTGAGATCGCGACTTTCACCTGACTATTATAAAAAATATTTAGATCCTTGTTTCCGTTTCCACCGTTCTGTATTCACATCTGAGTCTAGTACCCGACCGGGTATCATTCGGTGTCGGAGCAATACTCGAAAAGATACGCTTTTGATTATTCAGGTCGGAAATTTCTCTTGGGCTTGGCTTGCATGTAATAAGCTTTCGAATAGGGCAGTCATTTCTTAGCGTAGGAAACGACACAGCTGCAAAGAGACTAGCTGGGGCACAAGGGGTCTCTCAAGATAGGGCCACGGCGCCGTTACGAAAGCAACAAAATTGTCTACATTATCGTATAGAGCGCCTTGACGCAAATGTGCTTACGACCACTAAGTATAAACCTTCGGACTCTACTCAAATCTATAACCACCAAGCATGGAGATATATGGGGCATTCCGCGTCACTTCAGTCACTAAAAAAAATTTACAAAATTAAAAATAAGTCGGGTTATACGATGCGAACAAATTCCCGAGATTTTCAGTTTTTCGACATTTTTCTCGACGAGATACTTGAGTCTTTTCTGTTTCGGGAACCGTTAATCGCAACGACGATGTTAAAAATCGAAAATCTGCGGGATTTCAAGGTCTACAAGGATAACATTTTTTGGATTCAACTGACATGAGTAATTCTGACGCACATTTCGTGCCAACGCGAATATCGTGAAAATTCGTCTGATTGAAACGCTCTTGATAATTTCTTCAAACGTAGTTATGATCATGTGCAGATTTCTATACAAATATGATACGAATGTGATTCGTATGATATTTAACACGATTTTGACATTGGAATAAAAAAAAGAAAGAAAGACAAAAAAAAAAGGAAAGAAATGTTTCCCTAATAACATGGGCGAAAATTTATACACTTTGTAATTCACTCAGCGTAGGTATTTTACAGTTTCCGATAGAAATTCAACGCGTATTACATAATGCATGATCTCCTAGGCACAAAGGGGTTAATATAGAGTCAATATAGCGATAGGCATGCTACAGTTCCCCAGGTATTTTTTTTCGATCAAAATTCTATAGGATATCCTTTTGTTTCTGCACGTACGCCGTTTGCTCTTTTCGCAGCTACTGAGTTTTCCGTTTTCCGTTCTATTTTTTTTTTTTTTTTTTTTTTCTTCTCCATTTCTTCTATCTTCTTTTTCCTCTATATTACTATCCTCCTTCTTTTAATCGAATAAAAACGGCGCATTGATATCAAAGATCAAGTTGTTCGCTGACAAGTCTTGGCGGCTGTATGGCCTCTGGAATGTTCATTTTTCTTTCGCATCCCTATGGTCGTCGCTAAAACGACCGTTCTGTCGACCGTTATTCACGCTACGGTCACAGAGAGAAAGAAAAATAGGAAAAAAATAAAATACGAAAAAAAGCAAAGAACGAAAGAAAAGAAGAGTAGCATGTAGAATAGAATAGTTTATTTAGCCTTGGGACCGATCCCTTCGGGCAATACCTACTTTGATATAAAAATCAAGAACACTCAAAGACACCGGTACAGAATATCTCGAAATGTGTTGGATTTGTCTATCGATAATTCAGAGCATTTGAATGCGATTTTTTAGTCACGCATTGATTGATTTTTCCAAAAATGTGACAGTAACTTTGTTTTTTGTTATGAATTATTAGTTTGGAATACATCGATGGGGCGGAAAAGTATTTTTCTTCTAATATTTATTGGAACAAATCGTGAAGCTCAGATAACTGTGATGCTTATCTAACGATTTTTAGTATCGCCAAGTGTCGTAGCTAGTACGTGGTTGAAATACGTTTCGATCCAATGTAGACTGAGACAATATCTTGAATGAAATCTGATCGAGAAAATAGCTCCTTACCTATCCTTCAATCGATACTTCACTGCGAGCTAGGACTCGGATATGTTTTAGTATCCTTTGTAAAGATGCATGGCATGCTATAACCGTTTCGAATTGGGTTAATATCAGTCGTGGATCGCTATACCAGATTGCAAAAAATTAGTTAATCTTTATTTCGCTCGTATCGAGTAGAATAATGAGTAAAAAAACGGGTGAAAAAAATCTATCGCCTTTTGTATATTTCGATAAAAATTAATCGGAGCAAATTATTCCACTAGATTGTTTGTGGATTGATTGTATGTACTTCGAGATTCGAAGTGATGCGTCGATTTATTATTTCACAAAATGAATCATTCGTCTAAAAAAAGTTTTCCCGCTGATTCATGCAGATGTGAAAATTAATTAAAATCACACTCACCGCTGGGGAGCAGAAATTTTGTTTTTTCAATAAAATTTTGTTAGATTTTTTACCCTCGATGAAATCACGGTTAATAATATCGGTTATTATACAGTTTCCTTAAACAAGTTGTTAGGATCTCAGAGATCACAAATCATAGAAGGTAGGTAGGCACCTATACCCAAGGAAGAGTACATCATAAAGCACACTTCGCTATTACATACATCCAGCTTTGATTTACAACAAATCTGGATTTTATTACCTCAATAAATCGCGGTTTGTTAAATGCGGAGAATAGAAATCAGTCGGTTTGATAAATTAGCCATGAACGACTGACACAAACAGGGAGTTAATCAAATGTTAACCCATCTGGGGAGAAGATAAATTCACATTATTTCTGTCAAATTTTTCATCACCAAAAATCGTTAACACTTACAAATTCCTACCAACTAAAATCTGCGATCACATAGTTACAACGTAATATCTTTGATCGATCATTTTTGTGTCATTCAATTTTTCATTGACTTCTTCTCATCTGCACTTTTTGCAACACGCAATGCATCGAGATGATCGGCGCCAAAGTGCTCATTCAAAAATGAATTGATTGTAAGTCGAATAATTTCGGTACGTCGAAATGGCATTCAATAGGAAATATAGTCAGCGAAGGAAAGGATTCAGCATACATACGTCATTCACTGAAGTGAAGCTAATTGTAATTCGCGTGAGGTTTTGTATAAATTGCTTTTTTGCCTTGAAAGAAGTTTTTTTTTTTTTCTTTTTTTGATATTCTTTCTTTTATCCCAAAGTGAGAATATTGGATCTTAGACAGCATGCCAAAGTATTTGCGTTAACCACGTGATCGCTGTTTGTGCGATGCGGTACTAAAGTAAAATTTCTCGATAAAGCCCGCGGGAGGCAATAGGTGCTGACTTTTGTTCACGGATATGATTGCGATGAAACGACATTATATTGTATAAATTCTTTTGAACTCCTCTCATCACCGAAGAAATTGGCGAATGAACAGCAGCTAACAAGAAATTTCGAGCTTCTGTATAAACGTATGAAAAAACGAAAGGCTCGTCTCGCTTTATCCACGCAATTGTCTCATTTTTCTCTCATCAGATATGAGATTAGCTTATCAGAATGGAAATTTATTCGTATTATTCGCAACGATGATTTTTATCCCAATAATATCCATCTTCGTTCTATGTCGAGATGAATTGGGCTTCGAATAAATTCTGACAGCATTTTTGATCCCGGATGGCTGCATGTCGCTAAAAAATCTGTACTCTGACAATAGCACGCAATATATTCCTGCATCATAGAGTATAAGTGATCATTTCCACGGTCATTAACATCCGCGCAGGGTGTCAAAAACGTAAAATGATTAATAATGAAAATTCATGGTTGTCTGAGGCGGGAAAAATTTCCTCCTCGCCCCGCCTCGCGGGGTAGGTCGTACGTGTCCATTAAAAAAATGCAAAAATAAAGAAAGGAATTTTTCTCTATACCGAGATCATTTTTAAAATGATTAATGAGCATTGTCACGTGTGATAAATTGTCTCGTAAATATCGTATTAGCGGACCACTCAACAAAGCTGGAAGCTTCATAATACCGCATTGTCTTCTGGACAATACCTACTGAAATCCTGCACCCAGTCCAGCTAACTGTCACTATACATATAGTGCGGCTCATCGTAGTCCTCCAATCCTGCTGGAAGGACAAGGAATACTCTCCTTCCTCTGTCTCCAGCTCTACTTGATTTAGGTATCCTTTCGCTAAGCTCAACACCCACATAGGACTTATACACCATGTGAAATACACGTGTACATATAATATACACATACGTGTGTGCACTTCAGAATGTACTTGATTTCATGGGTGTCGAGGTACCCAACTAAAAATTTCTAGTCCATTTAGTTAGCTTCGTAAATAAGTAGGGATGGATAGCTCTGACATTCTGTACGAAAATTTTGGCGCGAATTATTTTTCAAACTGATGAACTATGCGTGTAATGAGTGATTCTACCAATTATTAAGCCAAGCCATGTAGGGTAATGGGGGTCTAGGGAATCGTTAGAATTATAATGCTAATTATTATTTTTATTTTTTTTTCATTTTATTCACTTTCTTCGCGCGTAAAATTTTTTTTATCAGAGCTTGTCCGGAACAGAAGGAGATATCGCGTTGAAGTGATTATTCCGGTCCCGAGACGCCTGTCGATATCGACATTCAAAGATAATGCCATATTCTTCGTCGTTATTGATGTTTTGATTCCGAATTCGTGTTAAGCTTCTAATCAACACTATTTAAATTTAAAATATGTATACCTAACCACGAGGCCTTTCTCGCGATACCAAGAAATTTTATCAACACGGTATCAACCCACTTAAAAAATCAAATTTATTCAATAACTAAGAGGGAGAGAGCGAGTCTGAAACAGAAATGCGTCTCTCAATCGCACAAAGGGTCTATCGAATTACAGATGAACACCCGTGAAATAATGAATTAGATCAAATTTGATCCAGTGAGATCTAAATTTTGGACAAAAAAATAGATCTCCCGATATCTATTTCATCTATTTAGATCTCCCGGGATCTATCGATCAAATTTTATCCAATTTGATCTAATCCATTTTTTTCCTAGCAGTTGTGTGTCTGGGAACTTCGAGGTTCAAAAAATCTAGGAGTTTTTGCCAAGAGGGTTCGGGTAACAAGGGTTGAGACTTGAAGATACTCGAGATAACGTTTTCGACGTTCAAAATATTCGAATGTGCCAAAATTTTGGTGAAAAAGACTTTGTTCTGATCCGAAAATTCATTCGAGGTATTTGCGTACGTCTTACAGAAGTCGGATGTTAACTTGATCGTTAAAGCCTATCTAAAATGTTACTAATTTTAAAGCAACAAAGAAAACCCGGTTCGCAGTAATTATCTGCATAATTAATCCTCATAATGAAACACACAGGTTGATTTCGAAGTTGGTTAAATGCGGTAAATGCTTTCGCCATTACCGAGACACTTGAGCTTTAAGGAAATTGTATAATATACGCTTATAACGAAGTTCATTATGACTAGATAATAAGTAGGTAAGTTATTGATCACATTTTTATTTATTTATTTTATTTTATTTTTTTTGTAAGAAGCCGCAAGCTCAGCATTTTCACAACTCTCTAAATTTTAGACATCGTTCAAAATCGGGTACACATACATAACGGTGTTAATCACTCTGAGTAAACATTAACATCTGTGTACACAATTACCTCGTCATTTTCGTATATTGAGGTTGAATTTGCAACGAATAACGTATGACCGTTCATCCGCGAGAATATATCACAACGGTATTAGATTAGGACATCAATTATCTGTTAATTATGGAAATAGATAATCGGCAATCGAGCAATGCCGAATACCGATAACCGGATATACGACCGTTCATAATTCCTGGTTGCATACGATACACGGCACAAGGGAAAATGCAATCTTGAACATTCAATCCGCGCATTATTGACAGTTTCAATTTTCTTGACCAATATAATATCAAGTTTGAATTCCATACATGGATTTGACGAAGGATTGAAAAG
Source organism: Tenthredo scrophulariae (assembly GCA_963978835.1). Taxonomy (NCBI): domain Eukaryota; kingdom Metazoa; phylum Arthropoda; class Insecta; order Hymenoptera; family Tenthredinidae; genus Tenthredo; species Tenthredo scrophulariae. The sequence goes on from OZ022234.1 coordinate 8,072,745, forward strand.
ACAGCTTTCTGACTTGGAATTCCTAATCTTTGGTTTTGCCAAAAAAATTGACAGCTTTTCCACGCCGGAGTAATTGTCGCCCAAAATTTTGTCGCCATCCTCAAAGATTCTTCGATACCTGCCACTTAAATTATCAGAGGCTTGATCAAGCACGAGACACTAGAATTTCCCGTTGGAACCGAAAACACTGAATTTGAGGTAGAAGGTTGCCACCTTAGTGTGCGCTTCTAACTTGTTGATGTTGTAGATCGAAATAATTGGAAACTCTCGAATGTGATGAAAAAACCAATATATGGGCTCATTATCAGCTGTTCATAAATTTAGCCTGCACACAAAAAGTGGTTCATAAAGAGTTGCTAATAACTTCGAACAAAACTGTAGGCAGAACCTATTAAGGCAAAGACTCTCTACCCGCGTTATAACTCTCACCAGGAACGACCATGAAAAAGAGAAAAAAAAAATTACAAAATCTTTTACGCAAGCTGTGAAAGCACGTTCTCTAATGAACGCATCAATGGGCTCGCCGATTAGTATTTTTGTGGTTGAATGGAAGTTGAATGGAACTTGGACTAGGTCCACTGCTCCAATTTTGTCTCATCGACGTTTTGGGCGCTGGCTTCTGGCCCCAGCCTGAGACTAGTAGTTCAATGACATCCTGTTACAGAGTGGTCAATTCCGCTGTTCAACCAATGCATATAGACCTCACCATTGGCGATGCCACCTTTGATCAGTCTCGTTATTTCGTTTGTGTTGTATTTGGTCTACTTATAATTTCCCGTAGATCACCCCTTGGAAGAAATTACCACAATTTTATTCTCTTTACACTTGCTCGCAAAACGCCCCTTTGCGACCCCTTGAGCGGGCGCAAAACATGATTTGCGCCCGAGGGAGGACAAGGAATCTCTCTCGCCCGCTTCTAGCGGGCGGAAAAGACTCTTCCGGGCCGTTAAAAGTCTGAAAAGAGGCATTTTTACAGAGCAGGTATTAAGAAAAATATCGTGTGCATGCAGTACACTCGCCTTCGGCTCGTGCCGCATATTGCACGCTCGCAATATAGCTCTTTGCGCCCTTGATACACAATGTACTATTTCTACACAGGGAAGATTGCTACACAGCCACCGCCCTTTGATCCTCTTATAGTGAGATTAGCTTCTTGTAATGATACCCACATGTCGTTCCATTGAAACCGCGCTGCTCGTCTTCCCAGGTATGATCCGTACCAGTCTTGATTCCGATCCTTCCCACATATCCTGACGGATTATTTGGTGATCTTAAATCAATATTTTGAGGAAGTGTCCAGCTTTGGATGAAACGGGCGAATGAGGACCGCCAGGTTTCAAAAAGTTTTTTTCAACGTTTCGCTGCTCGAAAATGGAAAATCTCCCCATGAAACATATGTTCCTTTTTTGTCCTTTATTCAAGAAAGCTTATTACAATTTTTGGAGACGATTTTTTCTTCCGAGAATCACTCATCGAGTGAAAGTCGTCACCGAATTAATTATCGCGTAAAATCAGTGACTCCTAGGAACAAAGTGACGAAAGAAATTTAATACCCAATTTTTTCGTAGATATAATTCGGTGAACGTTTTTCCAATACAATCGAGAAATTACACCGTCATTCCGTTCTCGACAGGTAGAAAATCTCATCAGCTAGTATTTTAGTTATTATACTTTGTTACTGCGGTACTAATTGAACGACAGATGGCTATAGTGACTGAAGTAAGATCAAAGCTGAAAGCACGGTCTCTTCACCTTCGGTTATTGATTGAATTTCCAATTAATTTTATGACACCTCCAATCAGCTTCGATAGATAAAAAGATCACAATTTGTAGGTAGCTTCATCATCGTCTGGTATGATACTGTCGACCGCGAATTGTATATTTTCCAATTATACAAATCGAGTTGATCTTTGATATACCATAAATATTTCGAAAATTCTAATTAATTAATTAACTGTGTGATATACGTTGCAAGTCGTATTGAATGATGTAAGTCGTATTGTAAAATATCACGAAGAAACGGTAAAGAGAGAAATGATATAAAAAATAAAAATAAAGAAAAAAACTTTCACCCTACATTCTGTCCAACCTCAGTGAAATTACTCTTGTTTATTATAATAAACTCTTTCATTGTCTGGCGGTAGAACGACCGAGACAATTTATTCCAAGATCTCGGAAGCTTTTGTCATGCTGTAATTAAACAAAATTATTAATGTTTTCCGAGACAACTTATACCGCTAGATAACTGAGTTGTTAGGTGCTATTCGCTGATCATTTTATCCTCATGAACGAACTAGTGCTTTAATATTTAATTACGAACTCATCATTGTATCTATTTCCTGAATTCAGTTTCAAAACTTAAAAATAGGTAAGCATATGACCTAATGGTGGATTCGATAACAATTTCAAATTTCATCTGTAACATAGAAAACAATATTAAGGTAATCACATACTTTTCCCGATACAGTCAATCGCTAATCTCCCTTTTTTTCATTTCCTTTTCATATTTCTCGACTTTCCGGCACGAGATCGTTCATTTTTTTATTAACAATAAAAAAAAAAAAAAACTCTTCGGGATATTATCAACCGGAAAGTTTTTTTTTATCAAACGTAGATATAAAGTGCCTTATACGTAATTGTACTGCGGTTATAGGTAGTTATACTATTTTTCGTTGAATATATTTCTACCAAAATATAGGTATGGGTATAGGTGATGTCACTAGATTTAAAATAGAGTTGTCTCTTTCGGTATGAGTTTGTAGAATATAGAAATCTTATTGGCTCTTTTCTGCAAGCTACTGTTACACAACTGTACGGTCCATTGGCGGAATAAGATGATCGAAAAAGTTTCCCTATTCATTTCTATTGAAATAAAATATGCATAGATTACGTAGCTTCTGAGTGGCTCAATGTATACACCAGAATTTTGTCATACTCCGAGTCGCGTTTGTACGAAAATCGAAATAAACATCATCGTCTGCTTGCTTAGGTGAACATTAAATTTTAAGTATTTCAGTGTGAAATTCAACTCAGTCTTTCACCCTAAATCGATGCTTTGAGACCGGTTGAAGTTCCAAATTCTATCGAGACGATTCAGAATTTTTAGAAACGTTTGACTTCGGGAGATTAAAGTTCCTAAAGCCCTAGTCCAGATTCCCGAAAGCCCAGAAATCCGAAAATTTCGGTTCGTTTCTCAGGCGGTGAAGACAAAAGATACATAGTTCATCCGAATTGAGACCCTCTTCACGGAAATCTATTTTATCTACTTTAATCGATAACTTCGATGTCATAAATAGTTGGTAAAATTTTGAAACCATTTTTCCAAGAAGAAAATCTCAGCACGATTAAAACGACCCCTTATTGGTTTCGATTTGATCGATACAGCCCGAGTCGTATAATAAACACTGAATGAATGCGAGAATTTCAAGCTTCGAAGCTTTGGCCTTTCGAATCCTTATAGCTTTCGGAATTTTGGACCCTCGGTATGTTTCGTTTTAAAGTTTTTCAAATCACCTGTGGGAAATACCCTTCCGCAGAACTGTGAATCAGTAATATTAAAATTCGGAAATTCGTAATTTTGCTGAAAATTAAATTCCGGGCGCGAGAGACTGTCATCAAAAATTGAATGGAGCATGATCCTCGAAGAAATTTCAAAGAAATTTTGAACCAGGATTATCATTAATCTATGCTAGAGACGATTTGTAAAAAGAGGGAAACAATGTTTCACAATTTTCTTCGGTAACGATCAGAGAAAGAAAGAGAGAGAAAAGAAAAAATGGAAAAGAAGGGAAAAAAAGGAAAAACTATCCTGAAAAACGTGAATCTCTGTAGCCTATACCGTTCAGCTGCGCACTGGAGATAAAGCGATTACTCACACACGCATAAAAACGGACAGGTAGATATTCATAATTCTGTGCTTAAAGTTAAGTTCAGTAGTAAAGTTTGAAACTGGAGGATACCGTTCAGTGAGAAGTTGGGCTGGTAGGTGCGAACTTTGTCGGTGTTTCGGTAGTTTATCCGATAATTCGTAAAAGACTGAAGCTCTCTTTTTCCCCCATGTAGCGAAAGTTCGAGTACTGGTGCAGAAGCAGTACAACGAATGAATTCCAGTCACGAAAACCAACCTCTATATATATACATGGTTGGATTTTCCATTCTACGCTTCCTTCCTTTGCCAATGATTACAGGAGGCTAAAAGCTCTAGGCCTTTTACTTTTCGTGTGACGCTGTGGCACATCACGGTTACTCGTATACACTCAACAGCTGAGAATTTACCAAGTAACTTTACAATGAAGCAAAGTTTCAGACAACCCTTTAGAGCAAGGGATTTGCTTACTGGTACTGTAACTGTTGTCTATTTCCGAGCATTGAACATGCGGCATTTACCGAGCACGCAATGGTTTGGATAAATTCGCTTAACGCTTTCCATTTCAACGTGCCATATTTCCGGCTATAGGGTTTCCATGTATGCGTAAACCGTAACGCACAACGTAAGCTTCGTTCTAAGCCAATGGCCTCGCCTTATTCTCTTGTTACTATTTAAGCTCGTACAAGGTTTAGTCCACAGTTACAACAAGTTTACGATATATTTCGGTCAGGAATAGTACGTCGTGATACTAGCACGGGATATAGGCAACATCCGAATTCCCTATTCCGACTTGCCGATAACAGAATTGCCTATTCGCACGTGTATCACACGATATTTTTCGTAACTCCCCGCGAAGAAGGTTTGATGTGAGAGACAGATCAATTCACCAACGTAAACTCATATCGTTACGTCCCCCGCCATGACACAGTGCGTGAAATTCAGTTATTTTGAAGTGCGCATGCGCGAAAAAGGTCTAGTGCGTAAAGTCGGCTATTTGTTAGCGATGTGCGCATGCGTTAACTCTTCGTTTTTCACTCTTTGGAGATAAGGTACCTTACGCACGCTACACAGGTCTCGAAAATCATACTTTCGAAGCAGGTGTTGCGAAGTAGCTATTTCGAACTAGTCAAGGTGCACTTGAGAATTGATTTTTTTTTTTTGTCAAATCACTGGTAAGCTTTGAAAAAAGAGATTTGAAATTTACCGAAGGCAAAGTGGTTGTTGTAGAATGTAAGGTACAGGTTCCATTATTTATCAAACCTAGTTGAAATTTGGAGAAGGTGTTCTGGCCTAATAGACAATTTTTTAGAGTTCAATAAATATTGGAAATTTTATCTCGAAGCTATAAGTATCGTAAAATATGAATGGCTAATTACGGGGTCATGGGCCATCTTCAGGCTTCACGATCACCACGTCATAAACCGACTCCTAATAGACTAATAGACATTATATGATACATTTCTCTTTCGGTCACTTTCAGTCATTTTTAACGACGTATTAGGAAATGATTCGTATTTCGTCAGGGTATAATTGATAAAAGCGTGAATATATCATCGAATGAAAATCTGCAGCTTTTATTATTTGCATGTGGAATTGCATAAACGGCTTTCCCATAACGGATCGTTCTGTAGAAACGTAAAGTTTGTGATATCGATATACTTTTCGAGTTTATTCATATTTTTACTGCTTCGCACTAAATAAGAAACCCGAGATATTTCTGGTTGGACAAGATATTCATTTTGTTCCTTTTCTTATACCCATTTAGAGTTTGAAACTGCACTGAAAATGGCTTCCTTGAAAAACATAAATTTTGAATTACTATTCGACTAGAAACATATCAATGTCACAAAACCGCACAGAAGATCGGCTTCCCAATCGTTTCTTTGGCTCGGATGAATCATTCTTCAGATTAATTGGGGGCTCGATGTGCCCTCGATGCATCCAACTCTTGAATTGTGAAAATATCGATTCACAAGTATCGTGAATACTGAAGATGTGAATATGATGTAATTAAAAGGAAGCAGCGATATTCGAATCTTGGCGAAAAATAGTATTCAGCGACTACAGTAAATTCACGAGATTCCAAATCTTTCGACATTTTTCGAACGGAATACTCAAGTTTTTTCATTTTTTATTTAAACAGGGATACCTGGGGAATGGTTAATCGTAACGACAATGTTAAAAAAACGAAAATCGGCGTTTTTTCAAAGCCTACAAGGATATCCTCGAATTCTGTATGAAAGGACCGAGTTTTTAGTATTTTTTCTTCATGGGATTCGAATTTTTTTCACGGTTTTTTTAATTTTTCAACGTTTTTTAAGATGATTATCTCTAAATGGGGCTTTCCCTCACATTCTGGTTTGTATTCAGATTCCGGATGCCAGAATATGCGGAAAAAATAAGCATTGCCGAAGGCATGTGCCCTGCTTGTCAAAATTGAATATTAATTTATAAAAAAATGAACTACTTGTGAGTTCGTGTGCTAATTGACTTGTGACACTTTTTCCTTTCCCAGATGCGTGACAGTATTATAACGCCTCGTGTTTTCAAATTTTATCGAAAATAAAAGTCCGCCCGGAGATTGCAGGGTATAAATTTTGAAAAAATGTCCTCGTGAGATATCGCGTGTAGAATCTGATTCCCGAAGACTCTCCAATATTCCAACTAGCGAACTTGGAAAGCTTCAAAGTGATTCAATCGTACGAAGCGAGAGCAGTCAAGCGATGAAATGACTAGAAAAAAAAAAAAAAAAAGAAAAAAACTTGCAGAAAAAGACTTTCGCTAAAATTTTTCACTAATCAATAAAATACTCCTACCCTTTAACCTTCTTATCTAACTTCCGAGCAGTTACGGTCACTGTAACCTTATATCTCCTACACACACAACCGTGCTTAGCTGCAAAGGCTAACGAGCACGTACCTGCTAATCGGGATTAAGATCAACCGTCACGAATGCGTCGTAAAAAGGTCCCTGGAACTTGAATCACAGGTCTTGATTCTTGATACTAGTGTACTCCAGGGGCTTGAGTCTACATAGCGACTTACCCATAAATTATTTTCATGTAATCTCAACCAATAATTAGCCTATACGTACTACACTATGGTAGCTAAAAAAGAAGCGACTATTTTTCACTTTTTTGTCCAAAAATCAGCACGATTAAAAAAAATTTTGTATGTCGTTCGAAAATTTTGATTATCTTAAAAATAGTCAGAAATCAATGTTTTTTTTTTTTTTTTTAATCACTACGTCATCACCTTTTACGTCAGGAATGACGAATCACCCGGAAATTACAGCTCGATACATGCATTTTCAGGAGTCACTCAAGAATTTTCAAATTTTCAAACTAATTGTACTTTTAGTGATAATTATTAAAATTTCATAGCTAAGAATACCAAATTTTAAAAATTATAAACATGTCTAAGTCATGTCGTAATTTGTCGTTCTCTTATTTTGATCGAGTTTTTTTTTTTTACAATTGGAGTATACTGGTAATGATTGTCTCCATGCCTTTTTTAATGTCTCGCGCTCCTTTTCCATTCATTGCAATTTTCAAAAATGCATACATCGACCTGTGATTTTCAGAGGGTTCATAATTCTTATCATAAAAAGTAATGAAGTGTTGAGAAAAAATACATTGAAAAAGAAACACCGATTTTTGACTCTTTTCTAGATTTTTTGAAGTCTTCAAGAACCTCCAGAAATTTTCTTGATCGTGCTGATTTTTGGAGAGGATTCTTAAAACATGCTATAAACTAACAGGTTTTCATGCGAGATCGAAAAAAGAAATTTCATCCGAAATGAAGACTATTGAGCTTTCAAAAAGATCCTAACCGCGTTAGAAATTTCGAGTTGTTTAGTTTGAACGTTTCTATCTAATTATCGTATATAATTTTGAGAAAACGACGTAGTAGTGGCGTTTTTGAAATTGGTTCCCATCCCAATTCCCTCACTGTATCAAAAGCGACGTTTTAGTGATCCGGAAACTGTGTAGTTTGAAAATGCGACGAGCCATTGGGTGGACAGTAACGTTGCAAATAATCTGTCAAATATAGTCACACAGACGATTTCAACTGCATCGTAGAATATGGCTTATTGGTGCGGAAGCTGTACCCGCACACCCGTCTGTCACTACGTTTCCGGAATATCTGAAATATTTTGGCACTCAACCTACCCGAAATACCAGATAACTTTTCTGCACCAAGTAAAACTACGACACCCAACTGCCGTCCAAAGACATATCCGTCATTTCATGAAATTTTCTTTCCATTTTATCACCTGCAAAAGACATCTCGGCGGGTCACGACCTCATATATAAACCCTAGGGTTTGTGTTTCGAACTTTTTATTATAACGACTGTATATTCGTACGAAAAGAAACACATTTCATATTATTTCACGAGTTATTTATACGCCGGGTTGACGAGTGAAGTAAATTTAATATCCAATATCGACTATTTGTCCCTAGAATCAATATTCAATAAATTTTTTTTCATGCGACTGTGAGATTTGGACGAAGACTTGGTTCAGATACGATAAAATTTCGCTAGATTAAATCGTCGAAAAAACGAGAGAGTCGAGAACGTAAAACCGCGAGCAACACGACGGGTATAAAGAGGCCAGCAATTAAAACTTTACTTGATTCAATCAGCGATGATCCGATCGAGTCGGCACCACCGTAAAAGTAAGGTAAAACAAAATCGAAATATAATTGGATCAAAGTAATTCTATACCTATATATCTACACCTAAGCTCAAAGTTTGACTTAAATGTCGTTTGGATTTTACGTCATGACTTATCCTCATTGATACCGTTATCCGAAGTCCGTAGAATATTGATCTGATTTCAAAAGTTTGAAATTCTGTCCACCTACACCCGTGGGCTTGTCTTATACTACCGATTCCTGTACCGGAAAGAATTTCTCTTCGTATTTATTTTTTTATTTTTTTCTCACCTTGTACAGGTTTGTATATGAAGATGAAGAAGAGACTGTCCAGGAAGAAGAGGCTACGATTCATAGAGTAGATAGGATTCATTATGCACTTTCCTTTTTTTATTATCATCCCTCTGGTAGCTCAATAAAATAAGTTTAGTGCGGTGGATTTTACGAGGATGTCATCGGGTGGCTCCCGTTTTTTACTATTCAACTATAGGTAATAATTTTCTTATTTTTATACTTCAAGATTTACACTGGCTATATCATATAAGAAATGTATTACGGCCGAAAAGCAGGAGACCTTCTTCTTCCGTTTCGTATAAGGTATGACAGATTTTTTTATCTGAAGGTTTATGGCCTCTCGTTTTTCAAAGTTCATATTGAATCGCCGAAGAACTATACGTCGACTTCTTTCAGATTGAGCTTCCGGTTTCATAATTAAAATCAATCGATCGAATCTAAGGTCAGCTGCCTCGTAGAGACAATACTCGAGTTAACGATCTTATCGGTTACTTCAAAGAAACGACAAAGGATTTTACAGACACGGCGGGCGTACTTAGAAAGAAAAGCTATCAGTGCCAAAATTTTGAGAAACCAATAGCTTTTAAACGCGTTTCGTGTGTTCTGAGCTGTTTGAAGCTGAAATTTTGGTCATTAAATTTGATATCGCAAAAGTTGTTTCTTGTGTATAGTCGCTAATTAGTAGACGCAATGCTTCGATGGGCGAGAAATAATCACTGTAGCGAAAATTTTGACGCCTAAATTTCAATAAGGTGATATGCCTCGGTGCTTGAATGGTGGAAAATATGCACGACATTTGGAAGTACTAATTTTCTACGGAGCTGACTATGAGCGTTGTTAATTTATTTCCTAATTGAATGAATCACTTCGTAATGACGCCTCGCCACCTTTGATCTCTTATCCCTTGCAGTAGTAATTACTTGTAAGGTGTCGTAATTGCTTTTGAATTAGCTCATTTCAAATTCTATTTTCATCGTGTTGAGATCTAACCGAGTATCAGAACTGGAGAATTTAGTATTAAGATTGATATATGAGGTTTGATCAATTTTTATAAAACCCTGCTGCAGCAGCCAGGAATTTTTTGAAATTTATATCAAACCAAACCTTAGTGTGTTATTCAGTTGAAATACAGGAGCAAAGTACCCAAAGGAGTTTTACCCACGCAAGTAATAAGATACATGAGATCGGTGCAGCGTGAGACTGTCAGAGAGCAGTAGAATGGGATTACAAGACGGAAGAATCTCCAGTACCCGGCGAAGTAAGAACAGAAAGAAAAAGTGGAAAGGAACAGGAACATAGATTGAAATATCAAGAAAGACGCAGGAGGGAATGCGATCTAGGGATCAAGAGAGTACACGTAAATCTTTGAATAGGTTCAAATTTTCCTTGTTTCCCATGGACTTGTGATAAGCTCTGAAAAAAATCATGGAAATAAAACAGGGTTTGACTTTCATAATCCATATTTCAGTCGACCCATTTTTTTGCAATGTAACAGTAGTTATACACCGAACATAGACACGTGCAGAACGACTTGACTGTCGTGAAAAATCCGCACCACCGATGCTTGGATTTTTAATTTTTTGATCTGGAATCATTCACAAGACACCGCTCTACCAGATGAGCAAAGAACTTTTCGATATTGCAGAAATTACTTGAATTATGAATTTTTATTTCACTTCTTCCTTCGATTTATAAATTTCGATCGCTTCTCTTTTGATTTCTATTGAATGGAATTGCGATGCCAAAAAGTTTTCTGCTCATCTGATGGAGCGGTGTTTTGTGAATAATTGCAGACCGAAAAATCCAGAATCTAAGCATCGATGGTGCTGATTTTTCACAACAGTCAAGTTATTCTACGTTTTCTTGTATCGAAAGCAACTGATTTTCGAAATACGAAAATTTCAACCCACTTGAATATCGGTTGTATTTGTGCAACGGAGAAAGTGTAACTTTGTCGAAAAACTGAACTCGCATCAAGTTAGCAGGAAGAACACAGAACAACGTTTCGCGTGATAATCGTAAGCCGTATCTTTCTCTAAGAAACTCTCGACAACTTTTCATCTTACTTTTTCCCATAAAGAGTTATAAGAGTAAGAGCCCTGTCCTATCATCTGCAGATCGTTATGTACCTACTCAAACTTTCTACAACTCATGAGTCGTTCACCACATGAGTTTGATTATGCGAGGTGAGAAAAAGAAGCGACGACAAACACACCTGAAGTTTTAAATTTGTAAATGCAAGCTCAAATATCTCAGCTAACTTCCTCAGCACGTTTCATATGTGCATATGAGGCATTCGGCGCCACTTCAGCCACTGATAAAAAAAAAATCTTCACAAAATTGACTTAGATTCAACTGAGTAATTCTGACCCACATTCTAGGTCCATCATTGAAAATTTTTATTTTTCAAGGGAAAATTTTATTTTTTAAATTGTTTGATGAATTTATTTGTTGCATAGAACTCGTAAGAGAAATTATAGCGAAGTCGGGAACGTCGAGGCCAAAAAACTGACTGGTCTGACGTGGAATGACTCATATGTCTGTCGTAGTGTTTTCAGGGGACTAAAGACGGGTTTTACTTTTGGTCAATCGACTTTTCTGAAAAATATTTTCGCTGGTATTTCGTGTTTCTCAGCCGAAACCGGGCGCAGGTCTGCGATATATCTTGGTACAGACGGTGTGCTATCACTTTGTTTCGTCCTCGTAGTCTAGGAGCAATGCCAAACGAGCCAAAGTGGAACCGTGCAAAGTTCGAAAATTCTTTGTTGGATGAACGAGTCTGAGAAAGACACTTCTGAAGAGAACCGGAGAATGCGAAAGGCACTTGATCGACTACCCTGTAGGTACCTTTTCACGAAACGCGAAGAAAATACTCTTCCACCATTTCCTAGACTAATTATCAAATTTCGTACTTCACGTTCGACTAATCCTCAGACATTCGAACAACTCAGCAATCCTTCCATCGTGACAAATCCCGACCTCGTTTTAGCTGGATAAATCTTCACCTCATCTCAAGGCATTCGTTTCTACTTCCATTTGCTGGTTGATGGATTTTCACGACGTCATGTCATCAAGCTTCCAGGCTCAATTTCTTCCGAAATTTTTTTAAACGAAATAAATAACTGCCTGTTCACTCACGGGCTGAGAATTCAGTTCATTTCACTGCAGTATAAGTTATTTCATGTACAATAAGGCTTCACTGTGCCTTAATTACGAACCGTCTCGTTTTAATATCGTTTATACGATAGCGCAGCATTCGTTTTAAGCCGGGCTTACTGAGCTCGCATTTACTGCCCCCGAATGTGGTCCAGTATTGCTGATAAAACGAGCCGTGAATCGTGTGCTCAAAGCTTGAGGCAAACCGCAGTAGAATCACGATGCGTATCTACAAGACATTGCGATGTTCAATTTCCTCGAAATCACTACCATCGAGAATTTGTAATCTCATTTTGTGTATCGATTTGAATCCCGTTTATTAAAACGTTAATAAGTTGTGATGGGAATACCTTGAGTCCACCAAGAGCTTGCTTCACTTTTACTAACCTAATCAGACTGTCTAAAGTCGCGTCTGGTTGTTGACAGGTTATTATGTCAAAGACTGATTACGTCAGTCACGTGTCACGGTACAGCGAAAACCGACGTCATTTGTCAAGAGATAAGTGAAGTATGGCTCACTGGTGACTTAAGGCAAACTGAATATCTTTCTGATCTGTTTTTTCCTTCTTTCATGATCCAACGTTCTTGCCTCGCCACGTGACAGTTCCTTCATCCGTCAAAATGCAATCGCTGAGTGCTCTAGGCACGATTTTATAACAGACTAAGGTATATAGCTTCTCTTAAGCTCATTTTTAACGACTCAAACAAATACTCAAAAATTATACAAAAAGATATTTTTCAACACGCCGTGCGTAAAGTTCGATTTTGCGCACGCTTCGCCCGTATAAGATTGAACTTAACACGCGTGGTGTTAAAAAACAAAGTCCAATACTAGTGCGGAAGATGATCTCTCACCCTTGCTTTGCTCGGGCGGAAAACTTCACACTCGTCGGAGAATCAACACCTTCGCCCTAGTATCGAAAAGTCCAATTTTCTCATGCTTCACAAAACAAATCAAAAACTGAATGTATAATATTTCCCAAAAATGTAGAGAAGTTTCGATCAACTATGGGATCGCTGCACACCACAAAATCTAGGTGTAGAAAATTTTCGAACACGTTCTCAAAATGATGGAAATATTTGAAGAGATCGTTTCGTCCTTTGATTAACCTGGTTTTATCCAGCTAAGGTTTTATCCTGTAATTTAACAAGGTTTCTTAATCTGTATCGTTTCAGGAATGTTTGAAACCGACGGGCAGCTGATCCGAGGAAGTATGTGCGACCACGAATTCGTGAGCTCTTCCATCACGCCGCTACATGGACGATTTTACTCGCCTCGCTACCCGTCCTCATACCCGAAGAACATCCGGTGTTCCTACCGTTTCCGGGCAAGGTGAGTGTATATATTCTCTCTTACTCTCTTACTCTATCTCTCTCTCTCTCTCTTCCCATCTCTTTCCCGGGTCTCGTCACAAGAAATTCTTGTGCTTCCGACAGGGAACAACTTTCCTCATTTCTCACCGCGTCTCCTTGTTATACAGCCATGAAACTTTCTATATTCTGCTTCGCCTCTCCTCTTTCACCTTTCTCAAATTACAGTTTTAGGGTAGAGAATAAAGATATTTGAAAATAGGCAGCTATAAACTTTCGAAAATTTAATAAAACTAAAACAAGAAATTGACACGGTATACAATACGCACCACCCCGTACGTCATTATAATCTGTTCATACGTCGCAAAATCAGTCCAAAAGCTTACAATAATTGGCCAAAATCTATGAAAACCGATTTTTCATCTATTTCAAATAGCATTTTCGTCTTTCACGTCTTTCTGGTAAAAATAACCATTCGGGCGTACAGAAAGGTATTTTAAATTTTTCCTGAAATTTATGTTCATTTTGCTCCGTATAAACTAGTTTGGTGTGTGTGTGTGTATAGTTTTAATCGAGAATAATTAAGACACCTGGTAAATTTATTCACCGAGTGAACCCCGACCTGTAGAGTTTATTAGGCGTTGATAAGGGACGGTTCCACAATCCACGGATTTAAATTATAATAAACCTTGACCCGAGTGAGCTAAGTTTTGGCAATGAACTCGTAATATAGACTCGAGCTACTCCTTTCGTCAAAATTACTCACTGACCTTATGACTTCAAATATGAAACGAATATCATTATTTTATCAATTTTATTTTTTAATAATTGCAAAATAATTTCGATTTTTTTTTTTCAGATTGAAGGAAAGGATTCGCGTGGTGTTCGACGAAATCACATTACAAAAGGGTGACTTGAGGTGAGCAAAGGGAGCCAGCAGTAATTATATACCTATATTTTGATGAATGTTTAATGAATGTGACGAAACGACATCGCAAAGGATACGTAAAGTATGAAATCTCATAATTCTCTTCGAGGATCTCATCTGCTCTTTGCTTAGGGTTAATAAAGAGAATAAATGTATTGTTACAGTTCTTTTCGTTATAAATACGAAGTGAGAACACAAAGCCGAGAACTCTGCCCTATAAGTGACGTAAGGTAGTTCTTTCTCGGTCCTCACTGAGTGAGAAAAGCAGAGAGGTGCAAGAGATGTATAAGACAAACGGGCCTCAAAATGAGGCATAAATGCCTCACTTGAAAGTTAAGCTACTCTCACCTCCGAGGTCCATTTTTTCCATCTTTTACCCAATTCCACTCCTCAGCCTTCCTATAAAACCTTTTTATTTGCAAATTCGTAGCCCTTGTAGGAGCTATTTATGATATCATTGAAAATTATTCATATCTGTTTCCCACGCCGGATTGTACCTGAAATTAAATTCATTCAAGGACTTACGTATATCTAATCAAGTCCAATGATCTGCGGATATCTAGCTCTCCACACTTAATTTAAATGAATACGATAACCAGGAGAAATCCTGACGTATCAGGATCGGATTTGTGGATACCAACGAAGTTCGGTGGTCAATTAGAATCGGGAACCGCATGATCATAATAAATTTATGCTAACCGATTGTAGGAGCAATTTGTTGAAAACGTGCTGACAAAGCGGCGGCGAGCTCCGAAATTGCCTACGAATTTCCCCGGGCTTGATAATACTGGTCCATGCACACGTACGTGCATATATATACACACAGTTACAGACATACGCTTTTCTCGTGAACTACCTACATACCACAGAATCGAGACTCTGACGACCCGTGAGAAACCATCTGTAAAATATTCTATTTGCTCAGTGTCCGGGAACCGATATGGAACAGCGTCAAATCAAATGAACCATTAAACTAATCAAACAGTTCGATCAAATGTTTGCAAACCGTTTCGACGTTCGTCTTGCCTAACGTTGGAATAGATCGGTCTCTCGAGTTGACCTAACCGCAGCCAAGAATCCATCGCCCTATTAATTCACACACGGTATTTATGCCGTTAGAAATACCGGACAATCGTCATAATTAACGTCCAGGGTCAAAAGTTCGATATTCTACTTCTTATTTTGTTGCTTTAATTTTTTCTCTCATTGGAAGTAATTTTTCCAACGTTTTCAGACCACGTTTCGACTTTCGATAGAAGGATTTCGTTTTTCTTTTTGTTTTATTTATTTTTTTTTTGCAGAAAACGCTGGTTAGCGAGAAAAAAAAAAATGAAACAAAATTCGTTCAACGTCGAAACTGATTCGACCCGCATGAAGCACAACGAAGTTATCGCGATCCTGAGTCTTAGATTGTAAAGGTAGGTTTAGGCTGGTCTGTAAATAGGCTTGGTTGCTAAGGTTGCCCAAGAGAGAAGACTCTCCAGCCTTCCTCCTACCTTGAAACGAACGAATCAATTTACCGATCCGGTCGGTCTGCCGAGGCCAAATGCGATTATGGACAATAAGTCCTTACCTATAGGTATATATACTAAATAACCTAATCAAATAATCGATCGAACCAATCAAGTACAAGTAAAAAATACTGAGAGAGTGAACCTGATGTCAAATCGGTGATACGCTCATCTAACAGAATTTGACATTCGACATTACCTTGAAAACAAAAATGGAATATGAATTTCGAAAATTTTTATCGTATCGTTTCGCTGCTATCCGAAATCCTGTAAAATCTTTTCAATTTTTTCTTCGCTTTTTTTTTTTTTCTTTTTGGGTACAAAAAAATAAATCTTGTGATGCCGAACGAAAATGTTGTACCGATTTACGTTATAGACTTGTAGGTTGAAGGTAATATTAAACGAAGATAAAATAAGGCGAGAGTGATCGCGGAGTAATAGTCAATGCCGAGTAAATAATACCGTTCCCTCTGTATAAACGGGAGATACTCCTTTTGCGGATGGTACAGCGAAGAACAGGATCGAAAGAGGGACGGGCGAAGCGGATTTAGGCAGCTTTGTTCTACGCTGAGGGCGGAGATCTGATGTATTATGAGCCCATGAATGAAACATAGGCCTTCGCAACGGTGGATTTTACGATCGCCAATAAGTCAAAGGCCTAATGCCTCTGATATTACCTACATAAATCTGTCAGCTACTGATATCGGGTGATACCGACCAATCAGGACGCTGACCTCATACTCTTAACTCAATGAAAAGCTCCGAACCCGTGAACATGTTGAAGATAATGATATGCCGGTAAAATACTCGCGATAGTTGACATCGAGGTAAGCCGATCATCACTTTCGAGATATTCACGTTTTAGTTTTAAAATTGTCAAATTATTGCGAATTGTGAAAAATAAACTCTCGGGGGGGCGGCGGGTTGAGGAAATTTTTGGAAATTGAATATCCTTGGATTTACGCGGTTACGTATTGGCAGTATTGGTTCCTGAGAGAAACCATCTTTCCCAGAGGGAGTATTATCTTACTTAAAAATTTTCGAGAGCCGAGAATGAACGGTGAATATTTATTCCTGAAGGAACTTCTTCAGCCCTCTCAGAATATCTGTCTGATAATCATGCAAGAATACCAATCGATGAATTTTCTTTAGAGAAATGCGCAGTACGAGCGATAACAATTTTATCACATCGGATATCTTCGTTGATTATTGAATTTTTTTCCAAATATTGGAATCTATACGACTGGCGTACTCGGTATTTAAAAGTTGACTGAAATCAAAGTAATTCGAGGAGGTGATAACTTCGGAATAATTCACGATTCAAAGATTAAGCTTATCGGAAAAACTAGGAGGGAGAGTTTGTTCGTGGCTTTGCTAGCTCTAATCCCAGACTCGGAGGAGCTAAGGTCACCAGCGGAATGAAATTAAGGAAGCTCAATACGGAATTAGAACAGAGTTCGAGGATTTATCAAGGATTAACTCCTGCAGCAGGCTGGTGCAAGTGCAACGCGCTTTGAATCTGCAGATAGTGGGTACAGACCTGCGGAAGACCTCGCAGACGCCAAACGTCGGACCAAGTCGTTCATCCTTTAACATCACCTGGGCCACAACCCTTACGAGTTTTAACACGGAAAAACTTTTATCTGGGTTAACTGTAACCATAGAATTAGTTTCCTTCCGCAGACTGTTCTACTTCCCGAGACCATAAAGACGTATTAAAAACGAGTATAAGAAAGAGTTGAGGAAATTCTAAATTAAAACACAAAAGAGTCAGAGTTTTTCTTAACTTTTATTCCCACATTTCCTAAAAGGTTAACCGCAACAAAATTAAGAACTTCAAACCGTTGCGTTACGTTCTCGAGGGTTTTAATTGTCAAGAATAATTAACAGAGAGAGAGACTGCAGGCTTTACGGTATAAAAACGGAAAATGCAGGACTAGAAAATTCAGATTTTGACCAAAATTTTAGAAGTTTACTTACCTCGAAAAATTATCTTTCAAATTTTCCAACACCGTATGTAATTTCAGATAGAAAATCGATAGAAATTGCATTTTCTTTTTACATTACCCGTAATTCTAGAAGGATTGATTTCTTTTCCTTTTTCTTTTTCTTTTTCTACACGACTAATTCTCTCAAAAAAGTTAGCTAGTCTTCTGCAGCATATTCAAATAAAAGTTAGAGAGTTGTGAGACATCGGGTCTCAAGATTAGATGCGGTCAAAGTAGAAGCACTTGATGCAAGGATTAGGATCAATCCCAGCTTCGATTTCAGATATTTTGATTTCTAATTGTTCGGCAACGAAGCCTTCATCCGATGAACCGGCAACTTTTTCATGCGTTTATTGTCGTTCTGGAAAATTGAAAGAAGGTAAAGAAAAAGTTTCGAAGATAGAAAATTTGTCAGTAAAAAATTAGTATTAAAAATGGATAGTTTCATCGGAGAGAGGCTTCTTCCCTGAACGATTATTGACACAAATATCTGGAATCTAATACAGCTATTGACTTTTACTTGATTATGGTTCAAACGATTGGCGGACTATGTTGTGATGAAACTGGTTGACCAAAGAAAATTTTTCACGTATGCCAATCCTCCGGAAGCACCCCTGTTCAAGATGTGTATAATACGTGAACTTTTAATAAAAAATAAGGTCGAGATCGAAAAATTTGTGAAGCTCAAAATGCAAAAACTGTCTATAATTTAAATTTCCATAAACTTTCTATTTGCAAGTTTGAGATAATATTTTAAAACGTTGCGATATTAAATATGACTAGAATTCATTTCGGGGTTGGAAAAATTCTGATATCCTAAATTATATTCAACCAACTTGAATAGGAAGTCGAAAATTTTAGTTTCAAGACTAAAAATACTCGTATTACAAAAGTTGTGTTTAAATATTACAAGGATGTACATGTGTGCGTTTACGTACATATTACATACCTACACAGGTACAGGTATCCAGGGAGGAGATATACCTATGGACTAAAAAAGTTATCCGAAACAAGGCAGCGAACGAGAACCCTCGACGTAGGAAAATTGTTGCGTTAATACCGTATACCCCGTAGTTGAAATTTTCGTTTTGTATACAAATTATATGATTTCCCACCGGCGCTCGTTTTATGAAAAAAAAAAGGAAGAAAAAAAAAATAGTTGCCGTAGCGATGCTGCAGCGTATCGCGAGACAAACAATTCGGTTTTGACGTTCCCCGACGTCATATCGTCGGTGAGTTCTAAAACGTCATAAACGCGGCAGAGAAAATAAAGTTCAAGAACATGACGCGAAAATGACTCAATTTTCAAAATTTAACAAACAATTGTTAGTCCTCGTACATTTCGCTTGCTCCTATATTCCTCTTTCACCTTTGTTTCACTATTTCACTTGAACCATAGCGAAAATTCAAGTTACTGCAGCCGCAGTTTTGTGTTTGGGCTTTTAATCGAGTACTGCGTTTGTATAATTTGCATTTTTTTTTTTGTTTTTTTAATCTGTTTTTTTTCCAAAACCCATTATCTATACCGCCAGTTTCGAGTTTCCGTACGAACCCGGTGGAACAGACGAGTTATTGTCAACGGTTGAAAACGGCGGACAGCAAGCTGTATATGTTTGATAAAGTCTAACGAGGATACGATTAATGATGTTAACAAAATACGACATTTTCTACCCGTTACCCGGAACCACTATTTTTAAATTGTCATTTCACTGCTGAAATACAGATTCTCATACGTTATTTTGTCCGAGGTATGTACATACCTACATATACCTATAGGTACCCATACCCATTAGGGTGGTCCTTATTTCGATGAATTTCGAAAAAAATTCGGGATGCCCCCTGGATACCTTGCAAATAAATAGAAAAAAATCCCCCTAAAATTTTAGCTCCTAATTTTAACATTAACACGGGGCCCAAAATTCGAAAAGTTTAATTCGGAAAATATAAATGTAATTTTTTTAACCACCTACTTTTTTTCTCGTAACTCCGATGAAAATCGATGAAATAATTTGAAATTTGGCACAGTTGTTGCTCATACTGTAAGGAAAAAACCCTAAGAATTGCAAATTTTTAGATTCATCATTTCCTTACATATCAGGTCAATAAATATTTTCGTAATATTACTCTGAATATTCAAAATAAGAACTATTTTTTTTTTTTTTTTTTCATACAAGTTCTATCAAAAAATATTCTATTCTAAGTAATTGAAGAATAATCGAAAAATGATGAAGAATTAGAAAATAATTTTTTTAACTTTCCTAATTAATAAAAATCTGAAGAGTCTCTGATTTTTAAAATTCCTCAACTACCTGGAAAAGAATATTTTTCGATAGAATTGTATAAAAAGAAAAAATCAGTTGATATTCTGGATATCTAGTGTAATATTACGAAAATATTTATTGACCTGATATGTAAAGAAATAATGAATATAAAAATTTGTAATTTTCAGGGTTTCCTTCCAACAGTATAAGCAACAACCGGGCCAAATTTCAAATTATTTCATCGATTTTTATCGGAGTTACAAGAAAAAAAGTAACTGGTTGGAAAAATTACATTTATATTTTCCGAATTAAACTTTCCAAATTTTGGGTCCCGTGCTGATGTTAAAATTAAGAGCTAAAATTTTGGGGGGATTTTTTTCTATATATTTGCAAGGTATCCAGGGGGCGTCCCGAATTTTTTTTCGAAATTCATCTAAATAAGGACGACCCTAATACCCATACATACGCGTTTTGATCAGAGAGCTTGCGGCTCACAATTGTTAATCAATAAATTATTGATATTGAGTTTGTCGATTGATTCGTCAACAGAGGCTTGGAGATGAAGTATAAGCAAACAAATAAATAAATGAATTGGATAAATAGACGTTTGTCTGAAATCTTGAATCCAGGGGTCTGGCCAGTTTCAATAACGTGTTTAAAACAAACCATTATTATATCCGACCGACAAAACATTCTGCTTAGTTCTTTTTCTTCTTTTTTTTTATTTTTTTATTTTTATCCAGGACAAAAACCTTTATTTTTCTTTACCCTTTCTCTTCTTTTTATCGATAAATACCTCTTCCCTCCATAAACAATATTTTATCAATGGATTCACATGTATACCGTGAACCGGCGTACAATTTTATGACCTAACCTGCCTTTAATCTTTATAATTTAGTGAGCCATTTAGATGGGAAATTTTGAAACCATACATTGGTTCGAAAACCGCTGCCCCAAATGCTACCCATGCTATCTTTTTTTTTTACGTTAATTTTTTTTTTTTTTTTTTCTTCTGTGTATATTCTGAAAAAGCAATAAGGTCATACATTCATTTTCGAGAACGAATAAAACGAATGCAAACGCATTTGCGTACACGATTTATACATTTTTTCTCTTCCCCAACTCTGTTGCCCTCTCTCTCTCCCTCTCTCTCTGTGTAACCGAACGATTCTGTGGAAGCAGGCTTTCCCATGTAACCAGAAACGTGGGTTGAACGAGGTGCCAAGAGTAATCCATCAGCTGGTAACGTGGAATGTAAACTAGTAGCTCAAGTTATAATGGGTCGACCTAGCCACAACCGCACTCTGACGGCGCCACTAATCGCTTTCATTAGTTTCTCCAGCTGCTTTTCGATTTCTACATATACCAACGAAATAAGTGAATATATATGAATATATATCAGGGTGGGCCTTGATTTGATCATCTTTGAATTTGAATTCTCCCATGGCCTAGGACGTCTCCAAATATATATACAACAAAAAGTAGCCAAAAACCTCAGGCTTCTATCCCAATTCTAAGTACTGCCCCAAAGCCTTAGAATTTTCAAATTCGAATAAAACACGATTTGTGGAATTTCGCGGTTAATTTTTTTTCTTCCTGTTACAGTACAGCTCCGAAAAATCTCAAACTTGGTACATTTCCTACCAGTAGTAGTAGGTATTTCATGAAAATTCGACAGATTTTTAACGATATAATTTTCGAAGCTACAGTGCACCAAAAAAGAAATTCTTATCTCCAAATTGTGATGAATAAAATTTTAATAACGTTAAAAATCTGTTAATTTTTCACAGACACCTACTGTTATTGGTAAGAAGTTTGCGGAGTTTCAGAATATTCAAAACGACAATGCGATAGGAAGTCGAAAATTACCCGAACTACTAAATCGTTGTTTAAATCGGAAAATTCGAAGGCTTTGGGGCAGTACTTAGAATCGAGATCGGAACCTGGAGTTTTGGCTGAATTTTCTTGTATATATTTGGAGACATTTCGACCCGTAAGAGCATTGAAATTTAAATATGACCGAATTAAGGACCGCTCCGATAAATATACGATGTGATTTTCAGTTGGTTTCAATTCTACAAAAACGAGGGGGGAAAAAAAAAAAAAAAAACAATCGTTCTATGGCTATTTGAGCTCACGTGGTCAAGCGAGCTGAAAAGCTACTTTCCCAACGAACAGCGAGTCATCACTTTTTGACCAGCTATTGACGCGAGAAGTTCTCAATGTTTTTTTTTTGTTCTTTTCATTTTTATTTCTCTCGTTTTTTGCCACAAATAAAATCCTTTTAACTACATTCGAGTCCACTAAATCCTGGAAGAGCTAGACCGTTTGACTTTATAGGGAATCGTGGGCATCAGCGCGTTCAACTGTTAGATAATAATTACTGCACCGCGGTACTCTTACGACATCGATGTACTTCTGGTTAATTGAACCCATGTTCGAAATTTTTCAGGATCGTTTCAAATAAATTATACCTATAAACAGTCGTTTGCTGAACTGAGGTACGATTTAAAATCGCAAATTGATATTCGCTGGGGGATCAATAAATCATGATCATCCGATAAATTTGAGGAAAGAAATAATTTCCTTCGTTGCTATTATACATCGAGGGTGAGGAAGTGGTGAAAATATCTTCGGTTTCGTCGTAGTTTGATTATTGCACAGAATAATTGCCTCATTCATCTCAGGAACTTTTTCGAATTCAATTGACGGAAGAAATAAAAAAAATACAAGAATTATATATTGATTGGGAAGAAAAATTCTGCCCAACGTTTTGAATTTTGTATTTTTATCTAACGAGCGGCTTACACCATTCCGCAATTATGGCTACCAAAAAATTCATTAGGGTATCAATTTTAATCTCTTGAAATGACGTTTAGAAATGGGTCAGAAAAATTCGAATTGCGAAACTCAATATCTATGATGCGAGGAGCATTTTGATTGCATTTGAAATACTGAGTTTTGAAAAATCTCCCGCTACACAAATTCCGAGTTCTTTAGACCGAAATTTTCCATCTCATTTATGGATATAATTTAAAGCGACTAACCCACCTTTTTTCAAATCTGTATTCCTTTTGAAGCAGTTAGAAAAAAAAAAAGTAATTAGTCACGTCAATTTGGGTGAATTGGAGGTTTTCCGGATTCTGAAGAACCAGTTGAGCTTCTATTGAATGATTAACCGTCGAGAAAGTTCTTTTTATTATTTGTGAATAGAGCTTGTATAGAGTTCTATATATAAAAAGGTAGTAGTCAGGGTAACGATGTAGGAGCTTGACTAACGAGTAATTTGCGGGTCGGCAAAGCCACGTCTTAGGTTCTCATTAATTCATCACTGTTTTCCACCTGAGGTTGGGCAGCTAGAGATCCTGAAAATATCTACATATCTGCAACCAAAGGCTGATAGTATACGTTGAATCTGAACGGGTTAACGCACGATTAAAATCACTTGTCCGTTGAAGCCAATCAACGGGGTCTGCGGAGGTCAGAGATAGAATCCACCCTCTGAATCGCATCGCAAATTAGGGAAATGCCAATGAATCATCGAGTCAACCGCGAAATCATACCGCGTTGGGAGATCGTAAAGAGGGTAGCCCATTGTCATTCGTGGTCGGGGCGACCGAAGCGGCCAAAGCAGGCCTGTTAACTGAACATATCGCTCGAGTATTCCCCTTTGGTCGTTAAAAAAAAACCAGAAAAAAATTGAAAAAAAAAAAAAATGACAAGAGGAGGAAAAAATTGGAAAAAACACCGTTCCATTCGCAGGAAATATACGAACGTGAAATATTACGCGGAAAAGTAATACAATCAAGACAGTTTGCATGTCGACTGAAAAACGCGAGATAACAAAAAATTTGTGGCTTCAATTTTATCACGAGAAAAAGAAAAAAACAAAAACAAAAAAATCGATGCAGTAATTTTTTGAAAAAATATTATTTCCGAATTTTAGTCTATGTAGGTATAAAAAAAAGTAATTTTCTTTTTCTCTGATTCTTTGTATCTGTTGATCGTTTTTTTTTTTTTTTTTTTCTATGTATTTAAAATCGTCGAAGATTTACCATTTGATTCGATTTTTCGTGCGAAAATGGTTTTCGTCGATTTTCAACCCTTTTCGGTGATACCGATGGACGATAGTTTGTGTCAGAGTTCAAATTTCCTGAATTTTTGAATAACGTTTACCTACGCTGCTCGGGCAGGTCAGCGATCCATTTCTCAAGTGTGGAGTTTCGCATGTGCTCAATTTTAGAGACTAAAAAAAAGTTGACCGACTATAATTTGTCAACACTGCCGCACTGTGTAGCCCAGAACCCGAGCAAAGCCCCTTGGGCTATGTAGCCTGAAGGGGCTAAACAGTTTGAGTCAAAAATTTTTTATCTCACTCGAAGGCTAAGCGACATCGTCCTTCCTAACGCGATAAAGTCGAAAATATTTCAAAACCCAAGTGCCTAAGCCTTGGGTATGCACTTTCGTCAAAATTTATTCAAAGAGCGAGGATCAACTTCTTAAAAAGTTTTACCATCTGGTATCTAGGTAGGTAGAAGTATTATATAACGTGGGTCACGCAGTTTGCAAATACTTAAGCCACACTTAATAGTTAATCTTTCGAAAATATTAGGACTTACAAATCGCGTTTACAAGTAGGTACCTACCCTTCCTCCGTCATCCAGCTATACAAATTTTTCAAAAAAATCCCACGCAAAAATTGTGTTTTGTCAGGATAGACAGATCACTTCGCACTCCAGGGCCGAACGTCAGAAGATTTGGCTTAAAGGACATGTTCCAATATACGTTGAAATCTACAGGGTGTCCTGTGCGACGAGAGAAGACTCGATGTCGACGAGTTGGAAAGCAGCTGTGTTACATTTTATTTCAACCTAAGCTGCAACCTCCACACTGTAACGCTATACTATCAGTAAACGTCAAGACGTAGTCTGGAAAACAGGCGAGACACCGAATCGCGGAAAAGGACATCAGCACTGATCCTGGAATAATTGGTCACCCATTTGCAAAGCTTAGCACCATTAATGACTCGGCGAATAAGGAGGTGAGGGAATGTGCATAGCTTTTCGTCCAGAGACCCATGCGAATGATCGAGAATGGCAACCTGGATCTGCGTACTATGAAACCATGCGTGGGTGCTTTCTGCAATCGTGTTTCTTCATTCAATGTCGTGGTCTAAACTTCGGACTTGTATATGTGGCGGATGACCCCGTATACTTCCATACGTATCCTAGGCCGTTTCGACGCTTTTCTCAAACCACTTCCTGGGCCAAGTGACATTTCTGAACCTACTTCATCGCGACCCATGACTTGTCCGGTGAATTTGACAAGGATCATATCTGATGGTACGAAAAAGACTCCCGGATGTTGGACGATGGAAGTAGTCGTTTGGCCGATGCATTCAAGTTGGATCAGTCAGCTGTGGCTCCGATCCAAACTTTCGGCAATATCCACGATCGTGGAACATAATTTCCAGCATTTTTTACCCTCTCAAGTTCCCACGTTCCCTCTAAGGAGTATTAACGATCCATCAATCAATCCGATGGTATCCATCGGTGGAATCTACATCTGCATAGCGCTGGAGCGTCGATTACACAATTTCTGATAACCCAATATCAGTTTTGACTACTCTTTTCGATAAGATATGTAATTACTCACCATTCAGCTATAGAATAACTAATTTTGTGCCAAAGCATGTAGTTCACGCCTCACTTGCACCCAGATTTTCGAATCAAATATTACCTCTGTATTATACGAACTCTATATTATTTTATACATTGCTGAAGCATTTCATCGCAATGGTAGCCCAGAAGATCTTTAATACACCGGCAGGCTGTGGTATGTTGTTGGTGTAGCGGGTGGCTGTAAAGGTCGTTAAGGGTTTATGTCGGTGTAGTCGGTTGGGTACGTGATCTCATAGCATGATTAAAACCAGATAGTAGGTACCATTGGTATATCATTGAATAAAGGGATGTTTAAGTAAGTTCAGATGATTATTAATTCCGGAAATGTTGAAATCGAGGATATAGGTATGAAGAAAATAGAACCCTGAGAATCTTGTATATACGAAAAGAGGCCAGAGCCTATACATCGATCCGGACTTAAAAAAAGTCAATCGACTAAAACCATGGAATTTACATTTCAATTCAACTCCCACAATCTTTGAACTTTCTGGTTGAAGGGAACCCTCATCGTTGATACTATATAGGTAGGTATACCTATATTAGGTAGCTTTCGTCGTAACTTTATACTTGGCCAAGTAGCAGAGCGGCGTACTAGCTGTGGCTAGTGATAGTAGTTCGGAGGATGAATGAAAAGCAAACTGGCTAAGGACGAGGGGATAAGGAACGAGGACTAAGGACGAAGGACGAAGAACGTAGGACGATGGAGAAAGAGCGAAGGGTGAAGAAGGTAGCTGAGAAATGCCCCGATATATCAGCGCTAAGCTGCTCTGTCAGACGCACTCAGATATTATCCTGAATATAGTTGATGGATGCGGAGAAACTCTTCTCTACTGTGCGAAGCCTTCGTCGATAGACATATACATATATATTATATTATATTGTAATTTATAATATTATGTTATATTATATACCTAGACACACCCACTCATACTCGAATGAACATGTGCATATAGATATCAGGTAGTACGTTCCTAAGTATACGTATGATGTTTATTGTATGTACACGAGGTCCACAGATGAGTCAAACACGCGTACATACATATATATATGGGATATCAAAGACACGTGACACGACATTGCAAAGCTCGATATGTCGTAGGGCTATATCAACATAGGATGAACTATTTGCTAGTCACTAGTACAAAAACTAAGACAGATAGCAGTAAAGTTCGACAACTGGTTTTTGGTTCACATACTTCTGACATCCATGACTCAATAGACGATATCGTAACGTTTCACCCCGGAAGAAGACGAAGCATTCGGTCTAGGTACAGCTCGATCGTTATTAAAAATTTAGAGAAAAGATAATGAAATTCTGTATTTTATGAACCCTCTCCAGATAAAAGTTGAAATATTTCTGGAGAAATTTGTCGGACGGGTAGGAATGTAATTCGACATCACGTCAAGGTTCGATCAGGGTAGACTATGAACACTGGTCAAATAATCAGGGTGAAATACGGTTTGGGAAAGATCTTTCAAACGCAACCCCCATAGCGAACAAATTATAAACTATTGTTTGCGAATCACAAATTGCGACCCAACAGGAACAAAATAGTTGTTGACCAAATTCAAACATTCCACATATAGGTATATCCAACTCAAACCCACGAGCTGTCAACCTCATTTGCTGATCTGAAAGTTATACTGAGGATAAATTAACCTGCTGGTACTTTATGGTCGGAAATTTCAACTCGATGTAACAACAGTTCAGTTTAAATCAGAATCTACTGCCATTTATGTCTGAACGACCACAACCCTGAACTGAGCAATGTGAACAGCTGTTTGATATTTTCAAAAATTTTGGTGCCTGTCGTAATCGCGGATTTGCTAATGCAATTCCTCGAAAGATTTTTTTATTTGTTACACTTGGATACTTGGATAGGAATTTTCGACACTTCATCAGAGCGTTGAGAAAGGAGAGGGGTGTTTTTTATTTGAATCAGGATTTCAGAAACGTGTCTTAATTTCAAGAGACGGCTTTTTCCCCGTCGGCACAACTTTTATCTGCGACTTCATGACTTTACGAAACTCACTAAAACTCTTCGAGCCTTTCTGGAAACACGTCGACTAGCCGAGCACTTTCTATTGAGTACATGACGTCATGGACTTCTTCATCTTCGGCCACCCTCTTCAAGTTTCAATCGCTCTTTTGCACAGTTCATGGAATCCGTTTGAGTCGCCCTCTTTTCTGCTCAAGAATTTGCCGCGAAAAGCTTGCTGTAGTCCATATCGACGAGTTAGGCTCTGTCTCATAGTTCAGTCAGACTAATCTCTACTTCACTGCATGCTACCTCGCTTCTGATCTTATACTTCGCGTAAGTGTATCTAGTTTTATCTCTGACGTCCACCAGCCGTCTAATGAAGCTAGCTTTCCTAATTGGCAAACCCTCTCACAAGTCAGAACCTAGACAGCTGCTACGGCGAGCGGTATATAGCGTTTGAGAAACGGAAGCGGAAGTGCAAGCAGACATTTATTTCGTTCCTACTCTCTGATGAGAGATAGTTTTAGGTCAGACTCACCCCATAGTTGGAGGCTCACGTACATTAAGAGAGTAACTCATTTCGAAAGGGTGAAAAGAAGTGGGTAATTTTTAACATATATTTATTAGGGTGTATAAAAATGAATCGATATTCTATTCCTTCACTTGGGATATTGATTTTTTTTCTTTCGCAGCCAAAAACTAATCGTCAAAAAATAAAAATAATAACGAGATACCTCAACTCTGAGATGTGGCGCCCGTCTGCAACCTGCAGTTTCTCCTCGCAGGCCACGTTTTTCAAACTCACTCAGAAGGGTTTTCGGGATACTGAGAATCTTTAGTGTCTATCGACGTGAATGTGGTGATTTTTTTCATTCAGATTTGAAATTAGCGGTCCTGATGCAAATCCTGATGCAAATCAGTCTGTTTCTTACAATTTCAGTGCGTCATATTCACCCCGTAGATTCGAATTTCTGTATTTTGATTTCTGATCTGGAATCAGCGACCGGAAAAACCTCTCCCGAGTGAGTTTCGAGAAGATCGGATGTCTAGGAGAGTGCAGGTTCAAAACAATTCGATGAATATATAAAAATGACCATTAGAACTCATATTGTGGGAGAGGTTCTTTCGTGTAAGAAACTAACGTTTAAAGTGATGAGAGTGGAGGATATAAAATATCGATTCCTTTTCAGACGGTCGAATATGTTTCTACGTACAATAACGCGTGTTTGTAAAAAAAAAAAAACTGACCATTTTTTTACTTCAAAGGGTACCTTTGAACCTTGCTTCTACTCTTCTCATCATTGCATTACATCCTTAAACGATATTGCCTCTAAGAGAATTGAATTTTCATCTTTCGACGAGTGATTACTGCTAAATGCTCTCCCGCAGGTTCAGGAGCTCCACTCTGTAGATGCCATTAATGAAAGGTTGCACTCAACCTGACCTTTTTGCTGTATACATTTTCCCGAACTATTTTCAGCTAATTAGTGTGCTAGTTGACTAGTTGTTGAGAGTTTTTGCGATTAAGTTTCTACGAGTAACAGAAAACCCCACAACTCCCTTTCTCAGATTTCACTTGCCAACTGTATTCGATATATCGCTATATATACATATGTATGGGGTGTTCCACGTGAAACGGACGGGTTTTTGGCCGGAGGTCATCGAAAAAGGGCAAGCTGAAAATTTTCTCCCTTTTTCTGTGCCTCTCCGAAGCAATTTCGGTAACAATTTCAAGGCGCTTGGTGTGACCCTTCAAGTAGAAAAAAAATGAATCACATATTTCCAAAGTTTTACTTGCTCCAAGCTTTTAAGAAATATTCAAGTGCCACATATTTTGAGAGAGCTCGTTTATGCGCGTATGATGCCCTATGGGAAGTTATGATTCCGTTCATGCATGGCTGAGATACTTGGAGTTGAAAGTGTGTAGAAAATAAATTTACGGTGGCGATATATATTGTAGCAATAATTTTCATGGTCTGTAAATGTTGGATGCATCTCATGTAGTAACAGGGAGTCCGAATATGCATTTGCGTCAAATTCGATGACCTCCGGGCAAAAACCGACTCGTTTCACGTAGAATACCTCATATATACATTCCTCCTCGATATACTGTACCTTCGCATCATGAATCTTACCGGTAAAATTCACTTGGGAGTTTTTTATGGTCCTATATACGGAGTCTTGCATTAATTTTAAAATACTAATTGGACGAGATTAGTTCCTTGTGTAAAAATTTCCTGTAGATTTAACGCGAAATTTGACTTCCAAAAATGATCTAATTACGCTAATTGAGCTCGCGGATGTGACGAATAATTTATACCCAACTCCGGATGTCAGAATATGAAAATGTATAGAAATAACGTTGCAACAGAAAAAAAGACCCTGTCCTTCATTAATTCTATGAATGACTTCATTTCGCAAATTACACGCTCTACTGCTGGCTGGCTGGCATCATCGGCTATCTTGGCTATAACCAAGTTACTCCCAATTTACTATCACTCGAGACCCTAAATTGATTGGCCCAATTCGCGAAGCACGATTCACAAGCTGCCAACCACTACTGAGGAAAAGTCAAAGAGAGCCAAAGTATCAAAGATCTCTCTCTTCTACTCGATTTAACAAAGTACCTATTTTTCTCTCTTCCTCCACCCATTCCTTCGACTCGTATCTCTTTCACTTTCCTCTATCACTGACCATTCCATTCTGTCTACTCCTTGTCGCATACAAATCGCGATATTCATTCGTATAGTATAGTAGGTATAGACGGACTGTTTTCCTTTAAGGTACTACATGGCGGATGGAAAAACTTGAGCAATTGAAATTACCCTGAAAACAAACAGTTCTCATTATAATAGTATTACGGCTCTGCACTCTGGTCTTAGAATAGGATTAACGTGCAGCTCAGAATAGATTAAATTAATATAACAATACACACCGCCACCTGGGCTTTGGTAACAGGAGCATACCATGGAATGAAAGTACTGTATAGTACGCCCAAGTACTATTACACGATTTCCATAATCTAGGGTAGTCGTCCTGTGCTCGGCGTATCCCAAAAATGCAAAGGACATTCAAGGGAAAAGTATACGTGCCTCTGTGTATCTCGGACCAATTTATATGAAAATTTTATCGCGTTTAATTTACGTTTCCCTAAGAATTAATCAGATTCATTACGAATAATGAATAATTACCGATTAGGAAATAGCTGTTAATTTTACACTAATCCTATCTTACTTTTTGTCTTCTTCTTCATTTTTTGGAGAACAAAAATTGCGACAATTTTTGTAAATCGTTAATCTATCTGTAATTCACTTATTGTTCTGCTGGTTAATTCACTTGGAATAGCACATACGTAGGTATACAGTTGCGGGTGAAATATTTCCGCAATTTGGTACTGTAAACGATAAATTTTGCTCCTCGGATCTGATACGTGCTCGAAAAATGAAGCGGTTTTAGAAGAGCTGATTCAAGATACATGAAGCAGAGAGTTGCAATAGTGAGAATAGAAGCAAAGGCGAGAGGAAAAGGAAGAAGAAGAAGAAGAAGTAAATGGAAGAGGAGGAGGATTGGTGGTCGCTTCGAAGGGAGTTGGTGTAAGAAAAGAAAAAGGTTAAAGTGTGAGCCAGGGTGTAAATTTCCATTGTTTTCTGTTGAAAAGGTGCAGGCTCCAGCCTTTGTAAACTCCGCAGACGTTTAAGTACTTACCATCTCCTTGTGGTTCTTAACTTTCTTTTATAACTTTCATTATTTCACGGACCAAGAATTACGCTACTAAAAAAAAAAAAAAGAAATTCAACAAACGGTGCTGCGGTTCTTTCATTTAAACGTCGCGATGACATGCAACACTGTCAAAATGCAAAGTCCAAATATTATAGTCTCCTTTTTCATTCCCTTTGAATCACCTGCTTAAATCTCATTCCCAGATTTCATGACAGCCATTCTTTCCTTTCATTTTAATATCATGATATGACAATATCAATTCTCACGATACATTAACTTCCACATTAGTGGAATTCATTTATTCTCCGTTTAGCAATGTGAACAGGATCTCCCGACCATTAATCGTCTAGTTAGAAACACAATCCTTACATAAAATAAAATTCCCTATAAAGTTCCACATCCATATAGTGTCGTTTTTTTTTTCTTTTTTTTTCTGTCATTTTTAGTACCGCTTCATCGATGTCAAGATTTCAAAAAGTGCGGATGTCATGTTCTCAAGAGTTTAGATACACCGCTTGTCATCAAGCACACTCTTCCTTTACATGAGATATGCGCGTGCACGTCAATGAGCAGCGCTATATCTCTGAATTGATTTTTTTTCGCGCTCGAAAACTAGTCGCTATCATTGCAGAAAGTATTTTTACGTAAAATGAGAGAGAGAGAGTGCTTGATGAAAAACGGCACATCTGAATTTTTGAGAACACGACTATGGCACTTTTTGAATTTCCACCGATCTGTGCAGCTTTTGCAAAACTCATTCTCACAAGGAAGAGGACAAGTATCTCATTGAGCAGTCAAATCCTCCGGCGTCAATTTTACCAACGATACAGCAGTACCAGGACTTATTCAGGACACTATTTTTTGCGAAAAAATACCGTAGGAGCAACTAGTTATCTCAAAATCGTATTTTTTTAACCATACCATCTGATATGCATACATACGTATACAAGGCGAATATTAGGGTCCAATCATCTTCCATCTTCATAGCTTGTCAAGAAGCACTCTCTTTATAGCGACTGAGGATCGTTATACTTCGATAATTTGATGGATTGAGTAAGCATGCTTACATCGTTGGATATGTTTACTCGATAGTTTCCTCGGCAAAGATTATGTAATTCAAAACCACGACTCGACATAGGTACGAGCTTCGATGAATTTCATTTTACGAAGCTAACTCCCATTCCTAATTTGGAATACGAGAGGGCGTTTGAACGGTATACGGATATATGTGCCCCGAAATAAATCGGTATTTATTTTTCACAACTTTCACCGCAAAACTCTCCGGGATTACGTCAATTGATAAACCTCCAAAATTAAGTTTGGCTAACCGATTCCGAATCTGAGGTCTTAAATTCAGAATCCAAAACATTTATACAACTAATGTCCCGAATTTTCTAATGATTCAAATATTAAGATTAGATTCACCATTCTGAATATTGAATTTTGAAATCAGCGACTCCTAGTCAGACTTTGATCACGGCGTTTCCCATTTGTGAAGTTGATTATTCGACATCAGACCAGAGATTTCTGCGGTTGGAAAATGAAAAAAAAAAACTAAAAGTTTGGCAAAAAAAGTATCGAATTAGTTGTACGAGAGCTCCATTCAAATTTGTGGTGATTTGAGTCTAGCCAAATACCAGCGTCAGTCTTCGGCTGAAAGATTCGCCATTACCGTCGATGGCGTTGATATTGCGGTTCATTTGAATATCAACTAAAAGTTAGAGAGTCTAGAATCGACTTTGAAATGAAGATTAGCCGTGCCTCCATTTGCGATGGTAGATTCGAAACTGGCATTTTCCTTGATCCCTTAACGACTGCAAGTATGAAGTAGCTATAGGTACGTTATAGAGCTCAGTTTCTAGACTGTGATGTTTTACTTTCCTGCCCGATTTTCTTCACCTCCTATACGTCTTTGGACCCAGAGGCAATCTCACAAATGCACTGCCCCCGAGACCTTCCACTGGCTCTTTACTCGTGGAATTCAGGGAACCGAGAAACTCTGTACAAGCATCTACCCCACTATCTAACCACTCGACAAATAGGCGCAACTCCACACATTCCTTGACCCATAAAGGTTCGAGGAATAAATTTATCAATCGCGGCTGGTCATCCGGGGAGAAAAAAAAATCATCAGAGCCGGGGTGGGGTTCCAAATTTCAAAAATCCCGCACGGTTAGAATTACGAATTCCAGACTCTCGAGAGCCCAAAAATCTGAAAATTTTCGTCTATCTCTCAGCATGTGAAGACAAAAAATAGTCATTCCGATCAAGACCCTCCTTATGAAAACACAATTTATCTAATTCAATCGATAACTTCGGTGTCATAAATAATTGATGGGATTTTGAAGTATTTTTTTACACAAAGTAAATCTCGAAACGATTAATCCGACCACTTATTGATTTCGATACGATCAATACAGCCCGAATTATTCAACACTGAATGAATACATGCGTGGATTTCAAATTTCCGAGGTTCCAATTCGCCCGGGAAAAAGTTAAACATAAATATTGACACGCAGGTGTGATTCAATTAGCTGTTGCATTCGATTTACATCCGATCATAAATCCAATTCCAACTGGATTCCAAAAAACCTCACACTGCTATCTATACCTACTGCTTTTGACAATTTTCAATGGTTTTGGGATTATATAAAGGATTTATTGATACGCTAATTTCTGTCTAATTCCTGACAACTGCAATGAGTGAAAAGAGTTCTACAAATATCAAAAAAATCAAAAAAAAATTCACTTCCTTCTCTAGGTTCGATCGAAAAAAGCAACGAATTTTCCTCGGGAAACAACAAAAATCTACAATTGTTTTTTTTCTACAAAAAACGAATGAGAAATAATCGAAATAAGCAAAAAATTTTTAAAAATTCGTGAGGGTATGAAAGATTTCCGGCATTGAAGACTAATTTTTTCCCCAGCTCTTGTTGTTTCCAAGTTTATGTGTTTCTTTTTTTATTTTCTTCTTCTTCTTAAAACCTAAGGGAAGTCATTACGGGGTCGAGGTAGTACCGATTACTTTGTAATCTTATTCCATGATCACATGACGTGCACCCCTAACGAGCGCTCTGTAACTCAAAATGAGTAATTCATAAGAGGATGGACCGTGTAAACCTTACTTTACGAGGTTGAGTCTAGGCTGGAATTACCCAGGGGTAGATTTCCGGATGATGGCAGGGTGGCCGAGGAAAGAGCAAGAGGAATGGGTATAGCTGGGAAAGAGGGAGGATATCAAATCGGCAAAGTCCAGCTAAGAAGCACCCACATCCTCTTACATGTCTCGACCATAACGTACTAACCTGTTCGTAGCTCTTAGCGGGTAGAAGTCCACTTTTATAAATGGAAAGAACTCATCCCGAACTGGCCAATAAGGAGGGAAACTGTTAAGTGCAGTTATTGGGAAAGCTAATAACGATAACTTCCTAACTAAACGAGTATATAGTTTACTGCTGATATAAAATGACGGATTAATAAACTTCTCAAGAGGATAAAACTCTGCGCAAGACAAACGCAGAAGCAACAAATAAGAGAAGACATATATATATATATATACGAGGAATAGTTATATCATACAAATGGATGATCGTCAAATAATGAATAAAATTTTATAAGAAAAAAAAAGAAAAGAAAAAAAAAATTCCTAACTTGAGGGTGAAATTAATCGAATTAGTCGGATCTATAGCCACAGTTTTAAATCTGTTCACCAATACGTTATCTAATCTCTAATTTATAGGTAAAATGTCAGTAATGCCTGTTCTAGATGTAACTAATGACTTATAACCCATTTGAAACTTAAAGCCTATTAATCACTGCCATTTACCTTCACAGACTAGGATAGTTTAAAAAGAAACTTTTATACCCGAAGGGGTGAAACAGCGTCGGATCTTCTGCTGTGTTGATAAAATCCAAGAAAAAAAAAAGAAAAGAATAAATTGATCGACTTCAAATATGAAATTTCAGCTTTTGAATTCTATCCTACTTTGATTAAAACGACATTATGATCGGGAGTAATTTTCTTCTAAAGCACACAGATTTATTCCTTCTTTTTTTATTTCTCTCTCTCTCTCTCTCTCTCTCTCTGAACAGTGATATTTTCCCATCAGATTCACGTTATCTCAATAAATCGTAAAAGTCTTCCCGTGTCCGAACAAAAGTTTCCCTCCGACTATGGCAAAAATCCAGAATTAATGCGGTGCGATTATTATCAAAGATTAAGGGTCATTTGTTTTTTTTTTTTTTCCCCTCCTTTCTTTTTGTTTTTCTTTTAGTCCTGCACGTTTTTATTCACGTTTCCGTTTAAAGCCATAATATTTCATACCTACCTTTCATCGGTTTTTATTTGGCCAAGTTTTTACCGTATAGACATGTGTCATATATATATATATATATACCTGGTGTGGCCTAATTTTTTCGTCATGCGAAATTCAAACTTCAGAAGATTTTTGTATTTTTGTTTTCCCCTCCAGCGGCCGAGGATGCGATTTGTTTTCCATCGTCTACAATGGTATTCGCTTTAGATTAATAACACCTCACCCTCTCTACCTTCAACACTCAGATTTATATTCTACCAGGACTACGTGATACCCATGAGACGTGTGTTTTACATCAGCCACTTATCACAAGAGCGAAACCTCCTGCGGAGTAGTTTCTTCCTTGTACAATTTATTTTTATCCTTTGCCCGAGCTTGCCGCAAGTTAAGAGATAAGTGCTCGGTCCTAATCATTGGGACATCTTACTACACCCCCACTTTTTCGTTTGTCAAATTTATATTTTATAATTTCCTACTTTTGATTCAAAAATTTACACTGCATTTATACATGCATGATATAACCGAGCGGAAGATTTAAAGATTCACGGCTTGGACCTGCGTGCTTATAAAATATGCGAATAAATTTATTACTTGCCAGTTTTATATAAGTACAAGGCCAAACCAACCATCAATTTGGACGACGCAATTTTAATGCGCAAACTTTTTACCTAACGATACTTAAAGTAACGGTGAAGAAATGTGGCGAGAGAAGAAGAAGAAGAAGAAGAAGAAGAAGAAAAAAGACAAAAAAAAGAATTTTTCAAATCCGGTCTGCAAAAGTTGATTTAGAATATAAAGTTTCGGGCTTTTATCGTATCGTTGAAAAATTCACCACTCTACTACAATTCTCACAATCAGATAGAACTTACGGACATTCATACAAGTTGTCAAAATTTATTTTGATGAATTTAATTAAGTTGATGTGGGATGAAAGAAATTTACCCTGTCCAATCTTTTATAAAATAAGTCACGTTTTCATTGTTGAAAATGTAATTTTTATAAACTTTTTTTACTGCTTTTCTCTGCTGAAATATTTTCTCGCGGATCTTGAAGTAATCCAAGTATAATGGAGCCAGCCTTTAACTTACTATTAGTACACTCTGAATAAATACTAAAAATTCCAACGTCTTTCAATTTTACGGCTGATTAAACTCCTTGATGCAAAACAAAATCGTATAACTTTCGAAACAGCACTTAACACTCGGAAATTCAACGCGAAAACGGGGGTTCGAATATCCGAAGCTATCTCATAGGAAAAGCAGATTAAACCCGTGACTCTATGGCTCTGATGATCGATTAATTTTATTGACTATACTAATGATGAGGCCTCAAATATTCGGTTCTAAGGGGGGCCTATACAGATTACTTTACAAACCCCTAAGAATGATCCTTAATTCGGTCATATTTGAATTTCAATACTCCCATGGGCCAGGACCTCTCCAAATATATGAAAAAAATTTAGTCAAAACCCCAGGGTCCTATCTCAATTCTAAGTACTGCCCCAAAGCCTTTGAAATTTCCTATTTAAATAACCCACGATTTTTGGTACTTCGGGGTTATTTTACAGTTCCTATCGCATTGTCACTTCTCTGAATCTGAAACTCCGTACACTTCTTACCCATAGTAGTAGGTATCCGTGACAAAAATTACAGATTTTCAACAACAAAATTTTATTCATCACAATTTGGAGATAAGAAATTGTTTTTTGGTGCGCTGTAGCTTCGAAAATTATATCGTTGAAAATCTGTCGAATTTTTGTAAAATACCTAATACTACAGGTAAGGAGTTTACCAAGTTTGAGATTTTTCTGAGCCAGACTGCAATAGGAAAACAAAAAATTACTTTGGCTATTTGTGTATATATTTGGAAAAAAAAAATTGGAAATGATAAACTTAAAGACAACCCTAATGAGCAAGCATAAACTGATTTCAAAAAAGTTTCGTCAATGTCCACAATGAAATAGCTAAGTTTTTTGAAACCTCAATATTAGAAATATTATCAAAATGCATCTCGCACCATTGATATTGAGTCTTTCAATCCATTTGCGGATATAATTTGGATAAATTCACATAGTATTTCCAATGTAGGAGTTTCATATTTCTTTTTGAAATGTAAAGATGAATCGTGGTAATAACACGACAGGTGTTAATATTCGCAGAACTAGGTATATTTCGTTGATCCTGTTAATTGCATTGTATGTAAGTATGATGAACATCAACCCTTCGTAAGCTCGGTATTTAGGCGTACCTAATGGAATTACCCAACGTACTGTTGGATTGAAACGGTTGACGCCAAATCGGATTTTTCCAGACGCGTTACGGTGAAAAGGAATTGGCCCATATATACAGAGGGAAAATAACACCTCGAAACTTTATTTTCATCTGCATAATTGGATATCCGCAGAAAATTGATAAAGCTTGTAAATAAAATAATAAAAAGTTACGCCTTCCGAGGTCTTCGAGGTTTAAGGTAACTGCGAAACGGAAGTTTGCTCATCCACGAAAAACGCGAATAAACTTTCTCGAGAATTCCATTTTTTT
Source organism: Tenthredo scrophulariae (assembly GCA_963978835.1). NCBI lineage: Eukaryota > Metazoa > Arthropoda > Insecta > Hymenoptera > Tenthredinidae > Tenthredo > Tenthredo scrophulariae. The sequence goes on from OZ022234.1 coordinate 8,110,960, forward strand.
CTCTCAATAACGACACTATTCGTCATGAATGTATCGCAGAATAACTCCAGTTTCAAAAACCAAAAACTTGTCTTTTTACAGCTGCCTGAACAGAGCCGATTTAATCAGAGTACACGACGGAATCGGGACTACCGCACCTTCCATAGCAGTCTTGTGCAACCAGGGTACCGAAGTGGAGGTTCTTAGCACCGGGGCCGATCTCTACGTCGAATTTGTCGCGAATTCAGACTGGCCTGGACAAGGCTTCAAGGCGTCGTTTCAGTTTCAACCAGTAGACGATTCGCCGGCTCCTGGTTAGTTGATCGACAATTTATACGTTCTCAAAATTTTTCAATCAATTCAATGAGCAGATAAGTCGGCTGGCATTGATAGGCCGGTTCTCTAACTTCCTGGTCAGTTTTTTCAAGCTTAAAAACTACAATTTTATGGGTACGAGCGAAAAGCTGATTTTCTTCTTCCTATGCGGAATCAAGAATTTCGGAAATTAAACCAGACTTAAGTTCGGACAAATCTCATCGATTAAGACCAGAATCGTGATAATCCGTTGATTGGTTATCGGGATATCAGTCGAAGTTTTTATCTTGAAATAATTCAAAAACTCTTGGATCGATGATCTCAAAAATCGATTGATATAAGAAAGGATAAGAAAATTGATCTGAAAATGTACGGAGGTGATTTCCTGGAGCTCAAAACGTGTGAATCTCGTATAAACGCAACTTTTCATTATTAAAAAAGAATAATCTATTGATTGATCGAAGAGACGATTTTATGTAAAGCAATAGATTGAGTAGTGGAAGGTTCCGATTAAACTTAGGTTGAACTCGGGGGATATTTGAACTGCAGAGTGTATAGTGTATGCAGATTGAAGTAAAATATGTATTTTGAATTACCCTCCGGAATTGAAGCGTCTCTTTCTATGGCAAATTAAGGAAATTTTAATAATAAACGTTATTAGGATCCTCGAGCCGGCTCGAACGAATATACGGTAAATTTTTGTGAATATATCCTGTCAAAGGAAAAAGGGGAATCAAGTCGCCTAAGGGATTAACTGCAAGCTTAAGTCTTTTCCAGCTAAATTTATTCCGTTTCCTTTAGGCGGTATAAATGGTAAATTATTAATTCGATACATCGGTATACGCTATTTCCAAGAATTAATGGATTCACATTTGATTACTCTGCCGAACCCCACCCAAGTGTATAATATCGTACACCCGCGATCGTTCGTTTGATGTAGCGTATACCGATTATTTTTCTTTTTTTTTTTTTATTTTATTTTATTTTTTGTCATCCAATTTCTTCGGGTAACGTATAATACTCAAAACGAAAGTATATTCGACTTGAAAGGAAGAAAGAAACAACTTCCAACATATACCAGCCATTTAATTTTCATTTTCAATCCACCAAGACTTGAAGATTACAAAAGAAATTTCGCTTATAAGGTAAAATTCCATTTTTTACTACAAGTACCAAATCTTATTATATCTCACATTCAAACATCTACCCGTTGTCCAAATCAAACCACTCTCGACTCTCTGATCAAATAAGGTCTAATTTTTTCAACAGTTAGAGTCCCCGCCCGTCGTTATAAATTTACCAAAATGGCAAAAACCGGATCATAGTGATTCAATTTTTGACAATATTTTGCATAAATTTTTCAAGAGTATAAAAAAAATCATCAGAATCATTCGAAATTCGCATATCGGTGTTTAGAATAAAACGATACACTCAATATCCGCATTTCGCTTAACTATGTGACAGCGGTTGGTTTACGTCGGTAAGGTAAACCCCTAAGGGTAGCTGAAAGGGTAACACACCCCAATGGTAACAGAGCTTTACAGATATAAACCGAGCTCAAAACCTACGGTACTTTTAGCGCGTTTCAGTCGGTACGAGAATTTAGACAAGAAGAATCAGTGCGGATCGACTGGTTTGATACCAGCAGTCGATTCACAGAGCTTTCATCTCGTTAACTTACCAAGGGACCGAATATTTTTTATCGTCACGTATCTGTCGAATGAAAAATAAAACGGTAGATGCCTTCCTTATTCCCGAAAGCTCTGAGGGATGAATAAATAAAAAAACCAAGCCGAAAGAAAAAGAAGAGCCCGAAATTACGGGCACAAAAAAAAACAGTGATGTAGAGTAGAACCCTTACGAGATGAAAAAAAAATGTTAAGGGTGAAATCAAGGTTTTCTGACGATTAAGGAAACGGAGGAGCACCACTCGAGTCACTACTGAAGTGTGTATACAAATAAATCAGAAGGGTTGACGGGGTGAACCCTTGCATTAAGGTAGATTAGCCGGTTTGTGCCAGTGAGACAATTCCCGACAGTAATTATAACGGCACTGTATATTCCGGAGGTAATTACAATAATGTGTTACAGAGTTGGACAAGGTCGCCCCTGGGGTTGTCACGGGGATCCCCAAGTATTCGGTCATTGGCCCAGCTGTCAGCGCAACGAGTAAGTATTGTTTTATATATTTTTCAAATTCCTGCTCATTTTCTCGTTGCAACTGTTAGCGAACGAGTTCGTGATTAATTATTCGTGAGAAGAACCCCATAAAAAAATTGAGAATGAAAATGAAAAAAAAAAACGGAAATTTCTGGCTGTATGTATGCCGTAATAGTATAGACGGAAATTCCTCGCCCAAATATTAGATAAAGAATTTATACAGCATCTACTTGGGCGTCGTGGTTAGCGAGGAAAGCTATAAAATAGAAATCTTCGCACAGGGGTAGAACTGCTCTCTTGACACCACGACTGCGGTGATTCGGATGCTGCGGGAATTGCTTCTCGTGGGAGATGACTTTGAACCTCGAATCTAAAATCTCGAATCCTTGATGCTTATACCGAGGCGTTTTCCATCCGTACAATTTCCATCTTATAAATTATCGCACGTGTATAAATATGCGTCGATTATATTATACGATATCGATTTCCGCCTGTTATAGTTCAACTTTACCGATAGTATGGCAAAAGTTTTCAGTTTTGTGATATAAATACGTATTTCCATTAGCTATACGGTAACTTTATACTCGGTCTTATATTATTTAGGTATACCGTATAATGTTGAAATGAAAGCATGTATGGGGCATTCCCCGTCACTTCAGCCACTAGAAGAAAAGAAAAAAAAACCTTACGAAATTACAACAAATCGCGCTATATGATAGCAACAAATTTACAAGAAAGATTTTCATTTTTTAACATTGTCGTTAGGATTAACCCTCCCCGAGATTTCGCTGTTTGAATGAAAACTGCAAAAACTCAAGTACGTGTATTTCGTAAGAGATAAATTCAATGAAATTTAAAATTTCGTGCATTTGTTCGAATCATATAGCTTAATTTGTTGAAATTTTTTTTAGGATTTTTTGTTGCTGATTTTTTAGTGGCCGTGGTGCCGCGGAATGCCTCATATATGTGTAAAAGTTTGAAAATTGAGGTATACCTGGGTTGTTTTTTTTTTCTTTTTTCTTTTTTACATGTGTATATATATATACGGGTATGGAAAGTTACGGCAGAGTCGTAAGAAAGGGTCATTAATAATTCGTGTGGAGTTGACAATTCATTTTTAAAGGAGTACCTCCTAGTTGTATATAAAATTTATAACCAGGCGGCTGAGTAGGCTGAAGACGAGCGATGATATTTTTATACGAAAAGTGGTCTTTCAAACTTGGTTCTAAAAAACATGATGAACAAAAATGTTCAACCTCACGTAAGCGTCGTGTTGCGAAGAAGAAAAAGAAAGAAGAGAAAAAAAAAAAAACGAAAAAAAACAAAACGTCGAAACGTAGAAAATTATTCAACGTTTGCAATTGCTTTGGCGAGAACAAGCATGAGCGCGAGAAATTGTTCTGGCCGTACGTAAACTTTCGAAATCCATGAACCGGAAGTGACTCTTGACTGCTCCGTTCCGCGGAGACGACTTTGGTTCGTAATCCAACGCTTCTGTTTGTGTTCGTCCTTTGCTAGATACGTGAATGCAATGTTTGAAATGGTAACGTTCGCTACAACGAGTCTCGGTTACGTGACTTAGAAATGGCAATCCCCTAGTTTTCAAGATCCCGATGAATTGCGAGCTCATAAAACGTGGCAAACTTGTTGTTAGCTACGATGCAATACCAGTTTTCTTTCATTTCTTATACTTTAGGAGAATCCGCGGAGTCACGATTCATTTCCTCAACTTTTCTCACTAATTACTTCTGCAACTAGAAATTTATCATACTCACAGTTCGAAGTATGAATAAGCGTATCCCGGTGCTACCGATTCTTACCCAAGTTCATTGAAACTTTTTCTAAATTTGGAGAAAATACTCCAAAATTATATAAAAAAAAAAAAAATTATTAATTGAAATGAGAAGAAAAAAAAAAAAATTAGAAATTAAATTATCCGCCTCTTGGACTTACGCAATTCGAATGTTCCGAACTTAAAAGTTTCTGAAAATTCGGAATCGTCTTCTACAAATTCGGAACTTGAACCTGACCCCCTTCTCTCGAAATGACTTTACTCGATATAAATGTACACCTGGTCAATGCCACGTCCTCAACAATGCGCCGCATCTTCAATTCGATTTAAATAAAATAGTGATAAATAATGGAGGTTTATTGGATTTTTGCTTTCTCGTTCATTGCATCACTGATCGAACCATTTGTCAAGGACACAGCTGCGCCTAGATCGGAGGAAAAGTGGTGAAATCTGCGCTTTATGGCACCGATAACCGTCCGCCTATATAGAAGGGCCCTCTGGTGTCATTTCCCTACCGTTTCCCTTTCCCATATGTGGGGCATTCCACGCCAACTCGACCTGGCGCAGACCCTGACCATTTTTGATTTTTTTTTCCTTCGAGTACGATGGAAAGGAGCGCAAAAAATGAACGTCTGAATTTTTTCAGATTTTTTGGACCTCCTGAAAATGAGTCAACTTTTGAACCGGGGGTCCGGAAAAATCTGAAAAAATTCAGACGTTCATTTTTTGCCCTCCCTTCCATCATACTCGAAGAAAAAATAAATGAAAAATGGTGAGAGTCCACGCCAGGTCGAGTTGGTGTGGAAAAGCCTCGTATCTAATATACGTATATAGGTATATGATCACACAGAATCTACACCTAGAATATTACTTAGCCAGGTTATCACAACGCGGACCGACGCGGTGTTAAAGTGGAACAAACCTTAATTGCAATTTCCGCTGCACCTAAAACCGACTTATTTATTCATGCAAATCTCCCTGATGCTAGTGCAACTCGGTGTTATAACACATATGTACTTACATGTAAACTTGAATACGTAGGTATAACAAGGTGGAAGCAGCATGAAACTCGTTACCAAAACGAGACCGAAAACTCGTGATAGACACGTCTCGGTATACGTGAAACATAGCATAATCCACTATCATCACAATTCAACTGAACAGAGAAGTCTTATCGTAACACAAGGCGGTGCAGTAATAATTTCTCCGCGAGCTTTAAGCTCGTCATGGATGCGGTATATGCATGCGGCCTTTGTTATTTATGCCCTATGGCCTATGGTGTGCGTATATCCCAAGGGATGAAATGCCAAGGGATTAGAAGATGTGGAGCCGGAATCAGGCTGCAGTCGCTTTTGGTTTTTGGTTGTTTGGAGGAAATAGAGACGGACAAATTTACGTCAGTCATTCACTTGACCCAGACGGGGTAAAATTATAGTGAAATATATCTGGCAGGTGTCTATGGGTTAATTATTAATCTGGGACAATTTAAATTTAGACTTCATTAATGTTAATCAGAACTCTGCTGACGTATTCTACCATAGAACTACTTTACGTCCCTACGACATTATGCCCGGGTTCATTCTACCCCTGGACCCCTGTCTGACCCCACGTGAACCCATCTGACCTTGACCGCGCTTGCGCAAAAACTTCAAAGAAAATCCTGGCCGAGAAATTGAAATTTAAATAGCTAAAATATACGCATGAACAATTCCCCGGATAAGACGATTCTACCCGTATATTTACATACCGGATTCTGATTGCTACCTTCGAAGGCAGTATCACTTTCGTTAGAAATTTAAAAAAAGCTTCATACAGCTCGAACCAGGTATATGTGTACGCATGAGTATATGGTACAGCAGCTGTTTCCTCCTCTGGAAAAATCGCCCATATATTTTACATCGAATCACAACTATTTCGTTCTATATACTTACTTTTTGCTAATATTATACGTATTCGATCATTTTCTTTGAGCTTTTCTATGTAAACTGGGTTCTGAATATGGAACGCGAAGTTTCTTCTATCGTATTCGATGAAAAAATTTGAAACTCCGTGAGTTATTGGTTTTTGATAGATAGCGTACTGGAGAAAAGAAATTCCCGTAGATTCTGATGTATGAAATCAAAGTTATACCATTTCGCAAGTTCAACTTCCTGTTCGAATTAATTCGTGACGAAGTTTATTTCGCGGTTTATTTAGTTCCCGCTTGGTATCGGGGGGTCGAAAATTTTATGAGGAACAATAAGTGCCATCGGGCTAATGTTGGTTTCTAAAACCGTTAAAAAATGACTGACCGTTTTTCAAACATAAAAAAAAGAAAAAGAAAAGAAATTCGCGAAAAAATCGTAACATTTTTTACCGGAAACACAGAACAAAAAACCGTAAGCAAATTACGTCGTGAAATTTTTCATTTCGCAGAAAGGAAACATCTATAAAAAAAAAATGTTAAAAATTCAACAACTTTATCCTAGAGAATTTACATTTCGTAAATCGATAGGCAAATATTTAAGCGGGTTCAGGCATGCTAGGCAGTAAGAGCTGCGATAATGTATGGCTTAAATAATGAATGAAACGAAATTCCAGGAGCAATATAGTCCCACTATACATGGATATAGGGCTGCTACTAGATCAGACAGAATTTTTTTCGACCGGTATTTACGATTTGACAAATTTTTTTATAGGCGAGAAAAAATGGCCACTGCAATTGGCATTTGCGACGACTTGAATTTATTGAATGTGTATGCATAGGGTGCAGTGGAACACGTTGACATTCATGGAATACCATCTTTCACGCGATGAGTTTTGATCCCGGGAGCAATAAAACATTTATCTTTCTATTTTTCTTCCATACTTTATTCTACTATTGTCACACCATTCATCTCGCACCCAGCTGAGACTCTGCAAGAAATTTTGTTCGCCTAATGACAGCTTAGACGTATACGAAAGGGAGATTTTTGCAGGGATAAAATCATACGCAGATGAAATACGATCGCTATTTCCTAAACTATTAGCTTCTTTTTATGTCATTCAAGGAACCACGTTTCCGTTTTGATTCACTGGCCATAATTTCACAGTCTAATACCTTCCGTATTACCATTGAATCGCTGTTCGCCAGTACAATGAAGTAAAAGTTAGGAGTTGTCGATTGTCGAGTATCAGAATAGATGCAGTCAAAGTAGATTCAGATGCAGTTTGTACTCGAGGCGAGGATTTGGATCAATTGATGCATCAATTTCAGACACGTGGGTGTCTATTTGTTGATGAAACATATATAGCTGCGTCCAAAGGACAGATAACTTTTTTGATTTTCTCGAAAAAACATAAGTGCATCAAAAATCTGTCTTATCATCGAATGGAGGATTGTTTTTCAAACGATTAGAGACCCGAATATCTGAAATCAAAGCAGCTGTTGATCCAAGTCTTTACTTTGACTGCATCGAACTCTGAGACTCGATGACACGCGAAACTCGCAACTTTGCCTTGATTATGCTCCAAAAGACTAGCAGACTTTCGTGATAAAAATTGTAGTCGAAAGAAGAAACTTTCAACATATGCCAGTCCTTGAAAAATACCCCGATTTAAAGTGTCTATCGACATCAAGGGACTGGAGTCACCATTCAGTTTCGAAAATTTACTCGCTAATTACTTCTGTTCGCAAAAAGTTATGATATTGACATTCGAAAGTCTGAACAACCGCGTCTTAATCCACATCAAACTCCTACCCTCAAAAAGTCACTTTTTACCCTTGACGAATTGCAGTGAAAAAATTTCTCTTCAGCCACGTTGATATAAAGATACCATCGAATGAATTCTGGTTATTTTTCTTGAACGATATCTCCAAGATGACTATTAGATTTTTTTGTTTTCATTTTCCTTTATTTGCACATTTCCTTTCGTATCATTAACTTCATCAAGGATTCCGACATATCTTACGGAGTATTATCTGTCGAATTTCGATGAAAGGAGAGCTAAAAAGCCTGAAATCCTACACCAAGTGCCCAGATTGAAATAACCCCATCCCTGTAATTTCCCGATTATTTAAAACAGACTTTTCACAAGCGAGAATCGAATGTCATCAACAACGTGAAACCTTTTTTTATGTAGAATTAATCAGCAAGCAAAATGATGAAAATAATTGCAACTCTACCCCGTTGATAGTCACATATAAAATGTCGAAATGTCGAAATGTAGTCGCAAAAATTCAGATAGAAAAATTTATGTACCATGAATATCTGGAGAGGAATTATTATAGTCGATGTAACAGACAACTCATTTAATTCACGTGTATTTTCTGTGTAGTAGTTACCTGTACCTGCATGTACATACAAATATGTTATATGTTGTACGTATATGGTATACCTCGCCATCTCCCACGGCGCTGAGCTCTTGCAAATAGCTTGCTCTCTAAACGGTAGTAGTGGTGGTGATGCTGGTGGCGATGCTGGTGGCGATGCTGGTGGCGATGCTGGTGGCGATGCTGGTGGTCCATTAGATGTTTACGGTTGGTTAAGTCAAGTATCACGCAGAGCCAACTTGTATTTGTGTATCGTGTTACAGTGCGAAATGCACTTTGAGCTTGGTCCAGCTTTACTATGCACGACCGTAATCATATAAGTATTAGTAACAAGTTATGAGCTGTGCATCCTGGATTCAACGTTTCTATGCATTTCCTGTTCTGCGTGATTCGACCATACGATACTATTGGACATGATATTTAATATTTTATATTTTTTTTTCAAACGGTTTATAACAAATGGAGTAAAAATACTCAATCGCTTCTCCTATTCCAAATAAAAGTTACGGCATTTCAAAAATTCAAGCGATGTTTAAAGTCCGAGATTCAGTTTCTGAAAAATTCGTCACCGAGTTAATTCTCCGTTTTTCAAATCCCCCTCTCCTATCAGAAGATCGGAAATTTTATAAGAAACGAAATCCCGTTGGATTTATGCAGATTATCGTCAATCCGTATACGATGTAGTTGGGTGAAAAGTGTCTTAGAAAATGTTTTAACATTTTTTTCTACCATTTTCCACCAATTCGTCAGCTCTGCGATAATTCTTGAAATATTTGTGACCTCCTATATAATAGTATCAGAGTTGGGATTTATCTCGAATGGTACCTCTAATAAAAAATCTCGATTGAAGATGGTGAGACTCTCGGGTTTGAGGTGGAATTCTCCATATATATATATACCTACACAGGTGTAAAAAGAATCGTTTTTCGTATATAATTTTGAATTTGTAGGTCGAAGTTGATATTACATTTTTTTTTATTTTATTTTTTTTATTATCTTCTGTGAGATTTCGAGGTAGTAGGTATTTTACTGCTTCATTCGTATATAAGTCTTATCGTTATTTGGTGGAGAAATTTAAAATGAGATCGTAAACTCTTTACGAGACGATGAAATACTCTGCATTATGAACAAATCAACGTAGTTAAGACGCGTAACGCGAACGGCTTGACGCCTAGCGTCTTGGCGCCTTTGCGGCTGGAAACTTTTACTGGAATTGCAACTAAGAACTCAGTTTCTTATTCCTCTAGATTGTCTAAGATTTTAAACGAAGAATACGCTCGTGAATGCGTCGTTTTAGTCGTTTATAACATAACGGAAGTTGGGACAAGGCGGTCTTCTTACTCCCTCGTACCTATATCTATATTATATCTATGTATAAGCCCATAATAGCGTACAAAGCAAATTGTGATAAATCGTTTTTTAGTCATTAGAAAACGTGCTGGAGCTCGCTCCGGCGGAGCTTTGAAAGAGCGAAAAACTTGATTGAAATTTAGAAAAGAGCTTGGAAAAAAGAACGAAGAATGAAGAAAAAAAAAAAAAACACCCCAAAAGCGTCCAGTAATTGAAACCTACACAATGAAGCTGTGTCTCGTTTTCTAATTGCTCATTGCATTGTGATTTAAACTGGTTTCAAAGTTTCCGAAATATCACAGCAGGGAATAATAGCCAACTTGTTTAATTAGTCAATTAGCGATAACCGAGCTAGACACTAGCAATATGTGCGGAGAATATTAGAGTCGTAAAAAAGTAGAAACTCCCAGGCTACGCGTCAGCCCCTAAAAACCTACAATTTATGCTTCGCTGTTCGCCAAAGGACGCAAGAAATAGAAACAAGGGAAAATGTCATAGAAGTTAAAGGTGTATCCTATAACGTGCAGGGTTTTATTCAGAACGAAAAGCCACGGAAATCTAACAGACCAAAGCCGATATTTCAGAAGTTCGATAGTCATTTCAAGCTTAATCAAGTACAGGATTTTGGATGAAGAATCATTTTCGTCAAGTATCAAAAAATTATCCGTTCGTCGAACATCCAGCTTCGTTTCCGAAATGATTAGACCTGAATATTTCAAATCGAAGCATCGGTTCATCGAAATTCTTGCATCGAGCGATTTCACTTTGATATAAAAATTAGCGAACTGTTGTTATGACACCGAATGAGCAGAGAGCAATTTAGACACATGTCGTTAATTCGTGAAATATACCCTCGTGTTAAAATATTATACGAAAAGCTTACCAATCCTGACGTTTGATCATTTTCGATGAATTTTCTGCCATGCAATTTATATCAGCTCTCTATGCTATGGAAGGTATTGAGTTTCTGCGTATTTTCAACATCGATAATTTGTATATTTCGAAAACTGAATGAGATCTGCTATTGCGAGAATAATATAACGTGAAAAATGTCAATCTGTGCTACGGTGGTGCTTCTTTTTTCATGAGATAAAATAAGACTCGGAAAAGTAGGATTCTTGGTATTCATTTTGCAAAAGGCTCCGTTTCGGTCCGCGTGAAGTATATAAGGGTCCAATGTAATCGTTAACTCTCGCCAACCTGAGATCTCTGAATAATTTAAAATTTCGAGCTGAGTGCATTGCTGCACCTCTAAAGCTACGGTTATTCTGATTGATACTACGCGAGGGACTTGACCATTTTAAATATTACCGAAGAAATGATTATTTCATGCTGCCGCAGTAGTAGCTAGTACCTACTACTTGAAACGTACGTACCATACGTATGTTACATACGTATAAATATATACAGGGTGGCCGTGAGCAGAGTGCTTCAATTTTTGGGGGATAATTTAGGGGCTCCAGCTTGTTACCCTGTCGTTAGAAATATTAATTATAGTTAACGCCTGCATTTAGGCAGCTAACTGCACAGAAGCGAGCAGTGGGCTGTATGATTTAAGGCGCATACGTCCGGCGAAGCGAAGCGAGCCACAACACTTTTCAAATTCAGGAATTACTGGACTACGACACTGAAGGACGAAGACTCCCTAAATTATTTATGTAATACTTGAACTGCAAGAGTGTCCCGCACGCCTGAAACGACACAACCCATTGGTCGTCTTTGTGTAGTTGGCTGCCTAAATTCAGGCGCTAACGTGACTCCTTACATCGCCTGTATTCTCACAGACGCCGCAACGGAGGTCACTATTTCTTACGACGGGGTAACAAGCCTGACCACGCCGCCCTAATTATCCCCTGAAATTGAAGCACCTAGTTCGCGGTCACCCTGTACATCGAGGTAGCTATATAGGTATGCGTTTTACCATCGCGGCACGATAAAACGAGAAAAATACGATTTCAATGTATGAAAGTATACGTTATGGTATATACCCTATGTACTATGTTACTACGTAGGTATATAAGCCTCTGCAGACGATTATTGATATTTGATTGACGTGAAATGTGAAAATGTGAAAATGTGAAATCGCATAGCGACTCCCCCGTAAAACAAATAAAATCAACGTTCTCATAACAGATAAGCTGCAGCAGCCTAACGACCGCAAACATTAAAGTTGCATTACGGGACGTAGATATTTTCCCGCCAATTTCTTTCGCACGGCATATTGTCACGAATTAAGTTCGCAAGAGATTACGCCCTCTTTCCTCCCGTCCCGTCACTCGCCATACCCTCGTAGCTTCGCTCCTGCACTCGCTCGAAGCCCCCTTTTACCAGGTAAGGCAACCTGACGTATAAAGCAAGGAATAATAAAGACAGCGGAATACAGAGACTAAACATTTGCTGGTTATATGGCGACGGTAAAGCGCGGGGAAACAGTGATAAAGTACGGAGACTAGTCGGCCCCTCTGCTGTTGTCCTCGTTGTCGCGGCGTTGTCTCCAACGTTACCTCAGTGCTTCGCCTTCCCCGCCCATGGCCAAGGCACTTAGCAAGACACGGAAAATATTTTTTAAGATGGGCGATATTTTCTTACCTAATTTAACAACACTTTCATAAGTTAAAGTGCGTTAAGAGGGCCGCGAACCTGTTAGCTGTAACTAAGGTACCCCAAAACTAATCGACATCTCTTTCTCCCGAATCACCACCCCAAAAATATCTAAAACCACGTAGAACAATCAACCTTTCGTAGGGTATGACTTTTCTTCGAAGTCTTCAGTTTTATTCATTCGGAAAACCTCAAATCGGGTTCCTAATTTTATTCTCGATCAAGTTAACACTCGGACTTTGATATATAGATTTTTGAGGTGGAAGTTCGGGAAACATTTTTTGGTAAAAACCGACGTATTCCCTTTCCATTTTATTCGGGTATAAGATTGTTGAAATGGTCTGAAAAACGGGGAATCATGAAAGCAGTAACCTGAACTCTGACCTTAAACCATGACAATATTTTTCTCGCATATTTTTCATCCTGAAAAATCTGGCTTTACAGACCTTGGGAATAACAAGAGAGTAAATAAAATTGAAATCCCCACTCTTTACACGCTTTTTAGGTTTCCACAATAATTTGGGATCTGAAAGGTGAATTTTCTAGGGCGTTTGAATCCGCCTTGACTACCTCTGCTACCTTAACAGCTTCTCGGCACCCTTTTGTATACTTTACCCGGGGTGACTCGTTACGGAAACACACGAACCACGAGAATTCAAGATTTCAATACCAACCCATAGCCTCCACGAGGTCGGAATCAAAGAAAATAAAATCCGAAAGGCATATACTAACCTACACTTACGAGACGAGACGGACCGGATTCTCCAAGCAACGAATAACCAAGGATATTAGATATACAGCTAGAATTTGCTAACGGGGCTTACAGCGAAGGACGAGACCTCGACTCAACCCTAGAATTACCACTTTGTGATGAAAATTACCCCGAGCTAATTTCGCTAATAATATTTGCTGAGAATGAGTCAAGAGGCCTTCCAGAAATTGTCTTTGCAATTTTCAAAATGTTAAACCTAATTGGGTTCCGCTATTAATAGCAGGAAAGAAATCGGGCTAAAATCATTCGAAAAAATAAATTATATGATAATTAACACCAGACCCACACTCGGGACTGCGGCTTTTGAACTCTGTGATTCAACGATAGCATTCAATGTCCAATTAGCTAATGTACGGATTTCAAAAGTTGATTATTGACCTGAGTAATCGTAGGCGAAATTTAACCTTCCCCTGGGAATACGCGGGAGTTTAAACTATGAAGGAATTTCGGGGTAGTACTTCGGTGAATCCAACTCCCGCTTTATAATCCCGGTGTTAATTAAACCAGAGAGAAAATATCTGCTTCTGTGACTTTCGAAATCGTTGTATAACTTCTACCCCTTGGTTTTCGACCGCAGATGACTCATTCGAAGAACCGAATTCGCGATCGTAAATTTTTTTTCTGACATAGGCCGTTTAACCCCGCGAAATTCTCATTCTTCAGCTTTTCCATCGGACCTTTTACCCTACAACAAAACGCCGTTCATACGTCTCACGAATCCCAAACAAGCTTTCATAAATTTATAAATTTGACCGCTCGTACCGACCCAGAGGGAAACGCTATACTACCCCTAAATCTACGTGCCAGTTGCGAAGTCTCAACGTTCGATAGCCGCGATTATTCTACTTTTTATCATAGAAATAAAAAATAATTTTCTCACATCAACCGGATAAACAGAAAATATTATTGCTGATATTGTTATACAGGTATATTCAAAACTCATAATCCCTCAGCTATAGGATAAATTTTGAAATAAGAGCAACCCACTTCTGAAAAAAAAAAAAATTAAAATAATATTAGGTGAATCATAATTGTGGGCAAAAATTAACTTGAAAATGATTGATTTCATCACTCTATGAGAAAGACCTCAGCCTTCGTATGTACATGCCATACCTATAGGTATATTTGTGCCTTAGTTTGCTTACCCCAAATCCGGGTAAATCAAAGGAAGATACAGAGAAGATAATTGCAAGAGACAAGAGAAGGGACGAAACTAGTTGTGCCGTAGTGATACAGCATCAGAAGGATACAGAATACACTTTGAAGCATGGTGGGTTACCCATTGGAAACACCTGCGCGTCAGGATCCCCTGGGGATAGTCAAGGTCTGGCCACAACTGTAATTGGCACCCCCTGAAATCCCTTTCCGAGATAATATGTCTGCCGCCTTCTGTAACTGACCTTTCTTCCAGCACATATGGGGCATTCCGTAAGACCTCAGCCACTAAAAGAAGAAAAACTTCTTACAAAATGACAACAAATCAGGCTGAGTATATGGTACGAATAAATTCACGAGATTTTGAAATTTTTTCAAATTTCTTACGGACGAAACACCTAAGTCTTCTCATTCTTCGTCTAAACAGTGATATCTCGGGAATTGTTAATCGTAACGACGATTTAAAAAAACGAAAATCTGCGGTTCGTCAAGGCCTACGAGGATAAAATTTATTTAGATTCAATTGAGTGATTCTGACCTACATTTTAGGACAAAATCCGTCATCCCATCCGAAAATCCATCATCCGATTTTTAATTTTTTTAGTTTCTGCAGTGACGCGAAATGCCCCATGCATGTGTATACAATATGCATGCACGCCGCCGTATGCGTGTAGAGATGTAGAATATAAGTCAGGTGAGACGAACGTCTCCCTTTTCCCTAAAAATGTAAAAATAAAAAAAAATAAAATAAAAAAACAGAATTGTTGATAATTTATATTTACGGTCCCAAATCTCTTAACGACCCGGTCATATACACGGAGGATGTCCTGCGGAGCCGTGCAGAAACAGTATATGTATCATTTCGTTTTATAATACCCCGCTTGACTATATGTATGTATTATATTTATCAATGGCGCCCGAGAGTCCTCAACGAAATAATTCATATACTCGAGATTTATTCAGGTGGCATGCCGGTAGTGCGTATTTTACAAAATCTTCCACGTTTCGTAAATCCGCTAAAAGATGTACCTACCTACCGGAGGCGTAAATACTGATTCAGATAAACTTCCGCGATACAATACCGCGAGGAAACTGATAGGTTCAACATGTTCTCAACATTGTTTTATAAGTCTGATATTTTAGGTGTAAGAATTGATTAAACAGATGCTGATTAAGCTCACGTCCAGGACCTCACCTTTCTTATAATAATTATCATACCTCGTTCGTTAGTCTGAAAAGTTTTTTGCTTTCATTTTAAGCCTTGTATTTTGCAATTATCCCGAACCATAGTGTGCCAGAAAAATGTCAAAAATTATAATTCAGGATTATATTATGTGAAACGGAGTGTGTCCAGACACGTAGCCCAAGATCGAAGAAATCATGGATCGAAAACAGGCAGAGGAGTCAGTGAGAGATGAAAAGGGTGCATTTATCGCGCAATTAATCAACTCTGATTAGTTAGTGTAGATGCGAGTAAATTCAACACATTTTTCGAAACAAATGAACATTTAAGGGGGGTGCCGAGGTAAGAATAGAATTTTTTTTTCATCTTCTACAATGTTTTATTACGGCGACAATGACGGACGGAAAATAATTGTGAGGATAGCATTTGAAAGCTATGAATTTCTGCTTCAAACTGAAGAAAAAAAAATTGAATATCACAAAAATGAAGTCCGCTGCATCCATTTGAGTAAAGCACTGCAAATAACGATTTGCGAAACGGTGACCACGTTTATAGGCAAACGGATTATCTGAAACACACAAACCAATACTTTTTAGAATCATCAATGTACCCTCTAGGCTTCTATGGAATGGATTTTTGATCAACTAAAACGTGGTCAAGTTACGAATCTTTTTTGCATTTGATCGCGCTTTTTGGTATTTTTGCGAACGTTTTTATCAATTTTTCAAAAACGAAAGGTCGGATCAGAAACTCGTTCCATAGAAGCTCAGAGGGTACATTGACGATTCCAAAAAGTATTGGTTTTTGTGTTTTAGATATTCCGTTTGCCTATAAACGTGGTCGACGTTTCGGAAATCGTTTTTTGCAGAGCTCTACTTAAATAGACTCAGCGGACTCGATTTTTGTGATATTCAATTTTTTTTCTTTTAATTTGAAACGGAAATTCGTAGCTTTCAAACGCTATTCTCACAATTATTTTTTGTCATCCATTCACGCCGTAATAAAGCATTGAAAACGATGAACATTTTATTCTTCTCTTACTCCGGCAGCCTCCTTAAGACGATTTTTTGGCAACCACTTGACCTGGGGTCTTAAAATTTTCATGAATTTTCCGTACCATGTTTGACTATCGATCCATCCACGGACAGGTTAATCCGTCCGACCAATCGGTAAGTAAAAAATAATTACGTCCAAAATGTCTATGAATTTTGACAAACTCAACCTTCCTTTTTTTCTATATAAATCGCGTGGCTTGAATTTGTCGATGAATGTCTTTTAAGGTACAGTAATGATACTGGCTTCTGTCGCACCTAAAATTTGGAACCGACGGCACATCCCTTTTTAAGTTGGTAATACTCTGAACAAAAGCTGGCTTGACAGATGAAGCGACACGAGCATCGCCTATTCCGCAGCTCTCTGCCGCGGGGGCTCTCAAGTTAGCTTTTGTCCTGGGTATTGCCAACTTAAAAAGAGATGTACCCTCGGTTGCAGATTTTAGGTGCGACAGAAACCAGTATTCTGTCTGTACGTCTATGGACAACATTCAGCCTTTTATTTTGCAAGATTCTGATGAACCGTTTCCTGTGTAATTCCTGTATAATATATATTACCTCAGACTAACACCTACCCCCTGAAAAATAAATACAGTCAATTTGATCGTTTGAGATCGATAAACGTTCGAGTAAGTATAAAGATGGGAATACATGGATTTGGGCAAAGAGATTAAAATCAATATCGCTAAATTTTCTTTCTTTATTTATATACATATATCTTTATATGTAGGCACGTATGTATGTACGTACCCTACGAAGGTACACGCGGCCTGTTCAAATTTACAGCCAACAGTTTACACGCTGGGTTTCTGGCACACATACACGCGTTCATACCTAGGTATATATCCACGTATGTATGTATATATATATGTAGGTATACATAATACATAGCGTAACGTACATACCTACATTTCTAACCATGCGAGCAAGCAGCTGCGTTCACCTTTTGACCCAGTGCGTGGGCGTCCGTGCTCAACTATGCAGAAAGTGCTTGAGCAGATTCGCGCGCCCATTAGTGGGTAAAAAAATGAAAATTATGATCTTGAAAAAACCTTAGAGCGTTAAGGGAATACTTTCGTTTTTTTGATTTTTCACTCCAAAGAGTCAGGAACACATAGGTGCGATCCAGGTTAAGAGAGCAGACATTTTACTGTGTGCTTATAACGTATGTGCCAAACGATGCGTAAAAAGGAAATTAAGAATAATATTTTCGGGTACCCCAGCTGCAAATTTTGTTTTTATATAAAAATCAAACTGGGGGTTGACCTAGGCTTCGAAAATTTTTGTATAAGAAAAATGAAACTAAATTCTGCATGTAAGAGATGTGCGTATGTTTTACCCTCGAAAATTATTAAAATACTTCAAAGATATCGTCACAATTACCTAATTAACTGATACGTCAATTAGTCTTTTGTAAAAAGGTGGGAATATACGAGAGACGCAACAAAGTGGAGTATAATATACATTTTTATAATCGCACTTCCATAAGGATGAAAAAAATGGTAAATTATTAAACGGACAGTCTTTGCCAGCCAAATTTTCCGGGACATCAAACGTTTTCGTATCGAAGTGATCGTTTACGGTTAATTGTATATCAACCTATGACTTGCGTCGAAATTAAATAGCAATATGAAAGACTTGTTTCAATTTCGAAATTAGGTCGTTCCTGATCATCATATGTAACGCAATTAGACTCTCTGCTATTTTTTTACACGCATATGTATGTGACAGGCATATTATACGTAGCTCTAGCAGTATTTTATAATAGCTGAAAGAAAAGTATCTCAATGGTTGTACAACGTGCCTGAAAGATCTCCAAAGACGTTTCAAAACTAACCCTTAAGTAAGACCTTTCCGGGTCGAAAGTTCAAAAACTAAAGTTTCATGGAAAGTTTATAACCACGTGGGAATTTCACATTTAGTGATGCTCGCCTCCACAGAAGTCTGTATTCGCGCAAGTTTCTCTTAGTAAATTCTGGCAATTAACGCCTCCAAGTCGGTGTGCTAATTATCTCGTCAAAAGACGATGAGAATAAAGAATATCGAAATAGTCTTCACTAAGCTTTGAAAGTTAAAACTTATACGATAAAAATCCATTAATCACCTTCAAAGCTTAATATCTATTCACACCATGGCGTAAAGGACTTAAATGGCAAAGTATAAGCGATCACAAGTCTTTTTTCGTCGCTTTTTTATATTTCCCCCGATATATCGTACAAGGGTTAAAATTAACGCTCAAATTTTAAAGTCGTGTGACTTGAGGAAAATCACATCGATATTTTTTTAACGAAATAAAATTCAGTTCATATCGAATAAATTAAACCAAATTCAATATAATCCAAAATTAAAATGGTTGATAAACCTGCAGTTATAATCCACAAGAGAAACTGGAAAAGTATACTACAAACGATTTAGAGCCACCGAGTTTGATGTAAAGTCCGTCTCGTTATTAGCATCATTTACCATAACCACGCGTACCTTTGTTCATCGAGGAACAAAGACACAGACACGTATAGAAAATTTTCGAGTTGTACTAATTTCGGGAACAATCAATGTCCGGCAATCCATTATACGCGTACTTAGGTCAAGATATACAATTTCACAACATTAAAAAACTTTCAATCGGTAAGACAATACGGTTTTCGCTTTTACGCGAAAACTCGAATGCAATGAAATTGGTAAAACGGACTTTTCGATACGGTCATTATTATTCATTTACTTTAATCAGCACGAATGTTACATATATATATATATGGGGGTATAAAGTGGGATATTAGAGTGCCTTTTTTATCGCAATTTATCACACGGTGAAGAAGGTCTCTATTATTTTATTTCACCACTTTTACTACTGGTTCGATTATTACACCTGCACTATAGGATATTCCCCCTCACCTACTACGGATACTTTTCGTATTATGAAGTTTATACTGCCTTATGCGGATATTAAGTTTCCGGAAGGAGCGTAAAAGCGTATTTTGATAGTGACAGTCTTGTATAAAATAGGCGAATTGAACGTGAAAAGTGTCATAAACAATTTGTTCCCATATAACTATAGAAATGATAATAACCGAAGAGTGGACATTAGTCCGAAGAAAATTATATCGTTATTAATAAAATTTATGAAATTTTATTCCCTCGAACATACTTAATCGTTCGCTTCGATGGGCATTACGAAAATGGTTTTAGAACCCTACGGACATCACGTAACAGTTAGAATCAACGATTAAAACACCAGCAAATGGTTGAGAGTTACTGCCCATCGCCGTTCGTGATAATGGCGAAAAATTTATCGCTTAGCTAACTAGCTCTTTTTTAACACTGCACAATGCTGAGCATATAGGTATATACATGCTTATCTTAGTACAACGAGAAATCGAAAGTACGTGAGGCAGTTATTGAAACTCTGGGTAAGGATGTGGAATAGTACTTTTCGATACTAGTGCGAAAGTGTTGATTCTCGGACGAGTGTCAAGTTCTCCGCCCGAGCGAAGCGAGGGTGGTGATCACGCGGATCAAGAATTACCTTTCGCACGTGTATCGGACTTTCTTTTTTAATACAATTACGCGTGTTGAAATGGATTTTATGCAGTGCGCAAAATCGAACTTCACGCACAGCGTGTTGAAATAGTATAGTGTGATACAAGCGCGGTAGATCACTTTGAAAATTCAAAAAACTCTTGAGAGTCTTCTGAAAATCCATACATCGAGCTTTTATTTTCAGAGAATTCATAATTATTCTTATCGTATAAAAGTAATGACGTGGTGAAAAGAAAAATTTTATATACAAAAAACGACAAAATACAGAAAAAAAAAAAAAAATCGATTTTTAACTATTTTCAAGATTTTTTAAATTCTTGAGTAACCTCTGAAAATTTTCTGCATCGTACTGATTTTTCGAGAGGGTTCTTGAAACATGTAAAACTAACATCGTTTCATGCGATAGTAAAAAAAAAAAAAAAGAACAGTCGGGTTTTTCGGCTCACCCTAGGGTCCAGTTATAAACGAATAGTGTGATGGTTTTCGAGTGGAAAACAATGTAGACATTGTGAATAAGAAAACTCATCAACTCAAATGTGATTACCACTTTTACAAAATTAATAATCAATTATACCGTTAAATTGAATTAGTTTGAAAAGTGATATATTCCTTGCCGAAAAGATATTTGGGCAAAGAGTTGTCTTACGGTAACGTAGCTTAAAGAAAACCAAAAAAAAAAAAAAAACACGGTTGGTTTTGGCGAAAGACGAAATTCTTCCATTCTTGGCATATTTATATTTCTTAATTTTTATTTTGTCGGTTTATTCTCATATACATACCTATATGCAGTGCTTTATTCTCTTCGTATAGTACGAGTGTATAGTCTTCGACTTGTTTTCGCGTGGGATTCACTTAGCCTGAAAAAGCACCGCCAGATTACTACTAACGAAACTTGTAATAAAACACCAATAAAATTATGAACTTTAACGCTAAAAAGTTTTCCGGTAAAAATAAACTTACCACTGCTGCTGCTGCTGCTGCATTCAGCGTTAGACTTATTGTTAGACTCCTAAGTTTTCGCGGTGAAAACCCTTCTCTCTATCTATTTATCTCTCTTCCTCTCTCTCTCTCTCTTTCTTTATATACCTCAACCTCCAGCAGATAACCATACAAAAAATTTCTCTCTGATGTTAGTCTAGATATATACTTATACTACCATTACATATATATATATGTGTGCGTATATGTATGTGTATATAAATACCTATGTGTGCGTAGTACTTTGTCGTTGAAAAATGCACCGTGCAGGAAGTGCCATAAGAGAGACGGCGACGCGACGCGACGCGACGTACCGCATGGGTGAAAATTATGACCATACTATCGTTTTTCCCCATCCGTGGACAGCCCGCACACTTTTTGAACTGCAAGCAAGCCTTTTTGTAGCCAAAACTTTTTTTCGACATTTAACTTTTGTCGTAAGTTTTCCTCAATTCGAAACTTTCCTATTTTCATTCACAACTATAAGGATCATTAATTTAGGTGAGATTGTATGATTGGTTGTATATCGATTTTATTTTCTACAAATCGCACAACGTCCTGATGCGGAAGTATATTTTGATAGTTCAAATGCGTACGTATATAAAAATTGAAAAAAATTCAATGAAAATGAAAATAATTCCGTCCAAAGACCAGATTGAAAGGAGTTTTACAGATGACTTCAAAGTGTTTAAGCGCTGACGAGCATTGAGCATCGGTGAATAAATATTTGCTATCCAAACAATTTGCGGTACGTGGTGCTGATTAAATTCCATTCGAATACCCTTCTCGAAATCAAATCGCGTCTCGACGAACTCTCCTCTCCCTATACTCCTTTCGTAAACCGTTTTTCGTCCTGTTCCATAGTATGCAGGAATTTTCTCTTTCACACCCTGGAGAATCTTTCTCAAATATAATTTATGGATTTTATGTTTTTATACACATGCACCGCGATAACTCGCTCGAATGTTGTATAATTAACATGTATCAGGGAATTGGACATTTTTACTTGAAAAAAAAAAAAAACATCAGAACTTATCTGGAAATTAAAATATCGATTTCGGTCCGAGCTCATTCCGGAGGAAAAGGATTGAGGTATTTATCGAAAAATTAGTGCGCTTCAAAATGAAGCTTTAAACACTTTCGCACCCTAAAGCGATCCCTTTTTTCGCACCGTTTCCAAATTTATCAAGCTTAATTTTAAAACCGATTTATTTCTTCGTGAATAGGTACCTCACTCCCTCCCCTTTAAAATGAGCCCAAAACGAACTGGATATCCCAATATTTAGCCAAGCTGTAATTTGTTTTTTTATTAAACTACGTTTTTTTTCTTCGTCAATTATTTAGAAATTAGAAATCCCTCTTCAGCGAATAAGCTAAGAATTGAAATACAGAACTTACCGTATTGGGGAAAAACTACTTTAGATCGAAATCCATCATTTGTTATATCGACAGGAAAAGAAATTATTTCCGCCACTTCCGAGATTCAGTTTTTTCGAGTCCGCCAGTATGTGCCACTCGAACTTTTGTGCAATTGGAATTTTTTGTGTTTACACTTTGCGTTACCGTGGAATTCAGCTGCTCCAGTTGCCCCATTTTAGCAAAAAAAATCATTGCGCCCCAAAAAAAAAAAGAAAAGAAAAAATACAGGAAGTACATAGAAAAATGGAAAAGTTCCTTCTCTGAGCAAACACTGATTTTCGCGCGTAATACCAGCTGCATAATAATAGTTTCTATAGTTCTTTGTTCGGAGCTATATACGCATTCGTGTAGGTATCACGCGTGAAAAATATACAAGCGAGGCTGGTGTTGCGTGGGAAAAATTCAGCGAAAAAATTGAGTCTTTTTCCATGAAAAATAAAATTAAATAGAAAAACAAATGCAAAAAAAAAAAAAAAAAACGGAACAATTTTTAACAACTGTAGAACATTTGGATTTTACGGAAGAATAAAAGTCCCGAAAAAAATGGTATTACAAAGCTGAATAAATGCACTTCTCTAGATTCTCAAAAAATGCATATTTGTAACAAAAATCTATACAGAAATGTTAAAGTTCAAAAGATGGAAGTCCGTCTTATCTACTTCAATCGATAACTCGAACTTTTTTGTCTTTTTTTCCAAAAAGTAAATCCCATTACGATTAATTTCACCCCTTATTGGTATCGATACGATCGATACAGCCCGAGGTATTGAACACTGAATGAATACATGCGTGAATTCCAAATTTCGGAGGTTCGTCCTTTCGGATTTTTAGCTTCCGGAATTTTGAACCATCCGTGTTCTTCGTTTCGAAGCTTTTTTTTTTCTAAGTCAGCTACGTAGACTTTCAGGAAAATACCATTTCGGAAAACTGTGAGTTGGTGATATTTAAACCCAGAATTCTGACCGTTCGGGACTTTGAAAATTCGGGACTTCAACCTCACCCCGATTTCGAGCTATTTTGTTTTCAATAAGCATTGCAAAAACGAATGTGCGGCGTGCTCACAACGACATAGCATCTGCACAATTGATTTTCACCGAAATCGCATAATTTTAGCATATTTCTTACAAGTTTCAAAAAGTGTCCATGAACGATGCAGCCTTCACTTTGCGAGGACCTCTTTTTCTTCGGTAGACTCGATCTACGTGAAGCAAAAGGGTATAATCGTTATTTGATAATAAAACTATTTTCAAGGTGTGAGTACGACTTGGGGTCAGGTTTTCCACGGTATGATTTTCCGACGCCCAACTAAGAACGTCGACTCTATATATGGATGATGTAAAATCGGTTATCGATGATAAGAAGAGAAAGAAAACTGCATAAAGGTCCATAAAGGTCTTGACGCTCAATATGAGGGCACGTCAAGCTTTAACATGAAGCTCGAAGCGAAATGGCCGAATCGATACTCGGAAAAAAAAAATTCCAAAAAGAAATAAATACACAACGGATCGTCAGAATTGTGGTTCACCGAGGCAAGGAGCAAAGTAATCTTGTATCGTGGTATTAATTAGGCATGTCAAGGATATCCCGTCTATTGTTCGCTCTGAGGACAATGCTGTGTTGAGAGGAAAACGGCACGGTAAAGGGAGTAGCGGGGACCGGTGGTTTTCGACAAGCCGAAGGCAATAAAATCGTTTTGGCGGAAATGTAAATAACATCGTGGTTTCGCGAGGAAGCCGGAAGACCAGGACGAACAGAATTAGAGGGGGATGTCGGATGACGCAAGAAGAGCCCTTAACATTTTACGAACTTAACATTCGTATAACGTAATTACACCCAGTCCGATTATTCTCTTTTCTCTTCTCTCTCACGTAGCGCCTTATTTCTCTTTTTTTTTTCTCCCTTTTTAAAATTTTTTTTCTCCTTATACGTACAAAATTTTTACAAGAGAAGACAATGAGTAACAGTATCATCGTATCTTGCGACTTTACACCAGAAAATATAAGCCTGCTTTTTTATTCCGTACATACGAATTATAAAAATCCTACGATTTGACAAAAAATCGATTTTCCAAATCCTTTATCTTTTCTTCTTGAAGCGTATAGGTACTAGTATAGTATACATCCATGCATGTTATTCATAATTAATGGGGTGAAAACTGCACTGCCATGTAATTTTTTTAGTATCATTCTTTCTATCTCTCTTCTTTTTTTTTATTATTTCTTCTCTTCATTCGCTTCGTTATTGTTTTTTTTTTTTTCACGACCGCTGCCGAGACGCACGTGTGTATCATTAATTAGTGCCGAATATAATTCGCGGCCAGCTGTCGCGCACTTCGCGAAGATTTAATACATTAACGAATATAGCGCTGTGCCATCACGAGATGAAGTCTTATACACTCGAAAAATATTTGGTCTTGCGAATAGATATTATACAGATATATACCTATACCTATATACATACCTATGTAATATACAATGTATAACAAAAAAAAAAAAAATACAGGAGAAGTGAAAGAATGAGAAAATTTCTATCTTGTGCGATTTTCACTCCTGCGGATGAATTATACTTTCACCGTAAAAGATATTTCACATCACTTTAAAAGTGGGAGAAAAGAAAATTCTCACTTTTCGAAACCGTCCAGCCTCCGAAGGTTTGGTTTTTTTTTTTTTATTTATTTATTTATTTTTTTTTTTTCTGCGATAATTAGTAAACTCATAATCATTATCAATAAAATCGTTTTCAACTTCAACGTATATATGCGAAGAAGTCAAGTCTTTCGTTAATTTTTCAGAAAATTCAGCGACTCCGAAAAAGCTCTGAATCGAACTGAACCAATTCTAGTTAAATTTTTTATTTTAATTTTTTCATTTTGACACACTTATATTTTTACGATATAGATAAAATAAAGGAATTCTTCGTTTCCCGAACCGTAAGAAAAGATTTTTAGAATAAGAACAAAGGCTGTGTTATATCCCGTTACTTACTCAAACCGACACCTGCTTCCATTGACAATTGATGCTCGTAAATATAGACGTACTTATCTGCACACGAGTCTTCCCCTCGTATTTTATTTTTCTTCTTCTTTTTCGTTTTCTTTTTCTTTCTCTTTTTCTTTTTCTATCTCTTTTTACCTCACCCCTCCTTACTTTTCTTTTCTTTTCTTACTTTCGAGGAATATCCACTGATACTCGGTATATTATGGGAAGCAGATCTCCCTCGAGCCTTTTTCTCTGCCGTACAAACCCACAACAAACTCCACCGTTCTCGCATCCTAAAGGAATCGCCTTTCCCAACCCCGAAACTTCCCTCATCTACTTCCGTTTTATTTTCTAGCTCTTAAAGAATATTTTGCTGCGATAAAGAGATGAGGTTTTACCACACAAAGGCACGGCTTTCAATCTGTTTGCATCACGTGTCCAAAGGACCAAGAGGATGGGTCGACCCATTTATCGTTTCTACTATACTTAGGTATACATACATAGATATATCCAATGTAAACCTACATATATAGAACATTAGCATACACACATCGAAGAAGAAGACCTCAAGTAATAGATAAACGTCTTTTTTTTCATTTTTTATTTTTTATTTTTTTACAATTTTTCACTTTAAAAACAAATTTACAAAAATAGAAAAGTAAATGTAAGAGCTCATAACGCAGATGTCTTGAGAAATTCACCTCAATCGATAATATGATTGGGAATTTGTAACCAATCCGTTCAGAGTACATACAGAGAGATTATGGCTATGGTTTACACTCAGTCAAAGCCAACTCGGCACAGTCCAGATTTTTCGTCTGTTTATTGCAGGCTGGCCATCCTCTTTTCTTTTTTTTTCTTCGAATCGATGTCTTCCGAAAGCAAATCTATTCAACCAGAGAAAAAATGCAGATGGTCGGCCTGCAATAAACAGACGAAAAACCTGGAGTGTGTCGAGTTGGCTTTGACTGAGTGTAAACCATAGCCATAATCTCTCTGTATAACATTTTTTTAACACGCTGTGCGTAAAGCTCGATTTCACTCATAAAATTCAACTCACCGCCCGTTGTGTCGAAAAAAGAAAATCCGATACACGTGCGAAAAATGATTCTCGACTCGTGTGATTATCACCCTTGCTTCGCCTCAGGCGAAAAATTTATCACTCGTTTGAAAATCAACACTTTCGCACTAGTATCGAAAAGTACGTCTATTATAATATCGAAATGGAAAATTTTCGACCTGTGCTTTGAGTAGTTGGTGAAAATGTGATGTTTTTTCTTTTTCTCTCATTTGATAACTAATTCGAAGTAAACGTATTCACAGAAGTGCGGAAAATGAGGATCTATAGAATCGATTTACGAGTCGGAATAAGAATATAAGAAAGCCGCTTATGTATAGGAAATATATAGTATATACGATCTTCCGGCGTATAAGAACTTGAATTTCTTTCGATAAGTACCGGAGATAATTTCGATACTTGTTACCTTATTTTTAATTGGATAAATTGAGCTATATACTGAATATGAAATTCCGGAGGCTAAAGCGAACTGAAAATCTCTCGATTATATCAAGCTCGACGAACGATGCGTAAGAAGTGCCCACGGTAGGGAGTTTCGCATCTGAGCTTTTTGCAAATCAAGCGTAATTTCTTTGTAGAGTTTCTTAAGATTTCAGCAAGTTGAGCCAAAGGTTCGCGCGCGAATGAAAATCGGCTGAAGATGTGAATTAAAAAAAAATCAAAAAATTATTTTGCAGTAAATATCGTGCTTTTTGTTTCATTCAGACTGGACTTTGGATGAATTTTGAGTGAGAAAAAAAATCGTTTTTTTTTTTGTTTCTGAAATTAATCTACAATGGCTAATCATTTAAAAATAAATTTTGAACTCGTACCTTGACGGGTACTTGGAACAAATTTTCGGAGCAAAAAAATAAAAACAGAACTAAGAAGTATCGAGTAAGAAACGCCGGAACGTCAAAACTTCCCCAAATCTCAAGACACTTATTTACCTTTTCTCATCCTTGTCTTATCTTTTCCCACTCGCCTTACTTTTGTCTCTTCTCTACCTACGAACACTCGTATAACGTCACTAAATTCCTCGTGAAATAAATCACCCTGTTTACGACTATAGTCATACAGCTTTATACCCACGGGTAGTTCTACGCCTGTTCACTGACGGTGTTTATTCCGAATTTTCCTGTTTTTAACACAATTCACCCTGGGTTGAAAGTAGTTTTAAATTCACAAACACGCTCACAGAATATGTCCTTCAGGTTTCTTTTTTTCAATTTTTTTTTTATCATTTTATTCCCATTTTTTATGCATCAAAAAAATAAAATCTGATACTTCAATCTGGCCTGCTGCAAGTTGTTCGATATCTTCCATGAAATATAGGAACTTTGTACTTTTTGTCAAAATGTACAACAGAATCAATATTACTTAACCAATTTCATTGCTTTTCGATACTGAAGACCAATTTGGTTGGTCAAGTTTGCGAATATAAATTCGAATCCAATTTCGTTCTCGTTTTAACGTGGGGAGCATAGGAGCCCGCGGACGTTATACACAAAAACATATCATGCATCGAAATTTTGGAATTTTTATACCAATTACATCATCGAATTCAATGAAGAACTAGAAATTAGTCGATTTACATTCTAAAATAACGTGTCTTTGGAATCAAATGATAACGCGAACTCCACATCTAGGTATACGGAAAAAAAAAAGTAGCTCTTTGCCAATCTGCGAAATCCTTTCGAGTCACATGATAATTTTATATTTATAACTTCCTGGGAAAGGATTCGCCCATGCGGTTTTAACGGCGAGGGTTCGCAATGGCTCCAACGCCATTTCCACCGAAACATGAGAGTTTCATTTTATCGGTTTAATAGTTAAAACGAATGAGGAAAAACGCTATTTAGTTTCTAGAACCGCAGACTCAGTGCAGCCTTCGATTTCTGTGGTTAGCAGATTCGGCTCATCATTAATCGACATCTACCTAGCTGTAATTAGATGCGCTTAAAAATTTGCGAAAATAAGCCCGTCCACTTTAGTAAAGAGTAATTAAAAATTCATGACGTTATATCGATCGGATACGGAAAGTATATTCTTTCCGGAGTCCAGAGAATCACCCCCGACAATTTTCACGATGCCTGGTTGATCTCGTCCTCATTTACATCAATCAACGCGATTTTCCCTGACCTAGAACTGATTAAATTTTGGATTGAATCGGCGCAATAGTTTTTGAAAAAAAACATCGAGCTTTCATTCTCAAATCGATGATATCTCGAAAACTGATGAGAGAATTTGGAAAATTTTCTTTCGAATCGATCGGATTTATCCCAAGTTGAATCTGGTTAAATTCCGGAATTAATCTATCAAGAAGTTTTCGTGTTAGAGACAAAAACGGACTTTGGGGTCGTAGTACGATTCGTTTTTTTCAATTCAACTTTTAAGGTGATTACCTACCCAATTCCACCTGACCTGAAAACATTGGGCTGAACGCGTGAGAGGTATTCCGTTTAATAGCACCTTCTGCACGCGTTGAGGCCAATGTTTTCAGGTCAGGTGGAATTGGGTAGGGGATCACCTCAACTCATGAAATACTATTTTTTGAATTTCCATATTCCGGGCAGAAAGCTTCAAAGCTGGTCCATCGGGGCCAGCCGACTTACCTGTCTGCTGTTTACTAGGAACGCCATAATTACGTAAAAATGTCGTTGAATCCGGAGATGAAATATATGTTTCAATATCTGGGTATGATTAGTTGAAAATAATATCAAAGGTAAAGAAAAAAATAATGCTTGTATTGGAGAGAAGATATATATAAGATGAAACGAGTTTGGTACAAAGTTTTGCGGGGGAGTAAAAGGTAGTAATTTAGTTCCTTTTTTTTTTACCGAGGGAAGATTTTTAAGCCGAGGGGCTGCTTTCTCATAATATGTAAATAGCATTGGAGTATTTTCTCCGAGGCATATAACATACATAGCCGGTCGGATGATATATATGTACTACATTTTTATCCACTTTTTCGAAATGGGTCAATCTTTGTATGAATTATACATATTCAATTTTTTTTTTTTCATTTTTTATTATTTTTTTTCCACATTCTCTGTGAAGAAAATATAATTTCGATGCAAGCGCGAGTATATAAACAAGAGATATATGGATGGGATTACGATCAGACCCATAGCTCGTAGCGAGTAGAAGTTTTGTCTCGGAAATTTTTGAATCTTGAAAAAGGTCACACTTTTCATTTATTATTTATAAATTTTCGACTTATCCGAATCAAGCGTATACATACGTGTAGTATTATATAAATATACATGTATCGGGATATGAATGAAAAATTCTATCCGAAGGAAAAAGAAAAGAAAATGAAAAAGGAAAGGGAAAAAATAAAAAACTTGTCACCGCGAGCGTATCTTTTGACACATTACAATTCAAAGCATGAACACCTTCTCGAAGGGCTTTCACCTTTACGGAAATAGAATTTCCACCGGTTATTCGTCGCGGAATCGTCGACATTTGTTGTGTCAAGCTTAACGAAATACCCACATGAAATCTGACTAGCCAATATTTAGAATAAGGTAAACATTTCCGAGAATGTGCTTATACCTTATAGTCTCATACTTATGGAAATCAATAAATCTACACGCTAGGGAGATGATTGTCAAAATAATAAGGCTTCTGAATTTGGGAAAAAAAGGCTGGGGATGAGTCGAAAAATGTTTGTATTAGAAAATCTGAATGTATGAAGCGCAAAAATAATTTTTATTCTATTTAAAATATAGAAATTCGAAAAGCTGCTTGCGTGAAAAAAATGTTAGCTTAAATTTCTCTATCTCATCTGTATACAAGCTTTCCTCAAAGGACGATGAATCCTCAGATTTTTGATATTTTACTCTTTGTCGGATAATAGAAATGAGCTTAAGATCAGCCTCATTATACATCTCGAAATTTACTTAATTAATTAACTTATTCTGAGAACTCGTAGGTCAAGTAAACGCCCATAAAACGAACAAACTCAAAGATTTAGAGGAAAGGATCTTCCCTTGAAAAGGCACGAGGATCTGAAGACTGAAGTAAAACAAATCTGGCTGTATATCAATTTTCGGTAAAGTTTTTGACTCAAGATCGCGATTAGAATTAACGACTTACAGTCCAGATAAGGTATATACAGGGTGATTCAGAATTCGTGACGAGTCTCTTAAGGGGTTAATCCTTGACAAAATTTGGACCGAAAGTTCCTCAGCCATTTTTCTGAAAAATGATTTTTTTTTCCCTGGAATTACCGTGACAAATGTTTCGAACATTTTCCACCAAATGAGAAACTTTGACCGAGAAATCTCTCCAATATTGAAAAAAAAATAAAAATCAAAACTCATTGGCGTCGTTTGGGGTTTTTTAAAATTGACAAATGATTTGGGACAGAAAGAAGATCGTTGGTCGGAAAAACTTGTTTTCCAAAGAAAAACAATCATTTTTCAGAAAAATGGCTGAGGAACTTTCGATCCTTATTTCGACAAGGATTAACCCCTCGAGAGGTTTGTCGCGAATTCTGAATCACCCTGTATATACGTTGTACAAAATGTTTCGAAGAAAAAGTCAGCTGTATTGTATTTTACGATCATATGATGGCACGGATAAAAGTTTACATGATTTTCAATTCCTGGAGTTAAAAATGTTCGACCTTTTTATCTGAGAAATTAATTCATCAATTTATTTAAATAAAAAAGTTGGCAGAGAACGTAGTAAGTTCTACAATTTCCATCCAATAAGCAGTTTTCTGTAGAGTTAACGACTGCGGAGATAATTGAGAAAAACTATTTCCGCTCATCGGTGCAGGGTTTTCCATCTTTTATCTTCTAGCTTTGCCATACTTCGAACCTTTTTTTGGGCTATGAGTTTCTTGAGTGAAAAATTAACGCTATATAGACCTCGCTTTAATTTCTCCTAGAATACACGCGATATATCGCGTGACTAATGGAAAAAGGGCGTAAGCGACATGTTTGCGCCCTTCTGTAATTCTTAAAGGCAAAAGGGCGTATATTTTTTTTTTTTCGTCATTCGACTGGAAATTCGTCGAAACGGAAAAATACGTCAACATTGAAAAGTGAAAAAAAATAAAGGCAAAAGAGCGTAAACGCCACAGATACGCCCCGAGCTTTTTAGAAAAATCAGTCGAATTGATGCCAAAAGGGCGTATCCCCCAAAAATGTTCGGATTTTCGTCCAAAACAAATTTTGGCGGATGCGCCCTACTGGTATTGGTTGGCATGATTTTTTTCAGGAAGCTAATGCCAGAAGGGCGCATCCGCCAGAAATAGTCCGCTTTTTGTCAAAAGTCAATTTTGGCGAATACGCCCTTTTGGTATAAGACCGAAAAATGTCCACTGGCAGAAAGGCATATTAACGGCGGTTACGCCCTTCTGCCTTTATATTTCAACCTGGAAAAAAACAGCAGCTTATTTCATTTCAACCGAAAAAAAATAAAAAAATATACGCTTTTTTGCCATTGAAATTGCACTTTACGTCGCTTAGGCCCTTTTAGTCACGCGATATCATTTCGAACACAATCATACCTTGATTTGATAATATTTGAATTTCAATGCTCCCACTGGCCATAGGACGACTCGGAATATATTTTAAAAATGTATAATGCGATAGGAAGTAAAAAAAAAACCCCGAAGTACCGAAAATCGTGGGTTATTTAAATGAAAAAGTTC
Organism: Tenthredo scrophulariae; assembly: GCA_963978835.1. Taxonomy (NCBI): domain Eukaryota; kingdom Metazoa; phylum Arthropoda; class Insecta; order Hymenoptera; family Tenthredinidae; genus Tenthredo; species Tenthredo scrophulariae. The sequence goes on from OZ022234.1 coordinate 8,143,247, forward strand.
GAAGGCTTTAGGGCAGTACTTATAATTGGAATCGGAACCAGCGATTTTCGAATCATTTTTTTTTTTTTTTGTATATATTTTGAGACATTTTGACACATGGAAGCATCAAAATTCAAATTTATCTGAATTAAGAACCACCCTTATATATATTTATACATACATATTATATATATATTATGTATGAATATATACGTGCAGGGTCGCGCTCGTTCGGCGCAGTCTCGAAAGCACCTAGTCCTACATTCACCAATCCACCCCCGCGAAAGCGTCCTCGTGCTCGTGCTTTCTCAGTTTCGGTCCAGGCGCAGACCAACGAACGTCAAAACTCGCGGTTAGTCGTCGTTTTTAAGATCGTGACACTTGTAGTTTGAATTGTTGCGAGAAATCTGTAAAAAAAAAAAATAATAAATAATAAAAATAATATTTTCAAAAACCGTAATACACATAAGTAAGTCTGACGCGTTTTCGTGATCGTTGGAGTAATATATAGCTGTAGTGAAGTTTTCATTTTCACGAAATAAAAATAGTTTTTTTCTCATTCAATCGACGTACGTTTGTATAGTATATTGCTACTCCCGATTTCTGCCTATCGATTTGTTATAAAGAAAAAAGAAAAGGATTTCGATAAACTAAGGGTTAAAATCTCGCGGTCTAAACGTGTGTTTTAAAAATACAAAAATTAACCGATCGTGCGTTTATATAATTAATTTTACTCTGATAAAATTATTTGTAAAAACAAGCTTACAATAATTCTGTAATAAAATTATAAATTAATTGTTGTTCAATGGGAAATAATCCATCGATATAAAAAAAAAAAAAAAAAAATTGAGCAAAAATCGGGGGAAAAAAAAACTTATACGACGTTAATTTTTTCTCGATTAATCACACATAATCCTGTCATAACTTTCTTTAGATGAGCATAGCTTATTCCTGGTGAGCATTTATACCCATATACCCGTTCCTATATGGAAAATTTTCATAAATTACCTTCAAAGATGTTGAAAAAAAAATGGAAATAAAATTTTTATTAGCTAATTTATTGGCTTCGCATAGGTATTGTATAGTATACGATTTTCAAATCATATTTCAAATAGGCAAAGTATTTCGTTTAACAGTGATATACTTGATTAAATACAAACCACGAAAATTTCTCATTAACTATATTTAAGGGAATTTAATTTGAGTTAATTAACGCAGGTGTATTCATACCTGTAGGAATAATCTGATAAACGTTGGGTCGGTTAGGACCCTTTTGAAGTCTGACTTGTACAGTTAATTATAATTATTGATCAAGGATTAGGCTCATCTTGGAGGATGCTCTACGAATATATATTATTATCCATCCACATATCCTTCGAAGCCAAAAAAATATATACATATATATATATATATTAGGGTGGCCCTCAAAAATAACATTTTTTGATCGATCCCCCAAAAAGTTTCCTTATCGTGTAAAAACATGAGGAAAATTTGTTTTTCGTGAAAAAAAATGAAAAGAACACGTGCCGGCAGACGATCAAAGTTTTTGTTTCGATGAATCTGCGGTTTTCTGGAAACGTGTCACAAAATATGCAGATTTAACAAAAAACTGAAGAGAAAAAGAAAAATTCAAATTGAAAAAAAAAAAAAAAAAATTGAAAAAATTAAATTTTTTTTTTCTTCAGTTTTTTTGTCAAATCTGAATATTTTGTGACGCATTTCCAAAAAACTACAGATTCATCAAAACAAAAACTTTGATCGTCTGCCGTGCCGTGTTCTTTTCATTTTTTTCACAAAAAACAAATTTCCCTCATATTTTTATACAAAAAGGAAACTTTTTGCGAGGTGGATCAAAAAATTTTATTTTTAAGGACCACCCTAATATATATATATAGGTATATTATATCAGAAAGTATTGACTAGCCATTATTCCACTCAATTTTACATTCATATATGAAAATTTATTACGGATTTATACATAAGGGTACAAAAATTGACGATTAAAAAGACAAAGTTTTCATTTTCTGTTATACTTTCTTCAAACACTAATCAAATTCCGACTGGATGTACTATATTAGGGTGAACAAATTAGCCCCATAATCTGATACATCGAGGTTGGATATGTGTTTCGTTTTTTTCTTTCTTTCTTTCTTTCTTTCTTTTTCTCAAGCTATTTTTCAAGAACGTAAAATTATGTAGAAAAATACAAATCAGAAGCACTCTGATTTCTTGAGTTCTAATGCAAAGATTTTACAGTATGATATTACGTCTTTTGCCATTATGGCCTCACCATTGAGATTCGGATCACTGAATTTCTGATACTCGTATTGGTACGTTGCTTCAAAGAATCGTAACTTTTGTTTTTTCGTTTTTTGTAATACCATGAATTAGACTTCGGTCGCAACCTAATGTGAAAGTAATACAAGCTCTAAAAGCATCGACTGAGTCTGACGATGGAAGGGTCTGCGGATTAAATCCTAGGGGTAGCAACGCGAGCTTTGTAAGGGAAGAAATATATTCAAATTTTGTCATTTATTGTGGTAATTGCGTCTCTTATATACTTTCATCTTGAAGTTCTTTTTTTTTTTTTCTTTTTATATATATGGGGTATTCCACGTGAAACAAGTCGGTTTTTGCCCGGAGGTCGTCGAATTTGACGCCAATGCAGATTCAGACTCCCTGTTACTACATGAGATGCATCCAACAGTTACAGACCATGAAAATTATTGGTACAACATATTTCGCCACCGAAAATTTATTTCGACACATTTTCAACTCCAAGTATCTCAGCCATGCATGAACGGAATCATAACTCCCCATAGTGCATTATACGCGCATAAGCGAGCTCTCTCAAAATATGTGGCACTTGGATATGTCTTAAAAGCTTGGAGCAAGTAAAACTTTGGAAATATGTGATTCATTTTTTTTCTACTTGAAGGATCACACCAATCGTCTTGAAATTGTTACCAAAATTACTTCGAAGAGGCACAAAAAATGGATAAAATTTGTAGCTTCCCCTTTTTCGATGACCTCCGGCCAAAAACCGATCCGTTTCACGTGGAACACCCCACATATATAAATTCTGAATATACTTCGAGAATTTATTTTCTATTTTTATTTTAAGTATTATAATTCGTCTGAATATTGGGCGCAAGAGGTTGAGAAAAACAATTTTTGCATTACGTATTCGCTCGCGTTCCTTTCCGCTTTGTTAGACACTTTTTCATCGTCTGCTAGGCGATGCTTTCTTCCTCCGTTGACTAATGTAAGCCTCGGTTCATCCCTCGTCTGTCGTATTTGATATTTTTTATTTCCTTCTTTTTTTTGCTTTTTTTTCATACCTAAAAAGTAAGTGGTACGAACCACCCCGGTATACATACACCCTCCGGGCATCTAGTGACGTTCGTCCAGATAAATTTCGACGCAGGATTTTTTAATCCACTTTTTGAACCGGTCACGTACTCAAAGCGCTTTAAAAAAATTTTTTTGTTAACGACTATAAAGAGCGTGTCTACATCCCTCGAATTTCTCACGGAGTTAAAACGATTATTAAGCTTGACGATCATTATCGCGATTATTTACTAAGGGTATCCCCATAATATTTCTTTGTTTTTTTCCTTTTTCCTTCTTTTCGTTTTTATTTTTATTCCTTCATTTCGAAAGATCAAAATATTTGAAAAAAAAAAAATAGAATAATATATATAATCCGGGGAAAATAAGGGTGGTATTTCTCACCGTGTCCGTGGGCTCGACGTAGGAAGAGAATAAAATAAAACCTGAAACCGCGACGGATCAGAGTTACGAGTATATATGGAAACTGACACTAAAAAATATTCTTCCCTCCGACTCATTGGATTTTATTTTCCATATCTCCTTCTCGAAAAAATACATATTCTCAACTTGTGAAAATTCGAATTCTCTGAAATCGAAGACTGAAATAAAAAGGACGAATAATATGTTCAGAGGACCTCTCGGACTTTCGCGTTTCTAATTCGGCTGTTTTTCTTGTTTTCACTTTTATAATTCGGAAAATTAAATTCTTAGCAATAAGAAGAAAAAAAAAATTGACACCACAAAAATTTGTTGTTAATTAAATTCAAAATCGGAGAGGAATTTTTATAGAATTATTTAACAAGTGTAAACAGGTGATTTTCACGGATTAAAGTCGAAAGGCTGTTTATTCAAAGAATAGATATGAATATTACAAAGATTACACCAAAAGTACACAGATATTTAAAAAAATATAAAAAAAAGAACCTCGCGATGATTGGTCTTATTTGAAATTTGAAGGGTGTATTGGGTGTGATTTTCTTTTCAGATTTATTCAGAGTGAAAATTTGTGTGATTAATTGAGGAATGAAAATAAAAGTGAGAATCTTAAACAGAGAACTATAATCTATAAGCTAGTAATTTAAAAAACGAATTTTACGATCGACGGGTAGACACATAAAAAAAAAAGAAAAAAAGAAGAAAGAATAAGTAGAAAGAAAAAAAAAGAAAGTTGTGATCCTGAAGGAATTCAAGGAGTCAAGCTGAGGATCATCAAAGTAAGCTCGATGCTGTTACATGCGTGGTGGTTGATTGGCGCTCTGTCGTTTACACTGGGAGCCCTGCGTGCCAAAGAGATGGGCGAGGGAAAAGGTACGTTTTATATCTTTCAGAATCCTTTCGCGCGAAGCAACCCTCGAAGCCCTTATCTTTGTCAGAGAGTCTAGCTATATACATGAAACCTTCGCGTCTCGTACTATTTTCGCAATTTCAACTTTACGCGAGCTTATCTCACGCCGCGATGCGTTCCTCCTTGACCACCGAATAACATTTCTATTCTACCGTAACGTGAAGTGGTGAAGGTAGGTGAACTACCCCAAAAACTAAACGCATATATATATATATGTAGGTGTATGCCTATATTACAGGATGTCGTTTTACAAAATTTACACCCCCGTATCGTCGCGGGTAAACTTCCGGTTCAGAGTCTCGATATGCGAAATGACGATTTAACGACATCAACGGTTCGTTCTGAAAGAAAATCGTTGAAAATCTCCGGATCTATGATACGATATTATAAAAGGGATGAAAAATTTTAGAAAAAAAAAAAAAAAAGACGAAGAAATTATGCAAATTTATCCAAGGCAACGTCGCGTCGTTGACATCGATTCTACTTATATCGTAAAAAAAATTTTATACCCCATTCTCATCTTCTCCCTATATATTATACCTAGATCAACAATTCTGGTTACTCCTAGCCATTGTGTTAAATTAACTATTGGTTTTCCAATAGTTCGACGTGATTTTTTCTTTTTTTTTTTCCATTTTCAACAAAAAAAATACAATCCAATAAACATTCGGCAAATAATTTGAGCCAATCAAAGAGGGCGTTAGGTACAAAAGGGGGTTACTTGGAACACTTAAAAAAAATGACATTTAATTTTCATGAGATAATGAGCTTAAAAAAAAAATCAAATAATAATTTTCCCGACTCACATACCCCATCAGTAATCAGTTTGAACTATTTTCCTGATCTGACCGCGTGTATTCCATGAAATTTCGAGGCGAAAAGCGGTAGGATTGTTCATCGAAAATATGTGAGCTTTAAAAGAGTAAAATTTCCTTGTAAAATCTCATATTCTATGTAATATTTTCTGGTGCCTGGGAAAGTAGGGTAGAATGGAACTACCCTACATCCCCTAATTGCTGTGCTTTCCCTGTCATGTTATGCATATGAAGTGTAACCGTAAATCATGACTTTTCCCATGAATGGAAAGTTCGCTGGTCGAATCCCTTGACGATACTTTTTTGCCAAAAATAAACCCAAATATCAAAATAGGGACAACGTTTGGACAACGTTGACTGACAAGCAACAAATTACAATTTCTGATAAAAAGATTACCTAACTTATTTTAAATGAAGCTATTTCTCTGTTACGGAAAATCAGTTTCGTTTTAGAATTTGGCAACTAAATCGATTAAAACAAGTGTCCAACTTTTCGAACTAATAACGGTACAGTATAGCTTGTATATTCATTTCGATTTGCCATTTTTTATCACGATGTATAAAAAAAAAAAGAAATTAACATTTTACCATCGATTAATGGCGTTATGAAATATTCAGACTGTTGAATAGGTAATCTTGTTCCTTCAGTCTCAAAGTGATGACGATAAAAATCTGTTTTTAAATTATGCAAGTACCACTAAGCGGAATTTACACTGGTGACAATAAAATATCGAATTTCTCATCGCTTGCAATCTTCAAAGTATTAATACTTCAAGGATTACACCTAGACATCAAATTCTTTAACTTGTAACGATTATGATTATGGATCACGAAATGACAATGGCTGGGATGAATATAGTTTCGAATCGCATTTTTCATTCATGCGATTTTCGATTTTCCCGTCAGATCCCCTTCGATATACTGGAATAATTAAACTATTGAGCTTTCACAGCTTTCATAGGCAAACCCATAATCAATTGATCTGTGAATGATTACCATGCGACGTCCGGTCATCTGATGCATATAACGCATTAGTTTTAGCGATTTAAAAAGTGCCAGAGAAATGAGTCCGACGAAAATTTCTCGGCAAATAATACGCTGAAAGAGAGGCAAAAAAAAGTGGCCGAAAATTTCAACCGCTTGATACAGTGGATAGTTCAGTTTTTTAGTCTTTTCACTGGGAAACAAATTCTCTTCAAAATTCTGGTCAGCTTACTTTTTTCTTGTCTCTGGGCCTCGGCAGAAGCAAATTTTAGACAGATAACTGATCGGCTTATATCGATCCGTGCGAAAAACTCGCGGAATCATCTCGGAAACTATGAAATTACATTTTTTTAATTCACACGATTTTTACCCCTCGGATTTGAGGGTTTTCTGCCGTAAGGGTACAGCTTCATTAACTCATCATGAATTATCACTCCTTCAATTGAGTACTAAATTAAATAACGTGAATTATAATTGCGAAAATTTGGGCAATTAGCATAATTATATGTATAAACTGTAACGAGCTGTGTTTCGTTTTGATTATTATACGGTGTAATTTAATTTAATCGTGTTACATATTAGACTGTGTCAAAAAAAAACGACATTTTCTTTTTGTCCCAGCCCTTTCGAAAATAGTTCGTGCTTAATGTAAAAAAAAAATGGCCCCAAAGCTCAGCTATGTAGTTTGAACACAGAATTAGCGCATTTGAAAATAAGATTTCCCATGTATTTCAAATGGCAAAATTTGTTTATCTTAGTTTTATCCGTATAACTTTCTTTATTTAACTGATAAGAATAAAAAAGATATACGGTTTGGTAGAGAATTTCATGATCTACAAAAATGGTACTTTGGCCCAAGTTGCTCAATTGAACCGTTAACAAGTTACAGTGGTTTAAAAGTCATATGTATATTTGATTACTATACTTACTTTTCGACAAATTAATTTAAATTATTTTTTTTTATAAATTTGCGAAGAAATTTTTTTCTTTACAAAAAACGTGCATTTACTTTATTTTTATCAGTTAAATGAAAAAATTTGTACAGATGAAACTAAAATAAACAAATTTTGCCATTTGAAATACATGGGAAATCTTATTTTCAAATGCGCTAATTCTGTGTTCGAGCTACATCGTTGAGCTTTGGGGACAATTTTTTTTATATTGAGCACTAACTTTTTTGAACAATATTGAACTTTTTGTACTCGAACAAATATCACCGTGAATAAAAAAAAAAAATCATTCAGTTATACAGAATTCGTTTTTCATTTTTATTTCCGCTAAATGAATATAGTTTTCGACGGATACCCACATCGTGATTCTACATTTGCATAAATGTATCGATGCACTGATTGCGAGATGGTAAAACTGATATCTAAAAAAGCCTAACACCCGCGATTCGTATTGCCTATTTTTATACGATTAACATAACAAGAGATGAAATTCGTCTGTTACTAAAAAAAAAATATTCCCTCGATATCGGGGGAAATTAAAGTAATAATATATTACGTATTCCCTCCGAGTAAGTAGTCCATCACTGCCAACTTTGCTCTGATCAATAGTCAGATAAACCAGTGCCTTCGTGCTGCGGTTGTGGGAATAAGAACATACAGTAATTTGCCACCAAAATTTATTCCTTCGCTTTATTTGCTGGAATTTAAAAGCTGCAAAAAAAGTAGGGTAAACGTTTTCAAAAAATGTCTTTTCCCTGATTATACGCTATGATATAATATTAGATCGTTACTGTTCATTTTTTATAAAAATTTGGGAAACTGGTTTGCGATGGATAAAATTAGCGACTCGTTATGATGCAATATTGAATGCATCAGCTTTTAAAAACTCTTATCACATTCAAACGAGCGTATTTAATTTCCTGAAATTTTCACGGTTACTTTATAGCACTGATATTAATGAATGCACATTTTTGGGGTACCTTTACGTCACTATGCATCAAATAATTGGCCATTTATCAGGAAATTAATGAACCTGATTTTTGTCACTAAAAAATGTTCGAACATTTCCAATCTATTGAATTTCGTGATCATGAATAACGGATTTCTGAAATTTTCCTACGCTTTGATGTAACATTTCATTCACTCAGTTTTTTTCATAGCTGATTACTCCTTCTCTGAGATATAATTAGAAATCGATTAAGATTTCGCTTACTGGTATAAAACTGATCGAAACTTTTTTTTAATCCTAATATATCATTCGAAAATCATGTCATTCCGGGTTAAATTAATATCTATAAAAAAACGTGAAGTAGAAAAAGTCTTAAATAATTTTCAATTATCTTTAAAATTAGCAGGAATGGGTCGTCAAAAATCTAAGACAGTCGAATATTCCGTCGATTAGAAATAAATTCTAAAATATATTTCCACTCCCTTAATTTGAAGACTTTTTATTTTCATTTAATTTTCAAAATTCTTTTTTTTTTCATTTCTCATAAGATTGAATCGGCGAGAAGAGAGTTTCAATAAATATATTCATCGGAATGGACCCACTGCGATATTTTATTATCATTATAAATCACGCGATGTACCCCTGAAAATCGCCCAGTTTTTTTATTTTTTCTTTCTCTTCTTCTTTATATCTCTGCAGCATAATATTTTTTTTACGTCCACGAAGAAACCATTACCGACGTTCGCGGGCACTCCTAATGGCAATTTCAACAGTCAGTAACAGCTGGTGCATTCGAAAGCTCGGGCGCGTGTGCACCAGGAGTAAAGAGCTATGTTACGTAGGTCCCCCTTAAAATATCAGACTGACTAATCGTAAGCGCATCTAAATTAATGTCGAAGAAAATTTCGATTACGTTTTGAAATAACATTTCTCTCACCCTCTGACGTGGCACACGCGTTGATATGAAAAAAATTTATGCCTAATGTATCAAGCATCGAATATATGAATGATAAGAATATTTTTTACCGAGACAAACTCGCAGCTGCCTCTTTTTACGCCGCGTATGCGTCGACCCCCGTAAGTTCTTTCGGTTTTTGAATAAAAAACATTCGACTGCACAGTTCGAGGGAACATACGCGAATTTTACGATCTCACTGGCCAATAAAACGGTACAATGGAACAACGGGAAAAAAAATTCAAGCTATTGTCCTCGGCTGGAGAGTCAACGAACATGACGACGCGACGCGACGCGACGCTAGGCTCGTGGTAGGCAAAGGATGCAGTGCCGTTGGGGTAGGCATATACGGATTTTCAAATACGAACTATGACAACAGTCAATCGTTGACGAACGCCATAGTAGTTCAACGAATCTAAATAACGACGTTGTCGCAATTGGTCATAAAAAAAAAAAAAAAAAACAATTATTCACCTATTGACAATTAATTGGAAATTCAATTCGGGTGCGTAATGCTGTTTCTTCATTTCAAAAGCTGAAGTACCTAAGTGAATATGGACCAGAGCTGATTGAAAGAAAATTGAAAAGCAATTCTTATTCATTTTTAATTTTTTTACGGATCCATATTCGATATCCCAGTCCGTCCATGTGTGCAGACCCTTTTTCAAACCTGAAAATGTCGTGGACTAGTGGACAGCCTTATTAGAAATCGAAAAAATGTTTGAAAAAAAATTAAAACATTTTTTAAATCGTAAACAAAAAAACAGCAATAAATTTTATACGAAAATTCTGGATTTCGGATTAACGAAACGTTGAGAAAAAAAAATCTTTCAAACTTGTAGTGATCCATATTCACTGACTTTAGTTCATATCGAAGTAAAATGTTGTGAACGAAGATCTAATGTGGAAAGTATATATATATTCGATGAAATTTATTCTAGGATGCACCGCTGTGTGTTAGAATATTCAATCAACTTGCGTATTTATAGGTACAGGTTTTACAAATTTTTTTATTCTACTTTTATGTTCATATTCTATAAAGTAATTCTGTAAGATTATATAATTGAAAAAGTTTTCCTGAAGCAGCCTGTAGCGGTACAGAGAAAAATCATGAGCGAATCAAACCGTTGAGCGGTAAGATTTCCGGGATGATTAACTACCGCAACTTTGACTTCCATCTTGGACAAACTTTTCTCGTTTTCGATGTTAATGTAAATTAGCCCATTTTTTGACCAGCTCTCGCTCTGCCCCCGCTGGGGTAGCTTTACGCGAGAGGGAATATAAGAAGAAAATAAAATATAACTTATGAAAAGTAAAATTGATCAAACGCCCATCGCGCGCTATGCGTTCCCCACTTTAATCATCGTGCAATTAATTTCGCGAAGTATTCACAACCAAAGTTTACGGACTCGCTAATGATTTATTATCATGTCGTTCGAGAAACTTCACTATGACATGTATACACATACTATACACGTACCTGTGCATGTACATACCCCAAAATATACGTTAGATGTGAACAAGCCGCTCCCTTCCGCCTCCTCTTCTTCCTCTTCGTCTTGTAATCGAAAATTTACAGGAATTTTAAACCCACCGTATCCTCGATGGCTTCGCAACTTGATGAACGAAGAACGCATAACAAAGCGTGGAAAGTATGAGATCGGATTTATGGAATCGTTGGCAAAGAATGAGAGAAGCTTATACAGCTTTTATCGAAACTATATAAAGGAGTTGTCCGCCGTAATTGACTCCCCAGAAATATAATGAAATAATGTTTTTCAAGTTACTGGTATACTTTGAAAAAATATTCTATCGATCCAGTTTTATCACAGATGATTCCTAGCATTCTGAGTAATTGTTGTAAATTATTTTAGAATTTATGGACCCCATCTTGGATGGATTTTCTGACCCCGTGTGCGTAAAGTTCGAGCTTTACGCACACGGGGTCAGAAAATATTTTATGCGAATCGGGCGTAAACTACTTTACCCCCTTGTTACATAAACTACCAAAATCTACCGAAGAAAAAGTGATTATCGCAGGGTACAGGTCGCATAGTTGATCAAAACTTTTTCAAATTCGGAAAGAATATTCTAAAGTGATGTCACCACCTTGGAGCAAACTGTCGTTTAGGCGATTTTATGTAAACTCATTACGCCTTATTTGGAAAATCTCTTGAATTTCGGTATACTTTTCAAGGAAAGCATTCGCCTCGATGAAAATTTTTTTTTTTTTAATAATCTATGCGAACAGTTTTTGAATATTTGCGAATGATCGAAATTTGTTCTTTTTAGAGAAACTATTTTCAAAAAAATGTTCATCTTGCCACATTGATAGCACGACGTGGTTTTAGCTATTCGATTTCTTTCTGTCAAAGTAGGTATAGTTTTAAGAAAAACAAAAAAAAACAGCCTTTTTTTTTTTTGAACATACAATTTTCACGATATTTAACAATGATTTGAAATTTGCCAAAAAGCAGTCCAATGTAAAAAAAAATCGAAAAGGCAGGGACCTACACACATATGTCTCGTAGTACTAATTGCAATAAAAATTTCGGAATGGATAGGTCAGTTGCTTTTTTATTACCTGATTGCAACCGTTTCGGTGCTCTCACCCTACAGAGCGACAGACACCCTGTACTTTTTCGGAAAGAACTGCATATATCTATTCCTAAAAGTACCTCGGGTAAAAGAACATTGCGCGGTAAAAATAATGTTTTTCTTAAAATATGTAAATCGCAATCCCAAGAGTTTTGCCAAAAAATATGCAACGAAATTACCAGTGCATAGAAAATCTGTGATTGTTTTACATTTTCGCTGCAGTATTCAGGACCCTAACTCACCTGGACGATAAGTCTTAATCTCTCGTTGTCCTTCCTTGGTATAAATCTAACGTTTTACTTTCTCACTCGGCAAAGTCGAGGGACAATCTAATTAGGCTATCCGTTACCGCAGGACCAACAGCATGGGTTCTGGGTTTGGGTGCACGGGCACACAGCGTTGCACTGATTAGAGCCACCGATCATTTGGTAAAGCCAGACCGTTCGCGTTGTTTGCCGAATCACCCGTGGCGATTTTCACCGATGAACTGATTCTCTGTCTCGTTCAAGTCTAACCCTTAAAGCTCCGAGCTTAATCAGCCAGGATTTTAGGGCGCGGAGTAGATTAGAGTGGGTATCGACCTGCACTCGAAACTGCATTTTCTCCGACTGAACCCACCTCGGTTTCATCCTCTTCAACGACGATAAATTTTGGATAAAAAGACAATCTTGAGGCAGGCAAAATGCTCGAAGACACAAAAGAACCGAATGCTGTTTGCTCAAGCTCTTTGCAGACGGGGAATTCCTCTTTTCGTATAGTGATACGGGTATGTGTCTCGTAGATATTCACGTCTTAACTGCAGCTCATATTCTGAAATGGCGAATTTCATGACGAGATAATGTCTTTGCAGCCGTAACACCTCGAACCCTATGTATTTTATGATCCTACGTCTAAGAGAAATGTTGTGTCACAGGCAGAATAACCGGACATACAGGATCGTGAGTGCATGAACCGTTGGTCCGTTACAAAGATGTCCAACACAGATATCGACGTCTTAATTTCGCAACTCCTCGTATTTTAACCGTTTATTTTAAACACGAACCAAATCCTCTTACGAAATGAGCTCTATATGAGATTTGGTCACTTTTTGCAGCCTGTCCTTTTCCTGACATGCAACTTCTTTGAAACTCTTTCAGAAGAGGCTTTTCGCGGTACTCATTCAGAATTTCAAGACAGGGCAAAGCAAAGTTTTGAGGAGTAGACTGATGGACATTAAAATCCGTACTCAACGGTTTTTTTGGAGTCACGATACAAAAATCCAGAATGTTGCATAAAAATTGCTATTCAGGAGTCTTCGCGCCCATCAATGTGAATTTGGTGATTTTTTTATTCGTCAGAGCTCAATATGTGGGAGGATTTGTTTCGTCACAAAAACGAAACGTTTAGAGTTATGGAAGTGAAAAAAAAAAAATAGGAAGTTTTTTTTTTGCGCCAGATTTTGACCTAAATACGAACATTGTTGTTATTCGATGAATAAAAATGATGGTGAATCGTTAATCTGTTGAATACGTTACGAGGTTTGATTCATCCTGCAAGGTTTACCTTATGTGCCGTGTTTTCCTTTTTTCTGTCTTTTTTTCTGTTTTATACATGCTTTTTTTTTATAACGAAGGTACGCATCAGCGGCAACAAAGTCGCGGTAATAAGAAGTCTGAAAAAAACTCTTCGTCAGTCGGTTAAGAGAAGCAGAAGTAATTCTCTTGTTCAGTGATTCATCCAAGTTTTACAGGGATGTAGATCGTATTATCTAGATACACTAAAATCGACGTATTTTTTGCTACTTGATACACGGATCGCAGGAAACGTCGATAGACATTTCAGATAACAAGGTATAGCCGCGGTTTTCCAATATTTGCGACATAGCTGCAAGGAAAATCGGAGGATATTTATCGATAGCAAACTTACGTATCACTTGCACGTATTCAGAAATTCCTAATCGCTATCCATTGCCCGAAATTTCACCATATTATCCAATTCGATGCTATCAGCTGACTGCACTGACTGCGTTTGTGTTTCACTCGCAAATGCAATCACTGACTCCGAATCCACGTTCGCACAAAACTTAACTCCGCGTTCAACTGCATCCTTTGGCTGATGCGCACTCAATCGACATTTATAGTACATGCATCTAACCAATGGAGGAAAATCATCTTGCATTTTTTTTTTTTATGATAGATACTCATTCTGCTATCAAATTTCTCGACTTTGGAATTGATGGTGAATTTTCAACGTCACGTTCGTAAGGTTTAGCGTGTATATAACGCGGATGTGACGTATAGGCCATAAGTCTTGAGAAGATTGGAAAAATTCGCGGGAGAAGTATCACCGCGTTAAAAAGCCTCTGCACCCTCTGACCCCCGGCATCCGTGACCTCTGTCCAGGAGACAATCGGACATGGAAAGAGGTGGAATAAAAGGAGGAAGAGGACGAGAAAGGGACTTCGGTGACCCGTTCCTCTCCTATAACTACGAACCTCGGGGCTCTATTGTATCCCGCGGGCGCTAGTATAGAATCTTACTCTCCCTGGTCCAGCCTTTCGTCGAAATCACACGTATAATTCAATTGACCGTCGTTTCGCCCGTTGAAGAAGGGGCAAATCGTATTTCCGAAAATAAATGTCACGGGGTTCGCGGAACGACAATGGCAGAAACCTCGAGTTATCTGGGAACGCGACATCTCCGCAATTACCTACCTTCATATTTTTCATCCATCTCTTTCATCTTATATATATACTACCACATATTAGGTAATACGTTGGTATTCTTCATTTTCACCCCAAAAAAAAGGAAGGTATAAGAAAAAAAAACGAGAGATAACGAAGGAGTAAAAAATTCATAAAAAATGAACAAAAACCAAACAGAAAAAGGGTTCATCCGTATACCCAAATTTTGTAGTCCTGATTTTCCGAATCATTTTCCAAATCCCATAAGACTTGGATGTGAAATAAATTCTGCTGAAAGTAGATGCCCGGATTTCTATATCCGATATAATTGACAAAGGAAGAAAAAATGGTAACTATAAAGAGTTGCAAAAGTATTCAAAGCTTTACCTCGAAGTTAATTAATCTTTTTATTTTATTTTATAAGTACCTCAATTCTTCCTGTTAAAAATTACCCCGAAACGTACTTGATTTCTTTATTATTTACCCAAGATAGAATTTCGTTTCTTTTTTTAAGGTAAGATTGAGTTACATAGGCCTCTCATTTTAGGGAAAGGATCTTAATCGCATAAGAATTTGTCATTTCGAGTATCGGCAGCGAGAGAAAAACAAAATGGAAAAGGAGGAAAAGGAGAGAAAATAAAGGTTCATTTCCGATACACCCTAATATATATATATATATATAAATATATATTATACGTATCTTACTGACATAAAATGAACCCCTATATGGATCATCGACTTTGAATAACATATGTACTCGAAATGTTTCTATAACAATCGAGTTTCGGTCTCTCTGCAAGTTGGCCTCTGACATATAACAGAGCCCTACTGGGACACTGCAAACAGATGGCTTTAATTACCCCCAACGTTTTCAGCTAAAGGGCCAGTTCGCGTTTACTCGACCCCGGCAATACGCGGGTGGTGAACTAATAGGCGGTGTTCACCCTTGCAGCAGCAGCAGCAGTAGCAGCAGCCAGGTTCTTATAAATAAAAATAAAATTAATACGCACCACTGCGCATTCGTAGACGTAGTTATATATACCAGAAAAATTTCTGGCTTTAGCTGCCAAGTGCTAGCCAAATAAAGTGCTAAAAAAGTTTTCTTTCCGACAACAGAAAGAAAAATAAAAAACCACACCCTTCTTTTTCATTTTTTTCATTTTTCTTTGTTTTTTTTTTTTTTTTTTTCATTTATATTTTAGACCCACCCGAAGTCTTGGTGCAAGGATTCTTTTTTTTCATTTTTCTCCTTTCTCTTTCTTCTCTCTTCTTCTTCTTCCTCTTCTTTTTTATTCTTCTTCTTTTTTTCCCCCCCCCTTGCTTTTTCGTCTCTTATTATTTTTTTTTCTCCTTGCATTTTACCAACTCCAACCGCGAGCCTAACCTTCCGTAACAATTGTAGCTACAGTTGTCGAAGGCACTCGTGCAAGAATGCAAACTATTAGAGGTAAAGAAAATGCATGAATTTTTCGCTCTTTTTTTTCATTATTTGTTTTTTCCATTTCTCTCTCTCTATCTCTCCCTCGCTCTCTTATTCTCTCTACATGTCTACCGCGGGCGGTGGCCTCTTTATTTTTTTTATTTATTCTTCTTTTCTTTTTTTTCTGTTGTTGTTTCATGTCCTTCTCGTTTGAAATTTCGCCTTTGTACGTACGTATTCACATGATACGCATCTGAAGAATTGAAAAAAAAAAGAAGATAAAGAAAATCAAAAGCGGAATACATACCGTAATGAGACAGCGGAAAAAAAAAAAAAAAATTATATTTCAAATATTCCTCATTCCCTTCAGGCGGATACGTGTCAGTATTATACCTATATCCAACATGTAAGCTCGGTTTCAGAATAAAGTAGGGAAGCTATAAGAGCCCGAGAAGATTGGAAGAAAATTGACTTCGTTAACTAGTTATTAATTAACTGAACGGTTCGGTGCACCTGAGGCTTCGTTAAAGCTATGGCAATTAATCAAAAGTATATCACCTACGTAATTGAAGATTACTATATATATATATATATATATAGATGGCGGGATATAATCTTAGGCACATATCACATGTGACACAGACTTCATTTAAATCGATATGTAATAGTGCAGGTGGTGCGCATTTGGTATAGGAGAAAAAAAAAAAAAAAATTATTTCCCAACGATAATCCCTATAAAATCGTCTGTCAAGTTCAATTACCGCAAGATACATGGCAGGTGTAATAATTTTTTTTTTTTTTTTCTCTTTTTTCTTGTAAAACATTCGTGAAACAACAGCTGCGTCAGAATTTCATCCGTCACATCATAGATACATGGGGTATTCCGCGTCACTTCAGCCACTAAAAAATAAAAATTGTCACAAAATTACAACAAATCGGATTATACGATGCGAACAAACTCACAAGATTTTGAATTCAATGTAATTTTTTTTTTTTTTCTTTTCTTTTTTTACGGTATACTCGACTTTATATACGTGTGTGTATGATAACAATTAAGGTAAAAACCTCTTTGCTAGTCGCCCAAAAAATCGAATGTCACACACAAATCGAATATTGGGTCAAAGGTAGGTATAGGTTGTAGATATTATGTATATTACCGGTAAAAACCCGAAAAATAAAAACTATGAAAAACATTCAACTCTCGAATAAATCTCACTAATGAGGGCTTTATCTGTATATGCGTTTTGCGAGATAATGGAATCCTCAACTTTAAGGAAGGATTTTATTATTATTATTTTTTTTTTTTATATATAATACTGAAAAAGGACGACAGGTAAAAGGATTCTCTTCTTAATGAATATCGGAGTGAATATCAATTTTTTTTTTTTTCCCAGAAAGTAAAAAAACCGTTCCAAAACTCCGTTTCCTTTTTTTTTTTTCTTTCTTCCTTTCTTTCCTATATATGTACATAGATACGAACGTTTCTAATTTTTGTATCGTCTGCGACCCGTGACTTTTCGAAGTTCTGATAAGGGTCAATGAATATTTTATTGGTAGGTATACCCATTGATCGATACTTGATAAGGAAAGAAAGAAAGTTGAATTTTTTTTTCCCCTTGGATTTAGCTCGGTCGTAAAAAGTCGGATCATGTATGGATCGAGGGCCTAACGCCCCATAGAACTGAAAGAACTGCGAAGGCAGAAAGAATAAAAAAAAAAAGAAAAGAAAAGGAAGGAGAAATTTTCGTCGCAGGTACACGAAGTTCAACCCTTCTCTCTGACAGCTCCTCTACCTGACCACCCCATAAAGGAATACCGCAACGACGCGGACGGTGAGATAACCTTTCCTGGTTAAATCCGGGACGAGGAATCCTCGGATGTTTCCACGTCCTGTAACGGAGGCCCAAAAATGGTCCGCGAAAGTACTCGCTCCGGATGTTATACGATGGAGAGAGAAAACTGAAATTAAATTGGGTCGTGGCATGCAAAACGGTTGGATTGTCCTTAGGAAACTGCCTTCATAAACAATACTCGGTAGTACTTAACCACCCCTATTTAATCTTGCAGGACAACAATAAGGAATCTGAGCGAAAAGGTAGGCAAAGGATAGGGGAAAGGACATAGGTATACCATACTCGCGTAAGCGGACAGGATGAATTCTTTGTAATACTTTGTCGGTTTACTCATTCGTTGAAAATTATGTAGCTTCCGGTTTACAGAGCTGAAGAGATTAAGTTAAAGTTTAAATCGTAGTAGTATAGCTATATATAGTATATTGCATGGTATCCTGTGGGCATATACCTCTTCTATATAAGGGGAATTTTCGTTTCAGAATTTAGTCTCTTGAGTTGAAATTTGTTGGCTTAAATTATACAGAGAAATAAATCTATAGTGTAATATATACGGTGGTTGATAGCGCGAGAATGCGACCAGGCGATATGTATAAACCGGAAGTGAAATAAAACGTAAAATCACTCGAGCGTTTCTCTCTAGTTTACGAGGCGGGACATTCGCGAAATTGTCCTCGAGCTATACCCTCGCCTCTCTTTCCCAGCTAGTAATAGAACAAGGAGAAGAAGGAGAAGAAGAAGAAGAAGAAGAAGAAGAAGGAAAAGTAAAGAGAGAAAAAAATATCACGAAAATCTTACGATAGAGGGAGAAAGGGATTGGCGAAATCGCAATCGACTAGGGAACCTACACGCGTCCATATACTTTATTCTTCGCCAGCCTTGCTTCAACGCCACGATTTCCTCGGCCGGAAATAATTCCTAAAATTATCACCACCAAGTTTCTTTTTTTCTTTCTATCATTTTTTTTAATTTTATTTCATTTTTTTTTTCTTCTCTTCTCTTCTTTTTCTTTCTTTTTCTTCAGCTTACGCTGGATTACCGCGAGGCAAGGTAAAAAAGTATATGCTAAGGGTTGGTGTGGGTGGATGGAAAGGGTGGAAGTTACACGAGGATGATTGTGCTTATATATTAATGTTGTAGGATGCCACGAGGGAGGGTTGCAGTTAATAATTCCACTCTCCACGTACCTATCTACCTACCTGGACCACGTTACCCTGTATGCACAGGGTATAAGTACTAATTCTAACCTCATACCATATAGGTATACAAAATGCAGTAGTGTATGGACCACAATCGATGATTCAACCCTCGTATAGGGTCGCCCGAAGAGATGCCTTTACTAATACTGTAAAATAATTCTACATATTATGCGAAAGCACGAACTATTTTAGAAAAAGGTCTTACAATCAGAATTATACCTAGAAATGAGACGAATTGAATGATCAAAATGCTTCTCGTATTCCAGATATTGGGATTTTCAATCTAAACTCTTCCGGCTCATTCGTAGATGTGATTTGAAGAGATTCGTCCAGCTTTTCAAAATTCAGAGGCTTTATTCACGCAATATAGATCTCGGAAAGTCCAAATATCTAAAAATTTCGGAAAAATTCCGCTTTCGAAAAAGCTAAAAACTGTGAGTCGTTAATATTCAAATTTGGAAATTTTAAAATTCGGAACTTCAACCCAGCCCCGGTGTTAAGAGTACGTGACCCTCACTAGGGGTGACAGCGATTTCTGCTCGATTTTTTTTCGCACGTTATGACTAAATTATTGAGTACACTGAGCTTGCGGGAAATCCAAAGAAAAAAACAAAAAAAAAAAAAGAAAGTAAAATCCAGCTCGCAACGGGATGAGTTCAAGTGAGTAAGACTAGTAGGTAATACATCTCAAGCCAGTCTTTAAAACAACTCGATCTCCAGGGATCTAGATGCCGTGTTTTTACTGCTTTATCCAAGCATTTGATATAAGAACTAAAGGGCTTACTTAGTCAGAAATAGGGCAGTTTAAAAACGAAGATTCTACCAATTTGAAGAAAAATTGCTTGATGAATATAAGCTCACCTAGTCGTCCCTATATTTAATTAAATCGTTGAAATAATTATATCTCCAATTTTTTTCCCTGAAATTATTATTGTTATTTACTGAAAGTAGCTGAAATCGTGTCAACCGCCCTGGAATTGCGATTACGAAATTATCCACTTAGCAAAATAATTGGGTAGGGTAGAGTTGAGTATTTATTCATTCGCTCTGGGACGAGTCCCCTAGATATGAACCACAGCATGCATAGAGCGAGATACAGTAGCATATATAGAGATCTTGCATTATTTTTATTCATAATTTTTACATTCTTCTATTTTTTTTTATTTTCGCATTATTTCATACATTTTATACCTTCGGGAGAAGCTGCGAAACACTGAGTCGCTTCAATGTTTGAAACACACTTAAAAATTGTCTGAAATCGACAGAATTCGGGGATTCCACTTCGCATTGAAAATAATTTAGGAACAAAAAGCAATTTTTTTTTAACCACTGATTATTTTTTTGCTAGTGATATGGGAATAATTCTATAGATTTATCGTTTTTTTTCCTCTCTCTCTCTCTCTCTCTCTCTCTCTTTCTCGTAAATCCACAGTCTTAATTTCATAAGCCGATGGATTCATCGTTATCAATTTTTAGGCAATTGAAAAGTTGTTTCAATTAATGAAATCTGACACAGACACCGGCAGAATACGATGAATAAAATACTGTAGATAGCCGGCCTTTCAAATGAGGGTTTGTCGTTATCTCATCAATTTTAACTCGAGTTAACGATGTCAAATTTGTTCAAAATGAGGATAAAAATTGATACGAACTTCATCATTATTCATTTCATGAACGAGATATGAAATCACTATAGCCTCTAGTCTTTTCATCTAATCTGATCTCTGGATTGAAATCAATTCTTGAGAATCGGAAGAGAAAAAAAAAACGTGTCTTAGTTATGAAAATAAAAATTTCTGTTAAATAAGTTGGAAGAAAAATCAGTCTGCCTTTCCAGGTTCATAACTCATCAACCCTCTCCCTTTGTTCTGTTACGGCTCCCGCTATTTACGAGCTTTCCTAATCTCGTGAAATGTTCTCGAATAATCCATTATTTAAGATCGTTTGACATTTATAAAAATATTTTCAACTTCTATACAGTATATGAAACGAACCACGGAATTTTCAACATTTTTCATGAATAATAATCAATATTATCGGAAAGTTATGTGCAGATATACTTATCCTAAAAAATTTCAAACGAAAAATCTGGGACAATCCCATTCTGCTTGTAGTTTGAAAAAACAAAAACCATAGATATTTTTCGTATAAGAAGTGATCACACCTGATATTCGAAATGAATACTCGGAATACTCATGTCGCAGATCGTGATTTATTTTTTGAAAATTTCTGCGGCGACCTGGAGAATTCGAAAACGTTGAAAATTGAGTCACAAAACCAAACGTACTCTTGACGGGGGCTTTACTGCTGCCCAAGCTGAGCAATGTTTTTTATAGTAGGTTCCCTGCGTCTACTTTATGCACATTGTCAGATCGTACAAGTGTATCACATATGGACACACACGCGTACACCTTTGTACCTAGTTAAATTAGGTATTCGTTCGTTGTGGATAAATAAAGAATCGAAAATCTGCCTGCAGCATTAGCTGGTCATTTAATTCGCCCTAAAAAGTTTCGCGCGAAGCCTGCAGCTAACACCCATTATTTGGGCGATAATTCAAGAAAGCTTTACACCACGAGCGTTAGTTATTTCCTACTTGAAAGGAGCATGTGCCTAATTGTGAGCTGCAGTACGAAGAGATAACTAGCAAACCCCTATTTCAACCTGTGACATTTTTAATACACTAATTTTAATAACAACTTTCTACACATTTACCTAATATCTCGTTGAAATATACTCATTACACCCGCTTACACAATGCTTATATTTTATGAAGCTCGACCAGTCATTATAGAGCTTTGTAACTGAACAGTCCCCTAAGCTCAGGTATTCCCGCCCTCAGTACTCAGACAATTGTTTCTTGATATAAGGGGCATTCCATGTCAGAAAAAAAAAAAAAAAAAATCCTTACAAAATTCACGAGATTTCTGATTTTTAGACATTTTTTTTTTTTTATACGGAATACTTGAGTCTTTTCATTTTTCATTCAAATAGTGATATCCAGGGACCGTTTAACCGTAACGACAATGTTCAAAAATCTGGGTCTTTTTTATTTTTTATTTTTTCCATCGATGGCTGAAGTGACGCGGATCCTCCTGCACCTAAGTGACAAGCACATAAGGGTGCTCTGAATTTCGAGTAAAATTTATTCACTACAGTGGTGAAAATTGTATAAAGGAAAAAAAAAAAGAAAAAAAAAAAAAACGGTATAGGTATAGTTGTGAGGTAGAGAACTGAGGAAGGTTCGATTGTCCGCCAGTCGCAGACCTGAGTTAGTTGGCAAAGATATTGTCCTTTCGTTTATTCTTTCTCCTCGTAATCCTGCAGCCCGTTCTCTAGTACGAGGTCTCTGGTAACAGGTTTAGCGCAAAAAACTACTATTTCGGGTCGTCATTTTATTTCGTTTTATTTTATTCCATTTCATTCGCCTCTTTCTTATATTGCCTTGTTTCTTCCTCGCGAATGGCCCCTGCCGATATTTATACAGTTTAAAAACACTCTGCGGACAAAGTGATGACGTCTCGCTAATGGAAAAGGACATAGCTGACCAAGCGTCGCGGTCCACGAACCAAAAATACTTTATTTCCTTCACTCCATATACACGGTCATAAGTTCCCGTTTCAGTTTACTTGTTCTTCCCAGTTCGGACCATCAATGGTTATCAATTATTACTAACGCCTACCTGGTCTGGCTCCGAAAATCCGTAAAGAAGAAACACCAGTATCTACAGCTTTCAGAAAAGCTGATAAATTTCCAAGGGAAACTCCGTCAGGCCTTGACAGTCCCTAAATAAAACATGCCCCAGACGTGTTCTCGCGTTCTTTAGATCTGAAATAAATTATCCGAATATCAGAAAGCATTTGGAGTAAAAATTTTCTTCATTTTTCCCGTTACGTACGATCATCAGATTTCAATTCTGGGTATAACATTTATTCTGATATTATGCGCCAGCTTGTTTACCAATTAGCGATACATTGCATCGTCAATATCAATTATTTCGACTGAGCAAATGGCACAGCCCAGAACCACATGAGTTATGCGAATCACAATCAACCAGGTCACAGGATGTTTAACCGTGATTCTACAGCGCTAAAAACATCCCGTAAAATTTTTCAACCCCACCGTATGAAAGGAGCTTATCTTTTTCTAGCTGTCAAATGATCTGTCGATAAAAATCATAAACGACTATTTCTTATTCAACGTTTTTCAAAATTTTCATCTCAACGATGGTATCGACATCGGCAATCGAATGAGCCAAAAAAAAAACTTTTTGTAACACTGTATGGAAAGTTCTTACCTTATGTACCGAAAATTGTACGTAAAATATCAGATTCCTAATGATCTTACAAAGTCTGCGAGAATCAACATTCCCGCACGATTTATCCGTGCGGGAATATTGATTCCCGCACGCTTTGTCGATTTATCCATGTGGAGTGTGCACAAAGTATGAACTTCCATACAGTGTTACAAAAAATAGTATATGAAACACGTGTGGATTGTAACTTTCCGCACTAGTATCATAATATACTATTCTCGATGTTGAGTTGAATGATAATTTTTTTTTTGTCACAAAATTTTTAATGAGAGCTATACGTTATTGTTTGTGAAAAATTTACGTCTCATGCATACAGCAGACTGTAGAGGGATGATTTTTTTTTTTGTTTTTTCTAAACGCGCTACATGTTTCGCGGTCCATGTGAACCAGATACGAGAATATGTCCTTCAAGTTTTACGCTGTACCGATGTACAGGATGTCAACCCTCGGGGGAAATAATACCGGGGCTTTAGCTGAGAATACGTCGCCAGCCTGAAGGATCTATACCTATAACCCACGTCGTTGGCTTGATAGAAAGTTACATTTTTATTGCTTCTTATTCTGGTCTAGATTTCGTAATATACAACAACTATAAGAACGAGTGTCCAGCCGTGATTGATCGCTTTAGGTAAGCGGAATTGCGATGGGGTCTCTTAGAAACAATTTAAAACTTTATTTCCGTTACTTTATAAGAAAATAACTTCCGTATAGGAAAAGAGTAATCAAGAAGACAGCCTCTCGCATGCAGAACAATCCTTTGATAAATTCAATTCAACGATAGCGTTATAAATTGTAATGAAGAAGAAAAAAATGATTAAAAAAAGTATAAAGAAAATTTAATTTCACTAGATACTTTGTGTCTTGCTATGCCTTCACAAAAAAACTATCAAAGAGTATCTAAAAGGTTGAAAGTAACCCAAAGCAGAAGCCAAGATTGGTATATGCAGCATGGAGAGAGGTAGTCATAGAGGCGGGAGAAGTCGTGCTTTAAATTCGTGAATTTAAGGTACGAAGGCGTCGCGACGTTTCTGCATAATATATAGATGGTATACGGGAATAAATCGACGCTAGAATTCTAAATAATGCAAACGTACGCCTCTAAGCCCCACGTTTCACGAGGATCCGATACGCCACTGAGAACTACTCGTAGCTACAACGGTTTAGCCTAGCTTAGCTAAGCTTCACTTGGCTTTGGTCAGCTCAGGTTAGAATATATCCAGAGTCAGGTAAGGCTGCGTTATGTCAGCCTTGTTAAGGCTAGGTCAGATTAACTCGACCAAAACCATGTTGGGTTAGGTCAAGACTAGCTACGAGAAGCACGAATTTCCTGCAGGGTGAACAGCATCCTCACCAGCATCCTGGACCAAAACAGGATACAATTGCACGTCACGTGTGCCCCAAGCATCGTGCAAACTGGGTATACCTATACAGACGGATAGGTAGGTACAGGTATATGTACGTATATATTATATACCTACACTCCGAATGATGTTCAGGCTGTTGGGTGAACGAGTGAGCGTAGAATTTGTCCGGTCGAGCCGACTATCCTCCAGACTGCATGTCTGGAGGATAAATTTATCAGCCTTTTAAAGTTTCGCGTTTGAACTAACCCGAGAGAAATACGTGGCTCAGATACCGAATGTTTTCCCAAGATCCTCGCTGAATTTCAGGATATTTTTTCCCCTAAATTTTTTTCTTTTTCTCTTCTTCTTTTTCTTCTTCATTCAATCTGATATTTCCGGGCACTTGTAGGTGCCCATCTACTTCCGGTATATCTGCCACAAATCTTTTCTATAAATTGACAAATTTTATTACATTAGAACCATCAAGGATCCAGCTGAACCATGGGATATTCTATAAGCTAAGTTCTCCTTTTTTTTTTCACACGCCTGATTATGCTTCTTCTCTCAGACACAATCGGAAATTATTTCAGATTTTATGGACTTCACAAACTTCTCAAAGTTTCAAGTTCAATTAAATGTGTCAAGTATGTAAGTGCTTCTCGAAACTAGAGCGATCCAAAATTATTTCATTTAATAATGCTTTATCGTAACGTTGACGTCGATCTAATCGATCTTTGGTGGGTCCGGGGAAATATGGATAAGATCAAATTTGAGATCCAGTGAGATCCTGGGTTTGGGCAAAGAAAATATATTTGAATTGATCTTGTTGGATATTTTTATATCCATAAATTTGATCCAATTTCATCTAATCCATTTTTTCCGGGGGGTATATCAGCCGCAAACTCGCATACTCAGAGCAAGTTCGAGCACATACTAAATGTTAATTCGATTATATCGAGTTAATATGAAATACCTACCTTCCAATTAGTAACAGTTAACCGCAGTATGGAAATTACGAAATTTCAAGGTACAGGGAAAAAGTGCCTATAACTATTATAGACGTATTGTGTAAAGCAAGGGGTGGTTCGAAACGGCAAAAAGTTAACTTTGGAGAACGTAGTTCGAATGGGGATAAGAGGAATATGAACAAAAAAAATTGTTCATCTGTAGTTCTGGGGAACAAATATTCCACAGATTGTTTTGAACCCTCTGTTTAAACTCGCTCCTTTTGCGGTTAGATCTTGAAGTTATTATAAAGTAAATAAAGCAGTTATCCTTTTCCTTATTCAAGGAGAATATCTTTAGTATATTTACGCTGGTTTTATCGTATATAGAATTTTATATTCCGATATTTAAACAGATAAATGTATTGTAAAATCGATGTGCTAAAATTTTGAACTTAGTTTGCATACCGAATCCTAATACGGATAAGTTTAAATACAGAATAGTATGAGACACTTGAATTCCCGCCCGATTAAACCGTATATATAAGAAAAGGCGAATATATCGTCTGTAGTAATACGTTGCTATCTGAATAATTTATTCCAAAACTCTGTGGGTTGAATTTTGGGGACCGTCATGCATATATAAAGACGGTTAGGGGTGTAAATCAAATACAGTAGTTACACCGCTACAATCTCGTATGAAAATATATTCACATATTTATCCAGAACCCAATTGACTTTCGAAATTAGAAAACTATTGGATTTATACACGCCTCGAGATAATTTTCAAATATCAACCATACATTCATCTTTTCCTCGGCTCTGTCCTTCGTCGCGATACCAAATACACCTTTTTCCATTTTAAAATCAAACATCGACGATTTAGCCAAATAAATTATTGAAACATGCGCCATACGCCCTTGCAGTTCCAAAAAATTCCATAAAAATACAACAATTAGGAGCTCTTAATGCATTCGACTTCTTGATTGGTGCTATGTCGTTGGAAATTAACAAGAAATAAAGTCCTTTGAATTCACATCGGTAAATTTGGAGAGATTTTTTCTTCGCTGATAGCCTATGTGTATTCAAATGATGAAAAGTTGTTGAATAATTCTTTCTGTCATTTAAGGTAAACGTAAAGTCTATTTGCGAGACGCTAGTTGGCTAAGAATTTGCAAGTAAAATTAGTCGTATATATTTTACAACTGCAGTAATCCTTGTGAAAAGCTTATAGGTTGTACTGTACTGTACATTGGTTGAAAGTTATCAGAAATTGTAAGCCAGGTTCTTTACGAAATATTTGCAATAATGCGGCGTGTGTAAAGGAAATGTAGATAGATATTCCAGCTTTGATAAACTCTGAGAATATTAATTGTAGAGCGAGGTATACGAATGCATATATACTCGGTATTCTACATTATACCTAACCGGTTGAAGTAGGAAATGAGATAACTAACGTTGCCAGATATTCACAAAGCTGCAAACAAGCTTTGCCTTTCTAAACTCTTGATGAAAGCCGGATGGTCCTTCCAAGACGTTTAAGTCGGTAGCCGTACAACAAATAGACTTCTATACCTACCGTTATAGTCCTAGAGCATCATTGCGAGAGGAAAACTGATCTGGACCGAAAGTCCTGGCTTGTAGGTTTAAAAATAAATTCGAACTCTCTCTTCTGGCGTTAATTTATCTCCACTCACTCTCACGCCAAGAAGTGTAACTTTGACCTAAGATATCGGACCCCAGAGATTTGAACGGAACGGGATACAGAAATAACATAAAACGTGCTTCTCGCCCTTCGACGTAGTTTTCGGATTCATTCATTAGGGTCACACGTGTGTATAAGACTGATCCTTAATTCGGTCGTATCCGAACGTCTCGAAATATATTTTAAAAAAATAAGTCAAAACCCCAGGATCTTATCTCAATCCTAAGTGATGCCCCAAAGCCTTTGAAATTTGCCATTTTTTATTCTTTCCTGGCCCATGGGAGCATTGAAATTCGAAAATGATGAAACTAAGAAGCACCCTGACATATATATTATATTGTAGCGATGTGCACCACGGGTGCAGAGAAAGAACTATGAACTCGCATTATGCGATAGGAAAAATCGATTTTTATTCAAGTGGCATTAAGACCTTCCGGTAAATAAAATTGGCAAGACAAATGCGACGATATATTTGCGGAGGAAATGGTCAATTTTATACATCCGTCTTGGATCTCGTGCATTATTAAAGCCTCGGTATAACCGCTACGTGATGTGTGTGTATATGCGGACTAAAGCTTTTATTTGCTTTTATAACAGACGGAAAGTACGGCGGAAAGCCTCTTAGGGTATTCTATTTCGAACCATATTTCAGTCGTACCTAGTACGAGTTTAAAAGTAGAACTTTGTATAAAACGAACAAGCACAAAGCTCAGGGTCTGCGCATGACGCAAAGTCCGGCCTGGGACGTGACTTTGAAAAATTTACTGGCTATATAGACTTAACTACACCTCTAGTAGGCAATTAGTGACTAATTATGAGTTATATTGCCTAGGTCATACAACATTGTCACAATATAATATCCCCATATATGTATATACAATTATACACCTACCTATACCGTGTCAAAAGAAAGAATTTTGTTCAAACGATATTTCGTACTTCAAAAATGTGGCGTACCTACTTATATTATTTTTTGCGAGGCGAAAATTACGTTTTAAATTTTTTATTTGAACCTCTATCAGGGACCAGTTCGGTACGTGGACTCGGTTATTTCATAAATTGATCCACAAGTTGAAATTTGTTTCTTCTTTTTTTTTTTTTTTTTTTTTTTTTTTTTTTTTCATATTCTCGTCGCACACGTTAAAAATGATCAAAATTTGAATCCACTGGCTGATTTCATCGGTAGCGAATTTTATCCAGAATTTTATTTTCTAATTATTGACTCTGGGTGTAGAAAGCAAACCGTTGATAAGCGGGGGAGTACGAAAGTGACCAAGCGATTGTATAATTGACTATCAGAATATACGTTAATCGGGGATTTAAGCGAAGTTAATTATGAACTATGCGACGTATATGTGGAGAGATGTACCCTAAAACCCGTGAGAAATCATCTTTGTTGAATCTTTGTCGCGAGGGAAATTATTACTACTGCTAACTCCGCGAACTCCGAACAAAGAGGAACTCCGCCGAGCAAGCCGACCGAGAACCTTTGAACCTCTGAACCCTTGAACCACTCGAACCACTCGAACCCCTCGAATGTTCGTCGCCTTGAGTGCACCCCGTAATTACATTATCTATACTCGGAAGGTGCAGTCCATCCTCCTCATTCTTTACCTTTTTCTTTGGCCGTCCCCTTCCTTATTTCACTCGTTTTCCACACCCCTGTGTCCAGTCGAATATCAATTTATAGATTCGACTTGGACCAAAATTAGCGATGGCGATTCCCCCCAATTTATCGAATGAAAATTGTAATTTCGATCGAAATTTTTTTGGTCGAAATGTGAAATAGATGATCTTTTTAGTTCGATTGTGAAAAATTTGAACAACCGAAACAACAAGAGTAGTACGGAGTATTCGATCACAGTTGAAGTGCAGCTTGCAGCAAGCGTAATATAATGTTGATAAAACAAGCGAATTTTCATGGAACAAATGGCCTTTTCAAATGTTGTTTGGACAGGTATATCGGCGTGCAATTTTCCCGTTTAAAACCCCGAAATTTTATGAAATAAAAAAATATCCGAGTAAATTGTATTCATGGACTGTAGGGTAGTTCGGGGTGGGAACGCAAATGGACGAATTGGACACAGGGGGTATCGAAGGGAGGCTAGATCTACGATAAAATAAACCATATTTCATTGTGATCCACGATCCGACTAGGCCAAACCTTGTTCTATGGGTTTCACCAACTGCGAAAGTTGCTGGGAGCATTCCGCTCTTCCCTCTCATGCCCATGTAATTATGACGAATCACCTATCCCCTGGTAGCCAGGAATGAACCGACAACAGGGCTTGGGCATCCCGGCACTCTGCCACGAGATACGCGAGTATATTGGATTAAAATGCAATAAAACTTAATTACAACTTCATCAGCTATAGGTGATGAACAAAGTTGCGTTACGGCACAAAATGTTGAATGGTGCTTATACCGGTTCAACTTCATACTGACTCTAAACTACTTCAACTTCCACATGTATTACGGATATATAAGTTAGATGGATTGTTAACCAGTATACGTACTAACGACTTTATACCTTCACATATACATGTAGCTACCTTGACGCGCGGATTCCGTTATTAAGTATACCAATTAAACCAAATTATCCACCTTTTTTTTAACATCAATCTATAACCAGGATAATCCTTTCGAAGAAGAGCCAATATTAACACAAAAGTTTCGCCTTAGGCGAATTTAGTCTACCGATGAAATAGTGGCCGTCGATTTTCTCGTTTTTTTATAAATTCTCAAGAAATATTCTGAAATTGTTAAATCCATAGAATTTCGTATCAAAAAATGAAATTTTCATTGGTTTCCATCGAAGTAACATCCGTCTAGGATATCCACACGGAATCAGTACAAGGATATTATTTCGTAGGTGATGGATGACTCGATAAAGTTATATTTTTCCGTCGTTTTAATACGCGGTTAAATCTTTCCGATCCCTAGTCAAATTTGAGGATAAGGTTCGCGTGAGAAATAAGTATATTTCTGTTTTCGTAGCGACAATCGCTCGACAAATTACTGATTTATAATGCTATGATATCAGATCTTGTTTATAAGTTTCTTGTAAAATAATCTCCCCTTGAAAAAAGGTGCGAATCCTCAATCAGTTGGTGTGGGATTAACAGGATCGTGGGAGGAAACGATTTGAAAGTTTCGTAAATCGAGGGCTTTGAAAGCCAATTGGAATGGTAATTGTTTGCTCTACCTCACGTTCGTCGGGATTTAGAGACGAATATATATTATAGTCCGGTGATTCACGACTGGTGAGACTCTTATTATAATTACATTTAAAGTTCAATGTATATTCATTAATCATTTGAATTTTTCCTGAATTTAAATCGAGAGAATCAAAGTGATGAAGATATAAAGAGAATATTTTTTTAAGAAATCAAAATGAAACTGTTTCGTCTGTATATACAGGGATATAAAACTGAACGGTAAAATACTTGTGAAAAATGAAAAGAAGAGAAAAAAAAAAAAAAAAACGGAAACAAAAATTTTTCCAGTATCCTTGAAATTGAATCCTTGATATTCTTTTGTTGTCTCGACTCATTTTCTCTCGAGTATAAGCCAAGACTCGGGGGTGAAAAATCTGTGATTCACCCGTTTTCATTCGCGTTGCAGATCGTCGCGGTCGTGATCAATAATTTATGACTCGTTAAGCATCATCAGAATACAACGGAGCAGCTTGTCACGGTTTCGTATGCAGATACCCAGCAAAACTTTCTGCTCGTTTGACTCCCCCAGTTAAGTACCCCATTCAGGCATGAGACCCGAAAGTTTCGAATCCCGTCTCAAGTTGTAACTCGGAACTGATCGCCAAGGTACACAGAAATCCCTAGTACGAAGGTGGGTTGCTAGGTATAGTTGTCTCATGGGCAAAGAGGAGTTGACTCAGTTGACCCAAACTTGATGGTAACATCTGCAAATTCTGATGAAATTTTCACTACCAATTACCAGAGTTATTATATCAATAACTCCACCGGATTAATTCGATATGGTCATTCGCCAATCAAAACTGAGAAAAGCTCATTTACGATCAGTTCGATTGAGTGCCCCAAGATTTCGACATGCAGCTTCAGTTAATCAATCGAATACTGGAATTATCTAAAATCTTGTCAGATCTGATATAGAGCGGTGTTAACACGGTAGGTAAATATATATATAATCTGAAAACCAATCGCTGACTAAATTGGTTTTTTTTTTTTTGTTTTTTTTTTTTTTTTTATCGCTACAACGAGTAGCCACTTGCTTTCTTCGGCTCAAGTGATATGGGCTCGAATGTCCTGCTGAATCTTTTGATCAAGATGACGGCTAATTAACTTTACTCCAAGGGGAGACCTCCATCGCATCTTATTAGAATATGAAAAAAAATCAATGTCGAAATTTTCGGTATTTTACGGCATAAAATTTATTACATAGTCTTTTTTTATCCTCACATTATGCAGTCGACGATTTTATCCTGAAAATGAAATCACCGATTACATATATATAGTAGAATTATGTTTCAGATTATACTTTTACGCCACATGACTCGAAATTGAGCATGACTAGCATGTCCAATATTTAATTTGAATGAAAATTCTTTTCCTTCAAAGTCGCTCGTTAAACTTAAAATGTTCAAATTGTTAAAAAACCCGGTTACAGCTTAGCTGCGGAATTCAATCCGCGATATTCATTGCATTGCCTCTATTGTCAGCCAGTTAGTAATCCATACTAATACAGATACTAAGGTATAGATAATACTAATCCCAGTATTCTCGCAGCGTTTCATATATGATTTCCCGGCCGTAGGGAGAGGGTGAAATAGATGGCCTTGCAACTCGCCCCGTGTAGCCTGAGTACCGTAATAATGCACTCACTTTAGCATTCGGAGTGCATCGACACGGACTAACGAGATTCCAGAGCATTTATCATTCCGCTGTAAACCATTCAATACCGGAGCTCTGGGATCCTATTTACCGTAGATTTTTCCGACTGGAACATTCGCCGTTATTATTATTATAATAATTATCGAATGCCATTTTTCTTCGTGTAAATAACGGTCGTTAGAGACAAGCTGTACCCAAACAGCTGTCGATGATTTTAATTGGGTTTTTACTTGACGATAAGAAAATAGCATGCAGGATATCCAGCGATAAAATTTCTCCTCGAATTATTGATAATATCTTATTAGTCCCCCTGGATACAGACAAGCCGATCAAGAACTTTTGCGAAATATGAATAGCTGCGTAGCTATGCGAAACGTTCGAGAAATAGAGGAGTAAAATTACTTATCATTATTCCGCGATGTTCGCTTTTGTTATTCGCATTTAAGAAAATCCGATACTCAGAGCCGCGATTTATCGAAATAATTCCGATGCGGATACTCGAATGTATCTCTTTTAGATTTTTATTTTTTATTTTTTATATTTTTATTTTTTTAAGAGGATCTTAATAATCAAGACGCAGACTCTAGCTAAAGCTATAAAAATATTAAATAAATGCTGAATTTAATTGTAAAGAAGTTAAACAGTGGAGAAAATTATTTCCAATGAGTCGGACGGATAGAGCGAGAAGAAATCTCGGAGCTTATATTTGAAGGATATCTCGTTATAACAATACGTACTCAACCCATTGTCAGTAAAGTTCACTACAGGATTCGCCCGTATTTCATTAAACAATATTTCGAGCACTCAGCGAAATTCTCTATTACAAAAAAAAAAAAAAAATTTAGCATCGCTCCGTTGATTCTCAAAAGTTTTTTTTTTTTCTTTCTTTTTTTTTAAATTATATGCGAGGATCGGATGAAAATCGTTTACATTTGATTTAATGAAAATAAAAGAAAGTAAAAAGCATATATAGCAATTATTAATAAATAGATTCAATGAATATATCGTAAATTTTACCGATCGCCTACCGACTCGATTCGACTCGACGCGACACGACGTACCAGCTGCACAACTTACTGGATAATTTTTATTCCTTGTTAATTTTAATTAAAATCATTTCACCGTGTTTAACTTTATACCAACGTTATTGTGAACGCTAATTGGCCCAATTATTTAAAGGGAATTGGAAGGCAGCGAATGAGAAGTTTTTTAAAAACACTCGCTGTACCCGTCTGCCAATTTACACATTGATTGGCCTCCACTGAATACACACGACAAATATTGTTTAACTATTCCATCATATGTCCGAATAATTTTCGTAACGATCGACCCGACGCGACGTTGATAAAACATTATAATTATTCATTTTTTCTTCCTTTTCTCTCACTCTCTCTCTCTCCTCCTTCATTCACATATATTTAATCAAATTTTCATTCAATACATCAAACTTCGATCTCTGCAAATCCACATTTAGGGAAAACGCTGCTGATACCACCGCAAATCGGATATTTCAACTCAGTGTCAATTTATGGATCGAGTCAATTATTCACTGTACGGTAAATCCGGCCTTATACACAGAGCGGAGGGATTTGTCGAATCATTGAAACAGATCTTCTATAGATAATCAGTTGTGTCAAGTATTTGTCATTTGGTTAAAACGAATACCTGGTTTAATTTGAAAATTGACATCTCGAAACGTCGTAGGGGTCAAATCCAGTTACGAAAACTGGAACTTGGAGTTTTTCACCTGCAACTTGAAAACAAAAAAATTGATTTTACCCTTTTTTTACGTTCTTCAATCAGATTGAAAAGGTTTTGAAACCAGGCTGAGAACGGTATCCTCAAATTCTTGAAACTTATGTGTTTTTCAAATTCCATTCATTCAAAATTAAAATCTGTTCGAATTTCGTAGTGAACAACAGGCATCCCGATCTCTAGATAAAATATATCGAATTTTAAGCCTGGTCTCAGATTTTCTCTCCATTTCATAAAAAAACAAAAAAAAACATACAAGTTTATGAAATACGATGGTAGCCTGTTCGGTATTTATGGTCTATTCGAATTGTGCCATAAGAAAGGATCTGGAACAATATTTAGTAGAATTAAGGGCGCGACCCCGATGAACTGAGGCGAAATTCCCCTGCACACATTTACCTTAAACAAAAGGTAAAACAATCGTGATTCGTTACTCGTGACTCGTTATGCAAAGCGCAGCACAATCCTTCTGTTTAATAAGACTCCTAGGGTTCAGACTCGCAGAAGGTAGGTCAAAAAGCTAAGTAAATGGGGTCATTAATATTTGAGCTTCGGTTGATAAATTTTTCAAGGGATGTTTGGGACGGAACGAGAAGACTCTTGGAGGTTTAACAAGGGCTGTGTTTAGGGTAGGCGTCAGCTAACAGTACCCCGATTACTCCGTTTCTTTCCTTCTCTCATTTCCTCATTTTCTCTTTACCCTCTTCCACGGTAGAAGTTGAAAAAACAAGGCTCCTCTGTATAACTAACCCAGTTGCTCCTGCCTTAAGAACGGACAATAGCCTCTATTATTTGCCTCGACTGACCCTAACTATATACACAGGTTTTAAAATTTATGAAAAGAGGGTAGACGAAAACCCTCGCTCTTAAGTCACATTTGTTTATTCACCATTAATACTTCGCCTCCATTTAGTCTCCGCCGAATTTTCTTATGAAAAATAGGAATTACAATTAAAGAGGTATGCTCTCATTGCGTTAATCTGATGGATGATCTCGAAAGTCTACGTTGACGGTTTCAACGAAACTTTTAAACGAATAACACCGAAGGTTCAAAATTCCGAACGTTAAAGCTCCGAAAAGCCAGACCTATATTCTACCTACCTTAACTATGGTCAAATTAATCGTCTTCAGATTTAATTTTTGGAAAAAAGTTCCAAAATTTTATCAATTATTTGTGACATTTAAATTTTCGATTGAAAAAAGTTCGTGCTTTACGCACACGGGGTCGAAAACTATTTTACGCCCTCGGTGCATGAACTAATATTCCGTAAAGAGGGAATGGAGTGAACTATCTTTTGTCTTTACATCCGAGAAATGAACCTTGAATGTTTGGATTTTTGGGCTTCCGGGGGTCAGGATTTTCGAAGTTCCGAACCATCTGCATTCCAACCTTTCGGAATTCAAATCTTCCGAAGTTCAATATTTCTGAAAATTCGAAATCGTCTCAAACGATTTCAGAATTTTTACCGTTAGGAACTTTGACCCACAAATTTTGTATTTTTGTCAGTAAAGACATGAACCCTTCGAAATGCAGAAATTTATTAGGATATGAAAAGATTAGAAAAATAATGACGAATGGGTATTGAAGCTGAATTACTTGATCAGTTAATACCTTCGTTTAACTTTTGGCAATAGGTAATTTGATCGAATTTATTTCTTTCAAATCGAGTGATATAAGTAGAAAATCGTAAGAAACAATTTTAAGCAGAAAAATTCGCGAACGTCAGAGTGAATTTTAACTCAATATTGAGACCCGCTGTTCCACAGTCTGAATAACGGAAAAAGTTATCCAACTCGAAACCACCACAATAAAATCAGTCGTAAATATTTACCCGCTGAATTGGCTCGGAATAGCGATAACAGAAGCGCCTCAAAGTTGATTCCCTGAATCGATATCGATATCTTCTTTCTCGTCAACAGATCTCTCGACCTTACAATAACCCCCTGAACACGCACACACAAAGTACACATATTATTTCTTTTTTTTTTTTTTTTTTTTTTATTGAAGAAAACAGCTATTTCCTTAGCTAATAAATTCGAATTCATTTCCTGAAAACAAGAGGAAACACTGATAAGTCAATGTAGGCTTATACCGTACCGTTGAAATTCACATAACTGCAGCTGGGACTTATGGAAAATAAATTTTCAATTATTTTCAAATAAAATTGGAGTCGTGAGATTTTTCGAAACGAATACCTAGAAATTAGCAAATTTCCTGGTATTCAGTTCTCTGCTGTTATTTATATTGACAACTTCCGCACGGCTTAATTTTGTACAGTTGTTGCTTTGGAAAGAAAATCTTCCCTATGAAATCGTCTTTCTTTTTTTCGTCCGTCCATTTCTCTCTCTTTCCCTATCCAATTTTGACGAGAACATCGATAGGAATTTGCGGAGAAGGGTATAAACCGACATAGGTGGGTATAGGGTGGATGTAAGCCGTCGACGAAAGTGTCTTCAGCGACGAAAATCGGTTTGTCTTGTATATAGGTCGATCGAAAAGTCTGGCGTGGGCAAAGCGATCTCTTTTCTTTTCGAGCACGCCAATACCCCGGACTGATGTTCCGTCAATTTTTCAATCCCATCGTATTCAACCGAATCTGAAAGCTTGAATAAATACAAATCACGAAAACTCGTCAAACATTGTTTCCATCTTACGAATCGCAGAGCATTATCCATAGGAAAATGACGAGCTTCTATATCGAGAAGATCTATGGAGGAGAGCTCTCGTTTCCTGCATGGAAGAATCTAGAATGGCAAAGTTTTCACTCACCTACCCAACTAGTTGGCAAACAATCTAAATTATATGCCATAGTTCTGTACACCACAGTGTTGTCTTTGAATGGTTTTTATAACGGTTCGCATTAGTGTAATGCATTTGGTTAATCATCATAAAGTAGTAAACAGAAAATATAGTAAAGTAGGTACTGAATAATGAACTGCAGACGAGAGCGCAGGGTGCACCGTGGAGTCCAACTACCAAACAGCCCACTTGCCATCGTACCATAGCCCACATTTCATCATCTACATAAGTAAGTCAGGAACACTTCTGAAATCGCTGGTCCAGAAATTCGAGGGTAGGAAAATGCATGCGGTTGAAAAAAATTGGAGAGAAAAATAAAACCACTAGACAAC
This sequence comes from Tenthredo scrophulariae, assembly GCA_963978835.1. NCBI lineage: Eukaryota > Metazoa > Arthropoda > Insecta > Hymenoptera > Tenthredinidae > Tenthredo > Tenthredo scrophulariae. Next base: position 8,180,351 of record OZ022234.1, read on the forward strand.
AACCCACGTGACTTACGACTAACAAGCCGTTAGTAAACGTCTCAGACTCGTTTAAAGTATATTAAAAAAAATTTAGCCCCATTTTATCAGCCAACAAAATAATTCGTATCGAAATCAATGCGAAAGTATGAGGAATCACTCGTCATTAATAAACATAACAGATCCGATGCTCATTTCTGTTGAACTGTACACTTTCGCAAAAAGTTTACTTCGTTTAGATTACCTAGTTCCTTGGAAGCATAACGGTACCTTCTCGCTCCTTATTTAAGATAAGTAACTAAACTGTGCAGACTCGTACATGATGCTCTTTGCGAAAGCTAATTTCGGCTAAAAGCTCATTTTCGCTCTCTCTCTCTCTCTCTCTCTCTCCCTCTCTCTTTCTGCTTTTCTGCGTAAATTGCTCCCATAACTGTACGAACTTTGAGTTAGAATTGTCCACGACATGATATCCTGTTTGAGCCTTTTGGTCATTATGGTTGCACAGAAAGGGTAAAAAATTAATGCAATTTTCTGAAGCCACGAGAAGAGGGATCCAAGCTGGGGGTTTTCCTTGCGCTGTCGGTCTGCCGCGGAACGTAAAAAATGTGAAAATGTACATGGTCCCGTTGTCAGACATGCTTGTCTCTCACGACTCGCCGTAATAAATCCATGTTTTCTCACGTATTTGGGAAACCATAATGAGACGAAGTGTTGGAAAGAGAACCAGAGACCGTGGACCACGTACACGCATGCAAGTGTGTTAAAGCAGATTAAGCATATCTCGTAAACGAGGCTAATTAGGAAACATCCAGAGTTCCGTGTGGCACATGTACCTACCTAACTCTGAAGCTGAACACCCGGCAGACGAGAAATCCTTTCACCATTTCAAGGAAGGTATCGGGTAACGTTTTGTGGGGTTGGGAGGTAGGGATTCTTCCAATAAAAGGAGGCCCGACTCCCTCGTACAGATACCAGACTAACAAGTAGGTATATAGTTATAATAAATATGCCTCGTACTATAAGGCTTACAGGTATAATACACCACGGATGAGTGCTAATGACTTCGTTGAAAGGACGGTGAAAAATTGGTAGAAAAGAAGAATGAAAAAAAGGAGAAAAATAAAATGAAATCGAACTTCATGGTATCAAATTCGGAGAGATTGTTAAGGTAGTATTTGGTTTACGGTCACGTAATAATTCCATTGCGAGTCTCTCGGCGAATCGATTCCTTGACGTTTCGTTGAGGGCATATATTGTAACTCCTTTGTCGAGTACGATCGAACATCAAGCTCCGTCGTTAGTATTCGACCTCAAACCGTCGGAGATTCCCACATCACCATCACGCGAATAATACGCCAAATACAAATTGAAGTCCTTACAGGTCTCATATTTGTTCAGAATAACTTGCCGCCAATCATTCAAGCGAATGACTGCTCAAATCAGAATAGAAATTCTTGTTTTATACTGCAAGTACTCGCTGCAGACTTCGGGGTGCAAGCCAGAAGTTTAGAGCAGGATTGTGCATGTAATGGAATTCTGATTTGCACCTAAAAGTAAGAGTTATGTCCGCTTTGAACAAGTTTAGGTGCAAACGACTTTTCGGATTCTAGCTCGCACCTCTGGATCCGAAAATTCAGAGAGGCTGTGATTCTGGCTTCGACCTATTGCTCCTCAATCTTTAATTCCTATTACGACTTGTGTAAACTGCAGAGAACTGATAATGGCCAAATTTTTACTTGCCAATTTTGGCCATTGTTCAATCGTAGTTTAGGTCAACGTTAGGTAATTCAATCTTGAGATGAGGCATGAAATCGTGTCGTGAAATTTTCAAACATTACTTGGTTTACTATGTCGTTATAATTTTGTTGAGATTTCCTCGCCAAGTTGGATACATAATAATTCTCCTGTCAGTTGAGGTTGAATGGCGAGCCGTTCTCGTTATTTTGCCCAAACCATTAGGGAATTTCGCGTTCCTATTTCGAACAGCACGTCGAGCGGGAATTTAAATTGCGAGAAATTTCGCGTGCAGAGAAAATCCTTATCACGAAAATGATATAAACTATACTCATACGGCTATTTTACCGTTGCCATTCTTTAGCCCACATGTGTTATGTGTCTACATATCATGTGTGTGTAGACTCAGGTGCATCACGGTAATCTGAATACAACACTCCGGCATCTCGCGACCAATAAAATGAACTGCAACGGGTAAGCGACGCAATCTGTCGCAGCCGTTAGAAAAAAATGGCAAAATCTCTCGAAGTTGAACCCAGCATCTATCCTCTCGCTACAAGATATAAAGAACTGTGTCAGCCATATATGATGGCGCATAAAGTATACGAAGTCTTCAGCGTAAGAAGGAAATCGAAGACACGTGTGTAGCCAGGAAATAATGCAGCACAGTGCACACATATGAAGACGAATAGATGACTCGGGGGTGCTTTGGCAAAAAGCCAACGAAAGTATGAACTAGAGAGATAGATCTCTCCTGTGTTTGGCAATATTTCCTATCGCATCTAGGTAAAAGTGTGCGACACATGTGCAGATACTCAGGACGTTAAGTCACCTTCGAAATAGTAACCGCGTTAACCACTTGTTCTATATGACTAAAATTTTAGGAATTTTTGTTCTGGAAAGTTCGGGTTTGTAGTTCTTCGAATACTTCTAGTTCAAATTTTCCTTTTACTCTATCGCATGGCAGCTGCCAAGGCTAATTCACACCCCATCACGGGGTAAGCTTTCATTGCAAGGACCGCAAACCGGAGTGGTTTATCCAGCTGGCTTGTGTCATCGCGAAAAACGTCAAATGATAAAAAATTGTCTTTTCCAATTCAGCTTGACACCATGTCACTCCCGCGATCAGTTTCAATCATTCATAAACCAATCGTGTCTGGTCGAGTGTCCGGGTATGATTATGTTCACTGAATTCGTAAGAAAAAATAAAAAACGTACCTACAATTGAATTGTCGAAAAATTTCCAACTTCTACAGTTCTTTTTTTTTTTCATAATTTCTTCATGAATTTTTCCCCGTCACTTTCGATTCGTCTCGAGAAAAATTCAATTCATTCAAGTTATATCTCTTTTATATTAGCACGAAAATTGTGTTATCCGTATTTCACCGTCCCTCGTGCGAGAAATACGAAACTTTTTCTCTGTCCACAAGGGATAATAACGGCATCGAACCTTTTTGCTTTTAGTTTCTACTTTTACACTCGAAATATTACGATAAATTTTATAAGAGTTATACGGTCTCGATTCCACGACAGTATAATATGAAATGATGAAAAATACTTTTCATGGTAGGTCGTTGATCTTGTACCGACACTCTGTACAGTGTACACGTTTGTACATATACACATACGTACACACATAAATCGCATTTGTATTATATATCCACTCCGGGTCACAGTAGTAACCGCAATCTTCGTACAAGGGCGTTTACCCCGTTTACCTCTGCATTCGACTCGGTTCCTAACTCAGGATGCTCCCTTGCATCTAGAATTCGGAATTCACGAGATAGGGGTTAAACGCCGGAATCTAAATACGAATCTATCCTCAGCCAACTAAACATCTGTTGACACGTTAACATTGAACTGCAATGGTGTGTTAGAAATTAGGAAACAGAAGGCGAAAGGTTCACATTGTCTGACTCTCTGAATTCTTATACGTAACACCTTTGTTACAGTACCTACTGTTAATCCTAACTGACCTAGATGTACTACATGTGCTTATATCGGTATCTCCCATTCATATACAAATGTTAATAAAAAATATCCAGGTCATCGTAATCTGGATATATATGTATATAGGTATAGTCGAATATTGCACCGCAGAGTGAACAGTTGCCAAAGAATAAGAGATGCTTCGATATGGCTTGACTTTATCTCAATATATATATTCTCGTTTGATATGCTCAGTGCAACTAGGGTACAGATGTATAAAGTTGTATTGGTATTATGCCTGAATAGAGTCGAATAACGCTTGAAAATATTCTTTTCAACACGCTGTGCGTAAAGTTCGATTTTACGCACGTTGTGTTAAAAACAAAGTCCGATAAACGTGTGAAAGATGATTATCGACTTGTGTAATTGTCACCCTTGCTTCGCTCGGGTAAAAAAACTTTACACTCATCCAAGAATCAACACTTTCGCACCTTTATCGAAAAGTGCAATTATTTCGCTTAATTTTTTCGTCGACGTAAGATTTTCAGACCTTGTGAATAGTAGAGGATAATTATAAACGTGTAGCCGTATTTGAGAGGAATGAAATTCCCATGGGTCGCTTTTCCACACATGAAATAAGGTGCATGTATAGAAATGTCCGCGAACTACCGAGATGACATCAGTTAATCAACGTTTCAAAGCTATACTCTCACTCGCTGAATCAAACTTCGCTGCATTTACGACCTGACGCGAACGTCAAGAGTTATACTTCCCCTAATTGCTTTTTTCCAGACACTCGACTCTATAGGTGCTAACTACATCTGAAGTGCATTCCTGATTATACGATGTGCGGACACCATTCTGAGTCCCAGTAGCAACACAAGATTCTCATTATTTATCGAACAATAATCCTTGATGGAGAGTTGTACAGATGTTTCGAAAAAAATCGCAAGATAATTTCAACTATTACTATAATAAAGCTTCGTGAACATCTGAAAATTACTTCCGCAAATGCGCAAAAAAAATTTCAATTAAAAAACTATATCTATGCATGCAAGAACCGTTTTTTCGATACCGTGTGCGTAAAATTGCATTTTACGCACGCTGTGTCGAAAAATATCGTATGAAACGAGTGCGTACGATTTTACGCACTCGTTTCATAATATACTATTATTATACATATATATTTCAATTAATGTGATTTCAACAAAAAATTCTCATCTTATTTATGATTTCGATAGATTGATATAGCTTCTTTTTTTTTGTATAAATCAGTTCATACTTAATCTTAGTATGAAATTGATGGATATTTCGGAAATATGTAGAACGTATAAAGATGAGTTAGAGTAATGTAGGGTAAATATGAATTCGTGTTAGGCTGAAGAAAATACTCGACCCTAAAAAGACAAAGCTTCATAAATCAGAGGGTGTTTTCTAAATTTTGGTCATAAGTCCATTGTACTTGTCGCTATTTCCTCTGAATATTCAAAAAGCCGGGGAGCACGGCAAGAAAGCCTGCGGGTGAAACGACGCCCTTGTCAACTTGCCAACCGATCCACCATAGGGTAACTAGTTTATAATAAAATCGAGTTTTTTCGCTTTTTAAATTCGTAAAAAACGACTGAACAACCAGACGACTTAGAAAACGATTGAGTTCCACATTCCCACACGATTTTAATTCGTTTTGGAATGAAAAGGCTGAAGCTAATTTTCCGGAGATTGAATTCTCTCAAATCAATTCTAATCCTCTTAAGGGATGCCTGTATACGAATCGCTTTAACAATACTGTAAAATAATTTTCTACCATGAGAAACATGAACCGATTTTCGAAAAAATATCCACCCTTATATTTACTCTGCTATGCCAATTCATACCAAAATCATACTCATCAAAATTATTTCGCCGAATTGTCTGCTGCAGTATTTCGGAGGCAATAGCTTCAACCCTCGACGACGTAAGATAGGCACTCAAAGGTACCCCGATTACCTATATTTTCTCACAATGAATATTGTATATCCGCCATATATCGTCATCGAATCATTCTTTACCGTATCGTAGTAACCTGAAAGGTTGGTGAATAAAATAAAATTACTTTACCTTGTGGCAATCTATCTCACCCTGTCTTCACCCGGGCGTTACACAAGGACGTTACGATCCTTGATATGTTAAAGTTGCTAGCTCGTATATTTAGATGATTTCAGTTATCCATGGTTACAATTATTATTATTAAATAAATTTGCCAACCCTGGTGGATATGAGTAATAATGGGCGTTGAATTTAAGGGTGAAGAAAAAAGGGGGAAAAAAAGGAAAAAAAAAGTAATAAAAAGTCAAATTTACCCCGGGTATCGGGACCTTATTCTGCGTAATGCAAATCAAGTGGTTCTAAATTCAAATTAGACTAGATTTAAAGGTGGATAAAACACGAAGCAGTGACCGGATCATTGAGCAGTAAATTTTCTTATTTTTGCGAAAAGTCTGGAAACTCGAGTTTGCCGATAAATTAAGAAATATTGCTTGTTCTAGATGAAAATTTATTTCCTATGACACACAGTCCTAGGCTATGAGTAAAATAATAAATTTCCGAATAATGTTTCCGTAGCAACGTTTTAAGAAAGTTCTGCCAAGTCGGCGCAAAAGAAAAACATCGTAAATCTATATCGATTTTCCGCGACGGGCATCATCCCAGACTTTACTTCAATAAATTTCATTTCAGGCCGGTGGAAATGTTTTTGCCGACTTTTGTTGATAGATGTTCCGGAACTTGAGGCGTAATTTTTTCCTTAAGGGTCAGAAACGTTCTCATAAATTCGTGACAGCAAACTACTTTACAACCTTTCACCGACTTTCAGATTCTTTTGGCACAGTTTCTTAATTTTTTTCGTTTGGCTTTTATTTTTTTTTTTTTTTTTTTACTTTTTTAGTTTCTTCCTTCCATTCTATTCTCTAAATGCCAACACATCTCGAGGACCATTGTTACTACCTCGAAGAAAGTCCTTATATTTATAATAAAAATACTGGATGGGGTGGCTGTGATCCCAATAGTCAGAAGCTGTTTTCAAATCCGACGAAATTTCCTCGATAAAACTTATTGGCACGATTATCCTGATCGTCGAAGTGATCATCATAGTTTTCGAAGTCTTTATAGCTGTTTGAGGGAAAAAAGTAAAAATAACGTTGCGACATCGTTCTTTGGTAAAAATTACACGATTTGTGAACGTCGCAAGGACTGAAAATTCATACATCTGCGTACTACACATTCATCATACTTTCCCTCGAAGCAATAAAAAACGTTGGAGATCTATTGAATAAAAAATAGAAATTTTTCAACGGCGTTTTTTTTCTTTTTTCTTTTTTCTTCTTCTTTTTTCTTCCTCACTCAGTCGCGAAGAGTGCGAGAAATCGATGAAATAAAATTAATTGGAATCCGGTTCGACTGGAAGCTCGAAAGTGACGAGGAGAGGCTTTGGCTCTAGTTCAAATACCCATCTCTACTAATTCGTGGGTCGTTCGAAAACAATTAACAATTATTTACAAGCTTGTTGGCTGCTGTGGCAGTGTACGCTGCACAGATGCTATAGTCGACAAAAAACCTCGAGGTTCGTTCACCGCTAAATTCAATTGAATAAACGGAGACAATAGCATCAGGATTTAAAGCTTGATGTAGATGAAATCAAAAACGTCGACTGAATGCGCTTGATAAAAAAAGGGATAGTACATTTCGCGATTTAGTTCGACCAGCAATTTACTCCCTAACTCGTTGATCGAACGATACAAGACATCCTTTCTGACTCCCTCGTGCGATACACGTTGATCGATGTGGCCGGAAGGCCTGGTGCAATGCGGGGCCTTCCACTAGCCTCTCTTCGACGATCCCTCACCCATTTTTCGAGATATAGTATACAGGTATGTGTGTATGTGCGTTTATATGAATACAACTACCGCACCCCACATCAGTACACATGTATTATCACTGCTCTCTGTATTCCCTACAGGGATGGAAAAAAAAAAAGAAGAAAGAAAAACGACAAATGCGAGAACATTAGTTCTATTGACCTCCGCAAATTAAAAGAACTGCGGGTGATCGTAGATCAAGCACTTTCGGGTGGGTGTAGGCATCGTCGGAGGAAATTACTCTTTAGAAAACTGATAAAAGACTAAATCGAGTTATATATAAAACTACGTAGAAAAAAGTTTGAACCATAAATATTCCGGTCTTGTTTGTCGTGAGATTGTGGAAACGAGGGCGAGAGAAAATACTTTCACTGTTTTCACAGCTCCTTGAAATAGTACCTACCTACTCGGCTTTCTCACTCTCGCTTTATTCGATATGCATATACTAGAATCATAACTTTTCGAACTGTTATCTTTTATCGTTAACATAGCGACTACAAATTATCATCCCTGGTCCAGGATTCTGTGTCAATAGATTCTAGCCGGGACTGAAAACAAAGATATATATATTCTCACTTGGAATCGAAAATTCAAACTATTAGATATGAATTCCACGACAAAAACATCCACTTCTAACTAACCGGAGTCGGAACGGAAATTCTAGTTTTATTATACAAGTTATCACTGGAGACTTAGAGGGCAGGATTGTGCATGTAATGAAATTCTGATTTGCACCTAAAAACGAGAGTTATGTCCGTTTTGAACAGGTTTAGGCATAAACTAGACCTTTGAAATTCTAGATCGGACCTCTAGATCCTAGAATTCAAAGAGCCTTAGTGATTTTGGTTTCGACCCATAGCTCCTCAATATTCAATAAACCGTTTTGTAAAATGATTGACGAATAAATTCCAAGTTCAAAATGAAACTGATCATTCGGTTGATTTTTCGCAGACTTTTGAGGCTGGCAGTAGGATTTGAAAATTCATTGGGATGCAAGAATGCTAATCAGAATTTCAAGTGCAAGAGCTGAGTCTGTCTCGCACCTGTCGATCCTCACGCAAGGAACAATGCTGACCAAACGGAATTATATTTCTGTCGAGAAAACTAGGGAAAAAAATATTAAGTGAAGTCTCAAATGACCAAACTGAAATTTCTATTCCGACTCGAGTAGATATCTACAGGATTTCTGTAGTATCAAAAATAGCCGAGATAAAAAGATGACCGGGATTCAGAGTAATGACGAACTGGAAGCCCCGCGCATTGGAATCGTTGATAAAAAAGAAGTCAGGATCCGCGAAATTCTGGGCAAATGGTCTCACCCACTATGATGCGGTTTTGTCTGGTGGGCACAACTCTTCGAAGATTATCTCTGACGGGTATTCGCTCATACAGCCAAAGATGGACGTCGCTATGCTGACCCTGTTTACCCGGGACGATCCTGAAGCGTATGCATCTATACGTCATGCGATATCAATGTCCTAACAAATCTCTCTCATTCATCCTCGTGTCTCGGGGCTGTACCAATATTGAAAAAGCAAACGTTTTAAAATAAACAAGAATAATTCATGGCGGATGACTTTTCGAATCTATATTTCAATTTATTTATACCCACTATCTATAATTAATTTTCACAAAAATATTCTTCTTCAAAAGCCTGAAAACTTCTGGGGGTACGAATTCGAAGAAAAATCATTTCCCTTTGGGAAAAGCGAACAGAAATATTCTTAGACGTTGTTCTTTTCGGCGTGTAAATAAAAGCACATTTTTCACCCTCGAGACAAGCGTGTATGGATCAAGGCTCAAGGTGTCACCGCGTCATTCAACTTTGGCCCCGTGCCCGTTTTGCCTTAGTAAGAATCAAAGGTGTTGAGAATAAGTCGTTTTTACGTTACAATTTCATCTTGAAATCGAGCCCATCCCTATATGACTGATGCGTTATTCATAACTTGACATCGCTGTATTATTCAGGTGACAGATATCTATCTGTATATTTATAAGCGAAAGCTTTTGACCACGTTTATCGTCCATTTCATTGGACGAAGGAAAACCGTTCCTTTGCGATACCAAAGTCGCGATATATTCATGTAAATGGGCAATAACCGTTTTTCGAATAATCTTCCAGGATCAGGAGCACGAGCATTGACTCCTGCAGCTTCTATCTGTATGGAAGATAAAAGCATTTGCTTTACAAAAATACATTTTTTTGCTTTTTTTTTACCGATTGCATAATTCTTGGCAAAAAATATTGGGGTAAAGATAATAAAACAAAAATGGCTCGCAGTTTCTCTGAAGTCAAATTTCACATTGTTCCCCCCCAAGCCACAGAGGGTTCTGCGAACAATCCAGACTAAATATTGAACGTGTGAAAAACAGTACTTTGTATAAAACCAATTCCGATATAATTGTAGGAATAATCCATGCGGAATTTAGGTACGGGTACGGATGTCAGCTCATATCCTTATGTCAAAGCACACTAATTATTGTCGGAATTATTTCGCGATATCATTCAGTGCGATGCGATAAATTTAACTTGATATTTCCGGATAAATATACGTATGTCGTATACCGTAGGTCGCTGCTGCGATTCAATATGATTATTGTTGAATGGTCGAATATATTTGATGCGGAGAATTTAATTACCGTTGAAATAATACCAACGCAGAAATTGGTGGGTATCGAAATCTGATGGTTATTCGAATTTACAAAGGTTCGATTTTACTATTGAGTAAACAATTGATTATCTAATTAAATTATTATTGATTAGTTTATTTTTAAATCTAAATAGTTGATCGATTTTATAATAGTAATTATACCCATATTCTTCTGCCCTTAATTTATTCGCCCATATACGTTTACGAATTTCAGGTACGTGAATATAATTTCCCGACCCAAGCCCTCTGACCTTTTACCTCATTCCTAAACCTTCATGAAAATTAAATGCCCACTATACAGGTGAACCTGGTCCTATTTGGCACACAATTAAATCTCGTTTCTCGTTCGCATAGTTAACAAACAATGTCAATCATTCAAATACACCATACCCCACCCTGCATAAGAGCCAATTAAAAATTGGACCAATTAATTTTTCACACAACCTCTCGCGCTATTGTTTTTCAATTTTTTTTTTTTTTTTTTTTCTTTTTCTTTTCCCAAACTCCACAATACCCACCTCAGTGCAAGTCGCGAAAATTCTAATTAAAAATTACGCTAGGATGGTGAAAAAAAAAAATAAATCTTTTCTTACATTTTTTTTCTTAAAAAATGTAAAACATATTTTTATGCGATATGGAGAAAAAAATAGTCAGATTCTTCTTGTTTTTTTTTTACCTCGCTACCCCATGGTGATACAAAAAAAGCAGATTTTCAGACAGATGGGAGATTCAAAAATTGCCATTTCGCGTTTAATTGAACCGTTCGTTTCTACGAGAGCAAAAATCGAATTTTAATTTCAATTTTTTGAAGACAATCTCTATTCTCCCGCACATACTTGACAGTAATTCCAGTAATTACCTGAAAATCTAGGGTGATGTAAAGTGCCCTGAAAACCTCCCTTCCCGCCTTGATTCAAATGTCATTCAATTCGCGCTTGATCAAGCGTCTGCAGTATATTAATTACGATAACGACGTGTCCAGATTTTCCTCGATCCCGAATTTATTTCGAGAATAAAATAAAAAATAAAAAAACTGCTGAAGCTTATTTCGGAATCTTCATAAAAAAAGGGGTGTAAAACATATAGTATATAAGGATGAAATAGATATAGACTAGAGTATCACACTACGATATAAAAATTTCTATACTGTCAGTAAGCGCAACAGGTTAACGTGTCTTCCTCGAAACTAGAAGACTACACCCGCGTGCGTCGAGCTCTATAAATAAAATATTATCATTTAGTGGGATGGGGGAGTAGGTAGTATTAGAAACTTCTTAGATAAATATTTTCGCCGATTTAAGATCACTTGGTAGAAATAATATAATAAAATAAAACTTTTACGGAAGTAGTAGTAAGTATAGGATAAAATTGCGGCTACGATACAACGATCGCGTATCACGTATACGGGGGTCACATAGTATACCATCAATTATTTCAGTTTCATGCACCACTTCGTGTACCATATCCTACGAGAGTGAATAAATCTTAAAATACTGACAACCTGAGTAGATAACTGCGTGAGATAAATATATCATACCTGCATGTTTATACAGGCATTGATTTTACATAAATCAATCGCGATTCGCGCAACTTCTATACGTGATCTCTGCATATATTGGAATAAGTTTATACAGAGGTAATATTTTATTGGCGTACCACATAAGGCAAACTCCGAGACCCTTGGTGTATTTTCTTTTCCGATGTAGGTATATAAGATTATAATATCGATAACGCGTATATGTTTATTCGCCGATATCTATAAGACACACTATTATCAGAAAAACAGCAGGTGTTTTTGGGAAGAAAAGTTTTTAGCTATAAGAGGAGGGACTCGATTCGGGGAGTTGGGGTAGAAAGCGAAAGCGAAGAAAATATTTTCTTTTCATTTTTTTTTTTTTTTTTTGTTCTTTGTTTAAATATAAACTTTTTTACACCCTTAGTCCATTAATAATCATAAATATATCGCCCCTAAAGGTTTTGCCAAAGCCACGCTATAACACCTACACACGCTTAAACTTTATTTATGGATTTATTATACAAGCCGGAATCATGTACCGTACTACACGCTGGTTTACAAAAGCTGCTTCATAATTTGATCGTGTATTATTATTTACAGATTTTTTAAACCCTGATGAACTCACGAAAAATCAACTATTCACCACCTCATCTCAGACATTTAACAAATAATGAAAACCCGTCGAATTTATGTCCGCAATTTTTACATGTACCGTGCGATTATGTGGAAATTAAAGATTCCAAGCGCGCAGGCGCTGATTTATTCGAATATTACAAGGGCCGCCAATTTCATACTTGTCACGGATATCCCTAGAGTCCGTCTGCTATTTGTTTCTGATTTTCGTCAAATACAAATGGCGGCAAACCGTAGCAGGAATAGGTTATGTTTGTTGTGAATCTAGCAGACGACAGAACTAGGGATATTACTGAACAGTTGGTAGACTTGCTAGCGCGATTCTGCCGGCCAATGATAATTGAATAAATCAGCGCCTGCGCGCTTGGAACCTGTAATTTCCACATAACCGCGCGGTATATACGCGCAGAGTCAGATATGCAATGATGTGCTTTATTGTACAGCGAAATATCACGTTTCGAGATACTGGAAAAAATCATTTTTCAAATTAATGGAATAACGTGACATTTATTGCATCAAACTCTACCAATATAATATAGCTCTTCGTACGGAAGCTCGAGTATCGGGTAAAGATGCTTGGGATAAAATGTAGGAGCGAGTATAGTTATATGGTTAGAATTTGGGGAATTTTATTCATTTTATTTATTTTTTTTTTCTTTTTCTTTCTTTTATCCCCGGCTTTGGTCATTGCTCGATCGTTTTACCGGCGAGGAAATGGGGAATGGGGAATGGGTAATGGGGAGGAGGAGGCGGCTATAGATACTAGAACTCCTTTTGGTAACAGTGTTCCACCCCATCGCCCGACCATTACAACCATTAGCGGGAGTTCCGGCCCTCCTTGGCACTCCGCAATTTCCCACGAGTTAAGAAACGCTTCTATTTACATTTTTATAGGACACAACGCGTCGATAGCTGTTAGGTGGGTACACTTCGTAGTATTTACGGACCAATCTAAACTATACTCAAGCCAACGCGATTCTTAATGGTCACATCGCGTATAACGAGTCAATGAAAAGTACGTGAAACCCAAAGTATTATAGAAGAAGAAAAAGAAAATGAAGAATAACGAATGAAGAGATGAAGAAATTTGCACCGCATTGGAAAACTCGATGAAAAAAAAAAATCACTCCGTACATATTTCATCGATAGATATTGTATACGTCAGTCCTTTGTGTAGATATTCGCTTATCCATCTCCTCCATTGTTTGCAATTTATTTATTTTTTTCTCTTTCTTCTTCTTTTTTCTCTCTTGGACTTCACTTTCTCTGTCAAGAAGCCAAATTTTCTATTCAAACAGAATATAACACAAAGAGGAAATGGAGAACCTTACATCTCGGGATAGCATTGGGTCTTATACAAAAGGCCATAAATCTTGTATTTCATTACCAAACCCAGCGTGATAGTTGAAATAAAATGGCTAGTAATTAGTCATTTCGAACTTGACATAGAACCCTCCATCACCTTCCAAAAATACGAATATACATACTGCAGAAGAGTTCGCTAAAAATTTTTGGGGGCTGTGTGTGTTTTTTCATTTTTTATTTCCTCCTTTTTTTCGTTAATTTTTTTTTATTATACCGAACTTCTAATACACTCGCTTTTTGCTCTTGAATTTTAAACCTAAAAACTCTGCACCCCTTACGGTCGCATTGTTCTCTCCCTGGTTTTAATAAAACCGAGTACCAATTCAAAAAGATGATAATATTTAAACAAGAAAAAAACGAAAAAAAAAAAGGGGCCGAATGGAAAAAATACTCCAATATATATTTTATACTTGAAGGGAAGTCAGTCTGATTCTGTATTCAACGTAGTGGAATTTTACGGACGAATTCAGGAACTGGCTGAATGACTGGCGAGAGTAGAGGTACTTTACAAGAGCGAAAGTGCCAAGGGTGACCGACTTTAATTACTTTCCGTATATATCAGAGATGATTTCTTTTTCGGAAGGTAAAACGCGTTTTTAAGCGACAGGTAGACTCTGTTTATGAAACAAAAGCAAAGTAAAATTGGACCATTCGAATTCGCGTAGGTGTAATGAAATGTTCTGCGGAATATGCACTGGGACAACAAATGAATCGCCTTATATCGCGATAATTTCCACAACGGATGCAATTTTTTGACTTAGGCTGTGCAGGGTGCCTTAGGCCTTAGGGGATATCTTCGCTGTTTTCAAATCAGCTTCACGGACTCCCGCCGTTTCACAATATCCGCAATATTGCGACTCGTGATTTACACTTGTACGCCGCTTACCCCGACTTCGGTACACCGTGGGATAATGTCGACGAAAATTATATCAGGCTACTGACGTGGTAAAATGCCGCTTTAAAGGGGTTCTGCAAAGCATAGAAATGAGTATTCTACCTTGAGACATAATGAGAATTTGTTTTAGATTTTACCAAGAGAAAGAAAAAGAGGAAAATTGACTGTCGCATCGTTGGTCAAAACTTTGTCAAATTTTGAGGAAATATTTTGAGATTATGTTATTTTCGGGGCAAACCAATGTCAAAATAAAGACATGTGTAAGACGAGTTGCATTAAATTTTAAATAATTTTTAATTAGGTATGTATTAAAAAAGAAACTATATATGCTGAAAAGATTCGTTCTTAATTTAATGAGTATTTGAAAACTGGGACTGACGCGACGTGTGACGGAAAAGTGATGAATTTTCACTCGAAAGTCGATTCACCGATTATTCAATATCCATCTTTTGATTTAATGAGGAATTTCCAGACACCTTAAAACACAAGAAGCGGATTTGAAGACACGGCGAGAAATTGAAACGATTAATTAGTAAGAGAACATTACCTGTATACATTATTCAACTGTGTTCAAAGAGGCAAATGTCAGGTTGGTTTGGTTTAACATTATTGTTACATTTTCTTAGAACAAAGCGAGAAATTAATCGCCAAGGCTCATGATTTGAATTGTTTCTTACATCGAGAAAGGGTTGAGTAATGATTCTTGAAGCTACCCTTAACTAAAGAGATTTTATACCGCGAGGCAGCTATTCCATACACTTAAACTATCTTCACAATTTGAAGTATCTCTTTCAATGATTAGGTATAAATAAAATGGAAAGTCGTAGTGCTACATTACGGTACTTTTCGAATAAAAAAAGGTATTTATTTTGTCGCACTCCAACCCCTATACGCGTTATCTCAAAATTTAGATTCTGGTTTTCAGTAGTTCAGTAGACACAGAAAATTTCATTCACCATATTGTTAAACAAATTTTTTCAGAAGTAATTCCTCACGTATTCGCTCCAACAAATTCATGATCCATAAAATACTTCTCGCTCGAATAATTAACCGTGTAAAATTTTTTTTATATTTTTCTCGACTTCACGTAGTGGATTTGATCCGAAAGTTTTCAGATCTTTTCACTAAATATTTCTCCATGTTATTTTGTATTGATAAAGATGAGAAGAAAAAAAACGAAAAATAAAAAAATAAAAAATAAAAAAAATCCTGTATAGAATATGGAAGCATTATATGAGTAACGAACACCTTACTGCTGTCGTTATTCCTTTTACATCATACCCACGTTCCCAACTTATTTGTTATGCAAAGGGCGAGGGGATTTCGGTTCTGCTCAGTGCGCGATTTTAACGCGGTTGAATTTTTTTCAAAAATTCATGCACACTGAACGCTTAAAGTTGGGAATTTATGCTAGAGGGGGTTTGTCGGAACATACATTGAAAAAGTTGTTGAGAACATTTTTTCGCGACGATAATTTTACGGTTATTTTTTGCTACGCAAAAATGAGCGTATATTTGGAGACGAAAATTAGGATTCTAGAAAATTTCGGTCCCATTTTCAACTACTGATGGAATATGTAATTAAAACTGATAAAATTCAGCCCGATATCATCGCGTCGGACGTGTAACTCACCATGAATAGAATCCCATGTATGAACGCTACCTCCATGCAAAGTCTTGTAATATTTTCCAGCTCGCGGGATTACGACACGATACGCCTGGAGCCAGTTTTCTGAATGAAAAATAAAAACAGTCACTACAACGAACGTTTGTACGTCGAAAGTTTCTACAATAGAAATGAGAGACTGCTTATGGAACATGGAAAGCTGAAACAACTGTACTGACCACAATTTATTATTTATTACAAGAGGATTACTCCACGCTCTCTCATTGCAGTCAGGTATCGTCATCCTCTCCTACGCGAAACAAATTTCCTGCATTATTTTATCGAGCGCTGGAATTTTTCCGTTCTTTTGTTATTCGTTTCTTTGATAAATAATTTTTATTACGGTAATTCGCCAATTTGTCAAAACGTAATCAAGGAAAAGTTGAGAGCTCTGAATCATCGGGTGAAAGCACCGAATGCAAAGATTTGGATCAACCGATGCTTCGGATTATTCAGAAAACGATGAACAGATGATTTTATGATGCTGTAAACGCGACCTTTTTTCACCGCTTTTCACTTTTTATTTAAAAAAATAAACGCATCAAAGAATCGTTTTTTTTCTGACGGAATATCTCAAATCGAAGCAGCCGTCAATCCGAATCCTTGCATTAACTGATTTTCTTTGACTGCACTTAACTCTGAGAGCTGATGACTTATAACTTAAAACCTTCGGGTGATTATGCTCCAAAATTAAATTCAAAGAACAATTTGGACACATGCCAGTCCTCGAAAACATCCTTATTTGAGGTATATGTACCCTTGGGGTGGTCCTTAATTTGATCATATTCGAATGCCGATGCTCCCAAGGGCCAGAACGTCGCGAAATACGTAAAAAAAATCCTATCTCAATCCTACGTACCACCCCAAGGCTTTCGAATTTTTCCATTTGAATAAAACACGACTTGTGACATTTCGCGGTCAATTTTTTTTCTTCCCATTGCAGTGTAGCTCCGAAAAATCGGAAACTTGGTACACTCCTCACCTGTATAGTAGTAGGTATTTCATGAAAATTCGACAGATTTTAAATGATATAATTTTCGGAGCTATAATTTTCGTATCTCAAAATATTGACGAATAAAATGTTGTCGTTGAAAATCTGTTAATTTTTCACGGATACCTACTGCCATAGGTAAGAGGTGTGCGGAGTTTCAGATTCAAAGAAGCGACGATGTAACAGGAAGTAAAAAATAACCCCGAAGTACCGAAAATCGTGTGTTTTTCGAATGTGGAAATTCAAAGGCTTTAGGACAGTACTTAGAATTGAGATAGGAACCTGGGATGTTGAACTAATTTTTTTGCATACATTTTGAGGGGTTTCAGGCATCAAAATTCAAATTAACGACCACCCTAATGTACACCCTTAAGCTTGATGAGATAGAAGCGATGAAATAACCTTTTGAGATTGCTCGCAACTCATCAACGGGAATTCTAATCTTGGATAGAATAACGCAAGCAGTAACCACGGAGTAAAATTCCATCTCCTCCAGCCGGGCGTACTTCTTTAAAATCTGAGATATTTCTATACCTGTCATTTCCATCATCATCTACAGATGCAATTTTAGACTATCTTTGGTTGAAGCGGCGAAATCTTTCACCTCAAAAAGCATAAGGTACGATTCGCATCCGGAACTTCCCAGAGGTTTCTGACTGTAAAAATCACTCGAGAAAATCCTGTAACCTATACCAGGTATCAGCATCGTTCCTTCCTGTAATAGATCACGTGATACCAAAGGATACATATCACATGTCAGAATTTTTACTCTCATTTTTTCTTCTGCTATTCTTATCGGCACGTTAGTTTTATTTTTATTTAATATATCGAGAGAATCGGAACGTTTTAAGAGTTTGTTGCGTAGCTAGAGTCTGTTCAATTTCAACATACTATGTACAATCGAGGATTTTTTATTTCCATTCCACCTGTTCAATACTTGTTTACCAACTTCCTTATTAGAGGGATTCAATGGATATCGCGTTAAATTTTCAACAGCGAAAAATTAAACATCGCTAGAAAAAATTGACACGTTTTCCTTCAAACTCAGAAAAAAGGACAGCGCTGTCATATCAGTCTGAGTGATGCCTTGATCGAGAATAACATTTTCCATTTCATTGACTCGCAAAACTTGATATAACTTGACTGAAAAAAAAAGTGTCAAGATAATCATGGCGTATTTTTGATCGTTGATTTCGAATCTCAGATAAAAAATCCAAAATTTTAATCGGCGAATCCACTAGAAATATTCGAATCATTAAAATCTTCAAGGTATTCGACGTATCGATGTTTTGAAATCGGAATTCAAATCCTCAGATTCGTAATCAACGAGCCAAAAAACCCCTAGCACCAGGGCAGACTTTGGTACCACTCGTTACGGTCAAGTTACGCTAACATTAGTGACACGATGTAAGGTTTTGCGTGTGAATTAAACGGGAACCCTAATTCTCAATTCAGGCCCTACTCAGACTTTAATGACACCGTTGCCCTTTGGGTAGTTGATTCGACGTCGTTCTCGAGATTCTCGTAGTGAAAGGTCTAAAAAATGACGTCGATTTGTTTTTAGACGCCCTGAATCATCTGTTAAGTAATTTCGCGGATAATCTCGCGCTTTAATTTGCGCAGTAATGAATTGCTGAAAATGTAATAAATTGAAAAAAAAAAACTGGCCGATTATTTTTCGGGGGTAAAATCTACCCTTAGACTTATCACTCTGCACATGCGGGATGCTGTATAATTGGCGAATCTCGTATCACGTCCTACCAGTTAAATGTACGAAACAGAGTGGCGAGTTATCGGACATCGTAGTAGCAGATGGTATTGACTTCTCTGACTTTATTTCACACGTAATAAAACGTCGGGTACTTTCAGATAATGAAATTCCGGCTTTAGTACCGCGATACTAACCAATATCCTACGTTATGTGAGTCTATATATGTACACAAAATTTCGATACACATATATATGGGGTTTTCCATCCATCATCGCCCGCGTTTGACCTTGACATTTTTTTTTTGCTTAATTTTTTCATATGTTGTAGTACTATATAAAAAGATGATCTGTGATTTTTTTTAAATTTTTTTCGCGAACCGTTTTTTTATTTTTCATAAATATTACCAACTATGAAAAGAATACATCTTTCGAAAATTCTGGAAAAAAAAATCACCGATATTCTACGTCCGAAACTCGATTTTTTGATACCCGTCCGATCGTGGACGGTTGAAATCTTTTTTTTTTCAACCAATATGAAAATTAAAGAATCGTTATTCACTACACACAAGTATCCTAATGGGCTAATAGCATTTTTGTTTGATGATAAAAAATACTATTAAATATGAAGAAAAACAAATATTCAGAATTTGTAAAATTCATCTTTTTCGAGTTTTTTTTTTCTTTCATAAATCGTTTGTTTTGTTTGTTGGTGATTGTTAGTAAAATCGTTTGTTGGATTGTATTTTGTGTTATCAAAAATAAATGCTTTTAGCCCACAAGGATACTTGTGTGTAGTGAACAACGATTCTTCAATTTTTATATTGGTCGAAAAAATAGAAGATCTCAACCGTCCACGATCGAACGGGTATCAACAAATCGAGTTTCGACCGTAGAATATCGGTGATTTTTTTCAGAATTTTCGAAGGATGTATTCTTTTCAGAATCGGTATTGTTTATAAAAAAAAAGGTTTGCTAAAAAATTTAAAAAAAAATCATACATAATCTTTTAATATAGCACTACAGCATACGCAAAAATTGAGCAAAAAAAAAATGTCGAGGTCAAACGTGGGCGATAATGGATGGAAAGCCCCATATATATACATAAAAACATTAGGTGCGAGCGGGTGGGACGCTAGCTGTTATACCAATAACCCACAGAGGGTTGAATAATGCTCTGAAATTTTTGTCATTTGCATTATGGGTACGTAAATCAATATTAACGATAAACAAACGCCGACCGATCACAGCGTGTACATCACGACTATTATTATATTATACCTTATAATAAATTGATGAGCATTTATTTGCGCCTAAAAACGAAAGTTATGTCCGTTTTGAACAGGTTTAGGCATAAACTAGACTTTTGAAATTCTAGATCGGACCTCTAGATCCTAGAATTCAAAGAGCCTTAGTGATTTTGGTTTCGACCCATAGCTCCTCAATATTCAATAAACCGTTTTGTAAAATGATTGACGAATAAATTCCAAGTTCAAAATGAAACTGATCATTCGGTTGATTTTTCGCAGACTTTTGAGGCTGGCAGTAGGATTTGAAAATTCATTGGGATGCAAGAATGCTAATCAGAATTTCAAGTGCAAGAGCTGAGTCTGTCTCGCACCTGTCGATCCTCACGCAAGGAACAATGCTGACCAAACGGAATTATATTTCTGTCGAGAAAACTAGGGAAAAAAATATTAAGTGAAGTCTCAAATGACCAAACTGAAATTTCGATTCCGACTCGAGTAGATATCTACAGGATTTCTGTAGTATCAAAAATAGCCGAGATAAAAAGATGACCGGGATTCAGAGTAATGACGAACTGGAAGCCCCTCGCATTGGAATCGTTGATAAAAAAGTAGTCAGGATCCGCGAAATTCTGGGCAAATGGTCTCACCCACTATGATGCGGTTTTGTCCGGTGGTCACAACTTTTCGAAGATTTTAGTGATTTTAGTTTCGACCTGTAAAAATATTTTGTGAACTGATTGATTTTTCACAGATCTTAGAGGCTGTCGGTAGAATTTGGAAATTCATTAGAATGTAGAAATGCGTATCAGAATTTCACATGCAAGAGTTGATTCTGATCTACGCTGGCTAATCCTCATGCAAGACACAATTCTAGTCAAACAGAATGATGTATCTTAAGACAAAACTGAAGAACAAAGGAATTGAAGTTTCAGAGTATAAAAGTAGGATTTCTAGTCCAACTCGGGGTATTTTGTAGAATTTCAAGTACAACTCGCTCGTTTCTTGTAACTTCGTATAAAGAATAGAATGCTTTCGCATCGCGAATTGAATTTGTAGAAAAGGTTTTTTGGGAAATGAATATTGGTATAGGACTTTGAGATTTCGGTTTGATTTACCCTTGAATTGGTTGGCGTGAAGCTGGAAGGGAAGGGAAGTGTGACGCCGAAATCCGTATAAAACAATATAAAAGCAATCACAACTGGATTCGGGAATGAACGATCATGGAAGATATTTCGCAAAATCCTGCGTGAGACACGTATACCTACTTCATTTTCTCTATCTTCGTTTCGTGTCTCTTCTTTTTTCTTCTTTTTATTTTTATTCTTCTGTGGCTCGACAAAGTAAAGGTGAGAACGTGATTACGTTTGTTTAAAGTCTTTGGGAATAAAATTGGAAGCGGTGACAGAAAACGGCGAGAGAAAAGCGACGTGAACTGCCGGAAGCCAGTAAATCTCCTGCCGCAGTCAGAATTGAGTTACGGCTCCATTCAGCATCTCCGTTAAGTAACTTCTCTTCGGCCTCGCTTTGCCTCTTGCTTCTTCTCCACCCCTTTATCTTGCACCCTTCCATTTCTACTCCTCTTCCTCTTTCCCAGTCGCAATGCCCAGGAAGTTGCAGTATATAATCGTGTATATATATATTGTATACCTATATATAGTCGTCCCGGTGCATCGCAACGTTTCCTTACAGCATCCCTCACCAATCTCTTATAAGCTTTGATTTATAATTCGTACGGGTGAATCGCTGACGACTTTGAACGATCAAATGTTTCATTCATCCTCTGTTAACGAGTTGACTGATTGAATGAGCCAGAACATGATCGAGGAGAACCAGGTAAAGTCCGTCGAGTCGTTGCTAACTGGCGATAAAAGTTTCTCGACGAGTCTCAGAACGGCGAAATTTTATTTAAATGAAATCCTAAAAAACATGTCAATTCTCTTACTCATTCTCATTGATTCCACTCATCGCATCTGTTATACAAGTATAATGATTTAGGCCTCGTCGCAAACCGCGAGTTTTCACTTTTTTACCTTTTGAGGATTCGAGGAAAAAATTCTTATTTTTGCGGGAAGTACGCCGAGACCGGTTTCAATAATTTAATATCAACCTGCGAGATGAGAGTTCGCAGGCCCTTTGGTATTAGAGTTATTCGACTATTATACGAAAGTGTGAATTCTCAGCTATCTGGCCGAACGAGAATTTACAACAAATGAGGATAAAATATACGATATGCTTGTTACCCGACTGTATATGCTCTGCCTAACTAACGGCTATCAATCTCTGTCATGAATCACGTTTTTCCTGCAGCTGACACCTGCCTTGTAAAGAAGAGAGCGTGACACACGAAAGAAAGATACGGAAATAACAAATATTCACGTAGGTACAGCATGAAACCTCGCGTGTCGAGTAATAGGAACTCAAACTAGTAGATATTTTGACACGAGATGACAGTCGGCGAGTTTGATGATGGCCAACTGTCACATCGATTATATAACGCATGCATTTTCCAAATTCATCTCATTAACCAATCAAAAACTCCATCGGTTATCATATGGACGGTTTTCTCAAGAGAGAAACAGAAAAACAAACCGTACAGCCCAAAACATTTTCGATTTACGCTAAAATAGAGAATAAATCCATGTAAAACGGTTTGAAAAACGCGTTTCAATGCGTGGATATTTTCGCGTAAAACGAACATGTTTTGGGCCGTACGTGTTTGCAATCGCACATAGAATTTTCTTTTATTTCGGTACCAAGGCAGAGATATTCCGTTTGATAGCACCTTCTGCACTCGTTCTGCCCAATGTTTTCAGGTCAGGTGGAATCGGGTAGGGAGTCACCTCAAGCAACGGAATCGGTCTGTCGGTACTCCTATAATTCTGCAAAACGTGAGACTAGGAAAATCCCTTCGGTTTTATACGTCGAATGTCAAGGGTGACTTTTTAAGGATAACAATCTGTAGATTGAAACACGTCCGTTCGTACTTCCAACTGTTGAAGTCGTAGCTTTTTGCAATTACAAGACGACGGAAGGAACAGAGGGTGGTGGTTTCATTCTTGTACAAAACATGTACGCACTATTACAATGATATATGATAAAGTTAATTATACTTGAAACTTTAGAGGTAGAATATTATTACTGTTGTTTCAGTCGCTGACTCTGTGATTCTATATACTGAGTGAGTACCACCTACCTACTCCGTTATATTAATTAACAATCTCGCAATATTGAGGTGCCTTGTATTCTACGATTATTTTGTACTAACGCAGGACTGATCACTGGACCATATTATATTCTGAGAATAGTTAACGGTTAAGATGAAACACTCTCCAGTCAATTTCCTTTTTCATTCTCATTACATCGTATGGTGATAGATGAAAAGTATTGGCTTTGGTCAGAAACGACTTTTGCCAATTTCAACGAATTTTCACGTCCTCGGTTCTTTGAGATCTGAAAAACAGATTTTTTAAAGAATGAAAGGTCTGTCCGTCAGATCTCGTCCAATATGAAATTTTTCTCTTGTCGAAAACGATTCGTCTTTCAATTTCCACTGTAAACCTTTTTTCATTCGGATGAAAGATCATAGAAAAGATTTAAATTTGAATTCGCCGAATGATATCGGAAATGGCTGAATAGAAGAACAAAATGTCTGAAATTAATGAGACATTCCTGTCAGATAAATAGGATCGAAAAAATTTTCCTATCTCGTTGGAATATTGGTCGAAGCTCTGTTTTCTACGAAAATGAAAATTTTACCCCTCAATTTTATTCAGAGGGGTGCCAAGGTGAGAGAAGAAGAAAATGTCCATCGTATTCAATGTTTTATTACGGCGAGAATGACGGACGGAAAATAATTGTGAAGATAGCATTTGAAAGCTATGAATTTCCGCTTCAAAGTGAAAAAAAAAATAATCAAATATCAGATAAATGAAGCCCGCTGCGTCCATTCAAGTAAAGCTCTGCAAAAAACGATTTTCGAAACGGTGGCCACGTTTATAGGCAAACGGAATATCTGAAACTCAAAAACCAATACTTTTTGGAATCGTCAATGTACCCTCTAAGCTTCTATGGAATGGATTTTTGATCAACTCAAACGTGGTCAAGTTGCGAATCTTTTTCGCATTTGATCGCGGTTTTGGGATTTTCGCGAACGTTTTTATCAATTTTTCAAAAACGAAAATTCGGTTGAGAAATTCGTTCCATAGAAGCTTAGAGGGTGCATTGACGATTCCAAAAAGTATTGGTTTTTGTGTTTTAGATATTCCGTTTGCCTATAAACGTGGTCACCGTTTCGGAAATCGTTTTTTGCAGAGCTCTACTTAAATGGACGCGGCGGACTCGATTTTTGTGATATTCAATTTTTTTTTTTTTTAATTTCAAGCGGAAATTCGTAGCTTTCAAACACTATTCTCACAATTATTTTTCGTCATTCATTCTCGCCGTAATAAAACATTGAAAACGATGAATATTTTATTCTTCTCTTACCTTGGCAGCCCCCTTAACGTCGAACTCTATTCTTCACCCAATTGACAATAATTGAATCATATCGAACACACCTCATTCGATAGTGAGATTTACGGTCATATAATTCCGGCTGAAATATTTGACTAAAAATTCTGTTGTTTTTCAAACATGTTAGTCTGCATCGTGAGTGAAGAAATCTGTGAAATCGTGGGAACTGCTTTTGTCAGTTGTGAATGCCACTGTATCCGTCTTTCCCCCACAGTTATAAAGTCAGGCAGACTTAAGTCGGGCTCTACTGTTTGAAATCTTTTTGGGTTTTTTTTTTCTGGTTTTTTGTGTTTTTTTTTTTTCTTCTTCTTCTTTCATATTCTCTTTATTTTCTCTTTTTCAGACCACGACGAAGAATTTTGAACACCATCTCATGAATGCAAATGAAACCGTTGCCTTTTTCCCCCGTCTTATTATTCGCCACGTATTAACCTACCTGCGGCTTTACAAATGGCTCACTGTCATTACCACTATTTATTTTAACCAGTTACCCGAGTGATACACGAACGAAATATACCAAGTAATTATTATATCCCGTAAAGTGTGTAGATTTTCTGTATTTTTTTTTTTTTTTAATTCTACCTTCTCATTACGTTTCGAAACACGTTTACCCGAAAAATTTAGACAGCGTGGCGGCACGATTATGAAAGCGAGTGTTTGATCAAATCGGTTTAATGAAATTACGTTTAATTAAGAAACAAAACGAGAGTTAGCGCAAAATCCCTGGAAAGAATAATATGGAGAAAAAAGAAAAAGAAAAAAAAGCACTATAAAATAATCTTGCCTAAAAATTCACTTTATCTCGTATACACATTTTCTCAAATATTTACCCGCACGGTTTGCTTTAGACTCAAAATACAGTTTGTGGCGGTAAATTCACTCCGAAATTCAAAGCCAAAATCAACGTACATATAATTCAATTGTAAAATAACGTGAATCGGTTCGACTAATGCTAAAAAATATTTTATAACTGAAAGAGATGCTGCTGGATTTTTACCGCTAATTGGAGACTGACTCTATGAACGGTGGGAGTATATTTGAATTTTAATTGCTCATCATGCGCGGATCTGCGACATAGAGGAAAAATAAATTAACATTCATTTTTCCGATAGAGCGTATATCTCATAAATTGTATCTAAAATAATATTTTCCACAAATTGGAGGCAACGTACTATCGGTAGAAAATTTTTTTCAAACAGATAAAGCAAATCTCGTATTTCTGAAACCTAATCGAGAGCAGAACGGTTTTTTTATTTTTGCTGAAAGACCAAACCTATTTTCTCTGTAACAAGCTAGTTAATATTGCAAGCTATTTGCTCGTGGACCTAGTGCTAGATACAACATACAACAGACGCTGGGACATGTAGGTACACTTTAAATCTCAGAGGCCAAGGCTCTCGAGGTTCGAAATGACTTCTGCAGAGGCTTCAAGGTTCAAGGGTTAAATGCCAAAGGTTGGGTTTACGTAATTACTAGAGAAGTTTATGCCACTGTTTGCATCTATGTGAAACGTGTAGAGTAAACGCGTAGACCTAACGCTTCGCCCGAGAACAAACGTGACGACAAAGTTCCCGGGGTTTCATTACAGCCTTTGACAAAACGTTTGCAATTCAACTAGACGAAGAAATTGAAGTACGGAATATGTACAAAAAAAAAACGCACTTTCGATACGGGTGCAGGTCCTTGATTTGATCATTTTTTAATTTCATAGCTCGTATGAGATGGGAACCTTCTCATCCACGGGAGCATTGGAATTAGAATGCGACCGAATAAAGAAAAAAAAATTTCTAATTCAGGCAAAAATTATTGTCAACCCATAGAAGAGATGGAAAAAAAATGGAGAAAAAAATTTTTGATCAAGTTTATTCGTTTTTTTTTTTAGTGGCGGGTTTATACGTTAAAATAAGGCATCGCAGTGTTATAGTTATGCCTTTGTGGTATGTTGTATGTACAGCTTTCTTTCGAAGATGAGTGTGAGCATCTACCACCCTCCAGTACGTCATCGTCCGTAGTATTATTACAGTGGGATGAAGACATCTTTGTTATATAACGGTGTTCCAAGTCTCAAATCATATGAGTGTATTGACGCAGACTTTGTGGCGCGTTGGAAAACTGTCGGATAGAATGAGAGAAAGAAAAAGACTAAGAATAAGAAGAAGAAAAAAATAGAAAAAAAGTTTGAAAACAAGAGGAGAACCATACCCTTTGAAAAGTATCCGGAAAACTATCTGAATGTTGTTGATTGCCATTCTCTATACGTACACGGCGGGGGATGTAACATGATAAAGCTCGAAATAGGGTTGAAGAGAATAGAAATAAGAGCCGCGTGCGAAAACATGACCAATGCGATTAACGCAGATGCTTTTAGGCGAATGAGAGGCAAACACAAAGTTTACCAACTTCGAATCCTACCGTGCGGTCGACCTTGTAATTCCTAACTTACTAAGCTGGGGTAAGCAAGTCTTCGTTTATGAATGTTAACAAAGGCTTGTTTGGCTCCTCGAAACACTACAGTAGTCCAGGAAAATTATAAAAAATTTCCGCGAACGGAAGATAAAACCGCTGAAAAGTTGTTCATTTGCAGAGGTCTTGGTTATGGCGTACTCTTGAACGTCTATTAGAAGTACAATGCCACATGTCAGAAAACATCTACTCGAAATCAGTTTTTCGATTATATATCAAAAACGGTTAATGATATCAAGACAAAGGTTGAAATAAAAAATAAAGTAAATTAAATTCCCCATAGAAAAGTCTAATGCATTTTTTCTGTATCTTCATTAGTTTCGCTGCATTGTAGCTGATCATTACGTTTCTTCCAGACCGTACTGAAATTTCATTTCTCGGTTGTAAAGTTACTGAATACAGCTGAGAAAATGAATATAGAGAAAAAGTGTATCCCACCTTTTTTGTAGAAAATTTTATCACCTTCATCTTTGATATAGATCTTCATCTCGATATCGTCGACGGTGCTCCAGATATCCTCGAAAAACTGTCTTGGGGCACCTTTATTCCAATGTGGTGTTATAATGGAGTCGCAGCTTTTGACCGGCTGCTTTTTTTTCATACTTTTCCATATTCGACATTGAAACCGACATGCGTATAATTGTTCTTATTTTTTCTGACTACAGCATCTTCTTGCGACGCGATATTCAACAGTGATCTAACGAAAACTGGAATTGTAACATCGCCGGGCTACCCCAACCCCTATCCAGCAAGATCATACTGCAGATACGATTTTCAAGGCAGAGGTAAAGAGCGGGTCCAAATCATTTTCCAAGAATTTCATCTCCACCATCTTTCGACCGATCCAAAAGAGTAAGTAGAAACAAATGGTAAATTGTTTTAGACTGAAGCGAAATATAGCAATTTGAACGTTGATGTTCAGTATATAAAGTGGCGTTGAAATACGAGGGACAGATCTCGAAACGTATAAATTTTCCCATATGGATGACTTCAGTATTCGGATAGAACTTTTGTTAATATTTCTAGCGTTTTCATACGTTCGAAAATATATCTTCGAAAATCATTTTTTCCAAATAGAATGCAAAGGTCCCGTGATACCGAGACAGTGATTGTTAGAAACGGGCTGTAGATATCTTGAATTCTATAACATGATAGGAACTCTAGACAATAAAAATACCGAGTAATCCCTGGGCAATTTCTATTCTGATAAAAATGAAAGCTGCCATTGAATACGTACCCCGTGTTACGGTCTGAAATCCTATACGCAAAAACTCTGCGGGTTAAGAATTTTCTCAGTATTTTGTTCAATTTTGAAAATGATGAAGTGCCTACTTGTCAAGAGCGAGCCATAATAACTTTTACGATATGAAATTTTCTTGATGAAAAAAAAAAAAAATTAAAAAATAAAATAAAATTACCAAGGCAGAAACTCCTCGGATATTCAGAGACACGGAATGAGTGGTGTGTCCTTTATTTGAAAATAAATGTAATGACATTAATTTATATAACAAAATAGTTCAGATGGAAGAAGAAAGGAAAAAAGAAAAAGGAGAGAAGAAAAAAAAAAAGGACTACGGAAGAACAAAAGTTTGAGTCAAACTCCGCGCAATAATCAAGAAACACGGTGTCGGATTACAACTGGAATAATTGCAGAATACCAAAACCTGTATAAGAAGTTTTGAACCGCTAAAGTTCAAACCGCGACTGATACCCCTGGGGCAAGGCGAAACTCTGCAGACGCTAGAGATCGCGTTGAAAAGCAGATCGCCTCCGTTATTTATGCACATACCTAAAATGGATATGTCTTTATCCGATTCTCCGATGCCAATGTCCTCTCTTCCGAACTCTGAGCTTTCGCGTAAATAGGCAATGTCACTGTTTCCTTGGCTGCAGATATATTGCCTAACGATTTCTGATCGCATTATTTTTTTCCTAGAAGTCGTATCTTTTGCGATTATTTCAAGACATAGTGAGTTGGGAAATTTGAAAGAATTCGACTTGGGTAGAATATTATGTGAAACGGCGCGTATGTAGACGAAGCAAGTGATCGAGTGGGCACAAATCGAGAAAAGGATGATTCGAAAACAGGCTGAGGATCCATTGGGGATGAAAGAGGCGCATTACATAACGCGAGAATCGAATCTGATCAGCAAGTGTAGATTCAAGCGAGTAGAACGCGTTTTTTTAAACAAATTAACGCATCTGAGTCGTTTTTTCTCGAAATAAATTTCTCCAATATTGTCCGAACGATTTCCTCGATATCACTCGACCTAGGGTCTTGAAATTTTCAGGGATTTTTCTTGCCATGTTTGACTATCGACACATCCACGGACAAGTTAATCTGCCCTAGCGATCGGTAGCTAAAAAATAATCATTTCTAAAATTTAAGTACCCCTTAGGAAGACACTATATACTCATATGATGATGTTTAAAAATTGTTTATACTTTATGCTCATTTTATCTGCTTGACAGTGATATACTTTCTTCGGTCAGTAAAAAAGATATTGAAAATAATGACGTACTCTAGAAATGGTAAAATTCATTCACTCAGAACCTTCGCACTCTCGATAATTCGGTACCTACACTCCGATTTATGCGCCT
Organism: Tenthredo scrophulariae; assembly: GCA_963978835.1. Classification (NCBI taxonomy): domain Eukaryota; kingdom Metazoa; phylum Arthropoda; class Insecta; order Hymenoptera; family Tenthredinidae; genus Tenthredo; species Tenthredo scrophulariae. The sequence goes on from OZ022234.1 coordinate 8,210,135, forward strand.
CTTGTCTGGGCACCTAGAGCGAATCCCGGTACGGTTTGAAAAAGTGAAAAATAATGAAGAAAATAAAAAGGGAAAAACATATTTTCACGATTTTTGGTCGTCCATACTGGTGCGGATGGTGACGCGAGTGTGTAATGGTAATGGCGGTCTGTGGGCCATTTCAACTCCGATGGGAGAAACTTTGTCACGTAACTTCTCATCGTTGCTAAGTATTTACGGTTTCCTGTCAGAACGCGGTATTCCATTACTGCATCTTCACCCACGGGCAGTTCCTGTTCATTTTCCTAATGCAAATATGTGCTCCACGGATGCAGAGCGACTCCGGAGTATATTCGGACAATTTTTCGACCCCTGGCGAGTTCAGAAATTTCCGTATCCGAGTGGCCACATTTCAAGAGTTCAGAACGGAACTTCAATTCGTCGAATCTACTTCAGACAATTAATTTCAATAATATATCCGTGCACGGTACTCAATTTAAAAAGAAAATGTATAAATTGTAAATTTGAAAAACCTCCACGATTTGAAATTCGAAGTTCGAAATCAAATTAATACCTCAACCCTTAATCCTCTATTGCGTTTAATCCCGATGATACAGAATTAACGTTGTTGTATAGATGATTCGACCAGAATCGCAATATCATTTTCACTATGTGAGTAAAGCCTCTAAATTGAAAAGAGCCACATATGAATGTCTGTTTAAAATTTCATTTGCAAATACCCAGAAAAAATTGAATTACAAAACCCAACTTATGTGATGGCATAAAGAACGTTTTCATTATAATATTTCAAATATTTAATTTTCAAAAAGCTCCTTGGTTGACTTTTTTCTTTTCCTTCTTTTCTCTTTTTTCTAATCAGGTTAGAAACTTCTCATATTAGAAATTGTTTCGCAATATTGGTAAAAGTCGTCTGTTTAAAATTTAAATTCTTAGTGACTAAGTCTGGATGCAGGACGGAAATGGAAATCGATCATCGAATATACGTATAATACGATTGAACGAATTTTAATCCTCGTTGACCTGCCTTTTTCCTTTTTACATTTTTTACTGAAGTGAAGAATCAAATATTTAACAACGAGCAATAACTGGAACTCGTTAGTCGCTGCAATGGCTACAATACCAAAGCTTGAAATGATGTATCGTTTATATACGGTTTGAAATGAAGGGACGTTTTCTTCTATGTGTAAAAGTTTGAGTTTATTTTTCTTCCATTTTTTTTTTTTTTCTTCCATTTTTTGATTAGTATCAATGAAAGTTTCCCCAGGTTCGTTCAGCCCAATTTTTTCTCATTTTTCTCATTTTTTTTTTTTTTTTTTTTTCATTTTCTCCCTCAACCAATTTTCTTTATTATATCTACCAACTTTGATATTAAGTTCGATCGTGGGACTGTGCTTATTATTATTGTCATTATATATCATTATTTACCGAAGTTCGTGATTTTTCATAAATAATAGAAAAAATAAAAATAAATAATAATTAATAACCGAAGAGATAAGTTCGGAATTTTATAAAACTTCAAGTTATTTAATTCAAGCTTAAAATTAGATATTGTGCAAGTAATGACCAATTTACCAAAGCTATAGAATATGTAACAACGGTGCCAAATGGGGTTACGAAAACGAGCAAGCTAATTCCGAGGCTTACTTTTGCTGTCCATAATAATTCATTGCCAACTCCCCCGCTCGCTCTTTATTCACGTTCGCGTGACAAGCATTCTCGTTTTTACCAAATGTAAAAATGAATTCATACCTCCCACCCATAGCTACAGTAGTATAGTCCCATGTATGTTTCATCTGTTCCTTTTTCATTTTCATTTCATTCCTTTTTTTTTCTTCGTTTTTTTTTTTTTTTTTTTTTTTTTTTAAATTTTTTCTTTTTTTTTTATTATTCCTCCATTCGCAACCCCTCGTCGGTGGAAATTTCAGCCAGCCAATTGGCTCTGCTTACCCTCCCTCGCGGAATCGATTTAAAGATTAAAACACAGCTGGTTGTAAACCTCTATTAGATTCTAACTATAGATATATACATGTATGCATATATACGCACCTCCAGAGATGAGGAAAGAGGAAACTTTCTCTCCTCTGGATTTCCGGAAAACTGAATGTTTCCTATAACCAGTATAACTCATGGAATAAAGACTAGAATATCCAGAATTATTGAAAACCTTTATTCACCTACCAATCTCAGACCGCGTTTTACAATCTTCAATGGCTAATTGGCAGAGTGAGAAAAGCCCTGGTTCACTATAATCGAAAAATAATTTTTACCGCGTGGTAATAAAGCTTATGAATTCGAGAAAGCTTCGCAAATATTTTCAAATTGCATCTAAAAATGAGCTGGAACAGTTTTCATTTGAAAACTCAATATTTGTGATGCGAAAATTATTTTGAAAAAGCTCATATTGCGTCAGAAATTTTTAGAAAAAAAATTATTTGCCCAGTTACTCGGCTGAAAAATAGCTATAATCATTAAAAATGATCGTACTAGTAGATATTTGAAAGAAACGCGTACGATAATTTGAAAACCGTTCAGCGTTTGCATGTAAAAAAAAAGAAAAAAAAAAAGGATACGTTGACGTTGTAATCCAGCCCTTATTTTTTTATTTTATTTTATTTTATTTTTTACATTCTTATCTGTCTTCCTGTCTGTCTCGTTCTAGCTCTTTATTCATTACTCTTTTTTTTTCCCTATATTTTTCTCCCTCGGTATTTCACCCCCTTGGCTTTTGCGCAAAATGACATATGAGAGACGTACGGGTCGTAGCGAAAATCATGCGCTCTCTGGAATATCCTACGGGTTTTCCGACGCGTAGGATTAATAACTAAATGGACGAGCGAGTGAATTATTGAATAGCTAAGCGTGGGGAAGAACAACAAATTCACAATTCACACACAGCGCGGAACATATACGAACCGGCTTAAGCAAGCATAAGGCTTAACCAAATATACAAGGGTATTTCAGAAGTTTCCCAGCTACGAAAACGTGGGCTTTAGTATTCCTTATCAATTATTACTCGTCCGCAGGACTCCAATTTTATAAAACACTCCTCGATAATAATTTGCAAAAATAATCTCCCGAAGAAATGAACGAATTTCATGCTACCCAGAACCAATCGACGACCCTCATCCTAACTCAGTACTTCGAGTTATTTAAAAACCAAAATTAGTGTAAACAAAAAAATGTCCAATTGATAGAATTTCCTGGTTGTATCTTTTGACCCATCGATCCAGCGGTTCTTTAGCTGAAATGAAAAAAACCAACTTCCTACTCATGTGATACTATTTTTTAATTTTTTCCGTTTCAGATGCGAAGGGAGCGACTCGCTTCTGGCATATGTTCACATTGATGGTAAAATGGAGAAGATTGATTCATTTTGTGGTACCTCGACACCTAAACCATTGATGAGCAACGGTCCTAAACTATCCCTAGAATTTCATGGGACCGCGTCATCTCGGCATGTGCGAGGATTCAAAGCAACATATTCATTCACCGAAAGTGAGTATCTTCAATCAAGCAGTCGGTGCTTATATAGATTCCGTGGTATAACATATACACGGGTAAAAGCTCAGACGTCATTGAATGAAACTCAAACCCAGTTTAGGCAACCAATTATTATTGTAACATTCATTCGTATCAAGCCCTTCGAATCTCATTGTTACACCTAGCAATGAATTGGATTTTGAGAGAATGGGTAATGGCATAATGCGTTCAGATCTCCGGTAGGTGCAGAGGCTTTGCCGGTGGAATCATTCTCTCCGATTCAGAAAGCACTAAAGCAGAATTACGTAGAAATCTATCCGCAAATTACCTCTCAACCCTTTACACTAAATGCTAAACGCTGTACTGGAGAGTACAAGGTCTTGCTGGCCTCAATGAATACACGAAGTCCCAAAGCGTTTCCAGAATTCACCGACCCAAAGGTTTCCCCGTGCCAAAAGGATCTCTATACCAAAGTTAAAGGTCGCACAGAATCATAGTCAAACTGTGACGAGTTTCTCTCGCGGGTGAAACCCCGAGGGTAACCCTCGAGAAATCCACACCAGTTGACGCGATACACCAAAACGTGGGTATATCAGGGCTTATATGGACGGAAACTAAGTTTTTTGAAATTCTATCAACCGAAACGATTATCCATATCCTGGTTGAGCAATAAGTCATCGGCTTGTTCCGGGACGGGTTATACGAATCCATATTCATGCACTGGGTGTAACGATCTTATAGTACTTGCGATTCTCTATGATTATACCTATATCTCTATAATCTATCCGTGGATCTATGTATATCCATGTATTTATCCACGGATCTTCATCCCCTCTCGCCATATGACACCTGTGTCAAAATTTCAATTTCCGTTCAGTATGAGTATTCTATCGCGATATTAATACGACATCATTTCGTGATGGTATATACGGGAACGTTTGTCAATTGACCCCAGATATACGTGACGACAGCTGCACGTAAGCGTAAATTGAAATGAAAATTTTCTGTAATCATTCACCGAGCATAATCCATATATATATATATATATATTTATTCAAACTTAAAGGTTTTATAACTTTTTATGCAAAAGATTCATCTTTCGGAAAGCAATTTTACTTCCCGTCTCGACTTCTCATGAAAGTTTACTTTTTCTTTTTTTATTCTTCGTCTTTTTTTATTTTCTTTCATTTTTCCGTATTGCCAGAAAAGTATTTTCGGCACGATGCGATATATTCTAAAATCGTAAACATCGGTTGATACTCATTTTCTTTACATCTCCAGTAGGGGCAAATAAATATAATATATACAAATTTGTTGAACGAATATCAGATATTCCATCTTCGAAAACCCATGTTTCCACGGTCTTTCATTTTTATGAAATAAAAAAGCTCATTATCGAAAAGTCCCCAGATCTAGTTAAGGGAGGATTTACGCTTTTACCATTGAAAAAAATAAATCTCACATTTTCTTATATAACGAGAAGCTGAAAAGTTTCTTTATGTATCACTAAGATGTAAAGTAGGGGACACAACTTTTCTCCATTTTTAGTCTCACCCTAATTTTCCAAAATTTCATTCCCTCTTTCTTTGTTTAATCGCTCGACTCTTCACCCTCTCTATTTTTTCACCATCAATATCCATAGAAGTGCCCAAAATTGGAAAAAATATTAATACTTAGAAATGGCTCATAAATTTTCAAAATTTAAAGGAAATTATTTTATAACTTTACCCGAACTACCCCTGAATATTAATATCAAGGCTTGACATCTTTCTGCGATATCGTAGGTGTGGCTAATGAACGGATGTAGAGGGTGAGAGTTTTGATAAAAATAAAAGGGGCCTAATTGATTAAATAAACATTTTTTAATGCTTGAAATAATTAATGTTCCTAATTTTTGGTTTATTATTAACCCCTGCGCTCTCTATATTTCTCCATTAGCCACAGCCGTGAAATCATAGAAAAATGTCAAATCCGTTTATCAAAATTCAGATGCCCGCTCGAAAACTTTCAAAAATATTTATTCTGCGAATCAAATATGGTGAGGCGAGTAGAGTCGCGATTAAGCAAATAAAAAACAACGATTTCTTTTTTTTTTCAACTCTTGAACGACCTTTGAACATTTTATCGATCCTACAAAATTTTCGGGTGAAAACGGAGACTAAAAATTTGAGGTCAACAACTTGTCACCGTACTATACACGCATATATATAACCCCATAGAATCACATTGCAGGTATTGTTGTTTTCATTATTAAATTATGCCAGAATTGGAATCCGGAATTTTCAACCCCTATATGATTTTAGTTTTTTCTATTTTTTTTTCTCAATTATTTTTTTTTTTTCTTTTTCTTTTCTCATCCCCTGACCCCGTCGTTTCCGTAAAAGAAATTAGATTTAACATTAGCAGTATTAAAGTGTACCATAATCCTCGAGGCAAATGACCAACCATTTTTGCCTAAACATGTTCCTGTTCTACATTGTTTTGCGGCATGCGGAGTAGAGCTGGTAAAATTCTAACAGGCGCTATATACACGGCCTAAGTGCGGTTACCGAGTTTCCATTTTCACCCGTAATTCCAAGTATTTAATTAAGACATTTTTTCTTTATTTTTCTTTTATTTTCACCCCCACAATTTTGTTCAATGCTTGTTAAATATCATTCGAAAAATAAAAATAAAAATTTTTGTAAATATCGTTGAAAAAAAAAACACTGGACGAACGAAACTTAAGTTAAAGTGCAGCCTTCGTTACATGCATACATACAAATATAAACACGTCAAATGAGTTCCGTTTCCAGACTTCTAAGGTCCATTTATTCACTATTCACTATATTCAGTATCTACTCAAAGCAAAGTTCTCCTCGTCAAATTTTTTCAAATAAACATTAACCCGCAATTAAATTACGGTCTTTTAATTTCAATCCAGTTTGAAAAATTATAATTATTTACACAGATGTAAAATTAATTAGGGAGTTGGACTGGTAAAATCGATAATTTTTAATGAATTTAATTTAGCGATAATTATCACGCGTTCAATATTTATCAGATTAATTCGCGCATAAACTAGCTGCGAAAAATTTACCTCAAAAATTAGCGGAACGAAAAAATCTGAAAATAATGAGATTGAAAAAAAAAAGAAATTCAGCTACTCAGAAATAAGCGTTTCATTTCAAATCAATTTCAAATAAAAAAAAAAATCAATCCACCTCGACTTTACTGCTTTGTTCGAAAATCTATTCCCTAAAATTTCACCGTGAGACAATTTTTTTTTTTATTTTTTTTCCATGTCATACTCCGATGAATTCGTTTCCCAAAAATCGATGTCGATTCAATCTTAGAAAATAAAATGGCTGGAATATATTCTTTTCATTATATGAACGAGGATATAATCCGGATAAGTATGGGACTTAAAGTATTTTGGATTAAAAATAATTTTATTAACAAATAAATGGATTAATAAATAAATGCGTAGGTTGTATATCGCGACAGTATTGCATTGCGTGTCTAAGCCGTATAATAACGAATTTTACCAGCAAAGTAGCGGAGCAAGTTTATCTATAGATCCTACCTCGCAAACATTTATTATGAACGTGCGACGTGTTACGCGTTAAAGTAACGAGAAAATATGTAAATGCAATTTATTCCTGGGTATATCGATTCCGTTTCCACGCCTACTTCCACTTATTTATTTTTTATTTATTTCATATTATTTCATTCATTTTTCATCGTTCTTAGAACGTTTTTTAAACGAAATACAAACCGGGTACTTTTTGTCAAAATTTAAATATAATTCACCGAACAAATGACGTGAATAGAACGTGCAGATTTTTCACCGTTCGATAATCGTCGTAACTGAAAATATTATGTTTCAAGTAAAGAAGGGAAAAGTAAGAAAAAAAAATAAGTACGAATTGGAATCCTTGGGAATTAGTCATATTCTGTGATCGAGAGACTCCGAAATGTACGCGTGTATACAACGTGAAGTAAAAACAGCAAATGAATTGAATAAAAATCGCGAATTTTACGGGATCAAATAATTAAATAATTTATAATAATAATAAAAAAAAGTACCTGTGCGGAAAAGATGTGATAAGAAAATTCCTGGCAGTCCTCCGATATCTGTGAGCATTCGTGTAACGGTTACCTATATCTGAGCTACGTCCGGAGACTGACGTAACTAAACTTAGCAAACTTTGGCAATAACAGTTTTGGTAAGATTCTCTCTGGGTTGTCATGACGGAAGTGTAAGTACCATTTCCAAACTACGTTATGCATCAAGTAGGTTCTCTCTGGTACGTACGTTGTGGGATAAACCGAGTGACAATTGTACACAACGAGGATATAGAATCCCAACCCATATCCAGAATGCGGAATAATATTTCCCGATAATGTTAACCACAGAATTTATTATGCTTATGTCAAATCTTTATGGAAATAATATTTCAGTTTGTCTCGTGAGAGAAATCTGCACTTTTCAAGTCTCAAGCAAACTGTGAAGGCTTTTGCGATCTTTCGAAATCGGTCAAGATGACCTGAACTCTGTTGACATCCTTTTGAAATTTCGTAAAAGCTTATGAAATCTCATCAAGTCTGCGAGATCATTGGTGATCTATGAAGTTCTTGGGAATCAATAAAGCCCCATTAAATCCTATGGAGTTTTATGAAGTCTTGTCAAATCCATACGATATCCCATTGAATCTCTTCAAATCTCTGGAGTCATTTGTGATCTACGAAGTTTCATAAAGTCTTATGAAATCGATATGAAATTTCGTAAAAGCTTATGGCTTCACATGAAATCTTTCAAATACCGTAAAATTAATTTTCCAAAGTGAGGTTTGTCTCCAATGTCTCATTGCCTTCGTGTCAATTCTATGTCATCCCGCTTCTTATTGATGCCTAAATTTTCCATAAACTTACAAAAAAATGATTAGGTTTTTTAACTGATCTCTCCATTTCGTATGAAATAACATATAATAATGATGATCGATCGTGATCAGCGTGTGATAAGATTTTATCGGTGGTTAATCTATTTGTTTGTCGTGTTGATATAATCTGGGAAAATAAAAGCTGGAGAATTATGTTAAAAATGTGCTTCAGACATGCAGTGCATCCGGTAGGGCGTTAGAAACATAAATCCTAAGCCCGTGTATGTATGTCATGTATGAGTGCAAAGGGTACGTATACATACACATACAGGTATGCTCGAAGATTATTGAACGGACGTAGGGGGCAGGTATTATAAAAGTTCCAAGAAAACTTTATCAATTTTACGAAATTGCCGGGTTTTAGGTACGATAGAAGGTATTCGTTCATTGACTTTTACCTTACTCGCGTTTTTAACTGGCCAAGTGTGCAATATCTGAAGAAAGTTAAGAACTTTACTATCTTCCTGTTAAAATCTCACCGCCAAACTTCCCACGAACTCCAGGATGTGAGTTATGTGCTCAAAGAGATATATCGCCTAATTATTTACTCCATATCGACATTTTAATCACCATAACTATTATACTCGCGGTTTGCACTGCAGGGTCAAAATTAAAACCTAATTCTATGATTAAATGACCTTTTTTCAGACCGTTATAAGAGTATATAAATTTTTGTAATTTTTTTTTTCCAAGTTTCAGGATATCGAAGTTGCGAAAACTTTTTTTTTTTTGTTTCTTTCTTTCCCTTTTTCTTTCTTTTCAATAGAAAGGGCGTGATCTACACCTCGTTCAGTTTTATTTCCATTGTTTCCACCCGGCTGTGTTGATTTTTCTTTCAGTATGTGCGAGAGCTAACAAAATAAACTTTAGCAATATATCTTTCCCGAGTTTGGAGCAAATATAACTAACTCGACATTATATACTATACGAAAATATTACAATTTCCGTGGACAGATGAGAGTAAAAAGATTTTTTTTTTTTCACCCAACTCCCATCTTTCTCTCTCTTTACAATCTATCTCTCTATCGGTTCGTCCGTTTTATCAACGACCCGATTTATATCACATTCGAAGAACTTTTGATTGGCAATGTCGGGGATGGAACGAAAAAAAATTTTTTAAATAAAATAAATATTTTTTCCCATTCATATATGTCCGAACGACGATGTTCGCCAAATCATTCTCACTGCAGATATGCAACCCGAGTATCCCATTCAGAATTTCATCCCGATTACGTTACGTGCAGTTTAATTTTCTTCAACGAAAATTCATTTCGAAACACACAAATCGAATTCGATTTGTGGATACGAAAATTTCCGATTTGGGGTCATTTTTTCGTCTATTTTATTTTATTTTTTTTTTTGTGGACTTGGAGAATTAGAAGGGTTTTGCCCCGGAAGGACATAGGTTTAGAACAGCTACTCTAAATTTGAAAAAATCTCGATGAACGATGCGACTCGTACCCTGCATGCACCAGTCTTAAATGTATGAAAAAAAATGACTTGTTGCATTGATATTGTGAGATTGTATTAAGACAGCGAGCCGCAAAGGTTTATTTTGGACTTGGTTGTGTGAAAATTTTAGATTATAGGATAAAAGAAATACTTTTGAACGGTAATTAATTATTAAGATTGTTGAAAATAAACTTGAAGCCACAATCTTCGAAGTACTTACGGTTTAATCACCTCGAAAGTTAAAGCCAGCGATAATTTCACCCGGTGATTTTCAAGCTCAGAATAAAGTTGTAAAATATTGAACAAAAGAAATGTCTAATGCAGTTTTGAAAGCGCTCTTAGATCAGACGTAAACATTTCGCAGCGTCAAAAGTGCGGATATAAATTCTTCGGATGTTTTACTTCTGGCATATATGTCTATAAATCTCTGATTGGCGTCGATAATTGAAAATATCGGACGGATGATATTCCTATACCGTATATGTTATGAATCTTTACTCACGTCCATAAATTCGATATCGAAACTGTCCAAGGCGTCCAACTGCTAGCTCCATGTGACCTGTCCGCAATAAATGAGCGCGAACGGGGACCAAGCGTACCCAGGGGATGAACCGCGACTTTCAGGGTAAGAATGGCTCGCTGGCTGGATTCGCGATGCTGAATAGTTGGGTGAAAGAAATCCCGTGCAAAATCGCTCACGGAGGAAGGAAAACATGAGAAATTGGCATCCGGACGAATAAGAGTGCTCTTCTTTTTTGTCTGAAGAATACTGCGATTTGTCGATTTCCTACTTCCCCGTATTGTTTGCTACGAGTGTTCACTGCTCGAGCGGATAAGCCCCTTTTTCCTCCTATCACAAGGATACGGTATCTGAATTCATTTTTCTCCATAACACATTCAAGAAAGGCTCAAACCATTAGGAAAAATATCTTCCTGTAATCAGATCGAGGTTCTGTTTTCGATCTCCTGAACTACACGAGTATAACTACCTGTGTTTATGAAATGGCTTGTATATACATATGAATCCCTGAGCTATCGCCGGTCAAAGTGTGATACGGCAACGGTTTCGAAAAATTAAATTATACATTTATACCTACAGAGAGAAATATAAGTACATTAGGGATTCGCGACAGTCAAAAGAGAGGAAAATTTTACCGGAGTAAAATTTTGCATCTGAGTGTCTGCTCCGCGAAAGAATTCGAAGAAGGATAAAATTAATTCCGTTTCATCGCATCGCGGGGATCGCGGACCCATTCATACCTCTGTAACCTTTTGCTGCTATTTTTCCTTGTAAAAATTAGGATCGAAAGTTTTTCCGAAAAATAAATTTTTTTCCTTGGAAAATAAATTTTTCCGTCAAACCTTTTTTTTCAACAATTTTTTTTGATTTTTTTTTTTTTTTCCTCAATATTAGAGAGATTTTTCGGTGGAAGTTTCTTCTTCGGTGGAAGATGTTTAAAAAAATGTATTATGGTTCACAGGAAAAAAATCATTTTTTCAGAAAAATGGCTGAGGAACTTGCGATCCAAATTTTGCCAAGGATTAACCCCTCGAGAGATTCGTCACGAATTCTGAATCATCCTGTATAGGGAGAAAATCATATGTGAATATGGCATTTTGATTTTGATTTTCTCCCCATTTTTGGGTATTGAAAAACTGGTAGGAATGATTATTGTTAACATATGTTAATCCAAAGAATTTACAGGTTTAATCGAGGCTTGTGCAATTATTTATTTTCAATTATACCAACCTATAGACAGGAAGGGTTAATTAGAATTCAAAATTATGCTGACGTAATGCGAAATTAAACTTGATTATAACGCAACACTATGCACATATACATTGACGACGAATTTACAGCTTAACGCAAATACCCTAATAATAGCAACGTAATTAGAATGTATTAATATTAATCGTGATTCGCGGATAGTCGAGTGTGCATCCGATAACCCGTTTCCAGCTCATCGTTATCTCGGATTATCAAAGCTTTCGTATAGTAGATGGAACGAGTTTCAAAAAATAAAATTCATAAAATAACGAACGATCACTTTCGATAAGATCATTTTTATCTCATTATTATTACAGAATAAATATTTGACGATCTTCTTCATTTCTTGAGGGTGGCTCATATTCCTTTGCCAAATTTAAAACTGCCCCGGTGTATAGCTATCCATTCAATTATAAATTTAAGTTTAAAAAAATCCTGCTGCTGTCAAATATTGGGTGAAAGCTGTGTATATAATATGATAATAATTGAGGTTTTTTTTTTTTTCAAATCTCTGCTACGCATTGAAGAAATATTTCATATATGTTATAGAAGTATAAGACTGACCTTATATCTACATATTATTGGTTTGCCCCGAAATGACATCATTGTAGAATATCACCTGAAAACGAAAAAAAAATTTATCGGTAGACTCAATCTATGCAAAGCGACTTTTATAAGATTTGAAATAATTTCTAACCAGGTATATCTGAAAATGCTAGTAATCAGCTATAATAAAACTGAGTGAATGGGGTGTTTCAAACCAAGCGTAAAAGGGATGTGAAGAAGATTATTTCCGAGTGCATATATCGCATTGAAAATTAATATGCAATTTTTGTAAAATTTTCACAATCTTTCTGCACGTATTTATGAAGCTGAGATTTATCCTGAAGGACTGTTTCCTATTCTAGTTAACTGTATAAATTACGGCGGGCGGTTCGCCAGCTACCCCAACCCACTGAACCTCTTTTTACCCCCGTGCCTCATCTCTCGTGACCCTAATTACCGGCATATGGTTCCTCGAAAGATGATAGGATGCGACTGAAACTGAAAATGAAATAAATCCAGAAACCTAGGAATCCTCATGAATTCTTTCACTTCGCTCTATAATTGTCACAGCTATAGACACTAGGGTGGTCCTCGATTTTTGAAAAAGTTCAAAAGCTTTGGGACAGTAGTTAGAATTGAGATATGAACCTGGAGTTTTGACCAAATTTTTTTTGTATATATTTGGAGACACTTCTGGCCCATGGGAACATCGAAATTCGGATATGACCGAATTCAGGACCACCCGAGTAGACACGTACCCTCAATACTGTCAATCGATCGACCCATACATAGTGGCAATCGAAATGTTGACTATGAAAGCTTTAATGAAACCTGAAACAAGGCAAACGAATAGAAGCAATCTGAAGAGAGCGGAGAGTGTGGATGTCGCACATCATTGAACGACATAGCTAAGCACTTGAAACGGGATCTGAAGATTGATCGATTTCAATGTATAGTTAATAGAAGTTGAGCAAAAAACGTAACAGACCGGACATATTTTCTGAAGAGGTTCTCTGAATATCTACGTCAATATATCGTGCAGCGATCGAGTTCGAAAGATTTCTTGCTTCGTCTGCAAGACTTATTGTTAACTTGGTCCTTCATTGAATCGTTATCGGACTTCGAACTTTGACTTATATACTTAGGGGTTGAAAGTAACTCGGAAATGGATTAGCCGAACGGAGGATAAAAAGAGCAAGATGCGACGAAGACTATATCGCACTTTGTCATATTTTGAAAAGCTTTTGTCGTAAAAATAAGTTGGACAATAGTATAATCCTGAAAGAAAATAAACTGGACAATCTTATACGTAGTTTTTCCCCGTGAAATGAGTGGACCGAAACTATAATAGGAAAAAGTCTCCAGAGCCGGAGAAAAAGGGAGAAGGAAAATAAAAATAAAAATCAAATCATAAAATAGGGGTTGAAAATAAAACTATTTTATATCCAATCGATCAATTCTGTTTTACAGATTTTGGAATCACCACCGGACGCCAGCTTCCCGAATATCCTTGCGCCTTCGTCTTCAACAGCAACGAGACCAGAAATGGAACATTTGTTTCGCCAAACTATCCTGGCGTCTATCCTAGAGACACGGAGTGCCATTATTTTTTGAATGGTCAACTGAAGGAGCGAGTTCATCTTCACTTTCATTACTTTGATGTCGAAGGCGTGCTTCCGTGAGTCACACCCATTTTCATATATATATTCACTTATTCCGTTAGGGGAGGTGCCAAGGTGAAAGAAGAAAAAAAAGTCCATCGTATTCAATGTTTTATTACAGCGAGAATGACGGACGGGAAATAATTGTTAAGATAGCATTTGAAGGCTATGAATTTCCGCTTCAAAGTGAAAAAAAAAATAATCAAATATCAGATAAATGAAGCCCGCTGCGTCCATTCAAGTAAAGCTCTGCAAAAAACGATTTGCGAAACGGTGGCCACGTTTATAGGCAAACGCAATATCTGAAACTCAAAAACCAATACTTTTTGGAATCGTCGATGTACCCTCTAAGCTTCTATGGAATGGATTTTTGATCAACTCAAACGTGGTCAAGTTGCAAATCTTTTTTGCATTTGATCGCGTTTTTGTGATTTTCGCGAGCGTTTTTATCAATTTTTCAAAAACGAAAATTCGGATGAGAAATTTGTTCCATAGAAGCTTAGAGGGTGCATTGACGATTTCAAAAAGTATTGGTTTTTGTGTTCTAGATATTCCGTTTGCCTGTAAACGTGGTCACCGTTTCGGAAATCGTTTTTTGCAGAGCTCTACTTAAATGGACTCGGCGGACTCGATTTTTGTGATATTCAATTTTTTTTTTTTTTTTTCAATTTCAAGCCGAAATTCGTAGCTTTCAAACACTATTCTCACAATTATTCTTCGTCATTCATTCTCGCCGTAATAAAACATTGAAAACGATGAACATTTTATTCTTCTCTTACCTTGGCGCCCTCCTTAAGAAGCTAAATGGCAAAGTAACTGCGGAGTATATTTGCAGTGAAAAGCAACTTACGTTGACGTTTGAATTTTAGTCATTCTAAGTGGAAAGCTGTTAAGCTTTAATTAATCAAATTCGCGTGTACCCTTTGTTACCAACGCACTTCACTCTCGCCCAAGGATTCCTCTCTAATCTTACGATATATTCTGAGACCGAGATACCCGAAGTTTCAAACTTACCGGAGATTGCAAATTGAGTAATTGATATCAGCCAGGTCGTGTATATACCTACGTTCTACGTTTCGCCGCGATATATAACGCCATGCACTTCCATCTAATGAGCGATTTTGTGGAAATGAAAATGAGCCCCCTTTTCAGTCCCTTGAAGAGACGTAAGACTATTTATCTTTTAAAAAATCAGCAAAAGTTCGCATCGTTCGTCTAAACTTTTCAAAATTTTGGAAAAAATATTTCATGTTGATGTAATTTTTGAACAAACTAAAGAATTTCATTCTCAGATACGAACATTTTCGATTACGAGTTCGAAGGCTTTGGAGCAGTACTTGGAATCGGGATAGGAACTAAATTTTTTTTTTTTTTATATATTTTTGAAGACGGAAGTATTGAAATTCGGATAAGGAACCGAATTAAGGACAGAAATTAAATATAGTATCTTGAGGTAAATTCGACTACATAATTAAGTTGACCACTAGAGGCGTAGGTATACCTATATACACTCATGTGTATATATATCGAAGATAAATGAGTCGGATATTCGGTAAGTGAGGTGATATAAAAGACAATAAGGTAGAGAACGATCGATCATACGAATTGCATTGACTTGGACGACGCGATATAGCTATAAGCGAATAGATTATCTCTTTTCCCATTTCTTACTTATTTTTAGCTTCCCACAATAAGAGAGTTGCTTTCGAGATATCAATTTCTTCGAGTGGAACATCCAATTCCTCCTCACTTTTCGATACAACTCAATCTATATATATACACGTATATATACCTTATATACATTCCGAAGTTTTATGATGCCTTCGATATCTATACGTACGCCCAGTATACGCACTAAGGAACCAGAGAAGGCTTTCACGACTGTACATCTCAATCGAGACACTTTTCTAAGGAAGATCATTTCGGAATTCTAACGATAAGTGGATATAATCTGAAGGTATAAGAAAGGCTGTCGAATACTCAGCGGAATATGATATCCCGAAAACGTATACACGTATGAACTATATATTATATACCTATATGTGTTCCTAAATGATAAGCGATAAGAGAAAAAAAAAAAAAAAGTAGATTAATAAAACATTGAGTATGAAAGAACGAGCTGCGGATACCATGGGATTAAATTAGTAGTCTAGATCGTAGGCCGCGGAGGTATAATACGGCAAAGTAATATATTATAGTATATTATATATGTGACAAAATGCGTGTATATATAGGGGCTGCATATATGTATTATACGCGTGGCCATAAATGAAATTGGATTACTTATGGAACTGCCAAGTGGGAGCCATGAAATCAATTTATGATATAAGCGCGAACGATCATCTCGAGATTTGCCGCGAAAAATCGGTGAGATTTACCGGATGTGGAACACGGCTTTTCGCCACTGTGAGAAGTAAAGCTCCGGGCTAAAGAGCCGAAACGAAACTTTGATTATTCACTCATCTTAAAACCGAGATGAACTTTTGAAACAAAAATATAAAAGCTTATTTCAAATTCATGCAATACTTTAATTAGAACTCTCTCTGCAATCAACATTTCGTTGGATGTATTCAGCCTCATTCACGCTCACCAACACTGGGAATCGGAGACAGCCTCGATGCGATAATTGGCAAAAAACCATCGAATTTTTCCTCGTATAGACATTTTCCAAACATGTTTATTTGTCGAAAAGAATAAAGAAAAGAAAAACAACTCGATCGATTCTGAAAATCTGGACATTTTCAAAAGCGTTTATTTATTCGGTTTCGTGGCCTTTTTTCTCCTACAGGATTTCATATATATCGGCAATGCAGTCGACCTCGAACAAATGTCCTGTGTAAAGAGAGAATCGTTCAAATTTCGGGAACGACTGATAGAGGAGTCGACTTCTATACGTGCCAATGCAGAGGATTTGGGTTTATGCGTAGTTTTTCCTCTCTTTTTCCATTTTTTTTTTTTTTTTCTTGTCGGGTTCTAAGATGGTGATAGTGAAGCCGTAAAGCCGTTTACCGGCGAACTCCGCAGGCTTTCGAGATCTGTGACTTTTTGGAATTGAAATTTTTTTATTACGCACATTCGATGTGAGTCCGAAACGGTTGGGTGGAAATAGTTCAACGAGAATTCCTTTTTTTTTTTTCTTTTTCATTCCTGAATCAAGGTCTGCAACATTCCATCAGTGTCAAACGGTAAATATAGATACGGTTTGAATTTCATCCTATAGAAATATTCGCGGAATGTCACACAGCGATTTTTACATAGAAAAAAATAGACCCGTTCAAAGATACGATGTTCATATTCACTGGTGAAAAAATTTTTGGCTTACCGAACCGGGGCTCAAGGATTAATTCAAATTAAACCTGTACAATTTATTTGTCCTTAATAATTGGGTACATGACCTTTTGAAATATTGTTCTTTATCACAAATGTGATTCAGAGCAGAGAATTCTTCCAGTTTTCACTGCATTTTATAATTGAATGCACGACGGTGTATTTAAAGTGGTTATTATATGATATTTCTATAGAGTGAGAATGGCGATAACATAAGTTGGAAAATACGGTTTTTTACGGTGGTTTTTTTCAGCATCCTGGAAACCCATTTAATTACCGGAATTACTGACGAGTATAATCAGAGTATGGATAAACAACGAAAAGGAACTAGTGTTTGAATTGGACGAGATATAGCAATATTTCATGCCCATCGTCGGACTGTTAAATCCACTGAATTTCAGATTTTTTCATTCACCCGTTTTCGCATTTTTCTAAAAACCCTTTTTTTTTTGTACCAGAGGTTTGAAATACACAAAGATTCCTGTAAATGAGAAAAATTCGTTTCTTCAACGGAACCGAAAGCTACCTTTCTTATCACCATAAGATAATGAAAAGAGAAAGGCTGACTTCGAACACAATTTTTATTTTTTTTATTTTTCGTTACTCCGAAATCTCTTCTTAATTAACGTCAAATTCAAATTCAACGAGGTGCATATAAGTCCTGAAAAAGTACAACTATAACTTTGAATTGCATCGAAACGGGGACACAAGCATTTCACGTCAGAGCAGAAAAGCTCTTAGTTGCATATTGTGCTTAAATTTATTTTTTTAAGGTGAAAATGGAAAAGTTTATATACACGTATACCTACTTGGAGAATATTTTTTCACTCGAAATGCTTTTGAGGAAGTGGTGCAGTGGTTGCTAGCCTGTTCTCATTCCCTATAAAAAAAAAAAATGTTTCCCTAAAGTATAAAATTTTTTTCTCTCTTTTTCCTGTTGTTTCAATAAGTTTTCGCCTGTGTTTGTACGTGTGTATATGTAAAGGAAGAAATCGCACTGAAACTTGATCCGAAATTCCGTTTCAATGCCAATTATTCAATTGCCAGTCATAATTTATCGTTGCCTATGTTCATCGCGGCTTTATTCGATATGACAAAGCCGAATTCCATCTACGTATTGAAAAAGAAAAGGACGATACAGGAAGACCTTATTTTCCTACGACTAGAATTGACATTTGAAAAGGGAAATTGCTTGTAATCCTTTGCGAAGACTTTCTCTCCCAAAACCTTCAAGTTTTTCGTCTGGTAATATTTCAGCATGCATCTTCGTGACGGTACACGATTTACACGAAACAAGGATAGTGCTCGTTCCTTTATCTTGTTATACTTCATTTTTCATTTTGCCATTTTTTTGTCATTTATTTTCTCTTTTTATTTATATTTTTTCTTTATTTTTTAACACCATCTCGTGCCAGACTAACGTTCGCAATTGATCTTTCAGATGCGAGGCCATCTCGGCAAGTGACTTCGTGGAATTCTCGAACTACTTGACCCGGGATAGAAAGTATTCACGTCATTGTGGTCAACTTAAAGAATTCGACGTTGAAAGTGATGGAAAATTTTTCCGGGTTACATTCAAAAGTAACGACAGACTCGATGCTGCTGGGTTCAATGCAAGCTACGTTTTTCACGACGAGGAGGACAACTTCACGGTTAAACCACCTCAGGGTAACGCATCGACGTGTAAAGGTAATTTAAATAATTCCATATACTATTAAATTACAGTCATATAATTACAGCAAAGAAAAAGCAGGCTTCAAAATTATTTTCCAACACGCTGTGCATAAAGTTTGATTTTGCGCGCGCTTCGCCGTGAAAAGAGTGCAGACAACAGGAAGTTAGGACAAAGTTCTTGAAATAATGTATTCGAATCGAGTGGTTAATCACTTTTGAAGTCAGGTGTACACCTGGCTGAGAAGTCAGTTAAAGTCAGTTGAAGTCAGCTGAAGTCACTTGAAGTCTGCTGAAATCAACCCTGCTTAAAATACCCAAAAGGATATGATTGAAAAAAAAGATCTCCGATTCTATCGTGTTTCTGATTCCTGCTTTTCAAATTCACTATCAGCCTTAATACTATACTATAGAGTATAGTATATAGAACCTGAATGAAAACCTATGAGTATTTTCATTCGAGTCCTATGTGAATACGATATAAATGATATGTGAATCATTTCTTACGTAATATATGTATTTGGATACGAGCTGTATACCGACCTATATTGAGAGAGAATATTGTTTTATCCTTTTCCTTGCACGAAATCTGAATGAGATCTTATACGGCTTAGTAGCAGCTATACCCACTAGGGTGGTCTTTATTTCGATGAATTTCGAAAAAAATTCGGGACGCCCCCTGGATACCTTGCAAATAAATAGAAAAAAATCGTCCCAAAATTTTAGCTCCTAATTTTAACATTAACACGGGGCCCAAAATTCGGAAAGTTTAATTCGGAAAATATAAATGTAATTTTTTTAACCACCTACTTTTTTTCTCGTAACTCCGATAAAAATCGATGAAATAATTTGAAATTTGGCACAGTTGTTGCTCATACTGTTTGGGAGGAAACCCTGAAAATTACAAATTTTCAGATTCATTATTTCCTTACATATCAGGTCAATAAATATTTTCGTAATATTACTCTGAATATTCAAAATAAGAACTATTTTTTTTTTTTTTTTCATACAAGTTCTATCAAAAAATATTCTATTCTAAGTAATTGAGGAATAATCGAAAAATTATGAAGAATTAGAAAATAATTTTCTCAACTTTCCTAATTAATAAAAATCTGAAGAGTCTCTGATTTTTAAAATTCCTCAACTACCTGGAAAAGAATATTTTTCGATAGAATTGTATAAAAAGAAAAAATCAGTTGATATTCCGGATATCTAGTGTAATATTACGGAAATATTTATTGACCTGATATGTAAAGAAATAATGAATATAAAAATTTGTAATTTTCAGGGTTTCTTCCCAACAGTATAAGCAACAACCGGGCCAAATTTCAAATTATTTCATAGATTTTTATCGGAGTTACAAGAAAAAAAGTAACTGGTTGGAAAAATTACATTTATATTTTCCAAATTAAACTTTCCAAATTTTGGGTCCCGTGTTAATGTTAAAATTAAGAGCTAAAATTTTAGGGGGATTCTTTTCTATATATTTGCAAGGTATCCAGGGGGCGTCCCGAATTTTTTTCGAAATTCATCTAAATAAGGACCACCCTAATACCCACAGCCACATAGCACAAAGAACATTCAGCAGATATTCTGTAAAGAAGCATTATACGCAAATAGTGAGAAAAAAAAACAAAAAACTTACGTACGTGTTATTATTTGATTTCACATTATGCAACTATCCATGTGTAGATCAGCAAGCATTATCGGTTCGCTCAGAAAAATGCGAATCGATATTTTCGACCTAACCGGGTTTTGAACCCAAATGCGCTCGCATTCGCTATATTACTAATCGCACACTCTACCTACTACGGCACTACGCCATACTACCTTATGGTAATAGGTCTCATATTTTCCTATTTGTCGAAACTCATGATATAATGTTCTAATCAGCCAAACACTCCCATCGTCGCCAAAATTTCCAAAATCTCCAAAATTTCCAAAATTTTCAAAATTTTCCAAAAATCTCAAAAATTTCCAAAAATCTCAAAAATTTCCAAAATTCTTAAAAATTTTTCAAATTTCCAAAATTCTTAGAAATTCCTAAAATTGCCAAAATTTCCAATATTTTCATAATTTCCAAAATTTCCCAAACTCCCAAAATTTCCGTCGTACGTGCACGAAAAAGGGTTATATATGCACTCGTTGAAAAAATTACGGTCTGCAACACGGGGTGGAGGGTAATTCCAAGCTTGGGTAATGACGTTGCACTCGTCTTTGTCCTTCGACGCCCGAGACTTCGACTCGTGCAACATCATCTGACCCTCGCTATAAATTCCGCATCCCCCCCGCCCTGTTGTACGAAGTACTATCGTTAAACACATCTAGTCTCTGAAGTTTTTCTGTTCTTTCTTTCATTAGATTGATTCTTCTATTCTTTGTTAGATCAAATTTGTATTATTTATATTCGTATAATATTTAGCGGAGCAGCCGCAACACAGGAAGACGTCACGTAGAGCGCATATCGATTGAGCAATCACATCTCTCGCGAATTTGCGTAAGGCCCGTATTAATAAAAGTACATTTAAATCATTTTCTAGTAAATATGGAAGATTTTTGGGTATGGAATTCCACACCGAGAGTAATTTGGGTGTGGTACTCTCCATACCCACCATACCCATAGTCGCCGGGCTTTATTTCACATAAGTACGCTAAATTTAGTATCTATTCCAATATATGGGGTTCGCAAGAATCAAATAATATTTCCAACAATTCGCGACCGTCATAACGAGTTCTGTGAAAGTATAGCGTCAAACATCTCATAGATTTACATAGAATAGCCAAATTAGAAATATCTCATAGAACCAAATACTCAGTACTGCGATAATATTCGAGCTCATTGACGATTTCTATACGTCAATGCTCAAATGGCAGCAGAAAATATTAGTGAGTTCAAAATATAACGAGTTTCATATAATAATAATGATGGATTCGCAACATAGAAAACCATAGGCATGTGCGACATTCGAAATATATTACATAGAATCACATTTGTGATTATACTCATGTTACATTAGAAACAATTTACGACTGTAATTGCATACTCCGTATAACTCCTGATAAAGTTATAATGTCGTGTACAATCGCATTATTCCCAAACAATCGGATAATATTTTAATCACTAAAAGGCGATTGGGAAATATAATTGTGATCCAAATAGAATAAGAATCAAGTTTTATCAGGAGTTTAAGATAACCGAAGAAACCCGTGCTAAAGTAATATAATCACATCGATTCGCATTAATTTAAGATTTTAACTATCACAACACGTTCCATAGAATCGTGTGTATCATAGAAACCAATGAATAACTATTGAACGAAAGAATCATATCTATGAATCCCTAGATAAAAGTCTGAATTCTGATAAGAACATCAAGAGTACTACTCGAAACATTCATAATATCATTCGATTGTATGACATTTTTATCTTGATTATCACATACAAGTATTTTGGGAATTTGAATCGTCTCTTAGAGTCGATTACACAGACTTTGTAGATTATTATAGGTTTCGAATAGGAATCGAATGTAATCTTGTTGTTTGGTATCGAACATTTTGAGCAGGGAGTTGAAGTCAGGTGAGGTCCTCAATTTTTTTCCTCGTCTACTCCACAGGTTCTGCGTTAATATATTTCCCGCCTAAATTTCGGGCTCCCGTACCTTTTATATATTCGAATAAGATTATTTCCAAACGGCACGATTGTCGTCGTGAATAATCTCTGTGAGAATTAATATCCTCCACACTGTTCTTCTCGTGATTTATTAGGCTTCAGCTCATTCGAATAATGACGCCGTGCCAGTCGCGTCAGGTAACGTCAGCCAGAATATAACGCTGAATAACAATTAGTTCAGGCGTGTGTATTAATGAGGTTTACGAATTATAAATGGATTCAAGATCATCATACACCTTGCCGAGAAACAATGTGTTACAATATTTGGCAGAATATATCAAACCTTATGAAATATACCATCTGACTCCAAATGCGACGAAGCGTCATCCCCAATCCGAGCTAAAATTTGAAAAAAACATAAACTGCATGAATTTAAAAAGCAGGGAAAAAATAGACCAAAAAAAAAATGACCAGAAAATTCACAAACCAAGATCTGTCGTGCATCTGTATTGCTCAAATTATTCAATGAATAGAATAACTTATCGCCGATCACGATTCAGGGAATACAGGAACACCGGTGAGCTGAAATAGAATTTTTTTTTCGGGTCAGATTGCTCCAAGGCTAAGCGATCATCGTACGAGTACTTTTCACGGTCTATTTTGTACGTCAGCACAAGTATTTTGGAAAAAAAAACTTTCTCAAATGTTGAAAATTCCGGAAATCATGCAGCGCTGTAGATTTTGCAACGTATGAATTTGGTCTGAGGTGAGTTCAATCATCTGAAAATAAAATGCATTTAAACGGATGATTCGAACACCGAGAACTATAGAATACAATTTCTTTTTCATCAATTTTAAGCAGAATTTTGAAAGATCCGTACGAATCCAAATTTTTTTTTTCTCCATTTTTATAGCGAAAAAAAAAAGCTTCAATAATTTTTTTTTCTTTTCCAATCATCCAATTTTGATGAGGAAGTTTGATTCTCTCGTGAAAAGTATTCGACCTCTTTTTTTCTCTATTCCGATTTCCGTTCCAGCATTTTTTACGTCGTTTAATTTCCCTGCTCAACTGTACACTCATTTACATACAGCGCCATAACTTTGATAATTTAACGAATTTTTCGACGAACTTTTTTTCAAAATTTTCGTAAATGACAAGGCTTTCGAAATCAACGATAACAAAATCGATTTTCCGAATTTTCGATCGCCTTACACCCCCGTCAGTAACACGTTTCCTTTGGCAGATGTGGAAGAAGACCATTTCCGATGCATCGCATAGACACATTTTTTATCAAACACTTGTGAGAATATCAACAGGCAGCCGCAGCATGCAATCAGTTATAGAAACCGGGGTCTTGAGTATTTAAGTTGAACGTGCTTGGCGTAAAATGAATTGAGGACAAGTCCCAGTCGCCGAGAATGAATACAAAATCGTAAAACTGCGTGGGTTTAAGCGCCGAGGGTTGCAGAGGGATGATGATGATGGACTGAAGAGAGGATTGTTTCAAGTGGACTTGAAATTCTAGACAATCAGATGAATCGGTTGTTTTAGTTCGTCAGCTTATTTTTAAATGAAAATCGAGGATTGAGACGCTCGACTTAAGTCTGAAGTTTCTAGAAACACAAATTAATACCCAGATGATGCAGTGACGATAGAGAAGACATAGGCACCGAAACTTTGTCGCTGTTCAATACGAGAATTGAAATTCTGATGAGATTAAGATCAAGATGACGTAACAAATGAATGGCCCTTATTATATTCGGGAAAAAAATAGGTATATTCGGGAAAATCGCATCACGGAACACCGGCTTCAAATTGATCTACTCAACCCAGATCCACCAGCACCCTCTCGCGTAGAATGTCTCATTATAAAGTATAATTTTTTTTTTTTGTTCCAAGAGGTTCACAGACGTTTTTGAATCTATCCTACGCACGAATGTACTACGTGCGTTTTCAGTTCAGGCTGAATTTTCTTTCTCGTTATTTTAAGCCATGCATTTTTTGTTTTTTTTTTTCTCTCTCTCATACTTATGGAACTGGATAAAACTTCCGTGCAGTTACGTATACTGTAACAAGGCAAATTAGAATGCCTCGTAAATGAACCATCTCCTCTTCCCCAGACCGAAGTGACCACCTTGATCATAAACCGAATGAAAAGCAGGAAGTCCCAGCTCAAGTGCCCAAGGTCCATTCTATAATTCTAAGTTTGTGTAATAATGATTTTTCTCGTCCCTATATCTTATATTCCCGTGCCGTTCCGGATTGAAAACAACGAGGGAGATCATCCCCCAATCTCATCCGACCTGGCAGGTCACCTGGAAGCCTTCGAGTGATTAGCTGGGGGACAGCAGAGTCATCGTATCCAGAAATACGCCTGGAAGTGCGCTGCATTTTGAATCTAATACGCGGGGTAGCCTCCCCCCTTTTGCCTGTCTCGTGCCGGCTTGGTCCACCGGTCCAATTGCAGATATTCCGCCTTCCAGGGTATTGACATTGACTAAAGATTTGTAAAGACGGCCAGCCATGGGTAATTTTTTGAAGCCCGGCCCGGGGGCACCGCGGGGCACGAGGGTAATGGCAGATTGCCAAATTACCGGTCTTGTCGGTACGGAAGGACTGTGCAGTGGCCTGGTTATGATTAGCTGTGCCAATAAGTAGGTCTGCTATATATCGACCGTGCGACTTTTTGACCTCGACAGCCTACAAAAACGGAATCATTTATACCAACTGTATTATATAGGGCATTTCTATTAATTCCCAATTATGTTGGCTGGTTTTTGAACCATTTTAAGAATGTATTGAACTCAATATGTCGCGTTACTAAAGCCAGAAGGTCGTATCGACCAAAATGTGAGGAATGACATTATCCATGAAAAAAACATGAATTGGAAGTGATAGTAGATAAAATAGGGCATACACATGAATTTTGATCGATACGACCTTCTGGCTTTAGTTTTGAGACAAAATCGGGAAAGATAAAGCCAGAAGGTCCTATCGACCAAAAATTGTTTTTTTTTTTTTATTTATAATGGAAATACGCGTTTTTGTCAATTTGCAGACGATTCCGGGGAAAAAAAAATCGCGGATACGACCTTCTGGCTTCAGTTTGCGTGATTTTTTCGTAAAACTAAAGTCAGAAGGTTGTATCCGCCAAAAATGGTTTTTTTGCGGGAATCTCGATGGATCTATGTGTTTCCATCAATTTCATGGCGAATCCGAGAAAAAAAAAATGATGGATACGACCTTCTGGCTTTAATTTTCCTGATTTTTTACTGAAAATAAAGCCAAAAGGTCGTACGTACTCGGACATACGACCTTCTGCTTCTAATTTTCGATTTTCCCAATTTCAATTGATCTACACGTTATTGGTGATTCCGAAGCGAAACCAGAAAAAAAAAAAAAATACACGACCTTCTGGCACTTAAATCGAGTTTTTGGCGCTTACGACCTTATGGCATTAGTAACGCGATGTATGTTGAGAATATCTACTCCAGCATTCTTCATGTTTTTTTGCTACGAATGATTTTTCAACCCATTTTATATTTTTTAGACTCAACTCGATGCAGTTTTTTTCAACTTGGAACTCATCAGATTTTGGATTCAATCCGTCCAGTAGCTTTTGAGTTAGTCAAGAAATAAATTTTTTTTTGATGATATCTCGAATGGATCAACGGATTTAGATGATCTTGGTCTCAATCGGTATGATTCGCGCCAACTCAGATCTGATTGAATTTTGAAATCAATCCATATAGAAGTTCTCGAAAAAATTGAACGATCCATCACAATCATAATAATTAAGACAATCATATTTCGTAGAAAATATATTGTAGACGATAAAAGAATATTCTCTGCGCGGGAAGTTCGAGGGTTGGCCCATCGTGATCAACCAAATCACACGCTTGTTCATATTCATTATAATGGGTATATAAACACACGTATTTATTATTGCAAAGTTCTAATCTTTTTCTACGAAACTAGAAACAATTTGCAACTCAGAAATATTTTTCGTTCCATATTTCATCCCGCACAGAAATCAAGAATCAAAAACCACGAGAAGAGCAAAATTATTAGTTGCGAATTGTTTCTACTTTTATACGAAAAATTTGAACCACGTGGTAGAAGATATTCGTTTTTTACCACAATTTCGCTTTTTGCCTGAAAATGAGCCGTGTGGTGGAGGCTATTTTTAATCTAAACAAAACGTTCGAAACTCGGTGGTGCACGTGTTTCCATTGAGCTAAGGTCCTGATGTTCCAGACACATTGTTAGTCAAGGATTTAGAACAGATTTGGGGGGGGGGGGGGGGGGGGATCGAAATTCGTTTCACCCGAAAATGATGATCACCATATTATCATCTATTTTTTGATTTGCGTTCAATGGTTTTATAGTATATGGGGAATTTCACGCCAAATCAGTAACTGCTGGACTTTTGCATTCTTCAAATTTGCCAATTTTTTTCCCCATTTTGAGCTCATAATAAGGAACTCACCTAATTGTTTTCAAATTTTTGTCTCAAAATATGCAGTCAGTAGGATTTTTTTTCAATTTCCATATTTTTTTTTTCGTTTATCTATAACTTCCTGAAAAATCAGGTGATTCGAAAAAATGGGGGGGTCAAAATGTTTGTTTTGAAATACTCTTCCGTTTAGGATTATGTTAAAATCCTTCATGGTTTAATTTAATCAGTTTTTTTCCAATTTTAAGCATAAATCGCATTTTCTACGTTGATTGTCTCCTTCGATTTTTTTCATTTTTTGTTAATAAAAACTGTTATTTATTCAAAAAATTTTAAGCCTAGTTTCAAAGCGGGCGATTCATTCTTTCTATTTTTTTAAATTATTTAATTGTTTCTGTTTTCTCAAATTAATAGACATTTTAGAATTAATTTAATTTCATCTAATTTGAGAAAACGAAGACAATAAAATAATGAAGAAAAAAAGAAAGAATGAATTGCCCACTATGAAACTAGGTTTAAAATTCTTCAAATAAATAACAGTTTGTGATAAAAAAAAATGAAAAAAATCGGAGGAGACAATCAACATAGAAAATGCGATTTATGCTCAAAATTGAAAAAAACTGATTGAATTAAAACATTAATCATTTTCAAAATAATCTTAAACGGAAGAGTATTTTGAAACAAACATTTTGACCCCCTCATTTTTTATAATCCCTCGATTTTTCAGGAAGTTAAATAGATAAACGAAAAAAAAATGGAAATTAAAAAAAAATCATACTGAGTGCATATTTTGAGATAAAAACAATCTTAAGTCAATGCCCATGAAATTTACAAATAAAAGATGAATATTCATAAACTTAAACCGGGGAGCCGTTGCGCAGCGTTGACTGAAGAATGTCAACGCGCGCAGTTACACAGACAACGGTCGTAAGCCTCGCGAGTGCGAACTTCTTCAGTTTACAACAGCAAGCCATGGCTGATGGTACGTATACCTATAATCAAGTGTTCCATTCTTTCCACTTTGTCGCGGAAAACTTTGTAGAAAGCGAATGAACATTGAGTTGGTGTTATTACAATTACTTCATTCGCTCCAATTAATTCTCAAATATTGCCATTTTTTGTATTTTTTTCACTATTTCACAGAGACATTTTCTAAAATTACAGAAAACAAGAAAAACGATGCGCCGGCCGTCGAGACGCCGGCGCAAACGCAAGGCGAAGCGGCCGTGGCCGATAAAAAAAGGTGAATAATCATTTCAGTCAAATACGCTAATTAGAATGCAGATCATAGACGATCAATGTCATATTTCAATCAAATGCCAGGTGTAAATGCATCGACGTGTTAATTTCAGCGAACAGGGCGAGAAAGGCGGCAGCGCGGGGGAGGCCTCCGCGGTGGAAAATAATGGGTAACTATTTCTTCATTCAATCTCATCTTATAATAACATAAATATGAAGCGGTTTCCAACGTGTTTTCTCGAGTGCTGCTCGCCAACATATTCGGTATTCAGCGACGGGAAGAGGGGAAATGATTGAATGATTGCAATTATGTCAATTCAGGCCAAAAAATCAACGTACCAATTGAACA
This sequence comes from Tenthredo scrophulariae, assembly GCA_963978835.1. Classification (NCBI taxonomy): domain Eukaryota; kingdom Metazoa; phylum Arthropoda; class Insecta; order Hymenoptera; family Tenthredinidae; genus Tenthredo; species Tenthredo scrophulariae. The sequence continues at coordinate 8,238,616 of OZ022234.1, forward strand.
TTGATCGTATTTTTACTTCAGCTCGTTTTTTGAAATCCTTAACAAGCCTATAAACTATTTCAATCCCCGTCCTCGTTCAGCCGTTGTCGCTCATGATTTCGCAACACATACAATGTATTTATTCGCGGCGATTCATTCCTACATTCGTGGTATGGCCCAGTCGAATTATGGTTTGACCCGGAAAAAATTGTAAGTAGCAATTTTCCTTCGGAAATCGTTGTGGGGGGGGGGGGTGGGTAACTGGCAGTCTACAGTTTGGTTTTCGCAATTCGCACCCCGTTGCTTCATCCCCCATCTTGAATTTGAGGGTGAATTTTTGTTTATTGAATAACTCGTTTATTTTCAATTTTACATGAAAAATGGTTATTACCGAAGTTGTTTGAAATTAAAAAAAAAATTAAAAATTATTAGAAAAGTAGCAAATCCAATTGTCAACAAGTTAGTTTATCATCGTTTATACGAGAAAAAATCATTAACAAACGAGATAATAGAATATTCAGGTTCACTTCCACCTCTTTTCGGGTCTTAATCGAAAAATATCGATCCTAGGGAAAAATTGGTAAGAACCAAAATTGTAGGAAATTTAATTCCAAACAACTTCGGTAATTACCATTTTTCGTGTGAATTTGAAAATAAACAAGTTATTCAACAAATAAACCTCAAATTCAAGATGGTGCAACGGGGTGCGGATCCCGAAAACCGAACTCTAGACTGCCAGTGACCCCCCCCCCCCCCCCAACGATTTCCGAAGGAAAATTGTTCTTTACAATTTTTTTCGGGTCAGCCCCTTTTTTGGTCTAATTCGACTGGGCTAGTAGTTTTCAAGTCCTAGCTGTAAAAATTCACTTGCGTGTACACTAGGGTGTTTCCAAAATTTTTTTTTTGCTTTTCCTTTTTATCGAATGTATGATGAATAATCACTGAAGTATAAGTATAAACTTTTTGTTTCAGCAAACCCGTGGAGAATGAAAAACGGAAGAGGGGGAAGGCGGGCGGCCGCAGCCGAGGTGCCAAAAGAGGCACCGGCCACGGCGCCAAGACCATTTTAAATTTTAATTTCTATTAAATTATTAATAAAATAAAATTATTTTGATATGAAAATTTAACAAATGTATTCATTTAAAAAAAATTCCTTTCCCATTCCTCAATTATATGTACAGTTGGGTGTCCGTCATTTCCAAAATTGACTTTTTACACTTGGGTATGGTCCAAATCATTAGTTTATAGCCTAAAAACAATGACGGAAAAAAAAAAAAAACTAAGTTCCATTAACCCCTGCCTGAATGACGATACTTCTCCCATTTGATTAGCATGGGATTTTTGCACTTCTTAGACTTTAATTGTTTTCGTGTTTATTATATTCATTACCTCATAAAATATTGTTGATTTTACTACTGTTCTGACCTATTTAGATGGACAAATTTTAAAAAAATTTTTCAACGACTTTTGAAGAGGTCTAAATTTATCTTCAGCGTATTTTTCAATGATCTTCGAATGTTTTCGAATAAATTTGGACCTCTTCAAAAGTAAAACATTTGAAGAAATTTGTCCATTCAAATAGGTCAGAACAGTAGTAGAATCAACAATATTTTATGAGGTAATGAATATAATAAACACGAAAACAATTAAAGTCTAAGAAGTGCAAGAATCACATGTTAATCAAATGGGAAAAGTATCGTCATTTAGGCAGTGGTTAATGAAACTTAAATTTTTTTTGTTAAAACGAAGCTTTGTATAACTTCGGCTAAGAAATCAACAACCGTTAAATGACCAAACCTTTCCTAGAACACCTTTACCCTTTCCCATCCGCTCGTAAGATCGCTTCCCTTCCTTGTTTGATATGCAATAAACCACATTGCTCCGTATCGCAAAGTTTAAAAAGGAATATTCAAGTATTCGTCTATTGTAACTTCTATAGAAACCAAAAATTACATCTAAGTCGTCCCGAATGACGGCAAATTCTAATATTTGCTACCTTAGGAGGAGATACAATGCATTCAGAGTCCATTTCATTCAAATTTAGACCTTTCAAATATTCGGCCGTCTCACAAATGGAAAAAACTTCTTGCTGCACTTTCCCAAAAACATCTACTGAGTTTTGAACTAAAGAAAGAGAAAAATCATATAATTCAATAAAGATTATCAAGTTTATCATTTGTCTGTCAGTTTGCGGTACTTTCAAATATTTTCCAGAACCGGCGGTTTCAACGTGTTCTCGAAAATTTAGCGGATCTCGTGTAATAGGCTGAAATTCGCGTTTTTTATTCTTGTGACACAATTGAAAAATTTCGAAGTACTCCACAAATATTTTTTCTAATTTTTAGAACACGTTACCATACTCATTCCTCGGGAAGTTTTCTCTTCAAATTTGTTAAACAATTTGAAGAAAATTGATCCAGCTTTCTTATCAGTTTTAAAATGATCGTAATTTGTTGGCGAATCTCGGGGAATATTTTCAGAATTAAAAAAAACGCCTATATTTTGTCCACAGACTGAATCACTGCCGAAATTATTAATAAGAGAGAGGAAAAAAAAAGGAACCTTTGCGGAGAAAATGTGGCATGAAAATGAAAATCGGAAAAAAGATCGCCGACGGTGAGCGTTTGCTAATCGCCGAATGCCCCATATATTCATAGGTCGGTATATCAGACCTCAAACTCTAAACTGCCTTACCCTGTGTGCCCGAATGGTAAGATCATTGTAAGGAAACTGGTTTATTCATTGAACCGGGACGGTAGCGTAGTTCGGCTAAAAATGCTCGAGGTCATCGAGAGGGCGGTCGTGCACAGCTGAAAAATCGAGCTTCAACAGACCCCATTAACCTGGCCGTCTTTACAAATCTTTAGTCAATGGTATTGAGAACATGACGAGCCATCTAACAACCCCCTGGCGAAAGCTCGAAGTGCCAAAAGGCCCTGTCAGGCCCGCGACACAACCCGTCAGAAAGAAGATACGCCTCCTAATTTTAAGCGTGATACCCCTTCCTCCCCTAAATTTGCATCTGCATTGCGACAGACCCAGAAGCTTCACTTCTTGCTTAGAACCAGTTCAGTAGAGTCGCATTGATTCTTGTTTTTTTTTCTGCAAAACAAAACTAGTAATCCAACAGTTCTTTTAAGAACTAAAAACAAAAAGTCGTTAAACTCAGTTAGTGAGTGTGTGTTGATTAAGGTAAGGTTCCGGCTCTAGACGACCCTTCGATTGATATTATATTGATGCAAAGAGACCAGATCTCGCATAGCGTAGTTGGGTCAGACCTCATTGAGGGTGACGCCGTTCAGATATCATCGAATTGTCGTACTTTAGCTTGGTTTATCCATCGATATTGATTGTATTATTGATTATTGTGTCCCCTTGACATATAATTACGTGCTAGTAATCGATTTTTCATGAAAATATTCATTTTTATCGTATCGTCGTACCGTTGTTCTTGTTAAATATTTCCGTATCGATTACCTTGTAACCTGTATTTATCGTTGATCTGAATTCCCTATACTTGCTAATAAATCGCATCTCAGAAGGAAGAATTCCCCGCGTGGAAACGTTGGTTTCGTGTAAAAACGATAATTAATCTTTACGGCTTGTCGAGCCGTAAGATTGGTGGAATTGGGTAGGCAAGCACCTTAACTAGTACGGTTTCTAGTATTTTTGAATTCGGTACTGAATATTATAGTCGCGTATAAAACAATAACGTTGGAAGTGCTGGTTTTGTAGGGGTGGCCCGCCCGGAGTATCGACACCCCCAACCCCAACCGTCGGGGGTGCACGTCACAATAAATACGCACGAATCTTGTGCCTACGACGTTTTGTTATACTTTGTTATACTACTTTGAAGAAAGTTTGTAGCGATATTTATTTATTTATTTATTTTTGATTTTTAATTTTTTTTTTTTTGCAATCAAAAGAAAAATGAAAAATTCAGACAACTCGTTTATGAATATAGTGATAGATTTTTTTATTATGTATACAGGTAAGGTGTAAGGTAAAGTCTCTAACAGTAATCAGAGACTACGGAACTATATCAATCGCTTGAATGTAACCGGAGTAACTTTTTCTCATTTTATAATTTATTCCTTTCTTTTCATTTAACTTTGACTTACGACACTTTTCCTACTTTTGATTTGTTCCCCTGTAGGCAACTCGTTGAAATTAGCTTCAACAACGACGATAAATGCGAGAACCGTTGAGAAAATTTACAATAGAAAAGTTGCGTGAAATATACTATGCGACAAGGCTCGACGAGGGAAAAGTATTACTCGAAACGGCAAAATATACCTACTTTACCTACAAAGTTTTCTGCCCACTGATTCAAAGGAGAAACAATACCCAGAAAAAAGCTCCATGCGTTTACTCTATTTCAGAAAATTCAAAAAGTCTAAGAAAAAAGAATTAAAACAAAAACTTCACCTTCTCATTCTCATCATTTTCTGTCATTATTATAATAGTTATTATTATTATTATTATTGCCATCATCGCGTTTTGATTAAGAAGAAAAAAAAAAGCGAAAGAAACCAGATGGTGAAATGTAATCTTAGCTTTTGAGGTCAGCTTCGAAATGCACCGTTTCTACAACCTTTCTGCAGTTTGCTTGAATCTGTAGACGACGAATTTTGGATTTCAATATCGGTCGTGCAATTGGTCAACCTTACGAAAACGACTGGTATTAATATTACGGGGAAATATGAACATCGTCGATATAAACCTTTTATTACTCGGCAGAAATTTGGCATCCAATATATATACGTAGACTTTTACGAATTTATTTTCACTCGGGTATTGGGAATTGAGAGATTGATTTTTCGCACACAGTTTATACAAACTTTTGTACAAGTTTGAATATGTTTTTGTTGATGGAAAATATCGATAAGAAACAGAGTTAACAGTGGTTGATAAACGAAGGATACTCCTAGTTTGCATGACCCGCAATTTGGGTGATCTAAAATCAAAAATGAACATATGGATTATTATGTATACTTCTGGTACAATAGCGGAACTTCAGATTGACTCAATACTTTTCGAAAATGAACAAACGAACATGAATCGCGGAAATGACAACGTGTAGGAAAAAAAGAACGAGTTTTTACGAGAAAGTTTTCGTAACGTTTACAAAAAAAAAAAAACCCGCTGTGAAAATAAATTTGTGAAAATCTGTCCAGTTTTTGAACCCTGAACTTATGCAGGTCCCTTGACCGACATAGACCACGAATTAAAATACCTAGAAAATGATAGAAACATCGCCGAATAGATTTTTGGTATGGTATAGGTTCGAGTCTCACATTAGGAGCCTGCAAAGTCGTATGAGTATAGAAATTATTATCCGAGAGGGTATCCACTCGGGAAATCATCGATACTGAAATCAATGGTAATCTTTGGAAATTATCTGATTTTTATATATATTATGATGAATCACAGAAAACCGTTTGAAATCACGTGAAATCGACTTCAATTTTAATCATACGTAAACTAACATTTTGCTAGAAAAAAAAAAAAATTTCAAAATAATTCAGGTGTCTCTTGAATTTTGGGATGAAAAAAATGTAATAAAAAAAAAGGAAGGAAATTCGAGATAATCATAAGCCAGAGTAGCTCACATATATGAGACACCTAAATTATAAATCGATTTTAATGGATTTTATTATAGATATATTCTATACGAAACTATACGTATAATATACATACATATTAGGGTGCTTTTTTTGGATCGACTATTTTTTTTTTTCAACTCCCCATTAAAAATCTTGTAGTAGACATCGAAAAAGGAATCCTGTCCAATTTTTAGCTCTTAATTACAATTCTAAGTACTCGCCCTCGTCTTTTTAAGTTTTCCCATGCTAAAAGCATGGAAACATTACGGCTTTTTCTTTAGCCGCGCACAACTCAGCTGCATTTCAATGGATCGTTCTCATCCAAGACTCATTTGACAGAGAATTTAATGTTCTTCAAAAGCACTCATGATAGTTTGATTGATTTGAAAATATTGAACTTGACATTTTGTTAGAATTTTATATTAAAAAAAATCAAAGTCCTTATATCTTTTGAAATACTGGTCTGAGCGACTTTACTTATTGGACTTCTTTGTAGAGAAATAAATTTCCTACAAAATTGTCATTAAGTTTTTTTATCCAAGTCCAACTGTTTATTCGCCCACGGTGAGAAAGAAGAATTATGCATAGAATCGACTTTGAAGGCTCACACAGGTGCAGCGGTTGAAACCACAGCCAAACTACCTGAAGCACTTTTGAAGAACACTAAATTCCCTGTAAAATGATGTTTAGATGAGGACAATCCATCGAAATGCGGCTGAGTTGTGCGCGGCCAAAGAAAAAGTCGTAATGTTTACATGCTTTTAGCATGGGAAAACTTAAAAAGACGAAGGCGAGTACTTAGAATTGGAATTAAGAGCTAAAAATTGGACAGGATTCCTTTTTCGACGTCTACTACAAGATTTTCAATGGGGAGTTGGAAAAAAAAAATATTCGTTCAAAACGAATCGCCCTAATACATATACTATCCCCAGAAAAATTCATTATCTTCATAGTTTTGTGATAAATATATTTTTCTTCGTTATATTAGAGATATAAGTGCGATAGAGCGCTTAAACGATAACGTAAGAAACACTGAAACCTTATTATCGTTTCTATTCGCTTGTGCGGTTTCTCTTTGCGGTAGTTTTACGTAATTTTGACAAAAATTATCCTCTTATAGTTACGTATATATATAATATATGGGTAGTAATCGATGGTAATTAGAATATGCCATCAATTATTGAATTAAATTATATACGTATAATATATGTATACATACATGTACATATGTTTGCGTAACAAAAATACTCTGTATAAACTACGACGACTTCGGATATACTGTAGCTGAAGTATACTTATGATTAGCTTTTTCTATAGACTCTAGAGCAGAGCAAACGAAGTTAATCCCATACGTTCGCAGGTACTGAGCGAAGCATCGATTTTAACAGTTTGATATAAATAATAAAAAAAAACAATATGGCTATACGTTTACAGTAAATGAGAACATTCTGTTTGCAGAAATTTTTTTTAAAATAAATATGTGATTAAATGAAGTTAAAGTATTTTTGTAGCAACTGCAGTTTTGTTTTATTTTATTTGCTGCTCGTTACTCTAACGAACGGTTCTTGATTAAAAAAAAAATTTATACCTCCAAACCCATCATATCCAATAAAAAATAACAGACATTGTCTTTTTGCTTAAAGTCTGCCTCGAAAAGAAAAAATAAATAAAAATTGTGTAGTACGAAATTTACGTAGATTCTAAAAAAAAAAAAAACAGCAATTTTTCATTCCCATCTTTCGAATAAAAAGTCCTCTAAGTTTCAGATTGTTTTCATCGAACCGTTTTCGAGATAATCCCTTGAGTTTGTCGGACAGCGACCGACAAACCGACATTTTTCTAAAAACTTGTTTTTCGGAATCGAGAGGTCCGAAATCGTGAAGATTCCGTAAAATTATGAAAAATCACTTTTCGATCGAAAACAATACTTCTCGTATATCGACATCTGGGTGATGATGTAGATAACGTGAGAGAAACATTCGCCCTTATCAGATTAACTGTATAAATATAAAATTAAAAAAAAAAAATCGATATGAAAAATGAAAAAAGAAATACTTTTTGAATTCGTTATTTTACCTGTACTTGTATGTACGCGTACATATATGCATCTACCTATTGTGACTAGAAGCTATGAAAAGATTACTTAGAAGTTACAATTAGCGGTTGAGTGCTGACGCGGGAATTTCGTATTCCACACCATTACAGTGTATAATTTACGATATTATAACCGCGGGCAGTAACCAGACTCTAGCTCTTGGGTCTAAATCTGTAGCAACATCAACGAAACCCCTTCGGGGCATAATATACGAAAATTGGTTTAAATTTCTAAAAGTTTTTCGAACTTTTCACTTTGGAACTAAAATTCATTTGAACACTCCCCCACCCTACAGTTGCGACAATTCATACTCTGCGTTTTCCCGCACGTACTTCTGCAGGACAAACCCCCAATTCTTTACGATGTTTTATCTAGTCTTATGATTCGAGTGCGAACTATATCACATACCGCTGCCACGTGTGATAAGAGAAGAACTAGATACGGATTACTTTACCTGGAATAGTGTAAAATACATTTTTTTTTCCCGTATCTAAGGAATATGACACAGTGCGCGAAAAAAAGCACTAGTGCGTAAAGTAGAGTATTTGAGATGTGCGCATGCGCGTCAAAAGCACTAGTGCGTAAACTAGAGTATTTGCAGTGTACGCATGCGCTGATACTTCTTTTCTGCACTCCTCAGAAATAAGGTGTTTTGCGCACGCTACACAGACCTTGAAAATCAAACTTTCGAAGCAGGTGTTGGAAAAATGATTTTCCGCGATAAGGAGCGTAGCATAAACCTATATATGAATGAATAATATTCAATTGAATGTTTGTAAAAAAATCCAAACAAATAAATAAACAAAATGAGGTTAAAAAAAATAATACTGCGAAGAAATCGTGGTATTAAATAATTATTGCAATAAAATAAGAAAATATAAAGAAACGAATAAAAGAGCAGAAAACAATCGTCGGGAGTATGCAGGTGTGAAATTGACAATTTTGGTAGACTTTATTAGCCCGAAAGATGAGGGTAGACTTCTGGCTCGAGCCGGATAATTCTGTTCCGAATGTTCGTAATACTATTACGTTCCGAGGTAAGCCGGTGTAATCGGATTACTTCACTCGGAACTAACTCCAGCCGCTATTTCATTCACCGGAGAGTTGGCACTTCCGGTTCCTTTGGCAAAGTAGAAGAAAGATATATACTCTATATACAGGAGGAGTTTGTTGTTTAGGAATAAATAAAATAGGCATCTTTTACCAATACGAATGACCTATGCCTACCTATAAGAGGCTGTAATAAATAATCAATAACGAATAACTATTTTCCAGGTACAGAGACGCTGCTGCTATTAATTCTCCTAGTATTCGGAACTCTTATTCGGGGCTGAAATTCGTCGAGAGGAATAACGAGGCTCGCTAAGGCTACATATATATGTAACAAGTGTTTGCCCACTCTGCTAACTGAGGGTAATTCGCAGGTGAATTACGCGAGCTTAGCACCTGGTGATCAAAGGATCTCAATTAACAAAAATCGAGGCGAAGTTTCTGGCCTAGTTTTTTTGATAATTACAACGAAAGTACGCGAGAGAGCAGGGATATGAGATATACCTATACCGAAACGCTAATTGGGACAGTGACTATTTAAACCTATAATTAAAACGTGTTATTGATTTCCTAGAAGAATAAATTGAACTCTATAATATTGATCAGACGTTACAAAAAATTTACTAAATAATGAGAAAAAAAAAAATGTAAAACCTATGCAGTTTATATAAATAATTATATAAATATATATAGATATATATAAATAATAAATAATAAATAATAAATAATAGATATTGGTATACTTCATGTAAAATAGTTGCAAACCTGCGTTGTGTTATCCGAAAGTCAGTGTGTGTGTGTCTGTGTGTGTGTGTGTGTGTGTGTGTGTGTGCACGATATTGTATTAATAAAGATCGTACAAGTTTGAAAAAAAAAAAACCGAGTGAAAAAAAAATACAAATATAATAATTAAAAACACCAAAGACAATCATTATTATTGCTTTGCTATATACTTACGTGCTATGTGCTAACAAAATGTATGATTATTTCTCAATTTACAATCGCAGATCTGAAGATAAAAGGTTTTTGGAATTATAGGATCAGGATAATGCTTGATGATTTTACGATTTGAAAGAAAAAAAGATGAAAGAAAAATTATTATTTAAGAAATAACTCTCGAATCTGCATGAATATTTTTTTCAAAATGAAAAAAAAAAAAAAAAATGAGAAAAAAAAAGAGAATGTCTCTCAACTGATCAGGCGAAAATTATTTTATTTTCAATTATGCGATTTTTTGGGGTGCATTATGCGTAATATACATATAAATCATTGTGGATAAGAATGGAGATTTGGGAATTAATTTTTGTCATGAATGCGTATTTTGGGTTAATCATTTTTCAATGACTGCACGCTGATATACATATACCTAGTATACATATATATATATGTAGTATATTATATTCAGCTGCAAACCTTGATATCAAATAATGTAATTATACATAGTTAAATATTGTATTATTAATTAGAATAAACGTTAGGCTATAATGTGAATATTTTGGAATAGATTTATAATTCGTTGATAACTTCGTCGATCTACTATTACGGATAATTTTTAAAAATGGTGCGGACGAGACATTGTATATGTTATGCAAACAGGTATGATTGAGAAGATTTATATATTATTATTATTATTATTATTATTATTATTATTATTACTACTATTATTATATATTATATATGTGTGGCCTAAAAAAAACCGACTATATTTTTTGTTCTTACGATCTCGCATAAAAATGTGTTAGTTTCACATGTTTCAAGAACGATTTCCGAGAACGAGGCAGATTAAATTTAGTACATTGTGTATCAAGGGCGCAAAGAGCTATATTGCGAGCGTGCAATATGCGGCACGAGCCGAAGGCGAGTGTACTGCATGCACACGATATTTTTCTTAACACCTGCTTTGTAAAAATGCCTCTTTTCAGACCGAGTGAGCGGGCGCAAAACAGGACTTTTCGCCCAAGGGCGGACAAGGAGTCGCTTTCGAAGACTTTTCCGCCCGAGGGCCGAAAAGTTCTGTTTTGCGCCCGCTCAAGCGGTCGCAAAGGGACATTTTGCGAACAGGTGTGAAGACATAGTATATTTCGTATCAAGGGCGTAAAATTTTATACCCGCGTGTGATCGCCGTGCAAGAGGGTAGGCTCGGCGAAGCCGGCCCGATTGATTACGGCATCACACGAGGGTATAAAGTATTACGCCCATGTTGCGAACGATATTTGTCGATTTAGTTGGCGTAAAATTCGATCTTATCTAAGCAGAACAAGTTGGAAAATCAGATTTTACGCCCACTGCAATGAAAACACATTTTACAGGTCACTCAAGGATGTTGAAAAAAAAAATCTTAAAAATAGTCGAAAATCGATTTTTTTTTTTTTTTACAATTGAGGTATACTGGTAATAAGCGTTTCCATGCTTTTCTTTCGTGTCTTGCGCACCATTTTTTTTTTTTTTTTCTTCGTTATGTGAAATAAGAGTGTAAGAAAAATAAAGCCCTAATATTTATATTCCAAGATCCCTCGAAAACGCCAAAAGTAGCTATGCACACATCACTTGAAAATTTTTTAAATACTCTAGCGATTTCTAAAAATGAATATATCGAGCTGTAATTTTTATAGAATTCATAATTATCAACGTAGAAAGTAATGACGTATGAAAAAAAATAAAAAAATTAATCAAATAAAATCGATTTTTGACTATCTTTAAGATTTTTTGAATCCTTGAGATACCTCTAAAATTGTTCTAATCGGACTGCGAAAAAAAAATAGTCGGTTTTCTTCGGCCACCCTAATATATTTGTGTATATTAGGGTGCTTCGTTTTGGACAAAAAATTTTTTTCTCTCGCCCCATCGACGGAATAGTGTTGTATGTACTCAAAAAGAAATGCCCTCAAGGTTTGAGCCCTTAATTTCAATTCTAACGCCAATATAAACAGTTTTTTAATTTTTCCATTCAAAAAGGATGCAAATCTAACGATTTTTTTTTCAATTATCTGATGCTTAGCTGCATTTCATGATATCGTCTTATAACGACGATTTACATGTAGGGGATTGATTATTCTTCAAAAGTGTTCATTGTGGTTTCAGTCTAACTGGAGTTGTTTCACCTGTATCAACCTCAAAAGTTATTTTTTTAGCATAACTTACATATTTTCGTTGATATCTGGAAAACGGATGAAGCTAGAAGAAATATGTGAATAACAAATTTGTAGTAAATTTAATTCTCTACAAATAAGGTCGCATAGTTTTATCACCTAGAACTCATAGTTTAGAAGATAGAGTGAATTAAATATTTATAAATACAGGTGAAACAACTCGAGTTACACTGAGATCACAATAGGGACTTTTGAAGAATAATCGATCCCCTACACGTTAAACTTCATTATAAGACGATGTCATAAAATCCAGCTGAGCATTAGATGATTGAAAAAAAAAGTCACTAGATTTGCATGTTTTTTGAATGGGAAAATTTAAAAACTCTTTAGATTGGTGTTATAATTTGAATTAGGGGCTCAAACTTTGAGGGAATTTCTTTTTGAGTAGATACAACAATATTTCGTCGATGGAGCGGAAAAAAAAATAAAAAATCTTCGTCCAAAACGAAGCACCCTAATATGTGATATACATACGTGTTGACCAGTTATCTCATGCTGACTGTCTGATGCTATTTATATTATTATTAAAATACTATTAAGTAGTAAGTTATAATTCGTGTGACTAAAATCAAAAGGGCGTATGCGCCAAAAAGTTCAGTTTTATAACAAAAGGGCGTATATCTACAGGATCACATAGGAAGTTACCTAAAAGTAAAAGGGCGTATCGCCGTGTGCCTAAAATCATAAGGGCTTATGCGCCAACAAAAAATGAAGGCGCATTTTTGATTTTAGCTAAATGCCGGAATAATTAAAAATGGCGCTTACGCCTTTTTGATTTTATTTTTTGAAATTGTATAGAAAGTGTATACACTAGCAAATACTTGATGTACGTATTGATATCTTCAAGAAACTGTCAATATATTCAATGAGACATCGTATAGGACATTGAAAAGTAATATTTGGAGTTGTAAATTAAAAAAAAAAAAAACATTTCATCAATTTCAAAAATTCGAAAAGAAAAAAAAAATAGAAGAAATCGTTTCCCCACGATGAGACCAGGCTTAAAATTTGTGGAACAGACAGCAGTATTTTTGAGAATTAAACGAAAAAAATCGATCGATACACTCAAGTTTAAAAACAAGATTTTAACCTAAAAGTAAAAAAAACTTGAGTAAAAAAGCTTTTGATACTCATTTGCATGGCATTTCCAGAAAGTAAATTTAAAAACACACAATTTAAAAAAAAAAAATTCAAATTGATATATTTTTGAAAAAAAAAACTATTAAAATTTTCAAAAATTCATCTCATGAACGGTCTGACAGAAAAATTTGAAAAAAATCAAGGAACCTTTTTTCACAGAATGCAAAAAGATAGTCAAGTTGCAGCCGAATCAAAAATCTCAATTTTCGCAGTAGGTTGAGTTGGCATGGAATGCCCCATATATTTTAGTCACCAGATATGCTTGAATAACGAAAAATAGCCCATACGCCAATTTGATATTAGCTGAGTGCGAGAATAACGAAAAATGGCGCATACGCCTTTTTGCTTTTAGTGAGGTATGTCATACGCCCTTATGGTACTAGAATTTATTTTTTATTATACATGGAACAGTGTATACATACGCCGTTCTGTTATTTAAATGCCGATATAACGAGAAAATGGCGCCTTTTTGATTTTAGTGGGGTATCTTATGCGCCCTTTTGGTATTACGATTTGTTTTTTGTTATACATGGAGTAGTATGTACATACGCCCTTTTGATTTTAGTCACACGATATACCATAAATGAAACTAATTAAAAAAAAAAAATGTATAATTATCAAGCTGTAAATACTACTATATTGCATTCATTTATCGAGCTATGTGTAAATTGGAATTTGCCAGTGGTCGACAACAAATCGAAAAAAAAAAATCAGTGAGATGGTACCTATATCTCAGAAAAATTCACGAAAATTGATCAAATTAGTTAAGTTAAAGAGCAAATCATAATTGGACTAGATATGGTGATGAACCAAGGACCAGTAAAAAGAATTAACGAGCCTGAAATATAGGTGTAACGAATGATTGAAATTTGCATTAAATTAAAAAAAAAAAAAAAAACCACGTTACTTCTTTTTAGATACTGCTTTTACCTCCTCTACTTTTCTACTCAAATTCATACCGAATTCTACAAGTTATATGAACTGTTGAACTCACATCGTTAACATTAACAACAACCATACGCCTACCCGGCAGTATAAAATATAATTATTATGATACAGGGACATAAATTTATACCTCGTAATTTTGGTAATTAATGGGGATAAGCTATAAGAATCAAACTCTCCTCCTATTACCCGGATTAATGATCGTTCAGCAAGTAGTTACTCGACACAAGTTTGTTTTTTATTATCTCAACACTTTGGAAAATATTAATAATAATTTTTTTTTTTTTTTTTACTCTCTCAGATCACCATGCCACACTCTGGAGATAATATTTTATTGACTAAGAATTTTTTTTCACACCTGCAGATTACTAGTCTTTTGAGAAACGATTAAAAATTATTTCAAATGTATTTCCCGTGGTGATATGAAGAGAAATAAATCGATTCTCATCTGTAAATTCATTGATAACGAAACTGGCCACTGGCTATCACTAGAAAATACTCTCATACTTTCTTATTCTGTACCAACGAGCACATTAGAGTGTTGAAGAGAATGGAGAAAAAAAATTGTAAGTAAAAAATTTTCAAGACTCCATCACGTCAAACGCCTGTATAATTATACTTTTCGCGTAATTCTAAATATATGGAATATACTTCTTGTTTTGTTTTCGATTCTTTTTATTTTTTATTTTTTATTTTTTGAGACAAAAAAAAAGAGCAGAGAACAAATCCCAGCTGTTGAAGTATTTGAGGCAAATTACGACACGACCACACCTCTATTATGATCGAATATGATGAGACGATCAAAATGACAATGTCCAAACCCGAGGCAAACAAATTGACCCAAAAGTCTCTGCCCGGTACTCCGTTCACGATAAAAGCATTAACACACCCGATCCTGTCCTGTCAATATGCTCTGGACACTGCAGAGTACCCTACGTAATTAATTAATTAATTAATTAATTAATTAATACTTGTTAAGTTACTACCTGGTGCAGCAAACTGCAGCCTATAGCCCAAACTAAAAACTATGCTATCCGCCCTCGCAGCGGAGGATGTATTTTCTTATTGAGTTTTGAGGCTCTTGCCAAACAATATATAAGTTATCAAAGATGTAATTTCATTCACCAATACGGAATTAATAAATTAAATCATAACGTCATACGAGGGTAGACACACATATTTTATTTACCTGTCCTATATGTATTTCTCATAAAACTGCATTATATATTATTAAATAAATGAATTTCTTGTTGTCGAGTTTATTAAAGCAATGATTATAGGATCGTGCATTGAACTATTTCTGGAAAGTTTGCAACGCGGACCTGATATAGCCCGTATAAATTCACGAGGGAAATATCGGTCTGCGTAATAACATCACCGGCCTCATACCACCTGAGTATGAGTTTATATAACCTGCCATACGCAGATAATTGCACAAGTATGTAGGTATATATATATACAGGGTGAATTCTCTCCGGGGTCCGGAGAGGGTGTGGCATGAATCGGCTGAGACTCCACCTCCTTCTATTCATACTTGTCATTTTTAGAATAACAATTCTCACTCATTGTCAGCTACTATTCATTTGGCTCTTGCCGTGTTATCTAACTACACAAAAGACGAAAATTTATTTAGCCTTGTCAAAACAATGAGACGCTATACTATTTACCCTATTTACCCTTTCTTAATGGATTGTTTCTTATTTGAAGGCAATGATTCCCTGATAATAACAAGTATGAATAGGAGGAGGCGGAGCCTCAGCCACACCCTCTCCGGATCCCGGAGAGAATTCACCCTGTATATACAGGCCAACGGCCGGAACTATGAACTTCAAATTGTCTGGCTATGAATTTATTTACAAGCGACATAAAACGGGAGCAGCAATTCGTGATTAGATCTGAACCAGAATTGAGTTTAGGAATCGATGAGTTGGATGCGATAAGCGGGAAATATACAGCGAAATATCATGTTTCGAGATAATTGCTAGAAAAAGGAACGCACCATTCATTTAGCTATGGATATTTAGAAGCGAATTTTTTTTTTTTTCACTCATGCTTCAACATTGGCAGATTTTTTAATACTACGTGTCAAATTTTGGGAGATCGATTTTAGTAGAGTAATAGAGGTGAGAAATTTATTTCAGAATAAATGTTGTTTCATCGTTCAATTAGGCATTACACATGTTCTCAAACCGATCCATATGAATATACTGTAATAAATATTCAATTACAAAACGTCCCGAATTGCCTGCTTGATTGAGGGGCTAGACCGCACTCCACAAATGCATTTTGGCATCAAGATTATATTTTTTGAGTATTCTTATATTTTTTTTTTTTTTTCACTTTTTTCCATTTTTCTTTAGAATCGATAAGTGCAACCTGCAGTGCTGTCCAAATGGTGACAGCTGTTGTGTAAGTATGATAACCCATATTGCTTGTACAAGTGTATAAAAAACTTGCAACGATAAGAAAATATTTATATCGTTAAATCATCGCTCTTTTTTACAACTAATTAAACAGTATAACAGAATTCGGATGTGTCTGACCTGAAAGACGAAGCCTACACGGTCTCATAGTTTTTTTTACGCTGATTTCAAATCAGTTTCAAACATTTTTCTAGGTGCAGGTCTAGTTTTTGAGAAAAAAAAATGTTAAAGTTCAAAAAACTCCGTAAAGTGGACAACTGGAAAAATCCATAAAAAAATCAATTTGAATGGAATTGTTGGCATAAAAGAACAGGGAATTTATAAAACTTTAATTTCAATAGTGGAATCGACACCTTCTAAATTTTGGCAGTAGAAATGAGTAAAAAACAATCACAAAAAAAGTTCAAATATTCGGAGTTTTTAAGAAAAAGGTTTGAATTGCACGTACGTATACATTGTACATTATATAACATATCGTATTTCACACTTGTCGACCGTACCTACTCAACAC
The DNA here is from genome assembly GCA_963978835.1 of Tenthredo scrophulariae. Taxonomy (NCBI): domain Eukaryota; kingdom Metazoa; phylum Arthropoda; class Insecta; order Hymenoptera; family Tenthredinidae; genus Tenthredo; species Tenthredo scrophulariae. Next base: position 8,255,514 of record OZ022234.1, read on the forward strand.
GTACCACACTTGGTGTTTTACAATTAGCCGACGGTATATCTATCTCATGACGTCAAACCAATTGCGTTTTGTCGACTTTTATTGTTATTTTTCTAGTAACTGGAACACATTTTTAATTTGTAGTCAAATCACTCAAATGAGACCATTTATTTTCCACGTATCATACAATTTAGGGTGGTCCTCATTTAGGGCTCGGACGAATTTGATAACACGCACCCCCCAAAAGAGTTGAGATAAAAATCTGAAAAAATTATGGAATTGTGTTTGAATTATTTGAAGGCGATTTGGGGGGCGCAGCTTACAAAATTCTTCCGAGCCCTAAATAGGGACCGCCCTAATATACCTACCGAAGAAAAAAATGTAAAAAACCAGTAAGTTTATAGTGAAGCGTGTTTTTATCATAACTCGAGTGAAATAATTAGTTTATGAGATCATCGTGGTCAAGATTTTTCATATTCGCGTAAAATCTTAATAAAACTCATAATAATTATATAATTATATATATAGACAATTACGTAGAACCGTCTGTTCTCATGCCCTTGAAATTTAAAACGTACAACGTCACTGAAGTTATAATATCGTTGAGACGTTAACTTAAGGTTTTTATCATAAGCAGTGATGCGTGTGATTGGAACACGCGACTATGCCTCATCTTCGTTTTGTAATCTATATACTAATTATCAGAGTCACTGATTAGACGCTGTTAAACGACCTCGCTATGAAACTGTTACAAATATTGACAATTATAAATTTGTTTCGTTTCAGGGGAGGGTGTTTTTTTTTTTTTTTTTTCTAGATATTCCTCAGCCAAGTTTTGCGATAAAATAATTTCGCACGGTGTTAATATTTCATACATAGAATTAATTTCTGTAGAAAACAGCGTCCTCGTAATTATTTTTATTAGGCTAAATATAGTTCGACCGCGACGAGTGTTTAAAAGGTAACTATTCCAACGTTCATAACTGGTAGACCGTTAAATTTACAGACTTGATTCTAAGGACGTTTTTTTGTCGAGGATCTAAGTTTCTGTAAAATCGCAATCCGTAAAATTACGCACCAGGAAACCCGGCTGAGTGAAATCAATAAAAAAAAAAAAAAATTATGTCCCCTTCCTATGTTACCTAAATATGAAAGCTAATAATTCAAGGCACTATCCTTTCGCAAGGATTTCTTCTCGCTCTTATTCAAAAGGATTCTCAGATAAATGTGGGAAAAGTAATATTCTATTCTTAAACGACACACTAAACTCTAATACATTAGCCTACACCATCCTTCTTTTCTTCTAGTTTCGAAATAAAGAATCGAAACACATCTCTTCGTAGCTAAACGTGAATTCGAATTTCGCGCGCCGCTCTCTGTCGGTAAAGAAAAAAGCTACATCAGATCGAAATACCGAAGCGGGAAATTTCGAATGAGCGTATTCCGTAGGTGTATTAGCAGCGTAGAGCGTAGTAAACCCAAAGGAGCATTGCTCGATGATTATAGTTCGCGAATGAGCGATGTGAGTTGAAAACTGGTAATCAGCTGTTCGGCTGTTCAATGCAACAACGTGGCTCCGCCAAACGAGTATTTCGGGAAGTTAGGCCAACCGCTAGCGCGCCGGGATCTAAAACAGCACGCAGAACTGGTTCGAGGAGTGAGGAGAAGACGTGCGCAGTCGCGTGCCAATACCAGTGGGAGGGAAGCGATCTCGCGATCAGCTGGAGCTCGCAAAATGTTCTTTCTACAACGTTCTATATTGTGAGTACAATTTAAATAATATTTAAACAACATTAAGGATTATTTAATAAGCTGTTAAAATCCCTTATTCATTAATAACCTTATTAAATAAATTGTATAATCGGCTCGTCTCATTTTCGCGAAAAAACTCATACTGAAAATACAACGGCAAGCCCCGTTCCCGATCGATACAAAGCCTGGTCTCTCTCTCTCTCTCTCTCTCTCTCTCTCTATGCTAGTGAGGTGCGCTGGGGCCTTGCAGGTGATTTTAGAGCGGGCAAAAGTTATTTGCGGTATTCGCCCAATGACTAACATTCGTTTATTTAACTCGCGTGTTTCTCGCTAACGTTTACTGTCACGTTTACTGTCAAATACCTTCAGCCCATGCACATTGACATTGCAACGCTTACCTCTAGACGTTTGTAGGCAGTACGTATACATATCGTGTCATATTACATCCTCGATTACGATACTGTCATTCGACGAGTGAATCGGTTGTATTAAAAATCGTTTCATGTATATCATGAAAAGGAAATGAAACGATGAGGATAATCAGCAAGCGATTATTCATTTCCATTATCAAACGTCATTTATTCGAATCCGACTGCCTTGACTCATCAAAAATGAGTACACTATGATTCTGCAGTGTGAAACTAGGTCAGGTTTCGGGGGTATCATACTATCAGACGTAACCAAACCACCGGGGGCTTATAACAAATCTATACTCCAAAACGTTCTCTTTTCTTTGATTTATCAATTAGTTAAGGATTCGAATTAACGGAACAAAAAGGAAGGACGAAGAATAATTATCGTCGTTAAAAAATGATCAGTAATATTGAATCCTGGGTGCGCGGACACTATAGTTGGCGCAGGTGTGCGTTACAGCTGATATATAGACCAAAGCCTGTTAATAAGATGAATTAAACTAGTTTATATATTTTTGTGTATAATTTATATAGTATTATATTTTGTATTATATTCGTTGAAAATAAAATGTATAGGAGCTTAAGATTTCAGTCAATTTTATTTGTACCCATTTTGTACTCAGATGAACTTACTATACTTCTCGGTGAATTCCTATGAGTGAAGATTTTCATTCATTATCCAATCAATGAGATAACGGGAGAAAGAGAAAGAGAGAGGTAGAGAGAATCAGATAGAATGTTGTTTGTGTTTATAGCAATATTAGACGATAATTATGAGCCACAATGCATGACAAAGACCTGCATTTTGAATTTGGGAGCGAGTAAGATAAAGGAATACTTAAAACAGACAGAGAAAGAGAGAGGAACTAACACATGGAAGTACAGCCTACCCTGACCATCCTTTGATATACATATATATACATATATTAGGTAACAATAATCTGTGGTAATGGAGCAGCTACTAAAGATCAATAAACCGTATGACGCAACAGATTTGACGAGAAATTATTCTAATTTTGTTGAAATATGCAAAAGAAAATAACACAATCGATATAACACCCTTGGATCTCTCTTCTTTTTTTTTTTTTTTTTTTTTATTATTTTTGTTTTTATTTTTATTTAATTACTGTTACACTGTCAAGAAATATTCTATCGACTCAGTTTTTATCACACCTGATTAATAGTATTTTGAGATACGATTCAGAATTTTTTTTTTTTACCCTCGTCCTACGTATAGATTTGATATGCCGTAGAAAAGAAGTGATTTTCGTAGTAATATAAAAGGCGTCGGATCGTTAAAATCGAAATTTCTTGAAATTTCTTTAAATTTCTAGGGAATGTTAGAAATTTATTTGATTTATCGAGAAACTATAATGATATTCGATTAATTTTATTCTCATATACGAAAATCTTTTGATCTCCTATGGGTATCGAAACTTAAAAAAAAAAAAAAAAAAAAACATTCTTTTCTATTAATCATTAATAATATTCAATTAGAAGAAAAAACAAAAACTGATTCAACTGAATATTACTAAAAAAAAAAAAATGTTTTTCAAGAATGTTCGATCGTTATTTTATCGTGTTATAAATTGTGTCTAAACACGTCACCACCTTTCGCGAGGACAGTGGCCCGATATTTTAAAATATCTTTGATATTTTTTGAAACGTGCCAAGATATTTTTTTCTTCTTCCTAATTTTTTTTTTTTTTTTCTATTTTTCTTTTCCTTTCTTCACACGTTGCGGATTTTACTGAATACCGAGATTATTTTTTGAACTCTAATAATCGGAGTGAAATAATATGCGTTATGCACATATCGTCGCAACTGCATCTGCAGCTTATGCCATGGATGTCGTTTCTGGAAATTGATGAATCATCGCTCATCACGTCCTCGTTCATCAGTCTATATATAAATGTTACATATTATATACTCACGAATTACAAATCGAACGAACTTAACGCTGATAGAAAAAAAAGTGTGATACAGGTAATTTCAAATCCGAGAAGGAAGCTAGGTTTTCCTTTTCTGCCCAAGGACAAAGCTCGATAACCAACGTTGGTGATTACCCTATAGACAGAAGCGATTATAAGCCAGATTATCCGATTTGATACTCACTACTCACTTCCGACACACGTGGCTTCATTTTCTTATAATATACGATCGATGTGTGTATGAATTTATTTCGGCGAATCATAAAAATCGATTGTATAATAATTGATAAGACTAAATCATACCTCAGATTTCGCACTGATATCAGATACCTGATCGATATCGGACGTCGATACTAAATAGCTTGAATTATGAAGACGGACTACCTATATATATTTCACTATGGTATCGATAACCCGGAAACTCAAGGCCTGAATATCTGTAATTAAACCGCTTGGATATCAGCCGAGGAGACTAAAAACGAAAAAAACGAAAGCCCGTCACTGATATAGTGCGACATTAATCAATCGATGGTGAACATAGATTTCTTCCGGAAAAATATATCCGTCTATATAGCTGGAACTAGCCGAGTACTTTTATCCTCGCTACGTACTAGGTGATAACAGTTTATACCCAAAGGACTCCTCTGTGGATATTGGCGATCCAAATAATACGGTGTCGTATATGATCGCGATTTAATAGCCTCGTCAGTAACGATGATAAGCGATTTTATCGAAATGAGGAAAAACCGCCGTTTTATTCGTTCCTGATACTTTCTCTATCCACGTTATACCTGAACGAGAAACCAGGAAAGACCAGATATATCATCGTCACATTTATTCCAGCTGTTTTAAAGCTGACGAAATTTTCGCGGTATTTACGTAACAGGCTGTACCCGCGTTGGTATAACGGGAAGCATTTCGACCAAGAGGAAACTGCTGGTTTCGCTATCGTCTCTCATACAAGCCTTGCAAAATTGAGGCTATGAACTCGGAATTGCAGTTTTGTGAGGAAAACTCTCGGAAGTTTTTGGAGTGAAAAGTCCAAGAATTTCCACTCCGGAAAATTGAGAATTCATTGATTCACGTTAGGTGTGAAAATCCTGACGTTCATTTTCATTTTTTATTCGCCTTTTCCCGTGACGTGAGTGTGTCCATGAGCCGGTCTTCGCCGGCTATAAAAATGACCAATTCACCTATCCAACGAGAGAAGTGAACTCATACCATGATGCGGAACGAGGAAGACATCTATTCGAAATCTGCTTACCAGGCAGTTGACATTAAATTTCATCGTACAGTTAATTCGAGATTTTTTTCAATGCCAATGCGAATAGGCGAGAATAATATACCGCGAGATAGTAGGCTGATAATTGTATATTCAAACACAGCGAAGAGTTGAGCATGCTCTTAGCACGTAGGTATAGGGATTGGGCGAAGTTTGATTGGCAATTTATTATTCGATGATGGGAACTCGCTTTATCATCTAGAGGATAATCCGCGATGGAAAATACGGACCTTATTTAGATGATCTAATTTTTTTAATAGGCAAATGCATTTCATTGCCGCTTCGATCTGTCCGACTAGACTCTGAAATGGCATTCGATGAATGAAATAAATTCAGATTCCTCACATTGGTTCAGACTTGAGACCAAGATTCTTCGACTACTTCGACTCGTAGCCAGGGCTACGTACGTGAGTCTGCACCGAAATAATAATAGTTCTATATCCATGCCCTCGGGTATTAAAAGAGGTGCATTCTATGGCACAAAGTCTGTATAGATTCGAAGGAGCGAAAGCAATCTCGGTTGATCTATCGGATTTATTTTATCGTAATACGCGACTAAGCCTTTTATAATCGCGAGAGATCGAAATGACTTAGAAATCTCTGCGTATATTTGGTTATCGCATGAACGCTTCGATTGATGTGATACGTTCCTCCTACGACCCTTTACGATTCCTTATTAATTATTAATTAGACTAAAATATATGGAATCCATATGGGATCATAATTTTCTTCTCACAACACAAAAATGGGACATAATAGAAGCTAAATAACCAAGAATTACGAATATATATATATACACACGAACACGGTGGCAAATTGCCAATGAGGCTAACAACTAGGCGGGTAGAATATCCTACCGCAGTTTACTTGTATACCCACGGCTGAGTGTTTCAATATTTAATCTGATTCTACATCGTATGTGTAGATACACGGTTAGATTACGTTTTCGTTTCTATGTCATATGCGTATTTGTGGTAATAACCACGTAAGTGTCATAAACACGAAAATAATTGATGAAAAAAAAAACGACCCCCAATACCACTGCAAGTGCATCCAATGCACGTATTTTGCACGTGAATTATAGGTATAATCGTCACGGTTGACTAATATGTTCGATCTTGAGTCTTGACCACAAATTAGTCTCCTGTTTACAGTAATTGGGCTTTAAGTTAGCCTCGGAATGTTTAGATCTCGACTGAAGTACATACGCACATATGATGACGTCAGTAGGTGTCTGAGGCTTGGCTTTTACTATTAAGATTCAAGATAGATACGTATGAGATGTTTGTCGATTTCAAAAAAAATAAAATAAAAAACTAAATGATCAGAGGAATTTTTTTTTTTATTTTCTCGTTCACGTGTTTTATAGCCGCTTTTATCTATGCTGGTTCGGATTGTCTATAGTGGTCTGGCCTTCGTTTCCTCCGTGATTTTAAAAATACATTTTACCTTTCCCCCCTCCCTCTGATCGTATGATTTCACATTTCTTCCAGATAATTTGAAACCCCGTGAAATTTCTGTGTTTTAAGGAAACTTAGCACAATAACGAAACTCGACGATCTCGTAGAATGTATGTATAAAAGCGTGGTCTACGAATAACGAATAATAAAAAAAAAAAAAGAGTAAATCGAGGTGTTTTCTCCCCACTTAAAAATTTTTCACTAGAAATTTTTCTACGATTTTTCTTCACTGAAATATCAAAGCTTTTCTTCAAATCGAATATTCGAAAGGAGCTGATCTCGAAACTATGAACGGTAGCGGGTATCGGTCATTGTTTTCTTTACTTAACAATTTAGTGTTTTGACTTGTGAACAAATCTCTCGTCGACTAGCTAAGTCAAACTTCTATCATCACCTTTAACGTATCTGATTGCTAGCCAAATATTCGTTACTAGCTAAAAATCTGCAACAAAACTCAAAAGCTATAAAAGTTTGGCGCGAATTGATAAAATCCATGGGAATATAAATAAAAATAAATAGTTTTGTTGGTATTCGGATATTTACCTCATAGTTAGTTATACACGCGGTTCTATATCACGTATGCTCAATTTTCTGCCGCTCAATTACCGGAAGTTCTTCGTTTACTATTTATTACGTTATTACATGAACATATATAGTTAAACACGGTATTTTATCATTTTTGCTTTTATACGCTAGAAATCGTCATTTCGGGAAAAAAAAAATTATTTTTAGGTACGCGCAATTCAGTTCTCACGGTCGCTTGCAATAGTTACGTGATATTGGACGAGTGACAAAGCTTCTTTCTTTTTGCTTAGTAGGTAAAAATTGACATTTTTTTTTTTTTTTTTTTTGACCTACGCGAAAAAGAAAACTCTAATTAATGCATAAGGAAATGGGCTTTGAAATAACATCAAGGTAAAATACGATACTGTAATACCCTTGATATGCAATATGATCGTTATGCAATCGACGCAGTTTTGCCTAAGCAAATACCTGCAATACGTTTCGTACTCGTAACTTTCCCTATATTGAATCTTTCCCTCATCTCTTTACTCCGATCTGATTGATTTTATCCAAAAGGTTTCTGTGCCTTTGAGGTAATACATATTCCAGAGTATGGCTTGAAAAAACATTATCACATTCGTATCAGAAGTTATGGCGATTTGATAAAAGAAAAACGACCAGCATAGAATCTTGAGGAAATGACTTTTCGGAAAAATAAAAAAATTCAAATTCATCTGCAGGGCGCGTATAATTTTTTTCAACCAAATCCTGGGACATGTATTTCCTTGAATTGTGTATTGAATCAAAATTTTCTATTCCGAACGATTTTCAATGGAACCAGTATGAGGAAAATGAAAAGAAACACTTTTGTTTCGTGTTAGTTCAGACCCAATCTATTTTTAAAAATATTTCTGGAACACCTTGGATAATAATACATATTCATTACTGCAGCCCAAACCGTATAACTGAATAGTGGATCAACTTCAAAGGATTACACACAGTGAAAAGGAACTTGATATAAGATAAGCTAGCAGAACAGCCTTGAATGAATATATGATTGACAGGGTGCTCTCTTCGAGCTAGTCTCTAATCTGTATCCCACGAGAATTGACGGAATTTGTGTTATATACGCGACAAACGAGCGTCAAATTACTATTCGTTTCACTGAGGAGATACAAGCCAGTTGTAAATTCAAAATAAAAATAAAAAAACCCATACAGATATCATTTTATTCAAATATTAATCGCAATGACTGATCGATCTAAAATACGTAAGGAAATAAAATGAAAATCTTATATTTCTACCAAACGCCCAGATAGATTCTGATGGAAAAAATATATGTTAGGATTCATCGTAATTATACTAATGCAAGGAAAAACCTGTACTCCGTATACTAAAACTTTCTAAAACGTAAAGATTCGATTAAATTCAATCATTTTCTACCGAAGCCAATAATCATTTTCCTATATGACCAAGGTGACGGAGAGTAAAAATTATTACTAATGCTCGAGATATGGGTACTCGAAATGACTCGACACACCGGTAGATCCTAATAAGAATCTCTTATCTTGCGAGCTGCTCGTTATAAAAGCCTTATCTCCTATGTGTGAGAAATGGACACGTTTTCAAATTGTGAACACTTCGCGAACATCGCGACCCTTTGAATCCAATCATCCTTGTCCTGAACCCATCGAGTACACACGGGGTCACTCTGACCCTATATTTTAAGTTTTTCGATAACTAAAACTGTTATTTCCCAAAATCCAACTGTCTCTTCTTGATGTCGAATGATTTGCTACGAAAAATGTCTAAACATTATTTTCCAAGAAAGTGACCATTCTCGAGATATTTCAAGTCGAAAATCGCTTGGGGTTGATTTAAGATTCGCTGCGGTGACGTGCGCACGGAGGGTTGATTGCCACCCTCTCGTACCTGACGCATGTCAAATCCTTTTTTTTTCTCTGTACACGCGAGCATATTAAAAGATGAAGAAAAATCAAGGGTGTTTTCTTTAGGCCCTCTTACAGCAGGGGTGGGGCTGGCGCCTGGGCGCGCGCGCTACCACCTTCGCACCCCGCTGTAAAAGACATTCAGCATAGAGAGATTCACGAGGTATCCGGAGACGTAGTACCCATCAACATGGTGAAGGGTATAGGTCATCTCCGAGATCCTAGATTGAACAAGGTACGCATAGTATCTAAGTTATTTTTTTTCTCTTTTTTCCTCTACTCTAATTTCCTCGATTTGTGTAAATCATTAGTCCTTTCTTCTTTCATAATTCTTCTCATTAACTTAGGGGCTGGCATTCACCTTGCAAGAAAGAATAGCTCTTGGTATTCACGGGCTTCAACCCCCAAGATTTAAAACTCAGGAAGAACAACTCGCGCTCTGTAAAGCTTCAGTGATGAAATACACCGAAGATTTGAACCGGTATCTTTACTTGGTCGAACTCCAGGTAATTAACTCCGTTCATTAAGCCTTTTTCCTACTAGGTCATTACTCCCTCGCTCATCATCTCTTCTTTGTTACATATTCTACCGCCTTCCCCTACCCCAGGAAAGAAACGAAAGACTCTTTTTCCGTCTTTTGAGTGAAAACATCGAACAAATGATGCCTATAGTCTACACCCCCACCGTTGGACTGGCTTGCCAAAAATTCGGAGTCATTTATCGACGACCTCGAGGTCTCTTCATCACCATTCATGACAAGGGTCACATATACGAAATCCTCAATAATTGGTGAGTAAATCCTCTCTCCCATCACTACAAACGATATATCTGAGTGACTCCACCAATTATTGAAGGGGATGCGCTGAATTGTGAAACGTGTTTCATTTTGGTTTTTCTTTTTTCTCAAAATTGGGTTGAAAGAAAACGGCGAGCATGAAACAAACTCAAAAAGATTATCATCACAATGTAATGAAGCAAATTTCGGAAATAGAAAGAATTGTTGATTTCATCCGCAAAAAAAAAAAAAATTAATTTTTCCTGTTTTGTATACAGTATAATTGTTCATAACTGTTTTCCCGAATTTCTTATCGAGAATTCGCTTCATCAATTGTAAGCTATTGAATTTCAACGTGAAATCGATGGAGTGGTTTTCCAAACATCATGTTTTTTGAAAAACGGAGTTTAAGACACGGAGACAAGCTATACAGTTATGCGAAAACGGAAAACAGTGATGATCGATTTTTGCGGAATTTCACAAACCACCATCCTCTTATTTGATCAGGTTCAGCGTCTCATCATAGATTCTGAAAAAATGATTGATTAACTGAAACCAGCTAAGATCCAAATCCAAAGTTCACATGTCCTTAATATTTTGAATTGGATTAATGGAAATTAAAATTTTCGGAAATTCTTCTAGCAAATCATAGGCAAAAGGTGAATTTTGAACCATTCAAAGTCATTGGAGAAAAATGGAAATATTTCAGTACGAATTCTGCCAAAAAATCTACCCTCCCCTATCATTTTTCCACTTCCTCTAAGACTCTATGAAAATCTCTGAGAAGAAATCGGTTTTGAAAAAGGTCAGAATAACTAGGAATTCAAAAACGCATTACGAGGGATCAAAAAAAAATGTAAAAAAACTTAATTTTGGATTTCTTGTGACTGGAATAAGGACCTCTCAAGTTAGAATAGAATCGGAGTCAATCGTGAGACCCGAGACCTAATGGAATCACCAGAATGTACCCAAATCCGATTTCGTTCTATTCGTACAATTATCATAATTTAGGCCAGAGCAGGCAGTCCGTGCGATATGCGTTACTGACGGGGAGCGTATCCTCGGTCTGGGAGATCTTGGCGCTTGTGGGATGGGAATACCCGTCGGAAAATTAGCTCTCTATACTGCTTTAGCTGGTATAAAACCGCACCAATGTCTACCTATCACAATCGACGTAGGTACAAATAATGAGCAATTGAGAGATGATCCGCACTACATCGGTCTCAACAAGCCTAGATCTCAGGGTGCTGAGTACGACGAATTGATCGATGAGTTCATGGCTGCATGTGTGAAGAAATATGGACAAAATGTTCTGATCCAAGTGAGTTAAGATCTCAGCGTTGAGATGATAGATGTGCAGAGAATAATATAGTCGAAGATTCACTTCTTGATGTTCTTTTGCCTCTTAGTTCGAGGACTTTGGTAACCACAATGCCTTCCGTTTCCTGGATAAATACAGAGATAAGTTCTGCACGTTTAACGATGATATACAAGGCACAGCCGCAGTTGCGGTCGCTGGAATCCTGGCCTCAAAGAGAATTACAAAACGGAAAATGGGCGATAACAAATTCGTTTTCCTTGGTGCTGGTGAAGTACGTATACATCTACTGACAAAGCGTGTCAAGGGGTCTCTAAAGAACTCGACATTTCATTTTTTCTGCTCCCAAAATTCTGAACGTTAGTTATTTTGCACAAAGTAAATCCTCCTATAAGATAAGCTCTATTCTTTGAGATGCCTCAGTTTTACTTATAAATTATACCTACTTATCGACGATAATTATTGACTAATGAAAACAGGCTGCGATTGGAATAGCTGATCTATGCGTTAAAGCCATGGAAGCTGACGGCTGCACGGAAGCAGAAGCTAGAGCCAATATTTGGATGATGGACATCGATGGATTACTAGTTAAAAATAGACCGGACGGTAACTTGGACGGTCACAAAGTTTGGTACGCAAAGGACCACAACGTGATGAAGTCCTTGTTGGAAGTTGTGAAGGAAATAAAACCCACTGTTCTTGTTGGTGAGGATTTTGGAAGCTAGTTAACACGCAGGAAAACAATCTTTCTAAAGCAAAAATTTCTCTGTGTTATTAACAGGCGCTTCAGCAGCTGCAGGTGCATTCACTCCTGAGGTACTCAAGGAGATGGCTAAGAACAATGAACGACCAATTATCTTTGCGTTGAGCAATCCTACGAGCAAAGCTGAATGTACTGCGCAACAAGCGTACGAAAACACGGAAGTATGTGAGAAAGTTTAATCTTTTCAAAACAGTAGTACGGGTCTTTCTATAAAATATTTCAGAGTTTTACAATTCTCTGAGCTGCTCAGGAATGTAATTTCTTTCACTCTTCAAAATAAGTAACTTATAGAGAGAAAAGATCTTTTCTTGAGGTGATAAATTAATTTGCGTAAAAAATAATTTCTTCTTCAGGGTCGTTGTATATTCTCTTCGGGATCACCCTTCGGAGAAGTGAATTACAAAGGCAAGATCTACAAGCCAGGACAAGGAAACAACGCGTATATTTTCCCCGGCGTTGCTCTGGGCGTAATAGCAACTGGATGTCACCACATAACGGAGGAACTCTTCCTAATTTCAGCCCAAGTTGTAGCGGACCATGTAAAAGACGAGGACTTAGAACTAGGAAGCGTGTACCCACCCCTAAGCTGCATCAAAGAATGCTCCATCACTATCGCCATAAAGATTGCGCAATATGCTTACAAGAAGGGTGAGTCGATAAGAATGAAATTCAATCGGTTAATTAAAAGCTTACTAAAACTTTGTTACCTAATATTCAACACTCTTGCAGGTGGTTTGGCCAGCGAATATCCAGAGCCAAAAGATATGCGAAATTTTATCGTGAGTAAAATGTACGATGCGGGCTATGATAGCCCATTGGCAAATATGTATGATTGGCCTGGCGAATCAGCCAAGCCTCGAGAGCTTCCGGAACAGTAAGTATCCCAGTTATTTATTTAATGAAAATTTATTTATCAATTATTATGACATTAGTTGCACATTGGATATAGTTCATAGATCATAGTGAACAGCACACACACGGCTATATATCACCCTGAGTTATTATTCAATCAGTCATATTTTGGTCATAATTTTCAGTCAATTTTTTTCAAACGCTTCGCCAGATATCGTTTCTGATTTTTGAAGAGCTTGACTGTATGATTTGACAAGTCTGCACGATGGATAGTCCCCCTAAAAGTGCATACAAAGAATTTAACGTATTTGAAAATCGTATTTTTTATTTTTTTTTAGCTTCTCTTTATCCTAAAGCTACTGTTTTTTGAAATGTAATGAATCAATTTCAGCACCTGAAATGTATGACTGCTTTTCATTTCCTATCTATTTTACTGTTATTGCACGTAAATAGGACTCACACACGATACTCCCTACTTTCATAAAGTAATAATAAAGCGATGTTAAATAATAGAGATTCTTAGCTAAAGCTTGACTAATCTTTTTTCAGAGAAAATGTTAGAATTCATCATGATTTGAAACATCTGTAACAAAATTCGTCCACTGGATATATAGTTAGAATAATTATTGCTATTGCTACAGTATATTATGTACAAGTTGGTTCAGCATTCTACCCGATTAATTGGCATGTGAATGATCGTTTCATATCGAAACGATATGATAGAAGAAAGTTATCGGACCTCAGAATGAACCTCATGTGCCAATTTTACCCTCAAGGAACTTGACCACAGTTTGTTCTAGTCCTTATTTTGAGAGCGAGTCATTTATCTAACGTAAAGAAAATGAAGGAGATAAAGAAAAACGAACAACAATAAATAGAACATAAATTGCTAATATTCTAACAAAGCACGCCAATGCATGTATGTACTATTTCACACTTTCGCACATTACATTTCCTCCAAATAAAATTTCATTATTCGTTTGGAAGTTATTCGACTATCTGTATTATCACGGAAGTAGAATACTTGCTTGTTTTTTCTTGTTTTTCTTTTCAGGTAACTATGGTATAGTGGATGCATGCTGCACTTGTTGGCCTAATATGAACAATAATAAGTTGCAACTAATTTTTCACCAGTATTTTAGATCACTACTTAATCTAGCTCGAATCTACGTGTAGGAATATTCGATAAAATTCATTACACATTACATTCTAGGCTGTTTCGAAACTGAACTTTTTCTTCATTCTTCTAGTTTGATCTCAAAGCCTAATAATTCTTTGCATGAATACCCGAATCTTTTTCTTTGAAAATTGGCCCAAAACGAATTTGATATCCTCATTTTTAGCAAAGTTAGAATTTTGTTGGTAAAATTATTCCTTTTTTCTCTTTGTTAATTATTTGGAAATAGAAATCCTGTTTGGATTAATTTACACAAAAATCTATCACTCAGAATATCAGCGGTGAAAATATTCAGAAAAAATACGTTCATTTTCGAGACATCCTGATGTAAATCCACGTTATGTGAGTACTAATTAATAGTGCGGTGTTTGGAAACTACTCTTAACGTAGAATAAATTGGCAATTCAGAAAAAGTATTTTCAATTTTTATTTATTCATTAGATCAGCTGTGATATTTTATTCTGACTATTACGAATTATGCTTTACGTTAGTCAGATCAATTTCAAAATCTAATCAACGCGAATATTGGTGTATTATAATATTATGTCATACTTTCTCTGAGAATTGCCAATATAATTGTATCATAGTTTGACGAATGACACGTAACGCGGGTGATGGGCGAAAATTATACGAAATTCCCCCACGTGTGCGTGTGTGTATTACAGCATCGAGTTGTATAGGGCATTCAGCGTTACTTCATCCGCTAAAAAATATGATACGAACAAATTCACGAGATTTATTGAAAAACCTTGAAAAATTTCAAAAAATTTTACATCGTGAATTTGTTTGTATTTTTCCCGATTTATTGTCATTTTGTGACGATTTGTTTTCTCCTTTTCTTTACTGGCTGAATTGACACGGAATGCCCCATATTTATATGGGTATATAACTATATATACATATACAAGTCTCATAAAAATCATTTGAAATAAAATTATTGAAATTTCGAGACTTGTATGTCACATACTGCTCGATACTTCATCAATAAAATGATTGGATGACTATGTTTTTGGTGATCAAGCTGCGTACATGGCCCAGTTACACTAGATTTGATAATATTGTTCTATCAATTCAAGCTTTCCCATGGAAAACAATGGCACATAATATCAGAGAAATGAACGTTTTGAGAAAACGATTGTGAAAGTTTGTTGAAATTTTCCCAACTCTTCTGTGGAATTTCAATTGCTTTCTAACAAACTGTTATAGACGACGAAATCGCAATTTGACCTTTTTTTTCACGAAACAGTGTATCAGTGACTGAAAATACTGAAGTTTTTAAAAAATCTGACGGACGAAAGAAATCAGTTTAATTAAACACAATTTTATTTCATACGACATGACCCTATGAAAATAGCACCTATTTATACACAGCAAAACAAAAAAAAAAAAATCATAAGATATAGTGCACGTATTTTTATCAGTAAAATTTGGAAGATATCAGTCTTACATCAGTCTTAAGAAATTAATTGTCAAGCTACGGAATACCCTTGGTAAGAAATGAATCGTATGTAAATTTTCAGCAAAAAAAAGAGCCCATACCTATATTAGGGTGCTTCGTTTTGGACGAAAATTTATTTTCTTTTCGCTCTATTGACAAAATATTGTTGTATGTACTCGAAAAGAAATTCCCTCGAAGTTAGAGCCCTTAATTCCAATTGTAACACCAATGTGAACAGTTTTTGAATTTTACCATTTAAAAATCATGTAAATCTAACGATTTTTTTTTTCCAATTATCTGAAGCTCAGCTGCATTCTTTGATATCGTCTTATAGTGACAATTTACATATAGGGGATTGATTATTCTTCAAAAATGTCAATTGTGGTCTTAGTGTAACTCGAGTTGTTTTACCTGTATCAACCTCAGAAGTTATTTCTTATGTTATGCGATTTTAACTCACATATTTTCGTTGATATCTGGAAAACGGCTGACACTAGAAGAAATATGTAAGTAACAAATTTACAGAAAGTTTAATTCTCTACAAAAAAGGTCCAATTGTTTCATCGCCTAGAACTCAGTTTAGAAGATAGAGGGAATTGAATATTTATAAATGCAGGTGAAACAACTCGAGTTACACTGAGATCACAATGGGGACTTTTGAAGAATAATCGATTTCCTACACGTTAATCTCCATTATAAGACGATATCATGAAATGCAGCTGAGCATTAGATGATTGAAAAAAAAATCGTTAGATTTGCATGCTTTTTAAATGGGAAAATTTAAGAACTATTTAGATTGGTGTTAGAATTGAAATTAAGGGCTCAAACTTTGAGGGAAGTTCTTTTTAAGTACATACAACAATATTTCGTCAATGGAGCGAAAAAAAAATGAAGGTTCGTCCAAAACGAAGCACCCTAATACCTATGTGTGCCCATTATCATAAACAGTCTATAAATTGTCCGAATGTATTCACATTTGTGCTCAGTGAAACTGGCCAGTATACGAGCTTTTAACATAGTATATAGTGTATGTAAAGCAAGGTATATAGTTTAATTTAGCTTAACTAACTCTCTGCTCTGTTCTTCCCTCAACAGATTGTGACGTGTTGGCGATTCTAAAGAGAGGATGATGTCGCATATACACTGTGTTAATAATATAGAGAATAAAAAAAAACGGGAAACGAATTAACAGCTTTTAAATAATAATTAAAAAAAAAAAAAAAAAAACGAAAGAAATAAAGAAAGAAAAATAAATAACTAGATCATTCAGTATCTGTAGACGTATTATAATATCTAACTCATATTAAGTGTCGTTAATATCGATAAATCAATATTAGCTTTATTTATTGTTAATTTAAATGAAAAAAAGAGAGAAAAAAAGAACACAAACAAAAATTAGAAGAAGAAGAAGAAAACCACAACTAATCTATCTATCTATCTATCTATCTATCGATCGAATAGTTTAGAATATGTTTTTAAATGAAGAATAAGAAAAAATGAAAAGAAAAAAAAAAGAAAATAACAAGTGAGCCTGGAGCCCAGTCATAATTAATTAATTATCTTCGTTATTTGCCTCGTTGACGTCGCTGCCGCGTAATATAATATTATGTTAGAAAAAAAATAATTAATTTCTTAAAGAAAAGCGAAAAGGAAGACCGCACCAAGTTACTTTTTCATCGTTAGTTAAAAGTTTTTTTTTTTTTTTAATCTAAGAAATGCGGAGAAAAACTAAGAATAAAAAAAAAAATAATAAAACTAAAACAACACCAAATATAAGTTTGAAATTATACCTATACAGGGTGAATTTTTTCTGGTATCGCATAAGGAAGGGGCTTATCAGCGTAAACGCTCCGCCCCTTTCTATGCATACTCGTTATCGTCGTATCGAAAAACCCCACTTTTATCTTCATGTGCCGTCAAAGCCATCAGAAACTCCACTCTGTCAGTATTATCTTAAATAACAACATACCTGTTCCAGACTTTGGACAAGGAGGGCATAAAAGTGGGGTTTCTCAATGTGACGGAAACATGTATGACCAGAAAGAGGCGGAGCGTTTTCTATGATAAGCCCCTCCCCCATGCGACCCCAGAGAAAATTCACCCTGTATAATACCAATAGATGAATATGTATATGTATACCAAATATACATATGTGAAAGAAAAGTAAGAAAGAAGGAAAGAAATAAATGAATAAATAAATAAATAAAATAAAATACAATTACATTTTGTAATATTGAAGAAAAGAATATAAAATGAAACGTAACCCCCAGTATTAGCTGTTCATCGAAGGCATGTAATTAGTTTAATTATTTTTTATTAAAAAAAAAAATAAGAAGAGGAAACGAAAAAAAAAACAGAAAAGAAAATCAAATAAAAGAAAATAATAAAAACAACAAATCATTATTGTTCATATATACGCGCTATAATATGAATGAATTTTATGTAAGATATAAAAATGCAGATATATTTTTTTCTACAATTGTTGATTCGAAATGTATAAGAGCAATTTTATTGTGCTTTAATTATGGGTATATTATTATTATAATATATATTATATATATGTATTGAAAACAACAGTATTTTTTCCTACTTAATATGCGAAACGCGTCGTTGTACCGTATCGTAATTAAGCAGATATTATATGTAGTACATACATACATGAACATAACATCAGAAATTTTGAAAAATAAAAACCAGAAAAAAAAAAACATTGAACAATGATAATATGGATAATGATTGTCTCAACAACTGACAGCTTACACTGTTACAGAAAACGAAGGGTTCCTACATCATCTTATATTTAATTATGAACGAGGAATTATACATACATTATATACATACCTATGAAAAGAAATTCAATATTCAATTCAACATCAGCTGATGATATATTTGAAATAAAAACTGCCACATATAAACTTATTATACCATCTGGTCACATTACCATGATAATATTTTGTATAATATACCTATATATCGGTTCTATGGATATTATACAGGGTGTATCACCTCAAGTGTCCAGAATGGGAGGGACTTAGTTGACGCGAAGTTACGCCCCATGAACCAATCAACAAAGAGAATAATTTCGTAGAACGAAATTCTTACGAAAATAGATAATACAATTGCTTGCTCTTGGTGTAGACTGTAGGGAAGGAATATCAGGCTCTTAGGTATTCATTTACTCGGTCTACGAAATTCTTCCCTTCGTTGATTGGTTGATGGGGCGTGACTTCGCGTCAATTAAGTCCCTCCCATTCTCGATACTTGACGTGATACACTCTGTATATTACAACGTACCAATATACATACTACGACTATCTTTTATCATCTTATACACATAGAGACATACTTATATAAAGAAAAAGAGAAGACAAAATAATACCAGAGAAATATACGCTGCGTCCTCATCTTTATTTTTATTTAAGTAATAATTTATTTCACATAGTTTTCTTTGGGGTGAACTTTACGAACTATTTTAAACTGCAAGTATATACCGGAAGTATTCGTGGAAACGCTTCATAGAGGCAACTCAGAAGTCAAGCGATTGGATTTTGGTTCGCATATTGCGTACCCATTTAATCCCTTAATGTTTGAGTTGCCTATATGCAGGCGTCCTATTAAGCGTTTCCACGAATACTCCCGGTATATTAGGGTGGTTCTTAATTACGTCATATACGAATTTCAATGCTCTCATGGGTTAAAACGTTTCGGAATATGTAGAAAATAATTTGGCCAAAACTTCAGGTTTTTATCTCAATTCTAAGCACTGCCCCAAAGCCTTTGAACTTTCCCGTTTAAATAACACATGATTTTTGGTACTTCGGGATTACTTTTTACTTCCTATCGCATTATCGCTTTGAATAATCTGAACCTCCGCACACTTCTTACCTATAGTAGTAGGTATCCGTGAAAAATTAATAGATTTTTAACAACAAAATTTTATTCATCACAATTTTGAGATAAGAAAATTTTTTCTGGTGCTCTGTATACAGAGCTATATATAGCTATAGCTCCGAAGATCATATCGTTGAAAATCTGTCGAATTTTCATGAAATACCCACTACTACAGGTAAGAAGTGTACCAAGTTTCAGATTTTTCGGAGCTATACTGCAATCGGGAAAAAAAAATTAGCCGCAAAATGTTGCAAAGCGTGTTTTATTTGGATGGAAAAATGCGAAGGCTTTGGGGCGGCACTTGGAATTGAGATATGAACCTGGGATTTTGGCTATATTTTTTTTATATATTTGGAGACGTCCTGGCCCATGTGAGTATTGAAATTCGAAAATGATCTAATTAAGGACCACCCGAGGGACCACCCTAATATATTATAATATAAATGTGCAGATTGAGATCGTGAAAAAATTGACGAAAAGAAATTTTAATTAAAGAAGTAGGAAAATACAACAATCTATATCCAATTTCAGATAAATTTTTTCAGACAAATATTATAATTTTAAAACGAATTGTTTTTATTTTTTATTCTGATCAATAATTTACAATTGGTGTTTAAAACGTGTTAAAAATAATGAATGATTAATGTTAAATTGTTTAAAATAATAAATAAAATCCCAAATAATTATTAATGACTTATTCTTAATTACCATTGTTTTAATTAACGCCATTTAATCAACTTTGGTTCGAAGCTAATTATACCTATACCTATCATACTCGTAAAATTTTTTTTAGCAATCAAACATCATATCGATTAAATAAACAAACATATGCAAGAGAAATAAAGTATTATTATTCTGTTTTAAATAAATCGACATTAGATATCGTTGTTTTTCTTCAACAGTTACGTTCATATTGTTATTTAACTTTATCAATAATATTTCACTCTAAATATCTACCGATGACTGTGATTTTTTTTTTCTTTTTTTTTTCTACAATTAATTATTGCTCGCCTCTCGTCTAACAAAGCCAAATATCGTCTCTTCTTTTATCTATATTGTTATTATTCGCCTCACTTTTCTCGCTCATTATAATAACCTTCGCAATTATTTATCTCTGATTACTTTTTATTTTTAAAACCAACGCGCATATAAACCACATACAATAATATGGAAAAAAAGACCCTCGGTTTATACATACAGAGCGATTATCTGGAAAGTAAGGCGCCTAAAAGGTAGGCAAGCGCGAGACGCCTCCATTGCGCAGCTCAAGCAGACGTTTCGCGTTTGCCTATCGCTTAGGCGCGTTACTTTCCAGAGAATTGCTCTGTATATGTCTAGATATACTCAAAGTCGTGACTCTTCTATATTGTCGACCATAATTTATCACAATTGACTTATCTAATAATTATTTATTATTCTCAAGTATTGAACAAATTTTCCATAAATATATTATTATAATTATAATATACGCGCTTTCATAATCTTAAACGAGAGCGATTGTATATTATTGTATTTGAATAATAATTGAGTATAAATTGTTATTCAAAACTACTTTATCATCAACTAAAGAAAATACATCTATAATAAATTGTAAAGTTTTTTTGCGGTCAGATTTCCAATAGTACTTTTTTCCAACAACACGATGCGTAACAAATAATACAATTATTATCGAAAACAAACGACTACCACAATGGTTTTCCTCTGGTTTTTGGTTTGATTGTAGACACGATTGGAAAATAATAAAAAAAGAAACACTGCGATTTATTGTAATTCTGTTTTAATTAAAATTAAATAAATTTTTTATTTAATTTCTAATTTCTTATCTGTATACTGTATACATCAATGCTGATATATGTTGGAAATGTCACATAGGTATATGATAGGATCGATTTCAACGCAATATTATGCAAGGTATAGATCCGAGGATGATATTGAATGTAATGCGAAGGAAGCGAAAGGCGATTTTTATTTCAAACTATAATATACAGTATAAAGTGTATAAAGTATAAAGTTTATGCGAATATATGGAGGCCGAGGTCTTTTTAGACGATAGATCGCGTATAGTACTCCCCATCCAGAATCAGAACGATTCAAGTCAGGAATGACTCAACAAACGAAAGCCAGAACAGTTTCGAACAATCTGTCAGTACGTATTTACAATACGTCGAAGTTGGACGTACGTATTCAGTCAATCATTAAATTGAGCTCTGTTATCGAACCGGGTAATAAACATACTGTGTATCATTTTTGAAGTGAAAAATATATAGACGAACGATAGATATTTCGAAATAAAAAAATAAGAAAAATAAAACGAGGGAAAAATTTTCGCTCTATTTCTTCGCCAATATTCAATCGACGGTCAATCGGCCGATGAACTGATATTTTTATCGATGATTAATAGCGATAACTGAACTTAACAATCTACTAAGAAAATAAAAAAAATCCCCTTATCTTGGCAAATAATTCAAGGTTTAATCATCGCAATAGAAACGTAATTATACGACACTGCAATCGAAACTTTTTTTGTCATTCGTAGATTGATCGAACTTGGGCGAAGTACGAAAATCATTCTTTTCTTATACCGATTATTTCCAGCTTGGTTCATTTTTGACAACATTATTCAAAAAAAAAAACTTCGCGATGGGTACCGGTAATTCGAAAGATTCAAAAAAATTTTCCACTGGCTCAGGGACACTGGCAATCTCTTCGTAAGTACATATCCTATTGTCTTATTTATAATTAATAGCAAAAACCTTATACAACATTTTCTGTATCTGAAAAATTGAATTTGATCCATTTTCTTTTTCTTTTCTTTTTTTACTCTTTTTTTCTGTTACCGAAGAATATTTCGGCTGATGTTCATTCATTTTCTAATCCACATATGTGCAAGTGAAATTTCATCTACATAGTCGCAACTCGCGTATATTTATTCAACTCGTAATTCGCTATTGTATTATAATACGTAATCTATATAAATGAAAAAATAAAAATTGTCATCTGTTACGCTCTGGCTAGTGTGTTACGATGGTTTTTAATTTGTATAGAATTAGAAATTCTAACATATTTTTCGAGCTGTGGTAAATCCTTACAGCGTTGAAAATAATTATCTAATAATTTACGTTTAATGATTCGAATTATTAATCCGAGCGTAAAACTTCGTCGAATGGCTAATTCGATTTTGGACAAAATTATGACATCGGCCTATAAAATCTCGCGAAATTTGGCAAAAATTTGCCAATCTTTATTTGGAGAAAGGTTGAGGAAACCGTCGAAGCATATACCTATATCGTTGTATAGATACGCACCTCACGGCTCTAGCTGTTGCAATTAATTACAAAATGCCAGTCATAACTTTTTTTTCTTTTATCAAGCCGCCTGTAACATCCTGTCATTTTCACAGCTGACATAGGTTTTATATTATATAAAACATCCTTTCCTTTCATTTGATTAATAAGGGAATTTTTATTTCGTTATTCCTGAATTTTGTAGCTCAGTAACGAGGCAACGTACATAAAGGTCCGATACATATTCTCCCAGGAAATTAAATGCTCTACAAAAAAGGTCTCTTGTAATTTTTTGATAACTCAACTTTTTCTTTTTGTTATTCGAGGTTGAAGTCGAATTTTAACTTTGAATAACTTTTGAAAGAGTTGAGTTATCGAAAAATTACAAGAAACCTTTTTTGTAGAGCAATAAATTTCCTATAAAATGTATATCGGACTTTTATGTACCTTGCCTTGTTACTGAGCTACAAAATTGAGGAATAATTTAAAAAAATTTCCCATCTTAATTAAATGGAAAGTGAGAAATTGCGGTCAGGAACACCTAAATATTAATATTTTTTTGAACCAGTCTAATGCATATAGAGATATAAGGAAAACGAATGTTTGAAACGACTATAGCGATGATATAACGTCGAATAAAAATCAGAAATTTCAAACCAATTATTAATTATACTATACATTATTTTCTGGATCTAATCACGATGTGGAATGTCTTATAATTATTGTTTAAGAAATGATATTGTCATAGAATATGATTAATTTTATAAATCAAAATAATATAACAGTGGTAAAGCTTTTTCTTTTAATTAGAAATAAATTTGAATATAATTTTTTTTTTTTAAAGTTCATTCAGTGTCAGCTATTGATTAGAATACATTGATCTATGATCTAAGCGCGAATTCCAAGGTTATTCCGTATTTTTTTTTCTCTATTTTTTACGATTTATGTTATGACCTAAGACACTATTGTGATTGGCTCGCGTATCATACGATTAAGATAACTTTAAATAAGACGAGAATCTCCGGTCTCTATATGTGAAATCGCATGACTTAAAACACGTGGGGATCATCCGAAAGAATCACGTGTATAAGACCCAGCGATTAGACCAGTTACTATATTCAAGATTGGGAAGCAATATTTGTGAGATCCATAACTTATGGAATAGCGTTACAGCAAAATATTGAAAATTTTATATAATTTAATATAAATCAACAGTCTTTTACCCCGACGATTTTATCACACGTTATTTTTTGCTTTCTTCTTTCAATTTGACTGAAAAAAAAAATTACAGTAACAAGAATACTGAATGAATGAATTTGATTTCAATTCTTTTTTCTTTGTTCAATTACAAGCCGTTAATGTTATCAGCTTCATCACATACGATCAGCAAACATCTTGAAAACTGTTATACATGGATTTCATCTCTATTTTAGCGTAAATCGAACATGTTTTGGTCCCCACGTGTTCGGAATCGCACATAGAATTGCGCGACAAATTTTATTTTTTTGATTTCAGTGCCCAAACAGAGATATTCCGTTTAATAGCACCTTCTGCGCGCGTTCAGCCCAATGTTTTTAGGTCAGGTGGAATTGGGTAGGGAATCGCCTTAACGAGAAATAATAAATAATGGGGCATGCGCGGAGAAATATAAAAGAGGGCGAACAGAGCACGTATCGGGTAGATCGACTCGTTGAAACGATCCGCGCAGTTACTTTTAAGCCCGGCTGCAATCTAGTGTATAAAATTTCAACATTTTAGAAATATGTGATAATTGATAAAATTTCTCTTCGCAAATTATACCGCGCAAAGTTTGTTGCATTTATTTCGATAAAACAATAGCCGATCGTCGTGACACCTGAAATCTGTTATAAAGAAGAAGATTATGTCAAAAAAAGTTCTCTTCAGATTCAATAACTTCTTTAAAAATAATTTCATACGTACTTTGAACAATTTTAATTACGATATAAAGATTGAAGATAGTCAAAACGTAAACGATACTCAGAGGTAACTTTATTTTTTATCATTCTTTTACTTATTTTTATTTATTTATCTTTTTATCTTATACGCGATTCAATGATATCCTCGGTGTCGTCGCTCGTCCTTTACTTAATCAATAATAATACAATTTCAGAAATTATTTATGAAATCGAATGATCTCGCGGTTTGGATAGAGATCATGTATCCGATAACTGCAGTAAAGTGAGAAATCCCCACTTCCTTACCGCGAAATCAGCTGATTGATGACTCATCGCTCGGTTACCTCACGCGTTTAAAGAACGCGTCGAATTCAAGGCGAAAGTTTTCCACGCGCATACGATGGTTTTTATCGTTATTCTTATAACTGGAAAAAAATATCGTAAGCGAATAACAATAGCTGCGGTATTTATTGCGGAGAGTTTATTATGTGGCTGATGAGATTAGAGCTAATAATCTAATAACCGCGAAAAACAATTTTTATAATTAAACTCAGCCGCGTTTGTGGTACGTCGCAGCGCCGACGCCGACGCCGACGCCGACGCCGAAGAATATATATATCTATCCCGTAAATTCGCGCCTGCGCTTAGCGATTATCGCGGTTGATATTTAGCTGTCGTTTCTAGCTCGTCAGTTGCAGGTTTCAAGCCAACAATCGAGCTGACAGTTCCTGTCGAGAAGCCAGTTCGTACGAATACACCATGTCAAGTCTCGAACGTGATCAACTGGGTCAAAGAGGTCCCGGAGACGATGTTTGCGCCGGTTTGACCCGCGGCTTAGACCACATCAAGAATCCCCAATTGAATAAGGTGAGATTCATGGAAGAAAAAAAAAATTAAATTATAATAATAATTACAATCGAAGAAACACAAATTTTATTCTACAATTTATTGCAACCAACGATTTGGCGGTGGATTTAGGCACGGATCTATATTTGTGTCCCGACGACCTGTACGTACATAATACATCATAGGTACAGTCAGAATTCACGGACGAAGGTTCGCGATTTCAGAACGTCGATGTTAATTACAGAGATAATTGAATATATTCAATCGGTATCTACTTTCATAAGTTTTTGATTTTATTTTACTATTTTTATTCCATACTATAGGTCGTCCGTTTGTATTATCGCGAAAAATCGTTGTAATCGGGGAAACTATAGATACAGAAAAAAGTTCACGGTCTGCAATTTAGGCTGGGAATTTTTTTTTTTTTTTTTTCTTAAATTTCCTTTCTTTTATTCAATACAAAATATTCGATCAAGTTGATCGAAACTTCGGTTCATTTCCCGGAATACAACGAATTCATTTTCACTCTGTAGAATGTGGATTAAACGAACAAGGAATAACTTCGAATGGAACAAGAATTTGTTCTATTCAAACGAAGTTCATCACAGCTTCATTTAGTTTAATTAAACTCGTTACACTTGTGGGTTTGATTACATTGATTCGTTGCACACGTGATTGTGACAGAAGCTGTCAAAGCGTGCGAAACTCTTATGAATGAACGCCGAATTCAGCTGATAGGATTGTTCAAATTTGATCAATTGACATCGGACAGGATCATATTTAGAACCTTTTTTTTTTCTTTCTTTTCTATGTAAAGAATAAGCACGTTTTGCTCACAAATTTCTAAATTTAAAGTTACGAATTTTACAATTTGTGGAAAAATGTAAAACGTCAAGTTTCAACCAAATCTTGACGGTTGACGTAATCGAAATCAACATCATATTCGCTTGTACAGTAATTGAGGTGCGAAAATTTTGCCCAATTTCTTCGATTCTTTAAATGTCGAGTTTGGAAAATTTTTATCACTGCATAGCTGTATAAGTTGTACAGGCAAAACTTTTAAATATGAGACCTAACGAGGAAAGAGGATAAAATTGAACTATAAAATTAAGAAATTTGAAAACCGCGAGGATTCAAGGAATATGGTCAGAGTACGGTGTGGCAAATATTTATCGCACGTATACTTTCCAAGCTGACGTAGCATATGAATTATAACTATCTACGTGATCGAACGAACGTATATCCACGTGTTATAAATTTAATCGAGGAAAAAAGTCGATCCATTATTTTTGAACTTTGGATAATGAAGTCACCGAAATATAGAACAAATCGATCAAAATCTAGAAAAGGAAGAAAAAAAAAACTGTTTTTCGATTTGATTTTCACTTTGTACAAACTTACTAATCAATTCATTTGAAGAGTATATCGATACGCGAGTACAACGCAAGATAAATATTCACCCATGCATATCTAGCTGTTTGTTTAAAAAGATATATGTATAAAGTCTGGCGATTATAACATCTTATCTTCCTATGTGCAGTCTCGAATTCTAATGACACTTCAATCTGTACTTGTTAATTTTCTTTAATAAAATATCCGCCATTAAGCTTTAAATATTCTATACGCAAGGAGGTTGAACGTATAAGGTATAATTCATTGCATTTGTAACTAACTTTATCAAGCAAAAATCTAAAAATTATAAACAAATTCTCGGATATGAATGTACCATTTACAAAGCGTTTTAAAATGAAGAAAAGAATCAGGCATATTCGATCGATTTCATTCTACGTCGGTTTATTTTGTTCATAAAACTTATAGTATTCCCTAAAATTTCTGCATCATGAGATAATTTTTTTTTTTTTCCAATATTTGGTTGAATATTACTATACGTTGCTCTAAGTTGATATCGATGTGATATACTATGATAAAATTCAAAATACAATAATTTGAAACATTATAATAGTACTTTTCGATACTAGTGCGAAAGTGTTAATTCTTGGAAGAGTGTGGAAGTTTTTCACCCGAGTGAAGCAAGCGCGACAATCACACGAGTCGAAAATCATCTTTCTTTTCTATTTTTTAACACAGCGCGCGTTGAAACGGATTTTATGCACGCATTGCACACGAAGCATGCGCGAAATTGAACCTTACGCATACCGTGTTGAAAAAATGAATTTGTCACGGTGAAGTTGTTACGGTAAATCGGTTTCAAATCAATTCTGGTGAATTTTTCTGCATTTCATAAAATAGCTCTGAAATGAAACATCAATGTCCAGATATTTGTTATTAATTTCCGATTTTTCGTCAGGTAATATCTAGGGGAATTTTTGGTAGTAAATTACGATACGAGTGCGATAAAACTTTTTCTGACGAGTGTGAGGTTGCAGTACGAACCGAACTAGGCGTGTGTTGCAATCACACGAGATTAGAAGAAGTTTTTCCGTCGAGTGTTGTACAAAATTTTACTTTACAAGGTGTGAAAATGGGGGTTTTTCGCATGCGAAGCGTGCGTAAAACGTCCATTATCACACTGAGTGAAATAAATTTCATTATTGAATAATGCGATTATCGACGATCGCAAAATTGAATCAAAATCGACTGATTTTACGAACCTCCTAAATAGCCAACAATGCAAAGGGTTGAGTAAGGTCAAGCCTAAAATTCGTCCAGGTCAATTGAGGTACCTTCAACCTGCTTATACCAGATTGGGCCAGGTTATACAAGGATCGTGCAGCCGTAAGGTAAAGCATTATTGATCCATTTCCACCGAGTATACCTTATATACCGTATCTAAAGCATCCATAACCGAGTGAGGAGGGCGTTGGATGTTCGCGTCGAATTTGTGCCAGGTTGTAGAACTACCCCCCCGGCAACCGTCGCCAGGGGTTAGTTATTTTCTATGAAAATTTTAACCTTCGGTTGTAACTAAAGTCTAGGTGTAGTGGGCTCTCCCTAATTGATTAAAAAAAAAAAAGCTACGTATTGATGGCGGACGTTACGGAAAGGACGTGGTGGACGCTGGTCCCTCGCCAGGAGGAACATGTACCAAGAATTCCCGAGACCCTCCTGGCCATCGATGGAAGGGTACCAAAAAATAAGAAACAGAAAAAAAAAAAATATATAAAAAAAAGACATTTTACATCACAATTCCCAAAGCACTATTCACATACGCAAGCGTAGCTCTCTACAATCCGTTATATCACGTAAGCATATCAACTCTGATCTCAAATCCGAAAAAGCACATCACCCTGGCCTGATGTTATCACACCGCACCGTAGTTTAGTTTATTATCCATTTTTTAATCACTTATATGCACTGCCTAGAGTTTCAAAATTTAATATTTTCTCTCTGTTAATTTTAACTCGTTTTTTATTTTTTTTTTTTTTTTTTGTTTTCCTACGATTTTTTTTTTACGCAGATTAAATTTTTTTCTTTTGAATAAATATATATATTGCCTTAAATGTAATATATACTACACCTATAACGGTCTGAAAGATTTTTTTTCCAAATTCGATAAACCTGTAAGATTTTATTTCAAATTCGATGAACCTGTAAGATTTTTTTTTGAAATTCGTTAAACCTGTAAGAATTCTTTTCTTATTAGCGTTGTCATGAAAAACAACAACGGGATAAATTAAACGATCATAAAACAGTTTGAATCAATATTCATTTCCGGATATGTTTATTTATTTATTTTTTTATTAGACATGGAAATTTGGCGAATATTTCCGATGTATGAAAAACGATATACTTATATCTTCGAATGATAGTCTAGTCTCCGTCAGCGTTACGTTAAACCGGATCTATTCCAGACTAAAATTAGACTTAGAATAAGGTCCAACTCGCAAAATTTTCCAGTGGCTAATTCATGCAATAACCGGAGCAACAACCTTGTATAAAATTTATTTTAAAACGTAGATATGTATATTTTTTTTTTCATTCGACGGTACATAAAATATTAGATATACTGATCGATTCTTCCACTTCCGAATCCGTCAATGATGGGATTGACGTCACATAAGATACGTTCGTGGCGCCTTGCATGTGTAGCGATAATAATTATTACGTTGTTTTATCAATCTTTCAGTGATGGTTTTCATTTTCGCAGTACCTATATTATTACATGCTTATAAAATTAATTTTTTTTTAATGCCTTGCTATTTTGCGTACTTGCCAATCAGCTCTAGCAGACACATGGTCTAGCATATATTTCTAGTAATATATTCGTTTCACATTCTACGATACAGTTGTCGTGGCTACAAGTGTGAAAACAATAAACCAAACGCATAGCTTCTAGTAAAGGTATAGTGTGGGACATGGCCCATGACCCGAGGCACAGTTCGATGTTTTATTATGCGAATACAGGTGATTTTTTTTCAACGCGAATTTCGTTTGAGTATAAATTTTCGGGTTTAAAAAATTAGGTAATATGTATCTAATGATAGCAATTGCAGAATCTTTGCAACGACTACGAAGCTCTTTGATTTATATATATATATATATATATATATATGTATATATATAACGATTGCAAATCGTCTTATCATTGAAAAGACAGACCAAATATAATACCTACAGCTGCGATAAAATCACAGATTTGCGACATAGATCGACGATAACTAATCTCCGTAATATGTGACAAATTAATCTTTAATAGCCATCATATCTAAAGAAGTTAATCGTAATCGAAGAAATCTCTCATTAATCATGATATCGATTGATTACTGTGCAGCATTGGCACCAGATTGATTGTCTGTGAGATATGTAAACGACTTCAAAGTAATTTACCGCTCACTGATTGACCAGTTTTTAGAATAAAAATTATATAAGTAGGTACAGCTAAACCCTGAGTTAAAAACAGAAAATTCAATATCTTCGTCATTATATCTAGCGATGAGAAATGATGCAAACCACTTATGGCGGAAAGACTGGCTTCCGTGATTAATATTATACCCGTATTAATCTCTCGGTGAAGATATAAAGCGTGTAAATTGACGATATGGGAGTATATTAGTGGCGGTACGATTACATAATGGAGAAGTACCAGTCACTTCAGTATCTCTCATACAAAAGTCTAATCTAAACTCAAAATGCGTGACAACAAATTGATTATAGCAATTGAAGTAAATCGGTGTTTTTCCATCACTCAATTGTATACTCGCGGTTGTTGATAAAAGAAAAAAAAAAAAAAAACAACTTCAGGATCATTTCAGTATACGTATACGTATGAATATATACGTTCATACAGACTGCAAAGTCCGGCCACTGTCCATAAGGAACTAATGACCACAGCTGTTGGGCCTTGAACCTTTGCTCAGTTAGGTACTTGTGTCCCAATATGCACTGCGAGTTCCTCATTGTTTAAAGTCATTCCTGAATTGATACATTCAAATACAATTTAGGCAGCCAGTTCCTTTCTGAAATTGAAAATCACGGTTTCCCAGCTGCAGTAAAAGCTGATTCCATTGATCAGCTCAGTTGAATGCAATTTCATTCAAGATCTTTCTACGCACTCCACTTTATTACAAATCCAAATGCATACTGAATCCAAGGACCTTGTTTTACGAATAAAGTATGAGGCAGTACAGGCCATGCATCGGCGTATTGTTACAAGGCTGCGCTGATAAAGAATTTATTGTATGCATACCTGTACGCGATAGGTATAACGTTCGTTGCATACCACCGAAAACTTATATAAAAATGAGGTGCCTCGAAATATTTTCCGGCACTTTTCGATCGCAGAAATTTTTTGAGTCATAAATATGACCGTGAGTTAGTCGGTATCATTAGAGCGAGAAGAGTGGAAAAGAATTGGCAAAATCTTGGTCAAGGACGCCTGTTTCCCTGTTATTAAATTGTTATTACCACTACGGCTAAAACTTCGTTTGCGAAGATTCGATATCTAATCGTCGATGATTTACTCGAGTAAGACTTAGGATTGAACAGAAATCTACCGATGAACAAAATTTCTATCGCGACGTATAGGTACTCTGATACTAGGAAAGATACGCAACTACGTACGTATCGATCTGATGTCATTAGTCAAATAGATTCCAGTGTTTTACCCCGAACTCGCTAAAATCATTATGATGTACGAAAAATCCGGAGGAACTAAGAGCGTGGCAGAAACAGGATTCATAGATTGACGTAGTCTCACGTCAATCGATTTAAACGGTACGAAAAAATACGAGAAAAAAAAAATAAATAAATAACAATTTGAACGAATTATGTATGAAAATATATTATTCGACGTAAATCGCTGCAAAGAACCCTTTGGCCTTCGTGTTTAAATAGGAACCGTCGTATGACTCGTAGCTGTCTAATTCTCTATTCATTATTCTCACACGATCGTAATGGAAAAAATTTTTTTTCATGACTAACAATGTATTTTAAAGTTAAAGTGAACGGAAAGATTTACGAGATTGTAAATTGCAAACGACTGCGAGTTCTTTCATAATCATCATTAAGCCCGAACAATATTCATAATCATATTATTAGCCTTGCTGGTAGCTGTGATCGTTCTTGCATTCACTGAACAAATTTTTATCAACCATGAAATCGAAACCATTTCGATAATTGTGCGATTAGGTAGTCATTGGCCAAGCAGACTAATTGAATTTAATAATTTAACGACACGGCTGTGCTGACGACATCGTATTGTAATTTGTATAATATGTACGGTGACATGGATAAAGTAACGCGTGAAACACGCCTAATCCTTAATTAGAGTTTATAGTTGAGTGGGGCAGAATTAATAGAACATCAGAGTAGATTACACACAGATGGTATGAAAAGTCTGGTCCGCATGCTGATGCGATTTTAATAAGCTTTAAGCTTTGAGCTTTGAGCTCTGATCTTTGAACCTTGATTGAAGTAGCGTAAACTTTTTCAACCTCTCCGACCCTTGACCAGAGATTAGCGACTGCTTTATAATTTGAACAAATGAAATACACAATAGTAACAATAACATTGTAACCGATTTATCTCGGTTGTAAGTCAGGGTGGATAATCCTGATATGCTCTGATATATGTATAAATTGAGCGAATTTTTCGCACTGTGCGCATTTGCCAATGCATATTATTCCTCGGCCTCGCTCCTTGCGAAAAGAAAAACGTGATTTATACATTGGTAGGAATATCACTCGATCGAGCACGAGATAATTACCAATTGTACAAACGAATGTCCGGACGTGCAGTACTCAACATAAGCCAATCGCCGCAGCTAGGTCCTTGCTCTAGATCAATGTAGATCAATTTAGATCATGGTATTAGGAGATTCTAGTCTCACAACTTCGAAGAATTAATGGCGTTCTTTCATGATATCAACACTAAACATTCCACAAACCTGACATTGAAAACTTGTGTTGAAAAACAATGAGGTTTTTTCGAAAATGCAGAGGGATACATGCTTGATGAGGATCTATCGATAAACAGTTTATTACAGAACGGAACCTAAGTCTCTTCGGACTTCGGAAAAACCCATAATGTTTTTCTCCATTTGGTGGAGGAAATATTTTGGGAATGTTTCAGTAGTCACGCTACATTAGGAAGCATATTTCTTATCGAAGATTTTTTTTTCTTATCATCGCGCAACCTTTTGCCCCCACTATCACACCGTCGTTTCCACTTGTGACCATGCAAGGGGTCAATCACTGAAATCTTGCGTAGACGAGAACTTATATAAATATAAGGATGTGTTGCAAGTGAGTGGCCTGTACGCGCGTTTTTCAATACATACCCTACCTATCCACGAGTATTTTCATGTACCTGCCATAAGCTCAAGACTGCTGAAACAGTGACCTAGGTTCCTTTCTGCTATAAGTCATGCAATTGAAATCTGAAAAAATTTTCCGAGCGGTAATCCGAGTCCAGTTGGATCGCCTTTCACTCTCACTCTGAGGCCAGCTGTTCTCTCTTGACACAGAAATGTAATAGTGTGTAGAATAGTACGGAGCTCTCTTACGTCCGCGTGGAATAGTCTTGCGTCATGTTCCACCAGCTCTGTCAAGGTCACTCAGCCTAGGATACAGTAAATCGTTCGTATACCATCAAACGACCTATTATTTCATCGTACACTTTGCACTGTATGCAATAAAAAATCGACGATAGGCAAGCAGGTGTAATAACGGTCATTATTTCCGGAAAGTAACCAGTCACTGCCTTGGGATTTCTGATATTTTCATTGTCAGATATACTTACGATTAGAGCCAAAGTTACTTTCGCAAAACTCTTGCGTTGGATTAGGCAACGATTTTTTTTTTCATCATATTTAATCGCAAATATCATCTTCGCAGAAACATATTCTGTGTGCTATGACCATCATAATCAATTACCTCAAATAACCGACGGTAAACCTTTGGCGTCATCATGACAAGCCTCCAATTTTCGGTACACTTATCTATATGCCGAAAATGTTGACGACCTTTTATGCAAATTTGAGTAGCTGGCAACATAATTATGGATGGATGAGGTTGTTCACTTCATCGATTGTGTGCATCTATACTTTGACGGATGATACATTTTTTGGACTGAATCACTCTCTGTGACAGAAAAACTAGAATTATCATGTCTTCAGACCCAAACTCCAACTGTACGCTGTGCTGTCATCGATGCAAAATTCACGTAACAGCGAGGAAGTGCAGCAGAGGCTTAGCATATAAGCAGCTAACAATAAGTTATTCACATATTGATCCGGAATATCATTCAGTTTCTTACGTCATCAATGGTCGTTACCTAGACAAGACGGTTGGAAATAGACTGACAAAACGTATTTTTGATGAGGATAAAAAACACTGTAGTATGAGTAGTAACCCTTCTGCAAAATCGGCGCTGCAACCTTATCGAAAACTCGTATTTTTAATTATTCATAGATTATCGATGCTTTATAGCACTTTCACTTGACGTAACTTATGCTTGTGTGTGCAATTACATTCTATATCCGTTTCAGGGGATGGCCTTCACCATCGAGGAACGGCAAACGCTAGGTATTCACGGATTGCTACCTGCGGCCGTTAAGACTCAAGATGAACAACTAGAACTCTGTCGATTAAATTTGGAACGCTACACCGATGATCTCTCCAAGTACATCTACCTCACCGGGTTACTGGTAAGCCGCATTAATCCAAGGTCCAATATTCTCAGTTGAAAAAGCGCTCTTCTAATTTTTAAAATTCAATTCGAACAAGCCGGCAACAGTTTTACACGATTTTTGAAACGGTTAAAATATATTTCAGGACCGTAACGAGAGACTGTTTTACCGCCTCCTCGGAGAAGACGTAGGAAAAATGATGCCCCTCGTCTACACGCCCACGGTTGGTCTGGCCTGTCAAAAATTCGGCCTAATCTATCGCAGACCCCGAGGTTTGTTCATCAGTATTCATGACAAGGGTCATGTTTACGATGTTATCAAAAACTGGCCGGAGCACGACGTTCGTGCGATCGTCGTCACTGACGGTGAACGTATCCTGGGACTTGGTGATTTAGGAGCGAACGGTATGGGGATTCCCATCGGTAAATTATCTCTCTACACGGCGTTGGCTGGCATAAAACCTCACCAGTGCCTTCCTATCACCTTGGACGTCGGCACCAACACTCAGGTTAGCAAGTCGTGGCAACATTTATGTGCTTTTTCTTTTAGGAACTGCTGATAAGGGTTCTAGCCCACCTTGGAACTAAAATTGATTGCTTTTGAACCAGTCTTCTATCTGTTCCTTTTCAGACACTCCTTGACGACCCTTTGTACATTGGTCATAGACACAGGCGTGTCACAGGCCAGGAATACGATGAATTCCTTGAGGAATTCATGCTGGCGGTAGTGAAACGTTACGGCCAGAATACTCTGATACAATTCGAAGATTTTGGCAACGCGAATGCATTCAGACTGTTGAGTAAATACCGCGATAGTTATTGCACCTTCAATGACGACATTCAAGGTACCGCATCAGTCGCAGTAGCCGGACTTCTAGCTTCCTTGAGAGTTACGGGTACCAGACTCTCCGATAATACTATCGTCTTCCAAGGCGCTGGGGAGGTAAGACTTTATTTTTGACTCAATATTCTTGACGCTCTAAAAACAATGATACATGTTTCTTTTGGTCAAAATGCGATTTGACATTAAGTTTTCTCGTCTTGGAACAGGCTGCTCTTGGTATTGCGGGACTTTGCGTAATGGCAATGCAGAAGGAAGGCGTGAGTTTGGAAGCGGCGAAGAACAAGATCTGGATGGTTGACTCAAAGGGTTTAATCGTCAAAGATCGTCCCGAGGGTGGCATAACTGAACACAAGCTACCCTATGCGAGAAATAGAGATCCGATCAGGACCCTTGTCGATGTTGTAAAGACCGCAAAGCCAACTGTCCTGATTGGGGCTGCGGCAATTGGGGGTGCCTTCACGACCGAAATACTCGAGGAAATGGGGAGGAATAACGACAAGCCGATCATTTTCGCGCTCAGCAATCCTACGAGCAAAGCAGAGTGCACTGCAGAGGAGGCTTACATCGCGACCAAGGTAAAGCTGATCCTAAAATGACCAAAAATTAATTGAAGAATGTTGCAAGGGTTCGAAATAATCTTGTTTCTTTATTTTTTTATTTTATTTTTTTGTCTATTGCAGGGCAAATGCATATTTGCCAGTGGTTCACCATTCGATCCGGTCACTTACGAAGGTAAGACCTTTCACCCTGGACAAGGCAACAACAGTTACATTTTCCCAGGAATAGCACTGGGTGCAGTGTGTGCTGGGATGCGCGTTATTCCTGAAGAAACATTCCTGATAGCTGCCGATGCACTAGCCGCTATTGTTACAGCGGAAGACCTTGCTACGGGTGGACTTTACCCACCACTGAATGATATTCAAAAGTGCTCGATCGCGATAGCCGTGAAAATCATGGCGTACGCTTACAAGTCTAGTGAGTATTTTAATTTCTCGATGATGTCAGATATAGAAATTTGAAAGATAATCGATATTCAACAGTTTTGAAATTCAGTATCGATTTTGACTAAAATCGATCTAGAAATTCAGGGAGGTGTTTCTTTTCAAACAAGTATCTGCGATTTCAATGAAATTTCTTTTCTTGCTACTCATCATTAAGGCTCCAAGCTTCTTCACAAATTAACAAAATTTCGTTGCCAAATATTGAGATAATTTTCGGACTGATTTCAGCTGAATTCACTGTAGAACTGCGCTTTACCGTAAGCCACATTTACAATTCTGATCACACCGGACTATCCGACATTAAATCCACCTAGCTGTTGATCAATTATATATGTAATCAGTTCAACGTTGCAGTAGGAAAAAGAATGATCATTCAACGATTGCAGAGCATATTTTATGCACTAGAAGCTAGACCTGGAGTTTTTAACGTGAAAAATAATGTGCCGTCATACCTTTGCGAGGTTGATTCTAACTGGTATAAATTTTCCCACATTTTTTCTTCTCATTTCCTTGATATAGCCATACAGAAAAGAAGAAGACAGAATAATGTGTGCATAACTTAATACAAGTGAAAATCAACTGATCGCAGTCCTGCCACAACTTTAATGTAAAATTGAAATTATATGATCATTGAATGTACAGATTAGCTTTGCTTCCAACAGTTGATGCAGCGCTATTAGAAATGGATCAAACAATATCAAATTTAGTGCCTTTTACTGATCCGTGACCTGGAGTTCTGGTCGACTCCTAGTTAGTAGATATCGGCCAAAAACTGTTGGAAGTAGCAAGCGGATATGACATTCTGTTAGTATAGCATGAGACTCGATTTAGCAATCGATACTCAGGACTGTCACACTGCAAATTACGACACGATCTATTATCGACCCAAATCCATGTCTGAAAGAAAATTACTTATTGAAACAAGTTACGACATCATAAACGCTGATAATCACCGGTATAGAGAGAGTTAGAAGTTTGTTTCAATAAACAAACTGCAAGTAGCGATTTTTGGTAAAAGAATGACGATTCGATGGAAGAAAATACAATCGTAATTGAAAATTATGTATTTATTCAATTTTTTTTTTCAATTATTGTTCAATAGGCTCAACGAGCCATTTAATTACAGCAATTTTTCTCAGTACTATTTAATTATCGTATTGAAATAAAGTTCGGTTTATTTTTATGTACCAGTGAATTCTTCTCGATACAATGAAGCCATTTTGTATTTTTTTAATACACTATTATCATGTATACTATGAATAAGTATCTATTCATGCGAATCAATATAGACGAAATTGAAGTGTTAGATAGTTCGATGTGAGTCAGAGCACCAAATGTTAAGGGCAATCCCTAGTCGCTCACCTCTTTTTGGTCAAAATAGACACATTTCGATTACTATCCAAGTCCAGGCGTCGAGAACGCAAAAAAAAAAAAAATGCGTAGCACAAATTCAAATTCAATTCCGAGCACATACGTCCAAAAACTTGTTAGTTTCGTGCGAAAATAAGTCTAAAAACAGATTTTACATTCGAAACGAACATGTTTTTGGACTTATGTGTTCGGAATTGAATTTGAATTTGCGCTAGGCATATTTTTATTTTACGTTTTCGCCGCCTGGGCTTGGATAATAATCGAAATGTGTCCTTTTTCGAGCAAAATTAGGTGGGCGACTAGGGATGAGCCATGAAACCGTTATAATCGAATAACCGAAAATACGTTATAAATTACACGGTTCTACAAATTCAGGTCAAGTTGAGGGCGAGAAATGAAACTTACGCCATTCGATAGATTTTGTCATGCTAAATCCAACGGTGTTTGATAAATTTTGGAAAATGCCATTTTTAACCGACAACGCAACTTTAACATTTTTTTTCTTGGAAACTAGATATTCTAGCGATATTTATCAAACACCGTTGGATTTGGCGTGACAAAATCTATCGAATGGCGTAAGTATCATTTCTCGCCCTCAACTTGACCTGAATTTGTAGAACCGTGTTACATTCGTCGTTATGAGTAGATATGGTGTTTATCTGATAACTATGAAGAAAGAGAAGAAAAATCAAAAGGAAACTGTCTTATTTTAAACATTTATCTCTTATGAATCATTTTTTTGTTTTTTTTCTTTTTATTATGTTTTAATTGTTACAGACCTCGCTACTGTTCATCCTGAACCAAAATCATACGAGGACTTCATCAAGGCACAGCTGTACGATACTAAGTACAAGCCTTCAGTGCCTCCGACTTATCCCTGGCCCCAACAGTAAAATATCATAACTCAATCTGCATAATATTAAAAATAAATAATTAATAAGAAAAAAAAAAAATGAACCATTGTTTTAACAACACACTGATTAATACAACTCAGTTGGAAGCGAGTATATATATATATATATATATATATATAGTATATTATATACATAGTATATATATTTTACGATTTAGTGTAAGGCAATTGTTGTATGTATATCCAGATAATGTTATTTAATGACTTATGATCAAATTAGTTTTATGTGAAATCGATAACAGGGAAATGAAGTGTAAAAACTTGTACGTATAACACCTAATATGCGTTGACTCAATTAATTTTTTTTCATTTTTTTGGTGTTTTTTGTTTTTTTATCAAGAATTCGTCGAGCCATTTGTAAATTATCTATTATTTGTTTGAGTAATATATTTTCATTTCGTAATGTTCTTAGCATATTACACAACCTTCTAGTTGTACAGATAAAATAAAATAATAATTCCTATTGAAAAACGAAATAAAAAACTACGACTTATTATTCATTTCATTTATTTACCATAGAATAATTATACGGGGATGATAGAAATGATATACGTTTTTATTTCTTAACGATATTTCATTTCTGACATTATTATTATGACTATTATAATTTTTTATTTTTTTTTTTCTCGTTTCTCTTTCATCAAAATTATTTTTTATGAGAATATTTTTTTATTGAATAATAGGTAAATAAATTGTCGAATAAAACAATAAATTGTCAATTAAATACTTGCGAATGAATGACGGGGTTATTTTATCATTATTATTATTATTTATTATTAGGTATTGATTATTCATTATCATTAGAAATTAAAATAATAAACTAAAATTAGATATTAGCGCAATTATACAAGTTAAGTTTACTCGAGTGAGGCAAAAACAGGCTAACGATTATTATTTCGTTTGTTTTTCTTCTAGTTTTCGCTTTTGCTTTTTTTTTTTTGCTCTTTTTTCTTCCTTCTTTTAAAATCACGCGATGTTATATTTACATGAGATGTAAAGTTAAAATAATTATAATAGTAATTAAGGACAGTATGCATCATATACAGAGGGTTTTTCTTTTTCTTTTCTTTCATTTTTTACTTCAATATCAATCCTCTATACTTTAGTAGAACTAAAATTCAGAACTTTCCTTAGTCGATGATTTTGTCAAGAAAAGAAAAGAAAAAAAATATATAATATAGTATATACTATATAGAAATGACGTTTAACAAACTCAGTTCTTTTGTCAATTCAAAAACAAATTCAACCCACGGAAAGTAAATCCAATAGCTGTTTATTTTTTTTTCACTTTATTTTTTTATTTTATCATTGTCGCTAAAGTATTTCAACTATTTATAGTATATTCACCTTAAATATGTATATATTCATATAATATATAATATATACACATAATTACCACAGAGTAAATGTATATGTAGTTTTTTTTTTCCTTTTTTTTTTCTTGTTTTTGTAATATGAAAACAGCAGGTACTATCACAACCCACCGTTTATCGGTTAGCTGAAATTTAATCAATAGCTCCTAGTCTCCTGAATACTTCGTCCATAGAATTTCAAAGGAATACCGATTTCATTTATTCTGTCTGTTACGTTATGTTATGTTTCGTTTCGTTTCGTTTCGTTTTTTGTTTGTTTTTTCACACTTAAATTGTCATTATCAAGTCTTATTTATTTCTTGTTTTTTTACTAGACTCAACTTACATCAGAATACCATATCGTGTGGTCTCATATAATAATCATAATCATGAATTACTTAACACAACTAACGATTGCCAAGTTATTATAATCTTTACTCGAAACATCATGGTTTATAAGACCGTAATAAAGGAATAAAATTATTAAAATGTACAGAATATGATTAAGTCGTTTTAAAAAATAACGTTTACAATAATGGGACACTCTTACTTTAGACTAAACGCAAACACCAGATCTTACGTGCCAGCACCAAGACCCTGTAATAGTAATAGTTTTATCTTCAATTGATATACCTATAGTTACTCAACTAACAACAGAAAACACACACTTATGATCAAAGTCCCTTTTACAATCAAAGTATTTGCTCAAATTTCTGGCTTCAAAAATCATCATCATCAATCATAGTTGTTGTTATTATAATTAAAATTTGATCCAAGTCTTTGAAATATCAGAAGAAATTCGTCTACTATATAATAATAATGAAAATAAAACGAATTCAATTATCAAATTTAGGTTGTTAACATTTTTATGGATTATTTAATATCGGCAGGGTTGTAGAGCAACTTTGGCTAGATAGTGTCCGTTTAGCTAGGTGATTGGTCCCGTCTCTACCTTCATCGTGAAAGAGAATGTGATCGCTCATGTTTTGGAACAGAGTGATCACCGGTAGCCCTTAGATCTGGTAGTCGTTGAGAGGCAGGTAAAGCGTCAAAGAACGCATGATTTAGAGCGTCTTTCAATGTTATTCGCTGCGTTGGTTCGTACTCAAGCATTCGCCCGATTAATTCAAACAACTGCATATGGTCTTCGTCGTCAGAGAGTAAATAGCGCTGTAGAAATACCAGAGGAATTATAATCTTTGAACAGTCGTCTACCAATTAGATGGTTTTAGATTTTGTTCATTTATCCTAGTATTCAAATGCGTCAACCTGGACTAAATTTTATGTAAAAATATCCGAAAAATCAATGAAATAAATTTTAATTCGTTACTCACATGCAAGGGCTTGCAATTATCCCGAACGTATCTTCCGCCTGAACTTTTTTCATCCCAGTCCAATTTACCGTGATAAAAATATTTAGTTTTAGTTTTACGAGCCATACGATGCGGAATAGTGCCTAGTATCCTTTCCATCATTGCGAGATGTTCTCGATTGTCATGGGTTTGGAACAACGTAATACCCAGGTACAATTCAAACAAAATACAGCCGATAGACCAGACATCACAGGGTTGCGCCCATCCTAATTCTGCCAAAATACAAGTTTCATTGTTTATTTGATGGATAGCTTTACCAAGACTTAAGGGGCAGTAAAGATGACGTTGAAGTTTGCATCGTTGGAACGCAACGAAATTCAACGTAAATTTAAAAAAAATATACATAGGTAAACTAAAAATGATCCTACTAGGTTTAGTAACATTTTCAAGTCATTTCTGGTCGTTTTCACTTTTTAAACATAGCAGGATCATTTTTGGTAGAATTTTTTTTGCGGACTTCGTTGCGTGCCAACGATGCATACTTCAATGTCATCAGTAAAGAGCCAGTGTTCTCACTGAAGAATAACGCATCGATGCTTGACTCATGTTTGTTAATTACCTAAGATGACTTCCGGAGCTCTGTAATGCCTCGTGCTAACGATTGTGCTGTGATGTTCGTGGTCGAAAGTGGCACTGCCAAAATCGATTAATCTGATATCTGTTCTCTTGACGCGCCTCACCTCTATCCTCTTAAACAAAAGAAGCTTTTATAGAGGTAAATATTATGCAAATATCTGTTGCCGAATAGAATTGGAATGAAAGCAAACGCTTTGAAGTGACAAAAAGAAAGTTTGAACATAGGAAGAAACACATTGATCTGATTAATTGTATAGAAAAGATTTGGGTCAAGATCTAACAGAGAATCCGGATGAAAAAAGTTCTTACCTTTTTGCTGTTGTAAGATATGTCGTAATCAGAATCAACAAAGAGTATATTTTCTGGTTTGAGGTCAGTGTGGGTAAGTTTTGTTTCATGGAGAAATTTCACAGCGTAGCATAACTGGTACCCCATGTGCCTGACGTGATCCAAAGGATAAGGTTGATAGTTGTTGTCTCTCTGAATCGGAGATTTAATAGATTAGATTTCTATCAGAGAAGTATAATGGCAGAACCATGAGAATTGTTCAAATACAACTTACCAAAAAATCAAACACACTCAGGCCAAGCATTTCAAAGGCGATGCACATGTGGCCGTGATAGTCGAACCAGTCCAACATTTTGACACATAAGCTATAGGAAAAAGAGAAATCAAACAAAGCCAGGTGAATAGTTTGTCCAGTAAAATTCATTTGAGAAATTGATGAGGTATTAGAAATAACCACTATTCCAAAAAATAGTAACGTGCATGAGATGAGTCACTTGGAACATAATTCGCCAAATGATGAATCAGGTTTTTAAAACGTTCGAGGAACGAAGAAGAGTCTGGAGACTTTACACATGGCGATGGTCGAGTGATGTTTAACATTACACATGGAAGTAGTGAAATACTAACTGTTGACACTCTGGATCTTTGAGAGCAATCTTTTCCAAAGCATTTATCTCGAGTTTGGCAGCTTCCCTGTATTTCTCAACGTTCTTAATAATCTTCAAGGCCATCACGTGATCCCTGCACAGATTATTTAAACAGATGTTAATGAGACCATTAATACTTGATACCTAGGCTACAATATTAATTACAGTTTCATATTTAGTTTGGCTATTCTGATCGCGGCCAGAATGTATTTCTGTGATGGTTTCATTCAACATTGCTTAACGACGTCAAGTATATTAACTAAATGAACAACTCCCTGCAGATTTTCCTAAACACTATTTCCTGCCAACTAATAATTTGACCTTTAATCATAATAATTAAAGAATTACTATTTCTTTCATTTTTCTACAACATTAAATATTATTTTTGCAGCTCTTTTGCCAATATTTTGTTGAACTAGCTAGTCAAAGCTGAATTTTCAAATGTATTTATAGAAAATCTAATGGTCGTCGTTCAACCACCAACCAGCGATCCCAGTCTCTCTATTTTTGGAACCTGTTCGCGTATGAAAGTTAATTTTAATGTCAATTCCCAAAGTCGGAGGATTCGGTTAATTATAATCAATTATAAGTATGAAAAAATCATTCCCGAATATCTTCAGTATCCAGACTGAGTCAGACTAGCTTACCAGCTCAAAATACCAATAACTGAAATCTTAAGTCTGGAGTAAAACCGAAACGAAACATTTTGCGAAACTTTCGAAAATGAAATATAGTGTTGAATAATGACTGGTAAACTTACATTTGCATATCCTTAACTTTGACAACTTTTCCAAAGGTACCCTCGCCCAGGGTGGCCAGAACTTTATCTGTAAAATAAAAAGGTGGGTAAGTATTTAGTATAAACGGACCGATCACTTTGGAAACTGTCGACGTCTATAGATCTTAAAGGCACGTTCTCGCTCACCTCGAGATTTGCCATGCTATAAAGTACTACCGTATGAATGAACATTGATCAGCGATTAAATGAAGTAATTTCCATGATAAAATTGAGTAGATTATGTACTTAGGAAAAAAAAAGGATATAAAAAAAGTAAAAATTAAAACGGTGAAAGAAAAAAAGAAATGTAACTGTATAAGAAGCAATCTGTAAATTTCAGTAGGTGTGTATAAAATTTAATCGACATTTCCAATAGCGATTGGCCAGGTATAGCGAGTAAATGTCGTAGTCCTAAAACTCGTTTATTATTGATATCTTGTATATATATGTATATCCCTTGAAAATTATCATTTCCTTAATATATAATCTCAGAATTAAAAGGTTTTCCCTTTAACAGGATAGACAAGATTTTTGAAAATGCGTGCAATATCATCTTTCCTCAAAAGGTAATACGTATGTTAAATTCAGAGTATTATAATAAGGAAATTCAATTTCTGTCAACATCGCATGTTTCAGCCCAATATACCGTGCCACAAATGAAAC
The DNA here is from genome assembly GCA_963978835.1 of Tenthredo scrophulariae. Lineage (NCBI taxonomy): Eukaryota > Metazoa > Arthropoda > Insecta > Hymenoptera > Tenthredinidae > Tenthredo > Tenthredo scrophulariae. Next base: position 8,299,937 of record OZ022234.1, read on the forward strand.
TCTCAATCTTGTATCCTGCACCACAAGCAGCTAATTCAAGGACATTAAATAGCTGAAATCATTACATTTTTAATTTTATGGGCGATAGTCGCACATTGAGTATTCATCACATTCATTGACTTATAAACTGCATCAAAATCCCTAGAAATTTCAGCACCAAAAATTAGGTTTCAAGGCGCTTTAAATCGAAGTAAAATCTGTTAGATTTTATCCATTTCAGTCTAGGTTCGCTTGTATTTTTCAGAAACCAATTACCTATAACTTTACCGTAACAAAATCTTATCCAATAATGTTTTATTGTTGAGTACTTGATTCTACATAATTACATCGATATCGATTTTGAGTGAAACAAAATAGTAACATTCAACTGACTATTGGAAAAAAAAAATAAAAATTGTATCACAGTGAAATTGTAGGGAACAGTTTTCTGAGTAAAATCAGCCAGCGTTGAATGAAATCGACCAAATCTGGTGAATGTTTTTCAATTTTAAAGCGCTATGAGATGAAAAAATTGAGATTGTATGTTTGGAGAATCTCTAAGGAAGTCTAGGTAATTCAGGTGTAAATGAATGTGACGAATATTGAATGTGGGATTATCGGCTGATAAAATTAATCACAAAATGAGAGATTTCAACGGTCCAACATCCTTGATAGTAATAATCAAGATATTGAGACAAATAGATATGAATAAAACAGTAAATATAGGAGAAGATTAAATCTACTCGACTTTAATGAAACATTGGACTGAAATGTGCGGTGGAGGATGAAAATGGTTAGTCAGTATCCTCTCTCCGGTCATATACTGTACAACTGCATCTGTAAAGGAACGTTAGATGACACGTGGCATAAACCGCAATCTAGGGCGCGGGTGCCGATGAACATTATTTAAAGATATATAGAAGAGAAGAGAGAGAAACAAAAAATTAAAAAAAAAAAACAACAAAAAAAAATTTTGAAAAAAAAAAGAAAAAAAAATATAACATAAATTATAAGTAGAAGAAAAGAAAAGACACGTGTCCGTGTCGTGACACACGTTCACGCCTATAGTTCAGGTACTATACGGCTTGACAGTAATGACTAATTATTGGTAAGATGAAACAATAACTGCAACAATCCCACATTAGCAATACTGTCGCGACCGTACCGGACCCGTTCTTTCTTAAATCTACTACAATGAGTGTATTCACGTATTCACGAACATCTATTTGCCAGGATGTTGCCGGATCGGTAAACAAGATGGCCATCTTCGTCATCCTCGACGGACGGTGGTCGAGGGCTCTATAGACGGATGCCGGTCGAATCGCAATGACGAAGACGAAGAAGGAGATGGTTGGTTGGTTGGTTGCGCGCGTATCGTTTCATCCATGTAGCCAATTTCCAGCCAGATCCATCCAAGTCATTCCAGTCATAAAACGGAATGACCAAGTAGACAGAAGTCAAGAGGGGTTCCCCAGAGATTTCCATGACCAGTATGACCACATAGAGACAATAAACGGTTTCATTGTCACAAAGAAACGCGGACGTAAGTAGACGCAGAGTATTTCAAGAGTCCAGGCGATAGTCACGTCATCGTCATCATCATCATCATCGTCATCATCATCATCAACATCATCATCATCATCATCATCATCATTATCACCACCATCATCATCATCATCATCATCATCATCACCGATCCGATACCAATCCAGTTGATTTACCATTCGTCATCAAAGTCAGCAGCCACCATTCCAATACAACGGAGATGTAACCCAACAATCAGACAAAGAAGGGGAGAGGGCAAAATGGTTTGCCAAGTCAGAAACTTGTGGGTACGTGTGTTACCAATTATTACCATCGGCACAAAAGTCAGTATATAAGCATTCTAACATATTATATATGTATATATATGTGTAAAATATATATATATATATATATATATATATATATATATATACATACATAATATAATATTAAGATATATAATGACATGTATATAGGTATGTATGTGAATCGTGTATATGTCCAATGAATAATGTGTCTGCAGCGCAATGTCAATGTGATATACATGATATCTATACATGTATCTACTGTCAATATTATTATACACACACACATATATACATACATACATACATCTGTGTGTATAACGTAGTTTTTCGTTTTTTTTTTCTTTTCTTTTTTTCACCAGGGTATAACGATAGGTGCTGCAGGCTTGGTAAAAACGTTTAAAACCAGACATACAGTACTCGTTAATTGAAGTGGGGCACGGTATTTTCCGCGGATTTTTGCGAAAATTTAACCGATTTCGAAAAATCAAAAAATCACATCCTAAGAAATTTAATAATCTTTCGAATGAAACTAGTTTTATCCCGATCGATTGAGAATTGGCCGATTGCCAGAGGACTTCGTAAATTGGTGATAAACGGGGTTTCGCGAACGACCCTAAAATGATAGTGGATGTTATCGTACCCCTTGGTACCTCATACCAATTGAAAGGGCATCTCTTGATGTGCAAAAAACCCTATGTGTCGCAGTCGGATAACTCGTTGAGGAGTTATGCATCCGCGAAGTTAGAATCGTTTATCAGCGATTCCAAGGGCGTATTAAAATACGACTCCACAGCAAATTTCAGTGGGATCGAGCGAAACGTTCCAGAGTTATCGCCGATAAAGGATTCTAACTTCCTACGGACGCATAACTTCTCAACGAGTTATCCGACTGTGACACATAGGGGGTTTTCTGCACGTTAAGAGATGCCCCTTCAATTGGTATGAGGTACCAAGGGGTACGATAACATCCACTATTATTTTACGGGTCGTTCGCGAAACCCCGGCTATCACCAATTTACCAAGTCCTCTGGCAATCGGCCAATTCTCAATCGATCGGGATAAAACTAGTCTCATTCGAAAGATTATTAAATTTCCTAGAATGGGATTTTTTGTTTTTCCGAAATCGGTTCAATTTTCGCAAAAATCCGCAAAAAATACCTTGCCCCATTCAACAGACGAGTACTGTATATCAATATTTTCCATATAGATATCATTATGATTACTCGTATTTTTTTTTTCTTTAATTGAAGGAGGGAAAAGATAAGAATGAAAAAAATTGAAAAAAGAATTAAAATATATACTAACTAGGTACCCGAGTAGATTTCCATCACGCAACTCATAGCACGTGTATAGATTCTATTATACAATACCGTATTTTGTACACATGCACGTTCTTTTTTTCGACTGTTTTTCATTTTATTTTTTTCTCATTCCGGGCTGTTATTGATAATTGTAAATTAAAGATCGCGATGAATTTTTCCGAAATAATATTATGCCTAAATAATCAAGTTCAATGATATACCTTCAGCACGTAAGGATCGAAAACGTAGTTTTTTTTTTTTGCTTTTTTTGTTAATAATATTGCGCTGATATAGTTACACGATGATTATCTATATTCATCACTGCTCTCGCCCACCACCGAGCTAATAAGTAATTGTAAATTAAAAAATTCTGTTCATAAAAGAGTAAGTGGTGCAAGACACAGTCGAAGGAAAACATATAGTGTGTGGATAAAAGGTAAGGAAGAGCAAATTGAGAAATTTCATACAGGCGTATTCTTCTTATTACTTTTTGATTTATATAACTATGCAGGGACTGGGCACTTCTATGAGAAAAATACTGTATCAGTAACATGAGAGAACACTAAAATTCAAATTTAAATCCGGGGTATTCAATGTTGGAAAATAAATTGTTATAGATTTTTGTGGCTTGCTCCTTTTTATAGTCCCAACCTTGAGCTAAATTCTGAATTTTGTCAAGAGAATGAATCAGTCAAGTTTGAAAAAGTACTCGGAAACAAATATTTCCGAATAGAGTGACTACTGTTATTATACACAGAAACCGTTTAACGTGTCGACTTGAAACATTGACACCACTCACTAGGCCAGAATTACACAGTCTATTTCGCGACTGGCGGATCTAATGACGCAAACGCGCGTTTCTGGTGCACAAATAAAATAAAAAAAAAAAAAATGACTATACGAAACTTTACAAATACGTGAAATTAAATGACTTTGGCCGCGATAAATAAAAAACGCCCAATCGTATTTTTCAGGAACCAATTTGGCCTGGGATCTGAATCGCCGTTCTAAACATTCGTAAAGAATAAGTATCAAATTTCAACGTTGAATACCCCGCGCTCATGCTTTCTAAAAAAGTTGAAATTTAGCGTTTCGAAGGTAAACGTAAACGATCTGTGTCTCACACCGCAAAACAAGACATGACATATCAATGTATCAGTTACCGCAAAAGGGCGAGTGACGATGATAATAAAAATACAATAATTCTAAAAATACGTGTATATAAGTAAAAGGGAGAAACTCTCACAGCAAACGCAGGCAGGCGTGGCGGGGTCGGGTGTTAGTTTTTGAATTTTGAATATTCATTTTGGCTTTTATGACTGTGAGGAGATGCAGCAGCGCGGGATCACGAAAAAGGCTTGAGCGGACGGCGAACTCGTGCAGAATCTAGGTAGGTATTCCACAATCCCCCCCCCCCACGGGGCAGACAACTTACAGTCGCCGTTAGATTTTCACCCGCAAACGCGGCCCCCCGTTGATATTTAGAAGCGATTAATTCCGTTGTACTAATCATCTTCTGTTGTTCCTGCTGCTGCTGCTGCTGCTGCTGTTGTTGTTGTTGTTGTTGTTGCTTCGGACGGATTTTCGCTTCGATTTTTACACTCTGAGTACCAGACGAGCTACCAACTTCTCCGGCAGCAGCGGGAGTAACAGGAACATTATCTAACGCTGCGTATTTCATGATCAAACTTTGTATCTCTTTCCGTTTTGCTTCCCTCTCGGAAACGGCTAGATCCGCGGCAGCAGTAGCGGCCTCGTCAATAGCGGATGTAGGAGTTCTGTCGGGATCAATAGGATCGAAGATATCCCGTCGTTCGATCGATCTAGGATCAATTTCGACGGGTCTTAATTGCCGCATTGATCCAGTCCTGTCGACCTGTTCGCTCCGGCCTGTCCTACTGTGCCGCACTTTTCTCGAAGACCTAGAATCCGCGTGGCCACTTTTGTGCCTTCCATATCTTCTGAACGATTCCGAAGACAGAAGGGAACGCCGTTCACCCGATCTGTGATAACCGGGTGTTTTCTCACGTGGCAATGCAGCCGTGCTAACGTAAGGGTATGCCTTTTCACTTAGCAGAACTGCGTTGCTGCAAGAACTCGATGAATTCTTGGCACAATTTTCCGGCGGTGATGATGGTTCCAGAGTTTTATCATCCCGTTTGTAACTACCGTCTCTTCTATAGTAGCTATGGTCACGATCGAGCCGATGCGAGTATCCCCTATCGTCACGCTTTCGAGATCCATATCTCTCCAGGACTGATGAATACTTGTCCTCCAAACGGGATCGCGTGCTTCCTAAACTGGCCGAGACACCGGATGAAGAGGATTGGTCATTCGTCGAGGGGCCGCGTACCCGAGTGGTCAAACGCTGAAGAAGACTTGAACACGAGTCGCTGAGGAGCTGAGTAACGCTGGTGGTCGAAGATCGGGAGTAGCGATTTCGCCTGGTAGATCCTTGCCGAGTATTCGACATTTTGGAAAATCAACGGATGTGAAAGTGAGTGAATAGGAAAGAGTCAGAAGAGGAGATCGAGTAATGGATTAAGTGCTTTCTTCTTCTTTTTTATTCTCGAAGGTCACTTCAGGGTCACTCGAGGTCGCCACTGATTGATCACCACGTGCCACGATGAAATTCACCTGATTTAGCTCGAGTAAAGGAAGAAGAAGAAGAAGAAGATTGCGGGATAGGGACGACATCCGACATCGTCGCCGAGGGGAATTAGATTCCTTTAGTTCAAAGGAGGTATGGGGTTGGTTAGATTAACGGAATTGCATAGTCGGGGTAACGACACGACCGCAGCTCTTTATTTCCGTCGGGTATTTAAACGCGGGGGAATTTAAACCCGACTTGCGGAAGTTGTTGCTGGTTACTCGACGATTAACAGATACGACGAAAGTATGTGTGCCTCCGTAAGCGGGGATAACGGAGACGAGAAACTGGGAGATAACACAGCGAGAGACGTGAGACAAGAGACGGGATAAGAAGAGGTCGCGTGTTGTCCCGCGAGAGAGATGCACTGAAGATACAACCTAGTCGACGTCTCGACCCGAACCGCCCCGCCAAATACTCTGTCGTACTAAAAATACCGACCAGCAGAACTGCTCCAACAAACAACGCCGTCCTCTAGGCAGCACAGTCGACGATGAGGAAGGCCGCGGTGGAAACGGATTACGTAAATTGTATTTGCCAACTTATTTTAAAACTTTTTAGATTTAGTTTTCAGTACCGTTATCGACCACGCCGTCTCTCATTTTCGTACCGTTACCAACTTTTAATAATGCCAATTCCCCAGATTAACACTATACGTAATATACGTCAAATATCGTCATTTTGTATCACGTGTTACACCGCCAAGTTTCACCAATTAACAGACTCTTTTTTAAAGCAAGAATATCGCGAAGAATGAACTATTCAACGACGTCCCGTCTCGTTCTCTTCTTCACGAAAGTTGTTAAAACACCTTCGAAGTATCCGTAGACTGAACATCGTGAGAGTGAAAAGTTACAAACTATCAATAAGCGGATTTTAGAAAGAGATTTAAACTTGACGTACAAAGTTTAACGGACTGTTGGTATCCTTGATAGATTCTCGAACCGATGATGACATTATTTTATCGTTCAGACTCGATAGTGTCTATATATATACGTGCCGTAAAGTATAAACAAGTGAGTTGGTTCAAAGTTCAAAAAGATCGATAAGTGGAATCAATATCAAGAATATCGATTGTCTTATTTCTCGACAAAGATTGAATACGTGAAACAACCAAACCTCCTCCCCCCCCCCAGTAAGGTTGTTGTATCTCATGATTACATTGCTAGTAGTGCAGCAATAGTTCGGAATAGCTAACGAATCGGGTATTTGGCGCTAGTTGACTATTTTGTTGATAGAAATTATGGTATTTATAGACTTGAAGAAACGACGTTTAGCAGTAGCGGTAACAACAGCAGCAAGGTCGTGATCTCCGTCCAAGTAGATAACCGAAAATCGTACCGAAACTTCGAAACTTCGATTCTCCAATTTCTCCAATTTCATCAATCTCATAAACTCATAACTCACATAATAAAGGTCAGATCCTCTTACAAATATGTCAGTAGATAACTTCACGACGTGTTTAAATGCGGTGTATATATTTTCTGAGGCGCCCAAAGCGACGGCAAACATCCCAACTGAACTATCCCGCGTTGTAACGTTGTGGGCTGTAATACCTCATACGAATCAGTCGAAATCGATCCAGTTTCGATTTTATATATGAATCTGCGTACGTTGATACGTTGTACGTTGCGCTGTATCATTATACCGATGCAGAAACCCGACTGAACGAATATTATCTACATACTCGGCAATTCGTTATCAGTGTTCCTTTTTTGTTTTTGTTTTCTTTCGTTATGCGCTACTCACTCAACTTTTTTATCCATAAGAAATAAGACGTCATTTTGTTGTGGTTAGGATGGGGGGGCGGGGGTGGGGGGATGATGCTCGATGTAATGAATACAAACACAATAATTGGTGTTAAAATATTTGACAGAACAACAACGAAGACGACGACGCTGAAGGAGCTTAGCTAATGAGGGATGATACGGTGGCAGTTAGTCACAGCCTTCTCTATTTAAAAAATATTAATTTTATTTACTCATTGTAGAAATGTATATTTAGTCAGAGCGAGCGCTACCTCGGATATCGAAGTATCTGATTCGGGAGTAACATCGATTCGATTCGTTTCAATTTCGATTTCGATTTCGGTATCTGCAACTGCAGTCTCTTCGTCTGCAGTATCCGCAGCAACAGGCTGACCGTGGCAAGGTTGCGGCAGTCTCCATCCCGCCACCCAACTAGTGGCAGCAGCTGCTGATGGCGACTGGGACGGCCACCAAGATGATTGTTGACGATTAGCCATCGGCGACGACGGTACGATGTTCGTCGGAGCACCGTGGCCGATCAGAGTCCACCTCGAGTCCAGATTGACTGATCTTCAATCCCCTTTTTCTTGTTGCGTTTTACCCTGCGTTTTATTGCTCCGTTACATCGGCCGATATTCCTTATTATCTTTTTATCACTTCGATAGATCCTCGATTGAATATCGTGGTGGTAATTTATCCAGACTACTGTCGTACGTGTGGCTATATATTTTTGATATTCTCTTATTTTATTTCCCAACACTTATTGTAATGCTGTTTGATAACTCGGTGATATATCCCGGCTTATATCCATCGCGTAGGACATTGTGAGGTTTAATTTTGTTAATTAATATATATTAGGACGCGTATATATTATCTTCGTGGTTTTTTTTTTTTCGCCCGTTTTGTATAATGGTCAACCTCCGGCGAGCCGGCTTGCCGGTAAGATCTTGGTGGACGCTGCTCCGGCCATCTGGCACAAGCTCGCACTGAAGAACGCTGCAAAACCGCGGCTGACGCGAGTTTCATCGAAAATAGCCACTGTTCAAAAATAGAAACGAAGAAAGAACCGAAGCATCTCCAACAGTCAGCACGGGCGTCCTCGACGACGACGGAAACGATATACTGCAACGGGAAAAGCTCCGCGTCCGCGTTCATCCTTACCTCACGAACCTTCCTCCTTCCTCATCTTTCAACTTCTTGCGTTTAAATCACAACAAGGAAAGGAAGGATTTGATTCGCTCTGTAGCATCATTCACCTACTACTTATTCTACAAAACAAAAAAAAAAAAAATAATAATTTTTTCTGGATAAAAATAACGCGCAGCCCTGATTAAAATAATTTAAAAAAAAAAAACATTTATTTCCTACTTTATATGATATCAAGATATCATCTCCTCACAGTCAAGGTAATTAATAAAAAATTCATTGTACACGCGCCTCTGCGGTTTCTTACTTGTTAATTTAGTTTTATTGTAATATTTATCTTCGTCGCCAGGTGGTGTAGAACGAGAACAGTTTTTATTATCTCATTGTTTGTTTTTGTCAATATAGAATATTAAAAAATCCATACACACGAGAGGTAGGTGTTAATTCGATGAGGGTAATCCGTAAAGAGTAATAAAAAAAAATATATAGATATATATAGATATCGCGTAATTAATTAAGTAAAAGACCTATGGCAGCGGCGTTGATCCCCGTCCCCGGTTTCCCGTCGATGAAAAGAAAAAAAAAAACGAAGGTTATAAACAAACACGAATTTAAGACTGACCTGACTCCTGGATGGTGACCTGTGACGGTGTCGCGACGGCTCATGACTCGGTGACAATGATCCTTGATGACGATGGGCACGCGTACGACGTTTTGATCCACCCGGAGCGTGATGTGCTCGCTCTCTGTGCTGCGTTGTATGCTGAGTGTGCTGAGTGTGTTGAGTGTGCTGAGTGTGCTGCCGTCCACTTGACGGCGAACGACGATGACTGCGTTTGTAACGACGTTCAACGCTCGTTCCACGCTCGTGCTGAGCACGGGACCTAAGGACTCTCTCGTCGCTGTAAATAAATAAGAAATAAATATTATCAACAATTTTTCATTTTTCTTCTTCTTTGTTTTTTTTTTTTTTTCTTCTTCAACTGCAGGATGTAAAACGAATAATATGGTATTCCGTTGGCGTGATCTTGTTTACGAAATATGAAGAAGAATAATAATGGAGATTAGCCAATGAAAGAGGAGAATGAACGGCGTAGAAAGTTTGAAGAAATAACTCTATTTTACGTCGAAAATTTTCATCGTATGTATGTGTGGTTCTGCCTGCAGAAATAACTCTGCGCTTGGTCATTTATACTATTTCTAAAATAACTGCAATAGCATTTAGACTCGCCACGTAATCACTAGAAATTTGTCAATGTTCATTTATAACTATTCATATACGCTTGTGTCGTATACCTGATGCAGAACAACACTAAACTAAAAGAGCGTGCAGCATGCGAAGAGGTGATTATTTCGCCTTATTTTAGTCGCTATGCGATCTAAAAGAAAAAAACATTCAAGATTTTTAAAACGTTCCCGTCATACCGAAACGAGCGTTAAACACTTATACACGATGTATCCCCGTAATGAAATGGGTGAACGAGTCCGATAACCTTATCCCGACCTTCGTAGATCCAGATACGAAGTTGGCTGAAGAATTGAGTAGGTATACTTGAAAGTTAAAAAAGCTATTGAATTTGCAATCACGTGTGCAGGATGGAGAAAAAATCATCTTATCGTAATATATAAAAAAACTAAAAAATGCATAGAGAATGAATCGTTGGAGACGCGTAAGATGTATGCCGAAGGATCAAACGCCATATGTAACGCCTATTAATCTAATTAAAGGGGTGTGAATTTAATATGGAATATACTATAACTTGATGTAAATATTGATGACACTGACCGTATACGGAGAGTGAAGTCCGCGGTTAAAAATGGGTTTAAATTAAACCACGATCCTTCCAAGGATTTAGTGACTAAGTGAAATTGAGTATCTTCAGGTTTCGTTTGAGATGAGATGATTGAAAGGACATGTCTGAGTATAGCCTTGAAGTGCGTAATATTCCACTTTTATAAGACTAGAGTTATCTCAAACCACATAAAGCAACGGTTTGGAAAGAGCTGTAATCTTTCGAGGGCAAATAGTAGAGAATTATGTAAATTGAATAATCAGACTCGGTACAACTCGACCTAGGACTTGATTGAAACTAATGTAAACCATTCTCTCGGCTACAGAGATACGTATTATGTTCTTTCGTTCAATGTCCTCGAAATGATATTTCGTAGGTAGGTATAATGTATCGCACTAATTGAAAGGTCGCTAAAGTGGGTGAGGTTTATCCATACATAATAATTTGACTCAAACTACGTAATATCAATAATTTCTCGATCAAAAACTTGAATCTGAAAATATATGAATTTGGAAAAGGCGAAATATCCAGATGTTTTTTTTTTTTATTTTTTCAAAAATGTATAAGCTCTGAAAGCTCAGTTTATTCGCATCCGCCATTACTATAGGCGCCAACTAGATTGTTTTTGTCTGAATCATATATAAATGTAGATATTATAGTACGAATCTAGTCGTCGGAAGTTTTCACGCGTTAAGATTTTATCAATAGTATATATTTTCATCGAGGAGAAAGGAAAAAGCAATATAAGTTCTGAGGCTAAGGCGTTATTATGGCGAAAGCCGAATAGACTTGTGGAAATCCGAATTATAGGTATACGTATAGAATTATAGCCACGTAATGGGAGCGAGAAAATCAAGTGGTAAAATTATAGAGTCGTCGATAATAATAAGACTGAAAAAAATAAATAAATAAAATAATAATCTAGTATATCTGTATGTGCGCCTGGGTCGGAATAGAAATTCTTGCTTGATCGTCCCAAGACCTCAATTCGTTTGTTCTTCGATTCTTATTTCTCGACAGAAATATAATTCGATTTAGTATGATTAGGTACTGCGTGATGATTCGGAGTAAGTTGCAATAAGTCAGAATCATCACTTGGAGTTGAAATTCTGATTAGCGTATCTAATTAATTTTCAATTTCTACTAAAAAAAACTCACAATTCTGTGAAAAATCAACTAAATGATCGATCTTATATTATACTCAGAATTTATTCGCCAATATGAGTTAATCGCAGAACGTTTTAAAACCGAGAGTCTAATTCGTGGCTAAACTTGTTCAAAACGGACACAACTTCCGCTTTTAGTTGCAAATCAGAATTTCATTAGATACCTACACAAAATCTATTCTGCATCCTCGAAGTATTTTCGGTGATAAATCGTATAATAAAAGTATAATTTCTATTCCGAATCGTGTAAAGAATTCGCGGTACATAATGCCCACGGAAAATAAGGAAATGTTTATTTATCCCTTTCTGGGGCAAATCATTGTGCAGTTTTGGACAGGGGCCAAAGGCCTTGGGAACTCTCTTGTTGAAATCCAGAATAGACTAGGCACGCGTTATATATGGGTCAGGTAGCAATCTGCAGCGCAAATAAGTTTCTAAAAACTGAACGAGGTACCCCTCCTCTTCACGATGTATGTATCTCTCGATTGGAACAGAACTGCGCTTTTATACTGCACACGATTACGCGTGCTTTAATGATTCACCGTCACAGACCACAGGGTGTAATTTCACCAGATATAATCATGTTCAAGTTTCACGATTAAAAATTATATAAAACCCACGAATTTTCCATAATTATATATGAACGGTTCAATTCGTGACAATCAATTCCCCGAATATTTGAGGGTCTCCGGGAATTCCTGTGGTCATTTTATAATCATCTAGTTAAAATTCTAACGAGGTGGCTATAATAATCGGGATTTTTCAAATTTTCCCTGACTTTTAAAGGTTTTTTAAATTTCCATACCGAATTTTATGACCACCCTGTTCAATCACTGTCGTATTATACTTTACCTTGGCATCCACGATGCGAGAGCAACGTACAGTACCGGCATCCCTTTTGGGTCTCGTTAACTCGTGTATCAGCGAAACTATACGTTGATAATTATCGCTAGTTAAATTCGAAGACGTTTTCGTTGAAAATAAGCTGATTTTATTAAAAAATATTGATACATAAATGTCCAAGGATTATTGGGACATAACAGTTTTTAGCGGATATGTAATCTCTTTGTTTTGACGGTTGAAAAGTGTAATAGAATGAAGAACACCAGACGACTCGATTACTCTCGAATCTGATCCGTTCAACAAATGCAAAAATGAAAATAGAACGATTTTCATAGATTATGGAGTAGTCTGGTTTTTATACTCCACTCCTTGATCAAACCACCTGCAATCTAACAAGTTTCGAGTCTAGTTCTATTCCGGTGTAACTGGGTGGACTCGCTGTAATGGGAGATAACGTATAGAATGAGGAAAAATAAGAGAATAAGAATAAGAAGAAGGGTTTCAGTATACTAAACAAGCTCTCGACCGGAAGTTGAGAAAGTATAACGAGGAAATGGGTTTTACAATGAATACGAAATCGGAGTAGGTACGTACAGCGTTAGTAAAGACACAAGATTAACGAAGTGCTTTCAGAATCAGTCACGTCGATATGTCATAAGTCATAACTGACGGGTCTTCAAATCGCAAAAGATTCGTTTCTATTATTAAATACTGCATGATCGAGTCGTAGATGGCATATCAAGTACGAAGCCGTAAAGGTCGAATTATGACTCTTACTCGTTGATATATAATGTATGATATATGATTGTGACTGAATCGTCCGAAGAATTGAACCAGATAATGAATATAATATGAAATATGTTAGACGTCGTGAAATCTGTTGATATCGTAAAATAAAAAAATAAAAAATCTAAGTATACTATAAAGTTTGAACGTATATTGAATTCGTTGTACCTCAATACAGATACACTAACTTTATTCGTATTCATAAACGAGAGAAAATTCATTCTCAGTATCGAATATGTAGGTCTGTAGGTCTACGGCATAGTGTCTCGAGTGTCGAGTATCGAGTGTCGAGTACACGGATAACGAGTAATATTTATTGTATGGAAGAACGCGGAGTGGATACATTGGCAGGTACGAGTACCTGTTGCAGTACGTATAATAATAATAACCATACATCCACATCACGGAGTTGCGCATTAAGAGCGAAATGACGAAGAAAGAACATAGAATAAAGAAAAAAAAAAAAGATCAATTTATAACAAATGATCAATTGTCAATTGATCGACGAAATTGCAAGAATAAATCCCTATTTCTTATTCTCGGTATACCAATAACAATCCTACATCGTCGTCGAAGATTAATTCGATTGAAATATGAGAATGAGAATAGAAATACAAATGCACAATTCTTGGACGCGGTGACAATGACAATTTATTTCGTTTAGCTATCGGGGCGATATATATTTATATTTTCTATTTTTATGATTCATAAAAAAAAAAAAAATGATTTGGCGTAAAGATAAAAAAAATAAAAAATAAAAAATAGAGAGAATTATAAAATTTTCGGTAGTTATAGCCATCATAGTCTTACATTGTAAGTATATATGTAACATAGATTAACCGAGCCAGAAGTGTACATAGCCTCTGGCTATTTCTGAGCACTAAATCAGAGCCAAATATGGAGGATCATGGATGGAGTCTATGGCGAAATCAACCTTGCCAATATAATTGCTTCTATAGTTATACTATTGAGAGTGGGATTTTTTGGACGAATTTTATACGCCGGAGAGAAGGAAGTGAGTATATAAACGTTTTAGACATGAAACACTAATCGCTTGCATCTCGGTTGTAGTATAAAGATATTAAAAAAATTGATTTGAGTATTCGAAGAACGAATGAAAGTGTAGATACTGATCCTTATTGAATAAACAAATATTCCGTGAAGATGTTTAAGGCGAGTTATTTTAATTATATGCTATTCACGAACGAACAATAGATTGCACTTCCGTTTCGATAATTTTGAATCCGTAATTCACCGCCGAGGAATAAAATCTCGTTGTTTAAATTCATTAATAATAATTAGTAAAGAAATAAGGGGGCGTTAATCGTGGCTCGGAATTGCTCACCTTTCTCGAGAACCTTTATTACTCGCGATTAGAATTATAGAGATAAAATGTAGCGTCATACCAACAAAGCGGAATCAGTGGTTCGAAAAATTCGACGATTTTTTTTACTAAATGCGATTGAAATTCACTCGTAGCAAAATAAAGTAGAATTAGATATTTCATAAACTGATTTAAAAAAAAAAAAAAAAAATGGAAAGTACGTGTAAATTTAATTGAAAATTCGTTCGGCTTTGAAATTGACACTTTTAATTACTGGACTCTTATCCGAATTCAATTGCCGCACCGATTAAAATCCCGCTATTTTCGACTCCTAATTGTTGAAGAAAAATGATAAAAATGAATAAAAGACGAATGTCGCACGAATGAAGGCACTTTTTTTTTCAAAACGTATCAAGGTCTATCGATCAGTTTAAATCAAAGGGTAACGTGTTGTATAATATCATAGCGGAGAATTTGGTTATATCGATTCGTAATTTACACGTGTCTCTCCGAGTATCCTGCACCTACTCGATGCACGTCTCAAGCACAGACTGACTGCCATATAGTTTATGGAACATCGCAACTCGGCTTTAGATACACCTATACACACGAGAAGTCATACATACTGTACTACAATATACGGATAAATAAAGTGGAGGGTTCGCCTTGGACAACGGCATTGGCCACGAACCAGGAGGGCGAACGTTCGTCCATCTCTTTTTACGATCCATTATCTCGTTATTGAATTTAATACATAGACACAATAACAACCGTCTAAGGTATATGTATTGAACTTATTTATTTCCATAAATAAAAAAAAATGTGGAAATTTGTAACCACGTGGTAGTTCTTTTGTTTTTATTTTTTGGATCCTAGGCAAAGTGCAGAAAATATTGCTATTTAGAGTTCAGAATGATCTGGTATGGGATCGCTTGTATTCTAATTATAGTTGTGTAGATCGATTCATTAGTTTGATATGATAATAAATAAATATGTGAGTAATCATTACGAAAGAGCTAATCCAGACCGTAAATGGATGTGGATGAACGCGAGTATTACCTTATGCAGAAATATCTGAGATGCTAATTGAAATTGTTTTTATGATATTTTTAATTAATCTAATTATTCATAACAAACAAATGCCAATCAATGTCAATGGTGCTTGTAAACAGTTTAATGCAAACGTATGTTTTTTCGACACCTTTTTCCTCATTACTTTGTAGAAATTCAATAATTAGTCTTTTCAACGATTATGAGAACTTCGTTGTAAATATATATATATATATATATATTTTTTTTTCCTCTTATCTCACCGCAACGTGGTTCTGCGGGAATCAGACAACGCCCCTGGGCTATAATTACATACTACATGCATACGCTCAACTTTTACATACAACACATTTTTCCGTAACAAAATATGACCATTTTTGAAGAGAAAATAAGAAACAAAAAAAAAAAAAAAACAAAAAAAGACTTTTATTCCGTTTTAGGAAACTAATGTAAACTGAACTAGTGGGAAAATTGGGAATTTATAAAAATCATAACCATTTTAGTTGATACACATAGCAGTACTTATAGAGAGAAATAACGGTTGATGAGCTGTTTACCGATTTCAAGACATGAGTGATACACGGGGCGACAACATTAATTATGATAAGACGTTGACACATCCTAATTATTATTTCCCGTAATCTTCAACTCGGCTTTTTTTATCTACGACGCGAGCTGTCCTCGCTGCAAGTTAATTTCCGAACATACCGACGACAGAGATACCTTTATCAATATACACATCAAATATGTATAATGTTATAATCCATGTTTGAACGAACAAAAAAATCAATTTCATATTTTAATTTGACTAAAAATCTTGCAATTATAGAGCAAAGAAATCAATCAATCAATCGTTGCAGGTTCATATAATCTTTTGATAAACACGGGTGTAATTTACACGCGTGATGTGCTCGTTATAACCCATGCAAACAAAGGAAATAAAAAGTCCTAGAGGTTATACACCTTACGGGGCTTTGATACGCGCTCCGATCACCTCGAAAACGCGTTTCGTATTTTCGCCCATAGTACAAAGCCGATCGGAATGAAACTTTGGGGATTACTACACCATTGTGGCAGAAAGTGGCCGCGTATTTAGTTTTTTGAAAATTTTGAATTTTTTTTTTACAGATTCAGTTACCATCACAGAAATCGTGGAATTATTCAGAGATGCACTCGGTTTATTTCACTTTTAGAATACTCGGTCACTCGGCGATGGCAAACCACACAGTTGTCGTAATCTCTACGAAAACGAGGAAAAACTTTCATGACACCCTGAACATCCGACTTTTTCCTCAATTCCAATTCTTATCTGATTACAGCGCTGACTTGGTCCTTCAACAAACGCCGGGCTATGAATTTCTCGCAACTATTTTTACGGTTCAAAAATTGTCGTTAGAAAGTGTTCGAGGTTTTCGAATGATCAACACCGTTCAAAATTCCGGGCTTAGAGAGCTTCCGGGGTATTAATCGATGGTGAATTGAGATTAACCACAGCAGTAATTACGATTGTCGTTATAGCAAGTATAGCGAGTTTAGGATCAGGCTTGTGTATTCGAGTACAAAAGTCAGAAAAACAAATTCCAAAACAAATTCCGAACTTTCTAGAATATTTAATATAATTCATAATCAAGCAACTCTAGTTTGCGAATTGATTATACGGCTCGTGCCACATATTCGACTATGTATCCATAATTTGTAAATAGTTAATTAAAGTCTACGACTACGTTAACCCACTTATTGTTAAAGTGAAATGATCATTTCTTCTCTTTAATTTTATAATTAGAGAAAGAAATTTCGTTTCTATTTCGTTCGATGAAACGCGACTGCAGCGGCTTATCTCATGAGTAATAAATCCGGTCGATCAGACGCGAAACGCTTTCATAACGTAAAGGGTGAATAAAAAAAACATGAGGTAATTGAGAAAGTCCAGCTGAATTGAACAGGAATCGTTTCTGTGTGATAATAAATTCCCAATTTGCAAAATACATGATTCAGAAATTAAATTCTTCGATTAACAGTCACAGATGTTTCATTATCTGAAAAAACCGTAACATATTTTGGACCAAATATTGGAAGAGAAAAAAAACCATTGAAGATCTGAACGTCCTGCATCTGGTTGAGACGAGCTGAAATTTTCCATAATAATATTAAACCGTGAGAAAAGTTGACTAAAATATGATGAGTGATCTCGCATCCAGAGTTCCAATATACATGTGTGTGTTGGTGAATTAAGATAAATCAATTTGCATATGAAAATTTCAAACTCAATGTATTTTAAATTATTGAATATGATAAAATGTTGAAAAAAGTATGAATCTACTCACCTATAAGTACCCTTGCTGTGAGGACTGTCATAGTTGTCGATTCTCCTACGCTTGTGTTCGTACTGGGGAGAAACTGCAGATCTGGAACAGGTCCGTGAGGTACTGCGCGAACGATGGCGCCTCCTAGTTCGTGGCATCTAAAGAATGAAAATATAAATCCCTAAGCGTTAGTGAGATATATTTAAAGACCTCGACCGTAGAGAAATTGATTTGAATAGCAAAAACTGTATGCATTTTGTTTTGGCATGAAAACTGAATGAGGATAACATTCTGGACAAAGCGCCTCTTGAAATAACGACTTTATAGATGCATGATGCTCGTGTCAGTAACATGCAACTTCTAATCACCCTTCTGAAAATAAACGATGATTCTAGTTTTTGATGATAATCAAAATTAAATTTGAATTTTTTCAATTGATATAAATAATGAAAGATGTAAAGAGGAATAAAAAAGTTGAAGAAGACATGTTTTAACTTTGATTAACGTAGAGCGACACGGACTTGAAAATACTTTTAATTCTATATCAGGTGGATTAGGAAACACATGGAGTATCAGATAGCTAATGATAATATAAACTTGATAAATAATCGTACAACCCTGCAGAATAGACGCTTTTAGAACGTCATATCATTAATAGTGAGTTTGGAGAAGGAAGAGAGCCAGTTAATTCTAATTTGCATATAAAGTTGGCAGAGTTTGAGGAAGAGCTTTAATTGCAATCAACTCAAGTGATATTAAAGTATGTATTAATGGAAAATGGAAAATGGAAATAATATTTGATGAAATGAACTAGTTTTGAAATTGAAATAATGATAAGCAGCTGGTGAAATTTATTCGACTAGTGAAGTTTAATTGAAATTATATGACTTGTAAAATTATATGAAGGTAATGTAAGGAATGAAACTTATACGTAAAACTGAGATAATAATGAAAATGATAAATTATGATAGTTATAACGTGCAGACATCTGTATAAAATCAATGTTAATGAAAAACCCCAACCTTGAAAGAGTCGTAATCCATGTTCGAGATTCGGCTAAACGAAGAAAGTTTAATAACTTTGATATCGGTATTAAATAAATGGAAATGTTGTTGACCGTTAATCGCGATTTAGAGAGCGTAAAACTAAGGCGAAATTTTGTTGTGACCATACGCTGTGCGAGAACTTTCAAGGGACGGCCATCTTGGAGGCGAAGTCTCTCATCTGTGAGAGACGCACGCGCAAGTTTATCTCGATTTCGACGATATTTGATTAAAATAATTATTTAACGAGTACCAAATAACGATTACTTACGGTTGATATATAAAATATGCTCAAATGGTTCCAAATATAATCAAAGATACACGAGAACCAGGACCGTGAAGATGTGCGACGTACAAGACTGTTGTATGACAACGACGAGGACATCGGATCGATCGGATTGCCTCCGATTGGTTGTTGCCGCAAGGCCGAGCCTCGAACCAGTCGAAGCATGCGCGAGATGTTGTGACGTCACAGCCCCGCGAGATTCAAATATCTTTGTGTAACTTCCTTTCCGTTTAAACGAGTCAACGAAAATATCGACTCGATTGGGGATAAATCCATTGCTCAAATATAAATAAAAAAATATAAATATAAATATCGTTGAATTCGATACTCGCTCTATAATAGACAAATAACGATCGATCGAAAGTATCAAATATCGCCGCACGCAATCAATTACTATTTTCAAGTCGGGCAGCTGATATGACGATAAGATTATATATCCTGCGATTTATTGTTGGTAATATTCCAATGAATTTAACTTTACATTCATCACATTGTTTTATATGTAATCAACAGACCCATAAGTTAGCTTGTAATCACATATTTGACTGTGATAGTTGCGTAAACAATTATGATAAATACTGCGTTCAATGAACCCTGCGATATTTCGTTATGTATCAACGGTCAATGTCAATGTTTTATCGAAGGCACCTCGACATGATGAATGATCTTTATATTGATACCGAATGTGGCATACAGAGGCTAGAATGAGAGGTTCAATAAAACGGCCGTCAGAACTTGGATTGCCACACACGTTGTTGCAGGCTGCCTGGCGGGAAGCCAGACAAGTACGTAAACCTACGCCTTGAGGCATAAATCGGTAGCGAGACCAAGCGTGAAAATGATACACAATGTATGTACTGCTGTAATGAATATCTTTAATATTAGACTATACCTGTTCTTCGGCTTTCCAGTATCGCATTACTTGGACAACACTCTTGAACAGCGTGTGCCACACGTTCCAAAACATTTCGTTCCTTTGTGATAATAAAATTCAATTCAATACTATAAACGCCGTTGACGCTCGGATCTACGTCTGCAGCACAGTACATGTGTGTGGTACACGACGTGCTTCCCGCGCGATCACCAAACGATACTTATGTCATATGTAGTACTACTGCGTGAATGTTGTTTACTATTTTACCGGCCGATGGCGCCACTCGTTTAAGTTTAGTTAGTTACTCTCCCCCCCTGACGAGCCATTACATAATTTCTTAATTATTTGCATTTAAAAGAAATACTATTTAAATATGTGTACAGATGTAATCTATAAGGTTCGATAGTTTGAAATGGAAAAAAAATTCTCAATGTTAGCGATGGATCTGAATATTTATGAAGAGTTAGACTGAAACAGCAAAAGTTCTCGATCGATAACATTATTTTATATTAGCAACTTATCTCATATTCATGTTCGGGAGGTGTGTTGGATTAAATGAAGCATGCAATGTGTTGATATTGCTATATAACTCCTTTATGATTCTTTATTGAGGAATTGTAAAGCGGGGCTGTATGTTGGTTACTTTATTGTGAATTATAATAAATTTAGTTTCTAAAGTGTTAACAGATCATATAATCAGTACCTAATTACATATAATAATATCATTCATCATCGTTAATCGTGTGGAGAGTTGGAGACGTCTATAATTCTCCACTAACAATCAAATTAGATAGCCGTTATTGTCATACAACATATAATACATTATTGTACATTTTCTAAAATATCGCGAGGTATTATACCCGGTGAGACGTCCGTTAATTGCAGTTGCGAAGTGACCGCTTAAATGCATGATTTTCTAGCAGGTAGAATGAGGCGATCAGTTAGCTACAGGGTGCGCAAGTTGTAAGAATTGAATGATTGAGTAACATGCATCGCAGTCTCCTTTCAATAATTATTAATATTAATGAAACGGAAGATCAGTTCCGGAGTCCAAACATTTCATGTAACATCAAGCCTTGATATTTTTTTCGAATCTCTTCAACGACTGCGGATTGTGGGTTTGTAGAATGTGATGAGGGAAGTATCACATTGTTAGAAACCGGTAGATATTATTATGTCGATAATTCACATTCACGTGACGGATCTAAAGTCCGCCGTGAGGGTTTAATTTTCCCGCAATTAGACCTCTTTCGGTCGTCATAATACAGCATCTCACGATGTAGGAATCGCTTTCACACATTTTCAAGACTTTTCACGAAACATTACTGACGTCTGAATTATGTCTATGAAATATGTCTGTTATTTCCAAGGTAGTTACGAAATAAAGTCCTGATATTGAGATACTTCACCTCATACATCTAGACATTATAAGTTCAAGACTCATGGCAGTAGGTACTAGCATATACCTACAACTTGAGGCTACGCTGCTTATGTAGTACAAATACTTGAAGAATTTTTCTAATAAATTAGATTTATCGTTAGTTTCTGTTGTTAGCCGGTGAAAAAATGTAAGTAAAGCAAATATTATAATGTACCTCAGTTTCTGAGGTCGACTTGATTAATTTGAGCTGCTGTTGAGGGAAGCGCTTAGCTGATGGCGCTAAAGATATTAATCGCCAACCGAAGTCTATCCATGACTCACTGCGAGACCACTGCAACAAACCAGAATTTTTTTTTAAATGTCTTAGCCCGGCTGTATTATCAGCCGAATCGGAGAATGTGATGAAAAATGTCTCAAGTTGCTTGAAGCGTTTCAAATATTCGAAAAACACATTATGCTGATGGTGGATTACCACAGTTTCCTGGATATGTCGAGCAGGTTAATATTCAGTTGATAAAAAATACAACGGAAAATATCAGCTGCTCATGATCATATTTTCTATTAGTCAGATGGAGACGGTGAACACTACAATATCAACTATGTATAATGTATAAGATCCAGTAACTTATACTACAAATCAGTGGATCCTGAGGCCGGCCATCGTGTCTATTTTGATCCTCGAAGTATCGTATTATCATATCGTTAGTGAATGTATTTCGTGGTCCGAGAGGCCATACAATTATTGATAAATTCAAGTTGTCATTGGTTTCATTGGTAAGTCTATACGACTGCCATCGATGTTGAGAGAAACCCGAAAGTTTTCGTCA
Source organism: Tenthredo scrophulariae (assembly GCA_963978835.1). Taxonomy (NCBI): domain Eukaryota; kingdom Metazoa; phylum Arthropoda; class Insecta; order Hymenoptera; family Tenthredinidae; genus Tenthredo; species Tenthredo scrophulariae. Next base: position 8,322,269 of record OZ022234.1, read on the forward strand.
TGTACTTATCTACAAATACGTAATTTTTCACTTACAGTTTGATAGTGATGTGTTGTGTAATGTGGGTATAGCGCGTAGAGAAAATTGTATAGTATAGGCAGTAATAAATCTGTCCGAATTTTGTTAATGAGGGTTTATATTACATACACGCTTCTGTTTACAGAGTTAGGTGGGAAACCGGATACAACATTTGTATACGAAAACTCTGAAAGTAACTGTGAAAACATTGAAAATATAACTGGCAGCGTCCTGCAACCAAATTTCTATGACTTTTCCGAACTAGTCGGAATTAATCTCAAGTATACATCGAAGGGCTGTTGGTTGATTACATTGTTCGAACAAATAGAGAGTGAGACACCTTTAAATTTGAAATTCTAATTTCGTCTTGCTCCGTCATGGTATCAATTTCCGCATCGGAAATTTTGCGCTAAAAGAGGTCAAGGATCTCCGAGGGTAAATCTAAGACTAATTCAAGTTTACAATAATTGAATCAAACTCTAACCTGGGGATTAAGCGAGTTCTCGAATTAATTTGATAACTGGTCGTAACCGAATACCGAAACCGATGGAATATCATCGTTCTCACATTTATCTTTTCTTCATTTTATTTGGAGACATTAGACAAGTTGAAACATCAAAATTTGTGAGTAATATGGAATGAGAAAATGACCTCAACGCACGAGAATTATCATGAATTTTCTACGTCTTAAAAAAATGAAGAAACTAATGCGAATGAGTGAACGAATGACGTGTACGTGTAATAGTTTCGAAATTCTTTGAAAAATTGGGTCTCTGAAATCCACGCTTAGCAATGCAGGGATAAGTTACGCTGTACCACAATCGAAGTGCTTCTGGTACATCAAGTGAAAAATGTTTACATTGATATGCTCATCAGGGTCATGCTGGCTTACGATCAGCTTTAGCCCCACAACCGACTATCGACGGGTTTTCGGGGGGACCTGTTTGTGATCACGTGTCTCATCATCACGTGACTCAGGCTGGAATTGGAGTTGCGCCACACTAGACTGGCGCATAAGGTCAACCACGTACCAAAAGTCTCTCTAGCGATAAACTAATTTGTGTGAGGCGTTGTGATCACCGACACGCAGTCATCGATGACACACTGTGACATTACTAGTCTTATACGAATTCAAACGCGCATGCGGCACATATATATGTATATATAAATATATGAATGACGCTAACGTTAAGATCGTATTACATAATGTACCTTGGAATACGGATGAAACCCTGGTAAATAATAACGGCCAAAGTATGACCAAGGTAGAGCAGTATTATCAACCCTTGAAGTAGTTCGCCGAAGAATAACCAGGGCCCGATTCATATCCCTCGTGCAGCACACTAGCGCAGCGAGGAGACAATCGCGCACCGCTATACGTAAACGACTTCAAGCTGTACTATTGCGCGCACAGTAGACCTACTCCCGCGGGAATTATACGTTCGCATGTATCCACACGTAGGTATACCTATACGAAGACGGGTTACGGGGATCTACGCAACCTAAAGACCTGGTGCTGCTGCCCGCGCTTTACATGCGCAAACGACTGCGAAAGGCGCCTGCGCCATGTGGTTCGTTCCACTAGCTTCCGCGAACCAACATCGAAGTCGTGACGAGAATTTAAGAGTTGAGTTCGGCAGGCTGCCGGAGCCTCTCTCAAACTTCAGTATCTTATAAGGTAGAGGGAACATCTGATATAAGGGTTGCCTCAAAAGTTCAAGGCACTCGTATGCCTTGATGCTGATTCAGACGTTATTTCTATTAGCAAAATCGTTGGACTTAAACTGAGCGTTGTTGCAAGAGGCACCATCCCCGCACAGCTACTGCCTATAGCACTCTTTCCCTCCGCTCTGGCTCATAGTTTCATTCAAGGCGGGTGGGAAGCCCGCCGCGGCACGCTCGCGCTGATAATCTCGGTAGTAATCAATATCGTTGCCTTGGCAACGCTCTTCGACACTCGCTCGAGAACGGGGGTTGCGAGTTGCGGCGGTTGAAAATCGGGATCCGTTGCTGTCGCGGTACGAGACCCAGTCCCAGTCCCAATCCCAGTCCCTCGTAGTTGGCAGTGTTGTTGCTCGGGGATTGATCCTCCGCGACGCGTGTGAGGGCGAGGGTTGCGCGGCACCTCGTTGTGTCAAGACAACAACGCCGTCGTTCCTGTGCTCGTTATTCTCCTCGGCAAAGGAGTCCCTCACCTCGCGATGCTTACGATTAGGGAATCATATTTCCCGTTCAGGTGACACGCCACCGCGTACCTCATCCACGTACGCGAATCTAATATCATCAAAGAGACGCGATGAGTGCCACAAGGAACGGCGGTGACACCTCAAAACAGGGTAGATCGCTCCTCCAGGCCTCGCCACGTTTTCCCACAACATTGTCAAATGGTTCTTTGCGCAATGATTTGGTGCCGGAATCGGGCGCAGCTAGGGATATTGCAGACGAACGGATTGACCATGGTGAGGAGGACAATCTCCTTTCCGCTGACAAGTATTCCGCCTCTAATTCATCGCCGAATAAAGAACACGACCTCGGCGAGTACAAGGAAGCAATACTGCTCAGGTGGAGCGACATGCCGCGTCACCTGCAATTCAATCCGTATATTTACACGGGGTACAGACCCCTCATGACCATATGGGGCTGCATAGCAAGTCTGTTCTATGTCCACAATGAGACAATCAACATCCTGACCCACGGTAAGTTCATGCACGTGCTACACGTTCGTTGATACGAAATTTCTAACCGGGTTTATTCTCCTGCGGAACATAATTGATCTAGATATCCATATCACGACGATTTCATACGTCAAATTGTTCGCATTCAAAATATCTGACGTTAGTATCGAATCAATCGATTAAAGATTCATACGTAAATGAACAAAAGGAAAATCTCTAATCCGATAATTATCGATTTAATCTCTAACTCTCTTCTGGTCTTTCTCTGTTGATGCTAAGTAAAAATTGATGCATCTGTTTACTGAAAAGTTGAACTAGATTTGTGGAAAAATGGGATAAAATTAGTCCGAAACTGCAGCAACCTCCATTTGACTAAAAACTTTTGGGGCCTCCAAACTTTTTACTCGATTCTGGCTGACCGCGCAGTCCGATAAACAAAAACAACCATTGTCATTACGTATGCTGGCAACAAATTGGTCCGCTAATTATGATAGACGATGAGTCGCGAATTATTTATACAAATCTGACTCCGATTTTTGAGAAATTTTTTCCTCATTTGATCGATCCATTGAATTAATGAATTTGAACTTGTGCAGGTACCAAACCTCGTGATCGTTAAAGAAAAAGTAAAAAAATAAAATAAAAATCCGTAAAATTGCATTCGAAGAATTATTGCACATTCACCAGCTGCAAAGTGCAGTATCGATTCGTTTACTGTAGCTAGTATATATACAAGAAGGTTTACATAGTTGTATATCACTATAGTTTTGCTTGCATACATATAACGTGAGTTTTTGAAGAAACTGGCCACTGAGGAACCTATATATCTCTGCATGAACTTAAAAATCATTAAATATGCATAATTTCATACCTGAAGAGTTTTCTCATTGTTAGGCAGAAGTTCGCTGAACGCCGAAGGACCCAAAAACTCAGTGCGTTGTAAACCAAGTAGATTAATACGTACAACAAGATCGAGCTATAGCATCAAACTCTAGAAACTTTGGCATAGTGTATATTAGGGTGTTTCAAAAAAAATCGATATTTTTTTTTTCTTGCTCTCCGCCCAAAATATCGTAGAATATGTCCGAACAAATATCCTGTTAAAAAAGGAGCTCATAATTTCAATTTTAAGAGGTCCTTCGTCGAATCTGAAGTTTTGCCGTTTAAATAACACAGAAAAATGACTTTTTTACTTTATTTATTCTTGCAACCTAGGAAGAAATTTTTTTTTCATAAAGTCCATGACTATATCTTACAAAGCATTAAATTTGGACAAAAAAATCTCATTGAGCCGAATTTCAATTTTCATTATTAAAATTTTGAGTTTAAAGCTCTGAAAAAAATCAAATAATGAAAATTGAAATTCGGCTCAATGAGATTTTTTTGTCCAAATTTAATGCTTTGTAAGATATAGTCATGGACTTTATGAAAAAAAAATTTCTTCCTAGGTTGCAAGAATAAATAAAGTAAAAAAGTCATTTTTCTGTGTTATTTAAACGGCAAAACTTCAGATTCGACGAAGGACCTCTTAAAATTGAAATTATGAGCTCCTCTTTTAACAGGATATTTGTTCGGACATATTCTACGATATTTTGGGCGGAGAGCAAGAAAAAAAAAATATCGAGTTTTTTTGAAACACCCTAGTGTATATCTTCCGGTTAATCGAGATCACCGCATTGCAGGGCAGCTCGAAATAATCTCACGCTATGCGGGAGGAGTCGATGAAGCTTGCCAAATCCCACCTGTGCCACTGTGTGTACGCGGACCTCTAGAAATCAATAAGATATCATTTTTTTTTTTTTTTTCACACCAAATTCTGGAGCTCCCAAATTCACACAATTCTACGATTCATAGTTTCGAAAGTTGAAGTTTCGTTTCGTATTATCTATTATGTTGTTGCATTTCTGTTGATTTTGTTATCGGATGAAGCCTCTCGCCAGTGTGGGTAAAAATGATGTTTTTTTTTTCACATTCAAATCAGATTTGTTCTTTGTGATTCAAATTGCGGAATGATAACCCGATTCGATTCATCTTGTGGGTCAATGAATCTTTCCATTTTCCAAAACCTTGGAGTTTCCCCCCGCCTACTTAATACCAATTTTAAATCGATGTAAGATATTATATTCATAAAACATGCGATTTGCAAAATAAAAAAAAGAACCGTTTGAATTGAACCACGATTCTCCCTCATATTTCAGTTTCTAGTGGCGACCTCTAAGAGTAATGAAAAAATTTGTGAATTTTGTCTGAATATTTTATTCATGGAGTGGAACTGGCGAACCTGGTTACAGCTATTAACTTTTCATGCGCCCTAACGCAAAAGCTAATCGGGTGATCCAAATTGTATTTTGGCACCCAAACGACCCACCTAGTTATATGTTTAGAGTAAAAAATGAATCAATTTCCGATATGGTATTTAAGACAGTAGATCGTAGAGTTATTCAATCTCATTTGATAAAGCTGCAGAACCATAATGGCTACATCTATAGGGTTTATATATAGCCACACGTGGTCCAATACACCCGGAAGCCTTTTGTTGTGCTAGTGAAATATTCAGGCGTTAAAAACGTGATATTTATGTGATCATTTCGGTGATGATTTGTTATCCAAAGACGCGTTGGCTTTAAAATTATCAATTATGGATGACGCGCCGGGATCCTCGAAGGTTCACGGTTAGGAAGCGGCTCATTTTGATTGAAAGGGTCGTGACCTCGTGTAATTTCACCTTCCGACCAGCGACATTGGGTTGAGTGGTGAGAGGCCACATCGATTTATTGATCCCACGATAATATGTATGATCTTTAAATTTCCTATGTGAGAAGGTGTGTGTGTGATTAGAATTCACTAATATGTATATATGCGTATACGATATAGTATATACGTATGCATATATACAAGCCAGTAATATAAAAGCCAAATTCACTGCATCCGCACGAAATGCGATACGTTGTCTGTAAACTCCAAGCCGTGAAGACAGTTTTTCCAATTTTCAATTACTGCTAATGATAGTTGGCCAAATACCCGAAGCTTAGATTCATAAATCAATGGGTTTCAAGCCTGGTACTCGATACCTTGGTTAATTGGTATCGTGGTTCAAATATAGTCACCGGAAGAAAATCATTGCGGAAGGTAGGTCAGTGGGGAAGTGTTTGTTATAGCGTATGCTATAAGCACTGGTCATAGGCATATAATCCGTTCAAGACAACATTTTTTATCAATTATAACTACCGGGTTTACGCAAATGAAAGCACGACTTCACACCATAAGTGTATGACAGATCTATCTTTGTGGCGTATAATCGTTTCCACGTGATCTAAGATTGCGAATAAAAAAGTCGCTTCAAAAAAAAAAAAAAGGAAGCAAGAATTTTTAGGGAAAGCTGTGAGAAACAGAAAATGATCTTTCGTGATTTGAGTGTTTCCAATTTGCAGTCTCTGTCCGCGGATTCCTGTTACCTAGGTTTGTATACGGCCAATTAATCATCGGTTATACACCCGAAGTCATAACTGACGTCAAACCCTTCCCGTGTGACATGGGGCGGGTGTGAAAGGCAAATATTGCCTGGTACTATTAGTTCTATATCTAGATTCTTTTTTAACAGCTAAAGTGACGTGTAATCAATAGAAGGGATGAGATCCGCAATAAAGCTTGTATGCATATACCTATATTTGGTGCGGCCTCAGCTTCGCCGTATTTTCAAACATTGTTAAAAATATGTCAAAGCCTCGCGAAAAAGTGGCGTAGGCGTTTTATACATAGATAATCTTACAGAAAGGCCACATCGAGCTCGGATTTATTAATTGAATTTGAGTCAATTAGATTTTTGTTTCTTTTCACATTTCTTTATCAATTAAAAATAACCGATCGATGTCAATTTTCGACTCACTACGTAGATGATTGGAAATGTGTGTTAAGGAATAAGAAATCATTTAGCGCATATGTATTTTAGGACAATTCCAAAATTGAATTCATAAAAATTTCGGAATTACCTATATATACATAATATGGAACGAAGGACGATAGTTTAATACATACGAGAGATTTTATAACTAAAGTTAGGCATTTACGTATATAATCTTCTATCAAGGTTTTTTAAAGACATGAAATTTCCCAGTGATTAATTTTTTAATTTTTTTGAAATTTATTTATTTTTTATTCTCGTCTGAAAAGAACAAATCTCTCTTATATACTCGTAAAACGAGGAATTCGTGTTTCAATAATTCATCTCGTCGACTTGAGACGCTGTAAAGTCACTCTTAATTTTTTATTTCTCTCTTTTTCATTCGTAGTTATTCAAGCTTGACGACCTGGCTGCTGTTTAATTGATTACTTTAGCCTACGTACCCTCGTTCTGCAACAACGGTGACATGAAAAACTTTCAGGTCACTAAATAATGAATATCATCCGTAAAGAAAGGTCATCTAGTCAAAGAAAAAAAAAAAACGAAGAACAATGTTTCGCAGGTCATGAAATAAATCAATCGAAAATCTGTTGTCACTATAGTAATTGTAGCTGCTGTGTTCTACAATTGATTAAGAAAAACTGTCAAATGTTCGAATTTCTTCAAAGATTCGTAGAAGATTGTAGATTACAAATTCCCACCAGGGTAGTTGTACACCTATATTTTTGAAGTTATAGTCGAAACCTGGCTATACATATCGCGTGTCGAATGGCATAGAGTCGTAGGCGGAATTATACGACTGTTTGGCATTTTGAAACTCAAAAGGTCATATAATTTTTCTTTTACGTATTCATGCGGAAAACGTTGAAATTGAAAATTGACCGAATGAAAACTGATTTCAGAAGGTCGGTCAGCGACGTAAAATTACGAACATAAGATCTTTTGAAGAAACTTAAAAAATGACTAATTTGAAAATTGAAAACCAGGGGGTCGTATTCGCCTCGAAATATCTGAAAAAAAAAAAAAAAAAAAAAAAACAGTAAACCTAAAAGCAGGAGGGTGTATGTTAGGTATACGTCTGTTGAACAGTGATTCTTTAGTGTTGTAGGAACCTAGAAGTAGAAGATCGTATCGGCATCCGACCTTTTGCATTTTGATTTCGAAATTCCTAATCTAGAATTATTTATGCATTTTTATTATTTTGATAGCGAATTATGGAATCAGAAGAATGATATAGGACCTTACGTCACCAAAATCGTCTTTTTGGTGCTTACGACCTTATACCATTAGACACCCGAACGATACCAGCACAACTTTCTTGTGTTCGAAGTGATGTATACCCTACACCGTGAACAGAGGGGGTTGAAAAAATTTTTACGTCAAAGTTCGTGCACAGAATATCACTCCTGTCAGTTAATTAGGACCACAGATCCTTCGGCTCAAGTAGAGTATTTTTTTTTTTTTTTCTCTTTTTCGTTTTCTCGGATCTTTCATATTTCTTTCAGTATAACTCTATTGAGACTCAATTCCGCGGACGAAGTTGTATAATATAAATTACAAAAATTATGTAAAAAAGAAAAAATAAAAAAAATGATCGCTGGAGAGAATTTTTAGAGAGGAGTCAGGTGAATTCTATTCATATCACACTCAGCTGTGAAGTACTTCGCTCTTTTATAAACATACACTCTTCAGGGTGGTCCTCAATCTCATCATTTCCGAATTTCAATCCTCACATGGTTTGGGAGGTCTCGAAATATATACAAAAAACATGTAGTCAAAACCCGAGGTTCCTATCTCAATTATAAACACCGCCTCAAAGCCTTCGAATTTTCCCATTCAAATAAAACACGATTTTCAACATTTCACGGTTAATTTTTTTTCTTCCTGTTGCAGTACAGCTCCAAGAAATTTCTGACTTGTCACACTCCTTACCTCTAGTAGTAGGTATTGGATAAAACTTCGACAGATTTTCAACGGTATAATTTTCGAAGCTACAGCTCACCAAAAAAATGTCTCATCTCTAAATCGTGATGGATAAAAGTTTGGCGTTAAAAATCTGTTAATTTTTCACGGATACCTATACTACTATAGGTAATAAGTGTGCGGAGTTTCAGACTCAGAGAAGTGATAATGCGATAGAAAGTCAAAAATAATACCGAAGTAATGAAAATCGTGTGGTATTTGAATGCGAAGGTTCAAACGCTTTGGGGCAGTATTTAGAATTGAGATAGGAACCTGGGATTTTGACTAAATTCTTTTTTATATATTTGGAGACGTTCTGGCCCATGGGAGCATCGAAATGCGAATATGACCTAATCAAGGACCACCCTAATACTCATACGTATCGTGGATGCAGGTAGAAAAGTGTTCAAATATCTGAATCTTCGTAAAATTAAAAACGTAATGAGATTATATTTCGCCGCATTGATGTATGTGCGAGCTTTCGTATATAGTTATGTAGCCTTGAAAGGGTTAAATGTCACGTGATAAACCAGGGCTTATTTCCCAAGTGAACTTCTATTGTAAAGCTTCCCTCGCTCGCGTTCTAGACTATAATACAGATTTATAGACTCTTTGACCTTTCGAGATCTCATCAATTTCTTTATCATCGTTCGCTGACTGGAAGTAAAATGAATTTTTCATCACGGTAAAGTTTATTTTTTTTATTTTTATTTTTATTTTTTTTCACTAGGAACTTAAAACTCTACGTAAAGATTAAGGAGCTTAAACCCGAAAGCTAATGGTTACAGAATCGTGTTATTAGATTTTGACTTTCACGCCTACAGCTGTTTCTGAAATGATTAGTATGTTCGATTTTATCCTGGTAAAAATTTGTACTCCTACAAATTTCAACAAAATTTTTTTTTTTTTTTCTAAGAAATTGAAATACTTCATAGTTTTTTCAGGAGTAATTGTGAACTTGCGTCTTTCTTGTCGATCAGACTAAAAAAACTACTAATATTCTTCATGGAAAACTACGCGAAATTTCAATTGTTTCTAATAAATCATGAAAATTCGTAAAATTATTTTTGATACGGTTTCAACGATTGAACTTATCAGTTAAAAATTGGCAACGGAGTACTAATTATTCCAAGTGAGTGTCAGATCTGTAGTAATTGCACAGCATGCCGGGTATGACGTGTATTATAGCTGTGTGAATAAATATGTGTGCATTTTCTACACGTATGTACGGTAGAGTGAGTGAATATGGACCAGCGTGGATTGATGGACCCACGGATTTTGTTCCATCCCACTTGATGAAAAAGTTTGAAAATTCGTGATTTATTGGTATTTCGTACAATGTATAACCGGAGTTGAAAAAAATTCTAATCTGTTACGATATTTCAAACCGAAGTTACAGCGCAGATGTTGAAGATTCAGGGAGGTGTCTGCGAAAATATTAGAAGGAGTTAATTCTCCGTGGTTTTTTTTTTTTTCCAATTTTTGTTTGACATCAGAACGAGTTTCATTCCTGATATGAACGATTCTTCAAGGAGTCTGAATTACTATCCCAGCTGTTCCATATTACAAGATCATTTTTTCAAATATGAAAACGCGTATAATATCGCGTATTGCTTGAAGACCTGATCAAATGAAGAATCGAATAGAATGTTTTTGGAGAAATATCATAGGAGATATTTCATTTTGGAGCAGTGTAACATGGGAAAAAGAAAATTCGAGACTATCGTTGCTCCATATTAACTCACTTTACCATATATAAGATACATAGCGATATATCCTTTGCTGAAAACAACGTCACTGTAGCTAGAGGGTAGAAGAGAAAATCTCGCTTACAGCGCAGACGCTTTCTGCAAGTAGGCCGCGGGCTGGAACATCCTTGGGGTCGAAATATATACGCAACTCGTACACGAGTTCAAATCAGTGAAAAAATAAATAAAAAATGTAGACTATGGTCGCAGAAGATTAAACCAGGAGTCGAGGTCCAGTCTATGAGGCAATTATGATCTGGCATATATATATATATATCGTAGTCTCAATTACCTACATATTTGCCATAAGGGCAGAAGCATCTTACATTATAATTCCGCAAAGATCAGAGTATGACATGGGTATGGTGAAGAGCCACTGCCTTACTACTGCAGCGATCGATCGTTACCCCGGAACACCTAGAAGAACAAATCATGTATATTAATACAGAACCATTGCACGACTTGTCAAACTAAATGATAAATTGTTGATCCAGTTCTTGTTTTCCGTTGGCTGTATAAATATCTGCTACTCAAATATGATTTATGCTCTCAGGAACTTGAACTCTTTGATATCTCGCCAAGATACCATACCGTATCGAGGTGCAAAAAATTTTACAAAATTTTTAACAATCATTAAGGAAATTTGAACTTTTCGTAGTTTTTTTTTTTTTTTTCCTAGTCTGATTGATGAGAACAAAGAATTTATCTGAAAAGTTATGGAATACGCTAAGCTCCCTGATGGTTTGTAGGAATTTTCATTAGGGTAGTTTGATATGTGCTAGTACCACAATCGAAATTACGTCCCCCTTCGGTCTTAGGGCTGATTTAACTCTCTCTAAAAAAAAAAAAAAAATGATCTGATTTAACAACAAAAAAATTGATTAATATTAACATCCGTTGTTAGTCGGTTCGATGGGAAATCAAAATAAAATTCTACATTTTTGAGGAAGAGATATGTGAATATTTAAGTACCCGAATCGCATTTGGGTCTATAAAGTCCGTAAGGGATGAATAAAGTCGAATAGGTATATGCTTTTGAAGTTTAGTACTTCACCTTCGCCTAACTAGGTTGTTAGTACAGTATACAACGACCATTCAGAATCTACTTGTCTTTTTATTGTCCAGCAAGCTGAAATATCACCCGACTACAGAAGCTTGAGTTATAATTTCACTCCTCTTCAGGCATCGATCGTATCTTTGCCAATAATTGCTATTTTCCATTTTCATGTACTGCAGCTGGCAAGCAAGGTATAAACTGCTTTGGATTCTTTCAGCTATGAGATTTTGTCAATTTTTTATTCGATACGATGCAATAATTCTAAATTTTAATTACGATACTTGGATTATGGGACTCATTAGTCTATGAAGAATATTTTGGAATATCAAATACCGAAATCCCGACGGTTTTCTATCAAAATTCACCACAGCTCTTCCCCCTCAATAATAATTAATATCGTAGAGATTCTCCGTTATTAGTTAACACTCGATCGCCTGAACATCCTCATTATAGCTATCAACGCGGTGAACTCCCGCCCTCACGAAACATATTAGAGACCGGAGTTAGCTTATGAGAATTTATTGCCCGATTGATCTCAATACGATAATAATAGCTGAAACATAGACCTGTTTGCCACTTGCACAGAATATTGTCTATACAGAAATTGGAATAATTTTTTTTTCATTTCTCAATCAAGATAGCTTGTGCAATTATAATATCGCTATTCGACGTGTATTGAACAGTAGAGAAAAATTATACAGGAAACGGAAACATTCCACGGAACGAAAAAGACTATGCCTCAAAAATGATATAATTTTGCAGTAAATTTCTGCGCTACTTGCCTTTTTACTTGATATGTAAAAAAAAGAAATTTCGAATTTATTTTCAGTCGAAAATCGCGTTTAAACTGCTCTCAAAAATTTGCACAAATTTGTTTCATTGTAGGTGATGAAAATAACGAAGTTTTTCATTTCTTATCATTTTCGGTACGAAACACAGATCTTGATACATCTCCGTTTGACGAAAGAATGACCGTATATATGTGTGTAATCCAGCACATGAAGCACTCTAAAGTCATGTGGAATATCTCATACGCAATAGGAACCCTGATAGAAATTTCTACTCCAACGAATTCTTAAAAGTTTTTACACAAATTTGAAATATTTCATAATTTTCCATGAAAAAAAAATTTCTTTCCGTCAATCAAACTAGAAAAATGTACAATTTCTTATAAAAAGCAAAAAAAAAAAAAAACGACGAAAATTCCGGAATTTTTTTTAATAATTTGTAGAAACTTGTAGAATTATTTTCACCAGAGAAGTATACTACTATGCACTTCAATACTTGCCGCTTGAATCCTTCGAATCAAGTGAGAATTCCTGATTACTCTCACTCACAAATTAATGTTTCCCTGAAGAATCGCGCTGCACGTGTGTAGTACTATTCACCTCTCAATCGAACCGCGCTTTTCTCATGACGAAGACAGTCGCCGCGAATCGAGATGTAAGAAAATTTTTCCCGCGCTATTTATAGGTGAAAACTGATCTGGATAATAGAAGACTGGTGACAATGTGGGAGTTTAGGAGTAACAGAAGCTTAGGAGAATTGAAACCACGTACAGCTTAATGCGAAATTTTCTTCTTCAAAGTTATGGTGAGCAGCGGTTACTGCGAGTCAGAAAACCGCGTTATGTATATAATATGAATACGTAAGAGAGTATTACTTTTAGTTTAAATCGGATAAAGAACGGAGCTGCGGCTGCACCGAAGCCCAGCTCTGTCTGAGGTAAAGAAAGGTATTCCTAAATTAAGTCACCACCAGAAGCCACAAGCCACTATACTCTACGTTACTCGGCGTGGTGTCTGGCCGCTATAACATGTTAAAAGCCGAAAATAAATGTCAACTCGACGGTTCCAGGTTTACCTATCGTATACATCCTGGTAACCGTGCCCAGTCTGCTTCCCTGGGGAAGCCAGGGTCCCTTGGCTGCCTTCCTATCTTGGTGTCATCTTATCGGTGCCGTAAGTCCATGGATCGGTTCTTTCGTTTACCACCTCTTCATGAATTTGGATAAAGGCGAAGCCATCTATAAGAAACTCTTACAATTGGATATGCTTGGTATTTGGATCAGCCAGAGCTTTGGTAAGACTCTTAAATTTTTTTTACTCATTTCGATACCAATAGGTCATACATTTTTTTATGGTACGCTTCAATGGTTCTTTCAGAAGATTCGTGATATATGTATTAGCACGTAAGGTTACAGGAATTTCAAGGCGGCATATGCGCAGCTTTCGAAAAAAGTATTTTGAGGGGACTTATAGATTTATTAGGCAAGGACCTAGGTAAGAACTCAAATTGTGACAAAAATAGCCTCTGTCGAATGAAAAGACGACTTTTTGGACTCGTTGGCTTAGCGAGAGTCACTATCACCCGGTACGAACTCAAAATTTCCCGCCTTTTTCCCGTACTATGAAATATGTATGACTCTCAATAAAATAGACCGCGAGAATACTACAGTGTCCTTTACAATTTTCAAATATTAGATTATGTTAAGAATGATAAAAGTTTCGGAAAAATTATGCCAATTTGAGTGCGTCAAGTTTGATTGAAATTCAACGAACAATGATTAATTGTTGATTTCGAAGTCGATATAGAAATAATAAAAATGTTACTATCTAAAGATAATATTTTAGAAATTTAACGCCTCCAGGAAAGTGTCGCACTCCCGGTTTTTGATACTGGCAGAATTACTCGAGTGATTCAAACTCTTGGGCAAAATTTCAGAACTTACAAACTTTCTTCAGCATATTTTACAATTTTCTTTTTTGCATCCCACATGACTGATGGTTCACAAAATCTAAATTTTACTTATTTACGCATCAGAATAGGGTGGTGAATCGCTGTAATGAATCTGAGTTATAGAACATTCTTTTTCTCTTTTTTTTTTTAGACATATACCAGCTCTTTGGCAATAGTACCTTTCAAGCTCTTTATAAATCCCCTCAAGTGAAAGTATGTACTTTTTGCTATTAAGAAGCAACATTAAGTGTAACCAATAACCATGTGACATTGAGATTCAAATTTATCATCTTGAATCGAAAAAAACGAGAAAACGTTTCCTTTCAAAAATACTTTAGAATGTATTCAAGCTTCATCTTATTGTTAGTGCACCAGTGGTGTAAGACCGTGTGTTCGTGATTGAACCAATGATTTTATGACTACATGCTCGCAAGGACCGATAAGTCGTTATAGGAAAGAGAGAGAGAGAGAGAGAACCAATGATTTATCCAGGTGGACAGCCATTGCCAAAGAAGGCAACGTGTATTCTGTGCAAACATCCTTCGATGGGTTTCTATTCGCTCCATGATGTACCGATGATTATTCTATTTACTGTACCATTTTCTTCTGGTCTTCATCACAGTAGAAGTTTAACGTGATGTACATGTAATGGAATTATCTCAAAGTCATTGAGTTCGAAAAAAGTACTTAGTTTGAACCTAATGCCAGTTGAACATTTGCTAAGGATTCAAATCTTAAGATCATTGCAGCACCATATGGTATCTGCATTACATATCTGAAGTACAAAATCAACCGTCTTCTTATTCAAGTCCTATTTGGGCTAATTCCATTGAAAATCGTCGAGGGCTTTCTGGGTGGCCATCATAGAATCGTTCCGGAATACATTTTGTCATTCGTTGCACAGTTTAAGGAAATACGTGCTTCGGGATTTGTCTAAAAAAAAAAAAAAATTACCGGCACTCTGTAGATAAATTTCAATTTTAATCGTAAATAGTCATTTTCTAAAGATTTTATTTTTGTCGATTTTTATCAAATAGCTGTAACTTCTGGGGATCGTTGAACCAATTTTGACGATTTTTCATTCAAAATCTGCAAAGCTTTGTACACTTTCACAAAACTCTGAGTTTATTCTAATTAGTTCATTTTTTACGAAGTTATGACCTGCAATCTAAAATGAAATCGATCTTCTCAACCACATTTTTCTCAAGGTGCATACACTTCGATTCCATTGTCCTGGACATATGATCTTCTTAATCACGAATTCCAACTCTTCGAAAAATCCCAGACAGCTAATATGTGTTAGGAAGAAGTTATGCGCGTTGGAAAATGACGATTTTTTCGCTTTTTGAACATTTTGATTACTTTGATGATCAACATCTTTCAGTTTTCTTGTGCTTTCTTGTTCGAAACCATTAAGACTTGTACAATAAATATTATGTACAGTAATTCGAAGAAAAATGACAAAAATAAAATCTTTAAAAATGACTTTACGATCAAAATTGAAATTTATCTACTGAGTGTGGGAATTTTTTTTAGACTAATCCCGAAGCACATATTCCCTTAAATTGTGCAGAGTGACAAAAATGTATTCCGGAACGATTCTGTGATGGTCATTCAGAAAGCCCTGAACGATATTTAAATGAAATCAGCCTATGGATGAATCCATTTGGATCGAACCCTCTGTACTGTATTTCATACCTTTCCAATGTTGTAATTATGATTACTGCTTCACCTGTCCATATGCATTATTGAAATGAAATTGTGAAATTTGCGGTATTCGAAGATTAAGATTTTGTTTCAGGTGCTCTACCTATGATCGCAGTGTCTGTACATTGCTTGCCGCAAACGCTTTGGCACTGCTGCCTTCTGACGTATAGTGTCCTCAGCTTCTGGGGTCTCCTCAAGGTACTACATTCATACTGATACAAGTATAATGTAGGCTTTTCTCCGTTTTCATGGCTATATAATATCGTCGATATACCTTATCTCTAAGTTTTCAAAAATCTGCTAACTTGAAACAAGTACAAGTAGCTGGTTCAATCCCTAATTTATTCTCAACAGGCGATGAATGCATGGTCTCCGTGGGAAAGGAGGCTGTGCTTTGCTCCTCCGTTCATGATGAGGGTGCTCGTACTCACGCTGAGATACCTTGGTATTAGCGGAGGATCACCAGCAGCATTAACACATCTCGTCCTGCAAGTAGGTGGTCCATACATGTACCGATGAAACGTCATTGTCCATGATTATTCGCAAGTTCTCAGGTCGATAATATTCTTATGTTCGCTTCAATGTACATTAGGATGCCTCAAAAGAGGCCACATTCAATTTTCTTCAATATCACCACTTTAAACATTAGTTCTATACACAAAACAAATCCTCATGTGGCGAAAGCCATTTGTTAATGCTTATTCAACTTTTAGCAGCGGGCACTTTTCCTTGCATGTGACTTCTTTGAAACTGACCAAGAAGGGCTTCTTTTAGGCTACTCATTTCGGATCAATAGGCTCATGGTCTGAAATCAGTGACCCAAAAAACCCTTTCTGAATGATTTTCAAAAAGATCGGATATGTAGGCTTCAAAAAGTTAAATAATCATAGCAAGATGGCCTGTGCAACCCTTTGGAGTTGAGATATGGAGACTAACATTTCGGCTGGTGAAGGTAGAAAAAATGATACGTCAATTCTTTTGAGACACTATGAAGAAAATAATTGAATTAGAGTAAGAATGATTGCCTGGAACACTTCTTTGCAATCAACTCTTTCATAATATTTGTTAGTTGTTCAAGTTTCAAGTTTGAAACTTTGCAGGATTTGGTAGCGGTGGCTGGTGGTGCAGTGGGCGCGTTACATGTTCCAGAAAAATGGATTCCTGGTAAAGTGGATATGTTTTTGAACTCACATAACATAATGCATGTGATGGTGGTGATGGCGGTGTATTCTATGCACGCCGCTACGTTGAGAGATTTGGCATGGATGTCTAATCCTGCTGTGTGTATTGCTGTACCACCACCTTCAACACTGTCTTCGAACCACGAGGAACTGTGATCCAATTCGGCTGAAAACACGTTTGTATCTCTTTTCAAGATCGTCGAATTGATATGAGAGTCACATATTTTACTTATTGTGGCGTAAAGGCTTCCATCATTGACTGATGTCAGGAAAAGACCTGATCATGTCTGCCTACATTCCGGTTAGCTCGCTATCCTTGAAATACAACGAGAGCTAATTGTAAGCGACTCTGTCAGAGTATATAAATTAACTTTTGCTATGCACAAGTTTGTATATATTATATCACATATACGATAGTTATGAAAATTCTAGTTCACCGCTGGCTGATCTTGATAATCAAAGTAAAAAATCCTACGATATATACATATTTCCGTAACATATTTATTTATTTTTTTATCACCCAATTATATCGACACCCATGTATGTACCAAAGCCGTTCGTCGACAATTTTTTAGTTCATTTTATAGCTCTTTGGTATTTTCGTCACTCTAGACCAATATACTCGAAGCGTAGCTACTTTCTGAGCCTTATTCTTTTTTCTAGGACCCTGTATACAAATATCGATATAATTATTGGCAATCATTATTTACTCTTACTGTCATGTATAATTTCTTAAAGATTGGGTTTAGTCGGCAGTGAAATTGGCAGGATGAAGAATTCATTAAATAAATCAACCTCTGATTTTTTGATTTTTTAAGTAAAAAAAGCGTCCATATTACTTTTTGAAAAAACTGTGTAAAACATTGGATCAACAATAATAACGATCCTCACCCAAAAGAGCATTATTAGTTTACAAAGCTGTTCACCCCCTGTATATAGCGAGGCTGCAAACTTGTGGGAAGCTCTACGCGATCTATCAAGTATCAGCACTGATTCTAAGTCAAGTATATTTACTAAAAATAATTTGAGAGACGGCAGTCAGTGCTTCTTAGAGTTGCAGGCGATTTTAAGAGGCACCCGTGAGCCTTGGACTCATTCTCAATGTAGAAAAATAAATTCCACTGGATGAAAGACGCTAGACCCCATTTATAGAATATAAATGATAATTAGTTAAAATTAATAGTTGAATTAACTAGAGACATTAAAATATCTATTCAACTCGATGAATTTGATTAGTTTCATTGTAGTTATAGATATAAAAGTATATTTCCACATGGGTATCAATTGACCCTACTATCACTCCTCTATTTAAAAGTCTTCCTTGTAACTTGTACGTACAAGCTACACGGGATATCATAAACAGCTTCTTGTTTTATCCTTCCGTACAGTCGTTGTGGATATTGAATTTTTTATTTCTCATACTTTTCAATTATCGCACACAAAGATATATTCTAATCAGATAGATAATTATCCAAGTTCAATAAACTCGGACTTAGATTTGCAGGAGACACTCGTTCAGCCATTGTTCATTACAAAATAAAATGAATTATAATTAGAATATAAAGTTGAACAGCAGCATTATTAATAATAATATAACTAAACTCTACGCTAATATCGGCGTTTGTTATTCGCACCCGTGGAATACATTACTTCAATTAGATCATAGCTGATGGTTATTAGTTCTGAACTGGTTTCTATTTCAAATGATTCTCCAATTAACTTGAGACACTTTATCTTCAGGGACAAATGTAGGTAAATTGAACAAGTTGACATTTTGGAAGTATCAGTCTAGATGTACTGATCGAATGCATCAATTCTTACCAACCTTCTATCCACGTTGAATAAAAACGCTTTATCGTGGCTGAAAATTCGATGGCATAGGTAAATATTAGATAAACGTGAATTTCGTGAACACTAATGCAATAGATAAAGGCCATTATCAGGATTATCCTACGTCTATTGATACCAAAGTTTTACTTAATCTCAATAGATAGTGAAATTGAAATCCATTTCTGCGATCTGTATTATATTATAG
Source organism: Tenthredo scrophulariae (assembly GCA_963978835.1). NCBI lineage: Eukaryota > Metazoa > Arthropoda > Insecta > Hymenoptera > Tenthredinidae > Tenthredo > Tenthredo scrophulariae. The sequence continues at coordinate 8,341,292 of OZ022234.1, forward strand.
TTGATATATGTGATTTCATTCAACTACACCCTAAACGTTTTGAAGTAACATTGTATTGGTTCTAGTATAGGCCGTCGAAATTAGGTCAAATCAAGCGCTACAGTTAGATTTAACAATACAGGGTTCAGTTTCGAGTTTTTCAATGCTAATTGGGTTCTTCATGGTACATAGAGGAAACGTACTGACCACCTGAATAAAAAGGACACGTGTATAAGAAGAGTAATAAACTTAAATATGTAATAATTTTTTTCGAATTTATAACGATAAGTTCTAATCGTAACGATCATATTATAGAACTCTTCTCTACTGTAGCTAGTAGTGTGCTCTTGTGATATAATTGTGACGTATTACGTTAGAATAATTATAGCAAGGGGATAGAATTAATTATATAGTTATATATCATTCCAATCGAATAATAATTAGATTTTACCAAGTTGTTAACTTACGGGCAACATGTATTGTCGCACGTAGAGCAAAACTTTTTGCTCGTTTAAATTGATAGATTTCTGCTAGTGGTTTTACAATGAATGCTGTATGTAAATTATAAATAATTTAACGACAAAGTTGGATGTACAAATAAGGCTGACGATAATTTATACTAGATTAATTAATAGACGATCCAGTTTGGCTGATTGTACTAAATCTTCTAGGTCCTGCTTGATTAGTGAATATTTGATAGGAAACTAATGTTATATTTGCCTTGCCAATATTTCACCAAATTTAATATATTAATACGTATTATAGTCGCTAGTGTTTGAATAGCAACATCATTTATCTGCAAGACTATTCTAAAGCGTTATCAAGTTTACACATAAGGATAGTATATTAAGAAAAGTAGGCACATAAAACTAGCTTGCGGAAAGTCTTTTTGTAAACCAATCGGTACTATCAATCTTCAAAACTAGCAATTACTATTGTAAGCAATATATTAACGGCAAAGCTTTCTCTCTATGCCGAATAAAAATTCACCTGTATATTTCTGTATTACAGACTTCCAATCGGTAGAAAATTCAGTTTATAGATAAAATTTAATACAATAGCTATCTGGTAACTTTGGGTCCACGCCTAGGCCTACATTGATACTACAATCATTGTTTCCACGTTATATTTAATTTTTTGGCACAGATTGATAGTGTGAAAATCGTATAAGATATTTAATATAAATTCTTATCTTTATTGATATTGAATTTCAAAGAATGGTGTAACAATTTTTCTGATCAAACGATCTAAATATAAATTATTTGCATATACATACAATAACAACTTTACTATAGCCTGAGTAAGTATCGGCACATTTTTTTCACTAGTATATCAATGATGTTTCAAAACTCTGGACTAGGCTGACAAATTTTTTATCTAAAATTTTCAATCCATCTCACCCCAAAGTATATGACTTTATAATAAATAGCATCGGTGATGCGGCTAATGATCGTACCAATTCGCATTTAAATTGTCAAATACCTAATCTATGATAAATTATGTGATTTAAAAGATGTGAAAAAAAATGTTTGCAAAGACAAAGAAAAGAATCTCTGATATAGTCAGTGTCTTATGTGAAGAATATTAATTATAATTACCCATAATTATTATATTGCCTAATTGTAATACCTTCACACACAAATCTATAAATTGTAATGACTGAGAGCAGAAAGATAATAATAAAGCAGTATGTTCTTGCCGGAGGGATAATCTCGTCGATCCGTTATTGAGTATAAGCTAATTAAAGCTCCAGGAAACACATTACTGTAGGCGATGGTTATATCTGATACATATCAGTGAGTTATCTAATGCGTTACTTTAAGCTCAAGCTTGCAATATGTAATTTCTAAAACTAATGTTACAAATTTTTATTTGTATTTATACGTATATTATATAGAGGCCCGAAGACAAGTCGCTGTTTCACTAGTTCACGTGCAATAATAAAATCCACATAATAAAATAAACTAGATAATTGCGAATTACTGCATGCACATTGACAATGACATGCATACCTACATGCGTGTTTCGTTTAAATAATTGAAACCATGTGTATATGTATTAAACGGTCCATAGATCACACCTTTCGAATCGTTATAAAATTCGTAGTATATTATTATAAAATTCTGTAAGACCTTTTGTTCTCTGATACGTAATATTTTAGAACCAATGACGCTACTTAAAGAAATATAAAATTATTCCACGACAGTATAACGAATCGTCGTTTTATTAAATCGTCACACTTCTAGCACCTCTTCGTGTCTCACATACCAGGTATAGAAGTATGAAACTCGAATTTCCCTATAGATGCTGCTATAGCCATCAGTTAAGGAACCGTAAGACCGATTCTGCAGCGCCATCATCTCTCTCTAACAACTGACGAAGATTTTTCACACACAACAACCCAAGTTCCACACATTGGTATATTTTTCTATTACCTTAAGCATGTCGATTTTTGTGCCTACGAACTACGATTTGCGGACAGCATTGGTTTTCTGTTATCATTTGAAGAAAACTGCTGCATTTTCGCATTGAAGGCTTGTCGAAGCTTACGGTGAACATGCTCTTGGTAAAACACAATGTTTCGAGTGGTCCAAAAAATTCAAAAATGGTGATTTTGACGTGAGAAACAAAGAGCGTGGGAAACCACCGAAAAAGTTACAAATTACAAGCCTTATTGGATGAAGATGATACTCCAACTCAACAAGAACTCGCGGATCAATTGAATGTGACGCAGAAAGCCGTCTCTATTCGTTTGAAAGCTATATGGGAAAGATTCAGAAAGCGGGAAAATGGGTTCCGCATGAACTGAATGAAAGGCAGCAAGAAAATCGAAAAAGCACTTGTGAAATGCTGCTCGACAGATACAAAAGAAAGCCATTTCTCCATCGAATCGTGACAGGTGACGAAAAATGGATATATTTTGAGAATCCTAAGCGTCGTAAATCATGGGTGAATCCAGGCGAACCATCGACATCCACTGCACGACCAAATCACTTTGGAAAGTAGGCAATGCTTTGTGTTTGGTGGGATCAGAAGGGTGAAATGTATTATGAGCTGCTGAAACCTGGTAAAACCGATAACACTGATCGCTACCAACAGCTAATGATCTATTTAAATCGAGCATTACGTGAAAAACGACCGGAATATGGAAAAAGGCAACACAAAGTCATTTTGCTCCATGATAATGCCCCATCACACACAGCAAAACGGGTCAGGGAAAACGATCGAGGCGTTCAGTTGGGAAATACTAGTGCATGCAGCTTATTCTCCAGACTTGGCTCCGTCCGATTATCATCTATTCGCATCACTGGGATACGCTCTTGCTGAACAACGTTTCAATTCGTATGAAAATGTACGAAAATGGCTCTATAACTGGTTCGCTTCAAAATAAGAACTGTTTTTTTGGTGTTGCATTCATGAACTGCCGGAGAGGTGATAAAAATGTATAAATAGCAATGGAAATTATTTTGAATAAGATATTTTTTATCATTTTCAAACAACAGACGTGTACTTTTCATAACAAAATTCCAGTTTCATACTTCTTCACTTGGTATATCTAAAGACTAAAATCTATTCTAAGGTAAGTTGAATAACCAATCATGCAATCGTAGCTCGTTATTCACACATTCGTTCACACATCTCAGTGAACAACTATGTGTTTACTCAATATAGAACATATGTTTATTATTTATATCATATATACATGTATACCATACGTGGCTTTATGAAGATTGACGAAAATTTGAATTCGCATTGTATCGTCACATTATAATAATCCGATAAAAATATTCTTGGGTGAATAATAATGTGCCACAAATACCTGCCACATGTTTTTAAACCGAACTCAATATAGAATATAAACAGTTAATAAACAGACGCGCATGTCTAGAATAAATACTATCACCATCAATAAGCTTGCTCTAAATTTTTTTTTTTTCTTTCTTATTTTACAATTTCTATAACAATAATTTCGAACAATCTTTTTTGTTCTTAGGAATCTTATATAGCATATTAACATCTGAATTATAAATAGGATACTTTGATCAGTTTGTGGATTTAGCGATAGAACTACGTATTATTATCATTGAATAATGAATAATTCCTCAAAGTACCATAGATTTTCATCAATTCTATATATAAATATCTGATATATACATAGACATGTGTTTAATTATCAAGAACTTCAACCATAAGCTTCTGTAAGCGTATAATCAACCGCTATTTATTTTTTTGAAAGCTTGAAACCCGATAATAGTGAATATAAAATTTAGATTGTTCCATAGTATTTATTTATAATACTTCTGGTACGGGCAGACAAAGAACTGTTGTAACCAGAATTGGGCCTGCACTTCTTTGCTATTTTCAGGTATTTAAAATGTTCATGGTTCGTTTGCTTGAATTACGTTAGTCTAAGACTTCAGCATCACCCTGGATCAACTTTAGACTTTGTGAAAAATAAATTCAATGAATCACTCAAATCATAACATTTTACTTCTCCGATGTATGAAATGATCGATTTGAGTGAATTAAAAACGACTTTGCACGAGAGAAAAGACAGTTTGTTTACTAGAGTCCAGAACTACGACTACATATTGAAACGTTAAACACCCTTGGGGTATTCATTGCAACGGTGCTTCACTTTCCATAGTGTAACTCTTGACTCGACTGAATCTAAAAGGAGGGTACAAGCCGCCGACAAGACTTAAACGACTACTGGTCTCTTGTCCATTCCAGTATTTAGTAAATATGTTATAAGTCTTCCACACCAGTTGTGAATTAGCCCTTTTATGAAGGTTTTGTATCTCGAATTCCTGGAATAAATGATGATAACGTTAATCTAATTGAACAACGATTGAATTCGAAGAATTTTACTACATAAAATTTTACTACAAAAAAAATTCTTATCGCAAAGTGTTTTTACCAAGTGGAAAGTTTGTTCCCCACTGTCGTGAATTGGGTCTCTCCTCTTGCGTCGATATACAACATTACTTCCTTTATTTTCTTGACTCTTTAATACCAATATCACACAGTTTTCGTGAAGCCTGTAGTGTCCTATCAAGACTAAGGGATTCTTCGGACTTCGTTGTTTCAGTGAATTCACACAAGTCTGACCTTCGTCTGTTGATGTTAACATCAGAACACGTCCCTCTGGGAAAAATCTGGGAGAATAAGAAAACCATGACGCAATTATTATCGAGTGTTTTCATTTGATGATAGAAATTTGATACTTTTTTTAAGAATAATTAAGAAAAAGTTGAGAACTGTGAACCATTAGATTTCACAGTAATATACAGTCAAAGTAAAATAACTTAACGCAAGGACTTGGATCAAGCATTGCTTAGAGTTCAGATTTTTGATGCTTTGATTTTGGTTTTAGAAAATTGAAAAACATTTTACTCGATTCTGCTTTAAAAGATTTACAGACTACTGTGATAAAACTGATCGATTAGAGAACAAAGCCATCGTGAAATGAAAAGGAGAGTATGTGAAATTTCTTAAATCCTCGATTCCGATCACCTGAGATAACGGAAGTATTCAACGAGGTGCCATGGCCTATAGAATTGATCCTGAAAACTATTTTCTCCGTGACGTATGTAAGACGTTTTACTGATGTAGCAGCCGTTGTAACGAAGTCTTGGTCTTTCCAGGTACATATCTCTCCATGATAGATATCGAGGTTCAAATCTACCACAATTTACACCCCAGGCTCTGAAATATGAAAATATACAAAATATCGGTATAAGTTTTGCGTTCTTTTTATTTTTTCTATTACAAAGTCTGAGAAGTTGATGAAGTTATTGAACATTAATATTCACCCTTACCGTACGCATGCCAATCTCCAAATCTCCGCATCTCTAGCGGATACAAAAAACCCACGACATACTTTTGAAAACATCTCCAAAGATCTTAAGTCAAGTTCGGAGGAGACAACCCATCTTAAAATGTACAATATTATCTCCATTGGCAAAGCTGATATATGCGTTGTCTGGAAAGATTAAAACACCGTTATTCTCAGCCATAAATTATGGATTTTTATTATGTCCTAGGGATTTGTTAGCTACTGTAAATAAACTCAAACATCAGGTGATTTGCGTTCAAAGCAATCGGAGATAACTGAAAATTTCATTCGAGGAGACCTTTTGCTTCTTTCCTTAATTCAGGGCTGAAAATATCAAATTTTCCAGCGTAGCTATAAATCAAAATCTCACTAAAGCTCCCATTTGAAATAAAATCTCGAAGGAAATTGAACACTTGTCAGAATGATGTTGTTAGTCGTAAACTAGTTTAAACACACAAGCGCTTGTTCTGAAATACCTATAGTACTTTAGAAAAATGTGCGTTCCCCTTTCGAACAGAATTAATAGCACTTACGCTTTGTTTAAACTGTGGAGAACACACGCATTGATTTCTGCAAATAATTCGTGTTATTTTAGTAAGTAGATCCCCGTCATCTTCGTCATCATCATCGTCATCAACTTCTTTGTCTAGTTCTTCTTCTTCGACTTCAACCCTATCATCAGGATCGATTCTTTCGCGCGTTTTTGGTTTGGAAGATTCATACAATCTGAATTCAATATCGGGTACAAGCTGCACCGCGCGTTTATAGAATTGAATAGCTTCGTAGAGTTTGCCAGTTTGTTCGTGCTCCACGCCTTTAAGGAATAGCGCTTTTGCCTGTGCCAAATAACATTTTTGATGTACAAAAGTTATGATTACTTCCATAAATTGTTATCCAGATTGATATCCATGATTCATCGTTAAATATCATTTCACAAGTCTCAGTTACGCTGAAACCTGATTAATAGTCAAAAGTATCAACAGATTTATAAAACGTTTTGATACTTGATAAAGGGCAATAATCATCCTATACTATATCAAGGTTTGATAGTCATACTCGGTTTTCAACAGAAGTCACGTCTCCTTCTGATGAAATATTATTCGAAACTTGTGAAGCATATTGTTTGCTCTGATCTCTTTTCGGCGATATTTCAAGCTCACGTTGCCACTTCTCTCTAAACGATGCCAACGTGCTCTCCACATTTTCTTGACGCGATGAAGAACCCTCCTGATCCTCACCTCCTTCACTACCATCTGCCGACGATTCCCCGGCTTGACTCTATCGATATTATTGATCATAAATTTGTATTGAATAAAATACATATGCGCTGAAATTCATAGTCTTTTCGCTATTGAAAATGATGAAAGTTTTCTGGAAATTTCCAGACCGTGACGTGAAATTTCGTGATTATTTTCTCCATTACGATCTTGGCCAATCAAAGTACAGTGCTCGGTCACGTGGCCTGTTTCAATCTGATAATTTCCCCGGCCACGGGGAGATTTTAGACCGATAATTTTCCTGTAGCCTGTCAATTGTTTCACCCGATTGTGACAGTTTTCATTCAAATATCTGTCAAACTGTCGTACTCATGTCCCAGTTTGGATCAATTTCAAGACACTATTCCCAAAATGAAATACTGCACCCATTCAGCCGAGATCGTAATGGAAGAAATAATCCTCCGAATACCCCTCGACCTTTAAAGTGAATCGGTTATTTCTCTCATGTTTTGATCCTGCGTAGCAACGAATGGGCCAAGCTGTGCACAAAAATCACGAGCGCGATTTGCACAACTTAGCCCTCTCGATGCTACGCAGCGAAACAATCGGGAAATATCCGATAAGTTTGAAGGTCTTGTGGTATTATAGCTGATAATTCCATACTGTTTCAAGTAGGACATTGATATCAGGATATTTCCACAACCTCCATGACTTCCAGGGTTGCTAGACACCATGTTTCATGGACCTTGCCTTGCATAGATTGATTCAGGTCCAAATTTGGATGTAATATTTTACATTAATGTAAGTTTGGGATGAACTAATGATATCAGATAGATATAATTTTCATACAGAATATTTGCTCGTTTCAAGACCCTTTTTTGTAATCGCTGATGAAAAAAAAAAGTGTGTTTATGTCTTTATATTGATGAAAGACTCATCTTATCTATTATATTGTTAGTTTGTCCCAAAATTACATCGTTGCAGAATATTCAATTCAAATTTCAAGAAGTTTTGGTAAACGATGCAACCTAAATCAATCTATGAGAGGCAAGGTCCATAATACAAGTATTATTTCGCGAAAAAGTAGAGTCAATAGAATATTTCTTCCCCCTTGAGGTGATGCCTGATTCATGTACTTCCGATTTCCACAAAATTTGAGAATCATATAACGCGTGAAGAATTTTCATAAGAACGAATTTCCCCTCGGGGGATAAAATTGTTTTTTTTTTTCAAATTTCTTGATCAATCACTATTCGTTAATCCAAATGAAAAATATTCTTAGAGGAAAAATTTGTTCAGATGAATATTATTCCCGTGGCATGATCAGCCATCTAAGACTGAAATGTTACCAATTTGTTGCGTCATATTTGTGTGAGAATCAACAATGCGAAAATTTCTTTACATAAGGGTTTATGAGTGATGATGTGAACGCGTTTTTTGATTGTTGACAATATAAATGAGAGGAGAATTCTTCGGGAGAAGACCGCTAGTTGTTATTATTCGTAATTCTTGCTTAACGTTGCAGTGGAGTTTAACGTTAATAAAATTGTCAAAAATTTAACAATATCAATGAAATGAGCTAACGAATTCCTATTATGGAACTTAAACATAACATATGTGCAGATTTGTTCGGTACAAGGTCGAAGTCGCAATAAATTGCAGCAAATTTTTAGGTTATGACGCGAGTGTTTTTCACAATTCAGTTGCGTCGATTAATACGACAATATTCAAGAGTCATTTTACTTACCATTATAATTCGATTCCAAATCTTCTTTTGTTACTTTCAACGCATGTATTCGCGGTCAGAATATCGACGGATAGAAACAAAATACGGACTTACTGGCGCGAGCGTTGCCATGTTTTTAATTGTAAGAATCTTCAGTTGAGATCTCGAGTTTGCGTGGGGGATTATTATCAGCGTAGTTTTTTTATCGCCATAATTTTATCTCGCAACTTTAAATTTCGAGGCTCATTCTGGACTCGTACTATTATAAGTCCATTAATATTAATTCGTCTGCTAGAGGCGGGAAAAATGAGAGCTTAGATCGGAATTTCAAATTTCGAGCGTAAACTTAAATTAAGGCGCAATTTCATGCTGATTTCTTGACGCTGGTTTTGGGCGTCAAATTGGGTCACGTGACCGATTTTTGAATTTCGTGCCAATTGATTCAGTTCAGCGTCAAGTTACAGCGTCGGCGTGGTTGCGGGTCGCAACTTAAGATGAGCGTTGAACACAGTTAAGCATCTTAGAGCATATAGATCGATACCATCAACATCGCTCATCTACTTTAAAGTCCGTGAACGAGCGTTACAACTAAAATGGGAATTCAGTTTTGACGTTGAACTGAATCACTTGGCGCGAAGTTTAAAAATCGGTCACGTGACCCAATTTGACGCCGAAAATCAGCGTCAAGCGTCAGTATGAAATTGCACCTTTATATACTGCTGTTATAGATAGAACTAAAGAATATGAGCAAATAAAGAAACTGAGGATGATTTTTTGTATCTATTTATGAATTTTTGTTTATTAATAAAGCTTAAATAATCTACAATTTGTAACATCACATTGGTGTACATAGATAGTTGGATATACTATACGCTCTTACAATGTTATTATATCCTCGTATTGTTATTAAAATTAGTTCTTTATTAACGGAACAAAGAATTATTATAAGATATTTTCTTTTATAAAGGTATAGGGTTTTCATCGTATTAATTATTATCAACGCAATATTTATATACAATTATTGCAATATCTTTTAAAAAAATATTAAGTATATATATGTTATCTTAATAATTAACATCCCTGTCGCGCGACAATATTACGCCCACTATTGGCAATATTTATCCATTTCGCATTCGCCTTTGATGCAATGAAATACACTGAGAGATTTGGTATGAATATTAGGGTGATCCAAAAAAAAACCGACTATTTTTTTTTTTCTCGCTCCTACATGAAAATATGTTAGTTTTACATGTTTTAAGCCCCCTCTCTAAAAATCAGCTAAAGACTGTTAAAAATTTTGAAAATAGTGAAAATCGATTTTTAATTATTTTTTTTTTCTCACTACGTCAATACTTATATTACAATACATGCATTTTTAGAAGTCACTCAAGAATTTTGAAATTTTCAAAGTGGAGTAAACATATTTTCTTACGAGATCGGAAGAAATAAAATAATAAGTAGTTCGTTTTTTTTTGGGCCACCCTAATGTCTATGGTTAGTCTTAAAAGCCCTAGCTATTTTTCAGCTGGGAATTTACTACCTTGTTATCAATTTTATTTTTATTTTTATTTTTTTTCTATTTGGAAATGGTCTTTTCACTTCCACTTTGGAATTTCATTTCAGTATCTAATAGTCTATAGAAATATACTGTTTCGGAATTACAGAACACTAGGTTTCCAATATTTTTTTTTGTAAGGCACTTATAAATTACAGTAAATAGACACAGTTTGAACATAGTTCAAGATCCATTTCGAACCGGAAAACGCAGGTGAAAGTTTTAAGTTGGATATATATATATGTATGTATGTAATCTCAAAGTTTAATACTTTTCGAGAGTTGCATTTAATATTGAATTAGTTTATCAACCTGAATAGAATTCAAATATCTTTCAGAAATCTTGATCTGCAAATAAAACTTTTTTATATTATTTCTACTCTATTATCAGTAGTCAGTCTTTAGTGATGAGCGGAGGCGGTACCAGCTGTACTCCGTTAAAATAAGGATGCGATAAGGCCATTCTAGCTGTTATTCTACCACTAGGATCATAGTTTAGTAGTTTCTGTGGAAGAAAAGAGAAAATCACGATCATAGCTGTTCATTCTTGTCCAGACAGCGACGTGTAACTTGTAATACTGGAATATCATTTCATTGCAGAAGTGAATTCATTACCGAAAGCAAATTTTTAGCATCGTTATTAAATGATGGGACCACTTCGTTGAGGCTGCGAGCATCCCAGCGTGGAAACATCGATTTATAATCAGGAAGTTGGGATACTCCAGGCCATATAGTTTCATCCGGAGTTCCCAGAGTCCGAAATATTCTGAAGAGCTGATCTATTTCAGAGTCACCAGGAAACAAAGCTCTTCTTGTTGCCTATAAATTATTATTATGTGATATTTACATCAATTTTCATAATTTCAAATTTATGGAGTCAATTTATTTCAATGATTTTACCATTTCTGCAAAAATACAGCCTAGACTCCATACGTCAACTGCTATTGAATAAAACTTAGTTCCAAGAAGAATTTCGGGGGCTCTATACCACAGGGTGACAACTTCGTGGGTAAATGTTCTTACTGGCACCCCGAAGGCTCTAGCAAGTCCAAAATCTGCTAATTTTATGAATCCCTCCCTATCTATTAATAGATTTTGGGGCTTTAGATCTCTGTGTAAGACTCGGTGAACATGACAAAATGCAATGCCTTTCAATAATTGGTACAAATAGCTCTGAAATATAATAACGAGTTAGATGAAAAGGGCGATATTAGTTTAACAGTCGAGGAATACTCTGTGCCCCAACAAAATTAAATCTCTAAAGACGGAACAATTCATTTTCATATTTGTATTAATTGTAGAATTACTAGTTCATGTTCACAATAAAACACACAGCAGAATATTAACAATTATATTAGATCCAATGCTGACGTATGTAATTTGATTATAAATAAATTAATGAATCCGAAGTACCTTAACAATGCTAGGATCCAAACCAGCTTTGGTAGAATCTAATAATTTTTTCAAATCTTGTTGAAGGAATTCAAAAACAAGGTAGAGTTTTTTGTCACAATGAACAACATCTAACAGCTGTACAACATTTGGGTGAGTAAGTTCTTTCAATAACGATATCTCCCGAATAGCTGTAGACGGGACACCCTCGCTTTCCCTAATTAAATAAATATTTTTCTATTAAACTTTGGGGAAAAGAAATAAAACTGTTATGGCAATCTGTGATTATGGGAAAAAATACACTGTAGCAAGTCGAGAAAAATTAAAAAATGGATTATTATACATATTCTTCAGTCAGTAGAAACCAAAAGAGGAAAAAGGTTGTTAAGAATATTCAAAGAATTATTTGAAAGATGTTAATTTTTACAACAGAAAAGCAAACATAATTTCGAACCGGATAATTCATCTGAAGTAACCAAATCAGTTTTACTATATCCAAAACCAGAATACCTCACCATCAAATACCGTATTAACATTATCCAAACATCCATGATTTCAGAATGAACAAAGGTGACTATTCTTATCTTGAACGGATTTCCATTCAATCCAAATTAATACTATCAACACACAACTGAACAACAACAAGAATGAAGGTCCCTTCACACAAAAGAATGAAGAAAAAATTCCTGAACGGCATGTATGGTTCATAATATTGTACCGATCTTGAAAGCAATGTTTCTTTCCAGCATACAAGATTCTGACAACCTCGGTGCTGGTAAAACCAGATGATAGTTTTCTTACATTCCATCACATTTCGAATGAAGTGATAATACGTGTCCTATCAAATGTTGTTCCCTCTGCTAAATTATTTCTCATATTTTAATTTTATATAGTAACAGAAGCAACTGAATAACATTTCTCGCATTTATCTATACCTAGAAGTTTATATATAATAATAATAATACCGTTCAATTTTTTACACAAGATACAATACCAGCCTTGTGAATCTTTCAGAACAGAATTTATTACTTAGATCTCCCTCGTTACTGGAAAGTAATCAACAAGAAGCTTATGAGTCTGAAAAGTGGCTTTGTGCAGTAAAACTTCCCAATAGCGGACACCTTCAGGACCGGAAATTTTGTCTGTTATTGAGAAGTGTCCGTTGTTTAGGAAATGACTAATTTCTTATTGGACATAAATGTGTCTTACTTTATTTTAAATATGTATAATACATATGTAACATAATATTCGTGACATAAAAGCAACTTTGTTATATTATAAAATATATTAAAAACTACAAAAGGAACATTTATATACGCCGTCCGTAGCACAGGACTTGTACCCAAAACAGCGAGCATTGCGGAAAAGCCAGGACCGGCACTAGCGTATTTGTAGCGTGCACGGCGGTTCAAAAACCAAAATGATCATTCAGAAACCAATATGTAATCGAATTTGCAATTTTGTAAGCGTGTCCGCTATTTGGAAGTTTTTTCATTGAAGAATGCACCTCTAAAGGTGTCCGTATCCGTAACTAAGAACGTCCGTTATTAGGAAGTGTATTTCCCATAAGAACCAATGCTTTTCTGCTGGGGATTTCTAGACCGTGCATTATAAAGAAAGGTCCGCTATTAGGAGGTGGCCATTAGGGGGAGTTTCACTGTAATAGAATTTCTTTGCACAAATCAACAGAAATGAACTAAAAACTGGGTGATACGGAAATGCAGTTAGCACCATAGTTGCATTGTCTCGCTTAGACTGAATATGTGACCAAAATCCTAAAAAAATCGCCCAGTAAGGAACTTTGCATTCAATTTCCTATAAAACTGCACTAGACCCATACATCGGGTAAAATTATCAATAAAATTTACAGATTTACAGATCTCCAGATCGATCTATGCTTAAACTATCTGAATTGAAATATCTCCATAGTTTGAAGATATTTGAATAAAGCCAAGCCAATTCGAAGCATTCTAAGACTTCTAGGCCCTGTATCTAGCTTCTGGAAGCACAGTTACACCCCTTACCCCCAACTATGAGAATGGATTACGGCTGTATATGGACACCTATCTCTTATTGTTTCTAGGATTTTTCCAGATCTTCAGAGTTAGATACTGCGATATAGAGTGATAAGTTTCACCAGTATTGATATTTTGAAAATAGATTAGGCCAGAATGATACAGTGGTAATAATACTCAACAATAATAGGTGAGTGATACATAAATTAGTAATAAGATTGTAGGGTTTAAAATATCAGATGCGCAGCGTACAATGAGGTAAGCTGAATCATGTGGTGCTACGACGATTAGTAACACGTGGCCCCTGCAGATTCAGCTGCCCCCAACGCACAGGTTAGCAGGTGAGTTAGTTAGATAAAAAGCAAGCCCACTCAGTTAGATTTTTAAGCTTGATGTATCATGTTTCCTAAATAGTTGTTATAAAGTTTAGTATATCCAAGGAAAGGAATGGCGTAGGTGATAGTAAAGAAATGACAAAAAGTTAATGTTTAATTTTGTTGTTAACAATTCTGGGGGAAATAAACATAGTAGAATTAGCGATTTAACAACTGACTGTAAATTTGAATGATTATACTGTGAAATCGTGTCGGATGTTAATTGTTTGTAAATAATTGATCTACTTGTACAAGAAGTGAAGGGAGAGAGAGAGAGATAGAATTTTCATAAAACTATGCTATAGACGCGTGCCTAATTTTCTAGGTTATGAAATTTCAGATATATGGTATATTCTGTATGTATAATTGATCGGAAGCAGTAAAAGTTTGATGTACAGGTTTCAGGGAATTTGATGTTAGTTTGATTACTGTAATTCTTTTTATTTATGAAGAGACCTACGTTTCGAGACGAATTTTCTTAAGGGCAACCAATTTCCCGGTAAGTTTGTCCTTTGCTTTGTATACAACGCCGTACGTCCCTTCCCCTATCTTTTCAATCTTTACAAAGTTATCCATTACTTAATAACCCTGCGACTTTGATTATTTATATACAAATGTTATTTGACACTTTTACGATACACACGAGGCAATCGGTACCTCATTTCCCGCGATTTTGACCAGCGATCAATTATTGGAGTTCGAGCAATGACGCACTGTTTAGTGTGTGGACTCCCAAATGAATACGGCTTCAATGAATTTGTATACTAACACATTTACATGTGTGTGCCCACGAATGTGTGTATGTACACGCTACACTACAAGCTCGTATTTGTGCGACTACAGTCATCCACAAATGCTTCTTGTTAGGTCCATGGCCTCATGGTCAGATGGCGTTATACATCACGAGTTATGTCAAAATTTCAATAATGTTCATTTATTATTAAATTTTCTTGGTAGGCGTAGATTGCGAAATTCACACAAGCCGATAAATTGACATCAAGGCTACAGAATTATTCCATATTTATTCGTTATTTTCAAAATCGCATTGGCGATCAGTTCTTATTTTTAAATCGAATTACGAATTATAACGAGTCGATATAGGTATAGAAATTATATTACAATACTTATTGTTATACCCACCTTCGATAATGTTTTTTAATTTGATGATAGTATTCGTCTCCAGATATGAAAATCCATTCTAAACAATATCATATCCTTTCTTGTATTTTATAAATTATTTTTTAGCTCACTTCATTAGATTGTTGCTCCCCCCCCCCCCCCCCCCCCCCCCCCGGCCCGCCGACGTTTATTCGCGGTATTTATATTATTATCGCTTAAAACGGCTATTAAATATTTTTGAACCCGCATGAAACAGGATACAGATTGGATTTTGCACCCTTGTCAAATACAGTTATGTCTAGGGCACCCATAATACGTAATATATGAAACTATATCGAAATAACTGTTATAATCGTATGCCGAAGAATTGATAACTATAATTTTGATTGATAAGTATGTGCGGTATTTGATGATTGATATACATACGATATCTGGGGCATTTGATTCTTAAATTCAAATTGTAGTTGAATAAAAATAGTGAATTAATAGTCTGCTGTTTATTTATTTATTTATTGTTTAATTATATACTTTCTAGGATCATATTACATCATGATATAGATAAGCATCTAACACAATATTATGTGATATACAATTTACAGTTACAAATTACTACGTGGTAACCTGGTTAATTATATTTCGTATTGTTTGATTAGATATAGGTATAAGATAGTTTTGTTATGCTAACTGCAGTTTTTTTTATATTATACCTTTCGTGTCTATATTCGGGGAGTATTGGTGGCAGCGCAAAATGGGAAAGTGAAAACGCCTGCATACAGGCAACTCAAACATCAAACGATTAGAGTTTATTTCCCCCGTAACCAATCTGCACGCAATATGCGTAACAAAAACTGATCTTTCGATTCTTGTACTGGTTCTCTGTGTTGCGAATTCCCGAATACTCCCATATATTATAGATATGATGATCTAGTAACAAATGCGTGTTCTATATATAAATTAAAAATATATTTCATATTACATATATCAATTGTATATAATCGCAGTTGATTTACCATTCCGTAAATGATTCTCATCATTTGGGAAGATCTTGAGTGGACAAAATTATTATGGCTTGATTTTAAACAGAATATCAGATCTGTGAGTTGCCAACTGGCAAGCCACGTCTGCCGATGTGTTTACAATGCCACGACGTTCTTTGCTTTATATATTGAAATTCTAATGAGATAATAAATGCAGCGGCTGTATAATGACTTGAATAATAATTCGAATTTTCTTCATGGAATTGTATCAGTTCTCTAACTTTACGAAAGTTAATTAATACCGCTTAGATTTATGCTGAACCAGTCTCAAAGCTTATTGAAGCTTTGCAACCTGACAAATTTCACTTTTTTAATATACAACGAGGCTGAAAAGCGGTGATGTTCTTGCATTGATTTAAACTTTAGTCTCTCAAATGCTAACGTTTTCTTACAGCAAGCGCTCTAACTAAACTTATAATTAGTTATAAGCTTAGCAGAAAAAGGCAAGGTGAAATTATAATTATATGTCATTATACCCATCTGAAGGGATTTTAGTGATTTATAATATAACTTATGTTTAGTATATATCATCAGGATATCGATAATGTAATGTTTAAACAAGACTGAATAACAGCGTATGCCTCATTGATCAAGCCTTGTTATTTAATGACACTAATTTTTCTTTCGAACTCCCAGCGATCAGCATCATTGATTTTCTGCCTTGTTATGATGCATCCGTTATAACAGTAGTTTATCATTGTTAATATTGTTATTTACCAGATATGTGTGTGTAAAATTCAATTTACGAGTTACTGAAACGTTTCGCAATTGTTTGCTATAACAAATGACCTTTGTTATGTATGTAGCAACTCCTCTTATATCGGGGGAAATGTTGACAACAGTAATTCCAATTACGTAATTATTTTCACTTACTGGGCTACTCCAGCCCGGGATGGGGGTGTTGGTGTATCAACCAGTTTTGGTAATGCAATTTTTGAATCCGAACCTGGTGCTGAGATAACATGATCCTGAGAACTTAACTCCGGCAACATGTTCGAGACTATTTTTGGCAGTCTGAATTCCTTAGACGAGGATTTTCTCATCTTTTCGTTTCCACCTTCAGGATTGTTCAGCGGTAAACTATTAGGTGGAGACGATCTCTCTTTTTTAGGCGTTACTTTGCCTCCTGCAGAAGGTGGACCTTCCCCAGAAATGGATTTTTTTCTTGGGCTCTTCTGATGCTCTTCGCTAGGTGATTTCTTCAGTGGACTCTTCATGCGTGGTGTCGTCGGCCTACTCTCACTGTCAGGGCTCTTAGAGGCTGCTGTTTCATGTCTAGGTGTTGATGGTCTCTTTTCCTCTGGAGCCTTTGGCCTTTTCTCGGTGGGAGATTTAGCGTTTCTTTTCATTTCAATTTCTCTCACATCTTCGCTCTCTGCTATAGTTACTTTCTTTGGTACTTCTGGGGTCTTCGATCTGTCTGGAGTCTTGACCAGGCTTGACTTTCGTGATTGAGGAAATGCCTTTTTCTCCTCTACGGGTGTCGTTGTCAAAGGTACCGGCATTTGTTCAGATCGAGACTTTGGTCTAGTAGGAGTTGTAACTGTAGTTCTAGTCGAAACTGGGCTCGATGAATTGCTGTTTTGAGATGACATAGGAGAACTATCCTCTGCTTCGGCAAGCTTCTTCACTTTCCGAGCTGGCGATGGCGAGATAACATTGAGTACAACGTTGCCCTGGCTTTCCTGTAGGCAGGGAAAAATCAATGAACAAGTATCACAAAATGGGATGATGCAGAATCGTTATTTTCTCTATTAAACGTTAATGGACAGTGAATTATTACTAGAAGTTAAAAAATAAATTATCAATTTGCTATTGTTCAAGTCGAAGCTCAATAATGTGTTCATATAAATTATTATATAAATCATTATATAGTTTTCACACATCGATAGCTTGAATGAAATTTCAATTATGAACGTTTCCTATAGCTTTGATAAGGCTAGATTGAGTATACCGAGCTAGTGCAAACTGACCTTGCTGGCGAGCGTCATGTGGAGGCAGTGGGTGATGCGTAATGACGTTGCAGAGGCCGGTATGTGCCGTACAGAAGGTGAGAGGTGTCGTGCTATACCAACCAACACTACCGAGACCAATATACTACGAGCAACTTGGAATTGTTAAAATCTTGGAGTTTCAGAAAGGAGGAAGATAAGCTGAATTCAAACTTCGGAATATATAAACAATGAAAAAATCACAGATAAGAATTTAGGCATGAGGTTAATTGAAGTTGCTCACGTTTCAAGAGTTGCTCTGATTAAATTATGGTAGAAAATTAACTTTCGTAAAATTATTCAAGTACATACGACTATACTCAGATAGCTCTTAGGCGAATGGCGAATGGGTACTTAACTAAATAGTTATACTTACGACGGTAACAGGGTGCAGTAAAAAGTGCGAGAATGAATTTAAAAACAAAAATATTATTATAATTAGTTTTCTAGTAGGTAAATTATAATAGATACATTGGATGGTTGTTACATCTTACATAACAGTATTTTACGTAGTAACTTAATGAAAATTATCAATATTTTAGTATGTCTTTAAATAATTATCGAATAATCGTTATTCGACTACATAAACAACGTACAAGCGGTACAGTGTTACATTCCTAGCAGAGTATGTTTGCGGTTTATTTCTAGACAACAAGAATACAATACTATCGCATCTTGCTTCTTGATTCATTTCGTACAGCCGAATCATGACAGGATTACTTCTGAGTTTTTTTAAATGCAAACATCTTCAAGTCGTGTATATAAAGACTATCCAAAAAGTAGTTATACATAATAGATATTACAACGATCGATATCCAATGCGCGATTCAATTTCATAATTAGATATACTATACCTACAGGTATGCTATTTATGCAACTAGATGGTATTATCTGCTTCGTTCCATACTCCCTTCTCAATTTATTTACACTAATAAAACTGTTCCACTTTCATAGTCTTTTAATTTAGCTCATTATAATTAGACCTCATTATGCAATAAGCTACCGACGGACGTTTAAAATAGAAAAATCGTTATTGGCGTATTTCTAGTCTATATAATAACTATTCTAGATGAATACTTCAACAAATCTTTCATCCTCTGAATGTCGGTTGGTTAGAATATTGCAAAACACGATTCAATTCATCGGCAACAAGTTTATATCATAGCCGCACTGGACCGCTTTCAGTCTAGCTGACCTTAAATATAGTCTAGAAATTTGACGGACTGCTCATGTCATAAATAAAAATTGTTTCAAAGTCAATGAATAACTGCTTGATACATAAATCAGAAATATTTCTGTGTGTTCATGATCCAAGTGGAGTGTGCCTAGTACTAAAAGTCATGCGCAGTGTTTTTACTTCTAGAATATGTAACGTAAAGTGTATGACTGCTGCCTTATGGAGCTGTTGAGCTATTTGAATCAGTATATTTTTTAACTAATTTTATTAGACGATAATCGTACATTTGATATCCATCACATTCATTAACTGGTAAACTGAAACAACTCCTCTAGTAATTTCTGAATAAAAAATCTTGGAGTAATAAACAAATGCTTAGATATTATAATGTTTAATTTCAAAGCACCTTAAAATAAAGAAAAATCGATTCGATACGGTCAATTTTCTTCTAAGTCTGCTTATCTTGTTCAATAAACTATTTCCAACAATTTTACTGTGACGAAATTTGCTTTACAATGTCTTATTGTTGGGTATTCAATTCTATAATATTTCATTTATATCAATTATTTGACTAACAAATAGCAATATTGAATTTACTGTTGAAGAAACGAAATTGTATCAGAGTGAAAAGGGTAGGGAATAGTTTTCTGAACAAAATAAGCTGATGCAAAATGAAATCTACCAAATCTGATAGATTTTTCTCTATCCTGAAGCACCTTGAAGTGAAACATTAATATCTGAACATTATTGTTTACAATTGTCAGGTTATTTATTTTGGTAATTTCCAGGGAGGTGTTGTACTTTACTAGTCAGTGAATGTGATAAGTATTTAACGTGCGATTATTGCCTAATGAGATTAATTACAAATGTACTGATTTGAACAGTCCAACCCCCCAAAATGAATCGATTGAACAGGCAACACTACAAAGTGCAAGGAGATTTAACAGATAAAAGCGGTGTGCTGCCTGTATTCAGTACGGTACGCTACTGCATATACTGTGCCCTGTAATATTGGCAGTATAGTACAGTTACCTGTACTTGCGTCACATTTATTTATGTATATAAGAAATTGTGACTTACAATTTAAAAACCAAGAAATCTACAATAGTAATCTTCATTCAACGTGCTTATACTGTTATTATTAATAACTAATACACTGCAATTGCAGTACATAAACTTGTCAAGTTATTTATCAACATTTATCAAACGTATATCAAAGCGGGGAAGAATTATTCGCAATTTCTAGGATTCGCCTCAGCTATTCTCACAAACCTACTAACTTTAGAAACTTTGATACATGATACATGAACATGAGATCGTAATTCTGCTTCATTGCTTGTTGTTTTCTAACTAAGAATCAGTTTTACATTGCGAATAACTCTTCCGAGAGTATAATGGACCACGCGACATGCTACACACAAAGTTAGCATGATTATTAGCATGTGAAGAATTTTCGTAAAATCCCTGCCACTGTTTTCTTTTTTTCGAAGTATGAATGTAAGGTTCTCTTGCAGATGTGTAGTTGTTAAGTTTAACTTATTAGTACTTAATCATAGCTATTAGATGGTATATGGTAGCTTTAATTTTTAGCTGCTGAATCTGGTATGCTGGCCATCACTGCAGGCAGGCAGAGAAGTGTTAGATGCGATCACCCAGCCAATTCGCTCTTAGACCCATGTCGCATCTTGTTTATATTTCATTTTCGTTCAATTTATCTCCTGATTCGAATTACATCCAATACTATTGAGGCATGTTCATCAAAGTAGCTAATTATCTTATTTTGTTGCTCACTACCATGTATTCCAAAGGCCAAGATATTCTCAGATAAAGACTTTTTTCTTGGAAGGAGACGAACCACGGAAACTCACTTCTCCTGCCATTTAATACAAACGAGTTGGTCGGTCCATTTACCATCCGCAACATATTCATTGGTGACTTATCCATAAGATACTTGTTGGGTATAACATTTGGCCTTTGAAATATTTGAGTGAGTAAATCAAAGGACTCGGTTATTACACAGTAAAACGAAGATGGGACTAAGAGGGTGGCTTAACACTCCTGGTTGAGGTTCTCGTCGGATGTCGGAAGGCCGTTTCTGCCCTCGCTGATCGCGCCGGACGGGACGGGGCTCTGTGACACACAACACACTTTCTAGCCAAACTACAGTAGCAATTAAGAGCAGCCTTACAGTGTCGCTACTGTATGCTTACGTCTAGTTATGAACGACGTAACAAAATGAGAATGAAATTATTTTTGCACAAAGAGTTTAAATAATTGATGAAAACGCACACTGTTATTGATTGATCGGAAATTTTCATAGACATATATAATCTATCTTTTAATTTGGAGACAATTAAGTGTGGAGTTTAGATTATGGTTGTATACAGTCAGTAGAGTGTTATTGTATGTACTACGTCATTGAAAACAGAATGATGAGATGCGTGGTCTTAGAAGGTTCTTATTTTGTCAAAGACAGCTATGTCTGTCCGATTTATTACGTTTTGCTCAAATATTGAGACTGGTAATATTTGGCCTATGCTCGCTTCCAGGTGATGACAATTGGGCTCCTATCAATACCAATATAGATACGACTGAAATGAAAATAAATGAAAAACCTTCATGAA
This sequence comes from Tenthredo scrophulariae, assembly GCA_963978835.1. Taxonomy (NCBI): domain Eukaryota; kingdom Metazoa; phylum Arthropoda; class Insecta; order Hymenoptera; family Tenthredinidae; genus Tenthredo; species Tenthredo scrophulariae. The sequence continues at coordinate 8,363,336 of OZ022234.1, forward strand.
TGAATAATGAATAAAATCAATGAAATAGTGAGATGAGTGAACTAAATGAAACTAATGAACTTAATAAAATGAAGAAACAGCAATGATATATATGCGACGGAATACCGAGCGTGCGATAAGCTTTAAGGTGCAGAATTAATCGTGAACGAAAAATAAGTCTGCAATAAAAACAGTTCTGTTATTTTTCATCCTCGATTTACACCATATAATAGTACCACAAGTGACATGCAATTAACGCTCATAGATATACTTGGGTTTACCGTTGTCACAATTTGTAACGACACCTAATAGATATTTTTTGGACTGATATAAGGGAGTCGCAGAACGTGATTACTGATATTTTGAAATAGATTAGACCTCAGATATCTGAAACTTGGTCATATTATATTGTTGATACCTCAATTCTTGGAGAATGACTTGCTTATTTTTCAATATTTCTGCCTAAATTATTTGACCAATTCAAAAAGGGCGCAAGGGTGTTTGCAAAATGCCAAACAGTCGATGACGACTCTAAGTTTAAGTTTACCTGAGAACCGCTGCCGCTTAAACTTTCGACGTTGGAGCTTGTCTGTCGGAGGTAGTCCTTGTCGTTGAAAATCTTCTTGTCTCCTCCACCAGGCTTATGTTTCACGTTGTCCATCGAGCCCACCTTGCTCTCAGCCTTAACTTCGATCTTCAAAGTCTCAATCTGACGACAGACAAATGATTCAGACGGCATGTCGTGGCGATTGAAGTGACGGGACTTATGTATACAGTGCGTATCTATTTGGAGACTATTTTCAATTCGTTCCATTACTGGGGAAGTTTTTACGAATTGTGACCACATGATTGGGTTTAGAAGGCAAAATGGCCTGCTAATGCATCAATAGATACACAAATAGCTGTGAAGATCACGTATAGGATTTAGGTAGCAACAAACTTTTGAACGTGGTGTACAGACAAAGAGTAAAACCTTTCCAGAATTCTAGGTCTTGTCTAGTATGTAGATTCGGTAATGCCAAGTAGTCAATTTAGTATAAGATTGATGATAGCTGAATGATATTCGCTTAGTATTATTAGCATCGAGTCATTCATGGTAGCACAAAACTGCCGTCAGTTTAGAAGTTTTCGATAGCTATATATCGGAAACTCCAGAGATCTACCGATTAGTGATGGTTAATCGAGAGTTGATAATAATTAGTGTAATGTACTAATATCGAAAAAAAGAATTAGCTATGACAAGACTGATTAGTATACCTACAATACATTTTATACTTTTCGATGTTTATGATCCCCTCATGCATGATCATGCGTCATTCATTAAGTAATTTATTGTAATCATCTTCGAGTAAGGTAGTCTACTTACAACGGAGTAATGCCGAGCCAAGCTTTGGTAACTGTTAATTATTCTACTGAGGTCGAAACAATTTTTATATTACTTTTGCTGTATGTAGACACAGGAGAAATGGATTTTTTCTCCAATGGGAACCAATTGTGACATTTATTTACTTGCTGCTATTTCGCGTTATTTATATACTTACGTCGTCTGATGCCTTCTGCGGCGTTTCAGGCGGCGTAGCCGATGACTAGACATGAAAAAATAGAATAATGAATGATATTCGAACTAACAATAAGTTCGTCTGAGACGTGAGGTTTGAAGTTTTTGCGCGATGATCTTTCCTCGTTACTTTTCTGCTATGCCGACAGTCAAACTAATTCATGATAAGAATTTTATACTTCATTCGAATCTATATAGTTCTAATCAAACACTAAAGTTTTTCTCGAATAATACAATCTATAGTTGCATTTGAGATACAAAATTTAATAACATTTTTCTACAGATTATATAGAAACTAGCATGCGGCGTGCAACTTCAAAAATGTTGAGTTAGTTCATGCGTTAGTTAGTTAGTTTTTAACATTTATTTTTACGTAACGTTAAAGATTTTGACGAAGTTCCTGTTATACCGTTAAATTCCACATTGTTTCTAGTGCGAACAATGAATTCTGACTTGCAATTATCTATTTGAGTAATTATCGTTGCTGGACTAAAGAGATATGTACACCTTCAGATAAGTCGAAATTTTCGTACAGACACGGATGTGTTACTACGTATTCGGGTGTCTTATCAAATTCACAAAAATTCATGGTAGTCATACAGGGCTTCATCTCCACAATCCCTATTTTACTACATTCATTAGCTACAAGGTAACAGTATAGTCATACTGGACATAGAGCATTTATGGTTCTGATTCTGTACAACAACAGAATTATTTTGCATGTTTCTATGTCCAGTATCACTACTATTACATTGCAATTATTGAATCAAGTAAAATACGGATTGTGAAGGTCATGCCTTTTTCAACCCCCACGAATTTTTTCGGATTTGATCAGAAAGCCCGAATACGTGGGAACAGGCTAATCTGTGTACGAAAATTTCAAACCATTCAAAGGTGATATCCCCTAAACGGAGTTCGAGAATGATGAAATTAGCTTGCAAAAGGCAATCAATGTTTGTTTCTTACTATTTCAGGCTCATCGTCAGTAACACTTTCATTCTTTAATTTTATTCCTTTTGCGCATACAATTAATAAAATTCTTACTAAATGAAGAGAAAAAATTGTTAAATCTAGTTGATGAATTTTCGATTTCTAAAGTTTTTTCAGCGTGACGTTGATAGATCAACCGTTTTGTATTTTGCACTTCAAAATTCTATCTGTAGGTCGATTTTGATGTGATAGAAACCGAGACCAACTTCTGTTCTTGCAGGACGCCAATCATTAATTCATGTATTATAAATCATCTCAATTTATAAGTGAATATGTACTTTTGAAGGGGTATCACCGAAGATGCAGATAAACATACCGCATGCTGCAGTCAAAATTTTGTAAACTTAATAGAAGAATCCTCAGGCGTTACTAATTATGAGCTCTTCAAGAATAGTTGTATCAAAAATAATGTCATCTGTCATTCTAATGTTATTCCGTGTCAATAACTTACCTTGACAGTACCGCCTCCTGGGACATGTTTTACATTGTCCTTGGATGCAACTTTTGGCTTTGCCTTTTCCTTGAAGTCTAGTTTAACAGTCTCAATCTTCTTATCACCACCGCCTGGTTTGTAAGTCGAGTTTTCCAATGAGCCCACTTTCGGCTTAGCATTCCATTGAAGTTTAACTTGTGTTATCTATCAACATAGAACATTACTAGTAATTTGATAGAAATTCTTAACTTACTTATGATAATGGATGAAGCTACACTTCGTGCCTTAGATATCGAAAGTACTGAAAACGATTATATGACTTATGAATGTAAATGGTAGTGAACAATATTCAGAAAACCTTTTTATCCCCTCCGCTTGGAGTATATTTGTCATTTTTAGCTGCAATCTTAGGCTGTGCCTTGCTAAAGTCAAGTTTTCTGTTCTCGATTTTAATTTTCCCACCACCTGGCTTGTAGCTCGTATTTTCCAATGAACCAATCTTTGACCTGACGGTTTTCAGATTTGGTGACGGTGCTGCACCAACCTGAATCTTGTTCATTGGCAATTCTGCAAAAGATTAACCGATTCATGTTTCATAGATGATATAATTCAGTTACACTACTATTAAATAGCATTTGCCAACTAATTTAAGTTCTATTTAATGCGATGCATTACTTTTTTTATCTGCAGATGCGGAGGTGGCTACAGCAGTGTCAGGGGTTTTAGGTAATCCCTTGGCAGACTTGCTCGGTGATTTTGTTGGTGAGCTTGAAGTTGATCTTTTTGGACCTGGAATTTTTGAGTGCGTCTTCGTCGGTGATCCTGCATCTCCATTCGTGGTCAATTCCTGTACGAATTTGAAAACCATAAGTAAAAAGTCGTCATTATTGCATCAGTCCATCATTCTTCATTCTTAATCTTATTATGTCCTTGTTTTATATGCTATACTCACATTCCCTTGCGTTGATTCATCCACACCACTGTCATTATCTCCCTCTGTGAAGTAAAAAGATCGAACCATCGATTAAAACATTCTTGACCGCTCAATAAGTTAGTAATGTCCATCAAATTTTGTTTCGAAGCAGAATCCTGATTTATATAACGTTAGATAGTGTATGAGCTTGCGGCCTATAGAAGATTGACATAATGTGTGTTTGTTGACTCAAAGAACGGGTTTAGATTCTATTCTATCACATATAAGAACCTGTTTTCCTGGAATGACTTCCGGAAGTCTTGTTACGGTCTTTGGATTCCCTCGCAGTACGGTTTCGTGTGGCTGCAGATTCTTTCTCAGGTGATCGCCCCTTGTCTGACTTTGGAGAGCGAGATCGGTGTCTATTTCTGTCTGCCGATAGTGGAAAACTCTTTTTTGGTGTACCAGGAGTTCCCTTCGAAGGAGTTGTCGGTGTACCCTTTGATGACTCCTCCGGCGTAGTCAACTCAAGATCCTTCAAGTCGCTGAGCGTGGAAGCTGCGCTCTCATCATCCTTGTTAGTACCGGTCATAATTAAATCCTTCGCAAAAGTAGCTCGTTTTTTTCCGCCTTCGGCATCCGGAGTACTTCTTCCTGACTTGTCACCCTCTGATGATCGCAAGCAGCCTGGTGACTTGGGAGGATTTGGTGACTGTGGGGTAGAGCCAGGTGATTTTTGTGGGGCTGCTGACTTCGACAAGGGAATTGGGGACTTAGCAGAAATTGGAGAATGTGGTGCCGGTGAATCTGGTTCATTTGATGGATTTGGTGACTGTGATGTAAGAGTGGGAGATTTCGGCGGATTAGGCGATGGCGAAGGCGAAGATATCGGGGATTTTGACGACAACGATTTCACGTTGCCATCTTCGAATCCAATGACATTCGCGTTCAATGATTTCGGAGATGCTTCCGGAGATCCTGAAATCGACAGTCTCTTCTCGAGTTCTTGGTTCGGAAGGGGTGAAGGTACGACCCCCCTATCCCCGCTTGGCTTGGGTGAATTCCCTGGACTAGAATCTATTGATGTCGGAGGTATGGGAGATGATAAACTCATCTGCGATCTAGAAATCGGGGACTCGGAATTGACCTCTTTCGCGGAAAATTCAGCCGCAGCATTCCGAGCTTCAGCTTCTGCCTCGCGTGGTCCGGGGCTCTTCGTAGGTGCCGGAGTACGAGATTTTGCATCGAAATTGTCATCCGGTTCGTCGATTAAGTTTGATCCTTGTTCACGACGCAGCGTAGACCCTCCAGATTGCCTACACTCGACGACATTCGGTGACTTAGCGTCGCGTTCTTGTTGAAATTCAGTAGGTGAACGAGGAGCAGAAATATCCGGGCTTTTCGACGGCGTTTGACTATCGTTTTTCATTTCTGATATCTCACGTTTATCTGGGTGTACACTCTTACTTGTGTCGGAGTCGAATACCACGTCATCATCGTCGTCATTACTGATCGGTAACTTTTGCTTACCGTTAAAATTTTCCATATCGAGCTCAGTCTTGGCATTCCCAAGGATATTCATATCAGCCTTTTTGTCGTTGCCTAGAGAATCGTTGTTCACTGTTCCATCAGTCTTAAACTCATTCCCATTGCTCCCGGCTACCACCGACGATGCATTCTGTAAATTTCTTGGATCCGATGGGTTGCGTTGCAACGGTGAGTCGTTGTTCATCGGAAGATCATTTCGGGGTTCACGTGACGCTTCGAAGTTTGTTTGAGGCGGTAGACCCTCCGGACCAGACATGAGTTGCCTCTGAGGAAAAATGGTCGATAATCTGCCGCCAGAGGAAGGCGTTCCTGGTCTAGATTCGTCCGGAGAGTTTGAACAAATGCTACTCTGTGATGGTGTTCTCTGTTGGAATGCTTGCGGGCGTGGAGTATTAAATTGCAACGACGTGGGGCCCAGAGGAGGTTGATTAACTTGGGGACGTGGTGGAAGACCAGCAGTAGCTAGACTCCGAGGCCCAGGTGGTGTTTGTGGTCGCGGTCCTTGCGGCGGTCCCGAAGGAAACCGTTTCGGCGGTCCACCACCCGGTGAATTTGGAAAGCCTTGGTTTTGTCCAGGGAATAGTTGCGGCTGTGGAGGTCTCTGTGGAAATCCTTGAGGCCTAATGGGCTGGCCTTGAGGAGATGTGGGCCCAAAAGGTCTTTGGCCTGTTACCAGAGATGAGCGGCTATCTAAACGCCTGAGTGCTGGGGGTTGAGGACCTCCTAGCCGAGGGCCACTGGACCCATTGTTTGTTGGAAATCTTGGGGGAGCAGACGGAGGGCCTTGAGGTCTGACTTGAAAAGCTGGTGGAAGCGACGCGCTTTGCTTTACCTAAAGGAGATCAATCATTTCTAGTATTTATTCCGTGAGAACTTTTTTTTTTATGATTCTCGAGCTCATGCGGCAGTCGTGTTTCAGCTAATACATGAGAACCCAGACGAAGAAGAAATCATGATTTGCTGAAGAGCGCCTGTCGCATGGGAGAATTGTATCGCTCGAGAATCAGAGCTAAATCTCTCGGAACTGATATTTGTCAAGTTTGAACCAAAAATGTTTCCCATGTGTCCTTAAACCGGCCATCAAGCATCGAAAGTCCATCACGTTTGCACAAAATACATGTGCGAAGATCTTTTGTATAAGAAATATAATGATAACTTCAATAATTTCACATGTATATATGTTTCTAAGTTTTCGGCTCTAGCTACCGATATCATCTTTACTCGGATATTGTGGCAGGGTCATTTGAGGTGTAAGTCTTGAGCCGTAGACACAAAGGAAACCGAGGGATGATGGAACATGGCTCTTGCTTCCGCAAAATTATTATTACGTCAAATGATTAAAGATAATAATTCAAAGCCCCGAGAATTTGAGGAAGAGTTGCAATAGGTACTTTTGAAATTTGCGTCACGTGCCAGTGGATCTTTGAAATTGGAGTACGAATAGTGGAGTAGAAGTACACGTGAGTTTGCAGACAAAATAGTAAATAGTATGTGAGTTTTGGAGCATTGATCTTGCGAGAATGTATTCGATGTAGTAACGGAGATGTCTCGACAAACGTTTCACCGTACCTGCCACCGTTCACTTTGCGTTTTTATTGTATTGATCCTGGATGAAATACGTATTATCATTCTTCGATTCTTTATTGAGCTTAAATTAGCGAGTGGAAACTTATCTGCAGGCAATGTCTCGCACATTTCAAAAGTAAATCAACATTCCACGTCTACCTGCAGTGACTTCCGATATACATATATATTTCTTTTATCGTTTCTCAAATCGTTCGCGATTCAAGAATTGTTCACGATGTATTCGATCAGTTTTTCTACCTACAGTACTACGTGAACTGGTCATAGATAAAGAATTTCACACTTTCGTGTTAAAAAAGTTTTTGGCCCTTTTTGTTTCATCTCAACCCACGAGACTGTCACGTGTTGCTCGCAACTTTATTCATTCGGTGTTTAAGTGACATGAAATTTTCAACTAACCATTCCTTGCACGCGATCTCTCGTTTGTCTCCTTCCAATGAAATTGTTACTTGCGCGAGGTAAGGTGCGGGCTAATCAGTTAATTACACGTGTACAACCTCTGGAAGACTTTAGTCCTTACCGCACTTACTAACTCGTGCCTAAAATAATTCCTACTTGCTACAGTTTCGGGTAGTAAATCATCAGAATTTCAATAATAAGTTTTTGAACGTACGTGGACATGATCAACGGACGTTGAAAACGATTTTCTCAATCATCAAAGTTTTTTCGGTTCTTCGAACTAATTAATTAATCAAAGGTGAGAAAAATGGAATTATGCCTCATTAATTCAAGGAGTAGCACGTGAAGTCGAGGATAATTGAGAAAAATTATTTTTACGATGATGTATTTGAGTTTTTGATAAATGTAAATAATAAAAATTGTTCGCCCGAGGGCCTACACTTCATTATGAGCTTACCATCGCTGCAGAATTTTGTTCCGAAGAATCGGCTGCAGGTAATCGCGAACCCTCTTGAGAATCCATTTGCTTATTCCTAACTAGATTCTTTATTCATTAACTCAATTCAGCGAGCATAAGAGCACGGTATGTTGCGGCGAATAACCTGTTACATATTGGAGGTAGAACAGGAAAATTTAATTTTTTTTCATCTCGTTCGTGAGCTACCCTAATTGTAAGTACGTGTTGGTTCAGTAAATTAAAGGAGTACAAACATAATTCTAATTATATAAAAATTTCTAAAGCCATTACTTCAACGAGGCTGTCATTCGCTTGAACATACCTAAATGTAGCTATAATTATGATCTCTATACCGTGATATGTATAATGTTGCTTTTATTATACACATATATTTGTCGCGTGAAATATATCAGCTTATTATCAGCAGCGACGTGCAATAGCCATATCGAATTTATAACCAGTGGTGAGAAGAAAAGTGGGTAGTACAAGGTCCATAATTCATCGCACCTTTTCAAGACAAATTATAGATATGCCAGATTTCCTTGTACAGATTAATGCCTCAAAATTTCTATACGTATGTGTTTAGTGCAAGTGCTGATACTTACTACTGTCAATTATACATACTTTTGCATATTCGCTCGTGATTTCATACCTACGATTAAAAAATGATCTGGTTTTTTGATTCCAAAAACTAAATTTTGTATTTTCCTCGAAATTAGACGACACTGAGATACTGACCGATCGACGTAAATGGTCTTTGACTGTCTTCACAGATTGAGACATTCGGTAAAAGTCTATTTGCGGAAGATAACCGAGTACTGTAAGTAATATGTCTACCTTCACGTGAAATAGCTTTGTTTAATTTCATTGCGATAAACTGTTTCATGTCACGTGCTAATAACTTCGTCTCTCTTCAGAACTCGTTTGCCGTTGATAATCCGTCTTAATCGACCAATTTTAGAAATTGTTCGGTTTAATTATCCCATCGCATGGCTTTGCTAATTGAAACACCGTTTGGATTGCTAAAATCATCACGCTTCCGATATAACGAGTACCGAAGTGCAACCAGACACACGGACCGAAATTTACAAGTTGCTTGAAAAGTTTTGGCCGCTTAATTACCGCAAAGTTATTCGCGTGAGTTACTCTACTCGTTTATTTAAACACTATAAAATATCACTTTTTTGAAACATAATTTATCTTCAAGTATGCGATAAGCGTGAGTGTTTTTCTCTCTGTACCAATACCTTTATGCATATCATTTCGGTCTTTTCTAGCTTGGAACGCTGCTACATATTACCTGCAACCTTTTTATCACACGAACGTGATTCCTTTCTTTCATAGAAGCGAGTTCACCTATAGGTACATTCATTTACTTATAAAATCTGCGTGCGTGTCTTGTGTACTTAACTATCAACCTTTGCAGTCGACCTTCAGACATCTCACCTTTTTTTATACTCTAATACTTGAAGTTTTCCTTATAACAGATGCTGCAGTATAACGTATCACGTATACCTCGTTACGAAATAATCAAGTTCTATAGGATGATCCGAAGTCGGAAAGCTAAAAATTTGGTGACACAGCATGAGGTACACAGATCAGGCTATGTCTGACCGCGCATTTGGGTGCAAGTGGTAAGAATGTAGTTTGGGGAGACGCTCTTATGCGGGTTGATAAAACTATGTTTTCCGGGATGGTTCTTTCAGCTTATTTTAATTAGATATTTTGAAAATTCCGTTCGATTTGCTCAAATCTTACCAGTCATGTAAAAAATTGTAACCACGTTTACGTAAGTGGGTAAAAACGTTAGAGCGACCTAAAAGTTCTTCAATCAACCTCAGCACAGGTTCCGTCATCCACAAAGAGGTTCTCAAGTATTATGAGAGAAGGATGGTTCCATTTTTGGATTTAGGACATCAGACGCACCGATGTGCATTAAGTTTTGCAAACTATTAGTCACCTACGGTTAATCCGACTGAGACATAGCCGTGCAATGATTTTCCTGGATCTGTAATATTTTCGATGACTTCTAATGATCTGGACGAATTTCAAATGGTCTTTCGCTTTGCCCTTATTATGCAGCATCTCATATACAAAGTTCATTCCCACTTGGTTCGAGGTTGAATTTCTTTGATTGTAGGTATCTACTATTCGTTTTGTGAGGTGAAAAAATATCTCTATAAAGTATAGACGCACAGTGGCCCAACGACGTGTGTTAATTTCAATGTGGTAAGTCTGACCACCCTTTGTCAGTATTGAAGAAATAAAAAAGAATAAAAAAAAGTACCTTTGTAAATTTCAGGATCAATATAGATATTCTTAGACTCATTGTCAGTACGACACGATCTTGAAGGCAATGACCGTTTTTCAAGGTCCTTAATATATTCGGGGCAAAGATCGATCTCTTATGACATACTAAAATTTTTTCTCCCCGCAAGTTTATCAACGGATAAATTTAAAAGCGAGGCAATGTACTCATTAGATACGAAAGCGATCGGGACGTTGAGCTATTTCGTTATAAAACGCGGTATAATTATATTATCGATACCTAGGAGATAGAACAAACAAATAAACAACGTATCCGCTAAATAATAAAATTGTATAATCTTCCGATCTATCCCATAGTTTTCAAACTAGGGCAACGATCCTTACGTGGTCGCGGAACATTTATCCTACACCTAAGAAGACGAATAACATAGCTATACACACGCGTGTGTCTTTTTCCTTCGGATAGATGTTTTCTTTCCAAAATTTCTGCCTTTTGGCTGCCATTGGAAAGTCAATACCTCGTAGGCCTACTTTGGTTTGGGCCCATCTCTTCACAAATTTGGTTTCGGTGGATTGAGAACTTGGTGACGGTAGACGGAAGGGGTAGAGGGGTTCTAGGTGGGGTTGAAACCCCTTTTCAGGGGTGGGGCTCACCGTTGAAGGAAGAGAACAGGATGTATTGATCGAACTCCAGAGCTTTTCGCTTCTCTACTACATATACGCACTTTCTACCTTTTTTTTTTTCTTCTTTTTCATTTTTTATTACCACCGGTCTACGATAAAGATTCACACTCTTTCCGAAAGAAAAGATGATCTCAAATTGTTTCTAAATTCTTAATCATTTTTCCATGGAAAATAAATTTCCCGAAGAGAAAGACATCCGCGATTCATCATTGCCGATTTTCAGACTCTTTAATTTATCGATGACTGTTATAAACTGGAGACAATTTCAGTCTTCAACGATTAGCTCTTCATTAATTAGAGCCTGCTCATAGAAGCGAGCTAGGTTTATGCAAGAACTGTTTACTCCCTTGTCCGACATTGAACAATGGCGAAGACAATTGGCCTGTCTTCAGCACTCAAAGCGACTTTGATTCCCATATGATCTTCCTCAATGACTTTAATCAAACTTTCGATCTACCCCGAAGAGATTTGATGAATCAATATAAAAGTTGACGTATCTGCCAGATAACCGGAAAAATTTCTAGCTCTTAATTTCGATAGATACGATCTATTCCTTTACCAGACTATCAGCAGACTAAATTCTTCAGCGTTTAGGAAGAAATTGGCACGACCATAGCCTCGGGGGGCGTCTAGTCTAATTCACTTATCTTACAATTTTCAAGTCACGCGATTTTAGAAAATAAATAGGATTATCAACTGCTTGGCAAGAACGTGAACAACGATTTACCAATCGTCTTGAAGAAATTCTATGAAGAAGTTACAAAATTTCTGTGTTACACGGTTCTAAATGTCAATTGAAAACATGGTTGAGATATCATATCTACTGCATGGGATGGTGTTTTTTCTTTCTTTTTTATTAGAAAAAAAAAATTCTAAAAAACATTAATTTGACGATTAGATTGAATTTCCTAGTAGATAACGTCCGAATAGGTAAAACCTAGCTAGAGTTTCCCTGCAATTTACCAGAATTACAAAAAGTCACGAGCTTCTATGCACCCTGGTGCAATGATATAGACAATATCGTGCGGAACTCGAACAAGTCACGAATGTCCACCAGCCATAAAACATCGTGCATCGTTATCAGCCAATCCTACTCTATCTACACTTCCTGGACACTAACCCATTTCCTTCTGCATGATTCATAATTCTTTGTCACATCAGATCGAAGTACTCTATACGTGCCCCAGTGATCCGCATCATTTTATTATGAAAATAGTTGTTCTGAAAATTTTTATTTCTGGAATACTGTATATATAGTACGTCTGGCTACGAGAGACGCCTTCTATTACATCATCACTCCGATCTATAACTAACGTAAACACGTTTAACAATGAAAAGTACAAAAGCATAGATCGATTGTCAAAGTGGTTGACTTTCGGAATCCAAAGGGCAATATCGCATAGCATGAAATTAATGTGCGTGAGCTTTCGACTAGATCGGAAAAGAGAGCATTTAGGGTCCTGCGAAGGGTGGACAACAGGGCGGTACAAGCGGCGATTGGCACTGCCTGGTTTGGTGGCTCAAAATCGATGCAGACGAGCCGTATAGATCTCTCCTTAAAGCCCTAATACCTCGAGGAAATAAACGACACGAGATTCCGCAGGAGGAAGGAAGGAAGTTAGGAACTACGATGAAATGCGCCGAATTGGTGAGCTTGGCTTTGGCTCCGGTCGCTTCGTCCTCCTCTTTCTATACATATCGTGCGCAGTTTACTTATACGTGACGACACAACTACGTGTATGTTATGTATTTATGTACCTATGTACGTGTGTTATCCTGCAGTGAATTGTGTGCACAACCCTGTCTTTAGGTATATTTATATACACTATAGGTATAATACCTAGCCGTATACATTATGTGTATATCGGAGGGAAAGATTCCATGTTAAATGTCCCGTGTTAAATGTTCGTTATAGTCGAAAGACACGCTTTGTACGAATGTTTTTCCCCGTCTATTAACTTTTCATTCTAGACTTAACGACTTTAAATATTATTCGAAGGACCGGTAGGTCTATAGAGACTAGCTAGGATGTCTGAAAAAAGTCGACGTCTTATTTTTTTCACTTTCAATCCCACTATCTCTAATCTTAACGTTAGTTTTTCACACATAACAAATCCTTCCGTAAAATGACTTCTGTACATCTCAATTATTAATAAATTTTAAGACGTAGAATGCAAGCCTTCTTTCAGATATTTATTCAACAAAAGGTTTTTGCACAAAGCATAAAATTTTCGCATTGCTGATGCCGAGAATGTTTACAGGATGTTATAGTAGAGGAGACAGTCGCGCACGATTTTGGTGAACAGACCCTCACCGTTAATTAGTTAATCACTTGTTACTATCGCTGTTGTATTATAATTAACATAGCAATTACTTAGTGCTGTTTTAATTAGGGCAAAAGTTTGAATGTCATAGCAGCTTTAACGGATAATTGGTTAAAAACTTAATTACAGAAAGCTTTTTGCGCATAACGCGTGGGTGTGGTTTAACATTTACGTGTAAACTTATGCACGTCGAGATTTATTTCAAAGAAAACTACCGCGATTGTAATTTACCTGAATTAAATTACGGTCACATTCACACCTCAAGAAATTATACATACTCCATATATTATGTACCTATATACATGAGGGTGTCCCTTAAAAGGGGTGTTTTCGAATTTCATTCCTCCGGGTGAATCAATTGGTTCCAAATAAATTTAAAAAAAAAATTTACCAAGGGATTTTCCTTAATTTTGATTCTAAGTGGTGCCGGTCGGCTCATTATTTTTCCCATAATTACGTAACATGGGTTTTTAGTCTAAGTTTAGTTATTATTTTTTCTGAGCCAGCTAAGTGTTTGAAAAATGTAATGAGCGGGGTAAGACGGCTTTTGGGGTCGCTGAATCCGAATTTGATAACAGAATTTCAAAATTCCCAACGGCAGATCTAATATGACGGATCAAAACTTGAAAATGGGTATCCTTGGGTTTTGAGGGTCACTGAATCCAAATTCAAGAAGAAGAAGAGGAAGAAGAAGAATGAGCTTACCGGTACGGCTTTAAGTCAAAATTAAGGAAAATCTTCTGACATAACTTTTTTTTAATTCATTTGGAACCAATTAATTTGCAATTGGAAATTCGAAAACGCCCCTCTAAGGAATACCCTAATATAAATATACATATATATACATAACATAGTTATGTATATTGACATGGACAAGCCTTGAGTAAACTGCAGGAAAATTCCACGATTGATGTTACCCCAAGCTCTGCGATCATGTCTGCGAGGCATGGCCTGCCTTCGAAGTAGCAGTATACGAAGGTCAGTGCAAATGAAATACCATCGATTTTATTACGATCCAATGGTTCGGAAGGAAAGTAGGTCCCAAGTGAAATAGTCAAATCAGGTCAAAAGTTGAACGCTTTAATACCTAATATAAAAAATGAACAATCAACTGTTATAGTATCGTTTAATGAGTCGTTTCAGGGCTGTGCATAAAGAATTTCTGTATTTTTTTTTTTTTAATGAAAATATTTTGTGCAGGGGGTTATTCATGAGGAACTTAATATACAGGGTGAACCAGAATGCGGTACTTTCCTTATACCAGTAGATTCCTCGTAAAAATCTAAGACGAAAATTATCAATGCTAAAATGTCGAATGGCAAGCCATTTTCAGGTAGGAACCGTTCAAAGTTAGCTAATACGAGAGCAGATACGAGACTAGCTCAGGGCCGCCGCCGTCATTTTGTCAGTTGGCGAGATCTCGGTGGCCGGTACCGCGTCGCGAGAACCGCCAGGCCGGCGGTGGCGGCCCTGAGACAATCTCGTATCTACTCTCGTGTTGGCTTACTTTAAACGGCTCCTATTTGAAAACGGCTTCCCATTCGAAATTTTAGCATCGATATTTTTCGTCTTAGATTTTTACGAGGAATCCCCTGGTATAAGGAAAGTACCGTATTCTGGATCACCCTGTATATGTGACTGACAAAAGAGCATCGAGGACATTAAATTACACTTTCAAATTGCTAATATGTATGCAATGAGATCCTATTGGCAATCTAGGAGATATATTACATTCAAGCGTCTTTTAGGGTATATAAGGTTTTAAATATTCATGTTATATTGGATATTCTATTATTTTCTGCTGTTTGGATATAATATACACCTGTCACTGTTGAGTTTAGAAACGAAAAACAGTTGCGCCCACATCGTTGAATATTGATGAAAAAAATGAATGGATTGAAATACAGAATCGTTCATCGATTGAAAAAGAAAAAAAAAAAAAAAAAAAAAGGAATTATCTTCGCAACCTGCAATTGCGTATGGAGAAATTATCTGCAAGTATGATCTCTTCGTGCTGTAAATACTAACGACAATTTTATCTCTATTGATATTTCAAAAGCCGGAAGTAACGTCATTTTTCCATACATAGTATCAAATTATAGAAAATTTGAGAATACGAGGTAACGTCATTTCGGTTAAGTGTCTCAAACACAATTTCCTACTATTTAATTAATTAATTTTACTGATAAAAGTACTGGGGACTTGTCGTCTGACTAATAACTGTCGTGTATCACGCTGTCAGACGGCTTATCGGAAGTTTGGAGGCGGTGATCGACCTAACAACCGCTTCTTCCATTTGGATGTTCAATGAGAAGTATATAAGACGTAACTACCGGAAGTTATAGGTATATTGGTAAATCATCGTGCTCGTACTTCGATGAGGAAGAAAAAGAACTTGACCCAATAACAAAAAGTGATATATAATGTATGAGACCCTGAGAATTATAATGGCGAAAATCAAATTTTTCGAATAAAAATGTGTTATTTTACTATTTAATGATGAAAATATTTTTTATCAAATTTTATTGTGGAAATGCATGGACAAAGTGATTTCTTTTTTATTTTGATCTAAATCGACGCTATTAAAACCGCCTTTCATCTACAGGTGTAAGACTAATACTGCGTGCAGATTTCTCTTATTCTAAGCTCTTATACAATTCAATACATGCGAATTTACATTACGTCGAATGTGCGAAATTCAATTAACGATTCACCACATACTATGGTAAAAATAGTATCGCGTTTTTTCACAACTTTGAAAATTCATCTCCAGGCTACTCATTCGTCGAAATTAATGAGCTGTAGAATTAGGAATTTCTATCAATTTATATTCAATATATGAAAAGTTGACCCTGCGGGCTTAAACATATATTAAAATTGATATTGCACCTAGCTCGCTCAGGATATATTTCCCGTTTGGTGAAATATAAGCGAAAAAAACAAAAGTAATCACCGAAGAAACTATACTGATTGATTTTGAATCCGTTCGTTTATTTCGATCATCGAATGGTTTTCCAATGAATTTTCTTCCGATAGATTGAGGATAGAGAATAAATTGAATCCTATTGAAATATTGCGATGAACTGATGCATCGAATTTTCAATCGGCATCATTTCGAGAATTACATATCAAACGCCGACGAAAAAATTCCAACATTTGAATAACTTGGATTCTCTTTAGTTTCAGCTACAATCGATCGGATTTCCAGACGCAACAAGCGATGAAAAATCGAGAAATTGGGTTATCGGCCAACATAGGTACCTATATCTACATACGAAAAGGATTAAATTTGTACTACGTCAATCTCGAGCTAGAGAGTGTAAGTATAAATTCAAGGAAACATTCGGCAAAGGCTACAAATGTAATTCAAAATTTTATAATATCAAATACCGCTTCACATCCTGGACAAACGTATATCTATTTCCGGTCAAGATATAGTTTCCTCTTCTAATTCTTCGGAATAATTTTTACCAATTTTTAATTCGAAGGAATCGAATGCGAAAGAAATAAAACGATATTGAATATAATTTAGATCCATGTCCATAAACGGTCGTAATTATTCTATGTGCAACGTTAGATATAGCTTTGGTCATTTCCGCTAAAATCTATACGGATGATTGAGCAACCAATTACATGAGTCGATTTTAGGGAAAAGCGGGTTGACCGCTACCTACTACGACGTGCACTTGCAGGTGATCAGTTTCGGTGCAAATCAAATTGGTCCTTACCTTGGTGCACTGGTTAGTCCGTCAACGAGGGTGTCTAGACGGTAGACTGAATCTGGTGCGCTACCCTTGCGATTGCTTGCAGTTTCCGTCCGTCCGTTTGTCGGTACGTCCGTCTTTCTGTACGTCCATTCGTTCGTTCGTTCGTCCTCGTGCTCTGCTCCTGCGCGACGCCCAAACCAACCCAACCCGAGTGAACTACTCAATACCCTTATACCTATATACCTGCACATATTCTACCTTATCACTATACTAGGTATGTACATACCTCGTACACACGAGTGCTTGATTTTTCTTTCTTTTTTTTTTTACCTTTTTACTTGTTCGATCGTTTATAGTTTTTCACGGAATTAGTATTCTCTCTTTTTCCACATATAGTGAGTAGATACGAAGTTTGGGTAAAGGTCGGAACTATGAAGGACCGATATATGCGTATAGAATGTCAAGTGTGTCGAATTTCAGAAATACGAATACTAAAATAACGAGGGATTATTATTTTGGAATTTTTCTACAGATTTAAAAGCGAATTTCAATGTCTATTTTGGATTATATGAAAAAAACATCTCGAAATTGGAAAGCTATGTTTAGGTAAATACCACTTACGTTGGGTTGCGATTCCGATAGACTATAGTATACAGAATGCCCAATATTTCGAATTTCAGAAATACGAATACTGGAATAATGGGGGATTTTGATTTCGGAATTTTTATGTTCGATAGGTCACTATAACTAATTGTGGGTCGAATAACTGTTTCACCGAAATGTTATCTATACCCAAATGGCAAATGATTGGAAAATTTATTTTCAGATCGCTTGTACTTCAAATGTGCAGAATATGGATTGGAATAAAGTTGAAGGTTTATATTTTTGAAAATTGACATCGAGAATAGCTGATATTTTCAATGGCCAATAAACCAAACGTATAAATATGTCGAGAACGAGAATTCAGGAAGAGTAGAACTTATAAATGCCAAATGCAGAAGGGTCGAAATCTCAAGACATCCAAATCTTGAAAAATTGTGTCTTCGTCATCTTCTGCGAATCCATGAACCCTGAGAAACAAGAAATACACGGAACAACTGTTCCTGCGTTTTCGATATTCAGCCCCTTCTGTGCCTTTGCGAATCAAGATTTAGACTTTTTGAGTTCCTCGTCATTCGCCCAATTAAATCAGGCTTTAAAACATTTTTAACATTTACTCTTCCAGAATTTGAACAGCCCAAATTCTGAAGTCTTCCGTAGTTTGGTCAATTCGATATTTAGCCCCTTGCGATCTTCGCCATTCCCAATCTTTGTCTTCGAAAATATTTACCCCTAAATTTCTGTGAGCTTTCAATATTTCCTTGTCTACAACACTTTGAATTTTCGTTCTTTTGGTTTTCGAAATATCGGTGATTCTCTATTTTGAACCTTCAGAAATTTCGTATCCATCATTTTTACGATTTTTTGTTTCCTGTTTCACCAATTAATTTCTTCACATCTTGTCGAGGCGTATACAGGAGCGAGGAATGTGTGCTGTTCACTCGATTTTCTCACTCTTGGCTCCATCATATGGATATACCTGGATTGCTTGTTGGTATAAGATGATCGGTATATGAGTAGCGTTTCGTTCGATAACAAGACTATTCCTCCTGCAGCGAGTAAACAAGTGTAGAGATAATCTTTAAAGACATATAGTCGCGTGGCTACGACGATGTCGATTTTCTGACGGATATATCTTATTATTATAGTCTGAGTGGTTATAAGTCTGTATTTAGAACGTAATAGCTATACCTATGTTGAGAGCTAGTACATTTCAAAGGTTTGTATTATACTCAGACACCAAAAATAATTATTTCATTCAGAAATTAGTACCAAAAAAGACAAAATCGCAAAATAATTTTTACTGTGGGAGAAGAAACTTTTGAATTTTATAAAAGCTGCGTTTATCTCTTCAAAATACAAAAATACATTCATAAATTTACTTAACGTATGTAAAAACTTACAATCTGTGATGCAAGCAGCATTCTTATTGGAGATTTCAAAAAGCTCGGTCTGTCTGAAATTCAAGGTTCAGAATTTTCGAAACGTAAAAGTAATTAGTAGCGGAGTATACGAAAAGAGTAGTCACTAGCCCCTTAATTTTTGTACAAATCCCATTGGGATAGTATGAATAATTATAACCGCCATGGTTGTTCGAATGAGAATTCCTTTCATATACCATACGACGAAAAGCGGAGTTCCATTACTGCGTAATCTCACAAATTAGAATTTTACTGTAAAGCCGAAGAACCTTCCCAATTTTCAGAAATCTTTATACAAAGGACTTTGGAAAAAAATGGAATGTATACAGCACAGGGGCAGACGGTATGATTTGAGGGTGAAAGAGGGATAAAAAAAATTACGCTCGTTGGGAAGTAGAAAAAAAAAATCGTAAAAATCGATTTATACCAAAATAGCGCACCTCGCCTGATGGTTCCAACTTATAGAAATTTACTTAATCACTTACCACTGTACTAGAAGTAGCAGAGTGTACGAAAGTATAAAACGAACTCGAGTTATTTATTAGTAATAAGATAAAGTTAAAGCTAAAATAAAAAAAGTTATTTATTAATAATATAAGGTGAACGACTGTACTACTTGTAATTATAAAATATTTAATTCAACCGGAAATGAACGTAGAATTATGACAGCAGAGAAATTGAGCTTCGGCAATTATAGCAGGAGAAGATCTTCGGAATAGGTATAGATAAAAAAAATACGTCAATTAGCTATTTGGAATTCGAATTTTATTCAAAATTTATTTAGAACTATTAATTATTGCAATTATCGAAGTAGGATGAGTTCCACAACTTAATTTCGAATCCAGTCGAAAGTTTCAACCACAACGAAGTCCCCTTTGTGTCTGAAAAGTTGATGATTAAACTGGGTACAAGGTAAAAAATCGTAATGCCAGTTTTTCGCGTTCTACGGTGGATTCAGTATGAAATATCGCACATTGGACCAAAGAGAATGAAATGAAAATTGTAGGTGTGTGTCCTATGAAATTTTGTATAAGTTTGAAATTTCGCATGATCTTTTTTTTCCGAGGAAAAAATTTGGCGAGAAATATCGTTCTCGATTCTGTATGTGATTACTCCTCGGAAAAGGCTCTCAGTTTTTTTTTAAAACAATTTGGTTTTTCTCCGTCCTTTTTAGATGAAAATTTGGAGAATGAGGGAAATACGACCCCACTCAACTATAATCGGTAATAAATTGGCGGGGGTGTAATGAAATATTGAAACTTTACGAGCATAATTCGACTAAATAAAAATTGTGTCAAAATTTTGAACATTATGTACGTTATATACATTACGCTAACTTTGCGGCAGCAGATCGTTACATAAATATACGTTCTGTTTGCCCTCAATTTTCATGATTAACGAGAAACATTGCACGACACCAACTTTCTCGTTTAAGTCGTATAAACCAGTCATTATCACTGATAAACTGGTATACACATACCTATATAAAGCCGCTTCATAAGATACAAATCGACTGCACTAACCACTTACAGTTTTTACGACATAATTATATTGTAGTTTAACCAAATTGATATTTACTCATTAGTTTCACCGATTCGACATGTGCTCGTGCCTCAACTCAGCTAAGACGTTTCCCCAGTCATCTGATATCTCATTTAATTAATAAAGAAAAAAGAAAAAATTTATTAAAATACATTTATTCAAGGGAAAGGGATCGTTGTCTTATTAATCCATTCCAAATCCCATACAGATTTAAATCAAATAGAAGGAAAAAAAATGGTACAAATGTTTTTTTTTTTTATCAAATTTCTGGTGTTCATTTTAATTATTACGTTATTACCAATCAATACTTTCACTGAACTGAACGTTATCATTCGTCTTCATCATTACAAAGTGAATTGTTTTGGCGAGCGAAGTAGGTACTGATGTATATAGATATTGCGAAGGTGTTATTTCAATCCCGATATGCTGCAAGCTGCTTCGACCGGCCCTTTGTCCAAGCAAAGCCTTTGTGGCACCCTTCGAAAGTTCAAAGGATTCTAATATCGATAGCCGATCACTATAATCCGTTTACTGTGAAATAAGCTGACGAATATCTGCTCGGACATATGTCAATTTAGATTTAATGCCAACAAATGATCCGGGTGCTCAAAGCTATTTTGAAAAATCGTAAAAACTCGAGCTTTTTAGATATCCGTGAAATCGAACTCCTGAAATGCATGGGGGTATGGATACACCTGAAAATCATTTTTGTCGTATTCAAATCACTGTAGTTTCGAAATTCCGAGTGAATATTGGAAGATAATGTCATTTTGGGGGCAAGCCAATGATATAGGTGTAGAGATCAGTTCAGTATTCTATATTAGTGAGAACGAAACACACTTTCTTCATCAACGTTTATAAAAGAAAGGCTTGAGATCGTAAATTTTTCCATACAAAAATTAAATTCATCGGATATCATCGGTTTGCCCGAAAATAAAATCAATTTATTATAATCGCTATAAAATTTGAAGAAGTTTATACGACAACCACTTTTATCGGTGAGATGAATCCGATTTAAAATAATTTCTAATTATGTATAAAAAATACTAGTAATTAGTTGTGAAAAAACAGAGTCAGGATAAAATACTACCTTAGTCAAGAAATGATTTTATAGGTATAATAAATTCGTGTGGTTTCCGAATTTTTTATAAATTGACGGGGATAAGCTCGATACCAAGATCTGAGGTTTTCGTACAATCGCTTTCCGCTAACTGGTTTTTACCTATAATTATAATAAAATATGGCGGTTATTATCTACCCAGGGAAATCAACACGTTGCAATTTGGTATCGATATGAAATCAGCTGGCTCCATTCAAACTGACGTATTTGCGTTCGTTTGGTATGATTAGTTTGTCTAGACTGTTGACTTTCATTTCAGTACGATCTAAAACCGTTAAAAAACCATGAATAGTTATTACCTATAAAATTATGCAGTTGCTATTTCTGACAGTTACGGTAATATTTAGTTCTGTAATTCCAGCGGTAATGTAGTTTTTTTTTTTTTTTTTTTTTTTTCAAATCACGCTTTTTTCTTTCCAGAAATCGTAATCTGGATAAAAATTTCCAAAGATCATCCTGCTATTTTATCTGTAGAGAAAAAAAGTCGCTCGGTGATGTATGAGATGAATATTTACACCCAATTGATTTGAACGCAAGTGTATTGCGTTCGATAAGCACATTGGCTATAATTATTATAATCAATAATCAATACGACTGCGTGTATTTTGAAATTCTCTAGGCACGATATTATAGCGTGTTCTATAACGTATAGCATATATATAGCATATAGCACCCACCAAGCCTACGCTAACAGCTAACAAATAATGAATAAATGAAATTGAGAATGACTTGAACGAGCAAAAACCTTAAACACCAATCTCAGTACATACTATAGCCTCGGCAGTTCGTCACGAATAAAAAAATATTGAAAATAACGAGAAAGTTCACTTAGTTCGTGCGATTTAGATTACTATACAAATTCAATTCGACTAAATAAATTTTTCGCAATAATTTCAAGTGCATCATGTCGACCGGTGAAGAATAATAAAAATCGACTACTCACAAATGAATAGTTTACAACAGGACAGGTTCATGCAATGTCCCTGTTATCTATAATGCATATCATTAATTTTTCCACATTACATGTTCTCGCAAAATTGTATTTAGTTATTGATGATAAGTTCATACCAAAGTAGGACAGAATCATATGTGGTCAATTCGCACAGTCGGTTGGGGAAATGCTTTTGTCTGCTTCGTGGTATGAATGTACTGTACAATACAGGGTATACAGTGACGCATATAAGGTGTGGATATATTTAACTACTGGCACAATCGTTAACACATTTTGCATAAAAGTATACATATAGCTCGTACGCAGTAGGCTTATTACTTATGGCGATTTTTATTTCAGCGATTAAATTGTCGTGTAATTCAAAGGCGACACGCATTCGTTGACTATTATTGTAACGCGTTCATCAATTCCCAGGAATTGTAAAGCGTAATAATTTTCAGTCAGAACTCTCAACATTCACTTTTATCCTGTAGATTTCTTTTCCACAATTTTTCGGCCCTGTATAACCGCGTTAAGATCATGCTAAAATTACAAGTAGTATCTATTTGCGTTGGTCAGACGTCCGCCAAAACGGGAACGTTAATCTTATATAGTAGGTATATACCTACATGAGACCCAGAAAAACACTGGTTTGTCTTCTTCAGCCAACTGCTGTTGACGAGATTGGACTGTTGAAATCGGTAGTTTTGTAATTAATATAATTAAACGATGATTTTGGCTACTATAATGAACGAGCAAGGAGGTCTAAAAATCATACACAAATTCTCAGATGTTTGTGTTTAATTCGAAAGGGCTTTAGAATGAATAAAAATCAATGTAAGATTCGGCCGATTTCATTCTACGTCAGATTTCTTTCTTCAGAAAACTATTCCTGAAGATTAGACCGCAACACAACTTTTTTTCAATTGTAATAGTCAGTTCAGGGGGATGCCAAGGTAAGAGAAAAAGAAAATGTTCATCGTATTCAATGTTTCATTACGGCGAGAATGACGGACGGAAAATAATTGTGAAGATAGCATTTGAATTTCCGCTTCAAACTGAAAAAAAAAAAAATTAAATATCACAAGAATGAAGTCCGCTGCGCCCATTTAAGTAAAGCTCTGCAAAAAACGATTTGCGAAACGGTGACCACGTTTGTAGGCAATCGGAATATCTGAAACACAAAAACCAATACTTTTTGGAATCGTCAATGTACACTCTAAGTTACTATTGAATGGATTTTTGATAAACTCAAACGTGGTCAAGTTATGAATCTTTTTTGCATTTGATCGCGTTTTTTGGGATTTTTGCGAACGTTTTTATCAATTTTTCAAAAACGAAAGGTCGGATGAGAAATTCGTTCCATAGAAGCTTAGAGGGTACATTGTCGATTCCAAAAAGTATTAGTTTTTGTGTTTTAGATATTCCGTTTGCTTACAAACGTGGTCACCGTTTCGGAAATCGTTTTTTGCAGAGCTCTACTTAAATGGATACAGCGGACTCGATTTTTGTGATATTCAATTTTTTTTTTTCTAATTGGAAGCGGAAATTCGTAGCTTTCAAACGCTATTCTCACAATTATTTTTCGTCATTCATTCTCGCCGTAATAAAAGATTGAAAACGATGAACATTTTATTCTTCTCTTACCTTGGCACCCCCTTTAAATATTGCTTTTCTAAACGGCGTGCGCAAAGTTTGATTTTCCACCCATACGCGGCGTTCGCAAAGTGCTCGAATCCCGCACGACTCGTACGAGCGTGCGGTAAAGTAAAGTGTGCGGAAAAGTCATCCTGTTTATATTTTAAATTTACTGATTTCAACAGCCCAATCTCCTCAATGTTTATGAAACTATATTTTCCAGAAACACATGAATCATAATTGGATGTTATGAATAATTTCAGTCGATAATATCGCTCGTGTTCTGTTATAATTTTCAGAATTCGCTCGATCCTAAGGTCACCGTCAGACGCC
Source organism: Tenthredo scrophulariae (assembly GCA_963978835.1). Taxonomy (NCBI): domain Eukaryota; kingdom Metazoa; phylum Arthropoda; class Insecta; order Hymenoptera; family Tenthredinidae; genus Tenthredo; species Tenthredo scrophulariae. The sequence goes on from OZ022234.1 coordinate 8,387,765, forward strand.
AGGTACTAAGGACTGTATAATTCCAGTATCAGTTTGATCTCCAAATTTGAATAGAAATTAATATTTCAGACCTTATTAAACCGATTATAAAATCATTATTTCTAATTCTAATTACACAGATATACCCTTAAAAATTATTGTACAATATAATACATATAAAGTCGAACACGTCTCACTATATTTATTGTCTTAACTCTACCTCAAAGCTGTCAATTATTAAAGCTCAACTGACAGGGGCTAACTTTGAGGAAGGATCTTCTTTCTCGTATGCAGATTTCCCTAAAGTCTAAGAAGAAAGATTGTGTAGAAGAAATTATACGGTAAAGAATTTTTTTTTAATTTACATATCGTCCAGGATTTTGCTTCGAATTTTATCTCTATTAATACTTGCCCTCCCTTCAGGTATATATAGGCGAATAGTTAACCACTCCATACCTGAAACAGAAATAAAATTGTTCAGTTAATTATTCGTTGATTTATTAGCAATAATTTTCAGAAGCTCAAAAGCTACTAATGAGTTTAGATCGAGTTTTAAATCGAATTCGAGCCTTTATTAGTCTCAAAAATAAAAAAACAAATAAAAAAAAAATTTGAGCTTGCATAAAAAATTTTTAGTAGCAATAAGATCCATTAAAAATCCACTGCTTTTATTCCTCGTGTACGATCTTGGCATTTTATTATGGCTCCCTCAGTAATTTATTTATCAGATTCGAAAATTTGTGTATTATGAGACGAGAGAGCTTAATTCATATTTTTTTGATAAATTATTTTTGCAGTCGAATTTGGTAATACGTTGTACACGTACCGTGAGGTTACGTGGAAAGAGCTGGTTCCAAGCGCGCTGGCGCTGATTTATTCGAATGCCGTTTGCCGGCAGAATCGCGCTAGCAGGTCCACCAACTTTTCAGCAATATCCCTAGTTCTGTCGTCTGCTCGATTCACAGCAAACAACAATTTGACAAAAATCGGAAACAAATAGCAGACGGAGTCTAGGGATATTCGTGGCAAGTCTGAAATTGGCGGCCGTTGTAATATTCGAATAAATCAGCGCCTGCGCGCTTGGAACCAGCTCTTTCCACGTAACCCCACGGTATATAGTTCAGACTATATTTATTCTTTCTATAGGTATACAGACGGATAAATCACACAAGTTTATTCACTATGTTATTTCATTTCTAATTCACAATTAGATTTGAACTTTCAAAAGTATTTTCAAAACTGAATTCGAAATTTTTTCAAGCTAAAATTGCAACGTAGTTCTTGTAGTAGTTTAATTTAACAAACATATTCTTCGCATGTTATCGACCTGCAGAGTAGCTATGATACAGACACTGTCAACCCTTAGGTTCTTCGCAAGAACAGGAACAACAGAAATCATGGAATATTGTTTATAACAAACAACGAAGATATCCAAAACAGATAGATTCCACTTTATAAATTCTGGAAAGTCACAAGGAAACAGTAGATCTTGTAAGAAAATGAAAAAAAATCTTCGTCCTTAATTTTTGTGATTTTGAACAATTAATGGCACCTAAAGTTGTCGAAGTTTATACCGAAAGTATCGACTTATTTTTTATACAATTAATTGGAATTTCAGACCTATAGTATAGTTCGTCTTAAATGTTTGATCTAAACCATTGACGTATTTTTTTTTTTTTTTTTTTTTTTAACAACGGATCGAAGGAAGTTACCTTTTTGTTCAACAGCTATGCGATCTAGTGTCAAATACTTCGTGAAGCAGGGGTTGGTGGCTCCACTTATATTGTTAAGCATAAAATTTCCGTCGACGAAGTAGCGAGCATTTCTGACTTACAACAGAAGCTCATTTTACCGACAACTAGTGATTTTTCGACGACTGATTATGCGCCGATTGAATAACTCCTTCGGTAAACTATCAGGTTTAAAGAGAAAAAAAAAAAAAAAATCATTAATATTCTACTTGATTAATTTCTTGACAAAAAAATTCTGGGAAACAAAATAAACATTTTTTTTTTTCGAACTTCAATGACTTGAGAAAAAATCCCCAATAACTTGACCCGAACCTGAAATACAAAAGTCTGCGTCATGGTGCTCTGAATTTTTTGGATCACTGATTTCGAATCTAAGATCTGAAATTCCAAATTCAAAACATTCATGCATCCAATATCTTGAAGATTTTTCATAATTTGAATATTTAGATTGATTCTGCCATTTTGAATTTTCAATTTTACCCCAAAAGTCGCCCTAGCACCAAGACAGACTTCCGTACTATCGAGATCGAAAAAAAAGTCGATTTATTTAAGCCTCTTCGATTTTCATTCCATTTTCCATCGGGTGAAGATTTAAAAAATGTTCATTCCAATTGCGAGATGGGAAAGTGAGGCGTAAGTGGTTCAGGCTATGAAGCCGTATGTAGGTATACGAGCGATTTTGTCTGTCTCCTACTCTGGTGTAATCCCTTCGCAGACTGCAGGCGCCGTATTTTGTAAGGGTATAGCAATTCGTAGTACAGAAAAAACCACAGCTATCCACGACGCACCCCGTTAAATAAAATCAATGAACCTCCCACAACGACTTGCAGCTGTCTGCTGTACTCCGATACCTATTCCTAACATTAGCTATACGATTTTGGAGCCCTAATACTAAAGTATCTATAAGGCCTGAGGGTCTGAACTGCAACGGGTCGAGAAACCAGAAGTTTTTTTTTTTGTTTTTTTTTTTCTATTCCTAAAAATCCTCTAATATATTACCCGAACCATGTGCTTCACTTTATATGTGTTATTTTTACGACACCGAGGAAAGTCACGCAGCTATTGAAGATCCGAACAGCTCACCTATAGCTTTCGGCTTTTAAGACAGTCTTCCCTGCACCCTGTGAAGTACTAGTAATTACTACAGATTTATATGCACATTTAGTTTTCTGTTTAGGGTTCTTTGGAAAAACATTTTTAATTGAAAAGCTGTTTTTCGATTAACACCACTGACGATGGGTTCGAATTTCGATAGACCGGTATGCCTACAGAAGCCTCAATGTTTCGGAATTCATGAATACTGAAATAACGAGGGATTTGGATTTTGGAATTTTTACATCCAATAGATCACTGAGTAATTGTATAGAGCGAATAACCGTTTCGCCGAAATGTTATCTATATCCAAGTGGCAAATGATTGGAAAATTTATTTTCAGATCGCTTGTACTTCAAATGTGCAGAATATGGATTGGAATAAAGTGAAAGGTTTATATTTTTGAAAATTGACATCGAGAATAGCTGATATTTTCAATGGCCAATAAACCAAACGTATAAATATGTCGAGAACGAGAATTCAGGAAGAGTAGAACTTATAAATGCCAAATGCAGAAGGGTCGAAATCTCAAGACATCCAAATCTTGAAAAATTGTGTCTTCGTCATCTTCTGCGAATCCATGAACCCTGAGAAACAAGAAATACACGAAACAACTGTTCCTGCGTTTTCGATATTCAGCCCCTTCTGTGCCTTTGCGAATCAAGATTTAGACTTTTCGAGTTCCTCATCATTCGCCCAATTAAATCAGGCTTTGAAACGTTTTCAACATTTACTCTTCCAGAATTTGAACAGCCCAAATTCTGAAGTCTTCCGTAGTTTGGCCAATTCGATATTTAGCCCCTTGCGATCTTCACCATCCTCAATATTTGTCTTTGAAAATATTTACACCTAAATTTCTGTGAGCTTTCAATCTTTCCTTGTCTACAACACTTTGAATTTTCGTTCTTTCGATTTTCGAAATATCGGTGATTCTCTATTTCGAATTTCAGAAATGCGAATACTAAAAATAACGACGGATTTCGATTTCGGAATTGGATTCTTCGGAATCTAATAATTGCAGGTTGAATAACTGTTTCACCGAAATGTTATCTATTCAAATGGTGAATAATTGGAAAATTTAGTGTCTCTTCGTCGTCACAAATGTAAGGAATCAAAAATCGTTTTTCTGACTAAAAGATAATTTCTGTTCAGATCGAGAATACATTAAAGTTTTCTCGACACGAGGAAAACACTTACGCTCTTCCACATATGCTCATCTTCATTTTTATAATCGTACATAGCTATATCAGAGAAAAATAAAAAAATAAAAATAAAATTGACTTCGTACATAGTAGCTATACACTAATAAGATATCTGCAGAATGCATAGAAATATGTAACTATTGCGCAATTCGAAGACCTTTGTGTCATTGCCGGATGTTTCTTACAGATGAAAGCAATCACCGGTGGGTTTGGCATAAGAACTAGACTCTTTGGTATAGGAACAATGTGTCATTAAATCATTCATTCGGAAAATAGTGGACGCGCAAGAGATGTCCCCGCGACCGTATGCGTGATATCTGAACGAATTATTTCAGCTCTTATTTGCGATACCTATTATCATTATTATGACCTTAAAATAGTATTACATATATAGCTGTAATACCGCATTACGTAATAATCTAACAGTGATAGCAAAAGAAAAAATCGTAGTCCTAGTAGTACATCGGAGCTTATTTAAATTTCGGGAGAATATTTTACGGGGATGTGATATTGGGAGAAAACTGATGATATATTCGACGAATATCATTTTCAGATATAGAAAAGTCTTTTTTATTCCAAACCATTTTGTTTTATTTTTTTGTTTTTCTTTCAACGTTGAGGTGAAAACTGAACTGTGGATGAAATGATTTCAAAAAAGCTGGGCCAATCTCTTCAAATTATATCCATAAATATGAGTTAAAAAAATTTCAATTAAATAAACTTCAAATTTCTGGAATAAAACGCAAAGAGCTTTTCAAAACTTCCTTGCATGAAATTGAATGGAAAATCCTACCCGTATCGCAGATCTTGAGTTCTTTGATTCGAACTTCCTGGCTCGTATCAAAATGTAGTTTGAAAAAATTCATGTATATTTTTGAAATCCAGAAGCTTCATTGACACAGTGAACTTTATTTTGCGATTTCTTAATCAAATTCTCTGTACAAACCCACCCTTTTAAGATTTTCATTTTTACTAGGAAAATGAGCTTCAATCGTTGCGTACGCGGGAGAATACCTAATTGCACAGATCTAATTCCGAAGAGGTGGGGTCAAATCGTTAGAAATAATTGATAACTCGAGCGTACTCTGACTTTGAGATATTCGTAAAGTTTTGACATGATATTAGTTCCATAATTGGGCATTTCATTTCAAGGAGCTTTCGGGTTCTGGTTCATATCTGGTAGAAATTCATTTAAATACACTTTGCACGAATCTCAATTAGTATAGTCGTACAAAATATTCATGATTCAAACTAGTCCGTTTTCCCGCGAGTTTTCCGTCTGTTTTCGCATATAATATATAATATATGGGGCTTTCCATCAGTTATCGCCCAAGTTTGACCTTGACATTTTTTTTGCTCCATTTTTTCATATGTGTAGTACTATATTAAAAGATCATCTGTGATTTTTTTTTTCACATTTTTTCGCGAACCGTTTTTTTTTTATAAATATTACCAATTCTGAAAAGAATAAATCCTTCGAAAATTCTGAAAAAAATCACCGATATTCTACGTCCAAAACTCGATTTTTTGATACCCGTCCGATCGTGGACAGTTGAGGTCTTCTTTCTTTTTCAAAAAATATCAGTTAAAAATAGATTAAAGTCGGTACGATCGCGGCCAGTGAGGCAAAGGTGGAATCGCTATTCTCGGAGTGCTGACCAATGCTTTCCACTACGACGTCCGAAAAGGTCGCAGGGAATTTGTTACAGTTATTACTTCTTTCCCACATATCGTGCAGGGTGCGATTACCCGTATCCAAATATCCAAGAAAAATTATAGCTGATTTTAAAAATTGTAAAATATTGCACGTGAAAATGATAAAAATTTTCTTGCTCATCAAATTTCAAATTCATTGATTAGAGAGATATATTATAGTAGCTATAGAAATCAAGTTCAATCATTCATTGCGCATTACGTTGCACGCATTCGAAAAGCTCCGATGATTCCATAAATATTGGAGCAGTTTCTGTACCGATAAATTATTATTACATATATGTTATTACATATATGCTGTGTATACCTATATATGTGGCTAAATATCTGCTCGATTAGGCACGCCTGAGGCGAATCTTTTCGATTACCAATGCGACTCTAACGTAAGTCAGACGACTTTTCTATGTATACAATACCTATATATTTAATTTAATGAGCGCAACGACCGGACAAAATTTACTTTGCAACGTTACGGTATGTAAACGCGTATTGTTTACGCAACGTAGATAAATCAACCCCAAATATCACAGCTTGAGGATGTAGAAACATTAATTAGACTTTATTTGAACCATTCAATTTGCTTTTGAATTAAAAATTTTGAAAAAAAAAGAAAAAAATTGAAAGAGGTGGTCAGAAAAATCTGAAATAAATTCCGAAATCCTCTAGGGTAGGGTAACAACATCGTAAATAAAAAATGATCAAAATCGAAAGGGGTATGGGAAATGGGCGCTTCGTGAAGACACGACATGATGGCAGAGAGTATCGAACTTCAACAACTCTTCATAGAAAAAAATAAATAATGTGGGAAAAAAAAAAAAAGAAAAAACTAAATAAAGTGAACAGCGCACAGCATTATGCAGTTCGAATTCCTGCCGGGTAATTATAATTAATTACAATGGCGCCGTTGCAGTCTGGGCGTCGTCGCGATTCTCTCTACCGATACCGTCGTAAGTTGTTGTTGGTAGTAATCAAAAATTAATGAGAAGCAGCTACTCGGCATAATCTCGTTCCATTAAGTTTACTGGTAGATTTAACGTCAATTCAATTAAACATGTCGTTATAAATGTCGTCCAGCACTGCTAGAATATATATATATCTATATATCAGCTGACGGTCTGCTGCTATAAAAACAAAGAGAAAAATCAATTTCTCGCTGCGCTGCTTGTGTCGCAAGTTGAATAATTGATTAGAATATCAATTGAAAAATGATTGAAAATTAATTCTCAAGATTTATCCGACGATTTTTTAAGCCGATTCGGTCGTTTTGTCCTGTGAAAAGATCCGAAGATATTTTTCTGGTTTATTTCTTCAGTTTTTAGATCGTGGAATCGAAAAAAGGTTCCAGAATTTTTTTCTAGAAAATTGTATACGTAACGATTCTGCGTTTCACGCTTGTGCCAGGCCAGGAACCCGCCGGGGGATGCTGTGCCGTGGTCTGCCTCCGCTACTTTATTGATTACAACGGTTCCCCTTGCGGACGCCCCTTCGGACTCCATCCCTTGCTGCTTGCTACTTGGAAAGCAAGTGTGAAAGTGAACTCGAAATACAGGACCCCAAGTGTTGGAGTCTAATGTCTTTGCTGTTCCGGCTCGCCTAGCCGAGGTAAAGCTTTGAAAACAACCATGTGTATACAGTAGGGTGTCTAACAAAAATCGAAATTGAAAAAAAAAAATTATTCTTTTTTTGTCACTGCTCCCACCACTCTGAACGTTAATTTTTAACAAAAAAAAAAAAAATAATAATCTCACGAGATAAGCTTTATATATAAACCCTAAGGGGTGGTATAAGCCATTTTTACTTTTTACTCAACCTTTCGCAGCCAAGAGTTTTCCATGTGTATGCCATTTCCTCAAAAATCACTCAGAAAAGGTTTTTTGGGTTACTTCTCCCGGATCTAAGGTCAAAATACAGGAATTCAAATCAGTGGCTCCATTATGGCGAAACGAAATTTCAAAAAGTGGACTGATTCCATCAAAATTAGTATCTCGACGATTTTTGGGGACGTTTATTTCTAATCTGAAGTCAGAAGGTACGAAGATTCAAAATGATGGATCGAAATTGTAGAAATTAGACTGAGATGCAGGAAAATTGCTACTCGGGGTTTTTAATGACCACCAATGTGAATTGGGTGATATTTTCAATTCAGAATTCAAATCAGTAATCTCAAAAACTTTTGATCACCAATTTTGATGCGAGACTGTCTACTTTTTACAACTCCGGTACGTCATATCAAAACTCTTATATTTTCACTTCAGATTTGGAATCAGCGATCCATAAATCCCTTCTGAGTTAGTTTCGTAAATATTGTATATCAGGAAAAGTGTAGACTTCAAAAATTTAAATAAACATGGAAAAACGTCTTACGCTACCTCTTCGACATGAGATACAGAGCTTATTGCGTGGGAGGATTTGTTTTGTGTAAATAACTAACATTTAGAGTGGTGAGAGTGAAAAATAGAAATGTTGATCTTCGTTAGACACCCTAGTGTGCTTGGGCGATGGGCACAATGCGATATACAATTCAGTGATTATTTATTTAATCAAACTTTGGCCGATATTTTAAATATATACTATAGGTACTTGTAAGAGTGTCCCTCAAAAAAGGTGTTTCCGAATTTCATTCCTCCGGGTGAATCAATTGGTTCCAAATAAATTTGGAAAAAAAAGTTCTGCCAAAGGATTTTCCCTAATTTTTATTCTGAGAGGTGCAGGTAAGCTAATTCTCTTTCCCATTTAAATGAAACGGATTTTTAGTCTAAGTTTAGTTATTATTTTTTCTGAGCCAGCTGAGCGTTTGGAAAATCTGATGAGCACGGTTGGAAAGCTTTTGGGATCGCTGAATCCAAATTTGATAACAGAATTTGAAAATTCAAAACCTACCTATATCAAATATTTCACATGATTTCAGAAGGCTGATTGAGTCAAAGCACGTACCCTACGTGCCAGTCTTCGATAACCAGAGTGCAATGCTCTCTATTTGCGATATCCACCTTGTGGAGCATCGCACAGCCCCTATGTCTGCAATTTCTGTAGATAAGTACACGTATCGTTTCCGTTAGTATTTTCAGCTTCTAATTGTTCTTAGAGCTATACATGTGCGAGAAGCGCTTCAGGCCTTGATCACGTATTAAATTTTTATCGAAAATGAAAAGAAAATAAAAAAAAGCACATAAAATCTGGAAAATTTGTATTCCAGATAATAATGTAATTTCAGACAAATGTATCACGATATATTTGCTGATAACTCATAACTAACAGTTTCAATTTGGCACAAACGTCTTCTTTATCAATACACGATGCACTCGCTCATAGTTAGCTGGGGATTTTTTTCGTTCTATAAGAAGCCTTTACACGAGAATAACGAACTCTTTGTTAAACCGTTTACTTACGGCTTATAGCCAGCACCAGTATAGTGATTTGTAAGTAGATAATAACAGCTGACAATCGCAAGTATATGCATTTAGCTATAACAATGTTTCACTCGATTTGTGAAAGTATATTTCAAAAATTATCAAAAATCCAAAATGCGTGAATAAAATAGGCGATATAACAAAATCGTATAAGAAAAAAAACAACTATCGCGAATCAGTCATATTATTTAGTATCGAAATAAAAATTTCAAATCGAAATAAAAATCAGAACCCTGCGGTATGGCGGGAGATTTTAATTTCAATTTTTTTTTCATTCTTATCGCTGTGCGGATGCCGTGAATAGTTATTATCTCATAGTTTTAACATAATGCATAAATTGTTATATTGGTTCCAAGCTCCGCCTAGACGTTCAGGGTTACGCGTTTGTGTGACGTCAGCTTAGGTAATTCCTGCATATGATGTCACCAATTACTGGATTTGACATAATAACAATCTACTGCGCGTACAGCAGCCAGTAGGAAAAAAAAAAAATCAATATACCTGCGCATCTTGTTTCCCAATTAAATTCCTATTACTGAAAATTTGAACATTTTTCAATAATTTTCTAAGTTCAATTTTCAAAATTCAAAATTTGGTGTTGATATTATACGAGTGTTGATTACGCCACGATGTGAGCCGCGATAAGTTGAGATATTGCTTTTTTTATCTTGCCGAATATCTTAGTCGATGATAATTGAAATATCTACGTCTTAACATCTGTGAAAATATATGAACCGCTTCGATCGCTTTTATCGCTTAATCTCTTACGTTCAAAAATTTGATAACGACGAGATTTCGCTTGCGGTCTCAAAAAAATTTTCAAATACAATTTAAAACGTTGATTTATCGTCAAATATCTGAGAGTATAAGCGAGAAAATTTTTTCAAATTCATCGACAATTACCAAGTCATTTTTTTTTTTTTTTTTTACGATATCCTCGAACTGAATACATTCATTGTGAAAAAAAGAAAAGAAAAAGAAAAAAAAAGAGCCACATATCGTACTATTATTTCATCACTTTTCGGAGAAGTTCGAAAGTTGGCTCAGGAATCAGTAACTATAAACGTCTTCCAACTATTGGTTACATAACGTTTATTATACTGAACTTTTACTGCAAGAAATATCGAGCCTATAGCATCTGGGTTATCTGCCGGGATTTGAATGCGTTTCTGCATGATTTTTTTTCAAAACATAATTTTTAGCGAAATCATAGTATTTTCATTTTACGTTAACGATACGCGATTGAGGAATGAAAATCGCTTTCAAGTTAATTAGAAATTTATGAACCGGTGATAATTATAGTTATGAAACTATACGTCCTGTCGTTAACAGTATCGAAATTGAGTAGAGATTCAACGGTAATAATTAGTACATATTATCACTGCGTCAGTGAAGCAAAACACCTAATTTGGTCGAAATTACAATTCCGCATTGATTTTGTTTCAAATAATAAAAATTTTATGATCATTTTACCTCAAATATTCATAATCGGTTATCTTACTGCGGGATTGCAATTTCCTTGGATTAATTCGGGGCAGATGCGTGTTCGCTTTTCCATAATTATAACAATAATATTTAACGTCGAATCGCGGACATGGGAAGATACATGCACCAACCACATACGTACACAATGTCGTGGGATACTCCATTCCGCAGGTACCCTGTTTTCACCTGCAATTTATATCTAATAAGGCAGATGAGGTTTGGCTTGCGACCCATTTACAGGTCTCAATTACAATTTGTATTAATTACATTCTATTAGTTTAGCTCTCTGTTTGTTCTCACAGAGAAACTCCCGTTCGTAGGTACAGCCGATGTGAAACGGGTATGTGATGGATGTAGGCTCCATTTAAAGTCAAGCAATTAGTGTTCTCACAGAGATAGCAGAACCTTATCGCAATTGCTCGGACAAAACTACGTAATGTGTTTGTTTACGATAAAAGATATTTATGAACTCTGGGCTCACAGGCCTTTCCGAAAAGATTTCGGATTTTCAAAAACTATCATTTTCGGAAGACGTGAATTCCGAAAGATCGCAATGCAGATGGCTCGAAACTCCGAAGGTCCAAAACTCCTAAAATTTCGATGCAAACATCGTGACACAATTATTCGTACATAGTGAATTTCTATTGAAAATTAAAAATGTCAAGTATTTCAGAAATCTTGTATTCAAAAGTCATAGAAAGTTTCAACTTTCGTTAATTTTAAAACGAGTTTCATAAATGTCAGACAATTTTAATACTAATATTTCATCATCATCAAACATGAATAAAAAAAAAGGATAGGAATAAAATTGGACCGTCTTGAGTACAAAAAAAATCGAAATGATTCTCCGTCACGTAGCGCCGTTCATCAGTCAAAGGTTGTGCAACAGGTACACATAAATTTTATATTCACAACACGTAGTTTGTTATTTTGGTAGAAACCACGTTTTTTGATCCCACCCACACACATCTGCGTATTGAATGAACCAAATTAATTTTGAACGCATAATATAATGCAGCCCCCATCCCTGCAGCAATGCCATTGAAAACTGTATCCAGAAATTCATATGGCGAATAAAAAACACACATTTTTTTAAAATCATATTCTATCACTATAAAACTCACCGATTGTAATATCTAACGATCAAGCACTAACTCAAGTATGGACGGAGTGTCGGTCAAGGCCTTGTGCTAATCGCAGGTTGACATTATCATTGCATAATAACAGCATTACGGTATTAGCCAAGAATAGCCTAGCTCGCCTGGAGCATCGCGAATAGGTAAAGGTGTACCAATGATCTACCATTAAGTGATTGTTTATCGAATTCCACGGAATTGATGAGATCGATCGATAGATGGGATCGGATTATCATTATCTAGATCACTGGTCTACTTATACTATTTAGGGTGAAAAATCATCGCGATATTTATTTTAGATTTTTTTTTTCAAAAGTCAAAATTTCGAGTTCTATACGGAGATGAGGATGAAGTGATGCAAAGTCGTGTACCTCAGTTCATTATCGATCAATAATAATGTGATTAGGATCCACTTATTAACGATTCGTTACGTCAGCAAATTTACGCAAGCGGCTCGTGAGGCGTTTTGTATAAAAAAAAAAAAAGTAAAAGGAAAGAAAAGCGATTTTCTCCCACGTGAAAAGAAAATGGCAAATAATAACGGTAAAAAAAGACGCCTCGGCGTCGCGACGCGGGAATATATACCAGCTTTGCTTTAGTCAGCAAAGCTTTTCAGCAAAGCTGAAAGCCGAACAGGTCGGTGACCGTTCAACCGACTTCCCTTATGCTACAACCCTCTGTTACGTCACGGGACGAGTGGCCTGCAATTCAAAATTAATAGGCCAACACCGAGACAGAGAAGTGTATCGAGGGTGAGAAAATCATGTATAGGTTGCAAAGTTCCTGCCTTTCGTGTTTGATCGATACATGGAGCGAGGCACAGCCAAACCCTGATCATAAGATTCAGCTTTGCAAACACAATACAAATTTTACAATGGATTTTCACCGGCCGATAGCTTTGCTGTCCCGGAAGTTAGCGAACCGATTCTTCCTCGTAGCTGACGATGCCGTGTGGAAATACTGGGCTTTTGATTCATCGGAAAATGTTAATAATCCATAATCGAATGATTTGATTCATTTTTCACTAAATTTCAACATTTTTCACGGTTCATATACTCATTTTTAAAGACATTCAAATTTTTTGATCCTTGAACGAGTATACCTCTCGGAGGTACGTGTATTTTTAGACATAATTAGAAATCATCAGGGATTTTATGGACTTCGTGGTTGTCGCAGGGTACAGATCGCATTCCCTCGAATGATGACATTTCGGGTAAAACCAATGGTATACGTATAGATATAAGGGCTGTCTTCTATTCTATTGAATATTCTTATTAGAATGAAAAATTTACCCATATAAAAATGAAATTTATCGAATATCATTGCCTTGCCTCGAAATTACATCAATGTAGAATATTCGTTTCAAATTTTGAGAAGAATGATGAACGATGCGACCGGTAGCCGGGGCCGACCCCTCTTTCTTCCGTGCAATCAACGCATTTAAGGCGAAGTCCGTAAAATCTCTCGAATCATTTTGAATGATGTTTCAAAATAGTGGTAATAAACTGTGAACCAGAAATTTGAAAGAAAAAATTATTTCCAAAGCCAATCTTTGATCAAAGAACAAATTTTCAAAGAATTGTTGACGCATTAAATTTAACTTTATTTATGCTTCTTTCAATTTTGGACCAAAAACGAATATTTTTTACCAAAGTACTTAAATTGGTATAAAAATTGACGTGATTCTCGTAATGAAATTGCGGAATGGGACGTTTAACCAACCCGCCACTTAGGTACTGTTAAATAAAGCTGCGTAGCGACGTTGAGGGTAGTTGACACGCAAGGGTGGCTAAGCTATATCATTCGTCTGCGTGTTGCTTTCCCATGAAATTCACGCAAGGAAATATCCGATTCAAGTTCCCCGTGTAAACAGCTGACCCATTCACAAATCCGTATGTATTCTCGTTTTACATAATTTGCGTTACGTTTCCAATAAGCTCAAAGCATAAAGCGATTGAAACATAAATCTTTGCTCCTTTCGAATCATGTATAATATAATATATTAGGGTAGTCCTTATTGGGGGTGTTTTTAAAATTTTCTGCGGATAAGGCGGAAAGAGTTTTCACATAAATAACAAAAAAAAAAGTACGCGAAACTTGGAGCCCGTAGGTCAACTCAAAGTACAGCCTCCAAGGCAGCAAATTTTCCCATTTAATTTAAACGGAAATTCGGGCGCACTGAATTGTTATTCCCCCCCCCCCCCCCCCCCCCCCCCTAATAGTGCTTCGAAAAATCTGAAATTTGGCATACGTCTTCCCTATAGTCGCAGATATTTTACAAAAAATTGGGAGATTTTTTGTAAAATACCTATATAACTATATGGAAGACGTATGATGAATTTCACTGCCTTGGAGACTGTACTTTGAGTTGACTAACGGGCTCAAAGTTTCGTGTATACTTTTTTCTAAATTTATTTGCAAATTTTCTTCCGCCTTGTACAGAGTAAATTTCGAAAAATAATGACTATATAATTTCAGTGTTAATTAATACTTGAGCTTGTTTCAGATTCGAGTTTTTTTTTTTTTTTCAACGATCAGAAAACTGAAAAAGAAAAAAACCTTTGATCATAGAAAGTTCGAATTAATTTTTTTTTTTTATTTTCTCACATTTTTCAAAGCTTGAATAATACGTTGAATTGACAGTATCAGCAGGTAGATTGCCAGAAGTAGTTATAAAGGTTATTTATAACATGGCAATTCATCACGAAATGGGAATAGAGGGAAATAACATTTCGTTAGAAGTTTACCTAAATAGAAATTGGTGAAACTATTTTCTGTTCCAATTTATTCATATTTCCTAGTTATCCTGACAATAAAGCGTGACTAGCATCCCTGAAAATATCGTTCAACCACCTAAAGAATTATTATCATTGTGTATCGTTTCTGCAATTTCTGTTTTTGGCTTTTTCTTTCATCTTTTTCTTTCCTCATATTTTTATTGTTAACACGCCTCCAGAGTAGGAAAATCTATACCTGTACCAAAAAGGAAATCTACGTCTTCCGATTAGTCAGCATTTTTCAAATGCTGTTTTGGAGTAGCCTAATTGTGTTACGGGATAAAAACCTATTTCGCTGTATTTAAAAACGTTTGAAATGATTATTTTTTTCCATTGTAGAATATTTTCGGCCTAATAGTGGTTCCTCGACTATCCGAGGCGGCGAAAATTTCAGAGAAACACGGATACTGTATAGAAGACGATATCCATGACACACAAAATTTCTCATTTCATAGAATCTCACCTGCACATAGTTTTCTTTTTTTCTTTTTTCTTTAAGTGATTTTAATACAAAATTTGAATCAAGTCGTGGTGTGAATTATGATTGAGGAGTACTCCTGCGACCTGTACCCACGTGGTGAGCACCCTTGAAATAAAAGTCATAAAAGGTTTTAGACTTCCTTGTCCCAGATATGCCTTTTGATCCAGTTTGAAGTCTCATTATTTAAAAAAATGTTACGACACAAATTTCTGTACAACATTAATAGAGAATTTTCTATTCGTTCTAAATCTGACGGAAAATATACCATATATGGGATATTTCAGCCGACATCGTCCATTATTTGGAACAAATTATTCTGGCACTTAGATACTGATTTTTTTCTCATCAACCATTTTTCAACACAATCTAATATTGTCAAATGAATTGTAGACTCAAATTATTGTTCACAACGATTTGATTGTCAGTTTTGAAATCGAACAAGAAATCGAAACTATGATCAATAGGCTTTTTGCGGATAGAACCAACGATCAAAGTCTTCCGACGCATTTCGGTGGTTTGAAAAAGTTGCCGTCTCTGATAGATTTTTCGAAAAAACTGTTGTCTTAGTAATTGGCAATTTCTGAACATTCTTAGAAATTGGCAGCTATGACCCTAACGCGTTATGACCCCGTTAATAATGGGAATACTTATGCTTTGAAGGGGTAGTCTAATTTCAAAATTCCTTTCTCAAATGAATTTATGAAAAAGTGATGATATATCTTCGCCATTTTCAATGTGAATTGAATTTGAAAAAAAGGGTCGTGACTTCGACCACGATCTGCAAGGGTGGGATGCTCCCTGATACTGCGAACAGTCCGACGAATTCTATGGCTGCTTAATTATATCTCGTATCTTTCCGCGATAATTTGAATAACATTAATTTTTCAAAATCTTTTTTTTTAATTCTGAATAGTTCATCATTTTTCAAATATAGATACAGATGTGAATTTTCTACGTAACATAGTGAATTTGCATCACCTCACGATCTTTTTATAGTTTTAAATTGACCCCTACGCTGTGTGGAGGCAGTTGATTTGATAATTGCGACAATTGGGGCATGGCTCGGTGAATCGAGTAGTACTAGGCTCAAATCGGGACGAAATCGGATGAGAAATTTCACGGTGAAAATTGTGAAAAGATCATTTTTCACGCTATATACATATTATACATATTATACATGTATCATATCATCGTGTGAATATTCTCACAGACTTTTGTGAACACTACGAGGATATATCTATTCCTAGTTTTTCCAAAGTATTTATGTAACTCGTGTGTACGCCAAGATCTTTCTTTAGAATATCTCTATGAGGATAATATAACTACACACGTGTGCAGTTTTTTATAGAAAAATAAAGAAAAATTTGAAAATATAATAAAGAAAGAAATTTTATCTAAAGCTTAGGAAGTGTTCACGTAATCATGTAACATGCACTTTATTTCCCACCTGTGATTAACCGATCTTTCTTTTTTTCCGAATACGGATAAGAGCTCGACTATTTTCATCAAATATGATATAAAAATGTAATTTCTATACCTATATCTTGAAAACGATGTTTTCTAATAAAACAACAGTTAATTAGTTAAGATATAATTGCAAGTTGTTGAGTATGCTTCTAAATTTGAAATTTGGATTAATTGTAAGTACAAATTGTGTGGATCGTGAATGTCTTGTAATTAGCTACTAGTACTTACATCAGTGGCCCAAGGGTATTTTAATCAATGAGATACATGGGTATTGGGGCCTGATAGACAGATTCAACTCACCGCAATACCATGAAAGGTAAGGTGGATATAATTAATTAATAAAATAACGCCCACGATCTATCGTTAAACTATCAGGTCATCTCAATTTACTGATCAGCGCAATTAATTTTTTCTTACAATATTTTCATCCGCCTCCATGACATACGTATTGGTACAGATCTTCTGTAATTAATCTTTACCAAAACAGAAGAATAGAGAAAAAAAGTAAAGTTCTATTTTGGTTAAACTTAACCAACATCCACTTAAATCATTTAAAGCGAAAAAGATCATCACTCGATCATACGCTACATACAGTCGATTTTATTTCACAATTTTGTTCTTTCTTTTATGGATAGATTGTTCAGATTAGGAACCTTGCTTAATAGAATTTCCCAGTTAAGGTGCTTCCCTACCCAATTCCACCAGACCTGAAAACATCGGGATGAACGCGTGCATAAGGTGCTATTAAACGGAATATCTCTGCTTGGGCACCGAAATCGAAAAAAAAAAAAAAAAATACGTCGCGCAATTCTTTGTGCGATTCCGAACACGTACGGCCCGAAAAATGTTCGATTTACTCTAAAATAGAGAAGAAATCCATGTAAAACGGTTTTAAAAACGTGTTTATCCGAATGTTTTCAAGTCTGGTGGAATTGGGTAGGGAAGCAACTTAAGACTTCAAGCTGTGTATCTCACAGATTCTGATCGAATACAAGATCCGATCCGTATTCTATATACTCTCCACTTTCTAAATTGACTGAATACTATTTTTCGGTAATTAAATCACTCGGTGTATTCTCGTAATGAATTAGGTATACCTATACGATGTAGCAATGCAATAAATGGTATGAGTTAATGGTTAAAGCCGAAACTGTTTGCGCTGCAGTGTGTCCCAACTATTACCGGACATTCTTGTTTTGGATTCCCGACGGTCTTATACCTCCGTTATCTAGAATTATGCAACCTAGGTGAAGTAACGTATATAAGGTGAAGTTAGCCTCATGGTCTTAGAGATTATTATCACCTTGTGTTAATAAAACTTACTGAAAGTCGAACACTCGCTGTGAAACTATTATACTTTTGTTGCTAATATATGCGTTCATGAATAGTATAACGAAAAAATAATAAGAAGATATTGAGAATGAAATGAATTTGCCACCTCGGTAAATTCACCGAAATCAGCATATCACATACGATTGATTACTTACTGGTGTATTGCAACGTTATAAACATACCTATATACATACCTGGCTAGATATCAGTGAACATTTATTCGAAATAGGAGGCATTAGAATTACCTACAAGTTTACTAATCCTATTGGACTCAATCCAATAACTAGAAGGCAGCAGTATAACACATACCTGTACAATTCGTGCATATACCTACATTCTTACTATATGAATAACACTTTTATTTCTATATCCTAGAAACCTAGATATTTTCACAATTTTGTACCATGAAAACTCTTATGCAGTAACAAGGTAGTATAGCATGTATGTGGATATAGAACAACTTGCGAGGGGCTATTGTCACTCAGGAAATCATTTCACAATCCAAGAATGAAATCAATCCAATGTAATCATTTTAATAATGTAATCATGCGTCAGTAATCATCAAACCATATGAAATCAGTCAACGAATCAATTTCAATCGAAATCATTACTAAACTATTCGAGGGAGTGATTCAGCCCCTCCACGATTCGGCAATAAAATACTTTAAATAGCAAAATCAACCCCTGCTTTACAATCCTGTAAATTTTTTTTCCAAAATTCTGCAACGATTGCAACGTATGTAACATCGATGCATACGTAGTATTGATGTTTTCAAAATATGATTAAAAATCATTTGACACCCTACCTGCGAGGGGAGGTCCAGGAGATACCGGTGGTGGAATACGTTGAGTGACATCAGCAGCATCCCCGTTGCTAAATTCCGTTGGTTTTGGTTGCACATCGGCCATTTTATCCCTAATCCCCAATAATGTAAATAATTATGTTTTACAGGGATAATTACTAATGACACTGTTACCACTGCACAAGTATATGATGATCAGTAACACTGAACGAAAAAAAAACGCGATGTAAATACGAACGCGAACACTTGCGTTGGAGGAGCTTAAACGAGACCGAGGACGCAGGAGATACAACGCGTTTGAATTGACTGCTCCCTGCCGCCGGGTCGCACGCGCGCTAGTCTACGAAGTGTTCGGATTAAGACCGAACGCTTCCGATATTAGCCGATTGTGAAAACCACAGATATATCTAATGTGTTGGTACATACATACATGTATATATAGGTAGATTATGTATCTGTATCTACAACGTAGCGTGGGAGACAGATCCATCCGATCATCCGCATCTTTGCCTTCCGTTACTCGACGACAACCTCTTCAAATAAACGCATCTGACTTTCTCGCATTTTTCTAATTAGTTTTTTTTTTTGTACTCCGAGGTTCTACAGCCACGTTATTCGGTGTGAATAGCTGTGCGGGTGTTCAGTCGATCACCCTGGTAGACATTTATATTTTTGCGAATTTGTACAAATTTTTAAGGATTTTCAAATACTTTATAGTTTTTCACAAAAAAATTGTAGATTTTCGTAGCCTTACAGAAATATTTGCAAATTTCTGTGGCATACATAGAATTGTAGATTCTCGGGATTCTTCACAAAATATTGTAGATTTTCATAGTTTTACAGAAAATTTTGCAGATTTCTCTGGCTTAAATTATCATAAAAAATTGTAGAATTTTGCAGTTTGTCTGAAAATATCGTAAACTTCTGCGGGTTTTCATAAAAAAATGTAGACTTTCGTAGTTTTTCATGAAAAAATTGTAGATTTCCGTAGTTTTAAAAATAAATTTGTAGATTTCCGTAGTTTTACAGGAAATTGTGTAAATTTTTGTGGCTCATCATGAAAAATTGACTGAGTTTCCCTTTTTTTTTTTTACCTTCTAGTTATCGTGCATGTCGTGTATAACATTTATTTAAGTTTCGTAAAAGCCCCATCGAGCTGCACTGCACCTTTGTTTGCAGCTGATCACCGTTTACTTATAAGCCCTATCGATTTTTTGTTTTAACTCTTGTGTCACCGACACATATGCACGCTCGCATCATATTGCTCATTAACCAGCAATATGAAATGACGTAGAATTGCAAACAAACAAAAAAGAAGGTAGCTCACTAGAGGGGAGGCGAACGTAGATTATACCAAACGATTTTCGACCTTGATCATCAACGAATTCGAAAAATTGGACCTATGGTGATCGAAAATGTCACGTGCTGCACGGCGAGTCTTGATGACATCCCGAAAATTACATTTTTCGACCGGTTTTATTTAATAACTAACCATCCAGCAGTTCAATCGATCTGTAATTTTTTTTACATACAGTCCTCACAGCTAGTTATGACCCAAATTACAGACTCTCAAAAATCTTGGTTCGTTCGGCTGAAAAGAAAATTCGAGAAAATTCAAATGTTTGTATTTTTTTCTGATTTTAAAAATCAAAGAATGTATGAAGATTCAAATGTTTTTCGGTAATCGTAGTCTACGCGGTGCCCGATTTAGTTTGAACTAAATTTGACTCAAAAATTACATCAAATGTTAATGTATGTCATTTTTACAGAGCTCACTACAATCTATGCTAGTGGCCACATCATGTAGTAGGATACGAGAGTTTTTGATATTAGAATTGTGGGTTACACCATGTAGAATAAAGTTCGCCACAATCCCAAAAGATGTGTCTAATTTTTACAATCGTTAATTCCGTTCGTCAGATTCTTTCCTGTTTTGGAATATCAAGGAATTTTTCGAACTTTACCCAATCTAGAATCTATTTATTTTACATTTTTTTCTTCACTTAAGTTTCAAAGACGTAACAAGTGTCCGGCACTCGATGCTACACTCAGATTTATCCTTTGTTTGAAGCGCCTATAGATACCGATCGATATCTTCTCCCAATCAGTTTGCGACTAGAATTATTTTCAGATATATTCAGATACCTTTATTACATCGTAGGGATATAAATTTGACAGGAAATTACTTTGTTTTCGAATCAGTAGATTTAGACACTCAAGACTTGTGACGTTTTTTTTTTTTTTTTATTTTGCTCCAGCATCGTGTGAAGTTCCAAACCACAAAGGTACATGTTGTATTTAGATTATGAACAAACGCGTTGCCGGTCACAGGGAAATGTGATATAGTATTATAGATGGTGCAGATAAATAATAGAATATCTTTCGTTTTGTAACACATTGACGTTACAAGAACTTTTCAATCTATCCACTTATTGTTAGCGACATTTGTCAGTGCATTTCATTATTAATTATACTTACCGCTTCGACGAAAATTACAAGTTACTTATATCATGTATATATATATATATATATATATGTATACATATATATATATTAGGGTGGTCCTTTCGAGGGTTCGGACGAATTTTTTTAGCAGACACCCCCTAAATCAACTCTAAATGATTCAAAAACAATTCCCTAATTTTTTCAGATTCTTATCTCAACTCTAACCCCTGCCACCTGCAAGAGGGTGGATTTCCCCATTTAAAATACACGTGTTTCGGCTATATTCTCAGCATATATTTTATTGCAAGAGTAATAATTTAAAAAATAATCTGTAACTGCGAGATTTTAGTGGGCATTGGTGCTACTATCTGATAAAAAATTTACATCATCATACCAGGCAATCCAGACGAATTGCATACCCTCTAAATCGGACGTTTTTTCAATTCATCAAAATAGTATCTAAATATGAAAGTGATCAATTTTTCGTTTTTTTTTTTTTTCTACCCACAGCAGCACCAGTGCCCAATAAAATCTTGCGGTTACAATTTTTTTTCTCGGAACTTATTACTCTTACAATAAAATACTATGTACTGAGAATATAGAAGGAGGCGGAGTCTTAGCCGATTTAAGCCACACCCTCTCCGGGCCCCGGAGAGAACTCAACCTGTATATAGCATGATACATGTTAGCGACAGCTAATCCTTGCGGCAGAGTAGTTCGATTGTGTTAACGACAGAGCTATCTGTATCAATAGTTGTGATGATTGAAGGTTGATCGTCGAATGCAAAAAAATATTGGCGTTCTTCCTCTGATTTATAGCGATAGAAAAAATTGCTCACATCACTTCTTACCAGAATAATTAAGGATTCCGTTTGACCCTATAGTCTTGAGATTATTCTGCTCTGCGCTGATTGAATCTACATAATTTCTCTACGCTGCACGGTGATGATTTTTGCCGAAAGTTTCAATTGCAAGATTCATATAATTCTGGGTGACAGGATAGGTATATGAGTATTAGGGTATCTATAAAAACAAAAAATCGACACCTTATTTCGACTGTTCCCACGGGTGGAAACGTTTGCTTTTAACACATAACAAATCTTCCCATAAGACGAGCTCTGGATCTCGATTCAAAGCATGGAGCAATCCATTTTCCTATGTTTGTTCAACTTTTTGAAGCCAACATTTTCTCTGACATGGATCCTTTTTGGAAGTCACTCAAAAGGGTTTCTTCGATTAGGGCGCTGATTTCACATCGGACATCGAAATTCAGGAAATCTAAATCAGTCTACTTTTGACAATTTTTCTCCACCCGAATAAACCAATTTCAAATTTTTTAATTAGTGTGTTTCGAAAAAGTTTCATCCGAGGAAGATTGCAGACTACAAAAAGTCTAATGAGAATAAAGAAAAAAACTGTCTTGCGCCACCTCTCAGAGTCAAGATGTAGTAGTATATGAGCATACGTGTATTAATAAAGGTAGTACGTTGTATTTGGAATTAATTATCTGTTTGTCATATATCGATATAGTTTTTGGCACATCTTAAAAGAAGTGCGATTTATTATAGTAGTAATAATATAGTAGTAATTAAAATAACATGGTTACTTATTTCGGTTTAATACAAAGCTGCACCTAGACTACACGATATATACCTAGACCATAGATGAAACGATGTGTCAAACCAAATTAAATAACGTTCTTTTTTTGTAACAGGTCTTGTCTTGGCATTTATATTTGTTATTTTTTCGTAGAGGTATTATTATTATTATAATTCCATTATTTAAATATATTTATAATTGTCTAGTAGTAGTTGTTGTTTCTGTTTTTTTTTTTTTTTTTCTTTTCTTTCTTTCTACTATTAGATCGGAGAAAAATAAAAATATCTAACAAGTTATTGTTACAATAATTATATTATAAATGATGAAATTGTTGATGATGACGTTGAACAAACTGAGATGTCAAAGGTCAGGGTATAGAATAAGACCTTGACGAACGTACCGAGCGTTTCCTTCGTTGATTGTTCGTCTTCGAAAAAAAGTTGTTCTGGATTTAATTGCTGCGTGAAGATTTTTAATTTTTTCCTTTTCTTTCACTTTGTATACTTTTTACATTAGTTTTGCTTCCTAAATTCATTATTTTCCATTTTAACCACTCAAATTTTCCGATGTATTAGAAATGACGTTTGATATTTATTCGGTGGGGCTGTTGTCTACAGCTGCTCTGTCACACATTCTACGAAGGAACGCTGTAAAAGTTCAAAACGAAGATTAGATAAACGAATAAAATATACCTAAGCATGCTTTTCGATCTGTATTGTTTTTTTCTTTCTTTAAAAAGATTTTGGCTGGCTTGTTGCATCATGCGACTTGCGATAATTGCAAAACAGTTATGAACTATGAGTTACGTACGACGCAACTAAAAATAATCATTATAGCTAATGAATGTCAATGAAATTTTCATCGACGACTGACGTTATGTTTGCTCAACCCTTGGCTCAAGATCAGACAATGGATCTGATAAATCCATATAGCATACCACGAAATGACAATTTAAGCAGAGAGAGAGAGAGAGAGAGAGAGAGAGAGAGAGAGAGAGAGAGACATTTATTAGGCGCTCTGGGATAGTATCCCCTCAAGCGCAGTAGCATAGTTTACAATATAACAAGAGAAGTAAAGACATATGGACAAAGGTAGCAGTCAGTAATTGCATAGAAGTTATAAATGTAAGAGAGAGAGAGAAAGAAGGAGGGAGAGAAAGAGATTGATGCAAAGCGTTCGAAAGAAGTGGCTGTAAAAACTGTGATAATATGGCAAAAGAAAGAGAAATTTAAATAACGTAAAATTATTCGTTAATTGAGGAAAAACCTTTAATAAAAATTTGAAAAGTTGAACACTTTTTCGTTTTTTAATGACATGACAATTCCCCAATAAGTTAAAGCTTTCGAAACTTTGTAGATTTTCCTAGGATGAAAGACTTGATGCAGATGATTGGACCTTTTTGCCAATTGGTTTAAGTTACAAATGCTTTTGTTGATTGGGTATTTTTTAGTGTTTCAAGATATTGACAAATTATTTTTTTCGGTCGCACTGACTTTTGGTGCGAATTATAAAAGCTTACAGAAACTGAATGACAGCAAGAGCGTTGATGCTGTATTCTTCATAGATGTAAGTATAACATAAAATATAAGCATAAAATAAAAATGTGGTAAATTTGAAAGGAAAGAAAAAAAAAACACACGAGAATACAAAATTCGGGTTATTGACGATGCTGCAAGTATCTTCCAGGCGATGAATTCGCTGTGATTGCTAAAAGTACGTATATAAAGCGAGATAGTTCGACATATAGAGAAGCGAGGATATCGGACAGGGTTTACTCACGATTCACGATTGGTGGTGACTTCTTGGTTTACGACATCAGCTTCTTCAGGAATGCTGGAAAATAATCACGAAGGGAAACATGAAACACGGGGAAATCTACGGGATCTAAGGGTATTTACATACTCATTACGATGTTGACTTGAACTACGTTATACTTTGGCAATTATGACGGGGGTAAAGGGCGGGCGGACTTGTACAATTAATTATAAAACCAAAGTACCTACAATTATACGCTTTCAAAAAAGGAAAGAAAAAAAAAAAAAAAAAAACACAAGTAGGTATTCCAATAAAAATAATCGAGTATCTACTTCACTTTTCAAAATTCTATAGAAATCCATAGTTTATTTTCTAATTGGTATTAAAATGGCCGCGAATTTTTGGCTCCACTAAATCAATTCACGATTTCCCAACTTTTATTTCTTATATCCGCGTTTCCAAATTTTTCTCATCGTGGTATAAATATCTGCGACTTTCAACCTAAATCGTCTAGTTAAAGGGATTTTTTACGTTCAACTGGGGTGGACAATGTCACGTGCTGGTTCTACGTATTCAATTCAAAGATCAGGGCCACGTACGAGGTTGGAGAATGAAAAATCCGAAAACACCGAATTTATAGCTATCTATGATGTAAAACTCACGGGCATATGGGATGAAACCATCCTCGTCTTCGGGGTCCATGTTGTCCCTGAGTACCTCCTCGGTTTCAGCGTCACTAAGACGCTCACCTGGAGATAATGTGTTAATTAAAATATAGCTACGATCAGGTCACGATTTTTATAGGTATCAAAGGAATGTTCTTCCTTGAAACCTTTTACCTTTTTTTTTTTTCTTTTAATTATACTTGCTAAAATTTATACGAACGTACCAAGGGTGAGGAGTGTGTGAGACAGCTCAGCTGCGAGCATGGTGCCGTTCTCAGACTTGTCATAAAGTTTGAGACATTCAAGGAAGTCCTCGTAGCAGCCCTGGTCCTTATCTTTCTTGACCTGGCTGAAGATGGGGAGGAATTCATCGAGCTTGAACTGCTTCTCTCCCTTCTTTTTGGTGCCTCCCAATTTCTCGATGGTGGCATTCGTCGGGTTGAGGTTCAGGGCACGAAGAACGTTTCCCAAATCGACAGCATCGATGATGTTAGTTCCGGTGTAATCGTAAATAGAGAAAGCGAACTCCGCCCCTAAGGGAATCAGAAATTTAATATAATCAAAGCCAATAAATTATGAGCTGATATCGAAGGACCAAATTCCCATTCCGTCACCCAAAAAATGTTCAAAATTCCTGTGTATCCATAAAAGATATCCATAGCCTAACGAAAACTCATATGTAGTACGTGGGTGCCATTAATTTCACAAATATCCAAAGCAGTTGTAAAAATGTTATATTTATAGAACCGGGTGAAACGCGTATCCAGAACAGTGAAAAGCCTTTCCCCGTCCTTTCCCAATACAATTTAATTTATTCTGTTAACCCTATCGCTAGGGATGATTCAGCGAGTGTAAATTCTTCGGGAAGTTAAGGAAAAAAAAAAAAAAACTATACCATGTCGAGTTATACCATTAAATAGTTGGGTATATATTAATTCATCGTCAGAGCTCGTACAAAAATATCCAATGGCTATGTTTAGATTTTCAGTATTGGAACCCGCGAGTGATATAGCTTATGTTCTGCTCGCGAACAGGAGCGCTTGGCTCAAGTTTCCCCCCGGCCATATAAGAACAGCACCCAAACTATTTTTGGCGGGCTAACACCACGCGTTCCCTAATTAGAACAGAAACCGGGCATCCCGAAGTTCACCCATTATGTGTAGTACCGCTGATTGCGTAATGTCCGTACGTCTCACGAATTTTTTTTCCATTTATTTTTATGAATTTTCATCTTTCTCCCTCAATTTAATGCTCAAAATAAAAATAAAAATTATTCTTCATAGCAATTATGTTAAGAATGTCCTTTATTTTATTTTTAATTCAGATGTTGTTTTCATTATTATTATTATCATTATTGTTATCATTATTATTATCATCATCATCATCATCATCATCAGTGTCTCGAATCATTTTTTCCCCTCTCTTTCTCTTTTTTTTTTCATTTATACGATGAGCTTACACTTCAGAATTTTCGTAATCACTGCAATGTTATTTTGTAGCCTTTTTTTTCTTTGTTTTTTCTCAACATACTTCCATATAGTTTCCAATTTAGATGACGTTCGTAATATTCAGCATGCAGTAATATAGTCATTTGACAAATAATATGGATCAATAATTATTGATACACGGATATATATAATCGCTCTGGAATTTTAATCACTGTGACACAATTTAATATGATAATAAGAACACTTCGTTGTAGGAATTAATTTTTTTTTTTTTTTTTTCAATTAATTCGTATATAACTGGAGTCATCACTTTTCCTCGTACGTTACTGAATCATTGTATCGTGTGTTTTTAATCGAATTTTTTTTTTCTTCCGTATTTGTGAATCGTGTGTGTGAAAGATGTGTGTGTGTGTGTGTGTGTTTTTTGTTTATTTATTTAGTTTTGTAGATGAATTTACTCACTTTCGACGTCCTTTGCGCTGAGATCAGCCTGAAAAAATGTAGAAACAAGCAACCTTTAGAAATCGTATATGTAACTATCTAGATGATTTACGAAAATAATTCGTCATTGTGTAGCCAGATAAATGTTACGACATCCAATCGATCTACATTTGCCCTGTTAAAAAAAGAGAAAAGAAAAAAAAAAAAATCATCATCACGAAGTGACTATAAGAACACGGGTTTTCAAAAATATTGAATAATAAACAGAAACATCCCCTTCGTCGATATCTTTAAATCGAACTTCATCATGGGGTGTATATTTCAGTTATACTTCGAATCTGTTTAGGGAAAAAGGGGTTCTTCGGGAGTTTACTTTCAAATTTCTTTTTTCATTCTAAAAATCGTTGTTCTTCGCGTGCAACAATGTGAAATGCATATTTCAACTGTTGGGTAATGTATGATTGATGGATTATTTATTATTGCCAATTCTCGATTGGAAACCATTCAGTATCCACTTACCATTGCTGTTTGGTATGTGTGACGGCTCCTGGATGTTCCCTCAACGAAGTTTGAACCAGAAGTGGGACCAGGAGGTACCGTGCGGATTCATTTTATTAATACAGATGGCGCCTCGACAGGGACATATGAGAATCGTATAGTATCTTGGCTCAAAAACGTCTCCGCATCTAACTTTGGCAACGTGGCATTCCAAAAACAGTTTACAGACTCAGAGTCGAAACTGTGTTACGTATTACGATAAATGGTTTTTAACTATTGTATTTTCGTGTCAGGGTTGCCAGATCCGTTCTATGGGTTTCGGCTCCCGGATAGTCGCAACTCAAAATAATCGAGCTCATCGTCAGTTACGGCAAAAGAAATTACCTTCGATGGAAGTTTCACCGGGCAGCATGAGTGGCCCAAATATCTATAAAGACGATTCGAAAAACCTCAAGGAATTATTTAATCACGTACTTTAAAAATTTTTGAAAAAATCGTAATAATCATCGCCGTTAATTTTAGGCAAACTTTTCACATCTACAATGTTCAATCTCTTCGAATCTTACTTTACATTTGTTCGGGATATGATCTCCGGAATATAACGCACCGCAGTCTACTCGATGAGTCAAAGTGCTCCGAAATAAAAGGCGTGTTAAAATATCAGAAATTCCTACGTCCGCGTTATGTTATCAAAATCGGTTAAATACATACGTCGAGTATCTTCTTCAGCGAGTATAGATACCTTTTTTCAATTCTCTTCTATGCGAAGTGACCATGATGGAGCTAATGTAATTCTATTAATATTTGCACCGTCAGAATATCGCTATTCCATTTTATACGGGTTACATTACGTAATATTGTACGAGTTACACAAGGGCGTGTATTTCAGAAGCAGATAATGGCTGTGTCGTTTTATTACAATACTTCATTTCTATAGCATAGATTGTTCGCATATACATTTTGCAGAATGTATCGAAAGCTTTTCCCACAGTGCCACGAGGTGTTGGGTATTGGGTATTGAATACCGCGTATGTCCGCGTATGTGTACCACTACTGCCTCTAGTACGGAATCGATAATGTATAATTCATCGACCCGCGGATACGATTTATTTTTATTATAGCCTCAATTCGAAACAGAGGAATAAAAAAAAAAAAAACAAGAAAATGACCTGGAATTTTTTAAATGAAAAATCGATCATTTCATTTCATAGAAAACGTGAAGACGTGAGTATACACGGTTTGCACATGCGATTTAGCAATCTCTATTTCGCCTACTAAATCTTGAGAAAAATGTTCTTAATCTTCTTCCGAAAGGTGTTTTCTTCTTGTTTTTCAGCTTCGACGCTTCAACTTTCGCTTCAAGTTTTGATTCGACATTTTCCGAAACGGATAAGAACGTTTCTCTCCTTTTAGTCGGAAGATCTACCTCCAAACCCGATGTTCCAGACTTTTTTTCAGTCATCACAGTCTTGCTCAGAGAGACTTCACCGTGTTGAGGTGTGACGACTCTCGTAATCAGTCCGGCTGTACACCAGTACGGTTCTTCGTCTGTATAATTGTCCGAACGGTCTCTGGGCCGTTTGCCATCTGCCTGATCATGAATTTCCTCTTCTTTGCTGAACCCCTGCTGACTCTGGCCTGAGGAATTCACTAGATTTCTGTTTCCGGCATCATTCTCCGCAGCTGGTGCCACTGATTTTTGATCAAAAATCACTGGATGATGTCCCTGATATTCTGCAAGTGGGCCTCTTTCATCGCCTGGTCCTTCGATTGTTCTTATGAACTTCTCCTCGGATTCTTCCCAGCTGGCTATACCTGCCTTGTTTCCATGTTCGGGTGAATTTCCTTTCGTCGAATCATTGTCTTCCAATTCTTCGATCATCTTGTGCAAAAAGCATGTCGATATTTTTGACGCATCGTGTTGAGGCTTATAATTAGCGTTGCTCGGAGCCCCCACTTCGGCCTCTAGTATTGTGGCGTCGACGTCACCTTGCCCATCGCAAATTATCAATTGAACAGTTTCCATGTCCCCAAACTTCAAGCTATTTATATTTCGGACTGCTTCTTTCACCTGCTTTTCAATATTGGACCCAACGGCTGGTAGAACGTAGGCGGAATCTCCGATCTGAATATCCTGCAGACCTTTAACGATCTTTGCGACTTGTTCTGCGTGGACAGAATCGTTAATTACGTCGTCGCGAACTCTCAAATGCATTACTTGAACCACAGAGCGTTGGACATCCGCTGATGGAGAAGAATTAGAGGTTTCAGTTTCTCTGAAGAAGGAATCCGCACCGCCCTCGTCCAAGGATCGAATTTCTTGCCCGGACAAATGGTCCGAAGGACTTTGGTTCGCCGAAAACACTTCTTTCCACGGTTTTCCTTGAAGGTGAAGATCGGTATTTCATCTCTACAATTTTGGGGAACTTATTTTCTCTCGCGGTTAGTTAGACTTACCTTCTTTTCGGCTAATGTCCACGATGCTCAATGCGCCAGTGACGACGTTGTCAATCATATCCTTGGCGAATGGAGTCACGGAATCACGGTCACGATTAGTTTTCGAGAGGACTTCGCTGGATCTTTGTGACACTATTTTGTCATCTACTATCAAAGGACAAAAAAACTTTGATAACGATTCACCAGAATAATCTGCAAAGGTAAAAATACCTGCAGTCAATTGATCTTGCAGTAACTCATGCCCTAAGTCAGATTTTGACATTTTTTATTTGTGTAGCACTAGGCACAAGATATATTGCGAAAGAATGGTACACGGTTCTATTTGACAGCTCGATTCAGATTTTTCATCATTCTCTGAAGCTGGTTTGAACGATCACGATTCACAACAAACTTCAAACCGTTCGCACCTGTCATTAGAAAAATCACGGTCAAAATGTGGGCACATTTTAACACATACACTGCTTCAGAAAAAAGTGAATATCCCGCAAAAATCTTCGGATATAATATTTCGATGCTCATCTAGGAAGTAAACTAATACGTTGTGCAATGAATAGCAAAAATGTTCTTTTAAGTGTCCAATTTTTGGGTAAGTGTTCAGGTCATTACGTCAGGATCATCGTAATTCCTAAATTGCTCGTTCTGGCTTAAATGAAATGCAGAAACTGATCTTGGCCGATAATCCCAGACTTTTCAAAGACAAAAGACAAACGCAATCGATCACCCAGTACAAGCCTTCCAAAGAAGATGTCCGGGTTCTTCTAGAAGTTGAGGTGATTGAAAATGAAAATTTAATGGATCGAAGTGAAGTCATTGAGGTGATAATCATCCCTCCGGAAACAGCCGACCCCTCCATGCAGTTTTCCCGGGATACCGCAACTTTTAGAACCGAGAAAAGCAGCGAACTCGAATATCATGCAGAAGCTCACCGAAGACCAGCCATCCGTGTCACTAATCAATGCCATATTCCGCATCTTGACAGACAACGAAGGAACAGCTTTTTTGCTTACAACTTGACCGACGATCCGGCGATGAATGTAGGCGAAATCGTTGGCGATTCACCTTCGAAAGTGCCTTCGAAGCGACGGATTGTGGTGCCGGAGAACAACGTGAAACTTCGTCATGGTGATCATTGCGATCCTTTCATCTCAGATCTCAAGATTTCGGACGCGAAAATTGATCAGCGAACCGTTTCTGCAGACCTTCTGAAATCCAACGTTAATTTTTGTATTTCTGAAAGTAAAATGCGCGATACACCGCCTTATGTAAATGCCCAGGCTTATCAAGTGCATTTAGAAGCAAAAGCAGTTCACCCACTTGTTGAGTTGAGTGCTGCACAAATAATACTCGAAGCTTATAAGTCGGATGAATCCTGGAGGTGCGATGCTATACATCAAATTATTGAAGCGCTGCGAAAAACGTTAATAGAATGGGGTTCGGACGAGAGAAAAATTGCGAATACGCTGTACAACGATTGTTCGTCATTAATGAAGTGCGAGCACTGCGGAGTGATTAGTTTCAAAAAAGAAAAAATTCTGGTACCAACAACAATCGGAGACGAATTTTCAGTCAAGATTGACAATGCGCGACAGCTTCAATGCGAAGACGACGAAGAATGCCTCAGAACTGGCAATAGTGGAAGCTCCTACGATGTCAGCCCGTTGAATGTTCATGATCAAATACCACGAAATCAATCCATCGAAAATAACCCGAGGTCAAATTTCTCAACGCCTTTGATAGAAAACGAAGCTTCGAAAGACAAGCTCGAGGTACAAACGCCGGAAATTGAAAAATTACCCGAAGACTCTTCACCACTAAAGGTTGAAAATCCTCGTTATAGGCCAGACACCAAATTATTTTTGCGAGGACCTATAAATGTTGGGAATATCGACACGCCATCAGCTATGGATACTATGACAGCGGAACGTGATGGCGATTCTATGTGTGGAAATATGATTAAGATGATCGATGTTGGCCGGAAGAAGGAGTCGAAAACTAATATGCTTCCTTCGCTAACAAGCAATAGATGCGGGCGTTGTTTACCAAACGTGGAGAAACACGAAAAGTCGAACGATGCTCGTTTTAGAAATACTTATTCTACCCAATACTCCCCGAGGCAGATTATAGCGAAAGGTTTCAGGAACTCAGTCGAGAAAACTTGTCGAGATCATCGATTTGGAAAAAATTTTCAAACCGGTAACAATCGGACCAAAATTCGAGGAAAATATTCGACTCTGTTGGGCAAAGATTGCAAGCAAGCTAAAGCACCGATCTGCATGAACAGCAATATGGAGAACAACAACGTCAATGATACACTCATGACGGAACCACAAACTGAAACTGTAGCAAAATCCAAAACTTCATCAGTCCAAGATTCGTCGCGAAAAAATAAACCCCCTAGGCCAGTAGTACTTCCCTCAAATATCCCTACGAAACTTGAGAGGAACAGTAGAATTAAACCGTTGTCATCAAACAACGTTGCTAACTACATGCTCAGAGAAAGACCATATGCGGTTCGTCGGAAAGAACGGCCACTCTTGCAGATAGATTTAGAACCTGCAGTTCCTCGACAACGAAGTTTAATACCGTCCAAGAATCATGAAGGTAAATCGCAATCCAAAGCACATTTCTTATCACAAAAGAATGAGATACTACACGCTAAATTTATTCAAGAAAAAAATCTGACGAAAAATCTACCTTATGGCTGTACCGCTTCTTCGGACGATCAATTATCTGAACAAGATCAACAGGAGGCAGGCAACGATCACTTTAGTAAGAGTGATAATGATCAAAGATCAGTTCGTAGATCGAAGAATCGTAAGCTTAATGAGATTGATTCTAATTTTAATTATTCTGCCCCGTTGATTGGTCTTGCAAAGAAACCATTCGAAAATAATGATTTCATGATCGATCGATATTTGGCGAGCTCTAGTCCGCCCGGACAATATAATGCAGAAAGTGAGACCACTGCTTTCAGTTCTAGTTCGTCTGAGAATGCGATCCGAGAATGGGTTGATTCGTTCGCACAAGTACCAAGGTTTCAATATGAACCACTTCCGGTCAAGAGCAATGATGAGTCATCTTGTGGCACGGTACGGAACATCAGAGCGCAGATCGAAAAGAAAATTAAAAAATACTCGAATTATAGCGCTGTTGCTTCAAAAGAAAATACCTGCAGCCACGAAACTCTGACGGATACTGATAACTCGCTGAAATTAGATCAGAAAATGGCTTCACCAGACTTAGATCTCATCACCAAACAATACGAGCGATTCAAGAATATGAACTGCCATCACTTTTCAGATGACGAGGCGATGCCATCAACCAATGCAGCTCTACCTATTCATTTGCGATCAGAAAACGGTCGGAGGGTGCGGGGATTTTTCAAAACGATGGAAGATGCCAAAAAATTGCTTCAGGTTGATGGAACAACCAAAACGACTGCTGGATTTGTGGACAGTACCTTTGATACGTCAAGAAAGGATCGAGAGCCAAAAGTTGTAGTGAATAAATTTCGAAATAATGGTAACCATGATATTTACACAGTTGAGGAGGATAGGAGTAAGAAGAGTCGAACGGCGATGAATACCGATGAAAATATCGCCGAAAAAGTTCACGATGGGCATTCGGAAATTCGAGAATCACGAGTAAGCTTTGATACCTCTGAAGAAATATTTCCTGCCAAGAAAAAATACGCGGCAATCAGGACACCGGTGTCGAAAGGCTTTGCTAATTGTAAGTCGGCTATAGATCCCCTGAAGATGACGTACAAAAATTCAGCCCCTGTGATATCATCAAGTAGCGAAGATAGCAACGAGTATCACCTGGAACATGGAGTCCAGCAAAGTTCTTCGTGTAAAGAAAAGGGTGGAAGCGTTTTGCAGCTCAACAAATCCGAAACGGTTGAGTGTCAGATTACATACGGGGAGTTCTCGTCCAAATATATTAGCAGCGGAAGTAAGGAGAACATGGAGGCCAAGGCTCTTCCTGTGTATAGAAAGATCCTCGAAAGCAAGGACGAAATGGACTGGGAAACGTTTCAGCAGCTCGTGGGAACTCTGCATCCTAGCCAGAGAGAACTTTGGTGCGATATTTGCAAGGCAGTTAGTAACGAGGCGAAAAGAGTTTCCGGGGAAACAGGCGCATCTACAGAAGTCTGCATAGAGATTAACCCCGTATCAACTAGTCAAGCTCTTCCTTTTGAGGAGAGAAGAACCAGAGTCAAGACTTCCGGCAACGAAATAAGCTTCGAAATGGACATGATTTCGACCGACTCTGAAACGTTTTTTAAAGAAACGAAAGAAACTCTTTACGAGCCTGAAAGGTGCCTTTAAACCTTTTTCTTCTCAACACGGAACCTCCGCAAAACAATGAAACTGAGGCAACGACTTCGTCATCCACGCAACTTGCGCTTTGTAATATCGAGACCTTCAGCTAATAAATTATTGCAAAAATATGGGGAAGGCTAGTTTGGGAACATGCAACTTCGGACACAAACATAATTGGACACGTCCTAATAGGACACAAGATTTTTTACAATTCATGAGGCTTCCGTTTTAGATTCACCCAAAACCAAGCGGATCCCACATGCAAAGTCCATTCCTAAGTTTCGTATTGGCGTGGTTTCGTTTTCCCTAAAGATTCGAAGATTGTGTCCGAAAAACCTCGCGTTCAATCGGACCTTTCGATAAATATTCAATTTCATGTGCCTAACCAGAACGTGTCGAATAAATTTTGTGTCCAAAAAAGCTTTCGAATTATTTCGTGTCCGATATCCCATGTTTTATGCTTCAAACTATTTATGCGATTTGGGTGCCATTTTCGCAAGCATGTTGGCACAATGATAAATACAGACACGGTATTGATTTTATTTTCTAATAATTATTAAGTAATTTGGAAGCGACAGTTCTTCCTTTTCCCCAGTATCTTTGGTTAGCAACAGCAGCACAAATCCGACACTTATTTACAGACGCAGGCTATGGTGGACATTTTCTGGTATACCTATTCAGAGAAGCTTATGGTATTAGAATTCTTTCTAATTTCAGATTTTAATTATAAATGACGAGCGACGAGCTAATCTCTAATCTCCGAAAGCCGAGTTGAATTCTCGCCTTTGGATTTATATTTTCAAGATCGAAGTTCAATTTCGAAGGCGTTTGACGCTAAGGGATTTACAGCCAATGGTTGAGAATATAATTGATGTAAAGAAATGATCTATGATTGACTAGAATTTTTTTTCTGTTTACACGGATAAACCGATCGAAGATTTCATTTCTGCACTGTCTTGGCATTCTGGGTTGAAGAAGTTGGGTGGTGGTCCATCCGGCAGAATCCCAGAGAAATCGATGAGCGACGGCGCGTTTGTGTCCTAGTTTCAATGGCGTCGCGCGCACATTCCTCTCATCCTCGTCGACGTCATCGTCCTTGTCTTCCTCGTCGGTCACCACACCGTTTCATTCCGTTCTGTTCCGTCTCCTCCGCGCTATCGTTCAGTTAAGAATTTTCTGTTGCTCCTACCTGCCGCTGAATCTCAATGCAATCAGACTTTGAAGATGCCTAAGCCATTCACTCGCGTGAGTCTTATATTATCATCCCTTAATCACTATTAGTTCAGAAATTCCAACAAGATATTAAAATAGTCACGGTAGTACTACAATTTTTACAACGTAACAGAAAAAAAAGTAGATAATCAGAAACTAAGAGACTCTTCTCCAAAAAGTTCACATATTCAGCTTTGTTTCTACCAATTATTCTGATCGTAAATTTTGTCATAGTGAACTCGAATGATTTTGAAATCAAAATAATGATTTGGGATAGTTATAATAATAGCGGGAAATTGATTGCCTGTAGGTATCTAGTATATAGGTAAAAATTTTAGTTGCTCCAGATCCGGTCGATGTTATGCAACGAATTATTTCTCGGGATGCTTTACTGAAGTTATTCAAAAATTTAGTAATAGTATTCTACGTATGAACCTCAGCTTTTCTTAGACCGAGAAACATCTACGAATTTTAATCACTATTGGCTAATAATTAAGTGCTTGTCATGCATCGATATGAGCACAATCTCGTCTATTCATAAAACATCCAATTGCTGAACTGTACAGTTTCCAAGAATGGCCGTTGAACATGTAACACATTATAAAATCATGTTTTTTTTAACCCCAACCTAATTAGATCCAATTAAGAATTCAACCCATCAGCTGGTACTCGTGAGCAGGCCGGAAATAGCCAAAATTACACAAAGGTCTCTCGGGCTTGTTCGTCTTACTTTGAATCACATGTTCAGTCCAGAATTATTATAGTACCTTCAGCGATTGCTTAGCCCACCACGTAGGTAAGCAGATTATCGCATTGGCGTCTGCTGTCTTTATTCAACCAAAGTAACAACGCCATAATGTACATTAACATGATGGGGTTTATCATTTGGACTGCACCATACCGATGTAGTTAAACTTTATTCGTTTCTCTATATCATTCGAGATGATATAAAGAAGTGAGAGAAAGACAGGAGGAGTAGTACCCCACACCAACATACCCTAGTGCAGCCCAATGTAAAACTTGAAGCTGTATTTCGGATCTCGGGATTTAGTCCCATTCCTGAGTCATTTCTATGTAATTATATTCCTAGACTGGACAGAACGAGAATACGATATAAGTTTTCATTCCGGATAAGCGAGTTATGATATTCATTATTCGCTATTGATAGTGGATTCATATTGATGGTGGTGGGTTTCTATGTCGGAAGAAGAATGCCAAAACACTTAGTTGCCATTCATTTCCTGTTCATATCGTATAGACTAAAGCTTTCGTAAACTTTTGTGGGATGTATTAGATAATCCTTGATAATTCTAGCCTCTGTAAAACTGTCGATAAGGGATTGGTGAGCTAAACGTAACGAACGCAAACGCTCAGAAGATCTTAGAAGTAATGAAAACTTGAAAAATTCATTTGACACACGATGTAATGCGTGGAGACAATAAAGTCAGTGATACAACCCCGAAAACGTCGGACGATGGTTCATAGTAGAACCACACTTTGGTCAGACAAACATCGCCATTAGAAGACTTTACAACTTTGAGTAATCGAGCAAATCGACATTCATCACAATTGTAACTTTTCGGGATTATTCTATCTGGTCTTATTGTTCGAAGCATCACATATAATCTCAGCAATCATGGCGCAAGTCTGATTACGTTCTCTTATTGCTGCGAAATTCCAGTGACTTGTGTTACGGCGAATCGTGAACCCATTGAGTTAACATTTTCAAGTTAATGGCAGGCGACAATTTTTTGTGAAAATTGTAGCAGACATATAAACAGATATAATTAGATAGGTATAAGATGTAGGTAGGGGATACCTTATTAAGGTGTCGATTTAGCCCCAGGATGCTCAATTTGACCCCTGCGTGATTGATATCCTTGCGCGTAGGTAAAAGTTATGAAAAAATGACTAACGCATCGATTGTTAATAAACTGTAATACATTCCAGACCACAGTATGAGATAATCTCCAAATGGCTGCAAATATGGAGAAACGCAGATCCATCGACGACAGTTTACATGATCAAGCCTTGCCGATACCGATACAGACATTTCTCTGGAGGCAGACGAGGTGATTAGCGATATGTCACGTATCGTATAAGATATTGAATTAATTTTCGTTTTGAATTTGCATTAACAAACAGTCGTATTATATTCTCCCATTTAGCCCGTTTATACGAGCCAAGCTTGGAAAGCTCCACGAAGCATCATGTATGGTAAGATGCACGTTCTATATTTTTCGCGAAAACGTTAACGTTTGTTCAGCCTTAACCAACTTGTTAATATTAAACTATCAAATAAATTGGATAAAATGAAAATATTAACACACGCTTATATATATATATATATATGTATATATATATATGAGTATAAATATACTTAAAATAATGCTAAAATACTAGACAATAGCATTATATCCTGCTTGCTGCACTTGAGATTACTGCTGTTAACGTGTGCTAATCATGATTTTATTTGGTAAAAAAAAAAGAACTGCGAAGTGCTACACAATTCAACAATTCAGTGGCAATTCAATTATATCACGTTCGATGGTTTGTCATCAGTCATTATTACCATCGGAAACAGTAAATCGGACTCAAACAATGTTCCATCATTGCAACCCATTTCAGTGAACAGAATTTATTTCACTCCCATTCGAATCGGATACGTACTGCAATCTGAATACTGTAACTAAGATATTATCTTTTTCGTGATTGAATTGTATAATTTTACCTGAGGGGCATGATGATGGGTGGTGAAATTTCGAAAAAATCGGTATTTTCGTAAAGCTGTCAATTTTTTTTTGTATATTTTATAATTAGTTTTCCAATGAATACCCCTTTCTCGTTAGTGGCCATGATATCTTGAGAACCACTCCACCGATTTGAGTTCGTTTCTCTCATATACGTAATTCAATAGCTAACAATTAAATGATGAATCGGATTTTATTCTTTTTTTTTTTTTAATTCACTTGGTAACATTTCGGAGAATATTTTCTAATTTAGGAATACACCGGATTTTTTTGGTTTCGAACTTGCCCTTCTGTTGGAATCGTGTTCACCATCGATAAAAACTAGACAGAAATTTCTGATGACTTTTTATTTCCATTCAAACTTATTTTGAAAATACGCGTTTCACAACCCACTATCCCGTTGGTGGGCAATCTGCACATCTCGTAGCACACGTTTCAGCAATAATATACGCGAAAAGTGAGTAGCAGAAAGTCAAGGTAATTAAATTGCACTGCGATAAGAAATGCAATACCACGTTAAGTTGGAGGCATCGTTAAGCAATTTGATGATGTTGTATATGTTCCTATGGCTGTCCCCTCATGGCTGACACCTGTACGCCTACGTTGTACCTACCTTGTGCCTGAATTGCACTAACAAACTACCCTCTCTTCTGCCATGTGGCAACATCCAATCGTCACCTGTCCGCAGTTCTGTCAACATGCGCCCGGCCATCATGTAAGTTAGCTTTGCTCCGCTTTCGTTATTTTCTTATGATGATTTTTCACAAAAATTATGTTATATGTGTAAAAATCAGCTGCTTACCGCACTATACTGACTCCTTTTATCGGCATTCAGATTTCTGCACTGGTTACAGCCTCTGCATTGTGCATCACATCAATTATTTTGTCCAATTACGGATAATTCTTTATAATAATGTCTCATAAGCAATTACAAATTATTATTACACTGTACCGTCATTTTCATTAATAATTCTGTCGCTAATTTGACTAAAACTAGAATGGAAGTATACGGGAGATTCCACGCCGAAGCGATCTGCGCCTGACCCTCGACCGTTCAGATTCGGCTCGCAATTTTTTTATGTTCTTGTCCCAACTCTGAAAACGATTCAGATTTGATTTCAAATTTTTCAAAAATTTTCGGATTTACTTATGATTTTTGAAAATGAACATATCGTTGGCCATAATTCTAAAATCTGGGAAAATTCCGAATAATCCTGTGTCAAATATCAACATTTATGAGCGTAGACCCAAATTGGGCCAGGGTTCAATTAATTTTTTTTTCTTTTGACTGTTTCGATAAAAGAAATCGAAAAAAAAGAAAAAAGCACTAGTCAAATCACTATGGAATGTTGTTAGAATATTTTTATATGGCAAGGTGGGGCATAATAGGTCTCTGGAGCGTGGTAGGACCCATGAAAAGTTTTTTCGTGTTTTCGTTTTTTTTTTCAATTTTTTTCAATTCCTTTGATAGAAAGAGTTGGAAAAAAATGAAGCGAACGCTGATCTACTTTGGGTATAGGCTCTAAAATGTTAATATTCGACCCAGGATTTTCCAGAATTTTCCCCAAATTTTAGAATTCTAACCGCAACGATGTGTTCATTTTCAAAAATCACAGGTAAATTAGACATTTTTTGAAAAATTTGAAAAAAAAACAATCTGAGTCATTTTTCGAGTTGGGACAACAACATAAAAAATCGTGAACCGAATCTGAAAGGTCGAGGGTCAGATCTAGGTCGATTCGGTATGGAATGCCCATATATAATTAACGGCTTGAAATATTGTGCATGTTATTAGTTCAACTTTGAGAATTACTTTCGTTCCTTTCCGTAATTAATATCTTGCTATATTTTGGTATAATTCAACCAGATAACAGCATGTGTGCAAATTTTTCAGCAGTATCAGAATAAGGTACCTTGCGTCCTTAATTGCGATCAAAATTAGAGCAAACTATTTCGAACAACAAATTGTTAGCAAAACATCAGCAAAACATAAATATATTTGTTGCAAATTCTAATGCATAAAAAGTATTCTTAGCAAGTATGGTAAAAAAAAAATCACTTGCGGTTATCTGAGGAGTGAAATTCTGTATTCTAAATTATGGCATAGCACTGCTGTTGAGCCATTCTTTAAACTCTATTGTACTCACAAATTTAAATATCTTTTTGATATTTCGAACAAATTAGATCTTATTTATAATTATGTGATAATTCTACCTATTATTGCCTATTCTGCGGTTCAATTATTACGTCATTTCTTTATTCGGAATATAACGGTAGTTATCATATACACGTTGTATTCACAGTATTTCATAATTAGTAATAAAATTCACTGAATAATTGTAGGTCTAAAAATTTTCGCTATATTAGAGCATTGTTTCGTAATTCTCTTATTTTACTAAAAGTTGATTTTCAATTTTGTCAAAAATCTATACCCAATCAAATATCGTACCAGTGCCATTATTATTGCATGGATAATTCTTGCTCTTGTGTTCTAAGAAACCTTTTCCTCGGGTCTTTCAATTACGACTAAAAGACCGCAGCACATGTCACGTGTAGAATAATCCATGTACCTAAAACCGTAAATTTTTTTTCTCAAATATCATGAGTGTAAAGCTGAATGTTAAAGCGCTGATTGCACGTTGCATCAAAAATGATTCTCCTCGCAAGTTTTACCCATTAATAAGTAATAATAATCTTTAATAATATCACATTTAAAGATGTTTCAATCATTCCAATGTCATATTCTTACTAAATTTTCATCCCAAATTGTACCTTTTTATTACACAAGTATAATCTATATTGGTTGTGCTAACATTCAGGAGATGAAAGAAGCATGCAAGGTAAGATTTGGTCGATAACTATAATTCATTTAACTTTATTTACGGACTAGACCCACCAATCCGACACTTGTTAAATGATCATCAACAGATATTCGAGAAAGTACTTGTACAAAATTTACACTTCGGACTATCACCATCGTTGACCGAGGCCTTGGATGCTGTACCTCGATGGCGTCTTATTCAGGCTGCTCTTCCCCACGTTCTGCATGCTGCGGCAAATCTCTTACATAATAGGTGAGAAAAAATTGCTAATCATAAAGTAAAAAAGACTCGTTTGAATCCAGCAATTGAATATATTGCAACTCGAATTATTGCGATCATAAAAGTATCAAGTATCGCATCGTAAAAATTAAAAATGCACCTTATTCTGATCCCAGAAAGGATACGAATCTCCAAAGTCTTGGGGCAGTCGAGACAAAGCTTCTTTACACTTTGCACTGGATAATTTTGGACGCCGCCGAAGAATGTGCCGACGCAGATGCCGACGCTGGAATTTATCATGCCAATCCATTCTATTACCTATTCTCTATCCCAACAATGTCGGTGAGTTTAACTATTATAATTTATTCATGTGATAAAAATACTCCGCCGAAACGCAGATCATACAAAATTTGTATAATACATTCCATGTCAATTCAGGCACTTGAAATTTCCGTTCTAACGCCAACGATTTCTATCTTATATTGATTGAGTCATTACGAGTCGTATTCAGTATCTTTTTTAAATTTTCATTTTTCATAGACCTCCAGGTATGAATTTTCAAATATTTACATCTATCCGTCTTGAGACGTAGTTTGTGAAAAAAAAGTACATCCATTTTTTTTTACTTCTTTGTGACAGTGAACATTCTGTTCAAAGACGAAAACGTTGCTTTTCATAGAAAGGATTGAGCTCAATTTCAAGGTCAATTTTTTTCGACATCCTGACAGAGGAAACAAAAATTTCGAGCCCCATTTAATCGTGAGACGATGATTAGGTCTATTTTTTTTTTTTTTTACGCTTATGTAATTTTTTCGAAAATATTTTTAGTATACTCAACATTTTTTATGTACCTAAAAACCAAAAAAGGAAAGAACCGTCGTACTGCCACGATTATATAGGGCTCCATATTTCTTTTTTTTTTGTCATGAATTCGAAAGAAAAACAACGCTTTGTCTTCTAACACAATTATTATCCTAATAACGAATCGAAAAATTAATATTGATTTTTTTCAAAAATCATGTTCCAAGACGGATAGTTTGATCATTCGGTCAATAGAGTTGAAGATCAATAATTGCAATCTTTGGGTCTGCAAAATTTGTAAATTTCTAAAAATTGATATCTGGAGATCCATGTGAGATAAAAAATTGAAAAAAATACTGAATACTCATTATCACTGAATGAAAATAGAAAATCATCGGGAATCGAAGAAAAATTTCGAATGGCTAAGTTGACATAGAATCCCTCACATATAGGTATATAATTCTATCTTTGGCTGGATACTTCGATTTTGCTAAGCGATTCTCACAAATTTAAATTATTTTTCGCTCTTCTTTCTGCCTTTACAGTTATTTGTTTACCTCTTCGCCCCGATCTGCAACCACCTGAAGGAGTCG
Source organism: Tenthredo scrophulariae (assembly GCA_963978835.1). Classification (NCBI taxonomy): domain Eukaryota; kingdom Metazoa; phylum Arthropoda; class Insecta; order Hymenoptera; family Tenthredinidae; genus Tenthredo; species Tenthredo scrophulariae. The sequence goes on from OZ022234.1 coordinate 8,430,423, forward strand.
GACTTTACTACTAATTTTCGTCTAGAAAATGGGCTAAAAATGTGGTCTGCACTTTGGGAATGTCGGCATCCTGATACCCCTTGTTTTACAGCGCATTGTCGTCCAAAACCACGGGCACTTTGGACACGTTCGATGAAGATGTCTAAACACAATCAACAATTTGACGACATCTTCTCAACGAGTAAGTTTTCAGTAGATTTGTCCGACAAAACAAATTGTCCGAAGTCCGAAGCATCATTTCAAATGAATTTCGATAAATTGGTATTATATAGAGATAGTGATGGAATGGCACTTGGTAACTGTATATGAATATCTGCTAATAATCACTCTACACAATTATCTATCCAGAGAAAAATGCTAATGAAGAATTCTTGGACACTGAGAGCCCACCAAGTCAATCAGCTAGTGTTTGTTTTTCCGATCAAGGTGCTCCTCCGTCAAGCAAGCAGCCGGATGAAGAAGTAAGTCTGACGTTCTTGTAAGCAATTTTCGCTTTGGAGATCGGAGGCTTGAAGTCTTGAATGAATCGATTTTTAGTTTTTATTACATATTCCGTTTGTACGATCTCTTCGCGATAAGTCCCCGTCAATTTTTTTTGAGAAATTCGTGAAATTGCGGACGGGAGAGCGAAAAACATAGAGTGGTGGCCCCGCAACCGGTCACTGCCGATCAGTTTGGGCATTGTGCTGATCACGATGGGTTCTTTCGTGATATCGTTTCCGAATGGTTTCTATTATTTTCTCCCGAGTAATATCTTCTCTTTGTCCTGATGTCTAGAGTAATTGGGTTTCATCTCCAAAGGATACGGTATTCCCGGAAACAATACCTGAAGAAAGTTCGAGCACCGAAGACGAGCATGTGGTAAATCTAAATGATGAAAAAAATTGTGATAAATATCTTTGTGTGCACGAATTTCCGCTACTAATTATTATTTGCTTTTGTATAACTGCAGGTCATATTCAGATTGCCTTCGCTAACCGAATCTGAAAAAACTATTGATGGTGTAAAGGAAGTGTCTACAATATTTGCTGTATGTAAAAATTTATTTGGAAAGAAAGTTCACTGCATTTGCATAATTCTTAATCTTTTTCAAACCACGTGTTACTCGACTCTCTTCCACCAGGGCGAAGCGAGCATTTTTCATGTTGCAATGGGACGCACCACCAACTCCTGTAAATCCACTATGACTATAGAACAAGTCACGGCAATATCAGGCTTGGATACAAAACAGTTCGAAATGAAACCATCCATGCAGCAAATGGGGTTTGTAGCCTTGATGGTCAGTGAACAGCATTTAACTCGTGATTATACTCCACGTTTCACTTGCTTAGATCATTGGACAAGGACTCGGTTGACAGTTCAAGACTCACAGGACCTGCCCCGAACTTTCACGGTTCACCCACAGTCCGTTCTGCGATCAGAAACGGGACCCATGCACAAGTTATTGATATTTGTGCAGCTACATTTCTTGACGTGGCTGTTTTGAGATGCCTTTTTGTTGCGCAATGGCAAGAAGAAGGAGTTTTTTGGGCTCTTCAGTTCTTATATCATCGGTGGGTATCCGAATAAATTAGTTCCATTTGTTCACAATAGTTATTTTCCTTCGCGTCGATAGATTGAGCTATTTTAATTCTGACTGATGAGATTTTTGGATTAATCATCTTGCAGGCTCAGAGAGATAAGCGAAGAGTCTTGCACACAGCAGCAACCTCGCAGACGAAGTAACTCTCTACCAATTCCAAAAATCGAAGTTTCAATCTACCAAAGTCCGGAAAGTAATAAACGAGACGAGGCCAAAGATTTCATAGAAGTCCCAGAGCCAAAAGACGTTTCTATACTTGCAGGTACCTATCGTGCGTTCGCTAGAATTCGATGGACATTAATTCTATTTCTCCATAAGACTTTGCTACTTTTCCAGAATCCCCCTACGCTTCAAAGTTGGCTGATTCAAGCCACACACGTCGTGCCAGCGAAAAAGTAAAAAAACGTATGAAAATGGCCGATCTAAAGGCTTTTGTTGAAACCAAATTGCTCTCCAAGTCTGAGAAAACTTTAGAAAAAATAGGCCAGGATGATCCCAAGGCATTTTTCGAACAGGTACCGACCACAGACTCGGTTTGGCTTAGTTAGATCTTTTCCAAATCGTATAGAGTATGAAAAATCGAAAGTCGATCGGTTATTAACTAAAAAAAATCCTATCTAAACAGGAATGTCACAGGAGCCTGGATACAGGTGATGATCATCTGACTAGACCAGCATCTACATTTTCCAAGATCTTTGACGCAAAAGATGTCGACAGAATTAAACATCCCACTAATCTAATCAAAGGAAAAAGCATGCCAAGCTTGAGGTACTCAGTTACAATATTGTTATTAATAAATTATTTCCACATGAGTTATGAGACGTGAATAGTATTTAATCTTTTTATGTCAATTGAATATCAATATTTAATACATTTTGAAAAAAAAAAAAAATTAGTTTCAATCTATTCTTCGTACTTTTTTCATAGGTATTTACATTCTGGCCTTCGTATAGGTCTGAGCTTTGTATAGGTCAGACTTGAAAGTACCAGATCATTTTTCCATTTATTACTATTCTGAAGACACGTACTCTCTGAAATTTAACCAGTTTTTTTTTTTTTTGACTCTGCATTTTCGGAAATTTAACCAGGTTTATTTTTTTTTTTTTTTTGACTCTGCACTAACGAAACACTGTTTGGCAAAAAACTTATTCAAGTTCATCAGTTAAGATTATCACTAGATGATTAAATCTACTTAAGTATATAGTTGAGAAATTTCATTTTGCTAGCGATATTTAATTCCTATAGAAGGCATGATAGACTATAATGTTAATATTCTTACGATTTCTATTTTTTATTCAAGTATGTATCAATCATTATCTTCGTTAGGTTTATATATCTATGGCATATATTTTTAATAATCAGCAAACGAATTCGTTAAGCAAGTAAAATTTACTTATACATATACATACCTTATTAAACAATTCGAGATATACAGATCGTGCATGGTATCATATTTTTTACATGGACAAGCGTTCATATTAAAAAAAAAAAAAAAACCTATACAACATCCGCAATATTCATCAACTTCCATAGCATATATTATTCGAGATATTACAGCCTATAGTCACATTGTCTAATCAAAAAATGAATACAAGAAATACAAGTTTACTGTCGTTCAAATTCTGTAACATCAATCACGATAAATGGGGTACAAAATAGTACCTAAAATATTTAGTCCAAAACTTCATGGTGTATTAATTCTATATTATGGAATTCAACTATCCCACTACAACCTATATGTAATATCTTTCTCTGTGTCTTTCTCTTCCGCTCTTTCACCCCCAAAACTCGTGGCTCAGCTGTTTGATAGATGAGCTGACCGCGGGCGGGTAAGTCGTCAATGACCCTAATGACACTCCAGAAATCGTTCATGAACATGCTTTTAGTTTGCCTTTAGCTTCTAGTATGCACCTAGGTTTATGTTGATCATTGCGAGTAATAGTCACTTGGAAGTGGGATGTGTCGTGAAGAAACTTTTTTTTTTACTTCTTTCGCTGCTGATACTCAAAATGATAGATTTTCGAGTAAGACGGCTTCCACTGAAAGGAGAGGTCTGTGGGTAGATTTTAAAGGCTCGCGCAAACGGGATCTCGATTTTATATACAGGGTCATTCAGAAAGTGGTACTTTCCTTATACCAGTGGACTCCTCGTAAAAATTTAAGACGAAAATTATCAATGCTAAAATGTCGAATGGGCAGCCGTTTTCAGGTAGGAGCCGTTTAAAGTTAGCTAATACGAGAGCAAATACGAGACTGGCTCAGGGCCGCCACCGTCATTTTGTCAGTTGGCGAAATCGCGGTAGCCGGTCGCGATTGCGAGAACCGCCAGGCCGGCGGTGGCGGCCCTGACACAGTCTCGTATGTACTCTCGTATTGGCTTACTTTGAACAGCTCCTATTTGAAAACGGCTCTCCATTTTGGCATTGCTAATTTTCATCTTAGATTTTTACGAGCAATCCACTGGTATAAGGAAAGTACGGCATTCTAGATCACCCTGCATCGTTGGGAGAGAAAAAAGAAAACACTTATACTAAAAAAAATTATAACTTGGCTAAAAATTAAGATATCGAGTTCGTTTTGGGCCCATTTTGAGGGGCAAGAATTGAGGTGTTTATACGAAATTAAGAGCTCCAAGATAATACTCGATGAGTTACATGGTGGCCTGGAAACGTATTTGCAGCCTAATCCTGAATCCCAATGTTATTTTTATAAATGCCTCAATCCTTCGCTTCTAAAATGAGTTTGAAACGAACTCGATATCTTAATTTTTATACAAGTTATAATTTTTTTAGTAAGAGATATTCTTTTCTTCCCTGTGTTAAATATACAGGAAATAGAAATCTCTTTTGAGGGGAAACTACTTTACATCAAAACCTATCCTTCGTGTGTCAGGAGCAAAAAAAAAAAAAATAAAGAAAATGTCATTTTTGTAACACCCCAATAGTCATTCACCGATACTACTCTTACCTCGACGCGTTTCGTACTTCTTGCATTATATTCCTATGATAGTGCAATCGAAGTGTCGGAAGCTTTTACCTCAATATCTGCATCAGTGCAATCTCTTCCTTTACCTTTATCACAAAATGGCGGCGGATTCGTCCAATACTGACGATAGAGGACTGTCGAACAATTTTAGAACTATAACGATTGAAAAAGGCTCTTTTTCGTTAAATGTTTTTGCTACGCTTTACGCTTTCATCACTCCTAATTTTTCTTCAGGCTTGTGGAACTATTCATGAGCGTATCACTTCCTGGGCTAAAAAAAAAAAACTACATACTTATCATAAGAACTACAGCTCTTTAGAATATTATCTCACAAGCCTGAATATTCCGAAGATACTTTACTTCCCTGCTTCTGCTCTGCACAAAATATAGACGACGAAATCATTGATAATACTTTTGTGGACGTGGGATGATTTTTGATTAAATAGGTTTGATTGGAGCCCTCGTAGACTTTTGATCTTACAATTAGGTCCCAGCGGTAATAACGTGTGAATGCTTAATACCTAATATTATGAACCAAAATTGGCATGACACTATAAACTAGAGATAGATAATAGAACAAGTACGGTCAATAGTCAGGTAGACATAGTGCTTGATAACAGGATGTCCATACGCATGTAATGTAGAGTATCATATGTCGCAATATCATCTTGCTTAGAATGCGTTTTTTTGCAGGTACATAGGTGATACCCGAGTGGAAAGAAAACAAGGGCGATTTTATAGTCAATCTTATGCTGCGCCGAATCCTATAATCACTGTCACCGAACACACGCCTACGCCGTCTCCAGATTATATGAAACGTCAGGTAAAGAAAAACTCGATGATTTTTAATCTAAATTATTCTTCAATATCGCTATGATTTTCAGGGATCTATCGATAGTCAATTAGATGTAATCAGCCTACACGGTAGTCGATTGGGTTTTGAAAGAAAGCCAAGTCTTACCAGATCTCAAACTGATTCCAACATCACTTACACAGGCGAAGAGATCCCAGAAGCCCCAGGATCAGCTTGCTACATCACCAAAGAAGGAGACATCGATTACCAAGTGGTGTTAAAGGTACGATAAACATGTCCGATGGAATAAGCATGTGATTCGCACTCCTTGTAGTACATTTATACATGTTTTGTGATAAAAATCTTTTTGCATACACTTATTGACAGGCTGTACATTCAGTCGCACTCAGAGACAACATTTGTTGTACTTTGCGTGTATGTGAGAATATCTTGAACATGTTAGAACTACTGATGGACATGGGGGTTCTGAAACAGTGTCTCCGTGAAGAGGCCATTAATAACAATGCAGGTAGCAGTTTTTTCTTTTTTTTTTCTCAAACAACCTAACGTGTCTGATAGGGTATAAGTACTTTGGGGTCTAGAAATATTGATATTATCATGCAGCGACAATCCAGGCCTACAACATTTATTCAGTCATCTTGTAGCATGCTTCGGGATTATTTTACAACTATTTTGGTTAAATTGGCTCGATTATACACACCCGACACTGTAACTTTCAGTCCAATCGTCCGGCTGGGATCTTGTAAAAACGACTGGAACAGCATTTCGCGGGCCCTGTTCGAAATGAATTTTCCTTTGCGCATAAACGAGATAATTTGTTCAAACTAATCTGAAATCGAATAAGTATAGACTTTAGCGTTATCACAGGGTACAGCATCGAAATATATCGATATTTCTGGACTTCGAGGTGCGTACGTTATACCCCCTTGAATTCGGTGGCAGATACTTTACCACCAACTCATATTAATTAGCGATCCTTTATATTCGATGGGCAGATTCGAATAGTGGAAAGTCTGATAAGCCTCCCAGTAAACATGATTCTCCAACGAATGATCAGCAACAAAAAAGTACCAGTAAACGCACAGGAATAGTAACTCCACATCATTTAATAATGAACTGTGTAATCAGAGTTCTGAAACATTTGGGCTGTCCGCACGGTTGTGCAGAAGGCATGCGTGGTCCACCTGCGGATTTCATTCGATCCCAAGGCCAGACAATTCTGTGCAAATTACATCGTGCAAGTTCTCGGCAATTTTCAAAGTTTTTACGAACTATGATTCGTGATCAGCCCATACCAGAGATATTGGATTTCTTTCACGCTTATGTGGGATTCTGCGTAGATCCAAGTTCGTTATTATCTCCACTTAGTGAGTAACATCAAGTAAATCTCGAACTGATTTTTTAGATCCTAATCATTTCCTTTTTTTTTTTTGTTTGTTTTCTTTACCGCCCCTCAGACCAGAAGCGAAGTTCTAGCAAATCGCCAGACGTTGCATCTCAGGGAGGCTACGCTACTAATTTTGGTGCAGGCCTTGGCGGTGGCGGAGGCCGTGGTATAGAAGGTCAAATAATGTGCAATGTTTTCAAAAGCCTGGTCACAAGATTCGTAAAATCCGTTAAGGAGTTAAAGTCTCAAGAAAACGTGACCATCTACTGTGATCTGAGACAATTAATGACCTACATTAAGGAGGCTCATGGCGGAGTATTCCGCAGAGTTGCTCTTAGCGGTCTACTAGATTCAGCGGACAGACCCAACAAACGAAGCAATAGCAACATACAGACAACTCGTGTGATAAGGTAATGATTACAGTTTCATTTTTCAAAGTCAGCCGAAAAGTAAATCACAGGCATGGATTATAGACACATACATCAATCGGATCTCGAAGAACACGTTGACCTAGGGACTGATTCGTGCTATGTCATGGATGACAGAGGAACCCGTAAATTTTTATTCAAAAAAAGAAGCACTTCCTCCACGTGTGCTGTAAGTTGACAAGATACAACAACAGAAATTGAACCTGGTTGACTTGAAATAATCTAATAACAATCCACAGAGCCTTTTGGAGACGGAACTGAGTGAAGAAAATGCAAAAATCAGTCAAAGTCCATCAGGCAATTTACGAAAGAAACATCATATTCTAACGCCTCGGCAGAGCGAGCGAAATTTGGGCATTGCTGAATCTTGTATGGGATCTTCAAAGTCACGCAAATTAAGGCGGTTTCAAATTGGAGGAATTGGTGAGAAATTTTACAAGATTTCCTTATTCTCCATCCAACTCAGATCACGTAATGATTGTATTGAATCTTCAGTAAACTGGTTTCGGAAAGAATACGGCAGAACTGATTCAACGGATAGTCATGATAGCAGTGAGTCCCCAACGGAGGGTAGCTTCATCAGACAACCGAGCTTACATCATGCCTACTATCGCAGCACATCGAGGGGCGGTCGAGGGTAAGAAGAAGCAAATTTAATCAACAACAATATTTTATATGTCAATTTGATCTGAATAACGACAAAGATTGAGTACTTTTCTCTCAACAATGACAAATTCCAATGAATTCCAGGGTTGGTCAAACATTACAGAAAGCAAAACGCAGGATGGAGGATCAGTTGAATAAAATCGGGCTAGGAAAGGGTAAAAAGAAAGAAAGCTTAGAAGAAGCACCAGGATGCTGTAAGTAAACAGAGTTTTTTTACAAATCTATAAGGAGAATTAAATGAATCGTAAGTTTTCTGGTCGATTTCACTCCGCAACTTACCCGATTTAGACTTCAGCCGACGAAACTCTATGGACATCGGGGAAGCATCGAGAGAATCAGAATTCGTTGTACTGAAAGAACGAAGAATGGTCCCGCTTGCCTTAGTCTACACTGGAATGCAGAGATTTTCATTTCTTTTAGAAACTTGTCAACCTGGCTCTGTACCAGATCACCATTTGATGGCAGCTATCTTGGATTTGGTAAATTTTCTTTCCATTTCTAAATTTAATGGGTTCACCCGTTGTAATGAGAGTGTTCAGCGTTATACGCGTGAACCATCAATTACTTTCGAGTAACGCTGTTGCTTCACTAATCTAGCCACATGCACCCGTGGTGGCTCGTGCATCACTCATTTTGGAATGTGCTCACCTCGTGCACCAATGCAACAAGGGGCATTGGCCGACGTGGATGAAGCTAAACTTCCCAATATTTCGCCCTTCCGTTCCACTGAATAGTCGTAATGCTCCTACCGGCCTTCGGCGAACACACGTTCTGCAACGGTCAGCTGGAAAATTATTCTACCAATGGGCAGAGGTAAGTTGGAACCTCTTCAAATCAGGAAATATCTGAACAAACACAAGGTTCTGCAAACTAACATTCAACCATTTGCTTCAGGCCATCGGCACTAGACTGGAAGAAATGCTTGCTGAAGATAAACATAATGTGGATAATATAACAGCAATGGTTTCTGACGAAAGTAAACAGAAAGAACTTATTGTCGAGGACGAAGAAGAGGACTTCCTTGACGAAGGTAATCCCATTATTGTACCATACAGACAGATCAAGTGTTCATCTGCCTAACTTTTGACTCTCGGCTAATATCGTAGCTAGCATCAACGGCTATGGATCTCAATGTCCCGTTGCTCTTCGTCTTGTGGCCTGTACGCTTCTTTTGGAGATCACAGCCTTTCTGAGAGAAACTTATCAGACCTTGCCAAAGTCGAGCAGACTATCGACCAGAGAAAGACCTCCACCTTGGGAACGAATGTACAGTCGTGAAGCAAACCGTCGTTGGAGCATGGCCCTTTCATCGATGGGTCATTCCCAGACATCTGCACAAAGTCTGCAATCAATTGCTGGAGATCGAGAGACCGGTGAGTATGATAGAACTAAATACGAATTCTACAATTGTGGGGACTTTCTTGAAGCCCTTGCTACAACAGGTACACCTATTTCACAGAAAGAAAGATCAGCTTTGTTTTGCACGAGCCGGACAATGAGTCTGAGGGCAGTAGCAAATCCACTGTCACGATTCAGGGAGAAGAGATGCAGAATAATGAAAAAGAAAAGAGCAAACGTGCTCCTGCACCACCAGGACGTCCATTTTTGTTACGACGAGGAACAGGAAGCAATACTACTGGATCCTTCAAACGAAGAAGTTTGAAACTTCGCAGAGGTACCAAAGATGGGAAGGACACAGAGTGTGAAACTTGTATGTATACATTATTATTTTAAATATAATATGAATACCCCTCACTTTGTATTCCCCGTTCAATTTCTCAACGTCACTCTCAAGAGAAGAGTATAGTAATTCGGGAGAAGGGAAAAGGTAAATTAGAGAAAGGGATTCTCTATCAATTGAAGTCCAAAATTTCAACATGGCGAGAAAATCAACAGAATGGTGTCAAAAAAGCAAAAAAATTTTCAAATATTCGATATTATACAATATACATATCAAAAGTTTTTTCATTCATTTCCAAGTTCAATTATTATTGCGTTTAGGTGTTTTTCAAATCCAGTTGAAATTTTAAGTTGAGATCTTCAGTAGTTCTCGGGATATCATAACGAAATCACGGGAATTGTAAAGTTTCGAGAAAATCGTCCGTCAAGTTTCGGTACAGTATTTCTTGTAGAAGAGTTAAAGGCCTGCCTGTACTGAAGAATTCCATCTGCGGAATGTTTTTTACTCACCTGTCTTCAATTATGCGGATTTATGAAGGAAAATTTGTCGGGGAAACATCCTTAAAGAATCGTACCATAGAATATGTGAACAAAAAATACTGCGAATTTATTTCTTCGAAATTTCGAGTCTTTCTAGTTGCGATAACTTTGGCTCTGATAGCCCATAGGATCAGTCATGCCAAATGTTTTGTGTCAACTTAGATACCGTAAAACGTGCAGACTCTATTCAGTCAAAAAGAAAAGTAAGCTCGTTGTCAGACAGGAGTGATACCTCCGAGCCAGGCCTTGGTGGTGAGGTGAGCGGTGAGGAATCTCCAGGAATACTTAGCGACGATCAACCCCCAGAAAGTCCAAGCGATAGTAACGACACTGACGATACTAACAAAAATTTTCCTTGGATGAAGGTGAGGAGGCAGTAAATCACTTCAATGATTATAATCTATGATTGTATTAGTACAAGGTATACTTCTTTGGTATCCGTAATGAAATGTGTCGAAAAATTTTGTAGGTAATCGTGCAAATAGCAAATTCATTCAACTTTTATTGTTCACACCAAAATTTCTGTCATCCGTTCTGTTATCGACGACAAATGCGTGCTAGTGCCAGACTTATTAAATCAATCAGAAAGATTTATGGGGAAGAGTTTGGAATAATCAATGGAACCGGGACGTTCGACTTTGATACGGATAAAAAAGACGACGGTAAAAAGGACAAACGGAGTCGAAAAGTTTCTGAACAAGCCAGTACACAAGTTTCACCAGTCCGTCGAAAAGACAGTATGGGCAGGAAGGACAGGTTGGTTTACATAAATCTTCAAATGGGTTTTTCCATACGAATGTAGAGTTATAAAATACTACGATGGGGAAATAACTTTGCATGATACTTTCATTATTCAGGATTGAGAGAGCCTTAGATGGATGTCAAGCCAGCAGACTGATAGGTGGACACAGAGACTCGTCCAAAGATATAGCGGACTCAGATATGGAACGCGGTAAAGATTCAACAAAAAGAACGGATAAGGATGATCGTTCTAAAGACATGCCACCAATTCTAAAATACATAAAAACTCAGGTGAGCCAACGAGTCAGTAAATAATTTCTCTCGTATTTTTAAGAGAACATCTTCTCCTAGCGTGCTTTTACTGTTCTCGCATTATCTTATCATGTTTACATATCTTGTAAGTAACTTAAAGATATAGAAGAATTGCCGCTTTGGGTTTAAGAATCATACTTGCTTCTGGAGATCATTTATCTATTAGTATTTCTACTCCCAGGTGAAAGATGCCTTCCATACACCTTTAGCAACATTAGTAAAGGGTGCCGTTGTGATGTCCGAAGAACTCTTTGTTGATATTCTTTCGGTAGCTTGGGAACTTTTGCTTGAATCAAATCAAGAAGTCGCTGCATCTGCGGCATCCCTGTTTATCATTTCGGCAGTGCGAGCCCCAAACCAAGCAAGTGATATAATGCATCATGGCCTACAGCATACCAATACCACAGTTCGTATAAACGCTATTCTTAGATTTCAAGTATTATGGAAGCTGCGGTACCAAGTTTGGCCCCGTATGGAAGAAGCTGCACACATGACCTTCAAAGTTCCACCGCCGGGTATAGAATTTACTTTACCATCTCCTAAAATTGGAATAGAATCGTTACCAGTTGTTGATCCACCGTGGATGCCCCAAGTTAAAACAAAAGTTGAAGAAGTTACAATCAATCAAGAGCGTCATGTAAGTTGATACAACAAAACATTTTTCTACTAAATTATATCTCCCGCTATTCGGGAAGTTGCCTAATTCAATAATAAAAACTAAATGCTTTAAATTTGAATAGGATGATTCGATTAGAGACAATTGACATTATTAAAATGTGTCCGTCTTTAAACTTTATTTAATCAGAAAATAGCCATTATCAGTTTGCTGTGAGTCATCTTGCACCAAATTTACATTTAAAAAATGATACAAAAATTATGCGACTTTCCTTATCGCCAGATTTGTCACTTACACATCTATATGATTTAATCTCAGAGGTCATTGGTAACAGCAACAAAAACACGCAAGAAGCAACAAACTGAACTAATAAAAAGAGCTCTCCAAGCACAAGATGACAAAAAAAGGGAAGAAAGAGAGAATTTCCTGATCACCACAATACCCATCACGGTACAAGCGGCTTACGAACCTAGTCCTGTTGGTGACGACCATGATGAAGGTATATTGAGTCATTTAGAAAGAAGATTAATTTTAGTGTACCTACATCGATTATATCAATCGGAACTTATCTAATATTCATGATAGGAAACGTAGGAGATGAAGATCCAGGTGAATCAGCACCTAGGAACACTTCACACCACGGACAGTCAGCTCTGTCGTTATTCCCTTCATCTTTATGTTCTGCTATTATACAGATAATTAATCTCCTTGACGACGCCGCTGTGTCTGATGACGGTAATGCGGTCTATGAAATTGCTTATCAGGTAAGTAAAGGTTAATAATTTTTTTCAACGATTAGTAAATACAAAGTATCAATTATATTCAACAGGTAATTTGGAATTGCCTGGTAGAAGATAGCGCTCTATTTCTACGCTACGTTCTAGAACGTTTGACCAGAGAAAAACAAGAACTGATGTTCAAAATATTAAGACATCTCATCAGATTTGTTCCAAAGCTACCTCAACAAGCTGCATTCGCTCTATACAATTACATCATTGGATACGTTATGTTTTATGTACGTTCTCCTCATGAAGAAGGACAGAAACTCATTGGGACCGCATTATCGATACTGTGGATGGTACATGAGCTTTTTGTGCCATTTATTAAAACTAATGCTTGTATTAAAAACACGGAACAGTTCATCGAAAAAAACTCAGTAGTCTTAGTCGAATAACTTCCAAATTTATCTGTATATCTTACTTTTAATTACATGTTACACAATGCTTATTGTTCTGATCTAGGTAGTGCACAGTGTCCATGGAATAATGTTCAAAGATCTGAAGCAAATACTGAGGAAAGAGCAGTGCGATGCATCCATTCTACTCACAGCAAATGTCCCATCAGCTAAAAAAATCATAGTACATGGCCCACAGGATCCAGATGCAGGTGGTATTCCCTCACAATTTCCTGTACAAGAGGACACACAATTCTGTCAAATATTAAGAGAATCTTTGGATTTCTTCGGAATTGAAGAAATCAAACACAAGGAATACTTCTTGATTGATTACAAGACCCGTGAGTTGTATACATACATTCAGTTTATTGTATAAAAATACTCCTGTAAGTATTTTTAATTAAGTGACTAATTTCCAGACCAAATACACAACCCTTCCTCGTATGTGAGAGACTACTACTTTTTCAAACGATCACAGTATCCGCAGCTTGAACTTGTATACATGAAACCGGAGGAAGCTTTTAATGCCCTGCAACGTCAAGAGCTAATTCACAAGTTTGTTGAGATTGGGAAAGTGCTGTTAACATGGGCGATATTGAAGAATGTAGATATGGTCGTTCAAAGAGTAGTATTCTTGCACGAAGAGCTTATGAAGCTTCCATCATTTCCGAGGAAAGCACTAGAGGCTGATCTTGATTTGTATAAAGGCGGAGAAATCGGAAAGGTGATTAGACGTCATAGTAAAAATGGTGTTTCTCTTTTCCTCTATAAACCATCCCATTTACTTCCAGGAACTTCTCGGACTAGACGTAATGCATAAATTTATGTGGGTGCGATTGATTGCTCGGATGTTTGAGGCAATGGCAGGAAACTTTGCTTATTCTGGAGACATTCACCTATTCCTTAATGTACTTAACGGAGCAATAATACTTCACAGTGAAGACTCTTGTATTCTAAGATATGTTATGGCGACATACATCAATGCTGCGCACAATTTCAAAAACATTTTCTCAACCAATGGATACTTACTAATCATGCCTACGTTATTGCAATTGTACTCCAACCATCAAACTAACAAGTTGGTGAAAACCACGGTCGAATATGCTGTCAAGCAATTTTACCTTATGAACAGGAAACCCTTCATATTACAAATGTTCGGCAGTGTATCAGCAATTTTAGACACCGATGAAATGAGCACTCACGGTGAAGCACACAAGGCAAGCTATTTTTGTAGATGAAAACTCAGAGTATGATGTAGATTAATTGATTTATTGAATGATCATGGTAACTAGCATTCTGACATTCCAGGTTGCATCTACATGCCTGTTTAATCTTTTATTAAGCCTGGAAACACCGTCGCCAGACCCATTGAATATTGGAGAATTAGTAAAAGAGGATAAGCCATTAAAAGCGATTGACTTTTGTTATCACGATGAAAATGAAATGGTTACAGTTTTGGACTGTATCTCTCTTTGCGTCATGGTTATTGCGTACGCAGCTGATTCTGTTAGAGGACAGCAAATGCTGGTTCGTTAGCAAGTTTCTGAATATGGTGTATTTTCAAAATAAGAACCACAAATATCAAAGAGAATCGGACCCTTCTGTAAATATATTCCTTACTTGTTTGCTGCAGATAATCTTGGAAGCAATACTACCTTGTTACGTACAGCAAATTCAACTGTCTACGTACAATAGAGAAGGGAAAACTGAAAAAGAAATTATTAATCAATTAGCGATTGCTGTGAAAACATTAGTCAACAATTCTGAGGCTCTGACCAAGTATGTTCGATTGTTTGTCTCTATCGTTCATTTGCGTTTATATTATATTTATAGCTACAGTAAATAAATCCATTTTTGATTTATCCTATCAGAAATTATAACGGCCCACAAAGATCGAGTCCAGAACACAAAGGCTCTAGTCAACGAAATTACGGAAAAGGTCCATATTCCCCTGGTTTTGATTTTGATGATGAAACCCACAATAAATATGTAGAACATTCGAGAACTAAGATTTTGTATGACCGTGACAACGAAGACTCAGAGAATTGCCATAAAACCGAATTCAGAAGACCGAGAGATACTCTACTCAATATGGTAGGGGATTTCCTTGCCAGGTGTTCAGTTAGACTTACCGAATTGAATAAAAAAGCAGCTCAGGATGGCAAAGCGATTGAGTTGCTTGATTCTAAGTGCCACGTGGTGAGTACTACGCATCCGTTGTAGGGTATTTAAAAAAAATCGGAATTTCATTTGTTTCACTGCCATCATCTTGAACGTGAGTTCTCGTAAGTCCTACTCTTTTGGAACTTACTCAAAAAGGGTTCTTTGGGTTACTTATTCTGTATCTATCAGAATACAGGAATTCAGACTAGTAGGCCCATTATAGTGGAGAAAAATTACAACAAGTAAAATAATTTATATCAAAATTAGTACTTAACAGTTTTCGGGGTTGCTACAGTAAATTATAAAACTTTTGGGGCAGTATGCAAAAGTAGCGAAACCTGTATAATTATTCCTCAAATTATCACCATTTCATGCAAGTTGACTATGATTTCTTCCAGAGACTAGCAGACATTGCTCACAGTCTTTTGAAGATCTCGCCTTACGATCCTGATACAATGGGTTGTAGAGGATTACGAAGATACATGAACGACATACTCCCATCTACTGAATGGTCTAACGACGATATGCGGCCAGCATTGACAATTATTTTGCGACGACTTGACAAAACTTTTAGTAAAATTTATAAAAAGGCTTCGATTAGACGAAATACTGACTGGGAGGCAGCAGGTGATCTGTTAAAGGGCGTTTACGAAACTTTGTCAAGATATCCTTATATCGCACACTTTCAACACTTGAAAACACTTCTCAGCACATGCCAGGTACTCATATTTTTAGTATCATTTTAGATGCGTAGACTTAGCTAATGTACTACGTGCATATTTTTTTTACCTCATAACAGGCTTTGATAATCGGAGATACAACTGGCTTGGTCGAAGTAGCATCAGCTGCATCAGCTGCCCTAATGAGTCAAATACCACCACAGCATTTTTGTTCAACGGTATTACGTTTAATAGCCCTGCATGTAATTTCTCTTGGAGAAGTTTACTCATTGGAGAATGTTTGTGGCGGGCAATCAATGTTCTCAACGCAAAATCGCACAGAAAGTGTCCTTCTGAATCTAATAATACCACTGTTCTTGCGTGTCGGCACAGGTAGAAAGGGTGAGCTGATCTTTACTCAAGTAGAATCTATCACGCACTTAATATCATTCCATTCATTTCATTTTAGATGTTCCAAAGTTGAGACAGGCAGATATAAGCTTTGCTCTAACAGCCGTTTTGAATACGCTGTGGCCACCAACGGCAAAGACTGCACCCATTACCGCACAGAATTTGAAAACTACCGCCGATATGAGAACTGGTAGCTTGACATTCACAGCCAGGGATGCTAAGGCTTCAACGAAAATATCATTGACGCTATATCAAGTTGCATTTTTAGGTAGATATAGTGTTCATCCAACATTCTTACAATGTTCTCTCATAAGATATAAAACGAGTCACATTGTTTTTTAGCATTGAAGATTATGATAATCTGTTTTGAATCAGAGCTGAAGACGGAATGGTCAAGAATTTTGCGCACAATGCGACTTTTGAATAAACGCAACGAGGCATCTATACATTTGTGGAATTTTTTAGAATTTGTAGTCACACATCGCACAGCCCTTTACATACAAATGTCACCGTTTATAGTGCACAAAATTGGACAACCACCAATATCCGAGCATGAGCGGAACATGCAAAGTATTATCAGAAAAAAAATCAATGGTATTGCCATGCCAGTACCAAAATCACGCGGTACATTGTTGACCGACTTATCTCATGACCTCAAAGATCTGAAAGAGGAAATCGAAGACCGTAAGTTCGGTAAGGATGTCTCAACTATAAAATTTCTAGAATGTACAAATTGCATACATTAATCTGTAGTACGTCATTGCCTTATCAGATGTTGAACCACAGATTATTCTATTAATGTTGTGGAAGTATTAAATGATATGTATCGTGGTTTCTTTTGTGTTAAGACGAAATGCAGCCAGAACCGAAAAGGAGTGTGGTGGATATGCACCCCGGAGCTCCGAACGCAATGCCAAATAGTAACGAAGGTCAACACGGACGCACTCAGAGACCTTCTCTCATTGACTTACTAACAGGGGATCTTGGTTCGCGTGCTCATATCAATCGTACCCCTGCAGAGACTCCCTCTCAACATTCTCAGCCTACACCAGTGTCTCATCCAACCCCACCACACACATATAATCAATCAGTTGTTCCAAAACCAGCACATGTGATTCCACTTCACTTCCCTGCCACACATCCACCAACTTCAGTACAACCAGCTACTAATGTTACCAGAGGTATGCTTGTCTCCCCTCTTCAAATTTAGACAAATTTCAATTCCAATCCCCACTATACATAGGCATACACTTGCACAAAGAACAAATAGCTATAATGTCCTCATACCCATGGGTGTCCATATCACATGTATAAATATGTAGTAAAGGTGAATAGTATGAGATCTACAACATTAGACTAAAATTAGAATTAGAATTTATTACTCATATTCATAGCGATGTTGGACAATATAAGATGAGTACAGCAGAAGTGAGACAGAAAAAGAGTGACTAAGGCGGCAACTATCAAAATTTATTTTCGATAGAGATTAATTGTGAAACTGCAGATCTCCGTTCACGTAGATCATGAAATAAGCTTGCGTTGTTTGGATGAGTGATAACCCATTTGATCTTCAAAGTCAAAAAGAGTATCTTGACGTTCATTATGCTACTTTCATAATTAAGAGTCTGTTCTCAGATTCCCTAAGGATTCGGACATGTAAATCTTTCTGTAGATAGCAGCACCTCGATAGCTACCTAACAGTCTATAATTCAAATGCATTAGAAAGGATACAGATATAATAGTTCTTCCGGAGTTCTTTTTCGATCTATCTTGTTTAGAATATGTGGCTACTGATATTTTAAAGGGTTAATATGCAACATATCGGCATTTTTCACAAAATTACGCTTGATAACAATGTTCAATTATTATGTTACCGTACAAACACCAGTATTCACTAGCTACGGACAGTCTGCCTAGCCCGGTAGTGCTTCTACCGGCTGAAAATTGTACAACGGTTTTTCTGTAGTGTTCAGTGCAATTATTCAACTTTATCCAAGTTTGCATTGCTAAGTATTCTTTATATTAATGAAGTATGACTCCTTTCTAGGCTCTGCATCAAGTACAAGCGCTGGTTCAACAACATTGAAGGAAGCTAGCGAAAATAGTAGTACCAGAGATATGCAGACAGATCAGCTACCTTCAACAGGTATTTAATTTTTTTAATCATTGGTTATTACTATTATTATTATTATTATTATTTTTTTTTTTATGGTTTTTTTTTCATAAAACGTGTTGAAACTGGATTAGGATTATTTTTAATTTAAATGTCAGAAGTATTTTGCATGATGGCTATAATTCATCTAATCTCTGAAACTTATTTACAAAGATATAATGTAATCCAAGGAAAAATTAGAGAGGTCTTGGTATTCCAATTTTCTGTTGTTGATATCATTATTAGCAACTAATAAGCCTTGGTTTATATTATACTTGATGAGATATTTTCAGATCCTGTTTATACGGTGTTATACTTGTGTTTATTAACTGTGCAGAAAATTGAAATTTCTCATACACAGATAATAAAATCTTTACTGACACAGGATATCGATCAAAATACTTCTGACAAATAAGCATAGTACCACAGTTGGATTAAGCCATTGTCTATGGCACTGCAGCGGGTGTTTATGCAAATAAATTTTCCTAAAAAATGTCGTAAATATTTTGCAACCTACTTAAATCATGTAAATGTACAATATTATCTTCATGGTTTTGAATACATGTAAGTTCATACAAATTCTTCCAAATATATGTGAACGTTTGATTTATCATTTTTCGAATCAGCGTTTGTATCAAGCAAAGCGAAAACAACAAACAGAGAAAGAGCAGAGAGAACTCTTTATTCTAGTACCTCAATAAATTTAACATGAATTGGTTTTTTGGGTTCAAAATAAATGACTATGGATGATATATCATTGGAATATTTGTGTACTTATTTTGTACAATTTGATGAACAATTGAGTACAATTTGTGTAGAAGAATTTTGTTGTATTTTGTAATGATGAAATCATCTAATAGGCACACACGTACAAACTAAAAGTATCATTTAGCAAAATTATTATTTATTCTAAAGCTTAATTGAGTTACACGCTGATCCATAATTAATTCAGACACAATCGACATTTTGATGCAATATAATAGAGATATTAGAATATATGAAATATCATCCGCCACTTACAGCAACAAAAACTGCCTCAATCATGAAGATAAACTATTGTGCCTGAGATTCAGATAAATTGACACACTGATGTTACGTTGCTTCCATTGCTAGCTAGGGAACAGAGGTAAGCACACCGATACTACGCAAGTCTATATAACTTATTATTATCACACTTTTTCATATACGTGTGTATCCTTTATGCTTCACACTATTTTGTATCTAAATATAATACTCTTGATTCCATTTTATTCGTACTCACTCACCTTTTGTTGCATTTTGTCCTGTGTTGTTTTCCCTTAGCGTATTTGTTACATATTTATTTGCCATATTATATATGATTATAATAAACTTATTACATAGCAGTATTTAGACAATGGTAATGTCCAACAGTTGGTATCCCATTATCATTACGTAGCTACTTCGTACTATACATATATAGTTGCTTTTATCTTTCTTTGTAATACATTAACCAGTTTGAAGTAAACATTGATGAACTATTAATACGATATTATCGTATATCAATCTACACAAACATCATAGACATATATGTATATATAGGGTGGTTCAAAAAAAAAAAATTTGATTCCTCATGCTGCTACCCCTCAAAACTTGAGTTTCGATAGAAAAAAACATCCTTACGAAGAGAGAGCTCTGTAGCTTAAGTGGAAGCTGCCGCTCATTAGACTTTTCTAATTATAACAGCCAAATGACAAACTTTTTGAAAAGAAAAATTTCACTAGTCAAATTTTGAAAAATTTTAAAAAATTTCAATTTTTTTAAAATTTGTTTAAAAAATTTTTAAATAAATTTTAAAAAATTTGACTGGTGCAATTTTTTTTTGCTTCATTCGAAATACAATCCCCATAGTCTCAAATTTTTCCTTCCAAAAAGTTTGTCATAGACATTAATTGGGCAATGAGTGGCAGCTTCCACTTAGGCTACAGAGTTCACTCTTCGTGAGGATGTTTTTTTCTATCGAAACTCAAGTTTTGCGGGGTAGCAGCACGAAAAATAATTTTTTTTTTTTTCAAACACCCTAATATGTATATATATTAGGGTGTTTAAATAAATATATATATTTTTTTTACTCTAACCACTCTGCCGTTATTTTGTGACACAAAACAAATCCTCCCACAAGATGAGCTCTATATCTCAACTCCACAAGGTGGCACAAGCCATTTGTCTATATTCATTTTACTTTATGGAGCCTACACTTTTCCTGACATTCGATCATCCGGAACTTCACTCCGAAGGAGTTTTTTAGATCGATGTTTCCAGATATATCTGAAGTCAAAATACTGAAATTCATTATGACGGAGACAAATTGTAAAAAGTAGACTGTTTCGCATCAAAATTGGTAAAACGTCGCTAGGGCCACTAATTTCGAATCTAAATTCAAGAAATTACCAAATTCACATTGATGGATACTATGAATCCTGGGTAGCAATTTTCATGTTACTCAGCCTACTTCCTCCAATTTCGACTAATCATTTTGAATTTTTATACCTTATGATCTCAGATTGGAAATAAGTTACCCCAGAGACCGTCAAGTACTAATTTTGATTTAGTCAACTACCACAAAAAAGGGCTTAATATGCCATCTTTTGAAGTTGAAATGTAGAGCTCATTTTGAAGGAGGAATGTTTTGTGTCAAAAACTCATGTTTAGAGTAGAACGAGTAAAAAAAATCGAATAGCAATTTTTTTCTTTCAGACACCCTAATATTCTATATACCTATAATATATACAGGGTGATTCACTTTGCGCGCACCACCCTACATGAGTAGATTCCTCGTGAAAATCTAATACTTTTATGAGAAATCCACCCATAAACGGTGGTGCACGCAAAGTGAATCACCCTGTATACCTATGTATACCTATTATCCGATGGAAGGTGCATCTGTTAATACATATCTATAATAACATATTAATCACTAAATATATTGTCTAATTCAAACACACTAATAGCTTAATTATATTGCATTTGGTTTCAACATTATTTCTATTATCTCACTCTTATTTGCATTCAATAAATAATTTCTTATTCCATAACAACTATGTTACTGCGAATGGATTAATCCAATTAGATAATAAAATGCTACGTATATTTCCCAGACAACAAAAAAACTTCGAAAAACCTCTACATAAGTCCATAAGAGGTCCATTAGACGTGTTTCCAACTTTTTTGTTCTTTGGGATGATAGAGAGCTGTTTTTGCTACACTTTCAATACTCCGTAATATTGCTAATGAAGAGTTCGAGCATCGAATTTTGAGAAATTCACATCTGAATTAATCACAAGCTACCACATGTAGGGTTGCCAGCGCCAACGTTATACATTCAGTGGTAAATTCAAGTTTCCGCAAAGATAGATTCATAATGAAAATTGAAATCCATATAAACATACGATAGAATATCTGATGCCACAGTTAAATTTCGGCATGCATATTATCCTTCTGGTAATACTGATAATTATGTACACACATAAACTATATGTTACAAAACATTTTGTAAGGAGATATTACACAATTATAAACACTATAGCTCTTCTCCGATACAAGATATAAAAAAATGCTATAATAATACGATAAAAGAGGGTGTACTATTTTGCAAACATTTTGATTTTTTCATTCTTTACTGTGTGTATCTATCTATCAGTAACTGTACCTCTCAAATGACCCATATGTATAGCTGATAATATTCTCTATCTAAATGTATAGATGTGAATATATACTATGAAGTGGTCAGTCCTACTGTGTGATGATCGTCCTGTCCTCATACTAGACGTTCAATGTGGCATGTTTCAGATAGATCCCAACCATCTTCTGCTAATGATGAACATAACAATGTTAAGTCTCACCCTATATTACCTCATCAAAAGACGTCCAAACTGCGTTTTGTCTCTTCTGTAGAGTTTAGGCACTCTTCAGGTAAATCCTTGCTCCCTCCATTATTTCAAGATTCATTAGCAGCACGACTAAGCCCAGTCTTAATTCCGATGCCTTCCAAAATTATTTTTGAACCTTGCAGTCTTTCAATTAGTGAGCAAAACTGTTCTCATTGAATAACAAAAACAGTATGTAATAGTAAGATACCTTCAACGAACACCTCATGTACAATTGATTTTGGGTACTTCAAAACATTTCATCCCAGAGAAAGCCTCATCTATTATATCAACTTCACTCATTCATATATAAATTTAATTTCTCAAAATAAGCCAGCGTGCTTTGAGTAATTTTTGCTTTCTCAGATAAAAATGAGAATACAGTATAGTGAAAATGCATATTATATTATATGTCGTCAGTTTCTTATCCTCCGACCTAGCTTATTGTTCATATTTTATTCGTATCATCTTTTTATATTCTTGAGATTTCTCTTATTTGGCACGAACATATGGTAGAGATGAATTCTTGGTACTTTTTTCAGCCATATCTTATAAAATATGGAACTAAAACATAAATGTACATAGTATATTCATATCTATTATTCTCACCCATGCTTGCTATATATTTGAATTGGTTATTAAAAAGCTCTAAAATAATTTCATAATAAAAAACGGTGTATAAATATCACATAAAAACACATTGATGATAAGAAGTGAAAAATAAATAATAATTTTCCCAACTTTAAAATGTAGCATGCGTAGTCAGTTTTTGTCAACTAACGTGACGGTTATTTGAAAATCGATGTCAATACTTACTTCGATTTAATATTATTGCGCAGGAGAAACCCTAACAACTCAATTGAGTCCAAGCAGCCCAACCGAGGACAGCTCTGGGGAGTCTCGCAGCAACAGACCACGTCTGCAACGTTCGACGGGACAAAGCAAGAAAACGTTTCGTTTAAGAAAAAGTCGACGCAGTCGCATTGAAGTATGTATAATGTATAGACCGTGATGAGAAGTTTTTTACCTCGAATTCTAATTTTCGATCTCATCCCCAAATTTTTCAGTTTTGAATACCTCAGTACGCCTCAAGAATGTCCTTTCAGCATTTTTTCCGATGCTGCCAGAATTTCCTGAAGGCTTACTCAACATCAGATATTATAAAATTCTAGGGGAGACCAAAATTTTCCAATTTGAGGTCACAATGTTATCACTCTAGTATACACAGCTGTAGCAAACCTCATCCCATATATCATAAATCATGTCGTAGTAACTCCAAAACAAATACAATCGGACTATGAACAAGTTTTGTCAAATTTACAATCTTGATATGGTAATGGTGGAAAGATGGTCTCATGAATTCTATTATCAAACATAGTTTGAAAATACGTAATTACAATTTTTAGGTGTCACACATAAAATTGGAGTCACCAGATATTTCGAATCAAACAATGGCTTCAACTCCACCAACAGTTGCTGAGCTATCAATTTCCGGTATTCCATCTGAATCATCATCTATACGTTCAAAGCGCAGTCTCTCTGCTCGTCAAGGGTACAACGATGCTCGCGGAAATCATCAACAATCCGACATATCGTGGGATGAAGATACCAGCGTGATATCACAAACTTCGAGCACATCTGGCTATCGGGAATCGTATAGCATGCAGCTTATGTCATTGGAAAGCGGAGTTCAGTCAGCTCCGCCTTTGGCCTCACCAGATCTCAACGACTTGCCATCCACTAGTAGTGCTACAACGAATTATATTGTATTTGATGGAAGTTCGCCTGACTGTTCAATCAATGGAAGTGGAGGAGAGAAAACTGCCTTATTAACAAACAGCCAGCGATCATCGTCCCAACATTCTCTACTTATGGTATTTCAAACCCAAGATGAGGACACTTTGATCTGAGTTGATGATTTTTACAGGGAAAATGTATTTAGTAATGTTTTAATTGTAATGATTTAGCGTAGAATAATTATCTGTCAAGTAACATGCTGCTGCGAGGACGATAAGTACTAATATTCCAAACTATTAAACCACGAAGATTATCTATTATTATTAAAATTTGAAATCTCTACAACATTTTATCAATATAAAATTTACATCAGTATATTGATTAGGAAATGAACGTTTAAGCGCTATATTACAATTTATTATTGTACAGACACTTAGGCATTATTGTAAGAAATGAAATTAAACTGATTTTTTACAGCATTCATTGTTTTATTTGCAAAATGATGTCTGGACCTATATACATTAGGGTATATAAAAAAAATCGACATGGAACTTTTTTGTCCTTTCTCTCTCACTCTCTCTCTCTCTCTCTCTCTCTTCCTTTAATGACTTAACGCCCTTGCGAGCATGTAGTTGATTTTTTTATCCTCACCACTCTCAACATTAGCTTTTAAGACAAAACAAATCCATTTACAAGATGAGCTCTATGTCTAAATTTTAAGAAATGTCGCAAGCCATTTTTTATGTTTACAGAAATTTTTGAAGACTGTACACTTTCTCTGAGATTCCGATCTTTTTCAAATTCACACAGGAGTGGTTTTTTGGGCTGCTCATTCTAGATTTGTAGTCGAAATAGCGAGATTCAAAACGTCAGGTCTAATATGGCTCATCAAAATTGTAAAGAGTTAGACAGCTGTTTGGTATCATAATCTATAATCCGCGGTTGTTGGGGCTGCTCATTTCAAATACAAATTTAAAAATTACCAATTGATGGACACTATAAGCCCTGATATAAGTTGAATTTGAATAATTTCTTGATTTTATTTTATGCCCGCAGCTGGTTATAAATTTTATACTCTACGAGAAATTGACAGAATGGTATGTAGCACATATAATCGGAACGACTATAATTATATAGGTATAAATTATCATTTGTGTCGCGGCAGATCCACACTTAATTCAGCCATAACATACGAAACTGCAGCAAATAACGCAGTTCCCAGATCGAGTGCATGTGGATCTTCAACCAGCATAGTATCACCGTTCGAATGATGATACCAGAAATATTTACTGTTTTCGTTCCACAGTGAAGCTCCTGGTACGCCTGAATTCACCCATTCCGTTATGTCAGGGCCTTCTTGCGGGCTAGTAATGTTCGTTGCATTTATTGGCCCTAGTAAACTAAAACAGATGAGAACAGTGACTTATCTCCATGAAAAATATTCATCAGGCAAATAAAATGAAACAGAATTACTGACATTATGCGAGTGGAAACAACGTTATATACGGAACACAAAAATTTACCTCATTATTTTTTCCAGAATACATCGAACTTCTCCTGAACCAGTAAATGCCAGTCCTAACGGTCTAAATGTACCCATATCAGACTCTAATACAAATTGAAGGTTCAACTTTTCCGCTTGATGTGCTTCAATGTACTGATGCGCTCCCAAAATCCCAAACTCCTCACCAGTCCAAAGAATTACCCTAATATAATATCATTCGACGTGTCATTTGATCACCGGTATTATTCCAAAATAAATTAACAGGCTATTTGTATAGTACAGTCGACTGTATATGTATTTTCTCATAGAGCTAATGTAGGTGCTAAACACACCGTATTGTTCTTCGAGGTCGTAAATTCAGAGCTTTTAATATTCTTAAAGCATTCCAGGAGATAAAAGCACCTCCTCCGTCATCCATCGCACCTTGCCCTACATCCCAGCTATCTAAATGCCCAGATATAACTACTACTTTTTCTGCGATCTGAGCTCCAGAGATTTCCGCAATTGTATTGCGAGAGTTGACTGGGGGTAAAGTCTGAGCTCCCATTTTGATATTGATCACTAATCCATCACCTAGAATGATACTTTGCAGTTACCCAAAGTTCCGTTGCACATTCCATTTACACTTTTTCTAAATTTCCAACAGAGCTTTTTTGTTTGATGTGGTACATTTGGCATTCAGTGAGTCTCATAGGAAAGGAAATCAATCTAGATGACTATAGTTACCACGATCAGTCATTCTGTTTAATAGAGTGGCATCTTCAACCGTTATACAAGCAGCTGGAATTTTGGTAACATTTTTTTGATAAGACATCATGCCTGTGTGTGGAGAGTAAATAGAATTTGGAGTAATAGATCGTATCAAAACAGCTACGGCGCCAAACTTTGCGGCTTCTGATGCTCCCCTGCTTCTATATTCCACCGTTTCTCCATAATTGACGTAATCCTGATTGTAAACAACTATTTTTCCAGGCACCTGGAAATCGTCAATTTTACCAAAGCTCTGAATGCACGCCAGAAACAAAATACTAAACTTTCTGAATATCTTCTCTGGAATATTGCGATACCTCGTTCTGTCGAAGTCGCAGTTCCTCAAAGCTCTTTACTACTATAGCTGATGCAGTAATGCCTTCACTCGGTGTTCCAACACTGTACCCTAATCCGAGCATTGCCATATCCTTGATTCTTGGCTGAAGTAAGGTAGCAGATTCGGCACCTCTTCAAATGAGACATTGAAACTTATTTATAGTTTCCTTGTGAAAATAGAGTAAAAACATACCTGATCCAATGAGGCACAACCGCGTATTCCCCGTGAACATTTTCTAGCCCATGATTGATAGAGTTATTGAGCAAATAGTCAATAGCATCTTCAAGAACTTGCGACCCAGCTAAACGTGGACCAAACTTATCAACAAACGCAGCTAACTCCTGCCACGTTGTGCCCTTAAATAATCCATTAACTGTTTCGTTTATTATCTGATTAACGATTGGGGCATAACTTTCAATTTCTGTTATCAGATCATCCGGTAGCGAACATTGATCTACTTCGTTGTCAATAGTATTGCATAATGTTAATTGACATGTTAGCAAAATGACAAGTGCAAACTTTGCTGCGGAGCTCATGTTAATATTGGAAAATGCAACGCAGATTGTCCAGTGAGAATCGCGACTAACTCAGCAGAGTTATACTTGGAACAATTTATACTGAGAGTTTATCTAATATTTATTTTGAACTGTACACGTCACAGTACTACAAGTTTATATCATATTCATGGGTTTCAGATTCAACGTTTTTAATATGTGGGTGAGATAAGACCACAATAGTATTGTACCACATACGGACATAAAGTGTCTGGATTATTTACATCGGTCAACAGATGTAGTTATCAATTCACACATGTGAAGAATCCTGATCATGTGTAGTGATCTATGTGTTCATGTATTCAGAGACAATCCGTTGGACTTGATTTGCTCTGTTTGAACAGCAATATGGCTGACACGAGCAAATAAATAAGCAAATAGTCAAGAATATACACGATAAATATTTCTTGATTGGTTTATTGACATTCTTACCACAATTGTCTTGAGATAAATATTGAAAAATCTATTCCCTCGATGGTGTGTCCACTAGGGTAGGCTGAGATTCTGTTCTTTTGAAATTTCTACTTATGTCACTCTGCAAAACGTGCTGAATCTGGTAGAACTCAAACTCCCTTGAGGAGCTGGGTCTTGGACTTGATCTCTTGGATCTACTCCTTAATTTTTGATTCATTTTTATAAGAGTACATCTTTTTTTTTCTCCAAGTTCACTTCCGTAACACCGAACAAGGTGCTGAGTCAGTAGATATTAAGCTTCCATAAGGCGCTCGCTATTGGATTGAAAAGCGGAGGCTAAAAATTGAGTCCAATAGCAAGTAACTCATACAGGATCTTAATATTTATTATCGTTCCCATCTCAATGAAGCTTTTTCCTTAGCAAGTGTCGAGGAACGAAATGAATGTATGATAAATTGTTGGGAGCTAATCTCAAACCTAACTGCATATGTAATTGGAAAATAAAAGAGATGATTGTTAATGATGATTTTTATTTTTTCAATAACAATATACGAATTAAAAAATTCAAAACGACTTCCAAATATACTGTTAAGGATTAACTTATCGAGTTAGTTATGGGGGTGTAGAATTTTTACCGTGTATTTCACCTGAATTGAGTAAGATCGAAATATAATGATATACGGATCTCCCTGCTGACAGAAATCAATTGACCTGTAAACTTTTTGCCATTCCGAAGAATACAAAATGCATAATTGCAGCGAACCAGAAAGGGTCTACATGTAATTTTATCACATGACTTGTGCTAAATATACAATATAGGTATACTAAAGTAGTTGAAAATACAGATGCATTTTGCAAGTTTGAATATAGAATCATAAGAATTATTGTTTCAAAATATTCATTCAATGATTGAACGTGTGGACGAGCTCTGAAAGCTATCGCAGGTACTCAGCTAATACTGATTGATGAAACAAAATTATAATTAACAGATAAAGACTAATGATCCTTTTTCATAAGAATATAACAACGCAGGTTCTTTCAAATCGTCATCATGTTCAAATTATTTTTTCATATAATATTCATAGTACCTTTGTAATACTGATATTATTGAACGTAATTTTTTAACAATTTATAAAACCGTTTAGTTAACTATCAGATTTTCTCAACCAGAAAATGTTTCAAATATTCGAAAAAACATTTTTTGATTAAAAAATATCCAGTCAATCGCATAAGTTACACTTTTTACATTTCGTAGTCCTATAATGCCCAGTATATATATTCCATTAAAAAACAGAAACTATAAAAAGCTAAGTAGCTCTCAAATATTTCATGATACTATCTCAAATAAGGTCATTTTAGGCGGAGAACGATTATTTTCATTATTGTATCGAGAGTAAGGATTTCTATTTTTTTCTCTTTCTTTTGTACATGATTGAAGTACCTTAGACTTCTAACAAAAAATTATCGCGAATTTATATGCAAATGATAAAATATAATAAAACATTGATAACGATTGTAATAGATTATTTCAAGGTAATAATTGATATTTCTATTTATAGGAGTCAATATATTCAGTTTTACAACAGGGTCTGTAACTCGTTAGTAATAATGACACATAGGTCTCTATATACAGTTACATACCTGTACCAAATTTCAACTACAGCATTGTACATGGTAATAAATAACAGGATAATGTACCAAAATTTGGCTGATTTTATATATTGAAATACATTTATTCATTATTCTACAGACAACTATTTGGATCAATTACTATTCATGTCCATAATATCTTAAGAAATTTCAATATCTGTTGTCTACAACCACTATTATGTTTTAATAAACTAGAAATATATTTGTTTGTTTGTTCTTTTATAAAGTTATCTATTCGCAATCTCAAAATCTATAAGTAAGCAATACGATTCCTTACCTGTTTTTTCTTTTTCTTTTTATAATAAATAGCTTTTCTTCGATTATTATATCGAAAACTTGGTCGCACGTCTCGTATAAAGCAATTACATACATACTAACATAAATCTCTTCGCAACTCACACTTTGCCCAGGTACCAAACATGTTTTAAAAAATAAAGTTATGAATATATGGGCTTCGAGCAATATATATATGGCAATCACACTGAAATAATTTTTTTCGGTTTTCTTTTCTTTTCTTTTCTTTTCTCAATTTGAACGATATTCAGAACCAGTTATCGTCAACGCGGTTCGAAATTCCATAGGATTTACAACATTTATGTCTCAAGTCTGCCGCATTTGATTCACTTGCGCATATTTCATGAATGATAGCCTCTCAGCTTCTGTTCTATCAGTTAATTCAATATAAATAATTAATTAATCTAATTGCACAGAGGAATGCTTATGTCGTCGACCTGACGTAAAACAACAGATAAGGTGTTGCAGAGTTGCGTGGATTTGGAGCTAATTTTTCTTCCAATTCACGCAATGGAATTATCCTAACTGCCTCGTCGTCACACTCTAGCCATGATCCAGTGTGTTTACCTCTACGAATACCACAGCATTCCATGCTACGACATCCGACTCTTAAAACGTTCAATTGTTCTTTGTTTTCACTAACGTTCGATTTCGATCTAAAGAATTTCATTATACCAGACGATTTCTCTGATGTACTGCTGTTATTTTGTGTTGGAAATTGCCGCTTATTGTCACGATCGCAATTAAAGTATTCAGTTGATGCAGATTCATCCGGTAATCTGGTATATGCGACGTAATGACCTGCCGTCATCGTTGCTCCTTGGTGCATTATAACTGAATACAATTTGTAGACATGTCGAGATTCTCGTCTAGTACTTGCGTCTGGTATTTCGCTCAAACAATCTTCACAAAAGCATTGCAATGTCAGCGGCGTCGGCATGTGATTATTGATTTTCTCCATCGACCTAAAATTGACATTACATGTATCAGCAATGCGAATATGATGTTTGTGAAAGGAGACAGCCTTTCAGAAAATCACTAGTAAACTTCGAACGAATTTTCTATTGATTAAGTACTTTCACAGTCGAGAGAAGAAAAGTGGTTGTCGTAGGGTAAAGGTTCCGTCGTTCATAAAAACTTTTCGTAACTAGTAGGGAATAATTTGTAACAATGTTATGTTGAGGCAAATCAATAATATATTAGAGATAAAGTCAGTTTTCTATAAATATCATTGGTTTGTGCCAGAATTACATCAATTTAGAATATTCCCTGAAAATTTGAAGGAGTTTCAATGACCGATGCGACCTGTACCCTACGACAAACACTTCTTCTTCGGTTCAATCAATCTATGTAAGGAAGAGACCCTGAAATCTCAAATGATTTTGAATTAAGGCTCAAAATACTCGTAATCAGTGATTTGAAAAAAATTATGAAAGAATAATGCTTATTAAAGACTAATATGTAGTTATTTCAATGCTGTCTTCCTGACCCATGTGATCAGCATTCACTATACTTTGTAATATTTATAAGTCGAAAATTGAATAATGTTCAATAAATTAAATTTGAGATTAACTGACCCAGCCGTAGTGGAGAATCTTTTCAATTGCAAAATGAGAAGTCTAGGTAAAGATGGGAAGCACACTGCCCGTCTTGCTTCGTTATAACGCAAACAGCAAGCGCACCAGTACTTATCTCTGCCTCTTAAAAGTTCGCTCGTCACTACTGCTCGTTTGTACACTTCACTGCTGTCCAATAATCTCCTATCCTCTTCTATAAATGACAAATTTTAGTCTTGATTATTCATGTATACCAACGAATTAACACAGACTTTCAAAGGTATAATCTTCAACTATGAGTAAGGAGCTGAGGATGGAAAGCAGACTGATCTATTTTTTTCTTTGTCTTTCAAAATAGAACCAAAATTGAAATTACAATTTTTATCAAATCTTACCCTTACCCTTTTCGCTTGATTGATCGGTATCGATCGGTACATAAATATCGCAAAAAGTTTCTTTCCTTTCCGTCACATGTTCGCACTCCAGACATGTTGTGCGAAGGAGGCTAACACCCTCAAAATCTTCTGAAATGAAGCATTTTTTGCTCTCTGGTTGATGACCGGTGACATCGCCGTTACTTTCAATTGCATCAGAATGACCATTTTCACAGGGTTGTTTCAAAGGCGGAGGGGCAGTGCCGTTAGAGCTTGACTGAATGAAATTTAAGCTGCCTTTGGAAGAGAACTTTTTTTTCTTCTTCGATTTACGAAGACCTCTTTTACTCGAACTCCCTTCAGACTGTACGTCGTGTACTTGATCTATGTACAAATCTGATCCCCCACCACTCTGCCCAAATTGACTCTCTCTGTGCCTAACAAGCAGTTGAAACG
Organism: Tenthredo scrophulariae; assembly: GCA_963978835.1. NCBI lineage: Eukaryota > Metazoa > Arthropoda > Insecta > Hymenoptera > Tenthredinidae > Tenthredo > Tenthredo scrophulariae. The sequence continues at coordinate 8,462,243 of OZ022234.1, forward strand.
TTTCCCGAATGTTGTCTAACAAACAGACTAATAACTCGTGAGCATCCTGCTGCTGATTACCTTCAAATATTGGATTTACTTCCCTGAAATTGTCGATCTGATTAAATCGAGGTCAACTCAGATGGTTGTGCATTTATTTAGCATTTCGAGAAAATTGGGCTCTTGAAATCGGTACTTTTGTGAATAATTTTGCTAACCGATAATCTCATAACAGAGAAGAAATAAAGAAAAAAAGATGTAGCATGAAATCAACCGAATCTAATAGATTTTTCTTTATTGTAAAGTTCTTTGAAATGAAACATTTGCTTAGAATTTTCAGCTTGTTTGTTCAGATGATTTGTAGGCAAGTTTTTCTAATGTTATTATTGAATGAGCGATTACCGCCTGATAAAATTGATCCCAAACGTTCTTTCCGATTCCAACAGATTAATTAATCAACTATTACCTCAGCGCCTGAAGGAATGCATCAGGTTGATACGGTTCCCCGGTATCTTTAGTTTCGGAAATCCTCAACGCTGCAAATAATTCGTGTAACTTTTCAGTCGCCACTTGTATTCTGGGTTTATTAGAATCTCCCATTGGCCCAGCCAGAGCTAAAAGATCCTTACTACTCCAGCTACGACTGCCACTTGCTGTTAGCGACACGCCTGTTCTACCCAACGACGATGACTTCATCTATTAATTTAAAAAGAAAACTGAATATTTGAAAAAATTTGACTGAACCGTATCAACTACCAATCAGCAAAATCACCCAGCTGTACCTTTGTCTGTAGCTGTTTAACGGTCAAATTAGACAAGTCTGTAGCAAGATGGTGTAAATTATGTAGAAATGAGGGTGCAAATCTGAGCGTGTAAAGTACGCTGTTTAAAAAACAGGTGTTACCCAGATTGCAGAGTGTTGCTACCCGCAATCCCTCTACCCCGCTATTAGCAGAGTTGCACATAGTCTCCTGAGAGCTTGGCAATTGATTACGATATCCATTTAACATGGTGCTTTGACCTGTTGAACATTCTTTTATTTTCTCAAATATTGTAACAGTATCAATGATAGGAAATCGATAAAATAATTATGATTATTCACCGTTCGAGAATGAAATTCTACTCAAAGTGCCCCCTCTTGTAGATGTGCGAGGGGGCTGTGTATTTGTTTTAGCGATTGGTTTGCCACGCCCTGAAAGCGACAGGCAAAACTTTTTCCTAGGTCTAACCAGCTGCTCATCCTCCTCTTCTTCTGCTTCTAATACTGTCATTTTCTGCTAACCTGGAATAAGTGATAGATAATTATATGAGGAGAAATTCTGAAGGGATTAGTTGTAGGATTTTGAAAAATTTATCGAGTTACTGTCTTTGACATCGACTATTTTATTCAACCATTTGGAATTACAGTGGTAATGTAATAAGCTTTGAATCATTGATTTGTAACAGTCTAGGAGTTTATTATTTTGTATACTAAGTCAACGTGATTTCTTGATCTTGTATCGTATATTCAAACATACGTAGATATTGAATTGTAAATCCAGTAACTAAACTTGCTAAAGTTATTAACCTTATCTTGAAGAATCTTTATTAGATATTATAGCTAGTGATACAATTGTCGATATTTTTATATTGGATAACATCGGGCGTTCGAAACTTGTTTTGAATTTTCACGAATATTATTACATAAATTTGATTGCAGGTTTTGAGCGTAGCGAGTATACGTGTGGGATTGACGTGTGGCATATAAAGCGAATATACTGATAGGAGGAAAATAAAGTGTCATGCAAGCAGGAGGATAATGGAAGCGTGTTCATTCAACGGGATATACAAATCAGTGGTCGTAGTATCTGATTGATTAATTATTTTTATATCATCACATAATTGTCGAGAATTTATCTACAGTATTGAAGTATTAGTTTTTGTTATATTATTATCAGCTTACTTACGTCCTATTAATTAGAGAAGTCATGGAATAATGATGTCTTTCCAAAATGATAATAGTCAACGATATTTCATACCCTAACCACATCAACGATTTGAGTACGCTCCATTTCTACAAAGTAATCTCAATTGCTTTTTATCAATTTTACCGTAGCCATTACTTCCCATTTCACTTATTATCCTTTGCTCATAAACGAACGTAGAAGCGAGACTCTAACACCATTATTGCCCTCCAATGAATTCGACGTGTCAGTGTTCGCAGCGCTTGCCTGGTGGACAGACGCCGAAAGCAACCAGAGAGTAGGGAGTGTAGCGCTTGTGTACACTGAAATATAACTATGGGAGCTTTCCATCTAGAGCCAAAAATCAACACACTCAGACACACAGCTAAACGATTGGTCTTTTCCGTTCGCTCCACCCAATCATATTGCTGTGTGCCTGACTGCGTCGATTTTCGGCTGTAGATGGAAAGCTTCCAATACATATTTCAGTGCTTGTGTAGCGTTACGTATTTAAATCCCGGATGGGCTTGGCTTGTATTCTCGACAGACATGTTCTACCTTTTCGTTCACCAATGAGAGTCGAGAGAAACTATCGAATCTTCTATCTCGCCGAGAGCGGCGCATACGCAAAATGCGATTTAGTTCTAAAACCATAACCTAAAGCGTTGAAAAAAATGAACACGAGTGCCTGTGGACATCTATCCCTTAGTTTCCATTGCAAGCGTCACCGCGCGGCAAAACGCGTGCGGCGAACCATTCAACCAATCGAAATCGCACCGCCGCGCTACTGATTGGCTCAACGCGCTGCCGCATACGTTTTGCCGCGCGGCGACGCTTGCATGGAAACCAAGGGACCAAGGGTTAGTCCATCTCACCTCTTGATATTCGGGAACGAGATGCGAGAGGACTATCAGTTGACCGCTAGGGGCCGTTAGAGGTATAGCAGAAAGACGGAAGCTTATCACTAAATTCTTTTAGTTCATTGGAGCAATTGGAGTTTATATTCAAAGGATATGAGTTATGTTCGATTGTTGAGATTTGGAGGCCGAGCAATACAGAAGAGCATTCATTGCATGCGTCAATTGGTCATTTGAATGATATACAAACCATGTCATATCATTAACAATCTTTAAAGAATCATTTATTTTTCTAATTCTGATTTACTGCCAGCAAATTTACGACCCATTTTTCTGTTGAAGGTAAGTTCGCAGTATTAATGTTATCCGACAATTTTAATTACATATACATTGTACAAAAATGTAATTATCTAGAAAAAAAATAATAACTCGCTCATCTAAGAAATAAAGTTTTGTTACTGAAACGACGATATAGTTCATTTCATTTAACCTATTCGATCATGTATTCTTATATACTAAGCGAAGGACTGATTTTTACTGATTATTTGATGTAAAAAAAAATCGTGAAGAATTCGGCTGATTTTAACGATTTCAGATTGGGTTGAAACCGCTATGTTGGACGAAGATTATCTACCTAAGCAACGATTGCTGTTGTTTTATTGCTCCTTCACCTGTATCTACTTCCCTGGGATACTAACTCTGTTGAAATTTAACAACACCTTATATAATGTGGGGACCTATAAATTTATTCCCATCTTAATGATACTCATGTTTGCCGAGGTCACCAAACTATCGTTTTCTCTACTGCAAACAGATTTACCAACGTTGAATAAAGTTGATTCAAGACCGACATCAAAGATCAAAAAATCATGGGGCAAACGGCTGAAAGAAATATTCAAGTTCCTGATGTCGGCAGTTATAACTTCGCTTGTTTATTATATCATCGTCATTTTATTCGGGTGTCCTTTATTGACGCATCATGAGGAAACGATTATGCTCACTATCACGTTAACCAGCTTAACTCTAATACCAGCTAGTCTTCATCTGGGCGTTGATGAATCCATAGCACTGTTGACTGGAGCTCCGTTACAAACTAGTAACATTCTTGTTGAAGCTGTTCAGAGAAATATCAAAGCAACTCTGCTGGGCACATGGCTTGGTGCCACAGTCATACCTTTGGATTGGAATAGACCATGGCAAGCTTGGCCTATTCCATGTATTACAGGAGCTCTTGTTGGATACATGATCGCTCATTTCATTACACTTGTTAAAATGTTGCCTGTCTTGCGAAGGAGGAGAAATTATTATTGTAATAGTATCAAATAGCCGATCACGTTTTATAATAAATTATTTTGAGTTCATTAATGGAATTTTTTTATTTTTTAACAAACATCCATTTCTAACATTTAAGGACGTTCCGTACCTAATTCGACCTGTTCTAAAAACATTGGGCTGAAGGGTGCTATTAAACGGAATATCTCGAACCGGAAACGGGAAAAAGGGCTCTGTAGCCCAATTCTATTGGCGATTTACTTTATTAGCGGAATACTTTTAAAAAGTTTATTCCTTATGCCACTTCTCTATTTTTAGCATGAAACAAACATGTTTTGAGACCTACGTGTTCGAAATCGCCAATAGAATTGTGCTACAGAGCACTTTTTCTCGTTTTAGGTCCCCGGTTAGAGATATTCCGTTTAATAGCACCATTCAGTCCAATGTTTATAGAACAAGTCGAAGTGGGTAGGGAACACCTTAAGGAATGACTGGGCCCTTCCACGTTAAGAAAAGTAGAATTATTTCCAAAGCTCAAATACTACAATGAAAAGGGAAAGAGAAAGAAGTCTGGAGTTTTAGTAGTCATTTACATTCACTCTTCAGGTGCCTTAACTTCTACATCACCTATGTGATGAAAATGGCATAGTTATTTGGGTTATTCCCTGTTGGATTATTTTCAGAAGTTTTCCTGTTTTAGTTGTATACTGTAATATCTATTGTAAAGTTATCATCATTGCGCTTGGCATTTGAAGGATCACTTGCTAGAGTCTAATGGAATTTACTCTACTGTACCCCAATAGAAGTCTGGAGGGCCAACATTGGTGGCGTTTGATTCTGACCGATATGAAGTTGGCAACTCAGTCTTCTGTCTCCTTCTATCGTTCATGGTTGCATAAAGAAGGAAAGAGACAGAAAACTGTGGGGCCAACGATATTCAAACACGCTTGGTGTACGATGCAATACTCCTGCTCGTCTCCTCCCCCTCCACAAAGACTACGTTCGTTCTCTATCTCACTTTTGGCTACATTCTTATATAGGAGTTAAGGCCCATCCCTAGTCGCCTACCTCCTTTTGATACAATGTTACACATTTCAATTATTATCCGAGCCCAGGCGTCGAAAACGCAAAAAAGGCCAACGTCGCGCGAATTATATTTCAATTCCGAACATACCTATACTTATATGTATAGTATACGATAGCCTAAAGTTCGACGCGCCTCTAGCGGCACCCAGGAGTAGTAGTCTGCACGTGCATAATGTATCGCAAGTACCAGTTTTAAAAATTTGAAATTTAAGGGTAATCATTTATCGATTAGAAAAAGATTAAATAAATCTATAAAGAATAAATAATAATAATAATAATAATAATAATAATCATAATAATAATCTATTAATTTATATAATCTATTTTATTTAATTATCAATTTTACCTAATAGCGGTTCCCATGACAACCTGAGCCTTTACTTAGCGCCACTACAGGCGCAGCGAACTTTAGACTACCTGTAGCTATAGATATTATACAGCGGCAAAAACAAACTGATCTCTATCAATACACTGGATAGGGTACAGGCCGAAATCGCTGTGATACGGAAGCCCGGTAGTGCCATCGCATATACCGTGTGTGTGTCTCAATTCTGCATACGCAGTATGTCAATTTTATGTATGACATACACAGTATATGTCGTTGCTACGAAACCTAAAGTCCCATATACATAGTATGTCGCCACAGTCGCTACCTAAGGTCCGATATACACAGGATATCGTGAATTTTTATTATTAATATTGCATTGAATTCCTTAAAATTTTTCAAATAAATAGTGAATTGTTTGTATTATGAATTTATTTAAATAGTTTAATAAAAACATTGATTTGTAGAATTAAAAATATAATTAATTCATTTTAAATAATTTTTTGAATCATTTGTTTTATTATAACATTTTTTTGTATTAAAAAGGTGTCTGTGTCATCGGACTTTTAAGTTTCGGAAAGTACGATATCCTGTGTATATCGGACCTTAGGTAGCGAATGTGGCGACATACTATGTATATGGGACTTTAGGTTTCGTAGCGACGACACACTGGGAGCTTTCCATCTACAGCCAAAAATCGACGCAGTCAGACACACAGCAATATGATTGGCTGGAGCGAACGGAAAAGACCAATCGTTTAGCTGTGTGTCTGAGTGTGTTGATTTTTGGCTGTAGATGGAAAGCTCCCACTGTGTATGTCATATATAAAATTCCGGATACAGTATGTCAGAATTAAGTTTGGACATACTCACACACACGGTATATGCGATGGCACTACCGGGCTTCCGTAGATTGATATATTATGTTTTCAAACGGTCTAGCAAAAATAGTCAAACTTGACTCTGATAACGATTGAAGTTGTGAATTGTGATTATTGTGGTAAATAGCGCCGTAAGGCCTAGATAACCAAGAAGGGAGAAAGAAAAAAAAAAGAAAGTTGTGATTATTAAATAAATGTAGGTACTACTGTAGGTCAATGTCTTCAGCGACGATCTAAGATTCACGGAAAAAAAAACATTTAAAATGCTCCCGATTCTGTGAAACAAGAAAGGGTGAGAAACCGAAGTACTTAAAACTATGCGGCATTTTTAACTACCAATTCCATATCCATCAGATTAAACACCGGTTGTGTAACTCAAATTCTAATTTCACTAATCAGTGATCAATGATCTGATATTTTAAGCCGCATGTGTTTCAAGTTTGATAAAAAATTTTATTTGATAGCAACACGTAACAGTACAAACAGCCGTTCAGCGTTAACAAAACTTGAGTCTTTTTTTGGAATCAAATATAACAGATACCTAAATAGCTCTATTGTTGCGTGTTTCAACATTCGATGACAGTCGTTGAGCGTAAAAATCAGTAAACTTAATAAGATAGATTAAAACCACGTTAAAATAAACTTAAGTGTCATGAGCTATTCATTACATAATACACCTTTCTACTCTCTCAACCTCATCTCGTGACCCAGGAATATTGTTGTCGTTTCTGCTGATAACAGCTGAATCACGATGCGAAGAAGCAGGTGAATATAATTTATTACTTGTTTGATAAAAAAATGTGTAACAAAAATTTGTAACAACAGGTTTCAGTCTTTCATGTTGTTCATAGTCTTTTGATAACTTGTTATTTTCTTTTTTTCCTTCTACACTTTTGTCAGTCTCTTATATCCCATGTATAAATAAATTTGTTATAATCAGAGTTGGCTTATTTTCTATAGGAGTAAAAACAGACTTGCCATTGTTATCCTAATCTTCGTACTGACTGTTACATACAATGAATATATTGCTTACGAAATTGAAAGTCTACACTGGGCTTATCGAAACTGTGCAGATTGCACTAAGATTCTACTTGTAGCAGATCCACAGATTTTGGGTATTAAAAATGAGAATTATCCTGGCTCATCACTGGCTATATGGGACAGCGATAGGTAATCTATTATTCACAGTTATACTATAGCATGCACATCATCCGTGTAGAAAAGTAATCCGATCATTTCAGGAGGAAAAGTTTAAAGGAAGCTTTATAGAACAGCGAAGACCATTTTTCACATACTTATCACATCTTCAGATTCTTATGTGTGTTACAAATCTAAAGTGTTAGTAGAACGGTCATTCTTTTGGGATTTAAAAATTTTTTTTCCTTGCGGACGTTGAAGTTAGTATAAATCTAATTTGGGAGATGTAAAACGGTTTATCGCAAGATGATCTTTCCTGATCTTTTTACCCATCCATTGGGACTAGTTTAGAAACGTCGGTACTTTCCTGGGTGAATTACGAACGTAGTATCTGGATTTCTAGTTACCTGAGAAAGACGTTCTCGAGGGCTTTAAGGCATTCGCAACCACATGTGATTGCCTTTCTTGGAGACTTAATGGATGAGGGACATATTGCACCTGCTGAACATTTTGAGAATTATAAACGGAGGTTTGATGACATATTTAGAACGTCCGATCACGTTATGGTGTGTTCTGTAGTTATTAATTTAATAAAATGTATTTTTTCTATTAACTATTTATTCGACGCCTTTGAATTGGCGTTCAGTAACATAAGAATCAGTCTAATGTTGTCTCTTAAAGTGTAAAACGAAATCAAACTCTAATGGCAGTAATGAGTCTTGAATTTTTAATTTATAGAAAATTTATTTACCGGGAGACAATGATATCGGCGGTGAGGAAGATTCGGTGTCTTCCCACATATCTGATAGATTTGAATTCACGTTCAGCCAGCCTGATACTCTGATTTACAAAAGTTTGAATTTTTTTAAGGTAAACTAAGGAATTGAGTTCTTCTCCAATAATTTGTCTTCTCAATTCAATACATATGCATTTCATCTTATTATTGTAAATATATTAATGATCCTTACTCTATGTTAGGTAAACAGACTGACGCATTCGGTTCCTGGAGCACCAAATGATGCGTTTTTAAATGACTATGCTGAAAGAAATACAACCAATATTGTGCTCAGTCACATGCCGCTGTTGTTTTCCCCCGGCAGTTTCGTCCAAAGTGTAATAAGCCTATGATTGAATACTAATATAGTTTGTATCTGCATGATGTTTAATTGCAAAATCACTATTAGCTAGAAAAGTTCTGCACTGACTTGTACATTGCATTCTCATGACAAATTAACTATTCTTCTTTTGAATTCTTGTTAATTAGGTAGTCAAGAAGCTATCGCCTCAGTTAATCTTCACCGCTCATGACCATAAAGCGATGCATACCAGCTTGGACATAGCGACTGACGAGCTGAGTGATATTTGGATCTTGCCACCGCATGAAAATCGATTGTATCAACTGCGATTAGACATGGGAGACATTCACGAAATTCAAATACCGACTTGTTCGTATAGAATGGGAACTCCTCATATCGGTTACGGAGTAGCCTATGTTGGTAGGTGCCTTGTGTGAAATTTGACGTGATTTAATACGAGATTATGTGCTTTTCTAAGATATTGACTGCGAAATGAATCGTCGATATGTACTTGAATCTGATAATTAATTCTTGTCTTGTTTCCGTTATGTTTTAGATACACAAGAGAAAACTGTAGAATTTACAATATTGTGGCAGCCTAATCGGTTCGTGCAATTATTGATATACCACGTGGTTGGAGTGATATTACTCATTCTTTCGATATTTTTCGTTTTTGGTTGTGCTTGCCGGGTCACATCTAGTCATATAGCTTATGCAAGGGTCCCCAATTTGTAGAGATCAATGAAATTTTTACAGTTTCATGATACATTATCACCGCTATACCGTATCTAGACTTTCTGTCAATATGTTGCCAAACAGTAACGCGAATGATTTTTATTTTCTGTCTTTTGACTTATACTTCGAAATATCGTCTTTTTTTTTAAATACTGGCATTTCTTTTACTGAAATGTTTTACGGAAGTATGTTAATCGGTTTTATTATTGGAGTGTTGAAACTGGGCCGAGATACACAGATTGTAACGTTTTACAAAATACTTAAATTCTTCATTAGGGTTCGGACTAATCAATTAAACTTTTATTGATCGCGTGTATACTTAAATATTTACAAATCGAGATTAGCGTTTCACTGTTCACAGTATTACTTTATTATATTTTCTTAAAGTCGTGGAAAAAGTTATCCCCCTCTAATCTCTAACTGAGGACTATGAAGACTGAAGATTTAAAAAATAACTGGGGAAGATTATAGTTAGGTTTTATTTAGAATAAAAACTGAGTTTTTAAAAATGCGGCCAAACTAGATTCTTGTGGAACACTTATGCAGTGCAAAAGAAAAAAATATATATACTATATAAATAAATAAATGATAGCTTTAACGTGTTTGAAACTAATTGTTAATCACGCTATGGAGATCAAAGAAAAATAATATTGAATCAATGTAGAATAATGGTAAACAGAAAAAAAGAAATACGACGTTTATAGAATTATACATATATTTATCTACACATACACTAATAATAATAATAATGATAATAATCTATGTTTATTCTTTATATTTCTATAATTTTATTTCATCTTTATTCTATAATCAACTCTTGTCATCCTATTATCAATGTTACTTATAGTCAACACTGGGTATTTACTAAAATCGCATTTTCGTTAGTGAAAATTAAATCCACGAGCTAACTCTGCGTGCATTCAGTTAACGATTCTTTGTTGTATTAGATTTGCAGTGCCTTCAGATAGGCTGTGGTACTAATCATTAAAAACTTTCAATACATTATAACTAAAAGCTGAATAGTAAGTTTCACTGTATGTATTGGAAACTTCTGGTGTTTCTCTTGTAATTTAGTGACAATACTAATTAGTTAAGCTTGAAAAATATTGAGTGATAATAATTTTTTCGCGCGTATAATAGTTACGCTTAATCAGTTGGATCGAAAGGTGTTTATTAATTCCATGAATAAATTGATGATGTGCAGATTTGCGACAGATCTATCAATTGATAAAATCGAAAAGACTATTACAAGATATAGGAACGTTGGTCAGTAGAAGCATACTATACCAAATGACTTGGTTAGATTTTCGAAAGACAATAATCTATGGTATTATAATTCTAGAAGCAGGAACTATATCTGCTACATATGGTTGTGGCTTAATTTTAAACTAATTGAAATAGGTAATACCAAACTGAATACTTAACAGACCTGACTTTAAACCCATAATGCCAAATTAATTACTGAGAAATGAATAATAACTGAAAATTTTTTGTAATCTGTACTTATAGCGTTCTCGGATTATAGCTGTTTATATTAATATTGAAAAACTTATTTCAAGTACTTTAACTTGATGATTCATAACGTAAACTATAGCAGAGTAGCAGAGTACTGGCAAACTGTATTAAATAAATAAATTATATGAACAGCGACTGTACATAATAACGATGATTTGTAAGAAATATATAAAAACTGTGCGTATTTCACGCGAACAGACCATTTAAAAATGTAAAAATCATTTATTGCCATTACATGTCTTTGCATATCGTGTTTTATGTCCATATATTTCTCTCTTTACTGAAAACTCGAATTTTGTGTGCAACCCAATTTTCACGCAACTCATCTTCCGCTTATTTGATACCTGAAATGAAGAGTGGCAGGGAAGGAAAATCTGAAAATAACGAATCAATTATTTATTCGTCTCTCTTTCCTTCCTTTATTTGTCTTATCGCCCGTGAGGGCATGTAGATAAATTATTTATTCGTGTGTCTGGAATTTTATGACTGCAGCATTGATATAATATTATACAAATAGCGGATTCGCAATATTTTTATTAAGATGCTTGTCGTAGCGGTATTTCAATAACGTAACCCCTCTTGCAAACCCTTTGACGGCACTGGGGCCACTGACCCCGCGACAGGTGCTCCTTACCACAGGTCAGTGCCCCGGCTTGTAGTAAGCCGGCCCACGGGGTGCCAAATGGTATTGCCATCTCGCGGTCGAAGTGATGAACTACGTTGGCAACAAACTTAGGTACGCCTTATAGCATGCAATCTCAAGTTATTGTCGCAAGAATGACACGCAAGTTGCATACCATAAGACGCACTCGTGCTCGCAACAAAAGTAGTTCGGCAATTCGATCGCGAGATGGCGATACCATTTCTCGCTCCGTGAGCCGTACCGGCCAGGCAAGGCCGAAGGCCCTTGTAAAGTCAGTAATCTTCGTGGCCTCGAAGAATTCATATGTGAGTAATTTAGATGAGATTCAACTCCTGCAGAGCGATTCTCGATCCTTTGGCGTTAGTTAACGCCGGTCGTTAACTTGATCGGGCGTTAACTTGGACGTTATGTTCACGTCCCAGATCGCTTTCTTGTTTATAACAATCGAACGGCGTTTGACGAGCCCCGTCTATCTGGCCAATGAGAACACTGTATGTGTTACCAACTTCAGAGTGTGCATACGTTCAAACTTATTGTTATCGGTCGTTACCTAGCGATAGCGTCCAGGTGCTAACGCTCATATTAGATGTAAAGTTAACGTCGAATATCGATAGAGCCAGGCGTTAACAAAAGGCGCTAACTTGAAGTTAACGACCGGCGTTAACTAACGCCAAAAGATCGAGAATCGCTCTGCTGAAAAGTGACAGGCATCTCAATAGAAATACTCCGAGCTCAGAAAAGTTGTCGCAGAATAAACAATGTACTGACTTACGGAAAAAGATTGTTTTTATATGGTTTTCAGAGAAATTTACTAAATTAGGGTAGTTCTTGAGCATATATCCTTCTATTACAGTTGAATACACTTCCATCAGAGTCTATACATACACGCCCAGCAAGAATTCTGTTCCAATTGCAACGAACAGGTGTTTATACAACTTAGTCTTTATAAACTTAGATATATTAGCTAGAGTACATGTTCATACGAATGTGATTTAGATTTTGATAACTTGTACGCCAAGAAACGAATAAAAAGACTTAATCAATTGCAATATATGTAACTTATTTATTTTTTAGAAACAATTATAAACTGTTCGCAATTTTGACAATTAGTAATATTGTATTGATTCTGCATCAATAAATTGCTAATTGTATTCAGAATCAATTGCTCCTTCATTTTTCACTTTCCCTTTTCGAGAATCTTCTAATTTAGGTATCAACCATTAAGCAGTAGTTGCTTTTTTATGCATGCTTATTTGCACTGTCCCCGTTTCCTGTCAAAAATTTCAGCACACTTCCTCAGGTCAGATGTTCTCCTGATACCAGGAGCATTTTTCGACTCAAAATTATTTTAACTCTTAGAAATGCTAGTATAGATAAGCTATATAGCGACTGCATGAAGCGGCGTATGCATGCCTGTGTCGACACAGTACTCTTTTCCCCCCACCAAAAATTTTAGAACACCTCTTCGGGTCAGATGTTTTCCTGATACCAGGAGTATTTTTCGACTTAAAATTATTTTAACTCTTAAAGATGCTAGTATAGATAAGCTATATAGCGACTGCATGAAGCAGCGTATGCATGCCTGTGTCGACACAGTACTCTTTACCCCGCCAAATATTTCAGAACACCTCCTCGGGTCAGATGTTTTCCTGATACCAGGAGTATTTTTCGACTTAAAATTATTTTAACTCTTAAAGATGCTAGTATAGATAAGCTATATAGCGACTGCATGAAGCGGCGTATGCATGCCTGTGTCGACACGGTACTCTTTCCCCCCCACCAAAAATTTTAGAACACCTCTTCGGGTCAGATGTTTTCCTGATACCAGGAGTATTTTTCGACTTAAAATTATTTTAACTCTTAAAGATGCTAGTATAGATAAGCTATATAGCGACTGCATGAAGCAGCGTATGCATGCCTGTGTCGACACAGTACTCTTTACCCCGCCAAATATTTCAGAACACCTCCTCGGGTCAGATGTTTTCCTGATACCAGGAGTATTTTTCGACTTAAAATTATTTTAACTCTTAAAGATGCTAGTATAGATAAGCTATATAGCGACTGCATGAAGCGGCGTATGCATGCCTGTGTCGACACAGTACTCTTTTCCCTCCACCAAAAATTTTAGAACACCTCCTCGGGTCAGATGTTTTCCTGATACCAGGAGTATTTTTCGACTTGAAATTATTTTAACTCTTGAAGATGCTAGTATAGATAAGCTATATAGCGACTGCATGAAGCAGCGTATGCATGCCTGTGTCGACACAGTACTCTTTACCCCGGCAAAAATTTCAGAACACCTCCTCGGGTCAGATGTTTTCCTGATACCAGGAGTATTTTTCGACTTAAAATTATTTTAACTCTTAAAGATGCTAGTATAGATAAGCTATATAGCGACTGCATGAAGCGGCGTATGCATGCCTGTGTCGACACAGTACTCTTTTCCCCCCACCAAAAATTTTAGAACACCTCCTCGGGTCAGATGTTTTCCTGATACCAGGAGTATTTTTCGACTTAAAATTATTTTAACTCTTAAAGATGCTAGTATAGATAAGCTATATAGCGACTGCATGAAGCGGCGTATGCATGCCTGTGTCGACACAGTACTCTTTTCCCCCCACCAAAAATTTTAGAACACCTCCTCGGGTCAGATGTTTTCCTGATACCAGGAGTATTTTTCGACTTAAAATTATTTTAACTCTTGAAGATGCTAGTATAGATAAGCTATATAGCGACTGCATGAAGCAGCGTATGCATGCCTGTGTCGACACAGTACTCTTTACCCCGGCAAAAATTTCAGAACACCTCCTCGGGTCAGATGTTTTCCTGATACCAGGAGTATTTTTCGACTTAAAATTATTTTAACTCTTAAAGATGCTAGTATAGATAAGCTATATAGCGACTGCATGAAGCGGCGTATGCATGCCTGTGTCGACACAGTACTCTTTTCCCCCCACCAAAAATTTTAGAACACCTCCTCGGGTCAGATGTTTTCCTGATACCAGGAGTATTTTTCGACTTAAAATTATTTTAACTCTTAAAGATGCTAGTATAGGTAAGCTATATAGCGACTGCATGAAGCGGCGTATGCATGCCTGTGTCGACACAGTACTCTTTTCCCCCCACCAAAAATCTTAGAACACCTCCTCGGGTCAGATGTTTTCCTGATACCAGGAGTATTTTTCGACCTGAAATTATTTTAACTTCTAAAGATGCTAGTATAGATAAGCTATATAGCGACTGCATGAAGCAGCGTATGCATGCCTGTGTCGACACAGTACTCTTTACCCCGCCAAAAATTTCAGAACACCTCCTCGGGTCAGATGTTTTCCTGATACCAGGAGTATTTTTCGACTTAAAATTATTTTAACTCCTAAAGATGCTAGTATGGATAAGCTATATAGCGACTGCATGAAGCAGCGTATGCATGCCTGTGTCGACACAGTACCTTCACCCCACCAAAAATTTCAGAACACCTCCTCGGGTCAGATGTTTTCCTGATACCAGGAGTATTTTTCGACTTAAAATTATTTTAACTCTTAAAGATGCTAGTATAGATAAGCTATATAGCGACTGCATGAAGCAGCGTATGCATGCCTGTGTCGACACAGTACTCTTTACCCCGCCAAAAATTTCAGAACACCTCCTCGGGTCAGATGTTTTCCTGATACCAGGAGTATTTTTCGACTTAAAATTATTTTAACTCTTAAAGATGCTAGTATAGATAAGCTATATAGCGACTGCATGAAGCAGCGTATGCATGCCTGTGTCGACACAGTACTCTTTACCCCGCCAAAAATTTCAGAACACCTCCTCGGGTCAGATGTTTTCCTGATACCAGGAGTATTTTTCGACTTAAAATTATTTTAACTCCTAAAGATGCTAGTATGGATAAGCTATATAGCGACTGCATGAAGCAGCGTATGCATGCCTGTGTCGACACAGTACCTTCACCCCACCAAAAATTTCAGAACACCTCCTCGGGTCAGATGTTTTCCTGATACCAGGAGTATTTTTCGACTTAAAATTATTTTAACTCTTAAAGATGCTAGTATAGATAAGCTATATAGCGACTGCATGAAGCAGCGTATGCATGCCTGTGTCGACACAGTACTCTTTACCCCGCCAAAAATTTCAGAACACCTCCTCGGGTCAGATGTTTTCCTGATACCAGGAGTATTTTTCGACTTAAAATTATTTTAACTCTTAAAGATGCTAGTATAGATAAGCTATATAGCGACTGCATGAAGCAGCGTATGCATGCCTGTGTCGACACAGTACTCTTTACCCCGCCAAAAATTTCAGAACACCTCCTCGGGTCAGATGTTTTCCTGATACCAGGAGTATTTTTCGACTTAAAATTATTTTAACTCCTAAAGATGCTAGTATGGATAAGCTATATAGCGACTGCATGAAGCAGCGTATGCATGCCTGTGTCGACACAGTACCTTCACCCCACCAAAAATTTCAGAACACCTCCTCGGGTCAGATGTTTTCCTGATACCAGGAGTATTTTTCGACTTAAAATTATTTTAACTCTTAAAGATGCTAGTATAGATAAGCCATATAGCGACTGCGTGAAGCAGCGTATGCACGCCTATGTCGATACCCTATTTTTTTCCACCACCAAAAATTTCAGAACACCTCCTCGGATCAGATGTTTTCCTGATACCAGGAGCAATTTCAGACTCAACATTTTTCTAACCCAGGAAATCGCTATACTATAAATTAACTTATAGAGTAACGCGCATGAAGACACGTATGCATGCCTGTATCTATACACCTATCCTTTTCCTGCGAAAATTTCTGCTCACACCCTCGGGTCAGATGTACTTCTGATACCACGACGATTTTCGGCTTGAAATTTGATTTAAGTCGAAAATCGTCCCGCGATCAGGAGAACATCTGACCCGAGGACGTGTGCTGAAACTTTTTGTGGGACAAAGCTAGTGTTCAAACATGCATACGTGGCTAATTTGATATCTGAAATGGCGGGTTGCAGGGAGAGAAAGTGGAAAATAACGAAGCAATTGATTATACCAATAATCTAGTAATTTATTAATGCAGAATCGATACAATATTAATACTTATCAGAATTGTGTATAATTCATAATTGTTTCTCAAAAATAAATATGTTTTCGATTATAATTGGTGGAGTCTCTTTATTCGCTTCCTGGCGTACAAGTTATCATAATCCAAACCACCTTCGTGTTGCAATGATACACTAATATCGCAAAGACTGAGTTCTATACACAACCATGCGTTGCAATTAGAACAGAGTCCTTGCTGAATGGAGATGTTTAGATTGTGATGGGAGCGCATCCAACTGTAATAGAAGGTTATCTCATAATGTCAATATCATTTGATAAATTTATTTAAAACTGGACAAGAAGAATCTTTTTTCATGCAAACAGTACATTTGGTATTCTGCGACAACTTTCCTGCGTTCGCAGTATTTCTATTGGAATGTCCGTCATAATTCATAATAGCATCTTGTTGGCAATACTTCTATACGAACCCTTGACGCCACGAAGGCTACTGACCCCGCAAGCCACGATAGACCATTAACCGAGGTCAGTACTGGTTAGTACCCAACTTGCGAGGCTAGCGATACTAACGCGGTATCTAATGGTACTGCCATCTATTAATACGCTAAGGACCACTAATTAGCATGCAAAACTTCGGCGCCCGCTGTCCGTCCGCCGCGACGGCAGTCTTGCATGCTACTTTAGCCGCAAATCTGCAGGCGGGAACCGGTTCAAATTCTCCATATCACCGACTTTCTTGCTTATCGCTACAGAACGATGAATATCAAATTAAATATGTACTCAGAACGCTTGGGCACTCTTACAAGTGCTTCTTGATGCTAGAAATTGAATAAAAACTACTATATTCACTTACAGTACTCGCATAGTACAAGATTTGGTAGAATCGATGAACATATTCGTATCTGCAGATAACTTCGAGCTCCTGTATTTGAAATAAGTTACCCAATTAATATCAATAGCGTAAGATTTGTTAATCATCGCATTTTGTTCTGTTAACGTTTTTTAAATTATATTATTATTATTGAAATCTGAATGTTTACTTACGCATGCACAGCTAATTTCTATGTTGTATACAATATACAAGCATGGTGACTGAAGTAAATGTTGAATTATTTTAATATTCCATTTTGGAGCTCATGGACTATTGCCGAAAACTGAATACAGGACACACGAATGAAGGTAACACAATATCTTCTTTATTATGCTGTCATTGATAGATATCACACAATAATACAGTATGACATTTCTTTTAATATTATGACGTGATGCGGCACCATTTAGTGTGTTTCGACAGATATAGTTTCTTTAATTTTAGCATAATATAGTAGTGGAGCTGCTTATTGCGAAGCATGTTGCATCGCCCATGAAACCTCAACTAAACCGTATAAAAATGACTAATTGTAAAATAAAGAACCTTGATATTGGCCTTTCACTGTTAATCAATAGTTAAAAAAAAAAAAATTTGTATAATTCCCCACGGTCCTGTACACATTCGACAAATCGGCATGTTATAGATAAGGAATAATTATATATCGCCACAGATTATTGATGAATCAAAAAATAAAATATTAAATCAATATACAGTTGATATAAAATGTATTGGCTGCATTTGGATGCCCAGTGGTCAAACAATTAGATAGCAGATAATGCTATACATTATATTAGTTGCAGGATCTGTATAACATTAACGTTGTAGCAATAGTGATTGTGCCTTTGGTCCTTGCGTCAGGTGGGCTCCAGGCAAGTCTATATTGTATGTATGTATGCATGTATGTATGTATATATATATATATATATATATATATATGTATGTATGTATGTAATGTAATATGTATGTGTATATTGTATATATATATATATTGTATCGAAGGTGTATAGATAATAATTTATAAATTCTGCATGTATAATTCTTATATATTTTTTTTTTTTTTAATAATATAATATAGTATATATTAATAGAATATCTTTAATCTAGAAGATTTCCTAAATATATATTATACTTTTCCCTCCTCTTCTTTTAAAATGTGTTACACACTGAAAGCTAACGCTGCCTAGTCTAAGACAAGTTCTGAGTCGTTGAAATCTTTTGAAACTTTTTTTTTCTTCATACCACGCTGATTTTCTTATAATATAATTATTTGCATAAGACATGGCGCGCCAAAAGGTATAATTTTGAATTATTTTTTTTTTTTTTTAATATCGTGAATTAATTTTGCACAAGTTTTGGCGATTCAAAACAGTCATTATTATTACTATTATTTTATCTCTTTTCTATATAAATAAAATATTATTCACTGTGTCGTCGTAAATTCTCAATTATTTCAATAGTATTACATAGTAAACTTGTATAAGTTATGCTAAGAAAATAATTATAATAATATACACAATTAAAAGTTTGTTAGGAAAAACTCTTTAAATAAGTGAAATTTACATTGCAATTATTATATTTGTAAAAATGACCATTTTCTTGCCATAAATAAATGTTTCAAAGTAAAAACAGTACCAGAGTCTCGATTTATTGTGCTTAATATTCGTTTCATTTTTATAAAATGGCAAGATAAGGTATTTTCCTTATATAGAATCTTAATAAATAGCGGTGAAGCTTTCATATTTTTCGCCACCTAAAGCCGAAGCTTAGAATATCATTCTTAAGAATATAAAAATGTTAATTTTTCTAGCAAGCGACGCGTGTTGGATAGACGTAATTATCTAAGGCTAAAATTGTCAACTGACTGGCGTAACGATCAAGTTACTTTGACGAATTAATCATTAACTTCTTTCTCTGCATATCATTATATATAATTTCATCATAATGCTAGCTGCTCTAATCGAGGCAAACATTCTCCATGAGAATAAACAAGGATCGGTTTCTCGATCACGAGAAATCATAGCTTCACAGACTAATGGACCGGCGTAGTGGAGACTAGCGATAAGCTAGTCCAACTAGCAATCCCATTATTGCTCAGAGAAGCCCATACACATAAGGCATCCAAACAGTAACGCAGCCAGCTTAACAACCTCATAATAAATGGTCAAAATTATAATATCATTTCTATTATTCCAAACATGAGAATCTATTCGATACGCGAGGATGTAAAGAATGGAATTCACATTTTTTTCTAAAACAATTTGATACTCGTGATGTAAAATGTTTGCCTCTTGGCTTTAGCTGCTTGGATATTGAATGGTTTTTGTTGAATGCATAAAAATCGTAGAACTTTCTTCAATGCTACTTCTTCTTTATTGATCTCGTCTTTCTCTGGTCATGAATTGGTCGACAATGTCCTGCATGGATTGTCGAAGTTCGTCGGTTCCACCAGTTGCACCACCAGCTACAGGCACCGACACAGTCACGGTTCTTGAAGTTTTGGTTATTCTAAAAAATCCGATTATCATATTATTATTTATATCACGTGGATTATCCACAGTGAAATATTGTAATGGGTCGTCTGTACCTTTCTTGGGTTTCAGGATTCACTTCGGTCGTGGTCGTCTCCATGAAAGACGGCTCGTTGTGTTGCAAAAAGTCAGATTCTGTGTAACAAAGACCAGTTAGAGACAAGGATCGAGTCAGAAATAATAATAATTAGAGTAGCTGAGTTTACAACTTGTTCACATAGACATAAACATTAACAATGGAAATGTTTCATCGTTACATCATGCCCAAACAAGGGGTAATACTAGACAAATATTAAAAAAAAAAATTACAACATTGCTAAACATTTGACAAAATGATAATACGCAATTTTACAAATTCAGCCAAATTTTATGCATTTGCAATTTATAACCACGTGTTTGAAAAAATAAAAGACTCTTTTTTTCAGAGAAGCTCATCATGTACAAAGAAAATATATACTTGACGCTAATAAATTTGATAGCACGCTTTAAACCCAGTTTGAAATGTTGTATAACGCTTTGTATTAATAATATATCATTCTGATTTTAAACTCAAAATTATTCATATGTATTTGTAATAATTAAGCTTAGTCTAATTTCACAGTCGTTCAAAAATAAATTGTTATATACTAACTATTATTAGTTATTGTATATGTAACGCTATATATGTATAGATAGTTCAAGTGTCAAAGTTTAAAAATACGCATGTCATCAAAACTAGAAGTATGTTTCAAAATAAATGAAAAATTCTGGACAACTGTGTGTGAATGTGATTTTTGCTTCACTAAGTATTTTGAATTTTTTAAATAAATATGCGCAGCTGATAAATATGTAGCTATGATCAGATTACGAAATCTTATTTCTTTCATTTTGATAACTAACATTGATATTATTCTGTTTCTTATATAAATCTCATTTATTCACATAATATTATATTCTTTCTGTTATTGTGCTGCGCGCCGCAAGCTTGTGAGAAGCTTCGTTCAGGCTGCTGAATAAAGCGTTTAGCAGTTAGTTTTATCCAATTATTCTCAATATATGGCAACAATTTAATAATAATAAGTATCGGAGGAAGTACTAACTACAATGTTAGTATTGTTAGACGAATGATAAGTTATTATTTTATTATTGTAGGGGAAATATTAGTCTATTTCTTATATAAAATAAACAGGCATTTTTACAGCATAAAGCTTGTTTGTTTCAAGCTTTAGATCTTTTGTTCTTTTGGAAACGTGGATTTCAAATAAATGTCGGTTTTTAAAATCCAAGGAATTGCATGGCTGACAAACACGAAGTATTTCCATTAATGACTCATCTGGGGTGACGTCGGTTTAGAATTTAGATCAGGCATGAGATTTAAAAGTTACCAAATGAATTCACATTATACTATTGCAGTTTGTTAAGATCTTCTGCAGTATAGGTATAAATAGAATCTGTCTTTCACGTCAGTCAATATTCTTTTCGTTTAATGATATTAGATTCAAGAAATTTATAGAATAATAGATAATCTCGTGTTCGTCCGCCAAATATGTCAGAGATTGGATAAATTCGAACTCAAAAATAAAACATGTTTTTATTATTGTACTTACTTGACGATTCGCCTAACAATCCTAACTTCGTACCTATATATCATGATCGTTGGTCCCTCTACACTTTAGCTTTATCTTGATATACTTATTGTTATAAGAACTAAACAGATCAGAAATAAAAATGAAGAGTATTAAAGTGAAATATTTCAACCTCATTCATTTAAGTATAGTATAGTATCTACAAACGTGCAATAAACAATAAACTCTTGTCGGTAGCATAAAATCTACAGAAGCTGTTGAAATTCTAAAGTGCAATACACTACAAGATTGAAAAGTCAAACAATATTCCTAATGCGATACTACCATGCGATATACTAATAATATATAAAACCATGCAGTGTAAACCTTTTGAACGAATAAACTAGTCATTTCTAAGAAAAAGAAAGCTTGTGCATATATTTATTCAATCTTATATTATAGTGGAACCAAGTGAAATATATTTACCATTTGAAGATTACCCTTTACGACTGAATCAACCCTATCAAATATGATATTTTGTCAATAATAATCCGCTACGAGTAAAGGGAT
Organism: Tenthredo scrophulariae; assembly: GCA_963978835.1. Taxonomy (NCBI): domain Eukaryota; kingdom Metazoa; phylum Arthropoda; class Insecta; order Hymenoptera; family Tenthredinidae; genus Tenthredo; species Tenthredo scrophulariae. Next base: position 8,484,252 of record OZ022234.1, read on the forward strand.
CTCTCCATGGTATGCATTGAGTTAAAATGGACTAAGATAACCAATGTTTGAGCATAAAATGGAATCGCTTTCTGCTTAGGCAAAAAATCTTACTAATATTTACAAATCTCAACAGCGAAAATGCTCAGAAAACATCGTTCTTATAAACAACTCTCATTATCATCACGGGCATTAGTTAGACTTGCAATACTTACTCTATAGTTTGACTTTTATATAATCTATTCAACAATTATATCACATGTCTTGATCAAATGGTATTCATTTTGAGCATACCTGTTAACTTGTACTTACAGGTACTTTGAAATAATCTTTAACCATCTGCCCGTTTTCTACCTAAGCCCATAGATAAAAAATTGTTTCATTATTGGTAAGAAATAAATAGAATTAACGATAATCGTACCCAGCTTGCCTTGGGGCATGGCTGGAGAGGGTGAGGGCACGTCGGAGCGTACGCGGCTCCAGGACAAGAATAAGCGCTAGCAGGGCCACCAACACCGCAGCTGCGACGCCCATCCAACATACACAGCTGGCTCTACCACTAGTCCTCGTCCTAGGCTTGGTCCCTATCAGACTGCTCTCAGAAGTGGAGCAGGCCGATTGAACTGAACTGCGCACTGCTGCCACGCAAACATTATTCTTCTGATCAATAGTTTTTACTTTTTTCCGAAATTTACAATCTCAATATCTCCAACTGCAGTTAGTATAAGGAAATATGATATGAAGCTAAAAAAAAAGCATGAAGATTCAAACATCTAAGACCCCTTGTCAGTCCCACATATAAAGTAAGATTTTTTTTTCGAATTAAATGAAAAATTGATCAAAGCCAATGTAAAAGAATAAAGTGATTGAAAACAAAAATAAATTCAACAGATTATATGATATATCTTTAACGCACATATGTACAATACGGATTTCCTAATTCAAATATTATATCAGTATATACTATACTTTTGGCGGAGATCAGATGACATAATCTGCACGATTAACATAAATCCCATACCCAGTGACATCAGCTTCCACACGTAAATTTCAAGTGTATGAAACTTTCTTTACTTTTACGCTCCGTGTAAAAATTAGTTTTCTCATTTAATTAGTCCGGCTGTAAGTCCGAAGCTTTTGTCAGAGTTCAGTGTCTACACTATCTAACAGAGGCAAGGAATTATGTTGGAAATAAACATTGAAGAGATAAATTTTGATAAGCACTTAGAAAAATCCACATTGATACGGATTATTTATGATGCTCTCTGATTACGTCTGTACTTAATAACGAATTGAATGTGAAAATTATAGTCTCAAATGTAAAGCTACCGTAATTTATTGGTATTAGTTTCATTTAAATACCTGGTGCTTAGTTATACTAAATACAGTGATTCGTTACAGTCGAACTATCGAATGGTGATCAAGTTATCCGAGAAATCCTTATTCAGAATAACTGTTCCACTGCATTCTTAAAAGAATTAAATTTATGCCTCAGGATTAATAAATTCGATGTGAAACTCTATATCGAAATCCAGTTTCTGCCAATGAGTGTTTGCTGCAATAATGCAATGGCCCATTATGCGAAGTACCTTAATTCCATGAAGCATTATATATTCTATCCTTCCAAGCTCAATTTTTCCTTTTATCATAGCGTAGTACAATTGCTCAAAATGCCTACCGTTTCACTCAATTCATGCTGTTTGCAATTTCATGTTATTGAACCACTAGATGTCATGCTTTGCAAGTTAAAAATTAGTCGAGAATTTCCATGCATCTGCTTTCCAAAAGTCAACAACCATTTACAAACATGCCATGAGAAATGTTAATGTTTATGTGCACATGTGTCTCAATAAAATGGAACTCGTTACGCTGCACATTTTTTCTTACAATTCAACTTTGAATGATATATTTTTTCTAGTTTTAACGGCAACTCCAAAGGTAAGTGTAAAATGACACTGATAGTCACTTGTGACATTTTTATATACAGCATATCGAGTCCCAATAAGAGTGTATTTCTATGTTGACGAACTTCGAAGGTTTGTATTACGCTCGTTAGTCAGCGGGATATGTACATTGCTTACTTAGAAGGTTAGCTGTGAGTGAGGTACCTTGGTCGTCCTCCAATGGAGACAGTTCTGCACCTTCGTGCAGAGCGACGTCTGATCCGCTAGAACTGCCTAAAGTTCGCCTCTTGCTTGAAGACCTTCTCCTAGGTTGGGGTGAGCTATCGCTATCTGATTCGCTGTTCATTTCTCGTCTTGAGCCACCATTCTTTGCATAAAAGTCTCCATTACCAGAGCCAGGAGAAGTATCTAACGGGAACTCTGTCTCCCATTCCTCTGGCCGCATATCTCCGGAATGTACAACAGTTTGCCAAGATTCTGGCTTTCCATCGCTTGATCTTTTAGTAACTACAGTTTCTGCCCATGTCTCAGGTTCTGAGCTACTTGATTTCACAGTTCTTATTGTCTCTCTAATCTTCTTTACAGATCCAACATTTCCATCTTTAAAGAACTCTTTGAATTTTTCTGGGTCTAAAGTTTCTCCTGAACAACTCTTAACTGTAATTGTTTTTGTCATCTTTCCATCTTTCAAATCGAGTTTCTGTAAATCTATCGGCTCACCAGTGCTACTTCTAACTGTAGTCACAGTTCTAACTACGCCTCTTCCATCTTCAAGTAATTGTTTATACAATTCTGGGTCAATTTGATCACCAGTTTCAGTCGTGAACGATTCAATAGTCTTTGTCAGCTCATCCTTTTCGGAAAAATTTTCAAATTCTTTGCCAGATTTAGATTTCATAGCTTCAATAGTATGGGGGTCAGATTTGAAAAGTTCCTCGATTTTTGACGGGTCTAGCTTTGTTCCAGAAGTTGACTGTACTGTCGTTACCGTTTTTCTTACACTGCCGCTTTTCAGTAAATTATCGAATTCCGGATCTCCTACCCCAGTGGAGCTAGTTGTAAAACCTGATATAATCCTCGGAGAACCATCTATATCCGTCAGGTCATCACCATCACCAGAACTGACTATTCGCCTTGTAATTGTTGTGACAGTTTTTCTAGTAACACCTCCATCTTTCAGCATATCCTTGAAGGTTTCAGGATCGATCTCCTCTCCTGAGCTAGTGTAAACGGTTTTCACGGTTTTTACAGCGTCATCGTCTTTTGTAAACTCTTGCAAACGATTCGGATCTACGATATCACCAGAGTGGGTATTACGGGTTACACATGTTCTTAGAATCGTACCATCTTTTTGTATCTCATCATACTGCTCGGTAGAACTAGTTGGCTCAAGATCTGAAATGTCTTGAAATTTTTCCTTAAATTTAAGTGGATCGATGCTTTCACCGGAAGTGGACTTCACAGTGGTTATCATCTTAGCAATGTTATCTCCCTTGACCAATGACGAATCAACAAGATCATTTTTAGTTGATTTTACGGTAGTGAATGTTTCAGTCACTGTTTTTCCTTTACTCGACAGTCCTATCTTTGGAGAAGACTTGTTATCTTGTATTTCGTCTTCGCCATCCGATAATTTTGACTCAATGAATTTTGTTGTAACAGTCTCTGTGACAGTGGTCATACCATCATCCGTAACGAATTCTTTAACGATTGTTTTGTCGCCATCTTTGGTCGTTTCCTTTATTTTAACTGGAATTTTACTCTTTGGACTTTGAGGCTCTTTTACTATTTTTATACACACATCTTCTTTGACAGGGCTGTGTATTTTTTCTGGTGACCTTTTAGGCGATTTAGAAGGAGTGTTAGTTGTATCCGGAGATTTTTGTGTCGGTTTTGGCATTGGCTCTGGTATTCTAGTCTTTGGGCTTTTGGGTGTTTGCGACGCTTGAGTATCTTCAAATCGCAGATCTAAGTCATTTTTGGTGGACAACTTGGAGGAGTGGCGAGGGGCAGGAACAGGTTGCTTTGACGGGGCAGAAGTAGCATGCCTCTCTACAGTCCCATCAATCTCAGCAGAATCATGCCCTGACCCATCCAAAAGGACACGGACAAGAACAGGAACAAGGACATAAAGCACATTGATACACACTAATAATCTCAACTCTAGCCCAGTTGTGATGTGGGCCTGCAGACTTCACATATAATATGATATATGTATGGATTTATTCTATATTATGAGTGTAAATTAGGCTTTAGTTAGTATCAATATTGCGTTAGGATTAGTTTATATGTAAAAAACACACATTAAACATTATCTAGAGTCTGTGTCTGTCTTTTACTAAAAGGTGTGAAAGTCTCTTGAAGGATATTTACTACCTGGCGTTAATTTCTATAAAAATAAAACCTCGTAAGCAAGAACCAATATTTAGCGAAAGATGAGATAGCTTTTTGAGAGAAAAAGAACATATCTAAATCGTGTGTAGTATAATCCGATGAGAGTGCTATTGAATGAATACTTATTATCAGTGAACTGATTATCTAAACACCTGTCTCCAATGCTTACCAAAAAACTAGCAGTGCAGTATTTTTTGAGTAAGATTTAAATCAAGTTACGTCTTACTGAACTTGGTCTAGCAGACACGTGAATGAAATAGGAACAATTTATAACAATTTGTAATTAGGTAAGATGAACCTATGTACGAAGCTTTCACAAAACGGTGATGTGACCGAAAATTTCCATTATATTATGGGGCAAAATTACGTTATGTTACCTTTCAATAAAAGATATATACAGACTAGGGTGGTCCTTATTTCGATGAATGACGGAAAAAATTCGGGACGCCCCCTGGATACCTTGCAAATGTATAGAAAAAAATCCCCCTAAAATTTTAGCTCTTAATTTTAACATTAACACGGGGCCCGAAATTCGGAAAATATAAATGTAATATTTCCCACCAGTAACTTTTTTGTCTTGTAACTCCGATGAAAATCGATGAAATAATTTGAAATTTGACCCGGTTGTTGCTTATACTGTTGGGAAGAAACCCTGGAAATTACAAATTTTTATATTCATTATTTCCTTACATATCAGGTCAATAAATATTTTCGTAATATTACTCTAGATATTCAGAATATCAACTAATTTTTTCTGTTTATACAAGTTCTATCGAAAAATATTCTTCTCCAGGTAATTGAGGAATTTTGAAAGTTCGAGACTCTTCAGGTTTTTATTAATTAGGAAAATTAAGGAAATTATAATCTAATTTTTAGTTATTTTTTGATCATTCCTCAATTACTTGGAAAGGAATATTTTTTGATAGAACTTGTACGAAAAAAAAAAATAGTTCATATTTCTAATATTTAGAGTAATATTACAAAAATATTTATTGACCTGATATGTAAGGAAATAATGAATATAAAAATTTGCAATTTTCAGGACTTTCTTCTCACAGTATAAGCAACAACTGTGCCAAATTTCAAATTATTTAATCGATTTTTATTGGAATTACGAGAAAAAAAAGTAAGTGGTTAAAAAAAATTACACTTATATTTTCCGAATTAAACTTTCCGAATTTTGGGCCCTGTGTTAATGTTAAAATTAGGAGCTAAAATTTTATGGGGATTTTTTCTATTTATTTGCAAGGTATCCAGGGGGCGTCCCGAATTTTTTTCGAAATTCATCGAGATAAGGACCACCCTAATACAGACACTACATTGAGTATTAATCGATCATACATATCAGTTAGTGAGGAAGCGTTAGCAATAGTGCTAACTATAGAAGATAAAGCTAAATACCTGAGGGTACCAAAAAACAGTTGTTCACTAATATACTGACTTCCTGAAATATGTAGTGTATTGATTATTTTCTTTTTAATATATTACCTGGTCGCTTAAGAGATAGGGATTGGTCGGCTAGATCTTGAGCTCGTCGCGAGGCCTCCTCAGTTACATCTGAAATTGACATAGTATATCTTAGTTCAGGAGTAAGAGATGAATAAACATTGAAAGCAATGAATTGACAAAGATTAGATGAATGATGTGTTCCCTGCATGGCATACCTCGGTTCATGCGTCACTAGTCTGTGGTTTCCTGTTAATTGAATGAGAGATATTACTTACTGCAATAATATAATATATGATCTCTATATTGTACTATACAGGAAAGTATACACAGCAATAAATAAAAAATTTTTTATGTGTGGCAAGATTTATCACTGAAGTAGCAAGGTGTAAAACGGCACAAAATCCTGTAAACATGCAGTAAATGAAAATTGAAATATTAAAATCATGGGTAATACACAGTAAGGCTGAAAATATATATACAAAAATTAAATAAAAATTGTATTATTCAATCTAACGTCATGTTATTTTTTTTTAATCGTAGGATGGATTATGGACTATTCATATAATTAGGATACATTCACAGGATTGTTCTATTCTGAGAGAACAGAACATCAGTTGGTTCGATAAAACTGGTACTATAAAATACATAATTGAAATGATTATCACGTTCAATATAAGCCATGTTATGAAATAACTTAAATTAATGTTGAAGATGTTTCTGAATGTAGATTGTAATTGATCAGATGTTTTACGCGCTGGTAATGAAAGAAATTTTTGGTCCTAAAAATATATAATATCTGCTTCTTGCTTCTTATTAAATCTTGCCAAAGTTATCCGTGTACGAAGCATGATGATATCATTATTTTAGCTATCGTACATATTTTAGTTTGGCTTATTCTGCATACTAATAACAACTAGATTCTATTGTGAATGTATACTGGATATGAGGTGTGGAAAACTATTAGGTAAATGGGGAATTACAACTCAAATATTTTTCTGAATCAATCAACGCTTTTTCTGCTACAAATATATGTTAAAAAAGGTGATACGTATTTTTGTGTTGGTCTAAAATATCTGTTTGATAGAAGTTAGAAACAAGTAAATTTTATTGTGTGCTTTAAACGTACAATTGAAAGCCAAAAAAGTGAGCCTCCCAAAAAAAAAATTTGAAAGTTACTGAAAAATTCTTTTGATAGTTTGTAAAAATGATCATTCGCGATTTTTCGAGAACTCTCAAAACTTTGTTGGGAAGTTTATTTCTCAAGCTCTCAAATACATTTTGGCACATCCCTCTACGCCAAATAAAACCGTAGATATTAATTCCTAAAGTCAAGAGCGTGCTGATTCTGCAATAAAATTTGCTAGCTTATAACTTAGGAGAAAAAAAGTATTTTGGACTAACATAAATATGTTTACCAACTTTGTTTACGTGTTTTTTCACATAAAGCAAGTTTCAATTGATTTAAAAAATACAAGGTAAATTTGATGCCGATTTGAGATGGAATTCACCAAGTAGGTAATTACGGGTTAGTATTAGAGGTATGGTAGCTGTGCGAAATTAATCATTTCAGTTGCCTCGTTAAGGCTGGTGTAAACTGATATTATACAAAAGCATTAACTTAATCAATTAATCATGTTACACACAGCTGGCATGTAATATGTATAACACAATTATTCCAAGATACCTTTAATGCTACTGTCACTGAACTCGGCGGGGCTGGGTGGTGGGGTTGCTGCCGTCCGCACAGACTTTGTTACAACTGTGTTGACGGATTGACGCGTGCGAGGCTCTAGGTGCTCTAGCCTGCTCGACACCCCCGCTACTAATCTATCTGAGCTATCTACCGGAATATGTTTTGTATCTCTTGTAGGACTAATTTTTTGTGGAATGCGTGAAACTAATTTACCTTTACCTTCGCTAACACTTTTCTTAGACTCATCATCGCCTAGCCTTTCGAATCTAGATTTTTCAGTAAAAGATTCAGGACTTACAGCCGTTGTGGCTTCGACTTTTGTTCTATCAGAATCAATAGATACTGTGGAAACATTATAGCTTCCTGAAGCTAGAGAATCGTCGGATTCTCTTTTAGTATCTTCCCAGAATTTTCCGGTAGCATCTTTCAAGCCTACTGCAGCGTGGTCTACTTCCTTAGCAATTTTATGGGTTGCGGATTTCGCTCCTTTGACAATGCTTGATATGACTCCGCCTTTCCTTTTCTTAGATTTTTTATCTTCACCAAGAGAGACATCTCGGTCTAAAGAACTACGTGCTGAACTCGAAGCAGAGTCAGAATAGCTCTGATCTTGACCGAACGCATATGGCTCATTTCCCTGTTCAGCTGTACTCCTTGTATCTGCCAAGAACATCATTGTTGCTAATTTAGTGTCAGAAATTGATTCCTGTTGCTGACTGTGTGGGGATATACTTGATATATCTGGTTGAGTACTCTTGTGTTTCTCAGTGGCAACAGCACTTGGTCCAGAAATGTTTGCTGTGTCATGTTTAGATCCTTTGAAAATGCCAGAAAATAGTTTGCCACCCTTTTCTTTGCCTTTTTTTGCCGCTTTAGGTACTTTTTCAGTTGAAACTTCGGCGCCGAGTATTACGGCCCCGACAGCTGACGTGGTTTCGTCTTTAACGACTTGGGCAACATCTTTGATGTCTTTGCCCACCTTCTCTGTGGCGTGCTGTGATTTTTTTAAAACAACTTCTGAACCATGTTTTGCTTTTTCGGCAGCTTCTGTAGCTCCTTTCGAAATTTTATCAGCTGCAGCATTTGCAGTATCAGACACAGCTTCGAGTCCGCTAGTTACTTTGTCTTTGGCTTTATCCTTTGCACTTTTAGAAGCATCCGAGAGCTTCTCAGAATCTGCAGCAATCTCTTGCGATATCTTAGCTGCTGCCTCATCTGCAACTAGTCTAGCATGTTCTGCTTTTGCCTCGACCTCTCTCTTCGTATCTACAAAGAATTCAGCCGTTTCATCTTTGCCTTCATCAACCGAATGCTTGGCACCTTTGAAAATGCCAGACAAAAATCCACCAGTTTTTTCTTTTGCCTTCCTTGCTACATGTGCTGTTTTGTCCTTGGCCGAAGCCGCAGTATCCGCAACAGCATCAGTCGCTGAAGCTAATTTATCTTTAGCCACATCGACGTCATCTTCGATTTCTTTGCTCACCTTGTCCTTGACATCCCTTGATTTTTCTACAATTGATTGTGTACCATCCTTAGCTTTTCCAACGAGTTCGGAACTTTCTTTAGAGATTTTATCAGCTGCGTCTCTGGCTGTATCAGACACTGCTTTGATACCAGTGTCCAGTCTCTTCTGGGTTTTGTCTTTAGCGACTTTAGCAGCATCTGAAAGTTTCTTAGAATCTTCAGAGACCTCTAGGGATAGTTTAGCTGTGGTATCCTTTGCACCATCTACGACTTTGTCTTTGATGTCTTTGACATCTTTGGATGTTTCCTCTGCAGCACGTCTGGCACGTTCTGCTTCTTCCTCAGCTTCTTTCTTTGTATCTTCGAAAAACTCTCCTACTTCTTCTTTGACTTCATCTACAACATGTTTGGCACCTTTAAAGATACCAGATAAGAATCCGCTGCTTTTTTCTTTAGCTTTCTTTGCTTCTTGCGTTGTCTTATCTTGGGCAGATGCAGCGGTATCGGTAACAATGTCAGCGGTTGAAGTTAATTTATCTTTTACAATCTTAGCATCGTCTCTAATTTCCTTCCCTACCTCGTCCTTAACGTCTTTGGATTTTCCAACAATCGATTGCGTGCCATCCTTAGCCTTCTCAACCAATTCAGAAGCTTCTTTAGAAACTTTATCAGATGTGGTTTTTGCTGTATCAGACACTACTTCAATACCGGCAGTCAATTTTTCCTTAGTCTTATCTTTAGCAGCTGTAGCACTATCCGAAAGCTTTTGGGAACGTTCAGTGATTTCCTGGGACAGTTTAGCCTTTGCATCTTCAATTTCATCTGATGTTTCTTGAGCAGCACGCCTTGCACGTTCTTCTTCTTCTTTAGCCTCTTTTTTCGTCTCATCCACAAACTCTCCAATATCTTCTTTAACTTCATCGACAGCATGTTTGGCACCTTTGAAGATGCCTGATAAAAATCCGCTGCCCTTCTCTTTAGCTTTTTTAGCTTCCTTTGCGGATTTATCAAGTGCTGCCTCAGCAGTATCTGCTACAGCATCAGTCGCTGATGTGAACTTATCCTTGACAATCTTAGCATCATCCTCGATTTCCATGCCAACTTTGTGCTTGACATCTTTGGTCTTCCCGAGAATTGTCTGGGTATCAGCTTGAGTTTGATCAACGACTTCCTTAGTTTCTTTTGAGACTTTATCGGCTGCAATTTTCGCTGTATCAGACACAACTTCAACACCTGCAGTCAATTTTTCTTTTGTCTTGTCTATTGCAGCCTTAGCACTATCTGAAAGCTTCTGGGAACCCTCAGTAATTTCCTGGGACAGTTTAGCTTTTTCATCTTTAATTTCTGCTGATGTTTCTCGAGCAGCACGTCTTGCACGTTCTTCTTCTTCCTTGGCCTCTTTTTTTGTGTCATCCACAAACTCTTCAATATCTTCTTTCACTTCGTCCACGGCCTGTTTGGCACCTTTGAAAATGCCTGACAAAAATCCGCTACCCTTTTCTTTAGCTCTCTTGGCTTCCTTTGTAGTTTTATCCTTTGCGGCTCCAGTAGTTTCCGCTGCACTATGAACTGCTGAAACTAATGTATCCTCAATTACCTTGCCATCATCTTTGATTTCCTTGCCTACCTTCTCTTTGGCCTCTTTTGATTTTTTCATAATTTCTGCTACACCATCTTCCACTTGCTCAACAAGACCTGTGGCTCCTGCGGAAACTTTATCAGCTGTATCCTTTGCCGTTTCAGACACAACGATGACTCCTGCTGCTAATTTTGACTTTGTTTTATCTTTTTCATTTTTAGATGCATCCAAAAGCTTTTGTGAGTCTTTTCTGAGTTCATGAGAAAACTGGTCGTCTAGCTGCTTAGCACTATCTGTGACTTTTTCAGTTGCCTCTTGTGCAGCGCGTCGAGCACGTTCTTCCTCTCTTCTTGTCTCCTCCAGGAAATCGGTAGCATCATCTTTTGCTTCATCGGCAGAATGTTTGGCACTTTTGAAAATGCCTGACAAAAATCCACTACTCTTTTCTTTTGCCTTCTTGGCTTCCTTTGAGGTTTTGTCAATCGCAGCTTCGGCAGTATCAACTACAACATCTGTCACTGAAGCCAATTTGTCTTTAACAACCTTGGCATCATCCTTAATTTCTTTGCCCACCTTGTCTTTTATGTCTCTAGATTTGTTGACAGTTTTTTCTGTGCTATCCTTAGCTTTGTCAACAAGTTGTGTAGCTCCTTCGGAAACCTTACTAGCTGCATCAGCAGCAGTATGAGAAATAACGTCAAGCCCAGTAGTCAATTTCTCTTCTGTCTTCTCTTTGGCAGCCTTAGACAGATCTGATAGTTTTTTGGAATCCTCGGCAACTTCCTGGGATAAAGTAGTCTTTACCTGTCTTGCCCCATCCACAACTTCATCTTTGATACTCTTCAGGTCTTCAGATGTCTGTTGTGCGGCTTTTTTGGTGCGATCTGCTTCTGCTTCAGCTTCTTTCTGCGAATCTTCAATGAATTCTCCGAATTCGTCTTTTACTTCGTCAACAGCATGTTTTGCACTTTTGAATATACCAGACAGGAATCCACTACCTTTTTCTTTAGCCTTCTTTGCTTCCTGCGTCGTCTTGTCTCTGGCAGATGTTGCGGCATCAGCAACGGAATCAGCTGCTGAAGCTAATTTGTCTTTAGCCACATTAGCATCATCTTTGATTTCTTTACCCACTTTGTCTTTGACGTCCTTAGATTTTTCTACAATCGTTTGTGCATGATCCTTAGCTTTGCCGGCAAGTTCTGCAGCTTCTTTCGAAACTTTCTCGGCTGTAGCTTTGGTACTATCAGACACAACTTCAACGCCAGCAATCAGTTTTTCCTTGGTCTTATCTCTTGCACTTTTAGCAGCATCTGAAAGCTTCTTAGAATCTTCAGAGACTTCTTGCGATAGCTTAGTTGTCACATCCTTTGCATCAGCTATCACCTTGTCTTTAGTACCTTTGACATTATCAGATGTCTCTTTTGTAGCGCGTCCAGCACGTTCTGCTTCATCTTCAGCTTCTTTCTTTGTGTCTTCAAAGAATTCTCCTACATCTTCTTTGACTTCATCAACAGCATGCTTTGCCCCTTTGAAAATGCCGGACAAAAACCCGCCAGTTTTTTCTTTTGCTTTCTTTGTTTCCTGTGCTGTTTTGTCTTTAGTAGATGAGGCGGTGTCTGCAACAGCACCAGCCACTGAAGCTAATTTTTCATTAGCCACATTAACATCATCTTTGATTTCCTTGCCCACCTTTTCTTTGATATCCTTAGTTTTTTCAACGAATGATTGTGTACCATCCTTCGCTCTACCAACAAGCTCCTTAGTTTCTTTGACAACTTTGTCAGCTACTGCCGTGGTGGTATCAGATACAACTTCAATGCCAGCATCAAGTTTTTCCGTAGTTTTATCTTTCGCACTCTTAGCTGTTTCTGCAAGCTTCTTAGAATCCTCAGAAATTTCCTGAGATACGTTAGTTTTCACATTCTCTATCGTACCTGCGGCTTTGTCTTTGACCCCCCAGATTTTTCCAGATGTTCCGTGAGCAGCTCGACTAGCACGCTCTTCCTCTTCTTCCACGTCTCTTTTGTTGCCCTCGATGAACTCTCCAACATCTTCCTTGGCTTCATCAACAGCATGTTTCGTAACTTTGAAGATACCAGAGAAAAATCCACTGCTCTTATCCTTGGCTTTTTTAGCTTTCTTTGAGGTTTGGTCTTTTACAGATTCAGCAGTAGTTACAGCTGCAGCAGCCGCTGAAGCCAATTTGTCTTTGGCAACCTTGGTATCATCTTTGATTTCTTTAGTGATCTGGTCTTTTACATCTTTGGATTTCTGAATAGTTGACTCTGTGCCGTCCTTAGCTCGAGCAGCAAGCTCTGCCGTTTCTTTTGAAACTTTATCAGCTACATCATTAGCAGTTTCAGACACGAATGCAGTGCCCACAGCCAATTTTTCCTTCCCATTATCTTTAGCACTCTTCGCAGCGTCCGAAATCTTCTTGGAATCCTCAGTGATTTCCTGAGATAGTTGATGTGCCACATCTTTGGCACTATCTGCAAGTTTGTCTCTGGCATGTCGAATTTTTTCAGATGCTTCGTCAGCTGTACGCCTAGCACGTTCTTCTTCTCTCTTAGTCTCCTCCAAAAAGTCTCCAGCACCTACCGTCACGTCATCAACAACATGTTTTCCACCTTTAAAGATACCTGATAAAAATCCACTACCTTTTTCTTTAGCTTTTTGAGCTTCTTTTGTGGTTCTATCAACTGCAGCCTCAGCAGTCTCAGCTACAGTATCAGCTGCAGATGTCAACTTATCCTGGACAATCTTGCTATCATCTTTAATTTCCTTGCTCACCTTGTCTTTCACGTCTTTTGACTTTCCAACAACCGATTGGGTACCCTCCTTAGCTCTTTCAACAAGATCCCCAGTTTCTTTGAAAGCTTTATCAGCTGCAGCTTTAGCATTATCAGACACAACTTCGACTCCAGCTTTCAACTTTTCCTTGGTCTTGTCCGTTACGCTCTTTGAAGCGTCAGAAAGCTTTTTAGAATCTACGACCAGCTCCTGAGACAACTTGACTGTTGCTCCCTCTACACCATCTACGACTTTGTCTTTGATATCTTTGACATTTTCAGATGCTTCTTGTGCGGCTTTTCTTGCACGTTCTGCTTCTTCGTCGGCCTCCTTCTTTGTGTCTTCGAAAAACTCTCCTACCTCTTCTTTGACTTCATCAACCGCATGTTTTGCCCCTTTGAAAATACCAGAAAAGAATCCGCTACTTTTTTCTTTAGCCTTCTTCGCTTCGTGCGCAGTTTTGTCTGCTGCTGATGCGGCAGTATCTGCAACAGAATCAGCTGCCGAAGACAAAATTTCTTTGGCTACTTTTACATCATCTTTTATTTCCTTGCCAAATTTGTCCTTAACGTCCTTGGATTTTTCGACAATTGTTTGTGTACCATCCTTAGCTTTGCTGGCAAGTTCCGCAGCTTCTTTCGAAACTTTTTCAGACGTAGTTTTGGTACGATCAGAAATAACTTCAACGCCAGAAATTAGTTTTTCCTTGGTCTTATCTTTTGCACTTTGAGCAGCGTCTGAAAGCTTTTTAGAATCGTCAGTGACTTTTGGCGATAGCTTGATTGTCACACCCTTTGCATCATCTACCACCTTGTCTGTAATACCTTTGACATTATCAGATGTCTGTTTTGTAGCACGTCTAGCATGTTCTGCTTCGTCTTCAGCTTCTTTCTTCGTGTCTTCAAAGAATTCTCCTACATCTTCTTTGACTTCATCAACTGCATGTCTTGCTCCTTTGAAAATACCAGACAAGAATCCGCTACTTTTTTCTTTAGCTTTTTTTGCTTCCTGCACAGTTTTATCTTTTGCAGATGCAGCAGTATCAACAACAGAATCAGCTGCTGAGCCTAATTTCTCTTTAGACACTTTGACGTCATCTTCAATTTCCTTACCCGCCTTGTCCTTGAAGTCTTTGGACTTTTTAGCAATCGATTGCGTGCCGTCCTTTACTTTTCCGGCAAGCTTAGAAGCTTCTTCGGAAAGCTTATCATGCGCTAAAACTAACTGATCTTTTACTACCTTTCCATCATTCTCAATTTCTTTGCCTACCTTATCTTTGATACTCTCAGACTTCTCAACTATAGCTTCTTTACCATCTTTTGCTTTTTCAACGACATTTTCAGCTCCCTTGGAGGCCCAGTCAGCCACGCTTTTAGCAGTATCGGTGCAGGATTCGACTCCCGCTGTTAATTTCCCTTTCGCTTGGTTTGTAGCACTCTTAGAGGCGTCCACTACCTTCTCAGAACCTTCTTTGACTTGCTTGGAAATTTCATCTTCCATATTCTTGGCACTATCTACAATTTTATTTTTGGCATCTTGTATTTTCTCAGATTGTTCTTGTGCAGCACGTCTAGCACGTTCTTCTTCTCTCTTTGTCTCCTCCAAAAAGGCTCCGGCATCTCCTTTAACTTCGTCAACAGCTTGCTTGGTACCTTTGAAAATTCCTGACAGAAATCCACTGCCTTTTTCTTTAGCTTTCTTAGCTTCCTTTGTGGATTTGTCAATTGTTGCTTCAGCAGTATGAGCTACAGTATCAGCCGCGGATGTTAATTTATCTTTGACAATCTTAGCATCATCCCTGATTTCCTTGTCTACCTTGTCCTTAATGTCTTTGGATTTTCCAACAATCGATTGCGTGCCATCCTTAGCCTTCTCAACCAATTCAGAAGCTTCTTTAGAAACTTTATCAGATGTGGTTTTTGCTGTATCAGACACTACTTCAATACCGGCAGTCAATTTTTCCTTAGTCTTATCTTTAGCAGCTGTAGCACTATCCGAAAGCTTTTGGGAACGTTCAGTGATTTCCTGGGACAGTTTAACCTTTGCATCTTCAATTTCATCTGATGTTTCTTGAGCAGCACGCCTTGCACGTTCTTCTTCTTCTTTAGCCTCTTTTTTCGTCTCATCCACAAACTCTCCAATGTCTTCTTTAACTTCGCCGACTGCGTGTTTGGCACCTTTGAAGATGCCTGATAAAAATCCACTGCCTTTCTCCTTAGATTTTTTAGCTTCCTTTGCGGATTTAACTGCTGTCTCAGCAGTTTCTGCTACATCATCAGTTGCTGATGTGAATTTATCTTTGACAATCTTAGCATCGTCCTTGATCTCCTTGCCAACTTTGTTCTTAACATCTTTGGTCTTCCCGAGAATTGTCTGGGTACCAGCTTTAGCTTGATCAACGACTTCCTTAGTTTCTTTCGAGACTTTATCAGCCGTGCTTTTGACGGTATCAGACAGAACTTTGACACTTACATCCAATTTTTCGTTACCTTTATCTTTGATGTTTTCAGATGTTTTCTGGGCGGCTCGTCTAGCTTGTTCCGCTTCTACCTCCGCCTCTTTCTTTGTGTCATCAAAAAATTCTCCTACTTCTTCTTTAACTTCATCTACAGCATGTTTGGCACCCTTGAAAATACCTGATAAGAATCCGCTTTCTTTTTCTTTAGCTTTTTTCGCTTCTTCTGCGGTTTTATCTCTTGCAGATGCGGCAGTATTGGCAACTGAATCAGCTGCTGAAACTAATTTGTCTTTAGCCACATTGACATCATCTTTGATTTCCTTGCTCACTTTGTCCTTGACGTCCTTAGATTTGCCCACAATCGTTTGCCCACCATCCTTAGCCTTGGGGGCAAGTTCCAACGTGTCTTTGGCTACTTTGTCAGCTGCTGCTTTGGCAGTATCAGATACAACTTCTACGGTTTCTAGTTTTTCTTTGATCTTGTCTTTTGCATTCGTCGAAGTATCCGAAAGCCTTTGTAAATCTTCGGTGACTTCTTGTGATAGCTTGGTTTTTAAATTCTCTGTAGTATCTACGACTTTGCCTTTGACCTCCGCAATTTGTTCAGAAGTTACTTGAGCAGCACGTTTAGCACGGTCTTCTTCTTCTTTGGCTTCTTTTTTCGTATCGTCAAGAAACTCTTCAATATCCTCCTTGACATCTTCAACCGCGTCTCTGGCACCTTTAAAAATGCCTGAGAAGAATCCGCCGCTCTTCTCCTTAAGTTTCTTCGCCTCCTCTGCAGTTTTGTCTTTGGCTGATGCAGCTGTATCAGCAACAGTATCAGCTGCTGAGGTCAATTTATCTTTAGCAACTTTGACGTCATCATGAATTTCTTTTCCCACCTTATCCTTGACCTCCATGGATTTGTCCACAATCGATTGGGTGCCATCTTTAGTTTTCTCAGTAAGTTCCGAGGCTTTTTTAGAAACTTTGTCAGCTGCGGTTTTTGCTTTATCAGACACAGCTTCAACACCAGCAGTCAATTTTTCTTTTGTCTTGTCTTTCGCAGCTGTAGCACTATCCGAAAGCTTTTGGGAGCCTTCTGTTATTTCCTGGGATAATTTAGCCTTCGCATCTTTGATTTCTTCTGATGTTGCTTGAGCAGCACGTCTCGCACGTTCTTCTTCTTCTTTAGCCTCTTTTTTCGTCTCATCCACAAACTCTTCAATGTCTTCTTTGACTTCGTCGACAGCGTGTTTGGCACCTTTGAAGATTCCTGACAAAAATCCACTGCCTTTCTCCTTAGCTTTCTTGGCTTCCTTTGCGGATTTATCAACTGCCGCTTCAGCAGTATCTACTACAGCATCACCCGCTGATGTGAATTTTTCCGTAACAATCTTGGCATCATCCTTGATTTCGTTGCCAACTTTGTCTTTAACATCTTTGGACTTTCCAAGAATTATCTGGGTACCAGCTTTAGCTTGATCAACGGCTTCCTTAGTTGTTTTTGAGACTTTATCTGCTGCCGTTTTTGTTGTATCCGATACAACTTCCACACCTGCAGTCAGTTTTTCCTTCGTCTTGTCTTTTACAGCTTTGGCACTATCCGAAAGCTTTTGAGAACTTTCAGTGATTTCTTGGGACAGCTTAGCCCTACCATCTTTAATTTCATCTGATGTTTCTTGAGCAGCACGCCTTGCACGTTCTTCTTCTTCCTTAGCCTCTTTTTTTGTCTCGTCCACAAATTCTCCAATGTCTTCTTTGACTTCATCGACAGCCTGTTTGGCACCTTTGAAGATGCCTGACAAAAATCCGCTACCCTTTTCTTTAGCTTTTTTGGCTTCCTTTGCAGTTTTATCTTTCACAGCCACAGCAGTGTCGGCCACAGTGTCCGTAGCTGAAGTTAGTCCGACTTTAACTATCATTACATCATCCTTGATTTCCTTGCCAACCTCGTCTTTCAGATCCTTGGATTTTGTGATGACTGATTCTGTGGCATCTTGGGCTTTTTCAACGACATTTGCAGTTCCTTTCGAAACCTTATCAGTTGCATCCTTAGCGGTATCAGACAAAACGTTGACACCTACGGTAATATTTTCCTTTACCTTGTCTTTTGCACTCTTAGAAGCATTCGAAAGCTTCTTGGAATCTTCGGAGAAGTCCTGATATAATTGTGCTGTTGCATTCTTGGTACCATCTGCAACTTCATCTTTAATATCCTCAACTTTTTTAGCAGCTTCCTCAGCAGCACGTCTAGCCCGTTCTTCCTCTTTTCTTGTTTCCTCCAAAAAGTCACTGGCATCGTCTTTGACGTCATCGATGGATTGTTTGGCACCTCTGAAAATCCCAGACAAAAATCCGCTGGTTTTTTCTTTGGCTTTTTTAGCCTCTTTTGTGGTTTTGTCTTTCGCAGCTGCGGCAGTAGTGGCTGCAGCATCAGCTACAGATGCTAATTTATCTTTGACAACCTTAGCATCCTCTTTCATTTCTTTGCCAACCTTGTCCTTTGTTTCTCTAGATTTCTCAACAACTGTGTCAGCACCGTCCTTAACTTTTCTAGTAAGTTCTGCAGCCTCGGCAGATACATTTTCAGCCGCGCCTCTAGCGGTATCAGTTACAACTTCGACGCCAGCATTCAATTTTTCCTTGGTCTTGTCTTTGGCACTCTTGGATGCGACCAGTAGCTTCTCAGAATCCTCTGCTACTTTCTCGGATACTTGGTCTTTCACATTCTTCGTACGATCTGCAACTCCGTCCTTGATATCTTTGATTTTTCCAGCTGTTTCTTGAGCAGCACGTTTAGCATGTTCTTCACCTTCTGCAGCAGCCCTTTTTGTATCATCGACAAGCCCTCCAACGTCATCTTTCACTTCATCAACAGACTGCTTTGCACTCTTGAAAATACCAGATAGAAATCTGCTACCCTTTTGTTTGATTTTCTTAGATTTCTTTGCAGCCTTCTCACTGGAGGCTTCAACAGCGTCAGATACGGTTTCGTCAGCCGCTGCAACCTTATCTTTCAAAATGGCAACTTCTTGTTTGGTTTTCTGGCTAATTTCGTCTTTAGCAATGCTAGAGGTATCAGCAATTTTTCTGGTATTATCTTTAACGTTATCCACGAGCTTCTTGGCCTCTTGAGACACCTTGGCACTTGTGTCCTGAGCAGTGGCAGAAATACTTCCCAGATCAGCAGCCAATTTCTTCTCTGCTTGTGTTTTCGCATCCTCGGAAGCCTGCAGCAGTTCTTTAGAATCACGACCTATTGCCCCTGCTAACTGGGATTCCAAGTCTTTGGCATCCTTGACAATATTATTCTTCGCATCTTCAATATTTTTGGATGCTACTTGAACTGTACTTGTTGCTAAATGTTCTCCCTCTTTTACCTGCTGTGGTGCATCTTTGAGAAAGTCTTTAATATCATCTGAAACTTCAGTTACGGTTTGTTTAGTCCCTGACAGGATTCCAGAAAAGAAACCCCCATCACTGCCGTTCTCATTTAGACTGTCACTATCTTTAGAAGGTTTACTTACAGTCATTGTCGTGGTGGTATACACGGTTTCGGTAACTGAAGGCGATCCTTTTCGTGGAGGAACCAAAGGTTTTTGTTGCTTTGAGCTCTGGATTGAACCGATAGCAGGATCATCGATCGGTTTCTTTTGTTCATCCACAAACTTTGTAAATTTCAAGTCATCAGCAACAGGTATCTTTCCAAGATCAATTTTCATTCGAGTATCTTCAACTGAAGGTGAACTACTGTGATTCCCTTCGGCTACATTTTTCAAATCTGCCAAGAATGTAGCTGTTGCCAATCTGAGGTCCTCATCTCCGCTGTCAATGGAAGCTTCTCTAGACGACTGCTTATCCTTTGACTTACTTCGTCTTTTACTCTTGGATTTTGGACTTTTGAAAATTCCGAAGAAACCACCTCCTTTTTCCTTGCTATCATCCTCTGATTCAGTGGATTTATCAACTGACGAGTCTGTTCTACGATCTTTTATTTCTTTTTCAGGTGTTCCAAGCTTTGTTGGCAAAGCCTGTTCATCTGATTTGTGTTTAGGTGATACCAGTTTCTTCTGAGCAGTCAACTTTTCTTCAAAATCTGGAGCATCTGTTTTATAAGTATGCTCTGTTCTTCTTTCAATTACCCTTATTCCCAATTCTGGATGCCTGGAACTTGGAACTGGAACAGAAATATCTGATTTCTGTTGTTTGGTATCACGGGGTGTAACTTGATCGGTAATATTGTCTTGACCACCTTTAACAGCCTTGATATTCTCTGTAGTACTAGTTAAAACTGTTTTTTCGACTTGTTTAATGTCAACTTGTTGAAGTGGATGTTTTGCTTTTGCTTCTTCCTCATTAGCTTCTTTTTTGGTTTCGTCCCAAAATTCTTTAACTTCTTCGGTCACTTCATCAATAGCATGTTTAGCTTCTTTTAATATTCCTGGTAAGAATCCTGTGCTCTTTTCGTTGGGTTCTTTCGCTTCTTTTGACGCCTTTTCTGTGACTATGATAACATCCTTCTGTATATCAGGTACTTCTGTTTTGTCTATTACATTTTCGACATTTTTAATGACTGTCGTGATTTCTTTGTGTTTTAGATAATCATTTGAACTTTTGGTGGCTGATTTATTATCATCTGTAATTTCACCTAGATTAGCAGTATTAGTTACACGGAAGCCAGTATTGTCTGCTACTTTCCTAGTATCATCAAGGAATTTCTCGGTCGCAATTCTAAGTTCCTCATCTCCGCTGTCGAAAGATGTTTCTTTAGAGGAGTCTTTGTCCTTTGATTTACCCCTCTTCTTGCCCTTTGACTTGGGGCTTTTGAAAATTCCAAAGAATCCACCACTCTTCTCTTTGATCTCATCAGACACATCTTTAACTTCCTGACCTAATTCCTGTGATAAAACTTCTGCTCTCTGTGTTAATTTCTTCTCACCAGATATTACAGGCTCTGTTATTACCTTGACATCTCGCTTTACTTCTGTAGAAGCCTGTTTTTTCAAATCTTTAACGCCATCAACAACGCGTGTGCCACTTTCTGTCAGCGAACTAGCGACAGCATCAGCAGTATCCTCGATACCTTGGCTAGTGACTGTTACCTTTTCCGTAACATAGCGAGTCCCGGATGGTAAAGTTTCTTTGACTACCTTAACATCTTTTTCAACAGTTACTATTATTTTGTCCTCTGTGTTCTTAGCGACATCATCAATTTTATCTCCGGCTGCCTTAACATCAGATTTCAGAGCTTTACTAGCAACAGCGATACTGCCAACTGAAGATATTATTCCAGCAGTAGCATTCGACAGATTTTCTGCAGTCTTATTCGAAACATTTTGAGCTTCATCTGAAACAGTTTTTTGGACATCGGTCTCAACTCTTTCTGCAGCAGCCTTAACATCGTAAAATGTTCCTTTGATCTTGTCTCGGGGTGTATCAAATTCGTAATGAACACTATCAACAAATCTATCCCGTTTATTGTCGACAGTGCCTTGTGGATGCGATGTGGATGTATGCGTAGCAATAGAATCTGTTCTTTGATCGGCTGTTTTTCTTGTATCATCCAAAAACTTGGCTGTTGTTATTCTGAGCTCTTCATCGCCACTATCGAACGATACATCTTTTGAAGATCCCTTATCTTTAGATTTGCTTCTTTTCTTCGCCTTGGTCTTAGGGCTTTTGAAAATGCCAAAGAATCCACTGCCCTTGTCTTTGACTTCTTCGTTAAGATCTTTAGCACTGTCTGCAACCTTTTCACCTACTGTTGCTTTAATCTTAGGGTCAATTACTTCTTTAGTAGTGCGTTCAACTGATTCTTTTATCACTTCATTAGTTTTGCCTATATCTTCCAGAGGTTTTTCCGAAGTTATGGTTCCACCTACCGATTTGATATTATCGACCGATTTCTCCTTCGGAAGATTAACGGCGTCTATTTCTGGTGATTTTTTCTTAGGATCCGTAGGACTTGAAACAATTTGTTTGGTTTCAACTTTTACAGTTTCGACTGTGTGTACTACTGCAGGGCGTCCTGCATCTACAATCTTTCTGCCTATCTTGGAATCTGAGCTGACAAGTAGTGGCTTAACATCTTTTTGGCTACCCTTAATGTTTGTAGCAATATTTACAGCCGTTACACCACTGCTGAAAATATCTGTTGCACTTTCTGTTGGTTCTTTAGGTAGTCCTTCAAAGGTTTCAGCGGTTCTTCTTGTATCATCAAGGAATTGTGCCGTAGATAGCTTGATATTGTGAAGTGAATTTTTATCATGATCATCTATCGGAGCACTGGGTTGATAAACTGGACTGGGAATACGTTCCGGTTGATACGCTACATCAGCTGATCTTCGGGTATCTTCGAGGAATCTCAGTGTTGAATTTTTAGTCTCTTCATCTCCACTATCAAATGACACATCTTTAGAGTCCTTGGACTTTCCTTTCTTCAATTTTGGTGTCTTGAATATGCCTGAGAATATCCCGCCAGATTTATCCTTCGACTTCTTCGACTCCTTTTCGCCTTTGTCTGTTGAATCTTCTGCAGTTTGTTGAACGTTGTAAATTACTTCGTAAGCAGATAATCTGGGATCTTCCTGAAGCTTTTTACCCCCTGTTTCTTTAATATCAATTTTCTTCGAGTCCACTTTAAGGATGCTTCTTATCTCTTTTGGTCTCTGATGAAGATCATTGCCAGCTTGATCGACAATTGTGCCTAATTGTTCGTCAACTTCTTTTCCCTCGTTTGCTAACTTCTCTTTTTCACTAGCCACGTCTTTGCTAACATGGGATAGCATTGTGTCAGCATCGTCATAAATTTTTGCTATACTCTTTATAGGCCCTTTACTAGGGTCGTTTTCAAAATCACCTGCCCCATCCTTGACGTCTTTCCCTACCTTATCAGATCTAAATTCTATTTCTTTGACTATCCCTGAAATAACAACCTTACCTCTCTGTACATGCTGATCTAAGGGTTTCTCATTCGAACAGAAAGATTCTGCACCTATTATTGGTTCTGGCACGGTGGCTGACTGTGCTGTGATAGTAGTTGAGATATTAGCATTTTTTGGTTGACCTATATAATGTGTTTCGCTAGTTACAATTGATACAGATTCTTTAGGATCAGTAGTATTAATAGTTGAACCTGAACCGATTACAGGATCGCTAGGTCCAAAATAATGCGTTTCTCTGTTGAGAGGTTCGCCAACAAACTGAGAGTCGCTGGTAATGGATGGATTATAATCTGTAAATGTTGTAGTTTTAACAGTGACATTTTGTCCGATTTTAGGATCACCTTGTTTGATAGTAATTTGTTTTGTAGTGAAAGGTAAATTACTATTATCAGGATGTACAGCAGGACCAGAGACATGATGTTGTTTAATTATAATTGGGTCTACATCTCTTCGAATAAAAGTCTCCACGGTAGTTGTTTGACCTAATAATTTTGGATCTTTTTCTGTAACGATAATATTTTTATCTGTCCGGATTAATAATCGTGGCCCTACAGCACCTTCTGCCCCTTTAATCCCCTGCACATCATCATCATCATCATCATTAACCACCGACCACCCTTCCGCTAATCTCTCCTTCTTTCTCTCTGCGTCTTGTATAACACCTGTTAATTAAGTATCACATATTTTAGGCATCTAAAATCGTAATCAACAAACATTTAGACTTATTTCATTCTAACATCATTAGTGTAAGCTGGCTGGTTTGGTTTATGCTTATTGTTCATCGACTAGCAGTTAGGCTTTTCCTATATGTTGTGGCAGGCGTATGTGCTATGGAGCAGCCATCTCTGTATCATTTTCACACTAAATGAATGATACAGTTACATTTTTTCTTTACCTACAAGAAAGTTATTTCAAGAGCACTCGACGAAGTAAAAAAAACTAATGGTGGTTTCTTTACAATATATCAATGTTACTTTCAAATATCATCTTTGACCTAGAAGTGATATAATAATGATAAAGCGATCATTGACGACGAATTAAGTTCCAAGATTGAGAAACGGTTGAGTGAAAGTAATAGAACAGATAAATACGGCAAAACTATACTGATAATCACTTCTAAGGACAGCTGCTCCGTGTGCCTACACAGATATGTATACCTAAAGGCTGATTCATGCAACGGCAAAAAATAATTGCAGTGTTTCCTAGCTGAAAGAAAATAAATTAGCGAAGAACGGTAGGAGTTTGAAGAAAAATGTTTAGTGAAAAAATTTAGATAGGATTTCTGGAGTTAGGGAAGTATGTACTTATTTTACAGTAGATATGAGAAAAGTTTTCATAAGCTAATCGCTAATTGTTACTTATTAAAAGAAGCAAGCCTAAAAACCCGGAGTAATCCGCACCGGTTTCCAGGAGCTGCTATCAAAAATAAAGACATTAATGTGAAATGGTGATTAGATTGGAATCACCAAAGGCCGGTGAATGAATTCTGGCAAGGATAGACAATGCTGTAAATCTTCACGTTAAATGATTAACTGTTGTTTCATCACTTCCAAATATTTATAAATACTATATAGTATTTGGAAATATTCCCCTAAGTAGATATAACAAAGTGTTACAATGAAAAGATAAACCTTATTATGTTCTGTCGCAATGTGGTGACTGGTGACTGTAACAGTATAAATCTATGCATAATGAAATTTACTCATAATTCGTTTGAATCGAAGAAACAAGTAATTTATTAAATACGGACGAATTAATCTCCGTATTTCAATCTATCATATACCATAGTTCAAAATTGTGAATTATGGAATAAGCATCCAGAAGAACCATAAAAAATATTTCCCTTAAGCTGAAAGTGCTAATGAGGTTGTTAAGTATTAAATACCTAGATGTACAGTTGGTCATGCTATATTATAAAGGTAAAAGTGTTACGTAAATGGTGCTGCTGTCCTTAGTTTTTTTTGTTTTAAATCTCTGCTGTTAGGCAAAGCTCTGCCCCTCAACCGACCCCAATATTAAAATATTATGTGTGTTACTCACCAGAAACTAATTTGTTTGCATCTTCTATTACTCTCTGTCGTTTAATATTGTCGTCATCAGAGTCATCTTTCGATTTTTTCGTCATTGTGTCAGAAATGTGGCATTTGTGTTCGATAAAGTCCGCCATCATATCACCAAGTTCCTTCTCGTCACTGGCATATTTATCTTTGATAGGAGTCGAGGTTCCATTCGGTATAGTGCCATTTGTGATCATGCGGTGCTCTCCAGTTGCTAAGTGCACGAAAGGTGTTATGTATTTGTGATGAATAGTAATAAGCATACAAGCCAAAATTCAATTCAGTAAGACTATAAGAAATTCTTACATCTCTTTCACCTCTACTTAACTAGAATAGACATCATTTTTATTCATTTCTTAAAACGTATTTCATATTCTTTGGTATATGTACAACAATCTGAACATATAATTGTGTCTGTTGAAATTTTCTAACGCTCTAATAGTTCTTTCGTTTCTAAGCACTATAATCAAGAGTATGTATTTTTAAACAGTATTTCCACTGTCTTTTTAAACGAAATTCACTCAACTCAGAAAAGTGAGTGGTATTTTATTGGTACTCATTGGCGTGAGGCGAGGCTGAATGCAGCTTTGAAGTAGCTATGATACAACATGTGAGTTAATAGTGACTAAGAGACTAATGTACAACTTGGTGTACAATATTCAATCACTGCCTTAATGTAGACAGTGATCTCATACTATTTTCTGGTATTCGTATTCTCTGAAGATAATATGTATCATCTACTATTGCTGAATAAATGAGTGCGAGTAAATGCCAACAGACAATAGCAGCGGACCGCTCAGTTTTCTGTTCATTTATACACTAATTTTCGAGATTTAAAATTGTATTTTAATATGTTTTTTTATTGTATTCAATTCATCCGATATAGTAGTCAGTCCAGACACTTCGTGTAAACATTCGAACTCAAAAAATGGAATGATAAATGAATAGAACAGTGAAAAGAACTCTGCTTTCTTTTCTTTAAATGCTGAAGGAACCCCCCAAGATAAAGATATTGCCTTGACCGATCGGCAGGAATCGTGTCTACAATTTTTCCGAATGAAAAGAAAAGAAAACATTTACTGGAGATTATTTTTGAATCCCCGACTCCTAGAGTCTACATACAAGCTAGTTATTATCATTATCCATCATCTATGGTTATATAGAATGATCTTGAGAATTGCAAAACAAGCTATTTGCACGTTCGAGGAAGAAAGAAAGTCAAATATTATGAGTCTGATGTCAGTTTGCAAGTTCGTAGTAGCATTAAAGTACTTACTTCGTTTGTGAGTAATCATGCCTGGAGTGCTAAGTTCTTCGACGGACTCTGATTCCTATAATAGAATGACTAAGTTTATTACATGAATAATGAGATCATTTTATAAAGTATAAAAAATCTCTTATGGCACCATAACTTCAATTAATATTATTGGGAAGAAGAGATTGACTTGGAATAGATAAACGAACCTTCATTCTATCCGGCTCTTCCCAATCTGGGTCCATCTTAGGATCCATGGTAGCATCTCGACGAAGAGAAGTATCGCGGGAAGGTCCGAGTTCTTCTTTGAGAGAATCGAAACCAGGTTGATCAAGTCTCACTCTTGCTACTGCTTTTTCAACGTCATCGGTAACCAGTTCTACATTGAATATGCATTTTTTCACAATATCCTCGCGACCAATTTTATTTAAAGCTTTTTCCAAAGTGTTTCCTGAAAAGATATTTTATATAGAAGAAACAGTTAAACTAATTAACTATCAATTCAACTCTCACAGAGTCTGACACACACAAATGTTCGTAAATCATAATTCTCAGGTATTTCTTGAATACAATTGTTTCGCAATAAACTTTTACCTCTATTAGCTCCTTCCTGCCAACACTGTGACCTTCTGAAAATGAGTAGCAATTCACTAACATGGGAATTGCTAGCTTCATTCTCAAATGATTGATACAACGTTATAAACATGTCTGTTTCACTAAATCACATAAAAAATGAGATTAAGCCGGTTGCAAGATAGAGTTGTATTACTATTTATAATTCATCTGATTTTGAACCAGTTCAACACTATTGATTTTATTTAAAAACCCATAACTTCGATACGATTTGTTTTTAAATGAAGAAATGAAACCACCTTTGTAATGTTCTACCAGCGTCAAAAGCAGATTGAATAATGCTGTACAGACGTTGTTATTTCTGTTGATTATAGTAATGACGCTGAATCGAAGTGGGGGTATAGCAACATGATTAGTATTAGTGGTAGGATTCGTGCGAAGCATGGTAATGGGTGATGAGATCATCAACTACGTTTCTTTACAGATTCCACACGTGTGACTCAACGATTATGCAGTCTTGTTTATTTCACCTTGTCTTCAAACTGGTTTCACTTTATACTACTTCATGACGGCTAGTTGATAGACACTGAGCCTTCACTATATCATTTAAACTATTCCTCGATTATATAGATACGAGCTCCGAATTAAATTTTTTCAACTGAACTTAAGTCCTTCGTTTCCTAACTGAAAAACGCGTTGTCCAGATGTTGACCTAGCTATACGTATTCGGTAAAGGATAAAAATAGATAAATCCAATCTATGTTTTGTTCCTGCCTACAAGATTTTTATAAATACGTCTTAACTGCTTTTTTGCTCGCAAGACACGTCTATTCTGGCAGAACCTGTTTTGGATTGCATAATTCACACGTTCGGTATAGTACGTACCCACCGACTTTCAAAGTAATAATTTGGAAGTCCTTCTGATTGGATGTGATAAATTTAGGCTAGCGAACAATTTAGTGCAAGAATTATTGATCATTTAGAGATTTTAATAACTAGATTACCAAAAGATAAACGAAACTGAAATAAACTAGTCCACAGAATGAAGTGAATCTATGTTCTATAAATATTGCATTTTCTACCAACCTGTTGCTTTGTTTCCATTATCCTGCCATAATTTGAACATAGTAGCTGCCTGTTGTGCAGGTTTACCAGGGTATTCTTGCTTGATGATGTCTACATCGTTAGGTGGAATATTTAGTTCTTCAGCTAATTTCTCCCAATCTGTATCCAACAGATTGGCGATGTCAGTCAATCGTATCGTAGCTCTATGTATGGCATCTGGTCTGCCTGTAGAATAACGTGATCATAAGTTAATAAAATTCTGAAATATAATGACGGAACCGTACGTAAGGGCTATAATGTTGAAAATCTCAAAAGCGCCTTTTTAAGAAGAAAAACCTCGTACTTACTGATTCCACCATCTCTGAGGAAGCTGTAGTTTTTAGATAATTCGAGCAAGTCTAATTCAGAAGTTGTACCATCGGGAGATATTTTATCCGGCAACAGAATATTCAAGGTACAAAGAGGTGTCTGTGATGGTTCACCCTTTGGCACCTTTGGTTCGCTCATGAACATTATTCTACCAACAGTATCGGCAGCATCTGGATCTTTCACTCTGGTGGTAAATGGAACTCGGTTTTCTTTGAAAGCTCTAAATGGTAGCTGTAATTGTTCTCCGCTCTTCAAAACTGGGACCAGATTACCAGCGAATTCCATGTACTGTGTTTTTCCTTCAAGAACCTGAGGAAAGCACGTCATGACAATTCCGAAAATAGATTGTAACATTCGTAGCTATAAGCTACAGGAGCAGGCTCTGAAAGTAATTCAGAATTGGTGACAATACCTCAACATCGCGGCTTTTAGCAACCTCCGTAAAGTGTTCTTGATGTTCAAGGGTTTTGTCTTCCTTATCATCAGTCATGCAAAATACACGTAGTCTTGCTTCGAGTGGGTCAACGCGTTTAGCAAAGACTACAAACCTGTCGATCCAAGACCAAGATCAGAATTACAAAGCAATGCATGAGAAAATTGATGTACTTCATAATATGAAACCATATATTTTCATAGTTTTTTAGTCTAGAACTCACTTGGCCATAAATGGCACGTGTGTGGCGTGGGTATATAGTTCTGTAGCCATTTTAGTTGCCTCGGAGATGTTCCTGCAGTCCATTAGCCAGAAACGAGCAGACACAGTAGTAGTGAAGGAGACACAGTCCTTTACAAACGTAAGCGGCGTGGACCCGGTTACATCTTCCCAGACCGCCCGAGACTGACCCCCTGAACGACATACATGCCAAGTCCAATAACATTATTAAAATATGTCCGTGCCGTTAATATACAGATGGCAGAAGTGAGATATATGTGGATTATAAGGACTGATGTTAAATACAGTTTTAGTAAGACATATAAAAAGATTCCAGAGGCTCTAATTGACTATGAAATAATTATTCAAATTGTATTTCCTGAAAGAACTGGAGATAAAGATGTTACCATTTTAAGAGAACGTTGTTTGGTAATATACCAAGAGGTTACCGTGAAAAATCTTGGTATATATATATTCAACCGTATGA
This sequence comes from Tenthredo scrophulariae, assembly GCA_963978835.1. Lineage (NCBI taxonomy): Eukaryota > Metazoa > Arthropoda > Insecta > Hymenoptera > Tenthredinidae > Tenthredo > Tenthredo scrophulariae. The sequence goes on from OZ022234.1 coordinate 8,513,352, forward strand.
AGTATTCAAGCTATTCACGTTAACTTCTAATATCAACTTGTCTAATATCAGTCACTACCTACTTTCTACTATAATCTTTGATCAGTTGTGTGAACTATCGTTTATAGTATTACTTATTCAACATTCAGAAATTATTATCTTGGGTATATTGGGAGGAAGTAAAACTGTATTTAAACTCAGTTGTTACCGTGTGCCTGATTGATACGTGCTTGAGAATGATGTAAAATGAATAGGTGAATATTGTATACTTTAAATAATTTAATAATGCTAGCCAAATTAGGAAAATACCATCCACCAAAAATGTGTAAAAAGCAAGGTGTGTATGGAGCAATAAAGCATGAAATTATGTATGTCATGTGTGGGCTCTTCAATAAGGTGTTACATTAGGTATGTTGTATTTTCAAAAGATACATATCTCGAAGTTTATTCTCTTTCTCAATACCAGAATTAAATTAACAAGAAAGAGAATCTAGTTTTAAGATAAATGGCAAATTGCAATCACGTCCACTACAAAACTTTAAATAATTAATTTGATAAGCGAACAAGTCGTACAAATTAAGTATTGCCAATTTCAATTGGGAAAGACTTATTTCCTCACCAAAAGGAAACACTCGAAATACTTTTGTTTCAACTGTAAAGGCATTCACATATACTATATGTATAAACATTATGGCATGAATAAAATTTTTCTTGAAACTCTAGAGACTTTAAAAATATACACTATTTGCATGGACTGTTAATTGCAACCTGCTATTTAAATGAACTTTTATAAAATTTCGTCGATGCGATGTTTTCCATTTTATCAGTTACAATTCCAAGTATTAAATTGTATTATCGAAGCAGTTAACAATCAAATAAATGTGCTGAAACAAAAACTATCGAATTAACAATTACAATTACCAATGTTAGTTTAAAATTTATCTACGTTAATTAATGATCCATACCTAACTGACTCAATCCTAACAATACGCAAGCATTAACAATGAATCACAACAAGATATGTATACAACAATGGTACTCAACAACATTTTTCTATGAAATACGCAGCTACCACTCATCCTTCAAATCTCGCTCCAATTATTTCTATCATTAATGAGACTCCTCCAATTGCAGTCATGCAAATATAATTTCTTCTTCAAATTGATAAGACAAAAATATGAACCAAGCGAAACTGGATATAGCTTGTGATATTTGATATAGAATTTACATTCTTCGCTTAAATAAAGCAGCAAACTGATTCTTAGCTAGCTCTAGGAAAAAAAATTCATATCAGAAATAAAAATATTTTTAAAATTACCACTAATGCTTGCAGCTTCCTATTCTGAATAGAATCAATCGAAGGAGCTAGCTTCTACATTTTTATAGCTTTTTCTGTTATCATTATCATTATATTCTGTATAATCTATACATAGGCGGTTTTTTTTCTGGAGCTTAAAACTACTGATGTCATTTCTGGAACAATTTGAACGTTTCTAATAGCCTAATTGCTACTATATCAGAAAGAGATTGTCCGCTTGAGTGGCCTACTGCTCTACGATGTTACGCGCAAGCATATATTACCAGTTATGCTGCATAGGAGTCTGAGGGTGCCCACTGCTCCTGCATCTCCTGAGTATTGATTAATCATTCCTTTGTTAGCTGCCTGTGGCATTGGTATTGTCAGGGTGATCGGCTTGTGGAACTTTCGACGCCTTGGCTCTACAGTTACAATTGGTGATACTGCGACACGATTACCAAGTAACTTAGCTACCAGATCAGCTGGTATTGGATGAGCCTAAAAGCATGAAAAACACGGCTTGAGATCTTTGTCGGAATTATAAACAATTGTAATTCAACAAAGGTTCATGCAGGCATTTTCGGAAAAATAAACCGATGGTTTCAATTGATTGATCACAATTTTAAATCGTCTTACTTGTAGCCCAACTCTTATTTTCTTGGTAAGAGCAGCTGGCGGAAAGACAGCTTGCACTTGAGGTACAGCCGAGGATGAGACAGTGCCTCCTTCAGGACCTACCGCATGAACTTCCTGCCTGACACGAGAGACAACAGCAAAATAGTGTGGGAAATCTACAGTGAGAATTCGTACTATACGTGATGTCTGGAGATCTTCTAGCTGGCTTAATTCTGTAAATTTAACGAATATCTTGTTATGTTGATTCAAGAAGAGCTCAAATATATGGAGTAGTATCAATAATATTTGCGGAAACTAAAGATTGAAGAGATTTCTCACCGTCTCCTTCAAAGCTCTCGTTTAGCACATCCTGGACAGCTTCCTCGCTGGCTTCCAGAGTGTGCTCACGCCACGTCTCTCCATTATCTGATCTCAGAATTACTATTTCTCTTTCTTTTCCACGCAACGAGGCAAAATGTGGTACCTCTATGATTACGGGCCTGTAAGGGACAAAATCACATTATCCTTCGATCATAATTTTCCATGGATGAATGAGAAGAAAAAAACGGAGCTCACCCTAGGAACTTGGCACCGACAGGCCCAAGCTCAAGAATCCTACTTGCTAATGCCTCCCCCTCCATGAGAGGTGGAGGATTAGTTAGTTTGTCTCTTTTGAGGTACCGACACGTGACCCTCATAGGCATAGCTGCCTTACGCGGTGGTACGATTACCCGAACTCCACTATGACGGCATCCACGCATAGCTCCTCCTCTTGCATCAACCAGGAATGAAACTAGGAAACTGTTTGCAGAATGAAATTAGTTACATAGTTTAAGTTGAGGCTGTAACATTCACTAAAACCTGCCTGCTACCAATAAAATCTAATGCCAGTGAAATAGAGTTTGGTAATATATTTTCGGAACATATTCATCAGGCAGTTATTTGAATGAATATTTGTAAAAGTTTCATTTATTAGAGTAGGCAAGTTATAGGAAACATACCTTCCAATCAAAAATTGTGCAACTCTTTTGATAGCAGATGGCTAACAAGTTATTTCACCGATAAAAATAAGGGTGAAATCTGATAAAAAAAAATACTTTCGATATTGAAAAATGGCGCGATAGTATTTTCTCATTAGATATTTGAGACAAAAAAGTTGCACGTACACAAGCGACTAAAAAAAAAAATTCTAGCCAGATTATAAAATATAAACAATATTCGTGTATTTACAATATACAAAATTGCATTTAATTATTTATAAATTAATGACATATTTATAAGATTCATTTTTAAAATTATAATGTGATACAATGCAAACTCTACTATCGTCGCTTAATTTTAATTTGAAATAAAAGTTAAAATTATTCTGAGAATTTTGTGCTCTTTAGTGTGTTTTGTGGTAGTAAGTTAGCACAAATTGCTTGTAAAATGAACAGATTATTTATACTAAATCGAAGAAACAATGAAAATGCTTTGCAACTATGGCGAAGCTGTAGGCAGAGAAATTAAGCAGCATGTTTGAATATTTTGGCACTAGGATAATGTAAATGTCTGAAATTTATTGTAAATATTCGCCTAATTGTTTCTAATAAAAGACGTTAAATGGCTGCAAAATACAAAAATATTTTCACGTCTCAAAAAGCACCTTGTGCATTAAAAGTTTTTACAAATCTCAAGCTGTAGATTGATATTAAAGTAAAGTAGATGAATTGATGATTGGACATCACACTGAGCTAAATGAAAACTATTTGTATGAAATCGCAAGATCTATAACAAAAAATAATCTACAGTATCTACAAGACTTCTTCATGAATATTGGGGAGAAATGGTTCAGACATAATAGGATTCCAGGTTTCACACATTTTATAATATTTTCTGAGATATCAAGTCACTGGTACGAACAGCCTCGATCCACTTCTTTTTTATTATCACTTGCTCCTAATTGTATAGTTAGTATTGATGAAAGATTTAGAATCTGATTTTACGATTGCATGTTATTGACTGTTTGAGTAATAGCCTCGTTTTTTTTTTTTTTCAATCAGTCGGCTATTTCGAAGCAATTGTGTGTTCCCAATATGTATTCACCTTATTCTGATGTTTAATTAGGTATCTACATAACTTAATGCATGATAAATAATGGTTAAACTACGCTAAACAGTGCCGTAAGATAAAAATGGGTGCAACACTCAATAGAATCTAAGAGCAGATAGTACCAAGGCAGAAACTAAAGATTGTCCAAGGGAGTTCACTTACTTTCTCCAGTGTGGAATTCTGCAGGTAGCGAAAATTAAATAACAGAAAGTATCGGAAACAAAATAAAAATCGCGTTAGTATTTATTTTTCTATAAACATGATAGTAGTAATAGATGACAGAAGATGAAGGGTAAGGTACTACTGTCTAATATATTATTTCAGATTTTCGAAATTACCAAAAAAATTCAATTCACCTCAATATTCATCTTCATAATTAATGCGTAGGTACGTAATATGTAACTGTTAATTGTTAGTCGTAAGATCATTAATAATCTCGAAAATCGCAATTCTCTTTTTTATACATGAAAGCCTACCTTTTCTATATACACAGTAGGTAACAATGATAATTATGTATTATAGCTGAGATTGGTAGTGCGGCAAACCATTCACACTGTGCTAAAATAACAACATAATAGTTAGAAAATAAATTGAATATACAAGATTACAGGGTGAAGAACGATGATTTTCTATGTTCAGGTTATATGCTCAACTTAAAATTACTCAACGCGTCTCTTACGCCTCAATGAAAAGCAAAATTAATGCCAATTCAATTAGTCGATTGCTTTTCATAATTGACCTAAAACGTTTGTGTGATCCCTAATTACTGTAATTGATTAAACTGAGAGTCTCATTTTAACAGAGGAATACAATGAAGGAAGTGATAGACAATCAAATCTTCAAACTTATAATACAAAAATCATGTTTTCGTCCAGACAAATAATTAATCACGGGTTTATTATAATCGTCGATATCCAAAATATGAAAACGATAAATCAGATGGAAGTAGTCAAATACTCGAAACCAACTTTGTGTACAAGAAGGAGTGCAAAAGTAAATGAAGCAAACAAAACAATATAATAATAATGTCTCATCTTTGTTTATAACACAAATGCTAAGAAGACATTATGTGTTCTGATTAAATTTAAAGTGCTTCAAATATCACAATGTTAAAGAAAACCAATAAAGTAGTTATTCAGATTTCAAATGTACAAGATACACCGTAAATTTTGATGAAATAGATACAATCTCAAAATAAATAAAGCAAAATTATAAAAAGGGTATAATGTACCTGTCCCTCCACATCCCTTGTCCTTTAGGCACGATACCAAGGGCTGCCAGTGATGTGTTTAACGACACTAGTGACGCGCTAATCTCAGAACAGAACTATGTGTGATTATCGAATTTAGCTTTAATACGTGCTCATGCTTGCATATCGTGCAGTGCAGTCCTTTCGATTCATTATATATTTATAATCAATAATAATTGCTAAATTCTACCAGGGTGCTACAATAAACTATCGTGAGGATGGCGAGTGAGATGATATATAAACAGATATATGACAATTTCAAATCTGATCTTTGTTATTCAATGAATGTGCATTTACTGCTAATTTCCTGAAAGGTTTATGAATTTAACAATAATTCTCATTGCCAATGAACCTAATCTCTTCGATATAATGTTCAAACGATTCAGAATTCAAATTACTCAGTTTCAATGAAAGGCTGCATCTTCATCAATATACATCGTATAACTGATAAACAAGTATAGCTATAATTTATAGTTCGATTATTGAATAGTGTTCGCTATCTAACTTCCAGTTGTTTATTACAACAGAATACCAGTTTAAGTAATTATGTATGCTTTGATTATGGAGCTTCCAACTTTGAGATCATATTTATTTAAATTTGACGAACCAAAAATAACATCTGAGTAAAACGAGATTAGTTTCACACTGCGTTTTAGTTTACGGCTTTTAATTTGCATAACTCTTCTTTGGAAAGATCTAATCGCATGATAATTATTGTACGAAGAATAATATAAGTTCGCTATTAATTTTCTAAGCTAGGATAAGTCGAATATTGTTTGCAGAATATTTCTTCGAAATTGTATAAATGAGTCACTGTAGTATTTAGAGATAAGCTTAACATTTGAATGTTGCAACTAGTTTAATAGTCTCACTTATGCAATGGTAACATTTTCATGTCAATCTTACAAAGGGAAAAAACTGCTTCACAAAAATATCTGCAATGCAATTTCGAATGCCAAAATCCATGCCAAATAACTACCACACGACACATACATCATTAAAATTCAGAGACTAACCAGAATTTTGAGTGTGAGATTTCATTTATGGAGTATATTCGAAAATAGCTATTCGATAGAAAATGTAATTGAGTATTGATATTCTCCAATGGCCAAAATGTATAAAGATCATATGTATATTGAAAAATGAAACACCTGAAATGCAACTATAAGAGTAGTCAGTTTTGAGTGTAAAATTTATATTCGTTTGATCTAATTTAAAGTAGATTTTAATCATAATTTGAAATAATATTACTACAACGTTTTTCAGGCCCATTTAAGAAATTGAAATTTCACTAATATGTTGTTAGTAGCAGGCAGTCTTTCACCAACACACTCCAAATCACACTATAATACACAATTTCGTTACTTTCAAGTTTTAATCAATGCTAGTTCAGTATTTACATAGAAAATGATCTAATCGAGATCCTGAAGGTATTCAGATATACATATCCTCGTATTTTTATATTACAATCATTGTGAAACATCTGATTGTTGTCTACGTGAAAAAATTAAGTGGTCTTTTATTCAACATGAAGGCTCGAATATACGCTTACTATTATTAGGCATCACCATTTATGAAATACATAGATAAGAATTATTATAATAACTATTTATTGGTCATATAGATTTCTTTTTTCACAGCTTTGATCTAGAAGAATTTATTGATAGTGGGCTTTCTATAGTCCTCAGCTACACGAATAAGCTCAAAGTTAACTTATTCATATTTTTTACAAGCTTTTTGAGAAGTCTATAAATTCATGACTTCTGACAATACGATTTTATCTTCTACAATTTAATGTAATAATTAAACCAGACTTCAATTAAATGTTAGAGACGAGCCTCCATATCATAAAGCTGTCTATAAAGTTGAAAGATGATAATTAAATACTCTGATATGTTATATTCTCCTACTAATTCTGAAGTCATTGTACTATATTATTATTACGTATTTTAGTAAAAATAAAGTTAATGGTCGAAAATAAGGGCGGAAACTTATGAACAGCATAAGATTACGAAGGCATCAAATTTATACGATGCATTATTATCTCAATAATAGAAACCAAAATTTCTATTTTCTTTTTATACATATTACATTGTTCTTCAGAAAACAGTTTCTAATTTCAGTGGTTGTGATTCTTGACTGTGATAAAGATAAAAATATAAATACATACCCAACGTGAATTGGATGCCTGTTGATATCCACATTATCTGGCTTATGATTGACGGCACTAGTTCGATGATAGCTTTCTTTCGTAATCATTTCTGTTATAGTTGGAGCTGGAATTTTAAACAAAATTGCTATAGACATATAAGTCAATGTTAGAATGCTATTATTCTATCGGACAATGCCTGCTTTCTTTAAAATCAACTTTGGAAATGTAATATCTCCACATGTAATTCTACCTCATGTAGATATTGTTTATAACAGCTAAATCCCAGATCTGATAGTTTATCAATTAAATCGCTTCGATAGATTTCATGGATCTGATCTTACCTCCAGAATGTCGATTGTCTCTTTCATCATCAGTTACGCAGAGGCGCATCGAGTCATCACCCATTGATTTCATGTCATCAACAGTCATGTAGCGGTACTGCTGTTGGTCGTTCAACATAGGATCTTCGCCTATAAAGAATTGTCGCTAATTTAATCATTGACTCGGTATTATTTCGTGAGATATTTATATAACTATCTGAATAATTACAAAATGATATCATTTTGTGTATTGAAAGGCTGCTGTAATTTATGAATACCTTTAAACAAGAAAATATTAAAAGCACGACATGTTGTAATGAGATTATTTATCTGTAATGTAGTAAAATCAATACAGAGTGATAAATATTTCTGAAAAATAAAAAAACTTGAAGCAATGCTGTAATAAAAGGACAAAGATTCCCTAACGAATTAATTATATACCATCACCAAATCTCATGAATAATTGAAAAAGCGCTCTACGCATTGGAAAGCAAAGAAGTTTATTTGTTCGACTAACGATTAAAACTGTTGCAAGCGGTTTTATCTGTTCATTAAATTCTGACTGAGTTCATTGCGGAACGGAAAAAAACATTGGCTTTCTGTTCTTACTGATTGTTCCTATATTTTGCACTAGCCATTCGAAAATTAATTTTAATTTTAATGTAACAATGGATATAATGATAATTTATTATTCAATGTATGCTTGAAAATGTAGATAATGTGTATTGTCTTTCTCAGGCTTTCTACATGTTTGTGATACATGAGTGCATCGTATTCAATTTAAACAAGACATGTGAAGACAAAAAATACCTAATGACACAAAGACTTGCTGTGACAGACGAAAAATTATAAATGAGTTTAATTAACATTTCACTTTTTTGATAATTCCATTAATTTTGTGCGGGAACGAAAAATTTCGGAGCAGCAGCATCACGTATTGAGTAGTAACTGTAGACTGATTATGTTTTCAATGAGCTAACAGATATTTCAAGAATGTAAGTCATAATTATCCAATTGTCTACCCGCCTACAAATTCAACCTACACTTACTGGGCCACTGATGTCATAGAAGTAATAAGAAAAGATTGAAAAGATAGATTCACCAGTGTAATTGTTTTGAACGAATAAATCATTCAAAAATTGTTCTAATTCAAATAATTATTTAAATATTTATATGAGGATATTTGGCGATTATATGAAATAAAAAATCGCTGTATCTATTTGTTTTTGTTTTTCCGTTTTCTCGCTACAATTAATATTAGGCTTAGGTACAGCATGTAAGAAAAATTAAATTATATCACATAACAGATAATTAAATTTAGCTGTTGAGTAGAATAATTTTGCAAATTAAATGCAGGACAAGCTGTGATTCCAGTTTTGCTATTGGAGTAACGTGCAGCCACGAGATGTTGGATATTGCCGGCGTTTAAAAGGTTTTGTAAACATTTATAAAGCCCTTCAAGGGTATATAAGTATAATTTGATGTTGGGGCCTATCGAATCATATTTCATATGAACCGGCATCGCAAGGCTACTTAAACTCAGGACTCTGTATAGTCATAACATTGAATGAAATCTGTTTTTCTAAGTTTAATCTATATTTACAGCTGATCTCACAGACAGTGACCTAAATTTTTCCCGGACAACATTGAATATCTATAGAAATTATCTAATCATGTTAAATTATGCCTAATGAAGTTAATATCATAGATAGAAATAGTTTATAACTTCCGAGAACTTGTCTAAGTCTGTATATTCGCCTCGACCCAATTGCACGTGGGAATTATTGTGTTAAACGTGAAGCTAAACCGACAAAAATAGTGATGATATAAAGTCAGAATTCTGTATTTTTTTTCCTATATTCACGTCAATTATCACTTCTAATTTATGTATTCATATACCTAGCTGATACATTTTTAGATCATCGACGTAAGCAGGCCAGTTTTCATATTTTAAATGCTTATAAATTTCATAAATGTATCATTTTACTTACTTCTTTTAGCTTTATTACTTTTTATTTTAATTCCAACCTTGGACAGTTTCTTTAACATGTAATGCATCGTGAAAGCTTTTCGGAAGTATGTACAACGATATAGAACTGCGAAATGTTAATGAAATAATTCGGAACTGAAGAGATATTTGATAGCTTTCTGACGTATTAGCACATTACTTATCAAAATCGAAACGTTGATAAAAAATTAGATAATTATATCCATTGACGTACGAGAGGATAAAAAAAAACCTTGATTACATCTCTATCGAATGATTTATTGATAATGAACTTTTCAGTTATAGACGCAAGTCAAGCATCTTCGGAACAGGAGGCAGTGGTGTTAAATGTTTGATAATTTAACACCACTGCCATATTATAATTGACATTTCTACTAATTATTATAGAATTAAGACGGATGCTATAGACAACTAGAATAAATACTCAAAGTTCATACAGCCTTCGTCGATTTCAAAGACTACCGGTTAATAGCTGTAATTGGTTCCTTCTCTGCCTTAACAGTTAATCTGTCAACCATTACACACCAACTCACTCATTGAATCATCTTGTTAATGGGTGTTAGCATCGTACAATTACCTAGTCGACCTACATGTATGTAGAATATGAATGCCAATTGACTTATACCTTTACTCTTTCAAAACTTCATTCTGAAAACTTGATATGATCGTTTATTACCATCTATCGCTGTCTATTCATACTGACTATAGAACTGATCTGATAGTCTTATTATTATAACAATACATTCTATTGAATTTGAAGTTAAAATACCTCGCCTAACTAAGGAGATGAAACCTGTAGTATGCATAATATAATTAATGAATGCACGTTGACAGTTTTTTCAACTGGAAAATGGAATCGCAAATGTTCAAAGCGAATGTGCTCATTCAGCGGAAAAAATATGTTAAAGACTAAGTGAAAAATTTAATTTTTATAATTTTCTGCACGAAAATTAACATATCAACATATTTACATATTATGTCACTGTTCCTGTTACGGGCACACCCGCAGCAAGCCATCTTCTTTGGTTTTTTCCTTTCTTTTACTTTTTCCTTTTCCTTCATTTTTTCACCAGGCATTTTGAGACTGGTCCACAATTAACTTGATGATTTATAATTCAAAGAAAATGAATCACGTTCAAAAGCACTTATGTGGTTTAAATATTTCAAGCATATATTACACCCCTTTCTCTACATTAATCTGCTGTCACAGTTACCCGTTTGTTGTACATATTATTTTTATTTTTATTATTACTCTGTGACTATAAATTCACACTGGCAAAATTTTTGTATTGCAATGTATCGCGTAGAGTGTCTTAAAATACAAATGAGATATAAAAAGTTTTACTGTTTTTTTGATTAATGATATGGCACAAGTTTAATACACTTCAATCCTGCGACTGTTAGTTACAGTTCGGTTGCACTATAAATATTCACGATTGCATTAAAAATGAGATGGTTCAGTCCTGATATAATTGGCTCGGACACACCCCGGCTAGTATCATTAGCGAAACCAGTGAATCGTAGTTCTGTATTCACCGCCAATTAACTTTATAAATCGAAATAATATAAATGGATCGAACAACTGCACTTTTATCATAAAAATATATAGAAGTATGAGATCGGGTAGGAAGTGCGACCCTGTTTACCAACGAGCCTGCCTCTTTTTGCCTCTTTCTAAACTTTACGCCCGCAACAGGCGGACCAGGAACAGCGACTGCCTTAGAATGAATACTTGTTCAGCACAAGCTTAGAAATGTGACCTCATTTCATGAATCACAGATTTTATAATAAGATCCAATGGTCCAATATTTCGCAATTGTATTTACACAAAGTTATATTTTTATTAGTTTTAACAAGCCCCCAAGTGATAACCCTTCACCTTGACATTATGCATGGTAAAAAACTGATAAAATTAGATATCAAAATATGTTTTTATGTATGTCATCTAGTCTCTCCACTGAGGATAACATATGGAAAATCATATAACTCAAATAATATGTGGGTGTATTGAATTGATTAGCTGTTACTTCATCATTTATAATTAATACCGCCCCATCTTTTCCCGTAAGAAAAAATAATCTCGACCCTGACACCTCCAACTATATTGTTATTCTATAATTTACAGAAAGCTGGAGCAAGGGGATGTCAGATTTTATATGTTAGAGCAATTGTAATCAACAAGAGGGACATTCGAAATTTTGTGACCATTATATCTCATTTATGTTTTGCCACAGGATCCATGATTATTTCTTTAATATATCGTGTTAGAACCCGTATTAATTAGTGTTGGAATGATTGAAGATTATAGTGTTTTTCTTTTAAAAATTAACACCAAACACCCGTCGACTGACCAGCCCGACGTAATTCTGTACCGTTTACACAGCGGAATTTATTTCTCTGAAACAATATGAATGGCACTGTTGTAACTTGGGAATGAAAGACATCCCTTGATCCACAGACTCCTATACTTTATAAAGAGTCGTATAAACACACGGTTACTGTTAAAACTCAGTGGTTTATATTAGTTATATAAATTGGAAAATATTTCTGTGGGTAGATTTGAAGTTGGCACTTTGCCAGCCTAAGTCAAACTAGCTTAACTAGAAAACAAGAGCCACGAAACAAGGCCGCAGAACTCACCCGCCTTACATAACAGGTAGTGGAGAGAAAAAAGAGAGGAAAGACACATCAAAACACACCGCACACGTAACAGCTGCTGCCACTAACACATACTGTTATCGTATAATGGTGGGAACCTTTATACAAGTCATTAGTATGTAAATTACATTAACAATAGTATGCCCTATATTTCTTTGATGACAAAACACATAAAACTTTACTGCCATCAGGATGGGCATCCACAAACTAGAGTCTTTATTAATTACTATATATTCTGATACAGGTATACCCTTATATCGCTGTTGCATTGCATTATCGATCAACGTAAACAATGAAAGTTTGTTGAACTAATAAAGATGGTCTGTAATTAAGCTATACATAAAATTGAACAATTTATTCAATATTGTCGAATGATAAATTAGAATTTAAAATCTGATTGAAGTATTGGACAATATCGAACATCAGGGAAATCCTAGCCACCGTAAAGTTCTCAAATTCTGTGGCATTTCGAGCTTAAACATTTAGATACTTACTATAAATAGAATCTGACCTATATAGAAACTAACTATAGATTTCAATGTTTATACAGCAAAGCAAAAGCAAAGAACGAACTCTATCCTCCACTAGCAAGTTTGGTTGCAAATATTTTCTCTGCTATATTACTCCATCAACCTTGAATTCATACTCAAGAGCCAATTTCCAGTCATTTGGAAGGTAAATACGTATGATAATTAGGATCTGAAAACAATTTGTGGTATTTATCCTTCCTAACACTGGATAAAGAATTTTGTACTCTTTTATTAACTGATAGATATTTTCATTACCGAACATAAGTACGTTTAGATGTCTTTCATCAGATTCTATCCACATAACTTAAAGATTCGTCTAAAACTAAAGAGTAAAGAGTGAAGAGACGTAAAGGGAATCGTTGATTATAACGTCAATAGTAAAATAAAAATATTCTGAAATTCCTGCATACCTAAGTTCAAATGTTTTTTTCTGGTTGTATAATATCTATACAGCATTAGATACGTAAGCCTAATAATAAGTAGTAATGTTATATTGATTATCAACCGCGATCAGCCATATTATGTGATAAAGTTCAAATAAATTAATATCCTGAAAAGTAGAAAACAGTATGCGGAAGGTACAGGGGTGACGAGGAATGTGAAACGAGAGAGAGAGTGAACGAGAGACACAGAGAGAGCTTCAACTTACTAGTGTAGGTCATTTGGCCCTGGTAGTAGGAAGGGAGGTAGACATGTTGCGCGTGTGGCGGCTGCCCGTACACATTCATGGCTGCCATACCAATTTCATCACCACCTATATCGTATGCCGTCAATTAAGGTACTTTTATTTACCATCAATTATTCCCTAATATTCTGTTATTTTTTCGTTTTTTTTTTTTTTCAAATTTACTGTTCACTGGGTCATTTGGATCAGTATTCAAACATATACCGAAGTATTCCGAAGACGAAAAAGAACTGGCGATTAGTTTTTCATAAGAGAAAAGTTTGCTGTTTCATTTTTGATAAACGGTACGACGTTTACTTTGTTGTTGGAATTTTACACGAGGAAATAGATAACTCAACCGAGATCTAACTGAACTATTTTAGATAACAATCATTTTTGAAGATCAATTCTTTGAAAATTGAAATTTGATAACAACCCAGTGAAATTAGTGCTAAATCACATGCTGTTGCGAAATCAATGCAAATTTAAACACAAACAAGATAAGCAAAGAATATGTCCGTAAACGAAACATATATAGATTTGAATTTGTGTAATGGAAAATTTATGAAGAATCCCGGATACAAGAAATCTCTTCGGTTAATAATACCTAGCTATAGCTAGACAACTAATACTTAAAAAAAAAAAAACGGTCTATCGTCTAATAGTTAGCTAGCGTCAACATTGATAGTGGTCTGTGCCCTAAAACTATGGCGATTTCTAAACCCTCGTACTCGATCGGCAAGGGAAAGGAATGACCTAAAAATTAGGGAATCAAAATGCAAGCAAACTGGGAGCAAAACATGCTACAAGTCTGCTCAACTCTTCGATGCAGTCATTAAATGGCTACGGTGAAAACCAAGTTATCTATATAAGGAAACCCATGCGGAAGCCCATTTTACATGGAAAGAACTTGGGAATGATTGCAGATAATTCATGCAACATTTCTACAGGCATGCAATAAATGATATACAACCTTCATAGTTTTTTTTTTAGTTAAAAGTTAGGATAGATAATAGTTTTCAGAACGGTTCTAAGCAGTACAGTAAACTGACCTGTGTGCTTAACTGATTATAATTATTTTATATCGTAAGTGCAGTAATTTGCGAAAGTATAACTACCTAATTGATAAATTATCAAATTACTGGCTTTTGAAAACGTGAAAATCTGAAGCTAAAATCATTCTACTTCATCTGAATTCATACAAGATACCCTTCAAGGCTATCTATCTGATACATTCTCAGATCTAACTTATCTAATAATAACTGGCGTTTTACGAGTAAAAATAACGAAACTGCAAATAATTATTTAGTTTGAATAAATCAGGCGGGCATACTACTATGCAAATACATCTAGAGAATATTTTTTACCCAAAAGTTCGTAGGAAACCAACTACGACTCAGAGTATATACTAAAATTACTGGTTATAATAAAAAAAAGAAACTCGTCCAAACTTACCGCCTTCGTCTTCGCTATCACTCATGAACGTCTCCTGCATTGATTCTGGTGCTTGTACCTTGTACTTTTCTTCAATCGTAACTGTGTGTGTTGTGGTAATAACAGTCTCCGTCACAACTTTTAGAGTCTCGACGACGCTGATGTACCCCAATTTCTGAGCTATGTCCAAAGCCGTTTGTCCATTCTGTGTAACAATCAATGCGATTAATAACACTTTGCGACTTTTTGCGATGAATCTTCAAATTGCAAAGAATTTTGAGTATCTTGTAACTTATTTTGTGAATTAATTCTATCCTATTGAATACGGATTTAAATTCTACTAACATTGGTAACTGCGTTAGGTTTCGCTTTGCTCTCAAGTAGCAGATTGATAACTAATGTGTGACCCTGCTGCGCAGCTTGATGTAATGGCGTGTATCCAGCGCTAGTACTACTGTCAACTCCAGCTCCAGATCTCAGCAGAAAGCGTACCATCGCTGCTTGGCCAAAGTGGGCTGCTACGTGTAGCGGTGTATAACCAGCCTATAAAAGACAATGAGCATATATTTAGAAGCCAAGAAGACGTTCTGATTCCCTGGAGTAAACTTGTGAATTTTTAATCGTGAGATGGATTATCCTGAGGGATTAAAGTACCGATGAGCAAATGAATTTAGAAATGTATGTTGATGGCTGGTGCTTACCTTAGTTTTGTTATCAATTTCAGTCCCATTTTTGAGCAGGATAGAAGCAACGTTGACTTTGTCTTCTTGCGCACACAAATGTAGTGGTGTTAGTCCGTTCTGAAAGTAAAATAAATTCGTTCTATATAAATCTAGAATAGAATAGTTTAACTAAGCAAAATGTATTCTGAACACGAAAAACTTCATTGAATTCCATGAGATGCAGAATAAAACTGACCTTGGCTTTGTGATTCGTATCTGCTTTATGCTCGATAAGCAGCGTTGACATATCGGTATGTCCTTCCTGAGCACTCAGGTGTAAGGGCGTGAAACCTGCCTTCGATTCTGCGTTTGCTTTAGCTCCATATTCTAACAAAGTTGTGGCAATGTCCATCTAAGAGTGGTGCAGAATAATCTTTTATAAGTTACTATCTACTTTGAATGTTTCAGTTGCATCAAATGTTTTTTGATTCATTGATTCAAGTTGTTTCATTTACTATTATTGTAAATTGAAATACAATGTATTCGAATACAACAAAAGTACCTGATTTTTACGAGCTGCAATATGCAAAGGAGTATGGCCATTCTTTGCCATAGCGTGAGGCGAGGCTCCCTTGTCAAGAAGAAGTAGAGCAACATTTTGATGGTCGTAATGCGATGCGACGTGAAGTGGTGTTACTCCGTTCTGATTAGTTAGTTACACAAGCAGACATGTTAGAATAAAAATATTAAATGACGAATAATGACATACAATCAGAAATATTCAAAAATTTTGTTATAATTTGTAGATGTGGTAATTTTTTAATAATTTATCTAAAAAAAGAAATTAAATCTAACACAACAAATATTGGGGCTTTGTAGTTTGATAGTTGCTCATTATTTCATTATAGTTTGCAAAGCTTTTTTTTTCAACGTTTAAGAGCTTAAAAAATATTAACGTCAAGCCCACGGGACAATTTTAGAAAATAACATATCGTTGTCTTACTGTTAGGTAGATAATAGCTTTCCAAATTCAATTACCTTTCCTTGAGCATCAACCGGCGCATCTTTTTGAAGCAGAAGCCTGGCCACATTCATATTTCCGTATTTTGCAGCCAGATGTAAAGGCGTGAATCCTTTCTTAGTTGTGGCTGTTAGAGATGCTCTATTTTCTAGCAGGACTGATGCGACCTAAGATTGAATAGACTCGTTAATGAAATTTGAAGCTGTATTATTAAAAGTTACATTTATCCACAGTAGTTTGAAAGTCATTTTACCTCTTCCTGGCCTTCTTTAGCTGCGATATGAAGCGGAGTGTATAGATCTTTTGTTGTTGCATCAACATCGGCACCGTGTTGGAGGAGCAACATCACAATATCAACGTTACCCAATCGCGAAGCGACATGGAGTGGGGTTTGATCCTCCTGCGATAGGATTAATCAAGCAAATTGAGTAAGAAAGTTTCTAGCATAATCCAAAACTAAACTTCCTATATTGCAATTGAATGAAATGAAATTTGATCAAACTCAATTCATTGGATCCGCAAAATTCTGAGTAAAAAAAATTGATAATAAACCCAATTACATCTTGAGTCCAAAATAATTGTGAAAATAAATAAAACATCCTTACTCTAGCTCTAGCGTCAACTAAAGCTCCATTTCTCAATAAGATCCTGATGATGTCGGTTTGATTGGCTCTAGCAGCTAAATGCAGAGGAGTTTCTCCTCGCACGGTAGGAATGTCTGGGCTAGCGTCGTGTTGAAGTAAATAAATGACGATGTTCATACAGCCCATGAAGCTTGCGACGTGTAAAGGCGTAAGTCCAGACTATAAGGATGAATAGTGGTTTGAAAACGATCCGTGAAAAAAATCGCAGTACGAAATTAGAGATATACAAACCTCCGTAGTTGCTTCAATGCTGGCTTTGTGTTTGAGAAGTAGCTCAACCACCTTAATTCTATTTTTTTTGCATGCGATGTGGAGAGGTGTGAAACCATTCAAAGCTCTAGCATTAGGGTCAGCATTCCTGTCGAGTAAAAGCTTGGCAACTCTAACATGGCCACAGTGTGCTGCTACATGTAACGCGGTCAAATAATCAACCGTTACATCGTCAACTGGCGCTTGATGGTAGAGCAAGATCCGAGCCGCATCAACGTGGTCACCTTGGGATGCCATGTGTAGCGGGGCGAGTCCATTCTGTAAAATCAAACGCATGAAATAGTGTTTTAGATTCAATTTAATAATCAGAAGACTGATGAAGAGGTCTTAATTCAAGCAAGACTTTTTGCAACAAACCTTTGTCTTAGAGCCAATGGGAGCTCCATTTTCTATGAGAATATCTACTACTTCATGATGACCTGATCTAGCAGCGCAATGAAGCGGGGTAAGCCCATCTCTGGTTTTTGCTTCGATGTTAGCATTCTTGGACATTAGTAGATTGACCATTTTTATTCTTCCCCATTTCGCCGCGACGTGCATTGGCGTTATATTGTGCTGAAATTTGAATTATGATGTTATTCAAGTATCGTTATTCAAGCAAAAACTTAGCATTGACTTGTGCAATTTATTTTTTAAGATAATTATTCTATTCCAAAACTCTTTAGGTCATTCTATTTATGAAAATGGACTTGAAACCCAACAAGCCATACATTCGAGGCCATTTCAGTGCCCCGTTATTTCAGATGTAACCCCTTCTTCGTGTTTTACCTTAGCGGTGAAATTAACAGCTGCTCCTTTTTCATAGAGTAGCGAAGCTATTCTGTCGTTGCCATAATGTGCGGCGATGTGAAGTGGAGTAAACCCACTTTTCGAAGTAACATCTGGATTGTGATCGTTCTACATATAAAATCACATCAATATTAGTCAAATATATGATCTCATATATTTCAGGAGATGAGTTCTACTCCGTGAAACAATTTCAAGTACAGATTATGGCCGAATCAATAGAAGGTAAATAAATTTACTTGTAAAAGCAGCGCGGCAGCTTTGCAGTCGTCTTTCTTAGCAGCAATATGAAGAGCTGGCAGTCGTACTTTGCCTCGAGTATCACTTTCAAGTAATACTGCAACTACCTTGTCGTGACCCTGTTGCATGGCCACAGCCAAAGGCGTGAATCCATCCTATGGAAATAATCCGATATTGAAAAATATTAAATCTTTAATTTATTTAACAGACGATCAATCTCAATCTGCAAAACATTGCTTGAAGATCAGAATACTATGAATCTATTACATTGAATCAATGATTAAGTAACCAGAGTCCAAAAATAAAGTTTACAAGGTATTTTAAGAAATTCTTTCCCATTAGTAATCAAGGGCTTAGTGAAAGAGCTGGAACTACAGCTCCAGGCTGTACTTTTCTTGTTACATAATCAAACAAAGGTCGCTTACGTTAGTATCTCATCTCACCTCGGTGGCAAGCGTTTGGTTTGCACCCTTGCCGAGTAAGAACTTGACAACTGAATCGTGGTTCTCTTGGGCAGCCATGTAGAGAGGTGTGAAACCATTTTGGGATTGCGCGTTGACAGAGGCACCTCGTTGCACCAGTAAATGTACAACCTCTTCTTGCCCAGCTGATGAGGCAAAAGGATGCAACAAAGATTAATCATCCATTATAAAAAGGCAAATTCAAGTTAATTTAAATCATCGCAATGGTGTCAAGACTTGCGTAAGCTATTTTTCAGAAAAAATGCAAAGAGGGAAATTAACGATCAACTAAATCTCTCGAACTTGGAATCTCTGAAACTATCCTGAGATAAATCTACGTTAACATGGTCCTTAAAATGGTGATTTTTTGATTCCAAGGACTCTTCTGGATCAATTTCAAATACAGAAAAGCAAATTCCTTTAAAATTTATTTAGCTAAAAAAATGACATTCATCCATGGCATTTGAATAAAATTAAAAATCATACAATGGAATATTAGTTGAATAGATATACTATAAATTTAGAGAACTTGAAATTTTTTTGAGTGAATGTAAAGTCAAAAAAATTAAAAAATCAAACGATGTAGAAATTGATTGATTACCAAGAGAGGCGATATGCAGCGCAGTGTTTCCCTTCTTGGTGGCAGCATCTACTATAGCTCCTCGGGTCAGTAGTTCTCTGACAATTTCTATGTGACCGTCTTTGGCGGCTAGATGTAAAGCGTTTAGACCATTCTGTAATATGAATTGATTCTGTTAAATGGGATTACCGACAACAAGACATTGAGGGATGATATTCTAATCTTCGATTCGTTTTTCTACTAATTAATTCATGAGTAAATAAGATCGAAAAATTGTTCACGTAACCAAAAAAATTTTACATAAATAAATGGAGAATATCTACCTGCGTAATTTATGAGATCCATATTTTATGGCTATGATAACCCTTGTTCCGGGTGATAATATTTATTAAAAGATCGTTTTTTATGAACGTCAGTTAATGAAATGATATATTAACATTTGAAATGTCGTGAGTTTGACACTCTTATCCCGTGATATACAACAAAACAAAGGTCGTAACTCGTAGTTCATTCATCGAAGATTAATGTCTTCCGAAACGCATCTTTTTCAACTTGTCATAAAATGATAGAAACCAATCATTTCAGAATGTTTCGAGCACCGCCAATCAGTCGTGACTTCAACTAATTTTATTTTTGAATCTTAGCAAATAAGACGCACCCATTGGTGAGAAAAAATACAAGAGTGAGAAGAAGCATCTCATTAGTCAATATTTCAGCAACTATCAATTAGACGTCACTTCCGATTCTGTTATTTTAACAATGTAACAGATAAAACGCACCCATTGGTGGAAAAATATTTGCGAGGGAACCCGCTAACAAACTTGTCATTAGGCAACAAAACGACAGTATACGCGATTGTTTGATGTAAAAACGTGATAAAAATACGTTCGGAAGTGTAAATCTGATATCGATTGATACATTAATTGTATAAACGATGTTATTAACTCAAAGATAGTGATAATATTAACGCAAGGAGACGCGAAGGGCTTATTTAAAGTGTTGGTGGAAAAAGAAGGGTATATTTTCAAGTTTTATCTCAAGTAGATCGCGAGTAGGCGGGTACAGTACATGAAGGGTGCGTGAACGGCAGTGTTTTAATTGAGGATGTCTTCCCTCCCCCTCTTGAAAGTAAGGTTTATTAATAGGCAGATATAATAACTAAGGGTGTGAAATACCGAACTGAAAATTTAATGAAAAACAGCTTCCTTTATTTCGAGATTAATTTTTGTGGTCGTGTCGAAGTGAATAGTTGCGAGTTTAAAAAGGTGAATCGATCAAATTAATACATCATCTGTTGAGCTATTCTTACAGCGTTCGAAGCGTTTATGTCAACCCCGGACTCCAGGTATTCCAAAACCTTTTCCAGTTGGCCTGCTCTAGCTGCCCTCAAAAAAGCTGTGCTTGGATCGCTCTGAAACATGAAAAGATAAATTAATTGATAAACATGTCGACAAATACGTTCGTGATTCATATTACTCGCGATTCGATGTCGGGAACAAGAGATATTCCCACCGCAGGGCAAATAATGTACATTTATTTGTCTCGTCGTGGCTTCGGAGACAATCCGTTCTTTTGCGGTTTTGCAAAACCGAGTATAGTTATAATCGACGTTTATTCTCGCGTGTGTTCTGAAGAGCTGCGACTTTCGAACGAGAGAGAAAGTAAACGTTTGTACGTCGCGACGCTCCAATCCCCGAAAGGGTGCCTAAATACAGTGCAGTGCGGTGGTTAGGGTGGTTTAGTGGTTCTACTAGCTGGGAACTTGGGGTGGCTGTTCCGTTGTTATGTTATGTATGTGTGGCGCCGTGCAGTCTGAAGTGACGTCATGGGGTAAAGGAACTCTTCTCCCCACTTACAACCCTCGACAGGCACATATAGCCTCTGCCCTAAAGTCTAGACTATAAACTTTATTATGTTAGTATGTGTGTTGTGTAGTTTAATAATTGGTTACCTGAAATATCTCACTAATGATTCGCGTTGTAAATGCCAGCGAAAGGCAAAAAAGAAAAAAAACAATGAAAAGATTTCGTCATCTTTTATCTCGAGTATTAAAGTTTCTTAGTTCTTTTTTTCAACGGTTTTTATAATAATCTGTCTTCTTTACTGACAGATATTTTCGCCGTGATCTATTCTTCGTTTTTTTTTTTTTTTCCTTAATTTATTTTTTATTATTGCGTCTGTAAGAAAAAAAAAAGAGAACATCGCGCTTCCGTATTTAATTATTGTATTATTTATTCTTTTCAACATCGCATATATAGTGAATATTTATTTTATGTAAACAATTATTCAGGGGTGTGGATATACGGGGAAAATAAATAAATGTTCGACTTTAAGGTTACGTAATATAAATCGAACACGATCTGGATCTAATTACACTTTTTATTATGCAATAACCCTGTTATCGGCGTCGATCGGTAGTGCTTTGTTACTTATGTGGTGTATCATTACGTATATACTCATTGATCTTCGGCCATTTAATCATTCAGGCAATGTTACCGGCGTGCACATACGTACGAGGTGTTTACAACTTACATATATTATACGGAAACGAGAAACATTGCGGTAAGTCAAACCATAATGAGACATAAATTAATCACGTTATTATATATACCTACATGATAAAATCCCTTTTTCGTCATACATATTCATTATTCATGAATATATCTACATTTCCTATTTCGACGAAATGTAACTATATCTACTGCGTATGTGGTACATTTGAATACCTTTGCACATACGTTGACGTTGTTCAATGGTAGGTATTATAGAATAGCAGGCTAGAAAAAGAAAAAAAGAGTTAAAAAAAAAAAGGGGTAAAACCTAAAAGACTGTAATGAGCGTAGTTTATTTACGTGTGCATGAGCGAAGCCAGACGTGTGCATCACTGTCGCGTGTAATCAATACTCTACCATGCGTAGTAAAGAAAGGTCTGATGCTTTTGATGATTATATCCTTATACCTCTATATACATAGATATTGTTACTCGTGTCTGTTCTCACACATTCTTCTTTCCATTTTCATTCTGTTTTTTTTTTTTTTTTTCTTTTTGTTTTTGTTTTTGTTTTCGGATATTTTCGTCAAGTTTTTACATCGCCATCAAATTTCATTGCTAACAGATTGGTTCAGAGCCACGCGCCAATACTTGAAAACGTTAGGCTTTGATTTTTTTTTGTTTTTATTAGTAGCATGAATTTAGTCGAGGAGGACCGATGGTCACTGAGCTCTGGCTAACATCGTACAGCTTCTATTTCTGCTTTGAAAATAAAATCAATGAAGTAGAGATTGCGTATTTTCAAACCACGTAGTGGCGTCAATCACGTGTTAAATAAAGAAATAATCACGGTGAAAAAAAGAAGGAAGAAAGAAAATAGTTTGCGTGTTCGGCAATTGGATCTAGTTTATCAATAATAAGATTAAATACGTAATAGTTCTTTTTTTTTTTTTTCTTTTTTCGTTTCTGTCTTTTTTACTATTCAAACATTTCAACGTGAATTTTTTCCAAATGAGAGTATAAATATATACTCTACAAGAATTCGAGGAATTTTACTTTCTGATTATTTCCTCGATAAATCTGAGTGAAGTAGTTTGTTTAAACCGCAAAGAAGAACCCTCTCGAATCTCTTGAATAACAGAATAGTAAACCACCCGAGTCTCCGCAGTCTTGAGTTACGACTTATTTTCTCAAAGGTTTAATATTTTTCAACAAAACTTCGAGGCGGGTCCCACGGTCGTCACTTCACACGTGATTAAAATGACACTACATATACCAACGAACTATACGCGACGTTTCAGATACATTTATAAACCGTACTATGCACTATATGTATATTATACGCTCGTAAAAAAAGTGCAACGACAAGGGACTCTGTAGATATAATATACATACCTATAGGTATACCTATACTTAAGTTTCATTCCGCTCTTCGAGAGTTACGAGTCTGTTATGGCTATACGAATATTAATATGCATATGCGGTAAAAAAATAAAATAAAAGAAAAAAAATAAATCTCAAATAAATTCATTCAAAAAATAAATAAAATTGTTAAAAAAAAAAAAAAAACTTTTTTTCTTTAACTCAAGTGAAATAATAATGCCAAAAGAATGAAAAATTTATTCTGTTACTATACGACTTCAATTGATAGGCTGCAGCTAACATAATAATAGTGGGTTGTATTATAACTACTATACCACAAATCGTGGCGATGATTTGTTTTTAACATGCGTTCGAGTATGTTTATTCGCAGCGTTATGTATACCTAATTTTTTTTTTTTTTTCTTTTTTTCTTTTGTTTTGTTTTGTTAACTGTAATTTAACGCCGTTACAAAATACGTATGTGCATTAAATCACTTCGTGAAATGTGGTTCCGTGATATGAATAATTATATGACCTAAAGTTATGCGTAACTTTATCAGTTGGGTATAATCTTGCGAATAAAAATCTAAAGAATACTGAAATAGAAACATTCGTCTAGTGAGATTACCATTTTATGTATTCATTTCTATTTCGTGAAATAGTTTTTATCGTTATCCTAAATTCACATCGTTATATCTGTGTGTATGGATGAAGCTGTGAACAAGTTCCCACTAGATACTGCGCTAACATATAAGGAAAAAACGGTGTTAGGTTGGTTGATAAAGTGCAGTGCAACGTCACAATGCAAGATAAAGAAAAGAAACGCAAAAAAACATGTGTTATACTATGTACAGCAAAATGTTTAGACGACATATGGTCCGCATACCGTAGTCATCTGTCGACAGTCAGATATTACTCGATCAGTAACGTAGCCAACTGTATATAAGGGTATAGCTAAACGAGATGTGAATGATGAGATAGAAATTTTTGAAAGTAATGACAGTTTAATTACTGTATTTAATATCGATCGAAGATAATTGAATCTTATCAAATCGTATTTCTCGGTGATAAATCAGCGGCGATTTATCTTAACTTAGATCTATACGATTATTTAGTTATTCCTTTAGTCTTGTCTTGAAAGACGAATATCTTACAATTAAATATACGCTCCTGCAACGCCCGTTTAATATACTCCAATTCTCGACAGTGTCGGTTCGTGTAAGTTATAACTGACACTTGGTACTTGGGGTTCCTTAAAATTAATCCGATCTAAACTGCTGTCTCCTTACTTACCAATTTATTATCTTTTCATCACGTTCACGTATACACGTATGTATATTACACAGGAAATTGTAATTAGAGATTCTTTGAATCCTGATGTATGCATATCACGTCGTGATTGTGAATATCATTAATTTTTATTTTACTTTATTTCATTTTATTCTAGTTTTTTTTTTTTCTTCGCGTTTCACAGAGTTTAATAATAAAATTATTATAAAACATGATAAGATCCCATTATCATCGTCTAATTAAAAATATCACAATGAATGAATGAATGAATAAATAAATTTCAATTCAATGAAAATCAAAGCTGATTATCGAGTATTAATTATAAAAATCGCAAATATTTTTTCTTTATATCAAATATCATTTCATATATCGATGTATGTATTTAGTCAATTAGTATACCTATAAGTGTATCGTAGTATACACATTGGCAATCAAAAGCCTATAACAATATAATTGAATAATGTACCTAGTTCGTAAATATAAGGTGTATATCAGATTATTTAATACTCTGATAAACTACATGGGTATACACTGATCAATGGGCGATGATTGACCGAGTTAAAAATACATTTATACATTTACGTCAAGTTGAGAATCACGTTTGATTAACGTATAGCGTATACGTATAGAGAGAGAGAGAGAGAGAGAGAGAGAGAGAGAGAGAGAGAGAGAGAGAGAGAGAGAGAGAGAGAGAGAGTGAGAGAGAGAGAGAGTATAGCTGTATATAGTTATTGTCAGAAATGATTCTGTAGGTACGGAGGTATTATTATATTATTCGCGTCTGATATCATCGCTCGCGTCATCGCCATCCCGGTCAGTTATGACATTGGCCTAGCCACCATCATCGTGTATATATATGCCTATTTATACGTATACACCGACACGCCCTCGCGAGTATGTCGAAACGCGCGTTCCACGAAGGTCAGGATGTCGCCAATTACCTGAGCCCTTGGCAATCATTGCGTTTCTTAATTATCACTGCGGGTATAGAAACGGTGGAATACCTAACGCAGGTTCACGCGAACTTTCGTTACTTTTTAGCGGTACGCGAGTTTATCGAATATTTGAGAATTATAGAACTATAATTTCCTACACACATTCGCAATTCTGATTAGATCAGACTTTCGAGCTTTTCTATACAATATCTTAGTAAAACGTTTGATTCTGGGATACGGCGTGATGGAGGCATGTTCCAATCCTGCATTAGTTGCGTTCATTAAAAAGCCTGCATCTCTGGTTAACGTTTTGACTTTCATATACTATAGAATATAGATATACATAACGTTACGTAATCGAATTAAGGAAAGTTTGTTTCCATGTAAGACGATACGCCAGGTAGGTAGGTAGGTAGGTAGGTAGCTGCTAGCTAAGATACGTACAAGATGTATATCCAGTATACACTGGCGCCCCACCATTACCGTTCATACTGCAGATTGCGCACAGTCCTTCCTTCCTCCTCGCTGCAGGGTAGGGTAATGGAACTCTGGAGACGCGGTGTCTGTTACAAACTCTTTAGAAACCGGACATTGAAGGTTCTCTCGTCTAAACTCAAGCCTGTGGGACGTTAAGTTAAAAAGAAAAGAAAAGAAATGAAAAAGAAAAGAAAGAAAGAAGATAAAAGATGAAAGATGTGAGATAAAAAGAAGAACGAAACTCTCCACTCTGCTCTGCTCTGCTCTGCTCTCTGCTCTACGTACGCGTACCAGAGCCTAGGGGGTAACGACCAAGACTAGCTTGGCTCTATTCCACGAGCACGTTGCCCGGCTAACTTAAATATTTATATACAAAAGCTTTGGAAAAAAGTAGGAGGAATGTTTTTCACCTGGGATGATTATGTGTGGAAAAACCAAACAGGTCTTCTACTCACCTCAGTCAGCTTGAAGAAGAAGAAGAAGAAGAAGAAGAAGAAGAAGAAAAAAACCATATGTGTAACCTTCGACGTATCGTTTTACACAAATGATTCCTGTATCGCCTGTATATATATCTCAGATCTTCTTTTCTTCGAGTTTATGACTAAAGAAAATTAGATAAACTTGCTTCATTTTTCTCTCTTCTATTCTTCGTTCATTTTAATTTAATCGTAAGTATACAGCTATAGAAGAACCGTGCGAAAGGCATTAACGTATGAGAAAATTTATGCGTAGACGCGATGCAGCATGCGATAATGTTTTACCCTGAGCGCCAACCAGCATCCGGTAAACCTCAAGTCTGGTTCTGGGTAAATTCGAACCCTTGATGCACCACGATGCAGGTTTCATTACGAATGTTAGTGCGATATATTTTGTGACTGTATACCAGTTGTTATTCACGCCTAGACGCACCGAGCCGTACTTCCTACGTTAGTGAAAACTCTCGATGGTATAGTTAAAGCGTTTCTCCGACGTAAAATTTCAACCTAATTAAAAATATCGTACAAATATGATTATTTCAACTGTATATCTTATCCGCCAGGAACTAAATTCTTTATTTCGACTGTTTTCATTATATCCTCATTTTTTTTCAGTAGGTATATTGTTGTTCGTCAAATATTTAACATTGGGTCAAGTGGATTGAATCGAGAAAATCGTTATGCGCAGTACGTACCGCGGCTTAATGATAGATATAAATTGATACCTCGTTACTCATTAGTACATTTAAAAGTGCTAAGTTCTTCATTCGTTATCGCCTAGATTATACATTTTTTATGAATCAAATCGTTGATTGCAGGTTTCGATTATTTCAGTACAAAGTTATGAATGAATGAGATTTTTGATTCTTAATTTTTTTTTTTTTTTTTTTCTTACTATCCGTTGATATTTGGGTTGAGTAAATTATTGATGCGATAAGAAAATGATTTATCAGCTTTTGCGCGATTATATAATTGTCGAATAAATGAATGAATAATATTTGTGCGCTGATTATGGTGCGTATGGTCGATTATTTTCTACTTTACGCAAACAATTGTATATATACGGTAGTGTATGCATTGTTCCAAGTAGTACAATTAGAAGTTTTTGCTCAATTTTCTACAATCCGTAGAAATTACTAACGCGGTCAAGGATCAAGTAATTTTGACAATTATACTGACTATTCCATAGTGGGCTTCGTACCCACTATATTTCGTCATGCGCGATGGTGTAGCCTTTTGCAAACTAAATAATACGGATAAGTATGTATCACATAATTATATACGTCCGCCTGCTTTTCCTCTATTGTAGTACATAGGTACACACAAACTATAACTGAAATTATTTTGCTCTCGAAAATCATTATGATGTCTACATACACAATAAGAAGAAAAAAAAAAAAAAAAAAAAAAAAACGGTATTTTCGCATGTTCTTGGTCATATTTCGAAGCATCTGGTTTATCATAATGTAGTAAAAGTATTTCCTTCTTTTTTTCTTCTTCTAAAACCCGATGCTATAACTCATGAGCCCTTTTTTTTTTTTTTTTTTTTAAGTGAGAATTTGTTTGCGACAAAGTTTTGTCATGAATAGGAGTCATTTAGAAGCGATAGTAAATGGTTATTTTGACCCCACTAATTACGTGGCTATACTAATTATCTCCTCAATATAAAACGACCCATGGATTTCGTCGAATGTATAGATAATAAAATCTGGGGCAAATGCATGAATGGCTCGTTTATCTCTCAGGGATTTTGGAATTTAACTAAAAAATAAATGCGTTGTTAGGTGTAAATCAGTCGACTGAATATTCGTCAGAATTGGTTTCGAATTTTAAGAGGCGTTTCATAGACAGAAGCAATTGCTTTGAGTGCTCTGAAACGCGCTGTAATAGATATATTTGATCAGTGAAAAGCAACGTTTTTTTAACGTCGATCTTTTTTGACCGAAAATCATGGACACCCTCGGACTTAACGAATTTGTTATGAAAGTATGAATTTCATGACGATATGTATGCATATCGCTTGATGAATATTCACCGCGTTTGATACCCCAGGTAATTAACTTACCAACTTTAATCTGAATAATGAACACACGTATGTTTCCGAGAACAAGTTGATCATGAAAAGTCAAACGAGAAACGAAAAAACTACGTTTAACATTCAGAAATTTGTATTTATCGCACAGCTCGTTGATTAACATTTTTTTTTTCAACATACTCTCTCGGAGCCGTTATTCAATTCAAACCATGTCAGCTAGAAACGGAAGTGTTAATTCAATACATACCTTTGTCGCTGTTCTATACTTCAGTTTCAGGTATATATACTGGCAGTTTGTACCGATGAAACAATTACCTCAATGAAATAAAAATGCGCAGACAATAATTTACACGAGAGAGAGAGAAAAAAAAAAAAAAAAAAAACGTTACTTAAAAGAAAAATAGAAAATCTCGTGCATTTAATTAACGAGTTGCTAATTTACAGACTTTATCATAAGATTGAAAGATCATGCGACGAGAAGAACGCTTTGAAGAACCAATGGAGCAATAATTGTTCGAAATATTTTTCCCATATAGGTTAATTTTCGAATTTTCTGGAAAAAACACGAGTAATCCTCAAATCCAGAGTTCATGCACATACCTACGTTCGTTCAGACTGTAATTTAAATTTCATTTGCCATATGTGGAGACGCATGTAGTAGTACGCAGTTCACTACTCCCGGTAGTATAATATAACGCACGTTTATTACCGCAACGATTACGGTTGCATATGTCTACCAATTCATTCCATCATCCGACGTAAGTTTGCGTTTGGATATTCAAACGCATACCTATATCCCACGTACCATGCATATAATATGTGTATGTAATCAAACGATCCGTGCACGTGGTACTGCGCAGACACATCTGTGTATATATCATTGCATTTGATGCACCGCCAATTTTAATTTCAATTGTTTGCTTTCCAAGGGATTTATTATTTCCGTAGTATAAACTACTACGCGAGATTGCGAGGTGATTCAGGAACACCAATACTACAGTCGAAAAAAAAAATAAATTAACGTTTCAATCTCGTATAACGAACCTCTCTAATAATCGACTCATTTTTGAGAATTTTTTTCATTCATTTTGCGTCAAGGTCGTTTAAGGGAGAAAAATGACCGAATAATCCAAAGGTCGTGTAGTAGTAAGATATTTCTTGGATGTGCAGAGAGTAAATTAATCTTCTCGGCGACGCGTGAAATATCAAAAGAATTGCTATTTCTTTTATTTCTTTTATTTTTTTTTCTCTTATTCCCTCGGGAGATTTACTCGGAAATAAAGTGAACGCTGCGGGTATAGTAGTGGGTCGACAAAGACTAAGACGAAGAAAGAATACCTTATACTATATATAATAGCGGAGAGCGGGTTATGGAGAAGAATAAGAAGGTCACGAGTATAGACTCAACAAATTGTATACCCGATGACGAACGCTCACTTACACAGAAAAGAGTGGATTTCTACTATCGTATATTTAGTTTATTCACGTATACCCAACTACCAGGTGTATTTATGTTAGATTTTCAATCCATGGGTAATTCCTTGACGATCTTAGCTCAATTCCGTAATAACTACGTTAATTAGTTTACACATAATATAAAAATTATTCAAAGTCGAAGCGAAAGAATTTAATTTTATTGAAACAAAAAAATTCTTATCGACGATAACTAAACACGTGTGACATAGTTATTATTTCACGTATGTTTATGCACACGTGTGTATACGTGGCTAGTTTCACACTATCGTACATACACTGCATGGCAATTATTATAAACCGGTCATATGCGACCGTCACTATTATTTATAGCGTGATATACACGCGGCCACGTTCGAACACTATATTCAACAATTATTATAACAACTATCCTTGACTCGGCTGCCCACGCCGTACCGCACCAACAGCTATAAACCGAGCTGTCAAAATCTGGCCAAATATCGCTGAGCTCACGCATGTGCTCAGAGTTGGTAATAAAAACGAAATAATAATAATAATAATCATCGATCCATTCCTTTTGCGCATTTGCCACTATATTTATTTGATCTTCGCGTTCTTCTTTAAACTATAAACACGATGTTTCATTCCTCGGTTTGGATATTTTTCCAAAATTTATTTGGTGTGCGTAAAAAAAAAAACAAAAAAAAAAAAAAAAAAAAAAATAATAAAAAAAAAGGTTTGGAGTATTAGTCTATTACAAATAATTATGCAATTCCAACTCGTCTTTTTTCAATTTATCGTAACATTTCGTTAAGCATAACATTAATTTCGATTTCGATATCACACGGATGAAAATTAGTATAAGACGTAGGTATAGGTGAGAGCTCACAGTGTTTAACTCCACCTATAGCTGCAGAGTTCGTTGACTGCAACTCGATTCGAACCGTAAGAAAAGTTGAGCTCTGATTCGAAGCGTGACCGAGAATCAGGGTCCATTAGACCTGACCAAATGCGTGACTTGAACAAAACGTGGCTAACAAGTGTTTCCGATTGTAAACAATATATTCTGGTTCATTGTATAGGTATGAAGAAAAAATTATAATTTAGGATAATAATTCATCAGCTTGAATAGAATCGGAGAAAATGAGATTCAACGAAAAACGTCCTGACTTAGAATATATCTGTAGATTTCTTTTTTTTTTTTATCTTCTTCTTTTTATATCAGTAAATAAATTTACAACCTGAATTTTTTTTTTTTTTTTTTTTATTTCTACGAGGAATTAAAAAGGAATGAAAATTTTTTTTAAAATCAATAAATGAATCAAATTTTCACTCCTGAGATACAGATACGAAGTTGAAAGCTGAATAACGTAAGTGTGAGACAATCAGCAAGGATCCAGTTATCCTTGTTCTCGATTCTCGCCTATCGTAGATATAATTGAGATAGGAGTTGTCTATCGATAGGCAAACCCAGATGGTATTCGTTAGCAATTGAGATCAGTTCACTTCACTAAATTTTTAATATCTCTTTGAAGTTCCACATGTAATATAATCGCTGGATTTGGCGCGAAACTATGGGTTATAAATTTCGTATAAAAATTGGCTAAGTAGAATGAAAATAGTCGATTAGTTCGAAACAGCAACTATCGTGACTTCGTCCACTACAGCTACATACACTATATCGATGTCAATGTCTTGTGCGATTATTTAGACATAATTACGTGTTGATGTGTCTAAGTGACACAGCTAATTACTCATGGTACAGAAAATACGCTCATGATCGTATCAAGGTCTTAACAAAACGATGCTTTTTAAGCCTTGAATAGATTTCCAGAAGGCAATTTATCCTTCGGATTGAACACATTTTATTCAGGACATAAACCGCGTTGATGATTAAACTATGGTGTCCCTTATTGCTATAAAAGCCGAATGCAGAAACAATAAAATCATAATGGTCGTCATAAGGTCATTCGCGCCTATTTAATACCACGCGATTATATAATATGCATATTATTATCATTATTATTATTCAATTCGGCAATTGAAGAGCGGGAGGTGAAGTTACCAATTGTAAATGATGATCGAGGTGGATAAATTCGCGTGTCTCGTCAGCATCCGTTTCACCGTAACTAGTCCGTACAATTATTTATTGTTTATTGCAACAAATAAGATGTGGTTTGATGAACGTGGGCGAGTGTTGCCTGCCCCTAACCTTTGCAACTTCTTTATAGCCACTCGTGAAAAATAAGTTTCGACCTTTGAGAAAAATTTCCGTTTTTTTTTTTTTTTTTCTTCTTTTCTTCATCATATATTTTTATTTTTTATCACCTTACCATATATCTTATCGTCCGGTCGTTTATTTTTATGTTAGTACGTGTCAGTCGTTCGTTTTTTCATTTTCTCAAATGCTTCGTTATTGTTTCTCTGTGCAAAGCGAGATGGCAACGAAAGTATGTTTTCTGACTCCCATATAATGCAGATGCAGCAAATAGACAGGAAAGAATTATTCGCTGATTATATTCTGCAGTAATAAGTAATTGGCGCACGTTAATTAGATCGATTTTTACCTAGGGTTATACTGCATGTAGACAATATCTACG
The DNA here is from genome assembly GCA_963978835.1 of Tenthredo scrophulariae. Lineage (NCBI taxonomy): Eukaryota > Metazoa > Arthropoda > Insecta > Hymenoptera > Tenthredinidae > Tenthredo > Tenthredo scrophulariae. Next base: position 8,546,113 of record OZ022234.1, read on the forward strand.
ACATACGTCGGTATATGGGTGCTCGTGCATATCCGACATCCTGTACACGTACGGAATGCTAATCAAACTGATTGTCTAACGCCTCGAAGATTTCCCGGGAGATATTACCTGTACAATGTAGATACAATGCGGAGTTATGGGGGCACGACATTTCGCCCATATAATAACACAATTATTTTACGCGTGTGTTATTGTAATGCACGACTTTCTCGGTAAACTATATCATCAACTTTTTCATAGATGAAAATTGACCATTTTTTTTTATTTTTATTTAAAAGAACGAAATCGGTTCTGATCAATCTATACGATTTATTGGGATCGGGTCTCGAAGTTCCGAACGGTAATAATTCCGAATAAAAATTCCGAACCGTCGTATAGTTTCGAAGTTCGTATTTTAAGAGTTTTCGAAATCGGCTGTGTATCGCCTGCTTTAAATAAATTATTTCACCCAACAAGTGACCTTTCATTCAATCCGAGCATTCGATTAATTAGCGAGAAAACTATCATTGTAATATTGTTTGTTATAAAATTACGTAATTTACTTAAAGCTGGGTTTGAAATTGCTGCTGCTGCTGCTGCTGCTGCTGCCGCTGCAACTCTTCTGCGAATTTTGTTATTTTCATTTATACGTACCTATAGCTGATACTCTCTCGCCTTTGCAAGTGAATAAGTTTAAAAAAGCGCACAGTCAGAGAGAAAGTATGGCTTGAATTTATTGGCAGGATAAAATCGATTCGATGATCATTATTTCAGTCTCCGCTAGCTGCTATACGTTTAAATTTAGTTATACCTAACGGGATAATTTCATCATGCTTGTCTCTCCGTTGCTAAGAATTGTTCGAGTATGTATTATAATTTATCCCTGCAAATTCGACGATGAGCTGAATCGGTCAGACGTAAGATCAGCGACACAGATTTTAATGAGTATACTTTCTTGACTGACAATGAATGACACCCAACGAATTGAAATTTCAAACACGATTAAAAATCAAAATAATAATGTAATCCAGTGATCTCGAGGCTTGTATAAATACAAATATTAAATATACGTATTCCTGGGATTACAAGATCATCGTATTTTCACCGGTAATAAAATATTCATTCACTCGTACACACATATCAATTTCTGAATTGAAACAACGTCAGGTTTTATTCAAGTCCTAATCGGAAACGACTCTACGAATTTTTTGTTTAGTCTATTCGTTTTGTATTAAAATCAACTCTTACTTTCTGAGGACTAATATTATTTCTAAAGATTAAGAATCTGGTTGAAAAGCTGCCTGCTCCGCGTATAATGATGACGATGATGATGATGATTATTATTATTATTATTATTATTATCATATAATGATTCATGAATGAATAGAACGGGGGAAAAATTCCATTGAAATTGTGGAGACAAACAGACCGACACGCAGCTGGTTGTTATTTAATTAGAATACGTCTTTATACCTAATTGAAATTAAACTACGTCGTCTGTTAATGAAAGAATATAGCTTCGTCGCATATACGCGTGAAGCCACAGGAGCCTTAAGAAGAAGACACGTAATGGTACATTAGTCAATTAATTATAAGTCTGACAACGTCTAAAAACGGTATAGGTATATAGGTAGGTATAGGTAAATCAGCTGCTTCGCGATAAACCGTTTGAAATAACGATGTGTATGGACAGGTATATCGTGCGTGCATTTAATCGTGCGTGCCATAAACATGCGTGAAACTATTTCTGGGTTAAGATTATCATATAGAAATGGAGCTAGAATATTCTACTATGACCTCAAGCTATACATAAGATTCGATACGTGCCTAATTGTTCTACAATATACATATTCAGTTCAACTTATGCTGCAGGAGCACGAACGATCTTTATAAAGATACATTTTTCCTCTTAAGTTCAGAATAGGAACAAATCATCTTGCGAAAAATTATGGGAAAAATATAATTGCCGATTCTACCGAAGTTCTTTGTCACTTTTGACGCGGATATGAACTTGCGTTTGATTGGTATCAGGTAGTCCGGCTTTTCACCGAGGATTAGATCGTCTAAAATCATTGATTTTATACATTTTTCTGCTAATGAAATGGAATAAACTGACGTTTGTTGCCGACAAACTGCGAGTACGAAAAACCCGGAGTGGGAAAAAACCGACTTCATACCTAATTGGACGATGAACGAGACTTGAGGAGGCGTAGTTTGAGTCGTAAGATCAGTTCTTGCAGGCTAGTGGTATGGTCCGATGATTTTATCATGCCGATTGAATGATCACGAGGAATCCTGTGATTGAGTGAACTAAGAAGGCTCCTCTTTCCGGCTTTCGTATCCTTCGCAAACTTAAGATGAAAGAAATATTTCAACGAGCGTTTCTCGTTCTCCAGATCGTTCATTCATCGCATCAATTATTTTTCAATTTAGATTTACAATCAGAGATCTAGATACGAGGTTGAAGCGTGAAATAATGTCAGTTGAACTTTGCCTTCTGTCATATTTTCTCCTTACTTTGATCGTTATTGTTATTGTTTTTAAAAACAATCGCAAATTGTAGGTTCAATTATTCAATGTCACTTCAATCACGTTCCTCTCTTGCTTCACGTACCGCTATTCTAATTCTCTCATACCTCTAAATCAGTCTTATATTATTATTTATTACGTAATACTTCCGAGCAGGTACTCGATATCATATGAGGTTGAATAATAGTTGAAAAACAATGATCCATCTCTTCACTGTTTATTTTCTTTCTCCTTTATCAAACTGAGAAGAATGTTGGTGTCCAACGGATCTTAGGGACGTGATAATGACCAATTAAAAACCAGAACTTGTATAAAACGCGAATATGGAAGTAGACGACTTTCACTTCCGAGTCAAGTTACCAAAGTACCGATTTACCGGTATTCGCTTTCAAGAAGAGTGCAAAAAGACAGGCGTTATACGGAAAATAGAAACATGAAGACATGCATCGTGGAGAAGTAAAATCTTTCGATCAAAGAAAAGAAGAAGAAGAAGAAAAAAAAAAAAAAAAATAGAATCTAGTCAGTTGATTCAATTTTCTTTCTATACAGTGCGATCGAATATTTATTCGAATAGTTCTTCTTACTCATCCTTCAAGTACCTACAGCATGGGTACTCACGGGGATCAGAGAGACTAAAAATAAAACTTTTAGCCATCAGCTCGTCAGTCAAGTTGATTTTTTTAATAGCTACTAGAATCTTATACCTATATAGCCAAAGCCTGGCGCAGGCTCTAGATTCAATGGTTTTAATTATAAACGGAGAAATTCAATCCTCAGATGATTCTACGATCCTATCATAATAAGGAACAACCAACCGGCGCCTGTATAACTACACCGAAATTAAAGACAGGCTTCGGATTACACCTACCAATAGCTGGTAAAAATAAACATGCGCGAAACCGTTTATCTAGTTGGCAAAATAGGGTCTAGGTTAAATTATTCTTAGCATCGACTCAGTTTCTAAGAAAGCTAATATATAGGTATATGTACATACATACATGCGTAACCATCAGAATATATTCCCAAATAAACGACTCCCTCATCAGTATAATCGGCACAGCATAAAATCCTCTTTAAAAAAAAATAAATAAATAAAAAAAACCATATTTTTCAATATTTTAATGAATTATTTAACTGTAAATTATCTGCTCACACGTTTGTCTCATTTAACTTTACCAGAAACGTGAGAATAAAAGTATCGTGTAGTTTAATATACGGGGTAAGGGTATGGTGTAGACAGATACAACCAGGATCACAGATTCGCTTTTACTTTCTGTTTTTCTTCACAATTATATAGTATAATCAAGGTCAGTAACCGTTAACTGTATATATACGACGGTGTGTTAATACTAATAGTTAATACCTGTAAATGAGATTAAACGTGAATAATCAAGCGGATATACATACTCAAATTTAAATTCTTTGAAACTAGTCTGTCTTTTCAGTCTCATTCCGTGCATAGATAACGGTACACGCATCTCATGATATAACTTATTTGGCAGGGTATAGTCTCGGCGAATATGGTCTGCAGAAAAAAAAGGCGGAAAAATAATGCGATGGTTTATAATGCAGTGAAAGAAAAGTTCAAAAAATATATCTCATTATTTTGAAATCTGGCTGAATTTCGTACTGTAACATTAAGACCCGTTTTTATATATACATATATATAGGATATCCTGATCCAATTTCCATCCTCGACGTCTTTAAATCCTTTAGTTTCATCGAGAGACTCTCGCGTTTAGCGATCGATTTAGACGCCCTACACCTTGACGAAGGAGTGCCAAAAAAATAAAATAAAATAAAGTAAAAGGAAGAAAAACTCAAACTCATCCACTTTGACACCGTAGCTATATGTTTCTACTTAGGGCGTAGCAGCAAGGATTTTAAGGATATGTAATCACGAATTCGAGATTTCGTATCGTATAATACGTTTCTTAGTGCGAATTATCATCATTGTTTTGTTATTGTAGAAGCCATTCATACCCAGCTTGTCAGTACTTTCCGTATATAGTTCAATCGATCCAGTAACTTGAGAAATAATATTTTTTCCAGTACGGAAAAAACCGACCTGGAACTTGAGATGTAACCTTCGATGTAACAGGCTTGTAAAATCATTCGCTGATCATATTCGTTAGTTTTTATAATACTAATTGTAAGCATTGACTCCTTGGATAGATCTCGAGTAATCGATTCGTGAAACGATGACGTTAATCTCAGCTCCGAAGTTGCTTGAATAACAATTCAAAAAAGAAAGTTTTGCCAGACATTTTTTTCACACATTCATTGTACTACTCACGATTTCTCGGGACCAACTCTGTTCACTTTTGATTTCAAGTAAACACGTAGATAAATATAGAAGCTGTGTTCAGAAGCTCGGCTTACCTGAAAAATAAAATCAAAAGTATTTCGTTAGTATTTTCTTAATTTATTGAACGAAAACGGTCTGCATATACATTGCACAGTCAGCCAGTCGCTATTCGCGTTCGTTAGCTACCTCTCACAGCGTTGTTGATCGGCAGACCTTAAGTCTAAACGATTCGACGGTTCAATTTGTACATATGATTGAATACAGGCCGAAGGCCGGTGAAAGGTGTAAAACCGTGAAGGTGCCGTTCGCAAGTATCATCATAGTAAAAAATTCACATGGACGAGGACCTTCTCCTCCTCGTCAAATCCTAGCATCTGTTTATATGTATCTACATTCTACACGCATATGATAATAATTGTCAGAATATATACAAGTGGATATTACGCTATACAATCTTCAATATTTTTGAGTTATTGCGTAATCCCGATACAACAGGACAAGGTACATACAATTACATCATCTATCCTTGGTTCTTAAGAGGAAGAAGAGAACACTTGCGGTCTGTGTACGTGAAAATGTACAGGGTGTCTTCTATAGAGGAATATCAACGTTATACTCTCAGCAGTTTGAATGTGGGTTAGTAGAAAGGCCAATATAGGAGGGAGATCATACTCGAAAATGTCTAGATTTTAAAGATTTTTTCTTTATTCAAAATGGAGACCAAAATGACCTTAGAAGAGAGTTGTATATTGATTTTGGTGATACACACGTTGGGTTCAGACATCTGTAAACAACATACGACGTATTTTGCTGCAGCTGATTTATCAATTATGCATGATGGGGTATTTGAATCATCATAATCATCATCACACCTTCTATTTGTGATTCGTGACGGACGTACGTTTCTTTATTAAGATTCTATAGAATAGTGGATCTTCGCAAGGAATAAAAACACCTCATATGATCGTGGTATAAATTTATCGATTGCGTAGGTACAGGTATGCATATCGCCTTACTGCCGAATTGCGAAATCATACCACGGTAGGAATATTTGAAATATCGAATTTTCCTTCCGGGATTCGTTTTTATTTCGACAAACGAAGAGCGGACATCGAACAGAATTAGAGACAAACCCTAATCTGCATGGTTTTTCAATTCCCCGAGAGAGGTGTATTTCTCCTCTACCATATTCTGGGGTAAAATAGTCAAGGATCTAAGTCAATCCTTTTTTCTCATAAATCTCGTTTCAATAAGCATTACACCGTTTCGGGGAAAGAGTGAAACTCGGCGACACATATATATATATATATATATATATATACGGCGCCACACGGTCCCCGGAACAAAGTTGAAGGTTGTTCAAGGTGGCCAAAGCACACGCGGTTACCAAGCTACAAAACTAAGAGAAAATCACGTAAAGTCCGACTACGACGGCGCTGGTACTAGTGCTGTCGAGGCTGGCACCCTCTTTGGCCTGATCAATAATGCCCTGCCCTGCCTTGCCTTGCCTTGCCATGCTGTTCGCCTTCTCCTCTCGCCGTCTTCTCGTACTCTGACTATGACCTATCCCACGATATATAGGTCATGGGTACTTTGGCTGTACTTACATTACACACATTTACACTATACATCATATAAGCTACGCTTATGTACAGCTATATAACTATTTTATTTATTACTGACCGGATGCACTTACAATTGAACACATTTTGTTGACAAGTAGAAGCTCAATCGAGGTCGTTCAATGGTAATTCGTGCGTAATATCTTATTTACGCATCACTTCAATTTCAAATCCCTACTTGCACTAGGTATATGAGGTGGAAGGATCTTTGTGATATTATAGATTTTCTTAGTTTCGTACTATCTACCTGTATATTATCGTGATTTCGAGAGATATAAATAACCGTTATTATTATAGATTAGAAATTAACGGGTTAAGGTTGTACTCGGAAAAATCACATCGAATTCAATCGGATATGTAGCAGTATGACTGCTGCAGCCTCTCTTATGTAGGTCGCACTATGTCACCGCAGACATATAGGTGGAGCATATGTATCTAGAGGTTTATATCCTTACCTATGTACACATATACTGTTTCATGTAGCAATCTATCGCAGGAAGCCACCATGTCTGTTAGGGCTGTTAAGCTAACACCGATTTTTCTCGAAGTACATAGATACATAAGATGACTAGAACAGATTTTCCTTCGTTCTCGCTTCTCGCTTCTCGCTTTAATTCCGATTTTTTTTTCTTTTTTTTTCCTGGATTAATTTTCTCCTTTTGAACATTCTTTTCTCGCAGTTTGAACATTCGGAAAGATCAGATAATTATAAATAAGATCGAAAAAAATCGTCTCTTTCATCCGCGGTTTCTGTTATACAACGCCATTTACTAGTTCGAAAAAAAAAAAAAAAAAACAACACGCACACACCCTACTCAATGACGCTGTTTTATATAACGTAGGTTTAATTAAATGCGCACTACTCTCTCGTCGACATTAAACCGTATATACTCATTTGAGGGCGAGCCGACGTCACACGTTAAGTCAAAGGTCGCACAATGTCATGATAATTGCGAATCTTAAAAACGGGAAAATCGGTTCGCGAAATTTCCGGATCAGGAAATTTCGTCTGTGACGTATCCTTTTCGTTTGAATTTTTCCCCGTATATTGGAATTCGATTAATTTCACCGTCTAACGATTTGATGGTAATATATCGCTTCCTATTTTGGTATAACTGAATCTGAAAAACGACGGAGAATAAATCGCTGGTTAAAGTTATACATCGGATGATCGTAGAGTCTAGACTATCCGCGTTTGATAAAATGTACAAAATGTTGGTCTATTGTCGTAAATTCTAAAGCAAGAAATACTAGAGTGAGCTCTAACGATTTTTCATACACTAACACGCTAACTGTGCATGTGCTAATATCGCTCTATCGGCCAGACATCATGGAACCTTCCTACTTTCACAGTTAAACTTTTACACGTATAGACGTTGATGCGAAACAGGAACAAATCATTTATTTTTTTTCGAAGTTCTAATATAAGAGGTGAAATCGATTCAGTCGAATCAAGTAAAATAAAACGCGAACTTAGTATCTGACGTACGTTTGATGAACGTCAATGTCATCAATCAATTGGTTTCAACTTCTGCATTAACCAAGTTATCGAGTGGCTGGTTTTCATACGAATTCGATGATTTTTTTTTTTCCTTTTCCTTTTTCTTTTTCTTTTCTTATTGTATAAAATTTTCTGATAATGAACAGAGAAAAAAAAAAATTGTGAAAACTTAAAGACCGCGTAGTTTATTCGATGTAGAAATACAAAAGAATTTTTATTCTTTTTTCCCTCGCTTTGATGTAGTTTTAGGCGACTACGCTCAAATACGTATAATTTGTATTTAAGGTTTTGCGACTTCGCGGACGGTACTAATCAGCTTATTTCCGCTAAGTATTTGTATCGATTCCTGCATTATTTTATTTTATTTTATTTTATTTTCATTCATTCATTCATTCATTTCTTTTTCTTTTTTATTTTCGTCAGTAAAAAATCTCGGCTGTATCGTTCATCGTCAAAAAATCCCGAAGAATATATCCCTCCGTATTTATGTTTAGAATAATACCTTGACCTCTTGACCCGTTTCCCCTCACCTTTGCGTGCACATCAAGTTCCCTCTTGCCTTTTGATTCATCCCTCGCCCCAACTTCCGGTCAACCGAGACTTCCGAATACTCTTTTATACCGCTATACTACCTCCATAACCGCTGCATTCTAGTATTATACGTATATATACATATCCATTTATGAATGCATATAATGCATATACGAGATACCTGATTATCAATATAAATACGTTGAACTGATTTTAATGTAAAGAAATTCGTTCGGTATGTAAATTTTTACACATACTTTCTTTTATTTTTTTCTTTTTCCTCTTATTCAATTGAACTAATTAGCTCACATGTATGTATATATGATAATATACTATATATGAACTATCGTGATAGAGTAATATAGATGTAAATTTTTTTTTTTTCTTGTCAAATCGTTTAATTATTCTTATACATAATTTAATTCTTCGTGTCGTCTGATATACACCTATATATATATACAGGTATACCATATCGTAAAATTGAAAGACGTGTTATTACCATTTTTTTTTTTTTCACGCTATACATATACCCTAATATACCTAAAATATACGGAATGTTAAAATTTCCGTAGGTAATACGTTCGCATCTTTAAAATGTTAAATACGAAATATATTCGTAACAAGATATATCAAGTGTCTCATTTTATACTCCTACAACTTGACTTGACTCGTTTTTCTTTCTTATCAAAGTATTATTCTATATGCATACTTATATACGTATAATGATAAAAACAATAATACGTATAGGTATAATGTTTTCGCGATTTTATTCGATAAATATAATATATATATTACTATGCGTTTAAAAACAGCTTTATACCTACAACGTACTTTAAAGGCGTACAACAAAAAAATATTTTTCATTTCGTTCTATTCAAACTCAACTTGACTCATATACGTATACATACTTAAAAAGAGTAAAAAAATTTGCATTAAAAAAAAAAAAAAAAAAAGAAAAAAATAATCGAATACAAATATGTAGATGCATTTTTCTCCGCGCTCCTAAGTGCTAATATAATACATAATATCCGCACTCAGATGTATATATACATCGAGGTATATTCCCCATCTATGTATCCGCATATATACCTATGCTACATATCTATATGTACGATTAAGTGGGGCAAAGCAACCTGGATTCGCGGCACGGGTCGATAGAAACGCGGCAGCGCCATTTGCCGCAACTCCCACCCTCTCATCGTCGTCCTTCCGCAAAATTCGCATCCTCGCGTCCTCCTCTTCGTAGTCCTGGACGTTACACGATTCTCCCGCTTCAATCTAGCCAGTTATATACCCGCATTACAGAACTCTATCTCATTCTAAGGTCTAATTAAAAGTGTAATACCGCTCATATGTAAAAGATCGAGAAACGATGAGGTAATTTTCGTTTTTTTCTAATTGACTGTATCATTTTTTCTATCTAGATATATAATTATTATTATGAACGGAGTAGATCGTGAGGAAGACAATTGAATCAAAAATTAGCTGTATAGATGAAGGCTGAATTATATATATATAGGTGATGGGAAAAAGAAAGAATGGAAAAAAAATCGCCGATTAGACAATAACTCGAGATGATAAATTGACTTCTATAGAATTTTCACGTCAAAAGACGTATATACCTACACTATACGTCCATCGATTTATTTTTATTATCCCCTTATAAAACGATAATATATAATAATAAAAAAAAAAAAAAACCTCTAGAGAAGAGGTAGAATGGCACAAAGATGATGAGTTGAGATTTTTCTTTTTTTTTTTTTTTATTCTTCTTATTTTACGTGGTATATATTCTAATCTTCACAAGTACCTATAATAACTACGTCAATATTCCTTCTTCACTTTGGGCTTCGACACCTTTTTATAACAACGCTAAGGGTGTCTTTGAGAGGTTTTATATAAATATCAAGATCGTATACGCGAATATCCTAATCGCACAGAGTCTGCCAAATTATTTATACAATTATTACGAAATTCTCTATGAATTGATACCTTTTTTTTTTTTTATGTACATCGATTTTTACCCGGAACTTTCAGCAGTGTGTGTTTAATCTATTCTCAGCTCTCGCTCGACTGCACTTTGCAGAATCTGCACGCTGTATCTATTATTTTATACACACATATATATATATATATATATAGGGGCGTATATACGGATACGACTATGGTCTATTTCGTGTAGATTCCATACCTACATAAACACCATATAACAATAACTTCAAATTACGTATTTCTATTCGTTTCACATAGAGAAAAGCATCAGTAGAAATTGTCCCTATGGAAGAAAGTAAAATCGATAGAAAAAGAGACGATGTGGGGACTGGCGTAACGACTAACGGTCTTTGCCATTTCTCATATTTTACTTTATATTATATCTGCAGTCGTGGCGCGAATTACTGCAGTAGTAGATCAATTCGAGCGACCCTTATGCCTTCGTGTATAAGAAATGAAAAAAAAATGAAATCTCATTCCTTCACTAGGTATTCATAAATTTTTGATCGACAACCTTTTTCGCCTTCTTTATTTCTTCATTTATTTTTTAATTTTTAATTTTTAATTTTTTTTTTTTTTCTGATATTGTCGATTCCGAATTCCTGAATCACTAAAAATGTACTAACGATCGGCTCCTAGCGTTGTGCAACGGCAGGTGAGGAAAGTTTGCACAAAACGTCTATTGTTCTCACATCCCCATATGTGACTCAATGGGATCAAAGACGCAGGTCAGTTGCGTCTATGAATAAGTTAATACAAGGGGTTTGCTGAATTTAACATGGTCATATGTTTGCTGGTATAACCGTAACTCGTATATTTTATTTTCTCTTTTCAACGTGTGATATCTACTACAGTATAGCCTCTGTTCTATGGAACTAGAAAAATTCACTTTATATGTGCTAAATAGAGATAATAGCGACAAATAGAACGAAAAAGAAAAAAAAAAAAAAAAAAAAAAAAAAAACGAAACTAGATATGCTATACGTATGGTGAAATTAAAGTTAAACATCATTTCAATTCCTGTCAGCGCTAAGTTTGTGTTACTATTTAAACAACCTAAATTGGTCAGGAAATTGCTTGGCTTGCGTTAAAGTGATGCTGTATAGGTATATATATATATATACATACTCGTGTTTTTTAATCGAATGATAAACTGATTTTTCAATTCTATGGAAAGGCACGAGTACAGCACCACCTGAAATATAAATCATTTTAAAACCTGGTATAAATGTTATGTTATGCGTTATACATATACCTCTGTATAATACATAGGTATACGAAAATGAAGCAGCGTCGAAATCATTTTTAAAAATAACTATAAAAACCAACACGTATAGCTGATGTGATATATGGACGGAATATTGTGTATTCAAAAATCAATGTTTATACGGGACACAAGTTATAGACTGCGAAAAAAAAAAAAACAAAAAAAAAATCTTCAAATTTTATAACGCTGATGGTACTGGCAGTGAAGTAAGTACAAGTTCTTTCGAGAAATGACGTCACGGTTATGCAGTATGCACGCACGCTCATAGTTGCGTAACGCGTGCACATTTTATGCCATTATACATAACGTACCTACCTATGTATACTACGTGTATATTAAAATATACATCTAAATACCTAACTACATATATATATAAACAATATAAACTTTACATATACGTTTATGTATTATTAATAATATTATTACTATCATCATAATTATATGAACACAAAGGTGGAATGACTATGTGATAGTGTCACATCGATCGCTGATCATTTTTTTTTTTTTTTTTTTTTTTTTTCGTTTCCAATTTACATATTAGCTACATTAATCTATATAGAGTAACAAGTACATTTTAAAGAAGAAAAAAAAAACTTGAGCCATTTTTTTTTTTCTCTTGTTTTCTTTCTTATTCTTATTTTTTCGAAATAAATATACGCAAGTTTTTGATCTCTTCACCTATAATACCTGAGAAAAAAAAACTCATTCGTTTATTTATTATACAGTTTTCTATACATGAATGTAATTAGTAATATTTCGGTTGATTGCGTAGTCGCATTGCCTCTTGGTCTGTATACCTATATATAGTTCCTATAGGTATTCGAACGGCTGGAAGATTCGTCGGTTATATAGGTGGATACGTACGTATTTCTATTTTCTACGCATCTTCTCGTGGCAGAACTGGGTTGCGAAAGCACAAACTAACCGAGAAGCATTCGTAGCGCAGCTAAAAATAATCGACCCAGCTTACCCCGAGATCAACTGCAGACTCGAATCTCGCGAAAGAACAGACGATGACGCTTCTCAAAGTATCGTGGAAAAAAAAAAAGGAAAGAAAAAGAATAAACTTGAAAACTGTTCACTAGCTCTTTCTGATTCCTCTACCTACCCCCTTGAATAGGAAACAATATTACGAACGAACGAGGAAAGAATCTAATAGTTGGAAAAAGAAAAAAAAAAAAAGAAAAATTTTGCAGTAGAATTTTGACGCAAATATAAAACGCCCTTTGTACGAGGTGGTATTATACAACTTTGGCAGGTGACTAATGACCAGGTTATTCGATCACTTCGACCAAGCAACGCCTTAGGCAGATATTATTTAATCGGTAATAATTAGGCGCGACGACGTGGCCCAGTAAATTAGTGACCAAGTTGGGCTGGTGCCAAAAAGATGGAGATATTCGTATGTGCTATAAGAATCTGAACTTTTTTTTACTAGGGTATACGGGTATAAGCATAAGCATAGGTATAACCAAAGGATATATATATTAGCAATGGGAATATTTTTAAACTAGCATAATAAAGAGTTGGAAATTGAATTTTAAACTAAGCCTAGATGTAATCAATCAAAGACGTTTACTACTATACTCTACTGTATATAGTGGTGATTTCTGTGATGAGGATTAGCATGAGCGTGATGATTGCTATATAATTGGCTTCGTATCATGACGACGTTCTATACAATCATTCCTTTTTGGTTTATGCAACGATTTTGTTAACAGACTTAATTGTTTTTTTTTTTTTTTTAACTATTTTTCCTTCGGCGAAGAATAGTTAATAATTTCAGTCGATCGAGGGAGCTAGTTTATAGAAATTAACTGTAAAAAGCTTAATAATTGCCGGTTCAATTATGGCTAGTGATGTTTGTTTGTAACGCGATATCATAAAACCTCACAAGTCTTCTGACATCAGTAATTAATAAGTCGAGTATATAAGACATGTGTAATCAAGCAGTATACAAGGATTGAACCTTGCACCATAATTATGTCCATATAGTAAAGAGTAAACTATGCGAAAATAAATTAACAAGTTCCGAAGACGGTTCACTCTAGTCTTTCCCTAGATTTGGAATATGAAACAAGCATGTGAAATTTCTTCCTTTGGACTTTCCCTTGCGAAAAAAAAATAAAATAAAAAAAATTGTAGTTACTTCAGAATTCGATGGTTGGTTTTTCTATTTTTTTCAAAATAAATTGTGATCCCTGATAATATACGCCTGATGTGCATTTGTAAGTATTAGATACGTCTACGTATATCTATATGATAACGTATGTATGTATGGCAAATGTCGTAACGTAGTTAAACGAATTACCAAATATGGGCTAGCAACGTTCGCGTTAGTTCGATGCGCGCGCAAACCGGAATAATAAGTACAGTGAATAAATTTCGACACGATAAACGAACGATTATTACCTCTCGAGGTCAAACTTTAACGTTTACGGACGGGGAAAGCGATCGGAAAATCGCGAAATTGAAAGCTCGTGAGTTTTTCAACAAATTAAAAAATCTGCTTATTTCACAATAACTTTATCCGTTTCACGTATCAACGTTAATTTGCCTAAAATTAATTGGCGATGAAGACACATTGAAAAAAAGAAATAAATCGCCGAATCAATACAATGTTTTATTATTTTTTGTCACTTTTCGACAAAATTAACTTAGCCATTTAATTTCTAAGGGTATAATGTACGCAGCTGTATTTCCGACATCGCTACCCTCCCGGTTAGCTATTGCGGATGGACACCCTTTAGAGAGAATTATATAAGGAGGGTTGTGACCAGATCAGTTGCTTTTAAAGATGTCCCTGTAGAGAGCCGAGGGGTTTCTAGACTGAGTGCAATTTTGGGGTGAAAGTTAGGAGCGGCCAAACAAGACCTTGTATAAGAGGGACTGGGTGAGTTTAATTTGGAAAGAGTCAGTCTCCACTTTTCCTAGAATTACAAACGCCGCTTCACAGTTTCCTGCAACGGAACCAGTAGCAGGAGCAGTTCACCCTTTCGCCCTTTTATCTTCATTCCCTTTTACTTTTAGGACCCCACTCCCGTCTTTCGGTTCGTTGTTATTTAGGAGAAAAAAAAAAATAGGGGTTCGGAGGGTCAGATGAGGCGTGCAAACCCGCGGCTGGTTGTAATTCGCTAAGTGACGACGAGTAGCTGTGTCATGGTGTTTGTGTTTTTTTTTGTTTTTTTTGTATTATATAAAACGTTCGGACCTCGATAAGCCGCATTTTAAATTTGAAAATCCTGTTATTTGACGGCACTGGCGAATCGGAGATTGTTATTTGACCTCGAATTAACAGTTTGGCAAAGTTAAGCATTTTTCAAACTATAGAAAAAAAAAAAAAAATAAAAGACATTCTCCTCATAGAACGTAAAGGAAATGATTTGACGACTCAACTTTCCCCGAAATTTTTGATCCCTTATGTAGAGCCATGAAAATATTTTGCAGCAGGAGGAAATATCTACGTTTTCATAATCATTCGAGACAATTACGTCTTTGAGTTGCTTACTTGTAGTTACATCACTTGTCGTTTTCAAATCTCCAATGATTAACTGGAGTCAATTACGGATTCGCACATATGTGTTCGTGGTCTCGGTGTATATATAATATATATATATACTATTTGTATATGAATGACGAAGTATTGAAATCACAAAGTTCTATAAATAAACGATGATCTTTTGGAATGAGTAATCCTCGTACGGGGCTGCCTATACTTCGCGATGTTGTTTGCAAACAGAATATGCTATTTCCCTTTATTAATTTTACCGCTAATATATTTCATTTAACTAGAAAAAAAATCCGTGAAGAATACAGAGAAAGATATTATAGTCACGCCTAAGTATGAAAATAATGGTAATGAATATCGCGTCGTTGATCCGGAGGGGAAGAGGAAAAACAATTACCTCATAGTTTTCTTCATCTCCTCAAATCCTTATGCAACGACGGATATAATATCTATATACTTATATATTCATCAAATGCACGAGCTTGAATAAATTTTATTATTTTCTTCCTTTTACTTAGTTTATTTTTTATTTTTTTTTAAGTTTTTTTTACTTATTTTTCACATTTTTCAGATTTCAATCTATCCCCTGTATAGGTGTTGAATTTGGGGGAACACAACCAGCTACTAAAGACAGCTGCGCGGTAGCCAGCTGTCTGTTATACCTGACTGACGTCATCCTAAACATTTTACAAACTCTGGGAACACATCGTTTCGTATAGAAAATATCAATAACATTCGGGTCCATATATTCGTGTCTATACCACAGATTTCTATATAGGTATATATATATATACCTATAACCACCATAAAGAGACCTTTAAACTCGCGAGATCATCTTTTTCCATTGAATTAGAAAACCGCATGCCACGGTGAGAATATTTTCGAGAGTACAATTTTCTTTCCGGTGATCGTTTTGGTTCTGGCGAACGAAGGAAGGATGATCGACAAATTTGAGAAAACCGAAAATGAGAAGAAAAAAAATATATGTATATTTTTATAATTTTAGTTTTTCTCCTTTTTTTTTTTTTTTTTTTTGCTATATCATTCGCTCTTCGTTCAACCAATTATCCGAAGGAAAATTCGATCCGATAAATATTCTTCTCGTAGCGTGAACGGGTCCTCCCGACGCGTCGCGGCGGTGACGTAATTGCTGCAGAATCTATATACGCTTCATATATATATATATATACTTTTTTTTATTTTTTTGCGACCTTCTATGCGAAATCAATTTGTTTTTTTATTAGCATTATAATTGTTGTTGTTGTTGTGAGATTTGATTATTTTCAATTAAATAAAAATTACACCATGCCGAGATAGTATAAAGTACATATATTTATAATACACAAGCGATCGATGACATTAAGTAATCCGATGTGAAACACGAGAGTTTGACAACGACGGAAGCCTTTTCGTGAATAATTCGACTTCTGTGGTGTAGCACCTGGTTGACACCTGACGCCTATATAGAATTATTACGATTAAATCGATACGAAAGATAGTCGCGGTGCCTCGGTCTGCTCTAGTCTCTAATTTCTAGGGTGTTCTGTATGATTAAACTATTTATAAATTTTTATGAAAATTGAAACATTTCACCGATATAGTTTTTCAAAAAAAAAAAAAAAAAAAAAATTTCTAGATTTTCATAGTTTGTCTAGAAAATGAAAGGAAAAGAAAAAAAAAAAAAAGACTTGTAATTTCTCGTGGAACAAAAATTACGAAAAATTACCAATATTTCTATAATCATTCGTAGAATTATTAAATAGAAATCATTTCAGCCGCACGTGTCTATAAGCTTGTCTGATCACGTGTTGACCAACTATATATATGTATATAGTATATACCTATTTACCTACTCATACCTAACGCGTCTTTTTTTCAATTTTATTTCCTTCGATTTTACGAAATTATTATACAAATATTTTGATCCAAATTTTTACAAAAAATTATAGTAAAATAAGAATAGTTTGACGAGACTTTTCATTATTTATTTATTCATTTATTTATGCCTATATACATATGAAAGTGGTTCCTAATTCGGTCATATTCGAATTTCAATACTCTCAAGGACCAGAACGTCTCAAAATATATGGAAAAAAAAAGTAGTAAAAACCCCAGGTTCCTATCTCAATTCTAAGTACTGCCCCAAAGTCTTTGAACTTTCACATTTAAATAACAAACGATTTTAAGTACTTCGGGGTTTTTTTTTACTTCCTATCGCATTATCGCTTCGAATAATCTGAAACCCTACACACTTCTCACTATCCGTGAAAAATTAACAGATTTTTAACGACAACATTTTATTTATCAATTTGGAGATAAGAATTTTTTTTTTTTGTTTTTTTTGTTTTTTTTTCGTGCGTTGTAGCTTCGAAAATTATACCGTTAAAAATCTGTCGAATTTTCCAAGTGTACCAAGTTTGAGACTTTTCGGAGCCATACTGCAATAAGACGAAAAAAAATTAATCGCGAAGTGTCAGAAATCGTGTTTCATTAAAATGGAAAAATTCTAAGGCTTTGGGCCGGTATTTAGAATCGATATATGAACATGGGGTTTTGGCTACATTTTTTTCTACATATTTGGACACGTTTCGGCCCATTGGGAACATTGAAATTCGAAAATTACCGAATCAAGAAGAACCCCGATACATATACCTACTAGTAGTAATAATAACAATGATTCACGACGATTGGTTACGATGCAACCGTATAACCGTATAGAAAACCGGTTTTGGGTCGGTTTGGACCCCTGTGCGCAAGACCCATACAATGAAAATAACGTAAAATAATTTCTCGACAATCCGCTGCCTCCGTTCTTGTATAAGCAGTTAGGAGATATACGGTTAAAAAACGTTCTGTACGCATACCTGTACCTGGATAGGTATTATTACTTTTATCGTTAAAACTATGTGCAAATAATCTCACAGTGATCTTTAATTTGAAAAAAAAAAAATTTCAAAAAATTGTCATCTATCCTCGTACCTGTTTTCCCGTTCTCGGCAGAGTTTCCATGTTCGTCCCGTTCACAACCGGTGCTTTTTCTTGTGCTCCGTTTTGCTGATTCTCTGCAACGACTTTCGCATTATCAGGAACACCGGCATCAGGCCCGCCCTTGGCCTCCTCGCCCGTCATTGCTCGGGCCTTTATTAATCTGCGGATTGGTTTTCCTTTCGTTTTTTATTTTTTATATATATTGTAAATATTTTAATTTTTTTTCTTTTAATTTATATCAGAAAAATGGACGAAACCCAATGAGGTTTTCTCCCCATTTTTCTTTCTCTCTATCTCTCTCTCTCTCTCTCTCTGTGCAGTTTCGTTCTATACCTCAATTGGCTTACAGATATTTGGCAAAAAATAAAATATTCGTCTCTCATCTCCCGGAAATATATTTCATTCTATTATATCAAATTCAGTTAAATTTCATCGATTAGAACCGTACTGTCATATGACGTCACTAGCACACCGTTACACGCATCGATAAACCGACAAACGTTTATGAATTAACGACCAAAAGACAAATTGTCCGTCTTACAAGTTGAGATATGTAATCGAATCTAGCGAATTTGCAAAAAGAAAGAAAGAAAAAAAAAAAAAAAAAAACCTTTGGAATTTGGTTTTTCTAATTCAAAAGTATTGTGAACAAAGAATATTTGCCAATCAGGTAAGCGAATAAGAAATGAAATTTACGAACGAATAAAGATCGTGTTAAAACCTCGCTCTACCACGGATTATAATCTTACGAAATCGTGATTTAATCCCGATTCGGTTGTGGTCCAAGATTCTCTGAATGACGTCATCGACGCATATGAATCTGTAAATTAACTATATATATATATTATACATTGACCGTTCGAGGACGCGATCATCCGTAGTTAATTAATCGCATCACATTGAAAGTATTCGAATAAATATCGATCGATTGATGAATCAAATTTACTCCAATTGCAGAAAAAAAGAATAAAATAAAATGTACATAATATATTACATATATACTCTGCTTCCCGCAGTAGGTAGATATATTACAGAATGTGGAATAGTGTGCCGCGAGTCAGTCAATACTTTATTATACATATAGTTATGGGAGTGACGCGTAGAAATCAATGCCGGTTATTTCTTCCTCGTCCTTTCGGAGCAGAGGTATCCGAGGCGTTATAATTTCCCGTAGGTTTTTTGGGTCTTCGATTTAATTTCTGCTTCTTATAATACGTCGTTTCGGCAAAGTGATGTTGGGAGATTGTTACAGGAATTTTTTATTTTTCGTTATATTTATATTTTTATCATTTTTTTTTTTTTTTTTTTTTCCATTTGTTTCGAGAAAACCAAGCGTATATACAATCATGATTGAAAAAAAAGAAAAAAGAAAAAAAAAAAAAGGGAAAACTATTTCATACGATATCGGAATATGTTTTGGTAGTATCAAACGATTTTTCTTTTTTTTTTTTCTTTTTTTTAAGATGTAAGCTCTTTTTTGATACGTGTATAAATCAAAGGGTGTTGAACCTTTGAAATACCGTTAAGACTCGCATATAAGCGTCCTTTGATACCGACGTGTTTAATAAAATCTAGAATAATATGAATCGAGGAAATTTGATCCTCGATTTATTACGCGATTTTATAAAAGCGATAATTTTATTATATATGGATGAATACTTATGGGGTTTGGGGGTGACGCAGGGATCAATAAATTTCGTCATTTTTATTTACATCATGACGTACAGTTATTGAAGTATGATCGATAGATATAGAAAATCTTCGAATTTCATTACCGCAGGACGCCCATTTATCGAACACGTTTGAAAAAAATAAAAAATAAAATGTGATTGGAATAGGTATATCTCGGAGGGGTAGATCGTGAAACTGCACAGTTTTATCACGGAACGTATACGCGGCACATTTAATACGCGTTATAATTATATCTTACGATCAATCGGCTATCTTCAATTTCACTTTCACTGTCAAATCACAAAATAAAACATCACTGCTTACGCGGATTTAATATTGACGTAAGGTAATATATGTAATATGGAGGTATAAGTAAGTTGGTATATGTATATTCTACGCGACTAATACTCTTCTTCCTGCTGCTACTGATGTGTGTATATATATACCTATATGTATATAGATTATTTTCAAGACCTCTTATTCAACGCGACCGCCCTCGTCGAGACTCGGTACTGTTTTAAAGCCCAAAGCCCCTGAATCGAAGCGCCACTGAGCGGACGTTTGCCAAAGTATTTCACTCCCTCCACTCCAGATTTTGTAAGAAGGGTAGGGAGTCCTGTTACGAGGGTATGTGTCAAAAAGAAGAAGAAGAAGAAGAAAAAAAAAAAAAAACCAAAGAAAAAAAAAAGTAAGGTACTAATTCTTAGGAGTCATTCAAATTTGCGATCTATTGAAAAAAAAGAAGAAAAAAAAAAAAATAATAATAATTTTATTCATTGTCACGATTTTTTTTTTTTTTTTTATTATTCAATTAATTTTTTTTTCTTTTTAATCATTATAATATTATCCATTTATTTTGTATCATATAGTAGCTACTACCAGCGTGAGAATTTAAACGATTTTATTTTTTCATCCATTGATGAAATTTTTTTTTTTTTTTTTTTCTTTTCCTCATTAATATCTGAATCCTTTGAATCAGTTTTGCGAATGTGATAAAGGAGTCGGCACTTACCAACCGTCGAGATAGTTGGCAAGGAAGAACGCTTTTTGCCGTTTAATTTATGCATCAAGATTTGAGATATTGGTATATCGATAAACCGCGTTTATACCTCTATTTTTAAATTGCAAACTACCTACGTCGATGTAGGTACGTACTCGAATACAGGAACGTAATTATTATCCTCGATGTAAATGGTAAGGCAAATGTCTTCTCTTCCGGGAGTGGGTATACGTCCATATACATCCTGTATAGTGTATACCATACATTATTGGAAAACGATCCACGTATCGGTTTATAGAAATCGAATTCTAACAAATTTCTGTACGTTTTTTTTTTAGAGTTTGAAAAAAGGAAAAATAAAAATACGCTAGTCACTGAGTAGTATATATAGGTACTTCGGATCGCGCATAGAATGAGGTATACGAATTATAATAATTTTTATTCAATAATTAACGTGGGTACATATTTTTTACACTCGATGTACTCGCTTTTTTTTTTTTAAATAATTTACGATTTACTCGATAATTATCAAGCTGCATATGATAATTATGTAAAATAAAAGAAAACGAATTCCCCATCGGGGTTACACAATGCATCGTGCGTTAAATTCGGTTCCAATTGGGCGTATCGTATACCATTTCCGATATTAGGATAGAAAAATGAATCCAAAAATAAGTGATAATGATAATGGACAACTAATGTCTAACGGCTAGTTCCGCTCTGAGAGCTTCTTCTTCAGCAGATTTATAAACGTCTTGAAGACAATCGTCGATCTTGCTCTTGGTTGTAGCCGCTTTAGCAAGTGCCTTACGAATCTCCTCGCTGGTAGCGGTTTTCAGGCCTGAAGCCAGGCCAAGAGCTTCCCAAATTTTAATGAACGCGGTGCTACAGCCTCGATCGTAAGATCCAAATTCACCGACTTTATAATCCCAGGGAAGCATGTAGTGGTAATGTGGCCAGTATGATTTTGTTATAAAGAAAACCGTGCTGCCTTCTGCTGGATACCTGCGGAAAATCGAGAAAATAAAATAAGAAAAAATCGTCAAAATTTCAACATCGACATTCTGTTTCAGAAATAAGAAAAAATTATCACTATATTCTCGAGGGTGTCTTGAATATTAGCATCTAATTCAAGTGAGAATAAAAACTGCATAGAATGACAACAAAAAAAAAAAAAAAAAGAAAAAAAAAAAAAAACTAAATGTCGTTTTTGCTTCTCATTCTAAGGACTGTGTATCGTAGTTTTTAAACTGTGTTCGCAGTTATTGTTTCATGCAAATAATCGAATCTATACTATGTATATTGATCCGTGCATTTTTAAGAACTACTATTTTATAAGTATATATTCCGAGCTGTCGTTTCCGGTGTGTGTATGTATGTCATTCGGTTCGGGGCAAATTTAAGGTGACATAGGTTGAAAAGGTCCAATTAAAATTTTGACGAAACTAGGTATGCATAGGTAGAATTGAAAAATTTATTATATTGACCAAGCTGCGCGGGTATACGCCACACGTAACATCTAGATTTTAGGGTATATATTTAATACAACGTGAAGCTACGTTCTGTTCTCTCATTATTATTATTATTATTATTATTATTATTATTATTATTATTATTATTATTATTATTTCATCATGTCGCACGAATGCCTTGATCGTCGATTACGACGGTTCCGTGAGTTTTAGGCATTTTAAAAAATATTCTATAAATTAAAGCGACGGTGTCGTGTATAGCGATAAAAAAAGATATTAACTTTTCTCCTGGTCTCAGACCCCATATTAAATTTGCGCTGTTGACAAGCCAGGATATATTAACTGTGATTGCAAAACGCAGGAATCCAAGAATGAAGATTGAGTTGAATATTGATTCGCCCCAGTATTCAGCCGGCACATTCAGAGGAAGTAACACACCTAAGATTGGCATCAGAACCCAGTAAAGCCTGAAGAGGGAAAAATAGAAAATAATTAAACTCGTTCAATCATGGCGATGAAATATAAACGAAAAAAAAATATGATTATAATTTTTTTTTTTTTTTTTTTCTAATCACGTGGAATTGCGACTGACCTTTTTTGTATTAATACAAAACCGTCAAGTTCTACGTCATACATGTCGATACTTTTGGCCACCTTCTTCCGGCTCGGATCCGTCGTCATTAAATTAGCGAAAATGTGACTGTACATAAATCCGTTATTATGATTGTACGGGTCTACTTCGGTGCGGTAGAATTTGTGGTGAATACGATGAGATAATACCCAGTCGTGAACACTACCCTGCAGCGTGTAATATAATTATTTAAACAATTTTCAAGCTCGATTTTTTCAAGATTTCCTTTTCTTTTTTTTTTTTTTTTTTTTTTCATTTTAATTTTAGTTTTTCAGCAATTCAAATCTCTCAGCAAAACTATACGGTAGGTTTCATTATAATTCAGATAAAAAAAAAAAAAAAAAAACTTCATTTTCGACGAGATAAGATATGAAAATAAATTTAAGCCACTTGAAACTTTCTTCGTTTTTTTTTTTTTTTTTTTTTTTTTTTGTCACATTCAACGAGAAAAAATTCTCTCTTTTTTTATTTTACATGTTCGAATTGAACGAAATACACGAAAATCGAATCTTACCACTCCGGCCAAAGTATGAGCTACCATTAGAAACAATCTTAACGTCCAAGATGCGGTGTAACTCCTGTGTGCCCAGAGTCTATGAGCACCAGCTGTTATCCCTAGTCCGGCGACTAGGGTAACAAGTATCGCTAAAAAATGAGTTTGTTTTGTTTTCTTTTAATTACTGGCACTAATTTATATCGAATTATTAAATAATCCGTACGATTTATGGAATAGAGAGAAAAAAAAAAAAAAAACTAAAAAACTATTTTATTCACTCACCAAAAATAACCGTCAACCATTTAGCCTCGAATAAAATTAGCCAAAGCCCGTAGAAACCGAAAGCGTGAAGATGAATGTATAAGAGAACTGTCGGCCAATCCATTTCGCGTTTTTGCAGGGTTACATCTTCTTTCATTTTCGATTTTGGTTTTTATTACACAAATTTTGATTGAATTTTATTCCTTATTCAGAAGACGAGTGAGTTAGAAGAATAATCGTACAGCAAATTATTTCAGTATCCACTTCGCAAAAATATCATGCAGTTAAAATTTGAACTATCGGAGGAAAAATCGATCCCTATTCAATTTTCCTTTATTATTTTCGCCCCCGTGATAAGACCCACCCGACTGTTAGCTGATTCGAAGAATGACTAGAAACGACGAGTGAAAATCAGTCAACATTCAATGCTTAAGCTTAACCCCGCTCGACCTGATGGAAATCTCATTACGAAGCGTTGAATTGTACCTTGTCATTTCCTCCTCGTTGTCAATTGGCCTTACAGTTTTTACTCAGAAAATATTTTTTCTACCCATTATATTGTAGTGACATAAAATTTTCAAACTTTTCTCACGTTTTCTACACTTGATAGAATTAATTAGCGGCGCAAAAATAGGATTTTTTAAGTACAAATAAATGGACGTTCGCAGCCCAGCGTCGCGCGTGTATAATTGTCAATTAATGAAATTGTCGAATGTAGGGATTTAACACAAACAGACAGGTATATTAATTCCAGACTAAAACGTTATATATTTTATTACGCTCGAATATGAATGTTGCATAACGTACAATATTGTTTACAATATTCGTTAATAAAATCTACATTTTATATTTCACATTTTATTATATAATTATATAAATTATACATTTGGGGTGGTCCTTAATTCTGACATTTTCAAATTTCGATGCTCCCATGGGCCAGAACGTCTCGAAATATATATACAAAAATGTAGTAAAAATCCCAGGTGTCTATCTCAATTTTAGGTACTTCCCCAAAGCGTTCGAACTTTCCCCATTTAAATAACCCTCGATTTTAAGTACTTCGGGGTTATTTTGTACTTCCTGTCGCATTTTTTCACAAAATTTTATTTCTCACTATTCGGAGATAAGAATTTTCTTTTTTTTTTTTGCGCGATGTAGCTTCGAAAATTATACCGTTGAAAATTTGTCGAATTTTTATGAAACGCCTGCTACTACAGGTAAGGAGTGTACCAAATTTGAGATTTTTTTTTAGAGCTATACTGCGAAAGGGAGAAAAAAAAAAAAAAAAATTAACCGCGAAATGTCAGAAATCGTGTTTTATTAAAATGAGAAAATCCTAAGGCTTTTGGACCGGTGCTTAAAATTGAGATTTTTTTTATGTTATATATTTGGAGAGGTCCTGGTCCGTGGGAAGATTTGAATTAAAAAATGATAAAATTGACGATCACCCTAAATTACAGCTATAATATAAATATTTATTTTTTCTTCTACAATAAAAACGTTTATATTGCATATACACGAATGCGACGGAATACTGTCAAGTCATACAAACCACGTATGTCAATTCGTATGTTACTAGAAGACAAGAAAAAAAGGAAGAGTTCAAAACTATAAAACGCTATAGAATTTAATATTTTTTTTTTTTTTTATAATCAACTATGATTATAAAATTTGATCAAATACTTGGGCGAATAACAAGAAAACAAAGAAAAAAAAGCCGCTTACTGCTCCTACGATAAAATTCTATTTTTCTATTTCAGTTATTATAGTTACCCAGCGTGCGTATTGCCACTCAAATCTTAATGATAATCGGATAATTATTCTTCTTCATGAGTGCACTTGTTACATAATAGTTTTTTAGTTAAAAAAAAAAAAAAAAAGTTAAATGCGGGTTTAATTGCGTTTGTATTTCACTGTGCGTATAATATATTCATATATGTATATTATACATAGGCATATAGTAGAAATATTACAATTCTCCATCAATAATAGTACGTAGTAGTACCTACTGTATATAGCAAAGTAAAAATATATCGTTCAAAATATATATTATAAAATAGAATACATGTATCTATGTATTATCATTATTGTTATCATTATTATTATTATTATTGTTATTATTATTATTATTATTATTTGATCATTTTTCAATTAATCGATCATTTATTTATACCTTATACCGATCTACATAGGGGAGACAGTGGCAAAGTGGGTACCTTAGCTGAAAATTGTTGAAATTTTACTTTGGTCTATCCCCTGCGTATTGTGTATATCGTATAATAATTTTCAGTAAAAGTTATCTCTTTTTTTTTTCGTATTTATATATGCGTATAACACTCGTATAAATTATATGCATATATATAGTATAGTATATATATATAATACACGTATACAGATTGAATACATATTTGTATATTATGTGTGAAGAGAATGATTGAAAGAAAATTATTTAAGACAATTTATAATTATATACATTTATATATATAGTATATACTTATTTTTGTTCATTTTATTTAGCCCGCATCTAGGTATATTAATAACGTTTAATTGTTACTTGCGCTTATTATGACGCATTGATATAAATATCGATAATAAATAACAGAGACTGAAATAATTATACGGAAAAATAATATCGAAGAATTTGTTGTTCGAGAGAAAAAAAAAAATAAAATCATTCTGTACACACGTATGCATATATAGTATAATACATGCTTATCCAAAATTGTCGACAAAATAACACTTTCCACGTTGAGGGAATCCCAATTAAGTATCTCAAAAAAAAAAAAAAAAACAAGCAATAAGGTGAAATTTGAAATTAAACTGACCCTGAAAACTGAAGTCTTCAATTATTGTTTATCAACTATGAAGGGAAAACACACGTAATAATAAATTGATAAAAAAAAAAAATAATCATGAATATTAGACACATACTATATTCGATTGAAATGTGGAAATTTTTGATTTTTTCCATTATACCCAATGAGAATACTTATTTTCACATTCAGTATATACATATGTATGAATTATATATATATAGTATATATAATTCTTTAATTTTTTTCGTGTGATCATGGTTCAATCGACCATGGATCACTCTGTGTAGATAATGTGTAAACGTATATTTATATACTACATATAGGTATACTAATTAAAAAAATTGAAAAATTGGGAAAATAAAAAATTGAAAAAAAAAAAACAAAAAAAAAAATTTTGTATTAGATTGGTACAATATAGGAAATCTAAATAGATAATAGCCTATCGCAAGAAGGCACTGACCAGAAATTCAAGCAACATGTGTAGGTTCATAATTTCATATACTTATGTTAGATAAAGGCTTATTGAGTTGGCTGAGGTAAGTCAAAGTGTGTGTGTGTGTGTGTGTGTGTTATTTATATGTGCATTTAAGTCACTTAAAATACATTATATATAGTATATACCTACATACACAATACAAGTACATTAATATAACCGCAGCGTGTTTTTTTTATTTTTTTTATTTTTTTTTTTTTGTAGAATCCCTTAGCACCATGATCTTCGTTCAATAAGATAATCAACCTGCGAATAATGATCAACAGCTATTATTCGTTCATTTATTATTTAACATACAATAATGTGTTCTATATAAAAAGCTATATACTTTTTAAATCGACAAATTTCCATCAAATGAAATATACCGTTTTGAAAAAATTATTTTCACAATTTTCTTTTTTTCATATATAACGATCCAAATATCCTCCTGCTAACATATTGTTTCTGCATTCATTTTCTTTCCCTCATTCTTATCAATGATTCTTTTTTTCTCTCTCTCTATCTCTCTCTCTCTCTCTCTCTATTTCGTTTAAGCTAAATTTTATCATTTATTATTATTTATTCAATTTTTTTTTTTTTTCACAAAATACGTGGCTTTTTCGGCTAACATTCTACATTGTCCATTAAATTTTCATACATTTATATATTATATACTATATTTCGATAAATTTTTATTTATTTATTTCCTTGTCCCTTTTATCTTTTTAATATCAACGTATATATGTATATATATATAAAGAAATTGAATATAAAGAAGAAGAGATGTAAAAGAAGAAACATAAAAACCAATGAACGTTGCCCGTGTGTTTAATGTTATATGTGTATATAGCCTATATCCAACAATTCTAACAAATTCATTTTTTCCTCATTTATATTATTTATATGCATATAAGCCTATAGGGGGGTGAGGGCAAATCAGGGTACTCAAGGAAATACTAAGTTTCCGGAAACTCAAATATGCTAAATCTTCTTTTTTTTTTTTTCATGTAATAAAAGTTAATAACCCCCCCCCCCCCTCCCCGCTGCCCCATTTTGTCCGGCCTTCCGCTATATAATTGTAATATTATCACTGAACTATTAATCGGGTAGGAGTATACATACTATACTATAATAAGTATTGAAGAAAAAATAGAAGAGAAGAAAAAAAGAAAAAAAAAATAGGAATAATAATAATAATAATAATGATAATAATAATAATAATAATGCGTGTGACAAAATGTATGGGATAAATAAATTAGTAGATAATATACTTAGATAGATTAAAAATTACGTAACTGATGTTGATAATTTTCATAATAAAACATACTGTTCATAGTATAAGTAATATAATTTGTTGTTCTCCATGCAGTTTCACAAATAATTCATGATGTATATATAGAATATTATATGTCTATATTCATTTGTTAATATTATATATATATATATATTTGTTGAAAATTGAAACAGAATAAAAATAAAAGAAAAGAGCTGAGAAAAGAAAAAAGAAAATAAAAGAAAATAAAATGAAAACACCATTGTTAATAATGAAAAAATAAAAATCAGTATATAATTTTCATCGAATTTCACCGAGGCACGTAATTCTGGTCCCAATGTCGTAGCGAGGGTATCTACAAAGATTTATGATCCATTATATCCAATTCCTTAAGGTCTTCTGGCGGTATATCACGGTCTCCGTATCCCCAAACGTGGGTACCATCGCCGCTACGAAGTGCTCTTCTTCTAACCATCTCGGGAGATACATATTTACGATCGTATGCCCAACCTAGTTGTGAAAATGCATCTATAAATCCGGTTGTTATGTTGAACGAATAACTCCCCAATTCACCAGTCTTATAATCCCAGGGAAATACGTGGTGGTAATTGTGCCATCCTTCACCCAACGCTGCTATTGACACAGCGATGTTTTCTACGGGGGAAATGTGCCTGAGAAAAGAAAAATTTTATAATTCAAAGAAAAAAAGAAAAAAAAAAAAAAAAATTCAATACGTATGATTATGAAAATTATTAAAAAAAAGTTATAAAATGAATTTCATTTCAAATTTTCGTTCCTTTTTTTTTTTGTCGTTGTTTTAATATATAAACGTATAGCTGGAATGAAACATATTTCATCTAAATCTTTCGAAGGGTTGTGAGGATATTGACATTATTTTTTTTTTTTTTTTATCAAAACACGTTTTTCTATTCCATTCCCTTCCCTTCGCGAATTTCTGGATAAATTTTAGTGATTACGTTAAAATTTTTCGTCTATAACGAGGGGTGAAATAAAGTTGTAATTTAATGACCGTGAGAAAGTTGTAGAGATTTAAATGACGGGAATCAGAGAACTTACTCGTCGTATGGCTTCTGGCCCCACATGTGAGCGACGCTGTTCACAAAGAAGGCAATATTCAAAGTAATGCAGAAGCGGAAGTTGAAGTTTACCCAGAATGAAACCCACAGATTTTCATTCCAGAAATAATACGGTACAGCTACCGGAAATCCAATCGCAAGAAGCGCGAATAGCGGGACGTATAATCTGGAATATAAAATTAATTACTCTCACATAAAAAGAAAGAAAGTAAGAAAAAAATTAAAAGAATTTCTTCGATATAATCATGAGTCGAAAATTTTAATCCAAAACTTATGTGTGCTAAATTTTAATTTTAATTTTTTTTTTTTTCTTTTTTTTTTTTCTTACCGCTTTTGCCACATAACTATGGGATCCGCCTCTAGGTCACTCATATCAACAGCAGCCCGCTTTGCTTCGACGTCCGGATGTGGGGTTGTGAAGAGCCATCCAACATGGGCAAAGAAAAAGCCACGTTTTGCATTGTGGGGATCAGCATCCGTTTCACTGTACTTATGATGTACCCTGTGATCTAACGCCCACGCGTATACGTGTCTCTGAAAATTCGTTCCATATTATTAATTATTTTCAACCTATTTTAATACATTGCTTGATTAATTTATAATCAACTTCTTATTCGCTGACATGTACATTTTGGAGAAATATTAAGAAATCATTTCACTCACCTGTCCAGTGATTGTGAACAGAAAAACTAAGAGGAAACGTAGCGGCCATTTAGCCTTGTAAGCTCTGTGAGACCACAGTCTATGGGCTCCTGCAGTGATCCCAAATCCAGACGTGTAGATCGTGAGAAATGCTGAAAGAAAATTAACGTTTAATAAAAGTTATAAGATTTCGATTTGGATTTGAATTTGGATTTATCATCAATTTTAGCCGATGGATGATGTCTATGTATATATCTATACCCAACTGAGTACGTAGTCGTATACCTATGTTGATTTTATAAAGAGCGTGTCTTTCGGTCGCATGACTAGACAAATCTAACGTCTTGAGTATTTAATTTACTAACAATTTATCACGAGCGCAAGGTTGGTCGGGTTTACTTTGCGTATCCTCAATAGCACAGAGAGAAACACACGCAGACACTAACCGAGCTTAATTTATTGATATTACGAAATGACGTAGAACTTGAGAGCATTGCTTATCTGAAGAAATCTAGTACGTATATATGTTATCAATTCATTACGTATATATGCTTGTTCGAAGATCACGTTTTCAAATACAATCCCATGCGATCTGCACATCGTACGCATCACAGGGACTTATGTTCGAATTAAATGACCAGATGTTTTAGGGAAGATCAACTGGGCCCGAAATTGTCAGACAAAATACGTGGTAAAGTCTGTTTTGAAATAGCCGGAGATTCAGTTGTTCTGTGACCCAGAAAAAAAATTAATAAATAAAAACTTTTTCATTCTCGTCTTACCCCATAGTGCTGTAAACAGTTTAGCCTGAGTGAATATGAGGTAGAGTCCATATAGACAACCAGCGTGGACAAATATCTGGACTAATAGATCAGGCCATTTAATTTTGGGCACATATACTTCCGTATTTTTTCGAGGCTGGATTTCGCCGTTTTTTAACGGTCCAACATTGTTCTCTAGACATTTGGTGTTCATGTTTTTATCTGGTAATTCAACTTCCGCTTCCGTTGTACATGTGGTAGATGGAACTCTCTCACCGCCCGGCGCCATAATGATATTTAAATGCTGATAAGGTTTCTGGCTTGATTTTTATCGATCGCTTTGAGCGTCCTTGGAAAAGGCTCGAAGTCAGTTTTCTAGTTTATAGACATTCATACGTTCGGAGTAAACTGTCTAAATAATTTCAACGGTTTTGTTTTCTCTTTTTTCCTTCTGGTTATCAAACTAGAATCGAATATTTATTGCACTTCTAAACTTCGATTTATCTTCTATTCTTGAGGACTCAATAACTCTTCATAATACTTCAATTTATATTCAGTTCCTCGTAATCTTCGCCATGTTTCTCGATTTTCTTTGCTGCACTCTCAAAAGGGTCTGAAATCAAAAGAAAATTGAAGAAAATTAATCAATTTAATTATCCATTTAAAGATGCGTAACTGAATATACGCAAAACTGACTTTTCTCCAAAGTTTCAAACACCCGGTGACTGATCTCTCGGTTTACTAAACGATTATGTGACAACGTGAATCAATGTTGATGTTTACAGTTAGGGTAAAGCCAAGGAGTACCGTAAAAAAATCTTAGTAAAAATAAAATATTATCGTCAACCTCGCGTAACATCGAAAAAAAATTTACTGCAATAAAAAAATAACTAGGAAGAAGAAGGCACGTCAACGTATCAGCATTTAATCACAATTTGAGGTCGTTATAACCAGAATTAACTCTCATCCAAAACTGAAACAGATATCGATAACTAATCAGCGTCTAATCCTCGAACGACTAGGTATGCAGATTTGATCGAAGATTTTCATGTATTTTCAAATAAAATTATGAAGAAAGATTCTCATCGCTGAAGAGAAGAGAAGAAAAGAAAAGAAAAGAAAAAGAGAAAATTATAATAATTCTATATCAAATTTGAATTTAACGTGAAATAATGATCGTAATATATTTTCAACGAGAATACAGCGATTTCAAATTTAGAAATATATACGACATAGGATGATTAATCGTTTGGTATAAAAAGATTCCTCGAATTTTATTGCTTCCCCAATCTATCGATTCCGCGAAGATATACCTATATGATAAAAATATTTCATTAAATCGAATTCCACGTCTGATTTTTTTCATTCAGACGAAAGAGGAAAAAAGTCGAGTCTGCATTATAGCTTATACGAGTTGCAGTTCATTATCTCATATTTCTATATTTCTCTACCACATACATAATCTTGAATAAGTATGCCGGCGTATGTAGAATTATTGTGGACCACCACATACGCGCAATCGTGTTACAAGAGTTGAAAGAAAAAAAAAAACAAATGATAAAAAAATTCCATCATTTCATATTTTCACAAGCTTGGTATAATCTACAACATAACGAAGAAATGAATTCTTCAAGTGGGGAAATTCATTCCAATTTCTTAACCATCGTTCGACACCTGTTCAGACTAAAAGTGTGATAAAAGCGTCAAGGTCAAGGACGATATCGTAAAATACATCACGATGTGTTTGATGGGTGTGTAGTGTAAACGAGCAAAAGACTTAGTCGTTATCAGTTGCAGACAGAGTTCGTTCGCACAGTTGAATGGTGCGATTCTTAAGGCGTTGTAATTCTCGTTTTTCAAAATTACGTAAGACGTAGGTATATTATGTACCTAAGTATGTCTTGTTATAAAGAGTAAAAAGAATTGCTCGAAGGGAAACTTGTCAATTACGTCACCACGGTTTATTGTTACTTCAATGACTCAATTTCTTTATTGTATTCATTTTTTCCACTGAAATTCAGGAAAAATATCACATTTATATACAATACCGATTAGGAAATATTTTATATCAACGAATATACTGATACTTACGTGCTTATAATATAATATTTTATTCGTTTTAACGACGTAGTACTATATTTAATATTCATTCATTTTCAATCGTTGCAGAATTTATCAACACTGCGAAAACTGCATATTTTCTTTTCTTTTCTTTTTTTTTTTTTTTTTTTTACCAATATTCATACGATAATTCGATTAAATTCAATAGAATCATCAAAAAAATTTGTGATATCAAGTATAAGTAACTGAGAATCAATTTTGAGGTGCATTAGACTTGATTAAATTTCTGAAACACCCACTGCTTCCGCTTTTTCTTTTTTTTTTAGGATTAAGACTCGTTTTTATATGACTGAAGATTGAATTGACGAAAGATATTACGTCACCCAACGAGAGTGGGTATTCTTGTTCGCAAGTATAAAGTACCGAGCCAACGAACGATATAAGATCTGTTTAATTGCAGGACGACGAAGACGAAGACGAAGACGAAGACGAAGACGAAGACGAAGACGAAGACGAAGATGAAGACGAATACTTCCGCTCGGCAAACTTCAAAGACGATATATAAATCGGGCAACTGCGTGTATGTAAGTCAATGTTTATTTTTTGTATATACAGGTATATACTCTTAAATTTGATCTGGCTTACGCGTATACATGCGACGATATATATTCCGCAGCTACGGTCATAGACGAGACGAGAAGAAATAATAAATATAAAATATAAAAAAAAATAAATAAAAAAAAAAAACAAATACTGTCATGAAATTCAAAACAGTTAGTCAAACAATCAAACTCATCGTAAACGACCGCATGATATTTCATAAATAAATAAAAATTTCATAAACGAAATTCCGAATTCGTTTGAGAGAATACCCAATCTTCAGAAACGTTCAATTCTACTAGAAAATTAATAAAATGTCGATAAGTCGGATTGCAGAGAACTCAAAACTCCGAAAGTTCAGACCCTCGAAGACCTATTCCTCGGGATGTGAAGACAAAAAATAGTTCATTCTGATCGAGACCCTCCCTATGGAAACTCACATTATCTACATGATGTCATTTTGCAAATCCTTTTTTTTTTTTCAAAAAGTACGTCTCAATACGATCAATTTTACCATACTTATACTGGCTTCGATACGATCGATACAGTCCGGGTTATTAAACACCGAATAAATACACGCGTGAATTTCAAGTTTCGGAGTCTTGCCCTTCAGGATCTTTAGCCTTCGGACTTTTGAACCTCTCCGGTGTTCTTCGTTTCGAAGTTATTCAGACCGGCTAATTATTTTTCATTCATGATCATACTTTCTCTACAAAAGTCACAAAAGACTTCGTTCACTCGCTGGTGACATTATCGAAACTCTGTTAATTATTAATATACCCGTAATATCCTGACTTTGACAAATGTCCATTTTTATGGGTATAGAAACAGTATACATATTTCCAAACTACTTAGTCTGCTGCAGTTTCCGAATTACCTGTTGTGAAAAAAAGGAGTAAAGAACTAACGGGGCATTGAACCGCGTAAAGGTTTTACCATCATGTGAGTTTATGGGAGTTATTCCTATACGTAACTACAAATACACCGTGTTTATGTATTTATAGAAATGACTGCTGGATACATGTCGCGTATAGGTTGATGCGAAAGAGAATAACGTTTGGGGATAGTTGCACCGCGGTGAAATAGTATATAGGTGTACTACATACACGTAATTTATTGTATATAAGAAGCTGCTCATCGTCAGCCTCGAAGTGCACGCTGTGAATTGGCAATTAAGTTACGACACGTCACACGTATAGGTATATATGTGTGTAACTCGCGATGGGATGACTTGACTGGTGAAAAAGTTCGGATACCACATGCGCAACGACCTTCTTTCATCGCATAATGTTATGTAATCGGTAAAACTTATATATGTATGAATGTAATATCGCGGTTGTAACTAACTCGGGCTTATTTGGCCCCTCCCTTATTCCCATACGCATTCATTCGACGAATATATACATACTCACTATGTAATTATGACTCAGAGAAAAGGAGCAACAAATTCTTGAATTATATCTCGCTCTGAAAATCGATAATATATATCTTGAATGAAGTGGGTACTGAATTTCACGTCTCATAATCATCCATATAATACATTTTCGTTTTATCCTCGGTTTGCATATACTTGATTACATTAATCGACGATTGATTTTCGGAATTATAAATCTTATATGGGGATCAAATATCCCGATCCAATACTTACTGCATCGATTGCTTTGATAAGTTTATTCTTTATCTGCGCAGATGATAATAATCATCATTAAAAACCGAAAGCGATTCCAATTTATAACGATAACGACTATCACAATCTTACAACCGTTCATGATTCATCGAACGAATCCTCCTTATGATTGCGCAGAATTAGAAGTTGATTTTATTCAGGCTATATTATGTATGTATGCACTTATAACTGCATCCTGCAGCGTATACATATACAGTTATATTTTATCTTTCTTAACGGTTGACATTTTTTTTTCACATATAAGTATATAATATACTAATAACATGTAGGTATGCCTCAGATTTTTTTTTTTTTTTTTTCTTCCTTTTTTCTATTACCGCTGCAATTTCTGCGTCTATGATACCTACAGGGTGTTCGATTTTTCAGTTTAAGAGTATTTTCCTCCTTTGGCACGTTGTCAAAAGTATTTTTAAAAAATCTCGCTTCCGATAGAGCGGAGGTATACACATAGATATAGGCATAGAGAGGGAAGAGATGGGCGGCATGATTTTACTTCTCTTCATTCATTAGTGAAAGTGTGTATAGGAATAACGTATATGAAAAAAAAAAAAAAAAAAAAATTCAACGATATCGAATAGCTTATAATTATCTTCAGTTCTTCGACTTTTTTTCTTATTCTTAGCATTTTCGTTTCCTTTACAACGATCCAAGATGAATATACCATGTATATACTTCTTCTATAGTAGACAAAGGCTCTTCGTTCAAGAAAGAAAAGCCCCTCACAGTCATTCTATACATATTACTACACATCGGCCTATATAAAAGCGTCCCGTTAATTAAACCGCGCCCTGTACCCTATACTCCCTTCAGAAAACAATATCCACCGATTGGATAGACTGGGCGATACCTTGTTATACACACTACTGTAGTTATCTCATTGAATAGATATAGGTATGCCGTAATTAGTTGAGAAGTCAAGAATTCAAATGAACGAGTCAAAAAAAAAAAAAAAAAAATGAAAACAAAAAAAAAGGGTGCAATACAAATTGCATTCATGCATTTTGAAATTCTTATGTTAATTTACTTTCGTATACGGACGTATAAAATACAACACATTGCATCTGTGATCGTGATCTTAATAACAGCTGAAGATTTCGTGATCAAATTTCGAATGAAAAATTATACAGTTTAATACCACACCCCGTTTAATACAGATATATGTATACAGGTATTTAATATATCTATACCGACTGTGTATATCCTCCATGTCTGCGCTTTGGGGTGACACAGTCGCGCAGTTCCCATGAGATATCATGCGAAGCATATATACCATACATTTCATTGATATGACGTGTATATATCATATATATATATATATATATACAGACGGAATATACATTGAACAAGATAATGAAGACGGAAAGATAATCGGAAAGAATTTGAAAATTGAATTTTATGAGAAAAAAAAAAAAATCCGAAAATCTGGGCCCCGAAATCTCAAAGATCAGAAAATTTCTCGACATGTGAAGACAAGAAATATTAGTTCATTCTAATCGATGCCCACTTTACGGAAATCCATATTTTATCTGGTTCAATCGATAATTTTATGACGTCATAAGTAATTGATAGGATTTTGGAACTTTTTTTTTTTTTTCTTCAAAAGTGCAGCGTATCGGGGAAATATCCTTTACAAAAATTGTGGGCACGGTAATGTTCAGATTTTGAATTTTCACCATATGCGGTACTTTTGAAATTCGGAACATAAACCCGGCTCCAAAAATTTATTCTTTACAGTTTTACCTATCAATTGAAAAATGTTGATAATACGTAGCCTATCACGTACCTAAATTAAACTCGGTTTTATATTCTAGTGTTAAATTGTTTACAATTATAATAGACATCGACTAATAAAGAGTATTTAAATAAATAGGACAAGTGATCGTCGGCATCCGTTAATAATTCCTACCAATTGAATATGAACCTTTTTTTTTTTTTTATTTATTTTTTTCCTCACTATAATTATAACAACGAAGAAGAAGAAGATAATCATTCTGTACTATGAAGGTGTGTCGTTATAAAATATACTTAAATAATATATATATTTCGCTTATATAGTTGTGCACACGCGTCAATTCTGATGAGAAAAGAAAGAAAAAAAAAAATTATATAATCCGTGACAGGTGCATGGGATGAGATTATACCGCCGCCTTATTCTCGACGTGACGTGAAAGGTTGGTATAGAATATTATTAAGGTGCTTCCCTACCCAGTTCCACCAGACCTGAAAACATTGGGATAAGCGCGTGCAGAAGGTGCTAAGTATTGAACGGAATATCTCTGCTTCTTGAAACAGTTTTTAAAAACCGTTTTATAAGGATTTCTTTTCTACTTTAACGTAAATCGTACATGTTTTCGGCCGTACGTGTTCGGAATCGCACATAGAATTGCGCTACGTATTTTCTTTTTCTGATTTCAGTGCCTAAGCAGAGATATTCCTTTTAATAGCGGCTTCTGCACGCGTTTATCGCAATGTTTTCAGGTCTGGTCGAATTGGGTAGAGAAGCACCTCAAGTCTACGGAGTTTATAAGCTTGTTGTGACAGTTTGCTGAACATGCGATAATATGATAATATCATCGAGAAAGAGGATTCATGAATCAGTAAATTATTGCAAGAAATAAGATAAAATAAAAAAAAAAACAAACGCGAATCCGTATATAGTATACGAAAAATCCCTAGCATAGGTACTCTTATCTAAAGGAATTGTCTACTGCTATACTTTTTCGGCGACGCGACGTCCCGGCGTCGTAGTAGTGGCGTCGCGGCGTCCCGGCGACTCCATAACGCCGGAATGATCCGACCGTGAACTATAAATTCGCGACGATAAATTTTTATTGAATGTTACTAACTACACACATATGATACACTCACGCTGCCTCTTTCTCTCAATCGATACTAACTTTATTCAGTACCTATATATATATACCTATGCATATATTTACGATTAGACAAACAAGCGAAAAAAAAAAGAGAACTTATTATTTTCATTAAAAGTAATCGATTTTTTTTGTCTTTTTTTTTTTTTTTGATTTTCCAAAAATTTATACAACACTGCTGTAAAATTTATGGTTTTTTGTTGCATTATACGAAAAGTAGTTTGAAAATTATTGATAAGAAAAGAAAATAAAATGATTGAAAATTTATTTGTCGAATATATCGTCACTAAAGTTTCCTAGAAGACTACGTAGGCACACATATGCTGGTATAGAACGTATTATGATCGTTTATGGCTGTGCTCGTCAGAGAGGTGACGTAACTTGCAGTATTAGTAGTAATACACATCGCAAGATGGAGGCTGCTGAAGTTATAATAAACAGCCCCACCTCAGCTGTGTGTAATGAAAACTTTTTAATCAACTAGAATTAGTTATGGATTCTATTTATTTTCTTAACGTCGAATTTCTAATCAAATCTACAACACGGGGGATCGATCGCGTCTACCGATTAACCCGATTAGGAATTACCGATTATACATTATCGAAGGTCTTCCTTATCTCGGATTTAGGGATTGACTAATGTCACATCCGTTCCCTCCGATATTTAGACACGACTGTCCATCGGTACTGTAGTCATTATTCTCTCCTAATTACTGATAGATAAGGACCGGATGATTCGTCATTTATTATATCGTTTTTACCTCATCGCCTTCTAGTCCGTAAAATGTTATTTACAATCGAGGCAATCAGACGAAACAAATAACACCTGCACAAATTATTTGCACTTCGTGAAAAGCCTCGTGTCCAATCTATGGCTGAGATTAGAAATTAATGAATTTTCGTCGCTATGAATCATAACCGTTAATCAATACGTGCTCGAAAACTTATCGACGCTAATATTATTGTTATTATTTTCTTCTGTGTAGTCAGACCGTTGAAAAATATTTTTATGATAGAAAATTTCATCGGTTTATATAGACAGGTCTGCAATATAAGGTGAATACATTTTATTGTAGGTAAAATAACGTGATAAGATTTGATTCACGTTATCAGAACGTGAGATCTTCTATCATCTGCGCACGTGCTTTGACAGATATACAGGTGTATCTACCGGTCTATGACTTTTGAAGACGATTTATTCGGAATTTAATATTTTTGAAATTAATTTATGAATTTAGGGTGAATTATTCTTTATATATTATGAGAAATATCGAAGGAATATTTTTATAAGAAGAGAAATAAGGTCATCGACGTTGAATAATTCATTCATTCATTCATTCATTCATTCATTCATTCATTGACACAATTATTATTATTATCTGCAGTGACTAAAATTTCCTAATTATATAATGCATTACATAAATATTATCTTATTTTCAAGTCATGATATTCCAATTCATAAATAGATAATTACTTATACTCCGAGTGTTTGAAGTCGCGTGGCTATAGTAACAAATGATGAATAAACGCATTCTGCGAATCACATCGTATTTAATAAAACCTAAAATAATAATGGTTTGAAAAGATTGTAGGTATACAATGAAAGATTATTATTTCAGGAATGAAAAATCAGAACCGCAGACAATTCAGTCTTAAATATTTTTTCTTTTTTTTTCGTTCTTCGTTTGCTAGAAGATTCTGACCAACAGACTTTCGTGAATTAATTAAAAAAAATGAGTTTTCGTTCGATGTTACATATTATATAAAATGAAAATATCTGTTCTTTACGCCGACCAAATAGAATCTATGAAAATCATGTTTCATCAGGATCGATCTGTCTTACTGGTTGTCAGAATGAATGGGTACTTTAATTTCCACGTTTAGTCTAGTGAGTAACTTTTCAAAATTTTTTTCTTATAAGAATATGTAATAAAAATTAAATTCGTTTGAGCCAATATACGTATATGCAAGACATTAATACAAATGAAAATAGACAATCTATATTCGTCGAGTTATCTAGTCGGAATGAATAGTCGCGATGGAAATAATGCTTCAACATTTAACACGAGGTCTCTATAACTTCAAAGAGACTCATCTATCATTTTTACTCCATATCTATGTAAAACGTGAGAATATCGTGGAACCTACGTTACACCTAACACAGTAGCGATAACGAACTAAACTAACGTGTTTAAACAACTGAAGTTCTATATCCTTACGCAAATATTGCATGTGTTGCAATTTGTAAGTTTTATCAATATAAATATATATTCTGTTTAAAAGCTATGACGGCTGTTCAAAACCTTTCTGAATTATTTGAAAGATGAAAAAGATTATAACAAAAGCACCAGATCAGATCTGTGCATCGTTACGGAACACCCTTTAGATTTAATTTTTGTCTACACGAATGGAGAAACAGCTACTGAAACCGTGTACATACATATAGGCATGTGCATGGATATATACATACACCGTCGTCGAGCTACTAGCCGTAACACAATTTCCGGTTATAGCGTTGTTTGCTCCGTGGAAAGTAACGGATCAAATTTAGCGTCAAGATTATTGTGGTAAGCGTTAGGTATGTATAAAGTATCTCGTCGTGTCTCTCGTGTCTTGACTAGCAAACTCGAGTCTCGCTTCATTCTATACAACCTTAAATCCATTTACTAATACTTTTTATCATGGATCAGTAGAGAGAAACGTACGACAGAGTATGTATTACCCGGCGCGTAAGCGTTCGAAAATACTTCGATATTTCATCCTTCGTATATTTCGAAACCACTTCGCCTACGTAAATTTACCTAATTGCGTACTGTAGGTATACGCGTAAACGTATACAGCTGTGCAACACGCAACGTGCACTTATAAATATCACATAAGTTGGCGGAAGTTGTGGATGTTGTACGATTTCTAAAAATCGATTGAAAAAAAAAAAAAAAAAAAAAAAAAAAAAAAAAAAACGGATTATTATCTTCTTTGCCCTTCTATAACGGAGCGAAATTCTCATTTAGGTATTATACTTTATCGTTCGTTTCTTTCTTTTCATCGCAGAAATAATTATCCGAATTCGAATAGCCAGTTCCCTTCTTCATATTAATCGGTAGTATGGATATAACGAGATGTATACGGCTTCTGCCGGTAGGTATACCGGTATACCTATACGCCCGGCATCGATGAATCGTGAAGTATAGTTTGTTGACGCAGAGGTAGAGCCTCGACGAATTCCGTCAGCGCTTGTATATATAGGTAGGTAGACGTATTTTCAGTTTTTGTGCCGATGCCTATCTATACCTGTCGTATACTTTCACTGCATAACTCCCGATAAGTTTATGAATTTATAGAAAAGTGTATAAAACTAGGGCGAATATACGTGCAGAGATGATTCCTAGTTCGTTTTAAATTACCCAGTTCTTACCTCTGAACTTGTTAAGTCCAAAAATTGATTAAAATGTCCGATGTTTAAGAGTATAAGTATATTTAGCCGGCGCAGCCAGCGCCAAACAAAATCCTTCGTTTACAAATAATAGTCGGCTTTTTTTTTTAACGGGTTCAAGAATATCTTGTTATATTATATGCAGGAAAATGATAGAAGATTTTTCATTGAATTTATTTTCTAGACGCGATAAAATCACCGGCGAATAATATGATACCTATGTATAACACTCGAGAAATGAATTGATACACTGATGATCAGCCCGAACAACCGGGAACCGAAAAAGCAACCGATGTCTGCTTCTATACTGACTCGAAGTGACGAGCAGAGGCGCGGGCCGCGGCTCACTTCGGAGGAGCTGCGTCGTAGCGAGCGGAGAAGCTTGGAGTCTGAATTCAACGCGGCGTTCATTGCATGGCGCGTGCGCGTGCTCGGCTCTGCATTGTATGTTTCCATGCATACTAACACGCGTATGCATGGGTGTGTATGCTTACAGAGGTTATGTTCGTATGGCTATCTTTCACTGGCGTAATACCTACATCCCACGCACTTTTTCAGATTACGGTAAGGGGCGTGAGTTTAGAGAACTGTCAAATAACATAAATGCTAAATTATAAATTTACGGTTTCTCAACATCTTTAACCTCCACGTACTTCGCCTCGTTTTTGTTCAACTATAATTATATTATAAAGATACACCATTCTTAACAACAACAATAATAATAATAATAATTACTCATTTTTTTTTTTTTTTCATTGTTTACTTATTTTTTTAACGATAACTTGGAATCCAAACGCGAGGAATCATGTGTGTTGACCTCAAACATCGCCTGTATAATAGTATTTTGTTTTTGCTATAGATGAGAATATTCGTACACTTAAATTAAGAGATAAGAAATATGTACGGTATACCGAGTTTCATATCATGCTCTAATATGAGTTTCGTATTTGCGACGTGATATATATAGGGATATAAATTATATACATATATACACGTATACCATCGAGGGAATAAAATCTATATCTATTTGTATCGTTAGACTGTCTCTCGTGATGTCTGCTGCTGCGGTTTAAAATATATAAATAAATATTCAGTATCGATAAAAATGATTCATTTTCGATTATATTTAGAAATACCGCAGGTACCGAATTAATCATGTCTACTTAGAATCTCGTTTAAAGTCTCCAGTTAAAGATTATACGTGGTTAATTTTCTTTTCCTTTTCTTATACCCAAGCTTCTACTATACGATTCTTCTAATAGTCTGTCTTATTGTTTATACGTGAATAACGATTGCCTCTAATACCAATGAGAGAAAATTAATCTAAATATTTATCCCCTATATAATAGGATACTTGTATTACATATATACCTATATCTCTACTACTCGTAAATTGGATAGCTGGGTAGTTATAAAGGTCGTTGTAAATTGGTCCCAGAATTTATTTTCGCATACTAGATATTCTAATGTC
The DNA here is from genome assembly GCA_963978835.1 of Tenthredo scrophulariae. Lineage (NCBI taxonomy): Eukaryota > Metazoa > Arthropoda > Insecta > Hymenoptera > Tenthredinidae > Tenthredo > Tenthredo scrophulariae. Next base: position 8,589,054 of record OZ022234.1, read on the forward strand.
AGCGTATAGGCGGGTGCAATAGCGATGTGAATATATTTTAGAAAAATTTCTAACACTATAAATGTACGACAAAAAAATTAGTATTTTTTATATTCAGATGAAATTCTTCCGGAAACTGAATTGACAATTGGTTTTAATCAATCAGTTAACTTAATCTCCGATTTTTATTTATTCAAATCGTGTATTTTGAATTTCTCTCGAATAGACTGAAGGGATGCTGTATATGAAATGCATATCCCAAGATGGTCATCATAAGTTAGTCTTGGGGTGTGAGCTCTAAGAGAAAGACGTGCCCTCCAAGTATTCAGAATAAAGTATACATAAAATTCACAAAATTCATTCATACCCTTTTTCCAATAAATTACTATTTCGATTCTCTCTCGAATCGTCTCTTCCATAACATATCATGCGAAAGTTCAAATAAAATAAAAAGTTTATTGATTGGGTAACAAGAAACTAATCAAAATGATTGAAACTTCTTACTTCGGTTCAACTATTCTCTCTGCTCATTAGACCAGGGTTCGTAGAATCCCCTCGATTCATCCTCTGAGAAACTCGAGCTAATTAATCGCTCATGATACATAATTGCACGATGTTTACGCGAGCCTATTACGTAGTCTATATACATTTCATTAGATTTGCTTTCGTAGTAATGGAAAAGGCTCGTCTATCCCTACGTTTTTTTTTTTTTTTTTTTTTTTTTTTTATAATACTTATATAGGCTCTGCCCAAGTTTGTTTAGCGCTAGGAATAGAAGGGTGACGACCAAAGCCTGCAGCGGTACTCAAACTATTATCATGGTGAATTTCTTTTTCATACATAATATTATTCGGTTTGATAATATATCATTCTATTTTTATTTCTATCTACACAATATTCTATAATTTTATCCTGAACATTACCGCCTAGGGCCTAGACTCTAGGCGATCAGATATGATCGCTATGGCTCAAAGTCCAAACAAAGTTAAGATTAGAACGAAATTTATCCAAAAAGTTTCCTATCCTCCAAGCTGGGGTAGATCCAATAAGTTTTCTACACATACTGAGCTTGAAAATTGCGGATCGTATGAAAGCTGAATCTTCCAATCATACAGATCGACCCAATCGCGAACCGTTTTATTCCTCACGATCTGATAGTCATTTTCCTCGAGTGATTCGCCCAACTTTTTAAGGACGATTTAAATGTTTAAAGAATATTTCATCACGTTGAACACCGATACTCACATGAACAATTTTATTGTGGTTATGGTTATGGTGGTGATGTACTGCATGCGACGCAGTGTTCCGGCTGAAGGTCGCATAATGTGCTATCGCTATTACGGTTGTTACTGATAAAAGTAATATCTAATAAACTCCCGCCGAACAGTGTGCCAGGGTAATTTTCCGCGCGCAGAGGTCCTTGGATTTTTTTTTCCTCTATTTTACCGCTTTCTCTTATACAATTACAAAAATCTTGTTCGTCTTCTCCCTAATCGTGATAAATCACAGAGAAACAATAACCATAAATATTCGTGCTCCAATCCGTTTATTTTTCTGAAATTTTTTTTAACATCCGTTACTCGTTAATCGAATTCAAAACTGTTACCCTTCCCGTAGAGGAAAATTCGTCCTTAAAAATCTTCTCACCCTGTTATGATTTTCGAATTTCTAACTATATACGTGGACGGCATTACCTTAATCATCAAAGGCGTGTCGTTTCGGAATCGTGTTTATATTCGTCTGCATTTAAAGGAGGAAAATAACTCTCGGGATGTTACAATCGCATTGATTGATCTGAGCACAGTTTATATATACGGCTATAAGGTGTGTCTCGTTCCAGATAGTGATCGACCGTGGTTTTTATTAATTTGCCTAATACTTATTTTACTTTTTTTATTTTAATTTTTAATTTTTTATTATTTTCACATGCGTGTTCGCATTATTTTATTTCGAACCGTACATAGGTATATGTATCCCACCTGGCCAACCCCACGTGTAATCGTTTTTTATCAAATAATCTGAAAGCCTAATTTTTTTATCGACTATTCAAGTGTAATAGAGAATAATAAGGCAGTCTCATATAAGTCATACATGTAGCGTGTGTGATTCGGACTAAAACGGTGTCAATTTTTAATCGATAATATAGTATATCGACGAGAGAAATCGATATGCAGAAACGTATTTGATTTAACACGCGTTTCTCATCATGTTTCGGAATATGTATTTTGTTCCAAAAACTACATTAGCCAACTAATGATTATTTCGTATACTCTATACCTATAGTTGGAAATTTATCCTTGATATAAATGAAAATAGCGTTCGATAACCATTTTTTTTTTCTTTTTTTTTTTTTTTAATTATACTATACCTAATCCGACTCTTTATAACAGCCAAGCGGCGAGCGCGTGTAAGTTCAAAGTTTACCATTTAATTGGCAATTTTGAAGACAAACTTTTCATTAATATTATTCAGTCAAGGGTTCATGGTCGTAGATTCTACTCAGCTAGGTACTGAAATTACGATTAACTATATAATTCACCTCGTACCTATACGCTTCATTCCACACCCAATGTTTAGTTAGCCTTTGGTCAATAAACCAAGGGACTGACTTTCTCTTTTACATTATTATGCCATAGCGATGCACACCATGCATCGAATATTAAATACGAAATATAGTTTATCTCAGTCTACGCATCTTCTCATATATTACTCGTCGTTTATTACCTCTATTCTATTATTTCGGAATTAAATCGCTAATTTTCGAATCTCCCCATACTTTTATACCATATATGTGTATACGTATTCGCATTTATGCTTCTGCTCTCTAATATCTGGTGCAAAACCATCACGTTTATTACGTATTCATCGATTTGTGAAAATAAGACCGAAATCTTTGGTTCGAAAAAATTCGAAATCAGATTTTTATTATTCGGTTAATAACTGTGGGATAGTATTTGACATTTGTAGTTTATATTTTATATTCTGTTTCATATTTTTTATTTTTCTTCAAATATCGATCGATAATATGCAACCAGATACCAGATGGTTTCTACATCGCCGACTGTTCCGAAGTTCTTGGTAACTAAACCATCGGCAGCACCGTACGGTCGTAGTTCTGATATTTCATCTGGTTTGACCTTAGAAGAAGAAAAAAGACCCCTGCAAAAAAAAAAAAAAAAAAAAAAATCATAGGAAAAAAAAAATTATTCATCCATTCACCCCGTACGCGGCGCTATACTCGCAGTTTTCTCCCTATCACGTTAGTATGTCATAGTCATTGATATTATACCCTAAGCCCAGCCCAGCCCAGCCTAGCCTAGCCCTCTGCCTACTGCAGTGTATATGATACGGAATAATCATTAGTGCGATGTTCGTTCTACAATCAAAAATCTTCAACGTAGGTGTAACACGTCCGTTATTATCAATACTATTATTATTATTATTATTATTATTGTTACTATCGTTGTATTAGTTAGTTGATCAAATGCCTGAGAAAATAATTCGAGCATCAATTTACGTTCGTATTACATAAAATATTTCTTTCACCGCATTGGTTAGATATTAATTTTATACATATAAGACATACATATATTATACTAATTACCATAGTATTTATTAGCGCTTAATATACGTATATACAATAGATTGATTGATTTCATTCGCTTGAACATAATAAATATAGTATTTGTAGATATGATGATCATTTATTCAGAATGGTAATGAATAAGATATAAAATAAACATTATTTTCAAATACTCATGATTTACATTCATTCATTCATTATTATTATTATTATTATTATTATAGGCTGTACTTTCATTTTCCCATACATGTAGCACCTTTAAGTTATGGCTGTTTATAATCAATTTATTGCATAGAAAAAACGGTAAGACCGGGCCAAAATGGGTGCACCCTAAAAAACGATATTTTATGATGAAATTTAAATGAGAATTGATTAATTGAATTTTTAGTAATTAACTACATGGAACTTGATATGAACGTTAATTTTTAGTGATTAAGTAAAAGGTCATTATACTACTTGTGTAATTTATTTTCTCAAGATGCCCATTTTGTCCTGGTTTTCCCATATAGTATATACCTATATCTTAATAGAATGGTAGTAGTTGTTCTCAAAGTATATAGGTAATTATAAAATCTTCAGATCAGAAGTCGCTCAGTCATTATTCATCGTGGCTAGTCTTTGACTGGATCATTTGCTCTAGATCCTGTTTCTGACCCAAAAATTTATATGAACGGATAAAAAATGTTACCACGTATTATACGATACTAGATTTTTACTCTATTTATACATTATTACTGTTATCGTTAAATTGGTCACGAGCATTCGCTTTCTTCAATTTAATTACACATACTTGGGTATAATGGAATTTTGAATATCATATTTAGTTATGAAATGTAAAGTTATTTTTTTGAATAATAATTTACCTCTAGTGTAATAGATCCTTGATTTATTTATAACAAAATTCTTACACAAATCCATCTGCATCTTACCAAGGTACCGTTTTGCATGGATATCCTAATTACTTGGTCTATCATAATCGGTTTCTTTTTTTTTTTCCCCTTTAACCAGCTTGACGTGTCAATGAAATTTTTTGACTAATTTCTGTATGGAATTATCATCGTGTTTATGTAATTTTCAACAACGTTTGCATCAATCAGAAAGTATAATCGAGGATCTATATTTGTAGTGACACAATTTCTTCCGATATTTATTCAATGACTCCATCATACATGGTATCCAAGCAATAATGAAGGCAAGCTTTTCTACAATTGTTGGAAAAAAATCTATTCAATTTTACACATTGTTCCTTAAAATATCATCGTAAAGGTCAACGTCGTTGTTTTAAGTTAGTTGTATCGTATGTGTATTGCGAAATTCTGTTTCTTTTTTCGTACCGCGAATATGAAAGGTGAAATGCAATTCTGTGTAATAAACGTACGGTAAACTTACGTGTGTACTAAGGTAAATTAACATTGTCCAAATCAAGGACACACTTTAAATCCAGCATAACTATTCGATTAGATTTTCAATTTTCATCATTCTCTATCGCAGCTATTGACCAAGGATAGGTAGGTATTTATAAATTCATAAAAATGAACGAATCAAGTTTTTCGCAATAGCTGAAAGGTACTACGTACCCATAGCAATTTATTAATTCCCGAAACGAGTGTTTGACAATTAATCTCGGCTGTTAGTTAATCCGAGAATAAAAATGACCAAATATCTCATAGTACGGATAATATCTAATGCGTATAATGGCTAACGTCGATATAGTCAAAGTATTCGGCGGAAATTTTCGCCAGGATCTATACGATGAAGAAAATAAGTCGATTTTAGAAGTTTAAAAATTTTCCGAAATTCGAACGAGATGAGATAATTTTTTTTTCTTATTTTTATTATTGTATTTTCAAACAATCTCTGTGTCGAGATGTATGAAGAAGCTTTTCGCGTCAATGTCGTGAACCCGAAGCAATGCCAGCGGCGATTTACGATTTTTTTTCTTTTTTTCTACTTTCTTGTTTCTCTTTTACTCACGTTATTTACGCCTCCACATCTCTATACCGCCTACTTTCAAAAGTAGTACAAACGAACGAACGTGTAACACGTAGAACTGTTAATATTATAGCTTCGACTTTATGCGGTAGAAGAAAAGAAAAAAAAAAAAAAAAATAGTAAATAAGAAAAAAGATACGCTTCTGAAAGCAAGTCCCATTCGCCAGCGGCTAGATCATAGAAACTTCTCTGTACATGTATGTATTAAAAATTAGGCACAACTTATACTGTGATATATACCCTAGGTATAGTATAACCAGCGAATCGCGTCTCACTGTTATGTTGCTATCTAGCTCGAAAAAAGAAAAGAAAAAAATTAATACAAAAAATGAGACAGGTAATTTATCAAAAATATTTTCGGAACTCTAGACGTCCTGCAATTATATTTGCCAATTTTTATCGTCCCATCGATTCCTTGCTAATATTCATTTTCAAAATTGATTTTACATTATTGCAACTAAAAATCGGAGTTCGAATACCTACCGGAAAATATTTATAGACCTTATTATTATATCGGTGAAATATTCAGATGGAATGCCCCTGATTAATGCGGATCTGACCAGTTGACCTCGCATTTTAGATTAATTTGCAGTATCCTGATCCTCAGGTCGCTGTACGTATGTATACGTACCTCTCTATCTACCTACATACGTGCACCGCAGCACGTCATGCTACTTTTCCACACAGTCCTTCTTGCGCATATATTCGGATTTTTTGTTTACACAAATTGAACCGCCGCTCTTTACGAGGTATATTAACGGTCGTATAAGTATAGTGCAAAATTGAGGATCGGTCTAGATATATTATTCAAATTTTATCTACTTCCAACTGAAGTGCCACGGTCTCCTCTACCAGTAGCCTGATAATACATTGCGTTTTAATCATTTTCTTTTTTCATACTTTTTTCGGTTCCAGTTGTATCGAGCACTAGAATTCACCGGACAAAATTAAACTGTGAGCAAAATTACGAGTCCTGAAAATATTCCTCGCGGGTTTTACCTGAGATGAATTATCCTGCGGCATATACCTACCTACCTACCTACCTAGATGGGAAGAAATGATTGAAAAACGTGCTCGCAAATAAAAGATTAGATTTCAATCACGCTGATTATACAACCCGAAAATATTACCACACCGATAATTTTTTTTACATAGAATTTATCGCTAATTTTTTTTAGTCACACTTATTAAAATAACCTTACAGTTTATTGACGGTGATTTAAATTTTTGCAACGTTGCTTCTCAGCCTTCCATGGTCAGGCTCAAAAAATTACAAGTCCTCAACGGACATTATGTGTGGAAACATCCCGAATTCAAATTTCAAATTTACTGCTAATTAACGTCTGCACTTGATGTCGTGAATACCATCTTTTTTTAACATAATATTCATATCGTTAAAATTTGCCAACTTCCGCGTTTTCGAGACATATCGTTCCATAATTATATAAATTGAAACATATATGTATACTAAATCAATATATTGAATATAAAACTGATAAATATTATTCGGTATTGAGAATAACCGCAATGATCATCGGAATATGAACAAATAACGTGATTTTTATCTTTTTCTTTAAACGACTCCGTGTTATCAGGCGCCGAGAAAAATGGCTAAGAACGAATCAGAATTCTTTTAGAAATTACGGTTTAGAATAATTTGAGAAGGTCATTGATCTCGCAACAGTTTTCAGCACAATGCGTATGTAATGAATCAATTTTACGTGTCAGATTATTTTTCAATTTAATATCGTACGCGTTAAATGAAAATAAATTTTTTTTTTTTTTCTTTTTTTCTGTTTTTGTTAAAATAACTTGTTTTTAAAGAGAATGTGAAACGAACGAATAGACTATATACCTATAGTTAAGCTTTGAACCTTGACTTTTCTCGAGGTTTCGGTGAGATCCTTTATTTTTCTTTTTTTATACCTTGACTTTTTCCTTTATAACGATTCTTGCGGTGAAAAAAAAAAAAAGAATCGAAATGAAAAAAGAAAAATAATTGAAACTGTCGTTGAGAATTTGAAATATTATTATTATTATAGTATTATATTAATATCATGTATTCAGTGTTTGCATCGAGAGCTGATATCTTTCTAATAAATAATACCTTTTATAACAAAGAGGAATCGAAAAGCGCCTGCAGGATATTGATATGTGAAGAAGGTGAAAGGTCTATATCGTTAAGAAAACTCTGTGTATTTATCAGTTAGCAAATATATAGTTCGCACGTAACTATTAGACTATCATACCCATGGTGATAAAATATTTGTACAAGAATTGCGAGATATAGATTTCAGGAACACCCGTCACACGATACATTGTGTAAATTCGTTAAATTGAGACTAATAATTTCCGATGATTTGATAAAATAAAATTAAAAAAAAAAAAAAAAAAAAACTTTTGAAAAAACGAAAAATCAAAATGTTCGAGTATCTCGTGAGAGAGAGGGAGAGAGAATGAAATTTAAAAAATTGAAGCTAGGATATCGTGTATTCAAGTAAATATAAATACTAGGTGAACCTAGGTCTGATAATCGTTCTGTTTTTAATGAATTCATTACACGTACTCTGACATAGATTATCTTTCACATAAGACTGGGGATACTGCAAAGATAAATAATTAGAATGCGTGAAATTTCCATGAATCGTAAAGGTACATGGATATTTATTATTATTACAGATCATGAACACGGCAGCGCGACTCGCCGTTATATTTGCATTTAGTCCGACTCCAGCATCGATGCTGTAAAACAAGTGGTACGTACGCATACTGTACTCACACAGTGCCTATGCTAGGAGACATTAGAAATGAGAAACGTACCTGCGATAGAATATTATTTTAACAACTATTTTCATTTGAAATTTTATAAAAAGAAATTTTAGTGAAAAAAGTGGATAAATCGATGAACGAACTCCGCGCCGAGTTAGGTTTCGGAGGATGTCAATTTCTAAATTTTTTCATGAGATTCTTCCTGTTCTCCGCGATATTTTGAACCGAAGCTTTGTTATCAGCTGTTTGAATATGAAACTAGTAAAATTTAGCGGAAAAAAGCGGAGCCTCGACGCGCCCAGTAAATAATCCGTGGAAATCTAATATTACCATATAATCTCTGACTTACTTGGAAGTTTATACCGTATAAATATTTGACAGAGAAGTATATACCTACGGGGACGTACATCCTCGGAAACAATGAGTAACTCAAAATCTCGAAGATTTTCAAAGATTTGAATTTACGAACGCGTAGGTGTATTCTATTATCAATTATTCCTCTCCTGGCTGATGTCCAAGAAAACTAGTATTCCATAACATATTATTTCTGAGCAATTGAGCGACATAAATTGAATAAATTATTGACAAAAACAAGTAGCATATCATCCACGTGTACTCAATTATCGTCGCATATTTAACACACCTATCTGAAAAAAAAAAAAGAAAAAAAAAAAAAGAAAATTGTCTCGCATAGATCGCGTTGTAAATTCGTGAGTCCGTGAGATATCTCACGTCGCTTCTACCGGTCAAATTTTTTTTCGTTTTCTCATCCCTCTTCCTCTTCTTTATTCCGTATTTCCGTATATTTTATCTTTTAGTTACCCTTGGCTAACCTTCCTCAAGGTCCAGACTTCAGGCTAATAATTACGAGGGTCAACGGGCACCGGCCACGTAAATGTCGTTTTCAAGTCCGAATAAACCTTCGGACTTACAGGTCGACCAGTGCCTAAACGTGCAAGAAATTTTTAATAAACTATTTGGAAGTTGTATAAATGGACGCGAAAATTTTCGGTCCTTAGATCAATCTCGAAAAATTTATAATATCTACGATTACGATCTTTGTTATAACTTCGAATTCCCTCTCGATCCGATTCTCGATACTCAATGAAAACTGGCCACAAACCGGCTATGAATGACGACGATCATTTTCCTGGTCTAAACGATTACTATTCAGATTAATTGACCCATTCAATTATTACGTGGCTGTAATATATGTGTAGAAAGGCGTTGAGACACGGGGCGAATCTGAATCAGTTTTTTTTTTTTTTTATTATTTTTCGTTTGCTTTTTGAAGTCAAACCCTTCGTCGTTAAATTTTATAATTTCTTCGATTACTTAGAGATTTTCATTCGAGCTTATCAACGCATGAGATAACGAATGACTCGGAAAGTAAAGGATACGAAAGATCTCTTTTTTTTTCGAAAAACTTATATGAGGAATATTCATTGCCGATCCATTCCTTTTCTTTCTTCTTTTTTTGTGACATGATCGTTTACAAAAAATGGTCGGATTAGTCCGGGTACAACAATCTAAGTGCGTTTGAAACTCTGAATAATGTTTCATCTCTCCCGAGATATTTACGCGAAAGTATTGGTCCACTTTATCTGACGAGTGGATTCTAGTACAAGATGTGGTCGCACAAAGATATCCTGCTTCAAGCTGCTCCCTCGGTGACGGTTCAAACCGATGAGACAGAGCGGGATGAGGAAAGGGACGAGAGCAAAACGGCAAGAAGAAGAAAGGGAAATAAAAAAAAAAAAAAAATTGCAAAGATATACCTATAGGTATGTTCATATAGTATATATAGTAGTCTTCTTCGGTGATTTTCAACTACTAAATTGAAGAGAAGGGGGACACGTACATACATTTCAAACTTATCTTATTTTACTTTCCGCAAAGAGGGGCGGGAATCGTTTTGTCTTTACGGGATAAAACGAAGCTCATAAATGGGCTACGCGGTCTTCAAACTGCAGGTACTTGCCAGTGAACTCTGAAACCTGACGTTTGCTCTGTCTGCAGGTTGCAGACTTATAAGTACTTTATCTAATCACGCGGAGGTACAGGGTATACAAATACCCAATTAGTGATTTTATTAGAATTGCGGTGTGAACGCAATCGTGACTTCATTCCCCGAGGTCTTTAAATCCAGTAAGTGTTCCTCATTAGTTTCTTCAATATTTTCACCCTTTTTCAATATTCATTTTCATTTTAGTCTTAATTTTTTTTTTTTTTTTCTTCATACGGTCATAGTGCCCAAAAATATCGTCGAGTTTAAAAACGGCACTCGTCAATTATTTGAAAAAGTAATAAAAGATAAAGGTGAATAAAAACAACAGAATTTTTATGTTTCATTGCGGAATAAATATTGAATATGGACACTGTTTATTTGTATATGATTTCGTTGACACACCGTATGGGATTGCACGGTTGAAAAATTAATCATCAACGTGTACAGTTTGTGGGATCATGAATTAATTAGGTTAATATAAACTGGAGAAAGACTTCTATTTATACTTATACGCACTAACCCATATCAATAATGCATTTTCGTTACGGATGCGAAGATTTACCTGACCGGTGAATGCATCTCCACGTCGTATATCGCAAGTAATTAGTGCATTTGAATACGTCTTAGAATAATTTTCATTCGACCTAATTAATCACGCGATCGTAAAGACTGAGTGAAAATTTTTATCTAGTTATTAAAATTGTATCTATTAGTTGAAAGATCAATAAATTATACAAGAAATATCGTGAAGGCGTTTGTTAAATATTTTTATTAGAAATAATTTAACAAAGTAGAATGAAAAAATATATAATTACGTTGAATCGATGATTCAAATGCTCATGATAATTACGATAGAATTCTCACCTCAAATCGAAAAAATTCTTTCATATATTTATCAACAATTATTAAAATCGTGAATTAAAATGAAATTTCTTTGATTCACCTCATAATAAATTGAAACTATTTTCACTTTTAATCGTTGATCATTGTAATAAAACTTGTCCTATTCACCTCGTGGCCTTTAGCAATATTCCACAGATTTAGTGGTAATTCGTATAGGTATTTAAATAAGATAAAATTTCACCATTGCATGAAAAATAAAAAATTGCATTATTATTAAATATCCTATATAATGTGTCATTTGCTCATATCTCAACGGGTAGGTATATACGTATATTAAAATAGTGAGGAAATGCCATAAGAAAAAGTTGGATTACCCAATAAGTAGGTAAGCCCGAGGTCTAAAGTTCATTTATAATAATTCGTTAATTTTTATTTAATCATTTTTATTTCGAAACATAATTCGTATCAGACTTTCGTTGATAATGTCTCAGCAATTAGAGGCCTTCTAATTACGGTACATGATATTCTTTATCCGCTTTTTTTCTCCCCCACGCAAGCAAAAGTGTCCAAAATTATATACCGAAATTTCAGTAGTCATCTATCAATCTCCGTGATGAAATTAACCTTTTTTCTTTCTTCACACAAACTATCTGCGTAAGTGTACTTAGCTATATCCTGGTATTCCCATCGTGTAGCTTATATGCTGTTTTTTTTCGTTTTTTTTTTTTCGCTTTTTCTTAGTCATACGTAACAGACATTCGTAACACGACGATAGTTACACAGTTTTTTCTTTTTTATTTGGTTTTTTTTCGGTGCATTATTCCATTAGTTTGTACACTCGAGATCTTTATTTCCTGATTACTTATATACGGTTAATTCGCACTCAATCCTATGTAATACCATTTCGCAAGTTTATGAGCGATAGTAGCACCAGTTTGGGGCACTAAGATTGAACATAATAAATTGTTATTACTGTTTTACATAATATGTTAAATACGTTTAATATGTTTGATGTCATTTTTAATACCCACATACATATAGCTGTTTTCGAGAATTTATAGTTATTATTGCGGACTCTCTCTGTTGGAAGAATAATTTCTGATTAAATCTAGTGCCTTGTACAAATAAAATACTAGTTTTGATCATCAACTTTTTTCATCCAGGATGTCACGAACATTTCGAGTGCAGGTTGCCGGAGTCGTTTCAATTTGCATTTCTCAAGGTATCGCTCTTCCTCTCTTTCTGCCTCTCAATAATTACGTTATTTAATCATGTCGCAAATGATAAATAACTTTAAAAATCAATACATTTTATCACTTGATGTATAGTTGTAAAATTGATGTGCGCAAACATTAATTCAAAGTGATTGATACGTCATTCCAATCTGATGTTCTTGCTTTACATCATAATGTCGTCTCGTAGAAGCAATGAACAAGATATTGAACTAGTACTTAATAAAAAAAAAAAAAAAAAAAAAAAGAAAAAAAAAATCTCGCGATTTTCAACTCTGCAGGTAAAATTGTACCGCGTTATATCTTCTCACTATTGCTCAAACACAATTTGTCATCACTGTCTCCACAATTTGCGGAAATTTGTTAAAATCTAGGTCCGCGCAGTGGTCCATGTAAAGACATTGGCAATGACCCCGAAAACGCAACGACCTCCTTTCTGAGAACCTGTTTCCATCGAGATATCTTTTCTTCCGCGATCCCAGCCTTCTACTGTCTTAACATTTGTAAGCCAGGTCCCGTTTCACATAATTATTCGCCGTCTGAACTTTGTGAATGTTTGTACTTCATCAGGCCCGAATTTAAGCCAGAGAAACCACGACACCAATAGCACTTGTCATTCATCATTTTCACATACGAAAGTCTGTGTGGAGATCGTTCAGACATGATTCATTAATTCGAATATAGATTAAGGATAGAGCGGAGCGTTTTTTTCTCCGTGATTCTATCCGATTGTGAACATAATATATGTATGTTTTTTCATTCAGTTATCAATAATTTAATATTCGTATACTTTATTGAATTACAATCAATTATTACCGAAGTCGTGTTCTTTCATCAATTAGTTGAGTTGGGAAAAACCGACATTTTTTTGTGGATTAGAACGCTTCGGTGAATATTTGTCGATAGTTTCATTCCGAGACACCAAGTGTGCATGACATTAATCATTTATGTACACGTGAATCCACTTGCTGTACGGTGTGAGAAACGCTTTGAAAGATCGTGTATAAATAGGTCATGCAGTGTCGTTAGACTGTAGAAACGTTAACGGGACTTGTTGCCTTTCAGAGTTTATAAGCACCGTAACACTTCGTTCGTGGATTAGGAAAAGCTTTATATATATATATACACTCTTACTTGATGACTCAGAACTGACATTAGGCAAAACTAATGATAAATTACATCGTAGCAATTTATCGAATAGCCAATATATATGCAGATTTTCATTTATTCTTTACTTTTCTTAGGATAATTTGTAAAGTAATTATTCGAATGTTGGAAAACACTATGAGCGATAATTAAGTTGCATAATAAATTGCTGCAATCTTTCTCTGCGACAAATAGGAGTAAAAAAATTCCGATGTTTCCAAGCTGATGAATTATTCGCGAATGATTCGCGGCTTGTTTAATTATTCGTCATTTTATTATTCGTTTGAAGAATCTCTAGTATTTATATACAGATGGTAATTTTTTCAACTGCAAATAATGCGCCGCTATAGGTAGTAATGCATTATGTGTAAAAGTATACGGAACGGAAATCGGCGCGATATTCTTTCCAAAGTAGAACAGAGGAAACTCGTCGACCGGGTAATTTCTCTGCAGAAGTTTCTTGCTTAGTAATGAAGATAAATTAAGATCCGCAAGTACTGCAGCAACTGGCTCATCGAACCGTTCGATCTTCAATTATTCCCAGAGTTAGGAATTATATTATTTATCATTTTTCGATCTTCTGCGTAAAACGTTTTGAGCTGCAATAAAATGTGAAGTGAAATTTGAACTGGGGAACTTTATCACCCTCTTCTCGAAATATTAAAATAAATAAAACGGTTTTTCTTTCGTATTTCAGGACACCGGATATGGCGCCGAACCTATTGGGTAGTACAGCGACGCTCTTCCTTGAGGCGACACAGCAGGACGTTAAACAATCAAAATCAACAGAACCAACTCCATCGACGTCAAATAACTTGGCTAAGAAAATACGCCAAAAGGAACCTACGTACGAGTGGAAAATAGTATGGCGTAATCTTATAGCTTTTGTATATCTACACGTCGGCGCGCTTTACGGTTTCTACCTATTTTTCGCGGGGGCGAAATTCTTCACCTTTCTTTGGAGTGAGTTTCATCAACTATTCAAATAATCATTCCGTTATCCTCATATATATAAATCAGACAATTTTATCAGCCGATGTATAATTGCGATTCATTTCAACAGAAATTCATTTCTCCATTCTTAATCCCATTACAGCTATTCTAATCGCTGCTCTTGGTGCAGTCGGAGTAACGGCCGGTGCTCATCGCCTTTGGGCTCACAGAGCGTACAAAGCGAAATGGCCTATGCGTCTTATTCTTATGATATTTCAAACATTAGCATTCCAGGTCAGTAGCTATAGCAATATGATAAAATTTCAACTTGAATTATTCATTTCTGCTATTCTTCTTACCACTTATTTACCGTTCTTCTCATACCGATTGCGAATTCTTTTCTCCCCGATCAGAACCACTTAAGCGAATGGGTCCGGGACCATCGTGTTCATCACAAGTTTACCGACACGGATGCTGATCCGCACAATGCTAAGAGAGGATTCTTTTTCTCACACATGGGCTGGCTCTTGGTTCGCAAACATCGAGATGTTATAATTAAGGGAGCAACGGTTGACGTTAGTGACATGGACAGCGACCCAATCGTCGTATGGCAAAGAAGGTAGATGCAACATTTTTATCAATTCATTTTACACAAAGCGAAAAATCGAATTGAAGTTTAACGGTCAAACTTTTACACCTAAAACTTGTATCCCACGATATTTAGCTCAACTATTACAACTACTACACTATCCTTGCTGTATATAATAAGAAACTTTCACAATCTGCAATTACCTCTATAAATCGTATCATTCTATGCTACAGTCTGTCAGATACAGCAAATTGCACTAGTCTATTCATGGATTTTTATTTCACACCATGAACCCTTACATTGGATAATACTAATTCGTGTTTTTCAAGTGAAAAATGAATGAATTTTTTGTGTATTTGTTTATCGATAGATTGTACGTGATACTGATGCCCTTGTTCTGTTTCCTGATACCGACATGGGTGCCTTGTCGTTACTGGGGAGAAACTGGAATGAATTCTTGGTATTGCGCCACTGTATTCCGCTATACATTATCGCTGAACTTGACTTGGTTGGTAAACTCAGCGGCCCATATCTGGGGCACGAAACCCTACGACGAGTAAGTGGCTTCTTTCTCTTATTACTGCACTCTCGCCCCTCTCTATACCCACGACTTTCGCAATTCAACTCATTGCACTTCATATAGAAAACGAAGCGTTCATTTTTTCCAAACGATAATATCGCCGTTTATTTTCCTTATAAGGAAAGATGAAATTTAATGATAAAGAAAAATGAATGAAGATTAACACCTTGCTTTTTATAGTTCGATAAGCCCAACGGACAACGTGCGTATTGCTCTTGGGGCATTTGGCGAAGGATGGCACAACTATCACCACGTGTTTCCGTGGGATTACAAAGCGGCTGAGCTTGGAAATTACCGTGTCAATTTCACCACAGCATTTATCGACTTTTTTGCATGGCTTGGATTGGCGTATGATTTGAAAACCGTGCCGATTGATATGGTGAAGAAAAGGGCTGCCCGGACTGGAGACGGGACTAGGATTGACCAGGATGAACATTACGGACATTCACACGAAGACGCTATATGGGGATGGGGCGACATTGATATGCACGTCGAAGACATTGCAGATGCACAAATAACTAACAAAGTCGATTAGGGATTATCCTCAGATCTCGTATATGGGTTTAGAAAAAAAATCTAAGAGATAAAACTGGACGATAATCCGGCGCCAAATTTTTAAGGGAAGATAACAATGTGAACTCTAACGAACATGAATGTTACAATCATTTTTCGGTACCAAAGAGTCGCACTTAACGTTTTTATTGTTCCATTTTTACTCGTAAAATCAATAAAGTTGTTTTATTTTTGAATAATAATCGGAAAAATCCTGGACATTAATTGGCGTCGGATAAAATGTAGTATGCCTATATAATAACTTAACATGTTATGTAGAAGTATTTGCATCTTGCAGGCAAGAATTCAGTAAGGCTGACAACCAGATCAGTGTGAAATAAGAAGAGGAAAAAAATCGTTTAAATTTTGTTATGTATTATTATATCAATTGCTAAACGGTTATTATTATCAAATTGATCGAACGAGGCTATTATGTATATGTCGGCCTAGTGAAAAGAGTATTTCGCAGAATCTTATAATACACAGAATAAATATTAGTCAGAGCTATTCGTCAATTAAAAAATAAGTGATTAAAATGAAACAGAAAACGCTTCTGCGTTTAAACGACAACGATTCATATATTGATATGGAAAATAACGTGAATTATGTTTATCGCCCGGTTGAAAAACTCGTATTCATTAATTGTAAAATGCGCCTTATCAATATGTGATAAAAGTTAAGACGTTTTTTGACGATTATTTACACCGCATTGTCGTTCGTATGTCGAGTAAATGAAAGAAATAATCCAAGACCTCCCCTTAGACAATAAGTGTAGAATTCAGCTCGCAAAAATCTATCTCACTTATACGGTCAGTGAAGAAATAGAGAAAATTACAAATTAGATTATTATAGGGAAATCTGATTCGATCATTTCGTTTAATTATAAAATTAACGGTTTTTCATGTACTGATTTCCATAAAGAATGAAACGTCTCAATCATTTTGAAAGCACTTCGACTTTGACCATCAAGAATCAAAACCATTTCACTTATTATCTATACCAGCTATGATTGAACGTAACGATTCATGACAATAGAAAGACTAGAAGATTATTCTCGTTTGATAACATTTAGTATTAACTAATGATAATGATTTTGTACTTTGATATCATCTAGGTGATCTTATGTATGTAGTACCTAATTTCATTGGCTTCGAATAATGAAACTTTTAATTTATTCATAAGTAAATTATTGTTATATTAACTAGTGCTGCACAGTTTACTCTCGTCCTATTCCTCGACATTTTGATATCTTTATTTTGTTTATATTTTTCTTCCAAATCGGAACTAACCATGCAGTAACGTTGCATTTTATACAAGCGTCAATTCTTTCAATGAAGACCGTAGCACAACGAGAATAATAAGTGCGATAATCTTATCAGTTAATAATCTTATAAGATATAACATGCAATTCAGTTCATATCGATAATCTCTGATTGTTATTCAGAGATGAGAATGTTATTTCAAGCTATAAAATGTATGTCGTTATGCAGATACGATGAAAATTGATCGAGATCTTATCTACGCATATAGAATAGGAGATAATCAGTTCATCCCATTTTTAATTTGATTCTTAAAAAGAAATAGTGTTGTTATTATCATGAAGTGACTGTTTCGGCTGATTCTCTGATTTCTTTAATCTACTTTAGTCAACAACAAGAGTATAAATCAACACTAGGGTTGCGATTCTGTAACTCTCCGCTAACCCGCAACCCAGATAGCTTAAACGCAACAATAACATGTTTTGAGGTAGTGTATACGTATAAGCAATCGGGTATCTAGTATAACTAGGACGCAGGCGCTGATGAGATAAAAGTACTCATTAAAATGTGACTTTTCGGCTAAATCGATATCGTCGTGTCAGTTATATCAGGTTTTTGAATCGCTGCAATTCGCTTCTGACAAACCACCTAGTAACAGCTAAAATCATCATGTTTTCTTGGTTGATGTCTAACAAGGTTCTAATCACTCTTGGATCTTTGAGTTTGGCTTTAGCTATTTCTACCATCGTCCTTGCAGTTTTAAATTCAGAACTTAGAACCGATCTTCTTCACTGCAGGCGTTATGGAGCTGCAAACTAACTGACTCTGTGCAGCTTATCAACGTGAGGTAAGAAGTACTTGTATTAATAAACATTGAGGAAGGGATAAAATTAATTCGAACTGAGATCATAAAAGGAATTGTAAAAGTCAAATAACTGATAGTCGTAAAAACTTTTATTAATATCATTCAATAATAGGAGACTGTACTCCTCGATTGACGAAAGTAATTCATTCTATATTTAATTTTCGTACAGTTTCTTGTCTTTTATCGTACAGTACTGAATATCCTGGACCAAAGACTATAAGAAATATAATATATCCGCTATTTGTAAAAGCGATCGGGCATGGGTATACGTGCAAACTCCGAGACCCGAGTATCATACTTGATAGTTGGGTTGCATACTGTACAGGCGTAACCACGGAGAATATTATTTACAGTCCCGATTACTTTTAAATTGAGTACTCAATGTTTCGTCTTCTTCAACTGTGGACAGATTGCATATAATAGAATATACTCCATTCATTATCCGTATAAACTTTCATTTCAATTATGTTTTAACCGACATACGAACGAGCGATAGATACAGTATAGCATTTATCTTCGGTGTCCAAAGGAAGTGGGACACTTGTTAGTTTTTACACGTCCTTCGAATGACTTTCGAACAAATAGACCGATTTCAACTAAAATTGGTATGGATGAATAACTCAAACAATTCATAGACTCGGTATTGTTTTATAAGTATTAATAACTTTGCAATCGTTTGTCCGATTAGAATGGAATTTGTTTGGCTGCCGGTACTTCTTTAGATATCGAGTCTTTTCCTCAAATATAATACAATTTGGAAATTAAATATGGTAGGGGTAACGGTGTGAGATTTCACCGCTGCTTAGTTCGATAATTATTCAACCGATTTTACCGAATTTCGTTGCATTTCCGTTTTGCCATAATTAATCAGAGTATTTCATTATCGCACCTATTATTCCTTACCTAACATTTGAATAAGTACTCTAATATAATCCATCTGATAACAATATGCACTTATATTTACGGTGATAACAAGGCTTGCCGACGAGGTACGAGGCAGTCGACAATATCTTGCGAGTCAATAGTCAATTACGTCATTATGCAATCACGATATATTGTCTGTACAATTCGCAGTTCATTAGTTCAAACCACCCCATGATTCAACGATGAAATCATACATCATACAACCCGTGATAAACTTTGACCTATACGGCTCAAACTATCAACCATTCACCTATTTTCATCCAACCATTTTCACTCTATCAATTCTACACAGCATAAAATATCTTTCGATTTATAAAAATTACGTCCGCAACCTCCAGCCCATAAAATCAACCAGTTTTGGCAGAAAAGCTTTCGATCTTCGTATGGAAGAAGGATGAACGAGGCTTGGGTGCATATAATTTGCGATGTTTCAATGTTTCAAATGTGAATGGGATTAATAATTTATTGCGCATCGGTTCAAGCCGACTATAAAATACACGATGAGATGGTTTGGCCTTGGCTACTTCTTTTTGGTATAAGGCATCTGAATTTAGAGAAGAAATTAGTTGGTTTTGAATGACAATAAAGGATAGTATAAGCTATAAGGCGTGGTCTAAGGTATAATATAATAGACGCCTTGACCGCTTGACCGCTTGACAGTTTGACTTCGTATCACGTCAAGTCATTAGAAAGAATAATTTAGACGAATTAAATGATAGTTAAAATTTAGTACACGCTCGAAGGCAAGAAATACGCAGCATGTTGCATGTAGTGTACAACGTGGCCAGCGGTCCTCCCCCACACACTTTACAGCGCAGTATATACAACATCCTTTGGTAAACTACATTCAGACTCATGTTCGGAGGAGAGAGAGAGCTATGAGTGGCTATGGAACTTGTGTTTAGTCGCGGCTCTTATTTTCTTAAGTCTTGCCAAAGTCGAAGCAGCTGATACCAGCCAAGCGAAAGTTAGCTAAATTATCTTGCTGAAACCGCATTCCAGGTATTTCAATGAGTTACAAATAACGGGATTTGGATAGACATGTAAAACGGGTGTGAACAAGTGCGAAGTAACATATCGAAGAAGGAAAAACATTTATTATTTACTGTCGAATATACAGAATCACAGTTCGAGTGTTTTAAATGAAATATTGTGATTAAATTATCATTCCTTTTTTTTTTCATTCGAATAATCTATTTATACAAAAATTACAACTACGGAATTGCATTGAACGAATAATAAGTATATAGAAAATCACTCATTATCACATTTATTGAGAAAAGAATAAAGTCAATTATCGTGTACAATAATACGAAATAAATAACTAACATAAGTAGAAATTTCTTAATTGTTAATAAAAGATAATACACCGCGCGAATTATCATTGTTTCAAATTCTCCGCACACGCGCATCAAGCCTTTAATCGACTGCGCCGACGATGAATGATCACGTGGGGGGGCGGAGCGTCTGCCTCAGTTCACTGAGGAATTCGTCTGTGTCAGAACTCGATCATAACAGTGCCGCCGGCTCGGACAATTTAGAGTTAAAACGCCGGCATAAAGCCGGCAGAGTATTGTTTCATATTACTTGTGGACTTTGTGTTTTTCTCGCCCTACTTTCTGCCTGTCTTATTACTTTTATCGCTCTTCTGGGACAGAGATACGACATCACCGACGCATTTGTTGGTAAGACAATATGTTGACGTTGTTTACTACTTTTTATGTGAAGTCATGATTTTACGCGATTTTAGAACGTTCGAAATCAGTCTAAAACCACTTGCTGTAACGAGAAGGCGACTTTTATTCATAGAAAACTATGTGATGCTTGCAGATTCTGGTGCGAATCAAAGAGCCATAGTCATGTCTCAAAACAGGGAGTTGGACGGCTTGACATTTCGATTGCCTAAAGAAGTGAAGCCGATTCATTACGACTTGTACCTTCACCCCGATCTTCGCAAAGGAACTTTCAAGGGAAAGGTAACGATAGTGATAGACGTGTCTGAAAGACGTGACTACATTTCTCTGCACCAGAAAGATTTGAGTATAACATCAACCAAGCTGGTGACCATAGACCGAGCTGAGAACTGGGAAATCAAAATCAAGGATACTCATGCTAATGAGAAATTAGAAACATGGGTGATATCAGCCGATGAAGATATTCCATCAGGATTATACAATCTGACTATCGAATTCGAGGGCGCACTTCAGCCGGATAAGATAGTCGGATTTTATTCCAGTACTTATAAAGACGAGAGAAAAAAGACTAGGTAATTATATTCATTGTCATAATTATGAAATGAAACCCTGGACTGAGGGGTAAAGTATGAATAGGAATTAAACTCGTTGAAAGTTTGGATTAGGATTAACTCATCAACTCAATGTACAATCTTATCGATTATCAATGATCTTTTCAATTCTTATCAATTCCTTTCAAAAGACTAATCAAAGTGAATGAAACTGACAATGAGTGGATTATTTTTATAGATAATAATACATTTTATCTTGTTATAATTCATATTCATTCCCTTGGAGCTAACAAACATATTAATCTACAAGGAAATTTGAAAAATAAGTTATAAAGTTCTTTGGAGTCACTTATTTTTATCTTATATGAGCAGTAATCATAGGCCAATCATTTTTCAGGTCGATTGCTACCTCCAAATTCGAACCCACCTATGCCAGACGCGCTTTTCCATGCTTTGACGAACCCGGATTTAAGGCAGAGTTTTCTATCAAGATTGTACAGCCTACTGGAGATGGCTATACCTCACTTTCCAACATGAATATCCTGGTAATAAGGCAGACATTTTTTATACACTATTAATTTACAGTACCGAATCAACACCAGGCAATAAATAATGAATTGGAATTCCAAGCACTAATTGCAAACTGAAATTCCATCTGTTTTGTATTTTGCATGCGATTCTTGTCCTTAGAGCCCTCAAAATGATCAGAACTTCTGTTTTCAGAATTAAATACGTATTAATCTTTGATGAAATTTCTTGTAAAAAGGACTGTAGAGAAACTTGCATGGTTTCGATTCCCAAGTTGGTGAAAAAAAACTCATTGATACTAAAAATTTTTCAGAATTCTGTAGCAGATGAGCCTGAACCGGGTTTCACGACGGTTGAGTTTGCCAAAAGTGTGCCAATGTCTACATACCTCACCTGCTTCATAGTCAGTGACTTCGTAGCCGTAACAGCGCACGCGACTGGCCTTTCTGGGCAGACTTTCCCTGTCAGCGTTTACACAACACGGGCTCAAAAGTCCAAGGGTGCATTTGCCTTGGAAATAGGAGTGAAAGTCATCGAATATTACATCAATCTCTTCAACATTGATTATCCTTTACCGAAACTTGGTACGCAATTCAATAGTCTCAGGCTTTTGACGGGAAAATTCTTTATTACCGTATGCATCGATAAGATTGTAAAGCAAAACTTGTTTCACTTTAGATATGGCTGCTATTCCCGATTTTGTATCTGGCGCAATGGAAAACTGGGGCCTTGTTACTTACAGAGAAGCACGTCTTCTGTATGACAGTACCACAAGTTCCACATCCAATATGAAGAACATAGTCACTGTTGTTTGCCACGAATTTGCTCATATGTGGTTTGGTAATCTTGGTAAGAATGAGAACCGCCTTAATTAAATATACATACTATTTCAGTTACAATATGAAGCCAGATTTTTATTTGTCAGAATATTTCAGTGACTATGGCCTGGTGGAACGACCTCTGGCTAAACGAGGGATTTGCTACTTACATGCAATTCAGAAGCTCTGACGCTATACTTCCCGAATGGGGAATGGTAATTAGCATAATTTCATAAAAAATTTGTGAAATTTTATTGTATGTTAGTTTTCATAGATTAGTTTATTACGTTGAATCTCTAGAAGATATTTACCACTCTTTATGTATAGACTTCATAATTTTTTTAGTACTATTTATAATCATTTCTTGGTGTTTTCAGATGGATCAATTCTTAGTCGACGAGGTACACCCGGTTTTGAAAACCGATGCTACTCTTAGCTCTCATCCGATTGTCCAGACCGTCAGTAATCCTGACGAAATCACAGCCATTTTCGACGTCATTTCTTACAACAAAGTTAGCGTTTAATTTTTACGAGTAAAACAAAGTTCTAGACAATCGAGCTCGCGATTGGTTCTAATAAAACTGAATTAATTTTCAGGGGGCATCGATTCTTCGTATGCTGGACAACCTCATAGGATCAGATATCTTCTATGCTGGTATTACTACGTATTTGAATCAGTATGAGTATCAGAACGCGGAGACGTCTGACCTCTTCAACATCTTGCAAAATGCAGTCGGTTCACGTTTAAACGTTTCTGCTATCATGGATACTTGGACAAGACAAATGGGATTCCCTGTTGTAAACGTTGTAAAAAGGGGTGATGTTTACACACTGACTCAAAAACGATTCCTAGCCGATCCTCAGGCCTTCTATGACCCGGCTGAATCGGATTATGGGTACTTTTGAATTTCTAACGTTTACATTATTCTGATTATCGCTTTTCTAAACCGTATTAAAACTACAGTGATATTAAATTCTGAAGGAAGAGACTGTTCTCAGTTCTGACTTTACATCCTGAAATATTTTCACAAATAAGCAGACTGCATTTTACCATTTCTGTTCTAGATACAAATGGACTATTCCCATTACCTACATGACCAGCGAGAATTGTACACCGACGTTGGTTTGGTTCGACAAGGGTGATGAAAGCTGTAAGTTATAGATGCTAATTCTATATCGTTAAAACTGTTATGTACGACAATCGTAACACTAGCTTTCATACGTTTCAGTGTCTGTTACTCTGGACGAATCTGTAGACTGGATAAAGTTCAACAAAGATCAAATCGGGTATTACCGTGTAAATTACGAGAGATCGGAGTGGGAGAAATTGAGTAGAGTTTTACAGTCCAGTCACCAGGTGAGGAACTCTTCTTTGCTGCTAGGCATATTGAATCCAGTTCGATTGCCTTTAAATATTATACCCAATATGCCTAAAATAATTTATGTGATTAATTTCCAATTATTAAGTCTGAAATTCCAATCCTTGACTTCCTTGACTATTTTTGATCCCCACAAGACGTTTCAGTGATCTAATACTTCGATTGAACTCTTTGTTTAGCTTGAAAACTGTTTTTTTACCTCCAAAACTTATTGAAATTGATGCTATTGGATTATATAAAGGTAATCTTTGATATTGCAGACGTTCTCAGCTTCGGACAGGACCCACCTTCTCGAGGACGCATTCAGCCTGGCTCAAGCAACCGAAATTGATTACGACATAGCAATGGATATGACTGCATATCTCGTTGGCGAGACACATTTTGTACCCTGGAGTGTAGCTTCATCGAAGCTGAGATCTATAAACTGTTTGTTAGATGCTACTGACCTCTCAACTCGCTTCAAAGTAATTATAATTATGAAAAAATCGCTAGACACTTGTATTGTAAATAATTTTGAGACTAACTGAACTCCTATTTCAGACTTACGTTAAAAACTTGGTCAACACTACTTATCAAGCTGTTACGTGGTCAGTAGGTACCGACGAAAGTCATGTAACTATGTGAGTAGGAATTTATTTGTAAATACAATGCTATATCTTTTATGTTTCTCTTATAAAATACAATTTACACTATATCTAGGCGTCTTCGTACCACAGTCTTAGGCTTGGCATGTGACGTTGGTCATACTCAATGCTTGTCTGAAGTTGGGAAACTCTTTATGAGATGGATTAACGATCCTGACGACAATCGCCCACATCCTGACACTCGAGCTCTGATATATTATTACGGTAGGTTCTACTTTTTGAATTGTTACATTTTTTGTCATCGTTTTTATTTCTTTAAAGCAACAGGATATTTAAAAAATTGTCTACATAGCTAGTTCCTAACTAACGAACCACCCACAGCTTATAATAATACATTACTGCCTTTAGAATTAGTAAAACAAATTACAATATGACTGGCAAAGCTCTACAATTCGTTCGTTATTTTACAGGTATGAAATCTGTGGGTGGAGAGGCTGAATGGAACCAAATGTTCGATAAGTTTGTGAACGAGACTGATTCGACAGAAAAACTAAAACTGATGTACGGTTTATCTGGAATTAAGACTCCCTGGATTTTGAGCAAGTAAGCAGATTTGTGGTATAGTAACTTTGGAAAACCGATTACATCGATAGGGTTAATAAAATGCTGTGTTTGTCAATAGATTCATCAACCTGGCGATAGACGAAACGTATGTAAGATCTCAGGATTATTTCACCTGTATACAAAACATCGCTGCCAATCCAATTGGAACACCTTTGGTCTGGGATTGGGTTAGAGAAAACTGGGAAATTCTGGTATCTCGGTATACATTGAACAATCGCTATCTTGGTCAGTTGATTCCCGGGATTTCGTCTACCTTTTCTACCCAACTGAAGCTGGAAGAGATGCAAATCTTCTTTGCACGATATCCGGATGCGGGAGCCGGAGCTATATACAGAGCCCAAGCTTTGGAGACTATATCAAATAATATTAAATGGCTGAAAAATAATACTGCGAAACTTGACTCATGGCTTAAAACTCACACATAATCGAAACAAGCCGAATATCTGCTTCCAGTTAATCATTACTTGTTAAAGATCGATAAATATGGGCTAAAAAAAGGGAGCAAGGAAATACATGCATGTATGTAATATTTGTGTACTATTATTAATCATTGAATTGGTCATAATTCAAAAGCAGACCGATTGAACGAATAATAAGGTTTCGAGGATTGTGCGTCATGTTGAATTCCATGCTACTGCAGGACTATTCATTTTTCATGTGGTTCAGGGGATTCGGCTTAATTGAAATCACGTAGTTCCTTCCAATAATGAGCAACAACATATGATCACAATATCGGGCGATACAGAACTGAATTATTCATTTTTTATAAAAGCTCTGTACTATTTTGTACACGTATTATTGTTATTGATAGTTATTGAATATTTTGAATACTGTATATAATATACGTATGTATGTATACACCATTATTTGTTACAAGAATTTGTAAATTATATTAACTTGATTAAAAAAATTATTGCACATTATTTTATCAACAGCATAGATGGGCATGAAGGACTGTAAACGATTGAACAGAAGTATACATATAGGAAGACATTGAAATTCTGTGGAAAAAGTGACTTCTTAATTACTGGTTTTAATGAATTAATTGTCGTTGTTGACCAGTATTCTTCAGTCAACTTTACCGTAGAATTTATTAAAACTATAAATCGTTTAATTTCCAAGTTAGCAAATTTACGACGAACTGAAAACATAGATAGAGGAGGGACGCTATTTGGTTGCTTCCTCGCCTACTGATTGATAGGTTCGAAGTATTTCTATCAAAATTTCTATTCCGGTTGAATCTTGCTATCGCAGCTTCTGGACTAACCCTGTGATGCTGAATATCGTCGAGCTACTTTTGCCGCAGAAATAGGTACGCCTTGTTATATGTAACCTTGTGTTAAAAATTACAAGAACGGCATGCGGGTTGCATACAATAAGTCTGAGCGATAGATGCAGCCGAGTAGTTTACTTGGTCGACCGCAAGATGATGATCCAGTTTTACACCCCATCCTTGCGTTCCTTGCCAGACGAGTCGGAGTAGGAGCACTAACCTAGGTACTGGTCTGTCGTGGGGTCAGTGCCCCTCGTGGCGTCGAAGCGTTCATACGGAAGCTGTGTTAACGAGCTACGACTCTTAAGTTGCGACAGGTGTCTGTACGAAAATACTCCGGACGAAGAGAGATTTTTCTTATCCAGTTTTTATACATATTCATTTGATTATAATCGGAATATCGTTTAGATTATGATATTATAACTTGTACGACAGAAAACGAATAAAGATACTCGAACAATTGCAATATGTAACATGTTTATTTTTATTTTCCTACAATCTTTACCCAAGTATTCAATAAGCGGTATCCAGTTACGGATACCTACATAGATACACTACTCTTTTCCCCGTAGCAAAAATTTTAGCACACCTCCTTGGGTCCTGGGCAATTTTAGACTTAAAATTATTCTAACTCTTAAAAATACTTGTATACTAGATAAGCTATATAGCGACGTGCATGAAGCAGCGTATGCATGCCGATGTCGATAGGCGACCAAAAATTTTAGAACACCTCCTTGGGTCAGATGTTCTCCTGATACCAGGAGAAATTTTCGAATTAAAATTACTCTAACTCTTAGAAATTTCAGAACACCTCTTTGGGTCGAATGATCTCCTGATACCAGGAGCAATTTTTGACTTAAAATTACTCTACTCTTAAAAATGCTAGTATAGATTAACATATACCGACGTGCATGAAGCAGCGTATGCCGGACAGATGATGCCTTATTTTCAGAGTAAATTTTCTGTCAGTTGAGACTTTTCTTCGGAGTCATATTTCTGGCAGTTGACACCTCAAACTTAACTCCTAAAAATAAGGTGTCAACTGCCAGAAAATGGGGTGGTTTTTCTGGCAGTTGAGACTTTTTACGGGGTCATATTTCTGGCAGTTGACACCTCAAACTTAACTCCTAAAAATAAGGTGTCAACTGCCAGAAATATGACTCCAAGAAAAAGTCTCAACTGCCAGAAAATGGGTTGATTTTTCTGGCAGTTGGGACTTTTTTCGGAGCCATATTTCTGGCAGTGGACACCTTATTTTTGGGAGTTAAGTTTGAGGTGTCAACTGCCAGGAATATGGCTCCGAAAAAAGTCTCAGCTGCCAGAAAAATCAACCCATTTTCTGGCAGTTGAGACTTTTTCTTGGAGTCATATTTCTGGCAGTTGACACCTTATTTTTAGGAGTTACGTTTGAGGTGTCAACTGCCAGAAATATGACCCCGTAAAAAGTCTCAACTGCCAGAAAAACCACCCCATTTTCTGGCAGTTGACACCTTATTTTTAGGAGTTAAGTTTGAGGTGTCAACTGCCAGAAATATGACTCCGAAGAAAAGTCTCAACTGACAGAAAATTTACTCTGAAAATAAGGCATCATCTGTCCGGCATACGCTGCTTCATGCACGTCGGTATATGTTAATCTATACTAGCATTTTTAAGAGTAGAGTAATTTTAAGTCAAAAATTGCTCCTGGTATCAGGAGATCATTCGACCCAAAGAGGTGTTCTGAAATTTTTGGCGGGAAAAATATATGCATACATACTTCATGCATATCTCTATACATTTATGTATACTAGCGTTACTCAGAGTAATTTTTAGGTAGCTGAAAATGCATGACTCACAATTTCCGGCTTATCCTGTGTTTTGGTAGCTGTTTTACCTATTGCTTATTGTTAGTCAAAACGAAGTGTCGAAGAAAAGGGAAGGTGGTAAATAACAACGCAATTAATTATTGGTATACATATTTGGGCATTTATTGCTGCAGTACAGATATACTACTGCTATTTGTTAAAGTCACCTACTACATACATACAATTTATAATTGTCTCTACATATATTTGTTTGCTGGTTCATGTCAACTCGCGCAATCGAAACTAAATCACGCTTAATAATGCTACTTTATCAACACTCTGCAGTGCAGAGTTGTCGAGTGTCCATTCCCCCGATGCTCGAACTACTCTACTGCCTGGTGTGGATTGTTGTTATGAAGAATTTTGGGAAGGTTTTGTCGAAGATGGGTAGGACCTTATTTCCCTTGATGAACAATGCCTGTGAAGATAAAAACTAGATAAACATGGGATACGTTAACTCAATGTGTTTTTCGAGCGAATATTCTCAACTAAGAATAAAAGAATTTCCAACTCTGATCGTATGTATTCTGACTCTTGTCGTTCATACCGCTGCTAATCTTAATGAAATTCATTATAATGGATTTCTCATGATTAATTTTGTAAGCCCTCTTGAACCATTTTCAAATGCAATATATAAATTTCGAACTATTTTCAACAGAATCAAAATCGACTTCACATAGGTCTAGTTTTACTAACGGGGTTATAAATGGTATTGCTAACTCGTGACCGAATCGTCGAACTACTTTTGCTGCAAACATCAGTACGCCTTGTTATATGCAATCCTTCACACAGAATAGACGCACGGGTTGCACATGATAAAGGACAAAAGTAGTTCGTCAACTCGACCGCGAGATGGCGATACCATTTGTCGTCCCGTCGGTGGAGGAGCACTGACCTAGGTTAGGCGCACCTGTTGTGGGGTCAGTGGCCCCTGTGGCGTCAAAGAATACGTATAGGGGTTGTGTTAACGAGACATGACTGTGACAAGCAGCGAATGAGATAATTGGGACATGAGCATTGCTGATACCTGTATGTTTAAAAAAAAAAAAAAAAACATACATAAGATGAAAAATAATAATCAAAATATAATGTAGTACACTATTCTTCTGACATATCATTGTTTAAAAAATGTTTACAGTAGGTATACCATTGGACTCACATATCGGTACACCTAAGTGAATCTCATTCCAAGTTCCCGTTGCCTAGTACAGTATAATAATGAATCTGAGTGCCGAAACTTGCCGAAAAAAGACCGTGAGGTCAAGAGGTCTTCTATTGTTACGCCCCCGGAATACTTGATATCTATCGATAGTTCAATGTCGCATTTTGCAAAGCACGACTCCATACGAAAATGAAAAATATTTTCACTGCTAGTATTACTCTTAAAAAAAACCGTGATACGAAACAGCCTCGTTCACCTATCTAGCGTTCAATCGATCGTCAACATTAGTCATAGTTATCTTTTATTTAAATTACAAAGGAAAATGAAAGGAAATAGTTACATTGAGTATAAAAATAAAAAAGAAATGTTTTTTTTTTCTTCTTTTTTTTTTTTATATATAACATCATTTATTAAGGGGTAAAATAAATGACAAATAACATATCACTTATACGAAACTATAACATTTCTTAGAGTTCATTATTTGTTACGATACAAAAGAAATCACATCACATAACGACCCTCGCCCAATCCGATTGCTTTTTATTTCCGATTTATAATTTATTCTATTATCTTAGGTCACGGTTATCGTAGACAATAATAATAATACGTCGAAATATATCTAACTTGGTATTGCAAGTCCGACAAATCTTAGGCAAGGTTAGACTCTGACCGCAAAGTTTAACCAAGCCACGAAAAACGTGGAATCGCTGTATAAAAGTATCGATTTTTTTTTTTTTTTTTTTTTTTTCAACAACGGAAATGAATTATAAAATATATTTGGAAAAAAGAAGAAAACAAAAAAGAAAAATTATATACGAGGAGGTAAAAAGCAATCAACATGCCGATCGAAAGGGTCAGATCATCAAATTACTTTTCAGTTATCACACACTCAATCCAATGCGTTAACACGTATGTATACATACAATAACATGCTTTGTGACTTTCGAAGGTGGGCTATTAATTTATGCTCTTTATTCTTCAATTTTATTCGCCCGGATACCTCGTTAGTTTACGAAACATATATATCATATGTGTTTCTATACTATAGTATATTTTAAACAAGTCGATAATTGACCCTCAAAGAGTCTACGACACACGCAAATGAATTGTTATAAAAAAATATAGAAGGCTAAAGAGTGCTGACTACGCTGCGAGCCAGTGGTTATACAAATTACAAAGTGATCCGTTCTACAATAAATTACAAGGAATAAAAATTATCATTTTATTATATATATTCTACAATCGAGTTATCAATTTATCACCCACCCACCCTCCCTCCCCCCTCGCCAGCCTTTCACGTCTCATTCGTCGTATTTTTCTTGATAAGTTTTATATATTTTTTTTCGCCGTATTCCAAGTCAGTTGAAGTTTATTTATTTTTAATTTAATTTTCTTTTTTTTCATTTATCACTTGTTCAGAAAACAAATCCTTATAAAATAGAAGATTTACAAAATTTTGACACATCCGTGTTGGCGAATAATTTATTCACGGTTTAAAATCAGATACGCATTTCATATTGTGTTTGTGGATACACAATTAATTCATTGATCTTACTTTGAAATGAAATTCTAATACAGTTGAATTTCCATTTTCATTTTATACACATTCAAAAATAAAATTTAATCAATCTCGTTATTATAAAATTTGAAAATCAAAAACTTGTATAATTTGGTAAAAAAAAAAACTATTCTCATGTTTAAATAATCGATTAAAACTCTGCCACATTATTCAGGCTCTTTCTTGTCAGTCAAATATATGTGTTTCTGGAGAACTAGGAACTTCTAATAGTCTAATTAATTACTCAAAAATGAATTCAACTAATTGCAGAGTGTCGTATGCATATTAAACGCACTGCTGTACGTATAATGAATATATTTTTGATTGAATAAGAAAACTTTCATGTATCAAGATATTATTCTGAAACGCTATTTTCATATTTCTATATTATTTAATTCATTTCCATGAATTCACGAATATGACTTACAGGCGTTTGATTATAATCACTTTACATTCTCTTTGATAAATATATGTCTTTGCCCAGGAAAGCTGATAACAAATTACGAAATGCTTAGGCTCAAATTATTTCTTTTTTTTTTCCAACGTACAATGAATAAATCAGCGAGCAACTCCATCTAGCGAAATAGTTAAATTGAAGAAGAAAAATAATGAATAATTGAAAAAAAAAAGATATTATATTATATGAATTGTGATGATATATTCTTTTTTTTTCTAGCAAAATGTTTGATATGTCAATTTCTGAAGCCCTAAATGTTTATACATATGTATACAATCGGTTGATTAATTATAGTCGAAAATTATTTAATTTTTTGCTCTTTAATTCGATAGTGAGTATCGTTGCTATCAATTGGTTTTGGTCAATTTTTTTTTTTCTTTACCTTTTGGTCAAAATTTTGCATTCCTCGTTATATAAATCGATTATTTATTGTCAACGAAGCATCCCTGATGCAGACGTGACTTAAAAAACTATTGTAACACTACTGCTTGTTGCTTGCCTTGTTATTATTTAGTCTATTCATAACTATCTCGTCGATAGGAGCCACCATGTGATTTAAAAACTTGAAAATTTCTAATGCAGCAACACACGAATATAATTTATAGTTGATATAGCACATACGTCTTAATTAGGCAATGCCTACATGTATATGTATATGTATATGTATATATACCTATATGTTTTTTGTCCTCTCGTCTTTTAATTAAATATATTTTCTGCAATGTCTATATACCTATACATAATAAATGTATACCGCATGTATGCAATATTACATAATAGGTATATGTGTAATTCGTATATATTCTTGTGCCACATTCGTGTCCCTTATAATTTATAGATTTGATTTCTCTGAACAGCCTCTCTTACGCAGATCAGCAAACCAGCTGTCTTCAACCAGTTAAAAATTAAAAATTTCTTGACCTATCAAAAAGATGAATAAATGTGTCTAATTTTTTTTTCTTTCATTCATTTTTTCTTTAACCGTTAAATTTTATCCTTAATAATCTAGTTATTCACCGAAAGGCAATGAAGTTCGTTGATTGGTCTGTCACAAGTGTTATTCAATAAAATTTCATATTGCAGTTAAAATAACATTCGATTATTCATTGAATTGATCGATAGATCATTATTTTCGAGACTTTAAGATTAAAAATAATATCGGTTGAGGACGGCCAGCGCTAATCTCCTAAACATAGCCGATAGACAATTTACATGCATACATACATACAAACACACACGCATACCCAACATCTATTATAAAATGGTGTTGTTTACGTGTGCGGATACATATATCTGGTAAGAAAAAGGCACAAGTTCAATAATAAATATCATTTGAAAAATTATTATCGTCATATAGGTAATTGATGTTTATAAACATAACGATTATTAACGAAACATAGTCTTTTACCCAGATATACGTACACTGTATAATAATATATACTAAAATGTTTTACCATATATAATAATGTAGACGTGTATTATTATATTAGAATTATTGTTACATAATATAGTTTTTTTAATAAATGAGTTAATTTATGTACAGTGCAAGCCCAACCCAGACGACAGTAAAAAAAATAATAATAATAATTGATGAACTGATATTTGTATTTTTTTTTTCTTTTTTCCTAGTGGGCTGATTAATGATTTGATTTTGATGAATGCGCCCCCCCCCCCCCCCCCCCCTTTATATTCACGTGTATTAGAATTACAATTTTATCTTACCATACAATTTATTCGTACGTTTCGTATTTTTTTTTTTTTTTTCCTAAGGCTGCGGGTGAGAAAGAGGATATAAAACTTAATACGAAAATTAGAAGAAAAGAAAATAAAAATAAAAATAAAAAGTTAAAATAACTTGGGATCATTTATATCGTCCAAGCGGATTTGCACGATCAGTCAAAATAGATCTTTGGCCGATTTCTGACGACTATTTATTATATCCCAGATGTTTCTTTGTTCTATGTGTTTCTTCTTTTTTTCTTTTTTTTTTTTTCTAATCACCTCTCAGTTTTCGTTTTCTTTATTTTCTCTCCAACAACTCAACACTTTACATGGTTAGAGAAACAAGTGTACTTGATCGCGAGATCGGCGCCAAATTCGTTTAAAAAATATTTCTTATATTTTTTTAGTTTTACTTTTTCCCCCTTTACAATATAGACTTAGAAAGAATTTATTTCAACAGCTGTTGTCTTATCTTCCTTCTGTATTTCTCCGTTTCTTTTTTTCAAATACGCAGTTAATCTTGCAAAGACGACAAAGAAGATAATCCTAAATTATTATTGTTTGTTTGTTGGTTTTTTTTTTTTTTTTTAACACTGTATCCCGCGTACCTATATATCATCCTCAGCTGATCATTTGCTGATCATTGAAACATTAGTCTAACAGTTTCTTTGATAGTCGATAAATTCTTTTTTCAATTAAAGAACACTAAGAGTCAAGCGATAAATTCCAACCAGGATTTACAAGAAAGATTTAAGACGTCGATTCTTTAAACTCATTCAGTCACCATAAAAAAGAAATCTCTTTGAAAAACAAAAAATAAAATATGTATATATTTAATAAGTTGCGCAACGAATTTTATATCCGGAGAGTATAGTTCTCTTTGATTTAGTATAACACTTCTTTGTCAAGAATACACAACTTCTTCATCTTCATCTTCATCTTCATCTTCATCTTCATCTTCATCTTCATCTTCATCTTCATCTTCTTCTTCGTCTTCTTATTTTTATTATCATTCATTTTGAACTTCTCTTCGAATGAAGAGTTTCTCTTGATACTTATTTCCGACTTGTTTCAATGAAACAACCTTGTCTCCAGCGTAATGATTAATTTGTTCATACAAAATTTACGATCCAATTTATTCTCGTATTTGAATGTAGCGTAAGGTGTGTGTGGTTGATCCTGCGCCGTGACATACCGTCCTTGACGAATCGTGCAAATTCGTTAGTATGTAGGAGTCTGGATCGAATAATCCTCAAACTGGATTAGGTCATATAACGCATTACAGCGCGCAGAGCATAGAGTAGTTCAGCCTGCATGCGAGCCTCAAGAATCATAAGATTGACATGAATCTGTAAAAGTAATTAAAAAAAAAAATATAAGAGCCTTGAATTCCATTAAAGAAAAAATGAAAACCAAAGATAATTGTTCTATCAATAATTTTCTTTCATTTTTTCACCTAATTACCTTTTCACTGTGTTTGAATTCTCTCATGACACGGTCGTAGTCCCTTTTAGTAACTCTTTCAGGGTAACACACAGCGCTTTTGATGAAAGTTTTCAGACTCCTTTCAAGGAGTTGATTTACTTCGTTATAGTCGTAATCGTCGTGCCTTATCCCAAACATACACTGGATATAATTCCATATTGCACGTCTGAAACGCGAGGTATCAACCTTGTTGTGGGTCCCCATAGTATAATACGTCAAATTATAGGCTGTCTTGAATTTATCATCAAGCAAATTACCAACGTCATTATACAAACGATTGACCAACGAGTAGCCGTGATCATCCCACGAGTAATCTTGTACTCTAAACGTAGGTATGTCGTTCAGCTGGCCCCGCTGTGAAATAAAATGAGAATGAAAATCAAATGAATTCTAAATTATTTGATAATTTCAAAGGAAATTGGTCCGCCTTTGATTGTTATGGTATTTACGCATCTGCACAATCACCTTAGCAAAGTCCTGATAGATGAAAGTAGGGTCTTCGATAAATAGCCCAATATCAGAGTCAAGAACGGAGCTCCGTTGTGGTGCGGCAGTCAATTCCGCAGACTGTGATTCGACAGTTTCAAAACGTTTAGATAATTCCTCCTGAGTTATTTGGTAGGATTCAGACTTTTCGGACAACCGTTTCATGCGCTCCATTAGGGTCTCGACCCCAACTTCCTGTTCGCCAAGTATGCTAGGCGACGACGGAGGTGAAGGGATATTGTCTGAAATTATAGATGATAAATTATTGTAGATTAACGAAGACCAGAGATATAAAAAAAAAAAATAATTAAACGTTTGCCTAAACATATTATTAGTCGCTTACCAGTCTTATCGGCACTTCCGGGTATTTTGGTCGGACTACTACTAGTCAGTTTATCTTTTGTCGGCTGTAAATTTTTAGCATTATCCTTGACATTGTCCTTGTAGTGATGACCCAAACTACTGTCTAGTTCCTCGTTTATACCACAAGAAAATACAAACGATGATAACGAGTGAAAGTGTGCTAGGAGAACTATGGCATGAACTACTTCTGCGAGGGACCAATTGTCCGCACCTTTTGTGAGTTTCTGTTCAATAAATAAGAAAATATATACTATATACCTATATATGGCATTTGAATTTTATTGATCATATATTATCACTTGTAACGATACTCGATTGCTAATTTCGTAGCGTTATTTAATGGTTGACCTCTGGATATGCGATTATAGAGAGGTCATAAATTGTGAAGTTAATATTATCTCATTAAACATGATTAATCATGTTTCAAGGATCCAAGAAACAAACAACAATTATTTTAAATTACTTCAAGTTATCAACTGTGTAGATATACGGAATGAATCAAGTTTTTTTTTCTTTTTATATATATATATATAAATATATTAAATACAAAGTTTGAACTTTTCGCAAAGTGATTATTAGAAATATTCTAATATCGTTATAAACACAAATTCATAGCTTTTTTTTCTTCGTTCTACCATTATTAATTACTCCATCAAGGGAAAAAAAGGTGTAATAAAATTTTGTATGCTATGCAGTATCAGGTATAGATATAAGATAATGGATTTATATTTTAAATTTATAAAAATGAAGGAGCTCTTACCTCTATATGAGTTTTATTTAGCAGCCAGGGTCGGTGGGCGAGAATTTTATTAATCTCGTATAGGTCCTGTAATTTACTGGGAATGGATTTCAGCCCTTGAAGCCAAGACGAGGATCCACCTTGAAGGAGGAATTCACCCTTTTGCAGATTTATTAAATAGCTGCACTGATGTCTCCCAGCTGCCTGTTTTGCAAAGACAGAAAGATAACGAAATTTTAAATCGTATCCCTTTAATCGTGTACGACATTATTACGTAAACTGAGGGAAAAACAAAATTTTTTAAGTAATCTCTGGTTTATTTTTGTCTCTGCGATCTGTTACATACAAGTCTTCCTGAAATCTTTTCTGACCCGAATAATTTCACGCTCTATTAAAGGTGGTTTGATAATTTCAATAATCAAGATTCGCCCTTGCCCTTATCACGCGTAATTTGTAGAGGTAAACATGTTTGTCAATTTGAAGGGTTGCTAAAAGCATCGTGTCGCCATGAAAATCGCTATCTTGTCATACCAGCTATAAATACATATATATATATATATATATCAGTGTTGTGTATATTTCAGTATCCCTTAAAATAGGTCAAAGGGTAAACTATACTGACATGCATATTCTCTCTATGGAACAGGGCAGAGGTCCGTGTGAAATTTCAACAAAAGAATGAAAAATATTGTTTCTTTTTTGTTCGTTCTAATTTTTTTTTTACATTTTCGTTGTTTCAATAATTTCAGAATCATTGAACAAAGCAAACGTATTCAACGATACAGATAACAGAATAACAGCCTTGCCTCGATAAAGGTGTTTTTAAGAAAAAAATTAAATAAATTTAAAAAAAAAAAAAAAAAAAAAAAAACCTATTATTTACGTAATACATTGAATAATATAATTAGAAAAAGTATGAGAGAAAAAAAGGAACTCGTACTGATTATAACATTATTGGAGAAAAAAAAAAGAAGAAGAAGAAGAAGAATTTCGGTACGAATTAAGCAACTTATTTTTTCATTTTTTCGCTTACAGATAAGACACGTGCCGTTTTAGCTAACAACAGAATATATTATATTGTTAGCTTGTTTCTCACATTCGGATGAAGATACATGAATGTATTATTTGCAAAGCAAAACATTAATGTATAAGGTATATGTATGTATATATGATGTATCAAAACAGCTTGATTATATAATAGTTAAATCATCTTTACGTTATAAATTTACTTAAATACTAAGACTTAAAAACCGTAATGGGTATAGCTGAATAATACAATAAAATAAATTTTTTACTTTGAATTGGCTAACTGATTGTGAGAGCGAGTGACGTGACTTGATGATATAGACTCCAATTATAATATCGTAAGACCGCGGGGGTATAATAATAAAATAATATAAACTGTTCAAATGAACAGTCGTGCCAGTGTTTGAGAGATATTATATTTTGAGACTGAGAGACCGAGGTGATAAGGTGATAAGCTATTTTTTTTTTTCGTGCCCTAGATCTTTGACGAAAATCATAAAAACAGTAACACAGTCATCACTCAACGTTTTATGATTCAACAAAAAAAAAAAAAGAAAAAAAAAACACAATTCAATAAAAATAAAAAATAAAATAAATGAAAAAAAAAACCGAAGTCACATAAATCGTCATCATTTCATCGTGTTTGCCTCGCGTATCGCGCAAGCCTGATAAAAGCTTTGAATAGTTATGATATAATCGAGGAATGAATTTATAGGTAAAACTTAGAATTTGAAAAAAAAACCTGCATCAAATTTTAAGAATAACAATTTTTTATTTCGAAAAAAAAAAAAAGGACTCTTTCAGGTCGTTGATTCAGCCACA
This sequence comes from Tenthredo scrophulariae, assembly GCA_963978835.1. NCBI lineage: Eukaryota > Metazoa > Arthropoda > Insecta > Hymenoptera > Tenthredinidae > Tenthredo > Tenthredo scrophulariae. The sequence continues at coordinate 8,627,423 of OZ022234.1, forward strand.
TTCTATCTGTAGAGCATTGTTAAATCCCTATTGAAAAATAATAGAGCTTAAAAAACCAAATAATAATAATAATAAGGATTAAGGATCATTCCAATTTTTTTTTTTTTTTTTTTTTTTTCTAATGTAATTTAAGTAATATAATTTTTAAGTAAAGAAATTCTGATTTGTAGAAGAGATTTTAACATACATATAGGTATTTATAACAACGTTAACTTGCGGACGCGATATTCAAGAATCCCAAAGAACTATAAGATAACGTCGTTGTTTAAAAAGTCAATTGTAAATAGGTTAATGAGGCGTTATCAGAGCTGTACGACAATTGATTGCTGGTATATTTTCCCTTTTTTTTATATACCCGTCTATTTTCCATAGATCGGCGTGTATATATATATATATATATATATATATATATATATATATATATATACGTACGATCGATTAGATATCATGCCACAGCGAGGCAAATATTGGTATAATAATCAGCTATCACGTGTATTTTCACATTTTAATCAATTCCGCTAGTTTATAGAGTCTAACGATAAAATTTAAATTATTTCTTTTATCTCTCAATGAGAGGGGAAAAAAAAAGAAAAAAAAAAAAAAAAAAAAAAAAGGGCAGACTAGCTCAGTTTTTGAACTGGTAAGATGAAATTAGACTTTTTTTTTTCACCCACAACTATAATACCCACTCGATAATATCGATTTATATATATGTAATTTAATATAATAAAATAGAATAGAACCTAGACAAGTAGACTCACCATGATCGCGATCAAATGGCGATAATCATAAGGAAGGGGTCCATCTCCACGTAAAATAAAATGTTGGGTACGAAGAAAATGTTCCAAATACGTGGGGTGGCCAGCCATCACACGAGACACATGATCAAGCCTGTTGTTCTGAAGGAATGCGTCCATCAATAACATGTGAGCCTGAAACATAAAGATAGAATTTCTTTTCTTTATGATTCACAAAAAAGGGTATAAGTATAATTTATATGTATTTAAAAAATTAGTCATTTAACTAAAAGAAGTATACTCATCGCCATACAATGACGATACTATATATATATACTTTTGTTTACGAAATATTCACCGTATAGATATCACTCGTTTTCTTTTTTACTTCTTTTTTTCATTTCTTATTATATTCTTCGATGGAAAGTAACGAAAGAGGTCATTGAACCAGACGGGTGTATTTGTACACGATCAACTTTTTTTTCTTTCTTTATTCTTCTCTATCGTTCGATTTCATTCAATGACAATTTTTCGATTAGATTCAATTAAATATTAGAAAATTTCTTTTCTAATTTTCCCAATATATTTTATGATACAAGTATAGCTATATTAATCAATCTTCAATTTCCATTTAACCCGCAGTCTATTAACATCGTAATTATAATAATAATAATAATAATAATAATAATAATAATAATAATTATTATTATTATTATTATTACAACATTACAGATTTGTATAAAGATATGAAATAGAAATATATAAATAATAATATATGTTTCGCAGGAGTCTTTCCATATCGTCGAATGCGTGATGCAATCTGAACACCTTATTGCGAGATGGAAATTGTATATACGTTATACGGTACAGAGAGGTATAATATCGACGCGTTGTTGTTTACATTCAAGTTTTATCTCCATAGTTTATTAAAAACTTTTTAAATCTATTTTGCACATATTATCATTTTTCATCTCATAATATTATAATAAATTATAAGTTACAAGAAATGGAAAGAAAAAAAAAAAAAAGGGATGAAAAACGAAAATTTTTATTTCATAAGATAAGATCAAATTCGAAGAAAGACTATCAGAGTTACGTACACGATAATTAGGGAAAGTGATAACCGCAGTTGACGTCTGATTAGCAACAGAAAATTAATAGTCAAGTATCAAGAGTCTGCGCAGACAAAGGAGACGACGCTTGACCCTACCGTAACGAGAAAATTACGCAAAGTGTAAAGTGTTAATTCCGAGTAAATCCACGACCAGCGCAACACGCGACTTTGCGATATCCCCCCACCCCACCCCACCCCACCTCGACGCGAAAATGAAACTCATCGAGTCAGCAGCTGATTCGCGATTACCGGAAGTCAATTTTTTGTTTTGTAGCTCACGAGACGCTCTTATCCGGAAATATCTTATTTCTTCGTCAAAGTTTGAATTCATTAAAATTCTATCAATATATTTAATAATCGGTTATCATTTGAAGTATGATAATGATAAAAAAAAAAAAAAAAAAAAAAGTGAAAAAAATGATGAATTTTTTAACTACATTCTATAAACGATGAAAATTATTCTGAAATATAATTATATAATAAACAAATATCATTGTGTAAATTTATTCCAACTATTATTTATAGATTGGAAGAAAATTTGAAATGGTATATAAAATTTTAGCAAATATATAAATGACCCTGGTTCCAATACATCTTATATGTTACGCGCCATTACCTCAAGCTTGTTTGTTCGAATACTGCTGTAGTTATCAGCTGTTATATGTGTCCGAGACCCGTAAGTATGATAAATCATTATATTATAAATTTATTTTCGTTTCTCTATATGCGTTAAAATAGTCAATTTATGAAAATAGTTTAGTAAATGATGAATACAATATAACGTCGTATATCTAATGATGTCATGAACCTATATATCGATAAAATTAGTCTAAATTTTACCCGCGCGTTATTCTCAGTTAATAAATTGAAGAAAAAAAAAAAATAAATAAATAAATAAATATGTATACATATATATATATATATTGAAGAAAAAAAAATAAGTTTTTGTTATATTACAGTGATATATGGGATCGATTTTAGATTATATCTAAAACTTTTTTTCTTTTTTTTTCTTCTTTTCTTTTTCTTTTTTTTTTTTTTATACAGATTGAAAAACAACCGACTACGTCAAGAGCGCGAATGTGTTCGAAGAACGTTGTTTTGGCACGCGAACTTGGCAGATCGCCTTTGACAAAAAGATCTTTGGCTTCGAGGACGATTTAATCCGGACTCCCAAATCTCTCTGACGCAAACAGACACTGATTCGGTTAGCTCTCATATAGTTAGTTTATTGTTTTTTTTTTTTTTTGTCTTCTCTAGACGAATTTATCAATATACATATATCGTGTAGTTATTTAATTAGTAAATAATAATGAATTGTATCAGAAAACAGAACTAGAAAAAATAAAAGAATTGAAAAAAAATAAAAAAAAATCAATAAAAATAACTATAGGCGCTAAATATACCCGGAAGCATTTTTATCATTTTACGAAATCGTTGTTTTTACTTCTTTTTTCACTTCGATTATTGCAAATCTTATAGAACAAATAATCATCAATACTAATTATTCCAAGGTTTTAAACAGAAACTTTGCTATACTAATATACAGTGATATCTACAGTTATTAATTATCGATAAATATAGATTTTAGAAAGTGCAGCTCTATATTATGATCGAATCGATGTACTATATATATGGAGAAGATTGGGAGCAAATGATACTGAAAATTAATAAAAACAATTTTTTAATCTACCCTCAAAATATGATCCCCTAAATCTGAATCACCCTGTATACTACAGCTTAACTGATTATTTGCGTTTGCGTGTGCGTGCGTGTATGTGTGTGTTGGGCAAGAACTCGCGACTCGAGTCTAACTCTCAGTGGTGGTCTCTCTACGTGGTTAAATCGAATGAGAAGAGATCGTGTGTTATGTTACACTATGTTATGTATAGTTACGAGTTAGAATCTAAATGAAGAATTTCGCGACTATATGCATGTATAATATATATATATATATATATGTATAAAAACACTCGCGGAATATAGTACAGTATAGTATTGAACGTTAATTTTATATTTCGTATTATAGAGTTAAGAAACGTGTTTTAAATTATTATACAGGTTACAGAATATATAGCGAACGGATGTACATACACACCTACATCAATTCTATAACTTGGATAAACAAGTACATAAATTTTAATAGAGACTTAAATATTTTTAATCTTATCAAGAACCTGAGAGATACAAGAGCAGAGAGAGAATATCCATATATATATATACATAGTTGGTTATGTAAGCAAATAAATATCCATGTGCGGATATATTTTCACGCTAGAATTTCAAGTAAATAAGTATGTATATACAATAGATATATATTAGGGTGGTCCTTGATTTGATCAGTTACGAAAATGCTCATATGGGCCAGGACGACTCTAAATATATATAAAAAGATATAGCCAAAACCCCACGTGTCTATGTCAATTCTATGTACCGCCCCAAAGTCTTCGAATTTTTCGATTTGAATAAAACAGGATTTCTGACATTTCGCGGTTAATTTTTTTTTCCTTCATATTGCAGTATAGCTCCGAAAAATCTAAAACTTGGTACACTCCTTACCTGAGGTAGTAGATATTCCATAAAAATTCGTCAAGAGATTTTTAACGATATAATTTTCGAAGCTAAATCGCAGCAAAAAAAATTTCTTATCTCCAAATTGTGATCAATAAAATTTTGTCGTTAAAATGTCTGTAAATTTTTTACGGATACCTAATATCATAGGTAAGAAGTGTGCGGAGTTTTAGATTATTCGAGGCGATAATGTAATGGGAAGTTAAAAAAAAAAAAAAAAAAAAAAAAAAAAAAAAAAACCCAAGTACTAAAAATCGTTTGTTATTTAAATGGGAAAGCTCAAAGACTTTCGTCTTATATAATATAAAGACTACGTCCTATATAATAATTGCATAAGTGTCATACTTTTCTAATATAAATTCATGTTTCTATCTCTGATTGAGAGACTTGAGTATAGAAAAAAAAAGAATTACATGTCGGGGAAAAAAAAAAAAAAAAAAAAAAAATGTACAGTCTGGAAGATAGGTGACCGAAAAAAATAAAATAAATAAATGACGATAAAATTAAAAGAAAAAACCGTGTCAATCAATTATAATCGCGATAAGATGATAATAATTATATGCTGACTGCTTACTACTCTGAAATACTGTTATCTTCGAATCTATATATATACATATATATAGACGAATAATGGTATATTCTAAAAATGTTGAAGATATTTTAAGAATTAGTCGTTTTCAAACAGATATATATATGGAATGAAAGAAAAAGATCACTGAATTATAACAGAGATTTTCGTATGCAATCATTGTGTATTATGGGTATTTAATAGCATTACGTATATAGAATAGATAATCGTCTGGGTTAAAGATGAATACGTTAAAATAATTATCTTTGCCTATATCGATTATCGCTTGTGTCATATACTCATATAGAAGAAAGAAAAAAAAAAAAAAAAAGAGAGAGAGAGAGAGAGAAAGAAATGATTGTGGGATTAAAGTGGCTGGGTGCTTGAAGTCTCTGGGACACGAGGTGACCATACTCCCCCTTCCCTACATATACATACGTGGTGAAAAACACGATTGATAAATTAACGAGCGATTTGATATGTCTAAGACTTGAATTTTATTTTAAACGAAAGAAAAAGAAATGAATTATTCATTGGTCTACCTAAATCGATATATTATACGTGTATACTAGGGTGATCCTTAAAAATAACATTTTCTAATCCACTCCCTAAAAAGTTTCCTTTTCGTGTAAAAAAAAAATGAGGAAAATTTGTTTTTTTTTTGTGAAAAAAAAATGAAAACAACACGTGCCGGCAGACGATCAAAGTTTTTGTTTTGATGAACGTGCAGTTTTTTGGAAATGTGTCACATAATATGCAGATTTTACAAAAAAAAAAACTGAAGAATTTTTTTTCTACTCATTTAATTTCTTTACTTATTTATTTAATTATTATTATTTTTCTTTTTTTATTTTTTTTTTCATTTCAGATTGCGAAAATTAAAGGCGAAGAAAGATAAAATAGACACTCGACCTCGAAAGTACCTACATATATGTATACCAATGCCATAATATTTACAAGAGATAGATGGAAAGAGAGAGAGAGAGAGCGAGAGAGAAAGAGAGGAGGAGAATGAAGCGATATGATGTCACTCTACTTCCGCCTACTACAACAGATATTTTCTTCGAATGCTAATGATCCCAGAGAGCTGAAGGCGTAGCATCATCACGCATTGAGGTGAGGTATGTGGCGTGTAAACAGGAGCCGTATATACTTATATATTTATTATCCGTCTACCATCAATCCACCGTGACGAATTAAAGCTAATTATTTGACATTGATAATCTCAAAGCTATTCACTACTAAGGAGAAAACAATAAGTGGATAATAAACCCTGGTTACAATCTAGACTAAATAAGAAATAATAAATATCGAATGTAAATGTAATAGTTTAGGTCTTTGCTATTTGAAATTCAGGCACGTAGTCCATTTAATCATTAACTGCGCAATGATTGAAAGATTTATTGGCATTTTTAATGAAATAATTTGAATTATGTTCGTTATATCTTTGTTGATCATTTTTTTTTCTTTTCTTTTCTTGTTTTTTTTTTTTTTTTTCATATTTACTACAAATATATGATATAATTTTTTTTTTCTCGAGTATACATAACGATTTTTTTTTTTTTTTTTTTTACAATATACGTAGAATTTTTCTCTTCCGAAGCGAGATTCATGATTGTCTTGTAAATACAGCTTCCTTTACCCCGTATGATTTAATATTATATATATATATATATATGTACGCAGTTAAAGATCTTGATGAAAATATGAGATAATACGAGACGTGGCTCAATGTTGTTCTTTCACGTAAACATGTTTACTACCGTCAGATTTTTCTACTGTTCATTAAATCAGGAATAATTTAAGAAAAAAATAGATATTATTTTTTTTTTTTTTTTTTTTTTTTTTTTAAATCACACGCAGCTACGATGGCGGTAACTGTTTCCTGTCAGTCTGTACACATTGTACATACACATAACAGATCAGTTTATCAACGATAATTATTAAAGCTCGTAGAAGTCACATAAGACGTCTATAATAAATTCAAATTATTGTATAAAAAAGTTGACAAAAAAAAAAAAACAAAAAACAAAAGATATCGATGAAAGATATTGAGACAGGTGATTTTTCGAAATTCGTAGCATAGATATTCTCGAAATTCTCAACGAAAATAATATTTAATAATAATTATACGCGTATGTGTATAGGATCACGTATTATAGCATTAAAGTAGTAATACCATAAGGGATCTAGTAGATGTGCAGTATAAAACAATCTAAGCATCCAATCAACGGTCAAACACATTATTAAATTATTAGAAATAATAAAATTTGAAAATATAGATATTAGTTATGACGTAGAATGACGTGTTACTAATGATTTGTTTTTCACAACGTGAAAAAAATATGCTCTAATGAGGTCAACCATATACATAATGTGGGTGTATATATACATATGTAAACGTCTTAATATATAATAGATAATATGCATACGTGAATTTACTAAATATATATATAGATACAACAATTTTTTTTTTTTTTTTTTTGATTTCAATTATCATTCAAATAAATTTCGAGTTTGATATTCTCGGTTCAAAAATAAGGTAGGATATGCGTGGTAAAATTAATTCGAATTTCGGAACTATAAAACTTTTAAAGATTTTACTATTAGGTAAAAATCATTCTTTTGAAGTTTATTTATTTTGAAAAACCCGTCATGCTTTGATACTAATTGTTATCGATATAACCATACGCGACTGAAAAAATAACTTGTTAAAATTTTGACAAAGTACATAATTATTGTAATATACAATTACGTGGGAATACCTAGAAGCGATCTGATCCGATCCGATCCGATCCGATTAAATAATAAGCTAAAAAATATATATATATATATACACGTATATATTATAGAACGAAAATTCGTGGTGATTGAATAAATTTTACGATGAATAACTGTGTTTACGTTTGAGGATCGTAAAATACAGCCTTCACTCGAATACTCTAAAAGAAGTAAAGAACAGAAAAAAAAAAAAAAATTATATACACATCTTAAATTTCCGTAAGGATAAAGAAACTTTGCAGAGTTTAGTTTTAGAATTCTAATGAATCTTTTCATTCTCAATTTACAGCTAATGTGATTAAAAAAAACTATCGGTTTCCATGTTAGTTCCTTATTAAAAAATTTTCATCTACTTTTATATCATTTCATTTCATTTCATTTCATTTCATTTCATTTCATTTGATCTGATTTGATTTTATTTTATTTTACATTTTATTTTATTTAACACACATCGGTGCTTATAAATAACATATTTAGTTTAACTCCCACGTGGTGTTGATCTTTCGACACTTATACGCTCGGATAATACACACATAATACGCTCCTCCGCACGCTCTTTTTTAATACAACTGTGCCTCACGCTGCTCAGCTGTATATAACATACGACGAGTTGCGCTGCGTTGTGTTACATCGCGTCGCGTCGCCCCGCCTCGCCATTGCTGTTGTGTCGCGTGTCGGATGAATACGCAAGGCCAAAGGGGTCAAAGTTTTATGGTATTTCATCACAAAGTGGGAGTGCCTGAATATACACTATGATATCGTAACTAGGTGGCAGTATAAATAATGACTAGAATTCATCTGTATAGTCGTACGTACTACTCCTAATCCAAATTCATAAAATTATCTGATATAGAAATGAAAATAAAATAAACAATTATAATATATAAATTAATTATTGTATTATAAATATACGTTATACATATTATATTATGTAATATAGAGAAAGATTAAAAGCGTTAGTTTCTACTCAGTCAAAGCCAACTCGGCATACTCCGAGTTTTTAGTCTTTTTATTGCAGGCCGGACCATCTGCATTTTTTCTCTAGTTGAATTGATTTGCTTTCAGAAGACATAGATTCGGAAAAAAAAAAAAAAAAAAAAAAAAAAAAAACAGACGAAAATCCTGGAGTGTGCCGAGTTGGCTTTGACTGAGTGTAAACGAACGCTTTAATCTATCTGTATAATATACATGGTATAATATGTACACCTATACGTATTATTAAAGCATATTATTTATATAAAAGAAACAAAGATCCGAACAAAGGGCGATCGCGCGTTGTCTGAAGTTCGTCGCTCCTTTGTTATCAGTCAGCCGGTGTTATGGTCTGTGATTGGCGCATCGTACCAGTGACGTCACTATCGATTACCGCGGACTAATACCACGTGACTGCAATCCGCCCTGTTGCTAGTGGTGGTTATTGTCCCACTTGCGTTTATAATAGTTACATACATTATAATATACTTATATATACAGAAAATTTTCACTTTATCTCTATCTTTGTTTATATCCGCCATTACTCACAATGCGACTAGGTATACCAATGTATGGTATGTACATATCATTCCGAATATGATAAAGAAAAAATAGAGAGAAATAGTTTTCGTGTATTCAGACGGATACAGCATATGCGTAAACAATTGGATTATCAATTACGAATCCGTTGAAAAGCTCGTGAGATTATTACTTTTATACGTCACATAAAATAATATCCTTAGCCTTATAGCTATGTCTATATATGTCACGCAATCATTTTCTTAGTATATAGATGAATCGTGATGCTGTAATCATTCGCGAAATTAAATGACTTTCGAGGTCTCCATAAACGCAGTACCATAAACAATTATACACATACATACATATATATGTAATAATTGTCGTGGTACCGGATGGACTGGTCTCTTGCAAGCAGTTAGAACAATGGGTTATCGATATGTACCGGGTTATCAGTTCCAGACACGCACACGTTATGTAGTATACATAATTTTGATTAATCTTAATCTTAAGTTTAGAATAAAACGCGACCTACGGCTATTTACCGATCGACAAATCCAAGGGGCACGTACACACATTGCTGTAATATTATATACATATACATATTAGGTAGCTACTCTTCATATCTTTATGCAAATAAATGCTTCCCCCCATGATTTCATGGGTTCTGTGTCGAATTTAAACCCGGAAATCATGTCCTTCCCTTCCCTTCCGATGCCGTAGTACACTAATTGTACGTCGTTATGTACAGATTGTAAAAGCAAGAATAACAGCGATTATAACATCATGTGGTGATAAGAAAAATTTGATAATGAATTACGACTTACAAGCGCGATTAAATATGGATATGAGAAGAGGGCTACGGCCTAAGGTGAAGAATCAAGAGACCTGTAACTCTCAGATTCTTCGTAACTTTTCTGCTATATAACTCCGACTCTCTTTATCTCTGTCTCGTTTTCTCCACGGCCCTTGAAACCGGTTTTTCAACTCGTAGCCCGAAGGGACTGTGTAAGTAAGTAAGTAGGTAGGTACGACCAACCTAAGCCCCGAGGCGATCTAACGTATCGATTAACAACAAGAGTCTAAACTAACGATAATAAGAAAAAAAATAAATAAATAAATAAAAAGAAACGTTTCAAAGAATTTGTAAAAACGTACGAAGTCCGCGTACACATGTTCACATTAGGTAATTCATTGCTGTCGACTGACTCTCACAGTTTCGGAAAAAAAAAAAAAAAAAAAAACATGTCACGGTAAGCGGTGAAGCGTATTAAAACGCGTGCCGGTAGCCGATGGTCGGTATCCGATCCGACTCATTGTCAGTGACGTGACGCGAAAGCAATAGGTAGATAAATAGTAAATGTATACTAGATGGGACGTACAGAAGAGTAGATTGACCCCGGGAGACTGAGAGTAAAAAATGTTCCGAGTCACCAATTCAAGTTAAATTTCAGCCTTGAGTGAATAACTGTTCATAAACTGGGTTGTTTGCGCGTCGTATGAGAACCTCGACGTTAACATAGTACATACACGACAATACAATGGTACATACCAAACCGCGTTATTATTTTTTTATGTTTGTCAATTATTGTAAATTAAGATTATTACAGCCGTGTGTATGTACACACGTGTGGTGGTGTTGTATGAAAACTAACTAAATAACGCGAAAAACCACTCGGATGATGAAATCGAACGAAGAAGATCCGTCACCTATTAGCTCCTGCTTTCACCAACAAGTTTCTTTACTTATTTTTCTACTACAGCGTAAAATAATAATAATAATAATAATAATAATAATAATAATATTACAGGTGAACGTTAGGTAGTAAGTCCGAAAACAGTTTACCTGTGATTTTGAACGATTTTTTTTTTTTTTTTTTTCGCATTTGTATGTTTTTCAAACAAATTTTCGCTCTTAAAATCACCTGTTAATAGATTTTAGGAGACGTAACGAATAGATGGAGGTGATGCAATATGTAATAATAACTCACGTCATTCCCAATTTGACCCATGCTGGCGGCAGCTCCGAAGTCAATTGTGTGGGCCTCCGGATTGCCGAGAGCCTTGTTAGCCACAGGAATTTTGTTAAGTTTAAATAACCACACTGTTGATAAGTTTAATGTTTTGCAAAACCACACAACGTGGAGATAAAAAAAAAAAAAAAGATAAAAAGTTTTATACGATGAATGGGACAATTTGGACACAGCCCTTTATCGGTAAATGTATATGTATGTGTATATGTATAGTATATGCGTTCACGTTTGTTATGGTAAGTGAAGAGAAAAAAAAAAAAAAAACAAAGAAAAAATAATGGTTTAATCGATAAATATTAAACAAAGAAAAATGTACAGGTGAAAAATAACCTCAACAACAATTAGACGTCCGAAATTTGTCACTTTTAAATAAAACTTGGGTAAAACTAACGTACATAATATCACCAAAACAGAGAAAAGAAAAAAAAAAATAAAAAGAAAAAAAAAAATTGAAATTAAAGAAAGAAAACAATGACGAAATATATTTTATCTGAATATCGTTCGTTCGTTCGTTGTCATGTGAATTTATAATAATGAATTATTTATTGTATATACTTTATGCACATAATAATAATACAACGAATGATGAATAATTAATATAACGAATATAATACAAGGAACAATGAGTTATAAACGAGAACAGCCAACGTTAGATTATGAAATAATTGTGTAGTCAATTTATTTTCGTCACATAACACCCGTAAACGTAAACGTAAACGTAAACGTAAACGATAATAAAATTCACTGGCTATAGTTAATGACGAATAAAATTTATCTTCTTATACTTTATTTGGTAGATATATATTCTAGTTTGACTACTGTAGAGCAACTGACAACATCTTTACTCTTGAACCGCCGGTTGCTAACTGAATGCCGACGGCGTGCGGCTTGCTAGCAGCCGACACCGCGCACCGATCATCTGGACGCCACTGAGGAGCGTTAGGGTGGGAGAAATTTTGTTGCCAAGGTGGTAGTGGGGGAGATCAGGCTCGTATATCCCGGGGGTTACGCCGATGGGAATTAGCAGTGACTCATGGTGCAGTTTTATGCATCGAGTTTTTGCTTATTATAGAATGGAGCGAAATAGACGACTGATGACCCGGCGTAAAATCGGATCAAATAGAGTTGAATTTTAAGCGATAGGTCAACGCGGTATTTATTTATTTATTTATTTATTTATTTTTCTCGTTCCTTTTGAAACTATTATAGATCATAGATTTATTTCGAATAAACGAGCTCGCGAAATTCCGGATATTGGTATTATTTCTACGAACGGATATCGCGGCTTTATTTCCCGGGGTTTTTCATACATATATATATTGTTACAAATGAATATCACCTGATATATATATATGTATAAGTATTATAATTGTAAGTGTACACGATAGATAGAAGCTTCTTAGACATTTAGTTTAAACAAAGAACATAGGAAATAAACCTACTGGAAAATTTCCTCTTTTTCTATATAGTATTAGTCTTATCGATCGTTAGCTGCAATAAGTCATATACAATCTGAGGTAATATCAATTACTCATCAATGAACATTGGCCGGGTCCGTACGTCTCGTGATATGTATCTTTGTTATCGTAATCTTAATTCCACGAAGTAACCGTTCATTTCTTGATATAAAATGAACTATATCATTGCATCAATCTATAACTTGTTCAAATTATTGTATCAATCTTTCTCACGCTTTTTTTTCTATTTTTTTCAAACCCATTCAAACACATAAGTCTTAAGAAATAAATAAAAAAATACGAAACTTCGACGTCGTTATATCTTCGCTTTATTTTACGGCACTGTAGGGTTCCTAGCGGGGCCTGCAATAGCTTGAGGCCTAACAGTCAGATCAGCTGATACCTTAGCAACAGTAATATTACCTTAGTTAATAATATCGGTTTAAATTTATAAGCGGGGATTTTAATCGGATGACACAATACCGGATATAAAATGTCGCGGTTTATACCGGAGCTAAACTGCATCACTTATAGCTATACTATATATATAAAGCTTATTACTAGCTTAATTCAAAGAAACTATTCTATAATTAGACGATTGAAATTATTGCCAATCGAAATCGTGGAGAATCACATGTAAATCTTATATTTCATCAGCGAGAAGAAAATGACTATAGATTTATGAATGATTATTGTTAATATTAGCTTTACTCATCACTGTTCATTTATAAAATAATAATAATAAAAAATAAATAAAAAATTTGACTTTGATATACAAGGTAAAAAAATATTTCACCGAACGGACCTACCTATATGCACACCAATACTTTTTCTGTCATATACTTTTTCATAATAGTGAAAATCGATATAATATGTAGTAATATGTTCACGATTACGGCACAGCGTTCATTGATAATTTGTGAAAAACATCCAGGACCGGTATAGATATACAGGTATACATGTATTGTGTATATGTTCACAAGCATATGGTTCGTTGTTTAAAGTAAACTTACGTCATAATCACCGAAATGTTCCACTCGTTTACAGAGGATTTAAATTTCAGGCCTAATATTTACCGGCTTGGCTATCTCCCGAAATAAAACATTGAGCTGAACCGTTCACTTTTTGTATTCCTTTTTTTTTTTTTTTTTTTTTTTTTTTTTTTCTTAGAAGAGAAAATAAGTAGCAAAAAGTAAAAAAATGAAAAACATATTTAGTATATTGTAAAATTTTGTTAGCTAGGTATAAGAGCCAAGTTTTTCTTTCGTTTCAATCATCACTTCGTTTGCTTCTTTCAGTTGGACGTACGTCCGTACGTCATCTGTCGTCAAATGATATGACTTTAGTCTTAAGATTACAACAATACATAGTCATTGCGTCAGTCGAACGGGTATTTACTATTTATATATAAAAATATACACGGTATATACATATGTGTATAGTATATAGGCCTCTGAACTCGGATATACATATAATATGAGGAAAATAAACGGGAAAGAGAAAAATTCGAGGAAAAAAAGAACCGCGATAATGATATTTCAGTTGTAAATTTTGATATGATTATGAGTCGATATTTCATTTTTTAAAATTGTCCTAAATTGGTAAAGTTTTCTTATAGGTACATACCTATATAGTACAGGGAGAGCTGGAATCTATGACAGAAACAGATATACCTGTGCACTTAATGTATCGGAAAATATATATATTCTTTAGTCTTTATCGAAGAAGAAGTACAGAGCAGCTGACATGACAGATGGCAAAGGAGCCATTAGCAAAAAAATTATACTTGTATACAGCCATTAATCAATTTGAATCGACCACGAATTGCTACCAGTGTTGCAGTATCGTCGGTTTTTTATTTATTACGTTCGGCGCATCTCGCGGACCATATAAGAGTTTTCAACAGTTCTGTTAGCACCTTGCATGTTGCATCACGACAAGAGAATCTCTGAATTTCAATACCTAGCCGCAAAAATAGAACCCATTATCGATAGCGCAGAACCAAAAAATAAAAATAAAAAATTATGATAGAAAAAGAAAACGCGAAGTTGTAAAAAAAAAATTATTGCGCGCAGATGAGAAGACAGAAGACTAGTTTTCTGGCAATACGGAGACAAGATTATATAGGAAAATCTAACGGGAAAAATTGAAGACTTTCCATACACTGTCGTAATTTCTACACATGAAATACGAGGGAAAAATGTAAAGAAAATTAATAATTTCAAGCACGCCGTGCTGTGTTCCGATATACTGATAAAACCTTTTTCATATTACACACCGGACGTGTCAGTTATGTAAAACAGCTTTCATACGTGTCGAATTATTCCCACGTGATATTTAGCGAAATGTTGACTAAAATTTGGAATTTTTAGCACCGAAATAAGATGAAAAAAAAAAAAAAAAACGTTGTCTTTACTTTACAACTTTATATGATAACAATTTATAATTGTGTTCAGGTCTAATTTATCTCGTTATCTTTACCACTCTTTTTTGTTACACGCATACGTATAATTTCTTTTCAATACGTCAACGCGTGGCATAATGGTCCTCGTGTACTCGGATTATTTCCGAGCGTTGTATAAGATGAAAAACGAAAAGAAAAGGTTCGAGGAAAAAAAAAAAAAAGAAGTGGAAACTACCGTCTCTAATTATATATCTTCCCTCGACCTATAGGCTTCTTTGTGTAAATCTTCTAACATCTGCCAGCGAATCAATTTTCAAAGTTAATCGTTTCGGTTGAAAAATTCGATTCCAAGTCTAAAGGTAGCAGAACCGCTGCAACAGCCTCCGTTTTCTCATTAATAATTTAGGGGAACTCTTTTGACCTCCCGTTGATACTTGCTGCATATAAGACTACTACTATTTCGTTTCATCGAACCATAAAAAGGGCTCGCTGTGCTACTCTGCAGATATATAAATATACATATATCTAAGTTATTCACTATATTCGTATAACTATATTCGTAGTTATATATATAATCGAGTGACTCGAGTCCCGAGTTTTGTATTATTTTGTATTCTAGGTAACGTGAGTGTTAACCCAGGTTAGTATTAGAATCGCTGAGGTCAACGTTCGGGAAAGCGCTCGTTGAGCCATGCCACACTCACTCTCTCGACTAGCTATACGTATAATACCTACTAGTTTATTTCGTGTTCACGTATCTGCAACGTTATATCCATATATCCATATATATATACATATGCACATACATATATATATCTACATTCTACACTTACAAAACGCTCCACGGTTATAGTATAACTTAACTTTATATGTCTCTACCAGATTACAGTGCAGTACTATCATAAGGGTTGGTTATCCAAGTCCAACTGCACCGTTGCAGGAATCTTGCGGCAGAAAAGCTTATCATAAAGACTCCGCGTTATTATAATTCCGAATGTAGTTTCAATGAAAATATTCTTTGGCTTTAGGAAAAGGTATTTATAAAAAATGAATTTTAAGAACTTTAATACGAATTAATTATACCTAAATGTATGTATGTTATGTGCTGATAAAGGTGTAAGTTATCAAGTTTACGGCAGCGTGTCTTTCACGTAATGGTTTTTTTTTATCGTATGGAGAAAGAATGCATGCATGAGTCGTATTCCTTGTTGCACATTTGAGTCATCTTCAAGAAGCACGAACGTAAAGAAAAGAAAGAAAAAAAAAAAAAAAAAAGAAAAGAAAAAAAACTGTGTCATGGCGTAGAAGCGAGGTTTTAATTTTAATCTTCGAATTTACGCTACGCAGATATTGCAATTAGCCGTTAATTTTTCATCGCAATTGTATAATACGGGACAGTATCGCCGATATAATTATGTCACATATATTTATTCAATTCTCTATTGAATGTCAAGCCTTTATTATTATATTAGCAATTATAATATATTATAATCGCTGCTGGTGCTGCAATTACGAACAACTCTTACGTTTACCGATGGTATAAACCTCGGTTTAAGTACATGAATAAATGAATGTATATAAATACACGGATATTTATATCTATATATAATTTCATTTTCACGGACTACCCCAATGACTCATGAGTCAACTTCTTTGAAACGGTTTATAGTCGAGATTCGTCAGAGCTATTACAGCTCGGGGGGATATTCTTTTGTTTCAGAATCTCTTGTGTCTTCGGTTTGTGGATTTTCATTTTTTCCTTTTTTTAATAATAATTTCCCTTTCTTTTCCCCTTCGTCGACGTAAGAGTATAAAAATTGTAAGACAAAAAAAAGAAAACAAAAACGTTACGAATCAACATTTCATTGTAAAGTTAATTCAAATATAGATATTCCCCGGATTTCCCTTTTACTTTATTTCACTTCCTCGAATTCAATAATTAATCTCAAACAAAATAGAATGAAAAATAACACACCCAGATATTATATCAAACGAAAAAAAAAATAATTATCTGGAGGCGCCGGGTATCGATCCCGGTACCTCTCACATGCTAAGCGAGCGCTCTACCATCTGAGCTACGCCCCCGGTTGTATACAGAATAATTATTGTCTATACTCGTAGCACATTTTTGAAGAAATGTATTAAAATTTGATTAGGACATTATGAAGGGTATAGATATGCGACTTGTTTTTTCCAAGATTATAATCAATCAATAAACTATTTAGACTTGGGTATCAAAGCTGCGTTAAATATAAGACAATATTACCTAATTTGAAAATTATATCCTTATAATAATGTCTAATGTTCGAATTACAAAACGCCCTGCAGGATAGTGGAAATGTTCGTTATTATTGGCAATGTATTGACGAGTTTTTGATAATTAGATAGTAGATGAGATTAATGTAACAATTCTATGGAGACTTGCCTAAAGTAAGATATGTATGTATACTGACTCGATATATGAGTAAACTGATAATAAATTAACCACGCTTTTAGATATACCTATATTCATACCTACATTATAATTATAATTATAATTGAATCTCATACAGCGTGAGGATTGAAACAAAATCGATTTTTTTTTTTTTTCTCTGATTGTTAAATTTTTAGCTTTGTAAATTAAACCAGATTATATATTCATTATTGTTTTATACTTAGAATGTTTATACATTTCACGCAATACCCATTATATATTCATTATTCGTTCGTACTAGAAACTTCTGTAGAATCAGACAGCTTTATACTTGTTGATTACGATTCGACAGAAGAACAGTGGCATAATTATATAAGAAGTAGAAGGGCAGCTTGTTTGATACGAAATGATTCAAGCTTTTCACAGATGCGTAAAGTTTCACCAATGTATAGTACATTTTACACCAATAATCAAAATTACTATGGAGTAAAGAAGAGGTACGGACGATATACCTACACATTATTTTTTTATTCTTTTATACGTGATAAATTTAAATTCCTAATTATTGAACCGATTGAACGAGACTATAAAGAAAAAAACGAAAAAATTAATTTCCGGAAGCGATTGAATAAGTCGTAGGTATATGTATATACAGAGAAAGTGTTATAGGTATATGTAGTATATGAAATAAATAAAAATAATTACCCTGATGCAGTAGTGTGTAGAAACTGGTCTTGAAAACTTGTGCGAAATGTCCACCGTACAAGAAACATTGTCTCATATGATGTCTGCTTGCATCAGCTATTTTTTTCTTTTTTCTTTTTTTTTTTTTTCTCATATATCAGAAACTCTCCTCTACCAGCTGTCTGCTTTGTTACTTATAAACATGATCGTCATTCATAATATAAACGTCGTTTCGTTATTTCAATCAATTAAGAAATAAGAAAACCTGCAATACGTATACTTCAGTATTCGGTTTATGTACCTATATATAGGTATAATAATTATCTTCGAGGAATCTTACATGTATTGCATTAGTTCCAGCAGGAGACAATTCAAGTCTTTATTAAACTAATCGTAAGTCTCTTCAGAGAAACATTAGACCCGTTGCCGCGTGCTTTTTCAATTCAATGAAAAAAGTACACGGAGTGTCTCTATGCCGCAGTAAAAGCGTCAGTGCAACTTATTTGCCATTGTAATTTTTTCTTTTATACGTAATAGATAGCTGATTAATTCAATTCTGTCTAGTATAAGCTTTAGTCACATATATGCATGGAGGTATCAGCTTTGATGTAATCGTGTATAAAGATCCTGTAATTATACTGTCACCGATCAATTATAAAGCTATATCTATGAACTGCGCTGTGATTAGTGATTACTCTATAATTTCAGGATTTATACAATATCGATGTTACAGTAACGTCATTTTTGCGAATAATGATCTACTTCTTACGATATTCTTACTTCTTACGATAGTAAATTTCTGGAATATAAAAGATGATTCTAAATGATGCATTTTGAACTTTATTCGATCGAGAAAATCGACATTTACCATTCCCACGCTCCTCGCTATTCCCTCATATCGTTAGGGGCAATAAAACTGTATTGAAAAAATGTAATACTAAGGGTAAATGTAGTAAGAACCTTTCGGAATGATGCAAATACGTTTTTTTATTTCTTTGATATTAATAAAACACGCAATAAAATTAAATAGCATAAATTTTGAGTCTAGGGACCTTAGTGGGGTTCCGAAATTTATTAATAGAAAAATTTTCAACGTGTCACATTGCGGTGAAAACTTGTTGAACAAAGAAATAAGAAACGCATACAAATACAATGGACCAGTGCCAGGTCGTTGCGCCCGTACACTGTGGCGTTTTATCGGTCATAAAACGGGTCCGTTTTACCAACAGATATAGAGAGAGAAATGAGAGAAGGGTCGAAAACACCGGGGTGCCGGGTGCCCTTTACCCACCTAAAATTTGTTTAAACAAAATAGTAAATTCGCATCGTAAAAATGTCAGACTGACGTCGACAATGGGTCCTTCTCAACACACAATATACCTATACATGTCACATATATGGTATTATAACGGCTTGCGTGACGCCCCGGGTCCTGGCAACCAATATTTCACACATACACGCAGTGTAGGGTTTTTGCTTCTGATCTTTTACGTCGAGTTTAACTAATCATAAAAAAAAAAAAATGTTATTGATATAGAAATATTAAGGGAGAATGATGACTTTCAATATCAAAATATGCGACTGGGAATTATCGAGAAGAGATTTCCAAGGCGGAAAAATGGAATTTAAAAAATGTTTAGTTTCAGGACTGAGCGACTTGCTTCTATGAATGATTTTCGACTGGTAGTACTACCAGGACGAAGCTTACAACGGCGAAAATGGGTCAGCGGGTCGAATACATCCGGTTGACCGGATCATCATCGAATACACGTAAGCCTACACCGATGTGTAGTCTGATGTACGCATGCATAATGCAGAAAGAGAAAAAGAGAAGAAATAAAAAAATAAAAAATTCGTGATATCTGTGTGACTGCAGGAACACGGGAAATCAGGTTCTCAAATTTATTGTTCAAACGTTGGTCCATTTCTCCGCATCAAATTGAATCCGTTGGAGTTACGAGTTACGGGTTACGGGTTACAAGCTAGAAGGTCCCGGCGCTTATCTCCGGTTAAAGCATCTTTCCGGTTTACGCAATAGCCATAACGAATGGTATAATTTTTCGAAATATGACGAGACGTCAGTCGGGTCGCCTTTACCTTTACATATAAATTTATACTATATACACAATACATACCTATTTATACATTCGTTCCCTTATATCTACCTATGGAATAATGGTGGTCTACAATCTTGACAAACAACGAACGAAACTCTCTTTACCTCCTTTCTGTCAAAATACAATTTTGATTCTTTTTTTTTTTCCTTTTACTCTTTTTCGTCTCATTTTTGAGCAAACAGATGATAAGATTCCGTCAAGCTCAGTTATCTCGTATAGAATATGAATAATTATTTTCGACAAATCGTTGCCATTATATACATATACGATATAATAAAGTTTTGTATAATTATACCTATCTTTGAATAATAAAAAAAAAGAAAAAAATGAAAAAATAAATAAAGATTCCTAGTTCTGGGGGATGCAAATCACCCCTTGAAATGGCTCTTCGGAAATTCCGAGCATCGTTTACAGGGACAATGACACGAGTCAAGCTCGTTGATGAAAATAGACAAAGATCGTATTATGCAGTATAGAAATAGGAGCCCCACTGTAGTTCTGGTAGTTCCCCACGAGGTCATCGCGGTTCGTATATAAAAGTATAAAAGGGTACGTATATCAGAAAAGAAGAAGTACAAGTAGAAGAAGAAGAAGATGAAGAAGAAGAAGAAGAGGAAAAAATAAGAAGCAGGTAAGTCGAATGATTGAATTCACCGCATTTGCCGACAACATTTAAATAAAACCTTTGTGTAATGACCTACATTTGGGCAAACCTTGGTTAAATCCGGTTCCTCGAATGGTTGAATTTATGCACACATATAAATGTATGTGCCTCACTATACGTACTAGTATTAAGAATGAAACTAGGAGGGGGATGAATGAAAAAAATAATTGTAATGGTACTTTTCATCCCAGGGTTTCAGATTTTTTTTCTTTTCTTTATTTCTTTTCTTGTCATTTTTTTTTTTTTTTCCTTTTTTCATACCTTTTAATCTTGCGGGGGTTCCCACATCGACACAATAAAAGAATTGGACGGTATTACAAGATGATTACATAACATCTATCCCTGCAGAGTGAAAAATAAAGAAAATTGACGAAAAATTTTATTGGAAATGAAAGAAATAAATGAAAGAATAAGTATAAAAATACAAAAAAAAAAGAATAATAAAAATAAAGAGAGAGAACCATGTAATTAGCCAAAACTCAATGATTTAACGTAATTTTGAAAATAATTTTACCGATTATTATATTAAATAAAGTAAAAAACGAAACCCAGGCTGAAATAATTGTTCCCTAGATGCCTATACGAATGTTAAACTTGATGTTATAAGCTTGCGGTTAAATTATTGTAATTTATTCCTACGGAGCTGCACGTAAATAATTAAATATTCATGAAGTATCGTAGGTTATATCTACAATGTATATAACTATACTGAAATATAGGTATATGTATAGACCTAGTATATTACGCAGTTGCGTAACTACAGAGGCGATTGGGGCACGTGACTGAAGCTTAAAAAAAAAAAAAACAAAAAAAAAACAAAAAAAAACTCATACAAATTTTGGCGAGTGAAGAAAACGTCAAAATTTTATGTCAAAGAAAAGTGAAAGAATTTTCAAATGCATGTATAGGTCAGTACCATAGATTTTTATCCTATATGCAGTATCGAGGATTGTGATGAACTTAATCGCGAATTATTTACTCATTCAAAAAATTTGTACAAAATATATTAATCTTTTTCTTATGAAAAAAAGAAAAAAAAAAAAAAAAACGAAAATAAAATATCATAGTTACCTCGAGGCAGAGATATGTTCTTACGCTACTGCAGATATTATGTGAATAAATATGCATGTTTTCGAGTGTAACGAAACACCAAGATAGCGATGATGGCTGCTGCAGCAACAGCCCCTTGGTAAATATACATATACATATACATAGTTTGAAGTTCTAACTGAAATTTGAACACATTTGCACATGGGGTATATTATATTGACTCTACTTAGACTCTGCGACGTGTCGCCTTCGAAATGTCAACCTCTTATTCTATCCCTTGAAAATTGTCAAGGACTTTTTGCTTTGTGCACATTCCTGCACCGTAGTTAGGTATAGGTATGTATACCTACCGAAGGGCCCTTTTTTTTTTTTCTTTCTTTCTTTCTTTTTTTCTTTTTTTCCTTTTTCTCACAGCGGGAGGTTTTAGTATTGAAAACCCCTAGTGCTGCAGGCAAGAACCAGCTATATACCTATACCAGTTTGCTTATATTATACGCAACAGGGTGTGGAAATAATATCATCTTGCATATCTTTTCTCAGCTGTCAATAATCCCGTTCCATAAATAAATTGCCGAAAAGAAAGAAGAAGAAAAAAAAAAAAAAATCACAAAATAGGGAAAGACTGATTTCATGAAAATTTCGCTGATTTTCTTCCTCCTTCAATTTTGCAACTAATGATCATTTATTATTATCGTAAATCTTATCATAAACCGTACTGCTGCGAAAGTTTCGTAGTTTACTTATTTTATTTATATGTGTATATATATATATATATATATATATATATAATTTTTTTTTTTCTTCACGTTTTCTATGCAGGTCGAATGAAGTTGTGTATAATAAATCGCGAGTTCAAGTTATACCCTCGCAAAAGAGCTAAAAGATCGTTAATAAAATATTTGGAAACGTTTAGTAGTGGTATAAAACGGGGTTTATAACCCTGGCGTGACTCTGGTAATCAACTCAGCGGTACTAGTTTCTAAATTCTTAAACAATTTAACGCAGCACTCAAAAGTGTTTAGTACCGGGTTAAACTCGATCTATACTTATATATCCACCTACATATCTCGCTCTGAGCCAAGGATAGGATTCTGTTATTATTACTAAATTTCTCTGTCAAGTCAACAGTACGATTAAACTTTTGTTATATTGTTTCAGCTCGTTATTAATTCTCCCAAGCTTTCAAATATTCGGCCAATATTATAGTACCTATAAGGGTACCTACCTATATAGGTATGAAAATAAATTTATATTCATTCTTATGTAACGATTTTATAATTAAATATAACGTATAGATATTTAACCGTCAGAAGATTATTATTAACCGTTAAATTTTACCCTGCATATACACTGCATAAATATACCTATATGTGCGTCCCCCTTACGTCTCCGCATGATAATTCTATTTACGCCGAATGACGATAGGGAAGTGTCTTTATTTTTCTATTTTTCTATCTATCTATCTATCTGTCTATCTATCTCCCTCTCTCGCTCTCTCTCGTCGTTTGCGTCATTTCATTATTTTCTGCTACACTGAATTGCAACAAGAGTAACAGACCAAGATATTCCGACCCCTTGTCAAACATTCTAAAACTTTATAAAAATCGATGTTAGTTAATTGAACCATAAAAGCCGCAAGCTCTATAGATAGTACGACAAAATTAATATGAAAGAACCTCACTGCTAGATTAATATAATTCAGTCTTTATGACAGTGGAAAAATTTCATCTTGCAGTACCAAGTCTTTACCCGTCATTCCCTAGTACTTGTACCAATATTGCACGCCTACGATGATGAGTCAACAACTGCAGTTTAACTAGCAACAGTATATATATATTATTTTTTTTTTTTTTTTTTTTTACAGATAGTGAATAAGGAGTTGAAAATATTGTGCGGGGTATAATTACCGAGCGTTATTGTTAGCCAAGAGGACATAGCGTTGGGTTTATATATTGTTTGTTAGAATGATAAGTTTCGATTACATCGTGATTCACGTATGATACTACATGTTACTATGCATTGTAATCGTATAGGTTCCTATACGAATGATTATAGATGATCAGAGATACTATAGTAACGAGTGAAAGATAGTTATATATAGTAAAACGTGAAAATGTTGAGTGAAGATATTGTACAGAGTTAAAATAACCGAATAATTTAAAGAGTATGGTCTCGTAACTAATGTTAGAAATTTTGACAAATGTTACCTTGTACATATTTCCGGGAAGATATATCGACCCTTGCCAACATACTTCTTCGTACTTAGCTTTGATCATTTTTCTTGGCAGCTGTATCTCGACAACCCGGTAAGAAACTTGTCGGCAAAGTCATCAACCTGTTAACATGGACTGAATATCTTCTCATGGGTTCAATACTTCGCTTTGATATTCATCAACGAAGTAAGAAGTAAGAAGTAAGAAGAGGAAGACGAAGAAGAAGACAAAGACGAAGTATAAAAAGGGAGGGCAATACTATATGACTAAGATTTCTAGCTGGTCTGATGCATAAGACTTCGGTATTAAAATATATCAGAAATATATTTATAATATAGGTGTATAGATTAAAACTGTTGGTATATTAATAAATTATAAAAAATATTTCGACAGAATACCGGCGCCCGATATCCGTTACCTAACAAAAATTCTTCTTTCGTTATAAATACCGAATTCCATCTTTTCGTTTATGGTAAAAAAAGAAAAAAAAAGAAAAAAAAGGAAAAAAAAAAGAGAAAGACCTAGAATTTTTACTGCGGTTTAAATTTATTCGGAAACTCATACTGAGGATCTTGAGTATCTATATACATCAGCACCTGTTTAAAAATGAAAAAAAAAAAAAAAAATACTCAAGGCAAATTACCTCATTATTATCTCTTCTTATCGCTACTAGAGAGCTTCCCCCGTCGTTCTACCGTTTGTTTTATCATGCACACATGTGTGTACTACATACATGCGATTATGTGTGTGGAAGTGAGAGCAGGGTAAAAAGTTCTCATATAGTATATATACTACATGTGAGTTTTCTACGTAATCAGAAAATATCTAGTAGACATCGAGGCAGACGACACGAGAACGAAACTCACGTAATATTTTTGTACGATTATTTAATCACACCGTAAAACGAATATCGTTCGATAACGCATAAAGACGGTAAGGAGAGATTAAGACCCGGCTATTAATATCTGGACTCTAAATTGACGGTATTTTTCTTAACACGTGCTCTGTAGAAATGCCTCTTTTCAGATCGAGTGAGCGGGCGCAAAACAGGACTTTTCGGCCCTCAGGCGGAAAATCATGTTTTGCGCCCGCTCAAGAGGTCGCAAAGGGGCATTTTGCGAGCAGGTGTAAAGAAAATTATATTACTAATCCTGCAGAATGGAAACAAAATCGGAAATAACGCGAGGCGATGGGTGATATTAATAAAACGGAGTACAATATGCTCATGCTCATACTTCGATATGATTTTACTGTACGCAAGTTACACACGAAAGTATGAGCACGAGCATATACTCAGTTTTATTCATATCGTGGTTGAAAATTTTTCTTTAATTTCTTTCATCAAATTAATGCAATTTCTAGATTAACGAGGGATTAAAGTCCGCGATTTTGATCGCGCGCCAACTTTGGTATCCACTTTACTCAACGCATATATGTGGTAGATATTATGCGTGTGAATTTTGACACACTACAAAGCGTATTATACATATATCTATTCGTATATATATATATATGTGTATATGTTCATCGGTTGGATTTCGGAAACGATTGATTTATTTGAATTTTATATCAACGAATGAATGGACGAATGGATGAATGAATGAATGAATTTATTGCCTGATTAAATAGGGCGTGTACTAATTCATTTCATATACTGACCACGTGCTGAAAAATATATATACTTATACATAATATAGTATACGTTGATAGTTATCAGAGCCCTGATCACAGACTCCGAGAGCCTGTGCAGAGACGGCTCTTCGTTTTTGCAATGCGATACTTACTGTTTTGATACCGTGGAAATAGATGATACATCTGTCTATATCCAAGGCTGTGTAAATAAGATAAGAACTGTTTTTCTACCGAATAACTCGGAGCAAAATCGCCGTGTATTCAGTGAACGGATACGAGTGTTTGTCGTTCGTTCAATTTCACAGATTCCTATATACGTATCATACAGCTATGCTAGATAGACTGCAAAAACGGGCGAAAGTCTCATCGATGATTTTCCAACTTTAATATAAGTCTATATAGGGTTAGAAACACAGTTCATCAGATATAAAAATTATCAGAAATAAATTCTGCCTGTTAAGCGTAGAAATTTTTTACGCCAATTACCTACTTAGGTCCTCGTTATATCCGCTGCAAATCTATTCCTGCATTTAAACTGGTCCAAGGTTTTAGTTCAGTTGTACAAGACGCGTGAAAATTATTCAAGTAGAAGACTATAGAGTCAAGCATATCGTATTAGATAAAGCTATCAATCAATCAAACAAGTTTCGCTAATTAGTCTGTAACAGGTGGACGTATAAGAAGACTAAAAACGCGAAATATAAACCTGAAAGATACGATGAAAAAATGAAAAAAATAAACATTTGCGAACTGCCTAAGTCGAGAGCGTGCGGAAGTTCGGATATTTCGGTCACATATGTAACATACCTTGATGAATAAAGTGATTTATATTCTTTCTTGTCAATTTTTCTTTTTCTCTGTTGGCAAAGACCTCGACATTTGAAAAATGTTAATACTCAAAGACAGCCTGTCGTATTTATAGGCAATAACTCGATATAAATAGAGCTTAAAGTTTTCCTGATTAAATGGATCAAGATTTTGTAAAGTTTTATAATTAAGTTGGTATAATTACGAATCTTGGAGGTGGCAATGTGTGAGAAAGATTCCCTTACCTGAAACAAAAAATGAAAGAAAACATTTTTATCAGATATCAGAGATCGGAGCTTTCCGCAATAAAGTTAAGTTCAAATTTTATTTCAATTAATTTATGCCGCTAACGAGAGTCAGAATATAGGTACTATACTCTAGGTACTATCACAGTACTATCTAAACAAGTCGAGAAAATTAATTGCTGTTACATAACAACGAAAAACAATTATAATCTAAAATCGAACTTTTCCTTTGATAAAATAAGTTCAATTTCTGTATATTGTCATCGGTGGTTCAATTCGTTAAAATAAAAGAAGAAAATATAATCAAACTATCGATCGTTCGTTCGATCGAGCGAGCGATCAATGAACGTTAAATAAAGATCGTTTCGTAATAGTTTAAAGATTGCGTAAGTCTAATGCTATACATAACTTGTTTACCGAGTAGCGATCTTTAAAATAGTGCAGTAAAATCGTCCGCTACTATAAATACGAAATATTTTTTAAAATTGTTTATTGCTATACGAACGACTAACAATTAGGGTAGCTCAATTAATTATTTTTTTTTTTTTTTTTACTAAATTATATAATACAGAGAGAAAAAAAAAAGAATAAATGAAAATGAGAAGATAATAAAATAACGTATACAGATCCGCGAACACTCGTTGTTTTAACGATACGTATATAGTATACTGTCTATGAGAGAAAATTGTTATGCAATATTATAGAAATTATCTATTTGGGGCGACTGGCGATTATTAATCACTCTGAAAAACAACAATTTTTTTATTTTTATTTTTTTCATTTTTTCTCTTTTTTTTTTTTCTACTATCTCACTTTTTGACGTTAATATAATATATTTACGACGCGTGTTACACACAATGAATATTGTGATAAATGGTAATATGTATTAAATAACAAAGGCGTCAGGGTTCTGCAGACTTTTTAGACTACATATACAAACCGAATGTTAATTATTCAACATATTTAAATAACGATTTGTTTTTTTATAATCTTTCATTAGGTTAATATATTGAAGCCAACGATAATTCATTGCTAAATAAAAGTATTTACATCTGTTTAAAATATATTCGACGTGAAGAATCTATACATGACCATAATCGTGGCTATAAAAAATTATAGAAAAATATATACAATATCAACCGAAAACGAACGAAAAATAAAAAAAAATTCATCAAACATTTACCTCAGAGACCGATAAACTTTCGTGAAATCAGTCTAATGTGATTACCAATTGAACAGACCGTTATTATAATAATATTTAATCTTGAAACTGTATAGACGATCGCGAGATGGAAAAATCATCCATAAATAATTTTTGTTATTAAAAATAGAGAGAGAGAAAATAAAAATTGCACAGTAATGATAATTTGCAAGCTATACATATACGTATGTACACATAAGCGTATTGCGGTAAAGAAAACTGGTGTTAGTTTCCGATTCGGTTGTCTAGGCTGTGGCACCAGGCGGTCTGCCCCGTTTTTTACTAGAATATTACGTCACGACGTAACTACGAATAGGACTAGGTTGTTCGCCAAGTCGATTAACGCGAGGTGTTACTGCACATCATCCTAATACAATGATCATTTTGTCTCGGTATAAATAAAAGGGAATTTCGGTAATAAAAATAAATCATATATATATATATATATATATTTTTTTTTTTACTCATCAGCGCGAGAATGAAATCGAGCGGAAGTACGAGACAGCTGGTATATATTATAATTTTAATCGTAAATTATCGCGAGAGAAGATCTCCGAATATATATATTTTTATTTTGTTTTTTTTTTTCTTATAATTAAATTTATCGAATGTCATGTACTACATATAGCGAATAAAAATCTGTGTGTACGTATACGCTGGCTTTGAACAATGAATAAAAGGATAATGAAATGAGGAATAATTATAAATACGAAAAGAAAGGAAAAGTAATGGGGAGAAAATCGAACCGGAAAAAAAAAAAAAAACCTTTGGCCGAATCTGACCTGATATGACTTCTCCAATTTACAGGTGTGGTTAACCCTGACATTGCCATCTAAGCGGTCGATAATTCTGCCGAGTGTTGCCGACCGGATATTCGATACGTTTCATTTCCGGTGGAAATCGTTGTTCTAAATTCTAGAAGGTTAATCTCGGCTTTCAGGATTCGAAACAATTACTTTATCGAATTGGTGTTCAATTGATCTTATGGTCTTTACAGAATGGGTGAAAATTGCATATATATCATTTATTTCAGACCGTTGGATTATACGATCTTAAAACTATTTTAGACAAGCTTAGGGTACGTTACGTTATAAGGACTGATTTTATCGTAAAATATTCGCCGATAATTGTCATTCATTTCATTAAAATATTTGATTAGAGTTATTCTATGCTTTGTATTCGACAGAAAATTTCTTTTCAAATTATAAATATGTTCGCGTAAAATATTCCGCCTTCTAAAACGGTATATGAATAAACGATGCTTTAGACGAAAATTTATAACCTTGATAATTCCCTTCTATTCTCAAGCTGGAAATATTGATGATAATAAGTAAATAAAAAATGTAAATTAAACTCTATGGTCCGGAACTTTAACTGCTAATATACACCTACTCTATACACGGGTTTACAAATCAAATTATTATTCCTGTATTCACCAAGTGAATATTTTCTACTAAATTTCAGGGGACTAATTAACATACTAAACAAATACGCGAGCATTGATCAAAAAGCCCACTATATTGTGTATTTAACGTCTGAGTGCAGTGACTGATCCTTGATAAATGGAAGAATTTTTTTCCAATATATATGAGGAAAGTATTATCGATCTATATAAGATTTTACACCTCCGTGCGATTGATTTATGAATAATGTATGCATATGATAACGTTTTATAACTGGTAAAACATTTTTTACAAAAAACAAAAAGGCGACAGAAACTGACTGAAATAAAAATAAAAAAATGAATAAAAAAAAAAGAAGAAATTATTCGGAGTAAAGTTAACAGATTTTTTTCAAAGACAGCAAAAAGAAGAGAGAATAATAAAAATGAAACGCAGTTACAGGTGAAATCACTCAAGCTTTTGTCGACGAGTGATTTTCAAGTGACCTGATCGGATCACCGAAGCTGTGATGGAATAGTACCGAGTAATCAGTTATTCCAAAGGCGCGTTGGTAGAACAAAAGAGTTTAAATAAAAAGAAAGAAAAAAATCCTTCCGGCTTTGGAAGGTGTGTAGATGCCACGTGGCCGGGATAAACCAAGGCCGATATTTCCCTGGGGCATCAGATCACAGCTGCAAGGTCTTTGCCAAGGTCTTGTACTCGTTCCCTGGTTACCCTCTCCACACCATATCTTATGCTATGTTATGTTTGTTATGTAATATTGCTAAGTTTGTATGTATGAACTTATGCATGTGTAAATGCGCGAAGCTTCGAAGTGTTCGTAATTCGCGACTGTATATGAATTTTTATCGTCCGCTGTTTCTATGCCCGGATTTCTTTCGGCTAACTCAGAATATACTATATGGGCAGAAATTATTTGGAACTATTTTACACGGCTATATTCGCGTGTCTATTTCCATATGAATTTTTGTTTGTTTTTTTTTTTTTTTTTTTTCAATTCATTTTAGGTAATAGCTACTTTATACCCGATAATAAAATTATCAGACATATTATACAATGAGGAAAAATCTGACTGCGATAATTTGTCGACGATCGTGTGTTTTACGGTTCTGTCATCGGTTGAGGATTGAATAAAATTGCTATTTTCAATCCCATTATACAAAGTAAAATAAGACAATGATTTATTAGTTATTTGTGATGGTATTTTCAAGGAAGATAATTAGCGATCACGCGGCGAAATGTTTACCTCGATTAACAAGCTGTATCTACTTTTCGGAAAAAGATTGGTTGACCAGGAAAGAGCTCTAGTTTGGTTAGTTATTTCTCTTATTTTTAGCAAATTTTCTATAAAAGGTGGTGCGAGTTCCATTAATTTCACGCGAAATAAAAGTCGTGAAAAAAAAAAAAAAAACAAAAAAAAAAAAGATAAAAGTATAAATGAAACATTTCCTTCGTTCGATCGGTTTCCAAACTTACAAATATACTATATAATATAATACATTCTGAATCTTGGTATCTTCATAAAAATATGCGGAAATGGTATTGAAATTTCTAATTGATTCGCGAGTTTTCTCATTGTTTAACGATACCTTATGCAAAGTCCTAAAAGATGCCTCGAGCACGTCAGGTCGTGAGGCAGTAAGTGGCATGCCAGCATCTGTTGCCACTCTCGATCTAACTTCCTGGCAAATTATACTAATGTTCAAAAGTATGTTTTATTCATCGTTTCCAGTCGCAGAATATATTGTACTTTGTCACTAACACTGAACAGCACACAGAGACACTCACTAACACCCCGTAAATTTGTATCCATATAATTGTAAGTGATTTCTAAATTTTTAGCACGATTTAAAATGCGCCTTATGATCGTTTCGTTTAATTATAGAATTGAAAATGTAAAAAATGTATACTTTTCGAATTTGGTGTGATTAAAAATTTGTAGGTATAATTCAATTGTATATTTAATCAAATAAACGAGAGAATAGTCTTTGCAATTTTTCAATAATAATCAAGATTTTGTTTTTTCGAAATTTGTATACAGGACAAAATCGTTGGTCACTTGGACAGCAACAGCTGTAATTTTTACCCTCTACTTAACAGATTGGAAGGTAATAAATGGGCGTATACCATTTTACAAAGAAAAATACAAGCGAGGTAACCCACGACGATATTGAATTATTTAATCCCCCTCAAAAATGACTGTCAACAATTGTAATTGTTATTAATAAAAAAAACATTTTAAAATCGAAAAGAAATTTATCCCATCTATTCCTTAAAACTTTCACGATAAGACAACAAATATTAGTACCTAAAGAAACCAAAAAAAAAAAATGTAAAGTAAAAAATAAAAAATGACTTAAAGATATTTGTTTTTTCATTCATCATGGATTCAGATTGTTAATAATTTAACGCGATAAGCGTTGTCTAATAAGCGACTAAAAAACATTGGAACAAAAATTTGAAAAAAAAGAAAAAAAAAATGCCGCCCGAACAGGGACTTGAACCCTGGACCCTCAGATTAAAAGTCTGATGCTCTACCGACTGAGCTATCCGGGCCGATGTATCATCATGTTTAGTTTTGTAATATATACTGACCACTGGCCAGTCTTTTATTCTTTATTTATTTATTTTAATTTAATGATATTTGTAATTAATAATGAAACTAGGGAATGAAGAGGAAGATGAAAAAAATAAATAGAAAATTTATAGATAAAGATTTTCGGAAATATACAAACCATAGAGGGTATTTATCTAATTGAAATATTATAGGTGTGAACTGTGAGGAGGCTCGACCTCGGGCAGGAAGTTACGATTTAGAAATATCGCCGATCCACTCAAGAGAAATCTCACTTTTAACGAGATAGTTAATTCCGGAACAATTTTGTAATTATTTGGTAGAACGTAGACCGTATATACCAATGGCGAATAACGTACACGCTTTGTAAGACAAGTTTCGTCTCAAATAACAGTTAAATTATACTGACGAGGTAACGAGCTTCACCCACGTACGTGTCTGCTAAGCCGAGTGTCAGCTGTCGACGGCTTATAATTGTAAGTTTCTTAATACAGCTACAACTGGCAATAATATACGTACGCTCATGTGAAAGACGAACACATACGTATAATCTATATCGTAGATCAAGCTAGTAAGAAAAATAACTAATTGAATGAATAAATAAATGAATAAATGAATAGATAATTAACAAAAAATATGAAAGTTAACATAAAAAAAAATAGAGAGAGAGAGATAGAAATAAATAATAATATGAATGCTGAAATAATAAGGCGAAAAATAAAAAGTCTCGCGAATAATAAGTAGATATAGACATTTATCTATCTAAAGTTAAAACACAACGCGGAGTTTCAAATTTGGCACACCAAGGGTAAACACTTTAAAAATAGACATTTTGAACCTGAATATATTTTCGAAATCACTTTATACATAGGGTCGGCGTATGAGAACAAAGTCTGATTGATAGATTTATCATTTATTTAACTTGTGATGAGATATCAGTGATGATATTATGGCGATGCTGAGAACTATACTCGCCGCATGCTTATCGATGAAATTTAAGCGAATCATGCAACGCGAAAAATATTTTTTAAGTCCCGTCTAATGATTTTTAAATTCTATAGAAAAAAACAGGAGAATATTCAAACTCTGCGAGACTGATTAGAAAAATGAAAAAGTATCTTATACCTTAGACGCTGCACTTGTCGAGGAAAAGTACTATCCTACAAAACGTTATATATAAAAGGATCAGCTCATTCACATGAGCATTCGTCGACCTGAGATAACGGAAGTATCTTTGCCCTGGAAATATACCAACATTAGTTTTTATTCTCAATAGAAAATCTGGCGATTCACTTGTCCCTACGTTAGCCCAGCTTATCAAAAAGTAAATGACAACAAATGATCTCGTTAAACAGAGTCGAACTTCGTCACTGATTATTCGTTGGGTATAAGATCTCTCATTCCAAACGACCGACCTGGCAATGGGTATAATAATTAAAAATGTGGAAACGGATGCTTATTCTGCAAATTTCAAACAATAAACTGGCTTCAATCAATAAATTACACGTCAGTGAATTCGTTCTATTCGTTCTAATGATAAAAAACCGATTGATATATGTCAAGATCTCGATCTTTCTGGGCATAAAATTTTGCCACAATTTTTAAACACAGATAAGATTTCATTAATTATCTATAAACGCTAGAAAAACTTGGCAATTGATTTCCACTCTCATCGTTTATCACGTTGAACTGCAACCCCCGTCTGTCTGCAGGGGGTCATAAACTTATATACGATAAACTGACTTCCCCATACGTATATGCGTGTAAGATGAAAAGGCGGCGCAATTCTTCTCATCATTGATACGAAATACTGGACCACCGCGAGTCATCGCATCTGCAGACTTGAATTTATCTGATAGAAACTGAATATCCTCTTGTTTACACGATTCTCATTATTATTCTTATATCACTCCATCTTTTTCTAATTCAGTCTGTCCCAAACAGAGCGAAAATTCATTTATTTATTATCTAATGTTTCGGTCTATACGACCATTAATTGAATAGATATATTTTTCGGATTTACCGAATTCTCGATTCCAGTTTGAATATCATTGACACAATAGCAAAGTCTCACGGATTACGTTTCTCTTATCCGTTTTCGTCCAGGAAAACAAAGTATCAGTCAATACGGAACGAAAGACTCTATACATGGACATTGATTTCGACCAATAATTTTCTACTGTATCAATATACATACATACATGCATATGTGGCTTTGAATAGTTGTATGTGCAATATTTATTCTTCGATGTTTGCTCTCAATTTTCCATGTTTTCTTATTTTTCATCAACATTTTTCTCCGTCACGTCACCGTCGATCATACATACCTTTGAAAATTTTTATCAATCTCCAACGTTTCCTCAAATTCTAACGGTCTTTATTTCACCGATCATTCCCCAGGGCTAATTCATTCGTCGATATATCACCGTGCAGACCTGCACCGTAAAACACAAAGAGTGTGTCTAATATTGAGAACTTGACACATAGGGAAGCGACGCACGTCCTGGCCAAAGTCCAAGAGGAATCTCGCCTTGAGATACCTCAAGAGAGAAACAGAATGGAATAGAAGCGATGTTTGCATCTGGACAGCAACTGGCGTGTACCTAGTTATACTACTAAACGAGAAATTATTGTCGAAATTCTAAACCTACCTACAACGTTGAAAATTCAAACATCAATTGAATAAGAACGACTAGTTATTTCGTTGCTATTCAAGGCGTATTGTGCAGCATCTTTACTCCAGGAATTTGATCCGAACGTTAGATCATCGGTTTGGTAGAAAAGAAAATTCAACATTTATTTATAGGATGGACGAAATTGACGATTGCAGTAAATCTCCGGGCTAATTAGATCGCGAAGAGTATCTAATTTCTCGTTTTTTATACAGCGAGAAATAAGAAGCCTGTGCAGCAGCTAGTGCAGTTTTAGATGCAGCAGCAGCAGCAGCAGCGAGATATCTCCGATCTGTACTATACTCTCCTCCTCTCTACGTCTAAATTTGAATCTTTTGTCCGCTTAAGATGCCGCGGGTGATTAACCCAGAAAGTCCAGTGATATACGGAGTGTCGAGCCTCCTCCTCTATTTGCACCATCAAATCTATGACAACTAACACAACACACAATTCGAACGAGTAAAAGTTCTGGCGATACGCCAAACTAGACGAATATATTTATCGGAAAAAAATTATAACCCCCACCCTTATAACTCGTCGATAATATAATTATGGAATTATTCACGACGACAATCGATTATATATATTGTGATTTTCGGAGTTTCAGAGAATACAGAATGGCTCAAGGAAGACAAAAACAATAAAACAGTATGAGTTACACACAACACCGTAGATTAGAAGACAAAACTAGGAATTG
Source organism: Tenthredo scrophulariae (assembly GCA_963978835.1). NCBI lineage: Eukaryota > Metazoa > Arthropoda > Insecta > Hymenoptera > Tenthredinidae > Tenthredo > Tenthredo scrophulariae. The sequence continues at coordinate 8,662,952 of OZ022234.1, forward strand.
TTCTATCTGTTTCTTCGTTACTTTTTTCGTAAGGGTTTAAATAGGTAATTATTAAGAGCGATTCGAGTTTCTGCATCGTGAAGTTGTATGATTACCAACTATTCAACTGCCCGGCTAGCTCAGTCGGTAGAGCATGAGACTCTTAATCTCAGGGTCGTGGGTTCGAGCCCCACGTTGGGCGAAATTTTTTTTATTCATAGAATCCCTGGGTTTCTGAATATTCGATGATTCTCTATAGTCTCGCATTCAGCCACACGATGAATGAGCTCTCGATCGACTTTTGTAGCAATGAAAATTTCCGAATCAAATCGACACTGCAGTAGTTTCGTTCCTGAACTAGTATACATCGTATGCTTTCACGTTATCAGTTCATTGAATATAAATCAGATGTTTCGCTATTTTAAAACGACGAATAGCGTAGTTTTTTCAAATGAAATTTTATTGCTATTAGAGATTTGAGGTGAATTTTAACCTCCGCAAAACCTGCAGCAGCACCAAAGCGTTACGGTATTTATTTTTATTTTTTTCTACAGGTTCAATTTCGGTGGAAACTTACGCCTATAAATATTCGATCACAATTGGACAGCGAGATGATGTGCATATTGTATATAGAAACGCATGCATGTGTATATCTATGTAATACGGTCCACGTGGCTAACCTAATTCACAGAAATAATCGACTCCTGCACGTGTACGCGTGAATCTAGGTAGGCTGCTGCCACCAACAACACTAAATATACTACACGCGCAGGTTACTATGACACAACACACAAATGCGCCAAAGTGGCGTAACTGATGGTCTAAGGGCCCGTGCATAACCGATCTGCAGTTATTTTATTCGCATTGTATATTTGCATCGATTTCTATTCCATATGATTAACGAATGAAAATTTATTATCACCTTGAAAAGAGAAGAGAGAAAAAAAAAAAAAAAAACCTGATTTAAGAGTATTTTTGTAATTAGGAAAGAAAAAAGTTCTGTTCGATTGACATAACCGAAAGTTTTTTTCTCGTAAAAATGTTGAAGAAATTGTCATTTTTAATGCGGATTAAATCTTTAATAAAATATTGTTAAAGTATGAACCCTGTTCTTTCCACCACTGACACAGTAACGCGCTTAGTATATCATATAAAAGGCAAAAAAGGGTCGGATGAGCGATCTTCCCTTGCCTGAGGTGTTTGATGTTTTATTTTTCAACCGGTGTGTGCGCGTGGGATCATACAGGACACGTGCCGATAAAATAAGGCTAGGAGGAAGTGTTTTATACGATGTTATAGATCGTTTATCTGCATAATGGTACGAACAAGATCATATATATACCTTCAGGAAATAGCGAGATTGAAAGTCGGAGGTTCTTTCCTTAAAAACTCTATATTTAGTAGTAAAACTCGGTTATTCATAGACCTAGAAATTCTTAGCATGGCTACGTATCAACAAGGACGTAAACCGATTGTTGAACAGCCGCTAAGGTCTGCCTTTTTTTAATAATTTAATCATTTTCTTAAACAATAAATTTCTTTTTTGGTTCATAAATTCAACGATAGTAGCGGTTTATACCCGTAAATTTCTGCTTGCATACCTATATACGTATAGTTGAAAATTTTCCTTTCCTTAATTCTATTAGAGCTAAAGATACCGCGATTATATAGTTTGATATATTTACGATTGTTGTGATATATAAAAGGAAGAAAAATGAATGAATAAAAAATTAGAAAAAAAATTAGGACACCGTGTGCAAAAATTCTATCTTCAGCCACTTGCGATTTGTCTGTTTTTTTTTTTTCATTTTATCATTTTTTTCATGTAGAAAAATACAGAAAAAAAAAAAAAGGGAAAATAACATAATAAAGGAGAATCACTCGGCGAGTTTGACAATTACATATTATATTTAAATAAACGATTATCGAATGTTTAAACTGAAAATGAAAAGCGAAAGTCAAGTGGTTTTTTTTTTTTTTTTTTTTTTTCAAACCTTCGTTTGTCTATTTGAAAAATGAAAAAAAAAAAAAAAAAAAAGAAAAAAAAAACCTACATAATTCACAGCTATATACGAAGAGACGAAACGTTCCCATCATGCACTGGCCACATGGCAAACGCGTGATATCTGAACCATACGTATAATACTATATGTGTGTCTCTAACATTACATCTAGACACACTATATTGCAGCATGTGTACAGATATTTACAACGTTAGAAGGTCTCAAGTGTGTAAAATATTTACAGGTACATTTACACATCTTGGAAGTAAAACGATGTGTATATCAAATATACGTACATACAAACAAATACATGAACATGCAATACAGAGTGTCCATTGTGTCTCCCTACACCCCCACCCCAGAATATTTACCATCATAGGAACATTTCCTATATACGCAATATATATATATAGGTATACGTATTACGTATATACTGCTGTTAAGAATGAAAAAAAAAAGAAAAAAAAAAATGGTTTGAAGTAGCTTTGAAAAGATATTTTATATAGACACTGATCATCGTGTCATACGACAAGATAGAGATAGATAGAGAGTGTAAAAATAAATAAGAAAATCTGTTCGTAAGGAAAAAATGGAAAATGATAAACGTTTCGTAAAATTTGACTCGAGGTATGTAAAATATAAGTAAAATGATGTCACAGATTTCTGATATGACGGTAGAGCTTGAACTATTTAGGTATACGACTATAAATGCATAAGTGTGAGGTATGTATGTATGTACTCGTATATAACAAGTGAAAAATTCCATTCTTAGATTAAGCTGGGCCAATTAATCTCGGGTAAAAATCAACCGGTGCGCAATTTCCACTTTATGTTTAACCCACATACATACGAGGTGAGGTATAGGCATATACATCTCCGTGAGTGTGTGTGTGTATAATTATCTAAACTATTCCGGCAAAGTGCCAAAAATATTTGAGAACTGAAGGTATATATCAAGACAGTTGTTTACCATGCCTTTTAAATTTTTGTCAATCAATCAATCAATACCTAGCTTAGGTTGTAGTTACTACTACGGAGTATTCCGTGTCATCGCCAACTCGTAACTCGTCACATTTTCCATATACTTAATTTTCGACATGTTTTCTTTTGGCAACTGATACAAATTAAAATTGGGGTCTTGAAAGGCGAGGAATTACTCATATTATAGACGCCTCGACTATTTAAGGTGATGCTGTATCATCTGCTCGTGCTTTTCTATCGAATTGCCGAAATCATACCACGGAATGAATATTTTGAAGAATAAATTTTTCCTCACAAGAATCGCGTTTCGATTTGGATTAACGAAGAACACTTTTCGTTGACTTTTTCACATACATCAACGAGTATCTCAATGTCATACAACGGTAAAAATAACATTCAATTCTTACGATATTACGTGTATTATTCATTTAAAAAATGTCAAACTGACTGATGAGCCACGTATATATATATATAAATACACCGAATGTTGATTTTTGGTGATAGAAATAAAAGCAAAATTACTCTGTAAAAACAGGTGAATCCTCAAATAGAATGTTGGAAATATTTCCGAGTATTGTATATATACGACTCATTGCGATTGAGTCATTCCATGTAAACAGCTAAACTAACAAATTCGAGCTGCGATAGAAGTGAACACTGTGTGTTTTCTCGCCTTCTTTATTTTTTTTCTTTTTTTTTTTTCTGTCTTTCTTCTCATTATGAAACGGTTTCAAGCACATGCATGCATGTGTACATTTATTATATATTCGTTTACTCGAAAGAGGCTGTAACAGCATTTATTATGCAACAGTGCGAAGAGAGAAAGAGTTATACATGTATTATCGTGCAGAAATGTCGCATTTGCATTCGCACACGGTGCGATGGACCCGCGAGAGCTGCACGTGGCGTTGATATTTTCTTAATAATATATTATGCACTATGAATTGTTTATGGATTTAAAACGAATTGAAAAAACAATTGGATAGTATTTTTTTTTCTTTTTTTTTTTTTTTATTTTATTTATCTTTTATTCTTCGATAATTACGCGTCACATATTTGTAGGTAACCTATTATAAATCTGTGTAGTGTTTGCGAGACCGTTGCTAATCCGGCTTTTGACGCGGTATGGAAAATGTTGCTGAAAGTAATGGTATAAGTGTATAACTATTTAACTAACCATTCAAAACACCGGTTCAAGGGAGTTCAATGGAATATATAGAACTTCTTATGCCGCTGGTGAATAGAGAAATAGAGAAACCCACTGTTCTATAATTTTTGTTAACACAAAAAAGTGCTGCGATTCGTATGTACATACAGTAACTCAAATTTGTACAAGCAAACATCTACTGCACTGAAATTTCATATGCAAAATACATACGTGAACACGCGAGTTCATTACTAGCGAGTTGTTAAACCGTAAAATTTTCTCAAAAAGTTGGCTTAACATTTTTTTAAAAGCGTGACATATTGGAAAAGTATTTTTTCTTTAACGAAATCCTAGTCAACATACTATATTATGCAGACCAAATTAACTATAAAAGTTGAAAATTTATTCGTCTACACACACAAATGACAGGAAATTTGGTTTTTCCAAATTTAAACTACTTTGAGGTAAAAAGTATACTCTGCGGTTAAACGGGTCGACATTTGGCAAAATATACCTTGACATACCTAGTCTGAAAGCCTTTTGAACTTTAGACTTAAAAAATCTATGGTTTTTTCGTTTTAAATAAAGATGAATGAATTTTTTTTTTTTTTTTTTGAAATTATTTGTATCGTGTTATTTTTTCGGACAGTAAAAATCCTTTTCCTAAACTCGCGTACACAGCATACCTAATTTAAAATTGTAATTAATGCTGGGCACGTAGCGAACCGTTAATAACCATCAACTAAACCGAAACCATGATCGACTCGACCTCCTGGTATTACGCTCGGCTAACCCTTGCAGTATGAGACGTGATCAAATAGCTAAACACAGTGAAACGATCAAACGACGAACTGTTGCTCGCCTAATTCCAACTTCTTGACCCGGTTTCTTTCTCTGCCTAAATCACCGCGTAGAATTAAAACGGCGTTGATACAGATATCGGAAATGTATTTTCATATTTTCTTCCACGTTTTTAAACCTCCGAGGATTTTCATTTTCACTGAAATTTAGTAGCGAGGGATAAAACGGTGATTTTAAAAATAAATCCCAAATGGTCTAGAAAGAAACCATAACTGCAGCAGGGGTTAAGCTTCTTGGTAGATTTGTCATTTGGGTTTTTTACAATTTTTTGAGCCTATAAATAGGCTTCCTGCTTCGCCGAGGCCGAGGAAAAGCTGCTAGGTATACCGCCCTCGTCAGCTCATCGAATGGCGATTCATAAATTTACGAGTTTCACACTTCGCTGGCAGAATTGAGAGAGGCTCATTCATTACTCCCCCACTTTGATTAACTTATCTGTTAATTCATAGAATTTGAACAAATAGTAGAAGAAAAGAGGCGCCGTTCGTCAAACCCAAAATGTTACGCAATTGTTTCCCAAACTAATCGCGACGTGTGATTGATTATTGCAAGTAAAAAAATGTGTATGGAAGTGAAATTTATCCCGATGGAGAAAAGCGAGGAAATTAAAGGCCCGAATAGATCCTCCTCATTTTGACTCCAGACTTTCGTCATGTGTATCATCGAGTCTCAAAATTCCAGGCCAGTGGTCCTCGCGGAGAAGAGAAACACAGTAACCAACATACCTCTAGATTGTATAGTTTGGAATTTATAGAATAGAGTGAGGAAACCTTGAGAATATTTACATCGCGTATTAGAGAGAAGATAAAGTAACAAATAGAATGGGATTTCGAGTGTAAATGTATGCATGTGTGTACTTGAAGGTATGTATGCGAAAGGGAGGAGGAGGTAACACGGAACACATCTAACATGGAATAAGGAATAAGGAATAAGGAACATGGAACATGGCACATGAAACGATGCTTAAATATTCGAAAACATCATAACGTGCTTAGAATAATGCAGTATAAGTTGGAGCAGGTGAATTGGTGTGTGTAACATATCGCTAGATTTCAGCTCTCTACATACCTATAGAGAATCCCGTGCCTACTTCTTCGATTATCGTTACGTCGTCTATTATATTCATTACCAGACGTGAGACGATATCAGACGCATAAAAAATTGGTAGATAAAGAAATATCATTTTTGGTTTATTTCATCATTCAAAATGACTCGCACCCACCGCATTTATTACAAAAAAAGAATAAATTCTTCAATTCGCAATTTTGATTTTCTAAATAAAAATGCTGCTGCTGCAGCAGCCCGAACTTGGTCTAATTCATGACCAAAATATTTATTAGGTAATATATTTTCATTACGCATAATTAACGATTGTATAGAATTGAAGGCTTCTTTCGTCTATACTTAAATTTTCGATAAGATAATATTTGAGCTGGAATTAACGATCGCGAGCCGTCGTCGTTCCGTCTGGATAGATTTCTGCTACATTTATAGCCACGTATCATATGAACATTGAACACACACCCATATCAGCTGCGTACTATACACATGCCTATAATATCCGCGTGAAGAATGTACGAAAAATCCTAGTAAGCTCCAAGCTAGTCGAGGACTAAACTTATACGTGGTTTTTATTACTCTCTAATCTCCCTAAGCATACATCTAGGGCAAACGTGGGATAAGTCGTTTTGTTTTTTATAAAGTATAAAAACGTAGCTGGGTATAGGGATATTATACGTACGTTCAAAGAGACACGCGATGGTATTAGGCCATCTATTAGATGTCTTATCGTTCTATGACCTGCAACTTGCACTTTACAAAACACTGTCCATTGTACGTTACTAGTTATTACCTATATGCAATATACATACACATACGTTACGTCTAACTATATCGAACTCTGCGCTGCTATCCCGCAAAAAATTACTGTATAAAATCTTTCGGTAATAATTTTTTTTTTTTTGCTTTTTTTGGGCCAAAACGTTTTTTTTTTTTTTTTTCTCTTATATATACTATATGTATATAAGAATTTTTTAGATCTTGTTGTAAATGATAATTTGTTGATAATGAGATAGAGTACCTACCTACCTACCTACCTACGTATATATGTATTATACATTGGATTTATGTCTACTGTTATCTCGTCCTACGGAAATAGTAGAAGAGTCGAGATATTATTTGTTGTATTGTTATTATGCGGTGTGTTGTAAACAGAGCATAGGATATCACATTAAAGATAATTGTTATACTGTTATTGCTACACTTCCTCTTGATTAACATTTAGAGCAAAATGGATTCTAGATAAAATAAACTATGTACTAGAGCGGACACGTATCTTTGACTTCCGGAGTAAAGCATGTATTATAGTATTACGCATATAATTATTATATACACATGTTATATGTAAATATATGTACATGCGTATACACATGTTAAAGTTTTAATATATGGAACAGATGTATTGTAGTTTACTTTATAAAAAGACAATAAATAAGTAAATAAATGAAATAATTGTATTTTATATTATACTTCAATGTTTTTAAAAGAGGAAAACAGAATTTTAACATATATATATATATATAAATATATACTACCGTGTAGATATACATGTATGTAAAAATTTATTGCGATAAATAAAGATAAGCGAGAGACAAAAAAAAAAAAAAAAAAGAAGGGAAAAATATTTTTCAATCCAATTTCTATTGGCTAAATGCCGAAAAATTTATTTCTGCAAGAGAAAATTATACGTATTTAAATATAGTGTATATTATATGCTTGAACTAGATTCATTTTTATTATTAAACTTTCAAGGAATGTCTTACGTTTGTGTTCCAACTATACATATATATTGCCTGGTAAAACGACGCAGTTTTTTATTTTTTTATTTTTTTTTATATATATATTCTAATAAATAAATATAAAAATACAGAAATAAAAAATCTGTAAACGAAGGTATAAATTTGTTAATTATTATGAAAATTACTAGGTATACTTCTTTGAATTATTTATGATAATCATTCATCGTTTTTTAAGATGAATTAGAAGTAGTAGTAGTATACACGTGCGAAATATGAAATAAGAAAAATAATCATCGTATAGGTAGTACAGTTGTCGAAGCGAAATGAGAAAAATAAATTTTTTATTAGTATAAGAGTTATTCGGTTTATTATAGCGACAAAATAATTCACAGCTGCGCTAATACCAATAATATTTAAATATTTATCCTCTAACTTCAGGTTGATACGAGTCTTCGAAATATGTACTAAACAGACAAGGTATAGAATTATGTAAACTCTAATTACACTTTACTGACTGCCGTACTGTTAGAGTATCGTTTTCCTTGATGAAAAATGAAAAAAAAAAAAAGAAAAAGAAAAATTAGAAAAAATAAGGAACAGAATGAAAAGTAAGAAAAGCCCGATGTATAAAAATTGTGAATTCGTATGCGTGTATGTATAAACCTTCACCTATGACTTGAACATATTTGTTATATGATAGAATGAAGAGGGTTTGGATTTATCGGCGATTATACTAATCCGAAAAAAAAAAATATGAAAAAAATAAAAAATATGCTGGTTCAAACCAATACTACTCGTTCCTTCTTATTCCTGATAACGTAAATACGTCGGTATATATATATATATATATATATCATATTTATATAGTATAGTGTGGGGACGCCTGTTGCGCCCCGCAGCGTCTCGTCGAGTTGGGTCAATGAACTACGCCGTAAATTCGCCAGGGTGTCCATCCAGCCCCAGATCTTCTCAAAACAAAAAAATAAAGAAAAAAGAGTAAAGAGAAGAAGAGAAAAAAAAAAAAAAAAATAGAAAAAGAAACTGTTTAGAATTTCGATGATTCCTTAAAGCTTTTTTTTTTTCTCTTTCTTTCGACGGATAGAACGACGCCGATCTCATCATTTACATTTTCCTGCGAGTGAGAAATTTCTAAATTCTATTACCGTAAACTCGTCCGTTCATTTTGTATGCATGCTGTTACTTTGCAATCTGCAAGAATTGGAAATGAATAAAGAAAAGAAAAAAGAAAATATAAGGGTATTCAAGTTTCTAAAATCGATCGAAATTACATGATTCGAATTTATTGCAGGGAAGAAAGAATCGACGATCTCAATCTTGAGAATTTTTTCCTAAGGATTATACCTAAGTGAAAAGAAAAAAAAAAGAAAAAAAGATAAAGGAAGAAAAATGAAATTTGCACTTATTCGCGAATGAAAAAGAAATCATTGATAAGAGAACTTTTCAACAGCTTTTCTAGCTGACAGAGGTTCTTCACTTAGCCGATTTCCAACCCGGTAACCCGAAAAATGATGGGACCTGGCGATTAGTCGTATTCGCGGAGTTTTCTCGCCTATTCAGGTCCGACTACTGTTCATTGAAAATAACAGCTATAGCATTGGGTAGATCGGTCGATATAACGGCGAGTGAATACCAGGGATTTTTACAGAACGTTATATTCGCGCCAATCCATGTGTGCGCGAAACCAATGCGATACCAAAATATGAAAGAATTCGACTCTCTACTCTCCGTCGTTTATTGCATTTTGCACGTGAATAAAATTCAGTCATTCGCGTATTGAACGAAAGCTGAAAACTACATGCTGGAAAAGATATGCAACAAGTTTGATAAATACCCGATTTTCGACTGATTGAATGATTTTCAATTTTTTTGCTGTTCATTTAAGAAAAAATATCCCACCGATTGTATAGTTCATAAATTGACACGTGGCTAAGACCGCTAATATGTACGCGATCAACAAGTTCAGCTTGCGGCTCCTCTTATAGGTAGTTATACTACACGCGCGTTATACATATATTTACGACACGTGCCGGTATATTGCGCGTCTGGCTTTTGCACACATCTATAACACGTATCTACAATATCGTGTGTATGCAGGTCTAGCAGCTACCTAGATACATATACCCATTGCTTGCATTTGTCACATGCCTAACGTAACGTAGAGTTCAAACAGCTACGTATACGGTGCAGGTAGCGTTAATTTATACATCAAGATATTATTCGAGCTTAAAATCGACCCCTGAAATTCGTAATTCGTAATTACATCGGAAAAATGTTGATGCATTGCAATTCCATATTATCCATAGGAGAGAATTTTGCAACTGCAGTCATAAAACATCGGGAATATTATATCGCGTGGATAAAATTGGATCCGGATCTTTCGCGAAAAGTTTTACACTTCCGACTCCTGTTGCAGAATATTACGAAATTTTAATATATTTCTATTTTATTCTCTTTTATCGCGGTAATCAGACGAGATCTGTACACCTATTTATAGAAGTCTGATTCTGGCGTATATACGGTGGTTGATTTATATTTTTTTTTTTTTCACAGAGCTTGACACGGCTCCTGGTTCCTGCATTGGATCGCGTATAATATTACGCTATCGCGCGTAACAACAAACTCGTTGCACGCAGACAATATGTATAATTTAACAATTTGAAACGCAGAAAAATGACGATGTGCGGTATTACGTGTGTCAGATTGTGGTATAGTATGTAACGTGTTTACTAGCTGTTTGGATATATTCGCACATGTATACCTACTTTTTAAGAAATACTATAATGGCGTGTTACATGATAGTAATATACTGAGAATAAAAATTCAATATCTTCGTAAACAGCAGGGGATACTTATAAATATGACTCATTGTTAACTATCGATGAACATACTCCATACATTCATATAAACGACCAAGTTAGTACATAGGTACATAACTATATGCAAGACCATGTTATCGGATGAATATTTATTAAAATTATGTAATAATAGGTATAATTTAAATTCTCACACCTTTTTTGTGTTTTTTTTTTTTTTTTTTTTTTTTTTCATTCCTTTATAATACATGCTGAAGTTTGTCTGAAAAAAACTCGGAAACAAAAAACAAAAAAAACTTCTAAATCGTCTAATTTATGTCTCGATCGCAAAGAGAATAATATATTTCTAATATATATATATTATTTGATATTCACATAGCGATCGAGGGAAGAGATATACATGTACACAGGTATGGGTACATAATGATTTATTTATACACCCACATCTATATGTGGGAATAATATTTCTGCATATGTGTGTATGTGTGTGTAAAGAGCGTAAAGACGGCCGCGTTTGACCCTCGTATATCAGCGACTGATTTGAACTATAATCCAACACGCGCTATGACGTGTTGTCTTGATTTTTTAATTTTACAATCAATAACAAACAAAGCCGAGTATATATTTAGGTAGTAGTTATACATAAAAGAAATTTTGAAAATATATAAAAATAAAATATTTTTTGAAACAATTTTGGGATGTAGTTTCAATTTCTTACGAAATTTGTTGCAGCTGGCATTAGGTGGAGATAGAATATCAGCGAAAAATCGACGGTTGTCTTTCTACTTCTCTGATTTGATAAGACTTTATAAAATCTATTTAATAAATGACACAACCGCGGATCAGGATCACAATCAGTGGTTAATTCGGATGGTTAATTAGCCAATTAACTATGAGGTGGAATGACAGTAATTTTTTTTTCAAACAAGTAACTTCCGGTTTTGGTTTTTGAATTTATGATGTCTGATTTTATTTTATATTTCATCATTTTTCTCGCAGTAAGAAATCGCAGTTAATTTTATCAAACGTTTATGAACGGGTAAACAATTGATAAAAGCGTATAGAGAACGAGTACAACAAAAATTTCATATGTTTATACGAGCTGCACATTATACATAGGTGTATGTATGTGTGTTTGGATAAGAATACTGGGAATAAAAAGGGACTCGTAACGTAAAAAAGAAAAAAAAAGAAAATAAAACCGCGAAAGAGACAGAAATAAAAATAAAATGATGTAAAAGTGCAGGAAACGAGAGATGACGACAGAACTAGAATCTGTTGCGAGAGACAAAATGAATTTTAAGATAAGTCTGACCGTTCATCGTACGATAACAGTACATATAATACCGTGGAAGGAAAAGGAAATGTTTTATTTATTCCTTCGTTTTTTTTTATACATATATAATTGTTTTGTCATTTTTCCACGGTATTATTTAGCCGACCTTTAAAAGCTGTGTTATACCAACCGCAAATAGTTTCATGGACAAATCGCGAGGATTTTTCTAATTCTAATAATAATTCCGACAGCCATTCTTTATCCCTCTTATCATTTTATAATTATTTATTAAAACATCGTTATAAATTACTGAAAAGTTGCGTCCTTGATCATTGAACCGAACATTGAACGCGGTGGAGGAGATTATTCTCGAAATATCATATTTTTCAATTTTGTTTCTGTCTTTTTACACATATCTAATTCTAGAAATGAGCGAAGACTCTTCATGAGCGACTCGTCGCTATCAATATTCATAAGAGAAAAACATTATATGGCAAATTTAATGTCACATGTCTCCGTATATTCAAAGGGCAGATTCTGTACGTCACAATACAAGGTTCTCTTGGCAATTTCCCGACGCCTGTATAAAAGGATGATCTCTCGATCTGTTCGCTCTCTCTATTCATCAATTGAACTGTCAGAAGATTAATACCAGATGATTTATCAGTGGATATAGTAAAATAAGAAAATTCAGAAATCATTTCCCCATCTTCTACTCCGAATTTGAACTCGATTATAAATCGGGAAGATGTATTTTTAAAATAATTCAACTATCGGATTATATCGATTAGTGCAGCACAGAAAATCTTATATATATATATATTAGGGTGGTCGCTAATTCGGTCATATTTGAATTTCAAAATTTGATACTAGTAGGTATCCGTGAAAAATGTACAGATTTTCAACGACAACATTTCATTCGTCACAATTTGGAGATAAGAAATTTTTTTGGTTGCACTGTAGCTTCGAAAATGATATCGTTAAAAAATTGTCAAATTTTTTTGGAATACCCACTACTACAGGTAAGGTCTGTACCAAGTTCCAGATTTTCCGGAGCTATATTGGAGTCGGAAGAAAAAAAATTGACCGCGAAATGTCAGAAATCGTGTTTTATATAAATGGGGACATTCGAAGGCTTTGGTTACATTTTTTTGTATAGGAGACGTCCTGGCCCATAGGAGGGTATTAAAATTCGAAAATGATCAAATTGAGGACCACCCTAAGATATATATCACGTATGTATGTACATACATTAGGGTGGCCCAAAAAAAAAGTTTTTTTTTTTTTCTTCGAGTCTTGTACGAAAATATGTTGGTTGATTATGTTTTGAGAGCCCCCTCCGAAGCGCAGCTCAAAAAAGAATTTTTAAGAGGTCGCTCAAAATTTTAAAAAATTACCAAAATCGTCTAAAATCGATGTTTTTATTTCTTTTATCTCGTTATTTTGCTATTTTCTACTATACAAACGAATGATTAGGATCCTGAAATTTTTAAGTCGCTATTCTGATATTTAAAGGTCGCTCAAAATTTATTTAAGTTTCCAAGTAAAATAAACTTAAATAAATAAATAAATAAACAAACTTAAATAAATCTTGAGCGACCTTTAAATATCAGAATATCGACTTGAAAATTTCAGGATCCTAATCATTTGTATAGTAGAAAATAGCGGAATAACGAGAAAAAAAAAAAAAAAAACAAAAAATCGATTTTCGACGATTTTGGTAATTTTAAAAAATTTTGAGCGACCTCTTAAAAATTCGTTTTTGAGCTGCGCTTTGGAGGGGGCTCTTAGAACATAATCAACTAACATATTTTCGTACGAGACTCAAAAAAAAAAAAACGTTTTTTTTTTTTTGGGCCACCCTAATGTACATACATACCGTAGCCTCGATTCGATCATGGTTATCAATCACACCGTGATTGTCGGACGTGTCTATTATCTGTTTGGAATCTTATGCGTAAAATTTGTCCTTGAATTGGCAACGTATAGAGTTTAACACTCCGCTGACACTTTGGCGCCACTCATAATAAATACCACGAACCAAAATAAGCTAGCGAATGAAGGTCTCGCTTGTCTAAACCTCTATATATCAGGCATATGTCTATACCGTAGAGTAGAGTACACATATGTTATACACCCATGAATGTTATAATGATTATCTATGATATTTCTCTTCCTGCAACACTGCAAATGGCACGTGTAATGCCGTATAAGATGATTTCTTTTTTTTCTTTCCTTTTTTGTTTCGATTAAACTGTGAAAGAAAATAAAAAAAAGAAGAGGAAAAAAAAAAAAAACTGAAATCCTGTTTTTTTATCTCTTCCCTTTCTCTTTCTCTATATTCGAGGTAGTGGGAGAATTAGTTTCGAAAATAATATAGAGTTTACAAAAATGTATAATTCCGATCTGATTTTTATCCGTCAACGTGAATTTCGTCGATAAACACGCTTCGAATTTTGCGAGTCAATGTTTTTACGGTACTAGAAATAAAAAATCATGAATTTACTTATCATTTCAAAAAATTATAAATTATTTAAACTCATTGTCAATCAATCTACTCGAACCATTAATCAATCAAATGATGGATGTTGAATAGAGCGGAATATATTTCGGTCTATTGGTGCAGCAGGTCGCTCGATTGATAAATCTCGAAAACGTTTCGCAATTAATTGCAAGCTTAATTGTGAGTAAGAAAAAAACAAAAAATTGCAAAAAATTAAAAGGTTTTAAATCCCATAAGATTTTTAAATTTCTTTTTCTCTACTTTCGTAATAGACCACTTGATTTGATCGCCACTGCTGTTTACTATAGAAACAGATTATCAACGAGCTGATGTGAGTTAAACGTATGCTTAACACTTGTTAATTTATACGGTATGTGTCATGTGTGCAAATTCGGGGGTATAATAAACGTTGCACGTTTCAGTTATCACGAATGTTGAATCTCAAATATCTAACACATGTATATCATTAGTAGAGATCATATAAGTATATAGTAAACCTAGAAAACATCGTCATTAAAATTCGTGTGTCGTATGTGTGCGATTCCTGAGCTGTGCCTACCTATACAAATACATTTCTCGTATGTTAAGTTCGTCGACAAAATTTTGTAAAAAAAATTAAAAAGAAAAGGGAAAAAAAAAAACAGAGAAAAAATCTAACCAGGTAAACGGCCGATATTTGGATGAACAAATTCATGTTCGAAATAACAATAAGAATAATCAAAAATCATTTAAATATTGAAGAAATTTTTAAGAAAGAAGATGAAAAATATAAAAATGTTGCGTGGGTGAGACGCGTGGGGCGAACCAGTCTCGTCGAGACTTTATAGTTTAGGAAAGTTTGGGTATGGATTCCACACGGAACAGGTTAGTTAAGCTGCTTGTCGTTTTTTTCGTTTTCTTGTTTTTTGTATTTTTTTCCGAATTTTTTAAACACCATGAGGCTGTCAGATCTGGCCTTTTACGGCTGTGTACAAGTTCCTGGCAAACCCGGTAATGCAGTTTTTGTTTTATTGGAATAAAATTGACTTCTTATTCGAAGAGCTGTACCCCATGGATTGAAAAAAAAAAAAAAAATTAGACAGCCGATGAGATGAGTGTTTGTCGCTTGAAATTCTCATTTTCGCACACTGGAGTCTCCATCTTCGTCATGCGCCTAAAAAATTTATCTTTCCCCATAGAATTTTGGAGAAAAATTAAAAAAAAAAAAACAAAAAAAAAAAATGCCCGAATCATCGAAACATCAATTTTTCGCATTTAAATGAATTTCTAGTGGCTGGGACGGTATCGAAAAATTCCGAGAAAAAAAAAATTGAGCTTTCAATTCGGGCGTCGAGTGTGGAAAAATGAAAGTTTCACTCAAATCCGAAGGGGTCAGGTCTGAAAGATGGTCGAGATGAGCTGAAATCCCCCATATGTAACTTAAGGTGTAAGATGTGGTTGTCTGTTTAAACGTTGTTTCGAAAACTCGTGTCCCACTTTTCTTGAACGATTGGTAAACTACCTCACGCGTGTCAAAAAAAAAAAAAAAATAAAAAAAAAAAAAAAACTACAACGAAGAAAAATAATGAAAAAACAGAATAAGAGAAAAAAAAAAAAAAAAAAAAATTCTGTAAGTATACCCATCATGCACAATGATGTAATATAGAAATTTGGCAACGGTCAAGGCCAGCTAAAGAGAATCAAGAGTAGTTTGGAATATTGAATCGTAGATAATTGGGAGGAGGTACCATAATACGTGCAATAAATAAGCCGGGGAGGGGGGGGGGGGGGAAGGAAATCGTTTGGAGATCGATTTAACGCTGTAACAAGATAAAATGACGTAATTGTATAGGAAGCGATTTTCATCGAGAAAATGATATTATTTGTTAATGAGTGATCAGAGGGATTGAAATTCGACCTTTTCTTTACATATTATAGGAGAAGAAATATTGAAGAGACAAAAATAAGGACTAGAAAGTGAAAATAATTGAATGAATCGAATTGCAATACAACTGCTATGTGTGTGTGTGCTATCATGATTTTGGTTTTTGGTTTTTGTTTTTCATTTTTTGTTTCATTTTTCAAGTATTTATATATCTGTTCCAGTTTTCCTAATTGACGTTATAAAGATACAGCGGTCTCTAGACACCTGTACAAATAAATCAACCAAAGTTATTCACATAGTGCCGGTAGAGTTCAATAAATTATTCCAGCCATGCCAACAGACGTTAACCCCGATCCCTAACGTGGCCAGAAAGAATGCCGCAATCGGAAAAAATGAAAAAAAAATAAAAAAAATAAAAAAAAGAAGAAGATGAATTGCATTGAGAGAAAAGCACCGTAAATAAACGACAAATTGCCTCATGATCGGGGAATGCTGATGTAAGTTAAAAACTGCGAAAATCTAGCTCCCCGAAAAGTCTCATTTCAAGTCTCGGAGGTTTTGGTCTTTCGGATCTTTACGGTACGACAAAAAAAAAAAGGAAAAGAAAAAATAAAAAATAAAAAAAAAAGGGACGATAATAATTTATAGATATCAATAATTGTGTCGAGTTATTAAATAGAAAAGTATAATTCTCAGTATAGCTATATTTGAAATCGAATTATCGATTCGACTATAGATATTATCATTGTTTCTCGTTGTTATTGTAAATTCCGAGTGCTGCCTGGAGATAGTCAGGAAGTTTATTACCAACGTGTATACTATATATGCATATGTATACATTTACTACGTACGTAATGCGGCAGTTCTGTATCTCTAACCCAGATGCAACTGCAGCGGACATGTATAATAAAAGATCGCGGCTACAGAGCTTAACGCTTCCCATAACTCAAGTAGTACACGTATACACACATACCTAAACTAATGATAATAACTAAAAGCTTTTTTCGGCAGAGTAGCAAAAGAGATATAGATAAAGAGAGAAAGATAGTGAGAAATGGTAAGCATCAATCAAACTGCGTATAGTATAGTTGTTTATCAATTCCTCCTCGCTGCAGTCTTCGCGGATAAAAATTAGGCTCTAAATTCTCGAGGTATATCATTAATTCTCTCTTATACCTATTTTTTTTTTTTTTTTTTTCTTTTTTCTTCTTGAGGCGACAAAATTGTGGTTTCGAAGTAAACTTTTATTCATATATTGTCCTAATTGACAGGTAATCAAATAATACCCGATAAATTCTTATTAAACTCTTATTCGTCCGATAACGAAAGAGAGAGAGAGAGAGAAAGAGAGATGGAAGAAAGTAAGAAAACGCAGTAGAAAAAATTTCCATCGACTATAATAATTAACAATAAGATTTTTTTTTTTTTTTGGATTACATATTACTCTACGTGTGGCAACACACGTGTTGGAATAAAACCATCGGCTTTATTGTAATGAATGTGAATATCAAGATCGAAATTTTTTTTTCTCGATGTCGATAGCATCTATATATATGTACACGTCTAGACTACAAAATCTACCTATAATAATCCCGTAATACCAATTTTTTAATCTAATATAACCTGAACGTACTCATTTCAGATAATACCTATATACTTTGACAAATCGGCTAGCTCGATAAAATAATAGTTAAGTAATCTAGAAAATAAATTAAACGCACACTCGATTGAGATTTTATGAATTCGGTCAGGCATTTTTAGACCATCTTGTTTTTTTTTTTTAATATTCAATAAGGAATCGGCCATCGAAGTATCGAATTTTTTAATGAATATTAAATTTCATTGAATTACTACAAATTCAGATATATAAAGAAGAGAGAAATTTTTCAAGACACTCACCCTCTCGTCGAGATTTCCCAAGTCTGGTAGCTGAAAAATAATAATAATAAAAACACTGGATTAGTATACGATTGAAAATTTCAAGTGTTCGCCTTTTGTTGATAGAAATTGTATTATTTTGAAAATATAGCCGAGGTATGTATATAGTATATACCTATATCAGATCGAAAGTGACCAGTTTTTATAAAAGCGATGATAAATAATTCCGATTTGATTCAAATCGAGATTTTTATTCGTCGAAATTATTCAAATATTTCGGCAATTTATAATACAAAATTTGTCATTGACACAGAAAATATGGGAGTTAGTGTAGAATGAATTTTGATCACATACGTTTAATTCACGATCATATATGCTAGGTATAGCGAGACTGCGGGACTATATATGCGTCCGAATTGTATAATAAATAAAAAAAATAAATGAATAAAAATAGAAAAAAATAAATAAATAAAAAGTCGCTAATTTAACGATTTACCTAGATACCCACTTAGCTATATTATAATTATTGCAAGTCAGATAAAGTAGGTGACGATCGGTTGTTAAACGTTCGTATAAGCTCACAGAGGGTACGACGAGCGATGGAATTCGAAATAGGATTTTAAAAATAACTCAACTCAACTGACAATTTGTTGAGTCGACGAAAAGTCGGAGACAATATTTATAAGGAATAAGTACATATCCCATAAATGACATACGTTACATATCATGTATGTACAATCGACACGTGTGTATCGAGAAACGCTGTACCTATCTATGTCGTGCTATGAGTGATCGTGCAGCCTTCGATTTAATTGTGAAAAAAATAAAGATAAAAATAAAAATAAAATTAGAAATTAGAAATTAGAAATTTTTTTTAACAGATATATGAAGCTACATCCATTGTTCAAATTTCTAAGGTTCATTACGTTGTGATATACCTTCAATTGATTAATATAAAACATGAATTATCGACCTTACCGACGCTCGTCAACCGCGAAGAAGTTATCAATGAAATTCTTCCGTACCGTCTGTTGCTCGCGAAATTTTCGGGAGTCATTTAAATTGCGAAATTCGGCGTCTTTTCGGATCGAAAATTTGACGAGTATAATACGACCAATTAAATAATCCGTAAAAAAAAAAAAAAAAAAATAATAATAATTGATTGAAAGATCATTGAAATATTCATTTAATCATTATACGAGATAGGAATTTCAGCTAAATGATCGAACCTTCGAAGAATCTTATCTGAAATTATATAAATAAAATTTTCAATCTGATTTTTCCTGTATTTTTATATGCTCGAACGGATGGGGAATAAAATGGTAACAAAAAATCTTATTCGCAAATTAAATTGAAGTGACTAAAATTCTGGTCCCCTGACAGCGCAGCAAGGGTGATTTAATTCCGTTTTAAATAGGTACCCATGTATAGGTATACTATACATATGTTATATGTACGTAATACTTTTGCTAACGAAATTTAGTTTCAAACGATTCTCTGCCACCCTTTATGTTATATACGTATAGGTGTATAGATCTAGCATGAGATTTATTTTCATCTGGCTTTACAGATTGCGAAGATAAAGTCAATATCTGTGTACAAGATATATCGAGAGTGAAAATGAAATACCAAAATTTAAACCAGACTCGGCGGAAACCAGTTTCGAAATAATTTCCGATCCGAATGATTGCGCGAACAGCAAATTATCAGAGGTGAAATATTCCGCGCACGATCAGTAGGTAATCGAATTTCACTGCGATCAACGGCATATAATTATATCGAGCAGCTTTTACGATATAGCTTCATATTCTATTTGGTTTTTTGATATTTATATATACTCGATATAGAAGAATTTTTATCGTCTCGTTATCCTTAAATATTCTCTATTATATCCGTTGGATTTTAGATAGTTAATATTATGAAATCGAATACACGAAATACTGGATTTTCTAACATTTCTAATTAAGGAGTGAACAGAGTATGAGAAAGCCGATGATTAGTGTAGTTTGTATTTTATTAAAAATATATAATATATACAAGCGTTTATAATCGTAATTATACAAAATTATCTATTCATTTATTTATGAAATGGTTTTGTTTAAGGTAATTTATTATAAAATAATACCTATATCATATACCCTCTCAGATATATCGTCACATACATATAATAATGTGGTAAATATTTATCCGTATAAACATTCTAAAGTTTAAATTTATAGAAACAACTTTAATACCTATACTCGTGTAACAATAATCTTTTGAAACATTGTGATGTTTCTTTGGCAGAAATAGTCCATATCAATCGATATAGGTAATAGAAATGAATTTCTCTGTGCGTAATACTCGAGACGTAAAACAGGTGGTATTTAAATTCTAATCAGATTCAAATTCCGCCAAGTATTTTCGACTATTTATTATTTTATGCATACATCGATGCATATAGGTTCTCGAATAACAGATAACACGAGGAAAAATGGTAATAAATAAACAACAAATACGATATAATGCGGTTGAAATGTAATATATGAAATGCGTTATCCTAGTTGACCAATTTGTTACATCTGCTAATGCAGTTTGCAAATTTCAATTTCTATGCACGCTACCGCTGCAGGTTTTTTTTTTAGAAACGTTCAAAATATACCCCGCGAGATTTTGGGCTGTCGAGGGTTGAGCCACATAGTTGATTCCCAGCCAAAGGTCAAAGTGGATAAACCATAATTCAAATCAGTCAATCCTCTCAGCGTATGTACAGCCGAATAAAAATCTACCTCGGAAGATTCAAGCACCACTTAAAAATTTTCCGATAAAAGCCCGTACGAAGTGCTTAGCTAAGAATTGAGAAAAAAAAATAATACATATATATTTATGTATGTATGTCGTTTCCTTTTCTTTTACCTCGATTACAATTTTTTTTTTTTTTTTTTTCTATTTCAGTACTAAATCGATGACTTTTTTTTCAGCCAAAAAGCGTTTCCCTCGATGCTGAAGCTCGAAAAATGTCTTTACGTATTCTTCGTTTCTCCTGAATCTTGTTTTTTTTTTTTGTTTTTTTGTTTTTTTGTTTTTAACCGCCGATCAAAAGCCACGGTAGAATAACAGTGACGCATAAAGCGGCCAGACAACTCGCACACATTGCAAACGGACTTGCAGCAGCTTCGGGTTCAGTTTCAATCATAAAATCTTCGTCCCGTTCAAATTCGCGGATTTCAACGTCACAGCGAAATCTAACGCGTGCTGATCTCAGCTGAGCACTATCCCTCCTCAAGAATAACGACGAACCTTTTCGGTCCAATTTCCAACCGGGTTCTTGAAGGAGCATTTTAGTCATCATTTTGATCTATGGATTAAACGATTTTTAGAATAGGAATTTTCGCACCGATTTCACCTCCCGTTTACGTTGATGAGAATTTTCTTTCAATGTTCAATCTTTTAATTATTTTTTTTTTTTTTTATTTTTCCTTCTTATTTATTTATTATTCTACCGGTGTGAAGAAAACTTGAATAATTTCTTCGACGTATATTACATGGGTGTACGTTCTCTCAAGGTGTTAAATTATTTCAAGTGATATCCTCCCACTTGGTTATTTATTTATTTATTTATTTCTTCAAGCTTCTTCTTTCTTCTTACTGTTGAATATACATCAGACGGCTTTATTCATCTGAAAAATAAGAAGAAGTAAAAAGGTACAAGAGTGTCAGACAAACATGTGGAGATATAAATGCGGAGGCAATGTTCAACTGCATATTTCACGCATTGTGCTATAATTATGAATATTAATTAAAACAGATTAGTGACGTCGATCAAGAATTAAGATAAAACTAACGATTAGCCGATTTTCAAACGCAAACATTTTCTCAATTCGACTCATTTCCGCGATCAATAATAAAATTAAACAAAATAATCATAATATTATTAATAAAATAATCAATGTTTTCAAATCGTTATCGAGTCATAAATAATAACGTTGTCGAGTTATCAAAAACTGAATTATGGGTATACATCATAGAGATTTTTTTTCACGCTATGACAAAACTTTGACTTTATTTGTTGTTAGCAAATCTGACCTTTCAACTCGTCTTATCTAAGTGGTCCATGAGAAAAAGGAGCATCGGTCAGCGTCAGCAGGAAAGTTTTTTTATTTTTATTATATATTATATATGTATACTTATACAATGCGGTATAATCTTTAGACTCATTATTTTAGTTCAAGATTTGTGAACTACGATATAAATTTACTGATAATACTAATCGTAGTAGAAATTTCCAGAATTCAAGCTTAAGAAGCGCGTTAAAAGATACTTCAAATCGAGATGATACGTCGCTATAAACTTACGTTAGATTTTCGAAAGAAATTTTTTTTTTTTTTTGAAATTTACGTCTTAACAATTTGGTGAAAATAATATCACGAAACAAAGCACGTATTGAGAAACATCGCGCTTGTTTTAGTTCCGCTTTGCCCATTCGCGGTGATGTGTGCTGACGATAGGAATATACATACGTATGTATTACTAGCGGAAAAAAAAAAAAAAAAAATACCCGATGTAAACGTCAGCATTAGAATTTCAAATATACTTAGGTATATGCAAACCGTAGCCGTAGATGGGATACTATGCGCGGAATGAGTAGCAAGTTAAAAAAACGGCACGTTATTACGCTGACGTTTGTTCCAGACATGAAAATTTAGTTTCTGCGTTATACACGCAGGTGAAAAAACAATAATAAAAATTCAAAGTGTTTTATTTTCTCGTATTATTTGATCAAAATAATTTAAACTTCCAATAAAAAAAATTATTATTTTTTTTTTTTTTCTAATAAAAATGAAAATAGTAGAAAAATAATGATGAGAAAAAAGAAATAAAAAAATTTAACTACGTTCAATTCTAAGCCCATAAATATTGACTCTGGTTAGGTCTGGTCTTTCCGTTCTATAATAACAATTGAAAGTCATTGTGAATATTGAAACTTTAATTGAATACCTACGCAAATAAAGTTTCGCAATAGGTTTTTAAACATTCGTTCGATACCCAATGCTGTAGGGTTTAGGCGACCTTATCTCTTTGAATAATACTATTCCATAATACTCACGACGATAAGTGACCATTCCACTGACGCAAGTCATTCTAAGTACGGTATCGAAAAAAAATATTATTGTGTGATATTATAAAGTAACTGTAGCAAAAGAATAAAAAATAAAAAAAAAAAAATGCAATTTAGCGATAAGGCGAAGTAATTTGCAACGCAAAGCCATGATACTCAACTAAAAAAATTAAAACGATAGTTATACGCATACGTGTACGTAATCGGCTACCATTGACCTATTTCAATCGATTGCCTACTTTCGCCTAGCTTTCGAAGACGTGATAATGTGAAAAGAAATTTTATTTCGAATCAAAAATTTCTTAAACTTTTACACGGATCGAAAGATTTTTAGATAAATGAATCAGTTCTATTTCCGAAATTCAAAGGTTAAATCGTTATTAAGTCTCATTGAATAATTGAAATATAAAAAGTAAAAAAATTATTCAAAATTCAAACGAGTATGTTCAGAGCCTGTAATGCAACCTTTCATCTTCTGAATATTGAGCGATTAATATCTCGGTATGGATGTATGTATACTTATTTATCATACACATATACCGGAGTTAATTGGGTATGCAAATTGATGGAAAAAAGAAAAAAAAAGAAAAAAATTAGTTGCACGGTATTATAAACATGAAAGGAAAACTTTAATACGTGGCTTAGTTCCGTATACGGAATTCATGTGCCTATATTACGCTGCTGCTGCTACATAGTAGACGCGAGTACTAGGTATTCCCTATGTCATGAAATTTCGTTCTATACTAATTTAATGATGTAATGAATGTCATTCCCAAATTTTCATACGAATCGATTAAACTTTCTTTGAATTTATGCCTATTTTGATTTATATGATAGTATATAGAATTTCAATTGATTCTTTGGATGAAATGAATGAATAATTAATAATTAGATTACGATGATAATTGAGCAGCTCCGAATCCGAAATGTGATTAGGTTCAAGCTGTGTACTTCAATGTATGAGGTAGGATTTTTTTTTTTTTTTTCTTTAGAGAGTGTATTTCGCGAATTTATCTTTTTCCAATTCCCTTTTGATTTTCCTCATTTTTATGATCGAATATCTGAGGGTGAGAAATTGACCCAGACTCGAATCCGTTAGATGCTATATAGGCGTGACCGAAATATCAACGGAGAAACTTCATGAATGAAATATTTCTATATTCTGATATAATTTGACGAGAAAAAAAAAAAAAAAAAACACACACACATTTCCATCGATTTCTCATTTCTGGTTTAAACACATACAAATAAAAATGTTCAATCTGGCTTTCGATCAATCAGACTCTACTCACAGATCTTTGGTTTTCAAATGCAGAAGGAAAAACGAAACGGTACGTTATATAAGTGGATAAATAAATAGGCGAATAAAAAGGCAGCGGCGAATGATCAGGCCCTCGATGAGAGAGAGAGAGAGAGTCGATATTTCATAGTCGCCTAGTATATACCTATGTATGCAGTATGAAGATTGTCAGAACCCCTGCGAGTACTTTTCACAAGTATTTGGACTCGAATTTTACCCTGGGGTTTAAAGTTTCCGAAAAATTTGTGGTGGATGAATAAGCATTAGCTGAATAGGATTTTTTATTTTATTTTTCTTTTTTTAGGAGAAAGATGAAAACTTTGGAGCACGTATACGCGGCATAATGGCATGCGTACGATATCTTCGTCGATAATAATATTTAAATTTCAAATATTTCCTCCGGTAATAAATATAGTATTTATAGGTATATAAATAAATATCTATATGTATGTATGCGCGTACTGTATATAAATAAAAGTTTGATTATATATTTGAGAAAAGTTTCTCGCGACATCCCTGCAGCACAAGCAGCACCACCCCACCGCGTGCCACAACGAGATAGGATTGTCTCATACGACACAATAGCGAGGAACTAAATTAGATCTTTCAGGGGTAAGAGAAGAGAAGGGAAGAGAAAGGAGAGTTAGAATTTAAGTTGCTTTGAGCGAAAATCAAATTTATGTAGGTACATACTTCATGGGTCGTTGATTTCACATTGGAATCACTCCCCTTTCTACCCCACGCCCATAAAATTCGTCGCACAGAGATCTAATATGACATAAAAGATGCGAACATATCTAACATGCAGAAGGGTGATAAATAAAAGTGAAAATAAAAGAAAATTAAACTTAGTAAAAATTAGGGTGTTAATTTATGCCGTTATTGGCAATAAGAAAATGATATGAAAAAAAAAAAAAAAAATCGTTACACTAAATTATCAATCAATTTGATTCAATATTCTAACCAACAATAAATTGTCTCTTTCTTTTTTACATCACCGTTATTATACATCTGCTACATACTATAAGCGTCAATTCGCGTCGCGTCTCGTCGTACTAGGCATGTAATTATTGAGGTTAAGTGACGTCCGTTCGATCCATCAAGCTACTACAAGAATTGTAGCTGAAAGAAAATTGTGAAATAAATTCACCAGTGCAATCCTGACAATAAATTGGAAAAAATGAAAAGAAAAAAATATATCTCAAAAGCTCAGTCTAACAGATTGAGGTAGTTAAAAATTTTTTGGAAACCAAATCATAGAAAAGAAAAATAAGGAGATAAAAAAAAAAAGAAGAGGAAGCGAAGATTTACTACGCTCTTTGTTTGCTATGAGACCGTTTCTCAAATAGATGTATGCAGCGTCTATCATATGAGAAAAACTGACCGAACGATCGAGCAGCTGGACTAACGATATGATAGAGGTTCATTTCGTAGTTGAAAAATTGCATCGATTTACGAGACACGTTCAATAAGTCTGACATTGTTATCAAACCGTTTATCACGATATTGAAAAACCATTAGTCTGATGAGCCGGAATATTCTGATAGCTTTTCTCTACCAGACGGTGTTGTAGGTATAGGCAAGCAAACGCGTCATGTTGCACATGGTGATAAAATAACACAGTATACGATACCAGGCCCCGATTTTATTTAACGATCATTGAATTGACTATGAAGTTAAAAGTCTGATAAATAATGATCAAATTTTTGACCCTGAGTATAAAGTTTATTTTTATTATTATTATTTCCCGATTTCATTTCTTCCGTTAAAAATCCAAAAGCTTAATATCATTATTTTCAGACTATCCAATTGTGTAAATAATTCGAGAAGATTTTGTCTCCGTCGACGAAACTCTAAGCCACAGTAAATTGATCTTTGTACATGAAAAAAAAAAAAATCAAAAAGCCAGAAAAAAGGGAACAAGAAAACCTGAAGAACAAGGTCGGAATTTGACGAGATTAACTCATGGTTTCTCCACGACTGTATTTCTCCGCAATGATTCTTGGCCGCTGTTTTAAGCCGGGTTAATCCCTGACCTGATAGGATTATAGTAGCTTTATATACTATATACCTATGCCGGGGCGTTGGATGGTTAAAAAAAAAAAAATCTACTATAGATCATGGGTATAGGGACTAACGAAGAAAGGAAGGATTCCGTTAGTCCTGGGGGAAGTTAATGAGAAAATACGAAATATCGTTCGTATATGCAACCCTTTAAACTTTTTTTTTATTTTCAAAGATCATACGGTGGTCATGAGCAGTATTTAAAAAATGTTCTCATCATTTTAACATATACATATATATTTATGTATGAGCGAGCGAATATATGAATCGCGAGTTATAAAAGATTCGCGACTATAACCGCGGGCTTGACTAGATTCAATTTTTTTTTTTCAAATTACTCATCCTTGACCTTCGATGTAATTCTGATAAATTATTTCATAGGTAGTTTTGCGAGAACTCGCACGATCAGCGTTACGTAACTTCTCGAATAACCAACCCAACCCAATCGTAAGGTTTCATTCTAATAAATACACATATGAGTTGTTTACGAACTTCCGAGTGTGTAACTCGTCGTGGAACATTTCAGACCTGGCGAACCCAACGGTAGAATAAAAATAAAAATGACAATAATAATTTAAAAAAAAAGGGTGGGGGGGGGGGGGGGGTAGCTAAAAATTCTGGATATTTCATTCGATTTTTTTGTGGCTAAAGAGGGAGAAAAAAAAAAAAAAAACCCACTCGATTATAGATACTAAAATTGATGTAATTGTCTGTTTGTTATCTCATAAAAAAATTTAGAACCTAATTTCTCACACCGATTAGACTTTCATCGATTAATATCTGTATACGAGTACCAGGATCGATCTGTAATGTTTTCCTGCAAGTGTATATGTATAGGGGGATCGGGATAAACTATTAAGTGCAAAAAATATATAATACAGATTTAAAAAATGATGAATTGATTTAAATCGAAATCGGAGATATACTAGATGCAGATTATCTATACCTATGTGCGCAGTAAATAACGGTCATTATAAGATTGATCGGAATCCGTGAAAATTTAAGTTATCGATAGAAATACCAACGTCGTTTAGTATACAAAGAAATTGTGCGTATTATACACGTGTGCCTACAATAATCATAGCCAGGTGACTTGTGTTGACTAATAATCGTTTGTAATCTGACACCTTGGCTATTTCAAAAAAATCGATAAGTAGTTTTATCTAAATAATTATACTTCTTCATATATTGGTATATAAAATTGATTTTTATAGATACCGACCCCTACACCCTTGAAGTTATACAATCGATGATGAACTTTAATTTAAATTTGAGCTATGAGCTAAACTATGCACTTTGGCTACAATAATAATGACTGTTCAAATATTGATAATCGATGAATAACGAAGGCATTTGCATTCGGATATATGTATCGATGATAAATCGAAATCTACGCAATAGATTCGCCGAGGATATTCGATATTATAGAGTTACATCAAAGGTCTGCAGGGATCCTTGCACATATGTAATCGGATTACTATATAGAAACTGAATCTCCTATTTGGATTAAGAAAATTGAATTTATATATCGCAATCGATAAGCTGAACGAATCTTTCTTATTATATTTGTATATTTTCATACGTAATATTTCGATAATCTCACATAATATTATTGAAAAATAAATAAATAGAGAAATACTATATCCAGGAAACAAAATATTCGTATTAAGAATCAGTCGATACTCAGATAACGAGTTGATTTCAATTATATTCGAATTAGAATAATTGAATCGAGAGAATTAAATCGAGGTAAAGGTAGTTTTTCTTTTTCTTTCTATTTTCAAAAACTCGCGCTGAATTTTATGGCGTTTGAAAATTTAAAAGTAAAACTAGAAGTTAGTTTTAAACACTTTTCGAAGAGGCTTTAAAATGATGTAAGAAATTCACGCTTAAGACGCTAAGAGTTTAAAGAGTTTGACGTCAAGTTTAAAGAGATGAATAAAAAGTTCTGGGAATGACGCCTATGATAGGTGCAGATGGGGAATCAGCTAGGAATACTAAATTTCTTATGAGACTAAGTTATATTTACTTACGAAAAATGAGCGCGGGTTATCACAGGTGTACGGTGTTATCAGAGGGTCGTTAAATTCTTAACAATCACTGTTAATACTATAATGCGTCGTACCGTATAATAACGAGATTGTTGTTAATACTCTGGTGTTAAAAGAACGAAATAAAATATCTAGTGAAATTCTATCCTGTTATCGTCTCAGTATACGAATGAAACTGGCACGATGCGCAGCCAGCATGCTAGTGAGACTTCTGAGCAGCTGCTAGCTATCCGACAAGCGTGCGAACCACCGGCTGCCGTATGTCTGTGATAAATTCCGTCACGACGAGCCTCGGCGATTCTGCGCTCTTATTCGTAGTTTCGGTTATAGCTGGCTAGTGATTTGCTCCGAGTTTTTAAGGCCGGCGTATTGCCGTTGGCGCGCGCCGTGTCGAGCCTCTTTCGTTTATTCCGTTAAACTTTAGGTAATATTCGTCGAAAGAAGGTAAAAGATTATAATCTTTTTTTTTTTACTCCTTTTTTTCTTTTATTTTTATCTCATGGTATCCGTGAAGCGGGGTTTGAGAGGCTGACGGTTTTTAGGATTACGACTACCGGACGACGCCGACGTGACGACGTGACGATGCGACGACGTGACTAGTCGAAGTCACGTTTCTGTACCGGTATAAGGACAAATAGGAATAAAATAACCGCAAACGAATTTCTTACTGAGATAATTATTATAGTATAAATTTTTATCCGAAGAAAGATTAAATAACGACGAGATTGCGATCAAAGAAACTATATCATGATTAGTTATTATTCGCGGTTAATTATTTTATACACCATCTAAAACTACGTTAAAAATAAAAATTATATATGTATAATAAAAAAGATCGAAGAAGTCGAGTATGAAACTGGTGTATTTTGCTGTTTAGTAAATGACCCAGCAGGAATACACGAAGCAATAAGTTCAAGGCTTTTACATCCAGGCTTATAAGATCGCGAAAACAATTCATGTAGTTATAATGACGGCGGTTTAAAACGGCGATAATATCTTATCGCTAAATAATAAGATAAGAAATTTAAACAAAAACTATACAAGTGATGAGATTATTCTATTCCTTATTGGCGATCAGGAAATCTCAATCATACAGATATCTGACGATTTTTCATTTCCCGAAATTAATTGATCGATATAAATATTTGAAGACAGAAAAAATATATTACCACTTCGTTCTAATCCTCGGATTAATAATAAATCAATGAATAAATAAATTTATTTTCACTACAGGTATATGAGGTGCGTATATTTTTTATATTATATAAATAAACGATGTTATCCTATACGGGTATAACGATGAGCCTAAAATTTGATAGGCATAGTGCGCGGTGGGACATAAATAATTCCGGATCATTTGCCAGAATTACGTAACAAGTTTTCTGACCAATCAAGACGGTCATGAAAGATAACAGTGTATTATAGTGAGCGACGATAATCGTCCAACTTTTACCTCGATTTAGGAAAAAAAAAAAATAAAAAAATATTGAGGAAAAAAAACATGGGGAGTATTTGTAATTCACGTTCATTATTTAAACAGTATGGCAAGAACCATTAGAGTTTCGTCGAAGCGGTTAATGAGAGGCTATTAAGAGTTAGACAAAAGCAATTTCTTGTAATTCGTATTTCATTTTTATTCGACTTTGTGCGCTGATGCTTTTGTTTCATTTTTTTTTTTTTTTTTTTTTTTTTTTTTTTCTCGTTTTTGTTTAAAATACTGGAATTCTTGTTGTTACAGCAAAGAGAGGAAGAGAGAGAAAAAATTTTTAATTAAAAACTTTTGTTACTGGCGGTTGACCCTGTTTTTTACCCTAGATTTTACTATATACCTATATATATATACACACCTATATGTGTACCTATAAAAGTATGTTTAATTGTCAGGCGATGTGATACACGGAGGAGCGTGGTTTAAATTAACGAGCAATTTAATTGCGTATTCATATTATATACTATATATAATATATAGGTTCGTTATAATTTGTTACGTAGGCATACCATATTCCTATACTATATCTAGGTATATAATTCGATTAGAAAATTTTCTCAATATTTTTGTCAATCGTATACTCAGACAGTTATCGAATATATATTTTACGTTATGTAGTTACGTTAGCTTTTGAATAATTTATGTATGGTTCGTAAAAGTAAAAAGTTTCAAATTTTGTGTTAGTATGTCTTTTGCAACCTTTCACTTTTCTTCTTATGCGTCCTTTTCTTTTCTTTTTTTCTTTCTTTCTTTCTTTCTTTCTTTCTTATATGTTTATAGCGGGATTTACGACGCGGCTAAAATCATCGCTCTTTTTTTTAAAACCCTGAAAGTTTACAATGGTACGTTCTCCTGCCAAACTTTAAAACGAGAGAATAAAGAAGAAAAAAAAAAAAGGGAAGGAAATTCACAGGCCTCTAGACTACTTCGCTTCTAGCAACAAGTTAAAGAGTTTTTAAATTTCTTTGAAAAAGTATTTTGCCGATAACCGACTCGCTCGCTATCAACTCCGAATATCAATTACCCGTGCATATACCCATCTGAAAAGTAGAGATCGATATAAAAGATGGGAGGCTCAGTTTTCTCCGAATTTTAAACCGTAACACGAATACTGTGTAACTAGTTCCTTTTTTTTTCAATAAATAATTTTTATTCTCGTTAAGTATACTCGTGGGAGTAGTAGGAGTATAATCTTTGCCGTTAATCTATGCGAGTAGAACTCAATTTTAATTAAATCTCTAACTCGAATTAACCCTCTGAATATACGAATTGACTTCGACAACTATTTCCTCGGTGAATTAACCTCGAGGTAATTTACCACCGATTAGAAATACTCGCTCGTCGAAAAATAAAAAAATAAAAAAAAAAAAAAACAAAAATAGAAATCGAAAAAAATTGGATAATTTTTGGTGAAATTCTGCAATATCAGTTTCAACTAGCTCTAATTATTAGATTTTTAATTAAACATTCTTTATTGATTTTCAATAATTATTGCTAACTAATTAAATAAAATTTTATTGATCACATAATTATCGCGCTAGCTTTCTACAGCTGCATGACGGGGTTACATTGGCAAAGCTTTACGAACTTGTATTACAGCAGAATTCAAATTTGATTAACTATCAAGTGCAGGACGTCGGTGTTTTACGCGATCGGATCAATAACAGGCATTTAATTACCGAATACTAATCAATCGGAGATATAATGACAAGTTGACAGATTCTTGTGTGTACATATAATGTACATACGTCCATATACGTATGTTTCACGCGATTTATTTTCTACTTATTCGCTGTATATTTATACAATTTTTATTTTTTCCCGAAGTATAAAACCATTGAATGATTCGTTTAAACACGTTAATAATTATAAGTTTTTGAAAAATAATATCTCCAATGAATTGTAATGAGAGTTATGACTTACGTAACCGGTAACGATCGCGTACGTCGCGTCGGACTGTTTACGCAAATTGTATAAATATTAAAAAAAAAAAAAAAAAAAAAAACACATAAATTTCAGTGATCTGTCAAACAGGAGAATCGCGGTATTTAAAAACATTATATATATAGTATTACTTATTTTTCTAGAATAATCGAATCAGCCTCACATTATTTATTCCAAGTAAAAGACTGTGGAGATGAAAAATGATAAAATTGCGTGAAATTTTACGTTCATATGAAATTTCGTACGAAAGAAATGTTTTGTAGTTATTTTATTCCTCTGTTTTTTCTTTGGACAACTGAAAATTTTAACATCCATACTTTTTCGCTTCATTTTGTATATATATTTTTTGTTCATTTTTGTCAGATTTTTTCTTTTCTCTAATGGTATAGACACCCCGCAGATAGACAAAAGCGTTCTCACATTACACTCATGTTTCTTATCCAGAACTCCTGCTGCCAATTTCCCACAGCGTATAGTTAAAAGCTAACCCACGGGATGTTAATTGACGTTTTTCGTCACGTCTGCAAATTTAGGATAAAGGTCATGGCGGTTTAATTTTTTTTCTTTCTTCCATAACGGAGTAAAAAAATAAGAGAATAAGAAAAGACGCAAAAAATCTAAAAATCTGCAGGGTGAGGCAAAAATGTCTTAGAAGTACCTCGACTCATCGTATTCCCATTTTTTATTTATTATTTCAATATCATCTCGCATTACTTCGCGACGAAAAAAAAAAATTCCGAAAAATGTTATCGAGTCAAAAACTTTGTTGAATAAATTGTTTTTTTTTTTTTTTCTCTCTCTCTCTCTCTTCAGTAACATTCTAATGAAAAAATGTTCAAGATAAATTCTCAAGCTTTCTTTCGCTCCGTTTTTTTCTATTTTTCTTTTTTCACTTGAGTCAAGATTTCAGCGCTGAATAATCAACCTCAAACTAAAAACGACGCAGATTTGAAATAGAGAAAATGATGTAAATGTTTGTCAAAAAATCACACGGCTGAGACCTATGCAACCTACCATAGCAGACGATGTTTGCTTCGGGTCTAAATTGCTTGACACTAGGGACGACGCCTTGCCGTATATATAAATGTACGTATGGTATATAGGTATATGAATGTATAGCTAATGATGTCACGTGAATGGTACAGATATTGAGATTCATTGGGGCAAGTAGCCCATTGTCGAGTTTCCCTTAGGAATGATGCTGCCTCACTGTCAAATCAAGTCAACGACCTTAAGAGCTAGAAAACTCATGCTTGACAGGATTCAGCGAACAAAGATGAACCCCATAATAATAACTTTAAGGATCTCAGAGGTTCTCTAGTATATACGTTGAGCTTCAATTTTGTTATATGTTTAATAAAGTCTCAAGACGAGTTTTCCTGATTTTAATTTAAGATATTTTTATAATAAATTTAATACGTAACAAGATAATTATATTTATTACGCGCGAGTATCTGTAATAAAAAATAATGTGTAGATATGGAGTGATAATCGCTATTTAGAAAAAAAAAAAAAGAAAAAAAAAATCTTTTTTTTTTCCCTTTTTCTTGCCATACGCAAACATGTTTGTATATTGTAATAATCTCGTGGTAATCAGCGTGTAATTTAATTTCGCGAATTAATTGAGTGATCATTATACGTATACCGCAGGATAGATTGTAGGTACGTTCAGATTATACGCATAAGGCCGAAAATTTTATATGACAGAAATATTTCCCCATCGGAATTTTATTCTAAAAATTATTTGATAAGAATTTGAGTCTAGAAATTAAAAATTTAAGTTTTATGGGTATAAAATCGCAGTGATATATTCTATGTTATGTTTTCGAGTCATTATCCCATATAAATTAATAATAATAATATTAACCTGCAGGGTGTAGTAGAGTATATGAAAAGCCGTAGGTATACGAAAGATAAATTATTCATATCGTTAACATCTAAAACTTTTCGGAAAGCGAAATTTGTCTACTCACTCAGCGTGTGATGCGAAGAAGAATAAGACATACGATGCGAAATATTTTTCACTCGGATGTGAAAATAATATACGATAAACCAAGCGGAAAAAATGTCAATTTTTGATTAATTTTTTTTTTTTTTTTTTATTATATTTTTTTCGTCTCTAGTTCTCCTTTTTCATTTTCGTTGTTTCATAATACCTAATAGTCAATTCGCGATATACTCCATCGATGTAAATGACGGAAGAAAAAAATCCGCGATTATTAAAGGTGATAATGATTTTTCACTTACCTTGTTACATACGCTTCTGGTTCTTTCGTCGCAGGCTGTGGTTTTACCTTATTACACGGAAATTTGAAAGTACGACGGATAGCAATGCCGACTAAAAATCCCGATCGTAGTCATCCCCGTTAGCGTATTTATCAATGTCGGATGAAACGCGTTAGGTATAAGTAAGAAGTAAAAAAGAAAAATGAAATGAATAAAGAAAATGTGAAATATGAAACATGAAACATAGGAGGAAAAAAAAAATTATAATAAAGAAACCACGCATCGGTTCGATCCGTTCAGACATTGAAAATCGTCTGTCTGACCGTATCGATCTTATCAATAATTTACTAGTGCGAATCGTAGCGCGTTTCGTGCGATCAAACGTAAATTAATAATATATATGTGCGATGATCTGACTTTTCCGCTTTTCTTTCATTTCCTTTTTTCTTTTTTGTACTTCCGTTTATAGATGTGTCTAATCATAGTCGTATAAATCGTCGTTTTTCTTCTAGGTCGAAGATTTTTGGTATATGAAAAAAAAAAAAAAATGAATTTCTAAATTCGCAGCGATCGTGAGGAAACAAATTTGTCAGAAAGTGAAGCGAAAATAAGAAAAGAAAGAAAACAAAAAAAAAAAAAAAAAAAGATTTTCAGGATTATTAACCGGGATAAATTTGATGAAAAATCTGAAAAGATTTTCTTCGATATAGACTTTGACTGATAGGTAGACACGTCACGAATTATTTTTTAATATTCGCATGCGAAATTCAAAAATATTACCTCGTACTATCGGCAAGCGTTGAATGAAAGGTAAAAAAAAAAAAAAGAAAAATTTTCGTTCATTTTTCTCGACGCAATTTATGGGTAAATAATATATAAGGATTGAAAAATTTCCTACATGTAAATATAGTAGATACGTACATGAGAAAATATCACATCAATTTATATTCGCAATTACAAAACTGAATTCTTATTTGGTTGTTAGAAATTTCTATAGTATACGCATATAGTTATTTCCTCTGATATTGCTGCGTATGTACCGAATTATTATGAATGAAATTCAAAAGAAAAAAAATGAGAAACCAGATTCCGACATCGATTCGAATTTCATTTTAGACAAAGTTCTGGAATTTTCGCAAAAAAAAAAAAAAATATATAATAAAATAAAATAAATAAAAAACGATACACAAAATCGCAGTTCGTTGTTTTGTGCCTGAAGATAGAAACAGGGATAAAGGTAGACGTTTGATTTCAATTTAAAGAAAAAGAGAAAATTTCAAACACTCGAGAAAATGACTTCCTCTCTTGCTCATGATTGAAGTTAATGGAACGAAAACCTTTGGTCTTCGATAAAATTGGAGAAAAATGAAAAATTTGACAGTAAATGATGAAAAAAAAAAAAAAAAAAAAAAATCGTATAACGCTACGAGTGAAAATAATTTGCTGAAAATTATAATTCGATTTTTATTCTTTATGATAAATATATCGTATTCGCTGTTATCTAAATTATTCCTCTGCATATAAAACTTCGCGCTATTGCACTCGCGTGAGGAATGATAATTCAGTTGATTACTGTAAGCGCGCTACTGAGCAAAGGAAGCGTAGCGTTGAACTCTGTGGCAAACATTAACATGCATAGAGGGTATTTAAAAGCAAATATTTTCCGCGTGTATACTATAATATACCGTTTAAAATAAAAACAGATATAGATACGATAAATTTTCCAACGTCTCATCAGTTCGGTTATATATTTATATAGTTTATAGTTAAAACCAAATTTCTATATCTATACTGTGCAGGAATAAAACCGTGAGTTTTGTAATCTCCGTGAAAAGTTCCATCGGTAATAATGTTCGATTACATACACGCATGCGTAGGTGAGTATCGCGTAACGACTGAATAACACAATCCAAAAATACGTCATTTCACAGGTTTAATGAATCAAGAAAAAATGAAAATACCAATTTTCATTTAATTCATTTTTTTTTTTTTTTTTTGCATTTTAATTTACGAATAGATTTCGAATTTTCAACCACGTCTATGATTCTTTTATTTTTGCGTCAGAATTTTGCGTGAAATTTTCGTATCTTTGAATTCTTAAGGCGCGAATGTTGCCACGCGCCATCTAACGGCGAATTATAAAAAGTAAGGTCATAACCTGATACGGTAAAACAGAATTCTGCGTCTGGAAAATAACGCTTCGTTGGTAACGTAGATTTTTAAATGACCATAGGCTACTTAGGTGCAACTACTGCAGTAGTAAAGCGCGACGAAGGTCGTAATTTAAACGATAAACCGCCCCTAATTGCTAATAATTAAAATAAATTGAAGGTTACGTGAGGGCAAGTAAATATCTAACGGTATAGTGTAAAATTATTACTCAGAAACTGAATGCCTAAGACCAAATTTTATAATATAATACGAGAAACGGTGGATAGCGTATTATTTATATTTCTTAAGACGAATAATTATTGACCCTCTACACACAGTATAGGAATAGATATACCTGAGTTCAAACCAATGAGAATTCAGTTTTGGAATAAATAAAATAGACAATAAAAAAAAAAAGGAAAAAAAAAAAAAAAAATAGCGGGATCTAATAAACGATAATTGTTTTGTTTTCGCATAAGATCTAAATTCGCTAAATTAGTCATTTACGTAGTTACTGTTGTTCTTTTTTATTTCTTTATATCTGCAGAGGGAGTTTCGCTTATATTACAGAAGTGAAACTAGGTCGGAATAATTTCAACAGATCCTAATTTTAATATCAAATAAGTAAATATTCCGTTTAAAATTGGATGAAATGAATTAGAAAAATAAATAAATAAATAAATAATTCAAAAACTCACCTCTGACGTAGGGACGAAAGCACTTGGTCCGTCAAAGGCTGGTTCCGGAACCGGTAGTCCTCGCTCCTAAATTAACACGCAGAAAATAAAATTTCAATTAATTAGAAGATCGGAGAAATATTTTCTCGAAAAAAAAAATAAAAATTAAGAGAAGAAATGATCAATTATTGGAAGAATCTCCTTATTTAATTTCTATATGCTCATATTAGCGCATGTTTTATTAAAAAAAAAGAAAAAAAAAAAAAAAATTCTCTATAATGTTATCGAGTAGATCGCGTAATAAATTTCTATAGATACGCGAGTTTATATTATAATAATTTATTACGTTCCAAAGCCTGTGCATATTATTATATAATTTTGTGCATTATAGGTATACAATATAAATTATATACAAGTTAACCGCTCTAGTATACCTATATAAAAACCACAAATAAAAACGATAGAAAAAAAAAAAAAAAAAAAAAGAGAGAAAAAGAAAACGATAAAACTTGTACACTTCTCATTCGTCAAGGTTTTGCGTGCAAGTTACATACCTATATCTAAGGTACTGAATGCTAGTGAACAACAGTGAAATAAGAATAGATCTGATGTAGAGAAAGAAGCATCAAATTTCGGTATGAAGTTATTTTTTTTTTTTTTTTTTTTCACGATTCTAGTAACTCTTTACACCCGTATTATTAACTGTTTGATATAATACGAAAATGTATAGGCAGTAGGTCTAGGTATTTATCTATAAACTTATATGGGTGTAGCTAACCGCGAATGTATACACCTATATACCTATATACCAAGGTACCTATACGCGTATATCTACGGTGTAGATGCCTAGTTGGTTGATCGCGGTTAACGGTGATCGAGGCTCGATCGCTCTCCACCTAATCGTCAGCGACTCACGCCGCGAATTGTTTGCGAACAACGCGACACGTCACGCATAAAGAGATCCAAGCGTTACAGTTAGGCTTCTATTCTGCAGAGTTTAGATGATAATAGTTGGCATCGTCATCATCGCGTTCATTCGTCATTTATTATTCATGCGAGCTAAAATAGCCCCGTTATATTATTTACTTTATGGTGTAAAATCGGCCAATCGCAAAAGCGGGAAAAAAAAAAAAAAGGACGTTTCAATTTTTTTGTCAAAAATAAATAAAATTAAAAAATAAACAATACTTTTATACGCTCAGGACTGATTGTTTTCACTACTTTATTATGAACGTTATTTATGACTCGGTAGAGAATATTTTTCCGCGCGTATATAATAATTTTTTAAGTTTCTTTACGCTCGCGATGGACTTGACCTGTTTTCATTATTATTATTATTTTCTTTCATAATTTTCACAAATTTAATTCTCGAGGTTGAAGTCGATATTTCACTTTCAGTGATATATGCGTTTTAATTACGCATACCTACTCGTGAATGTTCATAATTGAATTCGTTAATAATTCAAAGAATGATGTGAAAGAATTTGGGTTGGTACTTCGCTGATTAATTTCCAAATATGATTAGGGTGACGCGAGCTAATTTTGTCATTTAAAATTTTTACCCGAATCAATAAATGCAGTAGAGATTTTGGACTTGTTTTCTCTCTTACCTTGACCATCTTCAGTATATCGGCGCACTTGATGCGCACATTTTGGAAGGGGCAGTTGACACTGAGCCTAAGTATAACCGGTAAATGCAGGGTGACAAGGCTCAAGTATTTGTTAGGCTGTGCTTGCTTCGGTCCATCGAGAGCATTCCCGAGATTTAACATCCTTCCAACATCGCCAGGTGTAACTTCCGGGCTTTCGAGTTCCCCGATAAGACTCCGTCCATTTTTAGTCGAGACATCATCGTCCTGTGATAAAGGTCGCTTTATTTGTCCAGCGCTCACTTTTCGCTCATCATTTTTCCGCGAACTTCTCTCTCTGACAGACGTTGGAACAACTTCTTCGACGACACTATTCTTCTGTCTATCTTGTAGATTTTTATTTTCCAAATACTTAACCTCATCTTTCGTAACTCCGATTTCATTCAATTTACTATCGAAACCTTCCAATGTGTTGAAAACTATTCCACCACCCTCGGTACTCTGCTTAACATCGTCGTCGAACGATACCTCATCGGTGCTTCCGTAAAACTGAGCATTTTTATAGGATTGTAATATGTTGTCGTTCCTCCCGTCGAGGGTCCCGTCGAAATCTATACTCGCTACGAAGTTCTCATTTTTCGATATAAAATTCCCACTTATTACGTCAAAGTGTCCGCTTGGGTAGGCAGGAGGCGTTCCAAGACTGCTAAAATTGTCGTTATCAAATCTCGGACTCTTTCCGTAAATTTTAGTCCCGCCGTCGAGATCGTCCTGCTCAACTTTCTGCTTGGCGCCTTTGATTTTTATGTTTTTAACATCTCTTGATGTTCGCTGGGGCTTTTCGTCGATTGAATTCTCTATGCCTCGATCGATTCCAGACTCCACGTATTTTCTTTCCGGGTCTAAGCCCGCGGCGTATCTTTTTTCCTGCTCTTTGTACCGCGATGGGGTTTTACTTTCGGGTTTGAAATCGCTCGAATCGGAGGAATAACTCGCCGACGTATTACCAAGCGGGTCTAAAACGTCGGTGAAAAATACACGCTCGTTTGGCGTGCCGAAATGATATTCATAATTCGCCTCCGACGAGGGAGGAAAAGAGTCACCAGGATCGTAGTTGTTGTCCTTTAGGAATATACCGTTATCCGTTACGCTTCGAGGGAAAAATTCTTCCGTTCTAAAATCGTCCCGGATCACTGATGGCTCGCAAACTCTCGTTGGACGACCTCCAACGCTCATTGGCAACCCGTTGTTTGTCATGTGATTCGTGCTAATTGCAATGTCGAACCTTCGAACAAAACGGGAATAAAAATTCCAGCGGAATTCTCGGGACTATCATTTCGAAAAAGCGTTAGAAAAAAAAAAAAAAAAAATCAGCAAAATTAGTTTGAAAAAAAAATTTAAAAAACGGATTTTGCGATTTAAATTTAAAAGGCTTTGATCGAATCGCAATTATTTCAAACAAGTTTCATACTTTTTCTGTAATATTTTCAAAAAAAATTTATCGAGTTCACAAGAATTTTTTTTCCTCTATAAAATTGATGAGGATTTCACCCCATTTTAAAGAAATTTAAAAAAAAAAAAAAAAAATTTTTTTGAAGATTTTCATAAGGAATTCGACAAGGGATGTTCATCAGAATTCGAAGATCTGACAATAATTTTACGAGGTCTATAAGAATTTCGTATATTTCAAAAGAATTTCAAATAAATTATATCCATTTGAGAAGAATTTCAAAAATTTCGAAATACCAAAAATTAGGGAGAATTTCGAAGATATTTTACAGATTTCACTAAAGTTCGAAGATATTTTACTCATTTTATAAAGGGTTGAAAGGGACCTTACAGTTTTCACGGAGAATTCATCAAAGAGATCGTATGAGATTTCAGAGATTTTCCACCAACTTAACAAAGTGGTCAAGAATTTCTTATATCGAAAAATAATTTGGTACAAATTTTTTTGCGGAAACGCGATTCGGTAAATTTATATATACTGATTGTCAGCATACGCGGAACTCCTCACAAATTTCATCAAAATTTCACGTCATTTCCCGCACTATTAATTCTCCGTGATCAAAAAACTGAAAGTTGTAAAATTTCGCGGGTGAATCTGCCGAAAAAATATGAAAAAAACAATTTTTTTTTTCTTTTTTTTTTTTTTTTTAAAGCTAATCGATCTTGGGATTTAAAATTGAGAGCGAACTCGACTTGATTATAAATCAGGAAAGAAATGATATTGATTGATCATTGATTTGAGTTTCTATGCGTTTCGGAAATTCTTTGGTCAAGTGAAGAACTGAAAATCGTATGAAAAAAAAAAAAATGAAATAAAATAAAAGCAAACTATACTAACCGCGTTTGATCATCGCATCGAAACATATCGGTTCTGACGTCACCCTCGATAACGTCAGGGCTTCCAACGCCGCCCAGCCATCCCTCTACGGTAGTTCGAGCAGCAGCAAGTGCAATATTTCGCGCAGCTTCGTCCCTAGCACATAGGGGTGCCAAAAATCTGCTGACAAGTTCCACTTCCCCATTTTTCGAAGCTGCTGCCCCAACGGCAGACGAGCTGCTCTGATCCTTGTACATTTTTTTTTCGTTTTTTTAAAATTTTTTTTATTATTTTTTCCCCTCTTAGTTTCTCGTCGAATATTATTAAGGGATGATTTTGATCAATTTTTATTAAAGTTCTTGAGCTAGCGATATGATATTTTTTTATAAATTTATTAATATTTTTATTAATATTTCGTTTTTTTTTTCTTTTCCTTATTAGTTTTCTTTGACTTTTATCATTTGACGATCGATTTATTATTTTTACATATCACACGGCAAAGTCTTGCTTTTACGAAGGCTTAAATATCGATTATTAATTCGGTAATTTGCGATAAAATTTATATATTTATTCAACTAATTAATTATTTATTTATCTATTTATTTATTTATTTATTTATTTATATTTCACTCTTTTCGCGAGCTGCCGTTTAAGAGTTGCATCAATATATTTAAACGCACTTGTAAATTTGATATATATGCACCTATTTGCCTATAGATAATAAATTGCGATTATTATTTTCAAATTATAATAAAAATCCGATTTATTTATTTTTCTTATTATTTTTTCCTATTTTTTCTTTTCAATTTTCGACAGAATCCCCGATATATATACCCATATAATATATATCGATATAATAAAAACCGAAATGAATGTAAAATATTAGAATCGATTAATATTTAAAATTTGTTAATCCCAAATTTTTTACACATACGATAATAAGTTCAGCTAAATAACTATAAGCCACGAATTTCCTTTCACCTTTTCCTATTCTTTATTTTTCATCATTTTCATACAAATGATAGGCTGTGTAGTACCTAATGATGCGCCCGTGAGAAAATGATGATTGGTTCCATTATTTGAATTGGTCTTGGTTATACTATAACTGTGATTATGTGATTTAATTTTATTCAATTCAATTTTTACTCCCTCTCTCTCTCTCTCTCCTTGTCTTTTTCTCCGTATAAATAAGTGTATATAGTATCTTCGTTTAGATATTATTTTAGAATATATATATATATATATATATATATATATATATATATATATTTCTGTGTTGGTGTGTGTTCGTCTTTCAAGTATACGGAAAGATAAAATAACTAACGGTTAAAAATTCCGTAATTTACAATATATATAATCTACTACCGAAAAAAACCCAATAAAGTCTCAAACTTTGATAATTGAAAGATCCTAATAAACTTGACAATTGCAAATCTTTAACAAATATTTTAAAACATTTATAATCAACCAACTATCGATTTATAGATATTTATTCTCCTATTGAGATTTATTTTATTTTTATTTATTTTTTATTTTTTTACTTCTCGAAAAGACTAGGTCCGTATCAGTCTTCAAAAATTTTCATTCCCAGATACAACAATTTGAATAACTTAAATAAAATAGCTATATATTTATACGTCGATATACTATATATACATATACATTTGTGTGTATATATGCATATTACATATATATATATTTTATATACACGTAAAATACTGTACAGATTTGTTATTATTATTATTTTTATATAATATATAATATATAATATATATATATATATATATATATATATGATTTTTTTTTTTTTTGTTTGTTTTTTGTTCAATATTTAATTTTTCTTTATCACTCAACCCTGTCTCTTATTTCTCTATATATCTATCGTCACTTGTTTACCATCCGGTATTTATTGTCTGATTATACCACCGGCTGAATACTGAAACAGATAAGATAACAATATGTTAAAACAGTCCTTGTATATAAAGTTGAAAAAAAAGTGGTAAAACTCCTTGAAATAAAAAAAAAGAAGAAAAAAAAAAAAAGAAGAAAATTCTCTGTAATCATTCGAAATAGAATAATCAGAGAAAAGGGAATCCGCGGAGTGATTCGTTCGGTCTTACGTTCGCCTACTCTCGAAATCGATTCGTTGTCCTTAGCCTAGGCCAAGGTGACCGAGGTCAAGGTTCGCGGGGGTTCACACGCCCCCGTAAATACCTAAGTATATATATATATATATATATACATATGTGGATAGATTAAAATGCACGTAAGTTAGTAGGTAAGTAAATAATCGTGTGGTTGTGTCGTATAAGAGGTTGCCAAGAGTAGATAACAGCTCCGAACCGCACCAATCGAATATAAAGTGGCCTCTGGTACGCGAGAGGGTGGAGAATTGAAGATAGGAGAAGAGATATCAGATAGAGAGAGAGAGAGAGAAGGGCAAGAAAAAGAGAGAAAGGTACAGTTCGGTCAATAACAGATGCGACCGCCGAGTTGTCGGCAGGGAAGATACTATATATATATATTATAACCTTGGCGCCATTCACTTTGGGTAGATAGCCTTGGGAAGAGGGTGGAAAGTCAGCTGAGTTCATCGATTTCTGAGATAAACCCGCGGGCGACCGTATATATATATATATATATAATACCTATACGTGCCGCATTTACAAAACAGGATAATTTTCAACCCCGAAAGGTACCCCAGATACTACTGTCCCAGGTGCATAAGATTATTCGTTAAAAATCGAGAGGAAATTGTACCAGCGAAAATATCGAGGGTCTTATAGTTTTTGAATTAGAATAGGTTGAAGTTTGACCAATCACAAGTGAGCCTGGAGGCAGAGTGAGGCGCTTATTGGCCGCCACGTAACGCGACCGTTACTCTCCGCTAAGACATAGAACGAGACGTGATTGGTCAACTTGAAATGAGTTTCATTCGAAAAGTATAAGACTCTCGAATTTTTCGCTGGGACAATTCCGCCTTGAATTTTAGCGAAGAATTTATAATCGTTAAGAAAAATTCAATTATGTTTACTTCTAGCTGATTAATCCCAGGCTAAAATTTTTCCTGAAATTGTCGCGACGTTTTAGACAACGGAAGCCGCGCGGCAGTTGCGAATGAAAAAAAAAAAACACACACACACAAAGAAAAACAAAAATAATTCCCTAAGTAGAATCACCTTCGATTCACCTTCGTGGGTAGGTACATGATTCGTTGTATAGATGTGCACGGATGCATCTATATACAATAGGCTGCTGTATTGATTTCAAGCGATATACGGACTGCAGACTTTCGCTCGGCAGACTTCGGGTGAATATGTCTCGCGTTTACTGATTGCGAGCCAACTCAGCTGCGGCTTACTATACGCATTGGAATCGCGTCCCTCAATGTAAATTTGAAAAGAAAAACAAATTCGCCGATCACGGTATTTTTCAATTTTTTTCCTTAATCTACCAAATTTTCTTTAAACTTTAAGAAATAAATTATCGCGAATTTTGCGATCCTCAAAATCTATTTTATTATTTCGGGGTTCTATGATACAACCGATCTCGTATTGTGGTAGGTTCTAAACCGGCTGAGATATTGTAGGGTTCTTGGTATCAGAATATGATCGATAAGGTTCCCGAGCCAGGAGCAACGAAGGCGCGACGTCGCCAGTCGAATCAGTAATATCGCATTTCGATGCTGACGATGATCGTTGCACTTCGAATAATAACTAATAAATCATGTACGTAACCATAGACGCGGTCTCATATTATACGTGTAAATCCATCGATTCGCAACGTTGTATGTAAAGAGAGAAATAAAAAAAAAAAATAAAAAAAATGGACCTATACGGTCATTTTATTTCTCGTTTCGGTATGTTTTTTTTTTTTTTTTTTCTTCTTCTATAAATTGCGAAAAAATACAGTTTCATTGTATGAAATGGGGAATTTGAAACCGTCAATTTTTA
Source organism: Tenthredo scrophulariae (assembly GCA_963978835.1). Taxonomy (NCBI): domain Eukaryota; kingdom Metazoa; phylum Arthropoda; class Insecta; order Hymenoptera; family Tenthredinidae; genus Tenthredo; species Tenthredo scrophulariae. The sequence continues at coordinate 8,707,944 of OZ022234.1, forward strand.
TCCACTTCCCGTCGACGCCGAGTGACGCTGATTACATTGATTTATACATTATTATACGTATAATAATTTCCCCGGAGACGCGGTGTGACGATTTATATGATCGGTGCTAATGAAGCTAATAAAGTGTGCAGATCCTGTAATCGCAGCTCGGTATAACCAAGGTCACAGACTCCTGTATACCGTGAGTTTTAAACGAAACTAGCCACTGACAAATCGATATATAACTTTGGCATAAATGATCTATCAGGTGCGTCAGTGGACAGTTTCGTTAAAAATTTACACACGGTATATTTGATGAAATTATTGTGTCGCGCTTTCGGAACTGAAAAATTTTTCCGTAAAAGAAAAAAGAAGAAATTACTCTTCACTCTGAAATAGGCGGTGACTAATCGCGGTGGTTTGTAACACCGTACCGTGTTCATGCGAGGGGGTAAAATGGGGTACCCCCAAAATTTTTTAAAAAATTGAAAAAAAAAAAAATAATTTCCCTGACACCTGAATTTTTTTTTCTATTTACTTTGATTGCATTAAAAAAAAAAAAAAAGAAGATTTAGCATATTTGATTCCCCGAGAACTTAGTATTTCCTAAAGTATCCCGTTTTGCACCCTCCCTATTTATAGGTACGTCGAAAGATGCATCTTCGAGCCAAGAGTTTCGTTCAGTCAAGATTTTAATGGACCTTCTTTTTTCAGGGTAGAAGAAAGGGAATAAAAAATGAGATAAAAAATACCCGTAAGTAGGATTGATTTGTAGCCATGTATTATGTATATGTTTGTATGTACCATTAAGAGGAATAAGGACGAGCACGCGATGGTCGTAAAACGTTAGAATAACAACAGCAGAATTTGAGTATTTCGTGACTTTGGTCTATATAGAAAATTCGTCCCGATATACATAGGTATGTAGAAACTAGGATGGAAATTTTGTTCCTGACCTTTCCTCGCCCCCCATTTCTCCCACTACTTATTTATGGATAAAAATTTTAGGGTAGATAGATATTAGATAGTTACCCGCCCCTGTCTATTCGCTAGATAATGCAACCCATAGCTACAATCTTCAGCATATGTATACATATGGATATACAATCGTCAAAATGTCTTGTGTGATACAGATTACCAAATAATAAAATCTTGTTAAACAGAAAGGAAAAATTCTGAGTATATCGCGTAATATAGGTATAAGTCGTTAAGTCTAGGTATATACGAGCCAATCCAAAATTTTATTAATGAAATTGAATAAATCCACTTTCATAATTGATTGATTATCGAATTCAATCAATATAGAAAAATAATCGGAGGAAATTGAAAGAATTTTTGATCAGTACCCATGGATTATGGTTTTTAGCAGTGTTGTTTTATCCATAGATGATATTTCGCCGCACATTTCTTTTTTGAACAGCATACGGTTCAGAAGGTTCAAAGTAACCTTGATTGTAAATTTGTAAGAGTAAAAAATTGTGCAATACTCACTTTTTATTGATATATAATCGCGGTAGAAAAAAGGAAAACAAAAAAAAAAAAAACTAGTGTCCCAAATCCCTTCGTTATACGCATAAAATATGTATATATATATATATATATTTTAAATTGCGATTGTGTATTGGTATAAATGTAAAAAATGTTGTATGCATGTACCCTATGCATATGCATTTTGCAAATGTGTTTCATTGACACGATGCCGATTAAATCGTTGCTACGTTGATTCGTCTCAAGGCTCGAGATAACTACAACGATTATGACAATAAACTAAGCGATTGTCGGGCAACGTTAAAATTTATTCATATACAGCTGACAATGCGATAGTTAGGCCATTATATAGCTATATATGCGTATAGGTATAGTGAAAATAATTATTCTGCACATTTACCTACACTCACATTTATACTTATAATTATTGGTGTAGTGTAACCATACGAGTCGGTCGTGAAATGTAAAACAATAAGATTAGTTGAAACGAGAAATAATAATAATAATAAAAGAAAATAAAACAAACTACATAATAAGTATTACATGCAATTATTTTCATATCTAAGACACCACCTGATTATTATAATAAATAAGTCGTAGTTGTGTAATATTGAGTCACTTTGTATATATATATATATATATATATATTATATAGTTGAGTCGAAAAAGGATTCAATTTATTAGTCAGTTTTACGTAATTAAGTGAGATGATATCAAACGAATTGAAGGTGATAAAACAGATGTTGAGAAATTGTGAAGTTTTTATTTTTTAGATTTTTTTAACAGATTGCAGTTTTTACCGGACGCGTACATATCTTTACGGTATATATATATATATATATATATATGTAGGTTGTTGTATGTGAGATTTTTACTACGTCATAAGACAAGTGAATTATATATACGAACGAGCCTAAAATAAGTTTGCAGGGGAAGAGATTATTCGCGGTATATAATATATATAGTAATAAGTAAACACTTCCCGAAGCATGCATAAAACGACCAAAATAACAATTTTGAATCACCGTCAGATAACATCGGGCATATTCGTCGCAACAGATGCGGTTATGGCTACAGTATAATAAAACAGTAAGAAAAAAAAAACAAACATTAAAAATCTGAAGAAGATAAATCATGACTAAATTACTTGACAACATTTTTCACAGTTTTGGTTAAAAAAAAAATTGCGAAAAAAGTAAGAAAAAGAAAAAAAAGTGAAAGCGTTCAAATATCATCTTGGCTAATATGAAATCAGTTTTTTGGTAGTTAGTAGTAGCAGTAGCTAAAAGTGAAAAGGAAAAGAGGGCGTGATAATCAGTTAGGAGAAAATATAAGGAGGAAAAATGGTCTGCAAAAAGAAAAATGCAAATTTTTATTGCACACGCCACGGGATATGTTCATCGAAATCAAAACGATTTTCGAAACCAAAATTCGTTTTCCAATATATATTCATAACGTGTAAAGATTAGCTACGGCGACACGTTGAGTCAGATTACGCATACAGTAACTTCATACAATAATAAGATGCCAGAAGTAATTTGCAATTAGCTGTTCTGTTCGTTATTACCGCTATAGCATTCTAACAAAATCTTTTTTCATTTGATTGGTAATACCAGCAGCACTGCAGCATAGAAGTATAATTTTTCTAATATTAGTAGTAATAGTAGTAGTAGGAAGTAGTAGTAAGAATAAATGTACACGATCGTTCATGCACCCGCATATATATATATGCCGAATATATGCATATACCTGTTACACACATATATTTACATCCACCCACCCACCCACCCACACACACACACACACACAGTTAAAGATAGGAAGAAATGTACACACGTGTATAAGTATAACGCCTACGCATTCGAGGCTGCAGTAAGCAAAGTACCTTATAGTACGGAGAGATTTTTCGTAAACAAAATTGACAATTACTGAGCAGTCAATGAACTCTCGAAAGTACAGACAGCAGCGGCAGCGGTAGCAACAGCAGCAAGCAGCAGCTACGAGACGCAACACACCACGATGTAAAAGCGGTAGAGTAGAGTTTCTGATCACCCGCGAGCTGCTGCTGCTGCTGCTGCTTGCTGCTTGCTGCTGTTACACGTACGTTCGTTCGTTCGTTCGCTTGCTTATAGTGGTAATGGTGTCGGTAGTGATGGTTTGTTACATTATAGACCTATACTCGTTACATAAGTAATAACTTGAGTTAAAACTTATGCCACCTTTACACAGTTGGACGAACGTAGAGAAGAGCGAACCTTCATTGTTCCGTGTATAAATAAATATAATATATATATATACGAATCATATATTTTTCATTTCGTTATAATATTTCGCACCTAAATAAACTCGTGTACTTATAAAGAATTGCGTAATTTCTTAAGATATGTACATAAACATAAACATAAACACATCGTTATAATAATGCGAAAAGATATTATATATAAATATATATTGTATACATAAATGATGTATATACTTTTATTCATCACTCAGGTATATGGATGATAAAAATGGTCTAATTTGAAACCCATTTCATAGGTTTATGGATACCTAAATGATAAATGATGTTAAAACTGAGGAGGCAGCAGACCGATTGGAAAAAAAAAAAAAAAAAACTTATTTCTATTAAATGAATTTCTTTCTTCAGAATTTGTTATTTATAAACGGTTTCTTTCCAACTATATAGCATACAGGTACACATACCTATATATATTCAGATACATATGTTACGGCTATTACCAATACCTGCACGCGTTTGTACTATGCTGATTACTTAACGCCATCATCCATCAAAGCAATCGTGATTATCGCGACAATGGATATCCATTCAACACCGTTCGTCATATATATATATATATATATATATATATATATATGTATATATTTATATCTATACATAGGTATATAATACGTATATGCATAAGTTAATACATATATACATACGTATAGATAAATTAGCGGCGATGATTCTAACGTTTTGAACATACTCCCTTGTTGACACTAGACCGGATGTGCGTTGTTGTTACCAGACAAACCTCTCCTCGCTTCTCCTCGTTTCTAGCTACATAATATTATAATATATTGAGTAGGTAGTAATATATTCCTATATGTCACGAAAATTCGTCTAATAATTCATACTTTTTATTAAAAAAAAAAGGGATAAAACTAAACGCCGGATGATAGAAAGGAAAAAAAAAAAAAAACTGTGCGACGATGTAATTTTTCTTTTTTCTAATTTAATTTAATTTGGCCGACCTTGAAGATGAGACATATTATAGTTGAGAAAAAAAAAAAAAAAAAGGTGAAGGAGACGGAGTGCCTGTATACCAACGCCAAAAAGTTTACTCTCAACACTTCAAACCGCAGAGTTAGAGCGAACACGTGATTGAATCTTCGCGATGATGTGTTATTAGTTACCGTTCGTTGTAGCTTAGATCGAACTGGTGAAAGAATTATTCGAGTCGTTCGGTGTAGTGATAGAAATAAAACAAAAAAAAGAACAAAAAAAACCAAAAGAAAAAGATATAGGAAAGAAAAAAGTTTGTAAGAATCCGACAGCGCAGAAAAAAAAATAGATTAAAAAAAAAAAAAAACGTGAATCGTCGATCTTTCTAGATAATTAAAGTTTCTTCTATGGGTATATAGTATATATTATCATATACGTATATATTTAATTATTATATATATATATATATATATATAGGTGATTTTCTCATGTTCTTCATTCAAATGCAGGAAAAATGTTAATAATTATATATCCGTGTTTTAATAACGCGTTACAATGGGCACCTGAATAATAAAAGTTACGACGGTGTTTTGTATGTATGTATATTTACAAATATCCGTGCGAACGTATTATAACTAACTAACGAACGAACGAACGAACCTGAGGAACAATCGTACATTTTACAGACCATATATTACACGAAGAAGTGTGTTACTTTCTCTCTGTAAATATGTATATATATATATATATATATATATAATTTTATGTATAGATATGTACTATAGGTGTGTGTATATACATGCACGAATCGAGCTGCTGCATAATTCTCAAAGGTCGAAAAGATGAAAAGCAATTGCAACCGACGTGACGTGGAGCAATTGTTCAATATCAAATGGTACTATACGTGGACTTTCGAGAAATTTTAAAGATATTAAACAACAAACGAACTGGATCAATGAATAATTAATTAGTTTGCAAGGGGATTTAGTAGAACCGTATAATACCGCGTCTATTAAAGGTTGAAGAAAGAACTGAAGAAGTATAACGTCGACGTACGTATATTATATGTTTGAAAGATTTATCATTTATAGAACTGATTTAAATCACGAAGAAAATCAAAGATAAAATAAAAAGCTCTCATAGTATAATAATAGTCATTTTTTTAAAACGAAATAACATTTATCATCAATTACTGTTCGACCGGAGATTGAGTCAAGCTTCAGAAATGGGCGTGATGAAAATAACGCAAGTGATAATGAATCGCAACAAAAGCGTGACAAAGATCTGATGATTCAGAAAACGGAGAGCTAACTGAAGAAAGATCTCTTGTTGATAACAAAAAGAAAAAAAAAAACAAGGAGAAGCCGAGATTGTCTAAGTGTTCGTGGCGAGAACGTGAACAGAAAGCAATAATAATGAAAAAAAAAAAAAAGAGAATAAATAAATTGATAAAAGAACAAAAGAATAAGCAAACGCTAGAATACAGGAAGAGAACGAGTTTTATTAAACAGGTGAATGAATTGAGAGAAAAAAAAAATGAAAATAATAGAAAAGAAACTGAAAAACCTGATTATCAAAATTTCAATTTAGCGAACGACATGTAACGGTTGGTAACCGACTCGTTTATGCAATTTTATAATAAAATACATACGACTATGCGTGACGGAGTAATACATACAGAGTATACACATAGGTATACAGATATATATGCATGCGTGTGTACGTAGTACGTACATAATTAAGAAAACAGTGTCAGCCGCTCGTTTCATTGTGTCAGCAACTGGTTTTCACGCGAGTGCAAAAATAAGCAACCGGGGGTAAAAGCAACGAGAGGAGAGAGAATACGTGTGTGTATGATACCTTGTAGCTAGAGCTGCTAGAACGGTGTTATAAGTTTGAAGTAAGTAGGTAGCGAAACGGGTAAACTGAAAGGTGAATAGATAGAAGTAGCTGAGATAAGTAAGTCTCGGTCTCGTGAAAGGTGATTTAAAATAGAAAAAAGCAGAAAAGGGTTTTTTGAAAGCAACGGACCGGTCGGTGACTTCAACAAGCTACAACACTCGTCAGCTGTGAGACCAGCTGAACCAGAGAAACGAATGACGACTTGCTCTGCCGCGATCCCGACCACAGGCTACCCGGGTTACTTTTACTCGATATTACATCGACTAATCTTAATTCAAATGAAGTAAACGTCAATGAATAATATCCCTCTGTTATCGACCTACCTTGATATGTATCACTGTATTCACAAACCGTAACCGAAATGTGAATTAACGAACGATAAACCGGAGGAAGTAACTTTTTCAAATCCACTCACAATGGAATCTTCCAGTAGACTGAACGAGCCGGCAAGCTATTCCTCAGAGCGTACACACCCACCGGTCCGATTCTAATATTGAATATTTTCTTAATTTTAACATGTGATACAGTCAGCCCGTTTCAATTCACGACCTTTTAACAAGCCGCGAATTAACTTGTGAGTAAATACGAGATCTCAAGAACATTTATTAGCAGTAAAAACGGGACATAACTAGCGTCACTGACAGTTCCGAACTGTCACTTTACCTGGGAGCCGCTCGACACGCCACCTTTCGTAAAAGGCGGTAAACCCAAAGGGTTTGAATCGCCCGCTTCTGACCGCCTAGCAACAAGATCAATATATTGTCTTTATAAATTCTAAATTAACCTTTCCGGGTTATAACGATTTAACGCTGTCCAATGATCGTTGTTATATTTATTTCGTCAAGTTTCATACGATTTAGAAATTTTCCCACACATTTTTTTCTTTCTTTCTTCTTTTTAATTATCATTTTTCATCCATTATACGAAACGATATTTATTAAATATACAATAATTGTACAGGTATGTTAGTCGAGGCTTATAATGTTCTTTTGTTGAAGTAAACTATATTTATAAAATAATACTCCTAAACGCCGCGCGGTTACAACAAGGAGTTTCCTTTTAACAATTTATATTATACAATATAATAATGATCGTCATGATAGTCTACTATACAATATACAATATATAATAGTAATAGTATATTTATTATAATATAGTAATATAATTAGTGACAATAAAGTATAACATGAGCTTATATACCTATATCGATACGTGACTTAGAATAACGAACTACTTTTAGTAAAATAAATAATATCATATCGTTGAATATATAATTAACCATTTATTTTGCTAAATTTACTATATTCGTTTTCAAATAATATGAATGAACATCTTGTCAATAGATTTAACTAAAATCGCATCATCATGCACACTAAAAACAAGAGAAAAAAAAAAAAATTCTTTTTTTTTTTTTTTATCAAATTCATAAACAACTCTCTTTCATTCTTATTCAAACTAATTGTAAATTTTATCTATATATATATTATTTTAATATGCATAAGAAAATAAAATTATTATATATGGTACTACATATGTGGGCATGTGCATTTGCATGTGTGTGTATGATGTAAATGTATGTTTATAATAATGTATGCAATTACCATAATATAGTAATAGTATATACATATACCGATATACATAGTATATTAGAGTTGTCGTTAAAAGGGTGATTTTAAAAATTTTCAAGCTCCACCTCTCAATTGTTGGAATCGAGAGCTAGAATTTTAGGGGAATGTATTTTTCTGTATCTGGAACTGATTGGAGAGGTGGACTTTGAAAATTTATAAAATTGAAGGACTTTGAAGGACTACTCTAAATTATATATATATATATATGTGTATACATATATGCGTATACGATATTTGAAAACTGTAAACGTGCTTATAAAAATGATTGAAATTATTCGATTTTGTTCTCAAGGATCTCTCTACCAGCTATACAAACTTAGAGTTGTTCTTGACCACTGGGTTCGTCGCGAGTTAGTTTTATACAATATATACATACATATATATGTATGGTATACATATACGTATATTTTATATCTATACTTTGATCAATTATAATAAATTGCATATAGTCATCGTATACAACAAATGGAATGAAAGGGAGTAACTGAAAGGTCCCATGCATATAATTAGATAATAGACTTAATTTATAGGTAATTTACTCTCGTTCAAATCTTTTTTTAAGCCTCAATGCTATTGCTGCTACTAGAACAGCACCTTTTCCACTTCCATCTTCAGCGTGCATCAGTTTGAACTGGAAAATGAAATTATACGAATTATAGAGTTGAACTGCACACAGATATATTATTATATGCTACCATTCTGTGGAAAGAAGTTCATGACGTTACTTTTATCATTTTTAACGTATTTTCAAATCTTCTTTTACATGATCGAAACTCTATAAGTCAATAATTGTAACAAGTGTTGTTAATTTTTATTTCTACTTAATTTTTATTTCACCAATATTGTGTATTCAATTTTTATCGTAGTTTCCTCAAGTACTTCATATTCCTAAAACAAGAAGCAAAAAAAAGACTAATACCACTTTGCCAAAGGCCGATTCAACTTTCTTTTAGTCCTAAAATCAGGATCTACTTAAAAATAATCTAATTGGAATGAATGGTGCATATAATTTTATCATTACCTTGCGTCCTGGGGCAAGGAGATGAATGTACTGGTTCATCCACCCTTCAAAACGAGGATGATGTTTGTAGAGGGAACCGTCAACCGCAATGGTCATCTCTTCTCGGTCAATTCTTTCCAGTAACGCAGCCAGGCCTTGAAAATGAAGATTAATTAGACGTTGTTATAAAAGTAGAATAAATCTTTTAGTGTATACAAACCGCAACGCATTGTAGTTTCATAGAATCGATAAAAGAAACTGAATCAAGTGGACTTTCGTGCAACTTACATATAGAAACCAAGAGAGCAGCCCTATTTGATGTTACTTCGCAGACATACTGAACAATGTTGATGTCATCTTCTGTTGCCGTTACATCAAACTTTGCCAACACTTCCCTTGTGTTGTTGGTGCCACCATCTAGGGTGTCTCTGTAATGCCATGATGTAAATTAATATTCTGTATAATTTCTTATTGGACAAATTTACTACCAGTAACTATTTTGTCAAAACAGGAAAGTGGGGACTGTCTCTGTATTGAAGCTTTGCTGTAGTTCCTTGGGGAGTTTTCTTTGAAAATTTGTTTTTGCTATTTTTCATTCATTCTTATCATCCTCTTTCAGATTTCAGAGCAGAGACAGAGATAATAAATGTGAAAAAGAGATGCTTACTGTTCGATGTGAGATACTAAGTCGGTTGTGAGATTCCCAGGAGTTAGAAGAGCGACGGGGATGTGTCCCTCGAAGAGCAGTCCTTCTTTAGTGAATTTCGCAAGTACTACACGAGTCAACTCTCCCAAATACTTTCCAGATATATATTTCTCGAATCTGTATTAAAGCAGATAAAGAGTGATGAAGTATTATTTCAGAAACGAATATATTTAATTATTCCAACACATAAGTCATGCGTGAAATCTTGATCATATATAATAGAATATTACACAACGCTAAGTAGCGCTTTGTCAATGAGATAATAAAGATAAAAAGATTGGTAAACTTACGTAAATGAATTGACCATCAAAGAATTTGCGTCGTTTTCTCGGTCGAATTCAGTTTTTATAAAGTCCAGTACTCCGTTGTCCCCAAATGCACCCCATTCGATATCAATGATTACCTGAATTGCAAAAATATGATGAGTTCAATGAATTCTAAAATTTATTCAAAATCTGAAAAGAAAGATCATGAAAATTGTTAACAACAACGAATATAGCGTATACTATATGATATTCACCTCCTTTTCACCGTGTCTCTCGGTTTCCCAGTGTTGTACTCTGTCAGCTTTTTCAACATAGCACGCGTTACTTCCAGTTCCCAAAATCAGACCGATTACAGTATTTTGATCCCGCGAAGCCCCTTGAAGAAGAGTACCTGTTGTGTCATTGAGAACTGCAAGTACGTTGACTTTGGTATCTCCACGTCTCCGTAGAGCTTCACGAAGAAGTTTTACGGCGTCTTCGTTTACGACGTTTGGACAATTAAATGTCTTAGTCCATGTGACGAGAATACCAACTTCCAACGAGTGTTGAATCATGGGAAAAGAAAATGTGAATCCTTGATAAAAAGAAAAGGGAAAAAAATTACTCCTGCATCGATTATTGTACGGCGAATAAATTCATTCAAATTATTGCTGAAACTTATTAACGTTCAGTTCAGAAAATGATTAGGAATAAAATTTCACCTAGAGGAAGTTCGACGTCCTGTACACCCTGGCTGATCACAAAGTCGCTTACACATTCGGCAAGGTAGTCGAACAAAGCGATTCCGCAACCGACTCTAAGATCTGAACCTATGTGATACCTTTTTACGTCTTCTCTTACGCAAACACCATTCTCTAGCTCTAGTAGAATGACACGAAAGTTTGTACCGCCAAGATCGAGTGCAAGAAACATACCTGTTTCTGAAATATGAATAGTAACGTTTTTGTCAGATTCGAATGCGACGATTATGTGATTGAGATGTTAAATATTTTCTTAGGTATTAAGTTAATTCAGAGAATAATTGATATTCATTTTTATTGATCAATTTGTATAACATGAATATTTATTCATTATAATTCCTGGGATAATAATTCATCTGGTATTTATTATTTAATATGCGATATTCGAATCAATCCTTAGTTAATTATTTTGGTCAATTAGTTTGGTTTTTGCGGCTAGTCATAATAGTATATCTAATTATCACATGATATATTTAATTGTATATCAGACGATGTCATGCTCGAATGGATATGTATATTTCTTTAATTAGTTTCATTCAGCTTTATCGACCTCTTGTTATCTGTAGAGTCTCATGATTTTTGATAGGCTGAAAGATTTGAGTTATAATTATTTCCTCAAATAATTAAGAGGTGCGGCTCCTAATTTTTTGCTCCAGTATTTATTATATCAAGTTAAAATTCGCCAATCGAAAAAAAAAAAAAAAAAAAAAAAAAAAAAAAGAATAAGAAATGAAAAAATTTGACTGGAATAAAATTCTATAGTATTAACAAAATCTGATGTAAAATTTACTCTTCTTCTTTTACCGATAATGAAATACCTTTCAAATCGTTTGTTATGTCTAATTTCTAATTAATGATATAATGAATACAACGATAAGATGTATAAGACTCTATTGATTAATATATGACCCCTGTATCCTTTAATCGGGGAAGATAATTCGGTTTTAATCGCGGAATAGTTGGAGTATGATAATGATAAAACAGCATTGCTTATCGGTTGATGATTTTTTGTTGAAGACTCACCTGTGCCATCGGGAAGTTCTGGAATGTAAGTATTTTCCATCTGCAATGAAGAGGGTTTTTCCTTTATTCCTTTTTCTAATTCGGACAAGAAGACACTTTGAATCTTGCGCGTAGTTGCTGCCGTGAATCTCATTTGGGCTAATCGATTCTCAATCTGTAAGTATAAATTCATTGATTTTTATTTTACAACAATATACTAGCAGGAAATATATGCCTTCGGAGCCTTCGAAGTTTCCCATTAGAATAAAATACGATTTGTGACATTTCGCGATTAATTTTTTTTTCCCCCTATGGCAGTATAGCTCCGAAAAATCTCAAACTTGGTATACTCCTTACTCCTAGTAGCAGGTATTTCATGAAAATTGTACAGATTTTCAACGATATAATTTTGCGAAGCTACAGCGCGCCAAATAAAATTTCTCACCTCCAAATTGTGATGAATAAATAATGTTGTCTTTAAAAATCTGTATATTTTTCACGGATACCTACTACTATAGGTAAGAAGTGTGCGGAGTTTCGGATTATTCGAAACGATAATGCGATGCCGATAGGAAGTAGAAAATAACTCCGAAGTAGTAAAAATCGTGTTTTATTTAAATCGGAAAGTTCGAAGGCTTTGGGGCAGCACTCAGAATTGATATAGGGACCGGGAGTTTTGACTATATTTTTTTGTATATATTTCGAGACGTTCTGGCCCATGGGAAGATTGAAATTCGAATATGACCGAATTAGGGATCACCCTGATAATTATTTTCTAAGAATCTCTGCGTTACGATCAGAAATTTGTTTGTACAATGCAAGACTCCGTTGCTAAGTAATTGAAGTAAATTAAACATGCTCCGAGGTTACAGCAGCAAATTACAACTACATATGTTATTATTTCATCTGTATAAAGACTCGAGTATGTATAATCCGTAATATCATTAAAGGGATATCTGATATTCCCACAAAAACGATGAAAATAAAAGTAATGAACTTATCTCGCGATCACAATTGGCAAGTTACATCGTTATTTTTGCAATCGCGGTAATCTCTGTCTTATTATTGTCATTATTGTTGTTATTGCCGCAAAAGCGAAATTGAGAAGACTGCGAGTGCCCTCATCAATTCAGTAGGGTATATCACATACTATTTGCACTGTATAGAGACAAGTGAAATGACGTAAAAGAAAAAGAGAGCGAGTATATAAATATCAGGGTGAATCACTTAGCAGTACTAGTAATTGTCACTAGTCTGAATCGATTATTCGACATATACGAACGACACACACTTATATGTATGTATGTACATATATAGTGCTAAATTTATATGACAAGAAATTTTCCAGGCGTGATATACCCGTTCGATTATAATTCATTATTGTACGAATGAAGTATCAGCTAAATCAATACAGCTAGATATAAACGCATAATACAATAAATTGGATGTTTGTATCTTTATTATATTGACCTGTTGACAATTTAAGGACCGATTTTTTAACCATTGAAAACTGTATCGCATTTGGTATAGTAAAGAATAACAATTATATCGGACGGAATTCTTATTTTCTTTGAATTTTAATACGTGACATAGAATCGATTGAATCGCAGTAGTAGAACCAGGTACACGTCAGACAAACTATAAGCGTAATATTTTCTATCCGAATTTTATGTAAAGTGAATATTTTTATACCGCAATTGAATGAATGCGTTAGAAATTTTTTTTTTTTTTTTAATTAATGGCTTTTATAATTTAAAATTACGCGCATCTATTCACAGCTACACTCGCCATTGTGCAATTCGATGTTAGTTATACATATTATATTATTGAACAAACAATAAACTAACTTGCGTAACTTATCGCTGCAGGCTAACTATTATAAAAGTGTGTAGCTGTAATACGGAAAGGAAAAAACAAAATCTTGTCCAAGGCGTAGTTTGAAACGATCATGTTCGTTTTTTTGTTTTTTTTTTTTTTTGTTTTTTGTTAACACGGTTTTATATCACGTCATTTAGGCTAACAGAAATGATAAATTATCATACGTGCTTAACTCTAATAACTAATTATCACGAACTGGTGTTCGTAATTATTTCTTAATCTTTTTTAGTTTTATGCCAATTTCAAATATGAACTTTAATCGTTATATGAGGTCAAGATTCACGTTATCCAGCCCCAGCATCTAAATCAGTTCAATTTTATTGCGCCGCTTTGCTATAGTTTTATAATAAGTAATTTGGAGAAAATGAGAACTTGTATTTATACATACATACATGTACACCTCACGCAATTGCAATAAATAATATAATTTTTCCATCTATTGCGGTCTCCTTGTATACGTATATAGATATGTATTGAATTACTAGTCGGAGCAAACAGCTCGGACTATTATGCACATTTCTATGTTGCATATATGCGCATCTCAGTTAATCTGTATGATCAGAGGCAGTCTGTGATTTATCATTATATATTCTTTTTTTTTATAACGAAGAAAAAAGAAGTATTCACATTTTCGAATTTATTTAACTGAGATTTGAAAGTTTGAAGATTTTGAAACCAGATAATAATTTTTTTTTTTTTTTTTTTTTTCCATTTCAACTTACAAAATTCGTGACATCTTTCAATCTTCATTTCTGTATGGATGGAGGGAGGGAGAAATTAAAGTGAAAGTCAGACGTTATATCTAATCTTATTTGAAAGATAAAATATATGAAAAAAAAAAAAAAAATCCTTCTGTTAACGACCTAATTACAAAATACGATGATGCGTGTTATCAGTTTAAATAATAAGGAAAAGAGAAGAAAAAAAGAAGAAGAAAAACGCCCACATAAATTGCTCCAAGATTGTTAAATCACTAATTTTTGATTACGACTAATAAATAATTTGAAAAAAAAATTCATCAAATTCGTGTTTGAAAATCAATCAAAAAAGAAAATGAAACTAAAAATATATGGTAAGATTACGTAATTTCAGGTAGTTTGCGTTCAAACTTCAGAGCTAATAAACCTCAACAAATCTGTTCAGTATTCATATGCCTACCTACCTTATACCTATATACCCGCAAGATAAATTTCACGACGGTATGACGCGAAGATATGATATACAGAATTAGAGGCTTGTCTCAAGTGGCAGCTCGCGATTGGCCCGAAACAGAGCCGATATAATGATATCAGCGATCATTGGCAATAAAAAATAAAAATGATGAAATAAGAAATCCCCGTACGTATAAATCGATTGTTTTTTTGCTTTTGCCAAAAAATATCTAACACGCGATTATGTATAGTTATGAATTTATGAGTAGATTATATATTCAATTAATTTTTCGGGCCGGTTTAGTCGAGAATATTAAATCAACAATTTGATATACATATATATATATATTAAAATGAGTTTTAATCATTTTGTACATTTTTTATAATCGTTTTATTACCTTCTGTCTCCTCACATCGTCGGTGAGAAGCAAAGGTGCGACTTGAATAGCTTCATGAAGGGCGCGATCCGTGGGAACGACCATATTGCCGGATTCTTTCCTTCGACGAATCTGAAATGATAAAAATATGGCTAAAAATAAAATTCTCTAAATAAATAACGGAGAAATATCATTTCGAACTAATATATAGCAGCGCGGTTTTAAGGTAAATGAATCGTCTGGGTAAATTAGAAGTTTTTTTTTTTTTTTTTTTTTTTCTTTATATATATACTATACGTTATCTCCGAGATAATAGTCACGCGACTCTCTTCGTAGAGATTAGAAACCTGCGATCTTCAAATCATTGTATAATTTTGGCACGATATTTATCTGGCGCGTCTGTGAGGACTAATCTCTTCGTGGAGATTAGAAAGCTGCGATCTTTATATTATCGTATAATTTTCGCACGACATTCATCTGGCGCGTCTGGTAAGTATTGATAAGAAAAAAAACTTCTCAAAGTCAGAATGAAAATGCAACATTTAATATAAAAGATGGTAGATATATCTACGCCCGATAAAAGTTTATAAGTATAAAAAACAAAAGGAGCAACTTTTTCCTCCATAATTTCCCTCTGAATTTAAGGAGATAATTTCACTTGATACCGTTAATATAAGCCATCTTTTGTTCTTCTTTTTTTCTTGGCAAAAAATATGTTACGATATAGCCGTAGTATATATCAATCGTTAGTTTTATCAATTGACAAGGGAAAATCCCACCGCGCTGAGCCGGCTTTTACGTGAATGATATAGGCTCCTGTCCTGTCGTCTAGGTATCTATACAAACCTACGTGCGAAAAAATTCGTAATAATTATCGCCGACGAAAATTCCCTACGATATTATATAAAATATAAATTTCACGCCGTAGGACAAATATAAAGATAAAATTAATCCAACTTTAGATTACTCAATGACCCGACAGTATATCTTATAGCGATTATCACATGCACTCATATATATGTATTATACTTATAATTATAACGCGAATTTAGTGATTAGAACTTTTCTTTTACTGATTTAAATCGATGAAAATCATCGCTGAATTATTATCTCAGCAAATGGATTATCGTTCACGATGATATTATTACGTACTATTTATTATTCGGGTTTAATGAGCCGAATAATGACATGGTTACGAGAAAAATCGTAAAAAAATAAAAAAAATTTTAAGCGATCATAAGTGATCGCGATTTTAAAATGCAATAAAATTTTTGTTCGTTCTGTTCTATAATTTCACGATCTTTTGATGATCAATCAAACCATAGTCGTTCAATATCTCAAGCGATAATGAAATAATTTGTGTGGAATTTTCGTTTTATCTATGATATATAATTGTAAGAAAAATTAAAATACATATGTCTAGAGTGAAATATATAGATCGGCGGATATAGTGTCAAACGAGTTATCAAGATATGAAAATGACGATATTCAACATCTAAAAAGATCTGAATAATATCCATATCTATAACGATATGTCGTAGCTGGAGGTTATCGTTCACTCTATCTACGTAAAATGTTTCATTACAAATCGGCTCAATTACGTCAAGTAATGTAATGACTTGCGCGCATCAAAAGTATCCTACAATATTATAGTTTCCATCTCATGAGCCCCCTACGATCATTAAAAAGAAAATAAACAATAAAACAGGAGGAGAAAAAAAAAAAAAAAAAAAATGACGTCAATCCCATGAAATATCTTCAATAAATACGGCCATATAGTATATGTATGCTCTCTCAATGGTTTACGAAATGATGTCGACTCCAACTTGTTGAAAAATAAAAGAAAAATTTGATAAAAAAAATAAGTCAGAGACGACCCTGAAAGATGATTTTCTGGTCCATCCACGATGCTGTAGAGTGTAGAGAAATGGAAACACAACAAACCGATATTATAAATATTTAAGTCCATAAATGCGCTTTAGTCTTAGACTGCATTGGGTCAAAGTGTAACCCGTATCAACTGTGAATTATTGCATATGCATATCGGCTTATATACGTGTGATGTATAAGTTAACAGTATAAAGTAAACTGGAGTAGATCGGATTTATTATCATGCGTTACAGGAGGGTTAGACCCTGATGTATATTTGTTCGTATGAATAAGGCATCGTATTTTACTATTTTAATACCACATTGGGTAAGGAGTAGTCTAATTAATTATTTCGAAATTTTTTACAGTGATTTTTAATTGGTATAACGAATCCCTACGGAATAGATGTGACGTTAATGAAACTAGATACACGTATAGATGCGATTGAGCGAATGCACACGTTGAGGAAAATGACTTAATTAAACACTAATTTGATATGTATAAATAATTTTTCTCACATCACGTGACTAGAGCTATAATATTTTTATAAGTACTCGAATATACGTGTCAACCGTTATAGAAAGGGACTGTTTATCTGTACCAACTTTCGGGGATCAGGGACACCCTGTTAGGAAGAGAATGGCATTTGGCTAGGGGGCAAACTCGAACGTCACACTTTTTTTATTTACCCAATTTGAATGTGAGGATCATTAGAATTCATAAATTCAATGATTACAATAAACATGAATTTATTGAAGATTAAGGACGGCTCGCGATTTTTAATAAAACACAAAGAAAATGAACATTATAATATTCGTTATCTTATACATGTATATAATAATATATAAGCTTTGAAAAGTGATTGGGTGTAATATTCGGTTTCCTTTCTTTTTTCGTTCTTGTACATCAGAGTATAATTATTCTAGATGAATATTGGCACAGATGGTCGAAAGAGTATAAACAAATTTTCCAGAGTCTAAACCGCGACTTAACTTCAGTCGCGACGCCTTGATGACGGGCATGAAATGATAAAAATAAACCACCACCACCATCAGACGTACGTACACTATACTCGATCATATACGTAAGCGAAAGATGAGAGGTGTGTACGGCGTTTCGACCAATCGGATTACTCGTTAAGTTAAACCCGCGCGAGGTACCTACTTCGTTCATAAAACGTCCTGCATATAATACCGACGCACGGCTAACTAAATCTGCGAACTAAACATTTTTCGCAAAGTATCGAATCGCGTGTCTCTAACACTGCGGATATTATTATACCTAGTTACACATCACAGTAGATACCCGTCTAATGGGTACAGAGAAAGCAAAAAAAAAAAAAAAAAAATCATTAAAATTCTCTAATTTTCTGCTATGTAATAAATTTTATCTGTTATCTTGAAACGCGGGTTATAAAATCATTGATTTTTGAATAAAAATTATTTCATATCGCCCCCATAAGTCAGTCGAACTAATCCTGCACAGGCTCAAATGTTCATATCAATGTATTTGAGAGTCTGGATATTAATCTGTAGTAAAACTAGATATTTTTAGTATACCAGTTATTGAACAATAATTCGTCATTTAAATATCATATCTCTGATAAGCTTATCAAATTTTCAGATTTAGATTATATTTTAAGATTCAGATTTATCAATATGAGATGGAAAAAAGAATTCGCGCAATCTTCTCGACTATTGGTTTTGAAAACTGACTGCCTTCAGTTTAAGGAGCTTTTATTAATATCAATTGTAAGGTGTAAGCTTTAATTAAAACAATTTAGCCAGTTGACCCCCGTACGACAATTGACAGTTCTAATTTCGAACATGAAGAGCTGTAGCATTGTCTCCACCTATCAATTGAATGATATTCAATAGCAATAAATTATGACTACAAAATGAATGGAAAAATTATTATGAGCATTCGATATTTCATTCAGATCGTTAGAAACGGGGAAAAAAAAAAAAACTACAATGAACAAGAAAAATTAAATTTTTACACAATTTTCTTTTTTTATTTTTATTTTTGCACATTTTTTTCTGGCATCGTTCTTTTTTTTTTCTTTTTACTGACCGAATCTGGATGTCTTTCAGCTCCTTCTTTGATCTGATAAAAACAGATTTGGTGGTCGATGTTAAAAATATTTATTTAACACTTTTATAGAAAAAACGGTGAATCGAATAAATGTTATCAGTTACTGACCCCGGTTCAGATCGTGGGTGTCAAAAATTTCATTCGTATAACTATACTTGTTAATCGATGGAACGAGAAAAAAAAAAAAAAATAGAGGAAATAATCGAGTATTTTTTAGATCTTATGGGTTTTTTTTTTATTATCAAATCTGATTGATACGTTTTAAAAAAAAAAAATGTTAATTCTTGCAATCTGTATATCTTCGGGGTATAATGTGAAATGGAATGTTGTACTTCGAAAGATTAAAAATTTTCCGGTATGTATAAAACACTTTTTTTATTGCTAAAAGAAAAAAAAAAAAAAAAAAGGAAGATTGCGGAAGTGAGAAGCGATAGAGAGGCCGATAATTTTACCTCTAGGCAACTGCACCTATACGGATTATAGAAATCGCATATATTTTAATCACCCATTGGCGTCTGTATACGTATACGTATAATATAAATATAAACGTGCGTATAATGAATTAGCGACAAAATATTTATACCTTTACCGGGTAGTTATGTTAATCAATAGCGAAATTTGTGTTAATATAAGCAAATCGAATTCGTGAAATTTGAATAGTTTTGCTTATTCGAAGGCAAGAGAAAAAATTTCATGCTTAATTTGTTCGAGAGAAGAATAAATAAATCATTATATTCATGGAAAGGAAAAAAAATTTTTCAGAGTTTGAAAAATTCTGAAAAAAAAAAAAATAAATAATATATATATATATATATATATTTTATAATGAGGAATATATATATATATATATATATATATATATATATATATATATATATTCCTCATTATAAAATCTAAAGATTGTTTACCTAATTTCTGAACCTTATACTCACGTGCGTGGATAAAAGCATGTACTATACTTACTACTCAAGAATGTACGCACGGAATATATTAATCGTAAGGAAAAAAAAAAAAAAAAATTGTTAAGAGGTATGTGCATTCGCGTTACATTGATCAATATTTGATAACGATTTTGAAAAATTATACGAGTATAATACTACCGCATAATACTTGGCTGGCACATGTGCGAGACGACGACTGAATTAATTGTTATAATTAAAGAATTTCGCTCACAGTTTTAAAATACGCGCTCGTTGTCAGCCCGATATTGCGTAGATATATGACGCATGAGCACGATGTTTAAAGAAAAAAAAAAAAAAAAAAAAACTATACATTTGGTTAAACAAAAAGTTTTCGCGCGCTCACGTGGTGATATAACGTATGCTTACGCTCGCGCGTATAATACGCACATATACGTATCAGAGGGCTCGGATATATACATAATATATTTATTTGAATATAACATAAATTCGAGTGAGTTAAAACGAACGTATCTAATGAGTTTGAGGATGGAAAATAATCGATTTTGGCGCGAATTGTAAAATTTCAAAACCCGATAAAAGATGAGATATTGTATGAGAAATGGAATCAAAACTCACCGTTAATTGTTTAGCTCAATTAGTTTTGTTTTTTCCTTCTTTTTATTTTTTTCTATTTCTCAGCGTCCGATGAGTTTTACTTCTCGTTTCGTTGGACTGAATCAGTTTTATTTTCAGTTAAGTGTAGGTACCAAGTCTGATGCTGGAGTACGAGTAAAATATGTCTTCAACTATAAGAATTTTTTCCCTTTTTATACCCTCTATATAGCTATTGAACAGCTTATTCTGTTTAAAGAACCACCGTCCTCGGAGATGAACGCGAAACTGACGAGCCTCCAGGTTATTCCATCCACCAACAGTCCCCACCGAGTTTTCTAATCGCGCGATATTATACGTGATTCGCACACATCCCAGCTATCGCCGATCCAACACCCCACCGAACCACTACTACTCACTCTCTTTTCTTCCCTCTCTTCATCTCTCTTTATCTATCTATCTATCTCTCTCTCTCTCTCTCTCTCTCTATCTCTCTCTCTTTCGCTCTATATCTCTCTCGCGCTTGTACCATGTATGTACCATATACCATACACATACACAAGCATATTGTCTAACACAATTACTTCTTTCCCGCAAACGTGTACTTACATACGAACTGTTTCTAAACGGGTTATAATTTCGCTTGATATTAATAACGAATAGGTTATCGCTAAAGTATAATATGACGAGACATTTTCGTTGCAAGAATTTCAAACATATAGAATTATGGTTTTTCCATTTATTTTGTTTTATGTTTTTAATTATACAATGTTTATTAATTAGGACGATAATCTGATGAGAGGAGGAAAATATGATTTTTTTTTTTTTTTTCTTTTTGTTTTTCGCTTTTAATCTTTTTGAGGATATTTATTATTTTTTTAATACAGATTTTATACACCCGCGTACAGACGTGTACGCGGTTTGCAAAGGCTTATTCGCAGTTATATTATAAAAGATAGTAAAGTTCCTTTTATTCATTTTTTTCTCTCTTCTCTTCATTTCATTTCTTGGTCGTCGCAGAATAATATCGAAAGGAAACTTTTAATTGACAACTATAGGATAATCTGATGAACTTTAACACTCCGCAGATTCTTAAACGCAATTTTATACGTTTGTATAATTTCTTTCGTATAGACGATGATTGCGATGAAATATCTTCAGATTTATATTTTATGTATATGAAACTGATATCGTTCTTCTCCCGATCATTTTTATGCTACAGTCTACTCAGATTTCCAACTACAGTAAAACCCCCGGCACTGTCGCGTATTGGTCTACTTTTTTCCGGCCAATCTAAAGCAAGTACAGGGCCGTAGATTTGACCCGATAGCACCCGAGGTTCCGTAACATACACGAGCGACGCTAAGGCGTCACGGTAGTCAGTAGATGCGGTACTGCTACAGGGGCATGGTGAAGGTACCTAAGCGACAGTGCCAGAGGTTTTACTGTATTTATCGACTATTCTTCCCTTTTTTTTTTACTTATCCCATTCTTTCTTTCATTTGTATTTCTATCGGACGCGATATCTTTATGTATATACGTTGTTCTTAATTTGACCAATTAGTTGATTGCTGCGTGCATAGTGCCGAGTATAGAATTCTCGAAAATTGCTCCGTATGAAAATATACACATAAGAATACAAATAAATTGACGGAATGAACGAGGAATGAAATAGAAAAAATGAAATTTTGGAAAACTCCAAAGTACAACAAAATGTACGTATAAATTTATTCAATATTGAGATCGGCTATTATTCATACCATTTTTTTCTCACCTTTTTTTTCTGGGCCAAATCTATAAATAATTTTCAGATGAAATTATAACGGACGTTGTAAAGTGCCATTTATTATATGTAAGTATGCGTATGATGAGCAGCTTGCGGTTCTTCGCACTTTTCCTTTCTCTCTACTCATATGCGAATTTTATCACCTATACTTAGTTATCTGTGGGTATAGTTTATTGCCTTATTTCGTGTTAATCTTACTTAATACGGAGACCGTAAAACCGTCATCTTATGAACTTATTCATTCCTTTAAAACGCGTATCGTGAATATAAGATAAAAGAGAGAAATCGAAAGAGTCTTTCATTCTTTGAGAAAATAAAATTGAAATATAAAAATTGGCGCGACCTAAAAAATAAAGGAAAAAAAAAAAAAAAAATTTAATAGCTGACGAATTATTTTCAGACGTACCGACATATACGACATAATCTTGTACAAGTGATTAATCCCCGATATGATAACTTATCGTTGATAGAAACCATTCTACATATATTTCCGTTTAACTTTCAACTATCATCGCCGAAAAAAATGTGCGCATTAAAAAGTACATAAAACGTACATGTGTACAGATATAAAGATGGGTTTAACATCCGTTTCTATTAGTTTTATCTATCAGGATTCAGCCAGAATCACATATACCTATAGGATCTGAATAGCGTTCTATTAGCTTCTTAATTTATACCTACTATATAGACTTTTTTCATCGCGAGGTGCAACAGTGGTATTAGAATAATCATTGCAACGTAATGTGCAGTAATGTTCCACGCCAGCTAAATCTATCTGAAATTTTTTAGTTTCTTCAAAATTTCTAACGAAAAATTGTAATTGAATGAGTAATATACAAGTAAAATATTGTTTTATAATTTTTTTTTTTTTTTCTTTTTTTGTTTAAACGGAGAAAATAACGAATGTTAGTTTAGAAAAAGAATCATTTAAACATCGCCATTCTCTGAAACCATCGAAGGCAGTTTAAAGCCAATGTAACATCACGCGATTAAATTTACGTAGGTATACCGTATGTCCGCAGATACATGAATATGCACATCTGATTACTGCACGGTTGTTCTTACTAAAGTCTCTATCGATGGGGGGACTTCTTTATGCATTAAAACCCCCAAGGGTAGACCCCGGAATTGACAAGTGATCTTGACTCGTCACTTACAATTATAATATACCATGATGGTTATATAGATACAGCTGAGACCTCTCGACCTTTGACATCGCGTTTAAAACCACTGCGCCAAAGTTTATTTTGAAGATTTACGAAACGTACGAACGCCAGACAGTTTTACTATCTGAATCATTAATTGATCTCGCAAATTATTATATAGTATGTATGTAAATTATGTTACATATATTATATATACGTCGTTCAATCATTGTTGAAGCATGAAATTATCGTTAACAATTACAGGCTGGAACCCATGAGCATCGCATGCGCAAGTCAGAGAACTATATCGTAGCGTGACATCCGTTTGTCACTCTATCAGTATGCACATGCCTGTTGGCGCAACTTGCCTGAATGGAGTCTGATTGAATCAGCTTGCATGCTTAAATTTAGACCCTGGATGCTGTGATGCGGCGGGTGTTTCTTGCATTTCTTATTTTTTAATTTTACATTTAAACCAGAGCTAGTACCACTTCCGGCATAGTCTCAAAAGTTTTGTATTCTCGCAAGGAATTTATGGTGAAAATTTTACGAAAATCGACAACGGCTAACGCAGTGGAAATCCCAAATTAAGAGTGTTTTATCGAAAAAACAGCATCCACGATGATTGAAAAATTCTTAACATACTCGATAAAAAAAAAAAATCAAAAATGGTGTGGGTCTACGCCAGGTCAAGTTGGCGTGGAATGCCCCATGTATTAAGATCACATTCTTTTTCTAAATCTAAATTATTTTTTTTTGCAATATATCTGATACAACTAATTATACAACTAATTACACGCGTGATAAATAAATTTCGCGAAACATCCACAAGCAGAGAATCTTCAATAAAAATATAACTTACCACGTTTACGAAGGGGTTCAACTTATCATTATTCAACTTATGAAATAAGGATTGGACCTTTTCTAAATACTAAATATTACGGATGCATCATTAAACGCAAAGCCGGTGTATACATGTTTACATACCTACCCACAGCAAGGGAATAAAAATCGATTAATCGACGTCACAGACGCGCACTAATATGGCGGGTGAATTTAAACGGCGTAGAATACGAAACGAGAAAATTTTCCGTTCATGCTATACATATATCATCCAATATAGCATCACATATGAATATATCGTATGGAAAATAGGCTCTCATGGGTAACTCAAAACGCACGAGGCACCCGTTTTGATTCACGGATATTTCCATACGTTCATATGTTAGTTACGTGGTAATATTAACTATGGAATATTTCGGCATAGCAGATGTTCCTTTGGCCAATGTATATCGAACGTATCTATATTGTTATATCATGATATTAAGACGCTCGCATAGAATCTATGCGAATAAAATAGGACTGATTTAAGTTGAGTCAGGAAATTGATATCGTTAATAATTAAAGAGTAGTTGAATTTTAAACCATTTTTATATTTAGTTAAATAAATAACGTACATTTATTGCGCTTATTTGTAAACTTCATACTGCAGCTTATGGTTTAATTAAACACAAAAATCTTGTTACACAGATATGTGTGGGGGGAAAAGTCACTCTGTGATGTTAATACACGCAAACACGCTGAGACCAGCGACGATTTAGAATCGAATATATGGTACCGATGATCCAGACTGAAGATAACACGTCATAGTCATAGATTAACGATACATCTATATGACTGTAACTATAGAGCGAGTAAATTACGCGCAATGAGTTGAGCGCGAAGTGTGCAGATATATTGTACCTATGTATGTATGTCTATATCGATGTATGATAAATCTCTTGACCCCAAAGAAAATAAATGGTAAATTTATCGGTTTTACCGACTCTGAGAATTCGAACTTTTGACATTGAATCGAGATAATCCGATTTGCAATGTCTGCACTATCTCCTGATGTCGCCCAATAATCGACGACGCCACACACAGTTCAAAATTCTAATATCTTATCGACTCACGTTCAGATAATTAACATTCGAATTTCGTTTCTAAAATAAATAATAGAAATATAAATAATAAGTTCGTGTTTGTTGGAACTGAATGAGGAAATAAAAAAGCGAAATAACATAGAAAAAAGGAAAGAAGGAAATACGTGTGACAACTGAATATGCGGCGACAATAGATTGAATCTGATATAAACGCGGTCATTATTTCTATCGGCTGTTAGATCTGTTACGCGTTATATGCTGTATAGTATAACGAGTTCGAGAATGAGATACGAGATACGTCATAGCTGTCATATTTCCTTAATCAATTCAAATTCCCATTGAATGTTGATAATTTGTTATAATCAACGCGTTCGTTTCGATCAAGTTATGTCCGTTCTTCTTCTTCTTCTTCTTCTTCTTCTTCTGCGATGTGTAGTTTATCAGTTCGCGTTTTCATTACTGCCGTTTCTCGTTCAACAGCGATCGAATAAAAACCGAAAAATAAGAAGAAAAGAAGGAAAAAAATCAACTGTTTCAGATTACTTCGAAACCCTTTCTTTCTATCTATATTAGTGTGGTCCCTGAAGGAGTAGTTTAAAAAATTTTCAAGGACAATTACGAATAACGCATAATAATTATTATACAATTGCGTCCGTAGATTTTACGTACATGTATTATAAAACGTGAAATACTACGCCTTTGGATTAAGAATAAACTAATTCCTGTTCAATCGTATTTTTACGAGAAAAAAAAAAAAAAAATCAAAAAAAATACGTCTATTGAAATTCTTGAATATTTATAAAATAATTATTCATTCCGGTAAAAGATCGTCTCCTAGTTCTTCGTCGCCGAAATCGTCGTCTTTTTTCCCTGCTGAAGTCATCGGTCGTGAAGGCATGGGACCAACAGGATCCGAGTAATTTGTATCTGTGAAAATATTCGAGTTTTATGAGTAAAGAACTTAGTAGAAAAAAAAATTTTCTTAATCATGTAACATCAATATGTTGGCGAGGATTGTTAAAAGTTTCCGGTTTTCTTTTCTCTTCTTTTCATTCACCTAACAAATGAATATATTATATCATATTTTCAACAATCAGCATAGTGTTAAGAAGACATATGAGAGACAGAAATAGATTGTACGGATGAGTTAGGTACATCTATCATCTAGTCAATCCATTAAGGTAATAATACTGGGCCATCAAACAGCGTGTGTACATCATTCTGTTTAATATCAATCGCAACTGTAGCTGCGCAACGCTGCATTGTTAATCATTCGATTGTCAAGATAAAATTTAAAGATAATTTTACAATTTTATTCAGTAAATTGAAACTCTGAAAGTTTTACAGTAGAATAATATGTATATGGTGTTCAATGATCACAGAATTGTGAAGTAAAAGTTTGAAAATCTTTCAAGAAGTCTGGGCTTTTTCAAAAATTTAGATCAGAACAAATTCAAGGAACTGAGAATCCCGAATTTCTAACTGCAGTAAAGACTAAGGAATTCAGTAATCAAAAGAAGTTTTCAAAATTATAGCAAACAATGCATTAAAGAATAAGAAATTGCCTGCATTCGAAGTTATAATTTGTAGATGCATATAAGTAAGATACCGAGGAATGAAAACAAGTTTCAAATACCGCAGTAAAAATTAAATCTCATTACCACTGAACAAATGTAATTTATTAGCCAATAAATGGTCTAAAGTCATAGTTGATGTAAGTAGTATGCACCGACCTTTCTTACGTAACAAGATAACTCACACATATACCTATTCTCAGCTTGATAAATCGTACATGCAGATATTTGGCTTCTCTACAGGTCCCGGTTCATTTGATAAGCAAGTTATATGGTTCATTTGCTAACTTCAAGATTAGTGTAGCAATAAATTGATTGAACCCATCTAGCGATTAGGTAAGATTGACAGAAATTTTCTCTCTTTTTTTTCTTGATAAATTAAAGATATTAAACATCAATTCATGCAGCTATGCGCTGCTCTTACTTTTCCTCAACCCTATAATTTCGTGACTTATCTCAAATGCTCTAAGCCCCCTTTTGTATTGCCTTTCAGTTTTATTCTAGCTTGCAAGATGTACTGTGTTCTTGTATTAGTTAAGCAAATAATTATAATCGTATAAGTATTCACCTGAAAGAAGTTTTATCAGTAAATACGGATATGCATCTCCAAGTTTACTCATCTAGAGGAATACTCACTGATATGTGTATGTGCCTCTGGAGTGAATTCTAATGGACTTTCTAGCATCGCGAGACGATTAGCTCTGACTAGAGCCCCGTTGTAGATTCCTTGCTGATCGTTTCTTACTGTTGTTGGGCTCGTTCTGTGTTCCGACATTACGCTAAGGCCAGATCCAGCTCGAGACGAAGTACCGCTGTTGCTTCTCCTCGAATCTAGGCATAAAAATTGATCAAAAAGATTAGCAGAAATGCAAGGAATAATATAATAAGGAAATTGTTGTGATAATGTGTTCGAATATCCGAGAGTTCTCACTTGTTGTCCCTGGGCGACCGGATCCTTGTCTTTCTTTCATCTCTTTTGTCTTTTCAGCTCTTTTGAGCTCTGTAGCATAAAGCTGTGCTTCCTTGAGTCCCAAGTCGCTGCATAATCGAACCAGAAATTTAAGACATTCTATATTTTCAGGGAATATTTTGTGGATGTCTTGGTACTCGGTAAGAGCTTTGTGGAACTGGCCTGTCCTTCTTAAGCATGCTGCTGCAAGCAGTCGCCATCTCGGTTGATCAGGAGCTAATTCTACAGCCCTCTCGAAATATATTAAGGCCTTTTCTGCTACCTGGAAATCAAGAAGGAGTAGGTAACGAGAAATGAGTAAATTTTTAGCGTAGAATTTGAAAATAAGAGTACCTGCATTGATATAAAGTAGGATCCGAGCCAATCGATCACTTCGAAATTAGCTGGATAATATCTGTAAGACTGAATAATGATCCAGCAATTATTATTCATTGTATTTTATTATCCTCATTATAGTCCTTCGACAATAAGTTTTGATTTCGTTTCTGTGAATCTACATTCTAATAATGCTGATTATTCTTACATCGCTGTAAAACTGGTAACCCTGTTGTTTATCCCCTGAATTATCATACATCTCACCTAGCTTTTGCAAAACACCAGGATCGGATGGAATTATGCCTAACAGCTGATTGTACCTGTAGGGTAATAAATAACAGGTCAGTAGATTACAATAGCGTTTGATAAGCTTGTTATTGTGCTGGAGGTCTGGTATAAGTATTATTGTTTGAAAATTAGGTATCTAAAGACTGGAAAATACCATTCTGCAGCTTGGTCGGTGTCGTTGATAAGCTGATGAAGGTGTCCAAGCTGGTACAACGTTTGAGGATCATATCTAACTATATTTCTTAATTTCCAAAAACATTCTACAGCTTCTTCGTAGGCATTCAGCTTCTTGTAAACTAATCCTGTACGGAAAATAGACCGTGATGATTGATTTCATTTACTTCAACAATTCGTTGGGAGATATAATTCAACTCCTAATACAAACCAAGATTATAAAGCGCTTGCACGTGGCTCGCGTCGCTGTCTAATGCGCACAATAAATATTCCCTTGCTCTCTCAAACTCTCCTTTCTTGATTGCACAAGCCGACAAATTAACATATGCTGCCGCATTGTAGCTGTCTGCTTTTCGTGCAACTTCTGCACACCTTTCGGCTTGATCATATTCACCTTGCTGCGTCGGGAGAAATTCAGTCACTGTAATTTAGGGCGTGATATTTCTATGTAAGAACTCAGGGTGATTATTACCAGAAAGTAAATAAAGGATAGCATAGTAGAAGCTCCGCTGTTTGCACTAGTCTCTCGATTCTCAAATACTTTTAATGTGTCTATCGCCAGCTGGGTTTCTCTGTTGTGCAAAAGTACCATAGCTTTATTTATTTCAAGATCTGCTGCCAGAAAACCATATGCTGATGATTTTATCATATCAACACACCTGAGAATTTGGAAAGGGATATTCAATTAAATTCATTAATTTTTCAGAACATAATTGTCTTTCTGGGATTTTTAACCTATTGCAAACAATTACCAAGCAAACCCTGCGGTCAATGTGTCTTCGATAACAGGTGCAATTAGTTTTGCTGCGGTGAGTATAGTCTTTTCTGCTTCCTGTTTCATTTCCTTTTCTAGCTTTGATAGCTCGTCATTTTTTATTACTTCATTCAAGATATTGGTTGCGATATCCTCCTACGAATTTTCATAATTACTATAAGAAACTTAACAGCGTGGGATATATAGCAACTAAAACTTTGAAGTTGCTGGAAGTGCCCTTGACTTAATTAGATTTTAGAGCCGAATTATTGTAGTACTTTTTGGCTTCGTAGTCTACAATTGATAACGTTTTTAGTAGATACAGCGGTGTGTAAGACAAGCTTTCAACTTTATGCATTAAATAGAATAACAAGTTTAATTCTAACACAGCGTGATGAATATTATAAGGCAACTCATGTGCGGAAAAAATTAATGAAGTGTGAAATTTTGTTGTAGGAGTTGCGATGCAAGCGAATATGGAGAAATGAGTGTCTGGAATGTGCAGAGAGATCAGAAGTAGGTAATATTGAGAAGATATTGATATTATGAAACAGGGTAGAGAAAGATGTGAACGTATTTTGAAGTTGTGTCAAATATTCCCAACTCACGGTGTTATTGTTATACTTGTCCTCCTGATCAATGTTAAGCTGTACTTCTAGTAATTCTAAAAAACCTCGTTTCATTTTATCTCGATGAGACAAAGCAAAATGACAAAGCACAGCGTGCAATCCTGCTTTGAATTCTGCTCTCTCACGCATCACCCATTCAAAACTGTTTGCTGCCTCTTCTAACCGACCCATTTGTACAAATAGCATTCCTATGTTATGCATTATCTTTATTCTGCGAATAGTTTTGTTAATTTTCGTTAGTACTTTCTTCGATACATTAATCAAGCAAACAGACTGTATAGTTTCGTTACTTCAAGACTAATTTTGCACACAGCTTTTCACTTGACAATTAATTCTGTACTTTCGAAACTTTTAAAGCAACACAAGATATTCTTGATTATCGTTTATTCACCTAAGATCCTTCTGGGCAGCAGGGGCTTGGTCCAAAGCCATACGATACATTTTAATCGCTTGGGGTAGCTGCCCCATCTTAACGTAAATGTTACCCATGTTTACTTTCAGCCGTGCGCTATTACTGAACATTCTGTTCCGAGTAATTGCTTGATATGTGGCCAGGGCTTCGGTATACATCTCATTATTAGCATACTGGCTTGCCAAGTTGAAAAGTACCTGAATAGAGATAAAATTTTACTACTTCATGAAGGTATTGGGCTTTCTTCAATAAATCAATTTACTTAAGACCTTGTATCTGTGAATATGAATAAAAAATTATATTGTGCACTATATTCGAAGAATTCTCTATAAATGATTGAAAATAATTTTTTTCACTACTAATCAAATACTTCCAACGCTTTCTATGTCTGAAATTATTATTACCGCAAAAGTCAAGTCAACGTTATGATTATCGCTGAGTCCAGCTTGTTCCTGTAATCGTATAAGCGCTCTTTCTCTAGATGAGGCTTCTCTCGCTCTTTCCAAACCAACTCTTGTATTATTTTGGCAAGTAGCCTCAGCTGAACTTTCTATCAATTCCATTATCCTCTGTTCTGCTACCTTTATCTTTTCTTCAGGCCTTAAAATATCACAGAAAGAATTAACAAAAACTGTAAATACATGTTCATTTTCATCACAAATTCTCCAATCCCACACATCATATACTCACGTATCTTCTTTACCAGTTTCCAACGGCGGAGCCGGACCTCTCGAGTTGCTATTCATATTGAGTGGATCAAAAGGCTGCCTACTACTGCTCGTATAGCCAGCTCCTCGCACCGCAGTCATAGGTCTCGGACCTGTACCTAGCCGGCCGTTAGCTCCAGTTCCGTTTCTGTGATACTGAATGATAGAATTGATTATAAATTTTGTTTAATTACGAAAATTTTGTGAATAATTAAATTATTCGCATTTATTGGGGAAAAAAGAGAGAGAAACTCACTCCACTTGAAGTACCAAGCCGCATAGCAGTGCCGGGCATTTTTGGTGTCATCTGAAATGATTTTATGAACTAAACTAGTTATAAGTAGAATTCCATTTCACGATGCAAAGTGGATATTTAATTATAAAAGGAGCCTAATTTATCGCCGGAAAATAATTACATAGATTGTTAAACCGATCTTATATACGGGTAAATAAGTATCTTACGATTGGCCGTTGAGCGTAACTGGCTTTGATAGCATCTTGGAATAATTCGTCCTGGTCTAAATCCTTGGTACTAAATAAAGACGGATAGTCATTGTACCCGGAATAAATGTCGTCAATATCATTGATGACTTTCGTCATTTTCAACGCGTTTTTATTCAGATTTTATTCAGTTTTATGATAAACTATACGTTATAGGTTAGGTTGGGAGACGAAATATTCGGAATCTAAATAAGGCACTACATGCACATGCGAATAATTATCACTTGTGTTAATTTATCGAGCTAATGCCTGTTCGCATTCCACCAATTTTTTTAATGAATAAACTTTCGCGAACTAGCTTCAGTGTGTTTTAATAATTAAAAACTACCATTGAGGCGGTATTAAATATTTGACACTTGACAGGAACGCTGACTAATATGAAAAGTGATTACGGCCAGGCTGTGTTATATTTTTTTGCTGGTGACTTTCGGCGATAATATTAATAGTACGATTATTATTAAATTTCATAATTATTTTTCAGACAGGGAATAACGAGATCAATAACACGATTTAAACATATAGGGATATAGGTTAACGATATGAGCGATAAAATTCGATCGATTAATTTCAAATTTCCCGGTACATCGAGAGAGAGTAGTATAGTCAACTGACGATATAATAAATGAATTTCTGATCAATATTTGAACGAATATGGGGTGAAAAAAATATGAAATATTATGTTATTAGAATTATTACGGGAATAAACACTGAATAAATTCGTCACAAATAAGACCCTTTTTGATCATATATTTTATTTCTCTGTTGACTACGTAGTACTGCTCTTTCTTCCGTGGGGTTTGGCATGGTGCTTCAGTCCTCTTTTCATTTTCATTGAGTTAAATATTTGCTAATTCGTGAACTGGTGGTAATTAATACAAAATGCCTAAGAATAAAGGTAAGCGATATTAAAATAGAGTTCTATTATTCATTTCGCTCAAATATAACATCGATAATTTAATCCCCCGTTTATTGAATGACTGGCGCGATACCCGTGAACAATGTGGTTAAGTTTGGTATAACCTGCCAGTGTCATTTTGGCGTTAAAAATAGTCGATCCACCTTGATAATAATTTTATTATCCTTGTTTTTATTTTACTCAATTTTTTTCATTCTCTTTATCCCATTTCATCGAATCAGCTCTCGAACATTCGCGCTGATTGATTTTACGTGTTTTCTTATCAGGAAAGGGAGGTAAGAATCGAAGAAGAGGAAAGAACGAAAATGAAACTGAAAAGAGAGAGCTGGTATTCAAGGAAGATGGCCAAGGCAAGTGCATAACACATACATATACGCATTACGTTTAGATTCATTTACTGTTTACTAATCAACAGAATTTCGTTCAATGAGACGTCACCATACGTCACCTATACTTATTCTTTAAAATAGACGATCTTATAACCTAAAAAAAATATATCGACCGCGATTTATATTCAACGCATCACAACTTGACAGCTGATTTCTTTCATTCTCAAAGGTTGATGAAAAATATTTATCTCATATTATAAATTTCAACAAAATTATTGCGATTTACGAAAATTTGAGAAAATTTTTATTTTTTTCGAAAATTTTTACGTATCCTAAATAGTTTTCAAAATGAATTTCAACTAATTTCGTACTGACCCCAATACTCAATCTTTCAACATTAATCATGATGTTTAAAAAAAAAAAAAACAAAGAACAAATGGTGAAAATCATTTAATTACTTTATACCCATAGAATATGCGCAAGTAACCAAAATGCTTGGTAACGGAAGGCTGGAAGCGATGTGCTTTGACGGAGTCAAACGATTGTGTCACATCAGAGGAAAACTTCGTAAAAAAGTATGGATAAATCAAGGTGACATCATTTTAATCGGCCTTCGTGATTACCAAGATGCCAAAGCCGACGTTATTCTCAAGTATACATCAGACGAAGCACGTAATCTCAAAACTTATGGAGAATTTCCAGAAACAGGTAAAAACTCTATGATATTCGATCTATATTCTTTCTATCATTTATTGAAGATGAAATTCGTCTATTCTTTTTACTTAAATCCTAATTTTATTCTACAGTGCGCATCAACGATACTGTTACCTTTGTCGAGGATGGATTCGATGAGGATATTGAGTTTGGTGATGAAATCAGTGATGACGACGAGGATGACGTCGACAATGTAAGATAAATGATTATAAATTGCTTAAAATTACGCGAAAAGTCAATTGAAAGTTAATTAAATCATTTGAAATAAACTGAGATCTATCTGTAAATTGCTATTATATGATTTCAAATAATTCACAACCACCTTGGAATCATTCTAATTGTCATAAACTCTTTTCGAATTATTCAAAATCATAGAATTATGGATAATAAAAAGGAATCTCTCTGAATAGTCCCTCGCTATTAATTATATTATATTTAAATTGCTTGCAATTAGTTATTATTTGAACGGATAGACATCAAATTCATTCTATCGTATCAAACTGTCTGCTTCTATATCTGTGAATGACTCATGTTGTTTTTACAACGAGAAGTTATGGACATGATGGAAAATTTTCTTTCTGTGGAATCGGGTTTGAAATATTGATTTTATTGTTCTTCTTTTCTTATGGTACAGATCTGATGACCCGAATAATAACGAATGGTGGTGAGGAGAATCGGAGATTAGGACGATAATTGAATGGTGAAATGCAACACTAGGCGCGCAGTCAAGGCGTTGTGCTTGCTTCCAATTAATAAGTAATTCATTAATTGTATCTATAAATAAACAATGGTGACCACTGATTGAAGCAGTCATAATATTGTCATATCTAATCATGCGCAACCCTTGTATGTAAATTTAATGTAGAAGAAAAAAAATAATAATAATAACAACAGAACATGTTACTCGTAATATTATGTTATAGTTGATAAATAAAATGCTATTACAAACAATAAACTTGACAGAAGAAAAATAACAACAAATAAAGAAATTAAAAACGTAAATTTAAATTAAACTATGACAAATACAGAATATTATTGTTTCTATATGAAAATGATGGTCATGTTGTTAGATGTACTTTTAAAATTATTGTTGTCAAGAAATTCTATTTGAAAAATATACTGTGCAGCTTTTCAATGGAATATTTTACCTTGAAATATTAGGGGGAAGAAAAAAACAAACAAACCGTTTCACTAATGTAGATACGGATTAGAATGGGAATTATAAACTAGGAAGAAAACCACTGCCATTGTTTATTTGTACAGCTTAATAAGAGAAATAAGTTATATAGCTTTCGATTGTAATTCAATCTGAATCTTGATTGTTATTTAAATAGTTGAATGATTAAAACTTTGATCATCCCCTCGAGTATTTATGAAGTTAAAATTCAATTTGTATCAATAGTTATGAACGAGGTAGATTTTTACTGTCAAATAATTGCATCGTGGTTTATTCTGTGATTTAATTTTTAGTCTTAATGTATTTTACGTTATTATATACAATATATATACATACATACATACATATATATATTATATATATAATATGTGTTTTAACAAAATGAATAGTAATAGTGTTACGAATTTGATTTCATGAAAAGTAAAATGCCTGTTAACGAAATTTCAATTTCGAATTCGGGGTAAAAAAACCATCAAAATAGAGCCTTGAAAATTTGAATTAAAACCATTATCAATGGACAACACGGAGACAAATAAATGCAAAGATACAATTTTAATACTCATATTTATATTTATTAGTAAATTATAAAGTGTTTTGTGCCTGTTGACATGCTGTTGACTAATTTATAATTTAATTAAAACTACTTTATTCCTTCTGTGTAGAATCATTAAAAAAAATAAACAAGTAGCTACAACGAATTTTTAAATATTTGAGACAGGGAAACGAAATACATATTTATTCAACCAGCTTCCTCTCGTGGTATGAGTCAAAGTTTGACACCCTCAACCGTTCCTCTGGCCAGTTCCACATCCGAGGTAGGTATCTCTGTAATATTTTTAATTTTATGTTACGTTGGGTAACTATGTTTAACGCAGTTCATATTATCGTGTCTTTAAAAACAAGTGGAGCAAAGTCTGATATTTTGATTCCTTTTTCATTCTTATTTTATTTCATTCGATTGTAATAGTCACTAGCTAATTATCTCCGTCTTCTTACTGTTCTTCGTCTAACTTGATGTTGGATAATTTTACTTCGAGTTGTTCTTTTAATTGTTTGTCCGTTTCTTTACGTCGCTACTTTAGATACCCCCTCGCGCATCGACTGCTCCATTGATAAATGGAGAGTTGATGTTGGATAATTTTACTTTAAGTTGTTCTTTTAATTGTTTGTTCGTTTGTTTACGTCGCTACTTTAGATACCTCCTCGCGCATCGACTGCTCCATTGATAAATGAAGAGCGCTCGTAAGATGAATGGAAAAATAGTGGTTCTACACAAATATGCGGATAAAAAAAACTACTACCCTTTCTGCGAAGAGCGCTCGATGAATGAAAAGATAGTGGTGTTGCACAAATATGCGG
Organism: Tenthredo scrophulariae; assembly: GCA_963978835.1. Taxonomy (NCBI): domain Eukaryota; kingdom Metazoa; phylum Arthropoda; class Insecta; order Hymenoptera; family Tenthredinidae; genus Tenthredo; species Tenthredo scrophulariae. The sequence goes on from OZ022234.1 coordinate 8,744,439, forward strand.
GGAAGCCATAGTACGTGCCTAATGAAAGAATGAAAAGATAGTGGTGCTGCACAAATATGCGGATAAAAAAAAACTGTTGAAATACGGGAAGGTGTAAATGACGGTGCAGTCGATCATTGATATATCTGGGTTTTTATTGCCGTAGCATCGCTACAATGTAAATCATATTCAAAATTGGATTTACAATTTGTAATTGTTTCTTGAAAACATTACCTACAGCTCTTCATTTGTATGACATTAAAAAAAAATCGTATTACAATAATAATACTACACAAGATAAATCATTTTACAAAGACTGAGAATTGGCTATCGCCATCTCGCGGTAAAATTGAGGAACTACTTTTGCCGCAAACACATTCATGCCTTACTATATGCAATTCTTCTTACAGGACCGAAATGCAGATCGCACTTGATAAGGCGTACGTATATGTTGCGACAAAAGTAGTTCTTCAATTCGACTGCGAGATGGCGATACCATTTCGCACCCCGTGCGCCCGACTAGTCGGGCAAGTAGGAGCACTGACCTAGAATAACAATCTGTCATTTGATCAGTGGCCCTCGTGGCGTCGAAGCGTTCGTATGGCAGTAATGTTGATGAGAAACGACGCTGTATTGTGACAGGCGTCTTAATAGAGTTACTCCGAACGAAGAAAAATTGTCGCAGGATAAACAATATACTCATTGACGGTGAAAGATTCTTCTGATCTAGTTTTTAAAGAAATGTATTAGATGATAGTAATATTATAAACATGTCCTTTTGTTACAGATGAAGGCATTTCCACAGAGTCCATACATATCCGTCGAGCAAGAATTCTGTTCCAATTGCAAGGAACGTGTGTTTATGCAACTTACTTTTTGGAAGATTGGTTGTATGAGCTAGTGTATCATTCTAATACGAATCTGGTCTAGAATATGATGACATGTTGTATACAACGAATATAGAGACTCGATCAATTCCAATATGTAGCATATTTATTTTTAGGAAACAATTATCTATTGTGCAAAATTTTGACAGTTAGTAATATTGTATTTATTCTGTATCAATAAATTGCCGGATGTACCAATAATCAATTTTTCCGTTACTCTCGATTTTAAGTATCAACTAAGCGGTAGCTAGCCACGTATGCATGCTAACATATTGCTACTTGTTCTCGCAAAAAATTTTAGAACACCTCCTCGGGTCAGATGTTTTCCCGATACTAGGAGCAATTTTGGACTTAAAATTACTCTAATTCTCAAAAATGCTAGTATAGATTAACATATAGCGACGTGCATGAAGCAGCGTATGCCGGACAGATGATGCCTTATTTTCAGAGTAAATTTTCTGCCAGTTGAGACTTTTTTTCGGAGCCATATTTCTGGCAGTTGGGACTTTTTCGGTGTCATATTTCTGGCAGTTGAGGCTTTTTTCTGACTTCATATTTCTGGCAGTAGAGACTTTTTGGGAGTCATATTTCTGGCAGTTGACACCTCAAACTTAACTCCCAAAAATAAGGTGTCCACTGCCAGAAATATGGCTCCGAAAAAAGTCCCAACTGCCAGAAAAATCAACCCATTTTTTGGCAGTTGAGACTTTTTCTTGGAGTCATATTTCTGGCAGTTGACACCTCAAACTTAACTCCCAAAAATAAGGTGTCAGCTGCCAGAGATATGACCCCGAAAAAAGTCTCAACTGCCAGAAATATCGCTCCGAACAAAGTCCCAACTGCCAGAAAAATCACTCCGTTTTCTGGCAGTTGAGACTTTTTTCGGGGGGCATATTTCTGGCAGTTGACACCTCAAACTTAACTCCCAAAAATAAGGTATCAACTGCCAGAAATATGACTCCGAAAAAAGTCTCAACAGCCAGAAATATCGCTCCGAAAAAAAATCTCAACTGCCAGAAAAATCACTCCATTTTCTTGAAAATGCTAGTATAGATAAGCTATATAGCGACGTGCATGAAGCAGCGCATGCATGCCTGTGTCGACACAGTGCTTTTTTCCCCCACCAAAAATTTCAAAATACCTCCTCGGGTTTTATGTTTTCCTGATACCAGGAGCATTCTCCGACTTACAATTATTCTAACTCTTAAAAATACTAGTATAGATAAGCTATAGAGCGACGTGCATGAAGCAGCGTATGCATGCCTACTGCATCGATACACTACTCGTTCCCCCCACCAAAAATTTCAGCACACCTCCTAGGGTCAGATGCTCTCCTGATACCAGTAGCAATTTTCAGCGTTCTAAAAATTTTAAGCCAAAACATCCACTCGATGTAAGGAGAACATCAAACCTGAAGAGGTGTACTGAAATTTTTGGCGGGAAATGTATATGCATATACATATCTTCATGCTTATCTCTATACATTTATGTATACTAGCGTTACTCAAAGTTATTTTTAAGTAGCTGAAAATGCATGACTTACAATTCCTCGCTCATCATGTGTTTTGTAAGCTGTTTTACCTATCACTTATTGTTAGTTAGAATAAAGTGTTGAAGGAAGGGGAAGGTGAAAAATAACGAAGCAATTGATTATTGGTATACATAATTGGGCATTTATTGCTGCAGCATAGATATACTACTGCTAATTGTCAAACTTATGTAAATACATACATATAATTTATAATTGTCTCTTAAAAATAAATATACCCATACTATACATATCGCTATTGGTCGAGTCGCTTTATTTTAAGAAATGTATCTGGATTTTGCTTAGATCGCGCGAGTTGACACCTTCTATTATTTATATGACTTTTTTTGCAATTTACCAACTCATTACATATTTGCGCTCTTTCTAGTTACTCAGTTACCCACCACAGCGCCGCGTATCAGTGACACGTACTTACCGCAGTCAGCTGATAGCAAAGCTCACATGGTGGGATGAATGTAGGTCACTATCAGAGGTTAATGGCCGCATCAGCTGATGACTAGAGAAGCTTTGGCCGATCAGCTTCGCCATCTTAAAGGATTTTTTGGAACTATCTTATTCATTTATCGACAAGTCGATAAGGTAATCTAGGAAGGTCTGCGGGTTGCATGGAGTAAGGCGTATTGCTACAACCCTTGGGAGGGTGGAACTTGCGAAATTGAGACCTGAGAAACCCAGATTTTGAGAACTACGATTTCGGACTATTTATTTTGGACTATTTATCAATTAGAATTATATTATAGAATATCAGTTAGACTAAGAATAATGAATGACACTATTTCTGAATAAAGTAGTATTGATACAGCAATTAAATCTCTTCTCCCTTTCTTTCATACCTTTCTCACCATAGGTACACAAATGCTTTAGTATAATTTACAACAATGCAGATAGAACATAATTCACAAAAAAGGACTCGAATAGAATATCAGTTATTCCAATATTGCTTTTCATTCTGTTAAAGGATTGTTTCAAAAAATCACGAAGAGATACTAAACATAAGATATAATATTTTGTTTCCATAATTACCTCCGTTGGAGATTTACTGCGTAATTTCAATAAGAAATAATACTTGGGATCAAGAGTTCTCAGAGACGTACTTCCCCTCGTAATGTGACCTGGGTACTGACTAAGATGAGGAATCCTCAGGCTAGGTCCTTATACAGACAATAATAAACGTATGCGTAGTGGGAGGGAAAATAAGGAATAAACACAGCAAGAAAAAAATCTAGACATTCACAAAGTTTTACGCTTTATTTTCATAAATGGAATATAAACATCATTTTTATTTTGTACCAAATATCATTTACATAGATTGTAAAATATCTGAGTAAGAAATACGTAAACATATATTCTTATATCACGTTACCATTAGGCGCTTAGAAATTCAAATTTGAATCGCACACAAAAATCAAGAGAAAAGAAGAAGAAGAAGAAGAGTATTATAGCATGTCTTCACATACTGACCACCTAGGACTTATATAAACGATTTTGGTATTCCTGCAGCTAAAACGACGGGTTAGACCCGATAAAAATGGTCTATAATCAAGCTACTCTATACATATGTATTAGCGCGATACAGGTGTATGACGTCATAAACAAGTAGCGGAGGTTAGCGCCGACGCAATTACGTCATCGGCAAAGCGGTCGGTTGACATTCTGAAAATATAGAAACTTATGGCGCGTAAAGTCAGCCAATAACGTATCAGCAAAGAAAACCGCGAACTATGTATACAATATTAATTCTTATATGTTCAAATATGACTCGTAGATGAGGTCTGAGTCTCGTTTACCCGAGAATTCATTCAGCACATAATTTTGACTCATTCTTAACGTGGAATAAGCTATAGCGTCAGCCTATATAATAGAATACTTAGCCCACAGGGTTTTGTGGTCTCGCAAGGACGAAATCGTGACACAATCATCGTAGCAGTGTCGTCAAACCATTTATGGCGATTAAATTGCAGATGGATTGAAACAGATTCATTTTAGATTCAAGTAGGATAAAGAAAACTGAGAATTCGCATACGTCTAGTAAATATATACTTCACGTTATCATTTCAATTAGTGCGAACGTATAAACAGAAAGAATTTCGTAGAAACAATAAGGAATCGAAGGAAAAACTATATCAGAATTTCGTTAAAAAATTTCTAAACGATGTCAAAAACTTTTTACAATAACATTTTTACATTATAGTATATCGATAAATTTGAATATTCAGATTCCAGTCTATACATCGTAATAATTTCATATCGTATTAACGTACAATACTTTGGCCGATGTATATGTGCCCGTAAAAATTTCGCTTTAAATCAGCGACGAATTTCATCGATAAAATCACTATAGCTTCTGTGATACTTACGTGCCTATAGCCAGTTTATCGAACAGCAAAAGATAAGCGTTCATCTCGTATCGAATTTTCGTTTGCATAGTCACACAGCCTTTTACGGTCCTGATCAACCCAGCCAGCTGTGCCACACAGGTTTTAAATCTACATGGTATACTATATCGTTGAAATAATGTATACAACCAAAAAATCTACAAACCAGAAGACCTTGCATATAAACTCTTTACTTTAGCTAACAGCACATATGTTTGATTTGATCAGCTTGGCCTAACTCAAAGAAGAACAGGATAACAGAGAGAGGAAATCGTGGTATATACAGACGTGGTAAAAAGAAAAAATTCAAAATATCAATAAATAAATTGGCGGATATTGTAATTTGGGTATTCATGAAGATAGATTGATATTAATTTTGTATAGTAAAGTATACTTGAATAAAGTGATTATTCATTCTATATCCGAGGATATATGGTACTGTGATTCGATAAGCACAACTGTATAGCTGTTTCGAAAGATTATAGCAAAACCTAACATCTTTGAGTTCATTCAAAGACTTGACAGATCTGTCATATAGATTTTCGATGATTGTAAAGATTTACGTATGCATACTATTCAATGATTAGTTCTTTGTAATATATTGAATTGCATTTGAAAATGAGTATAATTTTGAAAGCGTTCGGTGTATTCACTGCCGGGAATACAAATGTTGCGTCATCGGTTTCGTAAAGATCTAAAGAAAAGCCACAGCGTACGTATTGCGAATTGAACGCGAATTGTGGACCGATGATGTTATATTGTGTGGGCGCGTAACGTGCCTGTCTGACAACGGCTTAAAGCAGTCACTAGTCTCTTGGACTCGAGCGACCGGCCAAACGCCAAGTAGAAAGATTCAGTCGTTGGCAGACTACGGTTCGTGTGACGCGGAATTTAAACCTTAGTTAGCGTCAGTTTGCTATTTAATTAAAAATATATATAATTATATAAAAGGTTCTACCCCTCCTCTTGATACTTACCGGTGTTTCTTTATTTCCATAAACGTTTTCGATTTTTATTATCTAATCAGTGTCGACGTGGCCAGTGAACCTGAAATTTTGGATTATTCATTTATTTATTTACATATATTGTAAAGGTGAGTAAATAAAATCGTTTTCTATTTCTTTTATCTTTTTTCAAACACTTCATCTCTTAACAACGATCTATATGTAACTGAATTTCTGATTTATAACAGACTCACAAAAGAATATGATATTGAATTCTCAAATATCAAATTACGGAAAGTATTTGCGTCTGCAACGAAACCTGAGACTGCTTTTAAATTCCATCTCGTTTATTAAGGATTATAAAGTTACGCCACAGGTTTCGTCCGTCTCCACAAGCGGACCGATTTCGAAGTAGAGTTTGAATGTGACATTTTTGATAATACTCGTTTTTTTTTGTTTTTTATTCCTCTTTGAATAATTATCTCATGAACTGAAAAGGTGATCCAAGAGAAGTGAGGTTTGACTCGCTGCAGTGCAGAACACTCGTAAGATTTCGATCATCATTGTCAGTTGTCACCGATGAACATATCTCGCTTAATCTCAGGTCTTAACTAAGGTAATACTCGTATAACTCGGAGATAATGAAACTGAATGAAGGGAATCTATAAACTAATCAAATCCAGAGAAAGTAGTATGAAAAGTATGGGAAAAAAAAGTAAAAAAAAATAAAAATAAAATGGAACGAGTAAAATTATGTATCCACAAGTCGTCTCGACCGAGACCCGCGAGTTCGAGGAACGAACACGATTCTTTCAAGATCATAAAACGAGCTGAAAATAATCTCCGAGGCTAACAACTTCGAGGCACACGATTTCAGGCACCGAAAGTGAATATAACGCGTTTTTATTCGGTCTGTACGGGCCTTTAAATACAGCAAATAAAACCCAGTTTGGATATAGGTGAGCTATATTTAACCAACCGTAACCAACGAGAGGGATGCAATATTAAAGATTCTTGCGATGAAATTGCTGCGGTTATGGTCAGACCTTATCCTCGATCCTGAAAACACAACGTTTGATATAATTGTTCAATATATCTGAAACAATGCCGCACACGTCCGATTACGGTGTTTGATTACACGTTATTGAAGCCACGAACCGGGATGTAATTAGTCAATTAAACTTACAGTGATGTAACATTATAACGGTACTTAGATATAGATTTTTCATTACTCATTATGTGGGTGTGTTATTATCTTCTAATATTTATCGATGTCTTCCTTCGAAGTCTCAACATTTTCATGGGGGTTGAGTTAATTTTCATTATATATGCGTGTATGTATTTGAAATCGCTTCGTTATAATATAAGATTTGCGAAATAAATTATTCCCGAAAACTGTTAGGTCTGAATTATTCATCCCCCACATTACGCACACAAAATTCTTGGCCTTCCGTTTTAAAGAATTTCGCACATCTGTCAAGAATATAAAAATATAATATTAAACTGCGTATCTCATACTATAAGATATCCCCATGCCACCTACGATAAATTTAGACTTGTGGACGAAGTCTCGTACGTACCAACCCACACTGTGATCAAAATTGCCTTAGGCATTTTACCAATAAAAACATGTCGTAGATTTATTAATGTCTATACACTCAGAACACTGAATTGCAATCGATGTAGGTACCTATAGTTAACAACGATATTCGTATTGAGATATTTTCTATTTCGTGAATAAAATTCTAATCAAAATTTCTGTACAACTTTATATTTCGCGGGGAAAATCATTTGATTTATATAAAACGGATAAATCCTTCGGCTCGTTACTTCTTCATTTTCCTCCCCCGCAAAAATATTACGAAAAATTTACAATAGGTACGAATCACGTAATAAAATGTTGAGTATGTGTGGAGTTGAGAGATCGACTCGACCGTTTTAAAGAGTTTTCAAGGTCAGACGTAAATTCTTGGTTTGAAAAAAGAAGAAAAAAAAAGAAATAAAGGAAATACATTCAGGAATATATCCACGTATGTATGGAATATCTACGTGCTGAATTCGGTTCACGTAAATATTAAGATTTCAGTCTGACGCGTTGGCTAATTTTAGACTCAACTGCCTCCGACCCCAAAGCTACGCTCGACGAAACTAACCGCAGATTGAAATGTACGTTGATATACTTAAAAAATTTAGCAAATATATAATGGCGAAAATGATTCTCTTAAATTTTATAAATTTCACAAATTTTATAGAACGAGGAATCGGCTGGCATAAATACAAACCCGAAACACCGATGACCACATACAATCTAATCATTTCTAATTCGATTTTAACGAACGTGAAGAAAATCTAAAAACAAACTGATAGCATTCGACTAATTATAGCCCCTCCACTGTCTCATGCACGGACATATAATATTCACCGACATAAATAACTGTAAGGTCTTGTATTTATTTTTATACTATTACTCGGTAAAAGATTTAGGCTATAAATAGTAAGTAATCAACTGTAATTCAGCGATCAAAAGTGGTAATTCTAAGCAACAAGTGTTTCACATGTTTACATGTACCCGATAACCAATTGCCTCATTCACGATTTAAATATAATAATATATTATAACCAGAGAGAACCGCATTATATGTTTCGTGCACGTAGGTTACATACATACTGATCAGGAAAATCTAATAACAAGATACGCGCCTTACGATCGCTGATTATTATTCTCAAACCGAGGCTGGGGCACGTAGCCAATTAATTGATTGCTAATTCATTTAATCAGATCACATTCATGTGTTTGTCATTCAATATCCGAACACGAGTAACTACGTACGATGAAATTCAATGCGTGTTTGGCAGGACGTCATAGAAAATTTTACCGCTGATACCAGATTAGGTATAAAGTGTATAGGCAGTCAGAACTTGAAATTTCTTTGACACAATACAGAAATGAGGATAACCCGTGAAGACAGGAAGTCTTATGTAATGCGAATACGTGAACACCGACAAACGTGTAGGTCGCACCTTCCGGTTCGAAGTATGAAACGAAGGTTATTTTAATTAGGTCACCCAGATTTACCTTCAATAATTTCCAGTAAGAAGAAGGTGAAACTCCGAAGGCCAAGGCGATAATTTTATTCGTTAAACTTCTCGTCTGTGATGCATGAGTAAAATTTAACGTAGGTTTTTAATTAATAATCATCACCTCAATGCCAGAATGATGTATGTTTCATGATTTTTAAATAGTTTGAAATTTCTCGCTCGACTTTCACACCCAGAATTGAAGAATGATTATTTTGCACACACTAGTATGTATAAAACGAAAGGGAAATTCTGCAGCGTCTTTTATTCGTCCTTCTTGCACCTGGGAGTTGTTCGTAGCGTAAAATAATCCGTGAGTCAGAGTCATCAGAGTTTAAAAGTAACCCAGCGTAACAGAGCACAGCCTGTAGCCAAGAGCTAAAATCCAAAAGCAGACGTCACGGCAGTTTATTCTTTTGAAACTGCGCAAATTTTCAGGGTTTTTTTTTTGTTTTTTTTTTTTCGTCAAATTTTTGGAAGATTGCAATACCTATATCAGACTAAATTCCCATATCGATACCCCAGCAGTTTGGTATAAACCTAAACACCAAATTTTATACGTTTAGTTTCTATGTATATCTATAGTCCCTATCAACTACGCTGGATCTGACCTGTCCAACGAGGCTTTTAGAAGACATAGAGCTATAAATCAGAAGGTTTCTTACAAGTTTTACGCCGCGAAAATCATCAGAGAATTAGAATTTCACAGAGAATTGGTCGAGTGAAATCTCAAGGTTGCTCCACTTACCGCATATCAATTTCCAGAAAGATTCTCGTCGCGATTCTTCGCCTGATTGAGTTCTGACCTTTTGGTCCATTCGTGGCGCCCCCCGTATTTTTATCAATATACACGGTTCACAATGAGGATTACCTTCAATTCGTTACGACAAATTGATTCGGCGCAACTGCGTGATATAATATATACAGCGTGTATCACCTCAAGTATCGAGAATGGGAGGGATTCAGTTGACGCTAAGTAACGCCTCATCAACCAATCAACAAAGAGAAGAATTTCGTAGACCGAAACTCTCACGAGAATAGAAGATACAATTTCTTTATGATGGCGAAAAATATTAACCACGGGTCGAATCGAGCTGTTAGATGTCTATTTACTTCGACATTCGCAGAAACGGTTTGAATTATGTCGAAGTATATAAATGAATACCTAATAGCTTGATTCGAGTCGTTGTTGATATTTTTTTACATACACGAGGAAATTGTATCTTCTACTCTCGTGAGAATTTCGGTCTACGAGATTCTTCTCTTTGGTGATTGGTTGATGGGGCGTGACTTCGCGTCAACTAAGTCCCTCCCATTCTCGATACTTGAGGTGATACACCCTGTATATATGATTTTATACCACTAAAAAGGGTCAAACGGGGTTTAGTATAATTTTTTCTTTTTTTTTTTTGTAAAGGTAGAAACAAAAATCTTCGGTAATATCAGAAAGATCCATAACGACGTTCGCTAAAAAAATGTTATTTATACTGTTCTATTTATTACGGTATTCTATCTCTATTTGAGAATGCACACGTATATATATTATCTATTATATCGATGTATGCATGTTTTACTTAGTACATATGTTTATCACACGTTACCCATACATTTACGAATGACAATTATTATTCTGAACGACATTGACATCGTACCACGCGATTAATGCGTACGGGGGTCATTCGCGATGACGCATTGTCAGCTAAAACCGTGACCAAATGACATAGGCAAGTTACACTGGAGAAAAGTTCACGGTAATCGGGTCAATTAATATCATCTTAATTTATCAAGCGATAAAAAGCGCGGCGTAATTAAACAAGAAACAGGGAAAAAAAAAAAAAAAAAAAGAAAATTGAAAATAGATGTAAACTATTTTTGTATAACGTTTCCAAATTTTTAGAAGAAGAAATAAAATTGGTTGCGAGAGAAAGTCGATCTTTGAAACAAAATTCAGACTAAAAATCTCGTTGGTAAGGTCTAGCCGTTATACTAGAGGACCATAAAATTTAAAAAATATGTCATAATTTGGAAAGAACCAAATCCCAAATGATTCGGGATTTAAACAAAACAAAAAAAAAAAAAAAAAGAATTCAGCAAAATCTCGCGGTAAATTTGGCGGAAAAATATGTAATAAAAAAATAAAATTATATTCCACGTCGACAACAAATCGCAGTTAAGCGCTAAGTGCGTGAAGGAGGAGATTGCTGTCATCTCTGAACGAGATAAGGTCATATTATTGAGTGTAATTACGAGGAGTGATAAAGCCCACTCAATATTTTAAAACTTACTGCATAGATCGTGGCCCTATCTTTAGTATCTTCTAAATTATTTATTTACCAGTAAATCAGAATTCATAAATGATATAACAGCAGATAAAAAGCTTAGTCTGTACATATACGTGTACGTACACAATAAGAGTAACTAATCAACTAAGGATGTAAAAAAAAGTTCAATTCCGAATGTAAAATTTTCAAACGAAAAATATTGTCCGAGGAATTTTAGCCGTCAGTATTATTTTTACAAATATGATAATACAGTATATTATTTTCACAGTATATCTACCTCGTATCATGTAAATAACTAAAGGTGCGAAATGATTCGCGCTATGGGCGTAAAACCGCGATCATTTTCCTCACGCAGATTATGAAGGCAGTATTCATTCCCAATAAATAAAAAACCGCTTCAAAGCTAAAGATAAAATTTCTGTTTTGAACGCTTGCCAGTTTCCAAAGCTTTGACGGTTTTTGATATCCATGCTATTAAAAAAAAAAAAAACTGTGGCCTTACTATTGGGGAACCTGTAATTTGTACTTGCTTAAAATATATCTGAACTAAATTTGAATACGTAAATGTGAAAAGAAATAATGTAAAACCGTAAATTTTTCATTACAGAATCCTCAGCAGAAAAAAACAGCCTGTAAAACGGCACCACAATGTCGTCTACGGTTAGAGAAAGCTCACACGTTAGCCGAAAAGTGGTTACTCATGGTGGAGGAGGACATGGACAAATTCAACATCAAAATCACTCATCCAACAATCTTGAAAACAATTTAGGTAAGTTCCGGGATAATTTGATGTTGAGAAAAAAAAAAAAAAAAATGGTACAAAATTAATGAATTAGATTTTTTTTTTTTTTGCTCAAAAATGTTCGAACTGTTATAAAAGTTTTGAATCCATTGAATTACACGAGGAAGCATGTTTCTGGAATACCTTAAGCCTGCTGCAGGCTCAACTGATATCGTGTTACGATATAATAAGGGCGGAGAAGATATTACGTACAGTATTATACTAATTTTTTTTATATAAGTATTATTTTTCCCGGAGAAAAAAATTTTGCGGTTTTTTGTTACAGACGCGTTGTTGGAAGATTTGCAGACAAGTGTTTCGCGAAGCGCAACCCCAATCCGTGGGGGACGAGCCCTTTCGCCACAAGTTGAATACAGAGCACCTGCTAACAACACGAGAATTGTCTCCGAGGGTCGGTGAGTAAGAGCATATAACTATATGAATCGAAAGTACAATAAACCGGATGTTGTTTTCTGTATAAATATATCATGCATATAGGTATATGTCACGTATGTAAGTGTAAGTGTATGAGGCGAAACTACCACCACACGCAAAAGTACGCGGTCTAAATAACACGAACAAAGATGCAGTCAGGATTAAACTCGATGGTCTTACAATATCTTCATTTTATAAGTAGATATGGGAAGAATTAATAAAGTGATCGCGCATAGCCGAGTGATAAATTATTTTTCGAATACATTCGCCTTCAATTAGCGATTGCGTTTTTATTTCATTTAATAGTCGATAGAAATCTAGGAAATATATTTCATTCGTTCGACACTAAAACGTCAGTTCCGAACTCTTTGATAATCGCAAAAATTGTTATTAAAATTCTTTGGTTTTCTTACCTCTTCGCGATTCTATAATCTGCATATTGTCACCTCCACAGAACCATATCTCCAACGAGAACGACGACCACTACAACAGAAAAGTTCGTAACGACTGGAAACAGTGGTGCGATCAGTGGAATTCCCGGCCTCGAAGTTCTCGACGCCGAACTCCAAGATGTGAGCATATTTATTTTTTCTTAATATCCAAGTATTTATCAATCAAATCAATTTCTGTACAGCAATATGTTCAGCCTCACTGTTCCAAATGAATACATAGACAGAGGAAAGGCACAAGAGATTCGTTAGCAATAAAAATGAGATGACATGTATATAAACCGTCATGATTAGTCTTTTTTTTTTTTTTTTCACGATTCGTCGACCTTTTTCAGAATCTTAAATAATCCGGCAAAACATCTACGTCGATCTGTTCTGCTCCGTCTTGAGACAAGAAGATAATTATACGATTACCTAAATGCGGAAAATAAAAAATTATTTAAATGAACTGATGGTATTAGGTAAGGATGAGCTTCGTAGGTATATGCTAGCAAAATGAGATCCTGACTGTCGAATCAATAAACCCGAAAAATTATGCCCAGCAGTATAATTTCTATGTAATTTGTTTTGATTAAGAAAACGAAAGTAAATTGAAAAAAAAAAAAAAAAAAGAAACAGTGTCAAGATGTGGTGATGGGTTTCCTCCATAAAGTTGTTAAAAATTATTCGATGGCCTTGGCGCAATCGCTACCTACTCCAAAAATAACGACTACATACTCACAATCTGTTATTATCAATCACGTAAGGCGTTGGCGTTACTGAACAGCCTTGTGCTAACTGAATAAATGTCCTTTGGAGTACATAGTATTATATGTACTAGCTTCTGTATGAATTGAAAATATTTTATCCCACTTGTTGAGTCTGAAATTTATTTTTTTCAAATTCCTCAAAGATTAAACGACGTGAAAACTAGAAATGATCATTTAATAAACGAACAAATTCGCTCATTCATCCGTTAATTCATTCATTTATTCAAATGTAAAAGCGCAATTGATTTTATACCGGGATTTCTCGTGACAGTGTAGGTATAAAATAAGAGTTGGTGTGTGGGTAGATCAGAGTTTCTTTGGCGCACCTTATAAGACCAGAGTCAAGTGGTACATATTACAGACTTGGTCTCACAGCTTGGTTTGTTGCGTTACTATAAATGCGTTGAGTTGAGTTGCGTTGCGTTGCGTTGCGTTTCGATCCGTTGCGTTGGCGGATAGCTCGCTAACTGATTAAATTCCATTGAATTCTTTCCATCGCAATATATCCGGTAAAAACTTTACAGCCGCCGCCCATGCGGCAATTTATGCCCCGTAGGAGTAACACCAACATATGTATATATATATATATATTCAAAGAAATTTTATACCTGGTGCTGATCCCGTCTCCTAAAAAGGTTACCAAAAATTCTAAAGGTTTCTCAAATCGCCCGATCTTTCAGCTGAGGATATATAATGCTGATCACTGGCCATTAGGACTTAGGTATATCGTCGGAAGTAGTCTCATAAAATACCTTTAAAACGTGCACATAGAGGCTATCGTGATACAAACATAGAAATGCAAAATATGAAACAACTTTTTCCCCGAACATATTATGTGCAAAATTCTGAAATAAATTTTCTCAATTCAAAATCTGATTATGTTAATCAAACGAAGAAATCCGCGGTATATTATAATGCCTACGTTTTGGTTTCTAGATTTTTATTTTTTTTTTTCCTTTTTTTTTTTTTTTGCACTACTTTTACTCCTGGGCACGTTTCCGACCTTCATTTGTGATTAAGGTGATTCTAGTTAAAGCCTGGTTAGCTGTATAACACGTATACATTAATATCCAGACTTATAATATATATTGCGTACTGCAGCACGATGAGGACATCGCGTAATGACGTAACCGTTTTCATATTTCCTGCACATTCTATTATAATTGACAGCATACGTATAGATATTGTAAATATATTGCTCATTGATGACCGCTGACTAAGCTGTTAATCCAGCTTACACGTATACATATATATATATGTATATATATGAATAGATCAAAGATCGATGTTATTATCTTGGTAGATGCAATTAGGATGAAGTAAACGCTGTATATTAACAAGCAGTGAGGTGTAAGATATCTATGATTTATAATCTGGACCAAGTTTGTTATTTTCTGTCCGTTCGCTTTTTTTTTTTTTTTTGGGAATTTGAAAAAAAAGAACAAAAATAAATAAATAAATAATAAAATTCCGTTTCGATTTGTCTCATTTTGTTGTAGGTTCAACCGGGACAGAGTAAGACAGTGGCTTACAAACAAGTGTCCTATCAATACAAGACGAATCTCGATGGTAGCCCGAGGGACGGTGGTAAGTTTAAATTTCAATTTGGAGACAAGAAAGGCGTGGGAGATATAGAAAATTTGTCAAGTTCTACGAATTCGATTTTAGTTAGTCTTCTCGTATAGTTAAATTTTTCAACCGTTAATAAAGCCGATATTTTAAATATTACAAGATCCTCGAAACCACTTGTGGATTTGAAACGTTTTTCCGATGATTATACAACGAGAATTTCGTAACACGTTAAAGAGTGAGAGTGAGTAAGATTCTCAGACGAGTGTCTCAACTCGGTTACGTTAATTATTATTGATTTATGAACGTACCTTGTATAACAAATATCGGAAAACGGATGTGAACATTAATACGTGGAAAGTTTGAGTTGAAAGTATCTTTAACACTTTCCGGATATTAACTCGAACCAATCAATTCGTTCCTTTGAAATTTTATCGTAAAAATGAATAGCCCCGCTCGTTAACCGTTCGCAAATAATATAGTTATAGGATAATTTTTGAATATTGAACAGCTATATGCATAAGTAAAAGTAGTATCATTACAAAATCGTATAGGTGAAGAAACCCGACGTGATCTGCAACGATACAGGCTCGATATATTCAATCATTTTTTTTTTTTTTTTTTTATCTAAACTCTGTACACATTATACAAAGTTGAATGCAAGATTAGATACACACCAAAAGCTACGCTACATGTATACGTAAACTTTGCTTAAACATTTGTCAAAAGTTCAAGGTGGGTCTAAAATATTTTTACCCAAAAATAAATTTGAAATGATTTAGAAAAATAATTCGCATCATATAAGAATATTGCCATTGTCATACTCCTATAAGCTGATCTTGGTGGATTATCTCACATAATAAGACGTTGTATCTATCTATTGCAATTAGTATGATTGAGTAGCTTGTGAATACGCGGGGATCTCGGGGAAATAACACCAGCCCGATACACGTAGGTACATACATACATACTTGTATCGTAAAAGTGTTGGTGGTTAAAGAACCGGGGAGTAAGTGGGACTGCCATATTAGGCGAGATTATGGATGACCCGATTTCTCTCCGTGACCACTTCTGCGAGAGACGGATCGGAGACTGAGCTCAATGAGAAGAGAACATTGACTCAAGGCTATAAGGCAGGGTCCATGCTGTAATTCCATCCTCTTACCTGCGTGTAGAAAGAACTTAAAGAACGTGCCTAATACCTATAGGTATAAATGTAATTCGTTTGAACAGATTACTCGGTTATAAACGCGAGTTAATCAGCTTGTTTCGCGGAGTCAAGAGATCATCTAGCGTTTATATAATGCATCGTTATAATTTATTACCTCTCGGTAACTCCTAATTGGCATATTTTGCAAATACCATACTTACAGTATGATGCACCAGACATGTATACAAAGTTATGCATGCCACGTCAAAAGCGATTCAAATATATGCGATAGCCCTTGAGTCTGATTGTACTAATCAGCAATCACTACAAACTTTCGCTACCGAATATAGTTGTAATCACTTCGATACTACGTTAGATAAAAAATCAAATTATCTTCTTTATTTTTATCATGAAATTTATAGACGCGAGTTCCGGTTGACACGGTACTCTTATCGGCTTCTAGCGAGGCAGCATTACAGCTAGCCAATAACGAGATATCGGCCTCAGAGTAGAATATCTAATTCGCCGTTCTCCGTTATCATCACAAAGCTCGCCGCCTGAAACTACATCGCGAAAATTATGTTCTCTACGTACTTCAAAGGCAATAATTTCTGACTGTGGTTTATGACTTTGTTCAATAAACACTTAGCCAGATATAGTTGGGCATTGATCATTTCGATGCATATCAAAATGGTCAGAAATAATCAATCCATTATTAGTTTCCATTCAAATAATCTTGAGATAATTTGGAAAATGCGATTACCGCGAAGGGGACCTAATTACGAAAGTATACGCGTATACAGATCATAAATCTTTGTAGAATGTGGAATAGTAAGAATTTAAACGATAGCTTAAATTAATTTCCGTTTGTTTCCACTTTTGTATCGTGTTCCAGATTCATGGGCAATGTCCGACAATATTCTGAACACAAGCAGTCCTCCGTTGATGTAAGTATATCTTGAGAAAAGCTCTATGAATATTTCTCAACAGCTGCAGAGCTCGTGCCAAAAGAAATCTAGACAAAGCACCGTAACTATGAGAGAAGCAATAAACAAATGAAAACCTTGCTAGCTATACTTAGCAATACTTTCAGAGCCCAGGTTCATGCCAACGTAGTTTCTTAAGCTACAAGTTATAAATTTGTCATAAAGCCAATCTTCCATTCTATCGGTTTATTTTATGGTTTTCCTCGTCCTGTTTGAATTCTAGCTTAGGATATACATCAGGAATATAATAGAACGATAAAATTTACGGAAACTAATAAATTTCAGTGAAGAAACTCGCGTTAGAAGCTACGAGGATGCTCAACCCGCTAAACGTCATCGCAGTCCTGACCCACCAAGCAAAAGTTCGACCGTTAATCGGGAACTGGTAAGGAAGGTTTTCAATGAATGAAGAAATGAATGCTTGAAAAGTAATGGGAAATAAATATCGTTGCATTACACTGCAATTGCGAGACTCTAAGTCGAGCCGCCGACACTCATTCTGTTGAAATATCGTGCACGTATTGTTGATCGCACGTCCACGCTCGGTGTTAATCATTTCAGATAACAAAGCTTATTTCCATTCCACAGTTGTACGATTCTTCTTCGACTTCAAGGTCTAGGCAAACATCTCCTCTGCCTAGCAGCCAGCAACGTGATGTTTCATACGTCCAGGAATCGTCGAGTACGTTTCTTTTTTTTTCATCTACTGTTAGAGTTACGACAACTATACGAAGACTGATGATAAGATTCGGAGACTGTATATGGTAGACGATGAAATGTTGTCAGATATTTAAAATGAACTTTCTGTGCCCAGGCTACCAAGTCGATCCAAGACCCGTACAAAGTACCGTGACCACAGTCCACACCAATCAAAGTCTGAACTCACCGCATGATCTCGGCACTGTAGAATACATCCCTATACCATCGCCTAATGCAGCAGTGCCAATTAATCTCGCTCCTGGTCCGAATACGAAAGTAACAACGACGGTGAAAACATTTACATACGAGCTACCCGGTTCACCCGAACACTATTTACCTGGTAGCACTTTGCCAAGAGGGGTTGTACTCCCTGGTGATCAAACCATAACTTACACCTTACCACGCGGAGGTAGTGCCGACAAAAGCATCACTTATCATACACAGAAAGTAACAAACTCCACTGTACCTGGTCAGACGATCAGTTATCAAGTGGTATCACCCGATGGTCCAGGAGGCCCAATTAGGTACATATATCGGATTTTAGAGTCTGGACTATAGGAGTTTGCATGAAAAATGTTTAACTTTTTCGATTTACAGATATGCCAGTCCACCACCTCCGGAAATAACTACAAAAACAACATCTACTCATAAAGAGGCGAAGTTTTACCGCGAGGAACAACACGGATTTCTACCTGGAAGTCCCATTCAAAGTCCTGTAAACAATACTAATACTGTAATCTATCACAATGGACCACCACCACCGGTAAACAAAGAATCTGTAACTACAGTAACTCGCAATGAAAAGTATTACCAAGTTGATGGCAATTATCCAAACGGGGATGGTCCTCGCAGCCCTGGTAATGGTACGTATTTTCATAATTTTCGGTAGCAGGACGTGGGGGACTGAGTGGAAAGTGATTTTTGATGATTTTTCATTGTTTCAGGTCCACATGGGCCCAATTATGGTCCGGGTACAGACCGCCCTGATCACAGCACTAACACCACGACGATAATTTACCAAAATCAGCCACCGCCGAAAATTGAATCTCGTACAACGACGATAAATAAAAGCCAAGAATATTATCAGGGTAGACCATATCCTGGGGAACCAATTAATCATCCGATGCCTGATAATCAGAAGCCAGAATCACCTACCCACACGATAGTGAATTACTACACTACGGCACCACCGCAAACAAATCCACCACAAACCAACACCACGATTTATAAGTACTCAAATACTACGACGTCGATACCGCCCAACAAATATCCCGACGATCACGAAATACTTTTGCCTAAACCGTTCCCTACCACTGGCGTTCAACTTTATCCTGCTAATGCAAAGAAGCCACAAACTCCTACTAACGGACAAGGGCCTCCGGAAAAATTGGAGGATCTTATGGCGTCATTCTCAGATACTGAGGTGAGTTTTCGATTTTGATGCACTTGCAAGGATACTTAGAAGGATACTAGGCAAACGTGAGAAGATGCTTTTCATGAAAATCCATGATGATCATGGTCTGGTATTTTTGTTAGCAAAGCTTTGATCTAGTGTTATACCAGAATTGTTTCTTCATGAATGTAGACATTGCACAATGATTTATGTTTGCACATTATAGCGGAGTGTACTAGCTGATATATCAAATAATGAAAGAGAACAGCAGAAGCTACAGAAGTCTCCTGATCTTGGTAGTCCAAAACAAGAAGTAGAGATTGTTCCGCACAGCCCTTCCAAAGTACAAAGCAAGAATTATGCTGGACCTCCGGTCTACTATCCACCAGGATCTGCAGAATTTACTAAGAAGGAAGAAGCTGGAGGAGCTATGTCACAGTCAAGTGTGAGTTTCTTTATCGTATAGCAAAACTTTTCTTTACGTATAATTTGCGTTATAACAATGTCATTGAAATTTTAATGTTTATTCCAGGGTGGATGGCAGAAGGGAAAAGCCAAATACGAATACGAAGCATCTAGTAAAAGCAAAAGCAAAAGCAGCAGCGGAGCAGCAGTGGTACCGGTCTGTTTGCCTCTATGCTGCGCTATGCCTTGTGTAATTATGTAAACTTGTCGTTGTATTCAATTCTTATAACGTTTATTTCACATCCAGATGTGAATTCTATACCTCAGAAGGAATATTTCACTTTGTTCTAAATTCTTTTTTGGTGTGTATAAATCTATTTAAATATTAAACCGATGTTATTTTACCATATCTTTTAATCGAGTGGAATTTTTTTTTTTTTTTTTTTTCTTTTGAGTGATTTTTATTCTATTATAAAAATATATATATTAATAATACTTTTATATAATGTGTCTATAATTCGACGCAACAGTTTATTCAACAAAGTATCCATAATATTAAATCTTCCAGTTAAATTATTGTTTACGAATAAGTAATATATAAACTGGCCTAAGATATCGTCAATAATTACTCAGCTGGAAGGGCGATAGATAAATTTGTTAGTTTCTACGTATAGAACAGTTTAGTTTGACGTTAATTTTTAATGGAAAATTAAAATTTTTATTATTACCGAGTGGTGGATTTCAGATAGGATCCTTATTTGAAATCAATTATCTTACATTGTAATCGGTTTGTGCCTTGCTGCATACTTTATCCCAAGGATAGCACAAATAAGTCATATTTACTCTTGTTTCATGAATCTTCTTTCATTTTTTATTATCCTTTATAATCTAGTTTGTTATACAACAAACACACTTCGTGCCAAACCCAATATATAAATATTTAAGCATTATTCATTACGTTATCAAAGGCTTATAATTGTTTTCATTAAAGTTTAAACAGCGTAATGACACTTCTATTAGTTTAAACTATGCAATACCTTAAATAATTCATAGTTTGATCAGAAAATTTATGTAATATAATATTATTTAATACTCAGTAATTAGATTTGAAGTATCAGTTACAAGTTAGATGCACGATTAGTTTCTAGACTATTATTTTCCCGACAAATGAAAAACCACTTATATTATATAGTTACGTATTTATAATATTATAATTACTGCAGATCTGACCACATTTCGAAACCTTTTTACTATTAAAAATAACACGCTCAATCACGTGTCTAAGAACAACTATTATATATTATTATCTACAATTATTAATTATCATATATATTTTGTATTATTTTATTTACTAATTAATTAACGAGATGTTTAGATTATCAAAAACCAACTTGACTCCAATCACTATTTACCTTTAACTATATTTCGCATTGAATTTCGAGGGAGAATTAAAAGGTGGATAGTGCAAAAATGAATCATGGTAAGAGCCGTGAATTATGGTGCTATAATATTTTTAATAGTTTTAATCGCGTATGAGTAAAAAAAACAAAAAATTATATATATCCTGATATATGATATCGGAGGTAAACAATAAATTGCAGATATTATTAATTTTAAATGATTGTAAAAAAAAGAAAATGTGTTACGCTACGACGTGACGAATGCAGGATGTATACGCTTTCACGTAAAATGATATATTATACATACCAATAAAAAAAAAATGCAGACAGCCGATTCTAATCCCTATTAAACCATACTTTTCCTTCCCACTTTTGAACACAGAAAAAATTTCTCATAAATGATAGACAGATAAGTTATTGTCCGAAATAAGAAAAAAAAAAAAACATCAGATACGATCATGAAAAATAATTAATCTTTCAACTCGAAAACAGAGCTTTGAAAAGAATCCTGTCTCACTTGCATATCAATATACATATACCTATTTTATCACTGTATCAAGATTCTGAATACATCAAATCTTACTGAAACTTTTGGTGAGCTAAGGTTTGATGGAAGCAATGCGGTAATAGAAAAATTGCAGAAACGCTGGGTCAATAAGTAAGTATACTTTGTATGAATTTGAAATAGCATAAAAAGCTGCGTCAATGGTTATGGAACTTATGTTTCGTGTATCTAACACCTCAATTTTAGCATACGTCCGGTATATTATATGAATGATAACTCACTCTCAGTCTCCTATTTCCCCATACTTTGAACTGCCAAGTGTTGACTGGCTCAGGAACTCTCAGTAAAAGTATACAGCATAGACCGTAGCAACGCAGAATATTGTTTCCTGAAATGAGACAAATTTGTATCATATTAAAAGGGAGACATAAGTATCCTTCTAGATATTGTCTTAAAAAGTACAAAATTCAAATCTCAAACTATTATCACCTCTGAGGTAGTAGGGTGAGCAAATAAATAAAAAATAAAAGAATCCCTCGTCTACGTTCACCATTAGGAATAATCAAGGTATGTAACGAAGAGCAAAATGGCAAATAATATCAGGAACAAATATGCTTAAAGTCGAGATCTCTGCTCTAGAAACAAAATTCCAGCCAAGCATTGATTAATTAAATTGATATCGAATTATTCGTGGCTTGATTTAGTCTTTACAATTTTATAAAGAAATTTTGTGATTTTTTGAAAACTAGGCTTTTCATTGTTAATAAAATTTCAAGAATCTGGTATTCTTTTTCCAGACAGAAGAAACTTAGATCTCAACAATTTCCTACATTAAAAACATGTTGCGTAGTTTGAAAAAATTAATTTTTTGTAAAAAAGACTAAACATTTAGCGGCTAAAAGAACGTTATTTAATTTCTAGAGAGGAACCAGCTACTTCTACGATTCAAAATCTATATTATATTAAAAATCGAGTTTCTTACGTTCAAAAAATTGTCATGGGCGTAACTATCAGCTTCCGCATCCCATATGCATCTGGTACCCATTTTAACACCAGCTCCGCGATGCTCTCCCATAACAACGTTAACTATATATTTATATCGTTTAAATTTTAACTCTGTAAAAGAAAAGGAAGAAAATAAATTTCACCAGATAAAAATTGCCATTGCTATCCTATTTCGCAATCATTCTTACTGATTCCCATAAATTTCAGTACAGATAGATGTAATAAATGAATTTTAAAGACTATAAAACGTATAAATACCTTTAACTTTGTCTCTGATGGTATCGGCTATTTCCTGACACCACTTACGCACTTCTTTAGCATCGTATACTTTTGTAGACAATTGATCGAACAGCACATTATGTATGACTTCTTTTGCGCTCATTGGTTTAAACCTGAGAAAGATATCGAATAGTTGAAAATATTCGCGTATGAAAATGAATTGGAAATTCGTTTTAAAGACGCGAATTATTAATATCATTTCTAGCTGGTCTTTACGCTTACTTTTCAGACAAGGGTGGTCGGATTTGATAAGTCGGTTGCGGCGCCGTCTGTGCTTGATCCAATCCTTCTAGTAGAGAAAAATTGATTTCAGATTTTCCTTCGTCCTCGTATTCGCCGCCTTCTCCTTCGTCTTCGGATTTATGATCTGATTGAGGTGTCGCCAGCTCTTTATCTGCGTCTTTATTCTCCATATTGTTGTTTAGTTTTAATACGTTTGTAGATTCGGAAATTGACTAGTGTCAAATTATTAGCAAGTTTTTAGGGTTAAAAACACGAACGACTACTCTGACTGTAGCTCACGTTGGTTTGCGCTGGTTGCCAGGCAACAACACATTGTTTACATTTTTTGTTATTTGTAGTATGTAGCATACAATACGCATGCGCTGATTGCGTATGCGAATTTCGAATTTAGGCGGCGTATCAAAACTCTTTACGAATTCATGAATAAACAATAACTATTATTTATTACTTATCACAATAATGTTGATAAATCATTGTAGAATTATTCGATACTATGATAAACAATATACTATAATACACCCCGAAATATGAATTTAGAACGAATAGAACAGCTACCACATAATATACCGATACTGTCGCGATTCTATTAAAAATTAAAAACACTAGTATCGCATTTACTCTTCTTTAGATTTGATACTTTATTATACGCAATCGATCTTCGATGAACTGATGTATTACCGAGATTTTGGGGATTATTTATTTATAAAATCTTCTAAAATGTTTTGTATACAGAATGTTCGCTAAAAATGTATTTAATTATGATATACATATATAAAAAAAAAAATGACATTTTACGTTAGTCATACAAATTGATTAGTAGATAGGATAATATAATAAGTACGTGCATACATTTTTTGGCATTGACTCTGGTACAGATCGATTGAATAAAAGTTAAGTTATAATAAGAAGAACGTTATTACTTGCATCTTAATAGGCACTTTTTTTTGTCACAGTATAGAATAGTGATATAAATATCTTATTTATATAATAGTTCAAAAATTGGGCAGCATTGCTTACACACATAGCCAGTATTTGAATATATATAAATTTTGTCAGTTAAGTATCAGCAGCAATAACATTTAGTTATTTTTCATCGATTATAGGTTTGATGTTTATGGTTGAAAAATGAGATTTCAAATTCTTCATGATCTCTTGGCGTTGATACATAACTTCCTTGCGACACAAGCTCGAGAATATTATCGGGCATTCATATTGAACAGTTTCAACACATTTCGTATTCTCTCCTTCGCTAAAGAATTTGAATTCAGATACAGAGTCCACTGAAATAAACATAAGACTATTTTGAATACAAAATCCACCAAACAATGCAACATCTTGTTATATCTTATAGCCGATTTCTCATGAACTATTCATTCTCATAGAAATTCGGATAAAAAATGAAGTAATAGTTTACAGGGTTGAATCAAATTAAGGACCACCTTGCGAAATTCTATGAAACTTACAACAACCATATGATGGAAAAAAACAAGTCCTATGCTCAGAGCTTATGAGAAAATTATTGCCATTTGGTTTAATGGCAAAATGACTTTGAGCATGGTTTTTAATCATCGGTACATGGCTTAAATGCTCTGTATAATGTGCTGAGTATTTCCAATGATCATAATTTCCACTTTCTGCTACGATGTCAAAGTCTTCTCTGTAACAAATCATTAGTAGAATTATTAATATACTTTATTTTCGATTTTTTTTTTTTTTTATATATATATAATAATGATATTTACATTGTTGGATTTAATTTCTTCATATTACTAAAGTCTGCAACAAATTCCCAAACGGTTTTGGGTTTTGTGTCTTTAATAATTGCTTCGAAATATACGTGATGAGATTTTTTGTAAATAAATAATACAAAAAATACTAGAATTACTACAGACACGTAGGCAAAAGTACGGATCTTCCATTTCAATGGATTAAGGCCACCCATTGTTCCTGAAAAAAAAAAATTACAAACAGTTCTTTGATGGATTTTTCATTCGAATTAGTTATGCTGCTTATATTATAATAACAACAATATGAAGCTGCACAAGTTTCGAAACTTGAACTAACATAAACTGCAACAATCCGAAGTTCTAAATTTCCGCTAAATTTACCACAACCATGTTACCATGTTACTTACTTTCAGGAATTTATTAAATCTAATACAGATCGCAGTACATACTGTATATAGAAGCGCGTCAGACAGAGTTCAATGTAAAATGAGAGATGACAGGTAAAATAAATAATATTATGCATACAAACTTTGATAGACTGTCGAATCGGCAAAACTTCGGCTTATTTTAACATTTTCAACTATAATATGACGGATATCGCATTCATACTTACGAATAATTCGATGTCTGTACGAATCGCTGCCGGTTTGTGAAATATTCCTAGTTTGATTCGCCTGCTGTGCTACACGAATCTGATAATACAGCATCCGCCAGCGATCTACTACTCCTTTCCGGCTTTCCGAATGATTGCTCGAACCCCCCACTCCTGTTCCTCCGCCACTAACGCCGACGCTTCTTCCAGGCCCGGCAGAAGAAGCGGGCGATGATCCAGTGGCAGATGATCGCATACGCATACGACGCATTATTATTTCACTGATAGATGCTCAGCTATCGAAAGAAAAAAAATAAAAAAACATAACATGCGCAAATAAATTTGTATAAAAATTTTATACAATAAACAAACTCATGCTTGCATTCCATACTTGTGTGTTACATTATTTATTTATATATACTATATTTTTTTCAATGATAATGGAAATCGATAGATTTTATAAATTTCAACCAGATTTTGTTAGTATTACATTAAGCCAAATCTATTTTTCATCTATCAATAAATTTTCAAGAATAATAACTGTTTTTAGTAATGCATAGTAGTATATGTAATTTTGGACTAGCAATGCTTATTTATAACATTTGTTATTATAATGAGTATCTTTATTTCAATTGTATTATATTTTGAAAAATAATACTGACTATTTATAAAATAACAAATAGTAAATTCACGAACCTCGTGATTATTAATATCACATATCATACCGCGGGGTACACAGAATACCGAAAACTGTAGCTTCAGCGTCTGGATGAAACTGATGAACCAGAACTCGAGTTTTTAGTAACTCCAGTATATATTCTACTTAAATTAAAAAGTACAAATATTTACATTAATGTAACAAATGCTATTTTCAATCCCTCCCCACTGGGGATAGAACAGTCATAAATTTTTTAGCCAGCTGTGAAGGAATTCGGAACTGATGCAAGGAAAAATATATATTCCAAGAATACACGCTCATGTCTTCGTACTTTATTATACATATGTATAGTATATTTTTTAGTAAATACGATTCTACCATAATTTTAATTGCTTCAAGATATTTTTCATTTTAATCATTGCTGGTCAATAATCCAATCTACAATAATCTGGTCACTGTTTTACTAATGTAAAATAAGTGGTTTCTGCTCGTTGATCGGTTCCTTTATTATAATCGTTAGTATTACTCTTATTATTATTATGACTGTTTCCGAAGGTAATTTCTAAAATAAAAATTTACGAGGCAACTGTGATGTCTTGGTAACGGTTATACGATATACATAATAAAAGATTCAGAAAACTATGAATTACCATCTAAAATAAGTTATCAATTACACATGCTTTGATGTATATATGTATACTTATTAATCTAACTTATCATTTAAGGCACCATATTACAAAAATTGAACAATTCGCATAAATAAATTCTAAATTAAGGTCTTATACAATATGTATGTAAGTATGTACAATATAAATTGAATGTTTGTATAAAAACTGGCGAAATTTATAACGAAAATACTCGAGAGTCGAAACTCATTGCTTTAAGTAAGCTTAAATTCTGTATGAATAGTTGTCTCATTTTTGCAAATATAGAATGCAATGAAGTATTTTACATTACTTTATCGTGTTCGACTTAACGGCTGTCAATCTTCTTCTTAAATGATTGTAATCCTTCATCTTTCTACTATCTCATATATATGAAATTACATTTGACCCAATGGAATCACGAAAAATGACCATTACACGCCTTTAACTCCTTCGTTCAGTCTTCTCACTGATGATTTAGTGAGGTATTATAATGGTTCATAAATGATTTCGACCACTTCAACTGTATACACGACGTATTACTCTGAATTATTTAATATACATTATGCAAGCTTCTGATTAACTGCAAGGCACTTCTGTTATATAATCCAAAACAGAAGTTTTCAGACTTGCGTATTGCCTGTAAGAACAGAAGAGCTGAATGGAATATCTCTATTTCACATGGGAAACGACCTGAAAAAGAAAAAACTTATATAATCTACGTTCAAGTTTTCGATCTTATCAAAACCAATCAACTAAATACTAATATTTCTCACTATTTTCCCCATCGTTCAATCGTTTCGTTATCATGAATTGTTCCCACTTCCGGTTAACTGGTCTCTTTTTTTTCCTTGGCAAATAAACGATCAACATATTTTGGTAAGAACTCCTTAATGGTCGCAGGAATGTACATAGATTTAAAACAAGAAATCCTTATTATTCCACACTGGTAACCAGTCGCTAGCCACAAGTAGCTCCATGCATTTGGATTCCACGAGACCTAGAATAATTGTTTTCTATTATTTTATGGCATTGCGGATAAAGACATTTCGATTTAGATATGTGCCAAGGGTTTCTCTAAATATTTTAATGCATGAAATTTCACATGCCTTATTCGCAGAGGTAAATGGATATGACTCCAAAGGCACCATAGATAATTCATCTGTCTGCAATGCTTTCTTTTGAATCTCTGTCGGGATATGTTCTTTGTACTCCTGAAAATGAAGATATTATCTATATGTAGTATAAAACAATATTGAAAAACGTTAAAACTGAATGAAAAATTTGTAAATAAGAAGTAATAATGAAAATAATCAGATACTTACAGAAGGCATATCATAAAATATTATTCCATATCGATCTTTGCATTCTTTGTAAGTATCTGGCATGTATTTATATTCTTGGGAATGTTTATTCGAATTCTCCTCCTCACTTGACGATTTTTCAACCGTTGCTTTGACTTCATTAAGTTCCACAACTTTGACGAAAGAATTCAACTATAAAATGAATCGCTACACTCATTGAATAATTCACGAACATTGCGATACTTTTATTGTATTATTAAATAATTTCATACTTACACGTCTTTTTCTTGCAACTGTTCTATCCACGTCTATCCCGACTAACAACTGATGAGTAAAAGCTGTTTGCACTTCTCCAGCTAAGGTCCCATGAGCTATTGCGTTGCCGTAATCAGATACTGAAACACCCTACATTAAATGTATTTAGAAATCAGATCTCCGGCTAAATGACGTTGATTGATAATTGGAAAGTCTCAAGTTTTACAATATTACTATCACGTAATAAACGCTCGAATGATATTTTCTGAATGAGAAATAAATAATAAAATGTGTAATCCTTACATAAACGGGAGAGTTCGTAGCTAGACAAAGACAAAGTTTATATCCATATTCCCGCAACGAAATTAGATTTGTGCAAGTGTGATTCAACCTGGAATGTAAAATAACTACAATATAATGAAATAAAATTGACGACTTTTAATAGCTGATAATCATTTGAAACTATAATTTACCCAAGAACATCGTCAAAACTATTAACAGCGGTTGGCCAGTGGGTTAGCCAAGTACCATCTACCACAACGCCTCGTTTTAACACACTCTGAGGACCGCTCATATTATCTAAATCCCAGAATTTGTAGCATCTATCCAAGCCAGCAGTTGCCAGAAATCTCTTGTTACCGTAAGGAACCAGCGATACAGCTAAATCGGATCAATATACTTTGATTACTTCTTGTTTTCCTTTCATCAAACATAGGCATTTGATCTACCATTCTTGAACAGATACAGTTTGTCCTAACTTACATAGGCAAAAAGTTAAACGAAATAATGTAGAATGGTGTAGTAGATTAAAATATGCATACCAGAAACAGAGTGACCATGCGCAAAGAAGTGCCGTACGGAATTTATAAACGTTGTAGTTCCCCGGTTTTTTAATAACAACTGTGATCTGGTCGTTAGATTCCATAACGCTACATAGCCATTAGAAAATCCTGCGACTATTGTGCTGAAACATTAGTTCACACAACACATTAATATTATATTTTCGCATCTACTTATACCTTCTTACTTTCACCGTACAGTAAAGCACAAACGCATGTCACGAAAATGTAGTTACAAATAGTCAAAAAGTTTGTAAATTGTTAAGTACATAGACATATTCAAGAATTTGAAATCTTCTTAGTAATGGATCTTCGTAAATCATCTTTGCTTTGATTTTAAACATAAGATACATTGATATGATACGATAAAAGGTATAGATCGAGATTATACTCACTCATGACCATGTTCTTTAGTCCAATTCAACTTTGTACACTGCCAATTCTGTTTTCCACTGTCGTAAAGGATAGAGTTAACAACTAATGTAACCACTGGTTCAGTCTTGAAAATACGCTGCCTAGAATAAAAAATCAATGAGTAATTTATACGGTAAAATACATTAACGATGACAAATTCTTTGATGTTTTTAATTTGTTTTTCTCAGTATTATAATTCTGCATTTGGACTGGCGCTACGAACCTGTGTTACCAAGGCACAAGTTCGAATTTAGTTTGAAAAATAATTACCTGTTTTCACTGAACTGGACGAAATCCAACTCTTCAGGAAATGGCATAGAATATATATGGACACATCCGTCTGAACATGCGGTAGCCAGAAGTCCCAATCTTCTCATTCTAGTCTGCTGTCCATTTTTTGATCCATAATTGGAAAGAATTTGATCTTGATAACAACCGGATGGACACCACTCCATGCACCATACAGTTCCACTTGTATGTGCAATAGCGTAAGCCAAACTAGGAAGACCTTCGACGCTGCCGCCTCTGAAAATAAAGTCATAAAAGCATTTCAGTTTTGTTCTATGTAAAAAATTAACGTCGCTATTTTTTATTACCCTATAAGTCTGTAGAGGGATTCCATGAGGGATACAATTCCATGTTCCAGTTCAGTTATAAAAAATTATGTTAATTTTCATCCAAATACTAACTTGTTGCTTAGTTTTCCCACGTTCCATATCTGCACAACATTTTTTCCTAGATAACTACGACCCAGAGAATATTCACTTTCCATTGTCGGATGCGTACTGACTGCTAAGTATTGATCAACATCATGAGAAAACAGCGGTATTGGAATAGGCAGCCAAGACATAGCCCACACAGGGCCACCCACAAATAACGTAGGCATTCCTAGCAAAAATAAAACATGTATCTCAACTGTTCTATTTTCATATGTTTCAGAGTGAAAAAGGTGAAAAAAAAAAACAAGAAATATAAATAATTGTATAAAGTTTCTTTCATTTGGATATTGGCTGGGAATTTAGCTCACCTTCTTCAACACCTCCTTCAAATTTATTCCACCTTTTCCATTTGACATCAGAGCCTTGAATCTTTTCATTGTATTTTTTCATATGCAATTTCTGGGTAGCCATAGAAACTTCGAGTTCTGGCGAATAACTGTCTGCTTCTTCACCTTTCAATAATTCAAATGCATTTGGTACCAGATTAGAGAAAAGGTCCAGTTGATAATTTTCTAGCTCGCTGAAATAATATATTATTCATTAATCATCAACGTTATCCAACTATCGATCCTTTTTGCATCGGAATCAACGTTTCTGCTAGAGCTATTCCCGGGACAAGTATGACTCGTGGAATGGATAAAGATTCGCTATGATATCATTCTTTAGTATTGGAACTGCGGTTCGAACTCAGACTTTCAGGGATAATAAATTGCAATGGTTCAATTTCTACTCCAAAAATAAACTTTGCTTGACATTTTTACATACAATTCCAGGGTCCACTTTACAGCTGGTAAGTAAGGTTTATTCAAGTGTAGTGTCTCTTCTTTTGATAAGAATTCTATTTTATGCCAACTTTCTGAGAACAAAAACATGTACAACAGATATAAGATATATTTCGGCCTCAGAAAAATGTTCAATATTATTCATCAATAAATGACGTTGTCCAATAATTAGATTCATACTCACTGGGTCTTCCTCTCCAATGATGTGATAATCGGCTCATCGACTGATGCTTTCTCTTAGATTGCTCATTATCAGATTCGTCGTCGGTATATTCCTCAGATCCCGATTCGTCATTAGGAATTACTTCCAAGGTGTGATGTTCCGCGACATGATTAAGTATATCTGCTTCATTCTCAGAATCGAATTTGCAAACTTTGCAAGTAAAATTCTGTAATAATTTAGAGATAAAAATAGTGAGGGAGAAATAAACTGGCAATAATATCGACGCCAATAAATGAGGATTAATATTTCCCCATCTTTACCTTTCGAGGAGTGAAGTTACACGTAGAATAATGTTTGTACAGTTGATCAATGACCGTAAATTTTTCCGTGCAACCAGGTTGTCGACAAAACGCCATCCCGTTATTAGATATCTCTTTTTTCCACAATATCCTGAGAACACCAGGTATTGTTTTTTTGAGCTGCGGTCTTTGGATCATTTTTTTCTGTACCAATACAAGATAGACATAACATAAAGAGAAATATTCTCAGAATATCAACTGTTTCAAGTCGTTAAAGTTTATCTTACAATTGTTGGAGAACTTGATCTCGCCTTTTTCACCGGAGGACCGTCGTCTTCTTGTACAAGTGCAGTGAATTCTGATATTCTCGAGATCGCCCTGTTCAGAAAAGATGTTCAACACTTCTGATAAAATACAGTCGCTCTAAAGTCACAACATCCAACAACCGAAGGCAAATCATTTACAAATAGTAAGAATACAAACTTACCTCTCTGCAGCTTTTCGCTTCGAACCAGTTGCAACAATTTTTGAATCTGACGTCCCGGTATTATCTAAACTTGGAGACTCTGTAAATGATTCTTTGTGTACTCTGTGATGAACTTCCAGAGAGGATGGCATCATAGTTCGCTTGCATATGGGACACGTCATCAGTAATGCGCTCCTTTCCTATAAAATTCCCCATAATTTAGGGAGATGATTAGCAATTTCAATAGGCAGAGAATTGAAAAGAATTTTATCAACTAAAGCAAAGAAAACTTAAACGGCAAAGCAATGGATCGATAGCGCATAGTGTTAGTAAAATAAATTGAACTGATAACAACGAACGCCAAGAACTGTTCAATCGAATTCACAGTTTTGATGGAGTTAATTTTCCAAATCTCCTCAATTATCGATGATTCAAAATATGGTAAACTGTGTAGAAGTATATACTGACCTCTACTGTTTTTCCACAAAACTGTAGGTGAGATACGAATCCAACAACGCTTCTTTTCGCTGTCCCACACTTTTCGCACGTTAGTACTCCTTTCTTCTTTTTATGAGCGTTGACCAAGACTCTGTTCAGCAGTTTCTGATCATTGTCAAAGTCCTGAATAGAGTTAAATACATGTAGTAACAGTTGTGCGTCAAAGACAACATTGTAATGAAAACTTCCGTCTTTACTTACTAATGGAGGACTAGATTCTTGCCAACTCATGTTGTTATGTTGATATAGATTGTGTACGTTCCATTTACTATTCGGCATCTGTGCACCACATCTCGTACACTTTACAAGTTGAGACTGAAGAAAAACAGCAGATCGCAAAAACTAATATATTATATCTTTATATAATGAAATAAAGAACATATGCAAATTCTTTTTTCTGAATCTTCGACTTGCCTCAGTATCAGGAGATTCAGCATTCTCTTCATCGTCATCAACTATACCAGATGTTTCCATAGAATTCTCTCCGCTATCTTCACCTAAGCTTTTACCTCTGCCTCTTCCTCTACCTCGGCCTCTACCTCTACCTCTACCTCGGCCTCGGCCTCTACCTCTACCTCTACCTCTACCTCTTTTCGAAACATTTCCATTTGTGATTGGCGAATCTGGTAATTCATTATTGTTACCATTATCATTGGAGAATTCTACTTCAGATACAGGATTCGTTATCTCTTCCATACTTCGCCTCGATCTCCTTCTTGTATTGTGTACAAATGGGGAATTTGATTCATCCTGAACTTTGTCTATTTTCTCTACAACAGAACCTGAGTCTTCAACATTTTTGAGCATCTTGATAATACTGGTTTATATTCGTTAGTTTTCCAACTTTGTACTTTTGGAGTAAAATAAATCTCCGTTTGATGTTTGATTACAAATATCTGTGTTCAATTTTTACCGAACCCTCTGGATTCTGGGAAGTACGAGAGTTCGGCTTTCGTAACATGCCTTATTTATTCACCTCGATCGATAGCGAGAATTCTGAAGAAAAAATTCATAATTTTTAACATCTTGTACAGAGTGCGTTATTGCAAGTGTATCTGGGCATACATACTATATTATAAATACGAATTATGAGTAAATTTTTGTTGTTATAAAAAGCGATGTGGTTTATAAAATGAAAAAAATTCATTGTCTTTAAACGCCATGGTATTATATAAGCGTTTCAAGAATAGAAAAAATCAAATCTAGAATGACAAAATGAAATATCGAAGATTCGAACTCGGGATCTGAGAATGATGAAACAACGATCATGCTACACTGTCTATAATAGTAAAGAAATTTTGACTAATGATAAAGTAGAAGACGAATAATTATGAAGAAAATTTTTTATTCGTGAAATAATAATCGCTAATATTTGAGTCGAACGTGAGTTTTGAATTAATTAGGGAAACGTTTTACCTCATAGTGAGAATTTCACTAACTTGATATTTTTAGGTTAAGTACGATGCATGTGATCGATTGTTGTATTAGTTATTTAACGAATGAGAAACGATGTAAAATAAACAATTCATGCGAACTTTATACAAGAATTATTCTCGCTATTATTTAAGCTTGTTAAAAAATAACCTCATAAATTTAATCCGAGGTTTTGAACCACTGATAATTTATCTTTTACGCTGCAATAGCGTAGACACGATACACACGGTCTCTATTCACAACTCGCAAATACTCGATCAAAGATGGCAACCTTCAATCCAATGTGAATATAACAGCGCGCGCAGCAACCACTTTGATTTGAAAAAAAAAAAAAAACTTCACTTAACGCGGTAGCAAAACTATTTCGTTATCGATTTAATATTTGAAAGTATATTTAAAAAAAAAAAAAAAAAAAAAAAAAATGAAAAGAAGTAGTAGCGATCGAATAAAAAATTGCATGCATTATTACAAACACAACTATTCATGATTTATTCTATCGTTCTTCCGATTTTCCCAATAACACCCTGTATTATGTTATCTCTTACCAGATTTATAATCAAAGAACCTATAGAAATATAAATTCTCTGAAATCCTATTCGTGATATAGATAATTTAAAATACATAAACAAATCTAATTCATGAAAGAATTTAGGGAACAATCTTGATCTGCTATTGAAAAAAGTTTGGAATCTCTATGCGTAAAGCCGTAATACGGAGCAGCATGTCGCCCTCTCTTCTCTCCATGCATAAATACACACACACATAATACATATACACATATAATGTATAGACACGATATGACAATACACATGCTATCAATTATTCATTAACAAGTTAGGCTGGAGGAACAACGTTGAGATTAAAAAAAAAAAAGAGTGAAATTTTTTTTAGACTTATACATCTTTATTTGACAAGTTGAATATAAATCTAAACCATTCTCCTGAGTAGCTCGTTGATTTTATCCTCACGGTTACCGAAGTCACCACCTTCTACATAATGGTTAGTCTTCTTGCGCCATCCACCAGTTGGGGTATTTAGCTGAGGAATAAAGAAATATATAAATTAGAAATCGATTTTGTAAAAACCAAGAACCACAAATTAGTTCGAATTAATCTACGTACAAATTTTCACACGATTCTATGTAAGAATTCAAAATTTATGAAGGTGTGTTTGAGATACTCAGTACCTTACAAATTAAATAATTGCTAGATGTAAAAAGAAAGTATCTCGTATTCATTTTCGACATAGTAGGAGACGATATAGGACAAAGTCTGCTTTATTGTCATGCCTATGTCGTATTTATGGGGAGAAGTAATATCCATTTGTAATAATATCATTTTATACCTTGAAGGGCCACAGGAAGTTGCTGGCGTACTTGAACTTCGTACCAACGGTAAAGATTTCGTGAATCAAATCCTCGGTACAGATGATACTGGAACGAGCTGAAAATGGATAAAGTTATAAATTATTAACAGCCACAGAAAACTAGATTTCCCTGTTTTTTATGTCCTGAATTTATTTCGAATTGAAATTCATAGATTGTATGGCTCAACTCCTAGCTCAGGGTTATTAGTTAAAAAAAAGCAATGCGAAGTCAATCCAATTTATATTCGACAAGATGGAAAGGAGAAGCATTTGCATTCCGCTACTCCCATGGACTCGTCGATGTTAAAAAACCATCGACAAAAAGAATAATGAGAAGTTGAAAGCTGGTCTACACTTACTCAACGCTTTTTCAATGATCGAGTTACTAGTGATAGGAATGCGCTGTTTGTTGATCTTAGCAAATCCTCGTTTGTAGATCAATTCGCGAACTGACTTCAAATTGGGATATCCCCAAGTGATGTACGGTTCGACAATACGCAGCATGTTAATCGTGGCTTTGTTCAACTTAACGAATACACCATTGTTGATCTGTTTCAAACGGAATAATTGCAGAACTTTTCGTACTTTCGGAGCCACTTGGTTCACACTGAAATAAAACACAGAAAATATAGTGAAATTATATAATCTGTTCTTCTGGGCTTACTGAATTTTGTCTAAATCATTATTTCCTGTTGATTTCAAATACGTAATTCAATTTCGTAATATATTATTTGTTCGAGTTATCTAAACTAGGCAAAATAATTCAATGCCAAGCGTTGAGACGAGCTCTTATTAATTTCTGACATAGTAGGAGGTGTTAGAGTGCAAAAAAGTCTCTACCACCATGCCTATGTCAATTTTATTTCTAAGTCACTTTATAACTTAGAAATTTCTTCAAGAATACGAAAATTGATCGGCGAGAAATACATGGGTACATAAATAATAAACAATCGAGGAGATTTTATCTCCAGAAATTCAGATTTGAAACTTACCCACGAATTCGGATAACAAAAGCAAGACGAGCCTCGCCGGGGATGTAGTAGTTACCACGGTTCTTAGCTTGCCTCATAAGCCTGATCTCATCTCTTTCTTTAGCTCTATATTCCTTCACATACTGTTCTGCTCTCTTGAAAATATCTTTCCTTTTCTTGTAGTGTTCTGCACGACGCTGAATAACAAAATCATAATAATTTGTTCGCTTTCTTATCAAAGTATCAATTATCTTTATTTTCACCAATTTATGAACATATCGACGAAAGTTGCACTTCGTCAAGAATTCTGAACTAGCAATGTCAAGTCTTGGTGCATTTAGCTCCAAAATAAGAGAAGAACTTCTATAATTCAATGCCAACTAATTCAATGACGGAGTAAAGTTTTAATTGTAAAATAATAATCTTACCTTGATGGAGACCTGAAGGCGAGCAGCCTTGGCTGTATCACGGCGCTTCCTCCTTTTCAGTACCGACTCGGGTACAGCCGGTAGTTTCTTTGCCGGAGCAGCTGGTTTTTTCTGCCTAAAGAAGAATACAGACATAAAAATTGGTGGGAAAGTTTTCCTAAATGGATGTAAAATAGTTTTGGAAATCGGATTGTACCTCAAGTTACGGTTCCATCTCAATAAAGGTTAGGTTAGAGTTTCACGCGAATTGTTTCTTTGTTTACAACGCGGCGATTGTGAAAATTCTTGGATAAGAATACGAACTTTTTAGGGTCAGTTGAAATTTGACGCTTTGCAGATAAATA
Source organism: Tenthredo scrophulariae (assembly GCA_963978835.1). Lineage (NCBI taxonomy): Eukaryota > Metazoa > Arthropoda > Insecta > Hymenoptera > Tenthredinidae > Tenthredo > Tenthredo scrophulariae. The sequence continues at coordinate 8,781,483 of OZ022234.1, forward strand.
TAGTCGCAATATCATGCTCGAAGCTAATTTTGTAGTCTCCCAACACATGTTTTCTATCTTTCATGTGCTAAGAGAGGCTGTGGATCGCTTGTCACTTTCATGAATGTTTTTTGTGTAACAGATTATTGAAAATAAGAAAATAAATGATCTGAAGCGTTGATAAAGCATCGCGGAATTCAACGAATAATAGCTAGGATTTATTATTGTAGTTTAAACGTCAGATGTTTTAGGATTATAGATGAAGAAGAAACTTTACTTACGTGTCCGCCATTGTTGCGGTTGGAAAAGAAGTTTTGAGGCTGCGTTCACGCTGGTCTTTGTAGAAACGGGGTTTAGTGGAATTCGCTGATTTCACTCAACGGAAATGCCCGGAAACTAGATCACTCGCCTAAAACAACGACCCGCTAAACTTTCAAAATCTATTTCACCATATATACATGACATATTTTCATTCATTAAATAAAGCGTTTTTTTTCGATATCATCTCAAGTATCAACTTAATTTTCACAATCGCATCACATAGTGTATGTTGAGAACCGGAGTATTTACCCTGAAAACTAAAATTTTTCAAATCTATGTAAAATAAAAAGCTAAAAAAATCTAGACTTACTTGTTTCGAACATGTTTATCATAAACAGATTTTCGAATGCTGAAATCATTACGGTCGAAAGATCTGATTTTTGATTATAAAAATTAAAGAGAGAATGATGATCAGGGATTTCGCACTTGAAACATTGAAATTTATTTTGGTCCTAATATTTTACTAGGTTTACAATGATGTTCGAAGCAGAGCCGATCGGAACGAACTAACAATTAATTAAAATGTTGTATAGCTATGTACACATATTGAAATATAAATCTATGATTATCTGTAAATAATTACAGTCCTGAATAAAAATATTTCCTTTAATTATTTGAAACGAATATGTGATTGCACAATTTTTTGAGGGTATAATATTAGCAGCGCTATATTCAGCAGTTTATTTATGGTAAATAGATAAATAGATTCTCAGTGTAACAAAATTTTATAATGAGGATAAAATTATAATTTATATACTTGTTGTATATGAAAAATGGTATTATTGATACATGGAATAATCTCATACGAACATTTAGAGAAATTTTAATTTCTTTTGTACATAGGTATAGTACTAGATATTTATTGATCGCATATGAGCTCTGAGAGTCGAATTTAGTTTATGCATTTATGTAATTTTCGTTTATTTCGCTAATATTTACCACAATATAAATTTAAACTAGCAGTTTTTTTGTTTTTTTTTTTACACAGCGCATAATATAATGATAATAATTTTTTCTCACTCATGTACTTATAATACACAAAATAGCGTGAAATTATCCATTACAATAACTATAGTTTTATAACTTTCATTGATTCTTCATTCAATTTTACTAGCTAATAAATGCAGGTGTTGAAATATTTATAATTAATCAAAATGCATAATAAAGGGATGATAAAAACCCAAAGCTGCTTATGAAATAGCAAATTAGGACTAGTAAAGTACAGCCAAACTTAGTTGAATTTCGAACTAAAGATATCGATGAGATGTATAATATCTATAAGATTTAGTATAAGTTTTAGATATGTTGGTACAGTGTCTTTGATCTATTAACTAGTATCCTTTTACCTATGCATTCCTGAATTATAAAAAATTTCGGCAGTTTCAGACTCCAAATAAAATTGCAAATCAAAATATTTCTCAACCAACGAATAAAATGGATAATGCTATAGTGGCATAAAGCGTTTCTATATACCTATTTTAGCAATTATATTACTTTTTCTTACACATGTAATACTGTGTGGGTATGCAGGTAACAGATTTTCCTCTAAAATGACCACTTAAATAATCTGAGGAGCGCAAATATAAAATGGAATTTAAATATAGAAGCAGGAAACTTCATTTCAAGGAAATAATGTAAATATGCTATATCTGATATTTATATTTGTGACACCTGTAGCCTGCAAACTCTGATAATTTGTATATCATGTTTGTATATGATGGTCAAGCAGATAAAAATATCTGACGTATTACTGTGTACATCAAAATTTACAATTTGTAGTCTAGACTAAGTTTAGAAACGCTATCCATAAAATGTGTATAAAATTTACTTCATACTCGTTAACATACTTATTATCGTAACATTCATCGTACGAATATTTCGGGTAGGACTCACACCAGGAACAATCGCCTTAAAACGAGTAAAATAATAGCGAGTAAAAGTGTTGCGATGAGAATACTCCAGAATAAATCATTTGAAGATGACATCATCTCGACTTGTGGATTGACAATTATTTCCGCTTCTTGATGCTCCCGAGTTTCTGTCAATTGCGAATCCAAACGACGCTGTCTTAACTCACTTTCACCCACACTTTCTATACCAGATGTAAATGATGGTTCATTCGTTGCAGCTTCCTCAGCCTGCAATAAGAATAATTTTAGAAATCCTCTATTTAAAATCAGTATATCGTTCAGGGTATAACGTTCTATGAGTTTAAAGGAGATATTCAGATTTATTCTATTCCTTATAGCTTTATGAATATTGAGGAAATTGATAATTCCCTAAGAATCGGTCCTTCTATTTAAAAAAAAAAAAACTGTTGAGTGGAATAATAAGAACAACCTGAAGTAATGCCGACGATATTCCATACAGGAAATTCTTCTCCTTTTCATAAAATAAGGAAAAACCTTAAAGAATTAGCAGGAGTAGAATAGGCTATAAATAATGCTATATTTATTCTGAGAATAGAATTTGAATTGACAATTTTACCTTCAATGCAATTGTGTCTAACATATGTTGTTCTTCTTCGGTAATGGGTGTCTTAGCTGTATCTTTAGACAGAAGATCAGCAATCTTACCGCAACTATCGCACTGCCAATTCAACGACCTGTGATTTTGTAAAAAAAATTGAATGAATCGATACTGTTACGGCTTAACATTGTTCAATTGCTTACCAAAAATGCAGTAAATTTTTTTAATTCATTAATTCATTCAATTCATTTTTCGAGATAAATTTGTAAACTTTATCGATATACCTTTTAGCGAGTTTTTGGCGCTCTTCCATGCTGTAGTCAAGGGAACCTATTGTACCATTCCCTGGTGTAGGCATAAATGCGATCAGTGCTAATAACGCAGTTCTTATACTCCAGGAGGGTTGCCACGTTTCTGGATGGTGTCCAGATATGCTTAGGCATATTTTTTTATTTACTTCAAATCGTCCGTTGGGCTAAAAGCATCACTTCAATCGTTATATGCATCATCAAATTTATACATACATTTAATTTCTGCTGTTTTTTATCATAAAGTACTACTTCACTAATATTTATATTTAGTTACTTTATACTAGGTTTTAAGAATTATTCTAACTCGCATCAATTAACTAATATGAAAATATTCATCTACAAAGTCATAACGATAGTATTTTCTATTCTTCAATCTATGATAGAATATAAAATCCACGTAAAATTCATTTTACAAGAGCCTAAAGTTAGAAAGAAAAATATTTTTGGCCCAAAATTGTAACAATTTTGAAAAGTGAGTCTGTCCTGTGACTCACAGTAAGTAATATGATGTTGGGTGGTTTCATGGGATACTCAGGTGGCAGTAAAATTCTACCATGGTATACACCGCCCTCAAAATCTGTCGAGGGAGGACCATGGACGGTAAAATGCCATTCAAAAAGATTATCGTCTAAAGGATGAGCACAGTATTCTTCTGTTGCTTCGTGGAGTTCTTGCGCTTCGCGCATTAGCCTTTTTACAGCTGAAAATCGAAAGGACTGTTAAAGAAGTTAAAAAATTTGATAATTTGGATCTTCGGTAATATTTTACCTCGTCTTGTATATATTTTCACAGAAATATTGGTAAAGTATTTTTTTTTTCACTTGTATAGAAATGTGAAGAAAGCAAAACGAACGGGAAATTTGTTGACAGCAAATAACGTGCGTCGATACGTAACTGAGTGTGTAAAATTTGACTATAAAGAAAAAGCTTTAGATATATAAAAGCGAAAAAATCTGTTATAAACTAGCGTGGTAGATTCGCGATCGTATTTGTGTAGGTGTTCGTACAGTTCGAAGATAAATATTGATTTCAATTATCGTATAATTGATAAAATGTTTGATTTGTTTTAAGAGATAAAAACTCAACGATCGTTGGGATCTACGTAAATTTTTAGTAAAATTCTTACCTGGACTTTTGACGTTATATTTTCCTTCGAATGACATATTGAGGTAATGTTTTATAGTGTTCCAGTTTCTGCTCGAAAGTCGAAAACACAGATCAGCTGACCGATATGTCAGTACTGCTCGCGTACATGAATATGATTTTAAAGAATTGAAAATATTTACTTTTGAATAACTGTCTTAGACCTCATTGCTTCTATGTACGTATCACGAGATAAGTCAATTTTCACGTTTGCAATGAGATACGGAATTTCAACGCGCAGAATTCGTTGGAAATAACCCTGAAATTGGTTCCTTTTGCTTTTGACGTAACCGATCTTATCTTTCGAATTCGCCTGAAGTTAGCCCCCATGAACCCGTAAGACCATTGATAAAATGAACAGCCTGAACGCAGCCAAGAAGAATTTATCGAAATCATAGGCAGGTCAGGGTACTGGAGGCGAAATAGTAGATGTCGCTAAATTAGATTTCTGACGTCATTAGGAATAAACAAATGCGGCAAATTCGAACTAGTCGAATTAATAACATTATGTGAATATTAGGAAATTCTTTCTTTTTTTAATAGATTTTCACTCATCAGAATGAAATTTGCGCCCTTATAGCTAGTATGATGCTCGAATGCTATGCGATTAGAAAATTAGATAAATAACATAGTGATCTCTTCCTAATCGCAAAGTTTAGATAAATCAATTATTGTAAACTTATGGGATTTTCTCAGCTTGTAGAACCCTAATTGTAGGTAAATTAGAAAAACAATAGGATCCAGGTAGATTGTGCTGTAAAATTCGAAAAAACATCAAAATATGCGTTATTCATATTAAACATTTGCTTAAAAATGACAAACAAATTATCAGCTTAAAATACATAAACAGAAATCCTTTTCAAATTTCAACATTGTTAGACATCGAAAATGTTCATTTTACTAGAGGCTGTTTTTGGTGAAGAGCAACAGCAATATTTGGTTCAATATACAGTACTTTTATTTAATTCTTGAACCAAATTAGAACAAATTTCAAAATAGAAATAGATAAATACCAATTTGCTTTCAAATACATATTGGATTATAAATTTTTCTATCATAAATTCAATCTAAGCAGAGCTTTGCAATATTACTCTAAAAAAATAGTAATTAAAATAAATAGGATAAGAGTTTAGGATAAGTAAAATGTTGAATAACTGAAAAACGACCTATGATGACGTAAATAAATGATGTATTGTCCAAATTTAACGAGGGCATTCGTCTCACGACAAAGATGTTTTATTCGATATTACTGTACAGTTATTATTATATTCGTCAAAGTTTACCTCGGCGATGTAAAATTGCAACAGCACAACAATATGATGAATAACACAGATAACAAAAAAGTTCAAAATATGTACTACTTGCAATGATATTAATATTGTTATATCAGATTTTTTTTTTGTTGGGTAAGCTTTCAGTTGCGCCCTAGTCGTTCTTTACACTGAAAATCATTACTCGATAACATAATATTGTGAGTTATTCTACATGAGATGGTAGACCATGAAATAATTACAATATCGCAGACCGAACTGTGGGGAGCAGACGGTTCAAACACTGTTCGATCGTGTATACGGCCCCCATTTATGCCTCTTGAATAAACCGCCACTCGCCAAGAGCCCGTAAACGACAAATTTCTGTAATGATTTCACAGGCTCCCGCGTACCATAGGCAGCAGCCCTTAGTCTCTGATCTATAAGACGCTGTCCTGGCAGTGACGCACTAAAACTATTGGTATTTGTTTATACGGATTGGTGGCTTAGAAGGCGAACAACAGCAGGAAGGCCATCATAAGACAGAAAAGCCCCATGGCTTCAGACAAGGCAAAACCAAGAATGGCGTAAGAGAAGAGCTGCTGCTTGAGGGATGGGTTTCTCGCGTAACCAATGATCAGCGAACCAAATACCGTTCCAATTCCAGCACCTGAAATACAGAATAATTATCAATCAAGAATTCAAGATGAGGACACAAAGATATTCATCTTATTCATTATTCGCTTAAATTTCTGTTTAAGATAGAAAAATCGAACAATTTCCGGTATTTAAAAGACTCAAAGTACCTGTACAGAACTTCGTAGAATTCAATATTGATTATTTCTTGTAAATTTTCATTTCTTTGCTATAGAATTTGAAGTAATGAAAAAGAATCTATTAAAAACATTCAACTACATTTAAGGCCCATCCCTAGTCGCCCAGCCCCTTTTTGTCGAAATGTATCACATTTCGATTATTATCCGAGCCCAGGCGTCAAAACCGCAAAAAAGGCCAACGCCGCTTGAATTCTATTTCAATTCCGAACACATACGTGCGAAAAAAATGTCGTTTTATGCGAAAATAGAGCCGACAAATGGTTTTTACGTGATTCGCCGAGGAAATTGAATTCGAAAACATTCGAATAATGTAAAAACAATCTGTAGGCTCTATTTTTGCATAAAACGAACATTTTTTTGGACGTATGTGTTCGGAATTGACATGGAATTCGCGCGACGTTGGCCTTTCTTGCGTTTTCGACGCCTGGGCTCGGATAATGATCGAAATGTGATAAGTTTCTACAGAAAGGAGGTGGGCGACTAGGAATGGGCCTTAATCATTGATATTGAAGGATGAAAGTCCCGCGTGTATGTCAATATATACAAATGCATTTACATTGTAGAATAATTTACGATTGCTATTTTATAGTATAAAATAAATAAATAATGTACATGAGTTAATATTACTTTGATATAAGTTAAACTGCAAGTAATGATTGCAGAAATTTCATTACGCACTAAACATTTCTGAATGATAGAAGTTTTGTTTTCATTGTTGGACCTGATTGGGTAAAATGGACAAGGATGTGGATAGTCAGAGGGCAAACAGCATGAGGAAAGCAATCATCAAGCAGAAAAGACCCATCGCTTCTGATAGGGCAAATCCAATGATTGCGTATGAGAATACTTGCTGTTTGAGGGAAGGATTTCGGGCGTAACCAATGATCAAGGAGCCAAAAACAATTCCGATACCAACACCTGGAAATTCAGACATAAAGACCGCGTGAATAGATTAAAAAAGTATTGTTGCAATTCGTTATTTCATTTTCATTAAAGCTTCATTTGAGTACATAAGACTGCAATATCCAAACTATTTCCTAGATAAACTTTGTGAGAGTCCAGTTTATCGATTACCGACGCCAAATACGTTCTGAATAATATAAACGAAAATAAGACAATAAAAACTAAGCTTAATTTAAAATTGCTTAAAAGATTAGCTATATTCAAAGTCAATTTATGTTTTAGACAGATATTCGATTGACAATATTATGTAAGGATTGCATAACGATTTTTCATGGTATAAAGAACTGTAAAAAACAAAATGTAAAAAATGTGAGACAGAAATAATCAATTTCTAATCCAACTCACCGGATCCAGCTACACCAACAGTTGCAGCGCCAGCGCCGATGAATTTAGCCGCAGAATCAATGTCACGGCTGACTGCTGAGGTCTGGAAGCTGCGCACGGCGGGCAGCTGGATTTACAGATTAACAGAAAACAGGCTCATAAATAATATGAATACGGCAGATTGAAAAAAAAAAAACCCGGAAGAAAAAAAATAAATTTAAAAACATTATTTCAACGATAAAAAAAAAAAAATTATAATAATAGCTTTTAAGATTAAAAAAACTTAATGAAAATTGATTAGCAGATAAAACTGCGATATGAACAAATTGGTTTCAATTTTGAGGAACCATTTTTTTTTTTTTTTTTCAACTAAAAAATTCAAATAGACAAAAATTTGAGTTGTTTAACGTAACGTTATGTAACATTTAACATATTATGCAATGAATCATATGATATTTACCAGGCTGACTGGGGTCTGCCTCTGATTTTGTTGTAGGGACTGGCTTTGGCTGACCACAGCACTGCTCAGAGGTCGTAGGTACGACTTGACTCCAGAAACCAGCTGGATAGAAAAAGATATTTCTTGAGTTAAGTAAAGTTAGGTTTAGAGGAACCAGTATTACATAATCTATATGGAGAGAAGACACACACATAGATATATGGTATACATATGTATGCGAAGTTTTCCAGGTATTGAGAACAAATCGAAACTAGAATCGTGTTCAAAAAAAAAAAAAAAAAAGAAATTTAATAAATATGAATTACTCACGGTAGACCTAGCAATTGGGGCAACGAATCTGGTGCAGGCGTACATGTTGACGGTTGTGTGGTCTGTTCACTTAAATACCTAAAAATAATATTAATGTAAAATAATGAATGGAGTTTCGGCCGGTAGAAAAAAGCCGCAATTTGGTTTCTTCGATATGTAGAGGTCACTGGCTATACTAAAGTTACAACGTTTCTCCTTTAACCGGGGGTTACGTAACGTCACTTTTTTAGCAATTAATATGTGTGAAAAATTGATGACATAAATTATCGGTAACGGAGTAATATTTTCGCGACAAATTAGCGTGCGAATAGAGAAGCTTTATTCTATTAATACAGCCGGGATATAACTATTAGGTGAAAATGATAGAAGGATATAAAGAAAATGGCCGTTTCTATGCGGGATGAGATACTCGATAAGATATGATATTGTGATATAGTTACGCACGAATAATCACGGTATAATATAATAACTAATAACTTGAAGGTACGAGACGATTTTAAACTCTCAATTTATATATCATGGATGTTATGTTAGGCCACCGGTAATTGTGGATGAAATTTTTACTCACTCGACAGCAAGCCCCGAACTTACCAAAGAACAGTGTCGAAGTCGAAGAGGAGGCGACCCGGCCTTTGGAATGTTGAATTGGTGAGTGAACGATGAACGGAGTGGCGGATTTTAGTGGGGGATAGACAGCCTATCCGCGCACAGCCTTGAACGAAACAGCGCAGATTCCGTTCTGAGGTAGAATCACCGCTTCCCACGCCCGAGCTACCGAGAGCTCCATTTATCGATCAACCGAATTTAGCCGAGGATATATTTCGTCGTCTGCAATTTTTAGTCAAGTTCAAAACTGTATTTGAAAAAAATTTCTATTGACATTTAACGAGGTTAAACCGTCGTTTACTTCGAGTTGAATGTATCAATAAAATTTAGAAAACTACCTCAGATTTACATCTTGTCTTTTCATTTCATCATTATCTGTTTATACACCCTTAAGTATAAGTATGCTGTGTTTAACGATCTAATAAGATCAATCAATCATTTGACTTCTGTTCAGCTCGTGATTATTATTGTAGTTTGATATGGCTGTATTTATGTTAAATATTTGTAAATTCAATGGCTGTGGTCTTACTTTTAAAAGTTTGGGTGATCTAATACAACACATCGAGGAAACTCATATTGGTAATTATTTTTTTAATTTATTACGCGCTCTTCGTATCATTGAGGTTATGTCTATTTGTTTTAAGGTTATCTAGGATTCGCTAACAGACAAATTACTTTCATAATTTATCAATTATTTCTATATCATTGCGTGACATCTTCACAGCGTTCTTTCATTCTATAGATAAGAAAATTTACTATAGTTAAAATCGATTCAATCAACCCGAAAATAATCTCTACATTATCCCAAAGCAATTTGAAATGTCCAAATTAGCTAACCCCCTGCAAGATTCGCCTAAATTATTTATAAAATTACGTCATATGATCCATATTAATCTAGGAATTATAGAAGACGGATTTCACACAACACTGCAACATAGTGTCTTACGAAATCAAATTATACCTAAATAAAATTATTTATTTATTGTAAAAAAAGTTCTCGCAAGTTTTTCCAGCTTTCATATTATTATGAGAACAATTATATTTACTAACATTCGAAAACCCCTAATTCATATTACATAAATGGAATAAATTTGTTTTTTTTATTTCCAAATTATTTTCCTATTTCAATTATTTGATAAAAAAAAACGAAAGAAAGAACTCAGATGATAAACAAAGGTCATAAAAAAACTGCATCTTTTTGCAACAACCATGAGATAAAATGTTTGAAATAAAAAATACTCTATCATGTTTTGTGTAATCAATATAAAACAATAATTTATATACTAAAATAAACAAAGGATAATATTGATTAATCAATTTTTTATACATGAATATCTTCCCTACTTTGAATGAAGCTTGCGTTAAAAATTTACGCTAAGCATCTGTTCACAGATTATGACCCTAGAGTTGTTGAACAAACTGAACAGCAGCAGCCAACTTGTATACCATTAAGTTATGTGTTAAGATTTTTGACCGATGCTGCGAGGAAGGAGGGCGTTAAGCCCGTTCATCAATCCAGGTCAAATCAAACTTGCCTTCCTCCCTCGACACGTAACAAAAATAATACTCCTACAGGTCAGTTTTTATTCATCTAATCAATTCCATTATTTTAATAGTCTTTTTTCTCCACTCTGACTTTTCACTCTGATTCATCATGTACTAACTAGCTCTTGTTGAATGTCTTCTTATATCATTATGTAATTTCTTATAAGCATCATGATTTTGCTTAAAAACAAATTATTCTCCATGCACGATGCGGATTTAAATGTTTCGTGATACATTTTACACATACTAGCGTGATTCATTTTAAATAAATATTGATTTTTCTTTTGTCTGTTCCTGCTTGAAAAACCTTTATAATTCAGCTTAAAAAGGAATCCTCGCGAAGAAGGAGCTCTTAATTTTTATTCTGAAAGGTTCATCACTCAATTATAAGTTTCCCTGTTAATATAATATGGGAAAATATTTTTTTTCTGTTAAAATGGATATTACTTAGTCAGATAATTTTTGTTTCTAATTCTGCAGGAGTTGATTTTGTAGAGAATTACATTCTCTACAAAATCACCTTAAGAATGAAGTCTGTAAAATCAATAATGAAAGAGTTATAGGGGTTCCAAATTTATTTTCTACAGAAGTTACAGCCTCGATTCGAAGACAATCTTGTAGAGAATTTAATTCCCTATAAAATTATGTCCTGCAGAATTAGAAACAAAAAATATCCCACCAAGTAATATCCATTCAAACCCAACAAAAATATTCTCCCATGTATTTAAACAGAAAAATTTATGATTGAGTCTTTTCAAAATAAAAATTAAGCGCTTGCTCTTCGCAAGGATTTCTATTAGCTGAATTCTGAGGGTTTTTCAACCGAGACCCCGAAAAAATTCGATCTAAAATGAATCACCCTAATATACATACACAGCATGTTTATTTGCTAATATTTGAATCTGTTTGTTTGTAAATAATCTTTTCTAAAATTTAAGCACTGCTTACTTTAGCATGAAAATGAGTATGCGTTGAATGTACAGCTCCTTTTTTCACTATCCTTAAAAGCAAATAGGTCGTCGCGTAGGATAATTTCTTCCTTCGGCTGCTCTCCCTTGACTAGCTGGTAGTTGGTAGTTCCATGGCGATGAAAATGTTGTGTTCAATTCCTATTTCTGTCAAGTTCTCAGTTTTAAACTGATGGAATATCTGCAACGGGTTTGATCCAATTCAATAAAACATTGTAGAAATAGTGACTTCATCTACAGTTTTCTATTACTCCTCGTCAAGAATGAAAGCCTACTGTTTGTGCCTAATGAGTTGAGAACCTGGCATATTAACACACTCTTGTTTGTGGATTTTAGTTTCCATCAATTTATAACGAATCATTGGCTGCTGTGCGATGGATGCGTTGATAGGAAAAACTAGATTTCACATCCCAACTCATCTCTGCTTCTTGTAATCCTCCGGTCTCTGTCACATCTGTTAATAAGGACTTGTAGTCTGGATAGATTGGTCCTAAAATCACAATGCTGTATGAAAAAAAAGGTTTCCTTTGGAAGTAAAAAGATTTTTTTATCCATTTGATTTCTAGAGAGCTTTATTCCTCCCATTATGCAAACACTTTCTTGAGATTTAGCGAACTTTATATCTCAAACTTGGAAGCTTGTTGAAGTCAGCATAATCCATTATTCACTAAAAGTCAACAAAATCAGCAAACTTAATAAATAAAACATTCCAATCAGGCGCTGCTGATTGTCAGAATATATAAAACACAGATGAAGACAGGCCCAGTTTGATTCCAATGCGGTGAAGATTTTTGTACGAATGTGTGGTGGAATTTGTAAAATGAAATTCATTTAACACCAACTACCTCAGACAGTACACTGTATTTATACTTGGGCTCAAACACATTACTTGAAGATAATTTATCCCAATATATTGATTTTTACCCAACTTGTAAGCTAAACTTTTCACAATCTGCTACTGTGACAATGTACTGGTGTGTTGAGTAAGGTGTTATCTCTTCAATTTGGTCAGTTATGAGCTATTCTATTTTGAATGAATTGAATAATTCAAATAATTTAAACTTATCCAAACGGGGTTTGATCTACAGCGAATAAACCCTCAGCCAAGTTATGATCTTCATCTTTTTATCTGTTACAGTTACAAATAATTACATTACTCCTCATTTAACTGTTCCAGAAATGCATGATGTAATTTTTCAACAAGACGAGGTTCTACCCCGTTCTAGTAAAGCAGCTAAACCAGTCATAAATGATAATTTACCAGGACGTTGGATCGGTTGATTAAGAATGATCTCTTGAAATACCAATTGTGATTAAAATAGGAAGATATCACAGCTTACTTGAGAAACCTGTACACACACACACACATGCTAAAAAGACTCCCAAACAGGGGCTTAAGAAGTTGAAAGAGTCTTCTCTCTATTTATTTATCTTTATTTTTTCATTTAGTTCGCTCGAAAAACTGGTCAAATTTGCATCAGGTTTGCAATGAATTCGCCACATACTTGAAAAGATCATTTTTGAATTCCCCATGTTTTTGATTTGTAGCTGAACAAGGTGTGTTTTAGTAACAACTAAATTCCACCAACTAACAATAATGAATAGCTTTCCTGCCAATTGATGATTTTTAAATATTATATGAAAACTGATAATGTAGGCAGTGAGGCAGAGGAGGGAGAGGACTTTGTTAGTGAGCCCGAAGACAGCAATGACTCCTGGACAACTTCCTCGGAGTTCTCAGCTGACTTCATCCTTCGTTATGGCAGCAGGTACAACCATTACTTTTCCTCATTAATGGAAGTTCTGGTGTAAATATTACTGTGGCTTAAATTGTCTCACATGTCTGCCTCGTCGTGAACAATACATTGCATATGTATCTTCATACATATAGGCATGGAGAAATCAATCCCCCACAGCGCGATTGGTTCATGTTATTTCATAAACTGCTATTCGTCAATAACAATTTAATACTGAATGGTTTCATTGAAATACATGAAAGAAGTGCCCTGGATCTTCTACTCTCTATGATTTCATCTTCCATCAGATAAAAGTCTGCCTCATCTTGAGTCTAACGGTATTCCTATCGTCTGGACCTGAAGATTATGAACACATTGCGTAAAAATGATCAGAAAGAGGTCTTTTATGCAGAATAGCTATGCGGAGCAAAAGCCAACATAATGTGTACATTTCTGTTTGATCTATAATAGTAGGAGTTATAAAACACGCTATTGCTGTTCATTCTAATAACTTGAGCATGATTCGATGTTTAATATTATGCATACACATTCTACTTCTAAGTTTGCACCCACATTTAGTAGCAATCTTTATCGTTATTGTCACAGCTGTACTAAAACTACTAATTCTTTTCCTATATGCTTTGAAATGTAGAAGAACTGGTGATGGAGTATTTTCATTTCCAATTTCAAGCTATGCAAAACTGACCACAGTCCATAATGTGGAGTTAGCATGATCACAGTTTAAATTTGACTAACTAAAAATCACGTATTCTAATTGTATAATCAATTATTAAGTATCATCGTATATTAGTTAGTCCGAAGTACAATGAGAAAATTTAGACGAGAGATTGATTGTGCTGTTTATTGTTCCCAATAACGACAACACACTTTATTATCCCTGCGATAATTAATTCAACAATGGATTCTCTCCTCGCATTTCTTTCCAAAGTTTTATTTGCAAGTGTATAGAAGAAAACTACTAGCCATTATTGTTCATCTAAAACCACATAATCGTACTTTTACAGGAAGATAAAGATTGACGAATAAGATAATAATGATTGAATTTAATAGTCTAATGGACCAGCAATGAAGGAGGAGCTAAGACTTCTAGTTTTGAGAAAGGTCCTGGTTCAGAACTTATACTGTTCGACACAACACTCCCAAGTGTAATATTTTTTTCGTATGTACATAAATGTATACCTGAATTTTATTTGATTTCAGGATTGTGAGCCAAAATACTGCGAGTCAGAACAGCAATTCAGACAAACCGTTCGCCTGCCCAGTACCGGGATGTAAAAAACGCTACAAGAACATCAATGGCATAAAATACCATTCCAAAAACGGGCATAAAAATGATGGCAAGTAGGTACTACTAGGAAAAGAATATTTTATCTAACTCGACAATTTGATTTTATAAAGACAAAAATTGTAAGGCATATCAGACTATATTCAATCCTTAGCACCTATTGATTGTCTTCATTAATAATTTAGAGTTCTGACCTGAACTAACGAAATGATGATGCGGTAGGAATGACAAATATTTGGTATTATCTGCTCAGGGTAAGGAAGGCGTTCAAATGCCCGTGCGGAAAAAGCTACAAAACTTCATACGGTTTGAAGAATCATGCAGCGATGCAGCACGGTAGTTCCCTATTACAGGTCAAGGTCTCACAAAATAACAAAATGACCATTAAATTGGAAAGTGACTATGACAGCAGTACCAGTTCCATCAGCGATGGGCATTCTCTTGGCAACTTGCCTCGAAATTTAACTAAAATTACAAACTGTAAGGTATCGGCGATCGAAGATCACGGATATATAAAACAAGAACGATCGGTCACTTTAGAAACAGACTGCGAAAGTGATCTAGGAATTCTGACTCCAGCATCGTCGCCGCCGTTACCTGTACATACCTCTATTAAATCAGAGCCTGTGTCGTCGCATCCCGTGCGTTCCGTACAGAAATACCTTGCTAATTTAAGCTCTAGTCAAATAAATTATCCTAATATCACAGTCACAGCAAATAACAACTAGTCAAAAAAAAAAAAAAAAAAGATAAAAATTATAGTTGAAAAATAAAAAATAAAAAAATAAAACAAAAAACGTTTGCTAATATATTAGAATGTTTCATATCGCTCAACTTTTGAAAGTTCTAACATAATCTGAAACTAGTTATTGTTTAGATATCTGCATGAGTGTAATATATTATAATACATATGTTAACTACGCAAGTGTTGAAATTTAATTCTAGGTCAGTTTATACAATTTTAGTTTTTGGGTAAGCAGCTAGTTGTACGAATTTCTTTCGAATGACTTTTTCTGAGAGCATAGAATTGCAGAAAAAGAAAGCTTGAAACTAAATTCACTCAATCTAAGGAGTTGCAAAAAAAAAAACCCATAGTCAACGCTCTGAATACATTGAATACAGTTTACAATGTGTCTATTATGCAAGCCTGTATAATAATGAGTTCACCAAAGTTACAGAAATCCTATAGCGTCATAATACGATACTACCTTTTGATATGGAAAATTTTAATTATATAAAGTAAATTTGAAAAAAATTGATATTGTTATGTAGCTTTTTGGATTTTGCGTTGAAAAGTTATATCAGCATAATAATTTGATTCGCTGGTTTTTTTTTTTACTGTTTTTTTTTTTTACAATAATATTTCCATTATAAACGTTTCCTTGTTTTGAAGGTGTGTGAAAATAGCACACTTATAGTTTAACGTTAAAAGGGAATAAAAAATAATAATTTACAAAGTATTTTATACAAGTTAAATTCTTGTATAATTTAATTTCCTTATCGGCAGCTAATTCGTTATGTATATGTATAATAAAACTCGACATTGAAACTGTTCTTTTACTATAAAATATAAATATAAAATGTACCTATTTGTTTTCTAATATTTACGAATGCAATACTTCAGAGTAAAGTAAGTTATAATTTTTGCAATATAATTTAGCAGAGCTACTCGCAATGTGTAGAACATTAGTGGCAATACATAACGATATTTAGTTAACAAACTAGAAACTGAATTTAACAAATATATGCCACAAAGAATGAAGTAGATTTCCTACCGTATTGCGAAAATAACTTCACCTCGGTGTAATAACATAATACTGTTTGCTTGTATCATAACAGTCTGCGAAAAGAAAGAAAGAAAGAAAAAAGCAGAATAATAATACTAAATAATAGTTCAGCTACCTAATATAATTGAATTCCATCAGTATAACGCAGTTAATTATTTGTTATTACATTCATAATAATAATTAAATAGTAGAAAATTTATTACTGTAGAACAGAATTTTGTTACAAATAAATGAGAAAAAATTAAAAATTTCAACTTCTCTTCATTCCTCTCGTTTCCCTTCTTGTGGTTGTGACTCTACAATATACGCAACGTGTTCTATCCAATATTTCCCTATTGCATAGAATAATATTCAATAGATGAAAAGTTTTATTATTATTTCTCAAATACCGAACAGTAATAAATTTATGTATTGAAAAAATGTGGCAGTTTATTACACTGCGATAGCTCGTATGTTAGATTTTTTTTTTCAACTGAAGGAAGAGATGATAAGGAAGGTGGAAGTTTTATCTCAATGAAACAGGAAAAACCTTTCTAGTTTAATGATGTAAAAAAAATTTCCAATCACAAATCACCCATGTGAATCAGTGCACTCTATACTTGTCAGAGAAGGAATGATTTATGGCATTCAACGAAGGTCTGATTCTTACTGCTCCTTGTTTAGTTGCTTTTTGGAGTCTGCAAGTTAAACAGGAAATGAAGAATGTATGAAATGGCAATTACCAGATCTAAGTACGTATACGATTGTCCCAAAACTAATTACAGAGAAATTGCGTCTTGATTGATTGTGAGCAACGAGTATATGCGTCTACCCTTACTCTCCCTGAATTGTACGTGGATTTTTTCTTGTTTGTAAATTAAGTAATGCCTGAATCATGAATAATAATAATGAAATTTCAATATTTTGATTATTCAATTATAAAATATACTGTTGCTGTACAGTCTGACCACTCAACACAGTAGAGACTAAAAAGTAACGCTAACGATAAGTGTATAGCATGCTTACCATAGTGGATATATAGATACTCTGGTAGTAGTATAAGAAAACAGCAGAAATATGGTACAAATAAAGCTATTACTTTATTATATAATCGTTATTTGAGCAATATTATTTAAATCGTTCCCAAGTTCAACCATTACAACCCCGGACGTAAACTCTATTTGTATATATTCAGGTCGGATTAATAATTATTAATTACTATTCATATAATTGTAATGAAATATACTTTTTTTTTTTTGATAATGAACAAAACAAATGTATAGAGAATTAATTTCTGAAAAGTAAATAAAAATAAAAATAATGAATTTAAGCATATACATATACTATATATGTAATAATAATAAAGAAATAAAGTGTGAAGAGAAAGGGATATTAGTTGCGTACAAAATATAACATATATTTATTTCCATACCATATAAATGTTCTTCCGCAAATTAGTTTTAGCATTTCTATATTGATATTTAATTTATACTATAGGTAATATTCGTTCAAATTTACAGGGGCAAACAATTATGAAACTATAGCGTGTTACATGAAACTGAATGAGGCGACGCATGTGAAATGGATGATGAATAGGTAATTATTTCTAAACTGCCATAATTTTGATACAATAGTTTTGCACTCTAAACAAGGTACCATTTGACCGAAGTTTCAACAGTCAAATAATCTACCAGAATCTGAGTTTTTCACACTATGAAAATCCCGGTAGTAAATATTGCAAAACATGTATCAAAATATATTATATAGCAGCGAGGAAGTGATCAGACTATACGTCGGGCGGCGGATTTTTGTTAAATTTACACTCTTACTACTATCCATGTTAATAGCAATTTATATAGTAATTATATGTATCTAAGAATTGAAAAGTATATAGATAAGAAGGTAGGGGAATTCAATATCCATACTTTAATTAGTTTCTAACTAATTATTCTCCTATATACAGAATAAAGTCATTTTCATTACTTGCGATAGAACCACGACACAACAAAATTCTATAATTATCAATAAATTTAATGAAAATCCAAAGTTTATAACTTTCTACTCTTGCAAGCTCCCGAAATTAACAAGCTACTTGTTTCAAACAAGTTTCAAATCTAATACTTGTCGTATTTTATGCATTTAAACAGCAAACTCAAAGCTGTAACAGATTACAAAGACACGCCGGCAAACTCTAAATATAATTACACTTTCCTACTGCAGTAAACTGAAAACAGAGCATATATATGGGGCATTCCATGCCAACTCGACCTGGGTCTAATTCTCGATTTGGTCCATAATTTTTCACATGGTTGTTTTATCTTTCGAAAGCATACCAAATTTTTTTCAGATTTTTATTATCAAATTTGTTCAAATCGAAAAATGAAATCACTTAAGAAAGAAATCACATCGAAGGACACTTTTTAGAAATCTGAACAAATTCTCTAAAATCCTGCATTCGATACAAAGAATTTTGGCGTGCGGACCAGAGTGGGCCGACCTTCGCTTCTATCTGTAATTCGCGATTTCCTGGAAAAAAAAAAATAGACCCCAAGTTCAGTTCACTGAAGGTAGTTAAAAAAACCTCAAAAAATTCTGAAAAATCCGGAGTTACATATATAAGAATGCTGAAACAACTGTTCACAGTCAACTGACCTTAGCGTTTATTTTTTTATTTTCAATTTTTTACAGGAAAACGCAAATTACAGATAGAAGCGAGCAGCGACCCACTATTTTCCATACTCCAAAATTCTTGGTATCAAATGGAGGACTTTTGAGAATTTTTTCAGATTTCTAAAAAGTGTCCTTCGATGTGATTTTTTGCGTAAGTGATTTTATTTTTCGATTTAAACAAATTTGATAATAAAAATCCAAAAAAAATTCAGCATGCTTTCGAAAGACAGAACAAGCATATGGAAAATTACGGACCAAATCCAAGGGGTCCGAGGGTCAGACCCAGGTCGAATTGGTGTGGAATGCCCCATATATCCTCTGCATAAATATAAAGGGTTTTCATTAAACATGGCTTACTGCCTTTATTTTAATCGCTCGAAGAGCTATACCTAATCTTATACAGAAACATCACGCTGTTCTTTCTAAGTGGCAAAAAACAGAGATGTTGTAATCTTCAGACATCAGTGACTGCGGACACTTCTTTGAACACAAGAACTTTCAGCTTTTTACATATTCTCACCGACATAATTCAGCCTTGTTTGAAAATGAATAATATAAGACCAAACCAGTGCCATAAGGTTCTCATGATCTACATATTTGCATTTTGCAATATCTATTCTCCAATAAATATGTAAAATATATTTAGAATAGCTGAAATATTCTTGGACGCATTCGATAGCACAATTTAAATGCTTTCTATATTGCATTTTCAAAGAACGCTCCAGTCACAGATACGTCGAGTACCCAAATCTATTTCTTCTCTAACAATACAACATTCAGATAATTGAGATGAACAGTAAGATGTTCGGATATAAATTCAGCCGCTTCCCGCTAAGGATAAAAATAAGTAAACCATATTTGATGAAAAACCTCCTCATTATCCCATCTGCAAAGATATATTGTTTCAAACTCTGCCAACGGACAATGTATGGTCAGCCGATCGAACGTATGTAATAATATATGTAATAATATATGTAATAATAGAAATAAATTTTTCTTTTTCTTCTGTATTCAAAATTGTTTCTAACGAGTCGAAAAACATTGAGCTATCTAAACGCTGGCTGTACATAACGCAAAGCTGTCAATGTTGACTAATTCCATATTCTGCTTTGCGATTATTAATAAAAAAAAAATGTTTTGTAAATGTTAAGCCATTAATTTACAACACATGATGTAAGAAATAATAATAGAATGAAATAAATAAAGTATCCTCGACACGGCATTTGCTTGCGTACTTGTACAGCGTATAATAGTTAGTAGTTTGCAATAAGGAAGATAAGAAGAAGATAATTGCGAAAAAAATATAGCAACTGTTAGAGTGATGAATTTATATATATTTTTGTTTTTAAATATACATAAATATAGTCCACTATAATTATAAATGTTTTTTAGAACTGTGTTAGGACGTCTGGGGGTGTGTAAATACGCTAATTCCGTTTACCTAGGCGAACCTAAAATCTAAAGCATTTTTTGAGGATAGTAATGGTAATTGTAATATAATATATTAAACTTGATGTTACTTTTAATTGCTTAAACATACTAATATCAATTTTAATAATTACAAGCGTTGTTACGTCCTTACGAAGCCAGCCAAGTATACAAACAACAGCTGAAGTGTGGTCAATTTGTTGTTTCTAGTTCACGATTATCCAATATTGTGATATATATTAGAAAAATATGCTATGCCTAAAGTATGACGAAGGCCAAAAGGCGACTCTACCATTGGTGTCAAATTACCTGGTATATTATTCTTTCTTTTCTCTGTCCAACAACTCTGTTTCGCCTATAGAATTTAATCGAATATATCTATAATCCATCCCATAATATTCAATTGTTGAGAAACAAAGGTAGCGAGACCATATCGACGTCGAGGTAATATTGTCTTGAGTGCTCTTAAGAGTTTCTTCTGTAAATTTATAACATAAAAATTACTAATTGTTTTTCTTTTTCTTTTCCAATATTCAAACGACATCCAAATAATTTAACGAAATTACTGAACTTTATTTAAAGGTGTGTCTAAATTCACAGAAAATCTCTTTAGACTATTTAAAAACCAACTATAATTGGATTGTGTCAAATTGTACCAGCTCTAATCTACGTATACTCGGAAGAATTAAATTTCAATATAAAATAAGAGAACGGCGATAGGTCCTCAAAGGAAAAATTTCTCAAGTCGAGGAACCGATACAATCAATAAAAAAGAAAAAAGAACTTTGATCTTGTGTATTCGTAAAACGCATCACTCTCTCTCTCTTGCAACTTACTTAAATTTCTCAGTAACTACGAATATATTTGGAGAATATATAACAATAAATGTGAACAATAAATTTAGAAATGATTAATAAATTATTATCTACAACGAAACTGTTCAAACGTTGAACATCATTATCGATTAACTAAACTATAAAATTAGTTTGGATTCTATTAATTCCACTATTCTATTTGGTTTTACATGTAATCAACCAACGAGTACAGCGGCTGTAACAGAATCCATTATAACAAATTTTCTTTAAAATGATACATTTCTAAGAGATAAGGGTACTGGAAAGTTAGTAGCATTGAAAGAATAAGTTTTAGGGGCTGGTAAAAGGAGACACAAACCAAAAAGTTATCTACAGCTGAAGAAATTGGGAAGAAAGTTTGCTGATATTTTATAATATTCTGAATTTTTACTTCGTTTATTTCTTTTCCTCACCCCACCTTCCCCCAAGTTATGCAAGTCTGCCGTAATTTGTATTTATTCTCATCTAATTTTATTTTATTTTTCTTTTTCTTTTCATTACCTTCTTATTATCCTCGTCTTTCTACAAGTTTTTTTCATTTCTTTTCTTCTTAGTTTTCGTTTTTATACATTGCACGCCGCTGCACAAGACTACAATGCCTTACAGCTTCGAATAAATGAGAAAAGAGAAAAGAGAAAGAGAGAAAAAGAGAAAAAAAAATTGAAAAGTAAAAATAAATTTACATACAGAAATAAATGGAAGATAAAGAAAAATTACTGTTAACGAAAAGAAAGAATAATTGAAATAAAGATAAAGGAAAAAGAATCACAACACCGCCGGACTCTAAAACGTTTCAAAACCATTTTTTGATTAATAATTTGACGGCAAGTGATAACCGGACAAAAGGCAGACAACTGTAAGGATCAGTTTATCGAATGAGTATATAATACATACATCGATTCACCGCCTAAATTGCAATATTTAACAAAGCATATCTGCGAACGAAGTGTAAATAATCATTCAAAAACATAAATTCAAACAATATTTAATGAGTAATAATGCTCGTTATATTCTTGTGAGATTGGACATAAACACACAGTACTACTTATACTTCATTGCATTATTTATGAATCAATCATCTAATATACTTAATAATTATTAGACTAATTATTAAACCTAGAATTGTGATCACCCATCAACGTCAGTCATCATCTAAATAACATTCCCTTTTTTTTCAATATAGAAACGAAAAAAATAAACCTTCTACATGTTAATTTTTTTTTTTTCTCATTTATAGTTTCGATCGGCTCGTTAACAAAGATATTTTGGACTGACTGACTGACTGCACCAGGAATTCCGCCTCTACTTTTTTAAATACATGCAAAGAATTCTGTTTTTCTTATTATTTTATGGTTTTTTTTTTCTTTTTTTTTTGTTTTTTTTTCTTTTTTTTTTGTTTGTTCCTTTACAAATTTTGCCTTTAAGTAAATTAATAAACATAATATAGAATAATAATGATAAATCGTAATAATCGTAAAGATAATAATAGATAATAGTAGTAGTAAGCTGGCAGCAGTTAGTAACCAGGTATTATTTTTTTTCTTCTCATATTAAATTCTTCACAAGATGACAATCTCTGACATGGCACTATCATCTATATTTGAATTTGTCCTTTGTTTTTTCTTATTTTTGTATTTTTGTATGTTGTTTTTTTTTTTACATTTTTTTTTTTTCTTTTTAAAACCTTCCTTCAGTTTTCCACAATGTGCAATCAGCTGCCAGATAATTTATATCTCGTTATTCTCCGTGTTTTATATTTTTATTTATTTATTTTTTTTCCTTTGTTTATTATAGTTATATAACCATTTTCCCAATGACTACACACTAGATAGTTCAAATTTTTTGCACTTTTTCACCAACAACAACTGGATTGTTACGCCGTATCTCTTGGGCGCCCATTTCTCTGTAATCGAACTTGCAGTCGTGCTCGTCACTGTATCGATGTGTCGAGCAAAACAAACCCCCGCATCGGCACTCAAATCCTGTTGAAATATTTCAGTTATTAAAATTCAAATTTCATTCTAGAAAAAAAGTATCAAACAAATAGAGTAAATGAATTTTTTATATATATTTCTCCACAAACGCATTCTCAAAACTATAATTTATATTTAATTTGTGAAGTTATATGAAGACCTATTTACAATTTCTTTATTTTTAAATTTATTTATTCTTTGCAGAGGCAGGGTTTTAGAAAATGTTCATCACCTGAAATGAACTAATAAACTTTATGCATTGGTAATCATAAATTCATTCCCTATCAGTCTTACCGGTCAAACCCACTTTCTTGCGACAAACAGCACAACGATTTTTCTTCTTTTTGGACTCTTTGTCGGTCTCCTTGCCATCAAAACTATCGTCGGCATCCCCGCTGCTAACCGAACCTTCCGCTGCCCCGCTACTTGCACCTGCTTCTCCCTCCTGTTCTTCTCTGCTTACCTGGTTATACAAGAATAAAAAGTTTATATCATTCACAAACTGGCTAAAAATACCGCAGCAAATGTCGCGTTATTGATCACTAATTAACTAAAGTTAAAATCCCTCTAAATTTTATTCAATGAAACTATTTTTGTTATAGTAATGAAATTTTTTGTCTTACACGTGAATATTAATTTCTCAAATAAATTGATCAAAAATTGCTATATTATCAAATTTTGAGTTCTAGCTTTGAGTGAACATATTAATTGCCTTGGATAATAGTCTGGAGTATTAAAATGAATCAGCATGTGCGTACCAAGGTAAGAATTTTTCAAAATTAATGATAAATAAGCGACGAGGCTGCGAGTCTGAAGATGAATAAATTTAATGCTGACTAAATTTTGTCAATTGAAAAAAATAACGCCGAAAATATGAATGTGTAAAGTAATTATTATCACAGGTGCACCCTTTGTAGAATGCAAAGTATGTATAAATAAATAAAAGAATATAATTTTCACTTGAACTAAAACTAAAACTAAATCAAGTTAAATTGTTGAATTCAGTTTCTACGATCCGAATTAAAATACCAAAAAAATTTCTTTGAAGTAGTAACTATGATGAATAAAATGCAAAGAAAACGTGTATAAATTTAGGTTGTGCTTAGAACTTCCAGTCTGTAAACCAGAATAACGATAAATAAAGAATCCTAATAAAGAAAAATAAAGTAAAAAAAATAACACAACTAATCCGAGGCGTTAAAAAACGAAGTTATTAACGATGATAAATAAAGGAACATTCCAATTCATACCTGGTCACCGTTTTTAGAGGTGCCAAGCCCTTCGGCCATAATCGACAGAAAATTTCCCGCCGCCAAAAATGTTTTCAAGTATCCATGGCGACGTGATAAAGAATAAATATTTCTATCTAATAAAAATATTATGTAAATAAAGTTTATCGTCTTACCTCTTTAGGACTTGGCAGGTCATTTGTGGGCTGAGGAATAATGGGAATGGTTGGTTGTGCGGTCGTCCCCGTTGCTGCTGGACTCGCGAATCCGCTCTGCAACGTACCAGCGTTGTTTCCAGCGTTTTGCGAGTTTGGTGCTGAGGTTGGGGCAGATGCAGTGGATACTGGAGGTTGTTGTTTCTTCTTTAGATTTTCTTTGTAGCATAAAGAACAGAGGCCATCGGTGGCCGGAGATCCGTAAAACCCACAACCGCTACGGCACAAGGCTTGCATAGGATTGGATTCGCGTTCCATGTTTTATTTTATTTATTTATTTATTTATTTAATTGATTAACTCTCTTCTTTCTTTCTTCCTATTTTTCTTTCCTTCCTCTTCTCTTTCTTTTTCTTTTTCTTCTTCTTCTTCTTATTATTATTATTATCCTAATATTTTTTTATTATTATTATTCTTATTGTTGTTGTCGTTGCCGAGCTGGTAACAACGACGAAGTTACCGCCAGCCACTGATTACGGAGAATTCGATTACCAGAACTCAATATTTTCCTTTCTTTCCTTTTTTTTGTTTCTATCCGTTTCTCAACGCGGTGTCAACAGTCACCACGAACTTCTCTGCAAAAATCAAAGAGCAAAAAAAAAAATAAAAAATTTTATTTTAGTTATTTGTTAGGATGAAAAAATTCTGTACAGTAAAAGAGAAAAAAAAGAAGAGACATAGGGGGGGGGAGAGAGAGAGAAAGAGAGAGAAACGGGGAGGGAAAAAAAAGATTACGTTAATTTTTCTCGATTTTCTCGAAATCGGGATAAAAAAAATTTCTCACTCACTCACAATTAATGATAAAAGGAAAAGTATTATACAGAAATCAGCAACATGGAATGTAGTGAAGTAGTACCTATATATTCGAGGCATTTATACGTCTTTAATATATTGCACCACCCGCGCACCAGGTCAAAGCTGGATTAGTGTTTACACACTTGTATAGTTTTTAATTAAGTAATAGAAAATAAACGATGATAAATACCGTAAGGAAAATAAAATAAAAGAATAGAAAATAAAACTGAGGCAAACCAAACTATTTGTTTCTTTTTTAAATAAGCATATTATATTTTATTAAGTAATTATTGTATATATATTATACATATATATATATATACATATATTATATATATATATTGTTGTATAAATTTTCTATAATTTTTCGCGTTTATTAGTATTATCACTATAATAGAATAATTGTATTTTGAACACGTTCGATCCTAGAGAGGAGAATTTAATCTCAAGACACCCAGCAGCACACAAGGACGGAACAACGATAACGACGGGCGAATGTTTTCATCATGGCGAAGCAGCAGCGCAGCACAGCACAGCACAGCACAGCACAGAGCACAGTACAGTACAGTATAGCAGCAGCAGCAGTAGCAGCAGCGAACGTAGCAAACCGAGGAATAGAAAGAGAAAGAGGCGGGGTAGCAGGAGCGGTGGGGGAGTTGCCTCAACGACTAACAGAGAGAGGGAAGCGGAAGGGTGGGGAGGGGGACCCTTTGCTTGGTCACCGACGGATGGAATTGGGAGCGAAGAACTTTACTATGGACTGTCGAGTAGTCTATAGAGTGTAGAGAGGCCCGCAGAGTCGGAGCAGCACACACCAACTACTCCCAAGGCGAATGGAAGAGTAAAAACCCCAAGAACGACGATCCCCCTTCCACTAACCCCTTATTAAATCGAGGTTCAATGCCGTATAGAAAATTTTGCCGCGTTGTTTGTTTTTTTGTTTTTTTTTCCCCTCTATTTTTTTAACGCACCCCTAAATTACGGGGCGATACACAGCTGCACGATTCGATAATGTGGTAGTTTGATATTATCACGTATAATATGGATAGTGATGATTGAAAATCGAACGATATTTGGTTATTTATTTCATTATTGTTTTTGTTGCTGTTGTTATACTTTCTTCGCAGGCATCACACGTCGACTGTTTTGAGTATTGATACTAAAGCGATAAGATTTATAAGTAATGTTATGCTGTGTTATTTATAATTTGACGATGGATGAATCAAATGAGGTTGAGAATTTAATCGGGACATAGATAGCTTAACCTTGGTTATAGATAAATTGGCAAACGCCCTAAAAATACGTCAGTGGATAGTTAAGGGCCAACCAAGACGGCCGTAGTGGCCGTGGATTTAATACGTTGAAGAAAGATAGAGACAGAGGACAAAGTAGAAATCGCAAGTCTTTCTTGTCAAGATGGCGCCACCGGTTTAAATCGTGGGTTGGAAAGCTTCTCCTTTCAAAGTGTTATCAAAAATATAGAAACATTATATTATTATACATATATTTACGTAATTAATGATGAACGGAAAAATACAAGAGGAGAGATAGATAGATAGATAAATAGACGCGTATCTATGGGAGGTAACAGATCCAACAACTCAAGAAAGCACAATAACAGTAATAGGGTTTAATCAACGTCAGACGAAGACGTGTTGCGTATGGAAACGTGAAATAAATTGTCGAGGGAGGACACAGCTTATCACTAGCCTGGTTTGAATGACATTCAATTAAATCGAATGACAATACATTACGTAAAACTTGACGTTAACATGTGACAATAAATCTGAAGAGTAATAAAATAAAATAATAACCTATAGCCAGGGTTTATTGTTAAATATATTTTTCATGTTGAAATCGCTCGATGACGATTACGACGACGACAACAGTAAATATTTTATTTTGATTATTATAATTTCGAATATTCACGTTGATAAAATACTTCCGTACGTAAATAAAGCCATTAATTATGTACAACAAATACGAAGCGTGGAGTTTACGCGTATGAGAAGATGCTAATACGGAAAAAGACGGAGCGAGACGGAGAGACCGGGAGAGACTGAGAATTAATGTTATATAGAGGATGGACACGGGCGGTACGAATGGCCGATGCGCGCAGGCGCTGTGAGCCGATACCAAATCACTCCTCCCCGCCCCTCCCAAGGCGCCGCGCCGCGGTTTCGTATCACGCGTCGCCCTCGTAGGAGCATTGCGAGCGAGAAGTGAGAACACTACGTACTCGCCAGTCACTGCTGACGTAGTTCGTGTTCGTGTATTTTACAAACGAAATTTACACTGCGATGAGCGAAGTGAGAATGATTAGCGATGAGACTTGAGAGCTGCTGAAATGAACGGTATATCACGATATCGGTTTTCCAAAAATGCAAATAACAATTCGTAAATCGCATCAGTACTATGATTTCGACAATATCATTACATAATATGAAGGCGCAGATTTTTCGAGCGTGTTAAAACTGGTTTATCGTTCTTATCGTTCGCTCGCATAACCTCAACAGCCTAATGAATATACTAGCAATTTTATTATATGTAATACTTTCTATCTCCGATCGTTCGAAATTATTGCACGAATTGCAACACTCGATTTCGTAGGCACGGCACATTAATTGATGCATATATTATAGGGTTTTTATGTAGTACATTTCATTTTTATTTTATATATTTAATGGATTTCAACAATATTACATCAAAATTTGCAGAAACCTGAAAAGGAAAGTTTTTTCATTGAAACTGAAAGCTTTCAAACTTTTCGGAGCAGATTGCGTTTACTATTATATATTAAAATATACAAATAAAATATAATTCGATTGAATTAGTATTAAAGATTATTCAAGTCTCGTATAGAATCCGAGAAGTTTTTTTGTTTTCTTCAATAATTGGCGCGAAAGTGTTAGGTACGGAATTGAAAATTAAGAAACAAAGTGAAGTCTGAATCTCCAGTTGTTTTCGAAGCGCTTTATAGAAATCAGACTCTGTCCCACGTGTTGGTAGTCATCCAAAATTGTGGTCGTTGACTACTATCTGATTTTTGTTTGCGGCGTATATTTTTACTGAACTTCCTAGCAGCTGCTAAGAGTTCAGTGTCACTGTTTGTACCTACGCAGTGATGCCGGAGTACAGCAAACTTAACCGCAATTTACAGAGAGAAACAGAGAGCCAGTGAGACTAGAAAAACGTGTGGAAATTATATTCTATTTTAGTATTTTCAGAAATATATGTATATTCAAGCCGATAACAAATTGTTTTATTTACCATAAAATGTTATTGCGTATTTGAATTAGGAAAGTAAATAAACATATTTTTCGATGAAAAAAATCACTGAATCGTAGTATTTCTTTATTTTTTACAGATATTTCAAAGAGGTTTAGATCCAAGGGAAAGTAACGAATAATGATAGCTGCGATAATAATTTTCGTGTTAAATAATTGTTAATACCGCATGCTAATACAATAAGAAAATAAAACGGTGAATTGCGGATTTTATCTGTGATAGAGAATATTAAACTCATTTGATACCGATTCGCTGCACTCTTTTATCAGCGCGCGTAAGCGCTCCTTATTGTTTGTATGATTTGAACTTCAAACGTAGTAGGTATAATAAAATCAATGGAATTTGTAATAAAGCGGTGGGAATATTTATTATTGTAGGTACTTCAGTTTGCATTTAACTCGATGAAATGAAGAGTAAAATGTATTTGAAAATAAGTATTCGTTGAATATATTTTGTTGAATAAATTGAATAAAATTTGAAAAGTTTCGAGGATAGAATTTGTCGAAAATAAAAAGAGTAAATATCGTTTGATATTATCATCGTTGTTGATTACGAGGCGTTGAATGATTTGCAGAGCTCGAAAATATCACGAAAACAAATATGGCGTTCGCATAAACGTATATATATCTTTTGTGTTCTCGGAGCTGTTACCGTGGTCTCAACGACCCACGTTGTTGTCCGAACTTGTCTCCTTCCTTTGTCTTTTGTTGTGTCGTTGGCTAAATTCAAGTATAACTCTCGCTACACGCGTAGTAAGAAACTACAAACATGAACAAACAAGAAAACTCTCGCGACCTTCTTTGAGCTACTATGTGTAGTTATAAAACTGCTACGAAATATATATATATATATGCTTAATTGACTCATACCACTCAAGACATGAAGCGTACAACTGATATTACAATAATGACGCAGGAACAGTTTCCCAATGACTTATCAAAATTTATACCCGATTTCCAACTAGATCTAATCGCGCGCACAGAGAGTTGACCACGATCGCGTCATTATATCCCCGTAAAATTATCGTCAGTTATTTTAGAGTCGGTGACAGATAGGAAGTCCAGCAAGTCGTATTTATTCCCTTTTCTTTCCTCTTAGATAAGTTGGGAGAAGAAAACTTTCTTTGAATCGAGGTTAATTGGAATAATTGAGAAAAAAACTAGGAAATTTTTTCCGAAAAAATTTAATAATTTAAAAAAATTTTCTTTTTCATGTTTTCAGCGAACCTTGTAACTTCTTGTAACTTATCATAATACGTAGGTACGTAAGTCCTGATGGATAATATTCCAATAATTTTTTAATGACTATTTTATACTAACTTTAAAAACAGTTCTTAGTCTTTGTATAAGTTATTTAAAAAATCTACCTTCAATAATTTAGTATGATTAAACTTTACGTTCAAGGATAATTTAAAGATATTTAATAACATTTAATGGAAACGAAATGATTATTTATTAGACCATTTAACATAAAGTGTACATATAATCAACATTCAATACAACAGGTTAAAAACGTGGGACGTCTAAGCAGGTGTATAAGTCGAGATAGAACGATGGTCAGTAGTTAGTGTGTATATAAGTGTATACATATATATATATATATATATATATATTTATATAGATATATGGAAGAGAGTCGCGTGTATATAGTATCGTCCTTGGCAAAGTCGAACCGTGCAACAAACCCGTGTGTTATACAGAGTTGAACTCAACGACGACTGCCTTCAACCTATGAGTTGAGTCAGTTGAGTTTATAATATAGTAATAACATACAATCACATTAGCAGAATTCGAAGGACTCTATTCCGCGTTATTTTTTTTTTAGAACTACATATATGGAAGAAAAAAGAATCGAATTAAAATAATTAAAGTACATATTATAATCGTGTACTTGAGTGCGCGTGCAAGAAAATGAGAGGGGAAACAATAAACGAATAAGGATAAGAATAAAAATAAGAAAAAGAAAAAGGAAACGAATAAAAGGTAAAAGAACAACGACCTTGCGAAAACTCTTTCTAGACGAGGCCTCGACAAGTTTAGACAGAGATACATACACACAAAGAGACGCACGCACGCATGCAGGAGAAAGAATAAAGGAATAAAAAAGCCCAAGGAAATAAGTGGGGGAAGACTCTCACGCGCTAAGCATCTTGGTTAGCGTGAAACTATCGTTTAAGATATTTTCGATATCGTGAATTTCTTAACTTGTAAACTTGTCGAAAAATTATAAATTTACGATGGTGGATTAGCCGGAGTCGAATGCTGCCGTTTATTATAACAATACCTAAAATGAAGGAGATACCTAATAGGTGCGGCGTATGTATCGTAACTTTAAAATTACTTCTACTATGATTATTTCAAAAATCATAATTAATAACGAACTAAGGATTTTAAGTTTCTTTCAAATATCTTGGAACTATGGCCGCTTTATTGTTTGATCAGCGCTTTAAACTTATTTTTTCACTTTCGACGCCATGCCTATATGAGCAAGAGATCCGTTTCCACCTTTGATTGTGAGAAAGCAGAGTTGCACTCGAGCACATTGTGCGTGTGCGTGTCCCCCCCTCTCTCTCTCTCTCTCTCTCTCTCTCAGTAAACTCGTGTACTTGCGTTCAAGTCGTCATCGTCTTCGTCGACGTCATTGGCGTCACATACACACGCATACGCACACGTAGGCGTCATTTTCTATGAGCAATATTACTCAGATATTACGTCGCTTCTTTGTTACCTGTATTCCGTGACTGTTCCGGGGCATAATTTTAATTGTTTTTTCTCTACCTTTTATTATTACAACTTTGTAAAATCGATGCTTACCGAAGCGGAGGAGAGATAAAGAAAGAAAAGAAGGAGGGGATTGATATCGAAACGAGGATAGAGTAGGAAGAAAATTATTCTGAAATAGTTTTATGGATGTCGTAGTAGACGTCGTTCTCTAGGTACAGATTTTGCCCGTGTTGTAAAAATAGTACGGTTAAAAGAGGGGCACAAGAGTTTGGCCATTGCAACACTTACTGAAGGCTGCTGTGGCGTAGCAGGGCGCAATATGTCAGCTGACTTGACGTGTGGCCGATTGAAATCCCGCGACGTTATCCCACATATTCTTAATAAAGACTCGTCATATCTCCGTCTCGTTAAATCGACACGTATCTTCCTCCTTTTTATTATTCTTTATAATATAACAAACTCACTTAGATTCACAAATAGGCACTACTAAAATAGTCCTTAGAAGACTAACGTTAACTTTTTATTACTCCTAACTCCCCAGGGCTAGGTATCTCGGTCTCGGTCCTAGCCGTCGCGTTACTCGGTTACTGACCAAAACCTTCGCGCAGAGGCAGAGAGACAAATACTGGTGATGACTGGTGCAAAGTTAAAGCTCATACCTTCCCCTCCACTGCAATCGCGCCAACTATCGGCGACTTTTCGAAATTAATCGAAACTCGATCATAGATATGAACAACAACAGGGAAGCGCAACTCGATGGTTGAAAATCTAACCAAAACATCAATCGTATAATCGACCGCGTAGCGTCGCTACCACTTGACTTCACTTATCACTTCGATTAATAATTAAAATAAGTCCATACTTGACTGCATTGATTGGAAATAATTAGAATTGATGCCGTGCTTTTATTGGTAGATGAGTAATATAGAAAATAAAATTATTTCCGTTCAAAAAACTCCATTTTTTATATTCTCTGTTCTGACTGCGGTGTGAAGAAGGTTAGATATCGAATTCAGTTTCGATATAACCAATCAGACTAGCTGTATGAAGTTTGAATTTGAAACGCGAACTGTATACAACCGCCAGTAGTCAAGTGCGTGTGTTTTCTATCGGCGTCGCAAGTTGAGCGACGTTCTCGATCAGTGTAAAGTAGAAGAAAGAATAAAAAATAATGTTATGGTTTATTTGAGTGATAAAAAATGTGCTAAATTCAAATTATCAATTTACTATTAACACGGCGACTTAATAAACGCTACAAATATGTCAGACAGTATTAAAGTAGCGATTAAAGTCAGACCTCTCATCAAACGGGAAAAGGACGAGAATCTGCCGATACAATGGGAGGTTCAAGGAAATCGCATATATTCTATCGATCCAGAGACAAAACGGCGCGGCGATTATTCCCATATTTTCGGTAAAAATCCAATATTCATTGACTCCCATCATCACAGAGATATGAATACGAAATTTTCACCAGCTAACCTAGAAATCCAATTTTTCTTTTACGCGATACGATGTGATACAGCTTCCATCTTCAATTCTTCTAGACATTATCGCCTCAATTTCATTAACCAAATTTCTTTCTCATATTATATTCATTCATCAAGAGGGAAAAGGAAAGAGAATAAAAAAAAAAGCAACAAGATTTAGCCAAATATTTTATTTCATTTATTGTTTTACCTAGAAGATAAGAACAAAAATTCTTTCAGACCACATATTCGATATGGAAACAAACAACGCGGATGTCTATGACGTTATCGTAAGACCTATCGTTGACGCGGCCGTTAATGGATTTAACGGTACAATATTTGCTTACGGTCAAACAAGCTCAGGAAAAACATACACTATGATGGGCACAAGGGATGAGCCAGGGGTTGTACCGCTTGCTGTTGAAAACATGTTCGATGCCATCGCTAATACATCAGGACGTGAATTTTTGTTACGGTGAATTCTTAACGTCTATAATTATTTAACAAGAATATTGCGCTGATTTTATTCAATACTTTTTCATATATAAGACAGAACGCTCGTCGTTATTATTGGCGACACATTTAGCTACAGAATAAAGCTGGTTCGTCTTGATTAGGAGATTATTAACATCGAAGTAAAGCTAGAAATTAAGAACTTGGAATAGAATATTTGAATGGAAGTGCTAAACTCCAAACAAAACAAAAATTATGATTATTTGTGTTGTTTTCAGAGTATCATACCTGGAGATATACAATGAAAAAGTTAACGATTTATTACACGAGGACAGAACAGATCTAAAGATAAAAGAAGATCCAAGAAACGGTCAAGTCTATGTCGAATGTAAAGAGGAAGTAACTAACTGTCCGCAAAATGTTTTATCCATTATGAAAAAGGGGGATAAAAAACGGAGAATTGGAGAAACAAATATGAACGAACGAAGTAGTCGCAGTCATACCATTTTCAGAATTGTAAATATGCATAAATATACTGATATTCATTCAATTATTAACTGTATAATTTTTGTATAGCTTTTATAATATCGTTAGAGCATTTACAAAAACTGAACTTATCTTTTCTTTCCCAGAATCTAATCCGATAGTTGAAATTCTTTTATTTTCAGACCATTGAAAGCAGGGCATCAGATTCTAATAACGCAGATGGTGCGGTTCAGGTTTCACAGCTAAATCTGGTTGATTTAGCAGGATCAGAACGAGCCCGTCATACGGGAGCAACTGGTGATCGATTCAAGGAAGGAAGGCACATAAATTTGTCTCTATCTTCGTTGGGATTGGTCATAATGCAGCTCAGTGAATCCCAAGAATACGTTAATTTTCGAGACAGTAAATTAACCAGGATTTTGCAGACCTCCTTGGGTGGTAACGCAATGACAACTATCATATGCGCAGTTACTCCCGCAGCTCTTGACGAAACTCAATGCACACTAGCGTGAGTATAGGCCTGAATCCTGATTTCCGCTTACGTAAAGTATCAAAAAAACCTGAATATACAGAGAATTAGATAAATTTATGATCCAGAAGCTCAAACAACCAAATTTAAACCCAAATATTATGCCTTACCTCAACTAAACACAGTCTATTATTCAAACCGAGAAACAAATCATTTTTGTCTAGTTGAAAAATTCACTATTCTTCGATGCGTGATTTATATCTTTAGAAGGGATGTAGCTTCGCCTCACACCTGCAGAACAATCAACATGTTGTGTTGAAAAAATAAGAAGAGTGTGAGACGTGTTATTATTCACTCTTATAGTTGAGATGCAATCACCGCTGTGGTTGATGTTGCAGTTAGATCGATTGAGCTGAAAACCAGCGTAAACATAATAATTTCATTCTGTAATACAGGCATGTGTCTTTTGATTATAGTTTTGCATCCAGAGCAAAGAGTGTGAAAAATAAACCTCAGCTTAACGAAGTTATGTCCGACGAAGCACTTTTGAAACGATACAGTAAACAAATAGCTAAACTAAGCGCAGAGCTTGAGGTAAGTCGGCAAAATTTTTATTAACAATTCATTCAATTTTCTATCATATTTTTATAGGAGTTTGAATTCAATGTGTAAAGGTTGTCTGTAAAGAAATGTTTAACGAGAAAGAATGCAAAATAGATTATATTTTTTTTTTTTCGAATCGTTGATACTTCGGTGCTGGTTATCTCCTTGTTTTCAGAATTATTTATCAAATAGTAGATAAAAATGTTGATTATTACAAGTGAATTGCTCTGCAAAAGCAATAGACCAGCTATGTGTATGAATTGAATTTTGAAAGTGAAGAAAAATTACATGAATTTGTTGAAAAATTGAAATATGTTGGATCCGTTGATCAATATTAAGTTATATATATATATATATATTTATATATATATATAGTATACAGTTAGCAGGACGCACAGACGTGTTGACATTCAACAGGTGTTCCCAACTTCAAGGTCGAGCTATTTGGCTGTAGAATATTTGAGCAGAAAACTCTGGGTTATAACTATAACGATTAAATACAGTCGCAGTTTAGGAATTATAATGTTGCATCATTGGAATTTCGCAATACAATTAAAAGTACGTCATTATTATGTAGAGGAGTGTGCCAAAGCTTGGTACCATTCTGCCGCATCAAGGTGTGGAAGAATTTTCTGTTTATAAACTAAAGTTACAAATCGCTGTATTTTATGACAAAGCTGCAGCACCATTGTGTCCAATTTCAATTGATTATATAACAATTGAAATATCCTTGGATACATCGGATCAGAGAGGTGTAACATATGCTTATAGCCAACTGCTTCAAAGTTGCCGAAGAAAATTCATCGAAAAATTATCATTTATAATATCGCTTTGCCGTACGACAGGAATACCAAATTTAAAATGAATGTTGACCTCTGATATTCAGAGAAATAGTTACTCTGTCAATAGCAACAGTTTAGCAGACGTATTGAGTCAAGTGACGCAAGTGCTTGTTGCTTTCATTGTGTACACAGTCTTCTTGTTACTCTGCATTAGGCTAATTACGTTTTGAAAACCACTCGTTCATAAATGATGTAGAACTATTTAATGCCGTTAAAAATCTGTGAAAATAATTATCGAGGATTATAGAATAAACTCCTGGTAAACGAAATGTCTTTTCAGAAATCAAAACAGACTAGTCAGTGCGCGAAAGTTGAAGAAATGGAGACGAAATTACAGGAAAAAGATAGACACATACAACTGATAGAAGGTCGGATGGAATTATTAAAAACACGCATCGTATCGGGAGCTAATTCAGTTGAAAATGTTGACTTTAAAACCAGATCTAGACGAAGAAGAACTTGGGGTGGTCCTTCGATTTCTGGCTCACTCAATCACAGTTTAGCTTTACCTACTATACAAGAGACTGCTACAGAAATTACTCCTGCAGAATTGAAAAAAGCACAAATCAAAAGACGCCGAAGCATAATGCAGACACCAGTCAATGATATAGTCAACGAAAGTAAGTCTCTTCGCAGATTTGTATTATAATAATGTTGAATAATGTCAAGAGATGTTAATGTTTTCAATCGAACTAAGTATCAATAATCTATTTCCTGTTTTATGATAGAATTTCAAACTGAGATCGAGGACTTTGAACTGGAATTGATAGAGGACGAACGAAATTGGGAATCGGTAAGACTTGCAACGGACAGTGTAGATTTGGAGGATAATTATTACATCTCAAGAAGAAAGTCCGGTGGAAATCACGTTAAGTTTGAGGATGATGTATCAGTATTTCAAATCAGTTACGCAGATAGTTATGCTGGCTCTCCGGAAAAATCTGAACCTTCAACTCCTCCTCAAAGGTGAGTGGAATAACATCAATCAAACTGGTTCGATCTTTTGCCTTTCACAAGTTTTTCATTGTTCTATTTTATCTGTTCGGTGAAAAACTGATTTTTTACTTATATGTCACAGCTGACGAACGATAATACCTTTGATAATTAATAGTCAAATGAAAGAACCCAAAGTCGAGGAATAGATTTAATATAAAAGAAAAATTCGTGTGAATTAGAGGATGAATATAACACGCTAAGACTAAGTTGCATACTTCAAGGTTTTACACGAAATAAATCCCTTCCCCAGATAGTTTGATTCTTGAACCTATTACATACTTTCTAATTCAGTTCAAGAAACTATACACTTTATAGAATGACATTACACCCACGGCTATTCCAGAACCATAAAACATTATCAATCCTATTAGCTATGAATATAGTGCGAAAGAATTACTCCTCTCAGTAAACTCAAGGTTGACCTCTAAAAATGTATCTTTAAATTTATGCAGGAGTCCTGCTTCCAGTTGTTACCGATCAATGTACGCATTAGTACTTACTATTCTGTGGCGTTATCCATTTCTTTTGTAGGTGTTATCATTTGATCCAACAGTTTTTACTCCGTGTCTAATGATGTACTGATCCTTCACTTCATCACTTTAAAAAGTCAAGCATTTGCAAAATACACCCAATTTATTCAACTGAATTATATTCTATCAAATAATGATTATTATGTTTCATTTATAGAGTAAGCTTCTCACTCATGTTGCTGGAACTGCGCTCTAAAATTTAGATTAAACTTCTCCAATTTGAAGTTGTTACTATTGTTTTTATTATCATCAACGTAATTGATAAGGTATCTGAATCACTTATCTTTGAATTGAAATTTGACTAACGGCTTCTATTATCGATATATTATCCAAATCTAATTTCACAAGTAATGAGCACAACCCCAAATACACATCTTAAAATTGGTCCTGAACCAGTATTGGTTTTCGTGTAATGAATCCATAGACAGTGTTGCGAGTCACTAATTACATTTTCAATGGAATTACCCATTACTTTGATAATGTATAATTGAAACAAGTTTAATTACACATTACGAAAGTAATAAGTCTAATTAAAAAAAATTTAATTGGAATTTTCACAACACTGTCCATGGATAGGTAAATAACGCTGTTTAAGTTCAGAAAAAATTACTACGTTTGATACGCATCTGTTTTCACTTATCCCTAATTTGCACAGCTACTTTATCATCAATGTAATCACGCAAGTTTTTTCGACGACAATTGTTTCAAATTTATCAACAAAGCAGCAGAAATTCCAGGCTTCGTAATCCATTTTAGTAATTCATTAATTTTTCATTTGGTTAATTGCAATAACAAATTACATCCATATTTCAATCTGAGAAGTCAGTTATATCTATATAATCAATGATAATATCCGAATAATCAAAGAGATTTCTTACAACAAGTTGGAATATAGTTTTCAGCATGGAACGCAAATTAAGTTGCAAATCGTATCTTATTAATGATATAAGTAATAGTTTCTTTCTTTTATCAATTAACTAGCATTCTTTGGTAACCATTTTCATTTTCTAACAGTTAGTTAGTCCCGCAAACCCACGTAGGTATATAACAATTTTTTAGCTGTGTATAGGCACAGCTATTACATGTGTATGAGGGTTTTTATCCTACAGCAACATGTAGGTAGACTCCTAATTTATGTGAGTATGGTAACAGGATTAAGGAATATAATCTGTTTCTTATTAAGGGACTTCATTAATTGTTCAGCACAATAACTGATTAACAACTACAGCCTGTAAAAAAGCAACACTAATCTGTAATCACCTTTTCTCTAAGTTTGAAATTGTGATTTTTCTAACTGCTGAAGTTTTTTCATCATATGATTAATTATTTGCTTAGACACGAAGAACAAGATTCTGGAACACCAAAGGAAGTATTAAGAGAGAGGATATCTCATCTCATTCACGAATACAAAGCGTTACAGGAGTTTACTACTCTGGAAAAACAGCTCTATGCAACGGAAAGAGTAGATAATAAAGATGTGAGGAATTGACTTATTTTTGCATCAAGTATCTTATTGTAATTTTCACATTAGCTAAGAGATATCCTAGTTTGATGGATAAGCAGCCGGCGTATTATAAGAATTTTTTCATTATTTTCACAACTTGCATGATTGATTTCTATAAATAGCTTTTCTATTTAGCAAATGGAAATACTGAGGCTCGAGGAGTACAAAGCAGCTTGCTATTTGTATTCTATAATATTTTAGCAAGCTTAATTATAGTTTGTAATTTTTTATAGCCCGATGATATGGAAGCAATCGTTAATCACATGAAAAAATCGGTTACTGATAGTGAAATGATGTGTATAGAAACGAATAAAAAATATTCTGACCTTCAGGTGAGTGCATAACGTGGTTTGAATTTTTGGTAAATCATTGCTCATCCTGATGGTGGACAATTTATTACACGAATTCAAGAAATTAAATGTATATACTTGAACCAGAAGGTCGAAATAAAGTAGCTCTAGTCTACTTATTCTCCATCGAAGGTCACTAGTATTGAAAATAGTTTTGATAATAAACAAAATTGATAAATAGCTGCATTTCTTGTTGCACCATACAGTCAACTGGTGTATGTTTTCATTCATGTGAATAATTATCTATATTTCACAGGATAAGTACGCTGAATTGGAATTAAAATATGACGCCACTATGCAAGAGCATGAAGTATTGAAAAAACAAGTTGAAAAGTTGAGCGGGATTGACGCAAGTCTGAAATTGATTGAGTTGGAGAAAAACCAGATGAAAGCCGACTTGGTGAGTTTCTGAAATTTATTTAGTGCTGCTATTGTAACATGAATGAATCTTTGGCAAAGAATATCACATCACTGTACTCCCGATTGTTTAATTGATCATTTTGTGAGCTATTATTAAAAACGATTCAACCATACCACAGTTCTTTTTATAAATCATAATGTTGCAGCAATAGCAAAGTAAGAATCCTGATTATTTTTTAGGAAACAAAATCACGAAAACTTAAAAAATTGGAAGAGGAACGAAACGATTACGAATTTCAAATCGAATTGTTAGAATCTAAACACAAAACGCGTGAAAAAGAACTTGAAACTTCCTTACAGGTATTTATTTATTTTTCACACTGCGTCATGCAATAACATATAAATATGGTGAATCTTGAATGAATAAGTCTTGCTTCATAACTACAGACCAGTATTTTAAACTTTGTTTAGATCGCATGGAGAGACCACACAGACACGGGTGATAAGGAGAAGTTTTCAAATATACTCCACTTGCAGTCACTCGTCGATAAGTTAACTCAAGAAGTTGAAGTCTTGAGAACGATATCAGAAGATTCCAAACAACCGCTAGACCACCAGTTAGTAACAGAGAATAAATCAATGATGGAAAAAGTTGAAAAATACAATACTTTGTTGCAAAGTAGTAAGAATGAGAACATAAAATTGATGGAAGAATTAGAAGGGCTAAGAAAGCGTCTAGACCATAAACGAGATCTTGACAAAAGCATTCAGTCGGGTGAAAATGGAACCCCTCAAAGCAAGAGTAGTTCCATCATAAGTAAAATATCTGAACAAGTCATCCAAGATGATATCAACAACCGTGAAACAACCGTGATATCGAAATTCAATGGGAAATTAAATGAAAATGAAACAGAAGAGACAACTGCTGAGAATAATATTACTGCAAATGGAAGCAATGACTTCGAATTAAAGACTGAACCAAGCACAATGGAGACGCAGACCGTTAAGGAGGAAGAAACAGCATCCGAAGAATTGACCGTACCGATTCCCAATGTAGAGCCATGTCAAACTGACAATGGGTCACTGTCCAACGTGCGAAGTGATTCTGATCAGTTCTCATTGGAAGAAGTGCAGAAACAGATAAATGAAAAGTCGGAAACTATATTAGAACTGGAAAATTTATTGCGTCTAGCATCAGATGATAACAATAACGTGAAATCTGAATTTGAATCTCTTAAAGCAAAATATGAAGAGCAAAAAGTTGAGATAAATACTCTTGGGTTACGTGTAGTAGAACTTTTAGATATTGAACTTAAAGTTACTAATGAGTATAAAGATCTTGCTTCTAAGCTGGATGCGATGACTTTAGATAAAGAAACTGTTACCGATGAAAATTCTAAACTGAGGTTAAAAATTGCTCAGAATTCTGATCAACTGAAAAACAATGAAAGTCTCATCGACTCTTTGAAGATAGACATGGATGAGTTGCAGCTAAAATTGGGAGAAAAGAACTCAGAAGTTTTGAATATGCAAGCCAAATTTAAAGAACTTCAGGAAATTCAGACCGTGGTTGAATCTTGCCTGGAAAAACCAACGACTGGTGATGATTCTCTGAGAATTTCAAGCTTCGACAAAAAATTGGAAGCTAACAGTAACGAAATTGAAAAATATAAACTAGAAATGATCAGTCTAAATGATACAATTTTAAAAAAGTCAGGTGAAATCCAAACGCTAAACAGCATGGTCAATGCACTAAACACAAAAAATGAACATCTTCAATCCAGATTTGATTCTTTACACGAAGAGTTGGATAAAAAGACCGCAATTATTGTGGACTTACGCAACAGAACTGATACAATTTGGCCAGATCCTGATACAACTAAAAATTTCATACAATCACCAGCTCGAAATAGTTGCACAGTTGAAATAAAATCCACAAACAAAACCCCGAGTTTCGATCTAACGAATCTAGGTACAGAAAATACTCTATCCCGGACAGTCAATGATCAATCTATTACAATTAAGAACGATTTGTTAGATTCTTCTGCACAAATAGAAAAAATGCAAAAGAGTCTGATAATTGATACTGGAAAAGAGAGTATTGATGAATTGAAAATTGAATTAGAAAGATTAACTGTTGAAAATGGACACCTTTCGGAAGAAAATGCTCTTCTAAAATCACGAATTGAAATGGTCCCGGCAGAGATTGAGCAAGTGAAGATTGAAAAAGATTTAGTAGAAGATTTACGTGCTGAAAAAAGTAGGCTTGAAAAAGAACTCGGTGAGCGAGAGTCAAAGTTACACGACCTGCAAAATGACATTCATAAATTAAAGGATCAAATAATTAGTATGCAAAGTGAGAGGACTTTGTACGAAGGAGAGAAATGTGCAATGCAAAAGATTTTAAACGAAAATAAGGTCGTAATACAACGGGTACCAAAACTAGAAGCAAACATCCAAGATCTGGAACTTATGAATACAGAATTAGAACGTACCATCTTAGAATTACGTACAAGCTTGAATACTCAGTGTTTGGAACTTGAATCAATTGGTGTGCATAAGTACGAAAGTGAGATACAAAACTTGAAGAGTTATCTTGAGAATTTAGAGCATTTTAACAAAAAAATTCAAGATGAAAATGAAGACCTTAAAAATCAGTTGCTCAATCAATCTCTTAATTTAGAGAATGATTTGGATGACTTGAAGCAGAGAATAGCGGAGCAAGAAAAAGTAACTAATAGTCTAGAAGAAGACAAAACTAACTTGACAAAACGCATTGCTGAAATTTCACAAGTTAAGTTTGAGCAAAATGTTACAAATAAACCTGATCTGCTCTGCGAGTCGAAATGTAGCAAAGCGAAATCATCTGAAGATGCCAAGGATTGCACTAGCATATTCGCCAATGCCAGCTACTTTGATGAAATGGATGTGTCTCTTTGCCAAGATTCAACTCTTCAAGAAAGTACCGGTGACGTATCATTTTACGAAGAAGAGAAACAATCGAGCGAGATAAATGTGTTGAGAAAAAGAATCCTGGAACTTGAATCAACAAACAAAGAATTTCTTAGTAAATTAACAACTGGGGAAGACGATGTATCCAGCAATGAGATTATAAACAGACTACACGAACTGATGAACGTCAAAACATTACTAGAGGATGAAAACTCGAGATTAACAACAGAACTTCAATTGAAAATTCAAGAATCTGATGAGATTAAAAATGATGTTCAAGGATTGAGATTAGGAATTGAGAAACTGCAACAGACTATTCATTTGTTGACAACAGAAAATATGGAAATGTCTAGTAAACTGACTGTAGAAAAAGATCGAGCGAAAGAAGCCGAGGCTGCCTATCAGGTAACTTTAGTACTCATGATATTAGTCAAATAGTTTTATTTGTTTTTTATTAAATTCATTTTCAGATAAGATTACAATACAGTTGATTGGATTCTAATCAAGTTTATTTGTTTCAGGGCCAAGTCGAAGATCTCTATCAACGGATATCTAAAATCACACAAGAGAAAGTGAATGTGGAAAGCGAACTAAAAATTTGTCAGGAGCAGCTGCGCACTCTAAGAGCGAATACGCCAACAGGAACTGAAGATGAAGTGAGAGAAAAGATTGAGAGATATCAGGAGAAGATTGATTCTTTGACAACAGAGAATATCGAATTGTCGACAAACCTGATAGATAAAATAGAAGAACTTGACAAAATTAAAGAAAGTAAAGCCTTGCTATATGAACACGAATGCTCGTATAAAGACCAGGTTCAGGAATTCAAAGAAAAAGTAGAGGAATTAAACCTGGAAAATATCGAGCTTTCTAATAGCTTGATGGAAAAAATCGAAGAGTCAGACAGTCTAAAACATGCCTATGAGTTGTTGGAAAACAAACTTGCGTTGTCTGTGAAAAACCAACTATCTACATCCGTTAATACTACTAAAAATGAAATTATGGAATTGAAAGCACAAAATAGCCAGTTGAAATCCGAGAATATTGAGCTCAAGGCTAAAGTTACGACCTTGTCCATCGAGAATAACAAGTTTTC
Organism: Tenthredo scrophulariae; assembly: GCA_963978835.1. Classification (NCBI taxonomy): domain Eukaryota; kingdom Metazoa; phylum Arthropoda; class Insecta; order Hymenoptera; family Tenthredinidae; genus Tenthredo; species Tenthredo scrophulariae. Next base: position 8,825,058 of record OZ022234.1, read on the forward strand.
GGATAATCTATTGGAAACTATGGCTGCGTTAGACAACAGCCGGTTGTGCCATGACCAAGCTTCGGTTTCGGACCGACTTTTGGATAAGTCGTATCAACTCTCTCGAAATTCTAATCAATTTTCTGCACCTGAAGAAAGTCCAATGACTGATGATGTTCTGCAGACTATGAAAAACAAGCTTGAAGGGTACGAACAACAAGTTAATCATTTGACAAGATTGAATACAAAACTTAGCGAGTTAAAGTTAAGCTCCTGCCCACAATGTACTCATTTGAAAGAATTGAACGATAGTCGTAGGACCTTGAAACTCGAAGTGAGGAGTCTAAGCCATAAGTTGGAAGACTTGCAAAAGAAATTTAATCAAAAATGCGCAGACACAGAAGTTTTGAGAAATAAAGCTAGCGAGGAGATGAACTTGAGCGTTATGTCAGACATGCTGTTGAATGGAAGTTTCCCCGAGTCTATGAATGTATCTTTTGTTGAAGAAAAAGTTCAGTCTTTAAACAACGAACTTGCAACACTTAAGCAAAGTCATGACAAACTTTCAAGCTTGTATAAAAATAAATGCAGCGAGGTTGAAAAGCTCAACGAAAATAATTTAATGGATGAATCTTTGGTGGAGGTTGAACCTGAACTCCCAGCTCCAAAGGACAGCAAGGCAAGAATAGAACGAGTTCAAGGTGACGTTGATAAACTAAGAGAAGAGATTACGAACCTTAAGAAACGCAATGCTGTCCACAGTGAATCACTGCAGAAGTTTATGAATGACAAAGTTCGATTACAAACCGAAATTGATACCTTAAAATTGTCCAAGGACGATCTGAACACGAAATTGATGAATTCTGAAATGCACATTGAAGTGGCTAATGAGAAGGTTGGCATACTTGAAAGCGAAGTAACAGATCTTAATAAGCTGGTGGAATCATTGAGGATAATCGAGCGAGAGGCTCAAAGTGAAAAGCTAAATTTCGAAGTGGAAATTGAGTTGTTGAAAAATGAAAAAATCACCTATCACAAAGCGCTGGAGGAATTAAAAACCTCACTGAAATTCGAGATGGCGAATAATGCCACTCTGCAAAAGAACTTAGAAACGTTGATAAAAGAAGCAGAAGAATTAAAAATTACAAGAGATCATGTACCAGAGACCCCGAAAGCAGAATCTCAAGATTACCTTGAAGAATATTCTAGTGTGTTCAAAGAGATTGAAGAATCAGACATACCCAGTCATGCAGAACAACTGGACGAGGCAAAAAACAGTATCAAGGAGTTAAAACATAACTTAGCAGCACTTTCAAAGGAGAACATTTCCTTACTTGGTCAAATAGAAGCTATGCGACAGAGCTCAGTTATCCCAGAAAAGGAATTATCATCAGACCATAGCAATCTCAAGAACGAAATTGAAACAGCAAAAGAATATATCACCAAAGAGATAAGATCCCTAAAACCTGGATTAGAGTTCTCCAATTTGTCGAAAAAAACTGTGGAAGAACTTCTGATCGAATTCCTCAAAATCATCATGATGAAAGAACAAGAAATCATTAAAACTATACAAGATCGTTTTGAGCGAGAGAAGCAAAGCCTGGAGGATGCAAAACGGCAAAGCGTGGATGCCGAAAGGCGAGTAACAACTTGGGCCAAAGAATTAGAATCAGATATTGAAAAATTGCAAGCTGACTTATCTCATCATGAAAAACAGAACACAAAATTAAAGCGTGAAATTGAGAGGCTGGAGAATGATCTGAAAGAAAGTGAATATGAAAAACAGTTGCTCAAGGAGAAGATGGAAGTCCTGGAAAGTGATTTCAATGGCCTGCAAGCTGAACTCTCTAAACAATCTGACGTAGACAACAAACAAGGAAAAGAGGTGAATGCTATGCAGGAACGAGAAAGACTGGCACTAGCCTTGGCTAAAAATCGTGAAATTGAACTCCAAAATAACATAAAATCTTTAAAGGATGAACACAATAAAAAAGTAGGGGAGTTGACGTTCGCTCTGGAACATCATAAGACGAAGAATCTAGAATTGAAAAGTAATTTCGAAGGACTTGAAGCCAACGAAAAGCAACTGAAGAGTATTATTGATATGAAGACAATGGATCTTGCTAAATTACAACAACGCACAGTGGCATTGGAAGCAGAGAATTTACAGATGTCGGAGACGTGTAATCATTTGAATCAAGAGAATCAGAGCAAGATTCAACGAATAGAAGAAATAACTAATCTTCTGAAGATCAAATGCGACAAATTATCTGAATACAAAACTAATCTTGAATCAATTATTCCTGAATATGAAATTCTGAAAGAACAAATTAAAGAAAGAAAGCAGTATGCTGAAAGATATAAAAATGAATATGAAGGTTTCAGAGGAACCGTTGAAAAGGAATTGAATTTTATTAAAGACAAGCTTAGTCATGAAGAGATTAGAACGAGCAGCTTAAACGAACAGCTGATGGACGTGAATACCAAAAATAAAGGTTTACAATCAGAGTTACAGGAGATGAAAGCTAAATGCGAAGAACTAGAAATCGCTAACGACAAGTTAGTAAAAAAAGTGCGTAACAGCACAAGCAACTCGAGGGTCGAGGCTCAAATAGAAGATTTGAAGGATCAAAATGCGATGTTGAAGAAGAATGCAGAAGGTGCTAGCAACAGAATAATTGAATTACAAGAAAGCAAGAACTTTGCAACAAGGGATCTAATCTCTCTGCAAGGAAAATATGAGATGTTGATAGAGGAGAAAAAGGAGCTGGAAAAAATGATTGAATCCAATAAAGTTCAAGTGAATTCATCCAACTTGCAACTAAAAGGATTATGTGAGAAACTCGAAGCACAGATACAAGAGAAAAATAAGATTGCTCTGGAATTAGAGGCCACAAAGTTATTAGCATCCAGAAAAGATAAAGAGGTCATAACTGCCCAACAGGAAATAGAAAGACTGAGACATGAGAATAAAGAACTTAACGAGGAGTCTGAGGAACTGGCCAAAGAGATCCAGGACAGAATGATCATGATTGAGAATCTCCGGATTGAACTTTACGAGAGAAACGATGATTCAGAGCAAATTCCATATGATTTTGGAGCGGATGATCAAAGATTAAAGTTAATAAAAGACACGACTGAAGCCGAGATACTAATAGCGCAGAATAAAGAACTCTATGAGAAGGTTGAAACTATGAGTAAGACGGTAGATTTCTTACGCAAAGAAAACTCTGAACTGCAAATCAAAGTTACAGAATTAGAAGTGAAATTTGAATCGCGAAGTCGCGGCAGTTCGAGAAGTTCAAGTCCATTGTTAGAAAATAGCAGAAGAAAACAGCGTCGAAGCAACCTTTACAACCAAAGCAGACCTCTCGATGAAACGAGTTCATCCTCTATCTCGCCTGCGGATTGCAGATGTAGTTTGCTATCTCAAAAAGTCCGGGAACTTGAATTGGAAATAGTATCAAAGAATGGAAAGATCGCTACTCTGGAGATGCAAATCCAAAGCGAAAACTTTCCTTACCAGAAAAAATGTAAAGAGTTGGAGGAAAATCTTTGGGCTTTTAAAAATAAGGTGATAACAACATCTGTCGCCTCCTATTAAAGCATATATAAGTTGGTTTCACACAATCTGATTATACCTGTGAATGAAATTTATTTTACAGAACATGATGTTGAAGGAAGAGATCAAGAGACTTCAAAGAGCTATATCTTCAACCAGTCTTAGCGAGTGTGAGGTATGCCGAAGACGACAAACCAATAAGAGGGATCAATCTACTCAATGTCTGCCTGATAACAAGATTTTTCTCAGCGGTACAAGCAGCGGGATTGTTGACGTGAGTAATTTTACTTCTGAAAATGCAATTTGTTGATTTATGTATGTACTTTGTACTTAAATTTCTAAATTATTGGCGCAGGAATTTGCTAAAATAAATAAACTGGAGAAGGAAAAGGCGTTGATGAGAGATCTGTGCCGTTCGCGAACTCGCCTAATCAAAGAACTTCAGCAACAAATATCGGAATATGAGACATTACTATCGGAGAAATCTCAAATGGAAGTTACAGCTCTTATCGAAGATAGCAAAAAAAATATATCCAATGATAATATAAGATCTTCTACACTTCGAGATAAGACACTAATATTTGGAGAGAATAATAAGCGGTGAGATATATTTTGACCACGTTCAACAAACGAAATTCTTTTTCTTTTTTCTTGCATTCACTGCTTCGTCTGACGTACTTAATCTTTCTGTAACTAATTATTTAGAAGCATGATATCCTTCTCTATCAAGTCGTCTTTGTGAAACTAAAATTAATATCTTTTATTTAAAAATAGTGTATAGTATAAAATAGGACCATTATGATTCTGACAATTACTTACAATTATTTGACTATCAATATGCTATGGAGTACCGTCTTACTATAAAGAAAATTCTCAGATATATTTATTTATACGCTACAATCGAGGTTTTATTTTATTATGATTCTTTCTAACTGTTATTAGATATAATAAACTTCAAACAGATAATGAAAAATATAGATTTATTGAACCGAGTTCAAAATGATGAAAACTTTTTTGTGTTTACTCAAATGCTCTTTTTTCTTTTCATTCTGAACTACAGGCATAAACCCGCTGTACAATGAATTTTTGTTGAAAGCATAGCAAGATATATTTTCATTATCTTATTGTTGTGAATTCAATTATAACAGTAGTATTATGCTGAGCTATTATTTGTCGTTTGTTATCTTTATTTATTAAATTAATTCTGCTCAAATCTAAGGGTCTGCGAAGACACAAATACACATTTATATTTTTATGTTTCAAAATGTTTATTTGTCTACTTGTACTTGTTTGTGCCTTGACAATCAATAGATATTACGATTTGTTTATGCTGAATACTATAATAGTCTTTGTTTTTTTTTTTTTACTCAACTTTCCTATTCGACAAATCAACTACCTCACTGAAGTAATCGATTCTTTTGCCTTCCCACATTCTACTAGGTAAAAAAGTTTCTATGTTTTTAATTAAGTATGTTATTTCTTTCTTATTTTTTGCTTTTTTTCTAATCCTAGTGCAATGTGCATGCATAATGTTCTGGATGATTGTCATTGGTATGCTTTTTTACTCTTGATATTAAAAGTATCAGAAAATTAAGTCATCATAACTTGTGATTGATGTTATATTTGTTACATTTATCACAGCGCAATGAAAGAAAACTTGTCCTCAAATATTTTGGACAATGCATCCGTGATATCGTCCAACCGTACTAGAAGCATATGGAATCAATACCCGTAGAACATTACGTATCGTATTTTGATTATTATTATTAAGCGTGAAACTAATAAAGGTATTCTTATTTCCATAGGGTCATATCCATAAAGCGACACGCCGCATTTCTATATTTTGGTACTGTAGCTTTAACATTCAAATAATATATTTACACCTCACTTTAAACCAAAGAGGCTTTAAATATTTTTCTGGTTCTATAGATATTGCCTCAAAAGAAACTCTGTGTTCCTTTTATTCATTTATTATCGGATATATACCTAATTTTTAGTATCGCATTTTTATTTTTTAATTTACTTTAAGATTCACTACCGTGCAAAATAAATAATTACAACTATCAATTTAATATTTTCGCGATGTGAGCAAGGTGTGAAGAAACATACTCTCTAAATCAGTGCAAAACAATTACTCAAAATATTCAGATATCAAGTATTAATTTATTCAATATAATATTGTATAAAAACTTGCCTAGATCTATTTTTTCGCTCTAATAAGTCTTGACGCTCATATCTTCAAAGCTTGTATATTGATTTGATGCATTTGTTAGAAACCACGTATTATTTAATTGGTCTTTGATATTGCAGATTTTTTAATGTGTACGCATAGCGTAAAGATATTGTAGTAGTTTAAGAGCGTAAGAAAAGTTTGTTGGAGACATCAAAACTGTTTACCGAACACTTTAGAGTGAAATTTCTCTCTTTTCTAGCATGGAGGATAGACAACGATTGAATATACTTAATATTGGAAAGAAAATACATAATTTTAGGCAAACATAAGCCAACTTTATATTGTCAGACTTAATTTTACAAAATGTATTTTGATTTCTATGATGATTTTCTATTCTGACGAAAAATTGCTAACTCTATAATATATTTTTATACTTTATATATTTTCTCAACATCTTTTCAAATTGCGAAAATCGAATGGGAAATTAATTGGGAAATGGCGAACTCCAAATTGGAGAAATACGAGACTTATCACATTGTATATTTTAATTATAAAATGATTTTATTAAATTTTCATTACAATTTATGTGTCTGTATTCTTCTAGTTACGTTTCCTTTTTATCTTACTACCATGGGCAGGTCCTCGACCTTTGACGAACTTTTTATTACCCTGTGATCTTCCTCCACCGTCTCTATTGCCAAACTTCTTTTTTTCTCTTCGATTATATTTCTCATCTTCATGTTTGTTTTTGTTACCAAATTTGTTGTTTTTATTACCAAATTTGTTGTTCTTATTACCAAATTTGTTATTCTTGTCTCCGAATTTGTTATTTTTATCACCAAATTTACTATTTTTCTTATCTCCCCTTTGACCATCTCTATCAAGCTTCAACCTCTTTGCTTTATATTTAACTGGATACGAATTTGATCGTTTATCCCCAGCCTTTGGCCTTCCCTCGAACAGATCTGAAACGAGAATTGATAAAACATTAATTAATTTTATTACAGACTGGTGAATTTCTGGGATAAATCCTTTGTAAGTTTTGATCCTTCACCTTTATCAGGTTCCTGTCCAACTTCGTCCCTGTAGTACTGCGCGTCGTCATCATCCTCAACCAGATTATTTTCGTAAGACTCTTTAGCAGCTTTATACATGAGCACGTCGTTTTCTGATTTCTGTTTCTTCATTCCCTTAAGACTCTTCTGTTTATCTTCCTCCTTCCTAGCTTCCTTTTTCTTCGTGTTTTCTTCCTGTGTTTTTTTTCTATTTTCTTTCAACTTCTTCTTAACGTCTCGACTTTTCTTTATCTTCAATTTTTCTTCTTCTGTTTTATGAACCAATTCATGGAACAAGACTTCACCATCCAACAATCCGTCCTCTACTTTCATCAGCTGAAACAATAAAAATCAAAAAAATTAGTTTCAAAGCTTCAAAACTATCAATTCGCATATTTTTACCTGCATTGTAATCCGAGGCCCAAGTTCTACAAGTCGAATTGCGCTTGTACCACTCTCGTGATTACCTCTGGAGGATAATTTCTGTGGTAGTACCACGTGGCTTGTAGGATCCTCTTCCGCTTCACTTTCAGAAAAAGTAGGCCTTGTGAGGAATTCTGAAAAGTCTTGGCACTTGGATAGATCCGGGAGCTTTGCCTGTACCAGTTTCTTAACTCCTCGAGATAATCCGACCGGTACCATTTTTATAGCATAATGTCTGAAGTCAATAAGCTTCGTCACAGCGTTGTAGTTCAGACAAACACAGCGGCGAATTGTGCTGAGATTTACCTAAGAACAAAAAAAAACAGAGTTAAAATTTTGTTTTGTATCAGACCTAAACCAGGTTTATCTACTATTCTCATACTACATGAACCTACAGTCGTGAGATTGATAGTCGGGAACATATTTTGAAACATCGAAGTCATCAGCTTCATTTGCATTCCTTCACCGCTGAAATTATTCAATACAATAAGGGGAGAGTGTTTGAAAGCTTCTTCAAATACCATTTGTTTCTTCAAAGTAGAAACTACGTCTCGTGAAAGTGAGAAGCTTGTTATTTTAAAAGACAAAGTCGGGCCCCTCGGTATCCTGAAAATAGATTTATGTTAAAGTCTGAAAGTTCTTCAAAAATAAACACGTGTGTAAAAATATTAGAGTAAAATGTAAATCAAATGGGAATTTGAAAAGCGGATATTACCTACAAAGTTTTAGGTACATTCCGAGCTCTGTTCTAGTGAAAATACACATGTGTGATACGTGCAGAACACCCGCAACCGAAACAAAGTCTTTGATAGTGTTTCGTTTACGGGCTTTTAAAGAAGCTGCTGTAAAAGGTTCCATAACTCTTCGGAAATCTTTAGTCAATTCTAATATGTGTCCTCCTGGTAGTCCTCGCTGTATAACAAATGAGTGAGGAGCTCGCACCAGGTCCGTTGCTTCTTCGGTGTTTATTTGTTTGTTTCGCCTGACACAGCGACCCTGTTAACGAATATAGAACCTTATTTTCCTCACATTTTTATTAATCTTCGTTTAATTTAAATGTCTAGAAATTTTAGCTGAATAATCAGCAAGTGAAAATTTTTGAAAATATGTTTTTTAGGTTATATATCGAGCTAGCGAATAATTAAACAATTCTATTCATCTCGACATGAGTTAAATGCCGAGTCATTTTTTTAATTTTTTAAAAATTTTTACTCAAATTTAACTACTTACTTTTTTCGAACGTCCCATGGCTGGAATAAAATTTTTTAATAAATTTTCGTGAACCAGGCGTTCCGCAAAACCGCGGCGACAACGTGCTACCTAACCTTTAAATCTATCACGTCTCTAGATTCATGTGAAGTTGGCAGTTGGATATTTTTAGTTCGCATATCACAGTACAGAGTGAGCTGTTATATTTCGTTCCATTTCGTCTGCGCCACAGCACAGCTGTTTACACTTGACAGCACGCTGTTTGTAATTTTGAATATAATTCGTGGTTTTCTTTTTTTATCGTAGGTTAAGATTTAATCAAAAATGAGTAGAAGATGGAAAAGATATTTACTGTGGTTTGCCCATGAGCACGTGGATTTCAGGATAGCAGTAAGTATTTTTATTATAACCCATACAAACTCCTAGCTTATTTATTAGCGTCATTATAAGTTTTGAGGTTATAATTCCAGCAAGCTTTTTTCTAATTAATAGGAAATCGAGTCTATCCGGGATATGTTCGACATTAAGTTGAAAACGATCGTCAGAAACGAAGACTATGTAAGTAAATAAACTATGAAAATCGATAACACAACTCCGATAATCTCAGTTTCAATTAATCCCGTTATGTGGAAAATTTTTAGGTTATGAAGCTCGTAAAAACTAAATTATTATAATAAAAATAGAATATTCTTGGTATTTATTCTCTTTGTATCAACATACATCTCATTTATTGTCAAATATGTAAGCAACGGTCTCAAAATCTGGATATTTTCATTCCCTAAATTGCCTCTTTATTGAGTATCTCTCTTATTTCTATATCGTCAAGTTATTTAGGTCTGATTCTTTTCTCCTGACGTTTTATTTTTTTCATAAAAAATTTAGCCATATTGGATAGTTGAGTCGGGCTCTGAAGATGCTATAAAAAAAATAACGAGTAGATCGATATCTCTTCGTTCTTGTGTTGAACTATGGGGCGAGGGTAGCAGCCAAGAGGATTTACACAAATCTCTGAAACAGTATCCTCAAGAAAATATGAAACCATATCTGAATCCTGAGACGTCGTTCAAAGTTATTGTCGAGACTTTCTGTAAGCATTTCTCACAGGTTGATAAAATCAAGAAAATAGAGGTGAGCTGAATAACACTTTGGGTGACCAGAATCGATAGCGAGAATTTTTCTGGATCAAATGTTCGAATAACTGCAATTCTCGTTACATTACAGTCCTTCAGCTATCTTCCCATAGACGGTCCTGTCAATTTAAACAATCCAGACGTTACCCTGATGTATATTGAGTATTACGGACTCGATCCAAACACAATACCTGAAAAACCGTATCAATTTTTCTTCGGGAGATTGGTAAGATTTCTTATTTTTATATCCTATTTATTTATAATATCTGGAAAATTTAAAGAACTTTAAAAATACAGACATAGAATTCTCTTTCTTTAATTTTATTCTAATTTTTCTTCAGATTGCAGATGGTCAGAGGCAATTAATACGCAAATTATCACTGAAAACACGAAACTTTATAGGCAACACGTCGATGGATCCTCAACTATCGTTATTAATGGCTAATCAAGCACAAGTTAAAGAAGGAGACTTGGTTCTGGATCCGTTTGTCGGTTCTGGATCGCTACTTGTAGCAGCGTCTCAATTTGGAGGGTACACGCTCGGCACCGACATAGATTATCTAATGCTTCATGCACGCACAAGACCCTCTCGAATTTCGCAGAAAGTGAATATCTTCGTACATCTTCCCTTAGCAGCAATCTTTCTTACACTTTACTTGAAAAATCGTCGAATAGAATTATAAAATAACTATGAAACGTTGATAAATATACTTCAATTAGATTGAAACAGATGTCATTGCACAAAAAATATTTCTTATAGTCAAGTAAAATCGAATTCCAACTAGTTATAGAATGTTTCATCATTTTTAAGACATCAAATCGAGGAATATTAAATTATTCATGAATCTTCTTAATACTTAATTACACTCGTTCTCTTCGATTTATAAACTGAAAAATATTTAGCAATGTCTTTATTTTCAGACCAGAGGTAAAGATGAGAGTATAGCATCCAACATGAAACAGTATGGCACAAGTTCTTATTACCTCGATGTACTAGTAACAGACTTCTCCTTGCCTGTTTGGCGGTCAGATATGAGGGTCGACGCAATAATTACAGATCGTAAGTTCAGCCTGCGCTAATTATCTCTGAAAGTAATTATCTTTATTGCTATTTAGGTATGAGTCTTTTTCCATCTTTGATTTTCCAACTGTGTAATTAAATCAATTCTATCTTAGCTCCGTACGGAATAAGAGAAGCAACTGAGCGCGTAGGTACGGCAAAAAGACAGCCTGTAATCGACCAGCATCAAATAGCTAGCCATATTCCTTCAAAGATTGATTATGGGCTGCCTCAAATGTTCGTCGATCTTCTTTCCTTCGCTGCTAATCATCTGAAGATTAATGGTAGATTGGTCTGCTGGTTTCCTCTGTTTAGGTAAGAACTTTGTTAAACAGTTCTAATGTGCCAATAAGCAATCGGGAGAAATTTTAATGAATAGAATAACAAAAGTGATGAAGATTTGAGAAATTATTAAGTAGCGTAATGATAATATAAGCTCTGAAGTTCTTATTTTCTTTCCCTGTAAGAGATTCTGAGTATAAAAGGGCGTTTACTTTTTTAGGGAACACTATGCGGATGACCAACTCCCATTACATCCTTGTTTGCAAGTAATTGCTAATTCGGAGCAGGTTCTCAGTAGATATACAAGTCGTAGATTGCTGACGTATAAAAAAATTCGAGATCCACAGGTTCGTAGAAACATTATGAGATTTGGAAATCGTTTTATATTTTAGACTGAACTAAAAAATGTCGAAATTTACTACTGTGCACCCAATTCTTGCTCAAGATATTGTATTTTATTATCAACAGGAGGACGATACGATTAATGACTCAAATATGTTAGACTTTAGAGAAAAGTATTTCGGACACGGTGACGAAACTAGAAAAGAACGAAGAATGAAACGAGCGGAAGAGAGAGCAAAAAATAAAGAAAATTGGGAAAAAGGGCATTTCGACAAGAACTGAAAGGTGACCAGACCTGTGTTATATGTAAAAAGTTTCTGTTCATTTATTCAATAAATGCATTTTCCATTTTTATTACTTTCCTACAATTTTTTGTTTCATGTTTACAATTATACGAAAATTAGCTACTAGTATCTGGTAAAATCGAAGATCTTTAATAGTTGAAATAGAGTTCGAATTTGCTTAGTAGGGAAGTAAAAAATTAAAAATATGGAATCATCTTTGGAACAGTCAATAAATTTAATATTCATGATGCGAAATTATGATAAATAACAATATAAACATAAATTTTCAGAAACCTTGACAATTATAAATATAAATTTACACTATTTATATCTAGGACTCTAATTGTAATTGCCCTAGTACTTCCACAACGTTTTCAACTTCTTTCTCATTCGTTTTGGTCGCATATCTTTTTTGAATCTGACTAGCAGCCCAGCTACTAAGTTTAATCGCATCCTTTTTCTTTGAAGCAGGACATTTAGCTGATAAAGCAATGTTGTTAGCTACCTGTTGAAGAGAAGACATAACATCAACGCATTAGTTACCATTTAGTTTTCTTATTCCATTTATTACTTCAAATGACAATTTCTCAATCTCTTAAGGCTTACCAATAATAGTCCATAAAGTGCTCGAATGTTGTTAGGATTCAGCTTGATAGCTTGAGAAAAATATGCCTTTGCTAATTCCATATTATCGAATCCACCCTGGAACATGAAACACAGAATTACATGAATTAATTGCATATCAAAGTGTTTTAAGAAAAATATGTAAAACATCTGAATTGTATTCATATCATTTATTTGCTCATACAGCAACCTGTGTATATTTAATTTCAGCGTAACGTTGGTAGATCAGATGGCTGTGAGGATTGTGAAGGATCAATTCCTCCATGCAAAATGCTGCTTTAGCATATTCTTGCTCTTGGAGATATAAATCGCACAATTCATGCCAAGCTTCTTGGTCGCTCATGAATCTACAGAAACAAGTTATAGTTTATAATCGAATAGCTAACAGATTGAGACAAATATCTTTCAATTCATAGTATAAGTCTAACTTTTTTAGATACTCTGTGAGTTCTTTTATAGCTTCTGATGTTCGACCTCGAGCTTTTAAAATTGCTAAACGCCTTTTTCTCGGTGCTGCATTAGTCTCGTCTCTCTTAATTATAGAGCCCAAAACCTTTAGCGCATCATCGTATCTGCAAATAACAATGACAATATGGAAATAATCGATGTGCTTGTAAGTTGAAAATTAATATAAAATGAAATTACTTCTCCAAGGCTTCCATATGCATTGCGTGATACTTGAGGACCCTCAGACTGCCTGGAAATTCTTGCTCTAATAAATCGATGCATTCTTTAGCCACTGATAAACGGTTGCAGTCTAAGGCAGCGACGCACACTTGTTCCAATATCAAATATTCTGGTAAAATAAATAATACGCTGTTTACTAATGGGTTTTTATGTTATTTGGCAATATATACCTCGAAGATTATATTGCGGTTGATTTTAAAACCCACAAAAACATGTTATTATCCATTAAGACATTGCATATGAAGAAATATTTATTTCTGATTGAGAAAATGTGGGGAAAAACTTCTACCACAGTTCTCATCATGTTCTGAAATCGAGTCGTATTGCAATTCTAGTTATTGACTTCTGCTAAAAAAAACTGACAAATACAGTTCTTGCTCTTTGAACATTTAGAAATATTAATATTGTCTATAATAAAGAAGTTTTGTGATTAAGAGCTCTAAGCGAAGCATTTTGATTCTGTTATAACAGTAGCATGACTTTGGGGATTGTTAAGCGGATAAAATAACAGGAACTTTATAAATGTTCATACTTTCGTTTCCAACTTTATTAATCTTGTCTGAAAGTATGAATTCCCACAGTTCGACGACGTCTTCACTCTTTCGCTCAGAATCTTCGCGCCAAGTTCTGAATAAATCTCTTACAGCTGTGGATTATAAAGTTTTTCTTATTGAAAAATACTCGGAAGAATAAAAAAAATTCAAAGATAAAAAAGTATGGGTTAAGGAGTAGAATCATAGATTGATGTTAAATACGTTGGTATTTTGTTTGTCAAAGTTTCTGCAGTTTCATAACGTGTACCCATGTGAATATTACACGTTATACGAATGAAAAAGATGTTTAAAGAATTTCGCGAATAAACAAGATATACGCAAAGAGATACTTCAATGATACGTTGGATGTATAAAACTTACGTGGCGTTTTATACTAGAGAGAGAAAAGTCAATATTAACGAAGTACGTACGCGGATATTGACTTATACTTGACATAAGTGTATGTATTGTACTACATGCATATGTATAGTATAATACGTACGAAGATAAAATTATAGTATGAAAATGTTGTTCAGAGATAATGTGACAAGACATTATTGATTAATCGTGAATACTCACCCGTCCAAGTCAGATTATCATAATTCCATGCCATTTTGTTGTTTTTGAAACTAAAAGATTACCAGTTAGCAGGATATCATCCAAGTAATTGATTCAATAAAAGTTGATTACACACGTATCGAGGTTATATGATGTGGTACGAGGAAAATTCACACGGTCGAACTAACGCAATCACAGAAAAACTTGGGCTACGTTACCTAATCTAGAAGGCTGCGCATTCCTATTCAAAACATTCATTCAGAGATACGTGTGTGTGTACGCATGTAGTACGTGTAGCCAAAGTTCAAAGCTATCTATTTATCGTTCGATATAATGACTACTGCATTCGCATATACCGATTACTTGTCTGACTATATTCTTGATATCAATTCCCAACATTGAAATGTGAATTGTAATATATTGTGAATTTGAATAATAACGGAAGTAATCTCGTTTTTTCAAACATAAAAAATAAGAATTATTTTCAAAAATATGTGTATATAACTGTGTAGATTTTTGATGAAAAATATGTTTTTTGAAATACAAATAAATGACGTCATAGTCTAATTAGTCACTACGCCGATTCTGTGATACGGAATTCTTTGTCGTGAGTAATTTAAGATGAGAAGAAAAAAATGACGATTGTGTTATCTAAGCCACAGTAAATTGGTTTTTATTTAATTATCTATCTATAATTGTCTAAAAATACATGACAAAACAAAAGTCTTGTTAGAACAGGTGTTTGAATAACGAGATACAGAAGGCATTGGTATAATAGACGGGAGGGTGGCGCTGCTGGTAGAATAAATTTCTCGTTGCTCTCATTCCTGGTTGGAATATTGCTCGTAGCTGTTATCTGTTGTGTTTTTGGGCCGTAACTGTACGAAAAACATGTCCCTTTGATAATAAATGGTTTGAAAAAACTTGTGAAATAAATGTAAAATCCAATGGTGTTTAACCGTTGAAGAATAGTGACTTTTTAAATCTAATACAGGTGTAATTTAACGAGTAGAAGGTAGGCTGGTGAATTAATAGGATATCGATTTGCCCTGGCACAAGTGCTGTGCTGGCTGTAACGCACACGACCGAGCAACCAGGCAGCCATGGACGTCGATATTTTTGGGGCACAGTCCGTACGGACATTGAAAAATGATAATATAAGATCATCAAAGGCCTGATGAAAGGCACAATATGTTTAAAATAATAATTGCGATAATAGAAAAGTAGTATTAAATTGAAAAGACACGGGAGTTCAAGACTCTCGTACAACGGTGGTTCGTCGTCTTAGCCTAGTATTGTGTTTGTGTGTATGATCGTCGTCCGGTGTGTTGCGTTGCATTTCGTTCCTTGTTCACCCACTTCCCTTGTCTGCAACTAATTCTATAATAAATATACAAAGATAATCGTCAATCGTTAATCTGAGGTAAAAAAATTCAAAATATTAAAAAACAAAGACAACAAAACAAGAGAAAAGAAAAAAAAAGAAAAAAAACAATATCACCAAAAACGAAAACAACAAAGAACGAATATCTTCTTTACGAAAATTTAAAACCAACACAATGGAACTTGGAACAAGTATGATCACAGGGGCAGTTGCCTGCCCCGTTTGTACCCTGTATTTACGAGAAGGTATAAGCCTGCAAAAGCACTTGGACACTCATCCCAAAGAGCAGGTAATAGAAGCTTTAATAAAGGCTAGTTCATCTCCGGCTCCAACACAACTTAACCTTTCACAACCGGCTCAAAGTCCCATACAAACACCTCAAACTCCGGTCGCTTCACAGTCTCCTTATCCCGTCGGACCTGTGTTCGAATGTCCGCCCGTAGCGTCAATGATGTCTCCTCAATTCGCCTCGTTTAGTTATCAGCAATTTGTTAATAACGGAACGATGATGATACCGCAGTACGCTATGGCGCCGCAGGCTAATCAGATGATGCAAATGCTCTATAATCCTTATGGCATGTATCAACAACAACAAATACCAGCAGTTCAAATGATCTCGCCTATATCCAACGTGCCAACAGCTCAAAGATCTAGACCCATGGTTTCTGTGGGGAGCGAAACTAACGCTAGAAATAATATCGCTTCTTTAAGCGGCGTTGACATAGAACCTAAGCAAATATTACCGGAAATAGAGGCGGACGTAGAGTCGGAACAGCTCCTACCTGAGGTTGAAATTGAGTCTGTTACGAACACAAATCAACATGAGAGTAATCACGAGGATAGAAATCAATCGGAACATCAAACGCAACAGATACAGCAGGAGTCTATGAATCAAGATAATGGCGGCGGCCGAATGGAGTATCAAAACATCGTGCAAAATTTGTCCGTTAATGAGGATGGAATCGTTGTTCACGATGATAAGACTGAGAATGAAAGCGTACTGCCGGATATTGAGCAGCCGGAATCTACAGACCAAACACAACTTGTACCCATTCAGCATGAACACACGCAAACTCAACAGGGAGAAGTCTTTGGACATGGATTCGAGCGCAGCGATGGAAAGGACAGAGAAACTATATCTGGGAGTGACGATATTGAGGTGGAAGTTGAAGAGGATAATAAGCTTGATACAGATAATGAAAATCTACACAATACTACTTCTAACACGGAAGTAAATATGGTTGTTGAGAGACCAAAGAATTGTAACGAACAGCCTGAGGTCGAGCAGCTTGAACGACTTTTGATAACTATTATGGAGACGGAATTTAACGTTAATCGTTTGAAAAATAAAGACAAGAAGAGCCAGGAGGGAGAGAGAGAGGAAGAACGATGCGATATTGAAACTTCTCCCGTTGATAGAGAGACGAGTGTTATTCAAGAGACTTCAACGACAAGCTTGGACTTCCAGAGAAGCAGCCTTAAAGTCTTTCAGACTGGAGAAATCAGGGAATCGTTCGATTGTAATAATGACAACGACGAGGAAGAGGGGAAATTGGAGGATTTAGAAACAGTCGAAAGTTATGAACAAGAAAATGATGCTCAGTTTGTATATAGTTATAAAAATAGCTTATCTGCTCCGGCCTCACCAGCTACGCAGAGAATATTAAATCGGCAAAGGACTTATTCCGTCCGTTCTGAAATGGGATCTAATGAAAATCTGAGCTCTTATCCAGTCGGGTTTGAGGCAACTACGCTTCTAGATGAAGAAGATGAAGATGTTACCGAAAAACGTGAGACCGTTGATAATTTTGATGAAGAAGATATGGAGATTGAAGAAATCACAAGTCCGCATACTCCGTTTACAAAACATAATGAAAATTCTGAGTGCCCAAGGTCTCATACGCCGTTGTCAACTATTAGTGGAATCTCTGGGCTTCGGGTAAGGACTGATCTCAGCAAACCGTGTTCACCTGCTTCGACTCATTCCTTTCATCACATGGACACTAACAGCCTTTGCGCAGAAGATGATGGGGAGGAACTAGTAGATCCAGAGACTGAAAAAGATCCTATTGATTGTTCTCAGCTACAGAGAGAAGCAGAGTTAATGGAAAACCTGAAAAATATTTCACACAAATTACAGCCTAATCACGTTTACCATCAGTCTGTGATAACCGAAAATCTTGCCTCTTTTTCTATCGGTCATCATTCTCAAAAACCTATGACTATACACGGAACTTACGAATCTACGAACTGCCAGCACAATTCTGACAATCTTTTGGACTTATCTGAACCTTCTGAGCCAACTACCAGCACAGATTCGAAGAATTTCCAATCCGTTAAATCGATTCTACAGAAACCAACCACTGAATTGTTGAATATCAACGAAGACGCACATCCTGGGCCTATGAACGTACTCGAATTTGATGGACTACAGATTCTTGTTCCCAGTACATTCATAAGCGAATCTTCACAGAAAGCAGTCAGCGCTACAAGTCGACAATCAATGGCAAGCAGCGAGGGCGGGGCAGAGGCTGACGAGGAAATCAAAAGTGTTAATATGAGGGCGGACGAAATCATGCCACCAAGAGGTGAACTATCCGAGCAGGAGAGTAACGGGTGCCACGAACCTTCCGCCTGGCAGGTTAGTAAAAATAAAAGCTTGCAGTATACTGTTTATAGTTTTTTGGGATTACACAGGAGAAAAATTACACGTTGGTAATAATGATGTTACGAGATACTCGATATTGTTTATTTTTATGTGTTTAGATATTTTTACTTTCATTTCTTTCAGTAATCGACTGATGTATGAGAAGGATCTTTAGATCTCAGTGTAGTATATATTTCAACACTTGAGTTTTATAGTAGATCCTCCAAGCCTTCGGAAAGTATTTTGATATCAACAGTAAACTCACATGTTGAGAGAATAATCCTTTAATTTTTGAATAATACTTTACTCGGAGCACTGCCTAGCTCTGATAATACACTTAGATTAATTTCTTTTACTTCAGAAATGATATTAAGGAATAACAACTTACAGATTATAGACACAGGTTTGAAAATGTTATTTCGTAAAATCTCAATAAATTTCCAACGGCTTTACTTGCCGGGAAAATTGTCTACGGTATTGATTTTACGATTATTAATACGATATCAAGGCAGGTAACGTAGTTGATAATCAATATTGTACCTCTTTATTAATTACTTTAATTTTATAGCTGAAAAAACAGGCTCTTCATGATACTCTTTATAGAATTAATCGAGCAATGGAGTATTGAGATAATTCAATAGCAATGATTGCAATGCTCGTAATTTTAACATTAATTTCATTCAATATTCTCAATAAATTCTCTCTGTTAGCAGTTGTACATGGGTCAAGAATCATCTCGGATGTCTACATCCTACGATTTAATGGCTCGTGAGAGCTGGGAGGAATCTGAAGGATCGGATAACGAGATAGGAGGCCCTCTTTTGGATAGCCGTTCATTGGCTACACACTTCACTTCCAGTTTATTTCTTGACAGAGATAGAAAGACTCCTACTAAGCGATCCTTTAAGTGTCCTCATTGTTCAGAAATATTTGACTGTCCAAAAGAACGCAGGGTACATACAGGGACTGTCCACAAAGAAGCAGGACCAAGCAGCAGTAGGGATCCTATGGAACAGCCTGAAGTAAAAGATATAAAGTTACTAGAGGGACGAATGAATGTGTTCGATGACCTCTTTGTTCCCGGCCTGCACGTGCAACAACCTCTTCTGCATCAGCTACAGCCGGCGCATCACTCACCTGATCTGACAAAGTTGGAAGTCGATAGGAAGATTGAAAACTTGATTGTTCCAACGTCGATTGAAATCTCTTGTCCGATTTGCGGGCAGTTATTTAGTAGCGATAAATCACTGCAGATACATCATAGGAGGGTACATGTTTCAGAGAGTAATAAACGTGTCAGGGAGAGCGCCAAGTGTCAAACTTGTAACGAAGAGTTTCCTTCTGTTGTTTTATACAATACACACTTGAAGATTCATCCATTAGAATGTGGACAATGCGGTAAATACTTCTACAGAAAACAGAACTTCAAATTACACATGAAACGACACCTTGGAATCAAGCCTTTTCCTTGCACTGTATGCGACAAAGCCTTCCTAACTAAACAAAAACTGGATGAACACACCAACGGACACACTGGCAATGCCCCAGTCAAGTGTAACTTATGTAACGAGACATTTAGACGCTACTCTAACTTGACTCAACACAAAAATCGACATCATCTAAACATTAAGAAGAAATTAAAGGATTACATTTGTCATTGCGGCGAAGTATTTCACACTAA
The DNA here is from genome assembly GCA_963978835.1 of Tenthredo scrophulariae. Lineage (NCBI taxonomy): Eukaryota > Metazoa > Arthropoda > Insecta > Hymenoptera > Tenthredinidae > Tenthredo > Tenthredo scrophulariae. The sequence continues at coordinate 8,844,671 of OZ022234.1, forward strand.
AAAGAAATTGGCTTGGCATAAAGAAACTCATGATGAAAAACCTAAGGCTTGCACTTATTGTAACGAAAGGTTTATTCACATGGCTAGTTTAACTAGACACATGAGGAGAGCACATAATAGAAGATTTGTTCCCGACGCTCAGAGAGAAAACGAAAACGTTGAGTGTCCAATCTGCAAATGTATTTATTTACGCTCGTCGTTGGCTGTTCACATGCGGGTTCACAATGGTGAGAGACCCTACGAGTGCCAAGTTTGTTCGAAGGCCTTCAGCACAAAATGGAATCTACAGCTGCACAAATGGACTCATGCAGCGCGCAGTACGAAACCTTTTAAATGCAATCAATGTAGCGCTGCGTTTTATCGTCACAGCGACTACACAGCTCATATGAATTCTCATAGGAACGTTCGACCTTATACGTGTAACTACTGCGGGGCACAATTCATTCGGAAATACAACTGTTTGCGGCATGTTAAAGAACACGAAGAGAATAAATCCTACACGTGCGATATTTGCAACAAAACATTTCATCGATCGTATTACCTTAAAGAACATTTACGAGTACATTCAGGAGCCAGACCCTACACTTGTCATATCTGCGGCAAGTCTAGTAGTACCAAGTCAAATCATAATAAACACGTGAGAATTCATCATGCGAGAGAACCTGTAAATACGGAAAACTAAAGGGCCCAAGGTCCACGTTTGAAATGACGTAATGTTTCGTCGTACGGTCTAAAGCGCTGGGTCTATTTTATTTATTTAATGTTTGGATCAACGTATAATTTGTTCGGTGAGGGTATTAGATGTGATTTGTTTACGTTGTTGCATGTTTTTAAATAATACCAGATCAAGAATCTACTAGGACTGCTGAGAATCTACCTCTTAGCAGAAATAGATGTCTGTTTCTTTGTAATCTGAGATCAAAATTAATCATTTTAATAGATCTAACGTACAAACCCAGAACTGTTAAATTACTATTTAAATCAGACTTTATTCGGAGTAATGGGTATTCCCTTATTTTGTGACCTTGATGACGGTTCAGTAATAATCTGTATTTTTAAATCTCAATCATTATGCTCTGTCGTGAGCGTAGAATTGTCAGAGTTGTTCTCATTTCTTAGATTATAATGTTATAATGCCCAAATGTTTAAACTTGCAATAATATCGTTTGGCTGCAATTTGTTATCACTTCTAGTAATAGAAAAAAAAATTTTTTCTTGTGGGCCATGGACTGATACATACAGTCATAATTTAAATACGACAAAGAGAGAGAGAGAGAGAGAGTGAGGGAATGAGATTTAATGAACATAATTGACACCAAACAAAGTATTAAATTTAATTTATTTAACAAATTATAGTATTTTAACGATTCGTCATTGAAAACTTTACACTTGATCAAACTTTGACAATGCTATGCTCTGCTAGAAACACTACAGCTGTGATAATCCCATGCTTTGTGCAAAGAAACAAATTTTAAAAGTCATTCAACATTTGGTACTTTTTTAGTTTAAACCAGATTCAGTTGAAGATCTTTGATTATTTACACGCCTGTAAGTTGGATAATTTTTCTAATGAAAATCTGAACATTTCAACTCTTGGAAAATCGGCGAAAATATCCTATTAGTAAATTTGTATCATTTCGTGTTTTTATTATGACGAATAACGTCCAATGAAATTAAATGTTACTCTTTTATCTTGAGGAATTTGCACCGCAAGCTGGAAGAAACTAGCAAGCTAGCGCGAATATCTGTGATACATTTAATAATTTTATTTCAATTTGTCTGGTTACGCCAAGACTAAAATTATTAGTTCATTTTAAGGATAGGGAAATAATTTTGAAGTACACTTTTGATCACAATGGATGGCATTATCAGGTATCTTTGGATGCTTTAGATAGTTGCGACGACTATTTTCTCCTTGTACGATCCTTGTGTTTACAGATCGATAGCTTGGAGGAAAAAATCAATCCCAAGACTAAAGATAATTTGTAAAAAAATATTTTATAAAATAACAGTTGTTTCTAGGATACTTAGATAGGACAGGATGTTTTGTTACTACGTTACGATCCGACAATCTAGTTTTGTAGGTCCAGTGACTTAAGACCCTAACTACTTAAAGTAAATAATATTTGTTAACAAAAGTTAACCATTACCTGTGTCTCAGAGACTCAAGTAGACCTCTTTAAAACTCGAGGTCTACACAGTGAAACACGTTTGCCAACTAATAGTAATTAATTATTATATAAATCTAATTAATCGATAAATATAACATAATTATTGAAAACTCTTTGATGTGTCAATCGTTGTAAGTGGTTTTTTTACAAGGGAACTATTTTACATAAAAGAGTGCATATTGCAAGCTTGCGCGTCAGTGTCCAGTGTAATAAGTGTGAAAGGCCTGTATTTAGTTGCGTGCATAATCTGTACGTCCCAAGGGTCTTATTATTTACTATCATTAATATTAACTACACATAATAGTTATGAATCTTAGTTGTTATTCTTCTATATTTATATATTTTGCAATGATTAAGGTGATTTTTATTGGTAGTTTTTTAATACCAAGACTGATCGATGTTGGTGCTTCATTTTACTCCTGAATCAATCGACCACCTGAACGTTTCTTTTTAAAAAATTGAAAAGAAAATAAAATAACCATCTCCTAAACCAAGCCAAACGTTTTTTATGATGGCGGCTCATATATGTTGCCGACTATCGCGAAAATAATTCAGTCAATGCCTAATACTAGTAGATAGGTTTTTATACATTCAAGAATTCAATCATAAAAATTTACCGGCTAAGCTTAAGAGTGCACAATATTTTTTCTCTATTAAACATGAAGATTAAATAATAATAATCAGAGCACATTGATTGACCTCTGACAATTATTAGTATTATTATTATTAATATGCTAAAAAGAGAGGCACTATGTTTGAATAACAGTTGAATGTATTAACAGGGGTAATATGAAGTTTATTTTTACACTGCCTGGGTTACGCATTGATTATGCCTTTGGAGGGGCGTGTCGTGTTACTGGCAATTATTCTAATTAAATTGTGGAAATTAATCCCTGTATAAATTACAGAGCTAAGATCATGTGTGTGCAATAATTGTACTTATTAATTAGCGACACTTTTATAGAATTCATTATTTTACAAATAGAATCAAATTTATCGCTATCTTCTTTCTCGTTTTAATGAATTTATGGAACATTTTGATGGCCTGATTAAACTGCTCGAGTTTTACATCATAATTTGTGTTATTTGAAAAGAAACTAAAACAACAAATAATAATTCCTTGATAATGAATTTATCAAGCGGGTTTGAACAATCACAAGGTTAAGAGGAGACATTTGTTATGTGATATATTTGTTGTATCTTAGTTTTCTTTATTCTTTAATACTATGGGCAGAGTTCTTAAACCCAACCCACCTAGAACCAACATCGTCGTCATCCAAATGTGCAATTGTGTAGCTAAGCCGCATGCGCGTCATTGATAGACGCAGTAATGTACATAGTGTAAATATGTATATCAATTATATTTTATAATAGGGCCAATCAATCACCTGGCAATTGAATATTGTATGAAAATTGATTCATGCTATAAGGAGATAAAAATAGGATAATTATTATCATTAAACAAATAATAAATCAGCATGTGTATACCTTAATAAAAGTTATGTATTGAGGTACTTTTTTTTTCAAAATAAGTTTCTTCTTACGTTTATTCAATCTCACATACATACATTCGCTAATAATTATGCTATATATTTATTATTATTTTTTTTTTTTCAGATAATTTACATCTTCAATCATTTTCTGACCTGTATTCATTTTTAACTTAATGTTCATTTTACATGCTATACTATTCTATTCAGAAACTTCTTGGATTATAAATTATTTTTATACGTTATAAGATTCTGATTTCGATTTCAATTTTCTAAGTCAGACCATAAATACATGAAAAAATTTTTTTTTCAGCAATTCTTAGACTAAGCATAACACATTGAGGCCTCTCTTTCTCGGACTGTTTCAGTGTTGGAAATCGTTTGGCAGAGGTGATAAACTTAGCTCTGTAATAAAAAGATCATTCTTTGATAGCTGATATAGAATTTAAGTCATAGAATATCTAGCCTTGAATTATTATCATGAACTTTACTCCGCAGACGGTTTTATCTAAATGATCGCGATTTCAAATATTCTCTGATATTCTTTAAAAAAAAGTACAGTTCTTTGAAATTCTTTTATTCTCGAAATCAGCCTTTGATCGGAATGTATAATCCTTGCTCGGATTATTCAATTTGCGTTTTATTTTTTCCTTAAAATTGATTTATAAGGTAAGCTGAATTTATGTCTTAATTCTATCAACTTTTCGCGGAATATCGTGAAATAAAAAAAAAAAAAATTGAAAATTATGAACAGGGGCCTATATCCCACGTAGTTTTCAACGCAAAATCGATTGCTCCATGTCTTACTGAGGTAAAGTAATTAGTTCTAAGGGGAGATAAAAGTCGCATGAAACAGCGCATTGCACATTGTTGATTGCATTGTTACCCATTGTTGAGTCGCATGCGACTTTCATTTCCCCTTAAGAATAGAGTTTATAAATCAACTTTGGAAACTGTAAAAGCTAATTGTGTTGTTTAAAAATGTATGTTTCAATCAATCCTCATTGCTAAAAAAAAATGGAATTTTTTAACTTCTGCACTTTCATCGAACGAAGTTTTCCTTCAATATTGCATTGAATTAAATATAGGTACGAAAAGTTTATAGAACTATTGAGTGATCTGAGCCCGTCACTATATCTAAAACTTCTCTATGCGCGTTAAATTATTCATAATTACCGCCTGCCAACTTGCGGCAAAATTAGTTAATAAAATCACCACTAGAGGCGCAACTTTTCGACCGCTGGTAAATGTATCAGAAATTTCGTCTGCTACAAATAAACGGACTAGGTTATGTTATGACAAGTTAGGTTAGGGTTAGAGCTAGTTTCATTGACAAGCTTCAGTTTAATTTTAATGATAATCAATACTGTGTTTATGAACAGTGTATTGAGTGTTGATGAAATCGCACGTTTTGACAATCAGACAAGTGTCAATCATCCAGAAGAGAAAGAGAACGCTGGTAATATTATGCATCAATTAATTGGAAGAAGTAACACAGCACTTTTATAAATGGTAGTAAAGAAATGTATAGCGTAGTGTCATTTCAGCGGATTCCTGGATTGAATCCGTTCTAGATTAACAGTAATCGAAAGTATCTGGCTATGAATATACGTAACATAACCTGAGAAATGGCGTCTAAACGGAAGCCGGATACACAAGTACCGGCAGAAGAAAGCGATTTATTATCAATTCGGCCGCTCGGTGCCGGTCAAGAAGTTGGAAGATCGTGTATTATGCTTGAATTTAAAGGTAAAAAGATAATGTTGGATTAAATTTAAATTCATCCAGGGCTATCCGGCATGGATGCTCTGCCGTTTGTTGACCTGGTAGAAGCGGATGAAATCGATTTGCTTCTAATTTCTCACTTTCATCTCGATCATTGCGGAGCATTGCCCTGGTTCTTACAGAAAACTAGCTTTAAGGGCCGCTGCTTTATGACTCATGCGACAAAAGCTATCTATCGCTGGCTTTTATCAGATTGTATTAAAGTCAGCAACATTGCGATGGAACACATGCTGTACACAGAGTCTGATCTGGAAGCTAGTATGGATTAAATGGAGACGATCAATTTCACGAAGAAAAAGATGTATTTGGAGTCAAATTCTGGGCCTATAACGCGGGCCACGTTCTTGGCGCAGCTACGTTTATGATAGAAATTGCTGGGGTAAATATTCTGTACACTGGGGACTTCAGCCGGCAAGAAGATCGGCACTTAATGGCTGCGGAAATACCAAACATACACCCTGACGTTTTAATAACAGAATCAACTTACGGAACCCATATTCATGAGAAGCGAGAAGACCGAGAGGGAAGATTTACCAATTTGGTACACGAAATTGTGAACAGAGGTGGTAGATGCTTGATACCTGTATTTGCACTGGGACGAGCACAAGAGCTACTTTTAATCCTGGATAAATACTGGAGCCAACATCCTGAACTGCATGAAATTCCTATTTATTACGCCTCGTCTTTGGCTAAAAAATGTATGGCTGTTTATCAGACCTATGTAAACGCTATGAACGATAAAATACGCAAACGAATAGCAATTAACAACCCATTTGTATTCAAACACATATCAAATTTGAAAGGAATTGATCATTTCGAAGACATCGGCCCCTGTGTCGTTATGGCAACACCGGGTATGATGCAGCGTGGCTTGTCCAGGGAACTGTTTGAGTCTTGGTGTACGGACTCAAAGAACGGAGTCATAATAGCTGGATACTGCGTCGAGGGAACTTTGGCAAAGACAATTCTCTCCGAGCCTGAAGAAATTACAACAATATCTGGCCAGAAGTTACCCTTGGAGATGTCCGTTGATTATATATCGTTCTCTGCGCATACAGACTATCAACAGACCTGAGAATTTATAAGAATTTTGAAGCCACCTCACGTGGTCCTGGTTCATGGCGAACAGAACGAAATGGGTAGGCTGAAAGCGGCTTTGCAAAGAGAGTATGAGGATGATCCATACACGAGTATGGTGATACATAATCCTAGAAATACGCTAGCTGTAGAGCTGTATTTCCGTGGTGAAAAGACTACTAAAGTTATGGGAAGTTTAGCAATGGAAACTCCAAGACCTGGTCAGAAATTGTCGGGTGTTTTAGTAAAGAGAAATTTCAATTACCACATGTTGGCGCCTTGTGATTTGTCTAAGTACACGGACATGAGTATGAGCCAGGTAGTTTAGAGAGAAAGCGTTCATTTCTCTGCTTCGATATCAGTCCTGAAACATTTGCTGACACAAATTGCTGGGAGTTTAGAGAATATCGACAATAAAAAAATGAGAGCATTTAAAAAAGTTGACGTTATTATAGAAGGAAAAATTGTCACAATGGAATGGGTAGCGACTCCTGTAAACGACATGTACGCAGATTCAGTTTTAACTGCAATATTGCAAGCTGAAATGATGGAGCAGTCACCCAAAATACTTCCGGCACCGACAAAAATGGACCGAATGCATTTCAAGGAATGCGTGATAGAAATGCTACAAGAAATGTTTGGCGAAGATTCCGTTCCAAAGATATTCAAAGGTGAGAAATTGTATGTTACACTTGATGGTAAAAGAGCTTATATCGATTTGTTGAACTTGGAAGTGACGAGCAAAGACGATGAAACTTTTCAACAAATAGTACAGACTGCCGTTTCCAGGTTACATCAGTCGTTGGCTCCACCATGTGATACAGTGTGATCAACTTGATAACGTTGAATTATAAATTCATCGAAAAACTCTTTAATGTAATTCAATAAATGTTCCACGCAGGAACAATATTTTTTTAAATATGGTTCCCCGATTTTTTGTTTCATTCCAAATGAAGTAAAATTTTCAAGGATTTTTTCCAAGCATAAGATACAATAGGGACAATAACAACTGGTATTTTAATGTAAGTTATTATTTATTCATTATTCATGTACAGTTGGGCAATAAAGTTCTTGTAGGGTCGAAATTTAGGCCTATGCGTTTTAGCGTCTACGCTGTTGAGCAGACCCTTCACACCGCATACCCCGCTTCCCGAGCTCATCGATGCGTTACGGCCTATCGGTCTAGTTATGGATATTTCAGAAGTATTTCTTACTTTACTCTGAGTAGGTAATCTGCCTGATTTGCCTTCTCGCCTACCGACACGTCAAACATCGTCGACAAATACGTATGTCGTATAGAATATACCGTCACCTGATTTCAAACTTCTTTATTTCACTGAAAAAAAATGTTGATATACAGAAGTCACTTATGTAATAATCAGAAATACAATCGATTCTACTACCGAAACTTTTATTGATTGTAATTTTTTTTTTTACTTCTATTTTTCATTAAATTTTTTTTTCAATCACATTTTCTGTATACTATTTCTTAAGATTTTTCAATTTTCGAAAGTAAAATCAATAATATCTCTGATGGTTACGACCCATTATCCTAAAGATACAATTCATCAGCATTGAAAACATTCTGGTAGCCATTATCCACCACGTTTACGAAATAATTTTCTCTTGAATCAGCAAAATAAATGTAAGAAAAATAGTTTCCACTTTCGAATAGGGGTCCAAATGATCGTCTTCGACGCTAAAACGCATAAGCCTAAATTTCGACCCTACAAGAACTTTATTGCCCAACTGTACATTGCTTAAAAAATTTGGGAAAATATTTCATTTCACGACAATGATAGTATAAATATAAGTTTAAGCTCTTTCTGGTAGTTAATATGTTTGCTATTAATAATAATGTCATACACATTTCGGAATGAAATTTTCTCCATGATTTTCAATACAGCAATCTGATCAATGGGAGCTTTCCATCTACAGCCAAAAATCAACACACTCAGACAAACCGCTAAACGATTGGTGTTTTCCGTTTGCACCAGCCAATCTGATTGCTGTGTGTCTGACTGCGTCGATTTTTGGCTGTAGATGGAAAGCTCCCAATGTCACAATCACGTGCAATTGGGTACAACTATCCAACCATATACATTTATACAAAATGTTATATTAAATACAAACGTTGGGATTTCACGAAATAAAACGATTCAATATTTACGATTATAGGTGCTCATGAAAGTAATTATTATTTATGAAATCTAACCTATGCTACCCTGATTCTAGAAACTTATCGAATCGTTTCGCGGGTGGTATACGCCGTTTGGACCAATCGGAGAACAGCGTCATACGGAAAGTCGGCCGATACACTTGTGATACAGTTAGATCAATATTCTTGTAGTTCCTATCTTGTCTAATAGATGTCGACGTCATTCGGAGCGTCTAGCCGGAAAGGAGAGGCACTGACCTAGGGTAATGGTATGTCGCGAGAAGTGGGGTCAGTGGCCTTCGTGGCGTGCACGAAGTAAGAGTTAGTTGCAGTTGATGGCGTCAAAGGATTCATATAGGGTTAGATGAAACGAGACGCAAGTGTGACAGGCATCTCAATAGACGTACTCTGAATGCGGAGAAGTTATCACGAACTAGACTGTGTAGATTAGCGTCAAAAGCTTCCCGTTGTCTAGTTTTTTGAGCATTTTACTGGCGGATAGTAATATTTCGTTATACAGTAGAATCCCGGTAATTCGTACTGTTAAAGGACCTGACTAATATTCCGAATTACCGGGATTTACGAATTATCGGGATTTTTTTTAACGGCGATTTGTTTGAGGGACCGACTAATTACTACGAATTACCGAAACTTTCACTCATCGGGATTACGAACAACCGGGATTCTACTGTATTAGCTATGTATTATATTATTGTAATACGAATGCGGTTTTCATTCGAATAACTTGTAGCAAATAAAGAAACTCGATCAATTGCGATATGTATGTATACACATGTTTCTTATAAGGAAATAATTATAAATTGTAGGTTGTATGTTTGTATACTATGCATATACATACACGACTTTGATATTTATGGTCATAGTAATTTATACTGCAGCAATAAATGCCCCAATATATGTATACCAATAATCAATTGCTTCATTATTTTCTACCTTCCCCTTCCTACGACACTTTATTTCAAGTATCGATAAGCGATAGGATAGCGGATGACAAAACACAGGAGGAACGGGTAATGAGAAGTAATGCATTTTCAGCTACCAAAAAATTAGCACCCAACTCCTGTTTTAAAATTCTTATAACACTAAATACCGGTAGTATACATGAATATATAAAGATATGCATGGAGACATGTATCATACACCTCTCTCCCGTCAAAAATTTTAGCACACCTCCTCGGGTCATATGTTCTTCTGATACCAGGAGCAATTTTCGACTTAAAATTCTTCTAACTCTTAAAAATGCTAGTATAGATAAGCTATATAGCGACTGCATGAAGCAACGTATGCATGCCTGTGTCGACACAGTATTCAAAAATTTTAGAACACCTTCTCGGGTCAGATGTTTTCCTGATACCAGGAGTATTTTTCGACTTAAAATTATTCTAACTCTTAAAAATGCTAGTATAGATTAACATATAGCGACGTGCATGAAGCAGCGTACGCCGGACAGATGATGCCTTATTTTCAGAGTAAATTTTCTGTCACTTGAGACTTTTTTCCGGAGTCATATTTCTGGCAGTTGAGACTTTTTACGGAGTCATATTTCTGGCAGTTGAGACTTTTTACGGGGTCATATTTCTGGCAGTTGACACCTCAAACTTAACTCCCAAAAATAAGGTGTCAACTGCCAGAGATATGACTGCGCAAAAAGTCTCAACTGCCAGAAAAAGGAGTAATTCTTCTGGCAGTTGAGACGTTTTTCGGGGTCATATTGCTGGCAGTTGACACCTTATTTTTGGGAGTTAAGTTTGAGGTGTCAACTGCCAGAAATATGACTCCGAAGAAAAGTCTCAACTGACAGAAAATTTACTCTGAAAATAAGGCATCATCTGTCCGGCATACGCTGCTTCATGCACGTCGCCTATATGTTAATCTATACTAGCATTTTTAAGAGTTAGAGTAATTTTGAGTCGAAAAATGCTCCTGGTATCAGGGAAACATCTGACACGAGGAGGTGTACTGAAATCTTTGGTAAGGAGGGGAAAAGGGAAAAATAACGAAGCAATTGGTATATCTAGCAATTTATTGATGCAGAATCGATACAATATTGATCGTCAAAATCGTGTACTATTCATAATTTTTTCTTCAAAATAAGTATATAGTATACATTGCAATTAATCGAGTCTCTTTGTTTGATTCCTGGCCTGCAAGTTAGCACCATGTAAACTACATTCGTATATATTACAATGATTTACTTGCTAATATAACTAATTTCACAAGGACTGAGTTGTATAGACACTCATTCGTTGCAGATGGAATGGAATCCTTGCCGGACGGAGATCTTTGAACTCTGAGAGAAGTGCATTCAACTGTAACAGAAAGACATGTCTTATAATATTCTTGTGACATAATAAATTTCTGTGAAAACTAGCTAAGGAGAATCTTTCTTTATAATTCAGTACATTGTCTATTTTACGACAATTCCTCTGAGTTCGGAGTATTTTGATAGGAATGTCTGTCATAATTGACAGTTGGATCTCGTTAACGCAGCTCCAATATGAACCCTTCGGCACCACAAAGGTCACTGACCCCACGGCAGGTGCTTCTACCCTGGGTCAGTGCTCCTCCGCCAACGGGGCGACAAATGGTATCGCCATCTCGCGGCCGAAACGACCAACTATACTTTTGCCGCAAATTTCGGTACGCCTTATTACACGCAACTTCTTATACGTGGCTAATATGCGGGTTGCACATGATAGGTAATATTATTTGCACTTTCAGCGATAGTTGGGAATATATACAGGGTGATTCTTTTTGCGCGCACCATTTGGTAAGGGTAGATTCCTTTGGAAATTATGAGACTAATTTTTCTCTGCCAAAAAGTCCTGGGACTAATATTTTCCGGGCTACAGAAGGTCTTAGTTGACCAATCACAGAGCCTACGGCTGCTCGAGATAGGGCCGGGTCAAAAGTATAAGGGAGCTTTCCATCTACAGCCAAAAATCAACACACTCAGACACACAGCTAAACGATTGGTCTTTTCCGTTCGCTCCAGCCAATCATATTGCTGTGTGTCTGACTGCGTCGATTTTTGGCTGTAGATGGAAAGCTCCCTAAGACTAGCAGAGCCCGTGGCGAGTCGATTTCCAGTGAAATAAAAATAAATGATTAAATCTAGTGATAAATTATTTCACCATATGGCATTTAAGTTACAGTTATTGTCGCCAGGAGTCGCCAGGAGTTGTCTTCGTACAACATACACTTTCATTATCTGTGACCGGTACAACCGCTACGTTGGCTTCGCCCTCCGGGTCGACCGCACCGTAGTTTTCTTACTCTAGGTCGACCGAAAAATAGTGAAACGTGGTGAGGAAAGATGATGAAAGACGGTGGAAAACGGCGAAAAACGGTGAAATGATACATGGTTTGGGTATCGTAATAGGAAACTCAAAATCCTCTTGAGGTATCTCCTAACCGGACGGACAGACAGACAGATAGACAGACAGGAAAATAGGAAGAAAGAAAGGCAGACAAAGAGAAGACAGACAGACAGACAGAAAGATAGAAAGACAGACAGACAGACAGGAAGATAGAAAAATAGGAAGATAGGGAGATGGGAAGATGAAAAGATGAAAAGATAGGGGGATAGGAAGATAGGAGGATAGGGAGATAGAAGGGTAGGAAGATAGGAGGATAGAAAGATAGAAGGATAGGAAGATGAAAGGATAGGAAGATGGGAGGATAGAAAGATAGAAGGATAGGAAGATAGGAGGATAGGATGATAGAAGGATAGGAAGATAGTAGGACAGGAAGATAGTAGGATAGGAAGATGGAAGGATAGGAATATAGGAGGATAAAAAAATAGGAGCATAGAAAAATAAGAAGATAGAAGAATAGGAAAATGGGAGGATAGGGAGATTGGAAGATGGAAGGATATGACGATAGTAAGATAGGAAGATAGAAAGATAGGAAAATAGGAGGATAGAAGGATAAGGGCATTGGGGGATGGGGGATAGGGGAATGGGGAGATAGGGAGATAGGGGTATGGGGAGATACGGAGATAGAGAGATACGGGGATAGGGGGATACCGGGGATAGCGAGGATGGCGGATATGGTGGAAATAGCAGAGATAGTGAAGATAGCGGAGATAGTGGCGATAGCGGCGATATTGGCGATAGCGGCGATAGTGGCGATAGCGGCGATAGTGGCGATAGCGGCGATAGTGGCGATAGCGGCGATAGTGGCGATAGCGGCGATAGTGGCGATAGCGGCGATAGTGGCGATAGCAGAGATAGTGGCGATAGCGGCGATAGCGCAGATAGTGGCGATAGCGGAGATAGTGGCGATAGTGGCGATAGCAGAGATAGTGGCGATAGCGGCGATAGTGGCGATAGCAGAGATAGTGGCGATAGTGGCGATAGCGGCGATAGTGGCGATAGCGGCGATAGTGGCGATAGCGGCGATAGCGGCGATAGTGGCGATAGCGCAGATAGTGGCGATAGCGGAGATAGTGGCGATAGCGGAGATAATGGCGATAGCGGCGATAGTGGCGATAGCGGCGATAGTGGCGATAGCGGAGATAGTGGCGATAGCGGCGATAGTAGCGATAGCGGCGATAGTGGCGATAGTGGCGATAGCAGAGACAGTGGCGATAGCGGCGATAGCGCAGATAGTGGCGATAGCGGAGATAGTGGCGATAGCGGAGATAGTGGCGATAGCGGCAATAGTAGCGATAGCGGCGATAGTGGCGATAGCGGCGATAGTGGCGATAATATTATTAATATAATAATATTGAGTAAATTGGAGATAGTGGCGATAGCGGAGATAGTGGCGATAGTGGCGATAGTGGCGATAGCGGCGATAGTGGCGATAGCGGCGATAGTGGCGATAGCGGAGATAGTGGCGATAGTGGCGATAGCGGCGATAGTGGCGATAGCGGCGATAGTGGCGATAGCGGAGATAGTGGCGATAGCGGAGATAGTAGCGATAGTGGCGATAGCGGCGATAGTGGCGATAGCGGCGATAGTGGCGATAGCGGCGATAGTGGCGATAGCGGAGATAGTGGCGATAGTGGCGATAGCGGCGATAGTGGCGATAGCGGCGATAGTGGCGATAGCGGAGATAGTGGCGATAGCAGAGATAGTGGCGATAGCGGCGATAGTGGCGATAGCGGCGATGGTGGCGATAGCGGCGATAGTGGCGATAGCGGCGATAGTGGCGATAGCGGCGATAGTGGCGATAGCGGCGATAGCGGCGATAGTGGCGATAATATTATCAATATAATATTATTAAGTAAATTGGAGATAGTGGCGATAGCGGCGATAGTGGCGATAGCGGCGATAGTGGCGATAGCGGCGATAGTGGCGATAGCGGCGATAGTGGCGATAGCGGCGATAGTGGCGATAGCGGCGATAGTGGCGATAGCGGAGATAGTGGCGATAGTGGCGATAGCGGCGATAGTGGCGATAGCGGCGATAGTGGCGATAGCGGAGATAGTGGCGATAGCGGAGATAGTGGCGATAGTGGCGATAGCGGCGATAGTGGCGATAGCGGCGATAGTAGCGATAGCGGCGATAGTGGCGATAGCGGAGATAGTGGCGATAGTGGCGATAGCGGCGATAGTGGCGATAGCGGCGATAGTGGCGATAGCGGAGATAGTGGCGATAGCAGAGATAGTGGCGATAGCGGCGATAGTGGCGATAGCGGCGATGGTGGCGATAGCGGCGATAGTGGCGATAGCGGCGATAGTGGCGATAGTGGCGATAGCGGCGATAGTGGCGATAATATTATCAATATAATATTATTAAGTAAATTGGAGATAGTGGCGATAGCGGAGATAGTGGCGATACCGGAGATAGTGGCGATAGCGGCGATAGTGGCGATAGCGGCGATAGTGGCGATAGCGGCGATAGTGGCGATAGCGGCGATAGTGGCGATAGCGGCGATAGTGGCGATAGCGGCGATAGTGGCGATAGCGGCGATAGTGGCGATAGCGGCGATAGTGGCGATAGCGGCGATAGTGGCGATCGCGGCGATAGTGGCGATAGTGGCGATCGCGGCGATAGTGGCGATAGCGGCGAAAGTGGCGATAGCGGCGATAGTGGCGATAATATTATCAATATAATATTATTAAGTAAATTGGAGATAGTGGCGATAGCGGAGATAGTGGCGATAGCGAAGATAGTGGCGATAGTGGCGATAGTGGCGATAGCGGCGATAGTGGCGATAGCGGCGATAGCGGCGATAGTGGCGATAGCGAAGATAGTGGCGATAGCGGCGATAGCGGCGATAGCGGCAATAGCGGCGATAGCGGCGATAGCGGCGATAGTGGCGATAGCGGCGATAGTGGCGATAGCGGCGATAGTGGCGATAGCGGCGATAGTGGCGATAGCGGCGATAGCGGCAATAGTGGCGATAGCGGCGATAGTGGCGATAGCGGCGATAGCGGCGATAGTGGCGATAATATTATCAATATAATATTATTAAGTAAATTGGAGATAGTGGCGATAGCGGAGATAGTGGCGATAGTGGCGATAGTGGCGATAGCAGAGATAGTGGCGATAGCGGCGATAGTGGCGATAGCGGCGATAGTGGCGATAGCAGAGATAGTGGCGATAGCGGCGATAGTGGCGATAGCGGCGATAGTGGCGATAGCGGCGATAGTGGCGATAGCGGAGATAGTGGCGACAGCGGAGATAGTGGCGATAGTGGCGATAGTGGCGATAGCGGCGATAGTGGCGATAACGGCGATAATGGCGATAGCGGAGATAGTGGCGATAGTGGCGATAGCGGCGATAGTGGCGATAGCGGCGATAGTGGCGATAGCGGAGATAGTGGCGATAGCAGAGATAGTGGCGATAGTGGCGATAGCGGCGATAGTGGCGATAGCGGCGATAGTGGCGATAGCGGCGATAGTGGCGATAGCGGCGATAGTGGCGATAGCGGCGATAGCGGCGATAGCGGCGATAGCGGCGATAGTGGCGATACCGGTGATAGTGGCGATAGTGGCGATAGTGGCGATAGCGGCGATAGTGGCGATAGCAGAGATAGTGGCGATAGCGGCGATAGTGGCGATAGCGGCGATAGCAGAGATAGTGGCGATAGCAGAGATAGTGGCGATAGTGGCGATAGCGGCGATAGTGGCGATAGTGGCGATAGCGGCGATAGTGGCGATAGTGGCGATAGTGGCGATAGCGGCAATAGTGGCGATAGCGGCGATAGCGGCAATAGTGGCGATAGCGGCGATAGTGGCGATAGCGGCGATAGCGGCGATAGCGGCGATAATATTATCAATATAATATTATTAAGTAAATTGGAGATAGTGGCGATAGCGGAGATAGTGGCGATAGCGGCGATAGTGGCGATAGCGGCGATAGCGGCGATAGCGGAGATAGTGGCGATAGCGGCGATAGCGGCGATAGCGGCGATAGCGGCGATAGAGGCGATAGCGGCGATAGTGGCGAAAGCGGAGATAGTGGCGATAGCGGCGATAGCGGCGATAGTGGCGATAGCGGCGATAGTGGCGATAGCGGCGATAGTGGCGATAGCAGAGATAGTGGCGATAGCGGCGATAGTGGCGATAGCGGCGATAGTGGCGATAGTTGCGATAGTGGCGATAGCGGCGATAGTGGCGATAGCGGCGATAGTGGCGATAGCAGAGATAGTGGCGATAGCGGCGATAGTGGCGATAGCGGCGATAGTGGCGATAGCGGAGATAGTGGCGATAGCGGAGAAAGTGGCGATAGCGGCGATAGTGGCGATAGCGGCGATAGTGGCGATAGCGGCGATAGTGGCGATAGCGGCGATAGTGGCGATAGCGGCGATAGTGGCGATAGCGGCGATAGTGGCGATAGCGGCGATAGTGGCGATAGCGGAGAAAGTGGCGATAGCGGCGATAGTGGCGATAATATTATCAATATAATATTATTAAGTAAATTGGAGATAGTGGCGATAGCGGAGATAGTGGCGATAGCGAAGATAGTGGCGATAGCGGCGATAGCGGCGATAGCGGCGATAGAGGCGATAGCGGCGATAGTGGCGATAGCGGCGATAGTGGCGATAGCGGCGATAGTGGCGATAGCGGCGATAGTGGCGATAGCGGCGATAGCGGCAATAGTGGCGATAGCGGCGATAGTGGCGATAGCGGCGATAGCGGCGATAGTGGCGATAATATTATCAATATAATATTATTAAGTAAATTGGAGATAGTGGCGATAGCGGAGATAGTGGCGATAGTGGCGATAGCAGAGATAGTGGCGATAGCGGCGATAGTGGCGATAGCGGCGATAGTGGCGATAGCAGAGATAGTGGCGATAGCGGCGATAGTGGCGATAGCGGCGATAGTGGCGATAGTGGCGATAGCGGAGATAGTGGCGACAGCGGAGATAGTGGCGATAGTGGCGATAGTGGCGATAGCGGCGATAGTGGCGATAACGGCGATAGTGGCGATAGCGGAGATAGTGGCGATAGTGGCGATAGCGGCGATAGTGGCGATAGCGGCGATAGTGGCGATAGCGGCGATAGTGGCGATAGCGGTGATAGTGGCGATAGCGGCGATAGTGGCGATAGCGGCGATAGTGGCGATCGCGGCGATAGTGGCGATAGCGGCGAAAGTGGCGATAGCGGCGATAGTGGCGATAATATTATCAATATAATATTATTAAGTAAATTGGAGATAGTGGCGATAGCGGAGATAGTGGCGATAGCGAAGATAGTGGCGATAGCGGCGATAGCGGCGATAGCGGCGATAGTGGCGATAGCGGCGATAGTGGCGATAGCAGCGATAGTGGCGATAGCGGCGATAGTGGCGATAGCGGCGATAGTGGCGATAGCGGCGATAGTGGCGATAGCGGCGATAGTGGCGATAGCGGCGATAGTGGCGATCGCGGCGATAGTGGCGATAGCGGCGAAAGTGGCGATAGCGGCGATAGTGGCGATAATATTATCAATATAATATTATCAAGTAAATTGGAGATAGTGGCGATAGCGGAGATAGTGGCGATAGCGAAGATAGTGGCGATAGCGGCGATAGCGGCGATAGCGGCGATAGAGGCGATAGCGGCGATAGTGGCGATAGCGGCGATAGTGGCGATAGCGGCGATAGTGGCGATAGCGGCGATAGTGGCGATAGCGGCGATAGCGGCAATAGTGGCGATAGCGGCGATAGTGGCGATAGCGGCGATAGCGGCGATAGTGGCGATAATATTATCAATATAATATTATTAAGTAAATTGGAGATAGTGGCGATAGCGGAGATAGTGGCGATAGTGGCGATAGCAGAGATAGTGGCGATAGCGGCGATAGTGGCGATAGCGGCGATAGTGGCGATAGCAGAGATAGTGGCGATAGCGGCGATAGTGGCGATAGCGGCGATAGTGGCGATAGCGGCGATAGTGGCGATAGCGGCGATAGTGGCGATAGCGGAGATAGTGGCGACAGCGGAGATAGTGGCGATAGTGGCGATAGTGGCGATAGCGGCGATAGTGGCGATAACGGCGATAGTGGCGATAGCGGAGATAGTGGCGATAGTGGCGATAGCGGCGATAGTGGCGATAGCGGCGATAGTGGCGATAGCGGAGATAGTGGCGATAGCAGAGATAGTGGCGATAGCGGCGATAGTGGCGATAGCGGCGATAGTGGCGATAGCGGCGATAGTGGCGATAGCGGCGATAGTGGCGATAGCGGCGATAGCGGCGATAGCGGCGATAGTGGCGATAATATTATCAATATAATATTATTAAGTAAATTGGAGATAGTGGCGATAGCGGCGATAGTGGCGATAGCGGCGATAGCAGAGATAGTGGCGATAGCAGAGATAGTGGCGATAGTGGCGATAGCGGCGATAGTGGCGATAGTGGCGATAGCGGCGATAGTGGCGATAGTGGCGATAGTGGCGATAGCGGCAATAGTGGCGATAGCGGCGATAGCGGCAATAGTGGCGATAGCGGCGATAGTGGCGATAGCGGCGATAGCGGCGATAGCGGCGATAGCGGCGATAATATTATCAATATAATATTATTAAGTAAATTGGAGATAGTGGCGATAGCGGAGATAGTGGCGATAGCGGCGATAGTGGCGATAGCGGCGATAGCGGCGATAGCGGAGATAGTGGCGATAGCGGCGATAGTGGCGATAGTGGCGATAGCGGCGATAGTGGCGATAGCGGCGATAGTGGCGATAGCGGCGATAGTGGCGATAGCGGCGATAGTGGCGATAGCGGCGATAGTGGCGATAGCAGAGATAGTGGCGATAGCAGAGATAGTGGCGATAGCAGAGATAGTGGCGATAGCGGCGATAGTGGCGATAGTTGCGATAGTGGCGATAGCGGCGATAGTGGCGATAGCAGAGATAGTGGCGATAGCGGCGATAGTGGCGATAGCGGCGATAGTGGCGATAGCGGAGATAGTGGCGATAGCGGAGAAAGTGGCGATAGCGGCGATAGTGGCGATAGCGGCGATAGTGGCGATAGCGGCGATAGTGGCGATAGCGGCGATAGTGGCGATAGCGGCGATAGTGGCGATAGCGGCGATAGTGGCGATCGCGGCGATAGTGGCGATAGCGGCGAAAGTGGCGATAGCGGCGATAGTGGCGATAATATTATCAATATAATATTATTAAGTAAATTGGAGATAGTGGCGATAGCGGAGATAGTGGCGATAGCGAAGATAGTGGCGATAGTGGCGATAGTGGCGATAGTGGCGATAGCGGCGATAGCGGCGATAGTGGCGATAGCGAAGATAGTGGCGATAGCGGCGATAGCGGCAATAGCGGCGATAGCGGCGATAGAGGCGATAGCGGCGATAGTGGCGATAGCGGCGATAGTGGCGATAGCGGCGATAGTGGCGATAGCGGCGATAGTTGCGATAGCGGCGATAGCGGCAATAGTGGCGATAGTGGCGATAGCGGCGATAGCGGCGATAGTGGCGATAATATTATCAATATAATATTATTAAGTAAATTGGAGATAGTGGCGATAGCGGAGATAGTGGCGATAGTGGCGATAGCGGCGATAGTGGCGATAGCGGCGATAGTGGCGATAGCAGAGATAGTGGCGATAGCGGCGATAGTGGCGATAGCGGCGATAGTGGCGATAGCAGAGATAGTGGCGATAGCGGCGATAGTGGCGATAGCGGCGATAGTGGCGATAGCGGCGATAGTGGCGATAGCGGAGATAGTGGCGACAGCGGAGATAGTGGCGATAGTGGCGATAGTGGCGATAGCGGCGATAGTGGCGATAACGGCGATAGTGGCGATAGCGGAGATAGTGGCGATAGCGGCGATAGTGGCGATAGCGGCGATAGTGGCGATAGCGGAGATAGTGGCGATAGCAGAGATAGTGGCGATAGCGGCGATAGTGGCGATAGCGGCGATAGTGGCGATAGCGGCGATAGTGGCGATAGCGGCGATAGTGGCGATAGCGGCGATAGCGGCGATAGCGGCGATAGCGGCGATAGCGGCGATAGCGGCGATAGCGGCGATAGTGGCGATAATATTATCAATATAATATTATTAAGTAAATTGGAGATAGTGGCGATAGCGGAGATAGTGGCGATACCGGAGATAGTGGCGATAGCGGCGATAGTGGCGATAGTGGCGATAGCGGCGATAGTGGCGATAGCAGAGATAGTGGCGATAGCGGCGATAGTGGCGATAGCGGCGATAGCAGAGATAGTGGCGATAGCAGAGATAGTGGCGATAGTGGCGATAGCGGCGATAGTGGCGATAGTGGCGATAGCGGCGATAGTGGCGATAGTGGCGATAGTGGCGATAGCGGCAATAGTGGCGATAGCGGCGATAGCGGCAATAGTGGCGATAGCGGCGATAGTGGCGATAGCGGCGATAGCGGCGATAGCGGCGATAATATTATCAATATAATATTATTAAGTAAATTGGAGATAGTGGCGATAGCGGAGATAGTGGCGATAGCGGCGATAGTGGCGATAGCGGCGATAGCGGAGATAGTGGCGATAGCGGCGATAGAGGCGATAGCGGCGATAGTGGCGATAGCGGAGATAGTGGCGATAGCGGCGATAGTGGCGATAGTGGCGATAGCGGCGATAGTGGCGATAGCGGCGATAGTGGCGATAGCGGCGATAGCGGCGATAGTGGCGATAGCGGCGATAGTGGCGATAGCAGAGATAGTGGCGATAGCAGAGATAGTGGCGACAGCGGCGATAGTGGCGATAGCGGCGATAGTGGCGATAGCGGAGATAGTGGCGATAGCGGCGATAGTGGCGATAGCGGAGATAGTGGCGATAGCGGCGATAGTGGCGATAGCGGCGATAGTGGCGATAGCGGCGATAGTGGCGATAGCGGTGATAGTGGCGATAGTGGCGATAGCAGAGATAGTGGCGATAGCGGCGATAGTGGCGATAGCGGAGATAGCGGCGATAGTGGCGATAGTGGCGATAGCGGCGATAGTGGCGATAGCGGCGATAGTGGCGATAGCGGCGATAGTGGCGATAGCGGCGATAGTAGCGATAATATTAATAATATAATATTATTAATATAATATTATTTTAAAGTCTCGTCGATAAAAATTCTCATCAGAATCCCATCATGATCTAATATTTACAAATATATTTTTCAAAACCCGTAGTGAGCTTTCCGGATGCGATAGGAAAGCATATATCGGTCGCGCTAATGGAATACGAATTTTATTAAATCTAGTTAATCGCGGGCGTAGAATACGAGATACGGGTTAATTGATAAATTCTCTGCCTCACAATTGCATCATGATGTATTATTTGGAAATCTATTTTTTTTTAAACGTAGACTGGGGTTCTTGAGTACGATAGGAAGCAGTGAACCGAGCGCACACATGTAAAATGAATTTTGTAGAACTATGAGATTTGCACAAATTCCACAAGGTCAGTATAGCCACATTATCACTCGTCAATGTTAGGTAAAACTAAAAACAATAACAATATTTCGGGTTGTATTGGTCCAGATGATAAATACATTTATTAATTCTAAGTATAGTATTATAGTATGACGTGACATGAACCATAACAATATTTTTTAATGGTTTACGCACATGTTGAACTATAAAACGAAGAAGAATCAACAACTCAAATAGTAGCTTCGGCATTAAAATTGATAGTAAGAAATCGTATCCATATTTAATCAAATCTGAGAAACTTAACATTAACAAGAATTTTTGGTTCAATTTAATACACCTATACTTTCTTTCTTCTATAAGAGTTAGAACAATTTTTGGAATGTGATTTAATAATATTAAACTCGATTCGATCTTAATTGCGAGTTAATTTCAACTTGATTCCCATTATCTGATCTTTAGTCAAAGTTTGCTTTTTTTAATATCACTTTTCAAACTCGTAGATATATACAAAACAGAATCTTATCATACCCATAATAACAATTAAATGAGTCTTGAGGATCTCTCTAACCAATGATTATCAAAATGTTTATAAACCTATATACTATGTATTTGTTAAAAATATAATTTAAAACGATGCATTCAATCCAATCATCAACTCAAGCCAGATACCGCATACATGCATACTATGCATACAGAAAGTAACATGTAACTAAATGATAATTATCTAAACATTGAAATAATATGTATATTTATATATGTTAGCGTTTCATCTAAATATTTAATATATATATACTATATATGAAAAAAAAGAATCTCAAATAAAAGCTCACGAACGAAGAAAAAAAAAATCATCAGTCCAAATGATACTCTTTTTTCATTTGAGTAAATAGAGTAAATAAATGAGAATGAAATATTGATAAAAATGCAGATACATCAGTTCAAGGGGATGATTTCACAGCAATTGAAAATCTCGATTGAATGATTAATTCATTTGGCAATATTTTGAAAATGTAAATTAGAGCTGCTGCAAGCTGATTTTATACTGTCAAATTATCTAGGTATATTATTTAAATACGTAATATTTTTGTGCTTCTTATTCTTTTCAATAATGAAAATCTTTGAGAAAAAAAACTATCAGCCACTTTGAGCTCGAAATTACAGACGTACTTTGATATAATACTGAAATTGATAGAATATGTCTGTTAATATCATAATATATTACTATTCCTATTACGTCATGTCATGAGTTTTGTTCATTATAATCAAAGAACGATTTATTTTTAAACGAAAACCTCAAGCAACGTGATTAAAGAGGCAGAGATCTAATTTTAAGACAACATCTCCAGTTTCCACCTCGTGTAGCTTTATTCTTTTCTGAATTGGCCCACAAGAATCTCTACTGTCTCTCATTATTTCAGATACTCGAACTTCAGCACGTCCCAGAAATTCTGTAATCAGAATTAAACAATTTAAAGAAAATCAGGATTACGCGTATTACGTATAATTCGGAATTATAGGAATGATAAACTCATCTTACCATCGGGACTGTAATATCCTTTGTCAAATACAGTTATGCACAGAGTATCCTCGTGCAAATCCTTAACTTGGAACTGCATCGATGTATCCCATAACGGACAGTTAGTTCCCGACACAACTTGGGTTCTCTCTTCTTGTGATCCCATTGATACTTTGCAAAACGTATTGTACTTTCCTGATTAATCAATATACCAGGAATTAGAAACCTTTGTAATACAGAATATCGGGTGTCATACATAAAATATAATCAAATAATAACTCCAAATCAAATCCAACAAATCTTCAATGTTTATATCAATACTCGGCAATTTTAACTCCCATGCAAACAAAAAAATATAGAGCATAATCCAACGTATTTTTTCCAATTCACTATCACTACATGAAATTGAAATGTGATGTGTATCTGTTCAAAATTCCACAGAGTATCATGGAAATTATTTCATTATGCTCTACTATAAGCCATGTAATTGATAAACATCACATTGCAAGAGAATAAAACTGACAAATTGTCCCAATAAGAAAGATAGTAGCTCAGTAATATAGGATGAGCCGCTTATGAAAAATTGTATGATGTAGACATAGGGCTTCGAATTTATTGGAATAAAGAAAAACTTCTTTCTTATTGTGATATATCTATTACGAACACAGAGGATTGGCATTAATGTATATTAGTTGCGTTCACGACTACTTTACCTGGTTTAGTAAGACAAAGATCTTCGGCTTCTCTGACAACTAGTCTGAGTCGGCCCTTTGGGGGTCTCCTGCGAACTACAAGCATGCGATGCACTAGTTAATAACATGCTGCATGCAAAGTTAGTAACTACTATTAGTAAGCAATCTAAAAAACTTCTGTATCAATTTTAATCGAATTTTATTAGTTATTCTCATTTTGGGGTCAAATCTTCTCTTTTTCAAATTTTTTTTTTCACAATTCACACCATGCTCTAAGTATTTATGCTATGATGTCATCTATAAACTAGGATACTGCCTGATATTGAAAAATGATTCATGCAAAATAGGTATAATTCTTTAAATGTATGATTTTATCTATTATATTCTAGCATTTATGGATGAATATAATGATTATCACAATGAAACTATGATAGGAATTGATTATTAGGTACCTAAACTGCTTGTTGCTTAGAAAAATGAATGCAAAAACATGATATGCAGTAAGCGAACGCAAAGCAAAGCCGAAATCACAAAGCAAACAAAACACTTTTGAACATATTATCCGTAAGCAAAGTCTTACCAGATAATGCTTTGATACTTGACCCTTCGAGAACAGTTACAAGGATACGCCCACACGCAGCAAACTGGGCCTGTTCTGCTCAGACATTGACATACAGATATTTTATTAGAAATTAAGAATAATTGTACTTTGAAGTTGACGTTATAATAGGACAGGCAATGAATTATTGAAAGCTGAATTGATTCAGACAGATCATGTATAACGTAAATGTTATTGGAACGACGGAATCACATATGATAGACTAGATATCCAAATTTAATATCACAAGTATAACAGATTTGCAGTTATCAAATCTGATACTATTGTCAAATAGCTGAATAGAATGAACTATTGTTAGCGTATGTTACAAAACACACATAATGAATCATACAACAAATCAATTGCCCCATTGAATCTGAATTCAATATGTGAGCTCAAAAGAACGAAAAATAGATTTTTACATTTATAAAAACTTTCCGTAAGAAGAAATCAGTTATAAATGAATAAAAAATGGATGAATAAATATACTGGTAAATAGGATAATATTCATGATATATTGAACATTAGCAATACATAAACATGAAAGATATAAAAGGACTCACTCGATCGTTGTCGTTGAAGATGATTCTTTTCATTTTCTAAGTATGCCCTTCTGGCCTCTGTTATTCGCTTAATCCATAGCGAACATTCGCTAGCAGATGGGGCTAGAAGAACAGTAGTTTTCTTTGAATCTTTTAATCGGATTGTTCTAGAGTTGTCAGACGTATCATTTCCATTAACTTCTGATTCGCTTGGCATTGATAATTCGCTTAGAAACGTTGGCTGGAATCAAAGGTTTTTTATAATAGTTATACAAGCTATCGACCGAAATTTTTTAATATCTAAACAGGTAAGAGTTTCGCTCACTTTTCTGTACAATTTAAATTTCTGGTTTGCGTTTCTCTCGAAAGAGAATTGCTGTCCTGATGGTAGGGATTTTGTTGGCTGAGCAAAGAGGAGAAAATCATTCATGAGAAATCCGACCACCTCTTTGCCGCTCTTTGCCTGTAATAAAATGAGAAACACATGATATTTGCTAAAAAGTTAACAGGCATCAGTTAGGCCTTTCAACTATACACACAGATACATCTCAGCTGTAAACTTCGGTTGGTTTATATACCTTGTGTAATATACCGTGATGTAGGAATTTCCTAGACCCGAGAGAATTTGTCAATGAATTGAATATTAATTGTTCTTCTAATCCGTCGCAGGTGACATGTTTTTGTAGCCACTCAAGTCTATCGCTATTTTCCTTTTCTCTTACTCCTTCGTTTACCTATAAATAGATGTTTTATAAACTGCATGATTCACTACAGACATGAAAAACAATTCTACTTTGTGATCCAGGAATATCTGTAGATAAGCGTCAAACAGACAATAGGATAGACTGATAAGAACAAATTTTCGCAATCCATTAAGAGATAATAATATCAATTTTTTTTCACATTTCGATTGACCCAGACATTGGTCATATTTTTTGATAAAGTCGAGGGATCGGAGAGAAGCATTGGAAACCTTATTCTCTTTAGTGATTCTGATCTAAAAGTGGATATTTCTGATGAAATTTCAGGACGTTTCTACCTGCGTACAAAATTCTTCTGCTTTTGCCAACGCTTCTTGAAGATATTGTCTATCCGGGTGTGAAACGGGAGTGTATTCAAGAATCTGTAACCAAGGTATAGATTACTTTAATAAAAAGCTAGCAGTAATTTATTACTAATTACTTTGAAATCGGATTTGCTGCGAACCTTATTAATAATAAGTGGATATTTTGTTATCCTCTGCATGGGTTTAATGAGGAATGAACTCAGCGGCATTCCCTTAGTTCTTGGATCCTGTTGACATATCTGAGCAATTTCTACAAATTCTGGTGATTTTTCTGTTAATTGTTGAAGATAAGTTGCTGCAGAAAGTTGACAACTACAAAATCTGACGTATGCAGACATTCTCGGGATCTGTAAGTATGTGGAATTCGTAATTATAATGGGAAATCTTTTGTATCATTTTCTCAAGAATGGTGTTTCATTTGATTCTAACAAAACGAGTGAGTAATTTGATAAAGAGTCTGAACTAATCATTCGTATCTCAAATTTTTAAATTCTTATCATTTTAAATCGTAAACGTTGTCTTCTACTCTAACTCACATTTTCGCACAATATGTCACCAATCATTCTGATGATTCCTCCGTCACTGTTATCCCGTCGTATTCTCAGTGTTCTGAAAAAGTCGAAATATGTTAAACAGATATGAGTGTTAAATGCGATGCATGAATGCTTGTTATCTGATTCAATTTTTACCTTAAGAAATTATCATTGCAAACTATGATGTCTCTCCAATTGACAAAAATCTTGTCCACTTCGTCTACGGTCAGTACCAAACTCTGAAGTAATGGTTTTTCAAAGACCTGTAACACCGTGCATAAAGTTATTCTACCTTCAGACTTCACATTGTCATAAATCAAAAAATCCTCTATACTGTATATGTTTATTCAGTTTAAATATGCACCTCATGGACGAGTGACATGTCTTCGATGTAAGCTTGTTCGGTTGCTATAAGCTCTTTGATATGTTCTTGACGTTTCCTTTCAGTTTCATCAAGCAGCTCCAACATAACTTCGCGTATTATATCATTGGCTGCACATAAAATAATTGAAAATCTGTCAAAAAATTACACTTTTTGCACATAAAATTAGAAAATGAAGAAAATGAATAACTTACAGATGTAATTGTTTGAAACTAATACAGTGCACCGGGACAAATACATTTTACAATTGATCAGGTGTCACACATATAAAACACTAGCGTTCAGGACAACGTTTCCTAAGTATATGATTCAGAAATCAAATATTATTGTCTTTATCAGCCAAATTTAGATTGGATCGTTTGTTTACTTGATAATTCAGATACCTGAATCACCATTTAATTAAAGACAAAAGGAATAGAAAAGGACACAAGATTTCTGTGCTGAAAGAGTGAATTCAAAAGAGGCAAACGAACGTCTGAACAAGATAGGGCTTTTTTCATTCTTTGAGATCCAAAAAGTAAATCACTCTTCATTAACCGTTCGGATACTGATAATTTGGAAATGTTTAATAATGCCAAATTTGTTCAGGATAAATTGATATAAAGCAGATGGTTTTAGTTATAAAACATCCGAAATATAGTTTGATAAAAGTCTAAAGATAAAAAGATTAACAACGTGTAACGGTGTTCATAATAGTTACATATTTTATTTTCATTATCATCTAATATCAGGCGACAATTAGGTTTCTAATAAATGAGGACAAAATTAAACTGAAACAAATATCCTAATATAATTGACTATAAATTTCAAAAAAATTTCGTCCACATTTTTACATC
Organism: Tenthredo scrophulariae; assembly: GCA_963978835.1. Taxonomy (NCBI): domain Eukaryota; kingdom Metazoa; phylum Arthropoda; class Insecta; order Hymenoptera; family Tenthredinidae; genus Tenthredo; species Tenthredo scrophulariae. The sequence goes on from OZ022234.1 coordinate 8,872,319, forward strand.
AATTATATGACTCTTATTCAAATTTTCTTCTTTATAACATTAAACACTTAGTAAAGATAGCCGTTTGTAACAATTTTAATGATATACCATAATTTTTTTTTCACATATAATCTATTATTGTATATTTCTTATATCTGTTTGTTATATAGAACATCGGTCGCATTCTCAAGCGAAATTTGAAAATATGCACTTCGTGTGTGGATACTAGTGGTATGAAATACTCGAGAAAAAAAAAAAAAAAATCTTGACTTTAGTTATAAGCACTTCTGTTTTCTATCAGTCTGTTGATTACAAAGATCTAATTTCTGATAGAGAGCAATTAGTTGCAGAAAATTATTCAACACTGTTACTTTTTGATACTTTTCTTCTGTCCAATTCATGATCAAACAATGATTATTAAAATGTTGCTGCGTAATCATTTCTTAGTATTTTAAAACTTAACTAATTACTAAATAACTTGAATAATTACATCCAACTAAATACTGATAAACATCATTGATATAAAGTATGATATTCTTTTGTGTATCTTCGAATATGGCTGATTTTTTAGCTAGTTATTATTTAAATTTATAATGATGATTTCTAATTCCAATTTCATATAAGATTTCGATTGATTATTAATTTTATGAATAATCCACGATATGTTAGAATTAAAAGTAAAAAAAAAAAGAAGAAATTATACCATTGCATGGAGTTATGTCTGATATTAGACCCATTATCTATGTTCTGCATATAACGCTTCTGTGGAGGGCAATAATGTTATAGAATAATTTTAATCAAGTTTACATTTAAAAAGGCAACATTTTGACGCATTATGTGATATTCCTAAGTGGAAAACAAGTCTAGTCAACTTTTCTTAGTGTATCATAGGACATTATGGGAATAAATGGCGATATATTCTATAAACTAGAAAACATTTTGTTATAGAGATTCAAGTATTTTAGAACAAAATAGTAAACTCAGGGTTGACTGTGTTTTAAGCACGTAACATTGTTTTAAAATTTTATAAAAATTACTGAATTAGGCTGGCTTTACGCAGATTGTTTTTTTTTTGTTTTTCTTTTCTAGTGCTTATAACGTTTGCACAATCTCTGAACTAGTAATTGCATATGAAATCTATACATCATTCGACTAATCTTCTGGCTATTTTGTTTCATTGAACGATTTAGTAATCCTGAGAAATAACATATTTGCTAATAGAGGATAAAACTACATTCATTAACTCAGGGTAGCATGTTTTGAAATGCACTTATTACCTTGGGTATTTCCAATATATTAAGATTTTCTATTACTATTACTACCATTAAATTAGCAAATATTCTTTCAAGTCTAAGTGTATAAAAAACAAAATCATTTTTCAATTTTCAAATACATTAATATTCCACTATGAAATTCTCGTTGAGTTCTATAATCTCTATTCATGTTTGACGATGACAATACATAATGTTAAGTACTGAATAATAATTATATGGGTCATGTTTCGTTCAACTGAGAATTTTCTTTCTTACAAAGAAATCCAAGTGTTCTGGTTTGAGATTCTATCAACTTATTGTGCTTTCTTGCTTAAAAGAAAAAAGATCTGCGACATTGATTCATGCTACACTAGAAAACGTAATATTTTCAAGAATCCATTTTTATAAATCGTCCCTTGGTAGTAGATACTAAATAATATAGCTCATGGAAGGAACTAGCCATTATATAAACTGACAAGTCTCAGACAATATTGTTTTCCAGAACAAATTGCCGAGGGTAGCAACGTAGTACCAAACGTTTGGCTTTGTCAGGACTATATTTGACTTGAAATTATATCTAAGGAAGGTCTGATGATATTTTAGTTTACAAACTAAAATCCGAAATTTTAATGGCGCACAACGATGGTTTTTATATGTTCATTTGTGCGCTTATAATAATAAAGATTATACGAATAAATATGTATAACTAACAAATTGCTTTACTTATTAATGACTATATTAAATATTTTAATTTCTTAAGTGGCCATTCCTAAATTTTTATAATAACACTCACAGCATGATGTTGATATTAAGTAATACTTTAAGAATGAATTACTGAACCGAAGATATAGATCTAATAATAAATTAGGAATTGCCGATGAAAAAATTAACATTGAACTTCTATGTTATATGTAGTTAAATTACGCATAAACACTTTCAATCTATTAATGTAGACAGAGTCTTTCAGAATTTAATTTTAACATGTGTAAAACTGGCTTCAAGTTGTACGCAAAACAGTTAATGTTAATTCTTAAATTCTGAATGACGTCGCATCGTAGTAACAACATTATTTATGGATTAATAAATACATCAATAATAGTGTTATGTGTATTGTTTGATTAATGATTTCTATATATATGAGGCTTTCGACAAAAAGAAATATCAACAGTTCTATTAGTTTTCTATTAAAAATCATTCAGCATAAATCTCGATAATCAAATACAGATACCTGTTGTAATATATGGATTAATTCAGACTTGTTATGCTTCGCAAATTTGCCATTTCATAATGAAACTCGAATTAGAATAACAATTTACCTAGTTTTTATAGTCATACAATCACCCGATCGAAGCATCTAATCTATTTATAAAAGCAAGCACGTGGCTAACACTTTCCTCGCACCTACACGGATATATGACTTTTTTCTTTCGATCGTGCTGTTGAAATTTCTTATTGCATAATTATTATTTTTAAACACATTATGTTTGATGAACAGACTGTTATTTATAATTGTTATAATAAGTGGCATATATTATAGCCGATGCGGTGCTATACTGCTATCCTTAGGCTGCGTGTGAAGCAGAGCAGAGAATTAAATTGTTAGTACAATGATAAGATAATTTAAAGGCAATTATTAGTCTACACTAATATGTTCATTTATGGTATGTATTGTAAAAAAGTTTAAAATAAGTAAATTAAATGAAATGTATGCCAAAACAAATGAAAACTTTTCAAGATGTTTATAGATTCATTAAATATAGATAAAATATGTATTAAATTAGAAATTTGTAACAGAAAAAAACAATCCTACAAAAGATACGGACTACAGATATTGGAGGCAAATATTTCTAAGTAAAAGTGATATTTGCTAAAATTATTTACCAGATTATTAGCCAATTAAGAGTTTCCACAACATACTAAAAATTGAATACTCTCATATCTAAAATACTCAATGTAACTGCGAATGAACATCTGACGTTGTGTATTTTTATAATTGCCTTAAAGGGTTGACGCAGTTTAAAGTCAGTAATTTAGCTGAGGATTGCCATCACCGGAGATATACAAACAGAGGAACAATAACTGTAACCAGACAGTTTGAATCTTGGGTATAAAAAATAAATACAAGCTCGACTACACGATAACTGAATATACCTTGTGATCTATAAAAAGAGGAAAACATAAATTAGAATAATTTCAATAATATTGTAGTTTCAATATTTACATAAACGATATCAAATGGTCTGGTTGCTATGATTTTCAGATACTATATCTGTGTTTACACCAAACATATTCGTTTATAAAGTATTGGTACGAGTAAATAAATACCTCTGGGCTTCCTCATGAAAACATGAACAATCATTGATAACGGATTGTCTGTTACAGCTGCTTTTATTGATCCATAATTGAAAAATCACTAACAAAGATTCATCAAGCAATGCAATGCCACTTCAATGTTTATATTTATTTACTGGTATGATTTGTACTGAATGTAATTTATCGTAATTCTTCAAATCATTGAAATTCATCAGTATTAAAACTTCATAGCACACTTGTTTCAATTAGATATTTCAGAGTCAACTTTTTCAATTTTATTCTGGGAAATAAGGAAACTGCAATAAATTCAGACTTAGAAATCTAATACTGTTGAATAGTTGATCATTTTTATCGTGGAACTGTCCAATTTTCTCAAAAGTTGGTCAAAATCTGTTGAAATAAATAGTTATTTTATTCTGTTTGGTATAAACACCAGGTAGTGTGGCACGGGACCCACGGAGCAAAACATGCTATTATTAGTGGAAAGGTCAAGCCATGCCAGAAACTGAATAATTACATATGAGAAGCTGATGCAGATCTATAGTTAGTCGATACGATATTTATGTACACCTACGGTACAAGTAAGAGATTCATAGCTTTAAAGATATAAATCAGATAAAGTAATGATATTCTTCAATATATTAATAAATAATCAGTTATGGCTATATCGAATTATCAAATTAGATTCATAATATAATAGTAGTGAGCAAAGAGAAAAATTATATACTTTAAATTTCTTTTTCATTTTCTCTAAATTCAAGTAATGAAAATTTAGCAGTTCTTTAGTTGACAAACATGCTTGCAAGTGGGAACATGAATTTATATACATTATTGAAAAATCTGAAATGAAATTTCATTCGTTTTTAAATCTTCATTAGTCCCTAAGTCAACTAATATTTCGATTTCTTTTAATTTTTATGGAATGCCAATACGATGGTAAAGTTAATTAAAGCTTTGGATAAATCAGAAAGAAGTATTCTAGTGGAAATTTTCAATTAAGAAATTGTTCAACGTTGAAATGTACATTTCTTGAATTAATTTTCAAAGTTTACCTAAGAAAAGCAAGAACGATTATAAATGATGAATCTATTCCATCAGGAATTAGCGTAACTCACAAACAGCCATTACTTGAATTTTCTAATGCGATAATAAATTAAGAAATGAGCAATTCATTATATTATTATATTTTTACACAATTTTCAGCGTAGTAAAAAAAAAAAAAAAACACAAAACGTAGAATATATTTACTTTAGTTTCATTAAGATGTAAGAAGTATAGAGAGAAAATAAAGCCAATCAATTAGAACTCTCCAGTATACTTCATTCACTTCAGAATGGATTAAAATTAAAATACTTTTATAATGTAATCTAAACTATATTTACTCTTTCCAAATTTTTAACACGAACAGATAAACCTAGTGCAAACAAAGCTGAAAGATCGATAGTGTGAGAAACTAAATCAGTGGTGCCGCAGTGGGTCCCTGCCGAGCGTTTAGCGGACATACACTAGCGATTGATCAACGACCGTTGAAGACAGTATGCACCGGCCGTTCCTACAAAATAGATAGACATAAGCCAGATTCCTCCACATTTTTCTACATATTTTAATATTTTTAATATTACACTAACAATACACATAATTATTTCCTCTCCGAACATAGACACACATTATTGTTCCTAATGAACTAAATAGATTTCCGATTACTATAAATAGAATATCTAAGAATATACTGTTAATTCTATAAGGAAATATTGATTTAATTTTCATCAAATTATGACGGTGAGCTCTGTTTTTTGTGTTTTATGCAGTATAGATCTAATTGAATTTTTGCATCTCTAATTTTCTAATTTACCTTGCAAAGTTCCAAAGTTGAAAAATATCAGCACCAGATTAACAAGTTTATAGGCATATTCAAATATACTATTCAATGCTCAATATCATGTAGTTACTAACTAATATTTACGACTTTTCCAATATATCGGAAGTGCAAAGTGGTGTGGACTTCGCTCAGTGAGTCTGATCATGATGTTTATTACAAAACGCATTATAGGAAAGAAAATGAATAACAATACAGTTGCAAGAATACCTACAGTATTCGATAACAAGTTTACAAATCTCCAGAAATTTCCTGTATATATACAAATTTTTAAATAATCCAATGGTAAAACTGCAAGATATAAGACGCTAAGAAAAGAAATCACCTAATGGAAAAAGCGTGAAACTACTTACACATAGGAGAAACATAGTTGCTCGGGAATACACCGGAAACTCCGTTCATCTCGCCTCTCCACCATGCTGCATCTTCTTTAGCGAGAACAGTTATAACGTCTCCTTTTTCAAAACTAAGCTCATCTTCGTTCAGTGCTTGATACGGGTACAGAGCCATCACACGCTCTGTAAACACAAGTATATCCGTATTAGCGCTGGGAAAACGTATGAAGCTAATGATAGAATTTGGGTATAATTGAAGAGTCAGAAGTTGCTTAGCTGGGTAAAGATCATCTGTTAGTAAAAACACCAGTGGGTTACTATAATGAAATTTTACGTTTAGACTCACCAATATTGGGATCAGTGGGCGAGTCTTGATACCTATGAGAAATAGGTGTGCTGCGATTACTACTGCTTCCTAATAACTTGACGTAAGATGCAGGGAACCAACCGATTTGTCTTTTCTGACCACGAGCCTGGCACGAAAAAATTCAAGAGTTAAAACTAAGATGATAGGAAATCTTCACACAATTACTGCGAGAAAATGAGTTCAAATACAATTAGAGATGACTGTAATGAGTCAAGTCTTTACCTGTAACTCTCCTTCCCACCAGCCAGTTTCTGTTTTTTTACGAATCATTATGAGCTGGCCTCTATGCAGATTCAATTGCTCGGGACTTGTGGCTTGGTAAGGAGCGATGACTTGTCCTATTTCAGGCTTTTTACCTCTTGCCTAGAGAGAATGAGATTTTATTTTTCTATTGCATGATTTTTAAATGAATAAAGGAGTGAAAGTCATTCATTAAAAGTTTCAGAGTTAAAAAGAATGAATCATGCGATCGCTGTTTAAAAAATGTTGCACACAATTGTTCCAGATTACAAGTGATTTCAACATGTTATTATGATTTCTTTGTTCAATGAGAACTTTAGTGAATGAAATCTGATATCTTCTTTCAATATCTGATGATAATGGCTGCATACTTTGATGAAGTGAGATCAAAAAAACACTGATGTTCCAAGATCACAGTTAATAATTCAATACAACAAAGACAACAGATAACAGTGCGATAATCAAACGCATAAGATGTAGTTAACAATAATATCAGAATTTTTGGGGCAAAATGATGTAATCCTATAATTTACTTACCAAAAAGATCTCATAATGCTTAAAAATTGAAAACCAGTCTGATACTAACAAATGTTACAAATACAAAAAACCGGAAATACGTTTCATTAACAAATGCAAAATGTGAAAATAATTTAAAAGCAGGTGAACATTGAAGGAAAGAATAACTGTAATTAAAAATATGTGAAGTAAAATAATTACAGAAAGGAAGAGAGGTGGATGGACTAAAATACCTTGGGGTACTGCGGCGTGGACGGCTAAGCATCAGCGCAGCATCCAAAGGAAGCAAGCACAGCCATACATGTTAGTATTTAAGAAGGCCACCACAAGAATTATTTTACGTTACAAATGGATGTTATGTTATTTCAAAATAGAAAGTAATACGTGTTACAAAATCGCTAAGATTATTTGAGAATTTTGTTGAATTCGTAGCCTAGTTTTCAATCTTTATAAACTGAACTAAGGGGAAATTCGTCGTACATCAAAAATTGATTTCATGGACATCGATTGATATCTGATTATTGATTTTTCACACTTGTCTAAATGATTTACTTCACGAGATGAAAAATAAATGATTAAAAAAGCTACATGTATATTTTCGTGTAGTGGCTGCACCCTGGCATTCTTTGGGTCAACATTCATTTTCAAATAACATTTAGACATTTCATATCAAAGGAAACATTTAGTTGAAAATTTTTACTCGATAGTACCCGTTGCATATGAAAGAAAAAGGAATGAGTCATTCCTACCCTGAAATATCCATATTGCTTATATTTCAATAAGTTTTGTAATAATGTGTGTAGAGAGTACTGTGTAAGTATTTTCATTCATTTCTTATATCTTCTATTCAACCAATTCAAAGTTTCGATAGCCATCACCTTCTATATTGAATCAGAATTTTACCCAAAACCTTTTGTACCTTGTGGTAAAATGTGTGATAAATATGTAGACACGTAGATTGTAGCTTGTAAATGTGCAAGTGCAAGAATCATTCACCAATAACCCATGCGGACATTAATAATGTTTGAAGACATAGTTAATAACAGCCATCAGTTTGTAAGTAATGTAACGATTGTAAAAAGTTTGATTTTTCACATCAGTATTAAGATTGAAAAACTCGATTTCAGATGCAGGATTCGAAAGGGTCTTGAGAAACCTTGAATTCATTTATCTACATTAATTTTGAAAGGGTAAAGAAGTGTAAAGTCAAGCATTTGGTATAAGTTGTCTAGTTTTATAGAAAAATAGTCTATACAGAGACTGGTCTATAAATAATCTCGAAGTATCATGAAATTCTCAGAAGAATAGAATAAAATTTCATAGTGATTCTACTATATTGTTTTTTACCATACAAATTGATGCTTGTGAGGAATAGAAAATGATAAAAATAAAGGTGTGTCTTTTAAGTACCTTGGAGTCAGTGTCGCTGCCAAGGTCCTCGGACTGTGTACAAGTATAAAAACTCCATCATAAAAGAACGTAAGAGAAAACACAAGAACAGAACACATGTTAGTTCTACAAAGAAGAGAAATGTGTGCCTTTAAAGAAGTTCTATTGTGTGAATTATAATAATAATTATTACATGTGTATCAATGTCTGATGTCTATAACTAGGAGTTTGATCATCGATCATCATGTTTGTTTATTAGACAGAAACCCGATTCATCTGTACTTCAACCCTTATTGAATTTCAAGTTTTCTTGAATTATTATTTTCAGATTTGTTGTCGTGATTATGTTCTGTCTGTGTAATGTACTGTCTGTGTAATGTATAAACGGTTAAAAACCCTTGAATTGCCGGCATTAATCTATCGCTTTATCAATCCTCGAGAGAATCTTAAAAAACTTTATACCGAATTCAACATTACCTGTTGTGCTGACATGGCAGCAAAATCTGGTAACTCTGCTCTATCTTCCTCCTCCGCCCTCTCTTCTTCGAGTTGTTCCTTAGTTTTCTCCTGTAGCTAAACACACACACACCCAAATCTAGCTTACAAATATAATTTAATATTTACAAGCTGTTAGAATAGTATTAGTCATTTAGTAGTAAATTATTTAGTAATTGTGAATAGGAAATCAATAGCCTATTTTCAAAGGAATAAAAGCTTTGTTTTAGATAGTGTTAGAAAAAGCAGAATTCTTGGCTAGTCATTTACGCAGTAACTCGGAATGCTCGCTACTTCAGGGTTTAAATCTGCGTATAACACAATAGCGTTAATCGAATCCAAGGAATGTTCGTATCGATCAAATCTCCAAAGCTGTGTATTATGTATCCAAGCACATTCTAACTATACAAACTGAAACTAAAATTATTATAATCCTTGTTGCCTTTAAATGAACATTTAAATAATCTGCAGATTAGTAGTCAGAATCATACGAATAAGCTGTTAATGAAATTACCCGTTTTGTAATCTTTGATCTCTTGATAGTTATGCTTTGAGATTCTGATAATTAACAGTTTTATAGATTAAATTGAATACCGGTGTTACTTGAGCTGAAGTTACGACATCGATTGGTTCTGCAACAGTTTCTGTAACGTCTGCTACCGGAGTGGAAGGTTCCGTTGCTGGTACGGCTGAGATTACTTCGGGAATGTTATCAGGCACAATAGCAGCCTGCTATATAGATACATAGATAGATGTTAGAAAAAATCACATAAATCCTATCAGGCTTTTTTTCTTCCAAAGCTAATAGATAGCTTGGGAGAAAACTCACACAGTTTAGTTAAACATTTAAGATGATTAATTTTCAAACCAGAAACTGAAATTCAATCTGTTGAAAACTAGTTGGTAATTCAAGGAAGGTAAATTTAGTAATCAACCCAATATGCAAAAGACGGTAACACAAAGATTATACCTGATCTAGATTATCACACTTCTCAACATAATTGGATGGGAAAATTCCAATTCGATCTCCTATAACACCCGTCCACCAATCCCCCTCCTTTTTCGTAACCATCATCACTTCGCCCTGGTTAAAACTAAGATCTCCAGTCTCGGATGAAGCGTATGGATACAGGGAAATGTAATATTCATCAGTGATACCAGTCGGCGATGAAACCTCCGTTCTTGTGGGTGTAATAGTTTTGATATATGATTTTGGGAACCAGCCATCTATACCATTAATTTCACCGTACCACCAGTCCTCCTGTAAAAAATAAGAATAATGTTTCGTTTCAGAAGTCGTTTCTTTACAGGATTTCAAGTCTCAATAAACAATTAATACCAACCTGTTGCTCAGTCACATTAATTGTGTCTCCTTTATTGAAAGATAAGTGTTGCTGGATCGTAGGGCGGTATTGATACAGAGCCATAGCTTGAATGTTGCAAGCCGAGCCCAAACCTAAGGTAGGAATAATCGGCTCAACTGCTGGCCCCTCCCCACCTAGTGATCCGGCGTCGGATACGTTTTCAGGAACTTCTGCGATTCCTCTGTTAACACATTTAATGAAACGAAAAATTTAATGGTGTTCTGAACACATGGATATGATTTTCTTTGCACACATTATAAATAGTTCATAAAAAATGATCAAACTCACTCCAAGGTTCTCTTTTCAAGACTATCTTGCTGTATGAAAGCATCATTGCTGGTAATCACGGCGTCAACTTCCACTGGCTCGACGTAAGATTCTGGAAACCAACCAGTGTGGCCTCGTATTTCGCCTGCCATCCAACCAGGCTCTGCATTTTGTACCGGTGGAACCTGTGAATGGATATTTGAAATTTTATAAATCACAATTAAAGTTTTCTAATGTGATTAAATTTCTTTGGTATGAATCAGTGAATGACTAACTAAAATTATATCTCCTGGTTGGAAAGATATCTCATCTTGATTTCTTGCCACGAATTCATACAAGGCTCTGTACTTCATTGCACCAGCAGCATTGTCTCCGGTAATAGTTGCGTGGGAGATAGGGGCGTTATCGACTGGCCAAGAATCCGTATTTACTGGTTCAGGATCACCCCAGGCACTGTCTCCCCACGCAGAAGTAGCAAAGTCTGCATTTCCACTACCAACTTGCAGTTCTGTAACTTTTGTTCTTTTATCTTCGAAAGATTTGTAAAGCTGCCCACATTCAGTCACAAGATTCTTCATTTGCTTCTTTATATCATCTAAATGGCTGTTGTTATTCTCAATGTCTTTCATCTTTTCATTGATCTGTAAATTAAATGAATGAATAAAAGAGAATATTAATGAAAATGTATACAGTAGACTTTTCCATTAATAGCGCTAGTGTTCGTTTTCTCACCTGTTCCTGCAAGTCAGAAATTTTATCTTTCATTTGCTTCAACGTTATTTGTTTATTAGCAAAGGCCATCTTCATGGCTTCCTGCCCTGCCACATCTTGCGCATTGTTTATTTTATTCTTAGCCTCGATTCTGGCTTTCTCCTGACTCAGAGAAAGCAGTCTTTGATTTTGCTCACGGAGTTTATTTTTCAACGCTGACATTTCTTGGAGTTGAGAGTCTCGAGTCGAACGCATACCATCAATGGTTGTTTTCACACCAGAAACACCGACACGTGTATCACATATTTTCTGCGAAAGTTCTTTTACTTTCTCATTCTGAAAAAAAAAATTGTAATTTTGTTATTCAACAGCAACTTTGAACAAAGAGTTAACTTTTTTAACAGACTTACCAAAGTTCCCAACTCTATGGTAAGGCCTTGATTCTTTGCTTTAAGTTTCAGAAGTATATCTTGTTCTTTTTGTCTTTGAGCCTGAAGCTCTTGAGACTTTTGTTTTTCCCATTCTAATTGTCGCTGTCTTTCCATTTCTCTGTAAATTATAGAATATACAAAATTGATAGATATTGCTCAAAAATGATAAGAGAAAAAGTTGTGAGTTTGCAATCGGATTATGATCTTACTTTCGTGCAGCTTCTCGCTGTTCTTGTGCCCGTTTTCTCTGTTCTTCCTTTTCTTGTTCAATTTCTTTCTGCCTAAGCATTTGCTTCTCAATTTCAGCTTGTCGCCGTCTCTCCTGCTCCAGTCTATTTAAACATCAGAATAGTGATCATTGCAATTATTCAGACAGAAGTTGCACGAGATTTCGAATAATTCCCAGCGATAGAAACCGACACATACAACGTTTTCTAATCTTAATCAAACGAACAGTAATCACACCTTATCTTTTCTTGTTTCTCTGCTTCTTCTCTTTCTTTACGTTCGCGTTCGTCTTGCTCCTTTCGCTGAATCTCCAATAGAGTTTTTCGTCTTCGTTCTAATTCTGCCTGTCCTTTTTCGAAGTTTTCTTTTCTCTTGTTCTCAAACGAGGTCTAAAAGAGTTCAACAATCATTTTATCTCCGATGTCGCTAAATCAATGCCATTTCTTTTCAAATTTTAGGCCCTACTGCTTCGAGCGAAAAAATTAGTGCATACATATAGTTTGCAGAATATCTAATACTCCTTATTGAGCAGATATATCTACATAAATATAAAACCTGAAGTAAATAAGAATACACAATGATCAATTAACCTGAGGCATGCCCATGGCAGCAGGATCAATGCTCTCTGCTGTCCCTTGTGAAGTAACGCTACCCTGTCGTTGTCGTCTAAATGTAGGCGGGATAAGATCAATTGGTAGCGTGGGAGATATTTTCTCACCAGCTTTAGCCACATCGCATAAATGCATGGCCAGAACGAATTCCTCACAGCCCAATCGGCCGTCAACATCCATATCTGATAAAGCCCTGAATGCAACAAAGATTCAATATGAATGCCAGAATTTAATGAATACTAATTGCAAGCTCAAAAACTCCTAGATTAACGGAAGTGAAGAAGAAGAATCACTTTCATCACGCACCATATTTGGGCCAGAATTCCTTGAGGCAGTTGCGTTTGAACCATAATATTTCTTGCTTGCGGTCCTGATAGATATCCAGATCTAGTCCTATCCCAGGTATTGAATAGTTGAGTATATTTCAGTTTGGTTTGATGAGGTACCGCCCATTCTGCCTGAGGTGAACCAACAGAATGTTGACTATGCTGAGAGTCTAGTGAACCAACTCTGTCTATACTTGGTGGCCTAGTAGTTGTACTCATTGGAGAGTTTGTCGATACTGGTGTGGGATTGCCGTTAACGGGTGGTGGAAGAATAGTCGGAACTGAAGCATTTCCCATAAGTTTCTGCGCTGATGCCAATGGGACATTGTTGATCGGCACACCTATGAAATAAGAATCAATTGTATGTCGAAGGAAGTTAGTAATTTCAATGAATATTGTACATAATTGATTAGTTTTGAAAGTAAAGAGTATCACAGAATTAAAATCTAAGACGAATTCTATAGTTTTTAACTTTACCTGATGTCATGGAAGCAATAGGTGCCATTGTAGCAGCAGACATAGGAGGTATCATTGCTGATTGTATTGGCATTACGCCACCCATTCCAAAAGCCGCAAGTGGTGTAGGATTGGTATTGAGAGGTGCAATCGGTGCTACAGTCGACATACCTATTTGAAAATAATGGTTACTGACTAGGTTTGTATTAAAACAATATTGCGAATTCGATGAAGATGAGTACAACACAGTTAAGATGTTAAATAGCGCAATTTTAGTTGAATAAATGTGAATAATAATAATTCTGAAAGAATTTGAACAATTAAATCAATCTTGCTCAGCAAGAGGTAATTGAAATATCGATTTCTATAAAAGAATTCGCACTTTATTATACCTAAACATATTTGATCAAATATCTTCAGTTTTCTTTGCCTTGTGAATAAAATTCCTTCGAATTTTTATCAAACTATAATAGAATATGAGAAGAGGTGAGTTTGTGCCAAATGAAACACAAAAACATGTATTAACGATGAGTAGTGATAAAACTCAGGAACTAAACCATAATGAATATTATGTGGGCAATTAATTATAAGATAGAATAAGTTTGTGAAATAAAAATGAACTTGTAAACAGAAAACAATTATATGAAAAACAAAAAATTGATGCATTAAATGTATATTATCTCTTTATCTACTTTAAATACCTTCTGAGAAATCAAACTCGAACAAGTCTGTAAAAAAGGAATATGTTGTGAGAATTAAAACTGTCTCGTGTTTGACGCTATGTTCTAGTTACTCAGCGAACTAAGCCCGACAATCCACATTCATTCATTGCTCAGTTATTTCATAAGTTTAAAGAAAAATCATCAAAGTATGCATATTTACCCAATGGTGCGGTGGCAGTCATTGATTGTACCGGTTGATTAGAAGGAATGATTGGTACCACAGACGGCTGCATTTTAACTGGTGACATTCCCATATTGACTGGACTGTTTGGAAAAGACGGTGGTGCAGGTTTAGGTGGGGGACCACCAATCAGCGGCACTGTACCTGTAAAGATTAGTTCAAGTTGCGTTAGAGTTATAATACTGATTCAATCTTGATTCAGTGGTAGGTATTTTCGATATGTTCAATAAAATGACAGTTGTCATTGATATTAAAATATTATCATAAAGCCTTTGGACGAAGGAAATGTTTACTTATACATGGTAAATGCGTACACGAATCATCAAACCATTATCGCGACTTTGGGTATACTTTCAGCCTTTATCTTTGCTAGCCTATGTTATTGTTGATAGCACTTGTTAATATTCAATGTATTCGTTGAAAAACAAACTCATCATTGATTTAAAAGTGAAAATAAAATTACTTACTAACATCATCATCAGCACACACAGATAATTGAATTAAGATTTCGGATATTTGTTTTAAATACAAGTAAGCGATACATTTAACACAAAGAAACGGATGTAATATGAAAGAATGAGGACTGCAGTATATAGAAATCACAAGCTAAATAAAAACACTTATTCACAACATCCAGTCACTGCAAATGAGTACACAAATATTTGTTATAAGCTACAGTTTGTAATAGAATTGTTACCACAACATTATTTAAGATAGAATTATTCTTTCAATCATTTCAGAAATAGATCCCCGACGTACCAATAGATGATGGTGGCGCAGGTCTTTGTGGCGGACCAGCTGAAGCAGAATTAGTTGTTCCTTAGTGCAGCAGAAACGAGATGAGAGAAAGACATGAAAAATAATAGACAGAAAATGAACCCATAAGAAAAACATGTAGAAAGTGAAACACAGGAGGTAAAGAATGTTTCCGAACATCTCCAGAATGTATAAATGAATAAAAAAAGCTTGTAGTAGCGCATTACTGTCATTTAAAGAATAATTTATAGTTCAAAACTGATCAGCAAACAGTCTAACACAGTCAAGGCATTAAAGTTATACATTTCGTCAAGGAAAAACAAACAATTTCTGGAAAGTATAAACAGCATGCGAGCCCAAAAGTTTGAAGAAAAGATCACGTTTGTTGCCAGTTTATTTCTCCCAATTTTGATTCAAATAAAACTCATCTTCTAATGAACATGGGCAAACACGAAATATAAATATAATCTCAAGCATTATTGCAATTTGTTGAAACTTAATACGGTAAGTTTAGATTCTGCTTCTTCCCTGTCTTGCATAAATCTTCAAAGTATAAGCAGTGTAAATATCGATGCAATCAACTCATTGTCAGTCTAATCATCACATGCATGTATCTTACCGTTGGAACACTTTTAGAACTAGAACAAGACCTACCGCTGAAATGGTGCTCTTTATTTGTGTTAATAGCCACTTCAGCAGCACAAAAACCAGTCAAAGATATCGCGTTTAAGGCATACATTGAGGTAGTAACATACCCAAAAGAAATGAATTTGCAGGCTGCATAGGTACCAGTGGTGGTGAAGAATCAAAGGATAAATCAAGAAGTGTTGCTATTGTAATGAAAGTTATAAAAAATATGAATTTTCTACATATAAAATTACAAGGAAAATGCGCAATGAAGCACACACACAAAAAGAAACAAGGAATAAAAGAGCGAGTGAATAATGAGAGATTATTTATCTTCCACAAGAGATAAAAAAAATCATCAGATTTGAGTGTCTGTATCAAAAAGAAAAAAGTTCCACGCGCGAGGTGAAGTAACAACTTTACTCAATTTGTTTAAATTTATCTTTAAAGATATTTTCCTTCGATCAAGTTTCTGGAAATTGAATAACTTCCAATAGCAATAAATAATACAAAAAAATACCAAATAATCTGCAATCAAAATCGGCATCGAATTTGAAACATACAAAGAAAAATTACTCCAAGCTAACATTTCTTGTAATTACTCTATTCTTTACCCTGGAGTTTTTGGCCAGATGAAAAACGAACACCAGCAAAGATAGAAATGAGTAGGTCAAATATTGAAAGATTTATCATGTAACGAACAATAACGACATACTTTTTTGACCGCCAAATTTCTACACACGCTTCAACACATACAGAGGCATACCACATACCCATGGAAGGGGGTGCAGGTCGAGCAGGAGGCTTTGATGTTGCGTAACTAGTGACGATGTGTGTACTGGGAGCCACGTACTGTTTATTCTGATGTGAGGCTACAAGGTGTAACATATATAACATACAAGCTCCGCTATTCAGTGTTGAGAACAGTATATACTGTGAAAACCTGACTATCGCAACCACGTTCATTTATATCTACCGGAAAACTAATGCAGTTTAAAAATCAGATCTAATACCTGAGCAAATTTGTTTAGCACTGATTATAAGTTAGTGTGTATCATTAGAATAATCGTAGCATGATATTAATTGAGTATTCAATTTCTTGAAGTCTCGTTGCTTTATTTCCATATTTAATTCAATACTAAATATTCATTCGGTCTAACATTCTCAACTAAAGCATGTTTCAGGACAGAGATTCTGTTCAGCGTGCAGCTGTGTAAACTAAATGAAATTATGTCCAAACCTTACACTAAGATTTATTATTCTTCGAGTGTATTTCTCTATGAGATCTGATGTGCCATG
Organism: Tenthredo scrophulariae; assembly: GCA_963978835.1. Taxonomy (NCBI): domain Eukaryota; kingdom Metazoa; phylum Arthropoda; class Insecta; order Hymenoptera; family Tenthredinidae; genus Tenthredo; species Tenthredo scrophulariae. The sequence goes on from OZ022234.1 coordinate 8,889,061, forward strand.
CCAATCATATCATATGATAGTATATGGCGATTGTAGACGAATAAAACTTTAACAGCTAATCACATAGTTCGTTTTACTTTGATTAGCTTATTATTGCAGCCCTGAAGGGCTAAAAGAACTGTTGAAGCCATGTCTATTTTAGTTCAAATACGCATATATCTACGAATTTGTGTTATCACAAACAGTAGCTAGACGTTATGTTCAATTTTTTGTACAAGTATAAATTGTAAACCGAGACATATCAATTTAAATCTCAATCAACTCACCCATCGACATCGACATAGGTGGAATTGGACGCATTGGGTGCGTACCAGATCCGTTTAAACCTGCTAAAGGTTGCGCTATGCTTCCAGGCATAGAACCCAATCCCAAAGGCTGTGCAGTTGTTATCCCATTCATGTTACTCCCGTTCAATAGATTAACCATGTTTCCATCTTTACCAAGCAGTGCGTATCGTTATTATGCATACAGCGTGTTAGGTAGTTGAAAAATAATGAATAAATTGTTAGTGTGTGAGAAAGTTGTAATTATTATGCTGATTCAGACATTATATTATAGTTAGAGTAACTGTTTCCTTTTTAGAAGGTTTAAGCCTTGTTTCGGACGTATTTATTTCGATTGGAACGTGTTAAAATTTGTAATGAGAATTAGATTCGTATTCTATTCATTCCAAAAGAATTTGTATTGGATAATGTAGACATTTGATGAACAAGATTGATTCATTCAAAATGTCTAATTCCTATAAATTACTGATAGCTAATTATTTCTAAATACTTACCGTTAGGAATAACTTTGAGGCTTCGTATAAGAGTCGGTGGAAGTGCATTTGGTATTTCAAATCCCCTCAGTTTTAAATTGATCAGCTTACAAGCGATACTAAATTCATTGAGATCCATTCTTCCGTCTGCATCGGTATCCGACAGTCCCCTAAATATTCAAATCATATTCATAGTATTTTAACTCACCAGAAAAACTTCTTCCGTGGAAAAATTGGATTTTTTTTTTTAAATACAGTTCAATATCGATGCGACGGTATGAAATATCGTAAAAAAAAATCTCAATTTTGAATTTTCCAGGACTTGGATTCCAAGTTTGAAGTGAGAAAAAAGTCGATTGGGAATTAAATATCTTTCTAAATTTCAATCGAATATCAATAATTGGTTCAAAAGACAGTTTTTCAAATATAAGGCCGAGGCTAAGTCGAATGTTTTGACTTGAAAAATTACCATATCTGTCCAAGAGTTGCCGGAGGTAACTGCGATTGAAGAAAAAAGCCTTTTGCTTGCTCTCCGGTAACGATGCCATTTACTGGCTTCAAGGAATTGAACTGTTCCTGATATCGGGCTCGTTCCCGAGGCTGGATCACCCAGGGATCAACACCTGTGGAAATTGAAAGAAATATACATCATCTAAGCTTCCTGATTCGTTTAAGGGAGTTTTTAAGTCAGATATATCGATTCTTTAAGCTTTCAGGAAATTCATGGAACAGAATTGAATTCGGAACTAACCTAACCTAACCTAACCTACAATTTTACGATTAATGTAAAAGTATTTATCTTTCGAAGTATGAAAAGGGGCGTAAATCACTGTTTGAAATTATTTGAATATTTGAGGCTTGAAGTGTGACATTTTAATGATTATCAGACTTTATTTACCTAATGCTGCTGCCGCAGCCATCTCTCTCGTTTACACGCCGAAATACGCCTACAAAATTATATCGAATTAGATTTCATGTCATTTCATTCCATTCATAGGAGCTGTTGAACATAATCATTAGGTAGATAATCTGTTACGATAAGTCAAGGTTATATAGCCATACGCATATGTGAAGATCGATGCAATTCTACTACCTATTACATAAATAAAACTCTGCAACTCATACAGTAGTATATATATTTGTTGGTATATGTAACGATTAATTCAGGGTTATTGAATCAAAGATTAAAGTTGATTAAATGACTGAAGGAGTAGAGGTCGTGAACTTAAAAATTGATCGAAGTGTCACATTATTATTAATGTATGTATGAGTGTGTTGTCCAATAGGCAATTCTATTGTATATATACATGCACGCTAGAAAGAAATGAATCGTGATACAAAAGTGCCATACGCACCCTTTTTATTTTATTTATCCAGGAATAATTCACGCGATATTTATTATTGACTAAATCATAATTAAATGGAATGCATTTTCACAGTTTTCTGTTTTTTTTTATTTTTTATTTTTTTTCCCTATCTGCTTATTTATATATTCTGTTTTCGCTGACAATATTCTTGCGGTCTTTAATACCTAATAATTTATTTCTGACCAGCACTAGCGGGACACGAGACACGGGACTGCCCACTTTAGCTGACATACGTCACTTAAGCGGCTTCGGCTGACCTCGGAAATCTTCGGAAGGAATCGATATCACCCATGTGGCGACGCGCCAACTACACGAGTTCAACGAGAGCCAAGAATAACGAGAACATTCGTGCCGGTCGAGCCGTTCGGGGCTCATTGTTGGAGCAAATATTATTTCCAAAGTTTCACCTATGTCTATTCTTACATTAATAAACGATGAATATAGAAAGTATCCTACTTCTTCTCCTTTTTCTTACAGCTTACATCCCGAAGGAAATCAGCCAAAGAATATATCTCACTTGTATTAAAATAATTATAAATTTTAACAGATGAGATATCAATATAGAAGTAGGCTGATAGATCGCAAATGTAGATTCCAAATGCACGGATCCCTTTAGCTTTCGTCTTGAATCTTGAAAAATAACTTCATCCAAAGATGGAATTACAAATTTAAAATTGCATTCAAAAAACAGAGCGAACTTGAATTATTCCATTCCATCGTTGTACTTCAGTGCACTGTGCATGCCATTTCAAATTTGCGAAATTAGACCTCTTTAATTAATTAATGTTGACTCGGGTATAATACGCATATGTTTTCTCCCATACGCCGCAGGAATGCGGGTCTCGTACCATCAAGTCGGTAAGGGGTCATATCCATATATTACGTCACACGATTTTCCAGATTTTCAGACCCCTCCCTCCCCCTCCCGCCCCCTAAGTCACATTTTGTCACATTTTCATTGAACCCTTCCCTGCCCAGTAACGTCACACCATAACACTTCTCGCCAATAATTTCATAAACGTACCTAGTCAATTTTTTTGTTAACAATTAGATTGAATTAAAGCGAATTGAATCATTCCTGCAGGCCTGAAATTTTAGTTTATTTTTATCAATATTTGGTTATACATCAATCAATATTATTATGGATAAAAATATATTATTTGTCTTCAATCCATGGATTAGCGTACCAATCTTTAATTGTTTTACTTCATTTAAATCGATATACTTATATATATCATCTATTACTTGGTAAAGTAACATCAGTACGAGAAAAAAAGTATAATTGACGATCGATCCGTGGATCGAAAAAAATATTTCTTATAGATTTGACTTGCGACCCCCAGGTGCCTCATACGCCGTGCACTGCGCACTGTGCACTTCGTTAATTACTCCAATCTCGTTTTTGAAAAAAGTGAGAAAAATAAAATTCGATTTTCTTATGTTAAAGTAGCCTAAATTTTGACTCTATTCCAAGTAGCACACTGTTGACTTCTGTCTCTACCTAATGTCGGCAGAAAATTGACTATTTTGACAGAGAATATGCCATGCGATACAGAGGATATGCGATGCGGTGCAAGCGGTGCACCTAGCGCGACACCGATAATTTCACTTGATGGTACGAGACCTGCATTACTGCGGTGTATACGAGCAAACATCCGTATCAAGAGACTCGACAGGGTCTCGAGCCAAGTGCAATAAAAAAATATATGTGCAGTTTATACATGATAAGTTTATGTGAATAAAAAGTTTTATACAACTTAATATTATAAATAATTTTATTCTCGAGATCACAAAGCTTGATACATTAGCGTGGGTATTTTGCGTCTTACGCTACTGCATGATATGGTCCGATCCGACGCGAAATTCTGGTGCGTCACGTTTGTCGCATGTGGTGCAGATATATCCTCATTCACACACACGGCTACATACATCGCGCCACGTGTTGTATAGATTATAGCCCATAGGTAGATTATAGAATCTACGGACAGCGGTATATCGCGGTGTGGTATACCTTGACTTTCTTCATTCCCACGACTGAATAGTGTTTCGTTATACCGGTTTCATAGACTTGTTGAAAATAGTGCCTTCTATCATCGCGGTGTCATGCTTCGTTAGCAACCGATAAGAGGTCGTAAGTACTTTGAGGTTTGAAACTATTTAATGTACGCATGTAATTCATATTTATACTTATTTAACATCTTAAATGCAACAATTACATTCTCTGTTATATGAAGCATACAACAGAGTTTTATTATTAACGGTATGGTTACACCTTAAAGTATGCATTATGAATGAACCGCGTGTGCTGATCGCGGCAACAATTTCACAGGGTCAATCTTGATGACAAATAGGGTGGGAATTTCCTTTGTCAATTCTTTTTGGAATACATAAATTTTTCATTCGTAGATTCGTTCATTTGAAGCACGTTCTATGAACGGGTGCCTGTCGGTGTGGCCCGTCTATTGCTATCTAGCCAAGCAATCTTACAATACTTACACGCTTACATGCTACGTTACTCTGGAGCTTCGCGCCTGGCGATCGGCAACCAAAGTTGCATCCATGCGTGCACGCTTATGCGATTTTAATTTTGAATTATTTGAATTATGATATCGTCAAATGTGAATAAAGCTAAAACTGTAAAATTTTTTCCGATTATATCTTCACGAATGATATTTTATAAATAGAATACATATTGATTGCAAATGCAAGTAAAGCTACGACCTCTTTTGGCGCAGCTCTTTTATCAGCTCTATCATATCGATTACCAAATGTAATCACACGTGATACACGTGCTTCTTCTAACAGATTGTGATATGTATATACTGATTATGTTTGTTTTATTTATCAAAAATGACGATCCGCCGACATCTTCGATTAACACCAATTACATGTTATCTTATGAGTTAATTAATACCGAAGCTAATTGCACCTAAGTGAGCCGCGATTGATGGATACATATTATGTCAATTAAATCAATCTAGGTATTCATAATAGTTAATTAATTGAAAGACGCCTGATATTCGTTAGGTGGAATTCTCAAATTGAGAAGCACTGTTCAAATTTTAGGGTAGAAACGACGCCGTTTTCAACGCCATCTCTGAACGGGTCGTCGAAGCGTATAAAACGGGGAGTTATTTTCGACTTCAGAGTCTTCGCCGCTCCGCCCTCGTTTTGACATTATTTTAACGCGTTCCGATCGGAATGAGCTTAAATTATTTCTAGCCTAGTTTTCAAGAACTTTGAGCGAAGCTATGGATAACGTCAATGTATGTATAAAAGCAGATTCTTAGAGTTTAATGTTTGGCGTTTGATCGAGTGGTTTTTCTATGTGTAGTAAGATGAGAAAATATATCTGCTGGCTCCGCATGTGCTTTTCCGCATGCTAAAACGAGATAACACCAAAAACGAAGAATTTTTTATTATAAATATTTCTCCTCTCATTGATATTGCAATAATTAGACATAAGAATTTTTTCTGATGTTCTAATTCGGTTATAAAAATACATCGTCATTTAATTAATTAAAGGCTTATTATTTCCCGTAATAAACTTAAGTAGAATATGTTTGGTTATACACGTCTATAATCTATTTTAAAATCCGGAGTAAAGATGGCTCTCGTTTTTCACCCTCGCGAGTGACAACAAGGTTTCTATTTTATCATCGATTCCTCGCATACCGCTCGCCGCCTTCTTTATCATCTTTCTATATTCCCTACTCTGTCAGTACGATAGATTGAGACAACTCGTTTTTGAACATTTATATTATATTATATTCACGAAATTTCATAGCTGAATTATAACGTTTGAAATTAGATTTTACGTTTCGAATAACATCGCTCAATGCATCGATGACAATTCAGCGTCTAGAATATCGAGATACTGTTACTTTTTCGAAGACTACTATAACAAGTTTAAAAAAAGCATAATTACTTTGCAGAAAAGTACCACTCGTAAAAAATGTCTCTTCATTTTTATTTCTCAAATCGGAGCCATGCCCAGCTTCGATATTGGCTCAAATAGTTTGATTCTTTACAGATATTCGTATCTACAAATTTTCTAAAAATCTAATCAGCCGAAGAGTGTTTCAAGCCTTCGAACGATTTCGAACGGGCAAATTTCTCAAAAAATTCATCGCCTCGTTCAGAGGGTTTTTTTTTTCGAAGACCAACAATATAATAGTTGTAAGAAGCATTATTTGAAATAGTCAGGGTCATGGCCAGGTCGTTTTGAAAGGGAACGCCCCACCTACTTTAACTCTAGGTTAGCAACGTCTGGAGTCGACGAGCGGATATTTTTCGGTCGAAGAAAACCAGTCGCATTTTTTCGCACGTTGTTAACTGGTGGGACAACTCTCTATAAATAGCCTTGATTATGCAGGTCCCATGTTATAGCCAAGTAGCTAAAAGGGTTGTCAGGGCCGACAGGGACCAGCCCAAGAATTTTAATTTCACTAGGTATAATAAAACATCGAAGCGTACTCCTGATCAGAAATTTTTCACCTGCACATTCGATTTCAGAAGAATTCGGTCCTCGTTTTACGATATAATTGTTTATAGATTAGATTTAAGTCATAACATCAACCCTCCACTACAAAGATGTGCACAGGCCCAATGCACTTTGAAGTAAAGATTACGAAGCTTATATCAAAGCATAGACTTTATCAGAAGCATTATTCACTGGCACCAGACTAGAATTGTTTATATTTAACGTATCTACGCTGTTCAATAAGAAGTGGGAATCAAGCACGAGATAAACATAATGTGTCTAATCTACTATGTACAGTGGACTTTGAATCTTTAAGTTGTTCCATCATTCGACAGATTATTGTTTTTATTGCCTTATTTTATTCACTCATTGCTCTTCTCGAAATTTATGAAATACATTCGTATGGATCAATATCTCGAAAAAAAAAAAAAAAAACAAATCTCATTCAATATTCTAATGATTTTTTTCTTTTTCTTTCATGTATACTTAGTCAATAAATTATCCTAATTTTGAATTGCGATATGTTGCTAAAATAACATTAACAACTCACTGTGTAGCAAGAAAACTTGGCAAGTCATGGTATTACTTATATAGGGTCATTACACCAGTGTATCACCTGCACTTGAGTCCCGTGAATGACCAATTTTCGATTTCTTATAAATGAGTAATTTATCAGATCAGTCTAAGGGAACTTGCGGAACTTGAATTTTCGGAAAAGATCAGTTTTGATCGTAGCTAGGTTCGAAGTGTACTTATTTATTCATTATCTTAGGTACGAGGCATTAAAAGTTGTCTTTCCTTTTCCCTCATCACATAATATCAGTTGTAAAACAGCAAAATCTACGCAAAGGGAATCTACGAAGAGGTCGATACGAAATTTTCGAAAATACACAGGCATTTGTATTCCATCGACTGTTTTTCCATCCCATTCGTTAATTATTTTTTGAACTTGTACTGTCCTGAACCATAAGTCAAGTCCTTTCCTATATTACACTTTGGAACTTATTGGGCACTATAATTTGGGAACTATTAGCTGATAGGTGTATACGTAGTAAATTATACGTGAATACGTAACGATACGTAAAATCAAACGTCTTTATTTTTTATAAGCCGTATATAATTCACAGCATTCGTCTCTTTGCTTTACGTTATTATCGCATATGAACTTTTTTGAGTGTCGGAGACGATGATTATTTTCCCTATTTTCCGTGTGTAAATTTTGTGGTAGTAATTTTATAGCATGATAATAGTCGTACAAATAGTTATTCTAATTTGTAAGTCTAAACGATGACGAAGTTGCGACGTTCAGCGATACTATCTGCGGTTAAGCGCCACCGCAATTTTATACAGCAATTGCGTCTCGAGGAATAACTACCCACATGATAAACCAGTAAATATTGAGCTTTGAAGGACACACTATAATTTTACCGTTCACTTCCAACTATGATAAATGATATTGTTATTTTCATGCATATTACGATTCCAATAAATCTCGAATTGCATGAGAAATGATATACCTACGCATTATTCAGGTAGGATGAAGAGTCTAGGGTATGGTATAGCAATAATAATACATACCTGAGTATAGCCACACAGAAATTCGTCTAACTTACGTTATCACTGTATAATTATCACTTATCAGTTATGGGCTTTAGATATACCCATGTTAGATGTAAAGACTGCAATTAAAATACGTGACTGTTCGAGATCTTTGGATTCTCGATATTTTCTAGAATGTAGATCAATCTTACGTGTATAAATTATTGCGAAGCAGAGTTAATGTAGGTATTTTATTTTGATATAGGTATGTCTGAACAGCTGAAAGCATTTCTTCTCCTCTTTATTTATTTGAACAGAAATTATGTGCAGGTTCAATAATTTTTCATAAGAAAACGAGAAAGACTACTAAGTTCTGAAAAAAAAAAGAAAGAAAAAAATCTATAACCATAAACTATAATTATTGTCAGTATGTGTGTAGAATGTAAAGAATACACCACTTGACTTTCGATTACGATAAGAAAGTTGTTCGCATATTTTTTTCGTCCTTTATCTGGTTTACGTTGCTGGTCTAGAGGGAAAACCAAGATTTGAATACTCGACTGGACTGCCTTGTGGGGGACGCGAATCCGAACGGGAACGTTAAACTCTACATCCAAACTCGTATGGTATAAGAATTCCTCGTTCCCACATATATTAACGAACATAAAACTATTTTTAGCACATTTATGCATACTATACGGATTAGGGTGCAAGTCTAAAAATAGTCTGCAATCTTGAAGTTTTTATCTTTTCGGGGTGCTAACATTTCAAAGGGTTCGATTTTGGCCGGAAACTAATTTACACAAACCTCAACTCCTTCGCCAATGCTACTACTAGCTTCGAAATAACTGATAAAAATTATTCCAGATCAAGTCTACTCGGCCTATAAGACGCGATTACCTACTCACTATCCCACGTTGAGCTGATAAGTGGACACAAAGTCTATTATGCCCGGATAACGTTCGAATATGTAATTTTGTGATGAAACACCACTTATGGTATCAAACACTGGTCTTTCAATGGTCATAATGTTCTTTAACTTGAAGTTACGAGGAAAATAGCTCTCGTGACCCTAGTCTATTGCACGTATTTCAAATAAATTGACAATAACCTTTCAGTTATACAATTTAAAAAAATGATTCGATTTTTTTTCTCTTTCTTTTTTCAAACCTTGCAGAAGGTCGTGATTTATAGCAGAAACGACTATACGTCGACTTTCGTGAAGGTGCTCTTGATAATACTCTATTAAATTAGAACATAACATTAAACCGTTGATAAAATGTCTACCTGCACTTAAATCTACCATCAAATAACTACATGCCGAGTGTGTTTCCCTCATGATGCTGATATGTTATCTATCACAGATCAACTCATATATATTTTATATAGTATTCGTGGCTGTCTTTCCTTTCACTGAGTATTACACTAAAATTATGTGATGTAGGTGTATCGTTAGCATATCAGGAAAGAGCCGGTAATTTGGTCGAATGTCCAGCTGGCTAGCAACTTTCAAGTAATTCAAGGCAGATCAAATTATATTATACCAGGTTTCCCGGTCTGTAACGTTTCAGAGGAAACTGTCCCCACATTGCCTTTCACATAGCAGAAATTAATCACGAATAGATAATATGTGCCCACCAGCAACCCGCGCGTGTAAAATGGTTGAAAATGACATTATGATTTATTTTGTTCCTTCGAAATTTTGTACTAGCGGGATTAAACCAACTCCAGAAGTGCACGATCAGATGACGTCTGGTGTAATCCAAGTTGGCCTGTGTTGACGGAATTGTTCTTCTCGTCTATTTTGCATCTTCATTATTGTTTTTGAGAATAGTGCGAAACTATTTTCCTAGCGTCAGGGCAGCTCGATAATTATTGGACCCAATTTAAATGATGAAATTATCATTAGATTATAATTTTTCCATCTCACAGAGGCATTTTTTGGACGTATTGGAAATAAGATCGTATGCTTCATCTCCGTGACTTATACGTTACCATCGAATACAAATAATTGATAAATCTGATGTTGAGTTGATATCATTTCCAAGAGAGATCGCCCCAAGGAATTAGTCCGTCTCTTTCGTTCTCTGATCCAAAAATTATGTGCGATTTCTCTGTGCCTGTGTATCCATAAGATAACAGATAACGACTACAGATCATCAATTTCAAAAAGTTCTATATACCTGAGTACGTTCGCTTCGTATGAATTCAGAGTGATAGCTTATTGCTGGGGAGACTTGGTACTGTTCAGGGTTGAAAGCTCGAAGCAAAGAGTTAAAAGTTAGAAGTCCTTGGTCACTGATGAATATATGTGTATATATACACACATATGTATATATGAACTTGTTGCATATACATTCCGGACGGCTACTATCCAGCGTTATACGCGCGGGTCAGTTGACGTCTGAACGCTGCCAAGCGCGAACATCGCGGATTGAGTATGTATCTACCTCTCTGTACGTTTCGGAGTAATTTTTCCTGGTAGTCATTCAGGTAGATAATATATACTTTTTTTCAAATTTAAAATTATATTGAACCTTCGTGGATTTTCGTCTAACAAAGCTAGGATTGTACAATTCAAAATTTTTGTTCATTATTCAATGCCTTTTATTTATTTGCGAAAGATGATTTCACAATTTATCACAAATAATTTGCAATGATTAATAAAAATTACTTATTCTACTTGCCGTAATCATATCGTTTATTATTTTTCTTCAAAGCTAATTTCTATCCCTTTATAGAGTATTTAATAAACTAAAATGCATCGCTCATAAGCAGCATGAGTGCATACTTAATGTTGAATGATAAATGGAATTGAACTTTACTGTACGATATGGATGTATAGCGCATAGTTCCGTGGCTCGACAATTGACACGAATTAATATACATTGACCGCAACACATATGTATGTACATTAGGGTGTTTCAAAAAAACTCGATATTTTTTTTTTCTTGCTCTCCGCCCAAAATATCGTAGAATATGTCCTAACAAATATCCTGTTAAAAGAGGAGCTCATAATTTCAATTTTAAGAGGTCCTTCGTCGAATCTGAAGTTTTGCCGTTTAAATAACACAGAAAAATGACTTTTTTACTTTATTTATTCTTGCAACCTAGGAAGAAATTTTTTTTTCATAAAGTCCATGACTATATCTTACAAAGCATTAAATTTGGACAAAAAAATCTCATTGAGCCGAATTTCAATTTTCATTATTAAAATTTTGAGTTTAAAGCTCTGAAAAAAATCAAATAATGAAAATTGAAATTCGGCTCAATGAGATTTTTTTGTCCAAATTTAATGCTTTGTAAGATATAGTCATGGACTTTATGAAAAAAAAATTTCTTCCTAGGTTGCAAGAATAAATAAAGTAAAAAAGTCATTTTTCTGTGTTATTTAAACGGCAAAACTTCAGATTCGACGAAGGACCTCTTAAAATTGAAATTATGAGCTCCTCTTTTAACAGGATATTTGTTAGGACATATTCTACGATATTTTGGGCGGAGAGCAAGAAAAAAAAAATATCGAGTTTTTTTGAAACACCCTAATGTACATAAGTTACGTTTACGGGGTTAATAGTTTATAAGCCTTTGGAAACAATGCATTAACTTCTAATACCGACAATTCAATTGTACCAATTATTGAAGGTCCAAGATCAGTATAAAGAAATAAATTATATCGAGCTATTGGATTTGTTATACCATCCCTATAGTCAGTCCAGTCCAATTTTTTTTTCATTTTTTTCTATAATGGTTTTCAAATGTATCTACGGTTAAAAAATATAGTTTCTTCTTTCTCGCATTGTGAGATTAATTCAGAAGATATTACATAAACACATGTAGTTCCAACGTTATAAGCTTTGAAACCCACGCAACAGCGAGCACGTGGCAGCAACAAGTTCTTTATCTCGTCGCGACCGCCGTTTTTATATTAAAAACCGAAATTCATCACTACATGGTCACTCAGACTTTACTCAAGTTCGAGAAAATCATGTGGGAATATTCTGCTGCGGATCTACCGATTGAAACTCAAAAATACTTTGATAAAGCTCGTCTCATGCGATATAGTATAGTTATGAATTTTATTATTGCAGAAAATTTTATAGTCTATAGAAATGAAGAAGAGAAAAACGTTCTAAACTGTTTGATATCATTTTTCCACATTTTACACTATATCATTGATACTGATGAAAAAAAGGTATCCATAATTCATGAAATAGTAATTGAAACACGATTTATTTTATCAAATTATTGCTTCAGTTTGGAAAGTCAAACTACATTCGATATAAGAAAAGACATTTTCACACAGCAGAAATGCAGTCTGCTGTAAAGAACGATGTTATTTAAATTTTCTACACAGCTTCAGATAACATGTAGCGTATCTAAAAATGTTAATTTATACATTTTTTATGTTCGTTCTAGGGAATAAAAGTCCCCGTAGTGCTCGGGGCAGATTCTGGAGAGTCAGCTTCATCTCCTTCCGGAGAAGTTAAAATCAGTATTGAAAATTCTTGTTTACCTAAATGCTCAGAAAGAACACCTGGGACGATCTCTTTGACTAAATCTGAAGATTATGTTGACAATAAAATAAGGTCTAAGATAAATAAGACTGTAAATGAATCGGAGAAAAAAGATCTAGAGTTCCATAAAAACGAAGAAAAAGTACCATTCCTTATCGACGCTTCTATAAATAATCCGAATTCAGAGGAACCGGCTGTATTGAAGAACGGAATTTTGCCGTCAGAGAAATATACGAAAAACGGAATACCAGAAGAACAAAAAGAGAAAAAAATGGCTTACGACGACGTGATTCTACGTATGGGGGAGTTCGGCCGATACCAACGAAGAATATATTTACTTTTGTGCCTGCCTGCGATATCTTGTGCCTTACATAAAATGAGCGGAGTTTTTTTGGGAGCTAAACCCGATTTCCGGTGTTTGTTGCCTGGTGAAAACCCAGCAAACGCTACTTTTTTTCTACCAGATGAAATCAGGAATATATCATATCCATTGGATAATAAAACTCATACCTGGTCACAGTGTGAAAGATACGATTTGAATTCTGCGGATTCTCATTCTGCCTCTAATTCAAACGTCTTGTGGTCGCCTCAGATTGTTGGATGTAATAACTCTTATGTATATGATAAGACCACGTACCAACTCACAACCACAACCCAAGTAAGTCGTAACTTGAAAGATTAGAAGTTGTTGATTCTAGGATCAAGTTTGTTATCCCAGTGCAGTAGCTTGTTGCAACAGATTAGATCACCCGTATTCGTGTTACGGTATTAATTGTACGCTATATAAAGTTGGGCAGGAAAGTAACTTTGAGTTAACTTAAACCAGAAGGATGAAGAATGCATGCACTTTGAAAAATCCTAAAGTTCTTATTTTTTAAAGCGCTATATCATCTCATAGAAAATATTTCACCAAAACTTTGACTTCGTTCATTTTTGTTCAGAGGTAGCTCATGGACACTCAAGGATACCGATGTAGGAATAATTTTGCGAAATTATTTAAAACCTTTTTACTGACGATTTTTAGTTGAGTTGATAAGTGGACGCAAAGTCTATACTCAGATAACGTCCGAATGTGATGTTCCGGCAAGCATCCCATGTTATGTTACACATCAATTGAACTGAATTATACAAGTCTTGAAAAATAAGGTCGAATTTTCAGATTCAAGTAAAGATAGAAGACCATTTTTCGATCTGGATAAACTTGAACCTAATTATTTTCGCTCATTTTTTACCACCAAACAAGCAGTAGTACTAAAAAAATAAGAACTACGATTTTTTTAAGCACCTCAATTGACATTCAATATATATCTTTGATTCGAAATGAAATTAGTGGCTTATACGTAGGTATGAATGCATGTTTGATATGAAGAAAGTATTTCTTCACTTCTCTCAGTTGAAAGCATATTTTTCGAATTCCAGTGGAACCATGTTTGCAAAAATGTATGGATGAGAGCTACAGGCGACTCCCTATTCATGGTTGGAGTGATGGTGGGGTCAATGATTTTTGGTGCATTGTCTGACCGATTTGGACGAAGACCAATATTCTTTCTTTCTCTAGTAATCCAATTGGTCGGTGGGGTACTTGTTGCTGTTTCTCCAGAATTCATTTCATACGTCATCTTCAGATTAATTCTAGGCTCAACAACCAGTGGGGTATTCCTAGTAGCTTACGTTATTGGTAAGAATAAAGATCTGCGGATCATATAGGTATATTATTTTCACATAAACAGCGTTTACCTAATCACCATATATCATCCTCAGCACTTGAAATGGTCGGTCCAAAAAAGAGATTAATAGCTGGAGTTGGTTGCCAATTATTTTTCACGACTGGGTATATTCTCACTGCTGCTTTTGCATACTATATCACCGATTGGCGATACCTACAGGTCGCTATCACTATTCCTAGTCTTGCTTTTCTCATCTATTGGTGGTAAGATCGAGAAATAATCTAGCCTTGAATCCATGATATGATAGAAACTCTCGAGACACTTATATTTCTATTTTTTTTTTTTTTTCTTGTATCATTGATAAAGGTTCATTCCTGAGTCTGCACGGTGGCTATTGACCAAGGGTCGTGTAGATGAAGCGAAAGGGATCCTCCAGAAGGCATCTACGGAAAATGGTGTAGATTTACCTGAAAATGTGTTGGACAGTTTGTTGAGTAACGACAACGATAGTAGACCGGACTCAAGCGAGCCATCATTGCTTGACCTCTTCAGGTACCCAAATCTTAGGAGAAAAAGTCTGCTACTATTCTTCAACTGGTGAGTATAAGGTGATTCAATTAGACTATTTGATACATTTTATTGATTCGATATAAGAAAATTTTGTTAACTCCTTGGATATGCCAGGTTTGTAAACAGTGGCACATATTACGGACTATCTTGGAACTCCTCAAATCTCGGGGGTAACGATTACATAAATTTTGTAATTGGTGGTTTCGTAGAAATACCCGCCTACACATTTCTACTCTTCACATTGAATAGATGGGGAAGAAAAGTGATATTATGTGGATGTATGCTGCTTGCTGGAGTAGCATTACTCCTAACATTATTTGTTCCCGCTAGTGAGTAAAATTGATAAATTAACAAATTTGAAATCTCGATCTTTACTTTATTCAACAATTCCATTACAGATATGCCATGGTTAGTCGTTACCTTAGCAATGTTGGGAAAATTGGCAATCACATCTTCATATGGGGCTGTATACGTTTTCACAGCAGAACAGTTCCCTACTGTTATTAGAAATGTTGGACTTGGGGCTTGTTCTACCTTCGCCAGGATAGGTGGAGTGATAGCACCTCAAATTAACAATTTGGTAAGTTAAACTAATGTAAATGAAAATTTTCGAAAAATTATCACTTATACCTAGATCTTGATCCGCAAAACTCGTAGCCATATAATATGTGATTCATTTCTTTTTCTACAGGCTGAAATTTGGACGCCTTTTCCACTCGTTATTTTTGGTACGTGTGCGTTAATTGGTGGTGTGATGTCATTGCTTCTTCCGGAAACATTGAACAAAAAATTACCCGAGTCGATACAGGACGGCGAACAATTTGGAAAGTACGTATTCCTCTTTAATTTGGTTTTCGGTTTGATCAGCTATAATATTGAAATTTGATTTCCTCCTTTCCACCACTGAATTGTCTATTTTAGTGTATTTTTCAAATTATTTCATCGCTGTTAAGAGTCCTCGATTTCTTGTTTCAGAAAAATTAGCCTGGGCGAACAAGACGTGAAACAAATAAATGACATAGAAATTATGAAGCCATTAAAATCACAAGAGAATGGGGTGTACGAAAAATGAAATTGACGACATCAATACGTGAATTTATCGCTGCGGGTACAGCAGAGAGCCAAAAAGATAACTGGATTAATTCTGAGTCCAGAATAATATCTCTTGAACAATAAAGGTCAAATTTTTTGTCAATTAATTTTACCATTAATTGAACTGCACGCATAATAATTCCACAGAATTTAACTTATTTTTACTGGTTTAATAAACAAAAACAAAAAAAAAAAAAAAAAATGAGGCACAAAACTTATATTTATTAATCAACTACACTAGGAATAATTACATGAATATAGTCGTATAGATATATCCTTAAGAAATCCAAAATATGACGCTTAAATCCGTATTCGTTTACGGAGCTATTATCTACAACAGTTAATTAGGGATATAACTAAACAGAAAATTAGACATTTTTTATACTCTTTTTAATACCTATGGTGATAATTAGTGGTTTCCTTTTTTTTTTTTACAATCTGCAACAATTATTCGGAAGATGATATACGATAATAATAATAAATGCGAACGTGCACATCGTAGGTGATTTTTGTAATAATTTATCGAAAAGCAAAGAAGTAAGTCAATTTTCGAAGGGATAAAGAAATATATATATATATCACTCTTCGTCAGAAAAAAATAATATAGATATTTAAGTAAACTGCCAATGTATTAGAACGGATTGTGTTATACAGATAACATGCATATACATATGCACAATTGATTACAGTTTGTACCTATATGTATGTATCATGATACTATAAGGGTTCAAACGATTTATACAATAAATTATGCGAATATGTTTTAAGAAAGGAATATAATATGCTAGAAAATTTCACCCCTTTTCATAATTATACTTTTTTCATTCTATATCACCTGTGTACATGAATTATATACCGAACAACCCTTACTTTGATTTTATCTAATTCAGATTGGACAAATGTTTCGAACATTTGTGAGCGAGTCATTTGAACGAGATTTTCAGTTTCATATATTTTTAGAAAACCTGATTACTCACACCATGAATTATATCGATTTTTCAATAAAACATAAAACATCACTCGCAGATACGCATATCTGCATACGATACTTAAGCGCAATGCAAATACCAATTATTTCACTCTATGTATACGCATATACCTAATTACCTTATTACGTAGATTATTCCTGTATATGTTGTTGGTATCTTCTGTCCGTAGTTATTTTATGTACAGTTATGAAAATAACTGAAGGAACTACTATAGGATTGCTGCAGACTCTGAGAACCGAGGAAACTCGGAGGCTTCGAATGTACCGAATCATTCTTACTACTCCTTATCCTATTTTTTCCCACATGACTTGAATAAACTTTTTTTTTTTTTGCAGGGGGTTTATTGTGAAAATCAAAGTTTGTAACAACCCCAAACCATTCACGAATTTTAAATCGAATTTTCCATACCCAGCTATTATCACAAATATCACAGATTGAAAAGACAAAGATAAAAAGAGGAAAATTTTGAAAATACAATCAGTATTGAAATGCTATTCGGTTATACTGAGTTCTCGTTTTATCCCATCTACCATACTTTTAATTGAAGAGTTTTCTCCACTAATGAAAATTCGTTACTGCACCCATCGAGGAACAAAAACTTCCAATTTATTTTAGAGTCCCACGATCTCTAAAACTTCATAATAAATTAGCTCAATAAAATTCCGGTTATTTTCTGCAGTGACCGATCTTCATTCGAACTTCGTCGTGAGATTGTCTCGAGTATTCTGTTCTTTCCGATAAAAATCTCACCTCTGCAATTTGGGCGAAAGAAGTCTTGAAGAAACGTGTTCTTTCAAGGAAGATAAAAAAAAAAAAATGTAAGTCATGATATTATTCTATGGATGAAGCTTACGGCAGATTGTAAGCTCGCAAATCTTGGAAATTAGTACCCAGGTGAGGTTTGTCAATACTGGAAATACGCCCCAGAATTGGGCCAGTGCCGAAAGCTAAGCCTTGTTTGGCTGGCCCAATACTGGCCCAACATTGGCATGGAAATTAGCGCGGCCTTGGCACTCATCGTTCAGGCTAAGGCTTGGTTGCCGAAGTTGGCCCAGCGACTTTATATTTTAATAGTTTTCCAAATGTTGTTTTTTTGTTATTTTTTTATCTAATCGCTGTCGATGACTGAAAAATATACAGCAATTATCAAAATTTTAGGATTTTTCTCAAAAAATCGAAGAGGTTAAACTCGATATCCCTGAGACAGATGCGAAGTTGAAAATAATTTTTTTTTTCCTCTAGTTATTCGGTAAAAACCGATATACCAAGTTCAAAATAATTAGTAGAAATTAACTAGCTTTGTCAATAGGTAGTTTAGCGTAGGTAGAGCGTGCGACTAGTAATACAAGCGAATGCGAGCGTCCCGGATCGAGTCCCGGCCAAAGTAATGCGGCGTTTTTCTAATCTAAAAATCCTTACGTGGTAACAATGTGCGATTATCTGCGATTAGTAGGTGTTGTTCAACGCCTCATACATTGTATTGATTCATTATTAATATGTAGATTTTTTTATTTTTTTTTCATTTGGTCAACACCAAAGCAGGGCCTGATTTAAATGCCTGATCAGGGGCGGACGTGCGGAGCATTACATTTTTGATCCGCGCTGGATATCTTTGCCTGATCAGGGCCTGATTAGCATATGAGGCTAGCCTGACCAGGGTCGAATTATGCCGGATTAATTTTCTGCTGGGGTAATTATATTGTTAGCTTACCGTTGGTCGCTCAATGCTGGCCCAGCGTTAGTACCCAATACTGGGCCAGCATTGGAAACTGAGCAACGGACCGATCTTATTATTCCGGAGTTTCACCAGTCTTGGCCCGGCGATGGGAGCCAAATTTGGTCCAGCGCTACAACAATGGACCCCTATGCTGGCCAAAACTGGGCCACTTGTGAAACCCCACCTGGGTAGTTGCATCCCTGAATGAAGTTGGCATACTGTTCGTGGAAGTTGCCAGGAATTTTTAATACTGAATAACAAACTTTGAAGACAAACCATCAATGCAGAGGGCAATCGTTGGCTGAACTTGTTACGTGCCAACAATAACTTACAATATGGACTTGTCATACAACATCATTAATCTGATAAATCACATGAGATATACATATTCTCTCCATGCGGTCGCGAATATTAACTACGACAAATCAATGTAACACTTGAGGCAATAATTCATCGTAATAATAGCCAAGTCTAACGCTACGACATGAAATTAACTACATTCTATGCTATCTGTTTATCCCGATTATTTTATTAATATCTGATCTCATCAGTGAACATCATATCTGCAGTCGACTGTTACAGCTAATACTGTGGTTATCCATACGGGATATTCCACCATAAGTGAGAACTGGAATACCACGAGTTTGCTAGATTTTTCAGTACCAGGGTTCCAGTCTATTCTTCTAACTATAGAATGATAAGAATTGTATATCTCAGTGGATGTAAAAATGTGTTGACAAATGTGTAACTTTTTAAAATCCACATATGTTGCATTGAGAAATTGAAGAACCCAACAAGAATCCCCGAGTCAAGACGAAATTTCGTAACAGTATTCTGCTGACTACTTCATTAAATTTCTAAAGTTTCTTGGTTTTATAGCCACCCTTATTGGCAGATTAATACTGCTCACTTATGAAGTAGGGATAGATGACAGAGCAAGAATATGGCAAAATTCGGGCCAGTATAAAGAACGCAGAAATAGTTTAACTGCAATGTAGAAATTGTATTCCATGATTTGCATTGTTTCGCAACTCCGCTACTATCAGGCTTTTGAGATACGCTGGATCTTCTATATGCATATACCTATATGTACATAATCATTTATAATTCATCATTCTTGTGAGTGATAAACGTACGTGGAGCTGTCAACTGCTGCATGATATTACGATGTGAATAACCAGCGATTTTGCATTATCAATGAAAAAATATACGCCATTCACTTTGATCAGTGTATGGTATACCTATTCGGTGTACAAAGCCAGAAAATTATCCTTATATCTGGGGGATTCCCGATGTAGGACGAAAATTGAATTTAAAACGATAGCCAACCTTTTGTATATAATTATCATCTTTTCCCTGTATAGATATCATGCGAATAGAATATTGATGTATAAATAGATCGTGCGATCCCGAGAACGGTCCCACCACCTTGTATCACAGCTTCCAGTTATTTTCTCCCTCTACAACTGAATCTGCACGATCGAAGCCGAAGACTTCCTAGTATTTTACAGTTTGTTTTTCCTTAAGCCTCCTGCGTGGATTTATAAGCGAATGTGCAGCTCTCGGGCTCTCAGAGTTGTGAGATCTGTCGATTGACGACCAATTCAGTGAGTCTGATCAGCTAACTAATAGCGAAATTAATAACAGATACAATTTAAGGATTCTTACGGTAGTCGAAGAAGTGTGAGATTAGGTGTAAAAAAACAAAATTGAATTCGCAACTAATAATTAGATTAACCTATTTGGAATCGGCACTGGAGCATAGAGTGCAATCGAATTTTTCATCTCTTTTTAAAACCAAGTTCGAACTCAATAATAAATTGCAGCCCTAATATTTTGAGTAACACTTTTTAATCTTCGTCTTCTCGTAAGCAAGTGAAAAAGACACACTTATAGTGCATTGAAACAGAGATTTTTTTGCGGTTCAGATGATCCTTCACGAGATCAACTATTCTGTATCTTATCATCGTAATTTGGTTTGAATACCCAGTTCTACTGGATATCGGTTATTTTCATTTCGAATAAATGATACAATCAATTACAACACAAGGAAAGATTGAACCTGTATGACGATAAAAATTTGTTCACAGATAAATACCATTTGTGTGTGTATTGACAATTCTTTATATCGATCCCTTCACATGAATTCGTATACCTACAAATACACACGTCATGCGTGAACTTCGTTACACGCAATCCTGGTGTCAATTCATAGATTCCATTCTTTTTTTACGATTCGTACACGTGTACTTTGTCTTTATATCTCACAACGCGTCTGTTAGTCTGCACATGTGACGGTGCAGAGGAGGAGAAGGAAAATGCAGAGGAGGAGAAGGACAGGAGGATAAAACGACTTATTATGCAAAAAATTAGAAGGTTGGATAGTCGATTCGTAAGATAGTTGCCTCATAACTTTATGCAGGAAAATCTGAACAGGTCATTGATATACATTGAGATTTTTCGAGGTATAAAATGAATTGTGACGTAAGGTACGGAGATTGAAAAGAATAATGAATACTGAAGAGCGGATAGGCATTGTCACAGCACTGATTCACTTCCTTCGGCATAAATGAATTTGCGCGTTTTAGAAAGAATGCTGATATTGTGTTTCAGATAATAAACGATCACGAAGATCCTAGGACCAGCTATAAAGAGTCGACTACCTTCAGGCTTGAACTCTAACGGTGTTCCAGATCAGTGCCGAATAGTGTTCGTCGCTGAATTACTTAAAATTTGAAATTATATCGTGGGAACAACCGGAATCCTAATTATTGTGTGAAATAGCTCCAGGTGTGAAGAGGAACTTCATTACCACATCGCGCGAGACGAGGAAAAGGGTTGAATTGATTCTACAAAAATGGGTTACGATGACGTTATTTCGCGGATGGGAGAGTTTGGCAAATATCAACGGAGAATATATTTCGTCTTATGCCTACCCGCGATATCTTGTGCCTTTCATAAAATGGGTGGCGTCTTTTTAGCAGCTAAAACAGATTTTAGGTGCTTGCTACCAAAAGAAAATCCCGAAAATGCTACCTTCTCGCTACCGCCGGATGTCGTGAACAGCAGCTACCCCTGGAATTATAAAACGAAAAGCTGGTCACAGTGCGAAAGATTTGATCTCGATCTTCCAGATCCTTACAACATCTCTGGTGGGGATTTTTCTGCATCCCCTTCTACTGTAGAATGTGACTCGTTTGTGTACGATAACAGCCAGTATACACTGACGGCTACAACTGAGGTGAGTTTCTGCTATTTTGATAAAAAAAAATCATATGATTTTGGCTAATTATTGTATAATGTCAGTTAATTCCATCTCGGCTTTATACATTTTATTTATTCATTTTCCGAACGTTCCAATTTGGATCCGAACGAAGTTGATACACGTAGGTTTATTCGTCAGATCAAGAGTCTATATAAATTAATGAAATTATGAACACGAGGTTTGATTTTTTTTTAGTGGAATCTGGTTTGTGACAAAGCGTGGTTAAGAGCAACCGGCGATTCGCTCTTTATGGTAGGAGTGATGCTGGGGTCGATGATTTTTGGTGGATTGTCTGACAGATACGGACGCAGAGTGACTTTCTTCTTGGCACTTATTATTCAGCTGGCTGGCGGAGTACTCGTTGCGGTTTCTCCTGAATTCATTTCATACATGATTTTCCGTATGATTGTGGGATCAACAACCAGTGGGGTATTCTTAGTCGCCTACGTCATTGGTGAGAACTTTTTCCACTCTGGGAAAAACAAATTATATTCCTTTCAATGCCATAGCAATAACGATTCACACTGGTGCGTTGATTACCAAATTATCCATAACATAATTATGATGGGTCTCATTTTTGTTTTTAGCACTTGAAATGGTTGGCCCGAAAAAGAGATTGGCAGCAGGAATGGGCTGCCAACTATTTTTCACATCGGGTTATATCCTCACTGCTGGACTCGCATACTATATTACAAACTGGAGAACTTTGCAGATCGCCTTCACTGTTCCCAGCATTGCTTTTCTAGCATACTGGTGGTAAGATTAATGCTGTTTTCGATAATATCTTTCAAGGTGTGCTAAGCATCGCTATGTATACCTACTTCATTTTTATCATACGAATAGGTTCATTCCCGAATCCGCACGATGGCTACTGACCAAAGGACGTGTGCAAGAAGCGAAAGATTTACTCCAAAAGGCATCGATAGAAAATGGCATAGAATTATCTCGTGATACATTGGATAGTTTGTTGATTGATGACAGCGAGAGTAAACCAGATCTTAAACAGCCATCCGTATTTGATCTTGTAAGATACCCAAATCTGAGGAGAAAAAGTCTATTACTCTTTTTTGTATGGTAAGCGATCTCAATGATTCAATTTTTCAATTTATTCATCACCATGCTCCAATAACCATATTCATTCCTTGTGTCAGTACTTGATAAATTTATAATTCTAGGTTCGTGAACAGTGGAACATATTACGGATTGTCTTGGAATACGTCCAATCTGGGAGGTAACGATTACGTAAATTTCGGAATAGCCGCGGCTGTAGAAGTACCCGCTTACTTATTCCTGCTATTCACATTAGACAGGTGGGGAAGAAAGATTATTTTATGTGGATGTATGTTGCTGGCTGGGACTTCATTGCTGTGTACATTATTTGTTCCTGCTCGTAAGTGAAATTAAAATTAATTTAACCAACGTTGATTATACAATTTCATGGTGATTCCCTAGACTGGTCCACCTCGACGAATATCCCAAATAACTGAATCCTTAATTAAATCAATTTCGTTACAGATATGCCATGGATGATCGTAGTTTTAGCAATGTTTGGTAAATTGGCAATCACATCCTCCTACGGAGCAGTTTACGTATTCGCGGCAGAACAGTTTCCTACTGCAGTCAGAAATGTTGGTCTTGGAGCTTGTTCTACTTCTGCTAGATTTGGTGGAATCATAGCACCTTACATTAACCATTTGGTAAGTTTAATAAAATATATCATAACTTTGGTTTGAGGAAATTACTACGTTACCATAAAAATCGTCTCTTTGACTTCAAACATCTATATGCTTACTGTTACAGGCAGAAATTTGGACGCCTTTACCACTTGTCATATTTGGATCCAGTGCGTTGATGACAGGTCTGCTCACATTACTACTGCCAGAAACGTTGAACAGGAAATTGCCCGAATCTATACAGGATGGCGAACAGTTTGGAAGGTATGTTTTCATTAATTAATTTGTCTAATGTCTTTGGTGTGTGAGGATAAACGAATGATCAATGATTAATTTTTCCTTTTTTTTCTTTGTACCAGGAAAAAAATACTAGATATTGAAAAGTGGAATGAAAGCGACATCGTCCAGCCATTGACAGCACCAGGAAAAAAGATATACATAAAAGAAAAAGGAGTATATTAACCGGTGAAACCGTTGCTAGATATAAATGAACCAAAGAAGTGGAGTGGATTTCCATATCCACGATATCTTTCAGATGATCTGTCTTTCGTAGCCATGTAATATGAAACTAGAGTTCTTCATCCTATCTTTGGTACGTGCAATAACAATGACTTTTTGTAATTTGGAATTATCCTAGGGTCATTGCTGAGGCCCACTCGCGTTTCAATCTAGGCGCTGCACTTTCCATAATAATAGTAACTAATCGTAAGTTATTAATATATCGGCGAGATATCGAATTGAAAATGGAAAAATGTGCGAATGTGGAATGAGAGTGTACCACACTTCGTAAAGTGAAAAACGACAGTGCTATGTGTGCAACGACCGATTGACAGTGCAGATTTGTACGAGAGTGCAGTATAAAATATATTCACGATTTTGTTAATTGATTGTACTATGATTTATTGAAACCTAATTATCCTGCCCTAATTAAATCTCTTATATCTTTCTCGATATCTTTCATCTGGCAAAGCATCTGTCCCCGTACTTATATTCGGTCAACGTTATAGTCGTAGCGTCGCGTGCGCAGGCTTGTTAGCAATGGTAGAGACAGAGCTACTTGCTACAAGTGGCCAGACTCCCTGCTATGATACAGATAGAAAGGCGGGAACGTTAAACATCATGGTAATGACTGAGAAATTTTTTAGTTGAAGCTATCATAATTCATATTGATCGATCGGCACTATTCTAATGATTGTAGATCATTCGGTTTGTCTTCTGTTCTCGAACAGCTTGCTTTTTTCGCTTGTCTCGATACTCGAGTTTTAAATTTCGAATGTCCCGCCTTGAATATCTTAACTTAAGTACTACAGTACTAAAGTACCTAGCAGGGTCTGGTACCAACATGGTACATACCAAAATCTGTCGTTCATGCACTCGCCCATAGACTGAAAACCGCTTAAGTGATCAGAGAGCGAGGGAGATAGCATTAGCGGATACAGTACGTGTTGAACAGAGACATAGCTACTTTAAATTAACCCTGGCTCTCTCAGTCACCTGATTTGTAGTAGCATTGTGTCTCTTTCAGGTGTTCACTTCACTCATTTATACTGAATGGGGTCCGGTCTTATATTCTATAAGTCTATGTCCCTATATCACACTGACTAATTTGATCATAACGTTGAGGTAAAGGTTGGTGTACCGTGGTATTTTTATGATTCGTTCTCTCCAATCTGCCTTTCATTGCTGATTGTGAAGAGTTTGATTCTTTTTCCTTTATACTTTGATAAACTGTTCTTACTTCACTTGCGAGAATGCCGTTTAAGGGTGATCGCCACCTAGCAGGAAGTAATTAAACCAACGTACGTAAGCATACATATATACAATCATCATTGGTATATATAGTATATTAGATCATATAGACTACAGAGACAGCGAGTGTGATACGTCATATGTCATATGTGTACCTAAAGTGATTTAAACTATTAGGTATATGAATGGACATCAGCAGTGCAGACTATGAGAATTTGTTGCTTTTGAAAATTTATCGCGGCACACCAATAATTATCCGCTTACGATTTTCAAAAAAAATTCGAATTAGTTTCTATAAGTATTCATATGTCTGGCATGACATGTCCGGTCAGCGAATATACCGCCCACACAATAATTACTTTTGAAAGGTTTAATGCACATCATTATGTTATTGTTTCAGCCATTACACTATGCTTTAGAAAATATAGTAGGGAAGAGACGAGTAAGACTGGACAGCGTGTAAATTCAATGTCTGGACGTTATTCGCATCTTCTTTGTGTGTATATGATTTTTACCCATCATTTCTTTTTACGTATGATTTTTTTTTTTTTTTCATCAAATATTATTCCAATCATCTGTGTCGTTCAGTTGTGACCTTTTCTGCATAAATAGACTCTTTGTGCACACAAAAGCGTCCCAATTATCCGTGCATATATTGGCTTCATTCATGGATCTGGATAATCAAGATTTTGATTTGTAACCTTCATTATATACGTTATTGCCATGACTAAATCCTATGAGGGTCAGTTGGTCCAGTAAATTCATTGTATTAATGCTTTCTAAGTATCGGAACCAGAGCATTTCTTGAGTAGTACCATAATGTCGTAGGTATTGCACGGTCCGTACACGTGCTTATACGCAACGTGGAAGGAAATTCGATACTATATCAAAGCTGCTCTCATGGCCGTGAAAGTCGATTTTTTATGCAACGGACTAGAAGCTGGATCTGCGATAAGATGAAATTGCGCTTAATCGATCCAATACTACTTATGTGTTCCAGGGTACAAGCCACCTGGAAGAACCTCAGCCTGGTCCTAAAGAATCATCCACATCCTGGCTCCCATCCTTCAGACGTGAAAATCAGTCTCAGATATCACTATAATACTCGAATGAGGAGAATCACGAGTATCATAATCACGGTGCAGAAATACCACACGTTATCGTGAAAAGAAAGTTTCGACTGACACATCGTGAGGCGAAAAAAAAGGGTTGAAAGACGGAATACCAGAATAATTAACTAATCCGATAAAAAAAATGGGTTACGATGATGTGATTTCACATATGGGAGAGTTTGGCCGCTATCAACGGAGAATTTATTTCATCTTATGCCTCCCCGTGATAACTTGTGCTTTTCATGAAATGGGTGGTGTTTTTTTAGCAGCTAACACAGATTTCAGATGTTTATTACCACATGAAGATCCAGAAAATACTACTTACTCGCTACCACCTGATGTAGCGAATATGAGCTATCCATGGGACCATAAAACCAAAAGCTGGTCACAGTGCGAGAGATATGATCGCGATTTCGAAAATCACTATAACGCTTCGGATCGAAATTCTTCTACGTCTCCATCGGCTGTGAAATGTCACTCTTTTGTATACGATAAAAGCCAGTACCTTCTAACAACTACAACCGAAGTGAGTAAGGCATCGGGTTGCTTACAGATTATTCATCCGTCATTAAAATTACGAAATTCATTAGTTAAAAACAAATTTCCATTTTTTTAGTGGAATCTGGTTTGCGATAATGCGTGGCTGAGAGCTACAGGCGACTCAGTGTTCATGGTGGGAGTGATGCTGGGGTCGTTGATTTTTGGCGGATTATCTGACAGATACGGCCGCAGAGCGACTCTATTTTTGGTTCTGATAATTCAACTTGTTGGCGGAATACTGGCTGCTGTTTCTCCTGAATTCATTTCATACATGATTTTCAGGTCTATTGTAGGGTCAACAACCAGCGGTGTATTTCTAGGCGCTTACGTTGTAGGTAAGCACCCTTGAATGAAATTACTCTGAATGCTACTACCATCATATGTTATCCTCAGCACTCGAAATGGTTGGTCCAAAAAAGAGATTGGCAGCGGAAATGGGCTTCCAGCTATTCTTCACATCAGGTTATATCGTCATTACCGGACTTGCATACTTTATCACAAGCTGGCGATACTTGCAGATTGCTTTCATTATTCCCAACATTGGCTTCCTCGCATATTGGTGGTAAGTCTAATAATACCTATATTCGATGTTATACGTTTCAATTATTGTGCCCGAATTTACCCCTCTATAAAAATGAACCTAAAATTGCAAAAGTAATTCATTCAAGCTTCGCGAAATATCCATATACTTTTTTTATCCCATTCTATGATAGGCTGATTCCTGAATCCATACGATGGCTACTGACCAAAGGTCGTCTAGAAGAAGCGAAAGATTTACTTGAAAAGGCATCATTGGAAAATGGGGTTGAGTTATCTCGAGATACATTGAATAGTTTGTTGAATAGAGACACCAAGAGTAAGCCGGATCTGAAAGAGCCATCGGCATTAGATCTTCTGAGATACCCAAACTTGAGGAGAAAAACACTATTAATTTTCTTTATGTGGTGAGCAATCTCTGGTATTTAATTATATGTGTTATTCTGACGATGTGAATGTTAATTTCTATCATCAGGTTTGTAAATAGTGGAACATATTACGGATTATCTTGGAATACTTCAAATCTCGCTGGTAACGAGTACGTAAATTTCGGAATCTCTGCTGCTGTAGAAATACCTGCTTGCATATTCCTTCTATTCACATTGGATAAATGGGGGAGAAAAATTATTTTATGTGGTTGTATGTCGCTCGCCGGGACGTCCTTGTTATGTACATTATTTGTTCCTATGGGTAAGTAAAATTCAATTCAATCACATTCATTGTACATTTTTTGGAAATTATAACCTGACTCGTCTACCTCGGAGAATGTCCCTGATATACTCTAACCGTTGCGAATAAAAATTTCATTATAGATATGCCATGGATGATTGTGGTTTTAGCAATGGTTGGAAAATTGGCAATTTCATCTTCATGTGCAGCAGTCTTAGTAGTCGCAGCAGAACAGTTTCCCACTGTGATTAGGAACGTTGGTCTTGGTGCTAGTGGTATTTGTGCGAGAATTGGTGCGATCATAGCACCTTATATTAATCTTTTAGTAAGTACATGATCATCGGTACGGTTTTCTAGAATTTTTGCATCCCCTGCCGAATATGTTCACAGGCTGAAGTTTGGACGCCTTTACCACTTGCCATTTTTGGATTCTGTTCATTGATTGCCGGTCTGCTGTCACTGCTTCTTCCAGAAACATTAAACGCAGAATTACCCGAGTCGATACAGGATGGCGAACAATTCGGAAAGCATGTATTCATTTATTATAATTTCAACCGTTTAGAAATTCGGTTCATTTCGTTTTTTTTTTTTTTTTCTTTTGTTTTACGGTTTCTCAATTAGAGATTTGAAATGTTTCAGGAAAACCGAACGTGAGATCGAGAAGTGAAATGATCTTAGAACAATTCAATCGTTATCAGCACAAGAAGATGTCGTATTGTAGGAGCAAAACCGATTACATTAATCTGTGAAATCGTTCCTGAATACAGCCCTACCAAAAATAAAAGGAAAAACTACGAATTTCCCATTTCAGATCTTTCAGACGATCTGAATTTCGTAGCCTTTAGTAGTGTAAATGAGAATAGATTTTCAATACTCTTTTTCATGTGCAGGGCAATATGAATTATTTCTCATTATTATGTTACCATATATATATATATATCCTGAAGGGAAGCCTATTTCGATGAAAAAAAAAAAAAAAATTCTCAAACTATTGACAAGAAGTTAGATCAATAATACGACGGAGGGTAATTTTCTTTATGATATATATATATATATATAGTTCGAATTTTTTGTGATGATTAATAAACTATCATGAACTGTTTATGTTATATACCTATATCAGATTCCCATACAGAGCGATCCACTTGAATTTCACACAAAGAATCAAAAACTATATAACAGCTTGGGATTTCTTTTAGCATACCATAACGAATAATTATGATAATTTTAAACCAATCGTACATGTAATGGAATTATTTTTTTCATTTTTTTTTTTTTATATAACTTTTAACCGGTTTTATACTTGCAAACTGTCGTTTTGATTTATCATCAAGCTTCGAGGCTCGTACCAGCGTGTTGAAGTCAAAGCAATTTTGCGTCATTCGCATTGTTTCAACTGCGTATACTTAATTCAACTCGATACGTAATCGCTATTCTTTCTAAAATTAAAAACAAGTGATAAGCGGACTGTTCGTTATTTCTCCATCGTTACAAAAAAATATTCGCAAAATACTAATTTCATAGAATAATTCTGTCATCAAATATTCGAACGAAACTCTTATCGATTTGAGTCGTTTCAGTAAGGGATTGATTTTTTATCTTTTACTGTCTACGAAATAAAATTCAGAACTCTGATTTTAGATTTTAGTTAATCGAGAAAAATTTTATTGAGAATCAAATTTCTTCAACGATAGGTCATATTTTTTTTTTTTCTTTCTCTAGCAAAAAGGTAAAATTTTCGGCCACTCACTTTAGTTTTTGGTTAATTAAATCAAATCATTGTCATTCTCAACCTCCGACGTATCCGTGTGAACATTTATTCAAAATTTTGACTATGATAAAAAGATGAAATTTACGACATAAATGATATATTGCAATCACGTTATCAGCTCATATGATATGATATTATACAACAGAAATAAAGCGAAAAATTTTGCAATAATTAACCAAGTTTTCAAGCTGAAATATATTTCGCTTGTTACAGCCTTCTGGACAGATTTCCAGAATTCTTTTTTTTTTCTACGATATTAAATAGCAGGTGCTATGAATATGCTATTTCAGATCGGACAGATATTATTCAATTTTCACGATCTTGCCACACTTCCAGATATACCTAAACGCAATTATCAAATATGGTATCCAAATTATTAATTAGATAAGTAATTTGAAAAATGGAATAAAAATACAAACCTCGACATTCAGAAATTTATTTAGGATCAAAATTCAAAGATCTTTATTCTTTAAATCAGAAAATAGGCTACATGGAAGGTACGTTGAAAATAGAGAAATAAAAGGTAATTACCCCACTCCTATCTCGTGCTCTATACCTCGAAAATGTCTAAATCCTCAACGCTGATTATATAAATTACCCAGTAATGATAAACTAATGCTTGTCACATGTCATAATCGCGCGTAGCTGAACAGGCATAGAGAGTTAGATGGCGAGATGCTAGGTAGAAGAGGTAATTGATGTGATAAAAAATTGTAAGCACTCGAAATATCAGTCCTGTTTTGAAAATTGATTGACAAAATTGACGGTAATAAATGAGCCACGAGTATCAATCGTTAGTGTTAACTGATGGTGCAGGCAATGTTTGGAACATACCTGATCGTGTTTACCCATAGAAATAATTAACGCTCCTACTCATTGCCAGTGGGTCTAATCAGGTAAATTTTATCATCAATTAGTTGCGAAACCTGTTCAACGATCACGTGTGAATCGAAAGGTATAGTGATTCCCGGAATGTGTTGGAGATGTGCAGTTTGTTAATGTGTACTTAATAATTATAGCTTTGATTCTGAGTTCCAGCGACAAAACGACCCCGAGGAATTTCATACGGATTCTGCAGTCACCTAGGTCGGATTCTCCAGCAGTGCAAATCAGTATTGAAAATTCTCGGCACCTAAATATTCAGAGTGCGAAGATCAACCCTGTGAATATTATGTGATTAGAAATGACATCACAGCCATCAAGGCTTCTGAAACCAACCAAGAAGATTAGGAGATAAGGGAGAGCCTATGTAGCCGGCGAATGATAATTTCTCAGTCTCTTAAAAAAATCATAATTCTTATAGTAACGGGATAAGAACATCGAATGTTATCGACCTGTCTGTAAATAATTTCAATAATAAAAAAACCGAAGTACAGAAAAGTGAAGGTTTAGAAAACAGAAGGCCAGAAGCAGGCGTAACGATAAAAATGGGTTACGATGACGTGATTATACACATCGGAGAGTTTGGCCGATATCAACGGAGAATATATGTCCTTTTATGTCTGCCTGCAATGTTTTGTGCCATTCATAAAATGAGTGGAGTTTTTTTGGCAGCTAAACCGGATTTCAGATGCTTGGTACCTCCCGAAAACTCGGAAAATGCTACTTTCTTGCTACCACCAAATATCGCGAACTTGAGCTATCCATGGGACTATAAAACTAAAACCTGGTCACAGTGTGAAAGATATCACTCAAATCTTACAGATCGGTATAACTTCTCCGGTGGAAACATTTCCTGGTCGCCATCCACCGTGAAGTGCGATTCCTTTGTATATGATACCAGTCAGTATGCGATGACCGTAACAACCGAGGTGAGTTGATTGTTCAAGATATATACAGGCACCACATTGACTATGAGTTATTAGTTCATCAGTCTTTAGCTAAACTCAAAAGCGACTGGTCCAGTAAATTTCCCAAAAACTGTACCGAATCTGCATGTGAATGATGCATGCATATATCCTAAATTGAAAATAGAGTCTTTGATCTTTGACTTTCACTCATTAGCCGAATTGTCGTTTCCTTGATTCCAAAGAAATTTGGGGCTGTAATACGTTAAAACTGTATAGAGGGGCAATGTATACGTGTTCGTTGAATAAAGGAACTAATTCTTTTTTTTTTAGTGGGATCTGGTTTGCGACAAGGCATGGCTAAGAGCGACAAGCGATGCGGTGACGATGGTGGGAATGATGCTAGGGTCGCTGATTTTTGGTGGATTATCAGACAGATATGGGCGCAAATTGACTTTCTTCTTGGCTTTGATCGGTCAATTGGTTTGCGGAATGCTCGTTGCTGTTTCTCCTGATATCATTTCATACCTAATTTCCAGGTTGATTTTGTCATTAACAACTACCGGAGTATTTTTGGTTGCTTACGTTCTCGGTAAGAACGTGGTTCGATATCGCACTTTCCTATAATGTATAATTCAATGATGTTTTTCCTGTAATTATAATATCTTTGAGATTCTCAGCACTCGAAATGGTTGGTCAAAAAAAAAGATTGGTAGCCGGAACGGGTTACCACCTATTCAGCACAGCGGGTAATCTTCTCATTGCTGGATTCGCGTACTTTATTACAAGTTGGAGAACCTTACAGATCGTATTCACCGTGCCAACTATTGTCTTTGTTGCTTACTGGTGGTAAGACATTCGATTCCATCTTCCCATTGATTGTTATGTCAGAAATTTTCACAATTATAATAAATGTGTCAAATTTTTTGGTCTTTCATCATTTTATCGATAGGTTTATTCCGGAATCGGGACGCTGGCTGTTAAACGAAGGTCGTATAGTCGAAGTGAAAGATTTGCTACAAAAGGCATCGTTAGAAAATGGAGTAAAATTAACCGAAGATACGTTGGATAGCTTGTTGCTCAATGACAGCAAAAGTGAGCCAGATTCTAGGAAGTCGTCGTTATTTGACCTCCTCAGGTACCCAAATCTCAGGAAAAAGTATCTAATTCTGACTTGTATATGGTAAGTGATCTCATTGATCCAAGTTTTTCGTTGATTTCAATATCACATATGATTTCAACATTCGCCATTGAGTGATGATAATTTCACGTGTACTGTATCGCCAGGTTAGTGAACAGTGGCACATATTACGGACTATCTTGGAACACCTCTAATCTCGGGGGTAACCATTACGTTAATTTTGCAATCGCTGCCGCTGTCGAAGTACCAGCTCACTTGTTTCAATTCTTCATGTTGGATAGATGGGGAAGAAAAATTATTGTGTGTGGGTGTATGTTGAGTGCTGGGACATCGCTGTTGTGTACGTTATTTATTCCCACCGGTAAGTAAAATTGAAATTATACAACCCACGTTAATTATACAGGGTGAATTTTCTCCGGTATCGCATAAGGGAACTTGTTTTTGTCATATCGAGAAACTCCACTTTCATGCTCTCCTTGTCCGGAGTCTCGAACAGGTATGTTCTTATTTGAGATAGTAATAACAGAGTGGGGCTTCTGATGGTTTTGACGGCACATGAAAATGAAAGTGGGGTTCCTCGATACGACGATAACAGGTATGGATAGAAAGGGGTGGAACGTTTGCGATGATAAGCCACTCCCTCATGCAATACCGGAGAAAATTCACCCTGTATAATATATTTTTGTCTGATCTTGTATACCAATAGATTAAACCGAATAAAAACCATTTTTCCTTAACTGTGGATAATCTCATTACAGATATGCCATGGATGGTGATAGTTTTAGCAATGTTCGGAAAATTTTCAATCACAGCTTCTTATGATGCAGTTTATATATTCGCGGCAGAACAGTTTCCTACTGTAGTTAGAAATGTCGGCCTTGGAGCTTGTTCGACTTCTGCTAGATTTGGTGGTGTCATGGCACCTTACATCAACCATTTAGTAAGTAAATCAAATATTGATACTTTCAAAATCATCATTAATTCAAGATGCTCAAATTTTATTTAGAATATGTTTCTTTTGACTTCTTTTTCAACTGTCAACCTTCGAGGTATATTCATTTCGATTCATTGTGATTTGACGAAGTCTTGATGGCCGCATTGTCATTCATAAAGTTTGAATTTTATTAACAGGGCGAAGTTTGGACGCCTTTACCACACGTCATTTTTGGTTCCTCTTCATTGATCGCCGGTCTTCTATCATTGTTTCTTCCAGAAACATTGAACACAAGATTGCCCGAATCGATAGAGGATGGTGAACGATTTGGAAAGTAGGTTCTTGTTCTTATAAAATTCGTGTGTCCAAATTAGTGTACTAGATCATATAAATCATCGAATAGATTTATAAATCCTGGATTTGGTTGAAGAAAACAACCCGTATAATCATTAAATGATTTCTTCATAAACTTTAGACGCTAAAGTGATCATTTTTCAACCGGTTTGGAACTCTCGTTCAACTGAACCCTTCAATTAATATTTTTAGTAAATATTTTCAATCGTCAATGTGAACGAAGAATCATCGAACAGATATTTTTCGGTTACAGGAAAAATGGAATAGAGATTGAAAAATGGAAGGACATTGAAACCAACCAGCCGTTAACAGCACCAGAAGACAATTTGTGCGAGAAACAAAGAAGTAAAATCGTCCCCGCGTAGATGAGAACGAAAAAGAGAACGTGAATTCCAAACTGTAAATCTTCAAAATAATCTGTTGGTTTCAAACACAAATAGGTTTCTAATACTGTATTAAATTGAAAAAAAAAATTGATAAATATCTAAAAAATGTGTAAAATCAAAGAAAAACTATATCACTCATTTGATCTCAATAATTATCCATTTTCCAAACTAATTTGGTAAACATTTATGGTAAATTTACGTAGGCAAGTATAAAATATCATTATTTGGATTGATGAAAGGAAACTGCATGGCGTTAAAATCTTTATGGCCTTTTTCGTGGGCCATTAGAATCTGTGTGGGTTCCATGTAGGAAATCTATGTTCTTGTTCTATCACAAATGAGATTCGCTATGCTGAATAGTACCGTTGTTCTTTATGCAAAAAATAAAAAATGATCTTCGAACTTCTTCGAACAGGAAAGTACGACTTTCCGCTATAATGAATAACTCGTAATCTTGACCTGGATGAAAGACAGCAAAGTTTCCTCAGCCTTCTAATTCATAGATATTTATTGAGAGACCGAACGACCTTCGCTAATAACGAGGAATATTGTTCGCCAATTTTTCCCCGTTTCATTTATGACCTTGCCAAACTGGTTCCGTTTACTAGGTACTACTTACCTGTTGATACCAAGGATCAGGTTCTGGCGCAGATAACAAGGAAGTTGAATAGTAATCTGATCATTTTGTCATTTATTCATTTAGAATAACAACTTAAATTGACTCATGTACAAGCATATCAAAATGATTAGAATCATCTCTTATACCTATGTCACACGTCGATTCGGATCTATTTCAATATAGCAGCAGTAATATGGATAGTATACTATAGCGATGATGTGGGTAATTCGCTGATGAGACAGACGAATGTGTCGCATTTATATTTTTTCGACACTATGATGGTATGAAAGGGACGGTCAGTTTCCGAAAGGTTTTTGGCTAACTCGGCTGTGGTAAAAACTAAAAAAATTATTTCATCAGTTACTGAAATTTATGCGTACCTGTATTAGTATATGCTCGTGTTCCATCTCGTCATAGCTGCGAACTCTACAATGGTTTGAACTGTCAATACAATAAGCAAGAACTTCTACTATTTCCATCCACAATCCATATCAATAATATTGTGAGAGTTGCATTACGGAGATCTCATTGCTCGATGCGTATTTGGATTAAACTCAGGGATCTTCTTTATGATTGATATTCAGAATGTAGCTTTAGTAGTGTGAACAATTTCCGGTAAGATTTTCGATACAATTTGTAGAATGTATACCATAGCATGTTCTTATTATCTAAAATATATTAGCTCATTGCCCGAGTCTACGTAACTTTTACACTCAGTCAGTCACCGTTTTCATCGGTATTATTATTGCATAATTGTGAAGTAGACCATGTAGTCAAGTAATCCAACAGATAATGCCTATATTTGAACCAACAGAAAGACTGAAGAACTAGGCAGTACCTGAAGTAGCTAGTAATAAGTAGAATTCGCCATAGGCAATGTGTTGATGATACGAAACATATCGGATTGGCATATCTCTCCTATTGAACGCGGATACCAACCGTCACAACCGAGGCAAGTCAAGTTCAACAGTAACCATTCGTCACGTTATGATTCTCCGAATTCGTAGATGGTGCATCGATCGTTTTGAACATTCCTTTCCAAAATCCTATGCTTTACAGCACGTCATTCTTGAATTCAATTTTCGGAATTGCATACTTGTTCAGAAACAACACACGCACGATCATCGATCTCGATTTATTGTAGCTCGTTGTGCAAACAATGAAATGATGGCTTCATATATGTATACCATAAATGAGGGAAAGATAAGCACTGCTTCGCTAAAACTTTTCGTAAATGATACAAATGCACAGGATCCTTTCATTAAGATCAGGACCCATATTCTGAGATTTACATTCATTGCGAAGATGTCGTTTCCCTGATTCCTAAGTATCATGCCTTCGCCTCAATATTTGGGCTTTCTTTCGTCAAATATAAAATTCTATATGGTAACTGATATTTCGACTCTTAACATATAGAGTTCGATATTGCGAAAGTGTTTTTATTATTCATCTTTGTAATCAGGTTAATCAAATAGTTTTATTTGAAACCACCTGCGTAAATGACTGAGTGGGTTGAATATTTGACAGCTGTTATACGTACGAAATATCCCATATTAATATGCTTACTTTTTCTGGCTCCTACATCTCTGTCATTATGAGACATGCACAGATTTTCTCATTTATTGAAGAATATACAATTTAACTTTTTATAGTGGAGTCTGGTATGCGATAATGCATGGCTTAAAACAGTCAGTGAATCACTATTCATGCTGGGAGATACACCGGGAGTTGTGATTTTGGGTGCACTGTCCGATAGATACGGAAGAAAACCGACCTTGTTATGGGATTCGATAATGCAAGCAGTTTGCTCGCACTACTCGTTGCTGTCGCTCCAAATTTTTACGTATATATGATTTTTAGGATCCTAGTAGGAGTATCAGCCGGTGGATTATACATCATTGGCTACGTCACTGGTGAGAACTCCTCGAATTCATACTGTAAATGAGATTTATTGGAGCAATGTGAAAAATAATCCGAAATTTTGGGATTCTCAAATACTTTTTCCAGTCGTCGAAATGGTTTGCCCGAAAAATAGAATTACCGTTGGAATCAGTTTCAATCTATCGTTCGGAACAGGATATATTCTGTCTACTTACTTTATCAGAAAATGGAGAAGTTTGCAATTTACATTTACCTTTCCGAGTTTCGACTCTCGCTCTGCTTGCATTTTGGTGGTAAAGTTGAAAATAATTTATTCAATTTGTTCTTAGAACTTCAAGACTTTGGTTCTAATTAAATCACAAGATTCGCTAAAATATCAATGCTTTTTATCCTATCAAAAGGTCGATTCCTGAATCCGCTCGCTGGCTATTGAACAAGGGTCGTGTGCAAGAAGCAAAAGATATACCCCATATGGCATCTACGGAAAATGGGATAGAACTATCGCAGGATATGTTGGATGGTTTCTTGAGTAATGATGGCGAGAGTAGCCAGAATCTTGAAAGAGTATCGATGTTTGATCTTCTGAGGTACCCAAATCTGAGGAAAAAGAGCCTGTTGCTTGTCTTTATATGGTAGGCAGCCAAATTTATTGAAATATTTCATCGAATTTGAATATTTAAAAACGCTTTCCAAACACGTTTCTATCATCGGAGTCAAGTTCGAATGAACATTAAATTATTGTCCTCAGGTTCACAAACAGTGTTACGTATTATGGACTATCTTTCAACACGTCTAATCTCGGAGGTAACGACCACTTAAACTTTGTAATTGCTACCGCTGTGGAAATACCAGCTTACTTATTTCTACTATTGATATTGGATAGATCGGGTAGGAGAATTATTTTATGCGGTGGTATGTTGCTCGCTGGGATCTCATTGCCCCTTGCATTTTTCATTCTTACCGGTGAGTGTAATTGCAATTATTTGCGTGAATTAACTTAAATAACGATTTATCAACTGGAAATGATTTCATTACAGATATGATATGGCTGGTCAAAGTTTCAGCAATGATAGAAAAATGGGCTATCACCTGTTCCTGGGGAACAGCGTGTATATCCACGGCGGAACACTATCCTACTGGAATTAGAAATGCTGGGGTTGGAGCTTGTTCGGCAATTGCCAGAATAGGCGCAGCGGTAGCACCTCACATCAATTATTCAGTGAGTACAATTATTGACTAAAGCACACAAGAACTGATGCCCTCCGGCTCCGGCTTCATTCAATCCAAATAAGAGTATGAAGGATATGGTATATGCGACCCATGTATTACTAAAGAATCTGATTAATTTCGAATTTGAATGAATTTTGATGAATTTTTTTTTTCTTATACAAAAATTCTTGATCAAACTGAGTATTTCTATATAAATCGGAATATTATACGATTATGTTCAATGAAACCTATTTAAACCCATATTCTAAGATAAAAATGTCAAATTCGTGTCTAAAACGAGTTGGAATAAAATAAGGATAATATAATCGCCGTATAGGCCGTAAAGCTTTCATGCGGATATAGAGACTCAATCGAGTCTCTCGATTCGCGGGTTGCTATAAATTATTCTTAACATCTTGGCGTAGTCACGTAATGATGTAATGTATAGTCCTCGAAGGCCCTCACCGGTAACTATATAGGAGTCGAAGGTAATGTTGCTACGATACAGCTATTTTACATCAGTCTGTGGCCGTTTACCATACATTCCATAAGTCAAGTGATAACATATTGGATGGAAAATTTTTGCTCCAAAATTAGTGAAGTTAATTTATATTGATGGTTTAATTGCAATTTGATATAAATATTTTGTAGTAGATCCGATTCAGTTATATTCAAAAAATCTATAATCGAATAGCTGCCGATTTGCTATTATTATAAGAGAAAAACGCTATAGCAGGTGCCAAAGTCCTCAAAGCCGTGAACGAGGGATTCATTGACAAAGTATTATATCCGTATAAGCTATTAGCGAATACTTACGTCGGGAGGTATGCAAAATATTATAACTCTTGCAGAAGGGTGAAAAATAGAGTTGTGAATTGTCAACTATCTTCAAGATAATCTCATGAAGAAAACTGCCAATAAAATAAGAGGAGAAGGTGATACAAAATAAGAATGGGTTACGACACCGTAATTCAAGAGATGGGAGGTTTTGGTCCATACCAACGTAGATTTTTTCTAATGTTAGTACTACCTTCAATATCTTGGGCCTTTCATAAAATGGGTGGAGTTTTCACAGGAGCTAAGCCAGATTTCAGATGTTTACTACCTCACGAAAGTACAGAAAATGCTACTTACCAGTTGCCACCGAATATGACAAATATGACATACCCATGGGATTGGAATAGTAAGAACTGGCCACAGTGCGAAAAATATGATCCCAATTTTGCGGATTCATATAACACCTCACTGTCAGTGAAAAACTTTTCGTCGGTGCCCTTTACTGTGAAATGTGACTCTTTTGTATACGACAGGACCCTGTACACCTCGACGGCCACAACCGAGGTAACCTAAGTTTTATATTTATATTCACTTGATTAATCATTGATCGTTTTACGCACCGATTTTCAGATCACAGTATAAAGCGATACGGACGTTTACGCGAAAACCTCTCATTTAGATATATATATATATATATATTTTTTTTTGCCAACAATGCGTGGACATTCTTGGCTGTTGTCAAGATGACGACTATATCAATCGTTCTACGAATTCTGAAGTATAACATCTTCCTCCATACCTTGAGTTTGAATCTGCACTCTGCTATCAAGTTCGATATTCTCGCTCATGAAATCGTTTTCATATAATTTAAATATAGAATAAGACTACAGTCTGCATAGCAATGAAAAAATATTACAATTTCGATCATGCGATTATTTAATTTGTGTTTATAAATTTGTATCCGAAACCAACCGGATGAACAAGTTTTCACACACACGCACTTGGCGCTGACGAGAAGACATTCCGATCTACACACTCACTCTTCAAATTGAAACTGGTTTTGATAATTGTGTATTCAAATGTCAGAAGATTTTTTTTTTTAGTGGGATCTTGTATGCGACAAAACATGGCTGAAAACTCTAAGCGATTCTCTATTCATGTTCGGAGACGTACCAGGGGTGGTGATTTTCGGTCGACTATCCGACATATATGGGCGCAAACGAGTTTTCTTAATAGGTTCAATAATCCAATTCGTTTCTGGAGTGCTCGTGGCTGTCTCTCCCGAAATTATCGCGTTCACAATCTTCAGGGTCCTTGTCGGCACAACAATCAGTGGGGTGTTCGTAATTGCTTATATTTATGGTACGAACTTCAATATTATACTTTTGACGATCTTAAAAATGACTTCCAATAACCTAATTAATACCAAATCATATTCTGATGTATTTACTGACACACATACCTAATTGTGCAATTTGTATTATCATATTTTGTCATCATCCTTCAATTTTGTTCATCATAATTATTTTATTGTTATTAGTAATCGAGGGGGTAGTTCCAAAACATAGAATTACGGCCGGAAATAATATGAGTCTGTCTTACGTAACGGGGTATATTCTGATCGGCGGTCTTGCATACTTCATTAGAAACTGGCGAATTTTACAGATTGTTTTCACTATTCCCAGTCTTGTTTGCCTCGCATTCTCGAGGTAAGATAAACGATGCAATACAACTTTCAGCATTAACTAATTAGGTTTTGCTATACATACATTGGGGGTATGCTATTCGATTTTATCAGTAGATATATTCCTGAGTCCGTACGATGGCTGCTGGTCAAGGGTCGTACACAAGAGGCAAAGGATATACTTCAGAAAGCATCTTTGCAGAATGGAGTTGAACTGTCGCGAGATACATTAGATGATTTGTTGGAAGACAACAGCGAGTGTCAACCGATCATTGAAAAAACATCGATGTTCGATATTCTGAGACACCCAAACCTGAGGAAAAAGAGTCTGA
Organism: Tenthredo scrophulariae; assembly: GCA_963978835.1. Classification (NCBI taxonomy): domain Eukaryota; kingdom Metazoa; phylum Arthropoda; class Insecta; order Hymenoptera; family Tenthredinidae; genus Tenthredo; species Tenthredo scrophulariae. Next base: position 8,930,176 of record OZ022234.1, read on the forward strand.
TACTTTTCTTGATATGGTAATGAGCTGATCGACCCGATTGCAATATTTAATTATACTCGATATCAGTTCTTTGTATCATTGTGGTGTCTAATTATATTTTCATTGTCTGATGGACCACCATATCTGTGTCTTCAGGTTTTCGAACAGTTTAATATATTATGGACTATCTTGGAACACCTCCAACCTTGCAGGTAACGATTACATGAACTTTGTAATCGCTGCTATTGTAGAAATACCCGCTCACCTATTCGTGTTCATCACAATAAATAGATGGGGCAGGAAGATTATTTTGTGTAGCGGGTTGTTCCTTTCCGGGATATCATTACTTCTCACTTTTTTCGTTCCTACTGGTGAGTAAGATTGGAAATATCTACATCGATTCTGATCGCGAATCAGATAACTTAGCTACACGAACAGAATCGGGATAGCTAATGAATGGTTTAATTCTGAGTAATCCCATTACAGACATGTCATGGATGATCCTATCATTGGCCATGATAGGTAAATTGGCAATCACAGTTTCCAATGCAACAACGTACATCTTTTCAGCAGAACAATATCCAACTGCAGTTAGAAACGTTGGCGTTGGAGCTTGTTGGGCTGTTGGATGGTTAGGTGGAGGAGTAGCACCTTATATTGACCATCTAGTAAGTTCAGTAAAACATAGACACATTGATTATAATCATTACCTTATAAGTAATTGGAAACTTCATATACTTATACGACTAAAAATGATCATAATATTTGAATCTCTATGGTGATCTGTAAGTGATATTAACCGGGCAAGTGCAGTGGTATAAAATTTGAATATGATTAATAATTCTTCCGGATTTTATAACATATTTTCTGACAATTATTTACAGTTTGCAATTCATACGTACCTGCCGCTAGTTATACTTGGAATTACTTCGATAATTTCTGGTCTGTGGTCATTACTACTTCCGGAAACATCGAATAAAAGTCTGCCCCAGTCGGTAGCGGAAGGCGGAAAATTAGGAAAGTATGTTTTCCGTAATAATTATTCCGTTCACTATGCTTTGTATTCTTGAATATAAATGGGTAGTTAATGTAATTCAAAGATTCGATAATTCGTCGGAAAAATCAGGACTCTGAGAATAGTACTTGTAATTGATGCCCATCTTACTTACAGCTAGAAAACTTGATTTGTACTCCTGAATCAGCTATCTTGCAATTGGTAGAATTATTATGTATCCACCTGTATCGACGTAAAAAGAAATTTGTTGATGCGGTGTTACTATCTTTCAGAAACGCGAGTAAAGGAGACATCGAATGAGACATCGTACAAATGAATGATGTCGATATCATGAAGCCGTAGAATGAATAAGAAAAGTGTAATCTGCCAGAAACAAAAATTGATTTGATTAATAAATTTCTACTAGTTACTGTTGGTCTGTTAGTTTACCGTTTAATGTTTACTGTCTGCGATTTTCCTAGGCTATTTTTAGCTGGAAAATTTTTAAGTTGCAGAAGAAATCCGTGGAACCAAGAGTTTTAGAATCAAAGAATTACTCATATTTTACTATATCGTGGCTGCATTGCAATATAATATGTAAGCCTCGAAGAATTTGTTTAGTCAGTAATCGTCAGCACATATAGGTACGCAGACACGATGTACTTGCGTTGACTAGGTGAGCTCACGCGGTTACTTTAATGTAGATCAGCACCTGCATTTACATTGCTGATTCCTACGATATGACTATTTCGTGACAAAATTCAACATGGCATAACTCGGTTGTATAAGACACCCACATGCCAGTAGTACAGCTGTTGAAATGATGAGTAAATAATTATCTTGCATGATCAAACAAATTTCGAAAGTCAACTATAGTTCGGTATACAGCCTGAAAATTGGGGGATCAGAATTCGAGGTGCTGTTGGTGTTTCGGTTTCGCAATTTTTGTGATCTTTCGAGAATCAAATATTAGAATCTGAACGATCGAATCTAATAAACATCGGAGACTAGTGACGCTATCGTGGGTGTAGAAGTTACGGAAATCAGAAGCAGGAAATTTTTGGAAAAGTGAGAAAAGTGAGAAGCTGGGGAAAAAAATAACTATGCGATCTATAGAAGAGAACCTATGAATTGTTACTAGCAAACAGATCATTTTCATCTAAATACGAAGTACAAAAAGAGGGTGAAAAAAGATAAATATGGGTTACAACGACGTAATTCTACGCATGGGAGAGTTTGGCCGGTATCAACGAAGAACGTTGTTCATTTTATGCCTTCCTGCAATGTCTATCGCTTTGCATAAAATGGGTGGAGTTTTCTTAGCAGCTAAACCAAAATTCAGATGTATGCTGCCTCACGAAAACCCGGAAAATGCTACATACCAGTTATCATCAAATAGTACAAATATGACTTATCCATGGGATTACAAAGCCAAGAGCTCGGTAGCATGCAAAAAATATATTCCCGATTTTGCACATCTATATAATACCTCGGAGGAAAATCTAGTATCGAAACTTGGTGTCGTGAAATGTGACTCGTTTGTATACGACAAGTCCCAGTACACATTGACGGCTACAACCGAAGTATGTACCTAATTCAAGTTTAGTAGTATTCGATTACTGTTTTATATTAATATTTAATCAATAATTCGTCAATCGATTCTTAGATATTTTTTGTCTATTTAGCATCTCAATTTTACAATTTTTACTGGAACAATTACGATCAATATTCAAATTCGAACCACCTTGTACTATCGTGTATCCGAAAAAAATGTTACTCATTTATTTTTACCAGTGGGATCTAGTATGCGACCGAACATGGCTGAAAACCATTGGAGATTCCCTATTCATGTTCGGAGACTTACCAGGCGTGGTGATTCTCGGTGGATTGTCTGATAGATATGGGCGCAAACGAACTTTGTTATTAAGTTTAATAATCCAACTCGTTTTCGGAGTACTTGTTGCTTTCTCTCCTGACTTCATCGTGTTCACAATTTTCAGGATTATTGTCGGAATAACAATCTCTGGAGTGTATCTAATAGCCTTTATTTCTGGTGCGTGTATATCGAATTTATGATTGAAGATTCGAATACTTTGAGCAATCTTGAAAATGACCTCCATAATAACGTATTTAAATACCACTCATATTATACCTACATCATATATATTATTGTTTGATGTGTCATCACAGCTTCAGATATTTTTCTGGATATTGATGCTTTTCAATAATTTATGTATTACTCTTAGCAATCGAGGTGGTCGGTCCAAAACATAGGATTGCAGCCGGAAGTGCTATAAATCTGTCTTACGTAATTGGGTATGTCTTGATCGCTGGTCTTGCATACTTCATTAGGAATTGGCGGACTTTAGAGATTGTATTTACTATTCCTAGCCTAGCTTGCCTTGTATTCTCGAGGTAAGATCTACCACACAATAATATAAGTTTGATTTTATCTTGCAGTCTGGAGTGAAATATGTGATACATGTTTGTGGATATGCTTTTCCATATTATCCACAGTTATATTCCTGAATCTGTACGATGGTTGATAGCCAAGGGTCGTACAGAAGAAGCAAAGGATATACTTTATAAGGCATCTTTGGAAAATGGAGTTGAATTATCGGAAGTTACGTTAGATGTCTTATTGGAAAACACGAACGAGGGTCAGCCAGTCGCTGAAAATACTTCGATGTTAGATATCCTGAGGTACCCAAACCTGCGGAAAAGAAGTCTAATACTTTTCTTGATATGGTAATCAAGTGATCGATTCAATTTTAATACATTTCAGAAATTGATTTCATGAATGCTCATACATTTGTAAAAGAGATTTGATTTGAATAACGAAATCCCAGAATTTTTATTGTTAGGTTCTCAATTACCCTTACATATTATGGACTTTCTTGGAACACCTCTAATCTTGGAGCCAACGATTACTCGAATTTTGTAATTGCTGCGGCTGTAGAAGTACCCGCTATTCTATTCGCACTATTAACGATAAATAGATGGGGTAGAAAAATTATTTTGTGTAGCAGCATGTTTCTTTCCGGGTCATCATTACTTCTAACTTTCTTTATTTCTACCGGTGAGTAAAATTGGAATGATCCGCATTGATGCTAATCACAATCCGTCGACTTGGCTACACGACCAGAATACTGGTAATCAATGAAGTAATTATTCGTTAATTGTCACCATTCGCATTACAGATAAATCATGGTTGATCGTACTCTTCGCCATGATAGGGAAATTGGCAATCACAATTAGCTATACGACACTGTATATCTTTACAGCAGAACAATATCCTACAGTGATCAGGAATGTTGGCGTGGGAGCTTGTTCGGCTGCTGGTAGATTGGGCGGAGTAGTAGCACCTTATATCAACCATTTAGTGAGTTCGGTGAAGCCTAAACACATTCATAATTACAACTGTATACGTACTAGAAACTTGACATACTCTCAATACGAATTTAATCAATGATTCTTCTGATTAAATACAATCATAACTTACCACAATTAATTATAGTTTGAAATTTCTACGTATCTACCACTCGTCATCCTCGGATCTTCTTCGATAGTTTGCGGTCTATTATCATTGCTTCTTCCGGAAACATTGAACAAAAAGATGCCAGAATCGGTAGAAGAAAGCGAACAGTTTGAAAAGTATGTCTTCACTTATAACTTCTTAGTTTACTAGGCCTAGAGCGCTAAAATATAAACGGATAGGTAATGTACTCTGAGAATTGGACTAAAAACTCTGTTTCCATTCCCGAATCATCTCTTTTGGTAGAATTATCATCTAATCATATCGATGCCTGAACAAGTTTACTGAAAATGAATTTCTATGTTTCATGTCAGATGTACGGGTCAAGCTAAACGAGATAGCGAAACAATTCCATGATTTCCATATCATGAAGCTACCAAAAACGAGTAAAAATCGAATGATGTGAATATCATACAGCCGTTGCGATTTTTCAAGAAAATTTAATGAACGAGGACCGCAAAATGGACTGCACTAATCGTTGAATTTATTGTTTATCTATCAAACTAAAAACCTGATTACATCTTTATTTCACGTATCGAACAAGGTGTGAGGAAATGTATGCTAATGTAGCAGACTGTGTTTAGTAATTATTCAACCAATCAATATCTATAATTTTATAACTATATGTGTGTTATAGCTCATTATCAATAACCCTGCCAGCCATTTGTTGTCTGATTTCCGTCAAATTTCAGACAATTCGACGTATGGTTTTATCTGATTTTTGTTGAAAAGTGGCTTTCGCTACTACCTCAATCATGAATAAATCATTTGGTGAATCCTCAATCGATGCAATCTGATAGCAATATATGCATATTACAGTATCATCGTCAGCAATAAGTTACGCATATATTTACAATATATCATCGTAAACCTTTCGCAATAAAAAAAAAACGATAGAAAGACAACTCGTAATAAATTGTTTCATTATAGGTGATCGCTTGATTTACGTGGAACGGCTATAGCTATCTGGGAACCTAATACGCCATTTGCTAGTTATTTGACTACAATATTATTGAATGAACATAAGTCTTCTGCATTTCTTGTAATAATCTATGGTGCTAAAAGAGTATGTATTTCTTTATTGCATTCTGGGAATTGGGTTACCACATGCTAAAGGCGGTTTTTATCCTATTCCGGCCGGTTTTTTCCGATTCAATTGTTGTATTTGCATTTCTCAGATAATTCATAAGAGTATCATTCGGTTTGCTCATACTCGCATGTTGACTGTTTTAAAAATATGTTCAATTCCTTCATGGAAGGCTGTGCGCTTTATTCTGCATCGAAGGTCGTTTTCATCCCGCACCAATCACGTAACTGTAAGAAATCTAACTTCTGACATTTCGCTGCTGTCATGATTCTGGGAAGATAAAGTAATTATCTGACATTTTATTAGAACATATTTAGTGTCACATATTTTTGGGTAACGCTTTGTAAGTTTAGAGTTAGAGTGAATGTGGAATGACGAGGAATTTTGACAATTTTAACCAGTTTCTTATACATCTAGAATAGTTTACGTAGCAGAGTAATACACGGATAATTCTTAGTCATCAACCAATAGAACGACTGAATAGCAACCAGTAAGTTGAACCCCCGTTGTTATCTGGTGATGATATACGGAATATGTCGATTTAGTTAGCATATCCCTTCCTTCGTGCGGGGATATCGATGGTCAGAAAGAAGCGGTCAGTTCTCGTCAAGCTCGTGATTCACATGGCTGTACTGAGAACAATGAATGAATATTGTCAAGCATAATTGAAATCATTACGTTTGAACGCGTGTCCTTCATCTATCCTGTGAACTCTACAGTAGTTCCAACTACAAAAATTGTAATTATGAGAGACTGATGCAGAAATGAATGAATTCCGCCATACATGGGGGAAAATGACATAAAAAATACAACATTTGACTTCAAATACATTAGAAAATCATTGAACCACCGGGATTTACGAAGAAAATCGTATAATAATAAAGCTTGAAAATTAGGTGTGAATTAAAAATATTTTGTTACGTCCAACACACCCCGCGGACTCGAGTAGGTGTTGCTGCGAATGCTTTCTTGGTAATCATACTTCACATTATTGTAATACAGGCATACAGGCTCACTATGGCTTACCGGGTGATTCCTCAATTACATTGCTGTGATGTAAGCGAGAAATCACGTGGTATAACATCTAGCTACATACTTAATTGTGAAAGTAACGGTAATAAAAATCGTTATATCCAAATATGTTATCAAAATATGAGCATTCGTAGCTTCCCATTTTCGATGAAAAGAAGCAAGAAACTAGGAGCTAAGAAGCAAGAAGCAAGAAGAAAGAAGCAAGAAGCAAGAAGCAGAAGCAGAAGCAAAAACAGAAGCAGAAGCAGAAGCAAAAGCAAGAAGCAGACGCAGAAGCAGAAGCAGAAGCAAAAAGCAAGAAGCAAGAAGCAGAAGCAGAAGCAGAAGCAGAGGTAGAAGTAGAAGCAGAAGCAGAAGCAAGAAGCAAGAAGCAAGAAGCAAGAAGCGAGAAGCAAGAAGCAGAAGCAAGCAGCAAGGAGCAGAAGCAAGAAGCAGAAGCAAGCAGCAAGGAGCAGAAGCAGAAGCAAGAAGCAGAAGCAGAAGTAGAAGCAGAAGCAGAAGCAGAAGCAAGAAGAAAGAAGCAGAAGCAGAATGAGAAGCAGAAGCAAGAGGCAAGAAGCAATACCCGCTCACCTATTTGTACTCTTCACGATCAACAGATGGGGTAGAAAAATAATTTTGTGTAGCAGCATGTTTCTTCCCAGAATATCATTACTCGTCATCTACATTGTTTATAATCGTAATGCACGTGTAGTATAAAACCGGCCACTTTTCAATTCTGAATGTAAATTAGGAATTTTCAACTTTCGCCGCTAAAGCGATGTATGATGTTCCTGCTCATGATAGTGAAGGGTTCCAATTTTTATTCCATTTTCGTTTTAATAAAAATAATCACTACTCAATTGCATTCCATTCCATCACAGAAAAGTCATAATTGATTGTACCCTTGGCCATGATAGGGAAATCGGCAATTACAGTTGCCTATGCGGGAGCACATGTCTTTGCGGCAGAACAATATCCGACTGCAATTAGGAATGTTGGTGTTGGAGCTTGTTCGGCTGTTGCCAGGATAGGTGGAGTGGTAGCACGATATGTCAACCATTTAGTAAGTTCAATAAAACATATAGACGCATTTATAATTACTTTCAACACGAATTTATTCGATGATTCTTCCAATCAAATATCATATCTCACCACGATTATTTACAGTTTGAAATTTCTACGTATCTACCACTCGTCATCCTCGGATCTTCTTCGATAGTTTGTAGTCTACTTTCATTGCTTCTTCGGGAAACATTGAATAAAAAGATGCCAGAATCAGTAGAAGAAGGCGAACAGTTCGGAAAGTATGTTTTCACTTATAATTCCTTAGTTTACGAGGCTTGGTGTGCTAGAATATGAATGGATAGGTAATGTACTCTAAGAAATGGGTAAAAGCTCTGTTTTCATTCCCGAATCATCTCTTTTAGTCTATTATTTTTATATGAATTCTTATCTAATCATGTCGATGTATAAACAGATTTGTCTGAAAGCTATTTCTATGTTTAAGATGTACAGGCGAAGCTGAAGAAGATATTGTAACAATTGCATAAGCTCAATATGATGAAGCTGCTAGAAATGAAATCATAAATTTGGAAGAACATCTGTTCAAGAGATGCTTATATGCGACGAAACAAAATGCAAAATATGTAATAATCACCTAAGTTGTTAACACTAATGAGTAAAGTAGGACAAAAAATGGGAATGGAACTACGGTTCAAAATCTTAAAGTTAGATTTTGAGAATAATCTGACGACACATCTGATCGTTCACGTATTTACGCCCAACTGTAGTACAAATATGAATTGTTTTTTAGTGTATATGTTCAGTTTCCTTATACATGAAACAAGACCAATGCGTCGAGTGATAAGTTCTTCTCCATCCTTTTGCACGGACAAAAGATGTGTAAATCAATCGCAACGTAAGCTACTGACCGTCACGCTGTAATCAGCTGGACTATTAACAAAGCGGAGGAGTCTCATAATTCTAAACAAGCATCAGTCAGTGTACTGCATCCACTTAATGTGTATCCGGTAATTTGTCGCTCTTTCAATCTTCACGTCGCTTGATAAAATAAATAAATGAGTTTTATATAAGCGAGAGAAAAAATCCAATCTGTTAATTCGAAATTCGTGTTAAAATTCGCTCCGATATCAATTATTCATCATCATTGTGTCACATCAATGATCAACGCGAACTTACCATGAAACTGCACAGCTAGTTGGGAAAACTTTTCGGTTCGTGTCACATGGACGCAAAACCGGGCACGGGAAGGAGAAGTGAGAAAATGATCTTGTCCAACAAACTGTTTCTGAAAAATTCTCGCATAATCTTTTAACTCTTCTGTTTTACATGCTACGTCGTTAGGGGTGAATGAATATTGATTCGAGTGACTAAAATCGACGAAAAAAGTATAGAATTTCGGCTTCATTAACAATTGCTCCGAGCTATTCAACGTATAAAAAATTAGTAAAAGTTGAACGACCTTCTTCGCCGAAAATCGCATACCACGCAGCACTGTCGACTGTTGCAGCATATTTGGTATTATAGTCAAGAAGCTGCAATGTGTCTGTTTGTTGAAATTTAATTACATCATAAAGGTATTCGATCTTCGAATCAATGCGATAATCGAAGCTGCGGTGAGATGTAATCTTCTATGTATATCAGTAAGAAAATCACGTTTATGCACCGCGATAAAGCCTTCCGTCTGGTTTCCGATTTTTCTATGCTGTATCAAGACATCATATTGTCGTGAATCAATTATGGATTCACTAGTGAAAATCTAGGTCCAGTGATCCAAGGCTATAAGTAAATAGACAAATATCGTTGAGGGTCGCAGGCTGATGTCATACGGCATGGTATAATTCTAGGCCCGTTTGCCAGTCGATATTTGAAATCCAACGAGTGAGAACACTCATGTGGGTGACGAGTGCGCACCGTTTTTATGTGCAGTCATTAGGATTTTTCATACATACTTTTGGAAATTCATTAGGTGCGTATCAACATCTTGAATTGGATGTATAATTTTGAGAAAGAAAAACTTTTGGAATGACTAGCGCTAAAAAAAGTTCATCATTGGTTCATCATATTTACAGTTTTGCACAAATGCATTAATCTTATCAATGCCAATTATCGTGTCGAAGTAGTGTCGATTTTCACCATGTATAACTATAAACACATGCTACAGTGTAAAACGTGGTTATTTCACGTATAATTATCTTAAAGGTATTTCGCGCTTATCTTACAGTCACGTTTCCAGCTAACGAACGATTTACATATTAGTTATATCATCGTTTCTAGTATAATTATGAGTTTGAAAACAGCCCACGTTTATTTTATCAGTAAATAAACATCATTTGAAGCGAACGTTTCTAATACATCGGAGTTTCATTGGAAACTCTGCGATCTCAAAATATGTTTGAATATCGTGATATTTCAAATTGTGTCTGACCAGTGAGTTATCCATAAAATTCGTTACTCTTATCTAAAACTAAGTTCATTAAACTCCTAACCATTCGTTTTTATTAATTAATAATTCGAATTTTGGACAATTCGAAATTCTTGTTTGGTCCCAGCTGGAAATATTTATGCATTTACAGTGTAGATGATGCGAATTTCATAACGGAAATGAATCGCGGTTCTCCTCTATTGTGTTTTTCATATTGTGTATTATCTTTCCAAATGAACGTAAAATGCCTTGGCATTTGTTTACGAATTCATAGAATGGTCCTAAATCAAAACCAGTATTGTTTTTAAGAATATCCTTACACTTTGAAAGACTTCAAACGCTGTTTTCTTGCCCCTGTGTAGAGTGCTACACTTATTTTCAAACTGATTATAATTTTGTAATATAGTTTCACTTTAGAACCCACGTTTGTTAGTTTTCTTTTCGAAAGTATTCACTTTGCTTTTGCGCTTCTTCCGCCTCTTTAGTTAAATCTAGGATCAGAATTCTTACGTCATCATTGAATTTCACATTTATGTCAATGATCTCTCGTTTGAATAATAATTTTTAGAAAGCTATGGGTCGCCATGAGTGACAGGCTAAACGAACTGCGAACACATTTGCTCCCTTTCACCGCGACTCATACCTAACTGCATTCATTACTCACTTACGATCAAATAAGTATCGTTTACTTTCTTATGTCTCGCAATTGAAACACATTAGAGGCAATCATAACGTACGTCATCTTAAATAACGAATTATGGGATTACGAGCTGCTATACATGAATCTCTAGAAAATTGAATGTTTTGAGAGTAACGCTCTGGTCCATTCGGACGTTTGGTAAAGTAAACTAACTTTCGTTCGTCAATTTTTGTAACAAACAATTTTTGGTCAAAGTTTCGCCGAAATTAATTAACATCTGCAATTAGTTTTTCATCCTACACATTAGCCAGAATTCAGTTGAAATTCAGAACCCCTAACCGATTTTCGATATCAATTTTTGAGCTAACCGAAAATGATGAGAAGAAAAACTCTAGACGATTATTCGTCACATCTGTGTCGTAATAGATGCAATAGTTTTTTTCCTTCGCCACAGTCAAAACGACTCTGATCACTGCATTCACAGAATACTTGAGGTAAGGACGTATACGTGTTTCGCTCCGATATAACACCGAAATTAGCTACTTAAATTCCAAGAAATAGACTTTAAACCGTTGATAAAAATTCTCCAGAGAAGGAAATGTCATCTTTATTGTGTAACTAAAATTAAGGTGGGACCTTACTGTAGTTACAGCGAGAGCATACTCAATAATATCAGGAATAAAATTTCTGATAATTAAAGGATTATCGTTCTAGGTACGCGATTAAAAAATTGGGGGAACTCCGAGAATCACCTTAGCCTGGTTTTCGAGAACTTTGAATCAGTGCAAAAGTTCTTCTTTACCTGAATACTTCAGAGTTCCACATGAGTTTCCTCAACTGAATTCAAAACACGACCCGGTGAAATATCTATGTTCCAGAAAGGTGTTTTGGAAAACGATGGCGCATCAGCCAGCAAGTAGAACGACACAAAAGTAAGGAAGCATCTAAAGCCACAGGAAAATAATTTTTTACCATATTATGAATATCATCACAATTTTCGTAACGACTGGAAAAACATTAACTGCAAACGTTGCGTCTATGAATAATTCTAGCTGAAAAAAACCTGTCCGTGAAAAACGGTTTAACAAGGGAATCGAAGATCAGTGAAAAGGGAAAATAAAATTGCAGAAGTAAGAACGAAGAGAAAAAATGACTTTCGAAGACATACTTCATGTCATAGGAGAGTTTGGACGATATCAACGCAGAATATACTTACTTCTATGTCTATCTTTGATACCATGTGCCTTTCATATAATGGCTGGTGTCTTTTTAGCAGCAGAAACAGATTTCAGATGTTTGCAACCTCACGAAAGCCTAGACAATGCCACTTACGAGTTATCAGAAAATTTGACGAATAGTTCTCATCAATGGAAGAATGGAATAGACGAAAACTTCTCACAAAGCGAGAGGCACGAGGTCAATCTTACAGATCAGTTTTACGAGTCGGGTGGCAATATTTCGTCGACAACTTCTACCATAGAATGTGACTATTTTGTGTACGATAAATCCACGTATGCACTCACAATAGTAACAGAGGTAAATAATTATCAGATTAGAAGTTTCTGACTATAATCTGAAATTTTCGCCTTATTGTTATTTGATTTATGAGAGGGTATGGGATAAATTTGTACATACTATGGAACGCATATAATTTTCGAGATATCTCGCTATTTGCAATCCCATAATAAATTCTACCGCAATATTTTGCATGGAGATAGGGACGAAATGGGGTATCTATAAAGAAAAATGTAACTACGTTGGCATCTTTATTTAGCAATAACTATTCGGGTTTAACTGAAACTAATCTTTCAATGAAACTAATCATTCATTTTTATTTCTAGTTTAATCTAGTTTGCAAGAATTCATGGCTGCGAACTACAGCTGAATCATCATTTATGGTCGGAGTGATGTTCGGATCGACGATTTTCGGTGGATTATCTGACGTATACGGACGCAAACCAATTTTTTATTTGTCCTTACTTGTTCAGGCGATCGGTGGTCTACTCATTGCTGCATCTCCAGAAATTATTTCGTACATGATTTTCCGAATGATTGTAGGATCAGCAGTCAGTGGAATATCTCTAGTCAGTTACGTTACTGGTAAGCGATTCTCGATGAAAATATATGAATGCCGATTAACCAGCAGTGCCTTTTTCTCAGTTATCATATTATTGCTAGCGTTCGAGATGGTTGTCCCAAAAAGGAGATTGATGGTCGGAATGGGTATAGAACTATTTTTCTCATGCGGTTATATCCTCATTACTGTTTTTGCATACTTTTTTACAAACTGGAGAATCTTGCAGATTGCCATATCTGCTCCCAGCCTTATTTTCGTCGTCTATTGGTGGTCAGAACAATGATATATTATATTTACGAAAATATAAAAGAAAAGTCTTTGTATGTGTTCATATTTGTTAACAGGATTATTCCTGAATCCGCCCGATGGTTAGTGACCACAGGTCGTTTGGAAGAAGCGAAAGTTTATCTTCAAAAAGCATCCTCAGAAAATGGTGTAGAATTGTCTGTAGATACGTTGGATAATATGTTGAGTAAGTGCAACGTGCTCGATGCAGACAGAAAAGAGCTTTCGATGTTTGATCTTATGAGGTACCCAAACCTGAGGCGAAAGAGTTTGCTACTCTCTTTCATTTCGTAAGCGATCGATTCGATTAAAATATTTTTATTAATTATGACCGCGAAGATACATGGATTATGCGAATTGAATATATTCATCACTGCATGATCGATAAATATCCACTATTCTAATCATGACAATGTTACATCGACCCCGATAGGTTTGTGAACAGTAGTGCATATTACGGACTATCATGGAACACCTCCAGTCTCGGGGGTAACGATTACGTAAATTTTGCAATTTCTGGGCTTGTTGAATTACCTGCTCTTGCATTCGTATTCTTTACACTGAACAGATGGGGTAGAAGAATTATTTTATGCGTGAGTATGCTGCTTGCCGGGACATCTTTACTCCTAAAAATATTTGTTCCTGATGGTAAGTAAAATTTAAGTCATTTTCTCTGACTTTATACCCTAGATCTATCAACCTGTCGATATACTAACGGCCGCAAAAAATATCGACGAAAGTACAGACCAATGCTTTTTGCGAATGAATTTATTGCAGATTTGTCATGGCTGGAAGTAGTTTTTACGATGATGGGTAAATTGACAATCACAGCTTCCTTAGTGACAGTGGCTGTCTTTGCAACAGAACAGTTTCCTACAGTAATTAGAAATATCGGTGTGGGAGCTGCTGCTACTTGTGGCATGATAGGTGCAATTCTGTCATCCTATATTAATTATTCAGTAAGTTCAACTAGGTATGAAATTAACACTAATGATAGTCGGATTAGACTATTATTTGAATTTTGGAATTCCCCCACACGAATGATGATATTTTTATCAAAAAATCTGTGAAGTATTGTTTCCCTCAAACATGAATTCCTACCGCACGATTTGTAAGTGGGCAAAACTATTATCTTGACTTACAGGCTGTCGTTTGGAAGGATTTGCCAGGTGTCATATTCGGATCTGCTGCCTTACTTGGAGGACTGCTGGCATTGCTTCTTCCCGAAACATTGAACAAAGAATTACCCGAATCAATAGAAGATGGCGAACGGTTGGGAAAGTATGTTTCAACCATAATTACGCTTCACATCTTTTATGAGCTAGATTGAATGAATTAACATAACGTAATCTGGAAATTCCGGAGATCAGAGAAGTAGGAACCCTAGATACCCATCATACCATATGCATACTATAGTAGCCCTTGTACCCGCACGAACAGCATACGAATACTCAGCTCTTTGTTAAAAAAAAAATGTAAAAACCCTATGTTGCAGGAGCAGTAAAAAATCGGACGAGCCATCGAGTAATTGAATAAGTTTTATCATCAAGAAATAATCGTCGACAAAGTTGTTCCTGCTAATGAGTTACAACGAGACTAAAAAAGAGGACTGAGAAATTCCGGATAGAAATTTGAAGTTCTTGTTTGCAAAACTATAGAGAATCAACCGCCATGCTGAAAAAAAGTTAAAAATTGATGGATAAAAAGACGTTTCTCCGTTTCTTTCATCAAGTTGAAACTCGTGTTACCTTATACCTATACATGAACCTAATAATTCTGATATCAGTAGACACGATACGGATCAAAATGCAGTACCATAATACTGGTATTTCCATGAACCCGGTGTAGAGTGGATGGTGTCTTCGTGTTCACGTTGTGGTCTAAACCTCTGCTTCACCGATGATATTTTCAGAGATCGTAGGAGGATCTACGGCAATTGACACTTCGTCTGCCGAGTACATATGTATATGATCACGAATCATCAATAAATATGAGTCAATTTGTATGTGAGCTAGAATACATAGGTATACTGTGGTGCCCTAATCTATGATTCATTAATTAATTGCGAGATTAAATACAGCCAATAGCAGTTCAGCTTGTTAGAGAATCTTTTTGGTTAGTATCGTTTACAATTAGACACGAAAGTCAGTCTACGGTGGCTCCTGAATGGAAAATCATCAAAAATAACTTCTGCAAATAAGTTTACCATACGTCATACGAGACTAAAAAATATAGTATTCTGAAATTGAGAAAAATCTGAAAAGCAGTTTATGATTCCCTTTGTTAAGATTAGTGTTAAAAAGGAAGATGAATTTTTATATCTTTTGTGAAAATTGTTATAATAATTAGTCTTTTATTATAGAGAGTATGGTTGACGATGAGAACTATCTGAATTCCAATATCAACATTATAACATAGGCCTATACCGTCTCCCAATATTTGGTAACTAAATATAATACAAGTATAATTGTTCTTAACATCAGCTGAGCATGCGAATTAATTTAATTTTGTAAAATCATGTACGCAAGGTGAAATGGGATTAGAATTAATTTAAATTCTTGAAAATATCTTGAGTCGGTTACCCAATCCTTTTGTATCTTCGTTCAATTGCAGTCAGCGATAACGTAATCGATTAATAATTATTATCGTACATTTTGTAATTCAGTGTACGATATATTACATCCTCGTAAAATTGAAAATTTCTAAACGAGTCAATTGCTCGATATCTCTTTCAATTTCACACTCCTTCTGTAACATGATGTATCATACAATTGTCAAATGAATAGTTTCTCAGATTAAATTCAAAATAGATTTAAGCTGTGACACCAAAGAAATGTTATAAACGTAAACGCACTTTCCAAACCGTTCGCCATCCTGTATTGTTTCGGGTAATTTTTCATTCAATGTTTCCGGAAGAAAAATAATTGATGATCCAGCCAACAATGAAGCAGATCCAAACATAACCAGTGGCAAAGGCTTCCAAATATTAGACTGTAAGCAATAATAAAAAATAATGTTAAAATCGTGCTAAACCATATTGATGCAGGTGGTGATAATCATCATTGAATTAATATTTCATTTGACTCACTGTACGATTAATATATGGCACTATCAGTCCAGCTATTCTTGCAAAAGTAGAACAAGCCCCAAGACCAACGTTTCTAATCGTCGTAGGATACTGTTCTGTCGTAAAGATATATACTGAACCGAAAGAGCCTGTTATCGACGATTTGCCCAACATTGCCAAAGCTACAACCAGCCATGGCATATCTGTAATCATATTATTGCAGTCAATTAGATCACCTTTTATTTGCATAATGTTGGAATGGATAATTTTCCGCGAAACTCATATCGGATTATTTCAATTTTAACTTACCACTGGGAACGAGTGTTGTTAGAAGTAAAGACGTACCGGCGAACAACATACATCCACATAAAACAATTCTTCTACCCCACCTATTCAAGGTAAAGTATACGAATATATGAGCGGGTACTTCCACAGCAGCAGAAATCAAAAAATTAATGTAATCGTTACCTCCAAGATTGGAGGTATTCCAAGAAAGTCCATAATATGTGCCACTGATTACGAACCTAGAGGTACGGAAGTAAATTATCATTGTATACATTGTGATTCTTCCAAGCATTTCAGATTCATAAAATAAATGATATAATACAGAAAATCAAATCATGAACCGACCAAGCGAAAAAAAGTATCAGACTCTTCCGTCTCAAATTTGGGTACTTCAAAAGATCAAGAATCGACGTCTTTTCGGTCTCTGGCTTGATCGCGGTGCTGTTACTCAGCATATTATCTAACGTCTCTCGAGATAATTCCGAGCCATTTGTTAAAGACGCTTCATGAAGTAAATCTTTTGCGTCTTCTATGCGACCCTTGGTCAACAGCCAACGTACAGATTCAGGAATAAACCTGATGATGAGATAAACGGAAACATGAAATCAGTTATAATTGACGATCTATGATAAGAGGTAATGTCCAGTGTAGAAGCATTCTTAATTCCTTACCACCAATAGGCAAGAAAAGCAAAACTCGGAAGAGTGATCGCGATTTGCAAGAGTCTCCAGTTTGTGATTAAGTATGCAAAACCAGCTGTGAGAACGTAACCCGATGAGAAAGATAGGTAAATACCAATTACGCCCATCAATCTCTTCTTTGGACTCACCATCTCGACCACTGATAAAGGTAAGAAAAATGTGAAGTATACTTAAAAATCTATGGATATGTCTTCTTTTTTCCGTATTGATTAATAAAATATATATTCGAACTTAACGATCGCTTACCAATAACGTAAGCGATTGAAAATATCCCAGTAGTTGACGCAGCTACAACCATTCTGAAAATCATGTAAGAAATGATTTCAGGAGTTATAGCTACGATTATCCCACTGACCAAGTAAATGACTATAGCCATACAGTAAACCGGCTTACGACCATGTCTGTCAGATAATGAACCGAATATAATTGCTCCTATCATTACTCCCACCATGAATATTGATTCGGATGCAGCACTCAGCCATTCATCGTCGCAAACTAGATCAAACTGTAAGAATCGAAATTTAGTTATTTTCTTTAACTAAGAATAATTTTGTAAAAGAAAAATTCTAATCTAACAAACGTGTGTATATTTGCTTTATATAAACGAATGTCAATCTTACGGCAATCGTTATATTGCCAATCAAAGATGCTGCATCATAATTATTCATTTTTTGATAGGAAAAATCTTCTATGATCATGTGATCACTCACCTCCGTTATAATTGAAAGCTTGTAGGTAGTTTTATCGTATACAAAAGAATTACATTTTCCAGTGGAGGTAATCATCGAAGAATTTCCACTGGAATTTTGGTGCTGTTCTGGGAGATTAACATCATACAGTTCGCACTTTGGCCAGCTTTTTGTTCTATTATCCCATGGATAAGCTACACTTGTAAAATTTGGTGGTAACTGATAAGAAGCATTCCCTTTACTTTCGTGGGGTAGCAGACATCTGAAATCTGTTTTAGCTGCCAGAAAGACACCTGACATGAATTGGAAGGCAGCAGATATCACAGGTAGACATAATAATAAATATATTCTACACTGATATCGGCCAAACGTTTCTATGAGCGAAACCACTTCATCGTTTGCCATTTTGCTACTTATTTGTTTATTTCTCTCGAGTTTTTTTCTAGCACTCTATCTTTTCATCCTTCCTCCGGGCTCTCCAAGCTTTCCCTGCACACTCGTCCTTTTGAACTAGCAGATTACTCTCCAGAATTTGCCCCAGCTTCTTATCGTCTGTAACTTTAGGCATCCAATATTAACTGAAATTTGAAAGTTTGGTAGACATTTTTTGGATCAGAAAGCAACAGGATAACGAACTTGTTCAGTCCACGTGGTCAACCAACTGTGCAGTGTTAGAATGAGCAGCGTGGTCCACGTTGATGATCCCGAAATCGGAGTAGTATCTGTATCATTACAATAATTGTCATTTTCAGTACTATCAGATTGAATAGATCTATTTCATTAAGTTACCAATTATTACTACTTTTTTAACACTTATATCAAATCTAAAAAAGTATAATCGAACCTGATTTCAAATACTATACAATGCGGTGTGCTAAACATAGCACTCATTCTCTCATTCATTCATTTGTGGCATTGAAGAGCCAAGTTAAGAAGAAGCATACGTCCATTCATTCATCGCAGCTCCCCTATCTGTGTATAACAGACTGTTTAGAAAAATGGCTCTATTACTCTGTTCATTACTCAACGCTATATACGTACGGACGCTACTTACGCACGAAAACGCCTACCTCCGATACGTTTAAATTGAATGACACAAGAAAGGAAGCAAAGCTGATTTCATCACAGAAGAGTAATAATTGGTTATTCAGAATTAAAAATTGGGGTGATTCTGAATCCATTCAAATTCGTATATTCCAACGCGTGTACAGTATTTATCGCAATGTGTAATACGTTTCGAGATACACACACGTATAATAATTAATAAAAAGATAAACGTACAGATAATAAATACTGGATTGATCGATCGAATAATTTTTTATTTATATAAAAACATGAATTATTCATACTATTCTGTATAGTATTCGACGTATCTCGAAACATGTGCTGCAGGGTAGAATGAGGAATTCACATTTTTGAAACTAGTATTAAAAAAAAATAATTCAATCTACTAAACTCAATACTAATACATGTCTAAATTATTGTTACAGACTTACTTTAAAAATCGAAACAAAGCTGTTAGAATAGAATAGCTTTTCGACGCACTAGTTCCTATACAGTGTTCGTACTCGACGATTGTCAGGTGCTGACTGGCGCGTACGTTACACGACAACTTCTCAAACGAGACATCATCTTTCAATGACATCTAAAAATGGTGAAAAATTTCGTGTGAAATATTGTGATTGTGTTTCTCTTACATTTTTGAAAAGCAACCAACAGTATGATCGTTTTTTGATGTTGCTTGCAAATTTTTTGAAACATTTTCTGTTATTGTAGCTGAAATGATTTAGGTAATCATATTCACACTGTCCTACAATTTCGTGTCTATATCCTGCTGTGTGGTATAGGGAATTTTCTTGGCGATATGATCGGAGAATTAAAAAACTCCGAGGTTTCGGTTGAAATATATTCCTGCTGAAGTCCCTCGCTATAGGGTCGAAACGTTGATAAGACCTTCCTGTTTTTTATCGTCTGATTTAATCGCCAATGAAATTTCTACCTTATTGGGATACCATGGGCTTCTATTTTTCAAAAAATACCACGAAAGATCACAAACATGTTGTTCCTTTATTGTTATCTTTGTAGTCTGTAAATTATCCATCTTGTTGTTTAACTGAATATAATTGCATACATCATTATGAGTAACGATAATGTCTCTAGATAAGGTGTAATTTGATTCATAACAATCCAAGCTCACTGTCAGTGGGACGCATAGAAACATTGGCCTTCATTGGAGCGATTTAAGAATTAACGCATAGGTCTAACTATGTAAGTCGGTCATGTCGCTCTCGTATACGACCACTTTTATAAATCACAGTCATTTTACATCATACTTTTACAGTTTTACATTCAGCGACTTATACCTATCCAGTGACTCGAAAGGGTCATCAGTGCCAATGAAGAAGCGCTGACTCTCATTTCCCGAAAAGCCGCTATGTATAATGAAATTGTTATCAATTTTATTTTAGTTATGGAATAAGGATTCATTCGTTGCTGCAATCTTAGGTTCTACAGTTGTTACAAATATAATCAGCAAAGCTTCCAGCAAGGATTCTGTTCCAATTGCAACGAGCGAGTCTATACTATAATCAATATTCGTAGAATTAATTATATCGGCTAGTATAATATTGTAACACGAATTTACATTATATTCTGATAACTTGTAGATCAAGAAGTAAGTAAAGGGATTCGATCAATTGCGAGGATTAATCATTAGATAATTTTTGTTTGAGTTGTTCTTTTAATTGTTTGTTCGTTTGTAGACATCGCTAGTTTCGCCACCCCCTTCCGCATCACTACTCCATTGTTACATAGAGAGCGCTGCTCGCGCATGAATGAATGGAAAGATAGTAGTGCTGCACAAATATGCGGACAAAAAAAAAACTACGACGTCTCATATTCGTGGAGGCGTGGCATACGACACATTGCAGAAAGAATTCTGAAAAGCAGTATCAAAATATTACTAGCTTTTTACTACATTCTCATTACGATGAAAGGTGGTGGCGCGTAAAAATAATGCGGGTAGTTTAGATTATGATAACTCGAATGCCAGGAATCAAACGAATAGACTCGATCAATCGCAATGTATAACATGTTTATTTTTGAGAAACAATTATGAATAGTATACGATTTGGACAATGAATATTCTATCAATTCTGCATCAATAAATTGCTATATATCTATAAATATATATATCAATAATCGATTGCTTCGTTATTTTATACTTTCCCTTCCCTGCAACTTTCTATCTAAAATTATTATAACTCTGAAAAACGCTAGTATAGATAAGCTATATAGCAACACGTATGAAGACAATGTATGCATATACACTGTCCCGTTTTCCCGCCAAAAATTTCAGCACACCTCCTCGGGTCTGATGTTCTTCTGATATCAGGCATTTTTCGGTGTTAGAAAGATTTCAAGTCGGAAAATACTCTTGGTATCAGAAAAACATCCGACCCG
Source organism: Tenthredo scrophulariae (assembly GCA_963978835.1). NCBI lineage: Eukaryota > Metazoa > Arthropoda > Insecta > Hymenoptera > Tenthredinidae > Tenthredo > Tenthredo scrophulariae. Next base: position 8,951,436 of record OZ022234.1, read on the forward strand.
AGGAGGTGTTTCAAAATTTTTAGTACTGTGTCGACACAGGCATGCATACGCTGCTTCATGCACGTCGCTCTATAGCTTATCCTATACCAGCATTTTTAAGAGTTAGAATAATTTGAGGTCGAAAAATGCTCCTGGTATCAGGAAAACATAAAACCCGAGGAAGTGTTCTGAAACTTTTGGTAGGGAAAAAGAGCACTGTGTCGACACAGGCATGCATGCGCTGCTTCATGCACGTCGCTATATAGCTTATCTATACTAGCATTTTTAAGAAAATGGAGTGATTTTTCTGGCAGTTGAGACTTTTTTCGGAGTCATATTTCTGGCAGTTGACACCTCAAACTTTAACTCTCAAAAATAAGGTGTCAACTGCCAGAAATATCGCTCCGAAAAAGTCTCAACTGCCAGAAAAATCATTCCATTTTCTGGCAGTTGAGACTTTTTCGGAGTCATATTTCTGGCAGTTGACACCATATTTTTAGGCGTTAAGTTTGAGGTGTCAACTGCCAGAAATACGACTCCGAAAAAAAGTCTCAACTGCCAGAAATATGACTCCGAAAAGGTCTCAACTGCCAGAAATATCGATCCGAAAAAAGTCTCAACTGACAGAAAATTTACTCTGAAAATAAGGCATCATCTGTTCGGCATACGCTGCTTCATGCACGTCGCTATATGTTAATCTATACTAGCATTTTTGAGAGTTAGAGTAATTTTGAGTCCAAAATTGCTCCTGGTATCAGGAGAACATTCGACCCAAGGAGGTGTTCTAGAATTTTTAAAAGTTAGAGTAATTTTAGGTCGGAAATTTCTCCTGGTATCAGGAGAACATCTGACCGAAGGAGGTGTTCTAAAATTTTTGGTCGCCTATCGACATCGGCATGCATACGCTGCTTCATGCACGTCGCTCTATAGCTTATCTATACTAGCATTTTCAAGAGTTAGAATAATTTTAAGTCGAAAAATGCTCCTGGTATCAGGAAAACATCTGACACGAGGAGGTGTACTGAAATCGTTGGTAAGGAGGGGAAAAGGGAAAAATAACAAAGCAATTGATTATTGGTATATCTAGCAATTTATTGATGCAGAATCGATACAATATTGATCGTCAAAATTGCGTACTATTCATAGTTGTTTCTTAAAAATAAATATGTTTTGCAATTAATCGAGTCTCTTCATTTGCTTACTGGTATACAAGGTATCATAATCTAAACTGCATTCGTATGGCAATGATACCCTAGCTAATATAACTAATTTTACAAAGACTGACTTGTATAAAAACCCGTTCGTTGCAATTCGAACGGATTCTTTACTGGGCGGGGATGTTTGGACTTCGAGGGAGTATTTCTAACTGTACCAGGAAGACGTGTGTTATAATATCACTATCATGTAATAAATTTGTCTAAAAACTATACAAGAAAAATCTTTCTTCGACTTTTCCGCGTTTAGAAAAATTCTATTGAAATGCCTGTCACAACTCATAGTCGTATCTCGTTAACGCGACCCCCATGCGCTGCCTTCGACGCCACGAGGGTCGCTGACCCAATGCACCAAGAAAAATGCCACTCTCTATCAGTATTCCTACTTGCCCGACTAGTCTCGCCAACAGGGCGAGAAATGGTATCGCCATCTCGCGGTCGACATGTCGAACTACTTTTGCTGCAAAAATCGGGCCGCCCTAGGATATGCAAACCGTATGCCATTTCTGTGACCTGTAACTTGAGACTGCATATAATAAGGCGTACCTATTTTCGCGGCAAAATTAGTTCGTCAATTTCACCGCGAGATGACGATACCATTTACATACCCTATACTCTTGCTAGAGCCGCAAACAATTCTGGACAAACGGGAAGGATTCAAGAACCCGTGTTAGCTGACCGGCCGTCACTAATTACACTGTGTAGAGGGTAAATAATTTCATCTATATTCATACTATTAATATTATATGAACAAAATAATAAACATGTACAATAACGGCGTGAAAACTTGTGTATCCATTTTTTTTTTTCTGAGCCGATATAAAATCCACCACCGTTCCCTCAGTAGCAACTTTATCTGATAGGTTAGGTAAAATTTATAGGCTAAACACGTGGAGTAAACATAACATACATCAACAACAAATTACAATTCTAATGAATATATCCACCTCACCACAATTTTATGTTTTAATTCGTAACAAACTACCTACAAACAGACCATTTGCCGAATCGCTACTCATTTTCATAGCATAACGATACATATTCACATAACCCTAAAATCTACGAGAAGCTTGCCTTTCGTCCTGAATTTTGAATTAAGTTTTCTTAATATGCTATTTAAAAACTCAACTGATTTTTTTCTAGGTCTATTTTTACCCAATAATGTCTTTTCGAGGTCGAGGAGGTGGTTTTGGAAGAGGAAATGGTGGCGGTGGCGGTAGAGGAGGTGGCGGAGGATTTCGAGGTGGAAGAGGAGGTGGCGGATTCCGCGGAGGAAGAGGAGGAGGTGGGGGCGGCGGCGGCTACAACAGAGGGTAAAATAAATTGCAAATTGTTAACGGACTTGAGAAAAAAAACGATGCCACATTATTGTATTATACTTATTTATAATTACCAGATTTGACCAGGGTCCACCAGAACAAGTAACAAATCTTTGTCACTTTGTATGGACGGTGCAAGACGACTTAGTAGCCAAAGCAGACATTGAAGATTTGCCCTATTTCAACGCCCCTATATATACAGAAACTAAACAACAAATTGGCAAGATTGATGAAATTTTTGGCAACATCAGAGACTATTATGTCTCTATTAAGTTGGGCGATAATATGAAAGCTTCTAGCTTCGAAAAAGACACAAAGGTAAAACTTGCTTTTCTATTCAATATAACTAACTATTTTAAACTAAGTAACTTACATCTCTTAAACTTATTTAAAATGTTTGTGTGAAACTACATATTTATACATACATTCTTACTAGAACTAAAAGATATTCGTATTAATATTTAAGGAAAAGATGCTAAGTTCGTATAAATAGAATCCCTATTTTGACCTGATGATCCTTCAAATCGATCTGATTTATTTTATGTATATCTAACTTCGATTTTCCCAAATATGTGATTTAATAGACTAATTCTGTGAACAGACTCTCTTCCAGCATTGAATAATCTATGAAAACCGCTTAATCTATGTCCCTAAGAAAAAATATGACTAATTTTACTAACCAATATCATTATTATTAGTGCTAATTCTTGTGATAAAAATAAATTGACTTTACTTTGTCTGTCCAGTTCTTCATAGATCCTGCAAAACTTCTACCACTGCAAAGATTTCTACCTAAACCACCTGGCTCCGTTCAAAAACGCGGAGGCCGTGGTGGCGGTGGTCGAGGAGGGAGTAGAGGAGGTGGTTTTGGTGGAAATAGAGGTGGTGGTTTTGGCGGTAGCAGAGGAGGTGGCAGAGGCGGAGGTGGAGGCCGAGGAGGATTTGGCGCACGAGGTGGAAACAGCGGAGGCTTCAGAGGCCGAGGTGGAAGCGGCGGCGGTAGTAGAGGAGGGGGAGGTGGATTTGGCGGACGAGGTGGTGGAGGTGGTCGAGGACGGTGGTAGCGTAGGATATTGATTTTATAAGAAGATATGAAAAATATATAAACAATTGAATATAATGAATTTCGACAATGCAAAGCTAACTCTTAATTATCCCAGAACAATGGACAGAGAAAAATAAACATTGGATAATATTATATCGATTTTTCAAAATGAGTTAGGACACAATCGATAACATGCGGTATAATGTTGTCCTGATAATTACGTTCTAGCAATAATAGAAAAACTATTTTTTCTTTTTCTTTAGGAGAATCGATAACTACAATTCGTATTAAATCATTTCCAAAGTATGTATGAAAAATGATTTCTGTTCAGATTTATTGTGATTAGAAAGGCAAATGCCTGGTTTTAGATTTTACCACATTACCATTGTAGACTAGGAGCATTACTACTCTCAGATTCCTAAAACAAAATCTTGCTATTTTCGAATTGTTGAATTGTATGAACAAGCGCAACTTTACATACTGAAATACTTGCACAAGAAGATTTTAATTACTGATAAACAGACGAATAAGAATTGACTTACATACTGAGTTTGACCACTTATAAACTAGATATCTGGAAATAATAAAATCCGATACTGTAAACTACGGAATTCCTGAATAAAGTAACGAAAGAAACTATCTGTTATGAATTTATTTCTTTTCCTTCATTACTTCATAAAGTAAGATCTCAGTTATATGTATTATAAAATGAAAACGACTTCACACTTCGTCGAATTTAATGTGTTTTCCCAACTCCTTTTCGGCCTTTTTCAGTAACTTATCTCGTCCCCTTTGCTTCACTCTTATTTTCTTTCCCAATTTCTCTTCTCGATCTTTGGACATCTTGTTCCAATATTCAGTCTCCTCTTTATCTGTTTTAAAAATGTAAAATATAGTTAATAAACATAGAAGATATCATGAATTTTAAAGGACAATATATTAATGATACAATTCCAGTTTATTAATAAACATAAAAAGAACAAGAACTGACCTTGCAAAATACTCATTGATCTTTCTTCGTTCGATTGCAGTACCAGTGCTTTAGCAGCTTCATTTGTATCGCATCTAAGAAATGCCTCGCTCGCACCTTCCGCTATATCAATGTACTTTATGTTAGAGTTTCGTTTTAATTCCATCTGTAAAACAAACACAGTAAATATGATAAATCGTTGAATACCGGTCATTAAGAAATCAGCTGTAATAATAATAACATTAGGGCAACAAACCTTGAAACTTTTTGGATCTGTACAAGGTTCGTCCATCTCAACTCTGACTATAACACCTGGTGTGAAAACGAATCGTTGCGTTGATTTATCGTCTTTTTGATCCACATCTGCATTCTCCTTTCCTTCGTCTTTAGATACTTTGGATTTATCGCTCTCTCTGAATTTCTCATAATTATTCCACTGATTCCATCTGGTTCGTTTCAGATGTGTCTTCAAAGATTTCATCTTACTTCTCTGCAGTTCTAAGTATTTGTTTCTAAGTGCTTTCCAATCTCTTTTAGCCATTATCTGCATTCCTATATCGGCGGTGTCTACTTTTTCAGCCCTGTTATGCCTTTTGCGTTTTCTTTTTCTCTTCTCGTTTTCTTCGCAAAGAATTTCCTCGTCTTTGAATACTTCGTCAGCCTCTTCATTTTCTACATTTTTATCATTCTCTAGCTGGATATTTTTCTCCTCTTCAACTGACTCTGAAATCTCTTTGTATTTGGTAGCCGACATTATCCTCTGCTTTCGTTTTTTGGATTTCTTTTCTTTTTCAGAATCGGCGCTATCGTCATTTTGCTTATTACCACTTTCCTTAAACGACTCATTCTTCTCTTCCTTTGAAATTTCTGAAACTCTACGTTTTTTTAACTTCTGACCAGCTTCTTTGTCATCTGTTCTCTCCACTTCTAAGTCCTTTTGTTTTTGTTTTTTAACACCAATTTCCTTCTCGATTAATTCAGACGAACTTCCGTCAATCTCATCTTCGATACTTTTTTGTTTCAATTTCTTATTCTTTCTCTCAGTCTTTGAACCAGCGTCAATTTCTTCATCTTGTTTATCGCTCTCTTGTTTTCGCTTTTTACCAGATCTCACTTCTTTCTGACCTTCTTCTGCCTCCATAGTTTCATCTTTCCCTTCAGTTTGAACATCTTCAGCCTCTTTAAATTCCTCTTTAGAATCTGCGCTCACAGTTTCTTCATTATCTTGTGTTTCTCGTTGTTTTTCCATCATTTCTTCCTCATGAAATGTTGTGATACTCAGCAGGGAGTCCGGGGAAGTTTGGGAAGGCAGTACGCAGCCTTTTTCGCCAAATCCCTGAAAATGAAAAGCCAGCATGTATCGGCCTGTTTTGGTTCTATAAATCTTCTGGAATTGAAAAAATCATGAATAAAATCACTAACATGATATTCTCGGACTACATACCTTGATACATTTAGCAGCGCTATTAACATCCTCAAATTCCACAAAAGCAAAGCCTTTGATTCTCTTGTTACTCTTATATCTTGGAATGGAAACGTAAGAAACAGTTCCATACTGGCTGAAGACATTACTCAACCATTCGTGATCAGCGTTCAAGGGCAATCTTTGAACATAGATAGTACATTCGTCTATATTATCTTTCTGAGATATTGGAGTGACTCTGCAGACCTTAGATCCGTCTTCTGACACAGACAACATATCAGATTTTTGGAGAGCTCTCACAACTTGGTTTATATCCGTAGTTAAACTCCGAATCTTATTAAATTTCAAGAATACTTGAAGCTCAACATCTGCAAGAGCAATTGAAGAAATCTTATTGAATACAGTTACGATAGATTAATATCTAGCTTTGGAAAAGTGAAAAAATAACAGAACTCTTACACGGATCTTTCTTTATAAGATTTCCTAGGAATCTATCTTTGCTCAAATTAGCATCACCGAAGTAAAACTCCATTTGTTTTCTGACCGCTGCATGTAACGCCTTCTTCCTTAATCTTGGCTTTTTCTTAGGCGTTGCAATATCGTTATTCCTCAATTCATTTGTAATTATTATTTGTGGAACAGGGACTGACTCGGAAGCCAGTTCCATGTGCGATTGCTCCTCCTCCATCACCATTTTTACATATAACGGTGACTATCCTGTAAAAAGAAGTCCAAACTATTTCACAATTTTGAGGAAATTGATTTTAAGCAAAAACTATAACCAATAACAAATACGCGTATGTGGTTTCATTCCAACTTACGTCTACGATGATCAGACGTTCTAACCTCACTTATTAGCCGGCGTTAAAATTCCGATTTGTCGATTCGAGTAGAATCTTAAAACGAACCTCTGTATCGTCGTATGTTGAGTTATATTATTAAAAGTTACCCATAGATTTTAGCCCCTTGTTTAAACAGCTCGATGAATTATTACAAAGTTTATCTCTCCGTTAGAGAAAAATTAGACAAATAATTAAAAAGGCAGTAGATCCGACGCAGACGGAAAGAGAATTGGGGATATAATCCGCAGCTCTCACATGTCACTGGCGTTTAGACATAACCTTAAAAATGGTTAAAGAATTGTATAGAGAAACTGCCGTGGCTAGGAAAATGTAAGTTTAATAAATAAGCGGTTATAAAATTTCTTCTATCACGCTCTAACCAATTATCCTCACTTCGATCACCAAAATTATCTGACGAAATTATTATTCCAATTTAATCAACCGTAAGCGAGATGCATAACCTCTACGCACCCTGCATATACATCGAAAAAATTTAAATCCTATGAATTTGTAGAAAAAAAATTATTTTCACCTCAATTGATCGAATAATTACAACATATTGATAAATATGTTTCAATTAGCCCATTTCTGTATACCCATTATAATTTCAAACCATATTGCTATACACATTTGTTAATTTATTTTTTTTTCTTCCTTTTAAAAACTGACTTATAAATTTGATAAAAACTTTTCTCTCTCTATAGTTCTCATGTCAGTTTTGGTATTGACAGCCGTCATGACATGGAGCGGCAGGCTCATATCCATGTCGTATCAAAAAATTTATACAGTCAGGACAGCCATCGCACACCAGTGTCTTACGGTGTTCTCGACAGAAGAATGGTAATGACAAATGATAGATATTGAATTTATGGAATTCAAGCTAAGACAAAAAACGATCTTTACTTTTCATCGCATTAATACTTCGTAATCTTTTTTTTTTTTTTTTATTTCTTCAATAGGGAACATGTTCCAACCAAGACAGTTGTACAACGTGTGGTAAAACGTTAAACGAATGCATCGGTCACTTTGGATACATTGATTTAGAATTGCCAGTTTTTCACGTGGGATATTTCAGATCTGTTATCAACATCCTTCAAACAATTTGCAAGGTAATGCTAATTGGTGACAAAATGTTTAGCTTCTTTTTATCAATATTCACGTTTAACGCGTGATTCTCCAATTTCTTTATTCCAGAAATGTTCTCACGTAATGCTGAAAGAGACAGAGAAGAGAAACTACATGGCACGAGTGCTGAATCCTAATATAGGATATCTTACCCGTAAAGGATTGCGAAAACAGATATTAGAAAAGGCTAAAAAGAACACGACTTGCCCAACGTGTGGAGACTTGAATGGCACTATAAAAAAGGCTGGGCTGCTTAAAATCGTTCATGAAAAATATAAAAATAAGAAAAAAATCGATTCTGTAGTACAACAGAAATTGGCTGAGTATAACAACGTCTTGGAAGAGAACAGAGAACTCGAAGGAATTCTTCAAAGCGGACTGGTTCACGTTTTGAATCCTATAGAGGTCGATAAACATTTCCTTATGCATTTATGCATTAACTAGTAATAAAAAACATCAGAGATTGATAATATATTATTAATTAGGTTCAGGGTATATTAGAACGCATACCATCGGCCGACGTACCTCTCTTATTGATGAATCCGGACTGCTCATTACCAAAGGATTTAATTCTGACGAGAATTCCTGTGCCTCCAATTTGTATCAGACCGAGCGTAGTGTCTGATGTAAAGGCAGGCACAAATGAAGATAATTTAACTATGAAATTATCGGAAATTGTATTCATTAACGACGTTATACAAAAACATAGACAAAGCGGGGCCAAAGTACAAATGTATAATGAAGACTGGGAGTTTTTACAACTTCATTGCGCTCTTTATGTTAACAGCGAAATGTCTGGTATACCATTAAACATGCAGGTGAATTATCTTACATGCTGTTATTTTTATCATTTATTTTTTATCATTCTTATACCTTATCATTATTTTTCTTAATAAACAGCCGAAGAAGTCTGGTCGAGGCTTGGTTCAACGATTGAAGGGAAAGCAGGGAAGATTCAGAGGAAACTTGTCTGGAAAGCGAGTTGATTTTTCTAGCAGAACTGTGATATCGCCAGATCCTAATCTGCGCATAGAACAGGTATACAGTTTGATTCTATTTTGATAAATGATCAATACCTATTTAACTCGATGATCTTATTCCGTGTTATTTCACTCCTCAGGTCGGTGTTCCAATTCAAGTTGCAAAGATTTTGACTTATCCAGAAAGAGTGAATTCTTCTAATATAGAATTAATGCGTAAACTGGTTCAAAACGGTCCCGATGTTCATCCAGGAGCTAATTTTGTACAACAAAGAAGTACAGAGTTTAAAAAATTCTTACGCTATGGAAACAGACTAAAAATATCTCAAGAACTTAAGGTGAGATTCGTCGTTGATAGATTGATTATGGAAAACGAATTCATTCCCAAATTAAACACTGAATTTTAATACAAATGTTCATCTTCTTCCTTCGAAGTATGGAGACATCGTCGAAAGGCATCTCCGCGACGACGATGTGGTATTATTCAATCGACAACCCTCACTCCACAAGCTCAGTATCATGGCTCATAAAGCTAAAGTATTGGAACACCGAACTTTCAGATTTAATGAATGTGTTTGTACGCCTTATAACGCTGACTTTGACGGTGATGAGATGAACTTGCATTTACCACAGACGGAAGAAGCTAGGGCTGAAGCATTGGTGTTAATGGGGGTAAGATATCATGTTCTTAGTAAGATCAATAACGATTGGAAGTGAACAAGTTCGAATGATTCATCTTTTCAGAACAAATCAAATTTGGTAACACCCCGTAATGGGGAATTGCTGATTGCTGCTACTCAAGATTTCATCACCGGTGGATATCTTCTGACACAGAAGGACACGTTCCTCAATAAATCGCAAGCTTGTCAATTGGCGAGCTGCCTTTTAGCAGGTTTTGACTCTACGATGAACATAGATCTCCCAGAACCTGCTATCATCAAGCCAACAGAACTGTGGACAGGAAAACAGATCTTTAGTTTGATACTAAGACCAAATAAAAAGTGTCCAATCAGAGCTAACTTGAAAACCAAAGGCAGAGCATACACTAGTAACGAAGAGTTGTGCATTAACGATTCATGTAAGTATGACACAGAATTTAGAATTGTACCAAATCTATCAATTTTCATATTTTATTACAGTTGTGATAATCCGGAACTCAGAACTCCTAGCTGGATCTATGGACAAGTCTACCTTGGGCTCTGGATCAAAACAAAACATTTTTTATGTCTTATTGAGAGATTGGGGAGAAGACGCTTCTACAACAGCGATGTGGCGGTTGGCTAGAATCGCAAGTTACTACCTGATGAATAGAGGTTTTTCCATTGGAATTGGGGATGTAACGCCTGGTCACGGACTGCTAAGAGCTAAACAGGATCTTCTCACTGCTGGGTTAATATCATATTCAAAATCTCCATATCAATAATTCCGGAATTTAAATCAAACTTCTCAATTATTTAATCACATAATTCGTTTGCCCCATAGGTACTCAAAGTGTACAGAATATATTACCCAGATGGACGATGGGAGGTTGATTTGTCAGCCAGGATGTTCGGAAGAAGAAACTTTAGAGTCAATGATCTTAAAAGAATTATCAGTAATTCGTGATCATGCTGGAAAAGCGTGTCTAAAAGAACTACATCCGAGTAATAGCCCTCTGGTCATGGCGCTCTCGGGTAGCAAAGGTAGTTTTATCAACATTTCTCAGATGATTGGTAAGTTCCCTGCGTAAACTGATGCTTTGCAAATTCTTCTAAATTTAACAAACAATTAAAACGTTACTCTTCCAGCTTGCGTGGGGCAGCAAGCTATCAGTGGTAAACGTGTGCCAAATGGCTTTGAAGATCGTGCTCTACCGCATTTTGGACGTCATTCAAAGGTCCCAGCGGCCAAAGGCTTTGTAGAAAATTCATTCTACTCTGGTCTCACGCCAACTGAATTTTTCTTCCATACTATGGGTGGAAGAGAAGGTCTTGTAGATACAGCCGTAAAAACTGCAGAGACTGGGTACATGCAGAGAAGATTAGTCAAAAGTCTTGAGGATCTTTGTTTGCACTATGATATGACGGTCAGAAATTCTGTAGGCGATATAGTGCAGATATTGTACGGAGGAGATGGTCTCGATCCAACGTACATGGAAGGTGTTTATTCCGAATTTTCTAAACGTTGCTGAAATTGAAGAAACATGCCCACGAGTTGAATTCGTATTACCTATTTACAGGAAAGGATTGTCCGGTAGATTACAAGAGAGTATTGGATCATACGAAAGCGAAATCTCCCTACAGAGATGAACAGCCTCTGGATGGACCGAGCGTAATTAACGCTACAACAGAGCTGTTGAAGTCAGAAGATTACACGTGTCTTAGCGACGAATTTAAACAAGAACTAGAGTATGTTTTATTGATTATACTAGTTGAAAAATATTTGGGAGCTAATAATCAAACCTCATTGTCATTTCCTTTTATCAGAACATTCCTCAAGTCTGTTGCGCACAAAATAGTACGACTTCGGCATAACGCCACATCACAATCCTCTACTATACAACAATTGGAACGTCTCACTGTTTCTCAGCTGGTTGAATTCATGCATACATGTAAGGAGAAGTACATGAGAGCTAAAATAGAACCGGGTACAGCTGTTGGGGCATTAGCTGCCCAAAGTATTGGGGAACCAGGAACTCAGATGACATTGAAGACCTTTCACTTTGCTGGTGTAGCATCCATGAATATTACTCAGGGTGTTCCGCGTATCAAGGAAATCATCAACGCTAACAGCAATATCAGTACACCTATTATCACAGCTGCTTTAGTGAGTTGGAATCAAATAATACGCATTGATCTTCACGTATTACAGATCCGGTGGAAATAAGATTGAATATGTTAACAGGAAAATGATACAGATCCAGAATTTGCTAGACAAGTTAAAGGCAGAATAGAGAAAACAACATTAGGTGAAGTTACTGAATATATTGAAGAAGTTTATCTACCAGATGACTGTTTTCTTTTAATTAAATTAGATGTTGATAGAATAAAGCTTCTCAAGCTGGAAGTTGACGCCAATTCTATCCGCTATTCGTGAGTTGATATTCGCATATTAGATTTCGAGCGAAATTATGCTGCAGATTATTTCTCTAGTTAATTAATAATTACAGAATTTGCACATCGAAACTCCGTCTTAATCCAAAGTTTGTTACTGTGAGAGGAGATTCAATAATCACAGTGAGCCCTAACAAAGCAAAAGTAAACGTTAACTACGCGCTGATGCAACTGAAGGAAACTGTTCCAAATGTTGTAATCAAGGTAAATTGTGTAAAGATGATAAATCTCAATTATTCTTAACACATTTTTTTCGTACCTCCTTCTATCACAGGGTCTTCCGTCTGTTGCCAGAGCAGTAATACATAATGATGACTCCAGCGGAAAGACCAGATACAGATTATTTGTCGAAGGTGATAATATGCGCGAAGTTATGGCCACGCCTGGTGTCCTGGGTAAAAAAACAACGTCTAACAACACAATGGAGGTAAATAAGATTACAGATTGATTACAAACGTATTAAATCAATACCTGAGACTGTGAAATAAAATCATAGCTTATCTATAACTCTCTGCTCTACAAATCTACACATTTCTTCAAAGATATTTTTTTCTCTTTCACTTTCAGGTGTTTAAAACACTAGGGATTGAGGCAGCTAGAGCTACAATTATGACAGAAATTAAATTAGTGATGGAAAATCACGGCATGAGTATAGACAGACGTCATCCAATGTTGGTCGCTGATCTAATGACCAGCAGAGGAGAGGTTCTTGGTATAACGCGGCATGGCCTTGCCAAAATGAAAGAATCCGTTCTTAACTTAGCATCCGTGAGTAGTAATCAAATAATACAGAATACACAGGGCAAATTTAATAAATTCCAAGTTAAAAGTAGTTGAGAATTAACATAAATGAATAAACTGTGCAATAGTTTGGTATCATCCCTTTGTCTGAGTTCATAATAAACTGAACAGAATTATTATATTCATATTCCCTTTTCAGTTTGAGAAAACGGCAGATCATCTATTCGACGCAGCTTACTATGGCCAGAAAGATACGATCTCTGGTGTATCTGAGTCAATAATTGTGGGTATTCCAGTTCCCGTGGGTACAGGAATCTTCAAGTTACTTCACAAATATCCTTTTCTATCAAGTTCTTTGCGATTTTTGTTCGTATTGGATTTTAAGCATGCATTTTTTACTACAATGCTTGTTTCTTGAAAATATTTTGCTTCGCTACAGGAAATCGTAGCATATTTCATCAATTATTCTGTCTGTTGAGAATGAGTAGAGTTGAGAGTATGCTGCATGGCTTCAATCTTGGGTGCTTGAATGTTGGCCTTTGTAGTAGTTGGCTTTTATGTAGATTACATAATAGTTTCCTTACAAATAAAATACAGCTGAGGGAAATAAGCCTGAAAAAAGACAACTGATATTTGATGATCCACAATTTCACAAGAAGATAAGGAAGCCCACACCGACTTAGCTATAAGTAATATCGAATTAATTTCCAAATTGTATTTATGAATAGAAAGTTGAATATAATAATTTTTTAAGAAAAACTATGTTATGTATTTTAATTCCTCTCACTTCGCCCTCTTTGAAAAGAAAAAAAATTCCTTCAAAACTTGTTAAACTTTCCCAATAGAATTGATTATTTCAGTTATACTTTGATCAATCAATTGTAGCGTTCCCACCACTGATCTCACGAAATCTACAATACAACTACAACTGGTTGCTAGGAAGCGGGAGTTTGTTTGATCTGAGCTCTGATTTCATTCTATATTCAGATACTGGTTTTAAAAGGAATAGGCTAAAGTAAATTGATCAATTCTCTAGAGAAAGATCATCCTGTCATGTCTATTAAAATACTGAAATATCCGTGCGAAGCTATGTCTCAAATTGTTTGAGAATTTTCTACGATACGATAAAGAATCTGATTGTGATTCATATTTTAAATTATTGAGTTTATTCGTATAAGAAAATAATGGTAAACGAAAAAGAATTTTGGATCGAAGTCCGCAAAGATATTCCAAAATATAAGAATAGGAAACCGAGGGTTGTGCCTGCATTTACAATACAGGCTTTGCAGGTAAGACAAAATCGTGCAGTTTTAGCTTTCTATCTTCAATACAAAAAAAAAAAATTATTTTAGTAAATTTGTAGATTATAAAATAACGGTAAACACTATGTATTTCATTCAATTATCTAAAGAAACTCTCCTTTTTCATGACTAGTGCTGAATTCGACTGACTGCCCTGTGGCGCACTGCGTGTACTCCTGTCGAACTCTGATATAGGAGATAGAAGAGGATAAAAGTGTACTCAGTGCGCCCGAGTGCAGTAAGTCGAAATCGCTGTAAGTGAAATGTTAATCTGCATTTTGAAAATATTTGTATAAAAAAAAATGATTGATTAGTAAAATCATGCATTTTTTGTAAACAGGAAAATACGATAGTCGCTAAGCCACCTCAATGTGGTTTGTACAAACCACGTCGCCCAAAACCATCAGCATTTAGAAAATATTATACTAGCGGAGTACTTCCAATTTCTTTAGAAAATGAAGGAAATGGGCCAAAGATTGGATGGAAAGTTGACATTGATAAGCTAGACTTTCATCATTATTTGCCAATGTTTTTTGACGGGATGACGGAAACAGAAAATCCTTATAAATTTTTAGTAACACAAGGAATAGCTGATCTACTAGCGCACGGGGGACCAAAAATATTACCAGTAGTTCCACAACTTATCATACCCATAAAAAGTAAGGGTCTTTTCAAGGGTCAAGTAAGCTTGAAAGGAAATAATAGAATGACTTTAATTTCTAGACAATCTTTCAGAAAAAAATAATAAAAAGATCACCTTGTTCAAAGCTATCCGAAAATGAGCCCCTCTCTTTTAAGATGTTATTGAAGGGATAGCGAACTTTGAAAAAATGTTCTTCTAAACATTTAAATGTTACATTGCAGCTGCATTGAATACAAAAGTTCCAGAAATAATCTGTACAACTATGAAGATGCTACAGCATCTTGTGCGCTCTGCAGATTGTGTAGGAGAAGCCCTTGTACCTTATTTCAGACAAATATTGCCTATTCCAAACTTACTTAAAGACAAAAATGGTAATAATTAGTACATCCTAAAGATACGAATCGAAATAGATATTGATAAATGTATGTAATTTGTTTCAAACATTGGTGTATCGTTATAAAAACATCTTCAAATTTTAGTCAATCTTGGAGAAGGTATTGACTATTCTCAACAAAGGGGAGAAAATGCTGCTGATGTGATACAAGAGACTCTTGAAATACTAGAGAGATATGGTGGCGAAGATGCATTCATCAATATAAAGTACATGGTTCCGACCTACGAATCCTGCATGATGAATTAATATCTAATCTCAAACAATCAATGGTATAATTCTAGCCAAGAGCATCATATGCATTTACAAGAACATTCAAATACGTTTTTCACTGTAGATCAAGGATCTAATCACATAAACATGTATGTAATATGAATAGTATCGATAGGAAAATAGGCATAACTTCCATCAGAATAAAGTAAATTATACACAGCGTAATATAAGTTGTTGGAGAAATTCCTTAATTATTTTCTAAAAAATGATACAGAAATAGTGAAATGTTTCAACTTATAAAACACAATAGTTTAATGTCATATTCCTATCGATAATGAAGTTTTTTCCCATAAAATTTCTTATGCGTTAGATGTTTTGCTGGAAATATATTTTTTTGTTTATATCCTACAATCTGTTCAAGTAGTGTTATGCTCATTGAAAATAAATTCAAACACTACGGTAACTAAATCCTCTTCTACAAATATAAATATAAAAATGAGTATTTTAAACTTTTGCAGCATCCTCTTTTAAAGTCACAGTTCTGTTGAAGATCAGCTGAAATGTAAGAAAAATAAGTAAGAAATTAACTGAACGATCAATAAAGCAACGATGTATTCATCAGCTTGTTTGTAAAACATTATACTAGCTGGGTAACAACAAAGAATATAAAACAATATCCAAATCAACTGCTACGATCAGAATTATTGAAATTTCTAAATCAATGCTCACGTACCTTTCCCTGCTTACTGTCTGGATCCAGAGAGAAGAAACCGATTCGTTCAAACTGATATTGGCCAAAAGGTTTCGCATTTCCAGTCATTCCTGCGTCTATATACCCCACAACTTCTTTTTTGCTATGTGGATTGATATCAGTGAGATATCCATTAGGAACTTCGTGTGGATCTTCAGGATTCTTGTGTTTGAATCTGAAAATAGGTGACGAAATTATAGAAAAATTTTAAACAAAGATATGAAGCTGTGGCATTAATATAAGACCAAAACTTACAGAGGCTCGTAGAGCCTGACGGATGCCAGCGACGGTTTTGCTACCCAATGTATAAATGCTTTAGGCTTATTTGTGTCCGAAACAACCTCCTGTTTCACAATTAGATTTGTGATATTACCGGAAGCATCTTTCTCTACAGATTTTAAAGTGATAACAACTCCGGCATGTTTTAGTCCAACGGATTGGTTCGGAGTCAATCGTCTGAATCCTCTTTCCTCATTCTGAAAAATTAACAAAATAAGACCAATAATTAATATCAGGTAAGCTTTCAGCGACCAATTCTCCTTTTCAGATTATTCAAATCTTATTTTCATTCACCTCTTTGAAGTCAGATGCCTCGATGTAAACAATATCGTCGAAACTGATCTCATGGTGACCTTTTGCTGGTTCGCTAGGAAAATCTGGCACCTTTAAACGGCGGGGTCCATCATCAGAGTAATTACTGATAGTTACTCTGATCGGATCTAATACCGCCATTACTCTAGGCGCGCTGATGTTAAGAACGTCTCTAACTGCTGCTTCTAAAGCTGCAGGATCGACAACTACCTGAGCACCGGTTACTCCCATTTGGGCGCAAAAGTTGTTTATAGCTTCTGCAGGGAATCCTCGTCGCCGTAATGCTGACAGAGTGAATAATCTGCGGAAAGCAAAATAAGGGATTTGAATCAACAGTTTCAAGAGTTCAAGTTATTATAATAAATCAATTCTGCTGTCTTCAATTTGATCTGTGATGACAAAAAATAATCAATATCTCAAATTCTGCTGACCTAGGGTCATCCCAATCGTGAACAAATCCCTCGTCGATTAGTTTGGCAATTTTTCTCTTAGAAACAACGGTATATCCAACATTCAATCTACCGTATTCCCATTGTACTGGACAATAAACATTCAGCGCATTGCAGAGCCAGTAATACGAGGATCTCCTGGATTGAAACTCTTTTGTACAAAGAGAATGCGTTATGTTTTCGATACTGTCGCAAAGACAATGCGTGTAATCGTAAGTAGGATAGATACACCATTGATCACCAGTTCTGTGATGAGGAAAGTATTTTATTCTGTATGCAACAGGGTCTTGCTTCCCTTCTTCCAAAGTCAATTTCATACGCAGGGTGGCTTCGCCTTCCTCCAATTTTCCGTTCTTCATATCCTGAAAGTAAATGATTTGAAAGATGAATTCAAGTTCTGAGTTAGTTGAATCGGAACATTATTTCAGAACGATTATTGTTCGCAACTAGATACCTGAAACAATTGTAAACTCTCAGTAATTGGTCTTTCTCGCCATGGGCTAGGCGGAGGATTGAATCCTTTCATATCTTCACTTTTTTGGTGGCAAACATAAGCCAGATTGTTTTCAATCAGTTGTATAGCCCATTCGTAAAGCTGTTGAAAATTATCAGAAGAATATGTGATCTTGGCTGGTTTGTATCCAAGCCATTCTACCATCTCACGAATACCGACAAAGAACTTCTCTTCTTCTTTCTCTGGATTAGTATCGTCGTAACGCAAGTAACACAGTCCGTCGTATGCGTCTGCATATCTAAAAATGAAAAGATATAAGAAATATTCTACACCAAAGTGATCTGCACGAATTAAATGATAGCTATCCAAGCCTCATAGTCCTACCCAAAATTGATATTAATAGCTTTGGCATGTCCGATATGAAGAATCCCGTTAGGTTCTGGTGGAAATCTCGTCCTAACTTTACCCCCTGTCATTTTTAGATGTTCTTCAATAAGCTCGTGAGTTTTAGGCGTGACGACATATCCCTCGGTTTTATAATTTTCACCAGGTTTATGAAAATGTACTTTAGTTTTCATCAGCTCACTGATAGTCCGAGCTTCTGAAGTTTTCTCCTCTTCTGATTTTTGTTTCTTCTCTTAAATCAGAATGAAATAAATAAATGAAACAAATTAAGCATCGTCGTTTAGTTTATCTTCGCATAAATTCTTACCATCAATCTTATCACTTTTCTTTACAACCGGCTTATTTTTAGCTTGTTTTTGTTTTGCTGCAGGAGCAAGATCAGCATCTGACTTTGGACCAAGCAAGAGTAACAGCTGTAGCTCAATTTCACTTCTCACAGCTTTACCGTCCGCCCATTTTAAGATTCTTCGTACCTCCTGCATAAGGGGTCCGGAGTTGAATCGATACCTGCACCCCGTATGAGAATTGAAGAATAATCACAAGCTACAAAATTGCGGAAGGAAAAGATGAACTAACATATGGACTGTACCGTTTGTTCAAAATTTCATTCTTGTGTTTGTTTATTAGTGCTTCAACTTCCTTTTCAACCTCTTCCGGGGTCACGACTATTCCTATACCGCATTGTTTTTCCAATTCTTGTAAATTGGTAGCAGTTCCAATTTTTTCTAATAAATATTCCAACGCAGCGTCCACTCTCTGTGTCGTATCTAATTTACGTTCAGCAATAAGTTTTGAAACTAGATCTAATTTCTCAGATATCTGGGGCTTGATTTTAGATGCTAAATGGTACAACAGAGTCCCAACATCCGTTGTAATATCGCAGTGTTTATTAGCCTGTTAAAAATCATTAATCATCATTTTTTTGCCAGGGAAATTTCATTTGTTTGTTATTTATCTCATTACTAATCGTTTCTTGTAATTATATTAGATCTTGTTCACTTCGATACGATTATTGATCAAATTTTTAGATCGCAGAAGCAAGTACCGGTTGGGTATACATACATGTATCAATTTTTAGGTTATGTCTTACCTCCGCTACCGCAGCTTTCAGATGCTTTGATACTTGGACATTTTTCAATGTCTCTTTGGCTTTTTGCTCGCTTAATCCGAGCGATTCAAACAATTTCACGTCTTCTTCGGGGCTGGTTGTCATGGTGATTAACAATTAATAATTAATAATGAATATGCGGGCGGGTTAACGTCAGCCACATATCACACGTGTGCGAAAAAAAGACTCAACAGTTCCGCGCACGTTAAGATTGATAGTTATACACTCCGTATAGAGATGGCGCTGGTCTATTTGTCCGAAAAACTGAAAATAGGTAAAAAAAAAATAAAAAAATAATCTCTACAGATATTTCGTGATCCGTGAAAATCTATCTCCTTGAATGAACAGCCTGAAAATGAAATAGATTTTGAGGAACGGATCCGCATCACTGTAGAGTTTCTGATTTCGTGGGTAGTAGAAGAATAAATAATGAACCTTTAAATAACAATAATAATAGTAATAATAATAATAATATTATTGAATAATATCTCCACGTTTTGTTGTCTAAAATCTAATGACAGGATATATATCGGACAATGAAATATTATATGGTCTATACCTTCACGGAGACGAACAAAGGGCTTCGATTCATCTGTAGAAATGTTTGTGAGTAAAAATAAAAAAAACTATCCCCTATCTATTCATTCATTGTGTCTGGTAAACGTATATAAATAGTGATCATATGATCTGTCAGCTGTCAAACGAATTTGATAAAAAAAAATTTAACAATTTCGAGATAGTTTTAAAATTCTACTCAAGTTTTAATATCAATTATGATTTATATGTCATTATATTGTGACAACATTTTTTCTTTTTTTTTTTTCTTCAATATTTTTAAATATTATTATTCATCTTTTTGGCCTAACTTATGTAGAACTTTGATGCAATCAGGTGATTCTACTATACATATAGTCTACATACATTAAAGTACAATTTTAGTTAGCCTCGATCTTACATCTACCTCGCAATTAAGTACCATCTTTGTTCTGGCATTAAATATTACGACATTTTTATTACTTCGAACTTTATTTCACATTTATGTATTTTATATTATAATATAGCCAATATATTTCCATAGCAACCTAACCATATTTATAAACGATTATTATTATTCATTAGAATTTTAATACCTATACACTTCAGTTCTAACAAAACATATCATTACAAACGATTTAATTACGCAATCTCTTTTAATTTTTCACAATTCAATAATAATTTCATTTTAGAAAATAAAATAACAGTCTAAAGGCAATGTTGACATTATTTTTCAACACTACACGACGTTATTTTTAGTCTCAACTTACAATAAGAATAAAAAAAAAAATTGAAATAAATTTTTTTTTTTAATTTATAAAAAATTTTCAATCCGTTTATTAAATATTATTATTTTTAGTTCATCACATCTAATCGTTTAATCTTCTGACCTAATAAATGATTTTTTTTTGTTGTTGTAGGAAACCATGTAAACACGAAAAAATATAATGGCTTCAACAACAGATGAAATAAAGTGTGGAAACTTCATATTCTACAATAATTTTGACTCCGCTAATTTGGCTAAAGTAGAACAAGTGAGACCTGGAGAAGGAGGATTGAAAAATGGTAGATATCAATTTTTTTTTCATATGCATAAAAATGTTGTGCATTTGAGAAAAGAAAAAAAAAATTCTTCGATTACAAAAATTAAATTGTTCGTGTATTTTTTTATTTTTTGTATCTATTTTTTTTTCTAATTCTCAGCAGAAAGCACTGAAAACGATGGAAAAACTTGCAAAAGTTCGAGTTCGGAGGATATACCAGAGTACGAATTCAATATATGGACAAAACACGACTGCCATGGTACAGACTATCAAAATACCAATAGAACATGGTTCTATTTTGGTGTTAAAGCTCCCACACCAGGAGTCGTCGTTAAAATAAATGTCGTCAATCTCAACAAGCAAGTAAAAATGTTCAGCCAAGGAATGTGCCCGGTTTTTAAAACTGTACCTGGCCATGTGCATTGGGAACGGATACGGGACAAGCCAACATTCACTGTAATAAGACTAAAGCAGCCAGTATTTACCCTTCGCCTATTTAATTTGGGTCAAAGTGTTGATTATTATTTTTTGTTGAATGGCTTTTCACTTAGAAATTATTCAGAGGAATGAAAAATAAATCTTGTAGGAATTGAAAATTATATGTTTTTAACGTAGTTGTGATTTAATTTTACAGCTGGATCAAAAAGGCAGCGAATTTACGTTATCGTTTATATATCGTGCTTCAGAAAACAGCAAGGCTATAACTTACATTGCCTTTACTTATCCATTCTCTTATACTGATTCGCAAAATTACTTGAAAAGAATAGACACTAAAATGATGAAAAGAAGCATTACTGTTCCCGACGATGTCTACTATCATAGAGAATGCGCTATAATGTCTCTTGAAGGAAGAAGACTCGATTTATTAACTATAAGTTCGCATCATAACATATCAACTGAGAGAGAGGAAAGGCTGAAACGATTATTTCCTATTCAAGATGAGGAGAGACCATTCAAATTCAGAGGCAAAAAGGTTCGTAGCCCTCAAAATTTCAATTCATTATTTTATAAACTCTAAATAACAATTTTTCATTCTTTATATGTTCTTTGAGAAAATATAGTTTCTAAATGAACGATGAAATTAATGTTAGAGTAAAACTGGACATAAAACACTTTGAAAACTCTAGAAAATGTTTCGACCATTCTACTCCCCTAGTGTTCAATGTCTATTATGATATATTACACCTAATTCAACTAGGGAATCAATCACTTACAGGTCGTTTTCATAAGCGCAAGAGTTCACCCAGGAGAGACGCCATCTACTTTTGTCTTCAATGGATTTTTAAACTTTTTGCTTAACCGAGAAGATCCGATAGCTATTAATCTGCGCAGGATATACGTTTTTAAAATGATTCCTATGCTCAATCCTGACGGAGTTGCCAGAGGACACTATCGAATGGATACAAGAGGAGTAAATTTGAATAGAGTGTATCTGAATCCATCTTTCAACGACCATCCTACTATATATGCTGCCAGAGCGCTAATTAGGTGACTTTTTATTTTTTCTGAATTCTAGAAAGCAGACAAATCCTTTGCGTTCATTTTCGCAGACCCTTGTATAACATCATAAACTTTTCCTCTATCTCTGAAATAACAATATTTTCATTTTTATCAGATATCATCATTACACTTACAAAATACCTGATGAAATAGACTCTCAAAATGAATTGTCTAATATAAATTTGGAAGTTTTTGAAGGAGGTGTAAATGTTGTGGGACCTACTGGCTCTATAACAAGTGTTATTCGAGATACAACAAATCGGCTGCTTCAGCAGGTATATTTTTCCAAAACCTTAGTCAGTTTCGAGAATATTGAATTCGTATCTACAATAAACAATAATCTACATTCGAACTACATCTCCTATTTCTTAGGTAACTCTGATGACGTTAGACGAAAAAGGAAAAGGTGAACCAGATTCCGAAAAATTATCAAAGTTGGTGGAAGAAAC
Organism: Tenthredo scrophulariae; assembly: GCA_963978835.1. Classification (NCBI taxonomy): domain Eukaryota; kingdom Metazoa; phylum Arthropoda; class Insecta; order Hymenoptera; family Tenthredinidae; genus Tenthredo; species Tenthredo scrophulariae. The sequence continues at coordinate 8,973,998 of OZ022234.1, forward strand.
ACCAGACCACATACTAAGTGGTAAGAACTGATTTCTCTGAGGATAAAGAATGATATTCCTCGATTCAGAACCTGAGTATAAAATTCATACGAAATCAATCTCATTTCTTTGAATACTCAACTATTAATTCTCCAAAGGAGATGGCGAGGGGCCAATCGAAGACTCCGAACCAAAGGTAGAGAAGCTTGAAGAAGATTCTAACAAAAAAGCTTGCACAGCTATAGGTATCGGACGAATTCCCATAGACCCTGAAGACTCCGGGTTATTTTTGTACATTGATCTACACGGGCATGCCTCAAAGAAAGGAGTATTCATGTATGGAAATTATTTTGATGACGCGGAAGATACCATAATGTGTATGCTACTTCCAAAATTAATGTCGTTAAATAACGCCAATTTCCATTTCACTTCGTGTAATTTTGCAGAAAGAAATATGTACCTGGTGTGAGTAGAATAATAATTTGTGCAAATAATTTAAGGAAAAACAAATTCTGTTCGAATAGATAACAAATCATTAATAATAAATACATTCTTTCGATTTTTTCAGTGACAAAAGAGATGGTATGTCTCGCGAAGGATCTGGCAGAGTAGCTGTTCACAAACTAACTGGTCTTATACGAAGCTATACTTTAGAGTGCAACTACAACTCTGGTCGAATGGTAAATTCAATACCAGCAAGGATTCGGGACGGAGTTAGCAAGAATCAAAGCCATATATTCGTACCACCAAAGTACACGCCATCTGTTTTCGAAGAGGTAGATACGCTCAACTATAGAAGATACTATATAGAAAGCAAAAGTATTATTAGGGTATTATAGTTAAGGGTGAAAAATGAAGTTTGTTATTAAGGGGAGACTGGAGTCAATTTCCAACTTCGAACTTGCCACGAAATTTGTTCTTACTCTAATTCATCGACTATGATTTTACTGTTACAAATTTGTGAATTATTTCCACAGGTCGGAGCTTCGTTAGGACCATCGATTCTCGATCTTACGACTAATAATCCAAATAGCCGTCTCCCTAACAGCCAATATCGTTCTCTGAGGGGTGTACGATCATATTTAAAGCTTACGTATGTGAACCTTGCATCTTCGTTCAACCGACCAGTGAACAAGGTAAATTCAAATACAGATGAGAAAAGCGAGTATAATATAGACACTGAAATAAGGCAATGCGTTTTGTCTTAATTTCTTAAAATGACCTATTTGTTTTGTTTTTTTTCTTAAGTTATGTATTACGAAGCGAATGAAAACTGATATGATATAATTTTATCATCATTATTGATTACTTTATGATATTCTCATTAGTCGCACTCTGTACATGCGTTGAACTTTGTCTTCATTGAAGAAAAAAAAAAAAAAGTATATCTGGCATTAAATGCTTGAAAATTCGACATATTTGAGCTTATATTGATAGGAATCAACGAGCAGAATTTTTTGAATCAAGACCGGGCTCAGCTAAGCAATAAAAGAGCCCTAATTCTATTTTTGGAAGAGAAATAATTCAACTTTATTTAGTAATGATATAAATTTAAGGCAGTTTGTCTTTCGAATTTTCTGTAGTCTCAAAGACATAAAATTATATGAATTTTAATCTGTTGAATAGAAATATTTCTGTAAAGAAATTACCCGTTGATTAATATTAATTACATTTTTGGTTTTCAAACTGTTAACGTTGACTTAATAATGTAAAGTTCGTTGATCATTATTTGATGTATATTTTATTTGGATGAGTTTTTCTTTCCTATAATATACGTACGTATATTATCGCTAATGAATACACTAATTCAGTGTGTAAAACTATTATCTCCGTATCATTCCTACGAGAAGATGCATCTTTTTCATTTTATTCTACTTACACATTTTGTCTTGTTTATGTGTTAATTTTTATTTTACTCGGTCAAAGATTCAGGGAGTAATCTTTGACGATAAATCAATCGGCGAGTAATGACTAAAATAAATAATACTTAACTAGCTCAAAACTGAATAATTACCAAACTAGACACTAAATACATAAGTTTAATCCAAAACTGCAATAGTCTGTGATAAATTATCATCTCATTTGATATAATATAGATACAAGATTAGACAGTACATACTTTAAATGAATTTAAGAAAAAATATTGCCAAATATTTATCACAGTCAAATATAAACACTTGAGGTAAATAAAGAAAATTATATCTCTTATCATGAATTTACTACCTTGTTTAAAACAAACTTTGGCATTATGATAACAAATAAATAAATAAACAAAAATCGTATATATCTGCGAATTTTAAATTGAGATTAAATAGTTAATACAAGGAGGAGCAGCTCCGCAAATAATTTTGCAATATAATTTTTATTCATTTTTAAGGAGTAAGTCAGTACCAATGAATTTGTCCACGAGTAGTAGGGATGAGAGCATTTCTACCAATTTACAAATCTCATTAGATTATAATATGAATTCATTCCGCCCTCTGAGCAAGACCAAATTAAAATAATAATCGTTTTCAATTAAGTCTACTCCAATTCCCATCCCGGTTTCGAATTCTTCCTTTGAAAATTTCGAACCAATTAAATATACGTCTTCTAGCACAAATAGCTTTCGTTTTATCAATAACTAGGTTGATTAAATTACCAATACGACATTCTTCATTGCATTATGATCTCAACTTTAGTTAATCTTCTAACTAATGTCGGCTGTACAGCAATCAAAAGTTTGATTGATTATTTTTTAAAGCTTCACTATGCCTCAGAATATTATAAAATTGATATTAAAATTAGATATCTAACAGTTTGCAAAATATTAATTTTTATCCGAGTGTGATAAGCGTTTTTCTTCCACTACTCAAAGGACAAATACTATTTAAAAGGCTGAAAGAATTATAATTGAAATACTAACGATACGATTTTCGATGATTCATGTGTAATCTCTCTTAATGTACTGTTTTATAATACGTTTGTGTAAATAAATTAAAATTTTATTAGCCCACATTCATACGCTTTATTTTTTATTTGCACCTGCTTGTATCCTCGAGTTTCCAGATATGGTGTGATTTATTAATTAAATGAATTCTAATACTTGTAAAAATCTGCCTGCAATTGTATTCTGTTTATCTACCCAATAACATTTTTTACCTACAATAGAAACGAAAGGTGATGGGTGGCCTTATCATATCACACGTTTTTCATCAACGCATGTTTATTATACCTAAAACATATCGTGCTCGCATGCACAGCTGTTTTTTAATAAGTCTACTATTATCCTGTCTTTTTATAATAAATACCAAAAACTCCCACTATGTGGTAAAGTTTGTTCAATTAATCGCTGTCAGATATTACTTCGATAAATTATTCATTCGCAATCAAAGCTGGGAGTAGACTAAATACCACTTTGAAAATTGAATATTGAAGAGACAACTCTGACCTCTCTGAAACTCATTTAACAATTTGTACTTTATAATTAAATGACAAATTTTCAACACAGTTAATGAATTAAAGTATTCAGTGCTTCTTTCGCTGATCTGATTAGGCATTTTTGTGTTTTTATCAATGTGTTATTTATTTTATTCTTTGTACAGAACTCAGGTGGTGCCATAACGACGGATCAACTAGCACTGGAATCGAATGAACTAAAAATGAGTTGTATGACTGAAGATGACGGAAGTAATTCATTAAAAAGTGATATAAACCTGGCAGCTAAACCAACTAAGATAAGAAGAGCCTCTTCTATTTACACTAACGTTAAAAGAATCATAAGTAGCAGAAAGACACGACCCATTACCAGCCACAGAATGTTTAAGAATCAAGACGGAGTTAAATCGGAAGAAAATAATGTATCTTCTAATATGAGATTGTCCTCGATTTCTGTGAGAAAGAAATTGTTAAAGTCTGCTGATTATATCCCAAGCATTACATCGAATGTAGCAAACATTAGATCGACTCTAGTGCCTAAAATATCGAAGCACAAACGCTCTAGCAGAAAGGTAGTCTTGAATAATTTCAAGCATGAAATAATTGGCGAAGACTCAAGCCTCGTTAAACAGAATTCAAAACGCATGAGAGTAACATCTCAAAAATTTGTTAAAACACGTCCAGAGATTGGGGAATCGTCAAAGTCCCAAGCGTCAGAAAAAACAGTTTCTAAATTATCATCGAGGGCATTTTTTCTCTGCAATAAGCAAAACAATAAGAATATTTTTGGCAGAGTTAGAAAGCCGTTTGTTAAAATTGAACAGACAAAGTCAAAAAAGTCTTCCAAGCTTAAATTAAAGAGAAAAAATTCTTTAATCATATCGAAATTGTCCGGCAGCGAAGTCGCCAATGAAATGGAATGAACTTACGTGGAAGATTAATAATCTTAAAAAAAAATAAGAAAAAACGCTACTACACTATTAGTAAAGTTCCTCAAAAATATTTCCCTCTAAAAATTTTTAGCTTATAATAAATGTTGATACCTCTTTTATTGTAGATGTAATCGAATATAGTTGTGAATAAAATTTGAAATGAATTTTTCTCTAGAGTGCGTGATGATTGTTATATAGTTACCAAATATCTTGTAAATATCGTTATGTCGTATATGAATATCGAAAACTGAATCATTGATCCTGAATAATTGCGACGGATATTTAAACGAACAAGATTTTGGAGGATAGATATAAACTTCATGAGTTGTTTGTGTTAAATAATCAGTAGAAATTTGCGTGAATAAAACTGATTTAAAAAGAAAAAGATAAAAAAATAAATAAAAATAAAAATTCAGTAAAGTTGAAGCAATATATTCCAATAAGTTTTGAAAAACAAAATTTCTAGACATTGTAATTAAGGGATGTTCTATATTGACTGTGTTTGAATCTCTTGATTGAGTTTAGTGAAACCGTCTTGTATAAATTTTGAATTAAATATTATGTATACGGCGTTGTTTTGTTATATGTATATATATATACATATATACATGTATAATAAATTATTGGTATATATAATATCGTTATTTATTATATTTACCTATTTTATCGTGTGTGTTTACAGTATTGATTTTAAATCGAAAATATATTATGTATAATTAGAAATGTTCTACTATTGTAGCAGCTGCAGAATCTCAGCTTTTTCAAAGATCACGTAATAATTAATATAATATTATACATATTAGGGTGGTCCTCAGTCTCATCATTTTATAATTTCAATGCTCCCATGGGCCAGGACGTTCCGAAATATATACAAAGAAATGTATCCAAACTCCCAGGTTCCTATCTGAATTTTAAGCACCGCCCCGAAGCCTGTAAAGATTTCACGAAAAATCTGTAAATTTTTCACGGATACCTACTACTATAGGTAATAAGTGTGCGGAGTTTCAAATTATTCGAAGCGATATAATGCGGTAAGAGGTAAAAAATAATCACGAAGTACTAAAAATCGTGTTATATTCAAGTGGGAGAATTCAAAGGCTTTAGGGCAGTACTTAGAATCGAGATATGAACCTGGGATTCTGACTAATTTTTTTTGTATATATTTGGAAACATTCTGGCCCCTGGGAGAATTGAAATTCAAATATGACCGAATCAAGGACCACCCTAATACATACTATATAATATATTAACACGTTAAACATGCATACATACGGGCATATAATTGTACCATGAATTGTGATTATTTGTAATAAGTTGTTAGAAACCGTTTGTTTCTCGCTATATTTAGGCTTAGAAAGACTTACATTAGCGGCTATGTATATAATATGTTGTGAAAGATATTATTGTTGTATAAGTATTTATATTATTCCTGAAATTCACAATTATACCATAATATAAAATATAAAACATTGATCGTATTCAATCTCCTGCCCCAACAGATTTCAAACTAGGTAGCATAATATTCCGCGACGCATTATTGCGGATTGCATATATTCACATGTATTTTACAGTACGAATAAAAAACGGAATATTTTTATATAGATAAAAGCGCTTTACTGTACCCTGAGTGTTATTAAGTAAACGCTGATAAAGAGATCCAGAATTCAACAGCAATTCAAAGTTCGAAGTTTAGAATTCCCTCCTCAAATCGAAGCCTACGATTGGTCAACGCGTCAAACCCCCACTTTGATTCTTGCATTGGCGCCTATCGTCCAAACGTGAAAGAAACATCGACGCTCAGGCTAGTCAGGGCACAGCTCTTAGTTTTTACCTGAACTAAACGGCAGGTGAACGTGGATGTCGGTTGTAGTACTATACTGTGTTTGTGTATTTAATAAGAAACTACATCACTGTATTCGACCGCCTATTATCTTTAATATTAAAAATAAAAAATGGGAAGTGCTTCAAAAGATAGATGTTTAATAATCGCTGCGCTCTTTTTAGCCCATTTTGAATTAGGTAAGTAAATTCATTGCGACGATCGCGTGTTCTATTTACACCTTTACATTTTACGAATGCCATACCGTGCCTGATTCATCACATATACGAACCGAACGTATTCGTATGACGGCTTTCAACTGGGTGGGGCCTCGCGTTTATAACTTTTAAAGAAAATATCGTGCAAAAAATATGCAATCTATACACTCGCATTACATTCAGCGTTTGTTTATAACTATATAAAACAAGTAATAAACTCGTCAACAATATGTATAATTTTAATATGAAATTCGGTAAAGCGTAGATGCGGATATATTAGTATCATATACGTAATAAGAGTACTGCAAGTATACATATACACCATGAAAAACTTCATTGAAGAATTTGTTTATCAGAAATTTAATACGCGAAAGATAATATTGTGATGAATATATAGATTTCCAAGTAAACTCTATCTTATAGACATGTTATACCAAGTCTATATGATTTTAATTGCTGTTATAAATGTCTTTCGACTTGCGTAAGCAGATTTCAGTTCGTTGAACTGAGAAATTCGATTATTTTATATAATAATGAAGACTTTATTGATATTGTAAATTAGAATTAAAACACTGCTTATAGGCAGTTTGAATATTTTTTAGACTTCGGACGCTGTAATCTGAAGCTATATTTTGATATGCAAGTTTAACTAATTAACTGCAGTTATATCAGTGTATTATCATGACGAATGGATAAATGAAACTTGCGTACACACTCGTGTAGAAAAATAAGAGTATTATATTGTTGATAAATTAAATGAAAATTGAATAAAAAATTTAAAAAAAAACAGAAAGTTTCTTGCTAAATTTTATATGGAAATTAAATTTTTTTTTTTCCGCGCTGGTATAATTGCTTCGCTATATTTATTTTATACAGATAATTACAAATGATCGATCCTCCAATCTCTTCGTATATTAATATCCGCTATATAGGAAATTGAAAACGCTCTCTATAGGCGATTAATTACCGAATAATAACAACATCAAAATCTTTAGATTATGTATTAGATAGTCTCTTGTTGCACATAGACTGTAAAATATTATTATTCTCATCTAAGACAACGAGTATTTAACGTATGAACAAGCAGGCAGTCAACGAGCGACGAATTAATATCAATGAATCCATCGTACGCTTCAATTTATTAAATGATGTAGTCTTTCGTATGAATTATACTTATACATATATTCCGTCGTGTGTCACACTGCTTATTTCGGAGTTATTATTCGTTCTTGAGATTCACCCTGCGGATAATTTTTCAAAATTTCAAATTCTCAAATTCGCGGCATAAGTTATAACTCGCGAATGACGATTTTATATATGCGCGTATTATAATATTAATCTAAATGAATGAAACGGAATAGAAATTGACGTCAGTTTATGATATATATATATATATATTATACCATACATGTATATGGTATAAATATCCGATCCATTTACTCGACAGCCCTTACCGTTGGTTGGGGTTGGCCCCGTTTTTGCTATAATTACATTCCAGCTGGTGAGGAAGCGGGGTAATTGCTTTTGAATGCTGAATACCAACGGAACCAAAGATTAACCGTGGATTATAGATATACGGTATATTAAAATGCAAGTAGTCGTAGCTATATTGATATCAATTCCGGCTCGTAAAGCAAATATCTCGATCGCAACGCGCTTGAAAAATAAGATTATTAGATCTCCGGGCGAATTTGAATTGGAAAGAAAATGTGCGTTCATATTTTCGCTTATTATGAACGAATGTTGGATAATTCTTCATTCATAATTTACTCATTTATATTCACAGATGTATGTTGACGTTTATTTACTTTTTTATAAATTTATTTAGCCAACAGCATCGATTGCTATCAATGTCTGGGCACGGATTCGGATAATCCATTTCAATGCAACGAGTTTCTGACGAGTGACATCGACATTAAACCAGACCCGTGTGATAATGTTTACGGTGCTCAGTACTGCATCAAACACATTGGAAGATTTGAGGGTAAATCAAACCCCTAGAGAAAAAATTATCAATTATTGGTCAAGGAATCGGAACTGATCTTGCTTACGATTAATAACGCTTGTTTCAATCAGACTAACGCAAATCACTCACAATACTAACGGCACGGCAAACAATGGGGAAAATATGAGAGTTTCGTGATTGCAATACAGAAATGATCTACGATCTTCTGATTATCTCGTCTTTTTTCTTTATTCACTAACATATAAGTCGATTTTATTTCATCAGGTAAATTTATGAGAACATCGAGGTACACTAAGTCTCATAGAAGATAAGAACCCGTAAACTAAAACGACGAATCGGTGAAGACTATAATTTGCAGATTTTTTATTAAAAAGAATTAATATAATTCTATAATTCTTTGCAGTAAATTTTCATCCTAAATTGTTCAAAATTCGTTCTAGTTTACTAGTTCATACTGATCATAATTCTTGACTAACGGAAATTGGGTGTTGGTGATGAAGCTTCGGGTCTAGATTGCTATCAGTGCTCATCATCAACGGATTGGGAATGCATGGAGGGTGAATTGGTCGAAGAAGCTTTGCAGTTAAAGAACTGCAGTCACGTTTTCGAGGCCAGCTACTGCGTCAAAACCATCGGCCGATACGGAGGTCTTTTTAAAAAGTCTCACTGTCAGCTCGATGTGTCGTTTCTTCTTCAAATTTAATTTACTTTCCTTGTTATCATCATATTTCATTTCTTCTTCGGTGGTTTCATAAAGTATTTACACTACAATATAAAAGAAAGAAAAAAGAAAGCTAGCATCTCCTTCATCAGCTTTGAACTTTTCATTTTTTTCTTTCCATAATTATAATCAAGCTGCTTGCGACGAATGAATAAATAAATAAATAAAATCATACTTTTTGAAAACTGCATGATATCTCTTCCTCTTATTATTTTTATTTTTGCATGTCTCTCGGTGCAGATACTGCCCAGCACGTATAGATGATGCAGTATAATTACTCGCAATTTGGAAAATGTAGAAAATAAAAAATTATTAGTTTTACGAAGTGCATCCGAAGTGGCGAATATTCATTGCAAAATGATACATTAACAGGTGGGATTGGAACCAAGAGATACTGTTCATCATTGGACTTGGGTAACTACTGCAATTACGTTAAACAGCCTGGTGACCAGTTGGAATATCGTACATGCGTTTTCACGTGTTCTGGTGACGGGTGTAATCCAGCTGCTACCGCGTTACCGAATCATATTTCGCTGCTAATACCTAGTCTGATAATTGGCTATACGATCGCGCTTAAGAGATAGGAAGTTATAGAATTTCATTAAGCTTACCACACACATACTATATTACGATGTTATGAACATTCCCACATAAGCCATGGCTAGAAGTTTAATAAAAAATAAGTAAAGAAAGAAAAGCCAGAGTACAATATTTCCTAATTAAATATAAGCAGATCAGTCGTCATTTCATAAGATTCAAAAAAATGATTTATTGATATGAATAGAAATATCTTAGAGGATTTAAAAATTGATGAAAATCTTCGATTGATTCTGTGATATCAAATTGATCTTTACACACATGGAGTTAAATCTCAGGAAGAAAGTATATAGATGCATAAAACCCCTATAGTTCATTATTTCGCGAATATTTTCAAATACGCGACAAGGTTTTATGTAAATTAAGAAATACTAATATAACTTGACAAAGGGTAGTATCTATACATAATATACATGTATAATTAATATAGAGATTAACCGCGAGTAGATTAAAAATATTTGATATTTTTTTACCGATGTCTATATTAATTTTTTTTTCAAATAATAATAATTATAGATATTGATTATTTTATTCATTAATTATCACTGTAATATTTTATACTCATTTTATATGAAAAGATGTGAAATATATGTATTTTTTTTTCCGATTCATTCACAAAATCACAATTATAATGATATTATACTATTATATGTAGACGTTGCGTTAATATATTTTATATTAAAATTTTAATCAATGTGAATAATATTCTATTATTAAGACATTTTTATTGCAGAGTTTTTGAAATCGTCGCAAAATAATGTCGCGAAAGAGTTTTTTGAAAACTTAAATATTTGAGAACATGTACTATATTTATAATCTTTTTATTTATCATTATATCATTATGCCAGATCTGATATTATCGTAGATAAATATATATATATATGCATGTATAATATAACCAGGAGTTCATTTTCTATTTCTTTATTGAATCACAATTAGCTAATTTGAAAAAAATTATTTGCTTACATGGTTGTTTATACGTACAAATATTGAACATTTATAATATACATCATACCTATAGCTCCGTACATATAATTGCCAAAATTCATTTATAGAAGTAATATAACATACTTCCTAGTTTTTGTGCATAATTTTCTTTTCTCTCTCCTTATTTTTGTCTCTCTCTGTATGCAAAACATGTATACACTGTCTTTGGCATATGTAAGGCAACCTTTATGCAAGAAGTAAAACAAATAATGCAGAAAAATTGAAAAAAAATGTGTACTTTAGAAAAATGAGATTTCCTCTTTCTCTCAAAATATTACATACCTAATCATTACGATTATTGGTATATACTCATAGATTCTGATCAAAAATAAATAGCCCATAATCAGGGAGATCGAAGAAACAGTGATATACATCCTTCTATATAAGCTATTGCAATTACCTATATAGCTTTGACCAATTTCTAAACTAATACATTTTGAAATTTAGTCATTATTATTTCTTTTCCTTTTTCTATTTTTTTTTTTTTTTTGGGAATGTAATATCTGATAATTCCTCAAAAGTTGCAGTACTCAAATTTTTCCGAGCATTCGAGAAATACATAGAGAAATGACAATTTAATATTCTTATTAATACATTGGCGGTACAAAGTATAGATGATCATTAAATGACCAAAATTAATCTTAAAACTAGAGCTAATTAAATATTTAGCAATATAACGTACGTCTAACATCAAATAAAGTACAAACAGGTTTTTGTTACGTAGATAACATTGATCCAGTGTATTAAGAAAACAATGAAATTAACAAACGTCTGGTCTATTCACAGACAAAATAATTCCCATCTATTTTTTTTTTTTTTGTTTTCCCTTAATTCATACTTTTTTCTCTAAAAAAAAAAAAAACTCATAAATTGAACGTAGGCACTCTTGATTGTGACACCTAGAATAGTATTTTCCAAAATTAATTATCGTACTTGTTACTGTTTGATGTGAGATGTATGTATTTTTCGTAATATATGTATTTATTATTCCGATGAAATTAAAACGTAAGTTTGAATTTACTATCTGCTGTACAGAACTTTGAATGTCATCCGTTCCCTGCGTATATCTCTTGTATCATTTAAGATAGAATGAGGAGGTCAAGAAAATGTGAAATAATTGAATAATTGAAGGCAGTGTCATCAGTTTTGGCAAAGGCACGATAAATAGATTAGAGACTGATTATGTAAATAGCAAAAAGCTATAGAATATTATTTTCACTAATAGCGTTAAAAAAATTAAGATACCGGTTGCACGTTCGATACCATTCCTATTTTCAAAATTTGTACCAATTGATTATAGTATATTATTCTTATACATATAGTATATATATACCTATATATGATTGATATATTAAGTATTATGATTCACAAATTCATCACTAGCCTGCTGCTGCTGCTGCTGCTCTATTTGATATAAATTTATCAATTTCAAGATACTCGTACGATCATGATATTGCCAGTGGTCCTTTAATGTAGGTACTACATCATAAGATTTCAGCGCAATTATCTAATCTATGATAGTAGATAATATATTTAGATATGATTAAGAATGCATCAGTTATGAATTTCATGAGTTTTTTGTTTATTCAAAAATTATTTACCTCAAGTTTAACTCATCAGTTATTAAATACTTGAATGCAAGAGATTAATTCTGTGCTGAATTCAGAGGTGAAAAAAAACAATAAAAAAATAAAACGATTATTTAACGGGTAACTGTGCGATAATCTTCTCAACAAGTACCTACATAGATTAAAATTAGATCAAAACATTGGACTAATTGAAAAAAAAAGAGAAGAAAATGAAAAGACGTAAAGGATTTCGAACTCGAAACGTTCGATTTAAGCTAATTACACAAACGCCGGACAGCTGACAATCAATATTTACTCACAATGGCCACATTTATAACACCTTTTGGCGAGAAGCTTAATAATTAGGAACAAAAGACCTTGCTTCTTGGCCGTTTCAATTAAAATTGTGTTCATTGATTTTGTAGTTTAATTATTTGTTCTTCGAGCTCCTTAATCCGTAGCTCACTATTGGCCAACTGTCGTCTTACTAATCTTAACTCGTCTGTTTGACGAGCAAATGCAACCTTCAACTCTGATTCATTGTTGGGAGGATCTGTTCCGCCGAGTGTTTTATTGTCGCCCAATGTAGCCGCCATAATATTGTTCTAAAATAACATAGAATCCATCATTACGATTTGTCACAGAGTGATTCTAATCACGGGGATCTCACGTGCCATTCAAAAACCTTTTCTCTCCAATTACATGAATACACATTGTATCATATGTATACCGCTGCGATAACATGACCAATATATGCGTGATGATGCGAGGAAGCAGCCTTTTGAATCAATATTTTATTTCCCAAAGCAAATGATCGTTAGTTGCAGAGTTTTAATCTGTTAGTTATGAAAAGCTGAAATTCAATCGCAATCAGCAGTTAATTATCATATGAAATTACCATTATAGGGCAGCCAGTGTAACGTGCACACGTTACAAAGTTCAAGAATAAAATCCATCACCTTTACCAAAGAAATATTTAGCAACGAATAAAAAAATTTGGAACAAAAACAACTAAGACACGTGGACACGTACCTTTCGGTAATAATTAGTACCACTTCCAAACTTGTTCACGAGCTCATGGAATTCAGTACTACATCTCGGTGGCTTGGTGTAGACCATGCAAAGTGTTAGTGTGTTAGACATACAGTCGATAAGACTGCCCTTATCACTACCACGTCTAAAATATCCCCTTTTTCGCACGAGTATGGCTTTTAAAATACTTTTAAATACATTAAAAAATTGGGGAGATTGAAAAAAATAGATAAACTGGATTCGGAACTTGTGTAGAATTTAAATAAAAAATATAGACAAGGTCTAATTGAATGTTGTAAGCATAGGAAGCTAGTCGAATAAAATATTGTTAATGTAATAACAAGCATTTTCTAAATTCTTCTGCAAACTTTCTCAAAATATAATACTTGCATTATTTATATTTGAACAGTGGAATTCCACGGCGATGAACTTATACCCTGTGAGTATGACATCGGAACTTTCTAGCCACTCAGGATAAATCTCAAAATTCTCGATCAACTTGCATTTCTTACTGTTATATATCATTTTAATTTCATTAATCTGGTTACCGTTAAACATTAATTTTCCAAAGTGAGTATATCGCAACGATAGTCACAACAGAACAAGATTATATTCTATTATACATTTAGCTCTCACCTGTGCAGCCACATTGCCAAATTTTTGCTGCAGTTGATGAAACTTGGTACTTTGATTGCTGGAGGTCTTTTGACTCTTCTCAGACATGTCATGTAGCTCTACCGGCCTGTAATCCGGAACTGTTTCGGTAGACAGAAACGCAAACTTCTTCTTAGTATTTAAATCAGTTGCCGCAGCCCCTTGATTCTGTTTATAAGCTCGAGGTTTGTGCGTCGTAATACTACCACCTAATAAGAAATACAATACTTAATATTAAAATTCTCGAAGAATTATTTAAAATTTCAAACTATCCTTCGAAGAGCTATTAATTTACCTGTCTTTAAGGATATGAGATTTGGAGGGCTGTTCATACCGCTGATCCAATCTTTGGCCGACAAGGAAGGCGTAGTGCCAATAGTATCAGGGTACAAGTCTTCTTGGAACTGATCACTCTGCGGATGAAAGTGGATTTATTATATTATTACAATATTTGGGAATAGATTTCAGGGATTCTATGTCCTACCTTTCTTGGAACTATCATAGAGATAGGTTCGCACATTCCTCGGGTTGCGTGTAGTTTGAAAAATCTGAAGACTTCACACTGTGAAGTAGTGACTCCCCTTTTAGGCATGATGCCAAGTCCTCTCTGAGGATTCCCGGATATAAATTGGCTCAAAAAATGAAGCCATGGTGCCTCATTCACGACCTCATAATATCTTATGTTACCATCACCCTACGAAATGAATTTTTTATTAAAATTCGTCGTTAATTAAAGTTGTTTACAGATTTGAAGAAAGACGTTCACGAAGTTTTTCCTTTATCGCACGTCTCCTTCGATAATAATAATCATAAACACCTTCCCAGCCAAGTATACCATGTTTGTATCATGGTCATAATAAGGAAAAACTACGCCGCTGGAAGAATCGATAGTCTCGCATGTTAAAGGGCTCGATAAATCGTGCTGACTCCAGACCGCATACTGTCTGTCTGAGTGTCTGCTGAATCCGGTTGTTAATAAGCGACCAGAACTACCGAGAAATACAACTTTGCTTGCTTTTGTTCCAGCGTGACATACACCTTCCTGAAATAAACGAAAATCAATTATCTGCAGACTGGAATTCTTCCAATCTTATTTGCAAATCAAACTCGATATACATACTGAAACCACGATGCCTGATCTTGGTTCAAACACTCTTAATTTCTTATCTTTACAAGTAGTGGCCAATAAACTGCCATCCCTATTTAACGACATGCTGTAGATAACGTCAGGATGTCTATCTATGATGCTAACAGCTTCTCCGCTGTTTATATCCCAGACTATAATCAGGTGGTCAAACCCTGCGCTAAATAATACATTTTCAGCAACTGGGTGCCATTCAATATACGCTACTCGACGTTTGTGCCCTTGTAGCTCGACCAGCCAGTCAGTTAGATTTCTGCACAGACCACCATCTGGTACGTGCCACAGTTTGATCTAAATAAAGTAAAGTAAAGAAAATAATGAGGTGCTCAAATCATCTTCTTTGCAAAGTGTTAAAACTGCTGTTCATTACTCTAAAGGAACAAAATGTACACATGCTGTGAATTTAATATCGAATACTCACCGTGCAGTCGTCGGAACATGAGGCGATTACGTTGTCGTTGAACGGATTCCATTTAATGTCTAATACCGGACCTTTATGGCCAGTAACTCTGCTCGCATTGAAATCTAGGCGACCAGTCTGTAAGTTATTATTTGTGATTTATTCACTTCCACTTTTCGGGTGATTTTTATGATTAGAAGTGATGTTTTGAATGGTGTAATAAAAGTGCAACGTTAAAAAAGAAATGAAAGTAAGATAAGTAGAGAGAGAAAAGAATCACGAAAGAAAACGAGATAATACTAATTGTAAGAGAGATTTAGTAAAGTCAGAGGTAAATTTATACCGGAGGAGTATTAATTAGCATTAAAAATAGTCTGGAAGCCTTTAGTGAAAGTAGAATTCTCTCATATTTCACGAAGCTAGTAGAGTACATAAATGAATATTAAGAAAATATTGTATTGCTATGTGAAATGGTTGCATATTACATTATTTCAGCACAACTTTCATAGTAAATAAAATTGTCTGAATGATTTGAATCTCTATTCTCTTAATTGAGTGCATATAAAGAAGATTTTTATTACACTCTCGATTGGCAATACAAGAAAAGCCCCGCCGCCTGCAACTTCTGTAACAATAGCCAGAAACTTTGGGTTTACGGCGCAAAATTGTGAGTCGTGGGCATTTTTAGTTATCTTGACATTGTCGTAACATTTTTCCCTCTTTGCCGGTACTCCGTAAACGTGGCGGAATTTACTACTTCTCACTCCTCTAAACCAGGCCTGTGAAACAAACGTAATATACTGTTATTCAGGAGTTTAGGATAATTATTCCTGCATAAATTGATGCTTAAAGTAAGTCATTACTCATTGCGATGCGTTGAACTTTTGATTAAATAATAATTGACCAATTAGACAACATCGATTAATTAAAGATATACATTCCAACCGATTCAGAGTCTCATGTGCTTTACTGTCAGAGCCTTTTTTTTTATTAAATTATTTGAATATTTGAATTTGCCTACACTCTATTTTGTTCCAATATTCATAGAGGGGTATAAAAATTATGTTAATTTAAATGTGAATAATAAATTGATGTTAATTATAGTCTCGCTTGTTAGAAATAACTGTACTTTCCATACGGAATATTATAGTTATAGCTCCATAAGTTCTCAGTTCTATAACTATATATATATATATGAATAGAGATAGTAGTTTCGATGACTATTTATTACCTAATTAATTTTTCCAAATATAAGTTAGCGATTTAATTGTTATTTTCAAAGATCAATAAACTAGTGAATATTTTAATGAAACTTTCGCGTGAAATAAAGGCGTTTTAACTAAAGTCCGAAGATTATACGATCATCTATCACGTCATAATCTAACAATAAAAATTACCCGTGTAATGATTGCGCGAAATGAATTTATTCATTGTATATGAAAAGTTACAGTGGCGATACTATTTTTCATAATGTTGACATCGGTGATCGCAATCATGAGAAAACGATAAGTTATCAAGAATAAAAAAAAATAAAAACAGAACAATAATTATCGTGATACAAAAATGTCTCATTATTCATAAAAATTCAATAATCGCCACATAAGGGAGCATGCATAATAATAATAATAATAATAATAATAATAATTTAAAGTAAAATAATATATAAACGAAAGAAAAGCACTCACCTGCTTATCGTTGGTCATGTTTAACAAATTGACAACACTTATTCGAGTGTAGCAATAGTAAACATTCGATTATTCATTTGTAAAGAAGAAGAACAGGCGACGAATGATGGATCCATGCAACATCAACTCAATGCTCTTTATAATTGTTTCAAAATATATATATTTTTTTTTTTACTGCGTGACGATGAAACAGAAAAAGAAAAACACACCGCTACTAAAAAAAATTAAATTCTACAAAACTTTTAAAACCAGTAGAATGACAATATCAGATCAGGGTGGTCCTTAATTTGGTCATATTTGAATTTCCATGCTCCCATAGGCCAGAACGTTTCCAAATCACACAAAAAAATGTCGTCAAAACCACAGGTTCCTATCTCAATTCTAAGTACTGCCCCAAAGCCTTCGAACTTTCCCAATTAAATAACACAAGATTTTTAGTACCACGGGGTTGTTTTTTTTTTTTTTTTTTTTTTCCTATCGCATAGATTCTTCTCTGAATCTGAAACTCTGCACACTTCTTACCTATAGTAGTGGGTATCCGTGAAAAAATTTACAAATTTTCAAAGATAAAATTTTTGTTCATCACAATTTGAAGATAAGAAATATTTTTAGTGCGCTGCAGCTTCGAAAATTATATTGTTGAAAATCTGTCGAATTTTCATGAAATACCTACTACTACAGGTGAGGAGTGTACCAAGTTTCAGATTTTTCGGAGCTATACTGCAATAGGAAGAAAAATAAATTAACCGCGAAATGTAAAAGATCGTGTTTTATTCAAATCGGAAAATTCGAAGGCTTTGGGGCGGTGCTTATTTTGTTGTATATATTTGGAGACGTCCTGACCCGTGAGAGTATTCAAATTCTAAAATGATCTAATGAAGGACCACCCTAATCTGGATGTATGTGCGAATAAATTTCGGAAAAAAAATAGATAATAATAATTATACGTATTATACTTATAAGAAAAATATACCATACTACAAAATGATATTGCTAATTATTATCAAGAGATAAAAAAATAATAACTTAGATATCCAATACCTAATGTATACTACGCAAGGAGGGGTAAAGCAATGCTTCAAATTGCCCCCTATCTGATAACGAGATAGATAAGACACTACTATTTGTGTACGTAGTAGCAATTAGCCGCAGGACGGTTCGAAGTCGACTATATCACTGCTCGGTCGCACTCTTGACTCTACTGCTGTTTATCCGTAAATACCGAATTATAGATTATTTACCTATATACGACACGAATTATACGATGAAATAATTGATTGCTGTATCGATTCAAATCCAGCAATAAAAATGAAAAAAAAACTTAAGACTGTCGTGATTATTTTCCAATAAATAAACAAATCTTCGGCTTATTATTTATAGTATTATATATGTATTGTATTATATATATTTATATAGCTGCGAATAATCGCGATATAATTCATCAATTTTCTATATTTATTTCATTCTGCACGCTCTACTCTCTGCGCACACCCGAAAGCGTGTAAGCTGATTTCTAATGACGATTTAAACGCTCGTTTCTCGAGTAGAAATCTATCTATCTGTTTATTTATTTATTTATTTATTTATTTATTTATTTATTTGTTTGTTTATCTATTCGTCGATTCGTCGATTCCGCAATAGACATGTATAGGTAAGACCGCGGGAAAGATTCGTTCGCATCGAGTGCTCGATCCTCACTGAATTTAACCGAACGTTGATTAAATTACGAAAGACGTCGGCCACCTAGACGAGGTAGGTACTACATACACATATAAGCGTATACACAATCACTGCAAGTGTGAATGTAGATACCTTCAAACATAAAGTATATACGGAAAGGTGGGGTGAGGAATTTATTTCCTATATTAAGTTAATCGAATTGGCTTTCTTTCAGGTTCTGGAAAGCCGTTAAAGTGTTATAATATCTATAATATAGTATATATGTATATATGTATACATGTATAACGCGTTATAATGTTTAATTAAGTACGTTTATCAAATAGCTTTAATAACGATCGGGCATTAGATATATTATACATATTTTGCAATCATTAATTAAATATTGTTGCATATCAATTTATTGATATTTCAATAAAGTACCGAAAGTTATTGTGATAGCGAAACGACCTACTACCGGAAGTAATATCAAAAAAAATATATACGATCATTATCTCCTATGATTTTCGTATACGCAATGTATACTTTCACGTATATACATGCATATATGTACTTATTAAAAATAATGCACATGATACAGTATATTCAGACTTTATTATTGCGATTACAATTTTTTTTCAATCCATTTTTCGCATACATCGAAAAATTTCCATTTTATTTTATTTATAATATCTTGTTGTTGTTATAAATTCACATTTTTTTTTGTTTTCAATTTTTCCTTGAAAAAAAAAAAAAAAAATTAAATTGTTGAATTATTTAGCGACCGACTGTATAATTTATAACAGAATTTTGCACGTAATTAAATCTGATTACATATTATACTCTCGACTTTCACGCTTTTTATCCATTATAAACGTGCTGATCATTTAACCGGATCACACTATTTGATTGGATCATTGATTTTCATGAAAATACGACATCACGGGGCTTCTATAGGCCTATATGGAATTAAGGGAAGGTACTAAACCAGAATTAAAGACCGTAGTCACGCAGCGCATCTTTCTATCGCGCGATATTAACATTATTTCGAAATAACTCGAAGACTAACTGAATGGTTTTCTTTTTTCTTTTTTTTTTTTTCAATTTTGAGATCGTAAATTCAACTTACAAATCCGTTTATGCGACGATTAGTCATTCACATTTTGAAAAAAATTGAAAAAATTTATTGAAGATTTGGAGTCACTTATAGCTAAATAAATAATCGTAATTATGCGTCAATCGTGGTATTAAATCAATGTAACTTCAGAATCGAGACAATCTGAGTTCGTGCCAAATCCCAAGACCCCAAAACCTTAAAATCTAAAGTCACCCGCAAATAGAGAGAAGCATTCGTTACAGTAGAGCATCTTTCATCTTATACCACACCCGTTCAAAAGTTTAGAAGAATACAATCATCCCCTTAAAGACACGATGCGAGAAAGAATGAAAAAAATTCTTTCTAAATTGTTTTAAATAAATCGAAAAATTGAAAAATAAAAGAAATATGGGTACAGTAAAAAAATTGTCTACTGCAGTTAATAAAAAATGGTTTTCTAAGCAAATAAATTCCCATCGATTTTACCGCTATAATCTTATCTATTTATCCAGCCCAACGAAACGCGGTATGTTTATTTTCAACTATACATATAGTGCGTGGGAACTAAGATTTGCAGTAAACATCATCTTTTACAGTCATACCTAATACGTATTATACGTAGAATTGCGCGATATATATCAGTCGATAAAACTATAGTTATTTTCAGTTGTGTTTATGTGTGTGTATTAGGTCATCGTCAGAATAGAAAACTCTATTCTATATAGTAACAAATATTAAAACGTAATTTAATATAACGTATATAGATATGTTATATTTGTATAGTATACATACTATAGCAATTGTGAATTGAAATTAGTAAACTCGCGGTAAAATTAAACTGAACAATTTAAACGAGCGGATATTTTATATTAAACGAAAGTTCGACGATGACGATGACGATGACGAGAATGTTAAAACACTAAAATACTAAATAACTAAAATACGAAAATACGAAAACACGGTTACAAAGGCGTAACTAATTGCAGAATGCGATTGAAACAAACTCTAGAAGCGCGGGGAGAAAGAACGGTATTCTTTCTTCGACCGTAACTCTTTTTCTTATCTACGTAAATATACACGAGTAAAGATGTAAATCTCGCGTCATATTATCGCATTATTCAATAATTTCTAACTATAAGTCAATCATACGAATTATTCACGTAGAAAATTATCTAGAAATCCCTGTGCAGCACTCCAATAATGATATATAGGATAGCGTTCTAAAATCTAAACGATAATTTTACCTCCCTATTTTTCTCGAGACTTGATCGGGTCTCGTTTCTACGAAAAAACTATTCGCGGTTACATATAGTATGCACTAAAACATAACGAGCTAAGTCTAATGTAAGATAAAGGGTCGTCGACCCTCGCTATGTTCACCTGCGGTGCAGAGTGATCGTTTTAGTAAAAGTGGTCGACTAGAGGGAAAGCTTTATTAAAAGAATGCGTTTATGTATACTTTTTACTCAGTTTCTTATAACGCTGAGGCACTCATTTATAATTTGGCATTAATAGTAAGACGAATCCGTAATTCAATATATCATACGCGAAAGTTTACAGAAAGAAGAAGAAAGAAGTTTAAATTTTTTTTTTTTTCTTATTTATAAAAGAAGAAAAAAATTAAAGAATATATTTTTCAAATTATATTATCGCTGAAAGATAAGAGAGACCTCAATTTTTATCTAACAAACATTTCCTGCTATTCCATTGTATCCACCCTCCTGTCTCACTCTCTACATCCGCAATTTGCAACTACTGATTCTGATGGAACTAATTTTTTCTAATCTAAGCAGATAAAGTTTTTTATTTTTTATTTTTTATATCACATTTGACGGCGTACTCGAAGTATTTTATACACACGTTGTTGTCAAATATGAGTTGAAATTTGTTTAAGAAATAATGTACAACAATCTGAATACCTAATAAAATGAGAACGACATATATACGAAAATATTTAATACGATTTAAAATCGATAGAAAAAGCAATTTTTTGAGATTTCAGACGAAAAAAAAATATTTATAGAGTACTAATTGTCTCATTACGAAATAGTTTTGCATGCAGTGCTCCAAGTGAAGACAATTGAACATTTTTTTTTGTAGTCTATTCATAATAATGAGGTAAAAGAAAGAAAGAAAAAAAAAAACGGATAATACATAATGGAAAATATTCTCACTCGTTCGCTAGGTTTGTAGCAGGCTCTAATGTCGATAGTATTAGTGTTTGAAGAGTTACGAGAATCATCCTTTCCCTCGTGTTCAATCATATTGCTTAGTTCCTCCTTAAACCGGAGCATGCCTCTTATTATTATCAATATCTTCGTAAAAAGTGATGTGAAAAAAACTGTTCACAATTTTGAAAAATGACGAGAAAGAAAATAGTCTTTTATATCCCTTAAATTTGTTTAGATTTTATTTAGTATGCAATACGGTTTTTGAACCTCTGTTGTTGAAGTAATCGACGATTAACTTATGCCGGTAAATAAACAGAAATCTGTATTGTTAACGTCGCTAAAACTGGCGCAAGACTGAACAAGCGTGCTTATTGTTATCGATTTTAGTATTTCGCGTTAGGCACATATATGTATACTATAGTATGTATATATGTAGTTTTGTTGGGACAGCGTCACTTGACACTTGACACAATGCCACTTTATAATCCGGACACCGAGACGACTGACATAAGATTAGATACGAGATAAAGAAACTGACATTCACCTATGCTGTTAATAATTTAACACATCATACTGTCATTTTAATGTATAAATGATCTTCAACATTTTATGGTGATTAAAATTCGCGTTAATACCTCGTTTACATTCGGCAAACACATCTTTATACACCCGGGAAAAATATAAAATATTTATAGACGCGCGAGTTCGATCTAATCATGAACCAACAAGTTTTAGGGAGGCGGGATAGGTTGAGGAATATTCTGACGGTGCGGTAGCAGCCGAAAGCTGTATGCGTTCGTAATTTTATCCGTAAGTTTAGTCAATCGACTTGTCGACCGCCAAAATCGTATTTCAAATGGTCAGCGAAGACCGGTACCTATTTGACGTTTAAAATTTGTTCAAAATATTCGTTCTCAATTCAGTTTTTTTTTTATTTCGTATCTATTAAAGTGTTAAAATGGGCTCGGATTACACACACAGAAAATGGTGTCACCTTCGTAAAGTTTTGGAAAGATCTGGCCCCTTTTGTAGGCCTGATTTCGAACCGTCACCCGACACATTACAATTTTTAAACGAAAATTGTAATATATTAGTCATCGGAGCAGGAGGATTAGGATGTGAACTTCTCAAAGACTTAGCTCTGATGGGATTTCGGCAGATTCATCTAATCGATATGGATACGATCGAGCTTTCTAACCTCAACAGGTAACCTGAAATAAATAACCTCAAATTGCTTCTAGTTATTTGATTAAATTTAACTTTGGTTTTTTATATTAAAAAACAGGCAGTTTTTGTTCCGCCACAAAGATATCGGCGCCTCAAAAGCCGAGGTTGCTGCCAAGTTCATAAACGCTAGAATACCAGGGTGCAATGTAATGCCGCACTTTTGTAAGATACAAGATAAAGACGAAGCTTTCTACCGCCAATTTCACATCGTTATCTCAGGGCTGGACTCTATCGTTGCTAGACGATGGATAAACGGCATGTTAATATCCCTTCTAAATTACGAAGACGGAGAATTAGATCAATCCAGTGTTATTCCTATGATCGATGGAGGAACGGAAGGTTTCAAAGGAAATGCGAGAGTCATTTTACCCGGATTGACAGCCTGCATTGAATGCACGCTAGATCTTTACCCTCCGCAGGTGAGAATCTTGGAACTTTAATTTTTTCTTTCATATTTTGTCACTTGTAATCATCGATTCAAGTTATCGAAGCGAAATGATTTGAAGGATAGAAAAATATCTGAACATGATCAATAAATTATTTGAATAATATTCACGAGGCTATAAGACACGATAAATTTTCTTTAGAATTGCTCTTAAACAGGTCACGTATCCGCTGTGTACGATAGCGAACACTCCACGTTTACCTGAACATTGCATAGAGTATGTGAAGGTGATTCAATGGCCAAAAGAAAATCCTTTTGATTGTGCTATCGACGGGGATGATCCACAGCACATAAATTGGATCTATGAAAAGTCTAATGAGAGAGCTTTACAATTTAGTATTCAAGGATTGACTTACAGACTTGTTCAAGGCGTTGTTAAAAATATTATTCCTGCTGTTGCATCAACGAATGCAGTAGTCGCTGCTTCTTGTAGTACAGAAGTATTCAAACTAGCAACCAGTTGTTGTTCTTCGTTAAATAATTATATGGTAGGTCACATAGATGATATTTCAAAGTTATTGATAATAGTAAACGGAAAATAATTCAGGTCAATTTAGGATTATTATTTTAATTCAAGTCTTTCGAAAATAGTCGTTTTCATAGTAAATTTAATCTTGTTAAATTTATTTATTCATTTATGTTTTCAGGTATTGAATGATTTGGATGGAATTTATACGTATACTTACGAAGCGGAAAAGAAAGAAGACTGTCTAGCTTGCAGTCAAATTCCCAGAGAAATTCAAGTAGAGAATTCTTCTCTAAAGCTTAAAAACTTAATATCAATGCTGTGCGAGAGGGCTGATCTTCAGATGAAAAATCCTGGCATCACAGCAAACGTAGATGGTAGAAATAAAACTCTCTACATGCAGACAGTGGCTAGCATCGAAGAAAAAACTAGAGAAAATTTGAATAAATCTTTAATTGAGCTGGGTTTAAAAGATGGATCTGAAATAATGGTCGCTGATATTACAACGCCAAATACCATTGTGCTGAAACTCAAATTTCCAGCTAATACTACGGACATAGAAATGTCCTAGCTCTTCAGTTTTTAGACTGTATTTAAATTGTTTAGTTTTCGTACGTCGTTATGATGGAATAAGGAGAGTCGCATAGTCAGATATTTATAAACTCCAGTATATCGTAAGATTCGAAAAAATAAAAGATATATACTAGTGTTTTTACTTCAATTTTGAACTCAGTACTTAACAATACCTAAGATGTTCATAAATTGATGACATTAGGAGATTTCGTTTTCGGTTTGCAATCACTTAATCGTTTAAATTCTTTGTTTAATTTATTGTGAAATAATTTTCCATAATTCGAGAGACATTTTAAAGAAAAAACATTGTCAATACTGATCTACGTTTTCTGTATTTTTATCCTCCCTCCGATTAAGAGATCGTGGATTCTGGCAAACTTATTACCAACAAATAGTACACAAAATAATTGTTAATAAAATTAATAATAGGTGTAAATTGACTGATTTATGATTTTCATCATTATTGTGAAACAGCGTGTTGGGTGTTACGCGTGTAAAAATATTTCAAAGTTTTTAAAACAAAAGGAAAAATACTATTACAGCAATTGGTTAGACGATTAGTTATCTTTTCTGGCAAAACCTACTTTCAATCATTTAGATTATCTAATTCACATTACTTTCTTTAGCTGATCACCAGTTTCTTTTTTCATTTTTATTATTACTATTTTATTTACTGATTTATCTATGGGCGAACAGCACCGTCCTTGCCACACTGAATATCTTCCTCTACTCGTTGTCAAATTTCTGTAATAGGTTTTTCATCTTATTTTGTTATAAACACTTGAATTTTGTATACAATTTTTTCTCAAATTGAAGAAGAATAATGAAGAAACACACTTGAAAGTTTCTCATATTATTGAATCAAATTCGTCAATTTCATCGTATGACCTGTGGAAATAATAAGCAAACCACAGAATTGGAGTTTTGAAAAATTTCAAGCTGAGGAAGGACCGTGCGAATCAGCTTATGATACTTTTCTTTCACAAGTACACTCGTTAACATCCGACATATGCATAACTCGAGTAGAAAAAATATCTATAACATAGATACATTATCTATCATCCTTATATAAAACTATTAGTTATTACATAATATTAATATTTCATAAATTTCATATTTTTCCTTGGTAATTCAGACGCCCGCCCGCCCTACCACATAACAAATAAAAAGAAAAATAATCTTTCTTTACGGCGATAAAAAATTTGTTACTCATCCACCTACGTGTACGGTAGCAGAGAACGGAGAGCGTACAGCCAAATACCAACTATTTCTCAGACAAGATTGTACAATTTACCAAAATGGAAAGATAAGGGCTTGTAAATTTCTTTTCTTATTCACAAAGATATTGAACAAAGTATTATAGGGATATAAATTTTCTAATTTCTTGCAAAATTAGAAAACATAAATATTCCCAGCGTAATACTCGTTCAATTGAATCTTTACAATCCATAGATATATATATATATATATATATACCATGACATAGTTTTCACAGCTAGACGAAGTACATTATTTGAATGATCAACGTGTCACCCTTACTAAACCTTGATCAACTCTTGTGGATCAGAAATTTTACAATATCTTAAACAAACGGTAAAAATACATTAGTATAAAATACACCGGTATTCTATTCATCTTTTTTTATTTATTTATTTCTTCTTCCTCTATGGAAATGAACCTGAATCGTCTTGGTGCGATCGGACATTAAAATTCTGGAATATCTGTAAATTATCTCTGGTATAGTACTAAGCATTAGCTTATTCTGCGAGTCATTATTAAAAGAATTCAGAGCTAAAACTAGCTTGAAGTGTTTGTCTGATTTTCCAATGAAATAATCTGCGGAATGTCCAACGTAAAGCATGTGACAACGATACCATATTCGAGAAAATCTGTATATCAGGGTATAAAATCATAAGGTGTTTATCAATGAACAGGAAAGTACGCGTGGGTGAAAAATTAAATACATTATACAGTAATACGCGACACTTCCACGCCGGTGAACGTATGTATCTATATAAAATTGATTTCTTATTTTTTTTTCTTCTTTTCTTTGTTTATCAACAAATTTATGGTACGTCGGCAGTGTTCACATCCTATTATTAAGGTTGTTCCTAACATTTCGCTTTTTACATTTAGAATATGATTTCTAGAAAGTGTCCAGTTTTACCTCTTACAGTATTCTTTTTTTTTTGTTTTTTTTTTTTTCTTCTTTTAACTAAAAGATGGGAGAGAAGGGTGCATGATGTCAATTAGTCATGGATGTGAATAAAGCTGACGTTAGGCCTTGGCATCCACCTCTATAGCTACCTCGCCAACTGCTTTTTCGGCCTTCTTTTTCTTCTTTTTTGCTGACTTGGGGTTCGCCGAAGAATTCAAAAGAGACTGTAACAAATGAACAAAAAGTGATTCAGAATTACTCGGCTCGAGAATTCTACACTGTTTGAGGATCTATTTCATAGTAAATTCGTTATCTTACCCAGTCTGAGTAACAATATACCTAATACATAAATTCACCCTACTTATTTCATTTCAATTTTAGTGCTCAAAACTCTTACCTTAAGCTCAGGATCCTCGACGAGACATTCGGAATGGAAAATCTCAAGATCGAAGGGAATCCCAGTAATTTTATGAGGTCCGTTGGGCATTAATAACACTGTGAACTTGAACTGTGCTACATGCTCGGTCGGTTTTTCATACAAAACCTGTAACATCATAAAGAAATAGGTGAATAAATAGAAATCACTGTCTTGTTGAAGTTTATAGACAATCCTAGCAGTAATGAAAATGGTGGATAAATATTTCAAGCAAAAAATAATGCAGAAATGAGATGTTTCCCACCTGGAATGGTTCGATCAGCCTGTGATTGACACACTCCACAACAGCCATCTTGGCCTTCTTCTCATCTTCAAAAGTTCTCAGATTGAATGGCATGAGTCCATGTTTGTGCGACAGTTCCGAATAAAACATACGAGATGCTTTCAGTTTCAGCTGATAAGTTTCTTCTGTCTTCTTGTATATGGTCACTCTAGTATCTTGTTCTCGTCCGACACCATCGCCCGTGCTCACCAGCACATCCATTGCGTATACCTAGAGATGAGCAAACAAAATAGTTATTTAAAACGAACGAAACTCATGCAATACAGTTTATTCAAGATTTCAATATCAATACATGAAATCAGAATTTCCTATTTATAACAAATAGTGACGTAACGATTTCATCTTCCAAAAATAAAAAGAATATTCTACAAGCAAAGTATATACCGTTATTTGCATATTGTGTAGTTACATAAATTTTATACCTCGTGAGTCTCAAGGGTGAATTTTTCGTGTTCTTTCTTCTGAGCATCATTTGGATTCTGAATGATAGTCTTCTCCCCATCAATTTTAAACTGTTTTAATTGATGGCTCAGCATTCCCTCGATAGGTTTACACTTGTATGCCCCACAAATTTTTTCAACAGTTCCAGTTATGGTGTAGGTCTAGAGAAACCAATAAAATAAAAAAAAAAAAACAGGATTATTTGATGCTCAAAAATAAAAACAGTAATTTTGCTCTTCTCTTTTCCATTTCACATCCAGACCCATGGAAGAACTATCGTCAATCATTTTCTATTCAATTTCTCACCTCGGTGCCTGGCTTAAGAAGTCTCAACGCAGCTTGAGAAGCATAGTGTGCGGCCAACACTACGTCAGCTTTTCTACCAGTTACTTTTTTGTCCACTGATGAGCCAATTACGATTGTATGCGCAACCACCGCTATGAAACCATCTACGTGGGCGCCAAGGTCTCTGAAAAAATGAAAAATAATTAATCTAGTGAAATTCATTAGAATTTTAGAAGTGCTTTGGCTTTAATATTAACTCACACTTTAACCATGTCGTCTTCCTTCAGTGTAAGATCAGGTTCGCTCGGTACGGGTGAAAAATGGCAAATGCAATTGTTCACTGATACACAAGTAGGAAAAGCTATACCCTTCTTCAATTCCTTTTCTCTTTTAAAAACCTTTCCTGTCTCTTCTGACAACAGTTTATCACCTAGCTCGCATATCTCTCTCACTGATGTACCGACTACGCATTTATCCAAGACCTGTTTCAGGACTCCTGTTCAACGGAAGACGGAGAAATTAAAGATACATGTCTTGATTTAGCTCGATGCAGAGTTTGGAGTAAAATTCAATCTGATCATTCATGGTTTCTGCTTTCCATTGTTTGGTCAATGTGAAAGAAAATTTACTGATTTTTGTCGATTTTGAAACAAAGATATGAAATGTAAATCAGCTGAAATTACATCTGGGAAGTTTTTGGGTACGTAGTTTCGAAAGTGTAGCAATTAGTTTCGAAATAATACGGTTTGGAAGTTAGTAGATTTCTCATCCGAACGACTCGTGTATATAATGTTATACCAGGTATTTCAAGCAGACTGTAGATTTTGAAAAATAGTTTTTTTTGTTAAATTGATTTCAAACGATAAGAGAAATAGGCCGAATTTTATGCCAGTAAAAAGAAATATAAGTAGGCTGCTATCGTGTAAATTATAATTAACACAAGCTAAGCTTGGTGAGTAGATCGTCGTGATATGGAAGATGTAAAACGAATATTCTTTATAATCTTAGGATTGATTAATTATTTATTAAAACGGTAAAATTCTAGTGTAAAAAGTGTACGAATTTCGTGAAAGAGATTAATTATTATTTGCGGGAAAAGTGTGAAAAAGTTTAGGCTCGACGCCAACCCACATGGCAAAGAGGCCCGGCATTGGCGCGCCACATTCCATATGGCCGTTGGCAATTTTGTTAAAGAATAGGAAAACTCCTATAGTAAATACGACTATTTCAGGTTCATTAAAATCCTCATTTTATTCTGCATTATTTTCTTACGGTTTACTATATCCCCGGCCATTTTATACTTGGTGACCACCAAGTCCTCGGCAATGGTCTTCTCAGCCTCCTCTTTGTCCGCCATGTCTTCTGCACAACTGACCAGTCACGTGACACAATTTGCTGCTCTCGCCTAGTTCCCTACAACTTTTAATACCTGAATTAACGTAAAGGTGGCGTTTCGACGACCACAACGCTCCTTGCGGATATAAATAATAAACTAATGCTGCACGTGATGTTACAAAATTTTAAACTGTACACGGCAGAATTATACCATTCTCATTAAAATTCGAAGTTTTTTTAAAGTATTTTACGGATTTTACGTTATATTATCTTTTATCTAAGAGTTGAATATCCAATCAAAAAAAGAGAGAGAGAGGGAGAGAGATCTTGAGTCTAGCATTACATTGTTACATATTCATAAACTTAATTTCTATTTTGAAATAGATGTAAACAAAAACAATATGATAGGTAGAAAAAAGGTACGAAGAACTCACTTCAAGTTAGTTATCTTTTTTATTTACACATGGAACTATGAATCATCACTAATATAACCAAGAAATAAATACACAGTCAAACATCAATAACAAATTCATTAAATTCAATTGCTAAGATTCGTTTGCTTTTTCTGGAGCGTTAAAAGAATCTATAGCACCAGAAATAACACCTTTAATTCCACTAGCTTCGATTCCTCTTGAAGTATGTTCGGGCAGTTCAGATATGAACTTGAAAGATGTAATCACTCCCTTGTTCCATGAAGATTTTACTATACTTGTTACATCTGTAACGCTGGGTAGATCCGGAATCTTAAAACAAAGATATCAGTTCATTACAGATAGAATTTATACCTGAAATATTAAAAAAAGAAAAGATTAGAAAATCCAGAGCTTACCTCTGTTACAACTTCCTTAGGAATATTTTTCTTCACATACGGGGCAACATTGTTGTAAATTTTGCTATACAGTTTGACACTGTTCTCTGGATCAGACCAAAGACCTTCGCGTACTGTGTAATAAACAAATCCACCCGCTACTCCAGCCTTCAAGGTAAATCTGTAACGTAAACTTCGATGCTATTTTGTTCTTATAGTCGGTAACATGTTTATTCAAAAATACCGTGACAGGAGAGCTTCGTTGGACCGTAAATTGTATACTAACCGCAAGATGCCCATTTTTTATACTAAATATCTTTAAACAACGAATTACTTGGTTGAAACAGCGATCAATGACTGATGTATCGTACAACCAAAGCAAGGGAATTATTATATTACATAAAAAGTTGATTTTAGGGTTATGTCCAAGATTTCTTCGGGCTATTTCTTCGTCTCCGACGAGTATCTAGACTCTAGCAAGTTCGTGGTCGGAGACACCGAACGCGGAGCATAAAAAAAAAACAGATAAATCGGATCGGAAACAAGAATCTCAAAAGATAAAATAGGTTGTCTCGATAGATGCGAAACGTAATTCGAGAACTCAGAGAACAAGCACAACTATGAAGTGCGCAGTTAGTGCAAGAGAGAACAAAAATTTTATTACGTCATCGTGAACCCCTTCGAATCTCATCTTGGATCGGGAAGACATCCGTCCAATTTCCATACTTTCATCTCAAGGTATTTGATGAGATATTTTTTAAAAATAATATAAATTCTCGATTGAATAATCCCGAAAATCCTATTCATTGCTATCGATATTTATGATTCATGGGGTAAACAAACACTCATTCAATTAAGCCTCTCTTTGACTTACGTCGTAGTCAACGACTCGCGATTTGCCGATTTGGCGTGAGAAGAAAATGGATCCGTACGTCAGACGTAACGGGTAGAGAAGAGAGAGACATTTGACGTTTCTAGTTATCTCTAAGGGGTGTAGTATTCTTAGGTATTTGTTGATCGGTGCTACGTGAAATCCTTTATTATAATCCAAGGTGAATAATACATATATGATTACTGGTCACTCATAGGTATTTATTTTCTATATTATTCGTGCATAATTAATACGAATTCGTATCGTTCAACCGACAGCTACGAGCTGCGTCGATGGGTCGAAACGTTCGTTTCAGTTTGACACATGTTAAGAATATTAAATATTCCTACTGTGTCTATATAAATTCTTTAAATCTACATATTTCATTCTCTATTCGTTAATTACGTCACCTGTGAATCATAAATGCGGTATTCAAGGTGGACGTGTGTATGTACGAAGTATGTATAGGATACGTATCATGAGAAATCAATAATTCTTACACAGAGTATATTGTAGATATCTAACGGTTTGTCAGCTCACAAAAAACTTTCATAAAATCGAAAATTACCTGCATTACAATATCACAAAGGGGAAAAAAAAAAAAAAATAACATTCTTTCTACACATTGAACAAATAAAACATACCTATATTTCACCCAATTAATTAGTCTGGGAAACTAACCAACAGTTTCAAACATGTTTCTGCCAAACTTATGACAGCAGTCATGACTATTATTGAATAATATTGAATATAGATAAATAATATTAAATATATATTTATTTCCGTACCGTCTATGCCCGATCAAAACGAAGATATATCTTACTTGATGGATTTGAGAATAAAAAAAACTATTTTTAGAACCTCTTGAATGAAATAATCAATATCCTTTTTCTTCTCTACAATTAAAGAGGACAGCTGTTAACATGATGTCTGATCGGAAAGCAGAGTTGGAACGAAAGAAGGCGAAGCTGCAGGCTATCCGAGAAGAAAAAGAAAGGCGGCGGAGAGAGAAAGAGCAAAAAGATGTGAGAAAACAATCCCTTTAACTAAACATTGCTATAGTTTGACGAAGTTTTACTTATTTACATTTTTTCGGCTCATATTCGACAGATTTTCAGTTAAATTACTCTCTGATCAAAATAGTTTTTTACGCCCTGTGTTGAATGCGAAAGAAACTATCATTTCACCACTAACTTGACATTCGATTATTAAAATTAAGTTGAAATCAGGTCAAGCAATGCTTACCTCTTATAATATTTATTCAAAGGTCGAAGAAGCAACTGTGCGAGCTGCGGGTACCGACAAAGATCATCGGAAAGATTTGGATGCCATGTTATCGTCCCTTGGAGTAGCACCGGTATCAGGTAATCAGTTGAAAGAAAAGTGATCAAAGATTGTTTTAAGAGTCTTCTTTCAAATGTTTCTGGTACCTCGGAATCAAACTTTGAACTCTCTGTTAATTTATAACAGAATATACTTCGATGTTTTTGTTTATATTAACAGAATGCATTTAAACAGCTAGATATTTGATGAAAAAATGTTTTCTTTTACAGATGTCTTGTCCAGCCTATCTAGTATGAACTCTTTGACTCCAGAGCAAAGTGCTAATGCTACACCAGACGCGAGTTTACAACCTTCTAGTATCAATTCTGTTCAAAGGTATTCCCAGCGATTCTCTGTGTGTGTGGGGATGTAATTTCATTTATTTTCAGTTCATTCCAGGTACAGGATAGAATTTTAGAGAAATTTTTAGCCATTATGAATCATCATCTAGTTCTTTGATTTTATAAACACTATCCATGTATAAAGTTGGGCGCAGTAATGGGAAAAATGAATATTGTAGTATGAATGTAGAGATTATATATTATGGACAAATTTTTGATCAGAACAATTTTGCATCTTATAGTGTTTTAGAAAGGAAACATCTATATTAATTTTGTATTCATCAGTATTCCAGGAAGGCGAAAGGCTCCACGTGATTTAACAGTCGTTTCGGTAGCACATACTGATATTCCACCAAAGGAACCTGTGGTGTATAGTAAGCAGACACAGACTGCTCAAACCACGCACACTTCACACGACGGTGAGTTTTACTTTTAATCACATCTCAGTGTTAGGATTTTTTTCACAACATTCTAGCCATTCAGAAAAGGCAATTGCTTGGCTACCTTAAAAGCAATTATGTCTTCTCTGTCATTAGATAAACATATGTGTAGCACAAAATTAAGACTAAAAGATTGAGAGAGAATCACTTTATCCCTTTCATTCAATAATCTTTAAAATTATAAATATAATATTTATATTCTTTGATTCAAAGTTCTAGCTTTAATTATGTGCTGCACTATGACTTTGTCTTTGAATATTGGAATTCTCAGAGGTTCTTTCGGAATTTATTCACAGTTGCCATATTTTTGATTTGATACGTAAAATACATACATCGTTTGATATCTACATGTTTAAAATTTTGTATATTTAATATGAAATCAGAACATATAAAAATTTTGAAGAAACCTCAGTGTACATACATATATTTTGAATAATTAGTTTGTAAGAACATGGTACAGTGGTTGTCGAATAACGAAATATTATTCTTATTCGTTGGACAATGAAATTGATATTCTATTTTTGAAATTTGCTACTCACTACTTTCACAAAATTATAATTGTTTTTCCATTGCCAGGATCGAAGGCTTGAAGTTATTGTGAATTCACTAATATACTATATTGCGATTTTGTCATATTCCATAATTTTAATTATACTAAGAAAAAGAAATTGCTTCAAACTTTCTTCCTCGCTAAAAATGTTATTAGGAAATTAAATATTCGATGTATATGTAGAAATGAGTAACAACAACTGAAGCGGAATTTGTTTAACAGTCGTTAAATCATCTTCTAAATGTTTAACAGTTTCAGTTTCAACTTTTGATAATCAACTCATGTGGTAACTTTATTTTTTAATATGTTTAATCAGTGTCAATCTGAAATGTATTCTGTTATTAATTTATAACAGTCTAAATATTTAATCAATGTGATTTACTTTTAGTTAAGTTTAAATCTTACGTTAACTATTAATATTTTCTATGATCCTTACCGTTACTATGAATAATTTTTTTTTTCTCTTTTTTCCTTATAATTATATATTATAACATTCGAGGAAACTTACATATTCACACGACACGTCTGTTTAAAGAAATCTTTTTTTATTATTCTCATTTCTGTAAATACCAATTCTTCAAATATGATCTAGGAAAAGTCGAGCAATCGTAAACTGGCACAACAATTACCGGGTACACAAAAACTAGTATAATTCAAGAAATCAGAGATGTTACTGATAATCTATGAGCAGTTAGTTTAATAATTACTTAACGTCATAGTTAGACCTTGCGTAATACTTCTGAGATTATTCTGTAGAACTGTGACTTCCACAATTGTTTGCCAAATCCATATTATTACCTTTTTTGTATAATCGCGTGAAATACGTTTTCGTCAAAGCTTGCTTTACCAAGTCGGTAATGTCTTATCGCTCTGAATCATCGCATAAAGTTACATTCCACTAACATACTTTCAATGAGACATTCTATTATTAAAATTCTTTGTCGTCCCTTTGCTACAATTTGATGTAAACAGATATTTATAAGTTGAATTTTCAACATTTCCAACTACCCTTTCTACATTGCCGTAGTTTTATATGATTGAAAGAAAGCCCCAATTGAATTGCTATACCTAATTTTTCTCAACATGCTCGGATCAACAATAATAAATTAGCCCGAAGTATAAATTTCAACCAAACTGCATACATTAGAAGCCGCAATACTTCTCCGCTACACAAACATATGTAAATTAGTTTATTAAAAACACAAGTTAAATCTACAGAGTGATGCATTTGAAATCGAGTATTTGAATATTTCTTCTGCCTTTAAAGACATGGCAAAAACTGTTTAGAAAAAAAGTTGTTCATAATAGGGCGGACTTCCATTCTAGTCCAAAGTTTTTGTTCTTGTGAGATATCAAGATCACATTCACTTCCTTAAATGAAACCCTACACTTTCCTCTGACCGATCCGTCAGTCAGCATTGATATAAGTTTACAGATATAAATTTGGGCTTAGCCATTTATGAGATTTTAACGACCAAGAGAAAATCAATCAGAATTGAACGATCAGTATTTGAAGAAAATCAAGATAAAATCAGACGAATTTTGTGTGTGTATTCACAAGGAGGATAGATATTCTGTATTCTGCTTCGAATACCTCACTCTGTACAATTACGTATATCCTAATTTTCTCGTTTTGTCGTATCTTACTTTCCAGTTAAATTATACTATAATTTATTAATATTATTGTTTTGGAGTATTGGTTTGGTTACTTTATTTAATCGGGATTCTGATCTTACAACTAACAAAAATAGAGTGGCAAATTAATCGTAGATTGGGTTTTATGGCTAAAGATATATATATATTTTTCAAATAACTGTCTCAGGTTTGGTTCAATATTGAAAAAAGTATAAACCTAACAACATATCTTTGTCGTAATATCTATGTTGCAACTATTATAGTTCATCGGTTATGCCACGATGCTTTTTCAGCAATTGTTCATCAAAATTAATACTGAGCTTTACATAGTGTCCCACTTGAGTTCGAAATATTTGAATTTTCTCACCAATTTTGATTATAAAATCTTGTTAAAAATCATCAGCAACTCCTGCAACCAAATTATTTATTCGAATTTTTTTGTACAAAGCTAAGATTCGATTTGAGATTGAAGAAGTTACGGTTTTTAATTATTGATAAGCAGATTCCAATACATACATATATACATTAATTGATGAATCGTGGCACATCTTAGAATTATAATATATGGGATGAAGCTGTGCTTCTGGTTGGTATTTATGTCCAAGGTATACATTCAAGCACAGCTTTCGAGCCACAACGAGACAGTATTTAGATCAACGTAAAGATATGAGAGGTTCATAGCTACAAAGGTTCTGTTTATAAAATGATAAAAAGCATAAAAAACTGTCTTATATGACAATTTAAAAAAATCATTTAAACATTTTCATAATTGATGGCTGAAAGTTTGTACCAATGATTAACTGAC
Organism: Tenthredo scrophulariae; assembly: GCA_963978835.1. Classification (NCBI taxonomy): domain Eukaryota; kingdom Metazoa; phylum Arthropoda; class Insecta; order Hymenoptera; family Tenthredinidae; genus Tenthredo; species Tenthredo scrophulariae. Next base: position 9,010,462 of record OZ022234.1, read on the forward strand.
ATTTATCACATTAGAGGATTTAGGCTGCGATACTCAAATTTGAAATTAAATTTGCAACAGAGCTGTGGCTGATGTGTACTATTTGCGTTATACCTATATTTAATTGCATACTTATTCTGGTATCCGGGCTACTGCCTACTGTATTATGGACTGCGCTATATTACTGCAAATTCATTTAGCATAAGTAACGACGAATTACTCTCCAAATAAATTTCATGCGTAGTGCAGCGTTATATAATTATCGAAATAAATCTCAGATCAAAAAAGGAAAGAAAAAGAAAAGACATATATGTTCTGGAGCTTCACGCCAATCAAGACCATTAATTCTAATGATTAAAATATCATTTGTTACTGTAGCTGGTTTTAAATTGAGGAATATAATTTTTTACACTAATACTGCTGCAAATAATGTGAGTTATTTTCATCAATGTTGATATTGACAATTTACAAAAATTCTGCTTATGCTAACTGATGTTGCGGTATCTTTAACCGTGCGCGTATGCCCTTGTCTTGCGATACAATTGGTCAAATCACCTGGTGTTGGACATAAGGACTGTCCACCTCTTCTTCCGCATACTCGATCTTCTCTTCCTGTTCAACAACCACACCAACTCACTCTTGCTCCGCAGGCTACTTTGAGACCGACTGGTGGCGTCCCAGGAAAGGTGGGTCTGCACCAAACTACCTATGTATGTTCTGTCTACTTTTTTACTACACTTCCGTATATTATTTATAACTGTATATCATAGAGGTAGATACTGTGTTGTTAAGTTTAAATATTACGCATAAACTGTGTGTAAAACATTAAGCATTCATTCAGAGTCAATTATTTAATGTTTCTTGTATATTATTATTTGATTCTGAATCTCTTTATGATTATTAATGATCTTACATACAGTTTTGTTCTTCGCTTGTACACAAAGACAGCTTTAAAATGCTTAATTTTTTTTTTTAACAAATTTACGGATATACTAATAGGTACAAAATTAGCAGGGCACACTGGGTTTTAATTATTAACGCGAATATATGCATAAATATATTTGCTTTTATAAATTACGTTGCTTGCTTTAATGCTAATTGACCAGCGGTGATAAAAAAAAAAAAACAAGAAAACAAGAAAACAAAAAAAAAAAAACAATGTTCTATAATTTACGGAGAAACTTCGGGGGTTGGCATAAGTGTGACAAGGCGTGTAAGTGAGATTTAGTACTCTGTTCAGCTGTGAAATTTCAAAACAATTAACGACCAGAGTAAGAAAAAAATATTTACCCATTTTTTTTATAACATAAATAAATATCCTAACAGAGTTATAAAGCTCTCAAAAACGATACGCCAGTATTGGCTAATGACTCTCTTCCCCCGAAAAAGATTGAGAATTCTTTTTATATATTTGCCGATCGTTTCTATGTTGATCTATTTGCCAATACATGAAAGCAGCTTTTATTACACAGTTGTGCGGAGTACAATATCCGTGTAGAGACTAGCTCGCGTTAGATTGAATATATTCTTATAAAACTTTATGATACTTTCATAGAAGGCAGTGTTTCTGAATATGTACGTTTCCTCTGATTTGTAGGCACCATCGCACCACACGATTTTGCAATTACAAATCAAAATGACCTACCTACATTCAGCGTATCGGGATTATTTCAAAATTAAAACAACACTTGCTCAGATATATCCTCTCGTATCGTAAAGACTCATAATACTCAAATCACTTTGACCAATTTCATTATTAAAATATTGAAACCATTTTTTTTTTCAACAGTGAAATTTACGGACTGAGTAATTCTGATTATTATACTTAAAAGCTGGAACTGTGACATAATTTTATCCCAAGTCTTTGCTCTTCGATTTGATTCTTCCGTTTGTAATCGAATCTATTTTGCTACCGAGGCAGAAGAACGATAAGAAGTTTGACGATTGCTCTGAGTGTAGGGAGGTGCTCTCAATGTAGCGTGTCAATGTCCGATTGTAACTAAGTGAAATTTTTTTCCCTCCCGTCCTCAGCTCATGCATTCGGCTATTACGGTAAGTTATGATTTCTCTTGGTTTCCATCCAGTTCGAGGCTCAGATTAGCTTAGTTTACGCACTATTTATTTGGATGAACATTTTCTCGATATAATTATCCCTCTCAGTTTAATCTCCTCCAAGTATTTGTCACCGTTCATTTATTTGACAATGAATAAAGCTTAGGAAAATGTTTTATCATTTGCCAAAAGTACCTATTACTGGATACCAGTTATTTATCCATATCGTGTAACTGAATGGGTCAATATTCAGCGTACAATACATAGTTTAATGGTTTATTGAATGTAAGAAAATAATTGAAGGGTATATACAGAGTTAAGACATAGGATGCGTTATTTATTATAGGTAGCAATCAACAGTTATTTATCTATTTGAAATGACTCTCCACCCAAAAACATTATTTACATTTACTGTCTTGATGCGTTGCTTTTATACTATCAGCCTTGTTTGACTTTTCTTCCTCATAAAATTTTACTGCCTGAAAATAACAATGTGTCGTTTTGCCTAATTTCAACGGCTTACACGATATGTTATGAAATTCATCAATGAGTGCCTCAAATCTTATCTTTCAGTTAGATTCTTATTCCTTATCTGATCTATCTGACATCCCGACTTTCGAAGCTATCTAGATATCTCATTAGAAGTGACGCGTCAAATGAATCCACCTTCTCGTTTTTAAGATCTATTATTTAGACTAAAACAATGACAAATCACACAGAGTTGAAAAATAAACTCACAGTATTTTCTATTCAATTAGAAACCTGGTGGACCCCTTGGATTAGACAAAATTACAGTTGCTTAGTGACTCCCAGCTCTTTAAAGATATGTCCACTGCCAGATCTTGTCACAACTTAACGCACCTTCCAGAGTTCTCAAAGTGAATTCACCATTGGCTGTTTCAATACTAACAAACACTTTTATCTGTGGATGCGATAATTATCAGACAGCTTAGGGTACGGGTTTATTTTACACCATTGTATATGTGATATTATGTCGATAGAGAAGATATGAAATCAGGAGAAATACCAATTGATTAAATTCATGCAATCTAGCTCCATCGAGTAAACATGTAGTATGGTGTAAAATTATTTTGCTTTGGCTAAAAGGGGACGGATGCAAAACCTAATCGTTTAGAAAAAAGTACCAAAATTCTGATCGGAAAGTTGTCCTTTTAGTAATCTTTATGAAAGGACGGTCCTAGCAACAAAATTTGTGAATAAAGCCTGAAGAATTCAGAACAAGTTACACGTAATTGCTTGACCAAAAGTTAATGAAATTTAGTCGGCGTCTCCAAAAAATTACTATGATCAAAATAGATCAAAATACTTTTCAATGTCGTGTCTTTCAGCAATTAGAACGTTCAATTTATTTACCTTGTCTTGTATTTCATATATTTCGAGATTCTTCACATGAATACATTAATCAAATTATTATGTTTGTTTTTGAGAATTAACAGAAGAAAATTGATCTCTGTTTTCAATGATTTAAATAAATAGTCGGAGATGTCAGTATGCTTATGCTACTTACCTCCCAAATAGAAAATCCTTATCTTGCTTGCATCCTTCTTTTGTTGCTATGAATATTCCTTAGAATCTTTATCGGTAGCTGTTAGTAAAGGATTATAACAAGAGTTATTGTAGAAAAAGAAACTTGCTTATAAAATACGATTATGGCGTGGAACTAAATCTGCAATATTTTATAAGTTTTTTTTTTCTTTTTTTTTCTCTTTCTTTCTTAACATACAACATGTATGTAAATAAACATTTTCCAGTTACATAATACAATAAAATCACAATACAGTAGGGAATCATCTTTCATCTTTATGATTGAATTGAATATTTTTACAGAATTTTATTGCTTCATAAATTATTGTGGAAATAATTTTTCAGAATTAAAGGGGGAAAAAAAAAAAAAAACTTGTGTATATATATATATATATATATACCGTGCAATTTGATTGGAAATTAATATGCTGTAAGGTTGAAAGTGCATGATTAGCTGAAAGTCACAAATCATGGTCAGAATTGTAATTTTTAACAAAGATGAAAGATAAGAATCATAATAAATCTTGAAGAGTACTTGGCTTTTGTGAATTCACCATGAAATGTGATTTTTTGATATGTTAACAACTATAGAAGCTCAAATAGGGAAAGCCTTTTGCATGTAGCTAGCTATATAACACTGACTCGTCAACTTGATACATTTCAATCCGTTGGGACAATTTTCGATGCATTTTCACGTATCATCAATCCACCGTTGATAATTATTGAACATTTGACTTCTATTAATTTCAAAATTCAAAACAGAACATATTTCAAGTTGTAAAATAATTGTAAAATAATTGTAAAATATCTTCTTCAAATTTTTTTAGTCAATCAGCTATAATTCGAATAACAGTAATATATTAACGTATTACTATTATGATGATATATAGCATTGCAGAATGAAAATAAAATCAGTCATTTCTCATTTTATAATAATTCTTATTATTATTTCTTCATTACTAAAGAAAATTCGCATACAGTTATAAAACTTTGGTAAAATAATATTGATAATGCATCGACGATTTTCCATATAGCAGATCTGAAATGCAAACAAATTAAGATACAAAATTGATTGAAGTTTTCTTTTCCCTCCTTCAAGACGAGTACAATCTAAATCCTGGTTTAGAGTGGGAGGACGAGTTTACAGGTAGGTAATCTTCTCCGAAGTTGACTTACTCTACCTAATTGTGTCACAAAAAAAAAAAATCACTACCTTTGTTTCACGCTCACAAAAGTTTATGCTCTAGCAAATACTATTTTGTGATTTTAATTTCACTCTGCTTGTACTCAACTGAGGGAGTCTCCTTTTAGGTCTATCCAAATTGCTTGATGAGTTTAAAATATTAGCAATATTCATTTAATAATTCCGCCTGCATTAATGCCACTTCTTTTTTTACTTATATAAACTAAGGAGTGAATAGATCATAATACTAACATAAATCCAGGCCACTTTTAATGGAATGTTAAATATTCAAAGTAGGCTTGAAATATCATTTTCAAATAACAATAGATAACTTAACTTATTCATTATTTTCTTTCAAACGGCACAACTCTATGAATATGTTTGATGATTAGTTAATTAACATCATACTCGAAAGCAGATTAACTGATTTAGATTTTATTAGATTTTGCCCTGAATATTATTAGTGTAAGTGCATAGTAGGTAACATACATACTTACGAGCTTGGTTCTTATAGTATATGAAATTTATAATCGATTCTTTCCAAAAGTCAATGAAAATTATATTGTATTATTAATTTGTATCTCTAGACTTGCTTACAATTAGCTATTTCTTTAAATTAATATCAGAATTCTGTGTTACTTTAATATTTATCGGTATCATGCATGAGACTTGGAAGCTGCGTTAACTTGTCTCCACTCGTCTCACTGTTATCCTCTGTATCTCTCCTATGGATCAAAGCAAACTTAAAGAGGTAGTATGGTTTTTGTCTTTTTTCTTAAATACTGAATAATTGACATTGAAACTATTTCCAAATATCCATCTACCATTATTGCTAATAATAATAATTGATTCCTTGGAATAATTATCGATGTGTACTAAATTCTTTCGACCTTTATACAATCTAAAAATTTAGGTGATATCGGGTTTAAACTTAAATTTAATCTGCGAGTAGCGGGTGAAGCATGAGCGAATTCTTTCAACTCGTATTTTAAAAATTGTACACTTTTCTCGATCCAAAGAATTATAATATCAGCTATATTGTTGTTTACAAATGGCTAATACCACCTCTGATAGCTATGATATGATCCGTTCAATGTATCTGTCCTTTAGAAATTTATTCTACCTGCAAGAATTTCAGCCATTATTATTGATTACAATGGCTCATTAATTCAGTGTCACCTTGTGTTTGAGATGAAACGTTTCTAACATCTTAATATATTATTCAAATGCAGACATATTTATTTAGGGATTGTAACGAAACAGACAAGCGAGAGGTATATGATTAACTCAGTGTTATTTGACTGGTAGTATATCTGTATCTACTAGAATAAAATCTGATTCCATCTCATTGTCGGCAAATATTATCGGGCTTTTCACAAGCTAATTAAATCATCCTCGATTAGCACCTCAACGAAGGGTGGAGAGACACAAGTTAAGCAAATCGAGTATCTTGATTGCCTCAGAAATAGATATATCTATTGCGCATGAGTTATAAATCATGAGTTTTGGTAACATAGGTAACTAATTTAATGCATGGATCTCACAATGCACTGTTATAACGTTTATTTTTATGTACATACATCTGGCTTAATATTTCAGCATGTACAGATCCATTATTATTCATATAAATTTGATTGCTATTAGTAATTGCAACATTAGCAGGACCACCAAACGTTATTTAACGTGATAGAAACATTTCTTTCAATGCTTTGCAATATAGTATCATGCTTCATTTGAATTACACTTAATCTAATCATTCCAAAATCGAAAGTGAGACCAAAGCATACCGCAGAGTCACAATTAAGTAGATTGCTAATATCTTGCAGTCTATTCGGTGGTTCATTTTAGTTCTAGGTAAAAATATTTTGTGGAATATTTTGCAATGTCTGCTTTTATTGCATCTTCGTTAAAAATTTGGGGCCCAATTTATCAAACCACAAAGTACGCTCTTTCAAATGCTAGCAGTTGTATCTATTTAGCTAAATTTTATGCCTCGCATGATGCCTTGCGTTAAAATAATCGTTAAGGAAAATTCATGTGTAAAAATACGAGCTAAACTTCTGCATAGAATATTTATTGAATTTAGTAAAGAAGTAGTTAGACTAGCTAGCTAGTTAGGGTCGTTATGGGTCTGGGGTACTCGTTACGGGGCCAGCTTATTCACCACAGTTTTGACATTTGATGATGGCCAAGCCGAGGATGAAGAAAGCAGCCTACCTCACATGGATGGATTCCAGAGTAAACTTCCACCAGGAATTTTGCCCCACGGATTACCACAAGTCAAAGAAGTTCAGCCAGCCGTAACACAGGTCGAACAGGAGAAAGAAAAAGAAAAACCCAAAGAAGGTATGCTCCTTCTTCTATCTACATTAGTATAAATCTCATACCAGTGATTTTAGATTCGCAATATCTAGAGCCCAGATTGTGTTACTCAAGTATTTACTACTATGAAATTGTATGGCGAGTCTTTAGTTAATCTTTTGAATTAGTCTTGAACAAATATGACTATTTTGTACAGTAAGAGAACTTAGCGAGGAGGAAAAGCTGATGACCATTCTATCAGAAGAGTTTCAACGATTCTTAGACCGTTCAAGCAGAGTGGTGGAAAGAGCTCTTGGTGAATCTGTAGATATTTATACAGATTACACTGGAATAATAGACGGAGAAGATGGGATGTAAGTATAAGTTGTTTATATTTGAAAGTAAGGTCGGATTTTCAATGATGCGCATTGACGATGAGATACAATCTGCTTTTACAATAACAAACACAATACTTTGCCAGAAAATAATTGTTCCAGCTCATTCATTTGGCTGCAGAATTTTCATACCGAAAAAGCTGTTTAGCCCTGTTATTTTCTGAGAACATGATTCCTGTTTTAACGAAAAGTTGATATTTTACAGCGACGAAAAGAGCCACCAGCGTTTGTCATTGAATCGTTCATTCTTCTGCGATCGTTGGTCCCGCAACCGGTGCATTACTTCATTGGACTGGTCACCACAGTTCCCTGAGCTTCTGGCAGCATCGTATAAAAACAATGACGATACGCCAAATGATCCAGATGGAGTTTGTTTAATCTGGAATACAAAATTCAAGAAGACAACACCAGAATACATTTTTCATTGTCAGTCGTCTGTGATGGCCACAACCTTTGCAAGATTTCATCCAAATTTAATTCTGGGTGGAACTTACTCAGGGCAAATTGTTCTCTGGGATAACAGAGTTCAAAAAAGAACTCCTATTCAACGCACTCCGCTGTCCGCATCAGCGCACACTGTAAGTTTTTTTAGTTTTTGACAATATGCTCTAATTCTCACAATGAACGTGATAAAACAATATGAAAATCTTATTTCTCGATTATGTGAAAACTAATAAAGAATTTCCACGTTTTTCAGCATCCTGTATATTGTTTGAACGTAGTCGGGACTCAGAATGCACATAATTTGATAAGCATTTCAACAGATGGAAGGTTGTGCTCCTGGAATTTAGACATGCTTTCACATCCTCAAGAAACACTAGATCTTCAGGCGCGACAGTCAAGACCGATTGCTGTTACTTCGCTTGCTTTTCCAAGCGGAGATGTTAACAATTTTGTAGTTGGTAGCGAAGATGGTACAGTTTATTCAGGTGAATGAAGAAAACTTGAATTTAGAGACTACATTGGCTTGAATAGCTTGATTAAAATTTATCACACACATTACTAGAAACCAATATAACTCCTTTCATTTTTTTTTTTCATTGCAGCCTGCCGTCACGGGACTAAGGCTGGTGTAACAGAAACTTATGAAGGACATCTAGGGCCTGTTACGGGTGTCAGTGCTCACGCCGTACAAGGCGGTATTGACTTCTCCCATCTTTTCCTAACGTCGTCTATTGACTGGACGATTAAATTATGGAGTCTGAAAGAAAACAAGCCTTTATATTCGTTCGAACACAACGGGGATTACGTATACGATGTAGCATGGTCTCCTACTCATCCTGCTCTATTCGCAGCTGTTGATGGATCTGGACGTTTAGATTTATGGAATTTAAATCAAGATACTGAGGTACCAGCGGCAAGCGTGGTCGTCGATGGATGCCCTGCTCTAAATACAGTCTCTTGGACACCAAGCGGATTGCACGTTACTGTCGGCGATGATACTGGAAAGATCTGGGTTTATGATGTAGCTGAAGTAAGTGAAATATACATGAAACTATAAAATTCTGGTAAAAATTAACTTCGTTTGTTGTTAATTCGAGCAATTTGGGATCTAATAGATCGTTTGGAATACTTGAGTCTGATTTCAAAGATAGAGGTAAGCGGAATACCGTTGTGTTCATTCTTATTGGTTTTTTTACAGCACTTTGCTCATCCCCGAATTGACGAATGGAATAATTTCCTATATACGCAGCAAGATCTTAAAAACAACAAAGCAGATGAAGAGTTGGATAAGCTTAACTTAAGTTCTGGACCTTCGTCTTTGATATCTATGCCATCGTTATCCTCATGTCCGATCAGATAAAAGACTATGTAAGCTCAGCGATCTAATACTTAAATTATTATTACACGGAAACTAATCGTACTACTTCATACATAGAAACAGCTTTTTTCCTAGAGCTCACTCTTGTACGTTTCAAGTAAAATATTGAAGACAAAATTAAAGTGATACAATAATTTATCAATGTGTAGTCGGAAGAATGAGCAGAATAATAAAAATGCACAGTTATTATATTGTAGCAAAGTTTAATCTTACTTATGTAAAAGGTAGAGATAACTATCAAACTACTGGTACACTATTCTTCACATTGACAAGACAGACTGATCGGATGATAAATATAAGTAAGCAATTAATATCAGTTTGTAGTGTTGATATTTTTTGCAAATCAACGTTGCATTTTGGTCCTTGATACTGTATTGTGAATTGTGAGCTCAATCATTACCCCTAATTCATCATTATTTCGGTGAATAAAACGAATTAACTAAAGGCGCTTAGAAAGTTTGTATTGTCTGGTATACAGAATTTGTTATTTCAACATAATTGTCTTATGATACTCAGTACAGATTAAAGGATTGTATTTTAATGCTTTGTATGTATATAATAACAATTAAGGATCACTCACTACATTTCGGATAAAAAAAAAAACATCTTGTGCAGATAATATCAAACTGACTTTAGACCTGTGAGAAAACCGTAAAAGTTTATTCCGTACAATATAAATTGTTGCTTTCTTTGACTTTATTTAAACTAGAAAATTATTTTAACTTCGATTACTGTTGTCATTGACTATTTTTTTTTTTTCTTTTGTTCGTTTTTCAATCTTCTTCTACACCATACAAGAGATTCGGAATAAACATGTTATCTTAACAAATCTGCGTCGTATCAATGACATTAATAAATTATTTGAATAAACTAATAAATTTGTCAATGATGAATAACATTAAGAATAGGTATATTAATAAATATCGCAAGTTTGTCTAATCTATAAACTGTTACAGTGTTGTTCTTATTATACAGATAATTAGTCCGAATAAGTTCTTACTCTCATTTCTTTATTTATATTCTATTTGCTACTTTCAAAACGATTAATTTAAGAAAACACGGTTTTTATAGTCTTCGCGCTATTATTTAATACCTATGTATTTAAGTCTGTAGCATAAATATATTCTAAACTATACAACTGTATAATAATTATATCTATTTACAGCTACGAGTAGAATGTTATATTTTGCTTAGTTTGTAAATTTCCAGTAAACATTAATTTTGTTAACAATAAAACTTGAGTTATAAAACTATAATCCGATAATTTCACTGAGTTTCGATTTACTGAGAATCTTTTTTGAAAAATTCGATTGGGAGAAAAGCGAAATTCAATTCTTTTAATCTTCTATCCCATTCTGGCAATCGTTTGTTCATCGTTCGTGCTAAAGTAGGAAATTAGAATTGATGCATTTTCAGCTGTTTAAAAATTGGCGACCACCTCTGCGGGTACTAGGCTGACTTTTCGATGTAGGTATAACTTCAAATATTCAGAGTAGCTGTTCCGGGTACGCCTTGTTGTATGCGACCTGCATACCTTTACTGTGATTTTTAACTTTAAATTGCATACAGTAAAACACATACGGATGAGGCTTGCGGGTGAAATAATTCGTCAATTCAAGCGCGAGATGGCAATACCTTTCAACATTCTGTAAGCCCTACTAGGGACAAGCAGAAACACTGACCTAGGATAACAGTCTGTTGTGGGGTCAGTGGCTCTCGTGGCGTCAAATGGTTCGCATAGGGATTGTCTGAACGAGATTTGACTGTGGAAAGCAGCTCGATATAAATACCCTGAGCGCAGTGAAGTTGTGGCAAACTAGACAATGTATATTTTGTAAAATTAATTATATTAGTTAGTATACATTATTGTAGCACGCATGTGACATATGTTATTATACACGGAAAGAATTTTATGGCAAGGGTTCTCATACTGGTATAGGAATTTCGATGTATTCCGCACTTTTGAGAACCCGGACTGTAAGTATGGTAACTATTCTCACAATTGAGGCAATGGTTACCATATCTTAAGATATGGTTACCATACTCATAGTACGAGTTCTCAAAAGTGCGGAATACATCGGAATTCCTATGGAGTATGAGAGCCCTTACCATAAAATTCCCTCCGTGATAGCTTGTATGTCGGGAGACAAATAGGACGCACTCGATCAATTGCGATGGGTACATTTTTATTTTTCGAAAACAATTACAAACTTTATATATAACTTTGACAATTAGTACTATTACATTGATACTGTATCAATAAATTACCAGATACATACCAATAATAAATTGTTTCATTATGTTACCCCTTTCTTTTCCTATACCTCTTTTTATTTAAATAAGCGATAAGTAAAGCAACGAACGACATGTCACATGCAGGAGAAATGGACCATTAGAATTAATGCATTTTTCAATTACTTACGACTGCCTTTTCGGGTTAGATATTCTCCTGATACCAGGGGCATTTTTCGACTTAAAATTATTCTAACTCTTGAAAATGCTAGTATAGATAAGCTATATAACGACTGCATGAAGCAGCGTATGCATGTCTATGTCGATACCCTACTTTTTTCCCCCACCAAAAATTTCAGAACACCTCCTCGGGTCAGATGTTTTCCTGATACCAGGAGCATTTTTCGACTTAAAATTATTCTAATTCCTAAAATTGCTAGTACAGATAAGCTATATAGCGACATGCATGAAGCAGCGTATGCATGCCGATGTCGATGGGCGACCAAAAATTTTAGAACACCTCCTTGGGTCAGATGTTCTCCTGATACCAGGAGAAATTTTCGACTTAAAATCACTCTAACTTTCAGAAATTTTAGAACACCTCCTTGGGTCGAATGTTCTCCTGATACCAGGAGCAATTTTGGACTTAAAATTACTCTAACCCTCAAAAATGCTAGTATAGATTAACATATAGCGACGTGCATGAAGCAGCGTATGCCGGACAGATGATGCCTTATTTTCAGAGTAAATTTTCTGTCAGTTGAGACTTTTGACGGAATCATATTTCTGGCAGTTGAGACTTTTTTCGGAGTCATGTTTCTGGCAGTTGACACCCCAAACTTAACTCCTAAAAATATGGTGTCAACTGCCAGAAATATGACCCCGAAAAAAGTCTCAACTGCCAGAAAAAATAAAGTAATATTTCTGGCAGTTGAGACTTTTTTCGGGGTCATATTTCTGGCAGTTGACACCCCAAACTTAACTCCTAAAAATATGGTGTCAACTGCCAGAAATATGACCCCGAAAAAAGTCTCAACTGCCAGAAATATTACTTTCTTTTTTCTGGCAGTTGAGACTTTTTACGGGGTCATATTTCTGGCAGTTGACACTATATTTTTAGGAGTTAAGTTTGAGGTGTCAACTGCCAGAAACATGATTCCGAAAAAGTCTCAACTGCCAGAAAAAGTAAAGTAATATTTCTGGCAGTTGAGACTTTTATCGGGGTCATATTTCTGGCAGTTGACACCCCAAACTTAACTCCTAAAAATATGGTGTCAACTGCCAGAAATATGACCCCGAAAAAAGTCTCAACTGCCAGAAATATTACTTTCTTTTTTCTGGCAGTTGAGACTTTTTACGGGGTCATATTTCTGGCAGTTGACACTATATTTTTAGGAGTTAAGTTTGAGGTGTCAACTGCCAGAAACATGATTCCGAAAAAGTCTCAACTGCCAGAAAAAGTAAAGTAATATTTCTGGCAGTTGAGACTTTTATCGGGGTCATATTTCTGGCAGTTGACACCCCAAACTTAACTCCTAAAAATATGGTGTCAACTGCCAGAAATATGACCCCGAAAAAAGTCTCAACTGCCAGAAATATTACTTTCTTTTTTCTGGCAGTTGAGACTTTTTCGGGGTCATATTTCTGGCAGTTGACACCATATTTTTAGGAGTTAAGTTTGAGGTGTCAACTGCCAGAAACATGACTCCGAAAAAAGTCTCAACTGCCAGAGATATCACTCTGAAAAGTCTCAACTGCCAGAAAAATCATTCCATTTCCATAAAAATACTAGTATATAGATAAGCTATATAGCGTCGTGCATGAAGTAGCGCATGCCTGTGTCGACATAGTGCTCTTTTTCCCCACCAAAAATTTCAGAACACCTCCTCGGGTTTTATGTTTTCCTGATACCAGGAGCATTTTTCGACTTAAAATTATTTTACCTTTGAAAAAGGGCTGGATCAGGAGAACATCTGACCCCGAGAAGGTGTGCTGAAATTTTTGGCGGGAAAAAGAGACTGTATGTGTGCACACATGTCTTCATGCATATCTATATATATATATTTAGGTATACTAGTGTTTTCCAGAGTTAGAATGATTTCAAATAGAGAGTTGTTATAGGTAAGGGAAAGTGTAAAATAACGAAGCAATTGATTACTGATACAACTATCAATTTATTGATACAGAATGGATACAATATTCATTGTACACATCATGAACTATCCATAATTGTTTCTTAAAAATAAATATATTATACATTGCAATTGATCGAGTCTCTTTGTTTGATTCCTGGCATACAATAAGTTATCATAATCTAAACTATATTCGTATTACAGTGATGCACTAGCTAATATAACTAATTATACAAAGACTGGGTTCTATAAACACTCGTTCGTTGCAGATGGAATGGAATTCTTGCCGGACGGAGATCTTTGGACTGTGAAAGAAGTGCATTCAACTGTAACAGAAAGACTTGTCTTATAATATTCTTATGATTTAATAAATTTCTGTGAAAACTAGACAAGAAGAATCTTCCTTCCCAAGTCAGTACATTGTCTACTTTACGACAATTTCTCTGAGTTTAGAGTATTTATATAGGAATGCTTGTCATAATTCACAGTCGCATCTCGTTAACGCAACTCCAATACTGACCTTCGACACCACAAAGGTTACTGATCCCACGGCAGGTGCCCCTACCCTAGGCCAGTGCTACTCCGCCAACGGAGTAACAAATGGCATCGCCATCTCGCGGTCGCCGTGACGCACTACTTTTACTGCCGAAATAGTACTGCCTTACGGTATGCAACTTGCATGCCATTTCTGTGACCTGTATCTTGCAACTGCATATAATGTGGCGTACCTGTTTTTGCGGCAAAAGTAGTTCCTCGATTTGACCGCGAGGTGGCGATACCATTTCAGACCCCGTTGACACCACAACCCGGGCTGTCGCTTGTCACGTTTCAAATAATCGTGAGAATAATTACTAGCAAATAATATGTACGTGCAACCACGATAGTTTAACGTAAAGTTTATAGTTTAATTAGGTATGTATGATATAAATTTAAATAATCTAAAAACGTTATTCTTACAACCTTGCTATCACTTTAATTCAATCAACTCCTTCAGCTAGGTTAACTCCTAACCTCTTATCGCATATTAAAACTCGATTCTAATAGATCTTTCGATCTCTCATTGCCAGATCTCTTCCTTAGAACACAATATCTCATGCTTCAGTGATCATTTCGTTAAACTTAGCATTCAGGATAACGGGAAACATGTTTTTCACTTCAGAATAAAACCTAGCAGACCACATTTCGTCTGTAACATACATGCCATGTGCTGATGTAATATTTATGTTTATTTACCAGATGGGACATGCTGCTGTTTTGTCCAACTTGTGGAAATATACTGCACGTAGAATCGGGATTATCTAATTACCGATTTGCGTGTAACACTTGTCCATACATCTTCAATATATCTCAGAGAATAACCAGCCGCACTTATCCAAAGCTCAAAGAAGTGGACGACGTATTAGGCGGCAGTGCTGCATGGGAAAACGTCGATGCAACTGATGAACGTTGTCCAAAATGTTCTCATCATCGGGCTTACTTTATGCAGATACAAACCCGATCTGCTGATGAACCAATGACAACTTTTTACAGATGTTGCAATCCACAGTGCAGCCACAACTTCAGGGATTAGTTGTATGTTTCTAATTTGAATACAATTACTCTCATAGAGTTAGAAACCAGAAGATTTTTAGCCCTCAAAAACTGTTAATCGATATCATTTTTACTAAATTTTTTTACAGCAAACAGATGAGATGCTCATGGGTCCGATGAAACAAACATTAAGGACCGTCGAGACACAATGGAAACATTTACAGCCTGGTTTTTCTTTCCGTTTGTCTTATGGGTCGAGAAATGTGGCTTTGGCGGTTCGTTTACTTCAAGATAAACGTGTTATAGCTTTGCCAACTGATACAATTTACGGCTTGGCAGGACTGGTACAAAGCAATGATTCTATCAAGAAATTGTACGAAATTAAGCACAGAGATCTCTGCAAACCAATGGCGATATGTGTTGGTGAAATTTCGGACGTTCAATCTTGGGGTATGGTCGATTCCTTGCCAGATGGTTTGTTGGAATCGTTGTTCCCTGGACCAGTGACGCTGGTACTCAAGCGAACGCCAAAACTGAACCCGCTTTTCAATCCTAACGTACAAAATGTGGGAATTAGAATTCCAGATGCAAATTTTATTAGGGAAATTGCTAAAAGACTAAAAGAACCGTTGGCACTAACAAGTGCTAATGAAAGTAACAAACCGAGTACTATAGACCCGGAAGAATTTTCATCTTTGTGGCCGCAGTTAGGGGCTGTTTTTTATTCAGAGGAAAAAATTAAGGATGATGAATTGGCAAGAGCTGGTTCAACCATTGTCAATTTATCGGAACCTGGAAAGTATTCGATAATTCGTAAAGGAAGTGCTGAACTTGAGACAATTAAAATTTTGAAAAGTTTCAAGTTGGAGGACTCTGATAATATGCATAAAGGATTATAGAAATAGAGAAATATTTGATTTGTAAGAACTAGTAAAAGTCTAATTACTAAAATAAGATACTTTTCCTAAAATTATTTATGTTTTGAGGAAAAATAGCTGTATATTCATGTACATCTCTGTCCTAATTGTTAAATCATATGTTAAATACAACTTACACCTACATCAGGAAAATTTTTTTGCAAATTATTTCTTCCTCTACCACGGGTGTTTCACAAGGGCTAATTAAATTACAATATAGAGTGTGATGATTATAGTTGATGGTAAGTGGTATGGTTTATTTATAAATTATATGTAGGTCTAAATATGAATAGGATCGGCTCTGAATTATTAAAGTATTTGAAAATTACTGAGAAAAATTCTTTGTTGATTAAAAATATCCAAATAACGCCCACTTTCAATTTTGTAATCTTACAGAATTACAATGATATAAATTTTGAAAAAGAAAACTTCCTAAAATTCAGAGTGTATAGTTATTAAAATTGCTTTGTAACATGCATAATACGGAATAATTATGTTCCAGAGCAACTCTGTTAATATTTCATTACAATTCTAAAACTTTAAATCATTCTGTAGAATAAGGCTTAGATTCTAAACTGCAACAACGTTTTTTCTGTATTCTAAATTGGTAATAATGGCCCTCATTTGCTCTCACATTAAGCTACACATAGCTCTGCACAGAAGACTTTAGTTTTAGCATTATGGTTGCCTATCGGCTGACTAGATGTCCATATTTATACTTGACTATTTCTGAATCAGGGTTTGGATCATTGCAGCCAGTTTGAAGCTGTGACACCGAGTTACAGATTCACGGTACACAGATATACGTAGCTTAAAAATGCGCCGCAAATACGAGCCTATTTTTATATTCGAATCGTATAGACAAATTCATTGGTTCGAGCAAATATAATGATAAGCGTACAAGGGTACATTCAAAGATTACGAATATGAAATGCTTAAAAATGCTAATATAATAGTTTCCTTTTTATTTAATGATAACAACATGCAGCAGTAAAGTTACTTATAATATTTCAAAGACCTGACGCATTTTCTGTAACAAATTAACTCTATTTAATGAATTTCGAATAAGTAAGTTATCCTGTAACATAGGATAACTTACTTATATAGTATAGGGTACCCTATATCTATGAACGGACCGACTACGGTCAAAACTAGATTCAAGTATAATTAGATTGTTTAAATGTGAAATTACATCAGTACATAGTTCAATTCACAGCCTATCCTAACTTATATTAATCCGAAACTATTTTATTTTAACATGTTTAGTCGCGTCCTGTTTATATTATATGTCTGTCTTTAGCTTCAGATATTAACCTGGGCTCAAGGCGAAGCTATAACACTAGAAATCAATTCCAGGGCTTTGAAAATATACAAAGTAGAAGTCAATAGTACATCATAAGTTTATTTTAAAAACAATAGTGTCGACGCTATAAAATTTACCCTTAAATTCAACTTGCAATTTATTATATCGATGAGTATAATTGGCATTGGTACGTGCCAGTATTGTCCTCTTGACAAGATACGTATCACATAAACGTTTATGAATACCTAGAAAGAAGTGTATAATGCTCGAATATAAGAGCATATTAGCTCAGTCTCAGAAGGTCTCTTTCATAAGTAATAAAGTAGTAAAAACGTTGCTAGTTAAGTAGATAATCATATGCCTTTATAAGTTATCCATATTTATTTATATACACATTTTTTAAACTGCCAAAAAGAGACCCTCGGAGTTCGAGCCGTTATAGATTACAACTTACAGTTCATATATGCATTAAAAATGCATTACGCTAATTCTATGATTATTACTATTCAATTATTTCAAAGTATGAGTTCAGACTGAATGCAAAGTCGTGCCTCCTCAGAGAGGCGACAATAGAACAGGTGATTCACACCTTGTTATATCAATCATTGATATCAAATGAATATGACAATGTTTCAACAGATACTGTTAACAAAGCATTGAGAGAGAATTTAAAGAAAACATATACTACATGTGAGTAGATAAGCGGTACTGCATTTCATATTCTTAAAATAAAATGCAAGGGTAAATATAGGAAGCTTTAATTGTGTCAAAAGTATGGTAAAATTAAACTGATTTTGGTTGCCATCAGATCTGGGTTTAGTATTAGTAATCAAGTCATTTAGATTTTAGTCGAAACCGATTCCTGCCAAGAAATTTTGATATAATATTTTCGAAATGTCTTCTGATTTAGTGTAGAAATATCAAATTCTATTTCTTTGCCTGTTTACATCAATGCAACTTTGATGCAACAAGATTCTATTTCCATTTTTTACTCTCGGTCTTTATAATTGTGTATTTAATCTAATGCGAAAAGATAAGAATTTATAGAATGCATGGAGATAAAACTGAGCTGCGATTAGGAAACTGCTCGAATTATGTGATTATGTGCTAATTATTATGTGAATGTATTTATATAATTAAATTTCGAAAATTATACCCAGGATAAATGACATGGAATATATAACATACGCGAACTTATTACAATACTAGGTAATTCTTGTGACAACGAACCATTTTTAATTGAGATAAAACAATTATAGCTATAAATATATAGTATACCAACTAATATTATTAAAATAATCGTTATACGATGGATTATTATTAGTTATAGACAACGATGAGGCCCAATAATATGTAAACTCGATGTATGGTTTCTTAGCTAAACCATTTCATAGTGAATCTTATAATAGCCGTATAATAGATTTGATAAAGATAGTTTCGTTACCAAATTAGATCTTTGAATAACAGCGTTCATTGAAGCTGTTCATTCTTTTAGTTGAAAAGTATTATTTCACTTGTTCATTTGGTTTATGATGTTAATATCGAACTGGTTTACTCTTAGTGCAAAAATATTTGACTCGTGATTTTATTTTATTTTTATTTCGTGTTTTTATTTATCAGAATATTTTCATACTCTCATAAACGAGAATCGTTGTTAGTGATTTTTTTTTTTTTTTGGTCACATTTTATCTGAATACTTATATAATAACTAAACATGTTTATCGATTATGTATTTATGATAGTTTTTGGGATATAAATTAACTAAAAGTACACATCGCGCAACACACACTCTCTCCTTGACAAGATTCAACTTCGAAAATCTATATATAAATATATATATATATATATAAGTATATATGTATACATATGTATATTTACAAATTAAATTTACTCCAGGAGTTTTAGTATTAAACATTTCTGATTACGTGACAGTAGAATTGTTTAAATATAGGAAACGAATTGGTTTCATCAAAATTGAATTAGAAATATTTGTGTAAATTCAATCATTAGATAAACTAGATTTATTAAGAACGCATCAGATATTTAATTATTTTTTGGCATCCTATATTTCAAAGTGATTTTTATATATTTCATTATTTCCCTATACTTAGAATATTTATAGCAGTTAATCGCGAGCTTATAAAATGAATGCCAAAATTTTATCGTCATTTGAAAATAATTTAATATACTATCTAATAATTAAATGTTTAAGATGATATTATGATGTGAAATTTGATGAATCAATGAAATACGTTTATCTTACTTTTCGGACAAGTGAAATAAAATAGAATAATGAAGAAACTAGATAATGAAATATAAAGTTGCTGTTGCAAAGGAGGGGGTAACCTTACTCCCTATTTTTGCTATTCAGAAATGACTAACACCTCGTTTTCTTATAAGTAATATCAGTCTAGTCCTCCTTAGTAGAAAACATGCTCAAAACTCCTTTTCTTCCATCCCGTCTGAATATGCCAACCAAACTACTGCGTAGTCTGTGAAATAAACAAAATTCTATAAAAATAAGATCATAAACTTTAATTTCTAAATAAGTGTATTAGACAAGGTCGTCAATTCTTCCAAGTCAAAGAAAAACTGGATTCTACTCGCCTTGCGTATATCTCCTTCCGTACAGTGGCCGTGAATTTGGTGGCAAGGCAAGCGATTGCAGCAATCGCAAATATCAAGTTATAAAACAAGACCAATTTGAAGTTTCCCAGCCATTCAATCCGCCCAAAATCTCCGAGTAAATCAAAGTTTGTCATCCCTGAATAGAATGGCAAGTCAATTAGATATCTCCATACTATGAAAACGTATTTCGATGTAGATAGAACATGGAAAGCTTCTTCGACAATAAACATCATTTTTTAGCTAAGGTATAAAAGATATGAATAAACTAAAGTCTGAGAGATGAATATTTATCGATATATTTATCGTCATATTTATTGATTGAAAAATAATATTCAAAGACTATTAACTAGCAATAAGCAAACTCACCAAGTATTCTCGACAATAACGGCAGGGCAGAGCTGAGGACAAGCAGCAATGCACAATTTGCGATAAGATGAGTAAGTGGGGTGGAATGAAAGCGGGGCCTAACTCGGCAGACTCCGGGTAGAGAATAGAGACCGATGGCACTTGTAACCGCCAAGTATAAGATCACCGCTACCTCGACTGTAGCCCCTATTGGACCCAGTTTGGAAAGAGAACTAATTCCTAAAGTAAATTGCTGCAAAAAGAGACAAGAAGACATTCTTGTTGGATCAAACTTTGATCTGAATATCACAGAACTTGATGATCTAGTTCCAACTCACCCTCGTGCTCAGAGGTAAGGCCTTGATCCCAATAAGTAGCTCCAGGGTATTTTGAACTGCGAGTAAAGCGGTCGCAGTAGAAAGTACCAAAAGCGCGAGCATCGCGATAGGATACAACAAAGTCCTGCGGACCCACCAAGTCCGCCTTTGTTCATCCAGTATTTTCCTTCTCCTTTGAATATCCACCAATCTTTGACTGAGTCCGCGCTGCAGTGCTCCATTCTTAAGACACATAAGCCCCGGGTTTGAACTCGGTAACTCTTCTTCGTCGTCTACAATCGTTCCACAAGTTGGGAGAGACATTGGCGCCGGTGAGACGTAGGATTTACCCGTCGCTGTGGCATGTTGCAGTCTGGTTAGAAGTGTGATTTATTAATTTCAGACAAGAATTATGCGATTGTTTTTTTAACTAAGATTCAAGTCCGGTGCTGACCTTCTTTTAATACAATCTTCTTCTAGCTTGTAGGCAAAATATTCTTCGTCCAAATTCTTGAGGAACTGAGGTTTAACAAGAAACGATCCAACAACTCCAAATAATTGGACGAATCCTACGGGAGTACAGACTATAAGATAGGAAAAAAAAGAGAAAAAAAATGATCAAGTAGATTAGAACAGTGAGATTGTTTGATTTCTATGAATATAAATGAAGACATTGTAATCTCCTTGAATGCTACTTACGTAAAAGCATAACTACTCCAACAAAAGACACACAGGAATACAGAAACGGCAAGTAATAACTCCATAAATCTGTAAAAAAATATATTAATTATTAGACAAATGAAAATGGGAGAAGGATATTGGAGGATAAAGTATCGTTAAGTGATTTTACTTCATTGATGATAGAGAAAAAGAAAAGAATTTTATTACTCACTGAGCAATGTGTGGAGACTTGATTTGTGATGATCGATTAGAGCAGACAAGACATAAGTCATTCCAAGAACAAGCGCTCCTAGCAGGCACAATACTGTTACTGTTTCGTAAACCCTGGCCATCACCCCCTATTAAATAAATATAACATAGTGTACGAGTTTAAGAGATTGATTAACATTGGTCAAAAATCTTTCAAGAATTGTTATTTTTATTTTTTTCTAAAAAAGGCATTCACCTTTCTGTGACCCACAAATCCTTCGGATTCTGTGAAGAGGTAGGCGAAGGGAAGGAACACGAACAGAGATAAGTTTGAGAAAAGAAACACATGGTTCCAGAGTCCTGAAATTCATATTTAACAATTTATTAGTAAAAATCTACTATTTGATTAATCTTATGGATAAGAAAAGACTTAATATTCTTTTATATGGTTCATATAACTGATACCTATAACGAAAAAAATATATACGATGTATCAATTGAAATCTAAAGATTGGAATCGTGATGTTGATTTATTGATAAAAATTTATTACGTAGTGAATGATGGTCCTACCTTGTATCAGAGAGCTGTTGAGCCACTTAACGTAGTAGCTGTTTGGATAAAGTATGAGCACTTCATTGCTAGCGATTGATACGGGTAAGAGTAGTGTAGCTCCGACCGAAACAGCAAGCGCAACTGTACATAGCCAGAGACTAATTCTGTAAACTGTTGCCTCATCTTCGTCCACTAATACATAGTCTTCTCTATCTCTACGTCTGAATCTTGCTATCAGTGCATAGCTCGAAATATAGAGCAAGAGAAAGAGCAGAAGAAATATCTGCAAGTTCGAAAAAGTGAATAAAAATTAGCAATGAATGTGATGATAATTTTTTTTTGTTTTTTGTTTTATTGCAGAGTCAATTATCTTATTGATAGAATGAAAATTTACAGAAATGATTGATGATTACGGATGTAGAAAAATTGATGATCTCAACAATTTGAAAATTTTCGAAAACGAACTAAGAAACAATATTTCTTTTTTTTTTACTGAATGCTTCGTAGGACAAAACTTTTAAAGTATTCAATAGATCGACGAATATTCAACCATTTGTGACGTTGCATAAATATTCTGCGAAGGACACGCAGATTAATCTCGTCGAAGGAGTTCACGTGATTTAAAACGTCGGCGTATATGCGTTTCGATCGTTTAGGAGATACGGTCGCGCGAGCAAATCCTGCAGTATGTATAATGTATATGTATGATTATGTTTCTCTCTTCCTGCATGACGTACAGTATAATACGTCTATATAAACAGTAGGAGAATAAACGTTGTATAACTTCAAGGGTATAAAATTTAACGTATTTAAACAATTGGATTTGTACTTTGAAATTAAGTTCATTTATGACAAATAAGATTACAGAGTTGTAGCATGTGAAACAACCCATTGCTTTCCATTCGTCTGATATACTGTACAATCGCACGAAGTCGTATATACCGATACGTAATAAAACATTCGTCAACAATTTATTATACTGTTCGTGCAGTAATCATTGCTAGAAATTTATTGAAGACGCGTAAAAATCGTATCGAATAAAAATTTGATTAAAAAATCAAAACCATTTAGAAGTCGAATGATTATACTTTCATTTTTAATTTACAAGAATTTTTATGTAGACACATTATCTTTCCTGTTATGGCTTTGAGTTTGAATAATCAACTATGCGAACAATTAGATTCGTGAAATTCTGGCCGAAAGCCAGATAGAATATTTTCAACTATTATCATTACGCCAGTTCTTCGCCATAAATTCATTTCTCACATTACACGTGTGAGGAATAACCGTTGTTAAAGATAGACAAGTTTATTTCTGGAAGTTTAAATGCTTCAAGATAATTATCTATACGAAATGTTTACATAGTACTACGTACATGACAAAATAGCCACGGCAGCGTGGTTTTCATTTATAAATAGAATTTTTAAACTCCTCCATGGACCATCCATCAGCTAACTATCTTCCCAATTTTTATATTTGAACATTTTTTTACTCTCAAATAGTCTTGGCAGAGATAACTGAATACGAATTAATATTCACGGTCAAAATCATATTTTATTTCCTTGTTTCCTTCAATTTGTTTATTTTTTTTTTTTTCGTCGTTCGATATTTCTGATTCTTTGACACGAGAAAAAATGTATGAATATGAATTAACTGATTTCTTCAAACGTCATTAAAAATCATTAAATTTTCCAACTAAATCCACAATCTATGTAATCGTTCGTTGTTCTCTTTCACAAACAAAGATACACGATAATAAAAGTTACGATAATCTGATCGTTCCGTTTTCTGAATTATTTTAATCTCTTGAAAAATCCCGAAAATTCATCTAGGGCTTTCTCGCCGATGATTAAGTCTCTGATAATTGAATAACGCGACATTAGTAAGCCTGCCAAAAGGTAGGCAATGCCAGACAGACGGTGGTTTGACTATCGCGTTATTTCATTGCTACAGGTTGCAGAATTACCTATACGTACAATTTATTTTTAGCTAAGTGAATATCTTCTAATTCAGTACGGACCACAACTCCTCGGGTCATCATGCGATCGAGGTGATTTTGTTTCTTTTATTCTACTCTCTTGAGGCTACATCTACATCTACCTTTGCCAAGTTCTACCTACGACAAGCAAGATTCCAGTTCGAGACAACAAAAGAAGAAACGAGTCACTGTATGTACGTTGCAACGAGAATAGATTCGACGTGGATTATACGATGTTTGTCTTTCGTGCGTTAGTAACATTATAGCAGTAGATCGCCGTATTAAGCCACTGCTGCTGCTGCTGCTGCTAGCACAAATTCACGTAATTAATAATTATATTTTTCTGTCTAGGAGTTAAACGTTTTATAGACAAATCTAAAATTTCTTTATGTATTGCCAAATTTTTTACAAATTACATTAAGTCAAAACCAACGCGTATTTAGTGACGTAAAATTTCACGAAAATCTCAAAGTTCACGAAGAAATATTCAAATCAGATAAGAACTTTGATCGAACTTCGTAGGGGTTTTGAAAATTAAAATAACGAATTAAGGCAGAATCCTAATTCATTAATCAAGCGCGTCTCGTTTAAGTTTAAGGAATTGTAAAATCATACCACGGGAAGAATATTTTCAGGAATGAATTGCCCCTCAGACAATAGTTCTGATTTTTACTAACGAAGAGTGAATAATCGAAAATTAAAAAAAAAAAAATCAAAATAATACGCGGTCACGAGATATTATCACATTTTCCCACCGAATACATTCGAAAATTTGTTCTTTAAAATTCTCTTGCCACGTGGTTTGATTTCCCAATTCTAGTATGATGAAGGTGTTATCATTAGATTGGGACACTGGTGTCCTCAAGAAATATAATGCGATTAAACTTATTCTATACGTGTATGAATATGAATGGCACGTGTTATCAAGGTTCCGGACTGTCAACGATCGAAACAATTTCTGTTATCACCCGAACACCCAGTTTATATCGCGCTTGTATATCCACGTAGTTATGTACAAACGTCATCATCGTCCGCGTGAGTAGGTAGGTACGTATGTATGTATGCACGTATGTACGTACGTACGTACGTACATACATACAGCGGCGATAACCGTGAAATACATTTATGTCGAGGTTTGTTGAATTTACTATGATTAAAGAGGCACAGCTGATACATCTGCACCCGTTTTTCAATATTATAACACTCGTGAATGAAAATTAATTCAGACTCCAATCCAATTGATAAATAATAATCACAGCACGCTTAACGGGCTAACAATACATATAGTATATTTAAATCTCAATTATAATATCTGTGATAGTTAAGAAATTAGAGAAAAAATTTTTGTATCGAAATGGATAAAAAAAAAAATGAATAAAAAAAAAAAAAAAAATGCAATATACAGATGAGGGAAAGAAAAATGATAGAAAAACTATATTACTCGATGAAGGAAGAAAAAGAAGAAGCTACTATAGATATTTTCAGTACGTTTTTGTCCTTTTAGAAATATTCTAAAGTTCGTAGAATTGTAGAGAAAAAAGTTATGTTTCTCGTTACTTAAATGTTAAATACATCATTTTCAATAGCTTGAATTCATTTATCAGTGAAAATATTGCGCACAAGCTATTTACACACGAAGAGGCTATCTACTATATTCAATTACTTTGAGAACTTATATTAATGAATCGAGTACAGAGATTCAAACCCCTGCGATGACCCCTGGTTAAAAACTTACAAATCAAGTGCGACATCCTATTTAAATGACGTACGTACCTAAATACATATACGCATATGTATATTCGAAGCACGTAGGTATATATATAAAAAAAAAGCACAGTTAGCCAAAACAACGTCAATTTATCTCAACAAAACTGTTAGCCGTGTTAGCACAATTTCTTAACCACTGAAACACGCTCGTTCGTATAACAGAGAAAAGAAGCCAAGAGTGGGTACCGTTACTATAGAGAGTCAATACTGCGTGCACCCAATTACAATAATAAAGAAAAAAAAAATAATAATAATAATAATAATCTTCATCTTAATGATACGATCATCAGTCTGTACTGAAGTCCACATTGTGTTTCGTATATGAAATATGCAGAGTCCCATACATGCATATTACTATTTGTTATTCAATATTTGAAATTTATAATAAATTGATGCAGTTTTATTAACGAAAGAAAATGATTTTTTTGCGTATGTAATTCCAGTTAAAAACATATTAGCAATTTATGATTAGCTCAATGCTGCGATTATAATTAAGCAAGCATATACCTATAGTGGTAGCAAGTGAGTAAAGCAAGGTCGTTGGCTTCGATCGGTGGAAATTACACATCGTCATAAAACCTGTATATGGTAAGAGAATTAAAGTCCCCGAGTAATAAAAATCCTTCGAGGCTTTGATGCGAGAAAATTTCTTCATAATAATTATGTTAAGTTTGATTTATTACAGATATCAAATTCAAAAACGTATGTAATTACTACCGAGGTTAAATACGGTGAAAATTATATATGTAATAGACACGAGTATACGGTGAATAAACTGGTTTAAATATGAACTGAAGTAAACAAGTTGTGAGAATTAAACGGAGCGTATAAACAAATTTTCGAACGCCAGTTAGTTTAGAAATTTTTTCAATTGTTTTTCTTCTCTTTTTGACGACTTTTAAAAACGTGAAAAAAATCTCGATACAGGTCAATTGTTTTTACTAATTTTGCTGCACCGTTGAGTTGAAGGGTAAAAAACTTGATCTAAGAAAAAGACGGTCAACGACCTTTCAATATTCTATGCAAGGAATTCGCCAGCAGGGTGAAGAAATAATGAGAAATTAATAATTTCATTATTTCTTATCCCGTTTATTGTTACTATTGTAATCATTATCGAGATGTAGAGGCTGTACCTATCGGAAAATGAAAATTGCGTGTAAAAAAAATAGTGAAGAATTTATCTTACGATATTTTCTCGTACTGTGTTGTGGAATAACTGTTCCCTCAGGTCCGCGTCATCTTCCATCTTCACCTGTTTGTCAGTAAATTTATTTCGGATAAATATAAGATCGCAGAAGACAACGACATTGCACTAGAGTTAAATATTTCTCCTCGTCTTCACGCACCCCATGCAAACTGTCGAGACGCTGTAGTTTTCCTTGTTTCTTTGTTTATTTATTTCATATCATTTTATCCGCTTTGGTTTTTAACTTGAAAAACTTCACAATTTACTATAAATCACTGACGCACGTCGTGTCATTCTATTTATAATATTAACTGTTCATTCTAATGATGAAAAAACTTAGTTTTAACACCGTTCTGTTTACTCAACGGTACACGCGATTAACCAACCTCTCACACACACGATACTGTCAGAGAGCAGACTACAGACTGGCAACAATTCAACAAACTGATTGAACGACGGGGTACTAGCCGTTCCGCATATCGCCGTCGCTCTAGCGCCATCGCCAACTCACGACACTGTGCAATAATTTGTCGATAAGAATGATATTCGTACACACATTGAATGTGTGTATGTAGTTCGTTTTATCGCCAGAAAGAGCAGCACTTACCGTTGTTTCATATACCGAATGAATAATCTATCTATATCCTTGATACTAGTAACCCCGACCCATTTGTATATTTGAATATTTCAATAACACAAACTCTACGAGACTGTTTTTGAATGACTTGTTTAAATATTTCATTCACACTGCTCAATTCGTATACAATTTAATTATATCTATGTATGATTAGTTGTAATGAATATTATCTGTATGCATTGATTAAAAAAAAAAAACATGTAAAACATGAAAAATAAATGAGAATTTAAACTTTCGATACTCGTATTATTTTCATCCGTGTAAATTTAGTTCAGAGTTTAAATAACGGATTCTAGCCAATTATGAACAAATAACTTTACAGAAACAGATTGTATGATTATGAAAAGTCTTACAATTCGTAAAATCATTCTATTGGATCATACCTTATAATTTATTTAAGGTGAATGAGTAGTCGATAATATTCCGTCTTCAATGACAAGACTTTGTTTAAAATAAATTTAGTTCCAAATGTGATTCAACCACTGGCTTATTAAATAAAACGCGGCGTATTCCGATATTTAGTCTGTACTGTTTCTAAGTATTGGTTAATGACAAACAACGAGCATAGAGTACTTATTTAAAAGAAGATTAAATCATGTATATGAAAAAATAAGATACACATGGTATATATTATGGTAGATAATTATGATATAGATACTTAAATCTTATATAGGACGTAACAGATATTTGTATGAATACCGTTATATGATTATAAAAGCAGGAACTGGTTAGAGAAACAGGATCGATATAAATCTGAAATTAAATATCGAGCATAAAGCAATGATACACATACACAAATAATAATAGTAATATGCATTGCTATTTGCAGTTTTAATCTCAATAGTTTACGCGAATTATAGTATAATAACTTTGGGTTATACAATATATTCCAAATGGCAATCTAACATTTAATGTAATAATTGCACGAGGGTATAACGATAATGATACACACGTTCCATTATAATACCTGGCTATTGATGATGCTATGGATAATAATATGTATACAATATTAAATATCACTAATCTATCTCACATTGAATACACTCAAATATTGTTCCTTATTTTTATTATTATTTTTTTCATCTTCTCCTTCTTGATTTGTGCAGGTAAATTTCTCGTGGGTGGGTTCAACTCGTATCGTCCATTTATATTAATAATCTTAATAAAATCGATTGTATAGTATTTAATTTGCTTAAATATTGATATAAGGCGTTTGCAATTGCAAGGCAAATACATGGTAAATAAACAGCATTCCACAAAATAAAAATAATGCAAAATGATCACATGCGTATAGATTTGTTGTTCATACCGATAAATTGTATGTTTATCATCCCCGGAATTTTGAGATTCGGTAGAAAACGAATCTATGACTTATGATGTATGATCTTTGGTTGTAAGATTTTAAATAAACAATGAATTTAATGCTTTTTGCACACTTTGTGAAATGGCATAATAAGAATTGAGATATTTAATTAGCCACTTTTCAACTGGGACCAATAAGTACGATTTTCTTTCAATTATTTTGAAGAACAGTTCCAAGCATCAAATAATTTATAATAATGTTAAACACACGATTTACGACGTATACGAAACACGCTTATATATCTAAGAATAATATTTACACTGTACACACTTTTGAAAATTCTTATAATCCTCGAACCACAAGATATGAGGAATTATTATTTGTTTCCATTAAACTTGAATCATGTGTCACGCGACTTATCAACTCTTAAGATCAATTGTACAAAGTCAGTATTCACATATTGGTAGGTATACTTTCAAACGTCAAACGAATTCTGATTAATAAAGTAATGTAATAACTTAATAATGCCAGAGTAGAATTACACATCAATCAGTTTATTAAATGCCTGACAGTTTCGCTGAGACATAATAAAGTCTGTATTCTTAGCAGTCAATACTGGAAAACAGTACGTTCAATGATTCTGATCACATTGAGCAGCAGCAATAGTAGACGTTATTTCTAACTTTTAATTTTAATCTAATTTTAAATTCCCTAATCTCCTCAATGCTGTTATATTCTATCAGGAAATATTGCAGAATCAATTCCTACACTTATTTAATCAAATAAAAGAATTTCAGTTCTAATTATTTGTACATTAATTGCTAATCGTAAGCGATTGGATATATTTAACCGAAATATTTCGGCTTTTCTAATTCCATACGATCATTTGAGTGTAACAAAAATCGGGCTATCCTAGCAGTATATGATTTGGCAGTATTGGAAACAATCTTTATAAATAACTAGCAATAGCAGTGTCTAGTGCTAGGCAACAACCTCTCCAAAATTCATGTGACCAGTCTCCTTGGCATGTTGTTGTGCAGCGATCTGCCCATTCAGCATAATATTACACTCCATGCATTTCAGTGTAAATTTTTGTACATCGGTGAACTGGCGACTGGATTTAGCTTCTCTGGCTAATTCCGTAGCCTGTATCAACAGCCTCTCATCATTTGCAGGAAAAATTGTTTGAATGCTTCCACCCTGTTGGAATATAAAAAGAAAAACTTTAGTTTTAGCTTAGATTCAATCAGATCTAAGCAATGAATTATAAATTGAATGAATGCGATGTTTTGAGACAGAATTTCTTAATTCAATTGAAATTTCAAAGGCCAGCTGCATCTGGATATCAAATTAAGTATAAATAGATCAAGATCTTATAAATTTCTGGTCAGTTTTTCTTAAAATGGTATATTTTAACAAAATTCTGTAGTCTTTCGATGAACATCTGTAATAAAACTGATATGTTATTAAGAAAAATGGGCTAAAGAGAAGAAACCCATTTATTTATATCCCTCCGACTTACGTCTAACGGTTCCAAGTAAAGTGGATCATAATGTATGCCATCAAACATTAAAAACACTCTCTGAGCGTAGTGCTGATCCTCTCCAAATCTGTTAATAATGGCATTAATGCTGTCTACAACAGCAATTTCCAGACCATAAAACCATGATAAGATAGCCAGCTCTATGGCGCCTCCCCAAGAGTCTATTTTCTGTATCCATTCGCAATATTCAGCGTTAGGACGTCCTAATATCGCTTCAGAATATTCCTCGGTATTAGCTGCGACACTCTCTGCTATGATACTTCTCATAAAATTGGCGCAGCTAGTATCGACTTTTCCTAAAAAAATTGAATAAGGGTGGGTAAAAATTTTTTGCGAATTTATTAAATACTGGAAGCATATTTCTCACCGTTAAGGACGTATCCCACGCTAGTAAAAAGGCAAGAGTTGTCGGAAGGTACAATCTTCTTCATTAGAACTCCGGGGCTATTGGTCAATGACTCGGTATCTACGATATGAGATCTGGGAAGAGAATCATCGTCTCGTTTAAAGTTTGTTTGGGTGTTATGACGTGGTTGTTTTTCTTCGATGATGAGCGTATCTCCAGAAACAATACCAGCCTCGTCTAAGGCCAAGTTTTCTTTACCAAGGTCTAACGGTTTTGGAGGAAATCCGGAGAGGATGTGTAGCGAGTTTTGAGGGATGCCTGTTATGTCTGAGAGCTTTGATTTCAGTTCCGATATTTTGTTTTTCGGATTTAAACCGTTTACCACTTTTTGACCTGATTTTGTTTTAACCTTCAGCACGAATCCAGCCATTGCAGAGTTTAATTGACGTGTCAAATTTGTTAGTGGATAATTATAGACGAGCTAGAATCTGTTTTCTTTGAATTGTTCTAATTTTGTTAGAAATTTTTTTTATCACCAATTAGCCGATTTTCGGTGATCATTACTCCACCCCGAACTTTTATCACATGTCAAACATGGTTTATGGTTATTGGCACTTTTTCAATTTATTTACTATTTCGGGATTTATTTCACAGCTAGTTTTTACTCGATCACGAATCACGATCATCGTCTGTGCGCTTGTGTCAATAGATATTCACCAGTACGCCATCTGACAAGTTTTACCTAACTACATAGTCGATTTTCAACTGTCGGTAAAAGAGATTTCTGTTATATTTATCTCTACACAAACCTGCGATAAATGATAATATTGAGGATAAATCAAGTAATATAATATTATAAGCGATAAATTATATCAGATTTATAATAAACTATTAAAATGTACTTCATAGGTATTTTTATTTCCGTTCATGTAGAATTTACATTTACTTACAGAAGACTTCAGATTGTTTTCTCTTTTTTTTTTTTAAGCTGTTTTTCTTCTTTTTTTTTTAAAGCAAAAATCCTATGTATAACACGTTTGTAAATGCATATAGTACATATAGTAATATAATCATATACATATATAATATAATCATATACATATATAATATAATCATATACATATATAATATAATCATCAATAAAGTATACAACAACGTGTATGTATGTTTACGTATGTTAACAAATTGTTAGTATGTAGTAATGTTAATAATAAATTGAAATAATCCCGTAGAATAGAAATACAGATTTCTTATAAATATTTGCGGATAATAGCAGTACTACACAGTATGTGGTAATAATAATACGAACTAATATTAGGTGATAATTTAAATGTGAACAATCAATCATCGAGAGAATTTGATTAATTAAACGTTCATCATCATTTTCATACACTTCATACTTATATGTTCGTTAAAAAACGAAGAGAAAAAAAAAGAAAGAAAAAAATTAAAATATTCTAAAGCCAATGTAAAATAAAACTCGAAAAAGCTTAAATTATACAAAAATGAAAAAAATGGATTACATGATCGGTACTTAGTCGCAGTTATTAATTGTTTTAAAATCATAAAGTATAGATGCCAATTATAGGCCGACGTTATCTCGTAGATTAACAACTTAATATTCAAACTTATCATCCTCTTCTTTTAGGCTTATTTATTAATGGAGCTGTGGTTCATTCAACCCCATATTCAATTTTATGCAGAAATTAGAGGATGCTACATGTTCAGTGGATTCAGACGCACTGGCAAAACTATTAGTAGTCTGTCTCTCATCAGTTATTAGTATTAGGAGTAATAAAAGGCAGTACATTGATGATTTGGCCAGAAAATCGAATAAGTAAATATTTTGTTCAGAGAATCACTGATATTCAACTAATAAGTAAATAGAAATAAGTTGAAATTTATGAATATTAGATCAGAGAGCAGGGACGAAAATAACTAATTCCCGAAATAATGTAGTCCTCATTTTCGAACCACCATTGACACAACCATTTCACCTAGTTTTTTTTTTTTTCAATCTGTTTAAAATAACGAAACTTTCTCTTTCTATAATTGTTAAACGTTCTGAAAAAAATGATCAGTATTCTATCCTTTAATGTATGATAAATACCCAAGACTCTATGTTTTTCTTGTATATGTGGTCAAGAAATAAGGAAGCCTTTATAGCTCTAATATGACAATCAACATCGCGTACACATGTAGTATTCTTACTAATATACTCAGACCTCGAATTTACATGATACCCTTACTTTGTTTATAGTATGTTGTTTATCAACAAATTTTAGGTGTAACATTGATCCTAACGTCGGTTAATGCTTCACCCGGTTATAACCACTCATTATTATTGCACATCCCGCAGTAAATACACTCCACAATAAAAGACTAGGTTCTACTTTCCCTGTCACAGACCTCAGGCCATTTAATATCAATTTTAGAGATGGATTTACGCTCTGATCTACTGGCTTCTCTTGGATTATCTTCATCTTTGTTAAATATTCAATCAGCGGTGGATGGTCGCGGCTGAATATCGGAAAGTATTCGCCAACCTTCTCCCTCGTCCACCAGGATGAACTGTGTCTGAATAATAATTAGACAGAATTGTGATCATTGCGAACTCGTACAATTACATTTATCTGAAAATAAGTTATACAATGTCATCTGTCGTTATATTACCTCTGACTCC
This sequence comes from Tenthredo scrophulariae, assembly GCA_963978835.1. Classification (NCBI taxonomy): domain Eukaryota; kingdom Metazoa; phylum Arthropoda; class Insecta; order Hymenoptera; family Tenthredinidae; genus Tenthredo; species Tenthredo scrophulariae. Next base: position 9,044,009 of record OZ022234.1, read on the forward strand.
ACGGTGTATAATGGTAATGATAAAGGCTGGCCCTAATGTACTTTGGCGGGGCATCTTTGAAGGGATTTTCTGCCTGATTTATAAGTGCCAAGACTTCTGGTTGTCCGGATAACAGTCTATAGGCCAATGACATTAGCCATGGGTTTTGGTGGTAAGTTCCTAATGCAGCAAACCACATTTGCCAATCTAGACGAGGTTGATGAGGCGCTGGAATCAAATAGAAATATGAATTTTCGTCTGGAATAAGAATATCAGAACTTCTTACAGTCAAATTTCCTAGAAAAGTGAGGCAAGCTGTTTCTTTCTGTGCATAAAGTGACTAAAGATCAGAATTATTTATTAAAATGCATAAAAACGGGTATTTTTATTTCCGTTTGGAACTTCACAGACAATTTTCCATGAAATGATTAAAAAATCAACCGAAAGTTGGATAACGAAAGTTCTCATCTCACCAACAAAAGGCAGAGAATTGTTCACATTTCCTGGCTTGTACAAGAACTCATATTCTCTCCAGGGTCCGTCTATTCCGTTGCTTCCTTCTATAATAACTTCTGGCCTTCCCCCAACTCCTGACATTCGGCGAAACAATCCGTAACTATTAACCAAATGGAGATGGTCTACTCGAGAATGAATATGTTTGAGTTGAGCTGGTACTGTTGAGTTGTGTGACGGATGAAGAGTTGCGTAGGGTACCTAGGATAAACAATTTAGTAAATTATCTTCTTTTTGTTTTAATCATGTATAAAGTAAGTAGTTTTCACTCACCACGCTAATTCCGAATATGAAGACAACGGCAAGGGTGTAAATAATCGTAGTGATTGTAGTGAGGAGTTTACTACCTGTTCCTTGCACAGATAAAACCGAATATGTAACAGCGTCGGCTACCGCGAATCCAAGAGATGCTAGTCCGATGTAAATTGAGATCGGGACTATACGTGAGAGAGCGTAGTCAAACTGCTCTTTTGTAAATGCTGAAACAGAGAACAGTAGATTCTTGAAACTAAACTTTGTAAAATAAAGTCTGAATGTAATGAATACATATGGCATTCATACTTTCATATATATATATATATATATATATATATAAGAGAATATGTAAACATACCAATATTAGACTCGATAGTTAAGTCCTCCGTTATTTTCAAGTTGTAATATACGTAACTTCCGTATATTACACCAGCATATACAAAGAGGCAAACTACGGTTGAGAAATAGTCTATGAAGTCGGATTGACTCTTTGCTTTCTTTTTATAGAAGAACTGATCGTCTAGAAGGGATATACACAGGCAGATTGTCAGTAGATTGAAGAAGTTGTAGTTTCCTGTAGCGATGATGTTTACTTGAAGAAATATCTGGATGTGGAATAAAATTCTTAATATATTCACTACTTTTGTTAAATTAGTTTCAGTATATTTCCTGCAGCCCTTCTAAACAGAGCATTATTAATCCAATGATGTAAATGTGAAATGATTTCTATAAAAACTCACTTGGAGGTAAAACGAAGTTATCCGAACTTTTCTATTCGGGAAGAAGAACAGGAAGGGAATAACAAGCTCCCAAATATTTGCCCCTGCAGTAACCAACCGGAGAAACCATGTCGGTAAATGATGCGCGTACCAAGCCAGAGGCGTTGGAATACACTGGGACTCAAAATGCACGTTCAGAGCTGAAAAACAAAAAGATTTGGTAGGAATATCTCTTCTGTGATATTGAAATTGCGTATAATTCTAAACCCTTCGAAGAGTTTACCTAATCTGAAGTGAATTAACTTTTTGTACGATATTTACTTGATATACTTACACTCCAAGGCCCACCATGTTGGACAACCAGAAGTAAGCTTTACCACACCACTAGAGAACATTAATCGGAAGAGCAGCCAACGCACAGCCCAAAATGTTAGTGCGGTAGCTGGAGTGCTGGTGTTTCCTCGGCGGGGATACCAGAATGGCGCGACAATAATGCATAGGAATCCAGCTTCTAAGAGGAGAATATCCCTGGGAATGAGAAAAAAAACCTTTGGTGGAAAAGTAGAGAAATTATTTTCATTGAGTAATGAATTTGAGTTTTAAAAGAAGCAAATTGTTATGTGATTTTGACAAATGATAATTCTACTATTTTTACTCCGTCTGATCTTTATAAATCTCATTGATTCAAAGTTATAATAACAAAATGGAGAAGAATTATCAATGGATTTAAAAACTACATGATATTTATCCCGTTAGGAATAATCACGATGTCCAAAGTATAGAAATAGATTGTTATAAATACATTATAGAAAAATAGTTTTTATCGGTGAGCAATATCCTTGGCAAAACCTCATTCGATACTCTAGACAAGTGTTGAGTGTCAATAGGGTTCTCAAGTTACAATTCTACCCGTCTTGCTCAAGTCTCTGAACAAACTTATGCAATAATGGGTTTAATTTCAATACAGTATAAGTATTTTGAGATTATCCTTTGGATTAATTGATTCAAATACTGAATCGAATTGATAAATCATAAAAATGATAACATATGAACTTTGTTAGATCCTCTAATATCTATAAATTATAGTGAACTTTTCTTCAACTATCGTATTTCTGGTGCATTAAACAACTCTCACCACTGAAACCACATGAAAGTTTGTCCCACTTGGTAAAGGGAGTAATAGAGAGACCATAATCCAGCGAATACTGGAGCTGTGCAAAACCTCTGTGATATGAATCTGTAAAAGAATAAACAACGAGCAAATCGAATTATTCTTAATAATATTAGATATTCTATACTCATTGGTATCGTATATCTACAAGATATACAGTTACATCATCACTTCTACAAAGTCCTTAGCATCCATCATCACCTTTCATATTATACCCACACACGCACGTAATTTTATAACACGATTTTCTCCTAATCAAATAAATCATTATTAATCTTACCCAGTAAAGGAAAGAACAATCCCAAGTATGGCCAATACATCTAGCATGTATTCAGTATTCAAACTAACGTATGGTGCGAACCAAAGCAGAGTTGGTTTTTGTTTTATTTGTTGGGAGAGAGTATTACCGCCTCTTGAATCCAGTTGCGCCCTGGCTGGTAAAACTCCGTTGTCTCCATACAATCCTAATGCAAATTAAACGTGTTAAGTCCTGATTATTAAGAATTATAATCAGGAAAAAACGATATGTATTGCTATTGCTAGGAAAAAAATTATTATTCTGATATCTGGCTAAACGAGGAAGAGGATAAAAAATTGGTGAAATTTATTGATAACGAAATGTATGAAATAAAAAAATCTTTTAGTATTTTGGGTCGAGAAATCAGGGAGGGGATAATTTTCTATCCAAGTCGAGTAAAAATGCAAAAGAGAATCGTGGGTACACCTACCCGCTGATCGCAGTTATTATGTGATAAAGAAATTATTGAATAATTAGGGTTAAAACGAAAGGTCAAAAATCGTATTAATTGAAGATTGTTTTAAGTGAGGTCTACTTTGAACCGTTACTATTATTGGGATAGAAATAAGTCGTACTTACCGGGTATTTGTATGTAGAAGCTGAGAAATGCGAATAAGTAAATGATGCACATACCCCGCAAGAATAAATTGCGGGTATATCGAACTTTTACCATTTTTCAAAATTTATTATTATCTTTTTTAAGTGTCAGATATTTTGGGATTTATTTTATGATTAAGAAATAAGAAACGATAAATTTTACGGCACAAAGCGCAGCTCTTTGAACCAACAAGGTGCTTAATGCTCCGGCAATTTGTGACTGGAGATTTGAGAAGCTACTGGCCGAGGATTGAGAATTCTTTCGCGTTGACGCGTTGCCGCTTGTGGTCCAATCCCGAGAGTCGGAGAATAAACTCTCTAGATTTCTAGGGTTATTTTAGGTTTAAGATTTCGGAAAACACCTGAAAAGCAGAGAAAGTTCTTATCACGCTTGTCTATTTCGATAAAATCTCATTTGTGCGACAATCACTATACTCTAGCATTGATAAACGCCTAAAATTCACAAACAATTTTCTATTTCTTCCAATAGTATATCGAAGTAATCGAGGTGTGGGCGATCTTCACACTACCATTTATTACAGCCACGTCGTTTGCTTCGATTTGTTACTTCTCTTAGATCCCAAAGCTTTGAACCAATGGTTTCTTCGCAATCATGTCAATCCAAAAACTCGACCACACCAGCTAGATTTCAGTTCGAATAAACTATTTAATTTTAGAAAATGATGACTACAATAAAATTCTATTCACGGCTGGGTTGCTGCCTCGTTAATGTTATTCAATTATAGAACAATCATAAGCTTTATTCTTTTTTTTTTCACTTTTTCTTTCTCGCGCTGTTGAACATAAAGATAATAAATTTTCATATAAGGATATATTATATGTAATTGATATAACTATGAATAAAAAATGATAAACATTTGATTCATATGATTTATTTATAAATGATTTTCGACTTTCAAATTTTCTTTACCGTATCAATAATATTAAGTTGTCTGATCTTTCGATAGATGATTTTTCTTCTTCCTTTTTTAAACTGGATAATATTATTCGTTGTTACAAACTAATATATGCGATGGAGTACATACATATATATATAATACATATATATGTATAAAATATATATATGTAAGTCGGTACAGTATACAGTTGGGTAAACATTACATGCGACAAACTTATACTCGTTACATAAATATCATTAAATGCATAGGTATAATTAATGTAACATAATAATGATAGTTTGTTAATGCAACAGAATTATTATACATACTATACAACTGTCTCCTATAATATATTTCTCAATAGTACAGATTTCACCAAAGAAAAAAAACACGGCTTTTTTGACTCCCCACTGTACTCAGTTCTCATTCAAAAAATTCATCGGATTCATAAAATTTGGAATTAAAAAAAAAAACTGCAGCTGGGCTTGAAAGCCAATCGTTGGTTTCACCATATCGTGGCAAATCAAAAAAATTAGGGCCGTAATAGCTTTAGAGTAGCCAGAAACTTAATAAAAATGAATAAAATTGTTTTTTTCTTTTTTTATACTTTGTCAAAGATCATTACGAATTGTAAATCAAATCACACTAGTACAATGTTGATAATTTTGGTCCGGAGGATAAATCACGATCTTTATAGATCAACTTCTCGCTTCTATCTTTAATCATTAGTCTTGCCATTTGTTAATCCGTTCGAATACTCTTCTCCAATTTACTAGAGTATAATTGTTATTCTTTCTGTTTGTTTGTTTGTTTATTATTTAGTTAGGAATTTGATGATACAGAACTCATCGCCGTCTTGCCATCAGTTCTAATTGGAAATAAGATAAACGTTTATAGTTTACTCGATACACGCTAAGCTCTGGATTCTATATACACATGAAACGTATACTAGTTCTCGTATTTCGTTAAAAATATTTGAAGAACGAAAAAGAAGAATAACGTCCAGAGTTGTTCATCCGTTGTTTTGTGTCTGAGGTTCGATGGTCTGCTCTCCGATGTGAACCGGCTGAGTCAAAGTGTTTTGAAACCACATCATCCAGTTGCTCAGATAATGGCTCCCCAATTGGTTATCAGGATCGTCCCTCATCTGCACATTGTTCAACTCCTCAAAACTGCGAACGTTTTGAAGTTCAGTAAAATTGCTGACAGAATGGGCACCATGCGTTCTTAATTCCCTTTTTCTAAGAGCGTCTTTTACTAACCTTTGTCTGCGTTCCTCTTCAGTTTCAATTGCAGACCTTGTGAACCTCATTTCCCTAGCTCTTAGGGCGTCTTTTCTCAATCTCTCTCTCCTCTGGTCTTCAGTTTCCTTAGAATACTGATTCAATCGAGCTTCTCGACGCTTCGCAGACTCTCTGTTCAATCTTTCTCTCCTTTGCTCTGCTGTTTCATTTGCGTATAAAGTGAGTCTCTTTATCCTTCTCCGCTCAGCTTCTCTATCCAATCTCTTCCTTCTCTCTTCAGGCGTCTCGTTGTACATTCTATACTCCCGTTTCCTCGCCGCTTCCGAGTCCAGTCTTTTTCTCCTCTGTTCTGGTGTTTCGTAATACATTCTCATCTCTCTTCTTTTAGCAGCCTCTTTGGCCAGCCTCTCCAGTCTCTCCTCCTCCGTTTCTTGCTCGTAAAGTTTTCTCCTCTTCTCTCTCATGCACTCTGCCTTTCGTCTCAATCTTTCCCTGTAATCTTGGCGAGGTTTAACCTTGCGCCTCAACCTCCTCTTAAGTTTATCGCAACCGTTTACTTTCAAGCTAAGTAAACGCGTTCTGCCTTTTCTTTTACCGCAAGTTTCTATATCTGAGGGTCTTTCTGTCCTGTGATTATCTTCCTTTGATATATCACAATCTAGAGAATTGTTACAGCTAGTTTCTTCCTCGTCTTCCTCTTCCTCTTCCTCTTCCTCGCTTATACATAACCATTCCTGTCTTCGTTCTTTTTTAACGTTCAACGGCAGTCCATCCAATTGTAAAAAGTCTGTAACGTTGTAGGTAAGGTTTTGTATCTTTTCGTCGTTGTCTATGAATATTTCCGTCGCCTGGCTCATCCGCCTTTCTATTTCTTCGTTTATTATATCTGGGTGTAAAGATCCCAAGGTTATCAAAGGCTCGGTTATTATGTTATTTATCAAGTTATGGGTGCCGGCGGTTCCACCTTCTAATGCGTTGAAAGTTAAACTCAGAGCTCCCAGATCCTCGGCGTTGTTCCCATTTATGCTCGTCTCTAATTCTTCTATCAGCGAATTGTTTCCTTCTTTTATTTCAATCGCACAGAAGTTATTAGCGTCGCTTACTATCAGGTCCGTATCGCTTGACTCTGATTCTTTATTCTCGAGTTTTACGCATACGGAAATAAGGCCCGGCAATTCATCCTCTATTTCAACATCGGGTTGATTTATTTCCATCTCCTTTCAGCCTGGCAATTAGTTGAAACACTTCCTGAAAATCGACAAAATCGAAGATGTCATTTAGCACGAAGCAATATTTGAAAATCTCATAATTTTCCATTGGATTAGTTAGTCGGATAAAATTAATCCCCAATTTTGTTGACGGAATTATTATTCCGTTTCGTAATAATAAGGACAAACCTTCGTGAAGTGATTTTCTCCGATTTGAAAGGAGTTGAGTTAGCCATGAGAGGGTGACGTTTTGATAACAAAAGGCTCAATATTCAATAGTGATAAAATGGTAATCAATAATAACAAAGAACAAAGATAGAAGTATTAAGTGTCAATCAAAAGTGAAAGAAAGAGAGAGAGAGAGATAGAGAAAGAGAGAAAAAAAACACGAAAAGAAACGAGTATCCCCCACCTGCGTATCGTCTGCTTCACTTATGACAGCTGATTTCAAGATGGCGCCGCAACATTAGCTAGGTTGTTTATAATTATTTGCGAGACACAAGGCGTGTCCGAATTTATTTCATCCATTTCACTTGTTGCAGATCACATATTGCCCTTATTTATGCTCTGATAAATTAACAATGAACTTTAGTGCCCGATTATATTCGATATTTACAATAAAATTACAGCAGTCTTAATACAGCGTGCGGAGTTCGCTGCATCAACGTCCCGCGTCATCGCCAAAGATGGCACCGACTCCATTCCATTTCGATGCAGATAACAAAACCCTTTTTCAACCTTTTTTTTTTTTTTCCTTATTCTTGTAAACGCGCATGCGCCAGCTCTTCGAACTCACGCAGTAATATACGGAAAATGATTATCATTTAGGTCGTTACAGTTTTTAAACACCACTTTATCAGTATGAGAAATAAAAAATATAGTTTGCTTAGCTAGACACTTTTTAATTATAACCTAAAACATGATATGTTTCCTGGAGACTGGACGGACCTCTTTTTACATCTAATACATACTCACATGCACTGAAACGTAGTTTATCAGCTTGCGCATCGCTCGTTTACTGTGCGCGCATACGCGTACGTTTAGTTGCGTAGCAACAGGCGTCACGCGGGTATTTCTTGCATCTTTAAACTTCTTGCGGTGATTTATAATTGTAAAATGTAATTGTTGGACTGCGATAGGCATGATGTTGATCTTGTGGCTAACGCAACATAATATTGATTTAACTGGATTAAGGGAGTCGATGGAACGCGAGGTAGTTGAATTCTTCGAATGCTCGATTATAGGTATGAAACCGCGCGAAACACAGGTTCGCAAGCTCCTAAATTTGAGTTAGTATTCGTAGGGATGTATACATGTATACATAGTTATACGAGGATTGAGGAGTACCTTAAGAGTTCTCCTCGGAGGACCCGTTTTTGTTCAAGAGCTGTCCACGCAGGGGGCTACGTGCGTTGATAATTAAGACATTTCCATTTAGAGTTGACGGCCACTGACGTGTAGACGAGCGAGGTCTTCCCGGCTACAAGTTTTCGGCTCCTCTTCAGTACGAAAAAAAATTAATCATTATGTATCGTATTTGCAATTAATGGTGTATCGCTGTATCATACATGATCGAAGAGACGATTCTCGGAATGCTCCGGACGTTCAGTAATAAAAACTTGTTCCTCCTGAAACCATTCCTGATTTATCATTTTCAATTGATAATAATACCTGGATTAGCTATAGATATCGGTCTATTTTTACCCTCGAAAAGCACGAGGTCTTCTTCTATTTAAGCGTCATCGGATATTATGGGTATTCAGATTTGGATCCGTTCGAACTTAACGAAGATCATTTGTTTACCCTCCAAAAACTCCGAAGATTAGATGAGCACATAATTGAAATTGATGAAATAAGTAGGTATAAATCAATCTTTATCTCAGTTAGTTCTTCTGTTTTCATAGACAGTTATACAGTTATACCTACAGCTAACTGATTATACACGCGGTAGGTGATACCTACTGATATAACAGTAGCCTGCGTGCGGTGAACGTTGTATACTATAATAAAGTAGTCGATGTTTTGTCTTGCACATTATTTTAAATCACATTATTTGCGAAAAGAAGTTTAAGCTTCATCACTTTTTTCGGACTATCGATACCGGAGGTGTTGATTAGAAAAAAAATCCGTACGTGATTGAAGAACATGTAGTCTGTTTCAGAAATGTAAATAATATATATCAGATCGTGAAGTTTTCAATATATTTGAATTTATTTGAGAATTCTGATGCTACTCGATGAATATTAATATTGATTCGGAGTCCGTTTTATCGAGTAAATACACAGGCGAGGATAACTCGTAATTGTCAATCGGCATTCCTTGGTCAGTCGTAGGTGATGGAAATCAATGTTTAACGTTACAATGATTCATTGCACTTGAAGCATTTATAATTTACGACCGATATCGGGTTATTTTGTTTTCGCTGTTCAACTACCAAAGATTTCACGAGAGGAGAACAAGGCTACCGGAATGTTGGCAGGTTCTTATTCCACTGACAAAATCATTAGGGGACTAAATCCAATAAAGGGCCTGTCGGCGACCTACCAGAAGAAAACATTCTTCGTAAGATGGCCGGCTGCATCGTAATCGCCCCATCAATGATATCGCTAAACTCGTTCCTCATTCAACTCACGACGTCGCGCATTTGCCTTCAAAAATATTAAAACTAACTGCGGAACGTTTTTTTTTTTTTTCATTTTCTTTTTTTTTTTGTCCTTCTCTTTTTAGCAACGCAGAGAAGTTGATCTTTATAGTCTCATATCAAGAACAATTAATTAATAAATTAAAATCCTTTTGTAACTAACATAGACGTACGATATCTCATACGGTGAGAAATGACTTTGGAATTGAGTCGCCAAGAAGTCAAGAATCGGGGATCGAGAGTCACAAATCCGGAATACAGATCCAGGAACTTTCTGAGCGTCGTCATCGGCGTGCAAAAGAGTAAAAGAAATGATTTCCACCGAGTAGTAAGTGAGTAATGGATATCTTTATTATCGTGGACCGTTGCCGAGGGTGAGTCTGCGGGCTGGTATCGAGGTCCGTTGCTGCAAATACTCCCGGACTTCGACTTCGACTTCGACTTGGACTTGGTCTCGGACTTGGTCTTGGACTTGAAGAGGACTTCGTTCCAATTGGTTGTCGCAGTATAAATATTTATGAAAACGATATATTTATACGTGGACGACAAGTCTGATGGTTAAAAAGTCGAGAGATTTATTGGGCCGCGTCTTTGACTCGACAACCATTTCTGATTCTACCCATATATATATATATAATATACTGTATATATACACACATATACCTCATATCATCATCAACCGATTCACTGCCCCATATCATACTTTTGTAGACATATCGTTTCCATTACCTTACATTGTATCATTTTTCGAATCGCATCTTATACACGAAGAATCATATGTATATAGTTTTATAATTTTCGTACCCCAAAATCCTACAACATTACGACGTGATATTATTCAAAACAAAAAGCGTTCAAGCTATAGTTACGATCAGATTTTTACATATGTACGTACATACATACAAGTAAACGGCTCTTTAATCTTCGGGTCGAATGAATTGTGCCTTTCGAGGCTGCAGGTATATGTTATAGGTATAATAATCGTGATTAACAAGGATACTGAGTTCTCCCCGATTCAGTTGAAAGAGATACGCAATCCTGGCGACCTTTTCACGAGAAATACATTTCATTTGATTAATTAGTAAATTAAGCGTGAAAATTTATGGCTGAAAGCTATATACAATTCTTTTCTTGGTTCCGGGGACGATGCGGGTGAAAGTTTAACGAAATGAATAATTGGATGGAATGAAAATAATTGCACAAGTATTTATTAGAACGGAGAATATGGAGAGGGAGGAAATATTCCTAAATGCATACCATATTCCAAGTCATTATAGGAGTTACTGAAATAGGCCTGACTTGTAACAGTAGTTGAGCTATTCTCGTAACGGTGAAAAGTGGAGATAAAGAATTCCTCTTCTTTTGTAGTACGTAGCTAGTACCTAGCTGCTCGGGAAAATGATTCATGTGACGGAAGATTTGCAATGTTCTTTGCAGCGAACTGCAGGTTGCATGAGTTCAAACTCGGAGATGAATCCTCCAGCTATAGACCGAGGCCTGGGTTAGTCCAAGGTGTTCACTGTTCATAAATCACCAGGCAATATATATTTATGCGAGATAAATGCGTGCCGATTAGTGAGTAAGTGAAATGGACCGAATTTTGCGATAATAATTTGAAATGCTCATCAAACGATTCCTGGCTACTTTGAATGAGGTGAAAATTTTCGGTAACGATGATAACTAGCGAATGTAATGAACGTGACGAGAATAGATTTCAATCCTAAAAAAGATCATGAAACTCGACCGTTTGACCATCTACAACTGGCTTTTAACTCGCGTGAAGTTCGGCTAAATTTAACACGAGGCAAAGTAATTCTATTTCTTACTTACAGGTGATTAACATGATACTAGGCAATGTATACATACCTATATTTGCATAAAAAGTTAAAGGTTGGCATATGGTCCACCACACAGGGGACGTAAATGACGATGCAAACGTTCGACCGCTTATTTTTGGTACTCGATGTTTGACTTGCGTAATCACTAGCAAGAATTCATTGCAATTTGATGAATTAATTGAATAAAAAAAAAAAAAATATATATATATATATATACATATATTTTTTATTTTATAGGAATCAAATAAGAATCTTGTCTTCGTTTCCTGTTACGCTGTAGCGTGCGTTGTGATCTTATTTTATATATTAGGTATTGTTTGCTTTACTTAATTTCTAAAAAAAAATTCATGTGTTTTTTATTTGATTTTTTCTTCATCGGCGATTCGTGATAATGAAAGTAATAATTTGAGTTCGCGGAATCATCATTCAGAACAGTTTAAAATTGAAATTACCGCACCTGTGTTCACGATACAACCGCAGGAAAGGTCTGCACCGTATAGTAAAGCTAAAGAAAATCCAGTTGGACCACAAATCTCGATCCTAAACACCCGAATTAACGCTTGTTGCCCCATTGTCCAACCGAGACGAACCAAAAGAGATCGGTTACAAAAAATGTTCAATAGAATCTCTGATGAATATCGTGTTTTCAGTAGCCACACGTCTATACATATAACATATATACCCGATACTCCAGGCTTATATACAATATTGCCTTTTGTTCTCTTAAAATTTTTTCGCCCAGACGCTATATCGTCACAATATCTATAGAGAGATTATTATTCTCTAACGTTATGTTTAGTCGAAGAAAAGGAAGAAGAAAAAGAAAAAATAGAATGAAAAAAAAAAAAAAAAGAAAAATTATTGTAATCAAATATCAACGCATCTGTCAGTAATAATAAATGAAATTATAATTAAGTATATTATATATTATCGATCAAATAATCTCGCATGTATAAGCATATACAGAGATGCTAAGGACGTCATATTATAGTTCTCGTATACATGTATAGTACGTTCTCGTAAAGTTTAAAACAGCTTTCCATAAGTCATTCGAACAATGCTTTACCACAGGTATTATTTCCTCCACCTCCACAACTCGAGGCATGATCTATACGCCCTCATGCCCTCGCAGTCCGCACCTCTGAGGTTCGTTTAAACGGACACTTTGATACATGGATGGAGTATTCTTTGAGTTCCAGGATTCCCCTTAGTACTCTCCCTCGAATAACCTATTCAATAATGTAGTATTACATCGATTAGAAGGATCGCTAAATATTCCCCATTCCATTAAGATTGGGAATCGTCGTATCGATATATCATTCAAATGTCTATTCAATTTTCGCGCGCTACTTAGGCTCTTCATATCATCATCATCTTATTATGTTATCAAGGGATTATTTTTTGTCTTCCTTACCGACGCGGAGTGCGCCAATAATTTGTCTCTATTTATTGGTGCAATAGGAGTCGAGCGCGGGAACGAGACTATGTCGCGCGGGAACAGGAAGTTATTGATTATCAATCATTGACAATAAATATGATGAGATTAGGGGGTATCATCTTCGGAAACTATTTATAAAAATAAATAACGATTAACTACATTTTTTCAGTTCAGAATTTTAGGGGTTAGTTGTATATTATCGATGTTCATTTTTGCGGATGCCATTTTGAGATGAAGATTTCCGGTTAGTCAGTGATCCGTTAGACCCGACCCCCATATTTATCCACCCAACTTTGTCGCCATTAAATAATAGATATTTCAGTTTGTGTATAAGTGTGTCCGTAATTAACCGACCCCTAATATTTCTGGAGGTTTTCCCCGTCCGTGTATAATAATTTTATTCTCAAAATCTCATCGAAGATATCTGAAAATCAAGCCTAAACTCAATCGTGATACCAAATCAGGGAGGAACGACGCGACGTTGCGATTGGACTCTTCATTTATTTCAGTACGATAAAATTTTCTTTTCAAGCTATCAAGTCATGATAGTTGTCGAGTTTTACGTAGAAACAAAAGAAAATCATGCCGGTTGTATTCCAGGAAGAAACGGAAAATAAAACAGATGAAGAAAAATCGACGCCGTGAAAGTAGCATCTTTTAATTACCCAGATTTGTCGTTGGCGAATTTTAGGGTTGGTATCACTCGCTGACAAGATGACGTCTTTGTTGCATATCGATTGTTTAACGAAATATATCGAAAAGTTTAGTGACGTTCGCAAGAGCTTCTCCTATAGTCTAGAAACAAAGTAGCTTCCAAACAGTAAGAGCGATTCGTTCTTTAAAAAACGGCGAAAGTTGAGTGATTTTCTTTCAGGTTAGTACCCATTGAATTACGGCGCTATGCAGATCTCGCTTAATAATTTCTAGCCTCAAAAAAATTTAAGGTTCTTTTTTAATCTATTATGGTGAAGTGAAGTGAAGTGAAGTGAAGTGAATTCTTGTGAGGCATTTATAATCCAGCCTTGTGTAGTGCGATTTCGTCGGTTCACGATTATTGGAATATGTGTTCAAGAAGATTTCACGTAAATTCGATCGCGAAGTGTTTCGTTTAATAAAAGTTTTCGTCGAATGAGTACTCGGTCAGTGCTAATCCTAATTCGGAAAAAGTTTTGAGGTCTCTCTTGATCTATTATGGTGAAGTGAAGTGAAGTGAAGTGAATTCTGTGAGGCATTTATAATCCAGCCTTGTGTAGTGCGATTTCGTCGGTTCACGATTATTGGAATATGTGTTCAAGAAGATTTCACGTAAATTCGATCGCGAAGTGTTTCGTTTAATAAAAGTTTCGTCAAACCGGCACACTCGGTCAGTGCCGATCGGAATTTGGAAAAAGTTTTCTTATACACGGGATCTTATTCTTTCTAAAGTCTAAAGTTTGTTTATGTGTTATAGTGCCATTTATCGATTCTGCATTACGTCGTTAAGAAGATTTTCGTTTCTCCAATCTCATGGTGTCCAAAGTTTACAATCCTCCTGATTAATCGCTGATAATTTTCTTTTTCAGTTCCCCGAGGCTTGCGATCGACTGAATTACGTCGCCAAGGATATTTTCTTTTCTTTCAGATTACCATGCCCAAGGCTTACGATGTATTGGATTACTATATATCTAAGAAGATTTTTAATTACATCTATTCCTAAATCTTTGTCTAACACAAGTGCGGAGAATCGGTACGTACCCGGTAGCGTTATAACCGCTCGGAAAAGTTTCACTATACACGTCTATCGTTTTCATTTTTGCTAAAGTTTATTCTCATGTGTTCAAAGTTTGTCGAAGTGCAGTGCGATTCAGGATTATGGATTACCTCTCCAAGATCTTCGTCCAAGACTATTAGCGAAGTTTACTTTGTGATAAATAGTTTGAGCATTTCGTACGCGGATAATAATCATCCCTATCAAATCGCGGCGCTCGGATATCGGAAAAGTTTTCTTTTACTCGCCTACATCGCGGTATTAAATTATTTTATTCAAAGTGTGAAGTGAGTGCAGTGTGTATAGATTAAAAATATTTTATCGCGGCTCAAAGTCATATTTTGAAACAATTAACTGTGAAAATAGTCCCCCGATCTAATGATCTAGTTAAGAGAATTTTCTGGCAGATGGCGACTCGTCTCGATAATCATATTACAAAGACTGGACCGATGAAGGAAGGAATAACTATGTGGATTCAAATGAACGCATCATCAGCGGCGGTTCAGGGTGTGTAAGATTTTCTTATTCTCTATTTATGAATGATAGAGGTTCGATTTAATAACTCTGTTTGTATTTTATGTTCTTTTTACTTTGTTTCTTTCTTCGCGCAATCGCGTGCCTAATAACGTACGTCCTCCGCGGCGTATAGATGTACCTACTACCTACCTGTATAGATAATTAGTAATATTTTTTGTTCGTTAACTGCGAATGGTTACGTTGCGTTGGGCAGTAGTTAGTCGGCACTGGTACACGTCCGGGTTCACAGAGCCATATTTCATCGCTTGGACTTGTACGCGCGCGAGTGGCAAGCGAGTATGTAGGTACCGGTGTAATATAGAGATAGGTGTAAAGCGTTACCTGTATACCTATGTATAATCCCCCTTTTTTTTTTATTTCTTTTTCTCAAACTGTCGAACGCTAATCAAAACTACATTCGTTCTAATATTATTTGGGAAGTTAAAAAAAAAACCACATATGTGTATATTAGGGAGGTCCTTAATTCGATAATATTCGAATTCCAATGCTCCCATGGGCCAAAGCATTTGCAAATATAAAATCCCACGTGAAATATGTCGTGTCTTGATTTTTTTTTTTTTTTCTTTTCTAGAAGTCGCGTTGTAATGTAGCTAAAAAATTTGGAGATGTAAAATGAGAATAGCCTAGAAGAGGGAAATTCTCTCGAGACTATAATCATATTTATGTTAAATTACTACGAGTTAAGGGTGGGTTTGATTTAAGTGTAGTTTCATTCAAAATTGGCTAATCGTATTAAGAATCTCTACATCGCGTTTCATTTCACGCGCGTAAACGCGTCGTTTATAAGTTCATTGGGTTGTGTATCCGCAATGATGAAGGTATATTTTTGCACGCATCTTTATTCTCCTGTAAGTACACATAAGCCGTATAATATAATTATCATATAATCACAGCAGCAGGATAAAGTGTTCGGTATTACCTTTGACCCCCGAACGTTTCGCACCTCAGCGTGATCTGCCCACGGCGCGGCGAGTTATTAGATGAATTAAGTGGTTACGCTTTGTTTGATCGGTCCTGAAACCCTGAATTATGTTGTTATCGCGAATTAGCAAATTGCTGGTTTAAGGTGTGCCCTTGATTTGTTGCATCCCACAGTTTGTTTACGTTTCTCCTCCTTATATACATATACGGACATAATTTTCGCGGTAATAATTATGTCCATAGATATACATACACCCGCGAATTAAAATGGCTGAATAAACTTTAACCAACTTGCTTTTCTTCTTAACTTGAAATTTGTTTTTTTTTTTTTTCTTCTTCTTCTTCTTCTTTGTTTCCAACAATGATATGGTTTATTTTTTAACTTCGAAAGAAATACAGCAAGTGCATGAATTTTGTAGTTCTATTTTATGCGCGTATTGCCAATCTTCTCTTTAAGGCTAAGGCTAAAGCTACATCAGATAAATAAGGCCGGTCGTAGTACAGCTACCTTTTTACCTCTAACAAACGTATAGTCGTAAAGGCGCGCATTCCGCCTATTACTATCGGAACGGGTGACCTTTGACCCGAAGTTATAACCTCTCTGACTATACGTTGTTCCTTCTTTGGTTTAGTTTCAACACGTATTACTGTTTGCCATTTGGTTATATAGGTATATCGAACTAAGATCGATTCACACCAATATATCTCGCGGTATGTAAATATTTTCTAATTTTTATAGATCTTATATTTAAAACGCCTTCATTCCTTCTTCTTATTTTACTCTATAACCACTTTGCGGGAAGAAGTAGTCGCGCTGAATTTTATTCCTAACGTAGTTTGAACATGTGAGCTGGATTTTTAGATCTCCTTTTATATGAATTTAATTGTACAACGAAACTCGGCGTGAATATTTTTTTTTTTTATTTTTTTTTTTCAACCAATAATCATCGAAGATAGGATTATAATTAACTGTAATTTGTAAATAGTCGATTGATTGACCGTTTGACACTATAATTTTTAATTAGCTTATTTAATTGCTGATCGAGCGATGCAGGCAGGTATAATAATGACGAAGATTATTATGAATTGAATTATCAATTTTCTAATTGAATTACCAGACTTTATTATTTAATATTTTTAAATGCAGATATGATTGGGCTTATGCTTTTTTTCGTAATTTCTTTACGTCTATTTCGATCGTTGGAGTTGGATAGAATTTTTATACCACATATAGGGATCAAATCGATCTTATCTCGCGCGTCAATCTATAAAAATGTATAATTGCAAGGTAAAGCTTTCAGAATCCTGAAAGTAGAAATCTGCCGCGGTGCAGTTTAACCTCTGCACTCTCGAGGGGAGGCGTAGTTATGGTAGCTGCAGTTACTCCTGCCTCTCCTTCATGCAGACTAGAGCTACGTCGGATCATATACGTATACAGTCAGATTTGCCGACTGCGACGATTTATCAACCTCGGGAAAAAAAAAGAGAAAAAAAAAAAAAAACAAACAAAAATATATTGAGGATAAATTGAAGTCAATTCTTTTCTTTCTTGATCCTAAAATATAAAACTCAGAAATTGAGAAAGAGATTGTTTTTGGTAGGAATCTCGGCGATAAAAAGTAGGATTATATGGTAACGCGAAGACGTGCTAACCATAGTAAATAATTGCGTCTTTGAAATCTGAATTATACTCTTGAAAATGAATATATATATATCAATGAAAAATATGGATCATTCAAATTTCTGTAAAAAATTGAAAAATTAAAAAAAAAAAGAAAAATTAAAAAATTGAAAAATTCCTAAAAGAATAAGAAAGAGAAAATAAAATCATGAGTATAACGCGTTGCGTAACTTCGCGTTCGATCGGCCGGTCCTTGGGGTCTTATAATCGGTAGGTAAGATACGTGCCGATCCTTCGGTTACCAAAGTGTCACGTTCGACGCCGCGATTCTTTCGTACGTTTATGGCAAACAGGGGGATACCCCCTGGCAGCGTGTCCCAAGTCGCGAAGAGAAGTCCTGAAGAGAGTCGGTTGGATTCGTTCGTTCGTTCGTTCGTTCGTTCGTTCGGCGCGGGGGACATAATTATCCAAGAGAGTCAAGGAACCCGACCAACAACCAACCGGACTCATGTGCTGACCAATGCACTGATCGTATGAGCTAACCATAGGTGACGACGCCGATTCATGTGGCTGCAGCTATTCGCACAAAATGACAAAAAATAATAAAATCCAATATAGTTTTTGGCGAGAAATTATCAGGGATATAAGTTAGATTTTTCATTCATTTAACACAATTAAATTGAAACTAATAATTTCGGGGCAAATTGTCTCGATTTTTAATATCGCTCGAGATGCGTACCTGTATCCTTCTTCTTCTTCTTCTTCTTATATTCTCACCAACAGTTGAAACTAAAATCTAATTGGAGCAATTCCCACTTTTCAATTTCTCACCCCGGATAATCATCACGTGGGAGAAAATGGTGAGAGAGAAAGAAAGATAGAGAGGAATGATGCGGTTGAGAGTGAGCGGGGTACAAAAAGCGAACTACATCTCAGGATAGCGCGCGGCGAGAGTCGAGTATTTCGGAGTTTCTTGCCCGTTCGTTCGTTCGTTCGTCCGTCCGTCCGTCCGTCCGTCCGTCTTTCACGAACGCAATTAATTTTTGAGCTTTAGTGGTATATACGGATATACCTCTGTATACTTCGCAGAGCACCGATGATGCTAAGACTGTTATAACTTCGTCGAATGAGTCAGTCACTCCGTGATCCGTAGCGGCATTGTGTTCGTGTGGCTAATTGCAAGCGACTCAGCTACCGGTCGTACGTCACGTCGCGATCCTCCGCTGTCAATGAAGCGAATCTTTCTCTCCCTTTATCTCACTTATTTAGTAAAACTTGAAAATTTGATTCCCCCCTCCTGTTTATTTATCTCACTAATATCCATCCTCTATCGTAAATAATGCGATAATATATATTGAATAGTCGAAAAAATATCGTCGACTAATAAAGATCGAACAACGCCTCTCGCGTGATATCTCGTTTATAGCCGAAAATCGTTCGGTCCGCGTAAGTACGACGGAGAATTTGAAAGAGATCAACAAGCTAGTGCCGTTGCGCTTGGACAGGGGCGCTTGGTTTTTCACCCGTCGTGGCTGATTGCGCGAGATTCTCGCTTTGATGTGTCGCCGCCTCGCTGTGCGCGTCCTCACTGCCCATCTCGACTCGTTACCGACTCGCCTGCTTGCTTGCGCTTTCTTGGTCGCTTGGGTTTGCGTCGACCCTTGCAGAGAGAAGAGTAGTTCCTCGTCTTTCACCAGTACCACAAACACATAATATTGTATTTGTAGGTGTATATATGATACGTACTGCAGCGGTATAGGAGAAGAGTAGCGCGCAACGAACTGCAACCCCCCGCCAATTGGCGATCGGTAATCGCGGGACGCGGAAATGTGTATTTAATTATTAAAACAGATCCGACCGTGTATCGAAATGTCTTAGACTCTTTTTTTATTTTTCTTTTCTCTTTTTCTCTTATACCTTTGCCTATGGCCGTAGGTGAGACTCGACTTGGTCAATTGCTCAAGGAGCCGATGTAATTCCTTCTGTCAGCGAGGATTGATTATCGCGATGTTAATAAGAAGAATAAAAATAAGGAAAGGAAGAAATTTTAAAAACCACTGCAGAGGTCGCAGGCTCACTTATAGGCGCGAGAGTATTGAAATATTTTGCGAGCGATAGCCGAGAGGTTAATTAAAACGATCTCAAATAGTTTTACTACATATATAATGCATCTATATGCGTATCCTAGCGTGGGAATAATATTATATATTCCAATAACGACGATCTTCCATAATATTTTCAGATACAGATTCATATTTATTCATTATTTCTTGTTCAAATTCTTGTAAAAAAAAAAACCTGATCGGATCTTTTTTTTTGAACAATTAAAAAGGAAGAAAAAAATAAGAGAGAAGAGAAAAAAATCGCGATTTTTAATAGACGAACCGGAGACGCAGAATTACAAATTTTTTAGATATAGGTTTATATCACAATATTCTTTTTCACAGGAGAAAATAATAAATTCGTCAGATCCAGGTTTTCCGAGTAGTTCACACGTTGGTCATGGCCCTTAGAACTGGAGGCATGCGACTAGTCAGATGATAAAATTGATTGTCGGTTAGAGAATTGTTGGAATCCAGTTTAAAATCAAGTTTAAATCAGTTGCTCTTAATAACGCGTCGTCTCCTAACGAGGACATTAATAAATCCGGCGCTTGAAGCTCGAAATTTTATTATCAACTTGAAACGAAAAAAAAAAAAAATAAAAATAAAATATAAAAAAATAGTGACAAAATTCATCGTCGCGTATCTCTCGTCATTTATTATATTTTCTCTCTTTGATACAATTATTTTTTGGAGTAACTCAATCTCGTCTTTTTTCTTTGCACTTATCAGTAAAATATCAGCGGAGAAATGATCGGAAATGACTTTTAATTCCGCATCACCCCGTATAATGCATCTCCTCATCTGAAATGGTAGGCAATAATCTCCTCCTCGTCCTCTCCGTCCTCCTCTGCAGAAGGGAGAGTGTTCACGTTCGTAGTAGGTAGAGTGTATAATTTATTGCAGACAACGCCTTGATGTCCGATGTTTGTTCAGTCGTTGGGCATTGACCAATGAATGGTGGTCAAGGTTGGATATTATTGTAAGCTTTTTAGGGACAAGTTAAATAATATCTTCACAATCTATACGTATTTACATTTGGTTTATGCTACCTATTAATAGTTGTTCGTATAACAAATTGCCGGGAATATGTTTTGAATAAATCATAGTAGCTGGTTATAGCTATCGTATTCTCGAATATAAAAGAGACGAGAAATATACACTCTATGAGTCTATAATGACGAATAGTCTCTTACCAGATTAACTGTGAAATTCTAACGACATTCTTCTAACTGACACGCGTGGGTTTGTCCTAACATCAAAAAACGTTAAACAGAAAAAAAAAAAATATCTTGACGAGTAGAAACGGTTTGAATTATTGTTTCTGTTTCTTCCGTACCGTTACATGCGTACTCGAATATACCCTTAGAAAAAATCTACACGCTTTATACGTTACACTAAATTTTTTACACAAATCTAACATAATCTAGAATAGAAAGTGAAATGAAGAAAGAAAAGAAAAGAAAAGAAGAGAAAAAAAAAGAAAAGAAAATGGTTGGGTTATTTTATTTTAATTTTTTACTACCTTTCTTATCTTCGAAATTTGCATTCTGTCGAAACATGGGCTCTTCGAAACTGACGAGGAGAAGAGATCCTAGTATGAATACCCCAGGAGAGCTTCTGGGTGGTAATTAGCTCCAATCTTAGTAACAGCGTCATATATCTCTCGGTGTAATTTTTTTACGTCCATCTCCGTCGGGCGCCTGTGTTGGTTATTGCAAGGCGATTCTATAGTCGTTGATTTAGTGATAGTTAAACGGTCGTTTTATATATCTATGCCCAAACGGATCAGCAATTTCTGAATATACATACATAAATGTCTAGGTACACACGCACAGACACACACGAACGATTTTTATCACCCAGCTACTGATTGCCACTTATTACATACTCCAACGATGTACGAAAATATTCTATACGCCGTGTCACGAAACGACGTCCGAAACTGAATTAGAAAAAAAAAAAAAGTAAAATAAATTATGTAAGAATAGAAGAAAAAAAAAAAGGAAACGCGGTTTTGTCTACCCTGAGAAAAACTTCTTTTCGTTTAAAAAAAAGAAAAAAAAAAAAAACAAAACAAAAAAGGAAAAATCTATGGATAAAAGCCACACTGGCCGCACGAAGGCCGTGATACCTCAATATGAATGAAAACTGGTGTGTGGGAACTAGAGGTGTGTAGTATACTACTACGGGATTATATACCTATATATTGTCTAGTCTAGTCTAGTCTATCAATGAACTGGCCGCGGAGAGAAAGGTATATATATATATAATATACACATATATATGATCTTAAAAGAAGGAAAAAATGTCGGTCTTGGGTTATATGCCTATGCATGTATACGTATGTGTACAAAAAATACTAGGCTGGTTTTCTAGCGGTCCATATGTCAGTCAGGGAAGCAGAATTTCGGGGTGTTGCGCAACAGGTGTTTCTATTAATTTTCGAATATTGAATATTACCTCGAAAGGGGTGTTTATCTATCTTTTCACCCAACTCACAGACACACACCCACACACACCCATCACGGAAATTTATTTCTAGGCCATTCGCTTCGTTAATGACAATTTCCGGTTCTTAGGCTTTGCTTATTCTCAGAGATTTATGGAAATTCTTCCATTTAGGTACTCTTTTTCAGGATTCATATGAGTTCTTACAGAACGATCGATTATATTCCTCTGTATAAAACCATTTTCGAAATCCGGATATTTTTTTTCGGTAAAGAGAGAGAAGGAGAGAGAGAAGAAAATCTTCTTTCTAAGGTTCCAAATAATTATACTCGAGGGTTGATGATTTGCGAAAAAATGTTCAAGTCCCAAGGTATAATTGAGGCGTCATTTCGTTCGTTTCGACTCTTTTCAAACGATATTCAAAGAAAACCTTATACAGAATGACATTCGGTAGTTTCTCGGTATTATTTCGAACCCTGCAGGCTAGCAGCTAGTGACTGCTATTGTCGCGAACGCGTGGTCAGATTCTATTTCCCCTAATTTTCGTTCAATTTCTAAAAGGAAGAAATACAGGAGCCTGGTCCCTCCCACGTTGAAATTAACACGACTGTTTGTGATTCATTCAATTTGAAATTGGCCTTACCTACATTATTGGCTACTGCAAGGCATTGTTGCAGTTATCCATTCCTCACGATTCCAAATTGAAAAAAAATAACTTTTCGGACCACCTACCAGGACTCGCTTTTTCCAAATGACTAAAATCTGAAAAATTGACAAAATTTTGAATGAAGAATCGATCCTAAATATCATATCAGAGATATATCTTTACTTCTATAGCCGCGTCAGGTGTTTCAGATATTTGCCAAATCAAAACGATGGTGTATACTTATACTTGAACATTTCCATAAATAATGTAAAGAAAAAAAAATGTTGATCCAGCATCGAAGAACACTGCAAAGTTAATATATATGCTGAGGTGTGAGCAACGGTAGTTAACGCTTTCTTAACACCGCAACGTTATAAATTAGAGGTTAATTCAAGCGTCATTTCCTCATAGGCAATCAATGCGTATTTATGCATCGGTGAGTTTGTATACAGCATAATATTGTATAATGACGTTGATAACGGTAGTAGTGATGATAGTTCGGGATGTATATTATCCCCGAGACGCCCGTTCCCGCATAAGTGTTCACTTTCTGTCCTTATCTCTCTTCTTTTTTTTTTTTTTTTAATTTAAAAAATTTTTTGAATCTCCTATATTTCTCTTCAAATTGACCACCCACGATGCTCGCGTTTCAAAATCGCATTAGGACACAATAAATCCGTAAGATTGAAGAACCTTGTCGGTGGAATGAAGACAGGAGAAGATAGCCTAAAAGAAGATACCGTTTCTATTCTATGTCACTGCGGGGGCAAACCCTGCAATACATTCGTATCCGCGTTCACCTTTTTCCCTTCTTTTTCCAGTTATATGATACGTATTTATTCATTTTTTATACGTTTTATACTTTTCACGGTAAATAGTTTACCCAAAAATGTAGAGACATTTATGGGCCATAGAGAGAGAGAGAGAGATGGATAAGAGTTAATTTAATTATGATCTCAAAGATGGGGTAGAGTGTTTTACGAAAAGGTTAAATAAGGTGCGTATGGTGAGTGTTGTTAGGGTTTCAAGCACCGTGGCTGTAGCATGTATAGAGAGTTTAATCTAGATCTCTCGACTCTATACGTCTCTTAAATCTCCTTTCAACAATTAACCCTTGAAAGTAATTATAATTAAATAGTCGACTGCTAATTAAGCTGTTCAAACATAAGTGAAAATTAGAGGGCGTGCTCGACGACGGTATATCATTCGAATACTCGATCCAAGATAGTATTATATACCTACGTCGCTACTATACCATCTCAAATTTATTATTTTTTTACTCCCAATAACTCCCTATCATGACTTTTCACGATTTCAATCAGCAATATATTTATTATCAATAATCTCGGTCTTGAAAAATAAAAAAAAAAAAAAAAAAAAAATAAAAAAAATAAAAAAAAAAAAAAAACACGCATAATTATAAATAAATTTCATTCGTTTTGGAGATTTTTTTTTATACAAATTTCAAATGTGAAAAAAATAAAAATGCAAATATCTATTTGTTATTTCATAATAAGGGAAGTGACGGATGAAAGAAAGAGTCCGTCGAATTAAGGTGCACTGGACAATCTCGATGTGATTATCTCGGAATATCGTGGGACAACAATGCATCGTTCTTGTCGGTATCTTCTTCTCTTCTCTTCTCTTCTCTTCTCTTCTCTTCTCTTCTCTTCTCTGGTTCGTCGCTTGGACACAACACTGACCACTGACCGTAGTCTTGCGTGAAGACGTGTATATAACTCCAGCGAATGCACTTAAATCCGATAAGTGCGCTGAAACGATCGCGAAACAACCAACGAACCAACAAACCTGTAGAGAAGAGAAGAGGTAGGCTTGGAGGTAATTAAATACCTCGACAAGGCGCGACGATTATTTGGTGAATCCGCGCGTTCCGAAGTGAAACTTCTGATTGCATTTATCCCAAGCGTTTCCCTTACCACCGCCGACGACTATTTATCAGGGTTGATAAAACTTTCTCTTATTTATTTATTTCTTTTATTTTACAGTTATTTTTCATTTTGTTTTTATTTTTTTTTTTCATTCATTTTTTATTCGTCATTATCTTCGCATCCCCTGCAATCCTTGCCAGCTTTCAATAGGATATTTTTTCGAACATAGTTGATACATCATTACGCAGGAGCTTCCTCCTCGCGTTAGCTGAGTTAAACTTTTTACCTCCATTTCCTTCGTCCTTTGAACATTCATGAAGAGTTTCTTCGTTTACGGAGATGTGTGTATATATCCTGTTGATTGTTCAACGTATGTAGGCATGAATTTACTGTATATTTCTTTTTTCTTTTTCTCTCGTTCTCAGAAAACTTGCATGGCATATGCTGCCTCGCCATTTTTGCATCCCTCAAATGTCTGTGATGAAATTCTTTTTTTTTTTTAATGTTAGATTTACTTTTTTTTTTTTTTTTTTCATCTTTCTTAAAATTATTTCATCAATTTATTGTTTTGACGTTTATGTGAACTGGACCGTGTCTTAGTTATAGGTATGAATGCTTGAAGCAAGCTGTTACCGAATTTAGTTCCTACGTGGGTGGCAGGTCGAACAAATTATCCGGCCTTTAGGAGCGTTTAGAATCCTTTTAACCTCAATTAAACAACACCAAACAAAACCCCGAGCCGATGCCCATGACTGGGTTGTGCTTTTAACACAAAATAGAAACTTTTAGAAAAATCCTTTGGTATTGTAGCTTATTAATAACTGGTGCTCGGGTTCTTTAATAATGGGGTGAAAAAAGAAAAAAAACTAGAAGAAGAACTGCCAAAGGAAGAGAGAAAAAAAGAAGGGGGCAAAAAAAAAAAAAAACAGAATAGCGAGCACCGATTTTGCGTGAAATATCTTTATTAGGCGATTTTGATCGAGGGCTCGGTGACTTGCTGTTCTCGTATTGTCAGCCTTCCCCTTCGAGGATTAAATCGCTGGTCGTGGCTTCTAGCTTTGTTCGCCTGTGTGTGGTCCTTGCGAAGATATGGCAGCTACCAGCTAGCTGGTAGTAATAATTATCTGAAAACTAGTCACCAGATATTAAGATAACGAAATTATCTTAATTAAGAAAAAAAAGTTGAACACAATTAGGTATCGATTTCTGAATGGTATCAGTCTGTCTTCTCGTTTTTTTTTTTTCTTTCTTGCTTCTTCTCTCAAATCGTCGAAATTCAAAGAAGAATAAATCCGTCGAATATCACAACTATAATTTGAATCGACGATGAAACTGTTGGTTAGGTTAGTTGGAAATGAGTGAAATTTCAGTATCTGGCAAATAAAGATTCTGCTGATTCTTAGACGGTGAGGACCACCCTCTGCTCCGAAAACGATCGTCATTTAATACAATTTGATTTAACAAAAGCTCAACACTTTTCCCATGCTATTCTGTGTCGTTGTAGTACCTATATAACTGTGACTCGCCATGTGGAATCACTGTTTCCATTCAAGGAAAACTAATCGAATTTACGATGTAAAGAAACCAGCTGCGTTTCTAGGATTGATAGAGTGAGAAAAAACCGCCTAGATTTTTCTCTTATTCATACATTTTCATCCCTTTCTTCCTCCATTCTGTAAATCTCCTAGTGATAATAATTCGAAATTTTTATTTTTCGTACTTTATTTCTTATTTCTTCCTCCATGATGAAAATAATTCACATCTCCTATTGTTCGACGAGTACCTATAGGTGTAAACGCGTACGTATAATACGTATACACACGCTTTATAACGGTGATTAT
This sequence comes from Tenthredo scrophulariae, assembly GCA_963978835.1. Taxonomy (NCBI): domain Eukaryota; kingdom Metazoa; phylum Arthropoda; class Insecta; order Hymenoptera; family Tenthredinidae; genus Tenthredo; species Tenthredo scrophulariae. The sequence goes on from OZ022234.1 coordinate 9,070,564, forward strand.
AAATACTCTCACTTTAAAAATACAGCTTAATGGGTTTTATGCAATGCTTGTATAGTACAGGAATAAATTATTCATTGTTACTGACCGGTACGGAGATCGGCGTCTCATTAAAATGAAATTGGACCCCACAAACTTGAATTTGCAGCGGTGATAAAGGCAATATGAGATGCACTCGCCTCTTGCCCGAGGATTTTATGCCCAAATGTTCGAATTTCTCAAATTACATCAGTCGATACATAATATATTATTGCATGTTCCCAATATTTCCGGCAGATTTATCACCTAAGGGTAAAAAATGACGATGAGCTGCGGACCAAATTACACATTGAAATACTCGAAAAACTTTTTATTGATAAGTCGTATTGGACAAGAAAATTTTCGTCATTTCTTTTAGTTTTTTTTTAAGTTTTTTAGTTTTTCCGAGCTATAGAAGACTCTTCGTAGTTTATAGTTCAGACGAATAAAATAAAAATTCGGTCTTGAGCTACAAGCTATTTATTTTCAATGTTTCATACATACTTGAAATTCGTTGTCTTTTTTGTCTTCATATTACGTAGTATTCCTGTCATTCATTATGATAATATAATAACACCCGATCCAGGATTGGTCAACGGTCCTTGTAATTTTCCACATCCTTTCTATTCTTTACCCCAGTTCACCTCATTGTTCTCCTTTCCACAGGTGAATCCCTCAAAGCGGCGTGCTAAGATACAAAGAGTCCTCACGCACTTCCGTTTACGCAATATCCTTCCGGTCCTTCTCTCCTGCGGCTCTCTGCGATACTATACTCAATCGAGTGAAAAATCGGAATAAAAAATACCGTGAAAATTCCTGAATATTATCGAAACGTAAAAAAGTTTTAGACTTTTCGTTCTCTCTCTCAAATATATATAAATGGTATTTTCTACACCTTACGTCCAGTATATTAATAAAATTAAACTGAAGGAAGGACGGGAAGGAAGGCTTCTTACTTTTTACTGCTCGAGATGAGGTTGGTGGAAATAACGAAAGACTCGCACGCAAGAGATTATAATGGGGATCTACAACGGTATCGCGTATAGTAGCTATGTATATATGTGCATTGTGTTTGATAGAGGGATGCTGGAAGCGGTCCTGCACCAGCCAACCGGCACCTGGTGTGCATCATCATTATTTATAAAGATCAAAACGCCCCGGGAAAGAATATCAATGAGCTTCTGAGGTAGACCAATAACCAAATCAATAACACAACAAAAATTCTACCTAAAATAGTAATAAGTGTCTAAGATAAGTATAAAGTATAAGATCAGAGAAGGTGCAGAACAAATAGATATCCATTCTCTCTTTGTTTCTTCGAAGAGTTTTCATCTTTAACCCAAATAATCAGAATCTTTTTCATTTTTCATTTTTAATTTTTCATTTTAGATTCCTAATTTTCATTTCAAACAAATAAAGTGTAGCAAGGAATTTTAACTATAGAGGAAATATCGCGGGTTATAAATCCCCGGACAAGTCAAGTTTCATAATTTATCTCGTATTATATTATACCTTAGCATATCTTCTGGTACATACGCGGGTACGGTGACGCTTAACTTATGAACTCGCTGTTATTTCCCTCTCTTTATTTCTGCCTTTTTCCTCTCTATATCTTTCCGCGTATCTTTAACTGATGCAAAGGATACCGTGAATAGAGGAACGACTAGATCCAACTGTGCGGCATTAAGATCTTTGTACGAACTACGAACGCTTCGAAATGCCACTTTGCAGACTGAATGGAGACACCATCGTTTCCTGGATCATTGCTGCAGCCAAGACGACGGCGGGAAGGACGCCATTCATCTTTCCAGATGAGAATAAGGACATCGTGTTTGGAACGGGGACAATTGTTTATTAATAGTCAAGTTCAAGGAGCACCACGACCGAGGCGACGCTTTTCTTCTTCTTCTTATTCTTATTCTTATTCTTATTCTTATTGTAAGCTCACGACAGTGAACTTGGTGAAAGGAGGAAAGGATCAAAAAGCCATAAAACTAAGGAGAAAGAAATAATGAGAGAGAGAGAGAGAGAGAGAAAGAAAGGAAAAAATAGAGAAAGATGAAACCAACGTGACTATAAAGCCTTTATATGGAGATATATAATAGGTATAACTTAGAAGACACGCGAAGAGAGAAAGAGAGAGAGAGAGAGAGAGAGACTAGAACTTTGATCCTGAGTCTAGACTTGAGTTCTGACTTTTGACGTGTGTGAAGAGCTGTAGGATCTTCGCGTTGGTAATTGCCTCCGTTTCTTCTTCATGCCTGGGAAAATTTGTTATCAGAATTAACCCCGTGATCGTTTTATCTTGAGCGGAAACTTGCTGCTGTGCTACGAGAATCTGTATGCGTCTGTCGTCAAGAGTCGGGACTGGCTTCACGCGATATGTATTTTTCTTTCTTGTTTCTTTCAGTTTTAAAATTAGTTTCATTCATAGATATGGTATTTCTATTAAAATTTGCAATTTAATTTCCATTATAAACAGAAAATAAAGTCACACGAAGTCCTGATAAAAAAAAATACTCGGAAATTGTTTAGATTTATAGGAATTTGTGAATTTTTAATAACCGAAGATCACTAACCATTTATACTGGAAATTTTCTTCAAAAAATTATTTCATCGACACTGGAAAGCTTTTTGAATTTTTACGTCCGTCCTTTGTTTTCGATCTCGTTATTGCCAGCTGCAATACCGTTTCTTGAAACGAATGAAAAGAACTATGAGAGGATTTTGGGTCTCTGCAGATCGATAATAACAGCTTAGAATCGATATCTGAAGAGATTTTAATCAAAGTATGTATCGAAATAGTGGGATCATCGAATTGGTATCACCTGCATAAGATCGCCTATAATCACAAGCGGCATAGAGAGAGAAGAAAAAAGGAGCGGCTATCTCACCGCGGAATCACTATGTCCGACTCCGGCTACCTGCACTATACCCTATAAATACTCAGTGTTACCGAGGTAATAACAGATTCTTAAGCTTTACCGTCGATCTATATCGATAAACGGATCGAGTCTCTTCTCGCAACGACGGACCGTGATAATTAAATAGCTGCTGATCTTGTGTTGCTGTTGCCCTTGCTATTGCTATTGCTATTGCTATTGCTGTTGCTGTTGCTGTTGCTGTTCCTGTTGCTGTTGCGGCGACCGACGAACAGATAGAGACATTGGAAATTATCCTTCAGTCGTCGTTCCTCGTTCCTTCGTTCGTAACCAGCTTGTATATATATGTATGGCTGTATACACCCCGAGGGCTCGAATGATCGAGATGTTATATCATAAACCATACAAACTCTTCGTGTGGAGAACGGACACTGTCGACCTTAACCGCCACCCATCCCCCGTATGAGAAGGAGGATCACCTCGTTAACGAACTTTCGCTACTCTTTGAAGCTTTAAATATTTCCTAATTGGTTTCAACGATTTTAACCGATTACTTTGAACAACTTGATCGATCTACTCCCTCCGTGAAAATAATAGCGAATTTTTTTCAATTTAACTTGAACTACGGCCTAGTTCTGTTTCATTACCATCATCTAATCCATATTCCGTTTATTTTTTTCTTCTGGTTTTTCATTTTATTTGCATCGGTTATAGGGACAAGCTTTCAGTTTCGTTTCGATACTCTAATTGTAGCCTAGCTCGTGATAGATATTCTACTCGGCAGCTAACCGGCCGTGAATTCTATGGTTGGTCAAATCTTGAGATCTGAATTGCTGCAAGCGTTGCAGTTGGTTCGTTGGCTAGCCCTAAGAACACGCCTGGTTAAACTCGTTTGATTAATGCGTCAAACTGCAGAAGATTTCAGATAACGAGAGAGTGCTGCTGCTTCTGTGAGCAGTGGCAGATTTTGAAAAGGATTTCATCGCTACCAGTTGCGAACTTTGAGTCCCTCCTAGTAGTTCTTTTTTTTTCTTTTTTATATTTCATGGAATTTCTTGTTCATTAACATTTCGCATCATAGATTAGTTGTTTCTTTTTTTTTATTTTCCCCACTCATTTCCCTGTCTTTAATTCAATTTCATTTTTAAGATGTTCAGTTTTGGTATTTTTTTCAGATGAATAGAGAAACTCAGATCTCAATCTTGAACGTATTTTACACCATCGCTAATCCTCAAAATCTCTACCATTTTTTTAATCCATTTATTTACATATACTCAATTCATTTATTTCGTTCTCCCTTTTTATTTTATTTAAAGATTTTTAATTTGATTCCCCGATGAAATGGCCTCTGGGTTACTTCGCATTGATTCTGCTAACGAACCCGGCAATTTATCGTAGTAATTATTCTCCCGTATCGATCGATGAGCTGACGATATGAGCTCACAGTCAAAACATTTCTACAACTTGATAAATTACTACTGAGACACAAGCAGAAAGAAAAAAAACGTCTTGAATATAGAAACGAAAATTTAAGAAATAACCACAATATTTTAATTTATATTACAGAAAAAAAAAATAATTATAGAATCAAAAAAATTCGTCTCTACAAATAAACTCAACAAATTTTTTTTATTCTTATTCATTAATTTTTTTTTATTCTTGTTTTTTTTTTGTCGTTCAAATCTCATTTGTTCATCTCATTATATTTGAAAGTCAATTATAAAACCGGCTAGTCTGAATATTACTCGATCACAGTCGAAATCTAGACTGCAGACGTACCCCGAAAATACTTTTAACAAACGTCCGAGCTGCTGTTGCTGCAGCATCATTCGCATATCGTGCCTGAGGAGTTATGAAATCAGATCGATATATTATTGGCCAATTGGTTGGTATAGGTAGCATCATATGCGGCAGCCTTGACTGCCTACCTCACTCGTTGATTTCTTGTTTAGATACGCGGTTAGCAAAATATATCTTATGCCCGAATCTTATTTCACTCGTACTTATACGACGCGATTTGTTGAAATGAATCAGTGTGCGCGCGAGACAAGAAAAATTAAAAAAAAAAAAATCTCAAATTTGAGTTAGAAAAAAAAAAAAAGAAAAAAACATGAGAGGACAGCAAAGTCTGTTATCCCATTTTCTACTTCCCAAATTTAATTTAATTTAATTATTTGCTGTGCAAAATTGTTTAGACAAAAAAAGTAACACTTATCTCAGTTTCGGACACAGTCGTATCAGGTTTTCGCGGTGCCTGCTTAGAGGATTAAAAAAAAAAAAAAAAAAAACACCAAAAACTGAAACTTTGATAAGATGTTCGCGGTATTACCTACCTATCCTACAGCTTCGTGGCTAGTATATGCATTAAGTAGGTGAAACACCTCCGATTGACATAGTGAGTTAGAGTTGAGGCAGGTCTGGGCGTTGCTTCGTACTGGTGAGTCAATAACTCCTCGACTCCCACAACGAAACACGACGATGTCAGTGAGGCCCGGTCTTACAATGAGCGTGGGTTGGATTGATCTATTATTACGAGTTTAGCTCAGATCTGCGTGGGACTGCGCGTATCGATATCTTAATAATGGGGAACCGCATCCACGCATAATAAGTAAAAAAGAAGAAAAAAAAAAAAAATGATAATTTTCATTCAAAAAAGAAAACGAAGAGGAAATTTTGACACACTATATAATTATAAAATTGATAAACACTCCCGAAATATTGACCCCAGTCGTTCCTACGAAGGAATTTTGCGGTTGAGTAGGCAAGGCGCCGTTTTCGTTGATCGGAATTTCGAAGTTCACTTTTCCGCCCAAATATTTTTACAGGTCTTTTAGAATTTGTGGTCCCCTTTTTTTTTTTTTTTTTTTTTACTTTTCGTTAACCCCTTTGGACTTTTGCGCATTATACCTTCTCGTAATTTGGTCAAGCGCAGAGTTTAGGCCTAGGGTTAGGTTAGGGTTAGCAAAAGGAAAATAATAAGAAGTAGAAGAAGAAAAAGGAGGAGAGGAAGGCGAAGACTCGATGCGGGGCTGACCGAACAGCCGACCACTTCGTGTGGCACGAGACAGAATTCTACGCCTTCAGGCCAAATCGAGACCCGTGCGCGCGTTTCTAATATCTTATACTGCCGCAATTTGCACGCCGGGTAAAAAGGTTAACGAAACTTTGAAATCAACTCATATTTCACTCGTTCCACGTGTTCTAACGACGGTAGAAAAAGAGACAACCGTTTATTCGGGTATTGAGTTTGATAATTAATTCATTAAACGATCGTTTGATACTCTGGCGATTCATTTCTCTCCGCAATAGAATAATTTTTAAGTATTGTGAAGCTGCATATGAAAAACTAATACATTTTTGTCACAGGATTTTCGATAAAGAAATAAAAATGAAAAGTATCGAACGGGGGAATAAATGAACAGATAAATAATAAATTATTCTAGGTTCAATCAAAGGGTCAAGTAAATTGTAAGATTCCTAGACAGGTCAAAAACCTTTACGATAGACGGGGATTATGATTCTGAGAAAAATCCATATATCGAAGTAGCGACGAGTCACGAAGGACAGAGATATATCGGGGCGTCAGATCCCGAGGCAAAATTTCAAATCGGGCCAATGGTCAGTGTCCGTTAAAATGACGTTCAATCGTCGTACGAGTCGTCTGGTGTAAAGACTCACCTGTAGGCATGTGGGTTTGGGGTTTAAGGAATTTCTGTCTAACCGAAGAACGAAAGAAGAAAATTGTGGCCTAAAGACAATCCCCTTAAATTTCTCTCGAGTGTCGTTGATCCGTCGCGGTTCTCTCGAAGTCGCCAAAAGTCAGAATCTCTTTTTTTTTTTTTTTATATTATTATCGTCCTAAAAGGGTGCAGAGACCTTTCTATTGCTCCATGCGATTTAATGATCTACCGCTTGCTTTCTTTCGTGCTAAGAAGACTCTTGACTGTCGTAAAAAAAAACTATTCGACTTTACTACCCCTCAATTAGTTTTCCTTTTTTTTTCTCTTATTTTCTCATACAAAATATCTAAGAATTTCAATTGCAGGTTTCACGTTTTTATTATACACACACATCAACACTGAGCCTTGCTGTTCTTTTGACGTTTCAATACACCCGTAACTTCGTCGAAAGAAGAACAATAATTTTCGAAAATTGTACATCTTCATTATCTTAGAAATTCGAAAGAAGAAAAAATAAATAAATAAATAAAATACTTGAAGTTTGAAAAAAAGGAACGAATCGAACAGCTGAAGCATGTCTATGCGTAATACCGTATCCCTATTTTCAAGTAGTCGGTACTTCACTTCTTTTCCCAGTTATTTAATATTTTTTTTTGTAAATCACGGTGATGTACGCGCGTCGCGGAACCGACTTCCGCATCGTTTCAACGATTTCTATGCGGTTGAACTTGAATTAATAACGACACTATACATATATTGTCTACGGCTTGAGAGAGCGTTGCAAACGGTTACACAGTGACATTGCTAAAACGTCCGAGTGTGACGATAAAGCGTTGAATGAATTAGACAAAGATGGAAGAACGAGTCCGTCAAATTGACGTTATTTACCAGACAAGCGACTCTCATCGCAGCTCTGTCAAATCCTTATCAATTGAATACATCAACATCATTATAATAAAATTTGAAAAATCACATCCTTACTTTTTTTCACTTTCATGCATAACATTTGTTCTGTGCAAAAAAAAATGAAATAAAAAAATGAGCAGACAATCAGATTTCAATGCGGTATAAAAACCCTTACCTAGTTTCCCCTTTCAAAAGATCATACCCATCGAGTGCGCGAGCTGATCTTGCGCCCGCGCAATGAGCACCTCGTCTAAGGATAGAGGAGGCTATAGCCTAGGCGTATTCAGGACATTCCAGCAGCAGTGAGCTCTCTGAACTCGGTGTGGAAAGAGCAGACCCAAGGCTAGAGTATTTCTCTGTCATCTTTGCGCTTTTAAATTAGTCACGCGAAATATGGTTGCAGGATATTCTGTTGGTTCTCGCCTTCGCTTTGAATTCTTGCCAGCTTTGTTTCGTACTACGTAGAGATTTATCAGGAGAGAGATCATCGTCAAAATTACCCACAACTTTCGTGTCGAGAGATATTCAAAAACTAGGTCAGCAGCTCCAGGGGAGAGGATCTTAAACGACGGAAAGGAATCAAGAGTCCTCTACATATATTATACAGCTTTAAACTTTTATTCAGATTTACCTACATTGGTATAGAAAACTAGATTTTTTTTTTTTTTTTCCTGCGAAATTCACGTTCAATTGAATTTTTGTATATCAAGTTCTTCGGTTGTTCGATCAGAATCACAGTGAGGACACGAAAGTGAATAGAGATGAAAAACAATTCGCGAGATTTTCTCTGTTGGAAAAGTGAATTTATTTTCTTTCAACATTTCGCAGGATTCGAAATATCTGCAGAGAGTTCGCATCTTTCGTTTAATTTAATACAGTAACTACATACTGATATAAAATGATCGTTGAATCGAAGCCAGGGTAAATCCTCGAGTGTTTATCGACTGGAAATTACAGTCTTTTGAATCGCATAAGTGCAGAATAAACGATTGCGGTCTCATTTGTTTTTTATGATTTTTTTTCTCAAATCCTTTTCATTGGTAGCTCTATCTAGATGTCACCGATTTTTATTATATTTTATAACGATCAACTCTGATCATGCAATGATAAAATACCACATACTCATTTCTATCAATAATAAATTTTCATTAGAGCAATTAACGCATTTATAACAACCGCAACCAATTTACGCCTCGTAAGAAAATACACTGTAATTCTTAAAAAAGATTAAAACATAAAAAGATTTTTCGCCTCTCTATTAACCATATTCGAAACGAATAGATAAATAAATAAATAAATAAATACTGGAAGAGAGCCGGAATACTATGAGAAGATGAGACTAGACTAATCGTAAAACTCGAAACTATTCATAATTAAATTACTGTAACGAATAAGTATTCGGTTTTATCACTGATTATGAAACTCTTGACGAAATACTTATCTTTGAAATGAGACTCCGTGAAAATCTTGATTTTTTTTTTTTCATACACTGCGCAATGAAGTTTCTTTTTTTAAATCACTGACCATCTGAGAATGATATTGTAGATTAGGATCCGTGACCGCCGCTGCATTAACGCTGTATAAATGGGCCCAGAAAAGACACTCTAGAGTTATGTCGGAGAGGCCTGCAGGAGCTTCGACTAAAAAGATACGGCAATCGAGCCGTAGAAGCTTCGTATCAATTTGTCGGGTGGAATCTGGCTTTGTACAAGCCGCTATCTGCCATTTATATCAAACTGTACGACCAACGATCGATTTATCCGACATGCGAGTAAGATACCAATTACTGTTGCGACGACGCGAGTTGATTGTGAGAAAAAAAGAAAATAAAGATTTACCAAATTTTCAAAATAATTAGCTCAAACTTTGGGACGACGGATTGTACTTTTTTTCAAAATTTTGTTGATTTTATCTAAATCGAATAGAAATTATACTCATATATGGATGGGAGGGGACTATCAGTAGGTAGAAAAAATTGGTTGGGAATTTCGAATTTACGATTCTTTCAAAGTTTTATTAACATTGCACTTTCTTAAATACATTTGGTCTCAATCAAGGAACATAATTGGTGGGAATTCGTTTTTGTATCCGTATCACTAATAGTAATATTATACAGACGGTTCATTCTTAAGTCTAACTTTACGAGTATAAAAAATATTTACAAAGGTACTTGGAAATTGTTAAACGTTCTACTATATTAAACATTAAAATAATTTTCTTTCTCATTTACTGTTTAACTGCGTTACAATATATAACGAAATTTAATTTTAGTTCTTATTCCGTCAAGGTATAACCAGAGACAAATCCATCGCGTTGCGATAAATGGATATAATCCAACAACGACGACGACGACGGCGACGTGAGAGGCCTACTTTTTAACAAAACAGGGTCCTGGTGGCAAATAAAGACGTTGGAACAACGCCGGCTGATCAACGCCTGGAACGAATTGAATCGCAAAAAATTTACCCCCATTAAAATCTTCCTTTTTTCTTGTATTCGAATTGCTCTCTTCTCAAGTTTGAATTACAGGGTTACAAATTCCATGGATTAATGATCGTTGGATCAATTAGATTTATGCGATGAAAAATTCACGAAAAATTGAATGGCTTCGAGTTTTTGAACAATCATTTTTATGTAATAAAATAAATATCATTTCTTTTATCTTAGTTAAGTTTTTTTCTTTTGTTTTGTTTTGTTTCGTTTCAAGAGGTTTTCACACTTTCGTGACACTATGCACAGCACTGTACTATATACTGTATAGCATGGCTTGCTGCAGGCTTAAGTGCAGTACGTCGGTTCTCATTTATCATACTGTCAGCTAGAAGATTTCAATTTGCTCCCTTTTTGCGCCATTACCGAGGCCCCACAGCTTGCAAAATTGTATTTAATTGTGATTGACTGCTAAGTAGAAGCGCGACGACGTCGGCGTCATTTGCAAATTATTTTTGCATGTATTTAATTACAAAGGAACTAGTGAGTTTCAATTCATTTTTACAAACCCCTTTTCAACTCACGTACATCGTATAGGTACGCGAAGATCCGAGCAGTCAGCACTTTACCAAATCATTTCTAGTTGTTGGTTTTTTTTTTCTTTTATTTTTCTTTTGTTCTTTTTTTTTTTTTTCTTGTTTTTTTTTTCTCTTACCTCGTCTTTCGACATTTCATTACGAAAATAGAATCCTAAAAATTTTCCACATTCACTATCATCTTATAATAATATTCAATATCAATTGGTCTGTAAAACTTACACCTATTATTATATAATCTGTACAAAAATTAACTATATATACCTTTACAATAACTTACTAGTTGCTGCGTGAATAGGCTATTTACAATTTGTTTTTTTTTTTTTTGCTTTTTCTTTTTTCTTGTTTGTTTTTTTTTTTTTTTCTCCAAATAATTTTACGATCAAATTATATATGACGTATATACTATATGTACAAAAAGTCTGTTACAAAAATATTTTTTTTTCACCCCTAAATCGTACCTAAGTTTAATCTAAACGATACTGAAATATGTATCAGTATCCATTATAAAAATGCCCAAAAATTGTTGGTATATTTTTCTATTTTTGTTTTCTCGGCTCTGCCCAAATTTTTGAATAATTTATTATAAAGATTTTTGAGCCTCATTCTCTCTGCAGTAATTCGTAGAGAGCTGAGATGTAGGTTTGAGCCATTTGCAGGGTTTCGAATTTGCTGAGTTTCCTGTCGTTTCCTAGGCTAGGCACGACGTCTCTTAGTCTATCAAACGCGTCGTTTAAACTATTCATCCTCCTTCTCTCTCTGGCGTTGGCTGCCAATCTTCGTTTCTTCAATACTTCGACTCCAGGAGCTCCCGAAGTTTTGAGTTTGTGTAAATTCTCATTAGATCTAACATCGTCGTCAAAATCAAGCCGGAAATCTTCGTCATCGAACCTCCCTGACCCAGTCGACAACTGGTTATCACATTTCATCGACAATTCAAAGCTCGTATCACTTTTCGTAGAATTATACTCGGAGCACAATTGGCGATTTTCTATACCGTGGTAATTGTTTCCGTCATTTCTTACGAAATAACCAAGGTTATCACTCTTTTGAGAAAACTGTGTTTCACTTGATTTTACAACATTATACGAAGCCGCTGGGAAAGGCGTATTTCTCGACGCGTAACTACCGTCCAAACAACTTCCGTAAATATTATTCTCGATAGATTTTTGCGACACTTGTTCACCACTGGAGGGGATAAAACTCCTCTCATTTTCTTGATACTCGTTGACCAACGGGTTTAATTTACCATATATTTCACAGCTCTTGTACTCATTTTGCCGGTTATAAACTTTGTAGTTCTCTCCAGCGCCAACCCCGTGGCTTAATCCAATACCGAATTCAAATCCCGTGCCGCATTGTACTGGCGGACAATTCTCAGACGTGAATTTACTCAATTCTTGATACTCCTGGTGGTGCAGTCGACTGTCAACCGAACTTATACTGTCGCAACTACTTCCTCGAGAACGTGGTGGCTGCGGGTAACCTAATCCAATAGATTCTGGTGCCGGCCAACATGTTCGAGGATTTGATTCCGGGCTACTTGCTGATCCGTAACCTTCGGAATCGAGGATTTCGTAACGCTGTAAAGTAGCGTAGGTGTTCATCTTTCTTTGAGGTAATTTAGCTTTTCGGCTTTAATTAGGTTCCGATGCGTCAGATCATAATATGAAAATTATTGCCTTAGAAATTCCGAATCAATTTTCCTTCACTTTATTAATCGATTTAGAAAAAAAAAAAGGTATCTTTCAAAATCTTCGAATCTCCCGCTCGAAATAATACCTATATCGATGGTTATTAGTCAGTTAGTTAGTTAGTTAGATAGATAGTGCGTGCGTGGTGCTCGGATGAGAGCGTTGCGTAAACTGAGACTGAGTTTACCTGATGATCGAAAGCTGGACCACGTTGCCCGGTTTTCTTAAGATCTTGGGGTGGGGGTTTCTACACTATGTTCTGGAGAAGGGGGAAAAGCTGAGGCTGTGGTTATGGCCTGGCCTGGCTCTGGCTCTGGCTCTGGCTCTGGCTTTGGCTTCTTCTTGGCGCCTTTGTAAAAGCCGATGTAAGAACCACGCCTACTTTGCTGGGGGCGAAAGAGTCAATGGTCCGACTAGCCGCTGCTGGGTACCAGGTAGTAGTAGCTGCTTGTTTAGAATCACAAGTTGAACGCAGAGCGAAATTAGATACTAAAACTAAGATGGTGGCGACGACAAAGATGAGAAAGAATATTAAAGATAAAAAAACGTCGATGTTATTCGTGCATGTAGTTCTTATTTTTTATTTATTTTTTTTATCCTAAGGGCAGACTGTCCGAAGATCGACCTTCGAGTTTAAAATAATTTTTCCCAGTCTTTCCTACCTCTTGGGTATAAAATAAGTCTATGCGATTACTGAGTTCCGATCTCCTCTTTCAGAAAAAAAGAGAAAATTACTCAAGAATGTAAAAGTTGAAAAACGGAGAAAGAAAAGAGAAAAAATTAGAGAGAAAACAACCCCGTATGAAAATCTGACTTAGTTATCTCCGCACGCGCCAGTAATAAAGCTTTCAAGTATGCTGTAAGGGTGTTGGGGGTCCACGGGTCGTAAAGCAGTCAAATTTGTCGAGACAGTCGAGAGCCTGGGTCGTAGGTTATAAACCTACCGACGGTATTTAAAATCTCGTAAAGTACGGACTAGGCCAGTAGGGTTTGCCGTAGGGCGTGGGCGATTCGTTATTTGGTCGTAACAAATTTTCGGCTCTATTTTCAGGTCGTAAAGTGTCCTTGAAGTTGAGAGCTGTGGTGAAGCGGAAAACTATATCGCGAAATCTAGCTAGTACCCAATGATTTAAGTCGCAATAAAATTGGTCATACGCGTGTCTGAAATCCGAAGTGAAACAAACTTTCGAAAATCCTCGCACGTCATGTTCAGATAGCACAACAACTTATCCTATTCCGTATCATTTCAGGTTCGCATCTGCACCTACCAGAATCGTATATATCCCTATCACAACATGTTTTCGCTTTACCTGAGCGATAGGTGTTTACCGTTTATGTTCTCGCGACATCTGCGGAAGTATATTTTAACGGCGTTTAGCAGTGAAGAAATTAGATATTCCTATTTATTCTTTAAGACGAATCTGATCGCGCGAAATTTTGCTAAATTTGAGACATTAAATCGTTACTGGGTATGCAGAGTCGCGGTGAATCAATGTGTGTGAAGTTAGCCCAGCACTTTCGGAAAATCGAAAATCCAAAAATTGTGCTATATTGTGCTAGACTTGTGCTAACTTGTGCCGCGAACCGTTTTCCAAAATTCTCTACGGTTTTCGAAAAAATTGATAAAATTCAAATTTCGGATCAGCCCAGCACTTTTGGAAAATTGAGAATCTAAAAATTGTGCCAGATTGTGCCGAATCTGTGCTAACTTGTGCCGTAAACCGTTTTCCGGAATTCCGTGTGGTTATCGAAAAAAAAAAAAAATGAAAAAAAAACGTAGCCCAGCACTTTTGGATAATTGAGAATCTAAAAATTGTGCTAGGTTGTGCTAAATCTGTGCTAACTTGTGCCGTAAACCGTTTTCCGAAATTCCGTGTGGTTTTCGAAAAAAAAAATAAAAAAAAAAAAAAAAACGTAGCCCAGCACTTTTGGAAAATTGAAAATCTAAAAATTGTGCTAGGTTGTGCTAAATCTGTGCTAACTTGTGCCGTAAACCGTTTTCCGAAATTCAAAAAAAAAAAAAAAAAAAAATACGTGATACACAGAAATTCATTTTTGCATTATTTTTATAATTAATTTACGAAAATGCAAGCACATTTATGACATTGAAGTTTGCATCGTTGGAATGCAACGAAATTCAACGTAAATTAAAGAAAAAATATTCATGGCATAAAAATGATCCAACTACGTTTATTGACATTTTCAAGTTATTTCTAATCGTTTTCACTTTTCAAACATAGCAGGATCATTTTTGGTAAATTAATATATTCAAATCATTTTTCCTCGGATTCCGTTGCGTTCCAACGATGCAGACTTCAATGTCATGCACATTTCTGTTTGAATGGTCATGTGCAAATATTATTATTAATATCACTGATATCTAAATAAGACCAATTTTCATTTAAATGAAACGAAGTTAAGAAAGTTTATTGATTTGTTTGTTTTTTTATTTCATTTACATTTGTGATAACATCAAATAATACAATAACTATTATAAATAATAATCATAACTGATAAATATAACAGGGATCGTTCCGAATTTTTATGCTCCCAGGGGCTTAAACACTTCCGAATTAATAAAAAAAAACTCCACGAAAATTAGAGCTTTTAACATCAGCTCTAAGATAGTCCGCTTTTCCCCCAAAGTTTCTTATGGAAATAACATTCGAAAAACTTATTCTGTTCTTTGAAGTTTCAAAAGTCGTTGACGAACGTATCAACAATAATAAAAGATACATATTATTATAGAAAATTGAAAGCTCTACAAAAAGGGTCTTGTAAGTTTCTGATAACTCAACTTTTTCTTCTTGTTATTCAAGGTTAAAGTTGAAATTTCACCTGGAATAACTTCTGGAAGAGTTGAGTTATTGAAAAATTACGAGAGAACTATTTTGTAGAGCTTCCAATTTTCTATGATTATTTTTCCCATCCAAATTTCAGCCAATAGAATTGCGCCATTCGACGTTATTTTGCATAGCCTACACGATATTTAACTGATAATTTTGAAAATTCCACTGGTAATTTCACTTGTGCTTTCACCGCGGTAATTTTTCATGTTGATATATATAAAAAACAAAAGATTCTCTAATCCAGTTAACCCTCCATCGAATCTGACAGATTGAATTATAATTATAATTCTGTGACTTTTAAAATTTGATTCTTAACTGTGGATTTTTTCTCATGGTGCAATTCTATCGGCCGAAATTTGGATGGAAAAATAATCCGCCGAATACCACTCGAACTTCAAAATTAATCGGGTATTTCCCTCAAGGTTCCCTGCAATCAAACGAAGTCGTCAAGTTTTTCAGAAAAATCACTCGCGCTTCGCGCTCGTGATTTTGTAACCTGAAAAACTTGACTCCTTCATTTGTTTGCAACGAAGCTATCGGGAAATACCCGATAATTTTGAAGCTCTTGTGGTATTACATGTGATAATATGTATTCTTGATTGTTGTTGATATGTTCGTCAACGACTGTTAAAACTTCGAAGAACAAAATAAGTTTTTCCAATGTTATTTCCATAAAAAACTTTGACGGAAAAGCGGACTATCTTAGAGCTGATATTAAAAGCTCAAATTTCCGGGGATTTTTTTTTTTTTATCAATTTGGAAGCGTTTAAGACCCGGGAAGCACAAAAATTTGGAAACATCCCTGTTAAGGACGACCCTGTTACGTACTGTATATCTATCCCGATTCGGCCAATGGGAACACGTGCCCCTAGAAGGTTTAGTTTTTTTCTTTTTTTCTTTCTTCATAAATCCAAATGACTCAAACATATTTTTATAGGAAATTGAATACTCCTCAAAGAGTACAAAATTTCCAACAAAAAGTTCCGCGAGAGCATATATCTAAAGTCAATAGTGTGGACGTGGGAGTCGCTTGAAATTTCACAGTTTCTATTTGTTATTAACAATTATATTTTATGAACGTGATTTTGGAGATGACCACCACTTCAGAAAATTCTGAAAAAATATGAGCGTGTTCCTTGATTCATTCTCTACAGAATCTGTAAGTTTTAAAATGGAACTCCGATGGAAATCATATTTAAAAAGCGATTGATCAGTGCGAGACGTCGCGCGCCACTGTCTACGCGGGCGCGCCGAGACTGAGGCTCGTTTGCTTTACATGCAAAGAATATAGGGGGGCATATTATACGTTCAAATTCACTAAATCAAAAAAATCGACGGTGATAAACGAAAAAGAAGACGATGGAAATGGAAATGACGACAATTTAAGAGACACTGATGCTAATTCACGTAACAATAAATTATGCCATAAAAAGAATCCAAAAAAAGATGAAACAAACGGTAACAAGCGGAAACGTACAATGAAGGAGGATTAAATAAATATTAAACAACAACAAATTGAGTTGATGAAACAGAATATCGCTCTTGATGCCCGTAAGTGTTCTATAGAGGAATCAAAGATTGAGTTAGTAGAGCAATATATAGCTTTATAAAGTCAGAGACATCAGTAAAACATATATTAGCCTTCCGCAACATCCTACGGACGATTGACTAAAGAATAGTCGGTAAATGAAACCAGGTGAGGTTACGAATATGGATGATTAATAATTAATTAGGAATGTAAATGTCCATTGAAGTCTGGGTTTGATATTCACTAAACGTATTGCGGAAGTACAAAAAATTAAATGTTGAATTAACAAAATTTATTCAAATATAAATAATAATTTTGCAAATATGTATTTATCAGTTATGATTATTATTTATAATAGTTATTGTATTATTTGATGTTATCACAAATGTAAATGAAATAAAAAAACAAACAAATCAATAAACTTTCTTAACTTCGTTTCATTTAAATGAAAATTGGTCTTATTTAGATATCAGTGATATTAATAATAATATTTGCACATGACCATTCAAACAGAAATGTGCATGACATTGAAGTCTGCATCGTTGGAACGCAACGGAATCCGAGGAAAAATGATTTGAATATATTAATTTACCAAAAATGATCCTGCTATGTTTGAAAAGTGAAAACGATTAGAAATAACTTGAAAATGTCAATAAACGTAGTTGGATCATTTTTATGCCATGAATATTTTTTCTTTAATTTACGTTGAATTTCGTTGCATTCCAACGATGCAAACTTCAATGTCATAAATGTGCTTGCATTTTCGTAAATTAATTATAAAAATAATGCAAAAATGAATTTCTGTGTATCACGTATTTTTTTTTTTTTTTTTTTTTGAATTTCGGAAAACGGTTTACGGCACAAGTTAGCACAGATTTAGCACAACCTAGCACAATTTTTAGATTTTCAATTTTCCAAAAGTGCTGGGCTACGTTTTTTTTTTTTTTTTTATTTTTTTTTTCGAAAACCACACGGAATTTCGGAAAACGGTTTACGGCACAAG
The DNA here is from genome assembly GCA_963978835.1 of Tenthredo scrophulariae. NCBI lineage: Eukaryota > Metazoa > Arthropoda > Insecta > Hymenoptera > Tenthredinidae > Tenthredo > Tenthredo scrophulariae. The sequence continues at coordinate 9,088,147 of OZ022234.1, forward strand.
TTAGCACAGATTTAGCACAACCTAGCACAATTTTTAGATTCTCAATTATCCAAAAGTGCTGGGCTACGTTTTTTTTTCATTTTTTTTTTTTTTCGATAACCACACGGAATTCCGGAAAACGGTTTACGGCACAAGTTAGCACAGATTCGGCACAATCTGGCACAATTTTTAGATTCTCAATTTTCCAAAAGTGCTGGGCTGATCCGAAATTTGAATTTTATCAATTTTTTCGAAAACCGTAGAGAATTTTGGAAAACGGTTCGCGGCACAAGTTAGCACAAGTCTAGCACAATATAGCACAATTTTTGGATTTTCGATTTTCCGAAAGTGCTGGGCTAACTTCACACACATGGTGAATCACGGGGTGATTTGGCACATCTGCGATTGAGTAGTCTTATTCTGTTAATTGTGAAAACAGTATCTATTATTAGAAAACTTGTGATCTCTGTTCGAAGAAATCAATTAGATTCTATCAGGAAATGTCAGCGAATCAATATCCACTATAGCTATTTTTGCCGCGTTATTCAGCTCCACAAACAGACACCAACGGTACAAACTGTTTGAGATAAATATCAGGTGGTTCGGTTCGCACGTAGATATTTCAATAATTTTCTGCTCAAACTAAAACAAGGATATCAGAACTCGCAGTTCTCAATTATTCAGAATTTGGCATTTATTTACCCATATTTTAACCGCAAAATTTAATTCTCAAAACGAAAGATGAAGAATTTTTAATCGTGGATAAAAATCCGTTCTTTGATGATGAAATTTGTTATTATTTTTATTATTTTCAATTCGCCTTATAGGTTTAAATAGAAATTTTTATTAACCAAATTTTTTATATTTTTATTTGTTTTTTCATTAAGATTTGTGTTTATGAATGATCCATCTTTCAGATACTATTTGGGTTTGGGGTGTCATTTATCATCGCAGAGACAAAATTTTGCCCAAAGATTTATCTGGGGTACCTACTGATCCCATATGAAATACAATTACATCATTTTCGGTTCGCACTGAGCTGGAGTACTCGAGTAACCCCGGAGTCGGCGCCTGTGTATACTACGCAACGTAATGATCCATGAGAACTAATTTTTATGTAAACGATTTCCGGATTGTGATATTTGCGCTTTGCCCTGGACTCTGGAGTGTAGTGATTAACAGTGTACCGTCAGTTCGTGGGAGACTAGTTTTTCACATATTCAATCTACACGCGTCATTCACAGCTTAGGATTATTAGGATGTATCAATACAACCGCGAGAACTCCATATGCTCTAAGAATAGCGATATTAGTTCGTAAGTTAAACATACTAGCCGCAGGGGGGGGGGGGGGGGACAAAAATTTATACAAATCAGTTTTTTTACGCAATATAACATTAATCCTCAGCCTTTAATTTTCAATCAGTCAATCTTCGTCGCATATACATAGTATATTTATAATGAAATAGAATAGGTCTGTCTGTCACTGCATTTTCTCGACCCGCCCTTTCTCTTTCTTTTCGTCCCAGCTACATGGAGGCGGAAAGGAAGGAAGGTCCGGGTTCATTTGGCGAAAATTAGCAGAGGATAACGAGTTTGTGGCTGCGGTCTCTTTTGCTCCGGCCACGTGCTCTCATATTTTTCACAAAATAGGAAACGCCTTCTGCTCCTCAAAGCGACGAGGACTAAGGAAGTGAGGGCTGTGAGTTTTTCGGCAAAATATTCGTAGGGATTTTACTAAAATTCCAAAAAAATATTATCTGGCCCTAAAATAGAAGTCGTGTTTATTATTATCAGACGAATGATTAATAAGTTCTTCACTTGCCAAATTACAAATAATATCCGAAAATCTTTGCTTTTCTATTTCTGGAAAAACGAATTTTTTTTTTTTTTTCTATTCAATTTTTAATTTAGGTAAAGTAGGAAAGATTCTTCTTCTCTTTTCGTTGACTTTTTCTATCAGTTCTTTAAGAAGAAGAGAAAAATAAAAAAGAATCAAGATTGCAAAACTATATGATTTTTGAACGCGTTTCGAGAGGCGCGGTTCTTGCTGCCAGATGTAAATTCCAAGCAGATCAACGCCCACGCGGCAGTTAGCACCAGTTTCATAATTAAGGGTATAGAAAAAGAAAAATAAAAAACAAAAACAGAGAGAAAAAAAAAAAAATTAGCAAATTTACACCATTTGATTTTAGCAAAACGTTTCTAAAGACGGATCTCTAGCTGCTCCCTAACCACCAATTATAACACCCTTGGTGTGATTTTAATTGAGGGTTTCGCCGGTCATAAATTCTCAAACGATTTTTCAAGTTGTGCTTCAATGATCCACACTGCTGGGGCAGGCTGCAGCGGGGTCTATACTAGATTCATACCATTTTTACCCTACTTTGAAGATTTCCATTTTACATGTATGAAATATTTTTGTCCAACTACTCCGACGTTCGTTAATTGATTCCTAAATTTTATTATTAGACATTTCTTATAACCCCGTAATTTAATCGAGTGAAGAAAATTTTTTAACATCTTGAATATTAAATTCCAAGGGATGCCTCGGGGGCTATGAGAAAACTTGATAACTTGAGATTGTCGTTAAACTGATCGTGAGTAGCTTCTTGAAAGCGAGTCCTCGTAAAACCGCGGCGACACCTATTCGCCGCGAGCAAATCTCGATGTAAAAAAACGTCGCTAATAGCTCCCATGCAAATTGCTCATTCGTATACTCACACACGCGCATATTAGCAGCGGAGTTTATCTCACAAGGGGAGCTGCTGTGACCCATCTAGTTCCGGGGAGAAGAATTTTTTTTTCTTAATTCCAGATTTCGTATCTAGCGAGAAATGATTCAGTTTTTTTTTTTCATTCACGGGGTGCAAATTAGGTTTATGAAATCAAGTGATTCGTTTGTTTTTTCGAAACGGTCTTTGAGGCGGTCAGAGAGGGAGGAAGGGAGTCAAGGACTTTGAAGTACATAACGGCAAACCACATGGTGCATCACCACCTAGGAAGTGACTCTCTGGCACCTGCCTCGTCATCCTCTGCTGGCGTTGAGTTGAGCGAGAGAGAGAGAAAGAGAGAAAAAAGAGGAAAAAGAGTGAGAAAACAAGATGGGGATAGGTGGCTAATTTATGCCTCGTTTGATTGAACTTTGAGCTGCACGATTTTAGATTTTATATTTGCATCGGGAGACGCAAGACACACGTGTGTGTAATGCGCTGGAAATGTTATTTTATTTGGAAATATATGTATATATATATACATAAAAATCTGTGTAACCTTGACCCACGAGATTATAACACCTTATTTACGCGTCGTAAAAAACCTCACTGGAATTCCATACGTCCATTTATTTATTCGAACCGTTAGAATTTATTATGAAAAAAACTAAAAGGAATCAAGCTGAGCATATAAGAACGAAGAAATTATAAGCTAATATCTTCGCTCTCATTTGGACTAGATGCAATCGAAGTTTAGTAGAATTTTGAGTAAAGCGAAATTAAATTCTGGTACAAATTTAAGAAATGAAAAGTTCGGTAATCGACGAAATTCCGATTTTTTTATCCTTCGATCGCACCTTGCAACATGTGAAGTCTAACAATTCTATAAAAATTACCGACTCTCTTTGGCGCCCTCGTAAATTAACCTGCAGCGAGAGAAAGAGGCGAAGGACTACTAGAACTGACGAAGACACCTTCGCCTTCGCCTTCGCCTTCGCCTTCGCTACCGTCCAACTAAAATCTAAAGGGAGTCGAGTCGCCGATGTTCCGCACGGGTTGTGGCACACGCCGAGAGACCCGGTATGTTATTTGGGCTACGTTATTAGACCCATTAGCATATCTGCAGCCGTGTTTCCTGGCCCTTTCTTTTAATTAACTAGAATAACGTATTTTAACTTAATTTTCGGTCCACGCGAACGGGCAGTTTTACTTGCAGAGTTCGTATGTATTAATTAGTTAATACGCGGCATTTTATTTTATAATATATAGACACGAGATAGAGAGTGAGAGAGGGAGAGAAGGGAGATGGATTGCGTTAAAGTTCGAGCGTTGGCTGATAATAAATTCCCCTCCTGAAATTCTAATGAGCCTTCTGCATTTTGACCGTTAACATTTACGCGGTCTTTGAACGGCGTGTGCCGCGGCACTTTTTATATTACTCTATCTTAAAAATCTCCCGCCAAAAAATGTTTATATCTACATCGGTGGATCTGAACAACCCCTCGCTCTACGAACGAGAAACCGACGATCTAGACTCTCCTGCCAAATTACACCTAGGATAATAAAGTTTGAAAAAAGTATATGTGCGAGTCACGCGGGCGGAAAGAGCACATTATTTTTCTAGCCTTAATAATGGGACGGGAAAGATCGGAGAAAATTTTTTTAAAAATAATAAATCGCCGCAGCCTGGAGGCACGTATTCAATTTCGCAACTTTTTTGAAAATCATATAGACAGAGTTAACCGATTAGCAAATTTTACGCAATTAAATTTCACTGCGCGCGTGGCTAAGAGTTATTGAAAAAAATTGAGGGTCAGAGTGTGGGGACGACCCTGTCTCTGGACGAGTGGGTTTTTCGGCATCTAACTAGGTATATGTGTGGAAATACCCCATAGAAATGTTTATGACGCTCTTCGACCGTAACCGACCTTTGGCGGGCCGGCGGTCCACCCCGATCGATTTCAAAGTACCATTTCAGTCCAGTTAACCGCCACCCAGGCGTGGCTAATGACTCGTAAATTGGCTGCCCCCTTGTCGTAACCGGCGCTCCCTTTATTTTCGTAAATATCAAATTCGGAGGGGGAGACTTTGAGAATATACCAGTTTTTTCAATTTTATGTAACCCGATATACCTATACGGATAATAAAAAAATAGCCTTGCAGATTTCCCTCCCAATTGGTCATATTCCGTTAGAATCTCCGCGCCCCTGACTGTACAAGAAAAAACGACACAATTAAGTCACTTATCTTTTCACGGCTAGTCTCTCGGCTTCAGTTACAGTGCAAGAACTCGATTTTCGAAATAAAAGATACAAAAATTATCACCTGCGTCATTTTATCTCCTTTACCTTAGTCAAGGATAGAAAAGTGTAAGGTAGATATTTTCTCATTTTTATCGACTAATCATACAGATTTTCTTCATCTCGCGTCCAAGGAGATACGATTTTTTTCCCTTTTCTTTTTTTTTTCTTTTTCTGTGCCGCATGGGCGCTCGCAATTTCTTAGTTAGACGAGAGGTAGGTAGGTTGGTTATACGTACCTACGTATGTATGTACATACATACCTATAACGAATATGAAATATGACTGAAGGTTAATCGATAGCTTGTCAATAAATTCTCCGTAATTCTCATAATATCAAGTTGGTATATAAATAGGCAGTACATGGGTTTAGAAATTGTTGCCACACATATAGACGTACCGAAGCCGACCCGTATTACACGATTATATTATTACTGCTATTACTTGAGACAAAAGTAATTATGATTAGCTCCAAAGATTCCCATCATATCTTGGTATAACCTATTCGAAAAAATAATTATTCCCAATTTTTCCAACGATTATTTAGATTATAATTATTACACTTTTTTTTCTAAATTATCTGGATGTGGAAATTTGAGGAGAAGCTTGACGAGCGAGTGAATAAATAAGAATGTAAAGAATTAAATTCGACCGTTACGAATAGTGCGACGTACCTACCCTTTCTTGTTTTCTAGATCCTGTTTTTTTTTTTTTTTTTCTTTTATTTCTCTAATTTTTTTTCCACCTTTTTTCTTTCTCTTCTAAAAGTTCCCTTTATCGCTCGGGAGTATAGTAGCGCCTTTATTCAGGCAGGTAGAACGCCTCTGAACACGAGGTGAAGTGCGACCGAGAAGTATAGTTGTTGTCGCGTGCCGTTGTGCTCCGTTGGGTTTAAAGAGGGCCAACGATTCCCTACTCGCACATGACTCTCTCTCGTATAGGTATACGACCCCTGACTCTCTTCTGTGTCTCTCTGTCTCCTCCCTGAGACTATCAATTTATATGGCACGCGGCAAACGGGAAACGAGAAAGCGAGCATTATACCCTCGTAGGTACCTCGTATGTACCTATTTATACAATGTCTATACCTATATACCACTCCTACCTGTAGTTTACAAGCACTGACCACCTCCGCATGACACGTGCCGCCACGCGACCGGATTCGAGCCAATAAAATAAACGAACTAACAGTCTTTGAGAATTTGAAAATCCAACAATTCACACTTCAGAGTCATATTTTCGCTGAGATATCGGCGATTTTTAATCTCCCAAAATTCATGCTAGATCAAATTTTTTATCCAGCCATTTATTCGACTTCGTGATAAATTTTATCCGCAGTTTCTCGTTTTTCTTTCAAAACGTATGCAGGTCGGTTTAGGCGGTAGATATTTTCACTTTTTTAGAAGAAAAAAAAAAAACAAACAAACAAACTTGTTGAAACGATTTTCCGCTTCGATGCAGCTTGCAGTTAGAGAAATTGAGCCGTTTGTCTCGGCGATCAGTCTGTATAATTATAAAGTTCGGAAAATAAAAGGCGGACGGATAGACCGACAGACTTTTGATCGACGATAGTAAATTTCCACCGTTTTACCTATACCGAATGTAATATAATATGAAGGTAGCAAACTCGTACGTATTCTATAGAAACACTTATGTAGATTTTTTTATTTTTATATTTATTTTTTTTTTTAGTATTTTCAAGTAAAGGTCACATCGATTTACTAACTGCAATTATTTGTCAAACTGTCCCTTTTTGTTTTTTTTTTTTTTTTATATTCCTTTTTTTATGACCGTCCGAAACTCATCGGCGCCGTAATTTTTGACGTCTTGTCGCTCCGCCACATCCCGACAACGGACCTTTCTTTCTTTCGCTTTACAGCTAATGGAACTTCGGTGTAAATTTTTCAAACTTTTCGCTTTAGCTGCTGCTGCTGCCCTACAATCTTGCAAGGGTAGATTATACAACCGAAGTTTTCTAGGTCTTTCCATTGAGGTAAATCTTGTCACCTTTGTTTTCGACACAGCTACCGTTACAATCCCTTGTTTAAAGATAAGTTTGACGCTCTTGTTATTCGTGTCTCAATAATTGTTCTTTGACTTTATCAGGAACTTAACTTATGCCGCTATCTTTGGTGATACAGGAAACTAACGATAGAAGTGAATCCGAAAACGATGAAATTTGTAAAATGAATACAGAATATAGAGTTGGTATATATTTGAGTTTGGAAAAATTGTTGTCTTTAATTTATACCTACACGATGTAAATTCAATTCTTTTATACATTTGCCCAAAAGTTAATGTCCGTCCGGTAGTAAAACTAGGAATTAATGATTCCGTAGCGATTAATTCTTGATTCTGTGTCATAAATTAGAGGGCTCGATGACGTGTCTGAGGGTGGTTAGAGGCGCTTAGGGGTTGATCCTAGCCACATGGCACGAGGCCCGGAGAGTCAGCCGTATCCTTAACAAGCGAACCGTGGATTCCGGATTGGTTGGGTTCGTGTGTGTCTTTGGTACCTCCATACACACATGCGTTATACACACGTGTATGTATACCTAAAATAAATGGGGTTGACGTACAAAAGTGTCATCTGTTGCATCGGTTACGTTTTAACCCTCCTTCATACCCTGGCCATGGTTTGCCGCAAATTTTAACAGCGATGCTCTGAAAATTAGAACAGTGCTTTCGGGGTCAAATGTCAGTAATGATCGGATTATTCTGTTTTATTTTTTACCGAAACAAATAATATTCGAATTATATCGTGCTAGGGGTATACATCAACGTTTGTCAATAGCAATTTCAATTCTCAATAGCACTTCATGATACCTTTAGAAAAATGTTCGGTTTACCGCACAGAGAATCGGTGTTAGTTGATTGGCAAAAAAAAAAAAAAATGTTTGCAAGAAATTCTATGCGCAAATTTAAAGATCTACTTCTTTGGTCAACCACAAAACGATTCAATACGTATTCTTGGAAGTGTTAAGAAAAATAAGAAACACATCTCTCTCATCTTCACTTCACTTCTCGATTATATTATATTCTGTTATGTTATGCTGAATTTACGGTTTCTAATTCGAATTGTTATAGCTACTCGCTTTCAAAATATTACACTCGCGTGTTTCTTTTCAGACGAATAATTATTACTACTCTTATAATATCAAATAATTGTGGTCACACGAACGTCTGGACTTGAAATTAATACGACATTCAGGAATCGTAGGAATTTTTGTTCTCTTTCGTTGCAGCTATACCCACCTACCTGGTTACTTGCTTGCTTTGCCTTCCTGGCACTGCTCTTCTCTTCTCTTCTCTTCTCTTCTCTTCTCTTCTCTTCTTTTCTTTTCTCTGCTCTCATCGCGTATCAAAAGAACCGCAATTTTTCGAGGTGCGACTACCCACCTGTCCAACATATTTCTGATCTGACGCGTGCCGAATGATACCATGCTATTACTCAATAAAATGATACGGTTCTCACGTGTATCTACTTTTATGGAAATAGCGGAGTGCGTACAAATATTGTTTCATTATATTGTGTATGTGCTATCCCATGCGCTTGGGGGTAAAAAATAATTCAAAAATACTCGCTTCTTCATTTCTTCGAGAAATTAACATGAAAAATATTATTTTCATCACTCGATGACTCGCTGATTTATAAGTTTCGAATAATCATTTTCTCAAAATAATAAAGAACTTTAAAGATAAGAGAGAATTCAGATATTGAAAAATTGTCATCGTGATAAAAGAAGAAAAAAAAAAAAAGGAAATCAAAATAAATTAAAATCAGTCAATGAAAAAAAAAGAAGATAATTTTCTCCAGAATGAAAAAAAAAAAAATAAAAAAATAAAAAATGATTAATAAATTGAGTACATTTATAAGATATTTAGGAACATAAGGTAGATATGTCGATGAAATCGCATATGAAAGAGGATAATCCATATATATAGGTATATAGCGAACCACAGACATATGTGTGTCGTACGTTGTGTACCTATCAATTGGCTGCCAATACGGCATATGTTCTATACTCCATTGTCGATGACTTTTTATCACGCGCATTGAAGAAAACGAGTATAGAACTCGTGGAGACGGTGTGTTATTAGTCTAATATATGGTTTCCTTGTATAACTTCGTATATGGTATATTATATCATGAAGTTATAATTTTGTTAACTTAAAATACGGAGATTATTTCTCCACGCGACTGATGGTCAAACGCTAATGTAAACTCATTACAACCACCTTATTCACAGTACTGCATTTATACTGGAAATCAGAAATATGGAGGCTCAATAAAACCCAGAAGTGTGCCTCTTGATGCCGACAGACTTTTTTAAATATTATATTTTCAATCTTCGAAGCGAGAGGGCTGTAATCAATTATTGAACGCATTCTGCCTATAGAGCCTGAAAAACGTTTTTCTATAAAACGTAAAAATGAATACAGTTGTTATGAATTCTAACGGTTTCTTATCGCCGTATAAAAATTCATATTTTTCTCTTTAATTTCTATTCAAGTCCCCGATGAAAGACAACTTGGAAAAAGATGCATTTCTATAAAAACGTTGTCGAGGGTTACAGTTATAGCCTCGGAGAATAACGATAAACACAACTGAACAATAAGAGTGACTTAAGAATTTGGGTCAAAACAGAAAATTCAAAGCATGGGTTAGACCCTTTTGAATAATCGGTGCTTAGACGTAATTTACTACACGACCTACCTCTGGGCATCTTGATATAATATATATATCTATGTAATAATCTCTCTGTGATTAAAGACGAATGAAAGTAATATAGCAATATTAATATTATTTCCTCGTTTATCTCCGGTCACGCTGCTTATTATTATTGACGTTCTCGTTCGTAAAACTAAAAGAATAAAGTGTTTCATAAGCTTGGTCCTTAGAGAGTCGTTATCCAGGAATCAATGCTATTTCAATTTCCTATACGTCAAGTTATCGATTTATTTGCGACGTGATTTATCGAGCTAGTTTCATTCCCACATACTTTTTCTATTTCATCTATAATCCGTACGGTATTAATTATCTAACCAATCCCAACGGATCTATGACCTTTTAGCCGATAGGTATAGTTGTCGCTAAAACACACATAATTATCATCATTCATTGCATTTAATTCATAGATGTGAGAGGAATGTATTCAGGGCAATTGATACGACCGAGTAACATACAGATTGAGCCGTCACTCGATTCGACTCAGGGGAATGTATCATACCAGGAGAAGGCAAATAGCCGGGAGACTAATACTGTGGGATTTCTGAGAAATTCGTAACCTGAGGTAATTAAATCGTGAATTGGTTGATCCGGACCGTTTCGGTTCTTCCGTTTTGGGATATTTCCCCCTGGGCACGGAACTGGCTAGTCAAAATTAGCCCAATTAATATTTTGATTGATTCGAACTATCCGTTTAAAAAATAAAATAGATGCTTACAATTTTCTAGAGAATTTTTTTCACCCTGGATTTTATCCCATTCCGATCATAAGTCGTATAAGAGACGAGTAGTAGGCGTCAGAATGGTGAGAGACACTAAATTTGGCGCCGTTTCGGGGAAGAAAGAAACCGATAATGACCCTCATAAAATTGCGCTTTTTTGTCCTCCCTGTCGAAGAAGTCAGTTCCAAGGATCTAGACTCGAAATTCTAAAGGGGCCTTAGCTTAGGGGCCAAGGTCTTTTAAGTATTGTAAATTGCTCGGAGATAAGGTGAGAAAATCGTTAAACAGAGTTCTGGAAGTTTGTCAGAAGACTTATTGACAGAAAACGGTAGCCTGTTTTACTTTCCAAATTTATAGATCTGATACCGAAACTGCGAGACGATTTAACGTACAAAATTGTCTTCCAATTTTCCAAATTGCCAAAAATTTTCGTTCTTGCAATTTGCAGACGGGGTTGAATAGACGTTGAAGATTTTTTCTAACGTCGGGTGATTTTAATGTAAATAATTAATCAATCGCAATCGCGACTGATTCATAAAATCGACTATATTAGTTTCTCACAACGTCGGCTTCCCTCTAACGCTAACCTAATAACCAATAATATAATCGTACAAAAGATAATCGACCGGCGTATCGAATCGATGCCTTTTACCGAAAGCCGCGTGACTAGTGAAATTTAGCCAACACGTCCAAGTAGCCTTATACCTTTTCTATCCGCGCCCCTCCCAGAAATAATAAACGAAAAAAAAAAAAAAAAAAAAAGAAAAAACCTCGAGCTGCTTTATATTTAGAGTTGCAACAAAATTTCGTAAAAAATTGTATAACAATTATAAGAAATTTAGAATGGATTGAAGTCTCCTCATAGAATACAACTTTTATTATTTTTTTTTTTGTTTGTTTTTTCTTTCACAGTTTATTGAAATAAATCGATAATTTTTTTTTTTTTTTTTTCTGCAAAGTTCTTTTATTTTCGACTGGATTTTTGGTGCTATACATTTTATTGGTTACCCTTTAGGCAGAGATTCCTTGAAAGGAATTTTGGAAAGTAAAAGCTAAGCAATAATCTTCGAGATAGTTTGGTGCATAGCCTGAAGCCAAAGCTTGAAGCCCTGAGCTGACACACGCGATATTATTACCTGCCGATATTATTACCTGGACCAGGTAGGATGAAATTTAAGAATAAAAGGAACGGAGTAAAATGGCTTGTCGTTAAAATATTCTTTCCTAAATGCCATTTAACTTGGTTTTTCCTTTTTTTTTTTTTTTTTTGTTATGATAATCTAAGAAGGGTTTAACTTTGACGCATTTCTAACCACCCCAATAAACGTTCTAAATGATTTAAACCCAAGACCTGCGGACATTGAGCCAAACAATAATTGATGAATATTTAACCATACGATAATTCATTGATTTATTCAATAATTAATAATTAATAATTGTATCATACGGATGAAAATAATCCCTTTACCTAGCAGCCAAGTCCGAGTCGCTATAATTAGCAGATATTTATCGAGCGTATTCTCGATTATGTTGGTAACGCGTCTCGTTAAGAAGTAAAGTATACGATGTACAGAGATGTACCCGTTTAATTATCATATTTACTATTAATATACAGCGACTATATGCTTGTAATTTCACTATTTAACGATCGGTAGTATATTCCTAGTAAATATAAGGGTATTTAATTTTATTTCATCATTTGCCAACTCCGCGATGCAGGCATTTGCTAATTATATCAATGTGAAAAATTTCTCCGGGATATTCTTTCACTTTCATTTTTACTATTTTTAATTTTTAATTTTTTTCTCTTCTTTTTGCTTCATTCCGTTCAGAACGTAAGAACTCAACTCGAAATCTAAAATTTCTTCAAATATATCCGAAGCGTGGAAAGGCGCCGTAGGAGTCTCTGAGACGAATTTCGCCGGCATCTCTGATGTAACCTGCTTAAACCATCTTGGTAATTAGTTTTTCTTCTCGTCTTCTCTCGTTAGTGAATGAAAGACTCACAACCCCCCTATCTAATGAATGGGTTAACAAGTGACTCGGGTCAAAACTAGGTCGTACAGTATAGGGTTAAACCCCCTGGTAGCCAAAAAGGTGCTTTAGACACGGAGTCAGTTGGGTGTAATCATAATCTTGTAAAGGGGTTGGCTTTGACACCATAAGGAAAGCGATATTATGTATTTTAGGTTGATTCAGGTTCAGCCTAGACGTTCCTACCACCAACTCACACAAGCACAGCTCGTCTACCTGCCTCAATTTTTTTTTTTCCATTTTTTTTTCATATTACTCAAAAATACGAAATATAATAAAAATTATAATTAACTGGAGATCAATGTGGAGATCTGTGAAGGTATATTTCATTTCACATCATTTAATGACGAGATAGACTCTCGGATTTATACCCGCTACTTCTATTAAATCAGGTTTTACAGCGAGGCGTGGCTTCGCCAAGCAGTCTGATCGCCAATCGACAAAGTCTAAGACGTTCTATAAAATGTACCGATTTTTTTATCGCACTGATCTACTTGCGTAATGTAGTTTAAACCACGCCTTCGGTCACAGTACTTTTACCAAGCAGAAAATTGAGGGGAAATATTTGCTAATTTTTTTTTTCGACATTTCTTTTTCCTTTTGTTGCATAACCAATGAACGGAAAATTGAATAGAAATGTGTCAGGTATACACGTCTGGATCATTTTTGAGGAAAAGGTTTGCCAAAAACAGTCATTTCTCTTCTTTTTTTTTTTTTTTTTCTCTCATAGCAGTTTTGGGTGGGGTTACTTCGTCCTGGTTAAATTAGGCCTGAAATCGATTTTGGACCGGCTCGATTCTAGTCTTTCAAAGTTTGACCACTCGGGGTAACGCCCAAAGGTCGGACGCGTCTTGCGCTGACCACTAAACCATTTCGTTCTCTCTTTTTCCATATCGTTTCATTTCTTCTTCTTCTTTGTTTGCCAATTTAATATCCACAGAGAATTGACCCGGCTCGTTGACATCTGGACAATGGATACCCTAACTGGCCATTGTCCGAGTGACAAGCGACACCTTCGCCATGTGATCGGTCAATCCTTTCCCTCGCTGTTATATCTATTATTGTTATAAGTTTTTTCTTCTTTTCTTATTTAAAGTGTAACAGGGAAGGAAAATATTAAAAAAAAGAAATATCAAGGCGATTTTTACGGATTTAGGGAATTTTTAGCAGTTCCTTTTCTCATTCTGCTCCGCCTTCGCGCTTGCTGAGCGGCGTGAAATCTTTACTGGATATATAGGCGTGCGACTTTACACAACGAGACGACAGCTAATTTCACAGGGTTTGCTTCGACACTATTTCTGACCTGATAAACGCGGAGGAAACTGCTGCAGCCAATTGTATGATATTCTTGGGAAGTTGAATTTTTACAAAAGCGTAAGAAGCTATTCCTAAATCCTCAAAATCAGTTGAAAATTTGTAGAAATTGATAAAAATTAATCCAAAGGACACGTAATGATTAAAAATTGCAATTTTATCTAAAAGGAATTCAGACGAACATCCTGTCTAGAATTTTTGGAAATTTCTTTTGCATCTCAAGCACTGAATATATAAGATTGTAAAAATAAGTTGTACGGCTTTCAATCATTGATTTGTCTCCGGCCCGTTGACTTCTTAATTCGTCTATTAAAAGCGCGTCAAGGTCTATACCGATAAGATCTAGGCACGGGCGGTCAGATCTTATCCAGCCTAGTTTTGAGAGCTTGATTGGACTGACTTTGGGCACCGACGATGTGTCAAGTTCGACAGTTACCAGAGGAGGGACTTGTAGCTGTCAATAGAGCGGCGAGGTTCAAACGTATTCCGCAAATATTGATTTTATTTAGTGCGAAAGAACTGCCGTTCGGAAGAAAATTTAATTGAACCGTTTGGAAAACGAGGAAGTTAATTAAAATTCAAAAATTGGTGTAAAATCTCTCGATTAATTTACATATTTGTCATTCTGTTACCGTCGAATTTTCATTGAATCGAAAAAATCAGTTTGTCTTTCGTTGTTAGAAAAAAAAAAAAAAAACAAAAAAAATGGTCAAGGTATCACGTAGGTAAAGAAAAGAGAAAAGAAAAAATCTCTAGTCACGATGAAGCGTCGTAAATTCGTGACAATAGCGATCAAGCCAGATTATTGACTCGAAAATTTTATACTTTACTCTTTTCTTTCCCGGAAGTAGCTTTGGGATATAATTTTATGGAATTAACCGAGCTGCGTGAATCGCGACAACGAATAAAAACGGAAAAAGAAAGAGAAACGAAAAATTGGCCACCTAGATCCAAGTTATTAGCAGATTTTATCCTCGAATTACACGTTTCGGAGATAACGAAACGAAAGAGCCTCCACCTCCATTAGTGTCACACTTTCAAAATTATCTCTACACCTGCATATACCATTATCTTTTAAAGTGAGAATCCATTTGTCTAAAGTTTTTTTCCTGAGCTACAATTTTCGGCCATCCTGGGAGGGAACTACATATATATTTTTGTCACTTTAAAAAATTCGCATTTTATTTCCCAGCTTAGATTATAATAATTTTCACTAATCATCGTCACGGTTTCTTGGGTGGGCTTGTTAGGTAAAAGGACTAGTCTATTCGACTGGGCTGGTCACTTTCGTTAATTTTATATCCTTGAGTTAGAAAAAATTTGCCATTAAAAATCGCTTAGCTCGCATTGAAACGCTGGGGAAATTGACTAGGTGAATTCAAAAAAAAAAAACGATTATTGGAAATACTGAAGAAGAATGTCATTAAAACTCGCTCAACTTTTGAAAACTATAAGGAAAACGAAAAGACAAAAAAAAAAACAATTTCTGTAGCTTCGAACTAATTGAATTTCTTTCATTTTAAAATTTTATCAAAGAATATTTAGCCGCGTTTTCCTGCAAATAAAATAAATCGCGGATAAGAATTATAGGGAGCTCCGCTCCTATACCACCTCGACCCTCTCGTTATCCGATCTACAATCTAAGCGCCACCGAACCCGGAGATGATTTCATCTCCTCTTGATTCGTTTAAAGGACTCGTAAAAGTCATCGGCTATATAACTCGGCGTTAACGAGATGGGTGCTAATGGATTCTAATTACTTTGAGAAACGGTGCAGCCACCACCGTGTGTGGCAAAACCTGCAAGGCAAGAGATTCCTTACTTTTTTGTTATAAATTCTCTCGTGATTATCATTCGAGAAGCTAGAGTCGTACCTACAAGCAGCTGAAGGATTCACCCATGTCTTGTAATGATTAATGGTAAAAATGTGCGAAATATATCACCCGGATAAATAAACAGCAGAAACTAATGATTATCAATATTGATCATTTCACTTTTGTTTATTTATGAATGAGTGTACCATGCAGGTTGAAAATTTTCGAACGTTATTTGAAAGTAACAATATGTTCAGAAATAAAAATAAAAAATAAAAAATGGATGCTAGTGATTTTTACTATACGAATAAATTTGTTCACTTTTTATCAAAGCGTTTGCTAATGACACAGACCAGTATAATGATGTTACAATTCGCGCGTAGAGGTCAACGACCGAATGTGTAAAGTCGAAAAAATTCCACCCTCGCATCTTCGGGCTGAATCGAGACAAGATACACCTGCTACTAGCCACTAACGGGCTGCGTAAAGATCTTTAAGCGTCGCCGCGTCCGCGGGTGTGTGTCCGAAGGTAGAAACATCGGAATTAACCTCCACCTGCCGAGATACTGATAATATTAACATATCTAACCCGTTAATAACCGTAGCCGTGAAAAAAGTACTTCACGCTGTATATATATGTATAATGTATGTGTATACTGTATATGTATAGCTGCGATCGCGGTGCAGTAGCACCTTGTGAGCTAATAATACGTATAGCTAATTAAACTGCTTTTTAATTTGAACAATTATTCAATTGAGAAGGAATAAGAACGAATTTTCTACTCTTTTGAAAGCGCAGGATCTCTCATGGTTTCTTATGTTAGATGGAGTGAAAAATTTATTATCATTAGGAGAAAAGATTAGTTATATATTTACGAGGATCTTTGGCGCCTGTGTTAACTAATGACTGCTAATTATAAGACGTCAAAGCGGAAAAAATGTTATTTAACAAAATGCGAAATCGCTAACAAGGTCCATTGTAGCTCTACCGACACGCGTTGGACCAGATTCTGCGCCACGCCTATCCCGTTCCCTGCCTTACTTAGCCCATTCGATTTTCGCTTTCTATATTCGCTCTACGGAGACAAGCCCACGAACATTTTTCAACAAAATAACATCTGACTATGACTGGTCCATATCTAAAAAACGGAGAGTAAAAGGAAGGAAGATAACTGGAAAAGCGAAATTATGGTGACGCTGTATACCTGTGCTCGTGCCTTTCCATCGGATTGGAAAATCATGCCATGGAGAGAATATTTCGACGTACCGATTTCCCTTCGAGGAATCATTTTGATTTCGATTCCGGTCAACGAGGAACGGGTGCTGAAAAAAAATTTGAGAAAAACCTAAATTCGAAAGAGAATATTTATGGTAATGAAGGTGTTCTTGAAAATGTTATTCTCGGGAAAAGATTTTACAATTTGATGGAAAAACACGAGTATGGTAGGTACGGCGTCACCTTAAGGATGAAGACAGCGTGTGCCCCTATGCTCCCTTGAATGTGTGCCTATGTAGAAATACGCGTTTGGCGTGTGGGTATTTCTTACTCTTACTCTTACTCTCTTTGGCAGATTAAAATCGATCGTTGGTAGAACGATTTAGCCAGCGTTAATTGATCGTTCCACGAGATCGATTAAGAGTTTGCGTGGTTCCTTTTAAGGACCAACTTACGTGACATAGCATCACGCTTCTTCTCTCATTTCAAGGCACGACGTTCTCGACGTTCGTTCGACGACTCACTTCACTTCACTTCACTTCACTTCACTTCAGTTGTCGAATCACGACAACGACAACGACGACGGCGACGACGAGGACGAGGACATCGCAAGGATATACCTGTAACTCGCGATATACAATTCTGTACAGATACACACGCTGCCTGTTCAGCAGCTGTTACACTTGCCAACGAAAAGAATGTTGTCCAATCGCGTTGCACTGCAGAAAACTACATACATTCGATATGAATTCGTTGAAAAAAGACAAATTCTCAAGCCTTCTTTTTTATCGAGTCAATTATTGCCGTCGTTTCTAAGAAACGAAGTGTTAACCATGTATGAGAAATAATCGAGCCAAAAAATTCACTGAGATTTTTCGACGAATTTTTAAAATAATTTTCACCTTTTTTTAATTGATTTCGAAGATATATATCTATATCTGTGCGGATGAAATGACAGTAATTTTCGACATCTGGTGTCACCTTTTCCTGTTCCTGGAACCTCAATTAAGTTTATCCCGAGGTTGAATCCCCGGGGTTTTCACCCCTGAAAAAAACTATCCAGATTCGTGTCAGGTTGTGGAAGATGCCGCCAGGACCAGAAACTCAACAACAAGAAGGACTCGGGCTAGGGTACCGACCCACCATAGGAATTAGGATACCACTATGTGCACAAGCGCCATAGAACCATATGGCAGCGGAACCGAGAGGCTCGTGCCGCGTCGAGCGGAAGTCATATTTTTATCTCTTGGCCAATTATGTTTAGTCATTGTGATGGAACAGAAAAACTGGCACACGCCATGCCTTATGGCAGTCGATGGGATCGACCAATGGAAACGTGAGTCTAAAGGAAGCGAAGAACTAGGCTAAATTCGACTGATTTTCTATTCCTTTTTCATATTTTCTCTTGATCATTAATTTTTTAACGATGCGAAACAAATGAACTTGCTCTGTATTCGATCGAGAGAAGCTTTCATCGCCTCGATATTTTATAATGTGGCATATATTCCTAATTGGTTTCTTACCCTCTATGAGTCTCGTTTTAACTTTATTAGGTGGGCGTCGATGGGTATCATCTGTCCGCTTGTATATCTGTCAGAATTGCTTAGATATTGATAGGAGAGTAGGAGGCAGCAATCCCGCGAGGGAAAAAATAAAAAAATAAAAAAATTGATTAATCATTCGGAGGTCATTGAGACTCGGAAATTCAGGGTTTTAAATACGCAGCAGATTTAGCTTGAAAAATAATAATATTGGTTAGAAAAATTCTTTATTTACAAAATGTTGGAAAAATAATACAAAAGTACAATAAAATACTACTGAATTGTGATGGGGAAAACTGGCAATTAATGGTGAATTCTTTGGTACTTATAAGATAAGGTTGGATAATACTTAGCTTTTTTTTTTTCTTTTATATTTTCCTAATACTTACGGTTAGTTAAAATAACGCCTATGTATTAGTAGGAATGATAAATCTTTCACGACATAACGTCAAAGTTTCTCCATGTATACGTCTAGAGGCATCATCATTTCTTAAACTCGAATTTCAAAGGGTTACCTTACGGGTTAGATAATAATTAGTCAATTTTTAGTGGGGACAATCCAATCCACTAAATAAGAAGTTTGACTAGATATAAAAAAAAAAAAAAAAAAAAAATAAAAAAAAAATAAAAACTTTGAAAACTTATTCCTATACAAAAGATACATTTGATACTTTGAAATTATTAAGAACTATTATTAAAATCTTATACACTTTTTTACATATACTATATGTATAACTATTGAAACGGACGGTAGGCGAAAAACAAGGGAATCCCAGTTTGAAAATCTTGACGGATTTTTATCGCAGAAATAAAAATGAATCGACTAATTGGAATTAAATAATAATTATACTTACGCTAGTCTATTCCTCGCAATGGAAATTAATACTTATTTCTCTCTTGCATTTTTTTAATTATATAATTATGTACAAACTGACGATGAGATCACAAAGCTTTTCCGAATGTATGGTAAGGCACGGAATTCACACTAATATTATATATATATATACTTAGATATTAATTAACTAATGAAATTTTAACTAAAATAATTAATTCTAGTAAATTAATACAGTACAACGTAGCCATTTGTATCTGAGCTTGAAAAAAAAAAAAACTCGATACAAAAATTAGTCTTTGGATTTTTAGCTGTGTCTATTCATACGCTATTATCAAATCTATCAACTATTTGATATAATAATCAATGAAATATATCTTTGGCGCGTTAAAACATCGGAAAAAATGAAAATGTTTGAAGTCACATTTTTCTTTTTTTTTTCTACAGTCCATTAACAAATAGGTAGCAGAAATAAATAACTTAGAAAATAATAATGCCTATGTATAGTCGTAATACCATGTCTAATATCGCACGCAGTTAAACTACTTTCTTAATAATGTCTACGTAAAATTATTTCTCCGCATTTCTTAGGTATATATTATATTAAATATATATTTATATAATTTACCGATTCAATTAATTTTCAATTTTCTCATCGTTTCCCGTCGTGTCTTTCCAGCAAATCGCACAAAGCCGCTATATAAGTCTGTGCCATTTGCAAGGTCTCAAATTTACTCAATTTGTGATCAGCCCCAAGACTCGGAACGACTTCTCGCAGCTTATCAAACGCGTCGTTTAACCCGTTCATTCGCCTCCTTTCCCTCGCGTTAGCAGCTAGTCTTCTTCGCTTCAAGACATTCGGCGATGGTGGCATGTCGCGAGAACGTCGACGTCCTCTTCTAGGACTCGATGTAGGGGAGGATTGGATCTTCTGAGAGAAATAAAATCAAAAGATGCGATTTTTTTTTTTTTTTCATCAGTTTCGCGACATTTTCAAACTCTTCGATTTTCATTTTCTTCGTCTCCGAAGTACGTAAATTCACGCACTTACCTGTGTCGATGAAACGGGATCCCAGCACAGCGATCTAGCATCCGATTCCGCTTGAAACGTCGTCGATTCTCCGTGGTGAAATCTCGGCTCTTGAGGCGGTGTTTCATAGCAGTAAGTCGGTGGCTGATAGTCCGTCGAATTTTCTTCGTAAAACGTCGATCTTGGCGACGCCAGATTTTTATCAATCGCGTTAGTTCGCTGGGATTCAAACCTATAACAATTAATCGATCCTCTAGATTTTCAATTTCAATTCCATCGGTCCCACTCTTCATCAATTCCTTATCTAGATCCCATGTCCCATGCATCGCGTTTTCCGAAAGAGTATAACTGAAATTCTCAATTTCTTTGAGGTTTCTTTCGAACCCTAAACTCACCTCTGCGGTGTTAAAGGAGTGAGTACGCCGTAAGGCCCCCTTTCATATCCCTCGGGTGTCCTAGGATGAAAGTCCCCAGTCTCTCTATGATAATCAGAATTGTCAATATCTCTCCTCGGCGTGACATCTCCAGCGGGTAGAAATCCTTCTCGAAATGGAGCTCTCATAGTTTCATAGTTCGGCGAAGTGTATGGAGATTGATAAAGCGGTTCAAACGACCGATTCGGGGTCGGATAAATCGGCGTTAACATTTCAGATGAATTTTGGTAGCTACTTTGGTGGTTCGAAAGCAGAGCCATATTCATTCATAAAATATGTCTTATGTATATATGTTAAAAAATATCAAAGATCCGGGCTGATCCTCCTCCGAATGGATCCCCGGGGAGCATCACCTTCCAAAAATGATTCAACCCTATCTCGATAAATAGCCACTTTGAAAATCGTTTATTTTATTTATTTATCATTAACTTAAATTAACTTATTTATTATTTGTCTATTTTTATCGCCAAAAAATTACTCCAGATTTTTATACCAGAAATTAATGAAAATTAAACTCGACTCTCAGTGTCGCGATTAATCAAAAAATAAACCACTTCAAACATCACCAACACCTGCAGCGGATCTTGTGTCGGGACTGTCCGATCAACGGAGAGGTTGCCCGTTGAATGTGGCGCGTGCCAGGGCGGTACTTCACCACGTTAACATATGGCTCTCAGGATCGAGCTCATCCCTAGATACCTATGCACCTGGTGCATGGCCACCTTCTCTTCTACGCTAAGCTTCTTTTACCGTATGCGTGTGTATATTTCGAGCCTATACTTACGCGTGAGTATTCCCTATTTGTTTGTTGGTTTTTTTTTTCTTCATCGAGGAGTCAGAGGCCTCTGGTAAATAACTTTAAAGAGACGAACGTTCAACCGGTGGACAGCTGATGCCGAAAAAACGAGGATAGAATTTGTTTCGTTTCCGGTTAACAGGTTGATCGGAATCTGATCCGAAAGGATTGAGATCATGTTTTTGTTACCTAATGACACTGTGTGAGTAGGATTTAGGGGTTGCTTCTGACGAGGCGAAAAATCCTGTTGGAAGTATTTGGGTTCGTCTTGTACTTTGGTCCGCGGTACCCTGGTCCTCTGTATGTAATTCATCCCATCGTTGATAGACGCCGAGTTTTGTTCCTCTATATTTTTCATTTCCCCTCTTCTTTTGTGGTAAAGTTCACGTGCCGCTTGTGGTTTATATATTGAAAATTAATACCCAATTTTCAATTTCCGATTTTGATGGTGCGGTACCAGTTTTTCTGAACCATTTTAAAGAGCGGTCGACGACGACAGATGCGGGAACAATGGAACCCGCAACGGGACAGAGACCCGCCATAATGAGGTTAAGAACAATAAAGGAGACCGAAAAGGTAGGAAGAGGAGAAAGGAAGGAGAAAAAAAAGCGAACTTCAAAGTTATAGGTACTACAGGCACGCGACCTCCCGACCGAGACCCTCTTTGATTCTCAATTCTCCTCCTCGAAACTTACGACATTTTTCAATCAATGATTGAGTCATAATATAAATTCATTTCATTCGGAACCTTCGAAGACGAACCATCCACCTACCTAACATCGTCGTATTCATAAATCATAAATCAACTGATTAATTAATTAAGAGAGAATTGCAAATTTGAAATTATTTACAAAATAAAATGTACAAGTCCACAGTGAACCACATAGGTATATTATATCTACGTAGTGTTTTGCTAGGGTTGCAGACGTTTGCAGGGGATAATTATTCTTATCTTGAGAAAGCTCCTATCTAATCTCCCCACAAAAATGAGAAGTAGCCTGCGAGTAGGTGCAGAGTATTACCAACGACAATCGGTCGCGACGTGTCTCGGGGAAAAAGGCAAGGTGCAAGAGGGCAGATCTTCTTTTGATACGAAGTAGGTAGGTAGGTAGGTAGGTAGGTACGCAAGCGTGTGCGTTAGTATACCGCGCGAACAGCCGAAGGGAAGAATTAAAGAAACATTTAAGATTAGCCGTTCTCTTGCGTCATTTTTCTCCTGGTTATTGAAGAAAACCTAGAAATCGAAACTGATTTGGATAGAAAAATGATGAGAGAGAGAAAAAAAAAAAAGAAAAAACGGAGAAAAATTGAGGGCTGATTCACTTCATAAATCATCGAGTTGAACAATTTCCTATATATCAATGGCACTTTCACGTTTTTCTTCCATTCTCAGAGTTTGAAAAATTGTATTCCACATTCTACCCAATTATCAAATTCCATTATAGTCAGGGCGGGATTCTCCCGTGTTTGAGTAAAGAGCATGTGATGAGTTTATGATAGATGTTGTTTTTAGTTTCGGCAATATGCTATGGAACTATACCACTATGGTTTGAGATAGTCTGCGTCGTCTGTACCAACGGTGACTAGTCCGATTGCCATATGGCACAAAATTCAACGAGAAAACAACTGTACATGGCTAGGTATATGCCTATAATATGTATAGATACGGTTGTTTCTATTATAAGGCCCATTAAACGGCCTCATTGCAAAAAAATAACGAGAAATATCCACAGCTTCCGAATCGCTTGACCCGTGAAGTTTCCGTGAGTAGAATTACAAGCAATACATTGGAAAAAAAAACCTTCACGCCTAATTCGTACAAACACCCAAAGAAGATAAATTAAAATTGTTAAAAATTGAGACGCTATATTTCGCGCGGTTTGTTGAACCGACATTTCCAAACTAACTAAATTTTTCTAATAGCAATAATATTTCAAGTGCTGCGATATATTTTATTGTTTTATCTGAATAAGGTTAACATTTTTTTAATACCCTGATACATTCGTTTCGTCTCTCAATTTCAATCATTCTTTCACGATTGTGGTCGATTGTTCCTGCATTGAAGAGAGCATGGTAAAGTACGACATAGAGTTGCTTAGAATCTGCGAAAATAATAAACCGTCAATGGACATAAAAAATGGTGAAAATAATCATGAGAACAAAATTGCAGGCGTTTACCTTGCAATAATTTTCCATTGACATTAGGTAGAGTTTTCCTGCGGTGATTTTACACGCCTTAAAACTTCTCTTCATCATTTGAAGCAGCAACTTTCGAGTGCGTATCGATACGCGATACCATTCCGTGTTGTAGCTGAATAAAAATTAGAAAATTTTTAATAGAAAGACTGGATGGTTTAATTCCGAAAATTTTGCTGCCAAAAACGTCTGAAACAGTGTTCAAACTTTTAAGAAACTCTCATCGTTCTCGCCTCATCAAAGACGAGCGGCTTTTAGATTCGCGGAACGGATTTAGCCGTCTGTTAATTTAGCTTATTTTATGCTCTTCTATTTCTAGTGGAAATCTAGCTAAACGTTGATTTACTGAGCATTAGACATTAAGAAAGACGTACTGCAAAGTGAGCCAGAGTATAAGAAGAAGCTGGCTAATAGGTAGTGGATAACGGTCAGCATTAACTCGGAGATTCGACACGGAAAGACAGAAGAACTAAAGAACAAGTAAAGTGAAGTGTTACCTACATAGCTTCGCAGACATTGACACTCTGGTCCATTAACTCGTGGGACGGCCAACTGTAGAATAAAAGTTGTAGCATGAGCGAAAATATCACTCCAAAAAATCTCACCAGCTCGTCAGGTTCGCTCAATTTTGTTGCTGCCTAAAAAGAGTCCCAGAAATTATCCAGAAATTTCATGTTTTCAATTTAACAGGACGCTGTTTAGTCTTACTGAATTACTCACGTGTAGCCCGGTGATACTCATCAGCAAACAGCATAGACCGACTTGAAATAGCTGAGATATTGAATAGGCGGACTCAATCGCATCAGCAAACCTAGAACGTGTGTCGTGTCGTACGAAAATCACGAGGTTCTCATAAGTGGATGAAAAAATCTCCCGAAAAAGTGGGTACCCATACAGTTTGTAACTCGGGAAAGAAATTTCGACCGAATTCGATACCGGATCTCGAAATTATCACACCAAATTTTTTCATGAATTTTTTTAGACCTACTTTATGGCCTCCTTGTGGAGATGGACGCAGATTTTAGCTCTTCGATAGACCAGATCTCCAATTTCTTCGCGATGTATGTCCACGTAAAGTTTTCCCGGTTCTATAACCTGCGACAGTCGATACCTGCGAAATTAGAAATTTTATCGGTAATCAGATTTCCATTACCGGATGAATGAGAGAAACTAGCTTGTCACGTTGGACTTACTTCAATACCATGAACTTAGCACAACCATGCTCCATATAAACGGTGAACATTGCATCAGCAGCGATCAATATTGTGACGAAGGCAATTGTGGAGAGAAAAGAATGAGCGATAATTAGATAAAAGTACTCGTTGGTGTCAACGTAATACTCTGCCACGAAAGGCAATCGTTTTGGCGATTCGGTTTCATTCATTTTGGCACTAAAATTCGGCGATGATGACGCTTCGAGAAGTGCTGGTAGAATGAACAAAGTCCCGATGGTATAAATACTGGCTGAAGTATGATTTGGACAAAAAAAATCACCGCCAATTATATTCGAACGAAATCTTACTCCGAATTTAAACTCACTTGCGTAAATTTTTGATAACTCCATACTGCGTTCTCCAGATCGTTGGTAAATTAACATTTCTTGGCTTGGTCCAGAAATCGCGCTGTCGAAGTCCTTCTGAATTTCCATCAGTAAATTTTTCATCTTTGAATTTTTATCAGATTAAATTAACGCACGGGTGAGAAGAAAGAGCTTTGAACTTCTTCGACAACTTTACCTTCTCGTTGTTCGTCGTCAAGTTGATTACTTTTATCATGCATAAGCCTGCGATGCCGAGAGGTGGCAGGCATTCTATAACCGTGTCAAAATCGTCTTTTACTTTGAACAATCCCGCTAACTTAAATCACAAAATCTATGAACTTATGACCTGAACAAAATAAAATAAAATAATATACAAAGCTATAACTTACCTGCGGAATCAACTGGCTTATTGTAAGAAAGAAGAGAACGCTCATTGCTAACCGTCTCTCCCCAGGCGTTTGGTAAGGCCAAAGGCCAATTAAAGATAATAAAATTCTGTTAAATTTAAAGTAAATTTCCACCCTACGTAAAGGTTTAACCATCTTCGAGTCCGAGGAAAATGTGAGAACGAGGAATACGAAACGAAAGAATAAAAGGTGAAATAGAATTAGGAATTCTCTTAGTAGACGTAACTTCATACGTAATTGCGATAATTTATATCGCAATATGGATCGATCTAGACCATTTAAATAGGGCATGTATTCGCTTTGTGGATGGAAATAGGCAGAAGAAGACATTGAAAAATTTTTAATGGAAAGATTTGAAACTTTGGTTTTCGATTATTTGTGTAATAATTATTTGACATGTTTAATAGTACATAATAAAATAATAGTACATAAAGAAAAAAAAAAAAAATGTTTACGCTTTTAAAGTATTAACTGCAGGACTTTATTGTCGGTGCCCCATTTTTCGTCAGCAGCTTTTTGTACATCATCCAAGATTGGTTTTGCATCTGGATAAACAAATCCTGGATGAAAACCCAGGACTAGTTGCCCAGGATAAAAGCCCGACGTTTCGGTATTGTCTTGACTCGGAGGTTCAGTTTCAGCTGCAGAAAAATTGATTAACTATATTAATATGCGTGGAAAAATTAAATTTCAAACGTGTATATATAATTTACCTACACTGTCCACTCTAAAAATTTCTAATATCAAAACCCCAAGAATGAAAATCACGGCTAAAATTTTTCCCATCTTTTTTATACGCGATTTGACTTAAAACTTTTACACACGTCTTGCGATGTCTCTTGTCGTCGAGCACTTCGAACTCAGAATGCGAAATATATCAAGTGTTTCTAGGACAAGCTATCGAGCACGAGGTTTGCTTATGGTTATTCGAGGCGATGGTAATTGTTTGTTATAAAAATGTAACCGTAGTCTCGTGTCTCGTATAACCTTATCACTGATTATTCCAATAAGAATACGTTACGATAGCGACTCGGTTTTCGTATTTTTATTTTCTTTTCTTTTTTCATATTGTTGATTTTATTCAAAGAGATCCATCAAAGTTTAATTCTTGTTGTTTATATGGCATAGGGGGTTGAGACTGCGGGATGATGATGAAAAAAAAATCAGATAGCCGAAGCCCGAGAATCACGTAGAAATCATAGACTTTATTTTAGAATATTTTGAATATCATAAAACAACGTAAACATTCACAACAAATGGGAATACGGTGTTATTTATTCATAATAATATCATTACGTTATTATAGTAATAATTATCATATTTATAAGTGTTCGCATATGATACATACATACCTACACACATGTATATATATTTTATTTTTATACATATTGGTACGCGTCTCGTGAGTCATCACACGTTGATAAAAAAAAAAAAAAAATCTATCAAAAAATCTATAAACACTATATTTTATTTTATAGTTTTACGTTAGTCTGATCAATTTATTCTATTCCAAAAGAAAATTGAATGACTATAATTCCCAAAAAAAAAAAAAAATTGTCGGATATAATTTTATTTAAAAATTTGATAAAGTCTTCGCGGATTAAGCTACGACCTGATTTGAAGAGAAAAAAATATATATATATATTTATTAGCGTTTAGAAAGGTTTTAAATAATTTTTTTTTTAATCATTCTATCAACGTGGGAAAACCCACGCATACGTTCAACGTATAATCATTCGTATATACATATTATAAGTATATACGCGCGTGTGTGTGTATGTATGTATGTATGTATGTATCGTTATCGTTATATGTATATTTATATCTGTATATATAGATAAAGAGTTTTTTATTTTTTATTAATTTATTTTATTATTACGTGGTATATCATATAAGACATAATATATATATATGTATATATATATATTCATAGTTCTTATACAGTGATCGTATTTAATATAAACAAATATTTTTGTTTCGTAATAGAGGGATAGAGTCACGATGGCGCTATATTATACGAAGTAGTAATTAATTATATATATATCAGTTGTATATATATGTATATATAATTAGTTGTTCGTTTCGTATTTTCATTTACAGTCGAATAGTCGAAGATTTTAATAGTACGATTTAATAGTAACAGGTAAGTAGTTAATTTATGTACAGTGTCTTTTTTTTTTCTTTTTTCTCTCTTTTTTTTTTTTTTTTATTTTAGTTTTATATAATTTAACGTCATTCTTGAGAGACCGAAATCGACACAGTGTCCATGGACTTGCTCGAAGGATGCTCTGCTGCTGCCCATATTCAATAATCATCATTTTCTAACAATTAATAATCTCAAATTTTATGCAACTAACATTTTCTTCATCACTCCAGTATCAATTATTCATATTTTATTCGCCATATTAACTGAACAATTTACGTATTCGTTAGTTTATTTCTTTCTAATGTTATGACGCACCTTTGCGACACATCCTTTTAACAAATTCGGCTCAAAAATGACGCGAAGGCTTATTAGTATAGATTTGGGAAATTTTTAGGGTCAATGATAGAAGCACTACCTGCCATCCTAGCGACGCTTTCACCGTTTTAACACTTCTTTTTCTTTCATTTATTTATTTATTTATTTATTTATTTATTTAATTTTATTTTCTCCTATATTGTACATCTTCTTTTAATCCAAATCAGAAATTTTACACTATTCAAAAATTCACGGATAGATAATCACACGAGACTTTTATTATTCAAGTCAGAGAGTCTTTCTTCGTTTCTTTCGATTATATAATATAAATAATTCCGAAAATACGGAGGCGTCGATCCAGGTAATGCGATAATACGATGAGAATTTTTGATATAGTTAATTTAAATGAATTCAAAGATATAATCTTGTCGTTTACTTTCAGTAGTAAAAAAAAAAAAAAAAAAAAGAAAAATTATTGACGACAAGAAAAGGCGAGTACAAATTTTTATTTTTTTTTTTATTCCTTTTTCTTTTCTCTTTTCTCTTTTTATTGGTTTATATTATTCATCACGTAGATTATAAATGGTAAAGTAAATTAATCGATTGATGAAACTCATTATTTATCATGTTGAAAATCATCAGCGTCATTTATTACTTGAATACTTCATTAAATAATGTTAAATACAATAATTGATGCTGGATTTTTCTAAACTTCGTATAAAATTCTAATTTTCGAATGTATCGTTGATTACTTGATAAAACAAGAAAAAAAAAACAAGAAAAACCTAGGTATACGAGACTATAGGTTCACCTCGGTATGCAGTTTGAACCTCGTTTATACTTATACGAAAAAAATGAAAACTCCTTGCCATTCAATTTTCCATAATAATTATATAAATTTTCTCCTATATTCATTACACATATGTATATCACTGATATTATTTCATCCACCTAAATCCATCGTTAAAAAAAAAAAATATTCATAAACAGGAGAAAAAAATAAAATCATAGAGAAATCAACAGATAAACATAATATACTAGGATATAGACAGAAAACGAAATAAAAAAAAAAAAATGAGGATTTGAAATCATCGATGACAATAATCGAAATAAGATTATGACGTAGCTTAAGTGATTGGTGTTATACATGTGTAATAAAATAAAATAACATAACATGAAAATTATCAACAAAATAGATTTTACCTTTTTTTTTTTCCTTTCTTTTTTAGATAATTATAATTGTTGTTCAATTTATACAAATTCTTTCGTATGAACCACTCCGTAAAATTTACCTAACCTACTTAGAATATTTATTTGTGACTATTTTTTTGGAATTTATTTCTATTATTATTATTATTATTATTATTAATTTATTCTGACTAATTTTTCGATCATAAAAGTAAGATTTTGACATATAAGGGCAGATGAATGGACAGACAGACCGGCAGACAGATAGATAGATAAGCAGGCAGGCAGGCAGTCAGACAGATTTCCAGACAGTGTAGTACGTCTGCAGATAAACACTACTATAGTATTGTGACTATCACATGAAAAAATGATTCGGGAATTATTGGAGGCACCGTAGTTATGTTTGTATTATTATTATTATTTTTTATTTTCATTTTTTTTTTCTTCTCTTTTTTGATTAACGCGTAAATCGGGCTAAGAAAAGTAGTAAGCTTTACTAATTCCGTATTTTATGTAATATGCTATATATTCTAATTTTACTTATTTATGTTTTTTTTTCTTTCGGTTTGTTTTTTTTTTTTTTTTTTTATTATTATTTCAATAAAAAAACTTAACTCACGAAGACAATAATGTTCTCATACAGATTTTATTTCATTTTATGTTCATGTTATACATAGTTTTAGGAGCGAAATGAATTTTTTTATTTATGTGATATTATTATTATTATTATTATTATTATTATTTTTTTATTATATTCAAATTATTCAAATTATTAAAATACTTCGGTGTTCTTTGTTTTTTCACTTGTCTCGGTGATTGAAGTTTTGGTAGTAATTATCAGATTTTTCGACTGCTCAATCATTTTGTTGATAATTAATCATGGTGGATTCATTTGAGGATG
Source organism: Tenthredo scrophulariae (assembly GCA_963978835.1). NCBI lineage: Eukaryota > Metazoa > Arthropoda > Insecta > Hymenoptera > Tenthredinidae > Tenthredo > Tenthredo scrophulariae. The sequence continues at coordinate 9,118,292 of OZ022234.1, forward strand.
AATTGTTTCAGTCTGAAATTTAACCTACGAGTAAAAATCCCCTTTTATTAATTGTTGTCAGATATGCTTGTTAATTATCGTTACAAAATTATATATATATAATAAAAGTAATATTATTCGTAATCGAAAGGTCATCGATTATTTATTTTATTGCGATCAGAATCGGTTCAAAAATCTCTCGCTGTTATTTCTGATGCTCAATAATTCAATTTTTTTTTTTTTTTTATTATTCTAGATAGAAGAAAAAAAAATGTTCTATTTATCTTCAATTATATTCGTCTTATATAGTGAAATGGCTGTTTCATAGGCCGGTAGTTTAGCTAAAAATGTTAATCACTCATTTAAATAATGCTTATAATATATTTATAAAGAGAAAAGTTGCGGAATTTGAGGAGGCACCATATTTTCATATTACTATAATTGAAAAAACCAAAAACCAGAAAATATTTTCAATAATGAATGCATGATCGATCCAAATCTTGACTTTTTCACGAGAAAGAAAAAAATACTTAGGATTCGTCCCACCATAATCAGCGATTATCGTTAAATATTATTTTCGACTTTAATATTAGATCGATAGACTGATATTCATTCAATTATTTATTCATTTCCTCATTCATTTATTTTATTGTTTCGTATTCAAACGCTTTTGTCAACGTGGATCGTTTCCGTGTAGAATCTCTGGCCGAGGTCAGTCACTGAGACCAAGGCACGTAATGTCGAATTATCGAAAAGCGACGAAATAAACGCGAAGAACATCCTTAGAACAATTTAACTATTTACTATCGTAGTTGCAGTTGAAGAATCGGGTGTATTTTTTTTTTTTTTTTTCTTTTCTTTCACCTTTTCAATTTATTTATTATTTATATTATAGACACGCGATATACCAGTTATTCCCTTACACACATATCTACATCTCAAGAAATTTCCGTTAACTCGAACAATAACAACAATAATTATTGCTATAGCTGCGAGAATCTTCGTCAGACTCGCTGCACTTAAGACAATCGTGTATTTCGTAATATGATTCACTATTCCTTTTTTTTTCTTCTCTTCTTCTTCTTCTTCTATATTTATTTCACTAATTAAGTAACAAAATTATTAACAGGCAGAGATTATGAGGGGAGGATTCGCCTTTGAATTTATACGCGATTTAAAGATAAAGATTTTCAGTCAAAAATTATACATCGCGTTATGTAACTTATTTTTATCTGGATTATTTCAATTTTTTTTTTTTCTCTTGCAACCTTATTGAGTAATTAAATAGATTATATATATATATATATATATATATATATATATATATATATGTATATTTTTTTTTTTTTTTTCAAAAAGATGCTTCGCTCTATCCTGCCTTGTTGTTCCCGTTTCATTTTCACTAATGACTGTAGCTGCCGTTAAATGGGACGACGAAAAAAAAAAAAAAAACAATCAAAAAGAGGAAAAAAAAAAAAAGATAACGATAGTTATTAGTTATCAGTGATCGTAGCTCTACCGACTGATGAACGTGGCGAGATATTTTCGAGTGATATTTTTTCGTCTATTAATAATACATCGATTTCCGATATACTCTATAAATGAATGAATTAATTAATTGATTAATTAATTAATTAATTATTATTGCAAACTTGAGTGGTTATAGGCTCAATAATTGATATCGAAAAGGTTTACCAGGAAAATGTCTGTCATCATGGAGACACAAATTGAATATGAAATCCAACAGAACAGACAATTTATTGAACGACGTAAAAATGACAAAATTTATAGCACAAATAAATAAGTGTGAAACATGATTTTATGTTATAGTTCTTCTTGATTATTATTATTATTATTATTATTATTATTATTATTATTATTATTATTATTATTATTTAATTTACTATTTTTTTTTTTTCTTGACATGATAGTGAAATTGGAAACGCATCTCGGAGGGATAGAATAGGGCCAATTAATTATCTAAGAGGTACGTATACCGACAAACAAAAATACTAGTACGTTTATTTGAGTCAATTTTTTATTTTTCGTACTAGTGCTTTTGCCTCACGGTTTACGTTAAGTCTAAGAGAAAGGCTATGGGTTTCCCCAATCATATGCTTAATATATCATACAATGTTTTTTTTTTTTCTTGTTTTCATTTTTTTTTTTTCTCTCTTCTTTTTTTCTCTTATATTAACGTCAAAATGAATGCTTTGACTTATTTTTAGCCGTAATTATCAACCTTCACGATCATTCGTGAGAGGGAGAGGCCTGCTGATGACCATCCTAGTATATGTCATTTTTTTTTTTGTTAACTGAAACTCAAAATTCTTGTTTGTCTTTTTCGCTCATATAAATTTAAGACAGCTAATTTAATAATTCATATGTAACAAATAATATCGCTTTGTCAAGAACCGTGCATGCGCATCTTGAAGCAAACGATCATTCTGCTTTTCATGTATAAGGAAAAATAATAATTGAAAAAAAAAAAAAAACAGAAAGGTATAAATTGAATCTAAAGTTTAAAACTTCGATATAAGGTTAAATGATGCGAAAGATTGAAACTGTGGGAATACCTTGTATCCTTGTACCATTTTGGATTTATTTAAAATCTTTTTGTCACCTGCTCTTCGTTCATTCGAATCAAGACGGTTTCCCCCGAAGGCGAAGATTCGTTCTTTAAAATATTATTCCCGTGGAATGATTCTACAATTCGATTAAAAAAACATGAGTCATCATCTTAAAGTCAATTTTTTTTTTTTTTTCTTTCATTTCTTCAAATAATGATAATGACTTTCCACCTATCGTGATACAGGCAGTTTGAACGAATGTTTCATCATTGAATTTCATCAATGTTAAATGATTTTTTCTGAACTCTTGCCGCACAGTTCTTGAAAACTTTATCTTTTGTTGTTTTTTTTTTGTTTTTTGTTTTTTTATTCTTTTCAGTTTTCTTGTAAAAATAATACGTAGGTACATCTGTTGAAATTTTCGTCTAAGAAAAAAAAAAAAAGCTGATTGAAAACTCTTTGTATTGTAATATTAGTTATTATTATTATTATTTTTTTTATGTTTTTTATGTTTTTTTTTTTTCTAACGACACCGCATTCATTTTGTCTTTAACAATTGAGGTCTTATATATTATAATAGGGAAGGGGAAATAGTGTCTGATTTGACAAGAGATTTAAAACTCTCGAAACTACGCACGCTTTGTCTTTAAGCTTAATAGCCCTTACTCAACACTTATCTAACATGTTTACAAGTAATTATCATGTATCATGCTATTGGTAGGGTTTTACTTTCTTTGTTCAAATTGTCTGATTGTATTGCGGCAACTTTAACCGAGAAGGTACGATACGATGTTCAAGATGTATAATTCAGAGATCTCAATATAACGTCGATATATATTAGAATTAGAAAATATTTTGTGGCTTTTTTTTTTGTCTCATTTTTTTTTTTTCTGTTTTTCTCTTTTTGTTTTTTTTTTTTTTTTTGTTTCTTCTTTACAGCCGTAAGTTATTCCCTCTGTCAAATGTTATACACAATACCTAACATCGTGACTAAATCGGAAATAATACACAATACACCATCGGACGACGTAATTGTAGCTTTTGTAACATAAATCAACATTTTGTCACAAGTTATTTACTTACATTTATCTACTTTCGTAGGGGAAAAAGAAAAAAAAAAAGAAAAAAACGTGCTTTTTTTCTTTCAAATCTTTTTATACCTCTATAATTTCCCACTTGAAATTTATTCATTCATTTCTATCGCATTTTTTAACAATTTATAATAATCGGAACAGAATGTGATTTATATTTCAAATTCTCGAGATTCGACCTTACTCTTTTGGAAAAAGAGTATCTAGGCATAAGGTATATACGGATTAAAATTGAATTATTACAAGATGTGCACAAGTCAATGATAATATATATTATTTAGTTGAAATTATTCACAGCATATCGTCTGTAATGCATATTTCGAAACATTCCATAGTAAATAATTTTACCTATCTAAAAATTTATATGACGTGAGACGACGCTTTATGGCTTATTATTATTATTATTATTATTATTATTATTATTATATTATATTATATATAAGTCGATTGGATAGTAGGTATATATATATACAATATTAAAATAACTGCTTGGATATAACTTAGGATTTATGATATTTATATCATTTTATATCATTTATATTATAATCTCGTAGGTGGCAAGATTAATTATTATAGGGTTCGTAATTCTTGTCTTCTCATTTTATTTTTAGTTTCATTTTTCATATTTATTTTAATTCTTTTTTTTTTTTTTTCTTCCATTTTTCTTGTTATTTTTTATTTCTATTTTTATCATTACATTTTTATTAAAACTCAAGCTCTGCGCGGATATATATATATATATATATATATGTATATATCGGGATGAGAAAATGGTTACTTCGAGTAAATCGTTATTATTTAGAGAAAAAATTCTTTCCAGACGAAACGTGGCGGATACGTTGAATTATTATTATTATTATTATTATTATTATTATTATTATTATTATTTGAATAATAATCTGTCGTGTTGCGGCGGTTATAAATTTTCAATTCGTATAATTATTACTTATACTTACGTATAAAGGATATGACGCGTTTGGATACAATTAGCAGAAAATAAATAACTAAATTGTAAAATAAAAATAAAATACAAAAAATACTTACTTGAATTCAATAAAAAGAATTAAAAAAAAATATATATATATATATATATATATATATATATATACTTATTCAACTTAAAAAAATCAACGGTATATAAATGTTGCATTATCAATCGGGTATACAATTTACTGGATCTCTAAGGATATCATGTAAAGTATAAAAAAAAAATATATATATATCATGGATGAATATTTTATTTTCACCGTAAAAAAAAGAAAAAGAAAAAATTCACACTGAGATATAAGCAATAAATTTTCTATATCATTGCTGTTTATCGAACACGTTGAAATCATTTTCCATTCAATTATTTCAATCACATAATTTCATATTGTTTTTTTTTTTTCTTTTTTTTTTTTCTTTTTAAAGTTGAAAATTTCAACTTGAATGAAAACAAAAAAAAAAAAGCAAAAGGGAAGCCGCACTTGTTTTGCATACATGATATCTCTTGTGGGGATAAAAATTTCAAAAGGTGGACATAAGGATGTATTAAAAATGTTGCACAAACTCTCCTCGTAAGATACGTATCCTGTATTTTGTAAAAATGTATATATCACGCATGGCGAATGAATAAATATTGCTAATTTTAAATATGGGAATGAAGACATACGATTAATTCAATAGGTATAATAATAATAATAATAATAATAATCATAATAATCATACTATTAATTATAAATATAACCGTAATGATAATAATAATAATAATAATATTATTAATAATAATAATAATAATAACAGTAATAATCATAATAACAGTCCTGTATAAATTTTCGTAAACCGTCTGCACCTGGCGAGAAATAAGGTGTGATAATGGTTATTTACAAATTTTTCATATCTACTTTTATTATTATTTTTCTTCTTCTTCTTCTTCTTTTTCTTCTTCTTGTCCTTTTCTTCTTCTCTTTTTCCTATTATTATTATTATTATTTTCTTTTCCTTTTTTTTTCTTCATATTTTCCTCCGTTACACACGGCTTAATGAGGTATCCTATACCTATAGCGGTACGCAAGAAGACGATAATGGATTAAAACCGTTTGTGAATTTTGGTATTTTAAGTGTGAAACTTAAAGTACGAGTTGTGCAACATTGGTTCGGCGTGGAGAGTTTACAAAGTTTTTAGGCAGTCAGATATAGTGGAATTGAATTAGTGGATAATAGGATTCAGATGAAAGGACTATACGATTAGAGAGATATTCAGATATTATAGGAGAAAACGTATGTCGCACCATTCATGCAATGCTAATAAATAAACAGATCTATGTATCCATTTTTTTTTTTGTTTTTTGTCTTTCTTTTTTTTTTCTTGTTTTTTCTTTTTTTTTTTCTTTTTGTTTTGCATACAGAAACCTTGTATGTGTGTATAAGTTGTTGCTTGTGTTAATTTTATTTATTAATTTTTCTTTTTTTAATTTTTGGTTGTTTTTGCATTAGCATGTCATCGTAGTAGTAGTAATAGTAGTAGGTTTTTTTTTTTGTATTTTTTTTTTTCGTATTTTTTTTTTATTTAAATGACTTTAGATTAAACTTTACACACGGAAAAATGACCTAAATTTCATCTTAATAATTATTATATTATTTTATTATTATTTTTTTTTTTAACTTGTATAATTGGGTTTTCGAAAAGTCATTCACGCCCTCCTAATATATGTATATATATATGTATATGATGTATTTGTTTTTCATTTTTCATTTTTTTATTTTCATATTCATATTCATATTCATAATTTTTTTTTTTTTTTTTCTTTTGTTTGTTTGTTTGTTTTCATTTAATAGTAATAATAATAATAATTATATTATATTAATAATAGTAGGTAATTAATATTATAATATATAATATGCATTATTTATAATTGTATATTATATTATATATTTATTTAACACATTTTTGTACAAGTAAATTAATTAAGAATAAGTACAACTTGGTAGCAAAGAGAGATAGAATTATTATTCATTTATATTATCATAGTGAAGAGAGAGAGATATATTTTATTTATTCATTTAATCCTTTTTAATTTATTCTTGTTCCTTACCGATATTATATATATATGCCGAATAATTTGGCTTGAAAGTGGCTTTTTCTAACATCGACGTATTATTCATTAGTATACGCACGCGTACTCTCTCTTTTTAAGATATACATACCCCATAAGAAAAACCGAGAAAAATTACGAGAGAGAAAACAAAAAACGAAAAGAAAAGAAAATATCAAACGTGAAAACTATTTATTTCGTAATTGAGGGAAAACAAAACAAAAAAAAAAAGAAGCATGCGAATTTTTCTTCGCACGGGTATAAAAGAGAATAACATTAAATGAAATGGACATTTTTGTCTTTTCTTAAACTATCAAAAAATTTCTTCTGTTCGATCATCAAAATTTGAACAGATAATTTCAAAAAAATAGATACATAAGTGTTGTCCCAAGTTTTTACGAATCAGGCCTATTATTGGCACATCGAAGCAATCGATTGATTATTTCACTGATTGATCTTACGGAATATAAATTAGTAAAATTAGTAAAGAAGAAAAAAAAAAAAAAATAATAATAACGCGAAAGAAAGGAAAATAAAGTTCTGAAGTAAGATCGAAAATTTATAGAGAAAATCACTGTCAAGTCCAAAAGTGAATGGCACTGGCCCGGACTTATTTTTGATAGCAAGAACACACATTAAAATCATAGAAGATCAACGCTATTAGATGTTACGCAATTATTTTTATTCGGTATTTTGTTATTTGTTAAATCGTTACGATTATAAATTCACCTCTGTTTTATATATATATATATATTTTTTTCTCCCAATTTTTTTTTCATTTTTTTATTTTTCTCCATTTTTCTTCGACTTCGATATATCCCTGCAATAAAAGGGTTCTGCTGCTGTAGACGCTTACCGGTGGAATAATCTTATATACGTTGTCTGTGTTTTTTATTTATTTGATTTTTTTTTTTTTCTTCTTTTTAATGTTAATATTAATTTTTTTTTTTTTTTTAATTTTTTTTTTTTTCAATTTTTTCTTTTCTCAATAGTTTTCTTTTTCTTTTCCCTATACGCACCGTAAAAGACTAGCAAGAATATCGCCTCGGGGACATGTCATGGCTTACTAATATATTAGATCTTGTCTCTACGCTCGTAAATTGTCACTTTCTCTCGAGATTTCCATTATTTGCGGAGGCATCCCGTCATTTGTCATTTTATTTTTACGTTCGAGAAATTGAATAATTTTTTTTTATATAAAAATCCTACATAAAAAAAAAAAAAAAAAAAAAAAAAAAAACAAAAAACAATGAAATGAACAAATAATTAAAGAATTCAAATCATAGATTTATTTCTATCTTTGAAGAAAAAAATCAAAAAAAAAAAGAAGCACCTGATACCAGATACTCAAATCAAAATTATTCATCTTTTCAGATGGTTAAATCGACTCGAGGCTGTTCCACGATATTCCTGATAACAAGTAAGTGAAAAAATGAAAATAAATATTTTTATATTGAATAAATAATCTTTATTCGAACTTTTATTCTTGTTCTTTTTATCTTTTATTTTCATTGAATCATCAAAAGACGAAACGCTCTGCAAATTTATTAAGCATAACCGATTCGCAACACTTTTTTTTTTTTTTTATTTATTTTTATTTTTCTTTTTTTTCTTTTCTTTCAAACGAACTTACAATTAGCTTACGCTTAGCTCGACTTAACTTAGGTTGTCCCCTCGACAATGGATCTTGCAAGACCCCCACAGGCGTGCCAAGAATCTAAATACCCTAACCAGACGAAACGTCGATACGTCGCATATTAACAGACCAGCTGCTGCGATTGTATAGGCGTGTGTAACACATACTTTTTATATCATCCATGCTTGATTTCTGTTAGGTACGCGGGGCTCGTGTGGTTCGTATTTGTTTATTTTTAATATAATAATATTCTTGTGTGAGTTGTAGTTTTTTTTTTTTTTGGGTTTTTGTTTTTGTTTTTTTTTCATGTTTTTGTATTTTTTTTTTTGTTTTTTTTTTTGTATATATTTTTTTTTTTTCCTCCTTCTTTCTGTATATATATATATGTATGTATGTTTGCGTAATAGTATAATATATGCGCGGGTGGTGTGATGCCGAGGTGATGCATTGATGATTGCAATGAATTTTTTTTTTTTTTACTTATTATGACCATTTCTTCACTCGATGGCGACGACTGTGACTCGATGAACTTATTTTTTTTCTTTTTTTTTTTTTTTCTTACTATTTCTACCAGCTAGGGAGAGACGAGCAAATGGTTGTTGTTGTGTGGCGACCACTAAGGGACACACGTCCCATACTTGTCACCTGTGCACAAACAATATCATATATAAAATATATTTTAATTAGGCGTTTTATCAAATAATTAGAAATTAAGAATAATTAATATATTGCGGTTCAATCTCGTACCGGATATAAGAGAAAGAAAAGAAGAAGAAGAAAAAAAAAAAAAAACATAGCTTAAATCACTCGCTAATTTTTTTACCCGATTAATTAAAGAATTGCGAATTCACCTCAGTCGGAGGAGTTTGAGGCTCACGAAAGGGGCTGCGGCGTGGTAACGTCACGCTTATCACTTGGACCCGCTGGCGGTTGTATTACTGGCTTTTCTTCGGCGGCAGGTGTCGGCGGGGCATCTTTTCGAGGTGGCATTCTCTCGTTTATCGCATCCAGCCCTTTAGCCTCAGCAAATGACGTGATCTTGTGATTTGGCGAGAAACCTTGTAACGCTGTGACATTTAACAATTATCAATATTAGAAAAAAAAAAAAAAAATACACATACGTATGTATACGATAAAATAGAAAATATAAAATAGAAGATATAAATGAAATTTTAGATACAAACTATAATTATCATAAATAATTCTTCACGTATAATCACCATTTTTGAGGGATGTTTTTCCACCTGACAGTGCGCCAAGGGGCAGCGCGCCGGTAGGCGTGAGTCCTTTAAGCTGTAGGACGCTTTCGCTTTCCTCCCTGTAAATAACGGTTAGCATTTTTATATTTATTTTTTTCTCAACTGTTTTGCAGTTTAATTAGAATAATCAAAACGATCGTTATCATACTTTTGACAGATTATATATTATATATTATATATATATATATATACACACCTATAATCAAGAATCGAATTAATTGTTGAGTGAAATTTTCTTCTTCGCGAATTGATTTTACGTTAATGAATATTATAGCGAGGTATTCTCTACGAGGTATAGGATTCTCATTATTCGCTACTGAACTCACCTAAGTACAGAGAAAACTCGAGCCATCTTTCCAATCGCCCTGATTTTATTCCTGATTACTTCTTTGCGAAGATTAGCTGCTGTGCCTATAATACACAATCATTAATTAGGTATATTGTTGACATAAAAAATTGACGTTTAATAATCGTTTCATAACGGTGGATTCAATTCCTCAGACAACGCATGAAACGAAAATGAATAAAAAAAAAAAAAATATTCCAATGATTTTCAAACTGATGTTCTATCCGCAGTTGCGTAACATCGTTAGATGATAATTACTTGTATTATATATATTGAAAAAACAAACAGAAAACAAAAAAAAAATACATGTTTATATATATTCGATTTTTAACGTAGAAATACATGTTTCGCTCTGTTGCGCGAAAATTTATTAGCAAAACTAAAATTAGGTATAGTTTCTTCTGCGTACTTATTAACGTTTGACAAGAGATCAGACACATAATTTGGTCTGTTTCGTAGTGTACTTATCATTTCTTTACTTTCTTTTTCGTTTTTTTCTCTCACTAATTTTGAACGTCGGACAAACATATATAGAAACATTTTACTACGTAGGTTGTATAGGTACGTAGTACATACACGTATTTTACGATTACACATGTTACACTTATACACGTGGTAAGCCAGACACGTGCATTTCAAATAAAAGCACAAACCATGCACATGCGAGTTTGAACAGTTTAACAATACTGATAGTTATAATTAATTATTTATTTATTTTTTTAATTTTCAACCAATTCTATCGATATACGTACTATATATATTGCATAACGACTTTGCTCTTCATCTTTGTTACATCCACCTTATAGTTTCTCAATATTTTTCCCCAAGAGTTTGCAAATATAGATGACTCGAATTTTTATAAATATATTTTAATGAGTACTTCGTTTAATCAACTTCGATTATTTTGTACACATATATATATATATATATATTGAAAACGAATAATAATAAAAATAATAATAATAATTATTATTATTATCATTTAAGTGTTCAATTCGTTTCGATAATAAGATCGTAGCAGGAATTTGTATCGTAAAATTTATATACCTGCTGTACCGGAGAGTGACTAATCGAACGAATGAAATTGTCTGTAATTAGGGAGCAGCAATTATTTCAATTACATTTTCTCAGAAGAGAAAAAGATAGAGAGACTGGGGTAGAGAATGATATTTAATAATGCAACTATACGGTGAAAGATAAAAAAAAAAAAAAAAACTAAAAAAAAAGGGCAAAATGTAGAGCAAAATCGTGTGAATTTGTAAAATAATATTGATAATGATAATAATTGGAATTTAAAAACTGGAATAATAATGATAATAATAATGAATTTCCAGTTAAATAAATTTCTTACTTGCAACCTACTCACACTACTAAAACTGATCGCACATCACAGTTAACGTTGATCGATCGCAGACGCCATCTACGCGATTCGTGTTGCGTGTCTATTTCTCTGTGTATTTTATACATATAGTATATATATATTGCTGATTTGATCCTCGAAAAATACTAATAGATAGGTATGTGTGTGTGGCAGCTTACTACTCACCTCTAGGTAGGTATGTAATGTATAATACAGTAACGTACAGCTACTCTAGACACGATATTCCCTCGATCTAAAGAAAGGCTCGATTTGTACCTACTTTTATTTTTCACTGCAATGAAATGAAGTAGAGATGATCAGTGAGGTGAAAAAAGATAGAAAAAAAAAAAAAAAAAAAAAAACGAAGGTAAAGCTTTCTCGTTCTTTTCCTTCAGGATAATATTAAGATCTTATTATAGGGTATCCAGATTTCGATGGATTCGTTGGTTTACGACGTCAAAGTTACGATCGAGTCTTCCTCCGAACCCCCGCGATCCAACTTTTAGCTTTTGACTTTTATCCTTTATGTCTGAAGAGCGAATCAAACCGAGCGAAGCGATATTGCAGTGAAAATTTTGATACCCTTGTGCTTATTATTATATACAGCTATACGAGCGTTTCCTTTACCGAGGTGAACAATAGCCTATAACATTCAACACTTACTCATCTTTTCTTTTTTTTTTTTTTTTTACACATTTTACAGTACAATTTCCTCGCCAGACACTTCGGCTGCGTTTTTCGTATTCGCGGATCGTATGTTAACTATTGTTTGGAGTGAACCAAAAAAAAAAACAAAAAATTATTTACATACATATGGGTTAAATTAAATTCGAAGCCCAGTGTCTTTTCAGCGAGGATTAATATATTCCCTATTATAATTTCGAACTCAGTGCATCTAGGCATGTGATGCAACTACGTAATAAAAAATTGTCCTAATTATTGAAACGAACAACATTTTTATAGACAAACAAAAGAAAAAAAAAAAAGAAGAAGGAAATAGTCGAACAAAAAATTTCGAAATCAGTTTACGAAAGTTACATACTATATATGTATACAGGTATATTGAACGTGAACATGTATAAAAATAATACCGATTCGTGTGACTTAATACTAAACATTCTGCATAACACGTAGATATTTATGGTTTTTTTTTTTCCTGTTTTCAATACCGCGATAAATTAATTTCATTCATCAAAAAACGAATGAAGATTATTTCTCAAAATTACAGAGCGATATATCATCTTTGTAAAAACTTTTTCAATAAGGAATTACGCTCACGATTTATTCAATTAAAGTTATAAATCGATTTCGTAATAAATATACCTACGGGTATATTGTATATACTATATACAGCGTTAGCTATAATTTTGCGCGTTTAATTCAATAAACAGTCAATTAATAATAAATTAATTGAAGGAGGAAAAGAAAAGAAAGAAAAAAAAAACAAAAAAAAAACACCAAAAAATTTGAAATTACTCCGGGGCATGCATTTATTTTCAACGTCTGAGAATAATTAATTTAATTAACGTTTCACTTGCATAATTAGAACGAGTGATGCAGAATTTTGTTATAGAACTTTCATCGGACAGACTTCACTACCATTTTACAACAGATATCAAGCTCTTCTATTATTATTATTATCTTTGTTTTTTTTTTTTTTTTTTTTTTTTATAATTAATCAATAATTATGTATGTATGTGAGTGTAGCGTTTCCTCTGTACATGGCAGGTGAATATATCTTCCATATGTAAATTGATGAATGAAAATAAGCGTTTGGAAATAGATATTGAATGAATTTTTTATTCCTCTCTCCAAAAGATTTCAGAAATTTTCATGTCGGTCACAGTTTTGGATATTTTAGGATTTTAAGAAAATTTTTTCATTCACAAAATACACGAAAAATAAAAATAAAAATAAAAATCCGGATGAAATGAGGTGATAAAATATATTTTTGGAAATTTTTGAGTCACCAACCATGTCTTCGTGCTGGTTTTTGTAGCTTATATCGTGTTCGGTAATATAATGCGTACAACCGGGCTCAAAGAGACAAACAGGCGCGAAAAGCAGTTACATATTTACGATGAGACAGGAGCGAGACTTTTCAGCTATAAAGACAGAGGCTGCTTTCAAGCGGTCGTTAAACAAGGGACCGTAAAACATTGAAAGTGTATTTTATTTAATTTTTTTTTTTCTACTTTTCTTTTTACTGAAAGCTTTTACGATGAAAAATTTTCATACTGTATTCCTGAATTCTACGATATGTATGAAAATTCACGTTGCTAAATCCCCGTAAAGAGTAGAAAACAGGATAAAACTATCAATGAATAAGAATCCAGATCAATTCGCGTATAGAAATCGAAAGTCTCAATTGTTAGGTCATCTTCTTTGAGCCGAGCGTTACGGAAATGTTGTCAGTACAGATCTACCTATAATTGATGAAAACTACTCCCGTCAACCGAGGAGATCGTGAGATTTAGCGAAAGAGAAGAGCGCTCCAAAAAATCTAAATAATAATAATAATAATAATAAAAAAAAAAAAAAACAGAAAAATAATGGCTCTTTGGGAAATTGAAAAATTATTGAAGCGTTCTCCTCGCGTGATATCAGGTATATATGGTATACACATGTACGCTGGAGTTAAATTTTCTTGCCTATTAAAACACCGATGATAACAGAGTGGTTATGTATAATATCTGGATAAAATAATGAGATAAAGTGGTAGAAAAATTCTCTGTTAATTTCGGTGTCCGTTAATTCGGCGTCCCTAAATCGCAGAAACACTCACCGTACGCAAGGTGCAAAGATGGCGTCGCCGTGGCGTCGTCCAAGTAGAAAGCGACCGACCGAACAGACGCCGACAGCGTTGGCACGTAGGCGTAGGGCGTAGGCGTAGTAGGCGTAGGCGTGGGCGAAGCGTTTAGGAAAAAAGGACAGAAGTACCAACAATGTCAGAGCAGCAGCGTCAATTGCGGCCATTTGTTTTTTGTTTTTTCATTTTTTTGTTTTTTTTCATTTTTTTCATTTTTTTTTTCATTCATAGTTGGTTGGTTCATTGGTTCATTGGTAGTTGGTCATGGTATTGGTGGTGGTTGTGGTGGTTGTGGAGGTATCGATTCGGGTAGTAGCGCAAGTGGTAGTGGTAGTGATCGTGGTAGTGGAAACAAAAGAGCACATAGAACAGACGAAAAAAACAGTGCATGTCGTCAGTGGCATTCTCAAGCATATATATATACATATATATATATACACACATATATATATATATATATATATGTGTGTGACAAGATTTTCATCATCGCTATATAATACTAATCATAATACTAATAAATTATAAAGCATTATTTTTATTTATTTTTTTTTCCGGCTGGCTGGACTCGGTGGCTAGATTTTACTTTCCAATAAAGATCTATATTCCATCATATTATTTTTTTGTGGGTACAATTATCCCTGGATCACTGCTAGACTCGGATAAAAATGTAAAAAACTACGTTTAGGTTGGTCTTTAAATGGTAGGTATTTAAATGGTATTTAAATTGACTAAACTTCAATGAAATCGAATATCCCGCAGACCAACCTCTTCCTTATTAATAACCGAAGAGATTCATGTAATTCAACGATTGTACGATTGGGAAACAGGTGGAGTGGATAACTACACCCTAGTCTGGTATTATAAGGTGCAAAAAATCCTGCTAAATCTTTTATCCCAAATTTTACCTAACATGCGAGTTATTTATTTATTTATTTTTTTTTTTCAGTTTTTTTTTTCGTCAGAAAGGTTCATTAAAGTATAGCTCTGCTCTAGATTTTGAACGTCAGAAAATACGATTCATAACTCTCTTAGGTATATACGCTGCAAAGAAGTATATAAGTGTAGCGTGCCGCGATAATGGAAAGACCTTTTCAATGTTTTCAAATGATCTTGTTTTATTCATTCGCTACCGTCCTGAACCTAAATAAATCATAAACGTCAAATGGCTGAAGAAATGGGGTAGCCAGCCCGGGATAGCCAGCCGGGAACCGTTGAGCATTAGAAGAAAAGTTTACTTTTTTCTTCTTTTTCCTCAGTTTTTTATATAAATATTTATTCATATAGGTACATATAATACGAAAGTCTCAACGAAATATACTGAAAGCATAAGAATAATTAATTATTAGTAAATCGGAATAAAATATACCACTGCGTCGTTAGCTTGCAGCGATAAATTGGACCCGGAATATTTATACTAGAAAATATATTTGGTATTCTTAATCAATATATCATAGGGGTCATTTATTACAGCTGCAAACGTAACGGACGTAGGTATATCATCAAAATTGCATACAAATTCAAAAAACGAAATTATCTTCTCATTATACTTCAGCATAAAACATATTATTTAGGTAGCTGTTTGTAAAAATGTACGTTTCACACCTTTGGTATAATAATCGAAAGTATAATTGGTCACGTTATCAAAGCCATTCCTCGTCGTCACCAATTTGCCACTTTGATATACGACCTCTTTTTTTTTTCCATCATTTTAAATTGAACTGATGTATCAGAGTGCAAAATAATATTCAATTTTTTTTTTTCATTAATTGCATAATAAATTATTAGCAAGGTGGAATAATGAATGATAGAAAAACGGCAAGAAAAAAAATATATGTATATATATATACTATGCGTGTATGAGTGATTAATAAAGGTAATAGAAAAATTTGTTTTTTACTTAATTACTATCAAGACATAAAATAGAATTATTGTTTATATGCACTGTGCATAATAATGTTTAACTATAAATGGCTATTACAGAAGCTCCTGAAAAACTTTAAAGAAAATTTATTAATAAAATGTATGTAATGTATAATATCAAAAAATTCGGGAGATTGCAGTTTTTTCAATATGTTATAACAAATTGAGTTTTAAGCGTGGGTTGTAATATTTTGAAATAAAAATTACTCTTGTAATAGATTTTCGTTGCTCTTCACACATGATTAAAAGAAAAAACTGCTCTCGCCTATAAACGGTGTAATTAACATCTTATGACTAACATGCTCGCAAATGAAATCTCTACACAGGCATAAAAAAGAAAGAACATCACGCGAAATGATCAAACAATAGAACGTATAACTTGTCAATGGGCAGAGAGGTAAATGCGTGTGGAAATAAATAAAAAGGTAATGAATGAATAGATAATAAAAAAAAAAAGTCATTAAAACAGATTAAAATCAGGTCAACGTAGCACAACGATTAATGAAAAAAAAAAGAAAAAAAAAAGAAAAAAAAGAAAATTAATCATCATCAAATGTTTATGAAGAACGTCAAGTCCGATGGGGATAATTGGCGAGTGATGTCAGTCCTCGTCATACGCGGAAACTATGTTGTATATAATGTAGTATTATCTTCGGGTAATTTAGGATATAATTTTAATTTCGTAGGGCATTTATTTCTCAGGAATAATTATAAAAAATTTCAAAGAATATGTCGTTCGTTCCTATCTCGTATTTCTGGGAGTTTGATAATTTGAATATATTATCGTTATTATGTACATTAAAAAAAATTCTTAACTGAAAATGTCAAAAGACCAGAGATTCAGACAGCTGATTCTGAGAGATGTCTTTAACTCTCTAATGAATGCTCTTAAGATTGAAACGTCATATTATTTAAACATTAAGCCCCGATGGCTCTGGGCTCTCTCCGTTCGCGATTCAGGTACTATTTACTTTTAATTACCTTGCGCTAATTAGAGAGGCAACGACGATTGAAAATCAAACACGATCTTTGCCCTAGAGTGATGCGGACCGGGCCGTGCCACACGTTGTATTTGAACAGAATTTTCCTCTGATGAGGAAAACTCATGTACTGCCTCTTCACTCCGTTTTTTTTAAAACCTGTTTTTCCTTATTCTCACGTCTTATCATTTGGCTGAAAAAGTTATGCGAATAATTGCCGCGTTTTAGCAGACAGCGAACGACTCCGCTCTATGTAATTACAGACTCGGAGATCTCGAGCTCTCATCAATACGGAAAAATGTCTATTCAAAAACGGAGTAAAAAATAAAAATAAAGTTTCATTGAATTACGCCGAGATTAATTACTTGAAGGAATAAAGGATCAGACTCAGCTTTCGGGGCTCTTTGACGTGTCGGGAAAACTCCTGACTGCGTCAAAGTTTGAATCTTGTTCGTTGTGTTACTTTTGGTATTTTTACACTGTCATTAAACTTGTCAAAGACTTCTTAATTAACGTTCGAAACGTTCAACCTTACTAATTACCGAGATACTCGCGCTGTGCGTGTAATTAGCTAATTTGATTCGTATGGCTATATATATGTAGACCGTCTCAAATTTCGACTCTTTAATTCTTCTTAGAAATGTACGACTCGTTCCCATGACTAGTGAGTTCCGAATAATCGCAGCCAGACGAAAAATGAGATAAAACTTATTGGAAAAAGTCGAAATAAGGATAAACCTAATATTGTCGAAGTCAAGAGTGAGAGTAAAGTCGAATAATCACACCGCAAACTTTGACCAATTATTCTGTTAGGCTTGAAAATAAAATATCACACGATTATATACACCGCGACGATGGAAAACCCAGGTCAAAGATCATAAGTTTACAAAACACACAAAACTTGAATAAAATCTAAAACCAACAAACTCAAACTTCCAGTTGTATACTTTTCGACAATTGAAATACACTGCAGGGTTAAATCTGAACGGCGTTTAAATAGCAACAAAATTGAAAAAAAAAAAAAAAAAAAGAAAATGAAACTGTACAGAAATTTTAGAAATTGACCAGAGCGCAGTGATGAACTAAATTCAAATAATGAAATCAAATTTATGTATTTCTAAATTAAAAACAGTACGAATAATCGTTTATAGTTTTTGTTGGTAAAAATAATAATAATAATAATAAGTAATGTGTTTATTACCGTCACAGAATTGCTCAGCAATAAATGAAAATCGATCGTTTTCAGTTAGTTATGTAGTTATGAATTAATCATCGCGTTGGTACAGTTCCCTAGGCTGCTTGAGCCTGCAGCAGGAAGTTGTTAGCGTGCAATCAACGCTGTCAAAATACGGTATTAGGTATATAGGTGGGCAGGTAATATAGCAAGTAGTAGTAAACAGTAAGTAGTAAGTAGTAAGTAGTAAGTAGTAAGTAGTACTGTATAATAAAACCAAAATGAAGAAATATTAATCAATCATTGACACGACTGGTAATTAATGAATTTAATTAATCAAAGACCTGCGAAGGCCTTAAAAAGATCACGTAAAAAAGAAAAAAGAAAAAAAAAAAAAAAAACAAAGAAAAAGAATATATACTACACTGCGAAAATCAACACAGACGCCACCCTGCTTCCGGTCCAGAAAAACACCGTCGCCTACTACTCCTCCTATCACGTCTCGCTCGCCCGTCAAATATCGCATTCCGCGTACTTCGCTACAATTTCACTGTATAGTTATAAATAATTCAACGACCAGGGACGAAAACAAAAAACAAAAAACAAAATACAAAAAAAAAATATGATCCTGTCGAAAATGAAAAAAAAATTAATAAAAAAAAAAAATACGACAGCGAGACAGACAGGGTTGGGATTGATGGGTGGGGGATGAGCAGGGAAAGGGAAAAGGAGGGATGGAAAACTGCAGAGAAGAAAAACGAGTAATCTGCAGAGCGGAATTTCACTCGCGTCACTCAACCGCGACGAGTGTTAATTATTCGGATCATTGCGCGGTTGCGATTAAAGGCGATAAAGGAAACCGCAAAACCCCTTTAACACAGAAAAATTTTCAAAAATCTCACCGCGTCTGTCTCTGTCGACCTTTTCAACTTTTGAAAACTCTAATCACGGATGAATCTCGTCAATTTTCATGTATAAATATATACATAGTATATATATCCGAATATAATATCTGTCTCTCGATTATACCTGTCCATCTACCATTATACATATAATATAATGTATACTCATATAGTGATCGAAAAGACTCGACGCATGCTCATAAAAATGAAGTAATAATAAATAAAATAAAAAAAAAAATAAATAAAACCAAGCGATTCGAACGCTAATTATTATTTTCATCATCATCATCATCATCATCATCAGCAGCAGCAGCAGCATGATTATTATTATTATTGATTGACACATAGCACGGTGCCTATATATTATATGCTGATAGACCAATCAGCGTGTACTTCCGCTTAAAAAAATGATGAAACTCTATTATCACTCATGATATTTTCGAAGATATAGGTAAATAGGTATATAAGAATAATTATTGACGTGCGAGGCGCGAAGGATAATTAATAATATACGTATGTACGCGCGGTGAATTCTGGGCTTAATTAAGTAGGTAAGTAGACGCCGAGTAGCATCGGCGCAATTATAATCGCAACACTCCACAAAAGTAGTAGGTAGTAGTAGGTAGTAGTAGGTAGCAGTAGTAGTAGTACGTTAAATGATCCATATTACTTGCGGAGAAGTAAGTCTTTTTTCGGACTTACCGTTCTTTTTTTGAATAACGATTTTTGCTGCGACTAACGTAGTTTTGAGTAGTTGTAGTAGTAGTAGTAGTAGTAGAGTAGTAGTAGTAGAAGAGGTGGTAGAGGTGGTAGAAGTAGTGTCGTGCCAAGAGAGGAGAAGTCCAACAAGGCCAGTGTGATTGATACAAATATAATAGAGAAGGCTCACGATAAAAGACAGTCAAGTGCATCATGGGGTGACGAGGGGTTGGTTTGTTCGATGGGGTTGGGGGTCATGGCAGGGGTGAACTGAACTGAACTAAACTAAAATCGCGTCAGATTTTACACTATAAAAACTATATACCGCAACCATATATTGAATACTATTTCTGTTTTTTTTTTTTTTATTTATTTATTTTATTTATCTTAATCTTTATCTTTTTTTTTTTCCTTCTTTTTTAAACCGGAACGAATCAATTTTATTATATAGGGCCGGAATAGGGGAGCAGATATCGAGAGGAGGGTTACGTTCTCCGATAGAATATTTTCAGTCAACCGATTCCTACACCCCATCCCCCTCGTTCCTCTTCTATACTCCTTGCCGAGATTGAATTTCTTTTTTTTTTTTTTTTATGATTTTTATTTTTTTTCCCCCTTTTTTTTCTTCTTATTTTCTAACTCGACAAACTCTACAGCGAGGAACAATTCAAGTACACACACATTTCATGTATTTTTCAATTTAAAAAGAATTCTTTTCGATGCACTCTCTCTCCGAGATAGAGATAGAGAGAGAGAGAGAGAAAGAGAATTCTTGAAGGTAGAGAAAAATTCAGGTATACTATAATACATGTGTGCATATACCTATGTGCGGATATATTGCATGGTACATTGACAAAAATGTATACGTAACGCGAGATTGTGTTTGAGAAAATATTATATGTGGAAAAATCGTTTTACTTTATATATTAGGGTCATATTCGAATTTCAATTCTCTCATGGGCCAGGGCGTCTCCAAATAAATATAAAAAATGTAGCCACAACGAATCGGAGAACGTTACGCTCTGGGGGGTTGTACGGGTTTATAATGAAAAAAAAAAAAAAAAAAAAAAAAAAAAATATTCAGATATATAGGTATAATAATTGATTGAAATAAGTTTCACATATATTGATACATAAAAATGGCAAAGTCGAGCGATAAATGTTTTCAAAAACATCGATATATACGTTCGACCAAATACGGACAGGGCGGTTCTTCCAGTTTAAACAGAAACTTGTCTCTTAATTTTTTTTTTTTCTCTTTAGGTATACGTCTTTCTATCAGAATATCAATGACACTTTTTCTCATCTATTCTCATGAGTCTATTGTACAATTTTTTTTTCTCGCGACTCTGTCTATGTTTGGCGACACGGCATGCCTAAGACATCCAAGATTGTGCCTTGGGGCAGAATTTTTTATCAGACTATTCTCGGATTCAGCTCGTAGAAATATAATTAGCGTTTAATTAATAAGTATGGGTCGAACGAAAATGCGTTTTCGTAATATCGAGGACCACCACAATCTTGGATAACGCTAAATAACAATTGGGGGAGAAACGAAATGTTTAAATAACAGAAAATAAAAGGCTAATAAGAAAAAATAAAAAAATCTATGCGAAATGAAATCGGTTCTATTGGGGCTAAAATGCAGGCCTTATGTGCCGTGTGTTAAAAATATATCAATATGAGATATAAATGATCAACGGTTAATTCTTTAAACTTCGGTAATGAAATTTATTTTTCTTTCTTTTTTCGTTGATATTATGAAATTGAAAGTTTTCAAAAATAAGGTGGAAAATAATATAATAATAGAATGAAAATCGACACATCGACACTATCTATTATGTATAGCCAAAATAATGATAATTTGAAGCTGAAAATGTGGCTGACAAAATTATGTGTAGTTTCTTACCATCTATCCAGGCAGCCAAAGAGTAGAAAAATTTTTATATTAAAATAAAAAAATGGGAATAATTTTTTTCGTATAATTTTCCACCAGTTATAAGTATGCATTTTATTTTCCTCTATTGGAAAACGAGAAGATTTTTATAGACACAAGTCTCGAGCTCTAAAATCGTCTCTCAGTTTCATTATTTTTAATTAATTCCCTTATCATTCTGATAAAAATTCGCGTCGAACCGAGACACCCGAGTTCTCTCTATAGTATAAAAGTTACTGCAGGAGCTCTGCGAATTCACGATTCTTTGATAGTTCGAAAGTGGGTCATCAAAAAACCGCGCTAGGTTTAAACGAAAGTTTTCAAAAGTCTGAAAGTAACCCCAATAAGTTCATTGACCCCTTAGTATATCGGAAGGCCGAACTCTGTGTAGCCTATTATTTTCGCGGCAATGAATTTCATAATCAGTTCGAGACTTGGCTCGGAGGGTCTATTCGTTCCAGCTCTGATGATTTTTCACTTTTTGATTATCGCTTCCAATTATTTATCTCATTTTACTTCGTTATAATAATTGGCTGCGAATAAGAATTATCTGCCTATAAATAGCCAGAGGTGTGAAAAACGATTTTCCGAAAATCCCTTCTGCTTTTTCGGCTCTTTTCTAAATATAGAAACTATTCTTTTTTTTTTTTTTTTTGCTACATCGCTAAGGGATTTTGGAAATTAGTTTTCCGGCTCTATCCGAACCTAGAAAAAGCGGCATTAAAATAGTGGCTAAACTCTGATGGATTTTACCTTCTTCCAGGGCGTCGTCCCCGTCGTTCATAAGCTCGTCGTCCGAGCAGATGTTCAGAACGTTAACCAACATTTCCGTGACTGTAAAATCGATCGAAATATTTATCGCCTTTTGTCAAATACTCGTTCCTTTATAAATCTACCATTAAGGTATTAATTAATTAATCACAAGTATAAATTGATCGGTCTGGTATCGAAATACGGTAATCAAATCCCTATAGCTCCAAGATATTAATACCTTTTTCACCAACGAAGGGCAACGACCACGTGAAAACGTCCATGAAATTGGGTAACCAGTACGGATGAGGCGAGCAATTAAACTGCCTGATATTCATCACGTTGTTCTCGTATTTGAGTACAGCTGCCTGTGAACATAAAGAGCGTATAAAATGTCTCGAAAAAATCTCTTGAGAGACTTTGCGTCTTCTGCCGGCAGTAAGTGAGATTCAAAATAAGAAACGTCCCAGAATTTAAAGACGGTTTATTTTCCTGCATTTCTGGTATCTCTTTTCTTAAATTTCCCTTCAGGGAGGCGAAAGCGAGACTTTAAATCTGTCAGCTTTCGTTAAGGGAAAAAACACAATTTGGTATCCATATCTAGGTGTTCCTTTTCTCTCCTTCAGCATCGTTATAATCTCACCCTCATGGTTCCTCGACGAAAAAAAATCTTAACACTTTTTTTATGGGAGGTTTTTATTTGTTTTTATTTTTATTTTTCTTTTTTTCTTCTCTCTTCTTCTCAGCGACTACTTAGGGGGTGACAAATCTGAAATGTCTTTGATTTTCAATGACAGATAAAGCTGCTGAGCACAATATTAAACCAACACGTATTTGAACCTATAGGGCGCTTTCTATCCCTGAGGTACAAAGGTGGAAAAATTTTGAACAATAAGTGAGAATGACAGGATGTCAATAACAGTTTGAGGATGCCGTGTTTCTACCTTGTGGTGAAAGTACCGAACACCCCCGCCTCGCGGAAGACTCGAAAACGTTAGAGAAGAAATGATGTAGCATAGAAATTCTCGAAACAAATTTTTAACTTCATTTTATTTTATTCTATTTTATTTTACTTTATTCAATGAACTGTGGAAAAATCATTTGCAGTCTATCTCGACGCGTTAAAATTCATATAAAATGAAGTAAAATTGTTGATAACCAGGGGTATGAAACTCACTTTGTTGTTGTATACGTCGAGGTAGTTAGGGGCGCTGAAGATAGTTATTAGGGATGGAAAACCCGTCGTCTGCGATTTACGATACATACGATATCCGGCGTCCTGCGCCTCGTGTGCCCTTATGATACTCAACAGGTTGTTGTTCTGAAGGAAATCGCAGCAGGCCGCGTAGCTGAAACATAAGGGAAAACGGATCACCCCCTAAATCAACGCTCGAGTTTTATACACCTTAAATAAATCCGGAGTTCCATCTTCTCTATCGACGGAACATCTGCGAAACCGGGAGAAGAGAAACTTCTCATACTTTAACCCTTGACCTTTCAAAAGACATAAATTGACTCTTTACCCATTAGAAAAAGCACACACGAATAAAAGGTTACATTAGATGATTTTTTATTATCTTTTTTTTATTATACCGCCCAGCTACCTCAGCAGAAAGAAAGTTTTTTTTTTTTTTTTTTTGTTAATCGCAAAATTTGATTTCATTTCAGAAGAATTTTGCATCAGGTTAAAGTGTAAAAAAAAAATTGTTTTCTAAAGTTTTCATTTACTCTTGTTCCTTTTTTTTTTGTTTTTTGTTTTTTACCTTGTCTCAACCAGATGCAATTATTTAGGTTCGCAAATTTTTGATTGGCTCACACAAGTAGCGTCGCGGTTGTTAGCCTCAGGGGTATTTCGTCGAAAAGTTAACCGCCAAGAATTATGTGTAAAAGTTTACGACAAAGGTTGGTGTATACAGAAATTTTTCGAAGATTAGGTGAAAGCAAAGTTCACTTTACCTCATATTTTAGACTTGAAAATTGACTAAAGATAACTATGGACTAAATGAATATCGCATCAGGTTTTCGAAGAACCTTTCTTCTTCGATTATCTTCTCTAATTCTCCAAACGCTCGATTAATCTTGCGAAATTTGAGGAGAATAGAGTTTTCCCTAAAACGCTTTCGAGTCACAACAGTAAATTTTGATTCCACCAAGAAAATCGTTGAACTGACTGTTACGAATCTTGGTGGTTTTTTCCGTATTTTTTGGAAGTTCGAATCACCTCGAAAACCTCTTCGGAGACGCTATTTACTTATTCTCATAGTCATGGATCACGGCAGAGATGTCATCGCTGAAAGTATAGAAAAATTTCAGCATATAGGGGCGAAATTTGTCCCATAGTAACGCGAGGGTGTTTTTAAGACATCACCCAAAGCTCTTTTCGAGTCCCTAAAGGTACGCCCCGAGACGTAGTTCCCCTCAAGAGTTTCGTGTGTCAAACCATCCCTCAGGACTAGGCATATAGAAAGACCTTTGCTCGTGTGTAAAAATTTCTTTTGACTTTATTCAGGCGTATGAAAAATAAATTCTGAATTGAAAAATGCCCCGTTTCGACACGTGTTTTTTAAACTAATTACCATACCGAAGGTACTGAGAAAATGGCAGAAAAATTACTCGAATTGGTTTCTTCTTCTTCTTTTTTTGTTTTTGTTTGTTTTTTTTTTTTTTGTTTTTTTCTTCGTGCGAAGAAAAATGTTCGTTAACTTCAGCCACGATATTAAATAACTAATTGCCCAGAACAATCGTGGTTTGGTATGATTTCATTAATGCCGAGTGTTCGCAGTTCTGATTTCTCCAAAATCGTTTTTGACGCATTGCAGTAAAGTTGACATTTTTCTTCTATTCACATATATATCCAACGATATTTAAATACACCTGTCGAGTATAGTGTATTCTCGTAGCAATTTTGATAATCTAACGATTAAAATATCGCGTAAAGAAAGAAAAGAATAAGAGAAGAAAAAAAATCCTCAAGATCTCTATCTGCGCCCCTAAAATCTTTGACAATAATTCCTAACTCACGAATAATTTCATCTAGGTATGATTTGTCATTAATTTCAAATTTAATTACGTAATAATATCTCATTGCCACAGCTCGTTCCTTTTATTTTTTATTTTTTTTTTTTTATTCGATCCAGCACTTTTCACGCCTGTGAATACTGGGCATTGATTTTTTTCCCTCCACATAAATTTTCCACCATCCTTGTACATCAGGATTTCTCCGCTGTTTTATTTCACCCAGTTTTTCTTTCGTTTTTTTTATTCTTCTATTTTTCTCCACCTTATATTTTTCTTTCTTTCTTTCTCTTTTTATTTTTCTTTCTACTTCCAGTAACCACGGAATCTTGGAGGATTAGAAGCACACAAAAAAGAATCGCGCATACATAAATGTCTTGACCCTCGCGCGATCGGACCATAAATTTCCTACAATTTAAACAGTGTTAAATTTTTTTTATTCTTCTTTTTTTTTTCGCTATCTCGGGCCGAACATATTTTACTACTAATAAGGGTTAAAGGCCAGAGAGGTCAAAGGTCAAATATGGTTAAACGGCGTTTGACCCTTTCACGCGCAAGAATCAAGGCGATCGAAATTCCACCTCTACCGTTACAAAGCCAAAGAGATCCTGGCTAACTAAAAAATTTCACCTCAGAAACCGGAGATTCTTCTTGCGTTACTGGAGGTGGATTTCTTGATAATATTCGAATACCTTTTGTACATACCTTACAAAGTTTAATTTTATTTCTAATTTAGAAGAAATTAGGATATAAACAATTCAACTCTTTACCTCTACATGCGTAATTCTTTACCAAAGTAATAATTATTATTTAGGAAAATAAACTTTATTCAATTACCTGTAAAAGTACGAGCAGCCTCTTACACTGTTGTGAGAAAAATGTTCGGCGTTCTTTTCATTGCCAAAATCTTCTAGGGGATCCGACCAGAGGAGGTCGCACATTGGACCAAACGCTGGTGGCTCTTTGAACCTGTCCAACTAAAAGGAAATATTAATTTTTAATAAATTATATCGTTCTTTCCATACGTTGAAATTTTTTTTCTTGTCTCATCAGACGGGAAGTCAATGATTCATACAGATAAGTCTATATCATTAAAACAAGAAAAAAGAGAAGAAAAAAAACAATGTTTCTGTATTTTACATCATGATCAACGAATTTGTATGAAAAAAAAACCAAACTTGCTATTCAATTCGCTTGATATTTTTAATCCGAAATTATGCCCGGGTAGAAAAACGGATGACATCTGCATGGATATACCAACGAGATGCATACGTATGAATATAGTATATACGAAAGGTGGCGATCCAACAAGTAGTTAGTTAGTGCCAGACGTCGTTTGGAAGCCACATGTGGTATTACGTACTGTTTTATTATTAGAAGACGTTGGACGAGCGTGTAAGAGTTAGCTAGCGAGACGAGACAGCGTCTAGGCTCAAGTCAGGAAAACTTAGCAAAGTGGTGTATATATGTAACTATTTTATCATCGATGTATTTTATTTGCGGTAAAAGACGAGCGTAAAACTTGGTCCAAAAGTTGGCCCATACCGAACTTGAAAATACTTTCATCCGCCGTTGGCACTATCAACTTTTTAAACATAGATATATTCCTTACACATGGATTTATTTGCTACGTCACTCAGATTTACGAGCAACAGTTTGTCGCCAATTCTATATCAACGAAAAATCATATCTAAGGTCAAATTTCAAACAATTTTTTTACGTGTAAAACAAAAGCAGTATCATCATTCGGATAGATTCTTCTAAGGCTAACTCAGCTTCGGATCTTGCCCATTTTATTATTGGTATACCTATATAAAATATATTTCGAAATATTCGCCCCGATAGTTCGCTCTTTTATTCGGATATGAAACCGTCCCTGTTTTATATTTTTCAGCTAGAAAATGGAGAGAAATTTTTCGTCCAGTTCCTGCTCCGTTAAACTACATCCGGTTTGAATTTTTATCTCGTAACGATTTCCGCAAGGGGATAAAAACGAATCATAACCAAGATTACACGAAATAGCCATTACATATTCCGTCTTCTTCGTATTTTTTCATTTTCTTCGGAAATTGAACCGGCCATGAAATCCAAATGATTTTTCGACCCTTTCTTCAGCTCAAATAGTCGTCCGAATTATGCCAGTTAAAAATTTGACCAGCTAAAATCGAACATACTGGCTGCTGGGAAGTTTTGAAAAAGCAAAGAAGCCGACCTTTTATGGTGTCCAGAAATTTTTGATTATTATTATGTTCGAGTATGTATCCGGTGAAGTTTCGTCGAGAAACCGCTTTCGCTTCTTCTGTGATCCCAATCTATGAAAAAGGCCAGCCTTGTTATTCAATTTTAGGTAAAAAAAAAAATGTTAACTCCGCGGGCACGATTTTTCCCTCTTCGAATCGTAGCGAGGTTTTCTTGATGGATTTTCTTTGCTGTTTGGTATTTTCTTTGTGAAATGAAACAGCGTACGCGATATGCCTGAGGAAAATAAAGTATGTCGAGTATAAATTGGCGAAGAAATTAGCCGCTGAAACCCGACGAGTTTGAGTATCGCTTCTATACCCGTAAAGGTTATTTTTATAGAAAATGTATATTACTCATCTTTCTGTTCAAAAGCGTCTTTATAATTAGCGATATTTTTAATTTTCATTTTCCAACCGTCAAAAAGCCGCCTTCTACATCTTGTTCAACGTTGAACCGAGAAAAGTACGAAGAATGATTTCTAGAGCGCGAATTTGTCGCGTAGGTATTTTATTTTAACCCGTGACAAGACTCTCTTTCCCTCTCTCTTTCCCTCTCTGGTTTATTGCATGCCTCTCAGGATTCTCGAGGTGACGGTTTTACCATTTAACTGCCGTTGTCAAGAGCTTCTTTCTTTACGAGAACGTAAAACAACACTGAGATAACAATAAGGAAAGGAAGAAAGTGGGTATTTCGGTTAATTCCGCCGGGGATTCTGACTCTGACATATTTCCATAATTCTTACAATCAGCCTTATTTACAACCTACAACTGCACGTGCTTATTCATATCTCAACCCCAGCGATTCACCCTTTTCTTTCACTTCTCATTGTCTAACTCCAAGAAATTTCTCTACCCGAACCTATTCGTTTTAAATTTGAATCATCAAAAAAAAAGTCACGTATAGAAAGGCACACTTTCGTCCCCATACTTTTATTGGTGAAATGAAATCGAAGAAAGAATGAAAAATAAAGCGTAGATTCTCCTCATCAAGAATTACTCTTCTTCTTCTTCTTCTCTTTCGACTTTTTTTTTCTTTTTCGTTTTACAACGTAACATATGTCACGGGCTGAACTAGAAAGACCATATTTTTTGTCAATCTAGAGCGTCTCGATGGGACCCCTACTGCCAGGTTATATACGGGTTAACTTTTGCGAGTAACTACCAAGAAATGTGAAGCTTTTCGAGACTCCTGAACACGAGCAAGTATAGGTCTCTTCCCTGACAGTGGATGTAATTTAACGTTGGGTCACCTGCCTCATTTCCCTAATGGAATATTGCCTTATACCTTTTACCTTCTACCTTCTACCTTCTACCTTCTACTTTCTACTTTTTACCTTTTACACAAGAATCCGAGGCTTTATACTTCCAATGGAGCTTAATATCACTCACAATAATTCGGGGAAATCGCGAGTCCACCATCGCCCACTGTGTGCTCGTGTGTTATTTAATATCTGTCAGGATATTCCGACATTTCTTGATTGATCAGGTTTAACAGCTTAAGGCTGGAACCCCGAAGTAAGAACTGACCGCGAATATGAAAGTTGAAATATTTTTCAATTGGACTGATTTCAAAATCATCGCCTGCACTGTTTTAGTTAATTTTTTTTTCATTTCTCATTACCGTGTCATGTTGTGTTAACAAAGCAACTAGATTTTGGAATTGTATTCGTGTTGATTAATTGCCATGCGGATAAATGAAGGTGTGATTTACTGCGGCTAATCATCGTGAAAATCAAATTACCCGCGTGATAAAATCAGGTAAATTAAGCTGTGGTGAAATTCGTTCCATATATATTTTCGGCGAGTATTTTGTGCTCGTAATCAACCATAGAATGATGTAAACCTGGTGTGAAATACATTTTTGTTTAAACATCGAAGTGTTTGCTTTGTTTTACTGCAAGAACCGAAACCTCAGGCTTATGGCGTCGAATATTTTCGGAATTAAATTTTAAAAAATGTTCGCTAATTCAGGTCGCTGAAATTTTATCCCGTTCGAAAAATATGAACACAGTTGTTCCTATTTTCTAAAAAAAAAACGCTTATCTCCGAAGTAATCTCATATTTTTTCGTCGATTTAATCATTTTGATAATAAATTCTCTCAAAATGAATTGAGTACAGTGGCAAAGATTCTGTTTTCTGTTCATTTGATGTTGTCGAAAAAATGTCTATTCCAACAACGGTAGGTTCTTTCTGACGTATTTTCTGCCTGGTGCGATTACTGCCCAGTATTCTATGCCTCTAGTGGATTCGAAGAACCTTAGAGAAGCTTATACCCACGAACATTGAAGATAATATTATTTTTATCCAGAACCGAGTGAAACCCTAGCACGATGGTATTAAAATATGAATTCTCCAGAGATCCGGTCTCTCGCATATCTCTAGCAAGTAAATAATCGCCTTAAAAGTAGTTTTCTATGTACATTAGGGTCGCCCAAGAAAACAGACTTTTTGTTTTTCGATTTCGCACGAAAATATGTTAGTTTTAAACGTTTTAAAAACCCTCTTCGAAGATCAGCGCGATTAAAATTTTTTGAAGAAAGTGAAGTAATTCAATAAAAAATAATTTTCAGCCCTAATCTTTCGAAAAATCAAACATCACCTGGGTACACATATGTCTATGGATATCAACAGATTTTATGCGATTTAGCGGTTCATTGTTCAAAGATCATTGTGTGTTTTCACAATAGGGACTACACCAGCCTTTGTAGTAAATGACTACCTAATCCATTCGGGATTAAAATACACGTATAAACTATTACAAAACTATTCACATACGGTGCAGAAAATAGTTAAGAATCAACGAGAATTTGCTACGAAATATGCAATTCAAGGATTCATATGATCAGCAATATTTTCTTTTCGTTTTTCTGGTTTTTTTTTTAATTGATTTTCGTCTCATCCGACTATACGGATATTCGAGTAGGTATATAATGCGAAATTTCATGCAGACTATCTCGAGCGGTTATATCTACGCAAATTAGAATTTCCGTTCTAGAATTTGAGATACGTGTCACATAGCCGCGTACAGTACCTACGCGTCGGTCCTCAACCCCTTGGCAAAAGCGCTTTAGGCCTGAAGTCATCAACTTTAGTCTCTCAGTTAAACCCAAACGTTATTCAGGCGGGACTGAGACCCGGGAACAATGCTGGTAGAACCTGTCAGAAATCAGGAGGCGGGAAACGAGAGAAGACGAGCAGATAAAGGAGGGAAGAGAGAAAGAGGAGAGATGGAATAATTACATTTCTCAACGTCCGTATTATAGTCGAAGGGATCTGGATAGTCGTACAGATCCTTACTTCGAAACGCCCATATGTCTGCACTCGATAAAGTAGAAATAAAAAAGCATCAATTTTTTTTTAATAATGAAAAAATTTTGCCGATTGACATCGGGGTCTGAATTTTTTATTGAATAATTAAGAATTAAATCCATGAAATATATCGGATCGTTTATTCCGAAACTTTCGTTCATCATCTGACGTCTTTCGGCGATTGGAAATACCGGAGAAGTTTATCTTCGTTCCTTATTGAGAGAGTAAGAGTGAAGATGTAGATTTGAAGGAGGAGGAGGCGGAGGTTCGCTTCTCGATTCGTAGCACGCGATATGTTGCGGCTTTTTTCCTTGATTGTGAGTTATACGATACGTGCAGAGGTTTCGTTCGAGCCGTTATTACCAATGAAAAATTGAAGATCGTTCGAATTTTCTTAGCTACTTATTTATTTTCAAATCGTAGATTTTTAGCGGGAGCGTCGAGCTATCGAGCCATAAAACTGTAGCGTTATATCAGAATCGTGAAAATTTTTAAAATCCGCATTGTGTCCGCGAAAAAATACGATCTGATATCGAAGGAATGGAAATTTCGATTACTTCTATCGATGCATTAAATACGTCGATGATCAACTATGCCAGAATTATGAGACTGATTTTTTGTAAAATTAATCGCGTAGTCAATAGAAGTTCGAATTTTAGTTTGACCAAATAAACTCGACCCGTGAACAAAATAAATAAATAAATAAATAAATAAATAAATGAAAAAGCGTCCAATGGTTGAGGTCCGTTTATTCAAAGGAACGAAATAATATAGCCTCGAGGTCATTCTTTCACCTGTTAAACTTTCCCATAGCATTTAGATCAAAGGGATTAAATGCGGATAAACGCGTCGTTAATTATCCTCGTTAATGATACTTTGAGGAAGTTGAGTTCCTCGGGAAAATTAATTACACTGTATTATTGATGCTTTTCTCAGCATAAAGAGTCTGCAGCGTGTATAGGTTAACCAGCGTATAAAATAAAGCGTTTTTAATTTTTTTTTTTGTAAATATGTAGGTTCTAAAAATTCAGTAGTTTTATCAAGAATGAATTTCGGCAGTGAAAAAATGGTTTAATAATAGTCTGATGATGGTATTCGGTCGAAAAATTATAGAATGTGCAAAATATCGAAATATAGATGACGAAAATGATGAATTGGGAATTTTCATTTCCGTTATTCTCATTGCTTTCGTTTCGCATCTCTCGCTGTTACCAGCTTCGTATTCATGTCACTTGGTTGTTTGAGCGAAATCCCTCACTCGCTCATACATACATACACCAACGGAATAATACATTAGCATTAGCCGCAAGTGAAACATGTCTCTCGTTCTCCAAGAGTATACGGGAACACGTATGAAGAGTGAACACGGGTATATATGTATATTTACCGCATATATTTATATGTATAATCCAACGGGTGCCGATCTACCTACCTACCGCATATCATGCAATGTAGATCAGCGTAGATCTCTCTATAGCTTAGAATTTATCCACGAGATATCTGAGTTCATTTTTCCGTAGAAGGGAAATAATTATAAATCTATCGTATAAGAAGCATAGTGTAAAGTTCGATCACTTTTATTATAGGTATACTTATTAATTATTTTTTTTTCTCTTACCCCGAAATGAATTTCTCATTGCGGTTTCTTTTCGACACTGGGAATAACAGAAAATTGATTATTCCATTCAGTGTATGAATTAATATCGCTCATATTTACTCCTAGGATTCCGGGTCATCGACCCCTTTTCTCTACGATATACCAGGGATAACTTTGTGGTACCTTTACCCTCCGAAGAAGCAGGTTAAAGGCTGACTTATTTCATTACGCGGATCAATACGAGTAATTAAATTATATACGGTGGTTTTATCGACTCCGTTGTTTTAGGCAATTAATTTTTACTCAATTAATCGTGAGCTCTGCGAGGTTGTTAAATAAACGATCTTAGGTATTATCATTTAAGAAATCAGTCAAACTCCCGTCCCTTTCAATAATCAATCATCAAATATTAGAAACAAATTTAAAGAGTAAAAAATTGGACGAATGAAAATTCGATAAAAATTACTGGATCCATTTCTCTGGCCATTCGATTGACCGGACGTAAATCTCTATACGATATTCATTTTCCGAGGTAAAAAGAAATCCGTTTTTTTTCTTTTTTTTTCATCCAACTCTTTCAGAATGGGAGCAGCTGCATTCAAGGGCTTCGTTAATATCAATAGCCGGTCATATTTATTTATAAGCGGCTTTCAAGCCGCCAATCGCAGGTTAAAAAATTATTTCTGATCAATTCTGACGATCTAAACTAGTATAGGTATCAGGAAACAGCCCGAAGAAAATAGATACAATCTGCACGTGTGTTAGATTGATTAAAAGGGTGAGAAAAATGAAGAAATAAAAGCGTAAAAAAAAAAAAAAAGAATAAAACTACATAAAATATAATAAAAAAAACTAAACCGAAGCAGCTGATTGCTAAAACGCGAACAAAAACACGAACGGATATTCGCAACGTGTAATTGCGTCTATCTGCGACCCGCAATCTAATAAAAATCTAATCCCAGGCAGCATCGATGCACAAAGCGATAACGTAATAGCCTATTCGGCTGCATATGGTGGGCCAGAAATATCTTATCACCTTATATGTACGTTTGTAGATCGTATATCAGTTCGTTTATAACTTATATAGGAGGATAATTCTAAATTTATTATAAAATATATATTAAATGAAAATGGCGATAATATGTTCTAAGTATATATATTTGCTTAAGTTACGGTCTCGTTCTATCGGGTGAAAAATCGGTATCGAAATACGGAGACAAGAAACGCCGAGGAATAAGGCTGAGAAGAAGAAGAATCGTTCTACCTTTTCTTTTTTATTATTATTTTTTTTATTTGGAAAGGATGGACGCTCGTAACTCGTAACCTGCAAGAAAGATAAGCAGCAGCTAGCACGCTTATATCTAGATACACGTACAGATTGCTGGGTATATCTCGTGAGACTAGAAGGTGGTTAACCTGGTTCTGAGTTTTTTCTTTATTTTTTTATTTTTCTTGCAGAAAGAAAAAAGAGCCCACAGATATGTGGGTCAGGATGAAAAATGAAAGGTTTTGAGTAGAGTGCAAAATCAATGTTGTAACGTAATGCGATATATCCGTTATTATTCTATTCCATACTTTCGGTCCATGTCTCTGACTGTATAATGAAATGCGTAAATGAAATCAGTCCGAGCGGGATAATCTCGGTGAATCTTTACAGTAATGGGAAAATCACGAGAGCTGTCACCTAGTCACGTCCAGCAGGGTCGATTGGGGTGAAACAAAACGAGCTTCTGGACGTTCTAATTGCGACCTACGAATATATAGCCTCTACCTTTTGATCCATTGTTCGTTTAGTTCAAGTTTAAGAGGTATAGGCCTACGGTGGAATTCATTCGCAAAATATATAAAGACGCGTTCGATCATGCCCGCGAAGATTTGCTAACTAATTAATGAAAATAAGAACAATAAGATATGATAAATAACTGATCGTGATTGCCTATAAGATTTTTTTTTTTTTTTTTTTTTTTTTTATCGTAACAATAATCAGTTTAAAAATGTTCACCGGAATTCGTTGATTTTGAATTAAACGCTCTCTCGCTTTTGAACTTAGTGAGAAAGAAAAAAAGAAAAAGAAAAAGAAAAATCGGAAAGTAAAGAGAAAATTTTTAACTCTCTTGAATCGGTTTGCCCGAAGGAGGAGAAGAGAGACTGGAACGAAATCGCTCGTTCGTGTGTGAATTTACGCGCATGTGTGCGTGCGAGCCAGAGCCAGAGCCAGAGCCAGAGCCAGAAGCAGAGGCTGTGGCGTAGATGGTGGATCAATACAGCAGGTGGTGGCAGCACGCCGGGCTCCTGTCCGCCAGCTATAGGTATATTCTACACCCGCGCCTCTGCAGGCCACTTTTGTCCGCCCCTGCCTCCTTCGAGTGTAAAAGACGGAAATAAAAGAAAGGAGAGAGAGAGAGAGAGAGAAAAAAAAGAAAAAAAAAAAATTAACCAGGAATATCTAAAGATACGAATTTTTTTAATCGACAAATTGAATCAGCCGGCCTTACGACGTCGAAGTTTTATCATTGTTATTCATATTAGAGAAAAATTCTAGCAAATTATTTGTAAAGCGTATCCGTTGTGTTGAAAACGATTTTTAAAATAGTCTGAGTCGGTTTGATTCTTTTTCTATTTAACTGTCAAAAGTTAGAAGCTTGGGGTTCTAATTTGTGTTAGCCCGCTCTCATCTTGCCAGAAAATTTCGTTAGACCGGAGAGAAACTTGGCTGGCAACGATTCAGGGTCGGGTACGCTGCGGGGATATACGTATACGTCGTCGTAGTCGTAAGTAAAGAACAGTTCTCCTTCTATTTTGCCGTATTGCTAATTGAGCGCCAGGTAAATTGCAGGAAAGATTTTTGAGCCAAAAATTAAGAGGGAATTAATCCCATCTCTCTTTTCCCTCGACAAGATATTATCTCTGCCGTTTTATAAACTTCATTTTTACACGCTATGCGCCGAATACATTAACTCCATCCCAATAAGTTCACCTGTTCTTTTTTTTTTTTTTTGTTTTTTTGTTTTTTTTTATTACCCGTTCGTCGGTTAATTAGTATTTATATATTTCGTGTTAAACTTACTTTGCGTATGTCTTCTAGATTGTGAATTTCAGGTGAAAGTCCGCCATGGACGCAGAGAAACTGTTGATTCATTAGCGCGGCCAATGGTAGACAATCGAATGCATCCATACATGCGTCGTACACTCTTTCCGAGTATTTTATTTTACCTGCGAAAAGAAAGAAAAAAAGAAAGAAAGAAAAAAAAAAAAAAAAAAAAAACGAATCGTAATCAATAAATTTCTTCGATTT
Organism: Tenthredo scrophulariae; assembly: GCA_963978835.1. NCBI lineage: Eukaryota > Metazoa > Arthropoda > Insecta > Hymenoptera > Tenthredinidae > Tenthredo > Tenthredo scrophulariae. The sequence continues at coordinate 9,154,234 of OZ022234.1, forward strand.
TTATCATAGCTGTATTTTTTAATTAAAAGAAAAAGAGAAAAGAGGAAAAAAAAAAAACGAAGTGAAAATTGAGAAAATCCATAGAACCTTTAATAAATAAGAAAACTAAAAATAATGTCGAGTTTGAAATTATTCAAATCACGGAACGTTTGCGACAAATTCTACGTTTCTATATAAAACGTAGTATATGAGCTGGTTGGTTTACTTCATACGATACAAACGCCCTAGGCTTTGATAGATCTAAGAAACTTCAGACTTGTATATACATATGCGTATGTATATATGTGGAGAACGATATCTCTTGCAGGAATTGATCAAAGTGACGTTGAAGACGGATTTCTTGTCAATGAGGTGAACACAGTTTGTGCGGATGGTAAAGCGAGAGGAAGGAAAGGCGGATTCCTCGTCTCTTGGACAAATTGAGCTGGCTATTTATCGCCTTAAAGATCTATGTTGAGATTGGCGATTCTAAAGAGACGCGAAGACGAACCATTAACGAAAAAAAAAAAAGTAAATAAATAGTGATTAGATTTACGGCATAATGTCTCAGAAATTGTTTTCTGATAAAAAAAATTCCGAGTTGTTTATTAATTGTCTCGTTCGATTTCATAAAAATTTTCTTTTATTACTAACTTCTACCCGCTCGTCGATTCTCCGTGATTTTCTCTGAGCGAATGGTTGGTAACGATTAAAACGCGAACCCTCTTGTTTACATTAAGAAAAATAATTCAGAAACTCCGACGCGACCTGCCCACCCGCGTCCTTCGATTTTTTTTTTACTCAAAGTCAACCTTTGAACTTTCGTAAAAAATATAAACGGGTAGGTAGTAGTACCGACTCTTGAAAATACATCGCGAATTCGATGGCGCGAATGAAATGGTGAATAAATCGACTGCCGGATCCGATTTGCCGGATCAGAAAGAAATTTTTTTTTTTGGTTTATCTCTTGATGAAGAAGAACGACTGCGGGGCTAGTTAATGAGATGAAATATATATATATTCTTAGGAAATGATTTTCAATTTTCTTCACTTGTAAATATGTATACGTATGTGTATGTGTAATCACACGTGTCAGTTTCTCCTGGTTTTATCGAGCTATTGAAAAATGGTAAAGTGCTCCCTACATGCCCCCATGTTACGGCTCCGTCTATACGATCGCGATATCCGCCCCCGTGGCTTACCTCTATTTTACGATTCTGATGATATTGCTATCCAACCAAACCTGAACCTTGACCCAACCCTCATATTACTACCGTAATATTGTATTTCTTTGACCACCGTGTTGAACGGACTGTACAACGTCTTCACTCACTTTTCTATACATCTATAGGCAGTTTCCTCTTTTCACGTCTGCTAGGGGTTTTTACCTAATGCACAGCACACTTTGATACATATATACGTGACGCGCGAACACGTACCCACAATTACCCACTTTTGTTACATTGGATAAATAACGTCCTCGTAAAACAGCTTGGTTCCATATATTGCCCCGCGTATTATAGGCGAGTCCATAAGTTATACGTCTATAAGGTAGGTATATACGTACGTAGTTTATACGCGCGGCAGATTATCGTTAAGAAGAAAGTGTAAAAGCGATCTACTAGAATCGCATTATTTTCATATTTCGTTGGAATATTTTTACGAAATATGGGATCGTAACTTTTTCGCGGAAGATACGGTGTCTTTTATTCAAATATCGAAGTATCTATAATCTATCGGATACTACGTTCTTTATTTTTTGTTCAAATTTTTTTTTAAATCCGGCGGAAACTGTAGCCGATTTTTTCTCTATTAATTATATTTATCTGATTATCGATTCCCTCACTCGGTGTTTTTCTCTTTATTTTATTCCAGCTACGTAACGAGCTGTTTGAAATAAGTATATACCAACCCCGAAATAAACGAGGGCACTGAGAACCGAAGATGATAATACCAGCTTATGATACAGAAATAATTTATTCTAAAACGAGAAAAATTATCGGAGAAAAGGAGCGTAACCTGATGATAAATCGATTATTCAGCCATATCTATAGCGGCGTATAATAACAATTACAAGCTTGAACGAAAATTTTTAATGATCAAAAAAAATAAAAATAAAATAAGAGATTGAACATATTTTTCCGAACGGTTGTTAAAAGTAAATCGATTCTTACCGTTATAATTATTCGTCATGTAACCTATGTTCAGTATTGATACACAAATTGTCTTTAAAATGGTGAATAATTGTGATATAAATTGTGCAGCAAGTTTTTCGACCGTGATACTAATCGTGATGAATTTTTATGTTTTTCAAATTGCGTTATTTTTTGTTTTCGACAAAATTATAAAAAAAAAAAAGAAGAGAAAAAATTTGGCCGCTAGCCAATGGGCAACGAAACAATCCGAGATATAATTTTTATACGGGTAGAGACAATACATACATCAGTCTATTGTCAAAGGGAAGTTTGTACGTGTCGTTTTTCTTCACCTATGAAACGGATAGACTTAGAGAAATAATGGTTTTTAAAAGTATGTTTTTTCTGGCAACATTTTGTTATTTTTATATACGTTAAACACTTGTAAAACCTCTAGCCGACACGACCGACCCGAAAAATAGTTGCTAAATAAATATTGTAATTTATAAAAACTCCGAGCTCGTCTATAATCGTGAATAACTTCTGTACACCCTAGCTGGATACGTGTTGCATTGGAAAATAAATTTAACGCGATATTGTAGCGTATTTCTGACGGGCATCGGTCCAAAATATCATCACTATATAAATTATTATTGTCATTTTTCTAACGTGTATTGAACAGTGTTACGATATAGTTGGAAAATTGAATACCCCTGATGCAGAAAATGTACAGCGATTTAGCCTTTCGCGAATTTTATTTGGTAATTTTTTTTTTTTTTTTCTTTTACTTTATTATTTTTCTCATTTATTGTGAATCAAATTTCGGAAAAAAACGAACATTATATATATGTATATTGTATGAATTTTGAATACCTCAAGGTATTAGTTATAATCTCGAGAAAATGAATCCTCGGAAATTGTTTTGTAATATTAATTATTCCTTTCGTGTTTTCACATTTCCTGAAACGATTAAGAAAGGTAAAACTCGTTATTTCTTTACACTCAACTTTTCTTCTTTTTCTTCATAAGTCAGGATATTCTTAACCGCGTTTTAGTTATCGTAGTCAAATTTTAATCGTGTAATTAAAATAATTAACAATATTATAATTGAATCCCTTGTATATACTATGAGCAACAACTTTCTAATTTATACATAAACTCGTAGGATCAAAGGTCTCCAAAAAGAGATAATAAATAAATAAATAAATAAATAAATAAATAAATGAATAATGAAAGAATCTACAGATTCTCTACATTGTTTAAAGAAAAAAGGTAGATCAATTTTGGGCATTACTTACATTCCTGTTTGAATGTGAAATATTCCGTAAGATGCCGGCATTCGTGGTTTCCTCTAAGAAGGAATAGTGTGGTTGGGTGGCACAATTTTAATGCCCACAGGTACAATACGCACTGTAACAGAAATAATGAAATATAAAATTAATCTCATAGTAGGTATTCATTGAAAATATATTTTGAGACGATGCTGCGATCTGTATTATGGACTAACGTAGGTATATATCTAACGTGCGTTAGATCGAGGTTCAGAGAAGCCCTATTCGCCCAATAGCTGGCACTTTTCTCGTTTAATCTTTGAGCAAGGTATACTTATACACCTACTTAAGTGCAGAATGGAATGAGAAAATTGAAAGCTTATATCACGTTGTCTAGAGTACGGAGCTTACCTATCCCCTATACCACACTCGAGTCTGCCAGTGGAAGATTTGATCTTAAAATATGCCAAAGGTTAGTTTCTTGGCAGGCATGATTAGGTTTGCTTTGTGGGTCGCGATAATCGCCCTTTTGGCACGAAACAGCTAAGCCACCGGCGTTCGCGTATCCACGATGCTTGGCACAATTTCTTCCTCTCTAAACTCTATAGTAGTAATAAATTTCATAGAATTCTATTCGATTTCTTTTAACACGATATTTTTCAACGTATATACTATATATAATATGAGAATTTATACCAATAGTATAATAACTCAGGGTCTACGGTCCCGAATACAAAAAAAAAAAAAATCGATGGCAAGCTTGTCGAATATTTTTGGAAAAATAAGACCATTTAAAAATCATTGTTTTCTCGAAAACGGTTCATATGACAGAAAAATTTATTCAACATGAAAAAACGCGGCTCTTTGACTGCTACAATTTTGAACGGACGATTTTTATTCCGCGAAAAACGGCGGCGGATGTATATTAGAAAAAATGTTTTTTCGAGGAATCAAGAGGCTCGGATCATTCCCTAACGTACTCATATGCACATACGTGACTTCCAGCTTATTGTCAGACAGTCTGTAAGCTTGACGGTCACCTTTGCCTAGCGCCGCAAATCATTCCGTAACACCTTGGAAATATACACACATACGTGTAAATATGTGCGAATGTAAGCAGCAGGTAGTAGGCGCGGGTGGGTTCGACCTCAATTCACATTAAACAAAACGCCTCCGCACTAAATCCTTGCTGCTGCAACTCGAGTGAATTTATCGTTTGGCAAGGGCTAGTTTTGCCCAGCGCGTTGGAACATCCGTCGCTAATGCTCAACCGTTATTCATTTCGCCTTTTCCAGCCGACCTCCACGTGTCTTAGTGTTAATCAGAATTTACCGATTCGGTTAAGCGCTTAAATCACCCGCGGCTAACCACGCGAGTAAGTTATACTCGAGCATTGCGGAAATTCTTTTTTTCCTCTCGATTTTTTCGCCGAATAAATCTACTGATATTTAAAGGCACAAATAATTTCAATAATAATTTTAACGTCGGAATAATGACGACTGTGATACGACGGATTAACAAATAAGCGAATGAATTTAGAATTCCAAAACGGTGTTTAAAAATAAATTGACGATCCCACAATCTGCGGGATCCGAATGAAACGGCTAATTGATTCGGTCATATTACGTCGTTAAAAATGTATAAAAATAATCGCGTTTTCCATTTGGATATTATATCACGTGGAATTGATTACTCGTAGCTGGTCGTTTCGCTAATTTTTATTATATATAAAATTTATATCTGGATTATTCAGCGATCTGAAGGTGATTTGAAATTTATTTTTATGGAATGATATCTGCGGTTTAGCATAATCGTTTATTAGAGAACGTGAGATCGGGAAGACTTCCGGTACCGCCTTCTAGCCACTTCCGGAATCCATCATTCTTGCACCAGGGCTCCGGACCTCGCGCTGCTGGTATCGCTTAATAATTATAGTTTGCCACGAGGCTATACTCTTATGAAAGCTATTATTATATTTCAGTACTTATCTTCTACCTAGGCACGCGAGTACCTGCCTACTACACCTGCCTCCCTAAACGGAAGAAAGCACAAACGTAATCGCGGCTACGAAGTATCTAGATTTCAAAAATAATATGCGAAATAAACTCGGGAAATTGAAAACGAAAATATAAAAATTGTTGAATTCAAAGTTTAGACGGTTTTCGTCTCGTTGAGGTTTCTAACCAAATTGGGATTTCGATCCGTCGAAGTAAAAGGAGCGAATGTTATACTTATTATAATAGATGACGATTTTATGTATCGCGAATAAATTTCGGGCGAAAAGTGAAATGCTGTAAGATTCGGAGTGAAGGTGTGACACTTTTCGTATATCTACGCTTTCTTCCTTTTTTTTTTTCTTTTCTCTCTCTCTCTCTCTTTTGTTTTTTCTTCCTCTCCTGGTCATTCGAGTCCTCCAATATTCAGCTCGACTCTTCCGGAGCTGGAGCTAGAGCCAGGAGGAAATGTTATCCTTTTGTACCTATAACCCAAGCCTCGATATCTCGCTGGTGCGTACATACATATTTTACGACACTTTTGACGACTGGAATTTCTACCTTGCTCGGTTTCCGCTCAAGAATATAAGGCGTATCGATTTTACCCTGAACTACTGTATACTTTAGCCGTGAATCTTGTCATGCGATCTTGTCGCGTTTTTTCTATCTCTATCAAACTGACTAAAATAATGATAATTTCCATTTTTCATGCATTTTATAATTGTAAGAGTATTTTTTTTTATCCTTTTCCTTAAAAACCAGGCTATGATGTGATCCCGAATAAAAAAAGTTCTCCAGCTTTGAGAATTTTTGCGAGAGAGAAATAAAAATAAATAAATAATTAAGTCGAAATTCAAGCTTCTAGTTGAAAATTGGAGAAAGTTTTAACGATACTTTGTTGTTATCACGATTAACTTTAATAAGGTTCATTTCTTGAGGTAAAATTTTCACTCTCGAGTTACTTACACGTAAATTTTATTAAGCAATTAATCAAAAGTGTTGCTCGAAGTTTGTTACACCATAGTAGTTACTACGTACCAAGCCCCATAACCCTTTCTGGATAAAATTATCCAAATAATTTGTAATACTCTATATACACAGATTTTACAAAGTTTGAATGACTAGCCGAAGCTCAGGTGGCACACGTGCCACAACTATATTATTCAAAGAACTTTCCATAATTTAGTTATTCCATTGCTATTATGACGCGCACATAAACGCACGGTACAGTATGCAAAAATCGATAAGAGAATCGAATAAAATATTTTACCGATATATTTTTCTGTTCAAGAATATAATTTCGAGGTCCTTTTTTTTTTTTTTTTTTTCCATGGGGTACCGAACTACCACTGTGCAATGCGATTATCAAGGGAGACATCATCGACTCTGTTTTAAATTCGGTCGATCACTCATCCGTCAAATTGTAACTTTGCGGGATCCTCGCTTCGGGGGAAGTAGTCGGTCCGACTTGGCAAACGGCGAATTGGCCGGTCAGTCGTTTCCCCAGGCCACTCGCTTCAGAACCCTAAAACTTATTCGGCCAATTGACTTCTCCACTGTCTGACACGCGCCTTTCCCAAACTCATGTGTCAATGAGTTGCCGGCCTCTCTCTTTATTCCGGTCTCTCTTTATTCGCTTCTTCATTTTCTTTTATCTTTATTCTATTTTTTTTATTTTTTTTTTATTTTTTTTGCAATTCGGTTTTACGGTACCCGTATAAATTACGCCACTTTGTACAAAGCAAACTTTCTACGTACCCGCGCACTTAGGCTCATCTATATACTCTACGACTCAGATAGAGGTATTTTAATACATATTCAGAAATTATGTGACAACCAACTTTTGAAATTATCTTTTTTTTTTTTTATCTTCTTTTTTTCCTTTCACCGCGGCTAAAGTGGAAAATAATCTGACGAACATATGTATGTACACGGTGAAAGAAGGAAAAATCGAAGTTCTTAGAATCTGATATTCAATGGGCGAGAATTATTATCGATATCTTTTTGAATAAAAAAATTTCAAAACTCTGAGATATAATATATATATATACTATATGTATACTATGTATTATTGAATTGAATAATATGGAGGGCGTGGGGGTACGGAGGTAAATATAGGTCGCGATGTAAATTCGAGAAAACATATTCAAGTTGGCTGACAAATCGGTTTGGTTGTAAGCGGAGAAACATCGCTTTTGATATCCAATTAGTCGGACGAATAAGAACCTTTCCTCCCGGTAATCCGGAATCTTTTTTCTTCATATTCTATTTCAATTTTTTTTTATTCCTTATTCTTTCCTTATTTTTTTATTTTCTCATTTATATATACGAGAATAACGAACGAGCGTAAAATTGACTCAAAACTTCGATCGTACCTATACCCACCAACGCAACGTAACGTAACGTAACGTAAAGAGAGAAAAGTTTGTTCATCGATTCAAAAGGCTTTAAGTTTTAGAAATAAATTTCACCATATTAATCCGCATCGTAGTTTTAAATGTCTCGACCTAATAAATTCTTACTGGAAATACTCTTCGCTAAAACTTTGTAGTAAATCAAAGAAAAAGTGTTTCTACTCTCTGAAGAGGGACACAGAAAATAGAAACGAAAAGAAAAGAACTGACGGAAAGAAGGAAAAGGAAAAGGAAAAAAAAAAAAAAAAAAAAACTAATCAAAGAGACTTCCTATTGCAATCGACACACAGACAAGAAGGGAAAAAGGTTAATTCTCGCCCATAAAAGACGAGCACGAACTTTCCTGGGTAGTGTACCTTTCGAAATACGAAATCGTAATTTAGGGTAGACCGAATCCTTAAAGTTTGTTTCTAGGGTCGAAGAAGTCAGGTTTGCCTAGGGACTTTGCAGGGATTCGTGCTTCCGCACTATCTCTCTCGGTTACCCTTGCCAACGTAGATACAGTAAGTTCGGAGACTGTCTGTACAGAAATTCGCGAATCCGTACAAGTTTATACAAAAAATTAAGAGAATCTATTAAAAAGTAAAAAACATTCATTGCACTGTGAGATATATTTTTCGCCTTTTCTGCCGGTGGATATGTTTCAATATTTTATGGATCGCAATTTCACCTGTGAATATATTTTTCATCTTATCGCGACGCGCTCGGTTTGTATAGAATTCGCATTTTGAATCCAACCGTATATTTCTCCACGCTTTGGCAATACATTAAATCGCGGATCTGGTGTACGAGATAGTCTGCAATGCAGTGCGGAGCCCTAGAGCTGGGATATTCCTGTTCCCAGAGCAATCTTATATCCAGTTCTAGGTCGTTACGTAGTGTAGAGAAAGAAGAGAAAAAGTAGATACCAGTAGTATACCAGGATGAAATTTCCACCGAGAGATGGGACAGTGCGATTAGATGATTTTTTAAAAGTTTCGTAACGGTCAAAAGTTTAATGAAAAATAAGGAGAAAAAAATCTGGGGGAAATACACGAAGAGAAAAGAAAGCGCAAGTCGCTTTTCAGGTCTTAATGAATTCATTTCCTCATCCTTCGCTATTACCTAAATTGTACAAAAACAAAAAAAGACTTACCTCGATACTGAAGTAACCTCTGTCCACATAATCGCCGAGGAAGAGGTATTTTGTAGAAGCAGGCGGTCCACCAACTTCAAATAATTTCATCAAATCGTAAAACTGACCGTGAATATCCCCGCAAACTGAAAGAACAAATATTTCAATATTAAAATATTAATTAGTACATATGAGCTGGTTTTTATGTTATTTTTTATAAACTATATCGGGAATTTGATATTGGAGAGATTTTTTTTATGCTAAGATTAACTTTTCACAACTTGACGAATCGCGACGATTTTTTTTTTACTCAGATTGCGAAAAAAAAAAAAGAAAATTTCGCGGTTTTTCCTTTTTTTTTTTTTGTTCTTTTCTTCTTTTTCCTATATCACGGGCTTCAAAGAACTCGCATTGACAGCAGCTATAACGACAGAGCTCAGGTTAAGTATCTACCCGTGAATAAAGACGAAAAGATATCGGAAAATCCCCGAAGCCTTTCAGCAGCCTTCTATTACTGCTGCTGCTACTGCTACTGCTACTGCTGCTGCTGCTGCTGCTTTTTCTGCTTTATGTATTTTAATTGCTTTTCAACTCTCTCTCTCTCCCTTTCGTTGCTGCAAAGTTAGCAAAGATCGCGTGCGACGACGTTCGCAGTTCTCTACACTTACGATAACGGAGTGCCTGACCTTGGCCTAAAATCACTTAGAAAATTTTCCTATGAAAATTTTACTAGGATATATGAGTTTATTATCGCGATATTACACCGGTTCAAACGTCAAAATTAATCCGCACACACTTCGCGGCTATATCGATCTATTTTTTTTTTTTTATAATCGATCCGCTCTGGCTCTGACAACTTTTAGCACTTATTTAATAACGTTTCTGTCAGACTGCCAAAATATATATTTTCTTTTTGGTTTTGTTTTTTCTCTATATTTATGCATTCAATTAAGTTGAGTGAAAATTTCGGTACCTCGATTGTCCGCCAATATATGTTTACGAAAAAAAAAAAGTGTAAAAACTATATCTATAGGTATAAATTTGATCTAAGATTATATTTGTAACTTATTCCGGAAGTAGGAAGGAACACGCTTACGTTCGTACGTTCTACGTCCTACGTGAGATTTAATTTTCTTTCTCGTTTCTTTGTTTCGTTATTTTATTTTATTTTTTTTTCTATTTCTTTCTTTCTTTCTTTCTTCTTTTATTTTTACACAGATTTGCACGTAGCGAGGTGTAGAGTGAACGATCGATCGCGTCCTAGTTCCATGAAATTAAAAATCTGCGCGTGCCTTTAATTACAGATGTGTCGTTGGCAATGGCAGGCTTGTAAAATAATACCTACGTCAGATGAACTCAAACTATTGGGACTAAAAGTCAGCGAAATTAGGATAGAAAAAAGGAGTAATTTTTTTTTTTAAACAAAGTTTGAGAATTGGATAGGAAAACTTGTTTACAAATAAAATCGAATGAATTTCATTCTTTTACTGAAATAATGAAATGTCGGTGGAATGATATAACTTAGGCTCTGAGAGTTTGAGAGAAATTTTCGTCGATCAGGGTCATTTACCTGGGTAAATAGGCACATGGTGTATACATATATATTATATATATATATATCTATATACACGTAAAGGTATCTTAGGTGAAAATTCATCCCTACGAGAGATAAATGTCAATAATTTGTATAAACGGAAAAGTAAATGGCACGTGAAACGTGAAACGTATTAAAGGTGATATAGGATGATAAATAAAGCATAATGGGTAACGTCCGCGATGAGAGGTGGGTGGAGGATAGAGCGGTGATATATCGGGCGCCGTCGTCTCGTTAATTGGACGTCGCGACGCCTTGTAGGCGCCTTCAACTACCCTTAACTGTTACGCGTCTATCTATGGGCAATACGCTAATATACAATAGATCGGTGATATATAATGAGCCCTTGATGAAAAAAAAAAAAAAAAAAATCTTTGATACAGAAAAAAAAAAAAAAAAAATTGAAAAAATTTCATTAACTATACGCGAGAATTAATAATTCATATGGTAATGCACATACATATATACTTGTAATAGCTTTATAATTAGGAGAGCTTTCAGCATAAAGTGCGCACTTGAGTATTCTACCCGAATTTATCAACCTAAAATCTACCGGGTCTCAGAGTAGAAATTTTGTTTCAAACATTCCATGATTCAACATACATGCTTCATGAGATAAGACCAAACGTTGATTCAAGTACTCGAGAGTGAAGTGGTATCTCAGCAAACCACTTCAGTCTTTGGATTTTCAAGAAAAGATCTTCCTTCAAGTTCCGTCAACCTTTTAATATCTATTATGTATCACATTCAAACAGAAATTCTCCAATAATTTTGATAGTCTGATGAAATTTTCCTTTTTTTTTTTTTTTTTCTCTTCTCTCTTTCCAATTTTCTTCAAATTATCCGCATATATGCGAGGCGGACATATATTTTCTTATTAGTATAATTCCGAGATATGGAAATGCGGTATCAAGTGAAATTTTTATTCACACTAACAATCGCCGTTGATCGTGATATAATATATAATATAAATAAACTCGTAACCGTAAGATACGAGCTGCGATATTTCGTTTTCAAAGATAATATTGCCCCTACGAAATTGGAACGTTTCGTTAAACGTAGTGGTATAGCTGCCGAGATTTAAAGTAGAAACGCTACGTACGTACGGCTACGGGCCAAGCTAACGAAAACTTGCAGATATCAATGGCGATTGTGATACACGCTAGCACGGTGCGCGGACGTGGCGTTGAATCGCGTGCGTATAATTCAACGTTCCAAAGATAAGTGGTTCTGACTTACGTTGATCGAAAAAATGAAGAAAAAAGAAGAAATAAATGAAAAAAATAAATAAAAATTGAGAAGAGTGGAGAGGAGATCCTTGGAGGCAAATTTTAATATTTTTATTTCCGTTTTGTAAAAAGCGATTAGAAAAGTTTCAGACCGGATATTATTTCGATAAATGACTACCGATACGATAATAAAGCAAAGGGAGATCTGTTTATGTGGTTTTTATTGTTTTTTTTAGAAAGTTTTTTTATCTGACGGACAAATTTTTCGCGGCTCACGGTTCGCTTGTTTTTAAAAAATAAATATGAAAATCAAGGATCAGCTGAAGCGGCAGGAACAATTTTCATATTCGATCTCTATCTCAATTATGTTTAAAAGTTGTCAGAGCCAGGGTCGTCGAACAGAACAGAACAGAAGTATAATTTTCTATTCTTCTCCATAGAAAACCTCCCCCAAGCAATAAGCAGGCGATGTTAATACACGTATTATACCCACGACTATCTATGATGAATTTTTATTAACCTATCTTCTATTCTCTGTACGAAAATTCTCTCTGGTTCGAGCTGCAGCTTATACTATTAGTAATAAATTCGCGCTTTGATTAAACAGGAAATAAAAAGTGCATATCAAACGAAGAAGAAGTAACACAACTGTGCCGTGCATATATCTTTGCAGTTATTATGAATATCCTCTTTCCACACTATATTCCATGATTACTGAAAGAATATCAAACCAGTTTCGAATTTGAAAGAAAGAAAAAAAAAAAAAAAAAATCGCGCTCATTCAATCGACGATTTCCTAAAATGACGTAAAATTTTATACCGATGCCAGAAAAATGCGAGATAATTGATTTTTCCAGGGTTTCACGTCCTGGAACTTGGAACCTGGACAATCATTTAACGAGGTACGAAATAGAGACTCGGTACTCGGAAATTGGAGTAAGCGTAATCGCACGTGCCACAAGCCTACCTAATTGAATGCTAATCCTTAGCTTACACGAGCTCCTCTCTCCGCGTCGGTTTCCACCGTAGTCGAAAGCTTTCGAATACCATTGTGCCCTAACTATACATAAGCATCTCGTTGTAAGCCGAAAATCTCGCTTGTGATTGGCTATTCGACCGCGTATTGCCACGCCTCTTGATCCTGTCGTATTATAATTATTATTGAACCGTAATAAATGCACTAATTATTGATGAAATTTAACTCCATTCCATCTCCGTTTCGCGGTGTGCAAAATCGCATCATTTCATACCCGTCATTATTCGAAAATAGAATTTACGCTTGTCTGGTTTGGTTTATTAAAAGCAAGTGCAGTAATAATCGAAATGGATTTAGATTTTCGATTAAACTCCACGATTCATTATTGACCAGATATCGTAAATCGTGTTTTCAAATTCATCTGATTCTATATTACTGAGGTATTTAATGACACCAAGGTGTCTCCCCAAACTTACGCAGTTCATATAATCAAGAGTAATTTCACAACGTAGCCAACGTTTAATTAGACACATACGAACTCGGAGAGAACAATAATATAAACGTGAAATAATCACAGCGGTTGAATCCACATGGTAACCACTGTCCACACTCAACATTAACGTCCTACAGTAATTTCTGAAGTAATTATTAACCCAACATATGTATACGTATGTTTATATATATTCATGTATACCTGGTATATGCGTGCCTATGTTGTACAGTTAATCTTCTATTTACGCTATGTTATTTACACAGGGCGACTCTCTCGGCATAAATTACTAGCGGTGGTAATTGCAACTGCAGCGGTGCAACAAACGATCAAAAATAGCTGTAATGTTGTTGATAATGATGTCCGAACGGGGTTAATTGCTTCGCCGTTATTCGTTCGTTTTCAATTTTTCAATATTTTTATAATGTTGGAAAAATTTATTGAAAAATAAAATTCGATATTTATAGACGTACGACGACGAAAAGTTGGATTATATTATATTATATTATCGAGAGTCTCGGGTAAACCCGGTAAACCAGGCTACTGCGTTTTGAAAGATAACTAATATTCATTTCGAGCGAATCGTTATCATAGAAGTCTTTGCGGTATACGAACGCCGAGATTTGCTTCAGGGTAAATAAGTAAATGAAAAAAAAAAATAATCTATACGCTTCGTGGTTATAATAAAAGCTGAATTTCCATCGATTATGGAAACCGTAAGAAGTTTAACTCCTTATTGATGTTAAAGTTTGATTATCGATGGCTGAACAATAATTAGCAGCTTGCGAAACCATGCGAATATTTTCGGCATATTATTCATCGTAATAAAATGATGTGCTCACTTTTCATAGCTCTATACTCGAAGCTACAGTTTTCAAAGTTTAGAGTGAAGCCGTTCCCGGTTTTACCTTCTACATCCCTATATCTATACCCTACCTCGTATACCGGAATGTTTAATTATTTAGTATGCATTTTACAAGTTCGCGAGAACACTGAGGGGATTCCCCCGGGACCTAGTGAATACCCGAGCAACCTGCAGGGCAGCCTGGGTACGCACGGAGTCCTCAGGATCCAAAACTATACCTGCAATATTTGCTCCTGTGTATATAATTACATCATGTATATGCAGACTAGTAACATAGGTGTACAAGTACGTGTACCTACGTGTTATTAGATTACATCCCTGGACGCAGAGACTAAGTACCTATATACTTATACATTGAGTGAACAGTTAACGTGAAGACTTTAACAAGTTGGATTGATTGATTGGAAAAAAAAAATAATAATAATTTATAAAAAATTGGAATTCACTTTCGCATACATCGTAGGTAGAATTCTATGTCATGCGGAGTTCGCAAGCGAATTGGTACTAGAGCACGCTAGCTTTGATAAATCGGATAATGAGGTTCAGGTGTGCCTTTTTTGAATTTGCATTAACTTCTCGTGATTAGCCATTATAATTTTTACCTTATCTGCGAATATAACTCTCGGTGTTACTATGAGGCTTGGCTTCAGTTGACCCCGTCTGACCCCGGTCGACCCCGACGATTATTTATTTATTTTTATTTTATTTTATTTTATTTTATTTTTATCACTAAAATCCGCTGCGGTTTAGATTAAATTTTGAACTCGTAATAAATGGAATCGGAATTTCATTTCGGGAATGTAAATTAGCAAATTGAACGGACATTAGGGTGAAACTACTTCATGCCACATCATTTTATGTGAGGTTTTTGCGTAATGGTGCAGTAATGGTAATCCGCCCGTTCCCCAAGGATATCGAGGATAGTGAAAAAATGTTGTTGATAGACGAAAATCGGTAGGGATCATACTCCTCGTAAAGTAGGTAGGTAATGTAATTCGTTTGAAGAAGCTGTCCGACAAGCTACACTAGCTAATGTAAGGCTAATCGAAAATCGATCTCTGAATTGATTAGCCATAATCTACATCGATAGAAAAGCGCGCTAACGGGTTCTCGCAAAATGAGGGTAAAAAACACTTTCCCGTTACTTGCCGACTGACTTTCATTGATAATTGACGTCGTTTAATGAGACTCTCTACACACCGAGTCAGAGGTTAACCAAGGGCGTTAAGTCTGAGTGACAATTACTCCGTTTCTTCTTCCTCACGAGTTTTATCTTCTCTTTATCATCCAGGATCCTAGTTTTTATCATCTCACTTTACCCGGTCAATTCAATGAATGAATCCGAAATTTGTCAGAGATAAAGATCGGCAAAATTAAGATCAGGGTCTGATAGTCGTTTAATATAATAGCCAGACGTTATTATTTCAAATTTACCTACCATACGGTATATTATCCTCTGTATCTCAAGTTACCAGTTTTTTTTTTTCCTCTTGTGAGTCTTGGCTCACGGGTAGAAGTTTGCGCTCTGTTTACCGCCCTACTTTCCAGAGCATAAAAGATATTGCAGAAAAAGACGTTGCCATAGTTTCCTATTTTAGGAACCCCACTACGAGAACCATGAAGACTGAAAATATCTAGTCATTTCCTCGGGGAGAAAGTATAACAACAGGAAGTGGGTAGAAAATTTGACGAGAAATAAATGTCGGGTAGAAAAATGAAGGAAAAAAAATAATAAGTAAATAATGAAAAAAAGAAATAAAAAAATATAAAACAGAAATATGTTCCATGCGTTTCGCTAGATATAATAATTATGAATGTCATCAAAAGATGCGTTGGCAGTTTCTGGAAGCTTTTCAACCCGTAATTCTCGGAGCAGATTTTGAATGGCAATTTAGAACAACTGTTCTCATTTACCGCACGTTCGTTAGTGAATGCAATTAGGAGATGGAATTCAACCTCGTCTCATCCTCGAAGAGATTCTCTCTCTTTCTCTCACTCACTCACTCATCTTTCTCTGAATTACACAAGGTAGGAATATTTATAATAACGATGATTAAACTTGTGGATTCGCGATGCAAATTTACTTCAAAAACGAAAAAGACGAGAATGAAGGAAAAAAAAAAAACAAAAGAAATAATTTACTATCCGTCAGAATTCGGCGGAAAATCGATTATCCAGCTAGCCAAGAGAATCTCATTATTAATGCGGACGAGTGCCACATAAATGATAAACAAATACAAAAAAAAAATTAAACAAAAACGGAACAACTTCTTCTGCAAGATTCATCAATCTGATAAAGAGTAATTGATCGATGTACTATTCTTATTATCTTTTTTCAGGATCTACTTTCCCATCCTCTCTATCTCCCCTGTATATATATACGCTCGCGTTTGTATGTCGAGAAAACATCTTCTTCTTCTTCTTCTTCTTCTTCTTCTTCTTCTTCTTCTTCTCCTTTTTCTAGGATCTGTGGCACAATTTCTACAATACCACGGTACCTAGTATGTATATTGTTCCTTATCCATAGAATATCCACATTTATACATCGTAGCGTATTCTCGACGACGACGAGATGCGTTTCTTATTCCGTCTATACTTCATCCCTCTGGTAGGTATTACCGCGAAGGAAGGAACATTACCGAAGTTCTCTTCTCGTCTCTCCTCTCCTCTTTTCTCGTCCGCGTGTATATATATATATGTATCTATATCCAGCAGTGAGTGTAACTCCTCGATCTCATTCCAGCGTCTTATACTCGTAGACACCATACCACGCCACTTTACTTTCCCTTCACTCCTCACCTCCTAGGAAGGCAATCAAATGTCGGGGAATTTATTTAAGACATCAACCCTCAGCCGCCGATTCAAGATCCCCTGAGGCCCGTCCTTTCGAGTAAGAAGTAACGGATTCGGGGGTGAAGAAGAGGAGTCTTCGAGGAATATGAATTCTCGGGGGCGCGGGCGTTTTAAAGGGTCGAATTTTTAGCCTCGAGAATCCTATACTTCAAAAATTGAGATACGGAAAGTGACGTTGGGTCAAAGTTTGAAATCTTCCTGGAGTATGACTGTTTACTCATATGTAAAACGAAGAATCCGAAATTCACGGTTATTATAAAAAAAAATGTTTCAATTTTTTTTTTATGGAAAAAAGTTTCGAGTCGTCGCCTCGAACTGTTTTGGAAAATATTTATACATTTTTGGTTACTCATAGCCTTTTTTTACATTTTTTTGTTTTTTTTTCCGAACTTTGCAGTAGCAGGAAATTCAGACGCGAATAGGGCGAAATAGTCATCAAGTATTCGCGTGTTGTTCATTGGCTAGAGGGTAGATTTCCTTATCAGGTTACTAAAGCTGTGGATCAGACGTGGATTTTCTCGTCAGGTAAGTCAACGCCGAGGTAGAAGAGTATGTAAAGAAAGAGACACGCGTTTATCCGCATGCTTTACGTGACTTTTGCATCGAGAAGAAGTTTACTGGGTTATATCGTTGAGATTCAGTAAAAAAAAAAGAAATACGTAATAAGTATATAAAATAAATATATAGACAGATTTAAAAGCCGCAAAGAATCCGAACCAAATTTGAAAACTCTTTGCATTAAGAAATTTTTTAAACATTTTTTTTCTTCCTTCCTTTATTTCTTTCTTCACATTATTGTACGAGACTTATTTCCGAAGGAAAAAAAAAATCATATCACAAAAAAAACTACGCCAAATATCGAATTGATAAATATAATGAGACAGAAAAAAAATTTTTATGTGGAATTCACGGGTTTTTGATATTTCAAATATGATTCTGAGAATATATATGTCATATTAATCTTTTGTAGTACTTGCTTTCCAAACTCGTGGAGAGATTCTTTTACGTTTATAAAATCTTTGCGAGACATAGAAAAGTTTAGAATGTATTAGTAAGATGGAAAAGAATAAATAATAATAATGATAATTATAATAATAATAATAATAATAATAATAACAACGCAGCGAGAAAGACGTAACGTCGTGACATGCCTCGTTTAAAGACTTTTCTCATTTTTTTTCTTTTTTTTTTTTGTTTCAGTCTCGTGCAGACTAGCCTCGAGCATCTTGTGGCTCGCGGGTTAAAGCTATATACCTAGATAATATACAGATATGTATTGTTATGGTAGTGAAGCATTATGAAACGTTAAAGTATTGATCTGATAGAGTATAGAGATTGTAATAACGAGCCATTGTTATTGACATTGAGAGTGGATTTGTTTTTGGCTCTTGATCGAATATGATTGATTAATAAATAGATAAAAAAGATATTTTAGCCGTGAATTATTATTTTATTTATTTTTAATTTTTTTAATTTTTTACCTCTGACTATAGTATATACCAGTTTAATTTTATTCATAAATATAATATATATATAAAAAATTACACATGCATATACTATGGGTAGGTATATGGTCAGTTTTTATCAGCTTATTAATATTCGAACGAGTGACATTTTACACGCCGCAGTGTAAATAAAGAAATTTTTATTTCGCACGGGAAATACTCGCAGTTTTTCACCGGATATGAAATGAGATTTTCTTTACTGGAATAGAATTTTCCACCATCAAAGGATCCGGCGAGAAATGAAAACCTCGACTGATTTTCGTTTCAACAAAAATCTCAAACGATTGAGGAAACACATTCTATTGTTTCAAGGTGAAAGATATTTGGTCGTTTTCTTTCATTTATTTCTTTGGGAAAATTGCTAATAAAATAAAATTCACATTTTTTTTCTCATTTTCACTGAAAAGCAACCGTGCACCGGCCATATGTAGGTGTCGAAAGACCACTCGATACTGCTATACATTATACATATCTGCGTCCTTTTTTATTTGCGACTGCTATGCACGAGACCGTACCTTTTATTTATTATTTATTATTTATTATTCATTATTCATTATTCGTTATTTATTATTTATTATTCATTATTCATTATTCATTGTTTATTATTTATTGTTTATTATTTATTATTTATTATTTATTATTTATTATTTATTATTCATTATTTATTATTTATTATTTATTATTTATTATTTATTATTTTCACCGTCCATGAACTGCGTCGCGTGTGCCTGGGACTACGCGAGATATTACCTAGACGCTTTTCAAGATTACAGGAATTGATTAGACAGATTAAAACGCAGCGATCGTTGGGTTTTACTCGCGCGACAATTTCGAATTCGCTTTAGTATGGGTATATGACTGAATAATACCGCACCTCCCGTATGGGTATAAAACCAAAATACCCAGATTGAGATTGAGATAAATTGATAATTTTATCGCGGTTGAATGAATCGAGAATTTTGTGACAAGAAAGAAACCGAAATTTGTTTAATTTTGTTTTTTTTTTTTCCCCTCATACCGCAGTCCCCGACGCGTCACTTGACGATATTTAATATTGAAAATTTTATTTCATACCGTTGATAATTTTCCCCGTATGATTTTAGTCACAAAATCAGCTACAGGCTATTTTACGGGCAAACAATTTCCTGCATTTCAAACGCGTCCCCGTTACTGCAGGCGTAGGTATTCGGTATTGGCAGAGTCAATAATGGCTTAATAAATTGAAAAAAAAATTAAACAGAAAATGTGAATGAAAAGAAAATTGGTTATTTGAAATCGGTATAAACGAAGGCCTGTTCATTCCCGAATTTGACAAAGTTTCAACAAACACCGTATGCGGTTTATGATCGTGTTTAATATCCCTATATTGTTTAAACGAAATTGATCGAGTTAGCCACGTTTTAATTATTATACTACATCCATAGTCGAGTTCTAGGCTATTCACCATCTCGTTTTATACTTTATTCATATAATCACCGTCATCATCATCTGCAATTGTTTTACGTTTAAATATCGCGCTAAGAGGTTAATAGCATCCAATTGCTCGGAGAAGCTTGTTGTAAATTGTAGACGTAGTTGTCCCTCATTGCATCGGTTTAATAATTGCACTAGCATAATAATAATAATAATAATTTCAGTTGAAATAAAATAAAATAAAAATATTAACTTTTCTTTGATCAAACGATTCATCGGTATTTTCAAACTTAGCGTTCCAGAAATCTGACGTTTCTACAAATAAATAATAATAATAAATAATATAAAAAGCAATGTTTTATAATCCAGCTTCGCCACGAATTCATATAGCCCACCATATATACCTATACCGATAATAAAAAATGTATGAAGAATCTGAAAATAACTCAGGCAGTGACACAGGTGCGTTTCTTTCTTTTTTCTTTTTTTTTTTTTTTTTTCTGTACATATAGTATATTCGCGTGTAACATTATTATAATATGAGCCTGAGGTTATTATTTCAATATGCCCATAGTGCCTCATTTTTCCTACAGGTAAAATAATTCATATGTTCAATAATATAGAATATCTGATATTTCACTTTACGATGTGATGTTGTAACATCGAATGTTCGTATACATACGAGTACTGACTACCGACCACCGACTTCTATATTCTACGAGACAGTGTGTTAATTAGCTGTATCAACGGGGCTGGTAATTTCACTTGGTAAACGAGCTCAGCACCGTCGACGGGGCACGTAGAAAACCAGGTATTATCGATCCTAAACTGAAAAGTACGGGCTTATACCTCGAACGAGTGTGGAAAAAAGGAAAAGAAAAAAAAAACATTCACACTTTTATGTATGAAAACTGAAAAACATTATCCATTATTTATTCATTCGTAAAATTTGCTACCGAAAGACTCGGTCTAGTTCCCGCGATCTTTCCAACTCGCTTAGTTTCTTCGATCGTTAAAAATGCCGTGGATCTACGGCTGCTAATTAGGAGAAAATAAATTAGGTAGTAACTACTCACCAGCTATATCTAATACTAGTAATGTTTCCTATTTTTTTCGACGTTTTATTAACCAACTCCTATCAAGCGAGTAACTGCGGTTTAGTTATTACGCTAGCTGCTGTTGCAGGTAGTCAGATAGGTAGATTTTGCAACGTGAATTTTAGAGGGGCATGTGGCGCCCTCGGGCTACCGACCCGGGAGATTATATATTCAGAGTTTCTCATGAAATGGGGAGGGTGCGGAGATGAAAGTATCCTATACGTTTACGTGCGTGTGTGTATCACATCTGTATGTATGTATATAGGCGAATATATACTATAGAATAAGGTGCTAGGGGTGCTCAAACTGGGTCGTTGCAGGGGTTGCTGTCTAGCCAGGGACTTAACCGAGAGAAGAAAATATAGGATGGAATGAAATGGAGTAAAGTGAAAATAAATAAGTAGATAAATAGAGATGAAAATATAGTTTTGAAAACTAGGAATCGAGTAACGTTGCCAGGAATTGGGTGCAAAAAAAAAAAAAAAATAAATAAAAAAACTAGAATAAGTGAAAAACTTGTATAACCTGGTGCATTCTCGTATAAGAACAAAAGGTTTTGTTTAACGTTTAGTAGCTGCTAACCCTTTAGCTGCGGGATGTTTGAAGCCTTTTAATTCTTAATTCTTACTTCTGACTGAAATTAAGCGGCAGCAAAGCGACCGAACAATAAGACTTTCTACTACTGAACCTTACGATGTATAGTACAGGTATAATTTTACTTTGAAGGCTGAAAACAGACCAGCCTCTTTTGAGAATTGCTCAAACTCATCCCCCTCCCGCCCTTACTCCCGGGCCGACCATAAATTTAGGGGTGATTTTCTCGGCGCTATTAAACGCTGAGGAATTGTTGAAACGAATTACCACACAGCGGGTCAAACTTCACGAGCTTTATATGGTTCTTCTCTTACGTGCTACGCCGATTAACTTTTAATCATTTCCGAAAGCGAACCTCGCAACCGTCAACACATCTTCCACGTACATGCAGTTTGTTAAATTTTTGAAATTCAACTATGTCATTAATTCCCTAGCGATTTTCGTTATTCTTATTCGTTAGGTAAATTGTATAAAGAAAATTATCTGAACCGCGAATTTTCCGCGAAAATAAAAATGTTTAACAGACGAAAGAACAAGCCAGAAAATTCCCAAAGGGAGTTGCCCGATAGACTGAGAACTTTGCGGTGAATCTCTTCCGGTAACGGTTCACCTTTTTTGCCGATAAATGGCACAAGGTCGTTCCGCATCATTCCAGAGGTTCAGCACTGGGTTTTAGACCCTTTAGGGTACCCCGTCTACGCTATGCTCTCGATAAAGTCTGAAGAGCGTAACGTCGGTCTCTTTATTACCCGAAAAAAATAATGACTGCGGATGTAACTCGAGGATTATCCGTGAGTCGCTTTTCCTTATCTCAGTAAACTTATATAGGTATATAGATTTGACGGTGTGGTATACATGTCGGTGATTCGGTAATCGAGCCTGCGTTCAAAATTCCGGGTTTTCATTTCTTCGAATTTCACTAATTTTTTATTTATCAATTTTAGTTGATTTTATGATCTCGAACCAAAACGTCGATTCCTGATGAATGGAGAAGAGAAACTTCAGGCCTGTGTTAATTTTAGAAATGTTTTTAACACTAGACGCTAATTTCGCTCGGTTATTATTATTATTATTATTATTATTATTATTTTTTTGCCCCGATTATTTTTAGGATGTAAAAAACGTTGTAAATATAATTGGCAGCAATCGGCGGATGTCGAACTAACGTAGATATATTTTGAAAAGTATTTTAAACAGCTTAAGAAAAATCAATCATAAGGTTAAAAAAAGTGGATTGAGGCGTCGCTTCGTTTCGACGCCTTTTTTGACTTTGACGCCGCCCTTTAGCGGCGCGAGCCCTCAAGTCTATTATCACACCGCAAAGCTTACCCTGGCTGACTGGCTGCCTGGCCGACCCTCCGCGTATATTCACATATCTATATATCTACCTAGCGTATATACATACATCGAAAGAGTTCCCACGGCCTGGCAATATGCCACCGCCTCGTAGAAGAGCCTTGGTGCTTGTATCCAATTCCCAGGGCACACCCAAGGCTCACCCTTCCGCGGTCTCTTTTCAGGCTACGAGGCTCTGCCCTTTCGACCGAGCGGAAATGGTTTCTCCTTGCTTTTTTTTTTTCTTTTTTCCTTTTTTTCTCTTTTTTCTTCCTCGCTCTCGGACCCATCAAAGAGACTTCGAGAGGGACAGCTCTGAACGTTCGATTTTCTCGAGGAGTGATTTGGGCCTTTTATATATATATATATATATATACCTATATATCTAATCCCTGAAGAGTGACCAGTGATTTTATTTCCGCACGAAATTAATAATGTCTAAGTATCATCAGTTCGAGTATTGAAATTCATTCCGAATTCGGAGTAAAAAATATTTTTTTTACACGAATCAAGAAAGAAAACGCGATGAAAATATAGTCGAATTTCGAGATCCGTTTCACGGATTATTTGTTTCGTTGAGAGAGTCGGCATAGTTTATGGGAGGCCGTGGAGCTACTTGATGATGCAATTAACCTTCTTGGTGAAATTGATTAACGCGATTGATCAAGGCTCTAGAAAAAAGGAAAAAAAAAAAAGAAATCTTCACCTGACAATCCGACGTTTAATTGAGACCACGAAGAGTCGATTGTCCGAATTAACCTGACGCAGCATCCCGAGTCGAGGATCGCTGGGTTGTGACTATGGAGATTCCAAATTCTAGAGTGGAGACTAGCGCGAGCATCTTATACTACCAATATCAACCCCGGGCTTAACCGAAACCGCGGTACATTACCCTAATAGCCTTTAGGGAAGTAGCGAGTGTCGTAGCCCGCGATGGCGTAATACGCCGCAAATTCTACTCTCTAGAAAGAGGTTATCAACTCGAGGTATCTCTCTCCCTAAAGATGAACCGTGAGATTTTTTAAAAACATATTCTATCAAAAGTTACAAAATTTGTCCGGTTTTTAAATTCCAATTAAATATACGAATAAATTTTCCCGTCTAGTTGTTTGGAGTCCATTATTTGACCTCGAAGACCCTTTTCTATTGTTGCATAAAAAGTGACCGAAAATTTATTTAGAGAAAATTTTTATATCAGTATTTTATTTTCCGAGAGCGCATCTCGAAACGAAAAAAAAATCTTTATAGTATGGTTTTACATTTTGTATATCCAATAGTATAGAGCGCAGAAAAATATTCATCTATAGCTTCGGTAGTTCATCTTCGCAAACTTTACCCTACATGACAAGTACAATGACAGATAATCGGAGATATTTCACGATCTGTCAAGATCAGCTGTTACCGTTTAATCAAACCTGTGGGTAACTGTCAACCGTCAAAATCAGCTGCTTATGTTTAATCATAACACGTGGGGCGGAGAGATGTCAAAATCCGTTTATTCACGTGTACGTGTACAATAACCCAACCCAACTCTCCCTCTTTCTCTCTCTTTAGTCTAATAATACGAAGATCACTCGGTTAACTATTAGCGGATTTAATCTTTGCCAATTACTTGACTGGTTATAATTTATGTCACTTCATCAGAGGAGTTATATTCATGGGATGAATTAACACTATCAAATACTATACATATAGGTATAGGGGCGAAGTAGGCAGCTCTCAGCTGAAAATTAGTAAAAAATGTTTATTTATTTATTTTTTTTTTAATTTCATTCAACCCAAAATGATTCTCCTTTGTTTTTTTTTTTTTTTTTCTCAGTTTTTTTCTTTCAAATTTGACGAATAGAGATTTGGAGAATAAAAAAAAATTCATCAATTTTTAACTGAGGTGTCTACTTTGCCCCGGTCTCCCTGATGTATAGCAAAAATGATGTTGATCTTAATATTGTAGAACGTTGTAAAATCTGGATGTTTTATTGCTGTGATTAGTGTCGACGTCCATTTGAAATATTCCCTGAATAAAAAATTTTTAAATTCAAAGAACGCTGAGTTTCCTTTGCTCGTTGATATATGTGTGCTCGTACAGATCTACTGTATATATATAATGAAGATTCACGAGGTGATGTGTTGCATGCGCAATTCGGTAATACTAAATTCCTAAGTAAAGTTATTTGCAAGTATTTGTAAAATTCTACAGATTAACACGAAATGACAAATCGACTGTGACAACAGTTTATACCGACAGGTATATAAAAGTCCAAATATATTTTTTCGACTAGTTAGAAATGGTTCAGAGTAAAAAAAGTCGCATGGGAACCAAACGCTGAATCCCACTTCAAAAACGACTAGTTGATAAAATTTTATCTCGAATAAAAAATATGTGAGTAGGTATGGAAGATTGAATTTGTTTTCAAAATCCCTACTACAAAACGTTTTACAAACTGTATATGAACCGATTTTCTCTATCCGAAACGGTGAATTTAATTTTCCTCCTTCACCTCGTCTTGTCAAAATCGTATTCTATCGAACCTTCCTCTACGAGTGTGAAAAATTGGCTTTTCAGATGGGGATAGAAGCGTGTTGGATGTAGATTCGCTACCAGATTCGGCGTGTGAGCTCAAAGAAAACATCGTGAAATATAAAAGATAGAAAAAAAGGAAACAATTGAGGTTCGCAAGGTGTCAGAACTCCTAAATTATTCACGCCAACACCCGACCTTTGACCTTTCATATTCGATGACCCGTTAACCTAAACCTAAACCGGATAGTAGTGACGTGGCGACGTCTCGACGAGGAAAAGCCGGAAGCAACGCTATACATAATATATGCATACATTCGCGTACCTAATCGGTAAGCATCGCGACTAGAAAACTAATAGATTCGAATTTTATGAAGTTTTTCGTTTTTCCGAAATAATTTTCAATCGGATCGTCGGATTCACTTATCAATATTGTCTTTCCAAAGTTTATTTTGGTCTAAACGAAAGAAAAATGAAAAAAAAAAAAGTTAGAAAAAAGCGTGGGAAGAATTCCTCCGTATTGATATATCTACTGAGTTCCTCTGGTTCGTAGAGATATATGTGATGATTAAATTTAGAATAAGAGAAAAAATTCAAATTTTGTCTCTTCCTTTTTTTTTTTTTTTTTTTGTTCGCAGAGATTCGCCTCGTGGGAAGATTTTAACGACAGGTATTATTTCTATTCGGTGTTAAACAAAATGTATAGCCTATCGATATTCTGTTTTTTTTTTTTCTTTTTTTTTCTCTTATATAGTTTATTTTTATAACAACGTTCTTACTCCTCGAGTTAGTTCTAGGCTAGACTAGGCGTTTGGCTACTACGTGTGGTGGACACGGGCGTCGCGACGTCGTCGTCGGTATACCGACTAGCTGGCATGCGGCAAAAATGAAAAAATCATTTCAAGGTGGCTGTATACCTATGTTCTGTGTACACGTATCGGTAAATATTTTATTCTGATATTGTATATTACTTTAGCTAGAGGTATCTTTAGCACTTAATGACTTTGTTTGTCAATGGATATAAAGCGGTGTAAATTCACCCTACTATACAGGTGTAAATGCACACAATATGCACGTATGTATATACCTAATGCCGTATGTATCACGGTTTATACTTCGAAGAATACAAACAATGATTAATTAGCAAACGCAAACAGCACTAGCTTATGGCAAAATCTAATTTTCAATTTTTATTTCGGACATTAGATTAAAAATAAAAAAAAAATGACTTACCGGTAACGGGTGCTTCTATGTCGATCATAGTTTTTTCCGAACGTAGAAGACTCGCGCCATCGGTGACTATACGTAGTGCTGCCGCCTCGTCGATTCGTCCTTCAAGTATGAAGTGCTGTTTGAGAACGTCGGGTCGTGGTTTGCCTGTCCGCGAGTCGAATACCTCTGCAACGGTGAGCTTGTGCGACGGCGGAAATGGTACACCTGGTAATAAAAAGGCCATAAAGAAAAAAAAAAGGATTAATCAATGTCTTCAGTTCTCTTCAGTTTTTTTTTTTTTTTTTTTTCTTTCTTTGTTTTCGAATCGTGACGATATAGTCATTTCATTATTTGCCAACCCCGAGTCGGCACTTTGGAGCAGTAACGTAAGACTCCAATAATACAAGGTTTATTAGTAAGTTGCGCGGTCCGGATGGGTTTTAGCGCGTTGAGCCAATCTTGGCTTTGGTAATCTTCTCTCTGATGTTTAATTTTCTTATCTACCGCGCTTCCATGCGTTAATCTCTGTGCCTACACAGCGCGGTATAGAGAGAACACAAAGTGTATGGCTGCACGCGCTTAGTCGTCTATCTATAGGTATAGGTGTAGGCATATATATAAATACATATATATATACATGTCTATGTGTTTATATGATCAATAGTACCTTTGCATGCTGTATGTGTTTAGTATTAGCAATATAAATACAAGGTTATGTTTGGACGATAATATAGTTGTATTGTAAGGCGTCGTACCGTTGGATCAATATTTAAACAAGAAATGTTACAACAACCTCGATCCCCGTTTACAAATTTATTTTATTTATATTATACATATTCGATATTAATTTGATAATATTCGTTACTATTTATCAACCCTTTGCCGCTTGGCTATTTTTTTTATTCTCTCTCATTTTCGTTCATTCTTTCGAATACCCGGCTGGCTTGCGACTGACTCTCGAGAGAGAACCCAAAAGAGGGTGAAATATAAAATTTTTCACTCGACAAGAACGAGATTAAAAGGTTAGAAAAGTTCCGCGTAGGTACCATTCACAAAAAAACACCCTTATCCCTTCACCTCTTACGCTTTACTCGACAATTGCGACAATTCAGCGCTTTGATATCGTCTTGTTAAGACTCGAGTCTTGTTAACAGAACGAAACAGCGGCGCAGAAAAGTCGCAACTTCTTGATTACTGATTAGTTTCTCTACTTCACGAGGAAATAAAAAAATTCAATACCGTAAGAATCCTGCTGTAGTTTTATCCGTTTTTTTTTTTTATTTTTTTTTATCGATTATAAGATAATTCACTCATTCGTTCCTTATGCCAATTAAAAATCGTATACAATCCCCGTTTTGTATTATTATTATTATTATTATTATTATTATTTTTCAAATTTTTACGAGATTTTCTTGATCACCGAATCAGAATCTTGAATGACTAATGAAAAAATGAGAATAAAAAAAATAATAATCGTAGGTGTACAGTGACGTCACGACAGCGAAGAATTTTATGATTTTACCTGGAACATATATTTCACGCTGCAGTTCCGATGCAGTTTCTCTCAAGACGATTGATGAGAAGATCGGTGGAGATACACAGGGTACTACTGTTTCGAAGCTGTTATTATCTTTCTTTACAGGCTCCTTTTCGCCACTGGGTAGTCTTCCTGCGCTTTTAGCAAGCTTTAATATTTTCTTAGCATCTTTGAAGATGGCTTCAATTTTCGTAAGCGATTCGACTACATACTCTTTTCCTTCTTCTTTGAGTTCAGAGTTTTCCTCCTTTTGAAAATTTACGGGGATGTCTACGAGTTGATAGAGACGTTGGAAAATTGGTCGGAATATACTATACATATATATGTATATCTCGGTTTTGAGAAATGGAAAAGACGTTATTGGGTGCTGAAGGACCTGGAGTGACCTCAAAAAGTGACAAAATTTTTTTCCTACAGTTTTGAATGTTCGAATCTTCGGCCATTAAAAAAATCTCTTGCACGTCTGAACTTGGGGATTTGGGGATTCTGAATCTCTGCAGATATTAAACTTCTTCGTCACAAATTTTTTTTGTTCGTCTTAAGTTCATTCGCGATCATCGACGGTCTCTTTTCGCCCCAGCATTTCGTTTATCGTTCAGGTAAAAAAAAAAAAAAAAAAAAATGACTAAAAAAAGTGTCTAAAATAAAAGAGTTACCTGATCCTTCTCCTTCCAACTCTTTCAAACTTTCCCGTTCTGTATCCCCTGGATTATCACAGCTCGGGAATTGATCGCCTAAAGACTTCGACTTGTCTAATACTTTGACGAATGATTCAGGCCGCAATATCTCCGACGTATTCGATGAGTTCGGCGACGTTGGTCTACTTCCAGAAACGTCGGATTCTGAAAACGACTTAAATCTTCCCGGCAAAACAAAATCGAAAGACTTTTTCTGAGTACTCTTGCCCGTTTTACCAGCTTGGGAACCACCTCCCTCGGGAGATGAACATTCAGATTTTATCATCTTGGATATCGAGCTGGTTATTTTCGACGATGTACTCCTGTCTTCAGAACTTGATTTTTTCTTCGTGGAAGTATCAGCGAAGACAGAAGACATTCCGGTTTTTATTTCTACGGGGTATTCTTATCCAAGATTAGATCCTTGTTGATATTTCCTTACTGAAAGAGATTTTCAATCGATTTCATCGAGTCTGATACGACAGCTTCGTCGTCTGCGATTTATTTCGTTAATCGAAATGATCGCCGGCGAAAATGATTATCTTTCTATTACGCGGAAAAATAATGGGGAAAAAAATCAGTGAAATAATTTATCGTGAGAAATAATTATGGCGATAATCGTAGCTTGAAGAAATCGAGCAGCTTTCGACGATTTTTAGAATCAGAACGAAAAAATTACCACAATGGAGTTATCGGGATTCGAAATTACTGTACTCCTACGCAGTTGTACTTGATTCTTAATTTTTACATACCTCAAGTCAATAGGAGAAAAAATATCTCGAACTGTGCCGCAAAATAAATCACAAGTTATGGCTAATGGACGAGACCGAAGTCGAACCGGAAAAGAATATGCGAAGATATACATGTGGCTAATGAGGATCCCCGGATGTGTGATATCCCGATAGGCTGCGTTCAAACTTTCGTTCGATCAAAAAATGTCCAATAAATTTAGACGTGTGTAATTTATCTTTGACTAAAGGATAAGATTTATAGTTGCTGTAAATGGATAAGGGTTCCTTCTATCGGTTGGAAAAATTTATATCTATGAAAAAGAAAAATTCCAAAATTAGATTCTGGACAAATTTTTACCACTCAGATGGTATTTGCTGCATTTTATGAATCTCTTATTCCGTTTTTTCGAAATACATCGGTAGTCCTTAGTCCTCGTTTAAATCGTTCAATTATTATTAAAAAATATTACCAGCTCCGTCGTTAGTGCAGTATTCAAATAAATATCGCTGGACAAATTCGGGGACATTATTCATGTGTCGTAGTCGAGAGGTAGCAGTGGTTCCTATCTAGGAAAATTATGTTGTCTCTGTTCGTATCAGTCGTACCAATCCCAGTGATCATTACAGGTTTAACTAACGAACGTTTAACGAGCATTGAATCTTGAAATATTAAGTAATTAGAGGTTGAAATAATGCATTTATTTATTTATTTATTTATTTATTTATTTATTTATTATCACTTAATTTTGAATAACTTTATCATTTAAGTAAAACAATTAGTCGTAGGTGAAAAATCGACCCGCTCCCATTCTCTTTACATCCTCTAAGAGTCCCAGCTCATATTTTATGCAAAAATTAATTGAAATAACGGTCGGAAATCGTCCTATCGATAGAGGGTTGGGATTAAACGAGATTTATTCTATTTTAAGATATCATAATCCTGATTTGAAATCTTTTATAACTGTATTCCTCTCCGATTTCGCTTCCTCAAACCTTGTCTTCAGCGAAATTCAGCATATCCTCTCTCTCCAAGGCAGTCGAGTGAGCTGCAATGATGACAACAACACTTATCTCTCGCATTCAACAAAGATAATAAATGTGAGGACAGAATCATGGGAATAAATCGCCTTGCCCACCTTGAACATTAAAGTGATTTATCCAAGCCGTAACTTCGTTAAAACTCGCTCTTTGAACGTCGTTAGAAAAGCTGCGACGTCTTTCGTTGTTGACGTCGAATATCGATCTAATCAAAGAAAATTTCTTCACGTAAGACTCCGTGATAACACCGCCTGGATCGTTTTCGTCTTCATTTTTGTCTTCGTCTGGAGCTAAAGTCTCTCCTGGTGGTAATAGCGATTTTGATCGACGATTTACTTTGTTTAAATTTTTACGCATCTTCAGGTACAATTCGCAAGTGTATTTAGTCTCTCTCATCTTCTTTACTGCCGGTGACCACCACCGACGACGTGGTGTTGACGTACGTACTTTCGGTGATAATTTTTCGTTCATTTCTGTCGTGCTAGTGCACTCTGAGATCACAATTTTCGGCATATTTTCAGCTAAAGTTTCACTCGGATACGCACTCGATTATTTGACACGTCGAACAGCTTTGGCTAATTTAACTACGAGCTGATGAGAGGAAACGAAAATCTGGTGAGATAACAGCTCTGCCAACTCGTTGATGTCGAATTACCTAGTTTCAGAAAAATCTATAAACTTTGATAATTGACTAGGGTGGTAAGCTTGCAGAAAAATTTCAGAATCGTCTTTCATTTTTGGTGAAGAATTATTTGTTGGGCTTATTTTGAAAAAAATAATTCTGTTAAACTCGACAAAATATATGATAGAAATTCAATAAACAGAAGAAAATTTATTTTCTCAAATTATCGAGTTGTCTGATTTTGATCCTCATATCCTACTCCTCGGAATCAGATGTATACAATTGGCTTGGCTTAGCTTATCGCTCATTGTTTCGATCAATTTAGTAACAAGTGATTACGCAGATCAATGAACTGTTAAAGCCAGACGAGAATTTACAGCAAAGCCTAGGGCCGGCTGATCCCAGTTTGTATTTAGAAAGGAAATCGATATTCGTTGTAACTCGTAAACCAGATTAAATGCTAATTTTAATTTCCCAACAGCATAGGTATGTAGATAAACGCGATATCTCGGTCTAGTTTACTCCGATTTATCCGACATATATACAATGGACTTTCTAATTCGATAATCGTTTCAGCTATCTGTTACAACTATTATACATAATTACCGGCAAGATAACATTGAATCCCTGAAGGCATCGTCTCGAGTTAAACGACGTACTTGAAAAAGAGATATTGCTATTTAACAGCATGCAGGTTGTTGGTGGAAAAAAAAAAAAAAATAGAATCACTAGCATTTGTGTAATAGATCATTGATTTATCGTTCCTTTTTTTTTTTCGGTTTGAACATTTTTTTGTCGATTATATGTCAAAGCACACGTAAGTCTAATCGTGAAAGATAATCCTTGATTATGTCTGAGATTCAATAAACAGACTTCAGGATTATCGTCGAGACATAACTAGATAAACACGGTTCCTAGATTAATCTGATTCAAAGATATGTATCTTTACGATCACGGTTTGGGAGTGAGTTTAAAGCCGACTAATTAACGTTTAAGACGTCGATAGATTTTCAATTCATCAAAATACGTCATTGGTGTGATAATACTAGCCGGAATAAACGTGATAATCGGCAGGGATCAGTTTTACACCTAATACATATCCTCCGTTAAAATTTCTTTCGTTTATAATAATAAAGTAGGTAATATTTTGTCATCAAAAATTAATCGAACAACAGATTTCATTGGGTCAAGTTTTACGCATTTGCGATGGTTATTATTGGATTACGTCTCTGATCGCAATCGATAAGTAAATATCTTCACATGATAAATCAAATACGTCATTACACTCCTTTCATCAATAATAAATTTATTTCTTAATCATGTTCGTAGAATATCATTTAACAAATAGTCGAAAACAATGTGTTTCCTAATCATATGACAATAGTAAAATTTTCATTTTTCCTATCGGAATTCCAGCTCCTTTGTAATAATTTTCAAAAACAAAATTTCATACATCTCTTACTCGAGACAATTGTCTAAAATTTATCTTACAATGTTATATTATAATTAGTGTATACGCAGTATGGTAGAATTAGTCTTCATAAATAAGTGAGACTGTTCTGAATTATGTATGGTCACGTGTAGATACAAAAATCTATAAATAATTAAATCATAATTTATATAAGTATTGAAAAAACATCGCATATTGCTACCCTAGCTTCGGTATAAATCTCATTAGATCATTCGTGAGAAATTTACTTTACCTTTACTTCGCCCCAAAATAAATCGATCCGATAATTAGCAGAAGGTTTAACTAGCGTAAGGTGTGTGAGAAAATTGATATTAATTTTGCTACAATTTTTAACCAGCGATTTTTAAAAACTGTAGTTCAAAATTAAATTCATTTACACCGCGTATGGATTTGATTTACCCGATTACGCACGTGAGATAATTACACTATCGCGTAGATTATCACAATGCTCATCTGACCAGCGACACGATGATGGAATGATTTTAAACACAGATGAACATGATATGATAATCCACAGATTTTTTTTTTTTTTTTAATGTTTAGTAATTATTTCACAGTATGCGCCACCTAGATTCAACCAAATCTCAACCTAAGTAGTTTATCATCAAGATAATTTGTGAATAAAGTAAAAATCGAAATAAATTTTCGTCTGATTGTCACAGAATACAGGAACCAAGTTTGATATTTAAATTTAATCATCGTAGATAAATTCTCCTCGATATTTCGCAAGTAATTATTATTGAAAATAAAAAATCTAGAAATAACACAAAGAAAAAATAATAGTCGAACGAATTTTCCGATTTCCTAATATTACGCTACGTAAAT
This sequence comes from Tenthredo scrophulariae, assembly GCA_963978835.1. Lineage (NCBI taxonomy): Eukaryota > Metazoa > Arthropoda > Insecta > Hymenoptera > Tenthredinidae > Tenthredo > Tenthredo scrophulariae. Next base: position 9,187,722 of record OZ022234.1, read on the forward strand.
TTGACTAGAAAAAATTACCCGGTATATATATTTAGTTACTTCTTATTTCGTATATCGGTTAAGAATTTTCAGGCAGTAAGACAACCCTTGATGGTAGAATAAGTATTTTTTTGTTTTTTTTTTTCGCACTATTTCGAACCGAATGAAGAAAGTTTTCGTTATCAGTTATGGTTTGATCGAAGTATTACGATGTAAACGAGATAAGGAGCTGATCGTCGGCCGAAATGACTCGAATGAAAATGCCATAAGAAATGATGTCGCATATTTGCAAAACAGTGGCGGATGAGAATAAACGAAATGATGAAGTTTTTAGTGTTTTAAAATGACGTCAATTTAGTTAAAAGTGGGTACCCTATTAAAAAAAAAAAACTTATTATTACGAATTTTCTATCCGTTCAATTGTTCGGCAAGCTAAATTTAGCGACTAAAATTCCCGCGGAAAATATATTGCACGAAGTACAAACGACACTTCTTCGGCTTCTCGTTCGTTTAATTAAACTAATTAAATTTATATCACCGTTTACACTCATTTCCCAATGTCAAATCTTCGTTTTCGAAGTGGTGAAATCTCGGTTGAAATTTTGTAACTGGTAATTGCGTAGTTGGCATCGTTGGTTGCTCTTTGCGAATACAGTTTTAAAGCAGTACACACCTCCCAGGAATACTGCTTCATCCTATTAACGAGCAAATGATAAATCTTTCGAATAATTATTGACAGAAATTTGTAAATTTATTAACTTAGGGAAAAAAATATGTTGCTCTTTTTCGTTCCTAGTATATATTATTTCACATATATCTTACCCCGAATCGCGTCAGCATTTTATCTACGAAGCCACAATAAAGACGAATTGTGGAAAACTGCCCTGTCGATGTTCGATGGTAAATGAAAATTCGTTTCTAGTCGAAAGTACGGAGGATATTTCGGAGTATAAGAAATAGAATAACTCCATGTTGATTACGATTATTATCGGGGCCTATGGGGTCTATGGAATAAATTATAGTTCTTATTTTTTGAAACCACCTTCTTTTTCCTCAGTTTGATAATTCCTGAGCCAGTTGATAGTAAAATAATACGTAGAGTGATAATCGTAGAGAAGACTTCTTAGAGAGCTGTAAAAGTCAAATATGGTCGTATCTCGTCATTCGAAGATCAGATCAATTCAATTCTAGTAGTTAATATAAGCGAGCGAAATCCTCTTCAGCTCATAGATTTTAGGACATAATTCTATAATGATTAATCACGCGATACGGAAGTAGAAAAAATCTATAAATTTATCTGAGATGTGAATCGAAAAATTTAGTCAATGTACGGTATACGGAATAGCAAAGTAATTCTCAATGACTCATCCGTCTATCCATCTATCCGTCCGTTACCATGTATACATACTTATGCTCGTATATCAATTGAAAATATTCTCAGCGTATTAACAAGGTCATAGTAACGGTTGGCTTCGAACACAAGCCATACTATCATTCCATGGTTTCAATAGCGTCTAGCGTGTGTATAAATTCGATTTTTAATAACAATTAATGATCATTGATACTGCCACGATCGAATGTGAAAAAGGGATTGAAAAATCATCAAATATCACGAGAATATAAACTCGGAGAAGTTGGCTAGGCAACGTTTATTAATAAAACAAATTCATTCCGACGTTGGTTAATGAATGAAAAATTGAATTTACTGTTTTAGAACGAACGTGACGTGTTAAAGAAATGATTTGGCGAAGTTTTACGTGTTCGAATTAACAAACGGTATCATTTACTCACTCATTGACCCTGACAAGTCAGACTCCCATTCTTGAGAGGTGAGAGATCGACTCAAACCAGAAATGAGATTGACTATAACTAGTGAAATTTATTAATATTTTTGATAGTAAATGTCTTACATTATCACGCAGGGTTCTATCTTCAGGCAGATTCGACCATCGTTTAACTTGTTCCAATTATCACAAATAAATATCGGGAACATTTTTGTTCCAGTGATTCTCCGAGACCAGAGAACCGGAAAAGAACGTCTATCGTGATCGATACTTTCGATTTCGAGACGGACGACGTCGATTAGCGAGTTCGATCGTTTCCACTTTTATAAGATCATCGATTACCCTGTTTTCTTAACTTTTTAATACCTCGAACTGTTCTATAAATTATTTAAATTATTAACCGACAATAATTCAGACAAAATTTATTAAATTTTTGGAAAATTATACTCGCTTATAAAAAATATCTATTGTCGTTATAATCACCGCCATGTTCAAGCTGTCGTCTATTATACACGGTATGCAAATATTTTACACGAAGTGTTGACAAAATATTAAACAATGAAATTGGTGCTTTTTTAAAAAAAGCAGTTAACATTACAATAGCACACCTCTGCAGCTAAAGAGTAATAAAAAAGATTAATGGTTTATTTGTATTCGAGAAAACGGCTCCGATCCAGCGAAGAAATTTAAATTTCGGAATACCGGAAGAATTTCTTTCTTTCGGGTAAACGGATTATCCGACAGGTGGATCTGCGTGTTCTATTTACAAGACTTTCGAACACTCTATGTACGCGTTCTGTTCTGTTGCTTGTCCACATTAAACAGTAGGATTCGGTCGGTAAGACGAGCGAATCTGGTGCAATTCGATATTTGCCTTTAAAATGCAGATTGTATTTCAGTCCCAAACTCGCTGCTATATTATATTCCCGAAGAAACTTTACTAATGAATAGAAGATGAGCTGAAATTCTCGAAATACCTTTTTTTTTATTTTAATTGACGAATTATTCAGGTGCGCATTTTTTGTACTTTACATTTTGCCTTCTCTCCGGGCACACCAATTTTCGATTGGCATACAAACGTCTATGCATCGGAGTATGTAGTATAATACGTGTAGAATGGTACGATCGAACGAAGCTGAATGTATTTTATTGCAAGTCTGGTATAAGAGTCGAAACAGATGTACGAAGAGGAACTGCAGCCGGTACACATATGTGCTTTATATTAAATTTATTGCCTACGTAGTAACAATAAACACTTAATGTACCTGCGAATTATATTTCGCGATGCAGGACCTGTTCGATAGTGAGATATCCTCAATTTTATATCCTGAGAATAAATTTTAGGAGAAATTTGTATTCCTTATAGTTCAGCAGCAGGAAGTTTTTCGTCATTTAATTCGTTCTAATTTGATACTGGATTCATTTCGATTTTTAAATTTTCTAAAACGCAAATATACTTCGATAGGGTTTGTTAGAGTTAACAAATGTTAATTCTGAATAGATTTTCACTCAATTTTTTTTTCTTTTTTTTCTTTTTATTATTTATTTAGAATATTGATCACATACTGATACGGTCTGGGTGTTGGTGGGTGTTCGTCGAAACAATCCTTACCTGTAACAAAGAAAAAAGAAATCGATGTGTAAGTGGTGCAATTGATTGAAACATTGTTCGATTTTTATTCATTGAAAAACTAGATTTCTCATATATACCTGAACGTGCTCGTAGCTAGTATCAGTGAGACTAAATGAACGTGACGGACTTAATCAGCAAACAAGAACGCGGGATAGAAAGTAAGAAAAAAAAAAAAAAAATGCAATAAAAGTAAAAATTCTATTTCTAAATCCTTAACCAAATTTGGGACGCACATTTAGTCTGATAAAATTGTAAGAGGAAGTTGAAAATTGAAAAGGATATAAATATAAGCAAGTTCGGAAGAAACGCGAGATATATAGGTCAGGGGATGGACCGGTCGGAATATTGATCGGTGCAGCCGGGTCTCTACGCCGACGATAGTCGAGGGTGGTCGAGAGTAACTCCATTATGCATCAAGACTTTAAAGTAACGTCACGTGGCAATATGCTTATGTATATAGGTGTATATACCCATGCAAACGATACAGATATGCATATACTTAAATATATACGGATTTATTTTATTTGAATGCAAAAATAAAACTTCATTACATTTCATACTGCAGTCCTTTGAGAAATATATTTTTATACTTATTTCACGAACTTTGAGGGAATATGGGTGGGGGGTGTAAATTTTTCTTGTTTATATTTATTTAAAAGTCTGACGTTTAAACTTTGTCAACTTTTAATCACCTCGAACCTGATCCACACCGATTAATAATATATATATATATATATAAAGTTTTAAAATTTCTATGATTATATGATCACGTATTTTAATTTTTATTCAAAAATACCTCGATATAGAGAGAAACTTTGATCCGAATAAATCGTCCGGACTAATTGGATCTCAAGTCCGATTGAGCATTGATCGTTTGATCCGAGTGACTCCTGCCCAAAAACAGCAGCAATGATATTCAAAGGATTTCCTCAGGTTCTACACAGTGAAGAGGACGAAAAACGCAGGCGTACTAATTAACGGAATTTATTCAACAGAGTTGAATGAATATTATTATAAAGAGAAATAAATTCATTGCATTTATGCAGCAGATGTAAAGAGAACTTTACCTCAATAGTCAAAACACGCATTTTGCAGTTTCCCAATTTTCAACAAAACCAGCTTCACTTCAAAGTCTCTCGACCGACGTTTTATCTTCTGGGGATATATGTTTTCAAAATTTATCGCTCATTAGACTATAAAGCTAGGGCTTCTAACACTGACTAATAGCAGTGGGTAGTAGTTCGTCTCTCGCAGATTCGTGGACCTAACTTTCCTCGGTTAGTAATTTCCCAACGTTCAGATCTCCCTGCAGGCTCGAGGTAGAAACGCCACAGCAAGTTTGGACAGTTTCGTAAACTATGTATGCAGTTTATCGAGCTAACTCAAACTGGTGTAGTCCCATATACATATACGCCCACATAAAATATATATATATATGAATACAGCGAGTGTCGTAAATTTTCAAGTGCCAAATATCAGTCGACGTATCATTCCAAGACATTGGCACATCAATTTCGGATGAAAATGTTATAATAATTAGAGGCAAAAACTCAGCGCGAGAAATACTTCAATTTAAAGTCTGCGTCGTATCGAAGAGAAGAATTGTTCCATATAGCCTTCGGCTTGTCTACGCCTTACGTGGATACCTAATTAATGCAGATGTATGCATTTCGCAAGCATCTTGTCTCCGGTATTTGAAGAATAATTATTGTACAGTAAAATTGGTACGGGTGATATCAGCCGTACAGAAACAACATCCTTCGCATCTATTAAAGAGTGAAAATTAATAGGTAAACGTTGAATAAACTCGGCGTATATATCAAAGTCGTTAACAACCATCTGCATCATTCGTTGGTTATTTTCATTCTCGTCTTTCTTGCAATTAACAGCTAATAGGGACGAGGTCCTTGCCCATCTGTGGAGGCAATAAATTGAACTCTGGACCGATACGCGGATGAAAAAATTCACAATAATTCGAGGTAGATATGTATGATAGGAGAAAAAGGAGCCTGAACAAAAATTCGACGTCGTAGCTACCCTCATTTAGGACCGTTTTTAGTCTCGTAAGATGCGATGGAAGAGGAGGTGGTATAGCAGCGAGCGGCGTGTCAGTGTAGTAAACAATGGCTAGAAATAGAATAATTATTTATCCAAGCAGAACAAGCCTCGCGACTGATGTTAGCCTTCGTGATTTCTCCGGTTTCTAGATTTGCCCTAAGCCCTCTAAAAACGTTTAGATCTAAGAATTTCTATTATATTTTAATTACCGGAAATAAGTAATGAATAAAATTTCTTTCTTTCTTATTTTCAATACTATATTATTATAAAAATTATCGCTCATACTGACGCGTTATCGATACCACATATAGGTATGCGTTACGACGTAGAAAAATCTCGCGTAAAGTCAAGGGCCTTGTAGTTTTTATTATTATGCAAGTATATATTTACGGGTGTTGGTATATATACCGATATATGATCATGTAGTCAGGAGAAACGGATTCAATTTGGGCGTCACTGAAGCGTGGTTATCAAACGGCCCTGAATTTTGAAAACAAGCTTGAGTCAAGGCACTTTGAGATCCAAGATCAAGACCAAAGTGATAATTATATGAAATATATTTGAGAGTTTCTCTTACTTTTTTTTTTCTATTTCATTTAATTTTTTCTAATAAATAGGGAAATAGGGAAATAAAAATACAAAAGATATTGTGGAAAATTTTTTTTTCCTTTTTTTTTCGTATCGCTAAATTCACGCTCCGAAATACATAGCTTCAGATTACTTAGTTATATCTCTTTGATCTTCGGACCTACATGAGAAAAAAAAAAAAAAAAAAAAGAAATCCACTTCTGAACCGTAATGAAAACGATATTATTATTCACGTGAGTGGGCATACCTCTCCTAGGTGCAGATCTTTTACTTAGTATAGGTATAATTCGAGTCTTCTAATAAAAAATAAAAATTAAAAAAAAAAAAAAAATCGTCTCTTCAAGGTCTAGTATTTATCTTGTCTCCTAAAATTAAATCACTTTTCATGTATGCTTTATTATTTTACCGAGAAAAATGACAAGTATAGAAATTTGTAAATCAACGAAATTCGAGAGCTCTCATAGATCCGAAATCCAGAAATTAAATCGTGGTTTAAATAATTTGAGAAAAAAAGAAGAAAAAAAAAAAAAAATTCGCAGTTAAAAAAATTCGTAGACATATAGGTCTGATTTCCGGATTGAAATTTCCCGCTCCTTTTTCTTCTCATATATGTACATACCGTATTTTATTTCGTGTTGTCGTCAGGAGGACGCGCGCCGGTTTTGTGCACACTGCCGCATGATACGAGTTCTTTTTTCCTGAACGCGTCTAAAAATATTCAGAGCAACTCTGCCTGTTTGTAACAGAGAGAGAGTCAGGCCAGCAGTCTCACTTGCTCACTCGCTCACCCGCTCCTCTCAGTGACTTCAAAGCTTCAAAGCTTTTCTCTAAAGTTCAAGAGTCACGCCGACTATAACGCAGGTCTCTGTGGAAATTCAAAGCTACCCGACTTCGCGCATTATTATATTATACACAATATATTACTGGAATACATTTATACCTTTACCTACACACCCGGTATTGCTGTACTTCACCTCTGTCCAAGGTATAGAAAGAAGAATTAGCTTCTTGTAGGCTGCAGGCATTACTTTTCGTAAAAACTTCAACCATAAAGAATTCTAAGGCCGAACAAAACGCAGGATAGAATTTAGGGAGATTTTTTCATTGAATATGAACCCCTGCACGCGCTTTGGAAACAATAAATAATATATCAAATGTTAATCAGTACACAAAAATGAAAAAATTATAGCCGGGGAAAAAATCGCCGACAGAAAAAAAAAAAAAAAAAAAATCCTTCTATCTTATTACCTTATACGTTATTTATTTTTTTTTTTTTTCAATGATATGAAACACGAGGTGCATAAGCATATACATATATTTATATACAATACACATACTCATGAAACCGTTTTTTTTTTTCTATTTCCGAAATAAACGTTTCATTCCTACTACGACTATTCCAAATTAGAACCCATGCCGATGCATTTCAAGCTGCGAGATATTTTAGGATCAAGCCTTACCTTATTTTCTAAACGATTAAACAAAAACAGACAACTTCTCGTTGACCTGGGCTCTAATTTTACACAACCCTGTCTTTTTTAAAAAAAATTTTTTTATCTTACTTCCCGCTGGTGTCAAATCTATCCAAGATCTAAATCGATACGTGGATTGCGGTTTTGAGTCATTCGTACGTTTGGTTTTCGGTAAACATAACTCTATAGTGACGAAAAATTGACTCCCGAATATTCGATAGCAACTTTATCATTTTCCAATTCCGATGCATATAAATAGATGAATGAAATCCAGAAATAAGAATGATCACTTCTCGTTCTATGTTTGTCAGAAGAGTCAAAACAATATAAATTTCGAGTTAACCATGGGTACATGGAACATGAGAAAATTTCAAAGCGTACAAAAACAGAAAAGGAACAGCTGTGAGGGTCAGAGTTCATTATTAATTCTCTTAAACATGGAATGAATGATTATTGAATCTTAGGAGTATTGAAAGAAAAAAAAAAAAAAAATGAAAAGTAAGAAATGTAGCGAAGAGTATCCAATTTCAGGGTAAATCAAGCCGTCGAAACTGTTGTTCGGTAGTCTTTGGCATTCGAAGACAAGCTAGTGGATTAAAAATGGATTCAACACAGCGTGGTTCATGTGCCAACAAGTGGACGAACGAGACAGAGACATAGCTCGCTATGTAGATACGTTTAAACGTATAGATATCATATGTAGTTTTAGCTGGAACGAGAACGCCTACTCAATATTACACACATGTGTCTGCACGCATCTAGATATAATTTCGCTGCTTGTGTTATGGATGCGAAAAGTAAAGTATTACACAATACCTATGACTAGTGACTACTACCTACTACCTACCTACCCACGTGCCTATCTTGGCATGCTCATCTCTCGCGATCATATACGTATATAATAAGTTTATCCTATTTCCTACCAAATAATTGGTACAAATTTTAGATCTGACGAATTGAGGGGGTTTAATTTTTCTTTTTTTTTCTATTTAAGAATAGATTTTTGCGGCTGTGAGAAAGTGCGGATTGCAGATTAACGATTGTATAACGTCGGTATACGAATTTGAAATTTGACATTTGGAATTTGGAATTGCGAATTGGAGATCTTCTTTCGATTTTTATCTGTCACGATCGATCGAGCACCATGTGACATGGACTTGGTGACTTATATCTAAATACATCAAAGGATGCCCGATTATCAGTCCGTCGAGTTACACTTTATATTAGTCACTGCTTGTGGCAGACCCAATTACAAATTTCGAGGTGAATGCTGCAAGAACAAGACTAATTTGGAACTCGGCCAATCCTGATTAATTACATTTTTCATCGTTCATATTCCAGCTAAAAGATATATCCATACAGATTTATGTCTACATTCAAAGTACACGTAAATTCTACTGCACAATATCATCCGCATAAAATTACTCGGTATTCAATAATTCGCGAATTTATTTCAAAATGAGAACAGAGTTATCGAGAATTAATTATAGCCGATATTACAACAAATACATGGCAGGATTTCACACGGATATGAGCTCCATCGATTTTGATCTGTGAAGTGAGGTTTTTTTTTTCCATCTTGGGTTTTTAATGCGAAAGGTTGGGTTCGGGCGGAACTTCCACCTGAATTGTTAATCAGAAGGCAAGTTTCCCGCGGCCTTGTAATATCGTTTGTTAAATATATTCAGGCGAGTAACCCTAAAGGTATAATAATCTACTGAACTTATTAGGTATAGGTACGTACCTACACACATGCTACATACATACATACATACATATATCGTTCCCAAATAACCTCGTCCAAGGAATCTATACTTAGCGTTGCCTGCAGGTCATCATGAATGGACCAGGGAGTCTGTCTCCAAGACACAGTCATCCATTACTATTTATACCCCAAAGAGAAGGCATAATTTATACACATGAAATTTCATTCCATACATATGCATGTGTCTCATACGTAGTACAAATAATTCACGATATGGGGTTGGAGCTTATTACCTACAGACACACACCTCTTGCCTTGAGGTGTGTACATCATTCGCTCATATGCTCGTTTGTTGGAGAATGTATTGCGGTACAATGTCGTCATATAGAGTCAAGTTTAAGCGCGATGCTAATGAGGTTCTAATTAGTAAAATTATTATTATTATTATTACTATCATTATCATTATCATTATCATTGCTATTATCTCGAACAGCTATTTTAGGGGTTGAAAATTACGATATTATATTGGCAACGTCGTACAAGCAGTGTGTAGAAATAGTGGCTATATTCTCCGTACAATTTGGATCATGTGATCATTATGTGTACTGAAGTAGAAAAAATATTTTATACGATCCCTACATGTCATGTACACTGCCGTTATTTTTTTTCTATTTAGGAAAAACGATATTTTTGATTACTGTATACCAATATATAATTATTACGGATTCGATTTGCGCGTATTTTATTCACAACTTGTAATCCAATTTGCACAAGCGATCAACAATTCATATATTGATTCATATGAATTATATGCGTTGATGAAATAGATACTCGTGTCAAAACTTTAGACCAGGGGATTTTATCAAATTTATTTATTTATACTCGAAATAAAATTAATCCGCGGATATTAATTATCATATTTTCACATCATTTGGAGGATTAAATTTATAATTTGTCTCACATGTCTATTCAAAATTGTACAAGAAAAAAAAAAAGTGGAATAAAAATCCCTCAATCTAACATATTTTACTTATATATATATTCGAGACTGTCGCGTAGATATATGTTTATAGAGACAGGGTATTCCGGGTTATCAGGACTTTAGAATTTAGCTTGTGAATTATTGAAAAGCGAAAGGGAACTCTTTCAGCAGTTTCCGGACGAAAAGGAGTATCCGCCTTGATGCCGGATATCAGACGCAAAGTGGGCAAAAGATAAAGAAAAAGTTAGAAGAAAGAAAAAAAATAAAAAAATTTGAACAATACGGAAGAAATAGACAAATTTTCGAAGTTTTTTAAGAGTAAAAAACCTAACGAAAAATATTGCGTGAGACTCAATTACTTTTCTGAAAAAAAAATTGAATATAATTTTTTTTATTTTTATTTATTTATTTTTTTCTCTTTCTTTCTTTCTTTTTGGCAAATTTCCATAGTTAAAAGTCACATGGACTTTTGGCCGCATCGCGTAACTCAGGTCCAAGATATTCGGACAGCAGCTGTTACATATATGTATACTATATACGAATATTGCGGAAATTTTATTGTTCCTGCGATTTAACACACGTTTTATTTATAATACCTGCACGGTGAGGAGAATTCCTCCGAGACCCGAAAGTTGTTTTAGAACCGAGGGATATAACTCGTGGGACGGTTGACGCCAGAAACCGGGGCACAACCGCACCATTGTTTCACTAATTAAGTAAAGTCTTCAGACAAATAAAATTTCAACCCATAAATTACTACTACTATCCGCTTCAACTCCCCTTTAGTTTATTTCAAATAAACGCATGGGAGCTAGAGGAAGCATTCTGTTCGTGGGGGGAAAAAAAAAAAAGAAAAAATTTACTTCAACAAATGTTTTCATTCTTTGTCAAGAACAAATGTTTAATGCTCATTAAATCGCGAATTATAGCCTGAGAAATATTTTTAATAGAATTAAATGGAATATGTTAATGTACCTAATAACTAGACGTGTTAAATTACGTCAGGATAATAGCGAGACCGAATTACGTTGATTTTATCTTCTTGATTCGATTGTACCGCCATAAAATGTGTTTCATTGCTCAGTTGACTGAAGGCCCGCGGTAATTAAATGAGGGAAAAGAAGGAGGAATATTTTAACACCGTGACTTATGACTTAACCCCACGGGGCGAGGACGAAATGAGTTCTATCTACGAAGCCATTCCGAAACGAGTATCGTCCAAAAGTGACGAAATTTTTTCTTGCGTCTATGTATGTGTATATATACTTAATATATATGAACTTAATTCAAGCTGGCCTTAAGCCTTATAGGAATCGATTTTCCACTCTACCCAGATCCGTAGGCGACTAGATTTCTAGCCCCGCATAATGTCCAGTGCGGTTGAAATGAATTTTCATTGGCAATAATAACATCAAAGGCCTTCAATGTTTGATCGGAAAAAAATTTTATCTACGCACATATAATATGTGTATAAAAAAAAAATTAAGTTACTTTGAATGATGTTTGTTAACAATTTTTTAGATACGTAGGTATACGTATAAAGCGTGATCAGGTGTCTTGGGACATTAAATTTTACCACAAAATTGAATAAACACGGTTAGTCAATATCGGCTGAAGATTCGATGCCAAATTACACACATGTATGTGCGTATACATACGTACATCGCTTTTATGATTTCTCCAATTTCAATGAGCAGCCAATCCGCCATTATACTCATGTCTTCGAAACTTTGAATCCTCTTTATTTTGTCCGCGATATGAAGAAATGGTTTTTCGTTATTTCATTGAAAATTAAATTTTGTCATTTTCTCTATCGAGTTCGTATATCACACAGCTATGTAAAATACAAAAGTATATGACTACGCAATTCCTCACGTACATCTATTCTTAGTATATGTCATATTCTATACGTATACTCGATCCCTCGAATTACCACTACATAAAATACACAACCCCCTTCTTCGTTCGAGTTATCTCGGCCATCTTTCACCCCGGAAGGATAGTCCACCGGTCAAGTGGGGGCTGTGACGAGGAACGGGGTTGCTGAGGGTTGCAAAGTCCTCCCGAGCATCAGCTCCAGGCACGGTCTTATACCTAAAGCCATTTTCTTGCGGGCGAAAATATTATTTTCCCAATATAAATCGCGTAGTTTGATTTGGTCATGCAAAAAGGTCCGCGAAATGTTATTTATTTTATTATTTATTACCTCGCCTCTTTTTCATTTACTTCATCTTAGTATCATTCGTTCGATTCGTTAATTTTATCCATACGGAAGATATCGAAAACAAAATTCTGTTTTTCTTTCCATTTATTTTGGTTTATTTCCTTGTTTTCCTACATCCCCTTTTGAAAATTTTGTTCCGCGTAACGCGGGCGTAATGATGGTAACGTGGACTAAAATTGTGGTCATGTTTAGTACGCGCGCGCAAATACATCGATCACCACCTTCAGTCACCTGCGGAAAACCCAGCGACGTATCCCGATGTTGCGCGACGTTTGGCCATCCGTACAATTTGGCCAAGGATAGACGACGAAGCTTCTCTCTTAGGTCTTATCATAATCCAAAGATTTACATCGGATTAATTCTAGCCTACGCGTGGATACCGAACGACAAGGTCAATGACCGGTGGAACCGCACTTTCACGCATCACGATCATCGAAAAATGTCGGAAAATTATTTTGCGAAATGAGGAAGTATTATCCTTCCGTAAAAAAAACCCCCGGCGATTATATATTTTCTGTAGTTTATTTGAAAATTTATTTGTCACTAGATTTTCCGGTGTTATAGTCATATCTGTGGTATTATATAGTAATGATATAACAGTAGGTATATTTTCTTGGCATTGAAAGTAACAATTTCTTTGATATTTTCATATCTGAGCAAGTCATATAATCGAAGAGGAATAACTTCTAATCAAGACTTTCATTGAAGAATGAAAAGAAATTTGTGCGACTTGTATTAATTAAGAAATATTCTAAGGGTAGGTATATTATGTGTATAATTAATTTCAGGTAATAGAAGGAAAATAATGAGAAAACTCAAACAAAGAAATAAACGAATGAATGAATGCATGAATGATTGAATGAATAAATGAATGAAACATTTTCAAAATCTAATGCAAGACAGGAAAAATAAGTGTGAACTGAGAGGAGAAACTGTTTTTTTTTTTTTTTTCCTTTTCTTCTTTTTTCACAAGTTTCTTTAATTTAAAATTTTTTTTTTTTTTTTTTCCAACTCTTTGCTAGCGAAACGCGTCGAAGTATGAATCTAGGTAGGTAATTGCGACCTCTGAAGTGGCTCAAGTACATATCTACATACCCACGTAGTCGAGAAATGTTGGTTCAAGTATTCGCCGGGGCAGTGACATGTAACTAAGATGCAAAGAGGACGCTGTAGTAAAGGGAAATATAGGTGTGACTCGGGAGGGTAGCGAGACTCGAGAAGAGAGAGGCGAAAACAAAAAAAAGTATAAGGGAAGAAAAAAGAAAAAAGAGAAAAAGAGATATGGCATGGAAATATAGTAAGGGAGGGTGTGCAAGACGTTAAACAAAACCAGAATTTCAAGCTTTAAGCGAGGCACATTTTCAGACGCAAAGGCGAACGTTCGTCTTTCAACGGGATGTCCGAGTCGCTGAACACGCCGAAAAAGGTGGAAATCGAATTTCTCCAAATCTTCTCCTCCATCTTTGGCCGAGTAGCAGCAACAGGCGGAAAAGGGGGAGGTATACTGTCAAAAGACAAAAAAAGAATAGAAAAAAAACCGACAATAATGTGCTGCCGAATATCTGTTCACATTTTTTGTTAATTTTTTTTTTTTTCCCAATTTCCAACATCATTTTATTACCTCAAAAAAGTTTAACCACCATTTTTTTGCCGGACGTTGTTTTTTTTTTTTTTTTTTTTTTTTTTTATTATTGGACTGAAATTATTTTCTCATTTTCATTTCTTTTTTTTGTTTTTTCTTTTTTATTTCTCCCCCTCAAACATTTCCTTCGATTATAGCTAATTTTATTTTTACGCATAGGTATATTAGGCAACCTCGAAGCGTCGCCTTGCTGCTTAAAGATATCGTCGATATTCGTGACCAGATTGAACAAAAGTAGGTATAACTCGACGTATACGATGAGAACGCATTGCGGACGTGGCATGAGCCGAATTTACCATTTCACCTCACGATTTATTCACCTCCGGGCTAATTAAATCGTTCTTAAAATCAACTAGATCGTGCAGCGAGGGAGAAAAGCGGGTATTTCCTTGCTGGTTATTGGCTTAGGCATTAGATGGTTCGATGAAATCGCCTTTTCTTTTTTTTTATCTGCTTTCATTTCGGTTCTTTCTGCTTTTTCTTTTTTTTTCTTTCATTATTATTATTATTATTATTGTCATTATTCCTTCACCCGCCTCTTCAGGAATTAGAGTAAGTAGGTATATATACGTACGTTGAAACCGGGAAAAATTAGATATAAAGCCGAATGGAATCGGATGGTCACGTAAGAATTGGTGAAACAGGAGGCTAAGTAATATGAAAGCCGCATGGATCGTCAAAATCTCGGCTTAGGAAGCGTTAAAAATAAATCTTAGATCGTGACATAATTGTCCTTATAAATGTCAGAGTTTATCAGATTAAAAAAATGTAATCCCCGAAAATTGATGGTACCACCACAGCTCCGATAAAAATCTGCATAAAATTCTGCACTTTTTTTTTTCCCCTCGTTTATAAATTCACGAAAAACTTAACGACGAATCAAATCAGAAGATAGGAAAAAATTGTACTCCAAAAATTCATGTAAAAAAAAATAAAAAATAAAAAATAAAAAATTCTAATAATTTGATCTAATAAGTGAGACACGAAGTGCAGTATACTAAACGGTGCGTCGCGACGGGTCGAATTCATCTCCTCCTTTTTTTTTTAGCTAAGGCTCAGCCCTTTATCTACGGCCGGGATATCATAATCTCTCTGTTCTTTGACCATCGTAAAATCGTCGCTGACCACGACGCTGAAGGATTTTCTGGTGCGTTAAATTTCACCACGAACACGGCCGCTACTCGCATTTTGTGTAAAACCTTGCGGTTATCCTGTAGCGGTAGTATACAGAGAGAGAGAGAGGGAGAGAGAGAAAATAATCCGTTAAAAGACAGAAAAAATAGAGCAAATTTTTTTTTTTTTTTTTTATATATATCAAAGAGTTAAATATTAAACAATTATTTATACAGGGAAGTGTGAAATGGACCCTTCGTCGATAAGAAGGGAAGAAAAAAAATGAAACGGAATTGGGGTTGAATTCTCGCTGATTAAATAAATAACGAATTGATGATCGATTGCATAATGTATGTGGCTATCGGCTTGTGTCAATTACTCGGATCGGGTTGTTGTATCTAAAGAGTAGGAGGCGAGAGTGGCGAGTAGTGTAACCTAATAATTTAGCGAGCTACGTACCATGTCGCATATACATATACAATCGGGGAGGGACACGTTTCCCACGAGACAATTGAACGTGGGTCACACAATCCTCGCACAACCTGTTGGATTTAATTGAAAAACGTTGCAGAAAATATCTACTAACAGATTTCCGAAACGTTTAAACGAAATTATAATTCGATCGTTTACCGATAATCTGAAGGAGAAAAGAAAAAAAGAAAATAGAATAATTACCACCTAGGTATGTCCGGCCTGTCTGTAACACTGACAAGGCCTACATGCGGTTATATTCGGCAAAAAGTTATCGGAAATTACTTCTTTTTTCTTTCGGGTATTCGACAAATCATTTTTACTTTTTTTTTCCTTTTTTCTTTTTTCTTCTTCTTGTCATTAACGAAGAACAGAATAATCGGTTTTCGTACTCTTTTTTTAATTTCTGATCGTATGGTAATTATGAGTCAAGGTCACTGAAGCGTTACGGGAACCGTAGACCCCGTTCGACTCGACGTGACGGTGCATGAATAAGCTAATCTATGCATTACGAGCTGGCAGTGCGTATTGATCTGCCCTCTTCCCTCTTCCCTCTTCCCTCTTGCCTCTTGCCTCTTGCCTCTTGCCGCCTCTCTAACCCCCTGCCGACGCCCTCAGTCGACGCCACCGGCGCCACCGCCACGGGGCACTACACCAGTAACATACCAATAGCACTGGCACCGGCGCCGCGACCTTTTCTCATATATATATGATACCGTGAACAGCCAAAGTCTGACCTAGCGCTTTCTCCATATTCTTCAATTTTTTTCAAGTGATAAATATAAATTTATCTATACGATGAATTTTTATCACTGTAGATAACCTGTTGAGTCTCGAGATAGACAGACGTATGTATTACTCCAAAAAGTAAAAAAAAAAAAAAGGATCAGTGCATTTGTGCATTTGGGTTATATCCAATTTAGTCGTACACATATGGCAAAGTGGGAACCTCACAATCAAATGAAATTATCTCCCACATGACCTATCTACCGTGTCTATGGCCAGGGTATAGTATTGATATAGAGATGAGATAATTTGTACAATAATGCATATATCACATATTCAAATCAGAGAATAAACGTATTTAAATGTCGTATTTTTTCTTTCACCTTTCAGAAAATTGTACAAAATTATATCTTGGATAGAAATTTCAGAAAATACTGGAACCACTGCGAATTATATACGTTACAATGGCTCGGGGCTCGATGAAGCCAGATACTGTGAATTAGCTGAGTTTTAAAAATACGATAGAAGGTGAAAAAAAAAAAATTATGTATAGATACCTTCTGTTGTATATTAAGGTCTAGAACGAATATGTTTTTATCATTGATTTCGATCGAAACAAATCGATGGTGTCATGAGAATATTAATTAAAGAAAAAAAAAAAGTATAAAATTGCTATAGTATGTATGATGATTCAAAGAAAGAAAAAAAACTCAAAAAAGGGATGAGATCCCGTCAATCATTTTTTTTTATTTCTTTATTTTTTTTTTTTTTAACAGTCATAGGTATTGGGGTAAGGAAAACCGCTGATTTCCGGATTTTTAATAGTACCTAATGTAAATACGAATCGATAGGGAATCGTTTTTTGTAAATATAAAGTAATCTGTAAAAAATTTTCTCAAGAAATTCGTCGGATGAATAATTATCGAGATAACGGGATAATAAGATCTGTCACAGTTGGGGGAATCGAGGTTTTAACAACTCTAACTAAACTTCTCTTACACTGAGTTAGTATAATGAACTAATCTCAAGTTTGAAACTTGAGCTTGAAATTAATGTCACCGAGATTGACAGATATTTTCATTCTTATTGGCCAGCTGTTAGTTATTTCATTACCTTTTCTATTTTTTCTCTCTCAGAATTTTGCTACATAGTGAAAAACGAATAATGGATCGTATTCCCGTTGTGGGGTAAAAATTTTTTGCTTCAAATACCCGACGCGATGTCTTTGGCGACACAATATCGCATTTACGGATACCGGATGCTGCCAGGATTCGGATCACGCGCATCATCTTCCGGTCTTGAGGAAATATATAGATGGATAGGTAAAGTCAATTTCCTACGGGAATTCAATAAATTGATTTCTCAAATTCCCCTCGAATACTGAGTAACGATATTCCCAAAATTGATCGGGATTATCCCCCGTTTCTACGGAATCGCGTGGATATTTTCTCGTTTTCGTCTTTCTTTATTCCAAAAAATTTACCAATGATTAATTCTTTCGGTTCTTTCGTCTTATTACGACAAGGCCACACCATGTACGAACGAGTATGTACCCAAACCTGCTACCCATCTTGGTGTACCAAAAATATGTATGTACAGATTTCTTAATCAAGAGGTGATTTTAATCAGTGATTTATTTATAACTTAAATGATAATAATTAAATAGTCTGAGTAATCATATTTTTGGTGACGAAAGCAGCCGGCAAACATATACGATGATAACAAGTTTGATGTAAAGTCGTAATCTCTGTAACTGTGACGACATGTGGTACCGATAGACATACGAGGATGTATGTATATATATATAAGTATATACATACGTGGTAGCTGGTAAACAAGCGAATTGCGAAAACCTTTAGATGAATTGTGAAACTTCATCGAATAATAATAGAATTGTATGAATGAACAATCCCTCCGAACCCCTTCCCGAGTCATTTGATGAATGAACGAAGCGTGCTCTTCTACAGTCGTAGAGAATCTTTGAAAGTTTGTTGCTGCGGCAGCGTAACATTATCTTAACATTTTAAATCCTTTTGGAATTTTATCTAACCGAATAAACACAGCTACGACTGAGATAGATGATAAAAATCTCTGATCTTGGTGCAGAGCAATGATTATATTCATATCTTGTTTGGAATCGTGATTCAGTACCTCGCATGATGATGAAACGCCGAAATTAGGACTTAGCGGATTCATGCAAGAGCTTTGTCCACTCCCTAACTTTACCAGGCTTCCTATTCCTTGAGCTATTCAGTTTCTCATACCTTTTACCATCGTTCTTTGGTCTAATATAAAACTAGTGATACTGATACGACAAAATTCAACGAATTGGGATCAGCTTTTCGGTAACCATGCTGGTGCTTTTGCTTTTGCTTTTGCTTTTGCTTTTGCTGCTGCGTCCATTTGTCCGTCCGTCCGTCCGCCCCTGACCCGGTGCCATTCGTCCTATCCGTGAACGAATATTGATCAAACTTCATGCTACGTGTGTTATGCGACAATATAATATAATATAATATAATATAATATGATATAACACGAGAAGTTGAAAAAGTGTTGGAATTTAACACTCCTATCATTATGGGCTGCATCGATAAGGACAGCAAGGAAATTATTGTAGTTAAATCTGACCGAACCGAAAGATAGATATATATATTTTCGACAAGGAGTTAAAGAAAAATAAAATTCTAGACTAAGTAAACTCGAACTTTTTGTATGAATATTTTTTCGAAAAATTTCATTTCGGGAAATTGGGACAGCGAGTAAACTGTATAAAAAAAAATTGACAAACAGTATTTGATAATCATATAAGCTATTCCGTTATCTTTATTTATTTATATGGATCTATCCATATATTATATACTACGTAATTCTGGGCCAGTGACCAGACCAGTAACGTACTATTAACTATAAGTCAACAAATCTATAATCGCGTATATAATATGATATATATATATACAGATACTCTACGTCTTACATATATGGTCGGTTTAAACGAAAGAATTTAATTATACTAACTTTCACACAGCTCTGAGCTCAGCTCTCTTGTCGTTCGCGTAACTGTGTCAGCCATTGCTTTCCCCGAAGAATAATCAATGACTGACCTAACCTTTACACCTATGAACGGACGGACACTAGTGCACAAAGCACACCTGTATGTAACAATTTCTTGAATAAATATAATCTAACGATTACAAAAAAAAAAATATATATATATATAGAGAGAGAGAGAAGGAGAGCAAATAAATGATACAATTTTCTTTTTTTTTTTTTCTTTTCGGCAAAATACAAAAGATATGAACATTGGGTATTGGTTTTAATTTTTCTTTTTTTTTTTATGACTTTCTTTCATTTGCAAAAAATGTTAAAAAGGAAAAATGGGAGAAAAAAAAAAGAAGAAAAGAAAGGAAAACCTACTTGGTGAATTTTGGAATGAACTTTTATTATTTTTTTTTTTTTTGTATAGTGCGTAGTATGTTAACACTTTCCGCGTGACATATTTATGTGGTGTGTTATAACGCATATATACCTATATACCTATATACCTATATGTATGCATGATGGTGAAGCAGGCGGCTCACTTCTGTATTTCTGAATTGAATAGAGTTTCCGAGTTTCAATTCCTTTTGTACGCTCTAGTCGAGCTTCCCGTAAATCTGCGTTATGTTATATTATACTATAGGTATAATGATAGACAGACGTAATTATGAATTCTTCGCTTCAGCTGTCAAACCACAACGAATACAATAGAGCAACAAGCTGCGTAGGAATGCTCCTCTCTTAGAAGGAGATTAACTCTGTCGTGCTATACTACACATTATATTATACCTATTTAGATGCGTATTCACGTATTACATACATTATACATACGCATACATACATATGTATATAAAAATCTAAATGAAAGATTTTTTGCCGAGGTCAAATCCCCCGAATCATACTTTGAAATAACGGGCGTCAAGGTCGAGAATACGAGCTCAATAAATAATTACGTGATTTGAAAAAAACGTGACCATTTTAGGACACGTTTTGTCGTTTATATTCAGAATCTAACGACAAATGAAATAAGACGCGATATAAAATGCTAATTTAAAACGATTTTTCTTTCATTCTTCTGCAATTTTTTTGCTTCTTTGTTTTTTTCCCGTAACCGGAATTAATTGAGATAACAAATCCCGGTTATCAAACGGTGGTTTTCCTTCACACAACTCGATTATCAGCTCGGTTTATGCAAAGGCGTAATAAAACATGCGCCGATTCTGTACGTATATAAAATCTGTGATTATTATATCATTGCAACAATAGTCGAAATTTTTGAACGAAAATAACCAGTTTTATCAAAAATAGTCTTTCGAAGTGGTTCAAAGTATATTTTTTTTTTTTTTACAAGAACAGAAGAGGAAAAAATGAACCGCGAAATGACTAGCTCTGAAATATATCGCCCTGGTTCATGACCCGACCGTTTGTCCCTACGTGAATATCTTGTGCTGGGTAACCGTTTCTTATTTGTTATTAATTATTTTTTAAAAATGAAGAAAAATTTCAACAGTCTATACTGCAGCCAACCTGTGACTAGGTACCGTAACGAACAGTGGACGATGGTCGCGCCAACTGTAGTTGGCCCCGGAGCCAAATGAGTTTGTTTGTGTCTATTATTACGCTCTGAACCGGCTGCCGAGTCATGGGTCCCCAAGAGGCCAGGGCGAACCTGAGGAAAAAATTAGTCTGCCTAGTGAAGTAAAGTGAGGTAAGAAGAGGAGGAGCGAAGGTATAGGTGTAGAGGTGCAGTGGCACCGGTACCAGAAGTAGGAGAGACCCGGAGAGTCTCAAAGATTGAACGATGCAATCCCCGAGGTCAAAGATATTTTCGGCAAGGAACCGACGAACGACGTCGACGTTCCTTCACTCATTCTACATGCCGGGCCTGTGTCCCTGCGTCGTTAGCGTGAGAGTTCTCCTTTCCGTTTCAATTGTAGATTTTTATATTTCAAAATAATTGTATGCGACGAAAGTGGGGAAGATATTGATCCAAATGACTTGTGGTTTCAAAAATTCATCCGAACCACGATTTAAATCGGTAAACTAATTACATAATTCCGAGGCGGTGATTAGTTATCGTAAAAAAAAAAAAAAAAAAGGAAAAAAAAATATATATATGTATGCGTGTATCCATGTGTAGCTAAAGGCACGTAACACTTCACGGCGTATAAATTTCTTCAGAGTAGTAACCCGCCGACCGAATTTTCAGTCCTAGAAAAATATGAGATACTCCGGAGTCGTACGCTTCGGAGTAGGTCAAAGTCGATTGATGTCGTAATCCAGGTGGTATAAGTAGTTACGACTACGTAAGCATATGATAGATTATAGAAAAACAGTGCATTTGAATTTCTGTTAAATTCATTCAAACACGTGTAGGGAAGACCGTTTCAATTCAGGTACAGGGGCGAAAAAAAACTACCATGTTTACCGCGACTGTATAAAATTGATAAAGCGATGAGATAATCTTGACAATTATTCGTATCTCAGCAATCAAATAAATCAAAGATAAACGTATTTAAATGATATATTTTTTTCGCCTTCTAGAAAAATTATACAAGGTTGGATCGTGGGTAGAAATTTCTCAAAATATCGGTGCTGCTGCGAATAATATACGTAAGAATGACTTGGGGGCTCGATGAAGCCAGAAACTGCGAATTAGCCGGGTTTTAGAAAAAATTATCTACATGTTCATCATCGACTACGATTCGCACAGATCGATGATGATATGGGAATATTAATTCAAGAAAAGGTGTAATTGTAGATTGGAAATTATTTCTGCAATTGACCATCGCGGATGTATGAATTGTGATAAAATTCTGCTACTAATGCGAACGTGTGGCAATTTCGTATTTGCATAGTCTTGAGAACAGCTGATTCGTATCAGCTGCGTAAATATTTATTTGATAAAAAAGAAAAAAAAATAATTTAATTTCATTGCTTGTTAATTGGATGTTTTGTATGTATTTGGGGTACAGGAAATTTTACTCAATTTATCAAATACGGAGTTAAATTTCTCGCTTCCGAAAAACACATTATACGATATAATACTATATCAATCAATTAATTAATTTCATAAACGACTCATTCTTCATTCATTTAACGTTGGTGAATACGATTCTCTCCAATCACGTCCAAAACGTGATGGAGAATTATGAAAATAATACGTTTAACGAATCGAGGGTTAATCAGTTATGACAAACAGATATTCGGATATTAATTATAAGCCAATAATTCATTATCTCAAGTTGTGGTATTCATTCGTTCGTATACGTATTGAACTCCTCGAATACAGCGTACCTACTTTAATCATTTTTTCAAACCGCAGTTTCTCCTCGAATACATTATAACACAACTAATTCATTATAGCTACTAGCCTCGATTACTTCAAATTACTTATGCTTGATTCATGTGTGTGACAACGCAGTGCAAAGCAGTTTTTAAAAACGTCAAATCGCCCCTGCAGCATCTCTCCGGGATTTCCCTAGACAGGTACTATTTCTCTTGATTTCTAAGTCTATGAATGTGAAACTACAAAATAGTGCAGAAATTTTTTCCGCCTTTTTTTCTTCGCAATTTCAGGCTGATTAATCTTCTTCTTTTTTTTTTTACTTTTACTTTTCTTTTTTCTTTTTTATGCAAACTGTAGAGGGATTCATGTACTATATTTACTCTTATATATTCATCTGTATATTGAACGGGATTTTATTTTAATACAGAGTAAAAACGTGAATGAATAATAAATGGGAGTTGAAAGTTTTGATCTGTTCCGGGTGAAGTTAGGTAACATTAAATTTGACGGAATTTATTATTTATGGTTATTACAATTTTGGGAAGAAGGAGAAGAAAAAAAAAAAAATTTCAGAAGTTTTTGAATAGCCGGTGACTGACGAAGATAACTATAATAAGAGATTGTACTAATTTATGGTAGAAACCGGTTCGCTAGTTTTTCTTTTTCCTTTTTCAACAAGGCTTGAACGATGAACGAGTAACTAATTTGTGGAATAAATTTAACAAAATAAGGAAAACGTGCGTTAAAAAATGTGTGAAAAATAAATGAAATTAAAATAAAAGGAACTTATGATTAGTGGAAGATCCCCTACCCCGTATATATAACACATGTGCGTGTTTATTATTTGAGATCGTGTCGTTGAAGTTGTAATTTTACTTGCTAAAAGTGTTCAAGAGATATTTAATTATTTAAAAACAGCTTAATTTCGGTTTACTTACAATTATTAAAATTAACAAAAACTCTAATGATAATGATTCGTGAAATAACTAGGTCACGGGGAAGAATTATCTCAGACGAAATGCCAGAATATACATATTTGAATAAACTTTTGATTTTTGTTGCGGAAAAGGAAGAAGAAAAAATATATAAAAAAAACAAAATGTAATGAAATGTAATATAAAGTAGCGAAAAATTAAATTTCTTCCGAAGTTTAGGCACAATCCATAGGAGAAAAAGAATAAAGAAATAACGAAAAAGGAAAAAGAAAAAGTAGGAGAAGACTAAAGCAGAGAATCAGGCTTTCTAAATCACCCATGGTTTGATCAATTTTATTTGCCTCATTCATTCCGGTATAGGAGATTACTTTCCACGAAGCCATTAGCAAATTGAGATGAGGAATTGGCTGGCGTTTAAATTTGACAGGTAAAGGAACCTGGCAGGGGGGCTAGGCTTTGGCCAGTAGGCTCGAGGGTGTATCAAAAGAAGAAAAAAAAAAAAAACTAAACACGGAAAAAATAAAATAAAAAATTAAATAAAACGATGGAATAGGTTTCCAGTTTTCGAACAGTACACGCGTATCATCGGTCAATTTTCTTCGATTATTTTTTCGCGCCGTATAGTATTAGCGAAATATGAATAAAATGATCGGTTGCAGCTTCTGCGAGCGTTATAATAGAGCGGACGTCTATAGACCTATACATGTACGTATATATTATAATAAGTAGAGAAGGTTTTATCGTAAACTTCTTTAGTCAGCGATAAAAACTCTTCTGCGGTTAATAAATTTCCTGTATTTAAAATAGCAGTAGGCTCGGTTACTATACCGCATGAGTGGGAAAAGAGATGATTAAAAAGTGAAGAGATTTTAGTTTTTCCTCTTTCGGTTTGTTTTTATTTATTTTTTTTTTAATATTTGAGGTTTTTTTTACATCTAGAGGTTGGATAAATTCTCACCTTGAAAAACGACCTGACAGATGAGAATGAAAAATAAAAAAAATTAAAAAATAAATGAATAAAGTAAATAAAATAGTATGGAGAATAACCGACGAGTCATCTCAGTTCTATAGTTATAGTTATAGTTATAGTTATAGTTATAGTTATTAAACCTTACGTTGTTTAATAACGTCGCAGTGTCAAGGGCAACTATACGACAGAAGCGTGAAATTTCCTCGAGGTTAAAATATCCCCCAAAAATAATCATTACCTAAAGACCGAAAGTAAAATAGAAGCACAATTTATTCCACGACCCGGGCTGGTGGAAATAAAAAAAAATAAAAAATATAAAAAGGTTCGAAGTAAACTGGCGGAGGGTAGGTCGATAGCAATGGCGCCGGCGAGTGGCCAGAAAATCAATCCGTCGGTCTTCTCTAGTAGAGGCGGCTATGCTTTCATATTACCGTATTCAATCCGCCTTCATATCCTTGATTAAGCCATTCGGTTTAATAATTATCCAAAAATTTTCTCGATTTTTCACTAAAACTTACTTACTTACTTACTTACTTTTAATCACGCGTTCCGTCGTCGACAGCTTCTGGGAATTATTTGATGACATCCTGCTCGCGGTCGCGGGCGCGCGCGACACTCACGATTCACGTCGGTGTACCTCCTGACAACTATTTAGTTTCGGTATATTATTATTATTATTATTAATAATAATATTATTATTATATAATATTATTACTATTATTATTATTATTATTATTATTATAATATCCCGTCTAATGTGGGAGAATTTTTGGAAATATAATAATAATTACACGACACACAACATCAGAGGCTATTATAAATATATCGCCTGATCGCGAGTAATATATAATCTGCTGGCAGCAGTTCTCACCCACCGCACTCTTAGAATATAGAAACAAATAAATATTATTTTATAATATTATTAATTAATCAAATTTTCGCAATATTTCATTTAATATTTATTATATTATTATTAATGAATTTTTATCGGATAAAAATTAACTCCTGATTATAATATATATATATATATATATATGTTAAATAAATATTCTCTTTTCGTTATTGTTTTTTTATTTTTTTTTTATTTTGTGTGTGTGTGTGTGTGTGTGTGTGTGATTTTTCGTGTATTTTTTTTTTTTAATTTTTTTTTTTTTTAATTTTACTTTTTTATTCTTGTTTCGTTCTTTTATTATTATTTATTATTTTTTATAATTATTATTATTATTATTATTATTATTATTATTATTATTAAATCGCCACGGTGACACGGTACACGACACGGCACGACACGGCACGGTAACCAGTAAGCGCGGTGCTAAAATTCTACTACAAGATGTCTGTCTCGGTCGCGGCACGCACTGTCGTTCCGCGGCCAAAACTACGGCGCAACTTTAGGACGCAGCTCGGAGGCGCACCGATTATTCGAGGACGAGAGAAAGAGAGAGAGAGAGAAAGAAAGATAAAAAGAGAGAGGAAAAAAGAGCCGACAGCGCAGTCGAGAGATATCCCTCTCTATAGTCGACGCGATCCTAAACGGCACCAAATACGCAGCTACGGGTTTTACCGTATCGTATTCTGACTTTCAGCGGCATCTGACGTACGTCGTAATACATACCAAACCGGAAGACTTTCTCGAATGACCTCTAGGTGCCGCCGCGGCCGCCGCGGATATTTCCCGCCTATTTTAATTTGAATAATTTTTATGTGCGCGCGCATTGCGACGCTTTGAAAATTCGCTGCGCAGTAGCCGGACTAACGCCGGGTCCCCGTCGGTATCAACAGATTCGAAAATATCTACTATAGATATCCTGGTTTTGGTAGGAACGCACTCGCGGGTTATGTCGCGGTCTTGTTTCAGATTAAATTCAAAATTGAATTTTTTTTCTTTTTTTTAGTTTTCTTCGCGTAAATCATTCTTATCAAAATTTCATCAAGTTTTAGAAAATTCTTTGTACGCGGTCATTTTCACACAGATAAATAGCGATATGCAATGAATTTCACAGATCTCACATTATTGTTGTATTATTTTACACGAGAAAATCATCTGGGATTATACAAAATGTTGAAAAATTAACAAAAAGTTACACACCACAAAGTCCCTTCACGATATTAGGTAGCCAAGTCTTGCACCGAAAATGAGTCTCGAATATATTCGAGAGTTTTATCAAGATTAGATTCGTCAGTTAAATTTTGCGATTAGATAAATATATCTGTACCTACTCTATCGCGAGATTCCCATATCAAGTCACTTCGTTTTCTATTAATAGGATAAAAAGTTGCAAAAAAAAAGAAAAAAAAAAAAACATTCCGAAATTTTTATCTTCTCGCGTCAAATTTTTCATTATTTTTTCTCGTGGTTCAATCTTCCATATATTATTATAATGTATATGTTTCGAAAATTATACTCTAAAGCTTTGTATTATAAAATTTGTATCGACTGTTAATTACAGCACAGATTACATTTATACTGTTTGTTACCTTGAGGCTCTCTTTTTGCACACATATTATTGGAACTAATCAAAATTAGACGCAAGTATGTACGCATAAGATAAAAAAAAAAAAAAAAAAAATTCATTCTTTCACATATACACATGTATTCGTATTTATACGTACGCCTTATTATTCGGTAATAAATTATTCGATGTTTAATTAATGCTTTGAATATATAGATTCGGTTTATACAATCCGTATTTAACAGATGAAATTTTCAATAATGTAACATAGGTGCGATTCAGATGTATGAATGATTAGTTCGAATTGCCAATATTCGGATTATTAGCTGTTTTTTAAATCCTAAATATCAGTTACTGGTCTCTTAGCTATGTAGGCGGTGATTTGAGGCAAAGCGACTATACTTTATCCGTCAAATTTCTCAAGTTTGAATAATCCCTAATGACGTCAAAACCCATTAGGCCATTCATGTTTTGTTGAACTGCAGTAAAGAACAGATCCACGTATGTCAGCTGAAAATAATATAGGTAAAGTAATTAGGTACACACCGTCAAATAATTTGCGATATATTTAGTTTCGAATATTTTACCTTTTCACCGTAAAAATATCCACCGTTATTTTTCACGCGATCTTCAAACCTTTCCATGTCAAAATGATGAGTCATGTTCACGATCTCTTCTCGCTTTTTGGCTTTTCGGACCGCGTTCGTTTCTCAGTAGTAAAGAGAACATACTGAAAAATTAAGTTGAGGTAGGTATAGTAACAGACACGCGATAATGAGTGGTAAAAATAAATAATATAAGCATAGCTGACTGAACCTTGAATCAGACGTGCATGCATGCAAAGTCCAAACACTTGCATAGAATTTGCAATAGCTGCGAGTTCCAGGTCTTCTAGATCAGTTTCGCCACCGATGTTAGATTGCTTTGCAAGATAACGACAGATTGGTAAAGTGTGATGATACTCTTTTCCATTTATCTCTAGTACCGGTACCTGGCCAATGGGCGTTGCTGTAATTGAAAAATCGGAGTGTATTATTCATATTGCGATTTATAATCATCCAATGATCTAGTATAGCCTCATTAGTGGCATACTGTACAGAAATATTAAAAATCTTAAATAACACGGACCCAATTCGAACGGATGATATCATTAGAGTGTTAAACTTGTCTACCCAAAATATCACGTAGGTAATTACATACTAGGCTTGATTGCTGCCCATGATTTCTTGTAATTTATACGAATATCCTCAAATTCGAGACCGCCATAACTCAGCATGAATCTAACAGATTCTCCCAGACCTTTGAAATCGAAATACGTCAGTTTGTATTCTGGCATTTTGACCTGTGAAAAAATTTGGTATAAGAAAAAGGCTGCTATTTAAGTGTAATATTCGCAAAGGAGTTTCATAATTCTACATTATGGAGGCCTGCGATCCACGTAGGTAATGCACAGATCCTTCAACAGGCCATGGGACGAGATCGAGCACCGAGAATCGGCAGTGAAATTCATTTTAGTGTTTCACGCAGGACTGATAAGTTTTTCGAGGGAAACACTCCAGGGAAAATGTGCTAGTAAAAACGAAGAATATTCAAATATCGAAGAACTGTAAGAATTCGGTTTTAATGTGACTAATCCTCGGCTCATGAATACCAGCGTTCATCGTCGGTCAAGTGATATTTTGACGTAACTTGTAATATAGATATGGAGTGACGAGATACTCACGATGTCTAGTCGTTGTATCATCCGGCTTAATTTTTTAAATAGCGTTACACGTTCGCTCTGACTCAGCTGGTAGTATTTTTTTCGCAAAACACTGAGAGTGAAATACTATCGATACGGTTGATGAACGATACGCTTTTATTGAACCGATGAGAGTCGCGGGTATGACCACGGGACGTGTGGATATGCAGGAGGTGGAAATTTATCTGTATTACCAGACGTCGGTTAATAAACGAATTTACAATCACTGATAAAAGTGTAAAAACTGTTTGGATCTGATTAGGATCAGGATTTGGAAATTAAATGTTCTAGACACAAACGGATGTTTTATATTCTTGTATTGGGACCAGAATAGGACAATTCGCTCGAAATGTGTTGCAATTTATTTTTATTCTAATGAAATCCATCTGAATAGTCATTGGTTCCAGCTTTCAGATGTGAAGAGCAAAAATTCATTGTACATCGGAGATTTAGGTAGGATCAATTATTCTTTTGAATTCCCAACTTTTTGATTATTAAACGGTTTTCGCAGCAATCGGAGTTCGAGTAATTAAAAATCAGTCTTGGGTCTTTTCGCTATGTAGGCGGCGATTTTAGGTAAAGCAATAACTTTGTCTGTCATTTTTCTCAAATTTTTGTAATCCTTGGTAACATCAAATCCCAGAAAGCCGTTCATGTGGTCGTAAACTGCAGTGAAGTACAAATCCGCGTAGCTCAGCTGCAATAAATAAGAAAAAAAAAAAAAGTAATAACTTGCTTGGTAAATGAAAAGACATATTTTCAAATTCTTTACCTCTCCGGCGTGAAAATATCCACCGTTATTCTTCACCAGATCGTCAAACCTTTTCATATAGAAAGGAAGACTTTGATTTACGATCGCTTCTTTTTTCTTTTCTTTTTCGACCGGGTCAGTTTCCCAGTAGTAAAAAGCCAATGCTGAAAAATGAAGTCGACATATGTTGCCAGTAAAACGTATACATGAGGCAGGGTGGTCCAATTATTGGGGGTTCGGACGAATTTTTTAACAGGCGGCCCCCAATTCGGCTCTAAATAATTCACAAACAGTCCCCCAATTTTTTCAGATTTTTATTTCAACTCTAACCCGTCCCAACGAGAGGGTGGATTTCCGCATTCAAAATGCAAGTGTTTCGATTATGTTCTCAGATATATATTTTATTATGGGAGTAATAATTTTCAAAAAAAATTTTAGCTGTAAGATTAACGTTCGAAAAGCCCATGTTATTCAAATGGAAAAAAGTGATGGGTTGTCGGGCACGCCTTGATATTAAAACTAAGGGCTGAAATTTTGCAAATTTTTTTTTTTTTTATTCATTTGGAACCCAGTCATGTATTCGGAGCAAAGGAATTCGTCCATGACCAAGATAACGTATGCACTATGTATGCAACAAGTTCAGAGATATCCAGTATGTACTCACTCTTTCTAAAGTCGTAAATTGAATTTACAATAGCGTCGATTTCCAAGACATCCAGGTCCGTTTTACCACCGATATCAAATTGCTTCGCCAAGTAACGACAGATTGGTAAACTTTGATGATACACCTTCCCGTCAATCTCTAGTATCGGGACCTGGCCATAAGGCATTGCTGGAATACGAGAATCGTAGTGTTTCATTATGATTTACAATCATACAAATTTTAGGTGAAAATATTCAATCATCACATACTAGGCTTGATGTCTGGCCACGATTTGAATCGATCTATACGATAATCTTCAAAGTCTGCACCACCATAACTCAGAATAAATCTGACAGGTTCTCCCAGACCTTTCAAATTGAAATACGTCAGTTTGTATTCAGGCATTTTTTTGTCTGTGAAACGATTATTTCTGAAAAAAATTACGATTTTTCAATTATTTCAGATTCCTTTCTTGCACTTTCTCATCCAGTCAATTGCATTTCCAAAGAAAATATCATGTTCTTGCACTTCGTGTGGCGTTCCACATGGGATTAGTAATTTTTTAAACTTTCCAATAGCTGTTCACGATGCACGTAATATACGACAGGTTCTTAAAACCAGGTCGAGCAGCGAAACTCGGTAATGAAAATCACTTTTCGGATTTATTTCGTGGTAAATTCTGGTAACACTATCAAGGAGTATACTATAAGAAGTTAGAAAAGAAAAAAAAAAAACTACGAAAGTCCTCCTCTCACAACTCAGCGCTATAATTGCCGGTAAAAATATTTCAAATCTTTAAACCATCACCAAAATTGAACACAATAATTATTAAAATCATTCGTTCAAGTATTACTGCCAGTAAATGAATTTTATCATTTTCACGTAGCTGATGATAAAATGTACTCACGGTGTCTATAATCGTTGTACTACGTTTCTCCTGTTTTTGAAAATCGAGTTTTGCTCTTCCTATCCGACACAGTTTGTAGCCTTTTGTACGAAGGACTAACGTAAGAGTGAAGAATTCAGATGATAGTTGAACAGCGATACCGTTTTATTGAGGCGATGAATGGCTCAAGGCTTTGACCACGTGAGATACCACGTGGTTTCGGACATGGAGGTGGAACTTTAACTATAATATACCGGCTGAAGAAACAACAATCACGGATAACAGTAAAAATTGTGTAAATATAGCACAGAGCTTCAGAGTCTCGTGTATATTTCATTAAATAACTTTCGCCAGTTTCAAATCTCGGTAATTCGAAAAAATGTTATCTGGTCGTTTCACCCTATTAGGATCATAAAGATTAGGAAAATTGATTGGAGAAAGGAATATGATTGCTGTAGATGCTTTTATTCAGGCTAATGCAATGCACGGCATAGCTCTGTGTTCAAATGAGATTTTATTCCTCTAAAATCCACAACTGAATCATTTTCAAATATCCATTAATATAAATTAGCCGTGAAATCGGAACTACAGATTTTTCCTCGAAGGCATAGGCTTTTCTTGATCGCCTAGAGATCTGATTTTGGTCTTCTAGCTACCCAAGCAGCGATTCTAGGTAACGATAAAACTTTGTCGACCAGTTGTCTCAAGTTTGGATAATCCTTGATTACGTCAATGTCCAGAAAAGAGTTCATGTGCTCGTAAACTCCAGCAAAAAACAAATCTGCATAGCTCAGCTGTAACGGAAGGAGGGAAAGTGGTATTTCAATTGTTCATGCTAAGCAAGATTTCGGCCGATTATTTGCACCTCAGAATTTACCTCTTTACCATGAAAATAGCCACCGTTATTCGCTACTAGATTGTCAAACCTCTTCATATAGAATGGGAGACCTTCGTTCAGGATAGTTTCTCTCTTCTTTTCTTTCTCGACTGGATTTGGTTCGAAGTAGTATAAAGATAAAGCTAAAAAAAAAGTCAAGGAAATAATAAAAATGTGCAAATAGGCATAAGGGGTTTCAACCTTCAAAGATCACTGATTATCAAATATCGAAATTGAAACTTGATGCCACATTGACACATTGCATCCAATTTCCTTCTTTGAATGTTCCGATTCAGCAGCTACAATTTCTTTATGAATTATTCCCCAACTGATGACTAATCATCAACATTTCATTGAATCAGAATTTTGTGTGATATTGTGAACTTCAAAGGTTTGGCAAAACTCACATTTCCTGAAGTCGTGAATCGAATTTGCAATAGCGTCGATTTCTAGGGCGTCTAGGTCCGTTTTGCCACATATTCTAAATCGCTTTGCGAGGTAACGACATATTGGTAAAGTTTGATGATACACCTTACCGTCTATCTCTAGTATCGGTACTTGGCCATAAGGCATTGCTGGAATAGGAAAAAATATAGCAGCCTAATTAGTTGCCTATATTGAACATAATTAGTGAAAATATTTATTTTGCGGTCCAGTTTTTATGAATTGAGTGATATGATGTTAGCTACAAGAATAGCCAATAATTCAAAGAATCACATGTACGAATATTGTATAATTGCATACTAGGCTTGATGTCTGACCACGATTTCGATTTATCTATACGAATGTCTTCGAAGTCCACACCGCCATAATGTAGAATAAATCTGATCGGTTCCCCCAGCCCTTTGAAATTGAAATACGTCAGTTTGTACCTTGGCATTTTGGCTGTGAAAATTATACTCATCAAAAAATGGCAATTTTGGAATAATATTGGACGCTCATCCCTCTCCTTGGACTCTCTAATTCAGTCAATGACGTTTGCAAAGAAATTAGCATGTGCATTCAAAATGTACCTACTACAATAATTCAAAGTCATTTATCTTAGTCCCATGCACGATTAAGGTATTTCTCTTAGTTGCACAAAATTCGGGATAAAGATATATGTACACGTATGTAGCTAGGTACTTACGATATATAATCACTATTCGTACACTACGTTTTTCCCAATTGTCAAAATGACGTTTCACTGTTATAATCTTTCCTGCGAAGACTAGAAATGTCCGTTGAACCAGTGATGGCAGCACGTTTTTCGAGTTGAAGAATGAGATCAGTCTGATAAATTCTTTGCTCACGTAACATACCACGCGGACGTGTGTATGGAGATGGAATAATCTAGTCGTAAACATACATATGTAAGCCAAAAGAACAAAACAACAATCATTGATAACGATACGGATTATAGAAATTGTGTAATACTTCGATGTTTCGTATTATTGTGTAATCGTACATGTACATACATAAGCGAAACATTGATCGATGATTTGATAAAACTCACGCATTACTTTAACGAAATTAATCTCATAGGCCAGGCAGCTCGACTTCGTCAAAATTATAACAGCTTAGTAATAAATATTCAATGCTAATATGAATTGGTGGATTTTTGTAATTAGGCGAATCTGCGATATAATGCTTCGAGAAAATCAACTTCATTTTAATCATCTGAAAATAGATACCGCTTCTAGTCTTCCGATTCTTCCCTGTTCTGTTATCAATTTTTCAATTGATTTTATTCTTTCCAAATTATCGCATTCAAGCTGTTCGGTATAGACTATGCAGAAATGCATTGGCCGTAAAGTGGCGACTCCAAATGGTAATAGGTTGCAACTTTATGAACGCAGTCTGGGCTGGATAGGCCTGAATTATCGTATTTTCAAGTAAAGCTACGAAATGTGTGGTTAAAAAAAACGTCAGTATACGATCTAGTTAACGTTTTCAAATATTCTGTCGTAGAAACGAAGTCTGATAATATCGGAATGCGATAATATTGGAAGCTCGAAGCCAAAAGATACTTTGTTAAATTTTTATTTTATTTTATATCGTTTTTACAAAAATACGATATCCTGCGTTTATCACAAACTCAGAGAAGCGATATGAAAATTTCAAGACTGTATGAGCTAAAACTGGAACCTAAGATAGGCCGTGATACGATATGATACTAGACGTTAACTCAGGTCAGTTAACTTTGTAGTTTTACTGTAAAAATCTTCGACCTTATCTCATGCCTTGAAATAATAAACTGACGCCGAAGTGATGGAGGTGTGTAAAACGCGAACTCGTAAAAAGGCAAATCTCAAGTTTGGCATAAACCCTTCGAGCCAAAAGTGACTCAGGGTTCAAGGATGTTTCTCGAAAGATTACAGCTACGAAAAATTTCTCCTAAAGCCTAAGTAGAATTATTCTTCGTCAATAATTATGAATAATCATTAATTATTAATTATGACAGGGAAAATAAGATGCGATAGTTTCTTTTCTCTCCACCCGTCGAAAAAAGACACCGTTTCATCTTTCCTGATATCGAATACCTGATGTATGTATTTTACAACGTCAGGTTTGAGCAGCTGCGATTACAGGTCGATGTACACTCACAATGGCTGAAACTGTCACCCCCGAAATATGCAACCGAGAGTACAGTAATGTTCATTGATGGATTCCCAGTGGCTAATTTTTCTTCTGACTGTTTCGGAAACGGGTTTCCATTTTAGTTGTATTCTATGTGCCCATGGCCGACGAGGTAGTCGACAATAAAGCTTGAGAAACCAGGAGCAGATATCTAAGAAAAAGGACAAAGAAGAAGAACCTCGAAGGCCGGAATTCAAAGTCAGGTCTTGAGACCGGCGTGGTTCTAGACGGTCTCGCAACCGGCTCTTCGCCAATCGAGTCGGGTCTTAAGACCGTCTTGACAAAGTCCTCGGTCACATATCCTTAGGGGCGCGACAGTTCAACCAATTGTACATCCGATTGAAGGCCATGATGCCTTTCACCTGCCCCTTCCGTTTTTCCTCGTTCAACCTACCCGATCATTTGTGGTCCGCCTGTAGTGTTATATGTAGACTTGGCGGGTTTAATTCTGACCGATACGAAGTGCGCACTACAATCTTCTGTCTCCTTCTATCCTCCATGGTTACATAGAGAAAGAAAGAGACAGAAAACTGTGAGGCCAGTTTCATATCGGTCAGAATTAAACACGCTTGGTGTTCAGAGTGGCAATTGGAAGTGGAAGGAGCTCGTATGAATTGGAGCTAACTGCACCCATTGCTCCGGTCACATCCTACGAGTGCCTCGCAAAGTGTGTAGCTTGGCGTCCCAATAGTTTGAGATAATCATTGTAAATCATAGAGGTTTTCGAAGCCTGTGAGTTCATAAATAAAACGTCAAATTATGCCATCTTACAAGCTTACATATTTCAATTTTACGGGTCTCGGGGAACCCGTGAGATTCATGCTGAGCTACGGCGGCATTGACTTCGAAGATAATCGCATCAGTGAGGAAGATTGGCCGCTACACAAACCACGTAAGCATGAGAGAGTCCAAGTCTATAACGATTGATCTAGAAATTTACCAGTCTGTTAATGTCTTGATCATTTCATCCGTTCCTTCTCCAGAGATGCCTATGGGAAAAGTTCCGGTTTTAGAAATCGATGGGAAAAAATATACTCAGTCTTTAGCAATCTGTAGATATCTTGCTAAGCAGTTCGACCTCTACAGTAGCGACGATTTAGAAGCTCTAGAAATCGATGCTGCTGTTGATAGCATCGATGATCTACGCCAAGGTAAATATAAATAAATAATTAGTAGAAAAATTATTGTCCAATGAAAAAAGAATTGATCGAATTAATTCTTCGTCTCTATTTAAAATTGTTCAGAACTGGCAAAGTTCTTCTGGAATAAAGAACCTGAACAGGCAGCAAAGCTGAAGCCAATCTCATTGAAACAGTCGTCCTTCTATCTTGAGAAGTTTGAATCGATTTTGGAAGCGAACGGCGGATATTTTGTTGGCAAAAAGGTTAGTTGGAGGATGAAATCAATTATTATTTTCTATCTGATCGTTAAACTGATATATTAGAATTGATATCGTATAATTGGGCGTTTTATTATTATTATTTTCTCGTGCAGTTGACCTGGGCAGATATCTTCTTCGCTTCTTTGAACGGTTATCTTTCTACAATGGTGGAAAAGGATATCACAGCAGATCACCCGAACTTGAAAAATCTAATTAACGAAATCTACAATCTACCAAACATCAAGTCTTACTTGGAGAAACGACCCGAAACTAAATTCTAATTTATACTTGAAATTTACTTGTTCATGGTGGTGAATCAATAAAATACTTTATTAATACTTATGGCTTGAAGTGCGAAGTGAAATTATTATCCATGTAGCTTTACTCTTGAACTTCAATATGGGGGCTTCAAATAATTTTGAAAAATTCTTGCCATTTGTTAATATGACAAAAAATATCTCACTTGAATATAATCGGTTATTGCATATTCTCTCACTAGTCAAATCGCCTTTATCTCTTTGCTACGTCACTGTATGGTATACCGGGAGTATTCGTGGAAAAGTTTCATAGGGAAGTGAAAACGCCCGCACACAGGAAACTCAGAAGTCGAGCTATTAGGTTTTATTTCGCATATCATGTGCCATTGGCTGCGTGGGAACAAAACCTGAACACTTGATATTTGAGTTGCCTGTATGCAGGCGTCGTATGAAGCGTTTCTACTGATACTCCCGGTATACATAGCCGAGTGAGTTAATTGCCATTAAATTATCTATCTAGATGTGATTAATTCTGTAATCACACTGATCGAAAGATTCTAGAATGTTTTTCAAAGCATAACTTATGATAACTCACATCAATCTTATATAATACGATATTTTCCAATGATTTTTTTCCCCCATCTATACATATGCATACGACGATCAATTTTTCAATATGTCTTCCTCCACATTTATATGTCGATAAACTTCACTGATTACCTTTTTAATTATTTATGAACAGGTCGTTGTTCCAAAATTGTAGTTTAATCAAATTTTCTACATAACCCGGCTATTGTTTCCTCGCTCAGACTTCACCATCTACTTCTAATAGTCACAAATCCTTCGATCCTTAACCAAAGTTTAGATTTGTGTGTATGGTTGATTATGTAAACCCATTTCATAGAATGACTGTACTTTCATTCGCCCACACGCCTTTCGGCTGTTTCCGAATCAGCCGATACTATCCCAAAATAAAGAGTCTTTGACGGAAACCTTGAGTCGTTTGGACGTCAAAGTACTGAACATAAGCTGAATAAACAGATCTCGATTGGACCACGTAGGCCCTGATGTATTTATTTCGTTTGAAATAAAAATAGGTATAGGTACTACATAGAATGAGAAATTGACTATCATAAAACCTGCACCTTTGCTTTTGATAAGATCTCTAAAATCTGTATCAACTGAAACGATAGAAAACACTTCGTTATCATCGCCTGACAAAATCTACGTGACAAACAGATAGGCTTTCGTTTCTTGACTCGTTGTAAAAAACTTTTACAAATAATTGTATAAAAGCCTCTGACAATTTTCATCTGGGAAAGTATATTAAGGTTTTAATACAGCATACCACGCGAATGGTCTCGGTATAAATCCGAGCTTAAAAATGCTAGTTCGTTTATGGGAACGGATAAAACATTGATAAGATTCTCCGATCGTTATTTTTATCTAACAATTTTGGTGTTAGGTACCTAGATTTTACGAATTTCATTTTTCTTTATATTTCACCGATATTTGTCCAAGATACTATGAGCAATGAATTCTGAAACACCACGGCATGTAGATGACGAGTTATATCCAAATCTTCTAACGTACGTTTCATCGTGACTGGCGTCTCTTTATCATCAAACAAATAAAACGTGATATAAGTGTTCGTAGTCACTACAATCACATAATTTAAACGTGTAAGTGAAATCAATCGTGTGTATCTGTGCGATTGTACATGTGTGGTATATATTCATCTATACGTTGCATGCGATAAGAGTGGAAAGCATACGAAGAGTGGGTGAAGAGTCCCGCTCAAGTAGAGGATTGTAGAGTTTATAAGCAAGGTGTCGTTCACCGGCTATCGCATTGCACGGTAACGAGCGAAACGAGCGTGTTCTAATCGCCGAAATTATTTTGGATCCGTAATCAACTCCGTCAACAATCCAGATACAGAAAATCCGCGATCATGTCGAGTTACAAGTTGACTTATTTCAACGTCACCGCACTTGGGGAACCGATTAGATTCCTTCTAAGCTACGGAGGCATTGATTTTGAGGATAATCGTATAAACCACGCAGATTGGCCGGCATTGAAACCGAGTGAGTGAAAACTTCGTATTCTCTCTAACAATATTTCTGTATATTATAATTGATTGCTGATTTTAAATGGTGGAGTTAATTTCAATCTATGAAATGATACTTTCTCCCAGAAACGCCCCTCGCACAACTTCCGATACTTGAAATTGACGGAAAGACTTTGTATCAATCTAATGCGATCGCTCGTTTCCTTGCCAAAAAATTTAACTTGAATGGAAGCAATGATATCGAAGCTTTCGAAGTCGACGCCGCTCTCGAAACGATCGGTGACTTAAGAACACGTAAGTAAAATTGAATAATTTTCATAAGTTTTATTATCTCTTATTTCATCACATCTAACAACAAATTAATATACTTTTTCCATCGCTTATACGGTTCTTAATTTTTCTAATTTAATTATTTCACTTCAGTGCTTGCCAAATGGTTCTTCAACGCTAACTCAACAGAAAAGTCTGCCGCTGAGGCAGAAACCTTCGAAAAGGCCGCTTTTTATTTGGGCAAGTTTGAAACTGCGGTTAAGAAAAACGGCGGATATTTCGTTGGTGGGAAGGTGAGTTCAAGGCTGAAAATAACTAGTGGTCAAACCGAAACCTGCACAGATTACCTATTGCATAACGCAACCCAGTAGTTCCTAATTTGTTGTTTATACTACAATTGCAAAAGCTGTTCTCAACTCGCTAATATCACGATCTCAGTAATATTGATATGGATTTATTCTTCACTCATAATTCTTACCTTTAAAATTATCACTCGCTTTACATGTATTTATTTCCTAAATATTTTATATTTTTAACTCCAGTTGTCGGCACCGGACATTGTTTTGGCCGCGTTGAGCGGTATGTTCTCGCACATCGCGGGCAAAAACCTTTTCGCAGATTACCCAAACATACAAGGTCTAATCGACAAGGTTCTCGCTGAACCTAAGATTAAATCCTACATCGAAAAGCGTCCGAAGACAGATTTGTGAATTGCATTTTGGAAACGATTTAATAATCAGTATTATCGTTTATGGAGTCAAAGTGCGTAATCGAGCTGTTGGCCAGAGCGTAGGTTATACTGAAAGATCGACGTCTACTTCTAACTGAAGTGAAATAAAATTTAGACACATTTTATTTTCCACTTTTATAACCATACGTATATTTGTGTTCAAATTTTTCCATCCTGAATTTTGTACCTGTCTAATTGGTCTGCAATAAAATAAATGGAGGAATAAATTTTTATTTTTTTGTATCTTTTTTCTCTTCCTAATTCACGACCTTTATACACTTAGGTAAATTGGCCAAGTATAATGACTGTTTGCAGAAGTGTTGCGTATTTTTATACCATGTATAATTTTCTGCTGCGCCTATGTATTTTTCGCATTTACATTAGAAAATTGGAGCTCCCTTTATTTGAAAATTATTCAACCCAATTTTACGATGGTTAAAATGATAGTATTCATAAATTGAATAGGCGAGCGAGGCGGGCGATAAAAATTCATCTGATGTGAATCGGATATTCTGAAAATTAGTATGAAATTTTTTCTCATTTTTTGTTTACCATATTTAGGACGTTATGTATCTATTATTGAGATCATAGGTACCGCAGGCACGTGACAGATTAGATATTTAACAAATGGAGTACACTGTCCTTTACGCAGATGATTTGCGAGTCGATCTCTTGACCCTGCAAATGTTCATATCGATAAAAGACCCTGCAGTGTTTATGCGAGCATACGACGAATGTCGAAATTGTTGATAAAATATTTCGACGATCATTTAGTTAAATGAGATTTGTATGAATTTCTGTTTCCTTTGATGGGATTTCATCATTAAAAATTCTTCGAACTTGTATATAATGATTTATTGGTATACAGGAATTCTGTAGACGTACTACGTATATGGGATAGGTAAAATACAAAATTGAAAAGCGTCTTACACATACGAGCGATGAACGATGAAACATGATCGATCGATACTCAAGGGAAAATCGTTTATCGATTACATTTATTCGACAATAATTAATACTAATTCACGAATACACATTCATAGATAATATATAATAGTCTTACGTATTGTATAGTATATATAATATTTGTACGTTTAATACAGACCGGTATAGCCAGCAAATATAAGAGAGAGAGAGAGAGAGAGAGAAAGGGAACTCGATTAAGTATACAGCATTTTTTATTTTTTGATTCATTTGCTATTTTACTGGTCAATTCAATTTCCTCATATTTTATACTTAATTTGTTTTCAATATATATAAAAATAAATAAAATATTTACAATTTGATTTAGTCGAGTAGAAAGACAGAAGTTATTACAGATCAGTTTCTCCTAGTTAATTATATTGACTTTATCTCACTTACGACCTCAGGAACTGTCGGATTATAGATACTATATTAATATATAAAAATACATTTAGAAACGACATTCAAACAAACTAGTGTTACAGCTAATCGAATCATAATAATTATAAATTTATACGTATGTTTATACGCCCTTTTATCGGCTTTTGGAAAGTCTCCGTATTGCCTTATCACCGCATCAGATACTCGTGTAAAAAAATTTCCGTAGAGATCATGTGCTGGATTTCTATAGTTTCAGATAAGCTTATCTTTGATTCGGTAAAACCCTCTCTAAATAAATATAGAAAAAAAAAAAATAATGAAAAAAATAAACTCTATCGAAATCTTATGGCTAAAACTTTTGAAATAATTTTCAAACTCTTAGAAATAAATGACAACTCATCAAACAATGATAAGAAGGTGTGTAGTTAAGCTCGTCTTAAATTAGTGTCATGGCCGTTTAGGTTCTCTGTTTTTATTATTCTTCGACGTTTAACTCCGTCAAATATTTCCGATTAATATCCTTTTGGATTTGGATTCACGTTGATCCACATATGTTTTTCCGTAAT
Source organism: Tenthredo scrophulariae (assembly GCA_963978835.1). Classification (NCBI taxonomy): domain Eukaryota; kingdom Metazoa; phylum Arthropoda; class Insecta; order Hymenoptera; family Tenthredinidae; genus Tenthredo; species Tenthredo scrophulariae. The sequence continues at coordinate 9,228,915 of OZ022234.1, forward strand.
AATTGAAACGCAGCAATTAGCACCCGCGATAATTGTGTCATAAACATGAAACATATCTCAGAATATGGCTTTTTTAGAAAACGTCAAACACTCGAATAATTATTTTTTAAAAATCGTATTTCAGTCCGTGGAATTGAGAGTTAGGAAATCCAATTCATCGGAGAATTATAATTTCGCGTTTTAATCTCTCAGAGAAAATCTCCTCAGGGACGAGGTAGTGAGTTTAGAATTTTTAGCCGATCGTCAGGTAATCAGATCGAAGTTGACTTCCCCCATATATCGCGCCAATTCCGAACCAGTGAATTCCGTTTCATCCAGATCTTGCAGACTCGAATTGCTTATGGTATTCGCACTTTCTATGCTAGCCTCGCTCCTCAGTCTCGGCGGTGCACTGGCTATTTCCGGCCTCACTTTTGGTCGCGAATTTTTTATCTCTGATGTGAAAAGTCCTCTCGTGCCAAACCGGAGTCTCTCTGTCAAAATGCCTGCAAGTAAGATAAAGAAGTTCCGTATAAATGGTAATTTGAAAATAACTTTAATGAAAATTTTATTCAACGGATAATTGATCGCCCGAGAATTAATCCGATTACATTAGATTAAAATATGAAGGATCAAAAGCAAAGCTACTCACCAAGTACGACGGTCTTTTGTGATCGTGCAGGATTATTCACCGGTGATGATTTCTTCGAATTTCGATCACCAACGAAATTACCATCGGTATTAAAGGCCGAATTATTGTTTCCCTCGTTCAATTTCTTGCTCACCGAAGTCATAACCGTTACTTGACTAGAATCCGAAGACCCTCTGGATATGCTTCTTTTAATTTCGCGGCAAACTCCATCTTTCAGAGTATTTAACGCCTTGGTTTCATTTCCATGTAATCCTTCCATCCCTAGCTCGACATATTCTTTATTAAAACTGGCCTCAACCCCGCCGTCGAATTCTGCCAAAACTAGGCGATTTTTTAACACTGGTCGCTGCATCTCTTCGCTTATAGAAACCGACGCAGATTGTTGATTATTTTCACGCTGTCGCGGATGGCCTCCTCCGTTTTTTTTATGCTGGGCTAAAGCGCTGTAAGTTGGTCTTCTGGGACTGTTTTTCCACTGAGATTTTCTCCGGCCACAGTGCTGGGAGAGCATAGTCTAAAAAAAAAAAAAAAAAATTAATTGTTTAATGAAAAGATGAATTTTTCGTTCTTCTCTTTAGTTCAGGCAACTAGATTCGGGAGCTGACCATATGTGCTGTATCGTTCGTCGGCTTCCACGGAGTAATTTATGTTGTAATAAAAATTGGGATTAATAGTTGAGTTCTTCTTCTATTTTTATAAATCTCATAAGAATGGTGAATCATAACCCAAGGAAAATGGAAAAGAAAGAAAGAAAGAAGGAGAAGAATGAGAAAAAAAAAAAAAAGGAAAAGAAATAAAAAATTGACGTTAACTACAAGTTTTCAAAATGACCATAACTTTTCTGTAAATATTTTGAAGGTTTTTAAATCTACGAGGTTTCTTATAAAAAAATCTTTGTCCGCCAAAAATAGCCGCCGATAAACACTGGAGGTAAGAGAAACATCATTCAGTCTTTCGAATACGATGAAGAAAAACCAAATAGAAAAAAAAAAATGTTTAAAACAGAGGATTTTATTCGATTATTACTGTTTGACGTAACATAGAACAAAGCTTTCCCTGCGATTAAACCGGAGGGAAAATTCTATTTATAATACATCGCCAATGTCTTTGAAGGTTTGATGGTATCGGGAATGGGGATTGGGAATTTTGGAGTTACGAAATTGAGTTAAATTCGGAAATCTCATGACTGATCACCGTGCAGTGGTCATGTAACTACCTTGAAAGCTTCCCGGAATTTGTTTGACATGATGTTGTATAGCAGCGGGTTGATGGTTGTCGAAAGGTAGTAGAATATACCAGAAACGTAAGTCAGAGTCGTGTACACTATCACTAGAGCCGGATGAGGATCTTCTGTATTTGCACCCTGGGCATAGACGGCCAATAATCTCTGCGCGTGAAAAGGAGCCCAGCAGATGAAAAACGCCACTACAACTGCCACTGAAATGATGAAAAATTGAGAAATTGTTATTACTATTCCACCATAGTTATTTTCATGCGGTTAAAGAAGGCCATTGGTACATTCTTACAGTATCTGACGCCTTTTCGAATTTCGATCGTGAAATGATGTACGATAAAGTAAGAGCAATATAATATTTTCAAAAAGAGATTAACTGATGATCATATTTCATGGAAAATTTCAAAATCTGAGCCTCTCCTTACAGAGTACCCAGCAACGAAAGCTGAAAGCACTTGTGAATGTATCTGTAGCTGAGATTTCAATAAACACGATGCTTTTGTTGAGAAATTTTATTCATTGTGATTCAAGCAGAATACAAAATGCGAAAAATATCTCACTTTCGTTTTGGGTAATAATTTTTTATTTTTCATTTTTCATAACGTTTTTTGAAGGGGAGATAGTGGGTGAGCGGTAACCTTCGATGTGTCGATCGGCATAGGTGCGGCTCGTGAGAAGACTGCAGGAATTTTTTTCCGGCACGTATATTAGTGCGGAAACACGTATTCCTTGGTTGATCTGGTTTATTATATAGAAAAGGACCTTAAACGAGCCGTACGAGGCGACGCTGAGCCATACCTAACACTAGATCACGAATAGGTAGACACACATACTTGTTTTTATTATTTTACCATGATTTATCCGAGGGGATTTTCGCGTATAAAAAACAACGACTCGCGTAATCGTAACTCTATCTATCCCCAAGCCGATTGTTTCGCCGAACAGATAGAGGATTCGTATGTTAATGAAACCCGCAGATAGTTGACAGCGAGGAAACAAAGCGTCTTATATACGCAGCTTACGTCATGAAACACGATGGGATTGAACTTTAATAATCAATAGTTTCGTATTCTCTTTATTATTATCAAACAAATGAGTGAAAAATTTCTCTTCTCTCATAACTGCAGTCGCTAGTGAAATAATCAAACCTGGTGGAAACGTCGCCCCGTAATATATCCTTCACGTTTTTCGTATCAGTAGCTTGTCTATAGCCTGCGGCATTTCAGGGTCTTGAAAAATCGTGAAATACGTAATACTGAAAGACCGCTGTGCCCACACCGTCTCCGTACGTGTCACGGTGATCTTAAACGGATCTAAATTGACCCCGAATTATGAAGGAGGCTCGGAAGTATTGGGAATAAATTTTTGTTGGTAAGAAAATTCACGGGTGAATTAGGCCATAGTTTTTCCAATTTTATTAACGTTTTAGTCTTATAGTATATCGTTCTTTATAGGGCTAACAGTTACGTACCTATCCTAGGCAAAGTAATAAATTTTCTTTTACAACCAGCGGCGTATAGACTTTGACGATAAATTTAATCCCTGCACGTTGTGACTAAAAGTCAAAGAATATAAGGAACGACCTGTTGGGAATCGATTTCATCAAATATATATTAATCCGCCTTCGCTATTGATTATAGAAAACGCAAGTAAACGATAAACAGAGAAGAGAAATGGGTGGAAAAAATAGTGCGAAAAATTTTGCTGCGTAATAATCGCGTGGGAGGTTTTTCCGGAGTAGTAAACACCGAGGTGATCACTTCGATTCCCATGCAACGGATTTAGAAGTGTCGTATCCGACTCGGATAAGATTTTTCTCCACTTCACTCGGATAAATTTCGTGACCCACTGGATGCATGAATCCGTTGTCACCGGCGCTATACACGCTGGTCTAAATCTCCAACGTATTTTGTTGTCAACCCAAGTTACGATTTCACTGACTTACGCCCGAGACCAAATTCGCTATGATATCGAGGTCAGGTAAAAAGTAGAATCCGTGTTTCGCACGAAGGAACCAAAGCCACGGTGATAATTCAGGGCGAGGGAGACTACCTTGGGGAATGTTGTTAAGATTTTGAATACAAGTAAACTTAAGGAAAATTAATAACTAAAATCAAACACAACGGTATTCAATCGGCACATTTTTTTCTTTTTTTTTCTTTCTTTTTCCGAGCAATTTGACTTGCGCGTGGGATAAATGACACAGAGGTTAATCTGGCGAAATACCAACGGCGCCGATTTTATTGCTGTATATAATGTCTTTGATATTACAAGGTTAGCTGTTCCCAAACGGCGCCATGTTTTAGGTGACATTTAAATGAATTGAATTTTTTTCATGTTTCATATATTACATGGATATAATATATACTGTTTTTTATTTATGATTTTCCGGAGTTTCGATATCCGAAAAAACTGCTCTGATCTTTCATTCTCTGCAATAGACCCCGAACTGCTGGATTATGATCGGAAAATCTTTCTCTCTATACGTTTTTCCAATTATATTCTTCTTTTTTTTCCCCTTTTTATGCCCATAATTTTCCATATATCTTCCCTTTATTTTACTGCCAGAATTTGAATGCGAAAATGGCCTATATACGAAGGCATTAACTTATGTACTTCGATAATTCCGGCCCCTACTGTTTCAATTCTGTTATTTAAATCTATTCCCATTAATCCACCGATTCGCCACTGAGGGAAAAAAAATTTTCAAATTCGTTCCACGAACTTGCGATCGAGAAATTGAATGGCCTATATGATACTTAATCACCTTTCGTACAAATTCAAACTGACTCCCATTAAAAGTAATCGATTTCCGACTAACTGATCGCTTGAACGCTGGTACCAGCTGATATAAAGTCTCTACCAAGCAATTTTTTATTCTTCGGTGGTAGAACTTTGTACAAGGGTTGAGAGTAATGGAGGAGAATCTGTTTTTCAACAAGTTTTTTCCCTGCATCCCCTTGTCTGCACCGATAAAATGCTTCTTTTTACGTTTTTCTTTAACCCAAGGAGGAACCAGTGTTCAGACAAGTTACTACCGCATATAATACATATATTTATATGTGGGTGTTAGCTGGTGAGAAAAGTGGAATAAATTTTCTCACAGATTCCGAACCCCTTTCTGAACTATTTTTATTAAAAGCAACAGAGAAATAACGAAGTAGATGGGAACCATAGAAATAAAACAAAAATTTCTCTCCCTAGTAAATATAAGTTAATATTCCTCAAGGACGCGGGGGTAGGTATATAGTCAATCGTTATTCTGAAATCTGAACGGTGAGACCATTAGGAATTTGAACACTTCCATCATTTTTTAAATGTATAAAAACCGAGCGAGAAAACTTGTTAGCGCCAGGCAGTAACTTTTGAATCGCGACACCCTGTCATCTTTATCACACTAATAACTCGGAGGAAAGAACTTTGACGGTTTCTAAACGTCCGCGTGTACACACATACTTCATAAAGACACGCTGCCCTATATATATTCGTACTACACGTCATCCTATACACCTATACCTCTCGTATTCTGGTATTTTAGTCTCAATGTATAAAAATACACGTTAAACGAGGCTCGATCTTATCGACATCGATAGAGAAAGCTTACGCGAATCAGAACCGTACATCAAGTCTCAAATACGTATAAAAGAAAAAGTTCAAAAATCATTCGCGAATTAGTCATTCGAAATTTAACCGTCCTAGTAGTTGGGCATTTTCTAATTAAATTATTTCTCACTTCAACCCAAAAATATTTTCCCATATTAAACAGACCATGGATGTGCACGATACCGTATTTATTTCACGTATGGTTTTCCTTTATCACCACGTATCCGCCAACGATTTATCGTCACCAGTTTTAAAGAATACTTAACGCCGAATCGCAGCGTACTTGTTGCTCGACGTTTTGATTTACGTGCCTGACTTTCCTCGAAAGCCATTATCTCTGACTATAAATTAAATCTGTGGCTTTTATTTCCTCACTTTTTTAATACCAGAAGTTTAGGGCTCACCTGGGACAAGACAAGACATTTCTAAGACAATTGATTTCTCGTTCTGCCGCACAGACTTCCTAAATTACTTTGCTGTGCTGTTAAGACTCATCTTTTCTGGACGTATGAAATCTCGGTTACGTACAGTTCGCGGCATTCCTTTTCTTTTTTTTTCCTGTGCCTTTGGCAGGTCATATACTGACCACAAAGCTTATCTCTGTCTTTCAATTCCGCGATATTAATTGATGCACGTAGAAATTATTGTTGGGTTGAAAAAAGTGAAGAAAAAATATAGTAATTCCATTTTTTCGAGTCATACTTTGACCTTTTATTTAAAGGGGCTTAATTCGTTCAACATTGAACACTTTTCGAGTATTCTTATACACAATTAGGTCTGGATTTCGTTCGGCTGATTTGCCATCAAATGAAATTTTATTGAATTTAACTGAACTGAACTGAACTGAACCGTACTGAATTTCGTGGTTCGTTGATAAAGCAATAAAAACCGTTCAGGTCTAATTCGTATCTACTGCCTGATGCTCAATAGATCAGTATTAGTTGTTATCTGTTTGTTCTGGCCGGATTACGGATGATACTAATACTGATTAAGGTCCAAACTGAACTCTAGTAGCGTTAGTTTGACATCCACTTTCCATAACACACCTAACACACATACAGGCACCGATCAGGGGCTAGAAAACGTCATGAAAATATTTAATAACAGTAGATTTATTGCCTTCGTTTAAGGTTATAGCAAACAATGATGAACGATGTTATATAATGACATGCCTGGGATGAAGAGGAGGAGACCTGCGCTTTCGTGATAGTAAAATTTTTTTTTCTAAATATATATTTTCAACCATTTTATGAAAACACGCTGTATTTTTACTTTCACTATACTGATGTAAGCCGATACCATATTTCCCATCGCTTTAAACTCTTATAATATTATAACCCTCCGCGCGTTATAGCTCGCTACTCTTTTTCATCAAATTTTGTTCAATAAAATTCGTAACCTTGTTCATCAGATTTCATACGTACAAGAAAATCTCAGATTATCTTGTTGATTATCGGCATAATAAATAGAGCGAAAATATATATGCCAGTACTCCCCGTGATCGCCCTTCCCAGTTGTATATATAGATAAATCCTGCAGCGAAACTATCTTCTGGTAGTTGTATACAATCTGGAAATAATCATATCCTCGACCTCGATACATCGTATCACTTAGATTGGTGCTATAGTAACAAATTTCACGGAGTTTTATTTCGTTTCGAGTTACTTAATCAATTAGGAATTCTTATTTTCTCGGTCAAACATTACCCAAGAACTTGTGTCCCTCAACTTATGTTCAGGTCGATAAACTGTAACTGACCATTCATTGATATGAATAAAAATGCTTTCTGCATTCTATCGGCACTTTTCTTTCTCTCAACTCAAACTAGAACTGACCAGATTTCTTGAACGATTGATATCGTTAAGATTGTGCCTCATTCGTTCATTCTCTACCCGTTGTTTCTGGGTCAATGGATGACCCGATACTGATGAGAAACTCCATTGATACAGTAACGATATCTCCCGAAATTTTTATCAGAGCTAAGACTAATCACTTCTACTCTATCCTGATTCATTCTCGTCATTTTCGTCAGTTTAGATAACAATTGATATATCAATACACTAATTCAAGTAGATTTTTCTCGACTGTCTAATCTCTCTTGAATAAGGCTGAATTACTTGGATAATTATACCAGTTAGTCAAGGGGTCAAAAAAAAAAAAAAAAAAATTGAATCATTACTATTTATTCAAGGAAGGCTAGCCCGATAATTAGCAAAGGTTATTTCTACCCTAAAATATGACCTGCAGGAGCGAAGCACTTTGATTATTACAGCTAAATTTTCTCATATAATATTGTTGATTCATCAAGTTCACTCGTGACTCCATTCGCTCACGTTCAAGGATCTAATTTTCAATTCACAAGGATTAATGCAAGCTTGACAAGGTATTCATGTATTTCTAAACGAGTAACTGTTCTTGCGAAATTTCATTTCGTATATAGCCAATGGCGTTCGAGCCTCGTTTTCCGTCAAATTAAACACGTGGCTTTTACACAGATAGTAAAAAAAAAAACAAAAAAGTTGAAAATTTTATGTAAAAGTTTGAAAAATGAATGATAGAAAAGTTTCAGTTAAATTTCTTACCCAACATTCGTATGACGTTGCGTTGAGCTGCTGTCTTTCCTCTTGCACTATCTCCGTGGTTAATGCTACTGGATATTGAAGTCCTCTTGACAGCTGTCAGAAGTCTTGATCTCCTTAGTTTAACTCCAATTAGTACGTAAAGAACCGTGATGATCGTCATTGGTACGACGAAGAATAGCATAGTAGATATTTCGAAGGCATGTTCGAGTAGATTCCATTTGACAGTACACAAGGCAGTGTCTTCAATGATCGTCCCATTATCGTGGACATTATAAACTACGCCGAATTGTATGGCTTGTGGTATCGCCAAGCCAAGAGCTAGGAGCCAAATTGCTACAACGAACTTTACAGCTCGTGACAATTTTGACATAGTGTGAGATATGAAGGGGTGACAAATTGCCACGTAACGTTCAACCGTAAATGCTGTGATAGTCAATACTGTTGCATTGGCCGATGTCTCGGCAGCGAAGCTCTGTATCGCGCAAAAAATTTCACCAAAAACGTAAGGGAACTGAGACCAAATGTAATACATTTCTGGTGGGAGGCCAGATACCAATAGCAGTAAGTCAGATATCGCCAAACTGAATAGATAGTAATTAGTAGCTGTGTGCATTGATTTGTTTCTCGCTATAACAACGCAAGTAGAAATATTACCGACTACACCGGTAAGAAATATCGCTACGTAAACTATAGTTATGGGTATTACGACGTAAAGTGGATCTCTTCGTAAAGTATCTTCGGATGTAATGTGCTCAGCAACTGTTCTTGAATAGTTGTAGTAGGCTTCTCTCAGCGATTCATTATTCGCCAGAATGATATTGCCGATCATTTCTTTGGGAAATGACGGGTTAAAATTTGTGCCATTTTCAAACATCTTGCATAAAGGTTTGTTAATCGATTCGATATACTTCCCAGTTCAATATCAACGACTTAGCGCGACTGCGGTAGTTCGTTTACGTAATGGTTTTGTTATTATTTGTTTATTGATCGTTAATTTACGGTGTAACCAATCGAGACTCATGATGACTCAATTGACTGATTTTTTTTCCACTGTGTGTGCGTGTGTGTGGTCTATCATTTAATCGTTAATAAAGCTTTGGCTATTTCCAAAATACCTTTTTTCATTTTATTTGAATCGTAACGTGATGCAGATATCTTTTAGCCGAAAATTTTGGCAGCTAGGTTCTTCTTCTCGGAGTTTTCTCATCGCTTGACAGCTGCCATTTAAATTTGGAACAACGTGTAAGCTGGGTATCTGAAAATTGAATAAATTTACCGAAATTAGTTGGCTGTGAAAAAGAATCACTGTGAGTATTTTAAGGAAGTCGTTAGCTAATAAGCCTGTGGATTTGCTTTTATTTATGATTAGAATATATTGTTGGATATTCGAGGGAATATAACTTTGTCCAAATTGTCATCGTTGGGGGATATGTCTTTCTGGAAAAGCCATGTTTTTTTTTTTTCTTTCTTTCTTTCGTGATAAAAAATGTCTCTAACGACATGACGACGCGACGAATCGATTCCTACAGCGACAAACAATACGGATGAATTGTTCTTTTTTGTTCTTCTTTCTTTAAGAATAACGTGTTTTATTTAACGACCCCATTCTCAGCTTCCTGCAGCAATTCTTTACGATCAAATGTCAAACGCGTTCTTTTTTCGTTTTTTTTTTTTTTTTCCATTTTATTTTTCGTCTTCAGAGAGTCATTTCGTAACAGCCGTCTGATTCGGCTGGTCATTTATATCATCGTCTCTCGTATCTGAGAAACCGTATTTTCCAGAGGATGAATAAATTACCTCGGTCATTGGTCACTCAATGATTCAGAGTTGTAAAAAATATCGGCTTTCCCAGATCCGGGAAGATAAATGAATAATTTTTTTTTTCAAAAATAATGGCTGATGACTCATTATTAAACCGCAAAAAAATCTGTTAAGATAATTAGCAGCCTCTGATTTAATGTTCAATTAGAACTAGGATCAAAGATCGAAGACATCAAGGAGCTACGAATAACTCAGTTATTATAACAACCGACAATTTTTCAATTTGTGAAAATTTAACAAGATTTGAAGCAGCAACGTGCCCGTTTTTTAACGGTCCCTTAACATTGGCGCTGATGTAACCGGTCCACATTTGTCCCTATCAATTATTCGCTGGTCAGTCAGCATAACGCGTAGTCAGAGGCTAGCAGTTCGGTAAACGACGAGCCCCTCGCCTTGAATTTTGATAAAAATCTACCACAGATGAACCCACGAAAAGAAAATATCACATCACTAATTCTTGTCATCAAGACATGACGAGCAATCGATCAAGGCCGAAGTTAATCTCCACTATTTTTAGGCTCTGATACTTATGTAAATCGTTTAATTTCCGGACGTCGATTTTCTGGTACCTTGAGTCAGTTGATAGAAAATGAGATAAAAATAAAAAATCAAACTTTACCTGTTGATGATCGAAAATTTCTTCTTTTTATGCAACGTCGATCAATTCGACTCCAATGCTTCGTGACATGATTTAGAATGAGAAAAATGATCTTTTCTTTTTTTTGTATCACTTTTTCACTTTTTCACTTTTTATTCTCACTTTATTTGCAGCCTCGGATTTTATCGGCGAAAAATGAGTAAATTTTTTCAAAATCTAATATTTTCTAACACTTGTTAGTCACCTCGAGTGATCTTTGTTAGCAATTTCTCGCTGACCGCGACCGACGCATCTCGATGCCGAGTTTGATTTGATCGGACTTCTTCGTCGGCCTTCAAACGCGTGGCTCTCAGAGCATGGGGATCTTGATTTGGTGGGGGAGAACGATGGGGCTGATTTCCGTGCGCCCGCGCAAACACCATACTCTATAAAGTCCGTGTAGTTACGGCGTACTCGGTTCACCGATTCTCTCCTTATTCGCGTTAAAGTTTTGTGTTTTACGCCCCCGCAGTATATTCCTTATTCTATATATTCTAATGACGTATTTATTTACTACTGAAAGTTTCTTTGATCTCCGCAAAATAAAGTCTTCAATAATTTTTATCCATATTTTTCACGTTTAGGATTACATTTATTTTTATTTTCGCGAAGTGATACGAATTATATCATCGCGTAATTATCGCTGAACCAATTCGTTGAATTTCCGAAAATAATTACCGCCTCTGACATCCGTTCTTCTATGTATTATTCTATGAATAAACGATTACTGTTCGGGTTTATTTCTGGTTGTTATATAAAAAAAAAAATAAAAAAAATCATGTATTGTACACGATCTAGAATTTTTCCGTCATATGACGACAGTTTTGCGTATTTTCGCGTTCCCTGAAGCATCACGACGCTTCGTTTTTCCGAATTTTAGCTCCAAATCTATAACCGAATATCTATACACACATCGACGTGTATATTTTTAGTACACGGTTGACGACGTGCACCCTACTGCACCCTGTTGATATTTATTTTGCCAAATTTCGATCGACCGTTTAATCGCGGTAATTAACATATACGAATATGAAATAATAAGTAATTGATATATGAATAGAAAAGTTTCACAGCCACGTGTCATTTTGTTGTAAACATTTACTCATGCAGTATTTATTCGCGTTTAGATGAATTCCGCGCTATCCACAACCGACGAACACACGCCACTTGCCAGGCCGTATAGATTCACGCCCATATCATAGATCAACTAGAAATTCAATCCCTTAATGTTTAGGTCACTGTTTTTCATTTGTAATTCGATTAGGCTTGATGTGGTCTATGGAAGATCCAGAGTATACAGCTGATCCCGCTAGACGATCATTGAAATGATATGAATTTTCTACGTTTTCTTTTTCATGATCTAGAAAAAAAATGATTGAAAATTATTTTTGGTCAAAAATTAATTCGGTTTAGATTTTTTTTTCAAAGCAGCTTTTATTCTGTACTGTATGTATGCGCGTGAAATAAAATGGAATAATAAGCCTTAGCAATTGGTAGGATATAATAATTAACGTGGGTATAAAAGATCGGAGAAACTCACTTGAGTATATTCGTTAATTAATCGAAATTCGGAAATCCTGACGTGAGTTTAGAATTAGTAAAATCTACCGTGTATTATTTCATTCGGAGTTAGTATTACTCCACTTCTTTCGCTCGTTTACATTGAGTTGTATTTTTCTCCTAATACCAAGGTAATAACGAACGAATATTCGCCTCCGTAACTCATTCTGAGTTTTGAATTGAATGAAATGATTATTGGCCAAAAATCATAACGTATTTCAATTCGACCTCGAAATGCAGAATCAAAGAATTTCCCAAGCCGTAGGATAATATAGGTCTTTTGATTTAATCTCAGATTTGAGTTTCTTTCGTGAAGAATGATCCGTCCATCTCCCTTCATATCCGAGTTCATCTCATTTTGTCTCCCTGGAATTTTTTTTTCACAATTTCGTATTTTTCTATACCGCTAAATAATGTTCTCACCATAAAAGTTTAATTACTGGGTCAATCTGATTAATCTATTTTGTTGTAGATTACCCTGATGGTTATTGCATCCTACACAACTCCAGGCTGTGCGACCCACTCGATGAAATATGCCTATTCTAAAATAGGTTTGCTGCATTGCCGTTTCAGCTGCAGGTAATTTTTTCACCAGGAATAACGATATTTTTAAATAAACATTACCTACTTGGAAATCAACTCATTCTAAGTTAGGAGTAAATCGGAGTCCGGGCGGATACGTCAGAGTTCATAAATCGACGCAGTATACTTTGCATCGTCGAAAAATAAATATCGAGAATACGTACTGTACAAAAATAAGTCTTGCAATTAGAACTCGGAATTAATACAGGTTCAGAAAAATTCTCTACGCCAAATTGAGCGTGGGGAAAAAAAAGAATAATTAATGCTTGTTTCAGTAACTCTATTTTTTTATTTTTTTTCTTATTTTTTTATTTTTTTTTTTGTCTTTCGTGTATCGATGTTTTATACGTGTAGATTTCTCGTGCAGTTCTTTATAGGCTTAACTTCCCAGCTCTAGGATAATAAATAAATATTATAGACGAATAAAACTTTTCCGTTCTCACGGTTTACTGCCGGAGTAATAAAGGAAAATTGCCTAGCTGTCTTTTTCACGCAGTAATATATGTTTCTTTTTTTTTTTATATTTTTTTCCTTTCGACCGGATGTTTTGATGATTGTTTTCCGGAAAATCAGACAGCGCTAGAAAAGTACCATCGAAATTTTCGTAAAATTAATTGCCGAATTTTTATTCTCTGAAATTGTTTCAACAACTAAATCATAGGGAGCGATAAATTTTCAGAATCATTTTTTCCAGGCCGAACAACTAATCCTGAAACGTAGGTAGATACGATTGCTGAAATGCACAGCTTTTCCCTGAAAGATAAATTCCGCGAAGCAACTTTACTGCAGCGTCAATTATCTACCCATGCAAAGTGTTAAGCAAATATCTTGTAATGGATTACACAGTGATAACAGCACTTCACCGATGTATTAGCTACACTGGAAAATGCCTTTTGCCATTTGATAAAAAAAACTACGTAACCACGCTGCCATTTGATTATTTTAAGCTATTTTTTTTTTTTTTTTTTTTTTTTTTTTTTTTTTTTTTTTCACGCAACCGGAAACTGTGACAGATTTAACTCTCGCGTCTGAAATGCACCCATGATTTTTTTATCCCATGATTTATATCGATAAAATTTCTGATGAAAGTATATAATATCTGATGGGCCTGCGAATTTTTATTCCTAACTTTATGATTTGAATATAAAACTATCAGCACTGGTCAGTGATCTGTGTAAAATCGTTTCCAAGGACTGAGAATAACATCTAAGCAAAAACTGTATAAAAATTTTACTATTTCTGGTACGTTTAGACACCGAAATAGCACACCTATATGAGATTAGGAATAAAATTTACCACATTAGTCTATGAAAATAATTTTGATAAATAAATCCTCGCGTATTGGTATATTCGTATTATGTTATACAGAACTGCTTACTTCGCGAGTATTTGTTGATATCATTTAATCGTGATCATTTTGGTGAAAATGAATGATTTGGCGAAGTAGAGCTTTCCATATAAGTCTAAGTCTTTTTTTTTTTCCTCTTTTTTTTTTTTTTTGACAATTTTTAAGATTTTTAGTATATTTTTTATCGATATACTGCATCGTTTCGTTATTATAGATAATTCTCGACGAATTTGAACCCGCAGTGACTCAGAAAGTAATAAAGACCGCAGAAGCAAACAGACTAACTCGATCGTGAAAAAGCTTCCTAGTCTCATTTCCATCTGGCACGTGTTTTCCGACATATTCGAGAGTTCCGGGATTGCATTGAGCAGAGTAAAGTTAAACTTGCGGGTTAAAAAGAAACAGAATAAAACTGTTACAGTATTTTTGCACGGTACCAAATCTTCCACAAAGTCTGGGTCAATATTTAGAGAGTTTTAAAAATCGCGGGAATCTCTTGCGTATATTCAAACTCGTGGATTATCGCTCGGTCATAATGTTTGGAATCGTAAATTTGAAATACCTAATCGGATTTGAAAAATAAAAACTGCGACGCGAACCATTCGGACTTTTTTTAAGCAATATTGAGTTTGCACCGAGGTTTGAGCGACTTTTCTGAAAGACATTTTCGAACTTTTGAACAAATCGAATTTCCATATCATAAGAAAACTTCTTCTTCGGGACAAACTTATCATTATATGACAATACCTATTCGCACAGTTAACAAAAATATATTACTGCTCAATCCCGCACCCTGCATTACAGAAATAATATCACACACCAAAAAGTTAATTGTCTTTTCCCCAACGTTTTGCCAAAGTGCACTAACCAACATTTTTATTACCTCTTCTTGATCCCCGACTACTTTTCTGGCTCAAACAACACAGTTAAATTTTCGCTTAACGAGCAAATGTTAATAGTCTGTTAAATCGCGGATCCTCGTTAGTCTCTCACTTTGGCAAAGTATCCGATTGGAAACCTTACAATTAGTCTACACTTACATGGGTTCAATTTTTTCATCAAATTTTTTAGTCTCTCTTTCTCTCTCACTCGTTGTTCACATTCACAGTCGTAAAAAAATCCAAGCCCGTAAAATATTTCGCTAGTAGACGTAAGACCGTCGCGTAATTTTTACGAAGAAAATCCGTATTTCTTTATTACCTTAAGGATCTCTTGTGGTCCATGATAAAGCGGATGAGATTCAGAAAGCTACCCCTTGTCCCGGGAGATGAAGTTAATAAAGAATGGGGACGGACCGACGCTCACCCAGAGCAGCGGTGTAGACAACAATAAGAGATTTTGCTTTTTACGGAAAATCTGAATTCGTACGACACCCTTCATTGTTCGATTTTTCAAAAAAAATAAATAAAAATCTTCAAGTATTGGTCAGGATTTGCTATAAATTTATGGATATCTAATTTCGCGACGCTTTTATGCCACCTCGATCATATCACAAAATCTCAATACAGATAGATTCCAGTCTTTTTTACTTTCATCAGTTTTTTATTTTTTTTTCTTCTTCTCGTGAAACGACGATTTAGTTTTCCGCCAAAGTTTATTGGCTTGTCTACCCCGGACTACGCCGTTGCTTTTATATACCGTAGGTGATAATCCATGGAGATTATTAATATATTATAATAAACTCTATAAGACTCTCTTTACCTTCATCAAGTTCAATAATAATTCCCGTTCAACGTTGGTTATTATGTTCTGGTTTTATCGTATGTATTAGCATAATTAATACTGTTATCATCGCCGTCGTCGTCGTCGTCGTCGTCGTTATTATCATTTTTATGTATAACAGATATAAGATATTAACAGAGCTGATTTAAGTGTACCGAGATTTGATATTAAAGACACACGGAAGTCACAATTCAGAACATACCGGCTGTTGCTTCAATATCGAATTATTGAATGACTGGAATACCGAGTAGCTCTGGTTCTGTGGCTAAAATGAACTCTTCGATTTTTAGAATATGCTTAATTCAAAGGCCGATGTTTCATGCTCGGCGAGAATTTATCCTTTAATCTTTCCAATTTCGCGAATATACCTACTTGAATTTATTTTTTCGAAACTTACTAACCCAGAGCTATTTTCACGTTCTTTAAGACTCGGATCTCTCTCTCTCTCGTTCTTTTTTCTGTCTAACGACACACCTATCTCTATACCTATTTCTATACGAACGAATAAGAGTAGGACATAAATCGACGGTAAGGGATCAAGGACTGGGAATAATCCATGGAGTCGTTCGGATAATCCAACCTTTGGTAAGATTAATCGGCTTTAAATTGCATTCGAGGTGTTATATTTTTGTGATTTTTCACTACGTCAATTCTGTGCATTTTTTTTTTTTTTTCTTTTTTTTTTGTAACTTGAAAACAAAAACGGAAAGAAAAAAGAAAACTAAAACTGAGGCTCCTCGTGGATGCATGTAATCGCGGAGTATGAATCTATACTATGTATGTACATTTCGGAGCGAGTATTCTATGCAAATCGGTCGAATAATGGACGCATTTGTCTGCGCAAGGATCTCCATGGTATATATATAAGGTAGAAGTAATATCATCGGCTTTGGGCCGGAATGGTCTATCATTGAATTTAATTTATATCCAAAGGAAACTGAGCAGCTCCGTTGAATCACGGTGATGAGATCTCCAGACTTTATACTTCAGCTAATATCGCCTCGCCGTAAAAAAACGAAATTTTCACACGTAAAATGTTCACAAGTATCGTGAAATTTTATCCAATTAGTGTTAACCGATCAATCGTTCATTATTATCAAAGAAAACTTGATCGCTGATTCGTTTTTTTTTTATTTTTTTTTCACTTTCACTGAAACACTGCGAAAAAAAAAAAAAAAAAAAAAAAAAGGAAACAATAGAAAAAAAAATGGGTAATTTTATCAGAGTTTTATACGTCTTCTTCTATTCTCGAAGTGAAGACTTTTAAAACTCTGATTAAATTCAATGATATGGTAATTACAATTGTCCGAAAATTTCCATCGGTTTAAATTTGTTGAAAACACTTTTGCAATGCTATATCATTACACATTCACATTTAAAACACGCAATCGGTGAAACCTCGATGTTAAACCCTACAGTCAAAACTCTTCGAATCTTAAATCCCGGCTTAACACGATGATCAAAATTATTGAGTTAAATATAATACCGGTTTTCGGTGGTTGAGCGATGGGTTTATCTATATAGTCACGATACAATAACCAAATTCTAATTTTACGACGCTATATAGGTAATAATTACGCAATTTGAGGAAACAGCCGAACAACCTAAACGGGTTTTTTCGTTTTATTCATCGTAACAAATTACGATGTCTTGTTATTTAATTTCCATATCCTAAGATGGAAGTGGGAAACTTGTATCTCGTATTGTATTTTGCAACTTGACTCCGTTTTATTTTACGGTCTTTCGCTTATCTTCGAAATTCTATGTACCTATTTCCCTGAGGCGAAAATTCTTTACTCAAAACTATAATACCCGAGTATGAACGGAATGTCATTATAGTTTTTTATTTTTTTTTTTTCTTTTCTTCTCTTTTTCGTTTTTCATTTTCTCTTTTTTATTTTTCCTTTTTATACAGTTAGTTTATCGCCAGCTAGCTAGCTCCAGCAGATCTGTATACTAAGGGTTGTAGGGCACTAATTTTCTTACTTCATCTAATTCCCCGATGCGGATGAGAACGATAGCGATAACTTCACTAGGATTATCGCGGACTTTCTACTGGACTGAAATACAGATTTATCCTTAAAATACTAATTTGCTAAGAGATTCACTCCTATTTACGCTGTTTCGTCTCCAACTATATACTTGCGAGAGATTTTCGAAAGCTTCATTTCTCTCGAGAGGAAATTCCCATAGTTATTCTAACAATGAACCCATCTGTAAACTAAATAATCTAAGGAAATCCCTGATACTGCACAGTATACAAAACACCCGAATAACTATGAATTTTGAGAGGAAAATTTTTAGCAAAATCAACGAAATAATGATCTTAGATACTTCAACTTATATTGGCTGAAATAATCGATTGATGAATCGTCGCTTTTTACTTAAAAAATAATCGACTGAATGACCGTCAGATTTTTACAGAATGAAGAAGCTATCAGTTCGGTGAAATTTCGAAGCGTTTAAATTAATTAGTTACTGAAATTGATCAAAACTTTCTCTGACAATATGCGATACGAATTTCTGGTGTTGCAGCTAAACTAAAAAAAGAATCTAAGACAAGCTAGAGCCTCTTAAAATATCCCACTTGTCGACAGTTTTCCAATAACGAATCAACGCGTGCGGAATTTATATTTGCCCCTTGTTGTCCCAAGAAGAAGAAAAAAAAAACTTTTTGAAAAAGTTCTCGGACGAGGATTCGTCGCCTATAGAGTATATATCGCGGTGTACGAACTGTGGTAAAGCAATTACTAATTTTAAGACTGACAAATTAAATACAGTGGCGCCAGAATTTCCGATCGTGACGCACCTTTTAAGGTATAGGTTCTCCCGAAGGTCATCACTGGTCCACACAGGCGCAGATAACTGCTTGCCCCGTCTGATCTCATGGCAATCTCACTGAGATTCCACATATGCTCGCCCACTGCATCATTTCGGCACAAATGTCGAGCCTGCGGTTATAGCTCGTTTGCAACTAAATGATCATTTATCGATACGCCAAAAGAATTCAAAAGGCCAAAGTTCAGGTAAGGACGAATAAGTCCGACAGATATTTCTTACACCAGGTTCGTTAAAAATAATCCGTTAAAAAAAAAAAAAAAAAAAAAAAAAATTCCAAAATTTTAACTAAGCGCTTGCATTGTGTAATCCGAAAATCCACTAATCCCGACTTCGAAAGCGCAGAAAGTTACCCACTTTGTCGTATAATTGAACCTTAACACCCCACAGAATTTTATACGACTAGTTATTATAACTTAAATTGAAACAGCCACAACATTCGGACGCACTGTCTCGTTCAGTAATTTATTTATTCATATAGAATAAGTCGGAATAATCTTACCCGTGGAAATATCTGAAAAAAAATTGTCCGTTTCCTCGGAAGGCTAATGCTGTAGGTACATTTTCTGATATCGTATTTATCAATTTCGATTAGCGTTAGAAACTGGGTAAAAAATTTTGCCCAATATTTTCACAATTTTTACTACATGACTCGATCTTTTTTCTTTTTTTTTTTTCTAACCGTCAAAGTTCAGATGAAAATGTGTAATACTGCCAGAATTCCGAGGTCTGATGGCCAACCCGCATTTCTTTACTAACGAGGGTATTTTATTTATAGACAGTATATCCGCCGTCAGATAATTATCAGTTTAAATTATAGTCATCGAAAAGGTAAACCGTTCAATGGATCTTAAATAAAAATAGAATTGGCTGGTCGAAAAAGAATTCTAGCTATCAAAATTTACAATATAAAGGAATACCTCGTTCATCGTTTGACAATTAATCTTCATCTTTTAAGTATTCTATAATGGCGTTCGCTTAGTGGATGAAAAATAATTCAATTTAGGAGGGACTTACTTATTTCTATCGAAAAAACGTATGTGCGTGAATCAAGAAAAGAAGCATATAGAAGCAATATGGACCCTGCATTGTGCGTTTAATACGTATCCATTCATCGTTTGATAAATTGATAAGTATCACTAGATAGATTGATAAGAATTGCGAATCAACTTATTGGGTCGGTTCTAATTCGGTAAAATTTCGCGTAGCAAGAGAGCCCAAGGCTCATCGTCGGCCTCAGATCCATCAGAATTGATCAGATCACCAATTTCTGTACAATGCCAATTTCTGTTTACTGGATAAGCGAAAATTGCCATTTACTATTCTCCGAATTAGTATCAAATGAATTAGGTCTTAACAACGTGCAACGTTATGCCTTGTATAGTTATTGCGATTTGGATACACAAGCAGTATTTTTTACCCCAGCTACAGTGTATAATAGTACTATTATCGGCTGGGTCGAACGATATTAACGAGTAATTTAACCGCCGGATCGTAGAAGGGCATATAAAATTTGCCATTTCGAGCTGGCCCCTGACCGCCTCTAGAGAAAATGTCAAATTTTGATTTCTGGAACCCGTTTCCTCATAGAAAATTTGATTGCGCATCTTTTTTTCCTCTTTAAAAAAGTTGCAACTTTTTTAGTTTTTCAAATATATCCAGCGTCGAGGAGTTACCGAAAACGGCAGTGTACGTGTGAGACGGGTACCGAAGCCGGCGGCAGATTCAAGGGAGATCCCTCCGACACCCCACGCTACCACCCGAGCACGGATAACCGCGGAGACCGCGTGGCTAAGTTACGTAGACCTTCTATTGTTTTTTGGCTATAATCTATCGCCTATCACGCTCGGGTGGCTTTTTTTTTTTTTTTCTTCATTTTTCGTCGATTATTCTTCGTAAAGCTGCTGAGAAGACATTGATGTGATGTATATTTTGTTTTTTGTCTATTATAACAACATAATTGTTTCATATGTGTAGGTAATGTGAATAAAAACAAGAGAAACACGTACACATCGCCTGAATTTATGGCATCATTATTTATACTGCAGAATGTTGTTTCCCTCGTATTTTTATGTTTTTTTTTTTTCTCAAGAAAAGACTGGGGTCAGACGGATCGTCCAGAGTTGACATAACTATAATCCGGGATACCCGCGGTTCAGCAGGTTGGTAAAGGTGCAGACGTGCCCTTGGGGACAAATTACCCAATCTTGTGAAATTTTTTTCTTGTAACAACTCCGGCTGAGGTAAACCGCTTTGCATTTTATTCCAAGTCTGCTTTTCTGCATTATTTTACAAGGGTGCAATTTAGCCCCATTCAGGAGTTCGTGTATTTTTGTTGTTGTTCTTTAAGTTGAGATTCATTATTTCAGTTGAAACTTGATGATGAAATTGATGGGTCAATTTTACCAGGAATATTTTTCTCAATTTGATAATCACTGTCTACAGCTACAACTATTATAAAAAAAATGATCAACATTTTTCGCATTAATTTTATTACCTGAAATAATGTGTCTACATAAAGCTGAGTAAATCTAAACGAAGCTCATCATCGCTAGTGGCTTTGTCTATTTTCAATCAGTGCTTTCATTCTTGGTATAAGTCTTATCATATTTATACTAAAAAATATCATCCATCACAAGCTATGGGTCTGTCAAAGATATGGCGAAAAATTCTGCATTACAGCTGACGTTTTTCACGGCTTACGAGGAATAACTAAACCCCTGAAATTTCCTGATCAACGTGATTATGGATTCTCGTCGTACTCGATCTGGGTTGAGAAATTCACGCGTTTTTATAATACGATGGCAATTTTTTCTCTTCATTTTTTTTATGAACCTTAATTCCACGTTTTTTGATTGAATTTCCGTCTCTTTTTTTCTTTTAATTAATTAATCTCCAAGCGTAATTAGGTTTCGAAAAATTCTACATGAGGAGATCGAATACTTCAGATATTTCTCGGATGGAAATAGGAAACTTTTTACTAAGATACATGACAATATTTCGCTGTCATTTAATCGGCATAAAGTCTCGCAGTTCACCTGCCGAAAGAAATAAAATATGACAACCGTCAGGATATAGTCCCGAGAGGGTTTCTCCTCGTGAATAAGTCGCTATACCCCCGTTTAACCAACACCAACACCAACACCAAATCTGAGGGTCTTTTGACCCTTAACGAACCAGAGCAGACCACAGCCATTTGTATCCCCTAACAGGGGTCAGATTACTGAAGATCGAAGTGTCTTTTAGGACGTGCAAAGGGCGAGATAATGATTCTTTTTTTCTTATCATTATATAGGGCCACCACCATTCAAGTCCAAATTTCATATAAATTTATTTCATTTTGTCTGGTTTCGAAGTGCTGAGTAAAATTTCTTTATTCCGAAAATAATGCTACTGAGTCAATCATATTTCGGTCTAACTTTCCATATATTTTCTATATATATATATATAATCCTATTATGCATTTTCTTGGTTTTTTTTTTTTTTTTTATTATTTATGGAAAAAAAATCACACGTTGCTATAATCTCCTTCTCTTGAAAATACACTTTGAAATAGCGCGAGTGAACACAAAGGGACGAAAACTCTGTCAGGCAAACAGTAAGCCCTCGACGCTATAATGATAAATAAAATAAAAAATCTCTCAAGTCAGAGTTTTCCCTTATAACTTTGAATTTGTTATTAAAAAAAAAAAAACACAGAACTTAAGAACGGAATATAAAAATGTTGCGCAAAAAAAAAAAAAAACGTTCATTCGCGCAGCAATATATATATATATATATATATATATACCAATTCAGTGATCCATCTTCAATAAAGTTGGAAATAATAAATAAAAAATAAATATTTACCCAAGTTTATCGATAATATATTTATCCAGGCTGGTTTTGAAAATACATATTCTGTATGACTCTCATCATGCGTCGTCGCAGTATAAAAGCCGGTATTATTCACGCTAGAATGAATGAATTTTATATTTTTATTTCAATAGCAATACGCACGGGTTAAAAAAAAAAAAAACTGATAATATTTTTGAAACTGGTATTTTTTTCCTCGCAAATATGACGAGTGCCAAAATTCGTGGATATAAGCTTTGGCTTTAGAATTTGTAGCTTTTAAAAAAGGATCCCAGCTTCTGTCAGAGCAATCCGTTCAGGGTGGCTGAAATTCCACCTTATACTCGTATAACAGATTCTTCTGAAATGAGATATAAAAATTGAATTTCGATTTGAAAATAGCTTTTAGGGCTTGTTCGGGCGATATCCAGTCAACCGTATCACATTCTGCTCCATAAACCATTCAGTGTTGTATCTATCATCACATCTCGACGCGGATTATCCGCTAATTTAAAATTGTGTGAAACCCTTTTTTAGCACTTCAAAGTATAATACGTCATTAATTAATTATCAGTTTTCAATGTTTCCGTCGTTCGCGATAGAAATACGCAAGAAATTTAATTTCTAGATAAGCCTTGCAGTGAGAGTGAGAGGAAAATGCAAGGGCGATAAGACAAATAAAGGAAGGAGAGAGAGAGAAAGGAAAATGCAAAAAAAAAAAAAATGGCTTACAATAGTGGAAACAAGCAATTAGACCTGAAATAATTAACGCGGTCTCGGTCGATGCTGCGGCTCCAGTTAACCCTCGACTTAAATAAATTAAATAGAACCTGAGAATGACAGGTTGCAATTAGCCATGTCTCTGGTGATATAGGCGGCCTCGAAAAACATCCCGGAAAAGGCAAATAAAGATAGGGTCACGTACGTAGTGGGCGGGCTTTATTTGAGGTCGTAAAGTGATTACATTTTTAACAATGGAACGATTTATTCATACACATTCATTTATATTATTACACCTCGGTGTATTACAGTATATTTTATTTATGTACAATAAATTTCATTGATTCATTTCATTCATTAATATCCCACGTGTGTAACGAACGGGTTTAATGATAAATTCATAACCCATGTATGTAGTTGAAAGATCAGGTACATAATCCACGTTCTATTATACGACAGTACGTAAAATGCATTTTGATTCACGAAATACACCAGACTTTGTTACGACCATGAATTATCTGCAATAAAATTGATCGTGAGTTGATCAGTCGGTTGGAGTTGGGCACCCAGATTCCTTGAATATCTCGTTACAAGTTTTTGCAACTCTTTGACCAAGCTCCTTGATATACTTGTGTGCAGTACGGTCAATTATCGTTGGTTTGTAATAACAGCGTGTAGTTTCTTCTTCGCAGATACGATAATGGTGAGAAAGGGCCAGATCCTCATCAACCACATGCTCGTCAAACCCTGAAGAAAGAAGTAGCCATAAGATTAGCACAAATTATTCTGATGAACTAAAACAGTTATTTCAATTTCTTCGCTTTACTCAGATTTATATTGATTCATTTTTCTTCTCTCATGAATCTCTTACTATCAGAAAATACCGATGGACCAGGCCGGTTCATCCACACATTATGACTTCCAAGTTCGACTACGTCCTGGGAACGTACTATGTAGTTGCTAGTTCCTTTAGGCCCGTCAGGTCTTTCGACTCTTTCTGTTTTTGCTTGCAGATATAGATAAGGAACGTCTGTAATAAAGTTATAATAAAATGTACAGAAAGTGTCAATGAAAAAGAAGATTGATACTAATTCATTCGCTATTTCTGTATCACCTAATTATGGCAGAGAATAAAATACATTCCGTGTCGAATCGAGGAATCGAGTTCATAATTATTTTTTTTTATTTTTTTTTTTTTTTCTCCAATCAAATTTTGATGCTATCTATATAACATGTGAATTGAAGCGAAAAAAAAAAAGATGAAGAAGCCGCTAAGTTGATATCGATTTTGATAAAGTTTACCTGGATCACGGTCCGTCTTATCGTTTTCGTACATGAGATAAAAAAATACGTTTCTGAACTTGAATGATGAGTGTTTGTTTCTAACGCCGGAAGGACGTGAAGGATCGAGAAAATTGAGCACCTCCCTGAGGTCCTTGTCTATTTTCGGTACGATAAATTCGTCTATATCAGATACCAAAACGTATTTGTAATTTTTATAAAACGAACTTCTGTAAAGACAATCATTTATCGCGGCAAACATTCCGTCTAGTCTCAGCGTCGTTTCAAATTTATAAATTGGCGGTAATTTCCAGTCGAGAATTGTCGCTAATTTTTTCTCAGCGTAGTATGAGAATACTTTGGTAACTTCCGGGGTAACTGATGAATTGTAAAACGTGAAATGATCGACTCCGACCATCGAGTAATACTCGATGTATTCAACGAGGTGCAATGCTCCGTCATACTCGTGATGAAATACTGAAATCAAATTTTATAGGTGAAAAAAAGGAATAAATTTCTTCAATTTTAGCATCAGTGTCTCACCAGGTCCACAGAGAGCCAAAAACTTATCTGCTACGTTGTTTGTCTGAGCTACACCAGTCTCGGGATAATGAATATCGATAAATTCCAAATGATTCAAGTCCTCATGACCCGTAGATCCTAAAGCAACTTTCATAGGAAGATGCCGCTCGTAATAATAGTCTTCGTAGTTCATATTTATTGGAAGAGTTAAATCGCAGAGGACAAAAAAAGCCGAGTACTTCAGATCCCAGTTTTCTTTAATGGCTCTTACTCGAGACGAACTTTTATTCTGTATGTTAGATTCCGCTGTTTCGTTCTCTCGGTATTTTAAATAGCAAGTCAGTGGCTTGTCGTTCATTTCTGACGGTAATATTGCTATTATTCGTATCACAGCCCAAGTTTTCTCATTACTTTTATCACGGTGTCGATCTTCGAGTACTATTTCTGGCCGTGTGTCTAAATAGGCGGAATATATAACGCCATCAGTCACTGAAGCCGATTTCCATTCGTCACTTGTCTTAGAGTTTTTAGCGACTGAAGGCATGTATTCTATTTCAAGGTCCAAAATTTCGGCAGTAGATGCCTTAGTCCAGTACAAATCTCTCAGTTTTGCATTTCTCTGTAATAAAGTATGGAATCAGAAGACGACAACACTCTGTATTATTGTGATAAAAAAAAAAAACGACGGTTTCAATATTTCAAGCCTCTGATATGAACGTAAACTGAAACAATATGGCGTACTGATTACAGTCTGACATCAGTGTTCAATTCTCATTAATGAATTAATATATCTGATGTTGAAAACGAGCTACAATAATTCCTGCAAAGCAAATCACGGATTCTGTTAATTCGAAAGCAACGTAGCTCCGAAAAAAAGATAAAGAAAAAAGCCATTGCATAGCTACCCTGAGGTATGATACTCCAAGTCATTATCGTTGAATTTTACGCTGGTAAAAATGACACGGAAAACTCACCGATGATTGAACAATTATCAGAAACATAACGACAATAAGAATTCCTCCGAAAATGATCGTCTTGACTTGCCGTGGGATTGACGGCCATGTCGACAACGTCGGTTTATGTAGGAGGGTGTATTTCACCATTTCATTATTGCACGGTGAGCACTAAACGGAGAACTGTCTGATTCATTGAATGGTTCACCTGTTGCAGATAACACAGGTATTATCTGCTCCCAGCAAATATAGATAAGCCGTTTTATCACTAAGGCGAAAGATATTTCAGGTATCATCACTGCGAAACGATATATGATTATTTGATTTCTAGAGTTTTTATTTTCTTTTCTTTTTCGATTCGTTGCGATGAATATGATTGATTTTTTCGGCCGGGGGATCAAATCAAACCGATCACTCTGCCCGCTTAATTGATCAAACTTTTATTTTCTATCACTTCCTACTTGCCCAGCGGGATTCCCACTTAGTCAGCTAAATTCCCACTTGCCGAAGCAGCTTTTTGCACAAATTTTCCACTTCCACTTCCACTTCCACTTCTGTCCAAATGGGATATATGCTAATGAGACCATGGGTCCGGGTTTAGGAGCTCAGATTACGTTGAGTGGGAATCGATTCCTGCAGGCGCTGAGTCGATGAAATGAAAAAACACCTAAATCACGCTTGCCTAAGTACCTGGAAATCAATTTATCCTAATTTTCTATAACACCTATCTGTCTTACCTTCTTTTTTTACCTCTCACATGTTCGATCTTTGAAATGAGAAGATAGTGGAAAGAATAAAGCAAGTGTGAATTGTGGAACCGAGACTTGGGAGACCGGGAATTTGGCAATGACGTAATAAATTTCAAGAAAAAAAAAAAACATGTCATTCTTGAAATACCAGTGAAATTTTAATCAATTAATTAAGATTCATTAAATTGCCTGAAACAGAATCGTAATCATATGTACCGGGTAGATATCATCGGCTGTAGATCACTTACCTACACTTTGTATACCAGTTTTATAAATCATCCGCTACACACCGTTGTTAGTTGATCGTAAATAATGACAAACAGGAAGATTTGAGTCAGTTAACAATCGCGTGTTCGATATATTTTTATAATCGTTTAAAAGTACTCCAAAAATGATTTACCAGATATTATGGACGTAATTTTCTGCTCCGTCATACTGAATAAAAAATGAATGTATAAAATAGTTATAAGTATTGAAATTTTCAATTTTTATGTGAGTCGCTTAACTTGAAAATAGTGAAGAAGGCTTTTAAGGGTACTAAGGACTATTACCTCGGGGAAGGTGGCGTAGTGATCGAAAATTCGTCAACGCTCATTACATGAATAAAAAAATATATATTTCAGTGTCAAACTTTTATTTCATAACATTAGATACAACACAGTATAATATGTACATATGTAATATGCACATATGCATATAGTATATACAGTTCGCTGTTTCCCCTGGTGTAATTGCTGCGCATTACGAAAATGTAGATTTTGTCTTCTGTCCTTTCATGGTCTCTTAGGTAATTTCTTGGAATATTGATAAAACTGTATAAATTAACTGAAATGAATTCATTAATTGGGGATAATTGGTTAAAAATCATCATATTATAATGTCTTCCTTGGACTTCTTGCTATGTTGTATAATAGGCATTTGGAGTATAGTCGTAGTTGATTTACTTTCCAGATCTTGACAACGTTGATATATAATCCGTAACGTCTTAATATCTATCTAATACCATATAGTATTAAATTATTATATAGATCAATGAAAATATAAATAATGAATTTTTTCATTTTGTTAAAGTGAAATAAAATTTGAAACTATTGAAATTCATACGAAAAAACAAAAGGATAAAAATATGAAGATAAAAGAGAAAGAAAAATTAAAAGAACGAGGTACTGAAATGGAAGAAAATCTATTTTCCATCTATGTCATATAACTTTTTATTTACTATTAAACAATATTGCGATTTAATTGCAACTTATAATCTCTACTATTTAATATGAAGTACTGCAATTTGTTTTTTGTTTTTTGTTTTTTTCTATCAGATCTTCACAGAGATGATTAAAGTCACGATTATTTTATTTATTTATTTATTTATTATTATTATTATCTTATTAATTTTTTAATTTTTTTTATTTTTATTTTTTTTTTATTGCTGCCCGCATATTCAATATTGCCACGATAATCCTGCACGATTCGTATTTAGTACGTGCTAAAATAAAAATAAAATATCTAACTATATGTAATATCCGAATAAAAATTCAGACTCAACCATGCAACGTATACACGTAACTATTAGAATAAATTTAAACTGAAATATTCATTTTGTTTTTTTTTTTGTGTTTTTTGTGTTTTTTTTTTTTCTTACTAACAATAGTGCTTTACGGCATAATATAATTTTTCCATGTATACATATAAATATATATATATATATATATATTTTTTTTTTTCATGTATATAAATATATATATATATAAATACATGAATATATAAATTTATATATCTATAAATGTATACATACACAAATGCATAGATGCATACAGCGAGACACAAGTACATATATAGATATACGTACAAATGCCGTTTGTATGCATATAATGCATATGATATAAGGCATAAAGAGATTCTCATTGTATATTGCTAACAGCTACGTATAATAATAAGATAATTCATAATATTATATATATATATATAACATGAACTTAAGTAGATTGCAGATCACTCAAAGTGTAGCTATGCTTTAAGCATGTATGTACAATAAAGGCGAGCTACCGATATAATTTCAGGATCCTTTGTTTTTTTTTTTTCTGTTTTTTTTTTTTTTTTTTTTTATAATAAGGCATAAGATTCCTGCAATTAACTAAATAACGGGTCATAATAATTTGAAATAATATAATTATACAGAAATAAACGTATAACTAAATATTCTTATAGTTATATGTATGGCAGACCTATAAGTTAACACGTAAACTATTAATGTAATGTTGATCAACATTAAGTAATTCGCTCACTCATTCACTCTCACACTTATTAACAAATTACATACATTTATTTATTTATTTATTTATTTATTTATTTATATATATAACTTAAAAGATAATAATTTCGTAACGGAAAGTGCTACCAACAGATCTATTACTTTGTTTAATTAATCGCCTTCGCCCGCTACTATACTTTTATTTCTATAGTTTCTTCGATTATGGATTTATCGGTCCAATCCTGCTTCTGTGGGACGTTTACTTATGTACTTTCTTTTCTTTTCTATTTTTTTTTTTTTTCCTTTCTTTTTTTTTTTTTTTTCAACAAGTCCAGGACTTTCAGTTTTAAGCGTATTATCAAAGAGTTTAATACATTCACCCTATTTATTGTCTTTACTAATTACTGGGTATCATAATTATTTTTTTTTTTTTCTTTTTTTTTTTTTTTAAGTCTTGTAGTCGATTTTTTTGTTTTGTTTCATAAATAATAAAAAATAAAAGAAAAAAATAAAAAAAAAAAAAAAAAAAAAAAGCTATGAAGGAACATTAAGATTTATGATAATATTTTCCATAATAAAATACGATTATTTGTTAAAATATTTTTCAAAATTATTCATATTAGTTGATTATAATATGGGTACGATATTCAACCCTTACCATACATCAGCACTTCGAGACTTCTTTGTTCTTCCACCGCGCGATCACAGTTACAAGCTAATCAGTAAAAATACACGTAATCAGATCGATATGATCTTCCGTCCTATTTCTAGATGAAAAATACTAAAGAAAATAATGAGAATGCCAATTTGAGATTTCGTTGTTTCCTTCGTTTAAATGATTCATAAATTGATTAAATTCTTATTAGAGATAATATATGCGACGAAGAGCCGCAATCTATATTCGTTCAATATCCCTAATGGAATCGATATAGATAGATAGATAGATAGTTAGATAGATAGATAGTCGGATAGAATATGTATTTAAATTCGTTTCATCGGTTTCATTCTGATTTATGTTTTCCCATAAATGAATGATAGATAATTAAATTATGGAAAATATTTTCAAGCCAAATGTTATCATATACTATATGTGAGTTACACCTGAATGCGCTGTACAATTATCTTTGGAAATTATCCTCTTTCATACCAGATGCTACTTGTTTGTATTGTTATTTTACAAAAACTATAAAGATTTAGAGCAGTGTTCGCAGAATTGTCATTTAAGATTAGATCGATTCAAAAACTTGCATCCCAATTTCTGAGGCGATAATGAGAAGACGGACAAAAAAAAAAGCGAAAAAAAGAAGAAGAAAAAAAAAATGATTGACTATATATGAAACTCATTTTCGCACTGAAAATCGATAAATTTTTTGAACCTTTAATATCTGATAAAAAATGACAAACTCCGGACACAAATAGGATGCAGGATAGATAGGCTCGACGAACAGGGCTGGTGACGCGGGCGGCGAAGGTGGTCGGCTGTCGGGCGAATCAATCGAACGCGGATGCTCTTCCAGAGTCCAGGTGTTAGCACGGGGCGAGTGGATTCCATTGTTAGCACTCCAAGCCTACAGGCCATGGGCAACCAGGGTTAACAAGAAAGAAAAGAAAAACAGTTTGTTAGTACTTTGATTATGATTGATCGTCGTTAACATTCATTTTCTAATAGCTGATCAACTGATAGAAATGTGCTCGATGCAAAGCAATGCTAAAAATGCGTGTATGGGATGTTAATGATTGAAAGATATCTCTGGATCGATCGAGCGTCACCTCGTTGCTTATAGTTTCAATTTATTTGTTTTTTCTATTCCGATTGGAAAAAAAAAAAAAAAAAATCGGAAAAAACTGCGTAACGAATTTTTTTCAAATTGCGTAAATTATATCGATTTATTTGAGATTGATAATTATTTTTGATTAAATAGCGAGGATTGACACCATAGGGATCTTTTATTTTCTTGTTTTTTTTTTCTAAATACGACAAAGAGAAAGAGTTTGCATTGCTTTGCTTTGCATTATAGTATCGATTAAAAATTATTAGTATGAAGCATTTGACTCGTGTGTATACAATGAAATGTGACATCCACTAAACAAAAAAAAAAAAAAAAAACTCCTTAGAAACAACCACATAAATCCTGTACTAGTAATAAAGTTATTTTCAATTTTTTTTTTTTTTTTTCCATACGGTCAAAAATTTATTAGCTATAATTTTACGAGGCCAATATATAGGTATATCCTCCCCGCGCATAGGACAGTTAAAGGGATAGCTATTTGTCGACATAGTAGTCGTCTTTATATATTAGGAATAATAAGCGAAAGAATAAATTATCATTTTTTCGAAAAACTTAATTCAATGCCAATTGAGAATATTTATAATTATATATGTATAATTTGTCTAGGAGCTGCACCCGATAGCTAACTGGCATGGATATATCTATAGTATGAGTATACTATACAGAAAACGAAAAAGAAAAAGAAAAAAAAAGAAAAAGAAAAAGTCATTGCTGTTCTCAGCACCCTGACATACCTATAAAAAATTATTTTTTTCTGTTATCGATACGTTGTTATTATTAATTACAATTTATTGCCAGTATAGAGATTATTGCCGGGTTAATTTAATTCGGTATAAATTTTTTTTTTTATATCTTATGGTGGGTTTGGTGGTGCTATTCGCCTGCCCAACCCCATATATAAAGAGGAGTTTTCTAATCAATACAACATTGTGTTTAAATTAATAATATAACTGACCTAACATAATTGAATTTGTTATAGTTTCTTTTTTTTTTTTTTTCATATATATCTTTTTGTGATTATATTAATAATTGTAGTGATTAATAATATCCCATCAGCAAGCGGGTGTCAGAGGCTCATGAGTTACGCGTGTGCCATATGTAGGACAGATCTATAGTATATAGTTCCAGGCATATAAAAAGCAAATATTATTATACAGTATTAAAAAATATTTAAAAAGTTAGTGTCAACTTGGCCATGTGGAGCATTTTTGTTAGTTAAATAAAAGATATGGTGCTGTTTTTGTGCGGTCTATAATATATGTGATGGATGAAATTGCATCTAATGATAGAGGGTGTAATATATATATATTCATATATAAAAATAATGTCAAGATGTTAGTGGTAGTACGTAAGAGGGTAGGACCACGCTGTATTTGGCTGAAATAAACGCCCTGGTGTGCACAACCATCTTCACCTCGGAATATTGATTTTTTTTATTTATTTTTTTCTGTCTCTTAGAACTTTTACAAGGGAATATCTATTGATCTACCAACGAAAGACAGACCAGCATAAATGTGAATTGATTATTCATTTACAATTTCAAGTTTATTTTTTTTGTTTTTTTTATACATATAGAGGATCTGCCGATCAATGGGTTATCAATAATCTCCGATTATTCAAGTCGAGAAACCTTCGCGTCGCATCACGTTACCACCCCTGAAGTTTTATTACTGACAAGACGAAAAATTGTTGTTTATTTCTCTTTTTTTTTGTTCTTTTATTTTTTTATATAAATATTTATTTCATTCGTATAATATAATATATATATATATATGTATATTTATATATATATATATATATATATATATATATCAGTATACAAATTATTAATGGAAGGTCAATAAGTGTTCCACAGGCACAAGTTGCCAAATAAAATAATTAACAAAATGCAAAATATGATATATCCTGGAAAAGATTTACATGAAAATTTGAATCTTATCGATATACGAGCACCGAACATGTAATAATTATCTTGTCCTTTTTTGTTTTTGATTCATTTTTTTTTTTTTTTTTTTTTCTATTTAAAAAGACTACACTGCCCCTATCGTAACGCATGATATTCCTAACGAAATCTGCTATTGATAAAAGAGTATAATTATATAATACAAAAAGAAAACAAATGGAAGACTAGTATATATATATATACTGATATATATACAATCAGCTGATTAAAAAACATTGATAAAATATTAGCTGATTGTTGTATTGTATGTTTGAAAGAAAAAAAAAAAAAAAAACAATTGGCAGTTCATTTGCATTATATAATTGGTTGTACGTATAGAAGGCGATTGATCGCGCACCCACATCGCGTAACAACCAAAAAAAAAGAAATAAAAATTGTGTCAAATTTTCACATGATGGCATGATGAGCTCATCGGTCATTGGATACAATATCACTAATGTTGCTTACACCTAAGAGCGGGGAGTTACGGCAAGAAGTATTGTATTGTATACATGTTTGGCTGAAAGAAATTTTTTTTTTTCTTCTTTTTTTAATTTATATAAAAATTTGAAAAATTCATCTGCCTATAGTTTAGAGCCGCGGTGAATAGTTTTTCTTTTTGTTTTTTTTTTTTTTTTTTTTATTTCTCTCAATATAGCTGGTAATAATGTTTTATGATAATTGATCAGTTGATGCATAGCGGTATTAGGAAAAAAAAAAAAAAAAAAAAATTGAATAAAATTAATGGTTGTTGGTTTGGTAACGGTATTAAACTATTCAGGGCAATTCTGTGCCATTATTATATTGTAATTAATGTCCCCATCTCATTGCAACAAAAGCTTATTGATTTGCTTCAAGGTATACGGTATAGTCACTGTTACATAAAAAGAGAATAATTCTTTTTCTATGTATCAGAGTGAATGTGAAATATCATAGGTCTGGGTATTATAAAGAAAAAGAATAAATATAAATATATATATGTATATAAAACCGAAAAACTTGAAATCAGACATCGTATCTGACGATACGGTATCAGGTACTGGAAAAAATGAACATGTTCACAAGTCACTGTATGTTTGGTATGAAATCTTTATATATATATGTATATATATTATATTATATTATATATATATATACTATATTATACCAAGTGGCTTGTGAAAACTCGGTAAAAAAAATTTGGCATAAAATTTATATGAATAACGTAATACATAAAACGTTTGAGTACAACTAACCTTTCCGCGGAGGCGAAATAGTACTCTGTATTCACGAGAGAGCGCCAGCCCTTTGATAAGGGTGCTCGCGAATCTGACCCAGGTGCCTACGCTGCTTGGCAGCGGCTGCTGCACCTGTCCCCAACATACAAATATCAGTAATCACCCCGCTTACGGTTTATCAAAATTCCATAGTTGCTGGTAACTGTAACAGTTACCGTATTACTTATAACTATCCACTTGCTGTTTTATCTTTTTTCTATTTTTTTCTATTGCTTTTTTTTCTTTTTGCCTTCTTTCGCGTTTACCTTTTCAATTTGATCAAGACAGAATGTGGCATACGAATAAAGATTGCAAAAAAAAAAAAACTAGAATATTGTTTAAATTCAATATAAATATACTGCTATAATATATAGTCATGTGAAACTATAATTTACAACAACAATTATTCGGAGTCACATCATTGAGAGAGTAGCAAACCTTAGTAATTGAATACATCCTAATTGTCTTAAAAAAATCTGAGCTGTGAAATATTAAGAACATAATACGGAGTTTATTATAAATTAAGAACTGTTCGAATATTGAACTGTGAAAGATATTTTTTTCATTTTATTTCATAAGACTTATAAATCGGAAAGAATTTTTTCCAGTGATAAAATAAGTTTGCTACTTTCCGATTATTAAACTCTCTGAATGCAAATATGAAATTTTCAACATTTTTACGATAACAATGAAATATAATACGTTATATAATAATAATAGTAATAATAATAATAATAATGATAATTATAGTAATTATAATAATTATAATATGTAATTTTTTTCAATATCAAAAAGAAAACTGGACTTTTCATTCATTATTATTTTTTTTTTTTTTCATATATCTCACTCACGTATGGCTATACAAATCATTTTTGATTGTTCACGATATCAGGTAATTATTATTATTTGAAAAAAAGAAGAAAAAATTTCTTTCCTTCTTTCTTTATATGAAACTAAAATTTCGTCCAGATTGTTGCTATGCAATATGATTATTATATAGCAACAATGAGTATTTTGAAAAATACCTATGATTCACACATTACGATTATACCCTTTAT